>JALMGA010000001.1:10227679-12972679 GCA_023333525.1 Aspidoscelis tigris stejnegeri
TTTTCTGCTTAACGGTTACTATAAAAATTTTAATAGTCACTTGAGAAAAGGCGAGATGGTCCGATAAAGGAGACTTGGATGAAGCGTGAACTGATATAATGATCTTCTGGTAATGTGATCATCACCATAAACCTCCTTCTCTTCCTGCTTGTTGTGTCTTCCTCATGTTTCAGGTGTACAGCAAAAAATAACCTGTATGGAATGAACATCATTTCCTAGGAAGTATTTGTTGTCTACCCAGAACAGAATGGATGCTTTAGGAGAAATTTGTTCACGTATATATATGAATTTAGAAATGTGGTCCTTGCCAAATCAATATTCACATTTCCCTCTCTAAAAAAGGGGGGAAGAATCTAAAATCTGTTTTAGGACAAGATGTACGAAAACATGCATATCAGTACAAAAAAAAATGTGCAAAACATTATATTATGGAAACTTCCTTCGAAAATGTATAAAACAGTCAAAACTAGGGATGTGCATGAATATTCATGCCATTCAACATTTATATGAATTCTTTGAATTTTGACATTTGCAGGCGAATTGAAAGGGACCTACATTCGGAAGCCCCCATTTGCACACAAATTGAATGAGTTTGCCCTTCTTAGAGGCTTCAATTAAGGCAAGATCTGCCCACTTCCATCCTACTGTCACTGTCTTCCCACCCCCCAGGCCATACACCCCTTACCTTTGGCTGCAGCATCTGTGCCCGCAGCCATCGCTGTCTCCACCACAGTCAGTTTGGTCTAATGGTTAAGGAGTTACCTGGGAATACCGGGTTTGAGTCTGCCCTCCTCCACGAAGCCAGCTGGGTGACCTTGGGCTAGTCACAGCTCTCTTCTGAGCTCTCACAGTCCCACCCACCTTACAGGGTGTTCTGTTGTGGGGAGAAGAACAGAAAGCTTTGTCAGCCACTTTGAGACCCCTTAAATGGGTGAGAAAAGTGGGGTAGAAAAGCTGACTCTTCTTCTTCTTCTTCTTCTTCTTCTTCTTCTTCTTCTTCTTCTTCTTCTTCTTCTTCTTCTTCTTCTTCTTCTTCTTCTTCTTCTTCTTCTTCTTCTTCTTCTTCTTCTTCTTCTTCTTCTTCTTCTTCTTCTTCTTCTTCTTCTTCTTCTTCTTCTTCTACATGCCTGGGCAGCCCGTCACAGCCCGTGCAATGAGTGGAAATCCACAAACTTCGCCAGGGAGAGAACTTGATTCTGGGTTTCAGCATCAGTGGCAGCATCAACCAGGACCCCACCCAAAATTCCTTCTTGGAGGACAAAACAGACAAGGGCATTAATGTAACCAGAGTGATGGAAGGTAGACAAGCAGAAGTAGCCAGGTTTCAATTTGGAGACAAAATAATGCAGGTGAATGGCTGGGATATGACTATGGTGACCCACCACCAGGCCCGCTAGTGGCTGACCAAGTGGAATGAAGAGGTCGTCCACCTGCTGGTCACCCGGTGGTCTCTCCAGAAGGCTGTCCAGCAGCCCATCATGTCCTAACAGGCCCCGGGTGGCAAGGGAGCAAAGGCCAATCTGGGATGAGGGACGGGTCAGGCTGGAGACCACTATGGGAGGTGAGAGGACAAGTGCAGAGCTGCACACCCAAACCCACTGCGCCCCCATTGTCTGAACAGTGCTGGCTTCACCCCTCCCACTGCAGGGGCCAAAGAGAGAACTGTCTCATCCGCCATGAGCAAAAGACTAGGCCAGGGATTGTCCTATGGATCTCCTATAAATTTAAAATCTTAAAGAAAATTTTAAAATATATATTTTTAAAAAAGTGAGCCAGTTTGGCCTAGTGGTTAGGGAGCCGGATTCTTATCTGGGAATACCAGGTTTGATTCTGCCCTCCCCCACAAAGCCATCTGAGTGGCCTTGGGCTAGTCACAGCTCTCCTCTGAGCTTTCACAGCCCCACCTACCTCACAGTGTGTCTGGTGTGGGGAGAAGAATAGAAAAGCTTTGTCAGCCACTTTGAGTCCCCTTAAATGGGGAGGAAAGTGTCCTCCTCCTCCTCCTCCTCCCTCATGAAGCCAGCTGGGTGACCTTGGGGTAGCCACAGCTCTCCTCTGAGCTCTCACAGCCCCACCCACCTCGCAGGGTGTTCTGTTGTCGGGAGAAGAACAGAAAGCTTTGTCAGCTGCTCTGAATCCCCTTAAATCAGTGAGAAAAGTGGGGTAGAAAAGCTAACTCTTCTTCTTCTTCTTCTTCTTCTTCTTCTTCTTCTTCTTCTTCTTCTTCTTCTTCTTCTTCTCCCTCATCTGGGAACTTTGGTGTGATGGGAAAGGAAGGTTGGGGGGTTGGGTTCCCTTCATGCATGAAAATTCAACGGATGTTTGTGCATGAAATTGAATGCCCCTCCCCTTAATGGGGAAGAATTCATACAAGGCCAAATATTGCATCCAATTGAATGGGGCAAATAGGCTATGTGCCCATCTCTAGTCAAAACTATGCATGTCAGTGCCAAAAGAATTTCCTTCTCCCACAATACTACTTAAGTTGTACACACTCACATGCACACGTGCATACCCAAAGGCATAATAACGAACAGAGGAAGACTTATAAGTAGTTTGCAAGATGTAAGATTTGAGAGATCCAGGCTTATCTAGGATTAAGCCATGGGTAGGCAACCTGTGCCCCTTATGGCATTTCTGCCTTTTGGCCATGCTGATGAGCCATGTTGACTTATTCTGAGTAGGGATGTGAAAATTCATATTCAGATAGATCCCCTTCGAATTCAAATTCAATATGAATATTCAATCCCATACGAATCCCATATGGAGCTTCATATGAATGCATCAAAACATTTGGTCCGGATTCGAATGTCAATCTTCGAATGTGCCAACATTCTACTTGAATATGAATGTCTAAATTCGGGCAAATTTGGGCAAATTTTGAATGTTACAAGTATTCGAATGTCAATCTTCGAATGTGCCAACATTCTGTTTGAATATGAATGTCTGAATTCGGGCAAATTTGGGCAAATTTTGAATGTTACAAATATTTGTGCACATTTCTAATCCTGGGCAATACTGATGGCCCCTTCTTCTGGTTCTGGTATAACATCTTGGAAGGCTGTAGAAACTCACGCAGTTTGCAATACATGCATGAAATCATGAAATACCTATTACAAGGAATAAGAGTGGCTCTGCCATTGCCGTTTTTTCCATTAAAACAATGCTAATAGGTCTTTTTAGAAGTATAAAGAATGATTAGGAACTTAATAGTCTATGTCCAGTTTAAGCAATGGACTTTAACCGTCCCTGGAATGGCCCATCATTTATGAAGAAGATTCTCTTGGTAAAGGATACGTTGCATTACTCTCAGCTGTGTTAAGTTCCTGGAAGTTGCTAATCACAAAAATCCCAACAGTATGTCCTTTAATGATCAATGCAGGGATTAATTTCACCACCACCTTAACCGCCAACAATGTAGCATGTGTTTTCCAGGCCTATTATCTCAAAATATAATTTCACTAGCAGTGACGTGCCTGTTTTTTTTTTATTCCTAGGAAGCCTTTAGTAATAAGGATGTCTCATAAAATATGGAAAAAATATTTAGAAAATGAGCCATAATTTTAATATAATTTTAATTAATGGGAGTGTAATTGTGGTGGTTTAAATTACATTCCCAGTGGTTTAAAAGCCTCAGCTTTTCAAAACCTCATTTGTAAGCCAAGATGGTGGCTTTAATGAATTGCAGCAAAGTTACTTCAACGGATTTCATGGGGCATGATCCAAAGATAATAGGTTTTCAGCCCAATGACAATGCAATTACTATGCCAATCAAACCTAACTTCATGCACTCTAATTATCAGATTTAGCTGTCAGTTCAAATACAAACATAACACTTTTATTTAAATAAAAATTTAATTTAAGGGAGTGGGTGAAAAAGGCACAAGGCTTCATGGGTGATTTATTGAGATGGAGAGAGCAATCTTATTTCTCCAGTAATATAATAAAAATCAGTCTTGTATTAAGAAATAGGGAGGGGAAAGAAATTCACTCTATCCTGCTTTTTCTGTATTCAATATGGTGTATTATTCGGGAGTTAATTTAATCAGGGCAGGACAGGGATAGGGAAAAACAGTGGGAAAGAATCGGGGAAATATTGCCACAGATGTTTGATAGTCCCAGAACTAGATTAAACAGAAAGGCATGTGTAGCAGGGTTTCAGGAAGACAAAAAACACGCCGTATGAATAGAATGGGGGAGAGGGGAAAACTTTAATTAGTTTTTTGGCAATAATCAGGGCAAACAATGATGAAATTACAGTTCCTCTCCTTCTTTTAAGTAGATACACATAATCTTGCTACTGTAACTTTAGGCATAGATTAGTAATTCCCGAACCATGTGCAAGGACACACCAGTGTGTTTTGATAATGTAATGTCAATATGATAATAACTTGCAGAAAGATCAAGGGTCCGATCGACTCTGGTAATATGAAAAGGCTACATCATTTGTGGGCTGTTCTTTTTAGAAGCTAGAGGGATGTGGAGAGAGAACAAGACAAAGTGTTATCAAATTATTCAAAATGCTGGGAAAGCAGATAAAGGGTGTTCTTCCACCGCAGCCCTTAGATCCGGATCTAAGAAGATTAAGGGAAGCACCCAATGAGTTTCCAGAGGAGTTGTAGCACCTATTAGCAATGGGTGCTAACCCCCCTGCCATGGAAACACCGTTGCACCCATGTGGGGAATCCAGATCAATCCCCAAGGGGTCAGTCCATCACCCCAGGTGTCTCTGGGGACGGGGGGGGGGGGTGGTTGCGATCTCTGAAGTCCCAGCTTCAGAGTGATTTCAGAGTCATTTCTAAATCCTTTTGAAATGACTCTGAAGTCCCTCCAAAGAGATCACCAAGGACTTCAGAGAGGCCCCAGAGCTGTCAGCATGGTCCGTGCACTATTAGCGCAGACCATGCGGACTCCCCTCCGAAGTCCCTCTGAAGAGATCGGCAGCGACTTTGAAGCCGCTCTAGAGTCCCTTCGGAGCACCTCCGAAGTCTGCGCTGATCTCTTTGGAGAGACCAGCAGTGAGACTCCGAAGTCTCTGCCGATCGCTTTGGAGGGACTTTGGAGTCTCGCCACCGGTCTCTCCAAAGAAATTGGCGCAGACTTCAAAGGCGCTCCAAAGGGAGCCCAGAGCGGCTTCGAAGGCTCTGCTGATCTGTTCGGAGGGACTTCAGAGTCACTTCAGAATGATTTCGAAATGACTCCGAAATCACTCCAAAGCTTGGACTTTGGGGCTCCCCCCCATGGGTGCATCCCCTCCCCCTAGCCTCCTCTAGATCCCATTGCCTTTAATCCAGATTTTCTGGCAGAAGACCCCATTGTAGACCCCATTAATGGGGTCTACAGAAAATCTGGATTAAAGGGCAGAAAGTACCCATTTGATCCAGATTTCCCCCATGGCAGTGGAAACAATCGGGTCCCAAATGGGTGCCGTGGTGGAACTGGGGTCATCCGGCTCACACCCAAATGAGTCCTTAATGGGTGCAAAATAGGGTACTATCTCCACACCACCATCACCACGTTCACACCCCTAGGAGGAATATGAGTGACCAAAGTTTCAGTATAGATAATTTAAATCAAAACTTCTATCTCTGATGAAGTTGTAACTCTGGGGCTGTGATCAGACACAGAAGGAGGACAAGAAGGGAAGAAGAAGACTCCAAGGCTGCTTCTGCACAGGGGCTAATTAAACAGGATCCCCGGCACCCGGATTTATTAAAACCGGCTCTCGGGGGAACCGGTTCTAATAACTCCGGATCACCGGTAGATCCGGTTTAACGGGGTAGATCCACATCTAAGAGATGCAGATCAACCCCGCACCCCTGCCTCCGCACATGCAGGGTAGATCCGGATCGAAGGGGGGTGCTGTGCAGAGGCACTGCACCCGGCTCCGATCCAGGATGGAGGGCCCTCCCCCGGCCCGCTGCAATTGGCTCCCTGGAGCCAAGCCTGGCGAGCCGGGGGACCTCGCTGCTGTGGCTCATCCTCGCCCCGGAACTGAAATTTTGGAACTGAAGTGGCTCCATCGATTAAAAACAGAAACCCCATTTGGTCTCAATGAAAATGTGAATTGGCTAGTTTAAATTTAGCTTCAGCTTGTCATACCACAACCCTTTTTCTTCCCTTGTTCTTCATCATCTTTGAGTCTCTGCAGGATCTTCCCTCCATTATGACAGCTGGATATATAAGAGACTCCACTTTCAGCAGAAAGGCATTGTTACTTTTGAAATTCACAGAGTCACATTAGTGAGCTGTTTTACTTGTTTGAATTATATTTTATTAAGATATATGTGCGCATATACAGGCCACTGAAGAAGACCTGGTTGTCAGGTCGAAACGCGTCTGGCCTTTTTATCTTTATATTTTACTTAGATTCTTTTATACTTTATCTTTTGATTATCTGTGATATTTCCTTATTAAACCTATATTTTTCAGTGGGGTATTTGTACCCTTTGAGTATTTAATTTGTTTTCATTGATTTATATATTTATATTTTTAAGTAACTTAAATTTCTAGTGGGGTATATTTTACCCTTTGAGTTGTTATACTAGTTTGGGACTTAACCCTTTCTGTTTGGTTTTTTGTTTTTCCTTTGGGTTTTGATTAGGGATTTGTGTTGCAATGCCTGGATATGTACCCGGACCTCCAGTAGGTCTGCAGACATGTGGGAGGAAGGACAGCATGTACTAGCACTCACAAATGCAAATACCATTTCTGTCCCCTAGAAATGCCTCTGAATCAGAGGCCCTTTGATCGGAATCTACGGTCTAGTACAGAAAAGGCCAATGATTGACCCATACGCACATGCAAGCGCATGGAATCAAACTTGAATTTATAGTGTGCTGGATTTAAAAAAAAAATTGGCAAATCCACATGCCATGTTTCTCAATGTGCACACAATACTACCTCTAAGATTTTACTAAAAGCCAGAGAAGGCAGAGGCTGCACCCAGGCATTGCTTACTTATTCCACTTTATTTGGATATCCCAGAATAAAGCATGGATTTGCCGGAATATCCATGCTTTATTCCGGAATATCCAAATATCGTGGACTAAGTAATCAATATCCCTAGGAACTGAAGGTAACACTGTGACGGCTATCAGAACAATGAATATCCATCCCCAAATCTTATGGTATTTTATAAGCTGAAAATAATTCTGGACAATTTATGTTGAAAAACCTAAAGTCGTGGTGTTATAGGAACAACCTGGATGCTTACACAATCTCACCCCAACCCCCCGTCTACAGAAAACACACCCTGCAGTAGAGCTGAGAAACAGTCTTCGCTATAACAAATCAATAATGTATCTGAGAAAATAATGGGCCACCCACTGTTCAGAAACATGCAGATATTGCTGCAATACAATAGCTCTTTTCTATATTATCTGCGGCAAGCATTGTTGCTTTGTTGGATTGATGGGACATACAACCCCCGTGGATGGCACATCCCATTCAAATGTGGCTCACATACTTTGTTTTGCCGAGCTAAACAAATGCTGATAAACTACTTCCTCCGCGGCTTCATCAGAGCTTCGACTGTTCTCGTTGGGTGGCACAATCATTTTCTTACACTCAATAGTCGCTCGATCAAACCAACATAAAGGGAAAACAGATTTATCTTCCCAACCTTTAGTTGTGAACCAGGAGATATCCAGGTCCAAAGGACACTGAATAATTAGCCATGGCTTTCAACGTTGTGCGACAATCTGTCTGGTTGTTTAATGCTTCCTTCAAATTGGTATCAGGCCCAATATTTTTTGCAACTTGCCTTGGAATGTTCAGATGGTTGAGATATTCCTGCAGTAGTACATAAGCACACAAGAACACAAGAAATAAACCTATTGGAACAAACCAATGCCCAGTATAATGGAGCACAGCATTCAATACCCCAACTAACAGTGCAAGATGTGAAGCAGTGGTCATGTAAGATACATCAAGAAGGCAGAGCCATTGCAGAGATTCAACAACACAAGACAGAAGGGCATATGGATAGGACCATTTCAAAATATCAATTCAAGGGTAGCTGGAACAGCAAGCGATTGCAGTTGGGCTGCCTTTGGCTATGGATTGACACATTTCAATAGTCCTAAGCATGCTTGTGAACCAGTACATGATTTACAGTTAGATAATATAGCTTGCATTTTCCATGGATTTAGCAGTGTGGCTTCACTATTGAAAATGTCCATGTAAATATTGGAGACCACATTCCTTTCTGCACTAGGGCACTGATCTGGATCAGAGGACTTCTGATCTGGAGCCAGGGCCTCCATGTCCACACACATTAGTCTGGCACCTGATGAGCAGCAACTATTGCAAAACCGGTCATGTCCTGCCTATGCCAGTGGAGGTCTTGTAATATATAGCCCACACACCACCGGTTGTAAAAAAAAAAGCTCTATAGCTATTGTGGCCTCCATGGATGAGGAACTAGCTATGACCTTCTACAATACTGGGATAATTGAAAGGAGAAAATACCTGGAAAAATTGCCTATACTTGGTCTAAAGACATGTTCTCCTGGTAGCCACCTAGTGGCTCAACAGGCTGGTGCACTATGTAATAACATCGATGTGTGCACCAGCCCATGAGTTCGAATCCCCATAAGGGAAAGTAGAACTCCAATTACAGGCTGCGGGCACCTGATGAGCAGCAACTACTGCAAAACTGGTCGTGTCCTGCCTGAGCCAGTGGTGGTCTGGTAATATATAGTCTGGACATAGCTAGATCTGGAACAAGAGGCCCTTGGTTTGGATCTAACGCAAACCACATAATGGGGTCTACAGTCTGGCCTCAGGGCCTTAATCCAAATCACAGAGGCATGCAGATGACATGCCTCCATGATCCAGAATTCCCTACATACCCCTTGGCTAGGATCTGTCATTCCCAGTTGTGTGTGTGTGTGTGCAGGGGGGACCCATCCGGGCCTCATTCCCCCAGGATCCAGATCGGTAGATGAGTGGAATCTGGAGGCCTCTTCACACTACGGCTAAAATGCTGTAGAGGGCTTCGGCCCGAATGTGTCTAAGACAATTTCCCATCCACATTGGGAGGTAAAGGATGCATTGCAAACATGTCTTTTACCTGTCTACATGTGGATGAGAAAGTGTCTTAGACATGTTCGGGCTGAACGGCCATCCCGGGACTCACAAGTCCCACCCCCGGCCTCCTACCATTGCCAGGGACAGGGACACCTGTCCTGTGCCTTCCCTGGGGTCCTGCAAGCCGCATGGGTCTGGATCAGGCCCATGCAGGTGACAGGACCCCCACCCCACCCACCCCGAGGGTGTGCATGCACAAACACTGCTTACCTGCTTGCCGCCGGGTTGCAACTGGCGCGTGGAGGCCGGGGATGCTCTGCACTTGCACGCAGGGCAGTCCCTGATTGGCCAGGCACTTGTGCCTGTGCAGATGACCAGTTAAAATAAGGCAGGTGCCTGGCCAATCAGGGACCGCCCTGCATGCAAACGCAGAGCGTCACCAGCCTCTGCACACCAGTTGCAACCCGGCAGTGAGCAGGTAAGCAGCGTTCGCACATGCACGCCCTCAGTGTGGGTTGTCTGGGGGGTGGGGTGGTTGGGGGGTCCTGCCACCTGCATAGGCCTGATCCAGGCCCATGTGGCTTGCAAGACCCCAGGGAAGGCACCGGACAGGCCTCCCCACCCCTGGCTCCACAGCAGCCAATGAGGCCAGCCTGGGGGAGGGGCCCAGCTGCCACAGAGGGAGAACGTGCAAATGCTTTCCCTCTGGTACAGCTGGGAGCGCGCCAGGATGGGCCAAACGCACCAGGATGGTTTCAGAGCAGTTTTTTGTGTTAAAATGTTGATTCAGTACATGCGATCCAACAAAGTGGGTTCTATCTGAAGAAAATGGGGGCAGGAAACCAAAAATGCAAGGGCTGAAATAACCCCATCAAAGCATAACTATATAAGAGGAGCCCTGTTGTATCAGGTCACAGCCTGTCTAGTCCAGCATCCTGCCTCACACAGTGGCCCACCAATTGCTTCTGGGCATCTCAAGTATTAGGCAAAAACAAAATCTCCACCTGCTTCCAAATCCCAGCAAATGGCCTTTCTTAAGACTGTCTAGGCTGGTTGCTATCACCACCTCTTTTGATAGTAAATTCAACAGACTGATGACCCTTTGGGTGAAAAAAAAATACTTTATCTTGTCTGTTCTAACTCTGCTGTATTGAGTGTCCCCTGGTTCTAGCATTGTGTGACAGAGAATTTTCTGTGAGCCAGTTTGGTCTAGTGGTTAAGGAGCCAGACTCTTATCTGGGAATACCAGGTTTGATTCCGCCCTCCTCCATGAAGCCAGCTGGGTGACCTTGGGCAAGTCACAGCTCTCTGCTGAGCTCTCACAGCCCCACCCACCTCACAGGGTGTCTGTTGTGGGGAGAAGAACAGAAGGTTTGTCAGCCGCTTTGTTATGCCTCTGCAACAAGTTTGTTTGTAGCAATTGAAGTTTATGTTGTAAGCCTTGTTTATTAGAAGTTTAGGAAAGAATGTGAGCCTGTATCTTTAAGAGGAAGGCTTATGGGTAGGAGGGTGGAGCTTTTACAGCTTGCACAGGAGAGTCAGACCAGTTTTCAGTCTGCTGTGAGAGTGGAAAGAAGCATCATTCTTAGACAGGCTGAAACTCCTCATAGGCCGCAAGTGCCACAGGAAGAAGAAACTCATCAGTAGAAAGGAAAGCAGCAACTTCCAATAGGCCAGCAAGTGCCAAAGGAAGCAGAAAGTCCTTCTAGACCAGCCAGTGTCCCAAAGGAAGGCAGGAACTCTTTCTAGACTGAGTGACTCAGCAAAGAACAGTAACCAAAGCCTGAAGACTCAGTAAGCTGCAAAGAAACTGTAAGCTCTGACTTGTAAGAAAGTGGTTATATATTTGTTTTGCTGCTGCAATAAATACTGTAAGTTGTTCATACTGAGAAAGACTGGTGGATTCTTCAAAGAGGGAGGAGTTTCACTTGTTCAAGACCTCTGCCCAAGGCCAGAGTGCAGACTGAACGTAAAGCTTGAGTATACCTGGGGCAGAACAGTCTAAGAAAGCTTCCTCTCTGCTCTTCTAACCAAAAGGGTTACAGAAGTTTACCTAGTCTCTTCAGCTTGAAAAGAGACACAGTTGAAGTATAGAGGCAAAGTTTAGGAAGGGGATTTGGAGGAAAAAAAATCCCTGCTGCTAGAAAAAGGCATTCTCTGCAGAAGTTTCCAGAGAAATTGCAACCAATGGAGATAGCAGCCTCTAGTAGCAAACCAGCAAGCATGCAAATGAGCCCAAAGCAGTCAAACAGAAACCGAAACCTCACAGAGAAAATGAAAGAACATCTCTCACTACAAGTAGCAGAACTTCAAGCCAAGGCTGAAAAAAGCTGGAAGAAGTTAGAGATTGCTATTCAGTCAAGTCATGACTTGAGCGATGTAGATGCAGCAGTTGCTCTAAAAGAGTCTATGGCAAGCCTCTATGCCAAGTGGCAATGTCAACAAGAACGCATATCACACTTGTTACAACAAATAAATACAGAAAAATCTCTGAATGAGGATCAACAGAGGGAAGCTTTGAACTCCTCCAGAGAGGCAATTTGTAACGAAGCTGTAAAAAATATAGATCAAAAGATACAACTGTGGGAAGAAGCTCTCAACATAGAGCAACAACCCATAGAAGTAAAAGACTCACAGGAACCCTGTTCACCTTTTGTAACCAGCATTGGAAGAGGCTACCAGATCCACCCAGAGGTAACGATGAGTAGAGCTCCATCTCAAGCAGGATCTTCTGCCCGCTCTAGTACCAGCAAGAGGTCTAAGTCCATTGCTAGCAGCGGTTCCTCTAATAGAACCCTCAGGTTGGAAATGGAGATGAAAGCCATCCAACTTAAAGCTGAGGCAGAAGCAGCTACCTTTGATGTGGAATTGTCTAAGAAGAAAGAAAATTGGTATGTGGGCCAGGCCAAACTTAAAGCTGAAGAAGAAGAGCACAGGGCCAAACTTAAAGTTGAAGAGGCCAAACTTAAAGCAGAAGAAGAAGTGCACGAAGCCAAGCTTAAAGTTGAAGAGGCAGTGCACAAGGCGAAACTAGATACCATGATTCAAGAAACAGAAGCTGCGAAATTAGCAGCCATGGCAAGAGTGTACAATCAGGGTCTCAAACAGGAGGCTGATCAGAGTGGCATAGAAAGCCTAGAAGAGGAACATCCTATGCAGAGAGTTTCTGCTTACGTGAGCAACCAGACGCTGAATCCAGAAGCAGAAGAGTTTATAGCAAAAACGCATCACATTCAAACTGCAGTGAAGGAGATCTCAGCAGAGGAGCCAGAGACAAAGCCTGTTACAACAGTCACAAAAATTCAAACAAAAATGACAGAGCCACAATTCATGCCTACAGTTCCAACTCAAAGTTGGTATCCCAGTTCAGTTGTGCAGCCAGACACCAAGATTGTATATCCACCTGTGGAAAAGGACTTCATTCCAAGTCGCCCTGAGATTGGCACACATGGGACTCCAGTGAAAGCAGAACACATCTTGCCAATGCATCCCTCGCTGTATCCACCAATGGTACAACCCAACAGTCAACTTCCATTGGTTAACGGACCAACCATGTGGAATACATCCTGGCCAAGAAACCCAAGACGTGATCTATTAGATAGAGGGATACAGAAATTTACTGATAAGCCAGAAGACTATTTGCTATGGAAAATCACCTTCCAGAGAGTAATGAAGGAACTGCAAATGTTGCCAGATGAAGAGTTAACATTGCTTATAGCCTGGCTAGGCCCGGCCTCAGCAACTCAAGTAAAAAGCATCTACTCTGCAAATGTTCGCGAGCCATCCAGTGCCTTGCAAAAGGCATGGAACCGTCTAGACCAACGTTATGGTTCATCCGCCCAAATTGAAGCAGTTTTGTTGCAGAAACTAAAGGAATTTCCCAAGATCACCATGAAAGACTGCAAAAGGCTATGGGATCTAACGGATCTGCTTTTACAGCTGGAATCTGCAAAGGATAACCCAGAACTCCCAGGCTTATCATCTTTAGACCAGCATTTAACTCAGAAAGAGATATTACAAAAGTTACCCTTCCAGCTACAGGAAACGTGGGGAAAGGAAGTCTTTGCCTACAAAGAAAGCCATTCACAAATGTACCCATCTTTCTCTTACCTAGTGAGATTCTTGAGTAAGATAGCCAGAGAAAGGAATGACCCACAAACAGGCCTTCCAGATCTCTACCTGGGTCCTAAGGAAGAGAAGAAACCTTGCAAGGCTCATGAAACTAAAAGAATAATCTCAGTCAAGACAACAGAGACTGCGAAAGGTGATTCCAAAAACAGTCCAAAAAGGTCAGTTAACCCAGTATGCCCGCTCCATAAGGGCCCTCATAGCCTCAACGAGTGCAGAGAATTTTGTAAAAAACCCTACAGTGAACGCACCATCTTTGTTAAAGAACGGAAATTATGTTTCAAGTGCTGCAGTTCCACAGACCATGTGGCTAAAGAATGTAAAGAAGAAGTCAAGTGTCAAGAGTGCAAGAGTTCTAAGCATTGTACAGCTATGCACCGCCCTCGACCGTTGCAGAATTCTTCAAAACCACAAACAAATTCACCGCCCAAAGAAGATCTTAAAGAAATAAGCTCCAGTTGCACAGCTATGTGTGAAGATTCAGGAGAGGTACGCACTTGTCATCCCATATGTTTGGCAAATGTGTATCCAGATGGATTGCCAGAAGCGGCACAGAAGGTGTATGTGGTATTGGACTCACAAAGTGATGCTTCATTGGCCACACCAGAATTTTTTGAGCTCTTTAACATCCAATCAGCAAAGATAGAATACATCATGTCTACTTGTACAGGAGAGCAAACTATGGCGGGGAGAGTAGCAACAGGATTTTCCATCCAGTCTGCGTTTACCAGTAGAAGGTTTGAATTGCCAGCCTTAGTGGAGTGCAAAAACATTCCACGAAACAGGAACCAGATTCCTACCAGATCAATAGCGCAATTACACCCGCATCTGCGACCAATAGCCAACATGATCCCAGAGTTGGATCCAGATGCCAAAATTATGTTGCTGATTGGATCAGATTGCCCAGACTTGTTCCATGTGAAGAGACAAGTCAAGGGTCCTCCAGGTACACCCTTTGCCCAGAAATTGGAGTTAGGCTGGGCCATCTTAGGAGCTGTCTGCCTTGATAAGAAGAGAGCACCTACACATGTTAAAACCTTTGCATCCAGTATTGTGGACCACAACCGTCCTTCTCAGTTTGAAGACTGTCCAGACCATGTTTGTGTACGTCTGACAAGATTCCGAGAGGAGGAGGCTAAGGTATTTCAAACAACATCTTTAGATGACCAGATGGATCTCTCCATAGAAGATAAACAGTTTTTTGACATTATGGATCAATACTGTCAACAGAACAAGCAAGGAAACTGGGTCGCCCCACTACCCTTCATGAAACCTAGGCCAAGGCTGCCTAACAATCGTGATATCGCAGTGCAACGCTTGAATGCCTTGAGACACACCATGCAAAGGAAACCACAATTAAAGAAGGATATCACACAGTTCATAAGCAACATGTTGATAAAAGGCCATGCTGAAAAAGCACCAGCAACACAGCCGCAGAAGGAGTATTGGTATTTGCCCTTCTTTGGAATTTACCATCCTCAGAAGCCGGATCAGGTGAGAGTAGTGTTTGACTCTAGTGCGCCCTTTCAAGGAATCTCTCTCAACAAAGTCTTATTAACCGGACCAGATCTCATCAACAACTTGGTTGGAGTACTGCTTAGATTTAGGAAAGAAGCTATTGCCATAATGACTGACATACAACAGATGTTTTATTCATTCTTAGTCCAAGAAGATCATAGAGACTTTCTCAGGTTTTTGTGGTTTGAGGACCCAGACACACAAACTCAGATGCAAGAGTATAGAATGAGAGTCCATGTTTTTGGAAACAGTCCCTCTCCAGCCATAGCTAATTATTGTTTGAGGAGAACTGCACAACTGCAAGAAAGCCAGTACGATCCTGCAGTATCCCGGTTTGTGCATAGAGACTTTTACGTTGATGATGGTTTGAAATCGACAGCCACCCCACAAGAGGCCATCAATTTGATAAAACAAACTCAAGAAATGCTGAACACGGCAAGAATACGCTTACACAAAATTGTGTCAAACAGCAAACAAGTTCTAGAAGCATTTCCAGAAGAAGATAAGGCAAAAGGAATGCAATCTTTAGATTTTGCTAAAGAAGATCCTTATATACAAAGAAGCTTAGGCTTGTGTTGGGATATAATCAGTGACAACTTTACTTTCAAAGTATCATGTGTGCAGAAGAAGTTCACTAGGAGAGGAATGCTGTCCACAATCAACAGCTTATTTGACCCTCTTGGCTTCGCAGCCCCAGTGAGCATTCAAGGAAAATGGATGTTAAGAGATGCAATCCAAGACACCAAAGAATGGGATCAACCCTTGCCAGCACATGCAGCACAACAATGGGAAGCATGGAAAGATGCCCTCACAGCTTTAGAGAAGATTTCCATACCAAGAAGGTATGTCCCACGTTCACCCATTGACACAGTTTATAAAGAATTACACATTTTCTCAGACGCATCAGAAAAGGCCGTGGCCGCAGTAGCTTATTTGAAGGCAGTGTTGGAACACGAGGTACATGTAGGATTCATCATGGGTAAAGCAAAATTAGCCCCCACTAAGGGCCACACGATACCTCGTTTGGAACTTTGTGCAGCCGTGCTTGCCACACAGATTGCTGATGTGATACGAAAGGAGATGGACTTGAGTTTCGAAAAAGTCATTTTTTACACTGACAGCAAAGTTGTTTTAGGTTACATTTGCAATTCTCATAGGCGTTTCTACGTTTATGTAAGTAACCGTGTGAATCGCATTCACAAATCTTCTCATCCAGAGCAATGGACCTACATTCCATCAGATATGAATCCGGCAGATCAAGCCACCAGAGGCATCCCTGCCACAGATCTACAATCATCCCGATGGCTGAATGGACCACAATTTTTGAGGGATCCTAATCATCTTGAGGCTCTAAAGGAAGTATTCAATTTGCAAGATCCATCAAGAACAGCAGATACACAAAGTATGTATAAAAGACACTGGAAACAGGTCCAAGCCTTAGCTAACACATTCTGGAAAAGATGGAGACAGGAATATCTCCCACTTCTTCAAAAACGGACAAAGTGGGAAACGGATCAACCTAACATACAAGAAGGTGACGTTGTCATCTTAAAGGAGAAAGAAGTCCCACGGAACAGATGGCCACTAGGTGTTATTCAGGAAGCCATCTTGAGTGAAGATGGAAGAGTCAGAAAAGTAAAAGTGAGAATAGTTAGAAATTCAAGCTGTAAAGTTTTTGAAAGACCTGTAACTGATATCATTTTTTTGTGTAAAGATAATGGAATCTAAATTAGTAGAATTTATTCTCAGCAATTGTATATAGTATAAAAAGCATGATGGTAGTAAAACTTTTACAAGTTTTATGCGGGGAGTGTTATGCCTCTGCAACAAGTTTGTTTGTAGCAATTGAAGTTTATGTTGTAAGCCTTGTTTATTAGAAGTTTAGGAAAGAATGTGAGCCTGTATCTTTAAGAGGAAGGCTTATGGGTAGGAGGGTGGAGCTTTTACAGCTTGCACAGGAGAGTCAGACCAGTTTTCAGTCTGCTGTGAGAGTGGAAAGAAGCATCATTCTTAGACAGGCTGAAACTCCTCATAGGCCGCAAGTGCCACAGGAAGAAGAAACTCATCAGTAGAAAGGAAAGCAGCAACTTCCAATAGGCCAGCAAGTGCCAAAGGAAGCAGAAAGTCCTTCTAGACCAGCCAGTGTCCCAAAGGAAGGCAGGAACTCTTTCTAGACTGAGTGACTCAGCAAAGAACAGTAACCAAAGCCTGAAGACTCAGTAAGCTGCAAAGAAACTGTAAGCTCTGACTTGTAAGAAAGTGGTTATATATTTGTTTTGCTGCTGCAATAAATACTGTAAGTTGTTCATACTGAGAAAGACTGGTGGATTCTTCAAAGAGGGAGGAGTTTCACTTGTTCAAGACCTCTGCCCAAGGCCAGAGTGCAGACTGAACGTAAAGCTTGAGTATACCTGGGGCAGAACACGCTTTGAGTCCCCTTAAATGGGTGAGAAAAGTGGGATAGAAAAGCCAACTCTTCTTCTACATACATCAATCAGGTCACCTCTTAAACACCACCTTTCAAGGCTGAAGAGGTCCGCTTCACCTAGAGTGTGATTTTACTGTATTGGAAAACCTGTGTGTGCACTGAGGCCTGCAGTTAGCCATGATACAGGCTTAAAGACCCAGGGAGACTTTGATTCTGCTTGCAGCTGTCCTGGAAAGTATGAAGGAAATATAGTTTGATACTGTGTTGCGCATGATAATGCTAAGACTCCAGTGTGCTTGCATAGAGATGGAAGGACAAGATTTATGTACAGCTAGGAAGGGATGGTTGTAGTGTATAAATGATACTTGCAAAGCGCCAGAGGAAAACTTGATTGGGGAGATTAGAGTTCAAGGCCACAAATAGGTCAGATGGTGAGTCAACTCATAAAAACACATCGGGAAAATGGTAAACATCTTCCTGTCTACACATTCCAAAGTAGTGTTTGACGTTTATTTCTGATTTTGCTCTGGTTTTGAAACATTCGAAATCCGATTGAACTTGTATCGAATATCTATACATGCATTTTTAACATTTGAATGAATTTGAATGTTTTGAATTATTCATAAGAATTATTCAGACATCAGTATGGGTATGGATATATACAGATTACATACGTGTCTGTATGCAACTTATTCGTATATGTACACATTTGTACTGATACGTATGGGACAAAAATGGGATGCATATGGGTTTAAAACGGAATGCATATGGATGCGTACAGATGCGTACGGACACATACAAATGTTGACAACATTTGTATCATCAAATATGTATCAAATATTTGTACAAGTAGGTATGAATGTACTTGAATCGATTCAGATTTTAATACATACTTTTTTATCTATCCGTATGAATTCAGACATTTGAACTGAATTAAATATTGAAAATTGCATTCATGAACACCCCTTTGAGTGATCAGTTCTTCTTTTGGAGCACGAGAACAATAACTGTTTTGGGGAAGATCTGAGGAAGGACTTTCTTTGCTAAGCCATTCTCTCTCTCTCTCTCTCTCTCTCTCTGCAAGTCCTTTAAGTAAATTAATCAACTTGCTACACTACATCCCTATGCACTTAGCTTGCATCTACATTCAGGGTGGGTGTGCAAATGGCTCTACTTAAGCAGCTAGAATAATAAAAGGCAGCAGGAGAAAAGGGGATGTTCAGTGCAGAAGCCAAAACCCAGCAAAAGCCATTTTCATTTAAGCCTCTGCTTAAATCAAGCAGCTATATGTACTGCTGGCACTTTTAGGAAGTGGCTGTACTTCAGTTAAAGGGGAACAGCATTTCAGGCAAAAGGTCTAAAGTTCAATACCCAGACCTCTGTGGAGGCCAGACTCCAAGCCTTTCCCTGCTTGTCTTGGGGAGACATTGTCTTGGGGAGAGGCAATAGCATCCTAGGAGCCCCTAAAATGTGCCTGAAGCTTAGTGCGTAAGGAACACCGCTTGGATGACAAACTGCTGTGGAGCTTGTGAAATGCCTTAGCTGACCCTAGCCAAGCCACCATGAAAGCTGCTGCAGCATCACAAAAACTGAGATCACAAAAACCTTTCTCTCTTAAAACACAAGTGGACCTCTGCAGGATCAGGCCACAACACATCTAGACCAATATCCTGTCTCACACAGTGGCCCACCAAATGCTTCTGGGCATCTCAAACTGAAGGTCATCCCCCCACTTGTTCTCAAAACTCTGGATATGGTCTTTAGAAGCATCCTTCTTGTCTCTCCAACCTGGAGGCAGCATCTAGGCATCAACTCGAAGGAGGAGGAGAAGATCTCATGCGATCCTCATTGAAAAATTGATCAAATATGGGTTTGACAAGGCAACTATAAGGTGGGTTCAAAACTGGCTTAGTAATCATACTCAAAGAGTGGCTTTAAATGGCTGCACATCCAAATGGAAGGAAGTGTCAAGTGGAGTACCACAAGGTTCTGTCCTGGGCCCAGTTTTGTTTAATGTTTTTATAAACGATCTGGACGAGGGAGTTGAAGGGAAACTGATCAAATTTGCTGATGACACAAAGCTAGGGGGGATTGCAAACACCAGAGAAGAGAGAGAGAGGATTCAAAAAGATTTAGAGAAACTCGAACAATGGGCTGCAACTAATAAAATGGTATTTAACAAAGAAAAATGCAAGGTTCTGCACCTGGGCAAGAAAAATGAAAAAAGCACATATACAATGGGAGGAATTGGGCTGAGCAGCAGCACATGTGAAAAAGACTTGGGTGTCCTGGTAGATCATCAACTGAACATGAGTCAACAGTGCGAGGCAGCTGCAAAAAAGGCAAACACAATCCTGGGGTGTATTAGGAGAAGCATAGAGTCCAGATCACGTGAAGTTATTATCCCCCTCTACTCTACCTTGGTCAGACCTCATCTGGAGTACTGTGTCCAGTTCTGGTCACCCCAGTTTAAAAAAGACGCTGACAAGCTGGAGCAGGTTCAAAGGAGAGCTACCAAGATGGTGAACGGTCTGCAAACCATGTCCTATGAGGAACGGCTTAAGGAACTAGGAATGTTTAGTCTAACAAAAAGAAGACTGAGAGGAGACATGATAGCTGTCTACAAATACCTCAAGGGTTGTCACAAGGCAGAGGGATCAGCCCTGTTCTCACTCTCTCAAGGAAGGACTAGAAACAATGGGGTGAAACTGCAGGGGAAAAGATTTAGTTTAGATGTTAGGAAAAAATTTCTAACAGTAAGAGTGATCAACCAGTGGAACAGGCTGCCACGGGAGGTGGTTGGTTCCCCTTCGATGGAGGTCTTCAAGCAGAGACTGGACAGCCATCTGTCTGAGATGGTTTAGGAGATCCTGCCTTGAGCAGGGGGTTGGACTCGATGACCCAGGAGGTCCCCTCCAACTCTACCATTCTATGATTCTATGATTCTATAAGAAGAAGAAGAAATGGCCTTTAGAGGCATCCTTCCTGTTCCTTCAACCTGATGATGCCAGTACTTAGGTATCCATTCATCAAGCCTCACTAAAATGAGCTAATTCAGTATCCATCAACCTGTCTGCCACTACCTTTTGTTAGTATACGTTTCTTAGTTGACTTTAGCTATATGCTGTAGAGATGAATATGAATCAAATGTTATGACATTTGTTCATTGACATTCCTACAAATACAAATGTTTCAGAACATTCGTACGAAGCTTCAGAACATGTGTGAAATGGGGAGGTGGGAAAGCGGCTGCATCAATCACATCTGCAACAGATCAAGAATGCATTCAACATGGTTTGAACGTGGATTGACAGTGGATTCAGGGTGGATTTTACGCTTTCAGAGGAGATATGTTACTGGATATGTATCGGATATGTATATGTATCGGATATGCATAGATATGTATGAGTTCGTTTCGGATATTAGTACGAACTCATATGAATACATTTGTATCGAATAGAATCCTACCAAATTCAAAGGGGAATGTATTCAAATGAATGCAAATTTTCTAATATTTGATTTGATACAAATCGTAAGCAAAAAAACCACTTGTACACATCCTTAATATGCTGTATCTTGATTTTCTATCGGAACCCTAGCAAAGCGACATTCCCTTCCTGCAAATCATTCCATTTCTTCCTAGAGTGATCATCCACAGACTCACAACCAAGTGAAGAGAAACAGGGATGTACACGGATATTTGATAGTTCAAAAATCTGATTCAAATTCAACGAATATCATCATTTGAAATGGAATCGGATTTTCAAAAATCCAAATTTTTGAATTCAAATGGATTTTGGATTTTCAGAAATCTGATACGGGTTTTCAAATAATTCAACTGAATAGAACATCGTATATCACATCCAAATATCGTGTTTATTTGCGCTTATAATACTGGATCCAAACGGGATGCAAACACCATAAAAACGGGATGCGCGCAAATTCAAAAATCGGATATGAATGTTGCCGACATTCATATTTTTGAGTTCGAATCAAATTTCCAAAAGTATTTTTGGACTTTCAAAAATCTGCATTTTTGAATTTCGAATTGAATATTCAAATATTCAAATTGACTCAAATACAAATACAAAAATGCATTTGTTCACACCCCTAAGGAGGAATGGTACTTTAAAGTTCCTCTTTACAACTGAAACCTTTGCAACCAAAGGCTGTGGCTGGACGAAACATGTTCATCACCTTTTGCAATTCATGTGAACTGTGAACATTTTGCTTTCAAATTGAATATTGGCTGTATTCCAAGACTGATCTCCTCATTTGAAGTGAAGGCTTTTGTGCCCCCATTAGAAGCTTTGCTACATCCAGAGCAGCTCCCCAATCGCCTGCAGAGGGAATTTGGACTGGATTGGATTTGGATCAGATTTGGAAGAGCAGCTGGTGATGGTAGGGATTCTAGGGGCCTTTTTGCACATACCTCCCTTAATCCAGATTAAGAAGATCCAGATCTTTGGTATCTGGTCCTCATGGACTCCGGTCCTTGAAGTTCCAGACTGCCATGGAGATCCCATGTTTCTGCACAAGCCATCTAGCACCCAATTGCAATGTGTGCTAAACAGGGCAGTTGTGTGGGTGCCACAGCATGCCTCCAGAGTCCCTGATTAGGCCTAAGGAGGAAGTTCTACCCCACGTATGTGTCATGTAGGGGTCGCTTCCTCTAGGCCTGCCCCTGGACCCCATCCACTATTAAAGGGATGTTCCAGAAATCCAGATCTAAGGGCCCAAATACCCCATTAGGAATGGAATCCAGAGGTGCTTATGCAGACGACGTCTTCCTCATGGGGTTCTAATAGGGTCCTCATGGGGTCTTCCATGCAGAAGTTAAGTCACAATTCCATTACTAATGGGGTCTTCTTGGGTCCTTAATGGGGTCTTTGTAGCCCGTGTGGAAACAACCTAGGAAAATTTGAAGCAAATTTGAAGCCTAGCATTTTTGAAGTGACTCTATTCACACAAATGTGGATTTCCATCCCATCCCCTTTGGTGTGAAGGGAATGGGGCCATAAACAATGCCTACCCTAGCTGTGACTCAGTGGTAGAGCATCTACCCAGAAGACCAAGGATTGTGGATATGCCTTCCAGCCTCGCCACATCTGTATTGTGACCACTGGAATTGCACGGATGGGTCCGCACCATTAGCTAAAACTCACTTTTGTGAGCGATACAAGTTTCCTTTCTTTTCCACGAAAGCTTTGGAAACAGGGATGTTTGGGGAGGGGGAACAGATCATATCCTGACTTGTAGCTCTGTAGTATATCTCTGGTGTTCTGCTTTATGGCCTCATTTATGCTTCACACTGAATCACAGACCTTTTTTAAAAGTAAAAATAAATTGTAATCCCATCGATCCAGACTCGGTTGATTTTACTGGCTCTTGGCTCTCACAGGTGCTGCCGGTTTGCCTGTACAGTGCCTGCTAAGCACATTCTACCTCAGCCTTCTCTCCCCTTCCCCCACCAAACATATTAAGCTTAATAAATATATTTATGAGAATTACTTTGTATAGTCCTTATGCAATCAGCCATGCTGTGCATGATAGCTCAAGACGATGGAAACCCATTGACTTTTCGTTGCAAATTACTCTACCATCTAATCGGTGAACCCTGCTAAGCTTTTGAATTATGGGAAGAACTCGCAGCTCCTGTTAGAACACTCAAATGAATTATATCAATTCATAAACTTGTTCATGTCCAGATTTCATTAGCCACACATTAACAGCATTTTATGTTTATTACCGCTCTGACATAATCTATAAATAACTGAAATGCTAATCATAGTGTTTCTGCCGGGCCTCATCATTTAATCATAAAGAGATACATTATTATAAACTATAATAGATAATAACAAGCTGAGGTCAACGGGCACATATTAAAAGATCACAATTATATCCTAAAAGGCTAGGGCCCCACATACATTTCGAAACACGCAGGTCCGTAGCTAATCACTTGCAAATGTTTCCCCTTTGACACGATTCCAGTACAAGGTGACGCAATTAGGCAATACGCTTGTAAAACGGAGCAATTCTTCAGTATCAAAGTAAACAGAGAACAATTAATGGGTTGGAGGGGGCTGAAGAGGGGAGAGATTATAACGTTTGCCAATGGCAAGTCTATTAACATTTTATTGCTGACTTATTTTGCAGTATTAAATGGTCCAAACTCACGCCTGGAGTCAAATGCAAAAGCCGGGGGGGGGGGGGAGCACGTTAAGATACACACACATCCATAGCACAGATAAAAGAGGAATGGGACCAAATGCATTTGATATTTCAACCTGTATTAATCCACATTAACAGAGCACCACTAGTACTGGTGTAGCCCAAGAAGCTTATAGGGTGCGATCAGACACACTTAAAGGGGTGCCCCCCTGGAAGAATTGAAGTTGGGAACACCGAACATTTTACCCTTACCTGTGCCTTACTGCATTCTGAATGGGCATCTCTTCTTATTAAAGAAAATGACACCCAGAGTGACTCTTTTTTTCAGTGGTACTGAGAGGAGACACAGAATACGAAAATGTAGCCAATCACAGCAAGGGAACAAACACTGCTAGCCAATGACCAATTAAGATGCTGGAAAACTAGACAGGTGGCTGGCCAATCAGTAAGGAGCACTGGTTAGGAAGGGGAAGGAGAGGAACATGTGGAAACGTGAGGTAGGATTATTGTTTTAACTCTTTGAATGCCTGTTTTCTGGACAGCTACAGAAGGGGAACACTTTCTAGAAGGGACAATGGAAAACAGCCCTGTCTTACTGGACTCATAGTGTACAGTCTATGTAAACAGGAGGGGAGAAGTTCTGGTTGGAAGGTGAGCTGGCTGATGGCCATCCCAGAGCCTGTGTGTGAAGGCCATTTTTTGCTTTCATGACAGCCACAGTGCAGACCCATGGTGACCCAGACACTACATGTGACTGCACAGTTGTAGTCATACAGGCATGCCTACCCAGCATGAAGACACGGTGTCTAAGAAAAGTCCAGCTAGCTCTTGTTAAGCATGTGGACTGCTTTTTAGCAGTCTATAGCTCGATCGTTCCAGGGGAGCTCTACAGTAACTTCTGGTAAGCTGCTGTGGTTTTCTGGTGCAGATGGAGTGATCCAGCAAACAATCTGAATCACTTTGTCACACAAGGGCAAACAGGCCCCATGGTGAAGAATGCTCAGCCCTTTGGAGCTCTTGGAGCCCAGCTCTGAAATTTCAGGGTCGGTGTGGGAGCTCTTCTGGACCAATTCCATCATGCAGAAGTCAAGAACAGTTCCAGTCTACACCTTGCCATGTTCCAGACCAGTGGGCTTCCCTAGTCCAGACCCACTAGGTCTTAACAAGGCAAGGGGCCTTTTCGCACTTCGACCCGTAGTCACCAATTAGGCAATATTTAGGGAAGAGCATCTTCAGTTAGAGGAGACTGTTACAGCTTCCAAGTACCCCCTGCCTTCCCAGAAGTTGCCTACTTGTTGATTAGGTGAGGAGCACAAAATCACCTACCTGTGTCTGGGTGCATGTCTGATTGCTGGCAGGGTTTTGCCATCTTGATTTTGCAGACTGGCATGACTGTGCATGTGCCATCACCATGGTGACACTCCATCACCATCACATTTGGGGTCATCTGAGTGCAGATGACCCCTGGCACTGGAAATGATGCAAATGGTTGCGGCACTGGACACGACAGGTAAGCTTTGGCTAAAGGCTGGGATGCACATTGCGGATTATTTTGTGCACCACAACTAGTTGAAGACTGGGTAACATCTGGTAAGGCAGGAGGCGTTTCTGGGCTGTAAATGCCTCTGTGGCGCCGCCTATCTCCCAGTGCAAGCTGCCTAACTCTCTTCACCCCTGTCTGTAAACACAGTAAGGCTAATATGCTTTTATTATTTTAGAATCTTGGTAGCGTGTTTTATATATGTTTCTGCCTCGCACCCTCAGGCGGACACCAACAATACAGAGACTTTTCAAAGGGAAAAAAAAATAAACAGGTTTTTATTCTATGTAACAGGCAACACAATAAAAGTTCTGAAGAATGAATACACTTCTGACAGTTTGAAGCCACACCACTTAAATTCCCTAACTGGACCTTTACTTGTCCTTCCACCCCCTTCTGGCCTATTCCCCAGCACAGAAGATCGGGCCCAATGCTTGGTTCCTTCCCTGAGGTAAAGAGACAGTCTAACCCGTCTTCTCTCCCCTAAACCCAAAAGCAAGGACCTTTCTTCCCTCTAACAGGTGGGTTTTATACCCCCTCACCAGCCTTATTCGATGCCTGATTGGTGGAGTGCGCTCCTCCCCCTCCCACTATGCTAATTAGGGAGGCTCCGCCCCCTCCTTACCTGCTTAATCTGTCAGTTGGCATCACAGCCTCCTTACCAGGTGTTACCCTATCATCAACTACAGCGCCAAGTACAAATTGGCCTTTACATTTGGGGGAAGGCATGGCAAAGGCTATTGCTTTCCGAGGTGTTGAGTGGATCATGCCTCCCTGTGCATTTTGATGTTGCCACATATCTACCTTGTTTACTGCATATGACAGTATCGCATTAGATATAAACATTAAACTTCTAAGTGTGCCTCCAGACATCTGAAGTAAAGTGTTTCTGGAGGGAAACAGGCTCATCCCAACCTACAGATGATACTCCATGTTTTAAGCATCATAGGGTTCTTCCGTTCATGCGTCCACCTGCTCCCTGCATGCTCAGCTCCCATAGGTCCACATGTTCTCAGGTGAAGGCAGGTTCCCATGACTTCTCATGCTGTGGACCCAAACAAGAGGAAAAATGCGAAGTAACGGAATGAACTTTAAACTGCTTTTTGCTTTTTAAAAATGTGGAGTATAAAGCTATAATGTGCAGATCCATCAGAGCATCATTAAACCTGTCTGGCAAATCAAATGCTGGTGTGCATTAAGTACATACTTTTACTTATGTCTGGATGAACCGTAAGCCATCCTAAGCACTATGAAATAAGAGAGAGGGATTTGATATATAAATATTTGTGTGGTTGTATCTGTACCTACATTAGTTGGGGTTCTTTTCTTCTTCTTTTTTTCAGTTTTCCTTTCTTCCTCTTCTTCCTTTATAAAGAATAAAGAAAGAAAAGTGGGGGAGGATAGCTTTAAATATTGCCTTCTGGTAAAACCCCAGTCCTTTCTACAAAGGAATTTTCTAACCACAGTAATGGTTGGAGGCAGAAAATGAGTCTGACCTGAGGAGCAAGAATTAATTGCAGATTATTAGAATAAAAGTATTGGAGAGGTAGAATTAGCCACTCATTTAGAAGCTTCTTCCTGAACAGGAAGCCAAAATTGTACTTTGTCGGTGCGAGCTCTTGCACCTAGCAGTGCAGGGTGAAGCCATGGAGATAAAGAGAAAAATGTAAAACACTGTGGAAACCAACCTCTGGGGACTTAATATTCTGATCAGCTCACCTCCAAACATCTGGCTCTTAAATGTTCAAGCACAAAAACAAGAGAGCTAATGAAAGTGGTGCGTATTATCTCTCCCATCAATGCACCTCACAAACACCTGCTAAAATTAAAACAAATTGAATCTTGATTGCTGATTAAGTATCCCTTCTTTAGCAAGATTTTCTGTCATTATTTGCCCTGCCCCACAATGAAGGAACTGATGAAAACGTGGCGGTGGGCTGAGGTGGTGAAGGTTGCACCCAAGCTGTTAACATGGGGGGACATGGTGATCACAGCAGCTGAACACCCAAGGTGGGAAACTGTGTGTGTGTGTGGGGGGGGGAAGTTGCACATGGAGGCACTTTTCGCCACATCGTCTCTTTGCATCCATGCTGCTCACACCCTTGTTTCCAGACAAGTGCATTGTCATTTTGCTCACAAAGCTTACACAAGGAGAGGTGGTGATAATAACTAGCCAGGATAGCTTGAAGAAAGATTAGATAAATTCATGGAGGACAGGACTATCAAATGTTTGGGATTTTTTACATCTGAATTCGAGTCGAACCGAATATCCAAACATTTGATTCTGTTCTATTTGAATGTTTAGAATCCAAATGCAACAAAATCCGATTCGAATAAAATACATTTAAATCTATTCGTTCAAATGTTAGATTTGAATCTGAAGATACAAAATGTCATTGGTTTATGGAATTTGCTGCCGGAAAAGGTAATGACAGCTACCAGTCTAGATGGCTTTAAGGTAAGGTTAGACAAATTTACGGATGACAGATGTATCAATGGCTACTAGAATGAATGCCTAGGTGCATCTTCCAGGCTGGGGGGGGGGGGGAACGGGGCGCTTCTGAGGCCATTTGCTGGGATTCTAGAGCAGGAATAGGTTTGTCCTTGTCTCTGCTTGAGATGCCCATGAGCACTTGGTGGGCCACTGTGTGCGACAGGATGCTGGACTAGATGGAAAACCAACCTCTAAGCTAATTTTGAATGTTCCAAAACATTCGTTCAAATGATTCAAGGCATTCAAATGTGTAGATTTGTATGTATTGCATATGTATGTACAAATCTCATACATATCTGTACTTGTTTGCGCTGGTAGTATGGCATGAAAATGGGATGCAAATAGGATAAAATGGGATGTGTACGGAATGCATACAGATACATATGACACATACGAATGTTGTCATAAGAACATAGGAGAAGCCTTGCTGGAGCCACGGAACTGGAGCATGCAGCTGCCGGCTACTCTGTGTTTCTGGTGGTGCACGGCTCACAGGGGAAGGGCTTTGAAACCAGGCAATCCTGCTTCAGCCCTTCCCAACATGGTGGGTGGAGGGAATCTGTCCCTTCGCCTGGCCGTGCGTGGAAGCGTCCTGCTTCTGCACCCATCCAGGCGAAGAGACGGATGTAAGACCTGATTTTTCAGGTCTTACATTTAATCTGGATTTCAGCGGCAAAACCGGTTTTAAAAACCAGTCTTGCATGCCAGAATGCGGAAGTGGCCTCCACAAAGGGTTGCAGAAGAGGGCTCCAATGTGGAAGCTGCTTAAGGTAGGTGTTCTTGATCTTTCTTGGGGCGGGGAGGGTTAAAATGGTTTCCGCAGCTAGTGCGGAAACACCCTTTGTTCGCTTGTTGCGTTTTCATATAGACCAGTGGTTCTCAACCTGGGGGTCGGGACCCCTTTGGAGGTCGAATTACTCTTTCAGAGGGGTCGCGACAAGTCTTCCGCCGCCCTTCCCTCCCACCTCCCAGCTGTTCCGCCCCTGTGGTTGGGGGTTTCCACAACATGAGGAACTCCATTAAGGGGTCGCAGCATTAGGAAGGTTGAGAACCGCTGATATAGACCTATCTAATTTCCACATCCCAAAATAATATAACTTTTTAAAATATGCACTTTTTCTGAATTTGGCAGTACGTGTGTCTAACAATAATTTGTTGGTTTAAGAAATTTATATCCCACCCTTCACCCAAAGGTCCCAGGGTGGGTGACAATAAGAAACATAAATGAAATATTAAAACTAGGGATGTGCATGAATATCTGAGATATTTGTTATTCGATTGAATTCACATGAATTCAGATATTCCAACTCGAATCGAATGTCCAGACATTAATTTTTTAATATTTGAACAAATACGTATATTTATCATTCGTACGGGTACAGATACATACACATCACATATGTTTCTATATGCACCTTACTTGTACCTGCACACATCTGTACAGATAACTACGGGATGAAAAGGAGATGTGTACAGGATAAAAACGGAATACATACGGATGTGTGTGGATGTAAACAAGACTCCTATCATCAAATACGTGTCAAATATTCATACAAATAGATGTGAATGTATTGTTATCAGTTTGAATGTCCAGACATTCATTTTTTCTTTATTCATACAAATTTGAATATTCAAATATTTGATTGGAATTGAACTGAATTTGAAAATTGTATTTGTGCATACCCCTAATTAAAAGATAATCTAAAAGGTAATCCTCCCTAATGGGACAGGACCCTGCTCCAATATACTAGCCAAGACAGAATCGCCCCTAGTGTCCTTGTACAACAAGATCTGCAAAGCTCACTGATCTTGCACTGTTAGTTCACTGTGAATTAAGAACTAGGGATGTTGCACAGATATTAGTAACACTTCAAGTTCATATCATTTTGGCCCAATCCAGACATTCAAATTCGAATCGACTGCTGGTACACTCGAATTCAAATGGAATGTTTTGATACATTTGTACAAAGCTTTGTATGGGATTTGTGTGGGATATGTATGGGATTCATATGCATTCGTATGGGCTTCATGTGGGATTTGTATGGGATTGAACATTTGTGTTTAATTCGAATCCTACGGCATTCAAAGGGGACCCAATACAAATTTTCTTGCATTCAATTCAATACAAATCAAATACACACAAAAAAAAGACATTTATGGCACATCTTTATTAAGAACCTGAGCTCAGCGCTCACTAGAAAATCCTTGCTGGTTTGGACAGAAGGTCCATCTAGTTAACAAGGGGATCCCTCTCCCCCACTTTACTGCACTGCTTGGTGCTTTTATTTCATAAACAATGGCTTCCCTTTAAGGTTGCGTCAGCCAGGCCAGTGTTCAGCCCTGCGCCAAAGAGCACACCACTTTCCCTTGCCTCAGCAAGGAAACCCCCTAGCAGAGAAGCGTCCTTTCTACTGCTAGCTTTCACTAGTTTTGAAATCACAGAGTTCCTTTTCCTAGGAATCCCCCATATAAGAAATAATAGCACTTCAGGCTCAAGTCTTCTCAAACAAAAGTACTTGTTCTTTATTGGTAACAACGCTATGAATAGATAAGTCAGTGAAATAAGTAAATAAAATATCCAGCAGGCACTTCAAAGAGAAATGATAAATGGTTTCCCAGATAACACACACTGCCTCAGACAACCTACTCTGACCTAGGCTATCTATAGGGCCCTTTCTGCACTGGGGTTTATTCCAGATTATATCTCAGATTAGGGACCTGCCATCTGCATGCTGGTGCAGACTATGTCAGGCCCCAGGCAGGTCCAACTGTAGTCTGCATTAGCATGAGAAGGGCAGGTCCCTAATCTGAGATATAATCTGGAATAAGGCCCAGTGCAGAAAGGGCTTAGGTCTCTCCCTGGCTCTTCCTAGCCTAAGACCCTATGGAACTATATGGAACTATATGGAATTATCTTGGCAATTTCCCCCTCAGGATGCAGAGCGGTTTCACCCAGACCTCCCACCCTGGAAAGTCCCAAGCGTAGAACAAACTCCCATCTTAGGAGGTGCCTTATATACCTCCCGCCTGGCACGAGCCAGCCCTGGATTGGCTGAGCCTGTGGGCTTTCTCTCCTTCCTTTAATATGCCAATTAGGGAAGTCTAACCCCTCTGCTTACCTGTTCTTACCACAGTTTCACAGTATAAACATTAAATGCAATAAATACTTTTAAACACGTTTGCAAACATTCCACTTTAAATACATTAACTAGACAGGAGGCATCACAACATCTAATCAAAGTTAGATGTCTTTCAAAAAGCAGAAGCATTTCTCCCTTTTCTTTTTAGTCAACAGCTGGGGCCACAGCAGTGCCGTAGTCTATAACCATCATAACTCATAACTACTGGCAGCCCTTTCTTCCCTGAGTGTAGGTCCAAACCTCTTCAGGAGCTATCCTAAGCTGCTGGCCCTCATTACAGTTCGGCTTCAGGCTTTCCTGTTTGATATCTGAAAATCTAAAGCCTAGGTTCCCAGCTTGCTCAAGTGACTTTCCAGAGTGTAAAATCCATGATAAGCAGCAATTTATTTATGACCTTGCCACATCCAGTTGTGCTGTTAAAGTAATCATGGCAGAATCAATCCATAGTTAAAGAAGTAAACAGTGTATAAATCCTTCTAGTCAATTTCATTTACAAAACTGTGGATTTCTCTACCACGCTGAGTCAGATCCATGCAGTTGGAGGTCCTGTGTGTTCGATTCCGCCCTCTCCCATGAAGCCAGCTGGATGACCTTGGGCTAGTCACAGCTCTCTTCTGTGCTCTCACAGCCCCACCTACCTCACAGGGTGATCTGTTGTGGGGAGAAGAATAGAAAAGCTTTGTCAGCCACTTTGAGTCCCTTAAATGCGTGAGAAAAGCAAGGTAGAAAAGCCAAGTCTTCTTCTTCTTCTTCTTCTTCTTCTTCTTCTTCTTCTTCTTCTTCTTCTTCTTCTTCTTCTTCTTCTTCTTCTTCTTCTTCTTCTTCTTCTTCTTCTTCTTCTTGCCAACAACAATTGTACCCTGAACTGAGGATTACCTTCTGCAACATCAGAACAGAACCCTTGGAATGAAAAAAGGGAAAATGAATGCCCTGAATTACTCACTATTGCTTGACTTCTCAGTCTTATTGCATTCTAAATTATTTAAATATACTATTAGACATTATATGGGGGGGGGGGGGTTACGGGGAAGCAAACAGATGTTTTCTAATTATGAACCAATTTTTACTGTGCAATGGTGTCACATATTTAAATTACAAATACAGATTTTTTAGCATTCCAGCTGTGCTTTACAAGGGTTTAATTTGCTTCTTCTGATATGTCACATTGCACCTGCCTTTTAAAACTCCTGTAAATGTAAAACATTTGTCAAGTACACTTATTAAGGCATGTGGAAGAAACCGAAAGACCGTTGTAGGAGGAGGCGGGCGACATTCATGGAAAAAGTCAACACCAAACACGGTAAATAGGTTTTGAAATAACATTTACAAATATTTGGGGGATGGGGAAAGCCTTAAACACATACATTTCTTTTCTTTTTTACACAGAAGCCCCACAACCCAGAATGGAGAGGATGTAAAAATCAGATTCCATCTGCAAATCCTCACTCCTATTCACCTGATGATACGAGATCCTATTTGCATTTCTTTGAAAAGTTTGCTGAAAAATGTCCTTGGCATAAGCTTATCACCAAAAGATATGTTTACTTATGTTATTTATGCTCTGCCTAACCTCCCCCTGGGGGTGGTTTATGGGAGTTTAAAACATCTAAAATGCAGTTAAAATATTAAATCATGCAAACTTTTAGAATAAAGCAGATACTTCAGCAGCAGTTATGAAATATGATAAGTCAGAACCAAGCAAGCATGGGTGTTTTTTTTCTCCAAAGCACCAAAGAAAGTATAAACATCTGACAGAGATTACAAAGCTAAGGTTTTGGTATGACTTAAAACTAGGCTATTGCATGTCTAAACAATGGCTGTGGCCACATCTTCACTTTAAACCTTCCTCGGTCTATCTTGAGCCAGTTCGGTCTAGTGGTTAGGGAACCAGACTCGTATCTGGGAATATCAGGTTTGATTCTGCCCTCCCCCATGAAGCCAGCTGGGTGACCTTGGGCTAGTCACATCTCTCCTCTGAGCTCCCACAGCTCACAGAGTGTCTGGTGTGGGGAGAAGAATAGAAAAACTTTGTCAGCCACTTTGAGTCCCCTTAAATGGGTGAGAAAAGTGGGGTAGAAAAGTCAACTTTTCTTCTTCTCCTTCTTCTTCTTCTTCTTCTCCTTCTTCTTCCTCTTCTTCAGGTCTGACTGCCCACATCTTTTCATATCTATCCATTTTATTTGTGGACTTTCCACCCTCCATTTGCTCTTTCCTGAATTTATTCATTTTGTGTCAAAAACATTGGGCTCAGATAAGCAAGCCACAAAAGGAACAAACATAATGTATAAATGAGTTTAAAAACAACATTCAGATCAATAAAACATTGAACATTGGATAAAATAGTCCCAATAAAATTAAAAGAACAGATAAAGATAAAATTAAATAATTTTTGACCAGACCCTCATTGGCTAGGCACCCGCGCCTGCAGAGATGGCCAGTTGAGGCCAGGCAGGTGCCTGGCCAATGAGGGGCATGCGCAGAATGTCCTTGGCCTATTCTAGCCAGAACTGAGCCGGCAGCAGCAGGTAAGCCCCATTCACGTGTGCACACGACCCCGGTGTGGGTTGGGGGGTGTTGGGTGGGGGCCCCGCCACTTGCATAGGCCTGATCCTGGCCGATGCAGGTGGCAGGACCCCAGGGAAGGGACCTGACTGGCCTCCCCACCCCTGGCTGCAAGGCAGCCAATCGAGGGGGGGCTGGGGGAGGGCCCCAGCTGTCACAGAGGGAAAGCAGGCGAATGGCTGGGGATGTGCCGAATATGTGGAGAAGGAGGGTTATATTTGAAAGATATTTTAGAGTTACTTCACAGTTATAGAGACTCCAATAAAAACTTCAAAAATAAGATTCTCTACAAAATTCTTCATACGAATCTTCATACAAAAGTAAGATTCTCTTACTAGCAGCAAAACCTTCCATAACAAAAGCATGGAAAAACTCAAACACTTTAACAATCCTCAGTTCCTGGAGCCAACCAATTTGGGATGTTTTCTCAAATGAATTAATTACCTATCAACTAAAACTACGCCAGGGTCAAAAATTAAAGACTTTATTTCTGGACACATGGGGTCCTTATTTGTCTTTTAAAAAGCAAGCACTATCATTCTGTGACAATCTAAACCCATCTCTAGAATTTTTACCAAATGAAAAACAATTTATATAATTATCCAGTATTATAGATTCTGTGAAGTAAATTCCTGTAGTTAAATTTTAAACTGTTTTTAAATGTTATTATTTATTTTACTTTATATACTTTCTATATATGGGTGTTTTCCATTAATGCCATTAAGTACCCATTAATGGGTACTTAATGGGTACTTCTAGTGACAGTGGGAAAACACCCTATGTTTGTTTTTGTTACAAGCGTACTGAAATTTAATTTTTTTTAAAGAAAGAAGAACATTTCTATGCATTATTATCATTATTGTTTTTGTGATCTGCTCTGGGAGCTCTTAGTTAAGGGCAGGATATTGATTCTTAATTAATTAAATAAAAAATAAATATAATGTGCGTATGGGCACCAAATACCACTATTTGCATTTATGCTTTTCTTTTAAAAAAAAATCATAACAATGCCACAAATACAATTTCCTATTTCCTACCCAAGCAGCATCATTGCCAGATAATTCTTGAGAAGAAAACAGTTATTTCAAAGGCTGTAATTTGGATACACACGAAAGTTGAAGAATTTCTCATTTTCCACCACTGTTCAAATGAGAAGAGCACAGCAGGCAGGGAACCATGTCCAGCCCTAGAATTTTCACTTGTATTATAAGCTCTTTCTGCATTGGGCCCTATACTGGATTATATTCAGGATAGGGTCCAGCCAACTGCATGGCAATGCAGACGAGGGGTGTGCACAAATGCAATTTTCAGATTCAATTCAATTCCAATATTCAAACGTTTGAATTCAAACGAATGCAGGAAAAACAACAACAAATGTATTCAAATTTGAACCGATTGGAATACATTTGTATCTATTTGTATGAATATTCATTTAGTATTTGAAGATACAAATGTCAACAAAGTTCATATGCACCTGTGTGCACCTGTACAGACCTGTACGCATCCCTACACATGTGTACGCATCCTGTTGTTGCCCCGTACATATCTGTACAAATGCATACAGATATGAATAAGATGTGTTTGGATAAGTATGTAATGTGTACGTATCTATAAACATATGAATGTCCAAATAATTCATACAAATGATTCAAAACATTCGAATTCATTTGAACGTTAAAAAATGAATGTATAGACATTCAATTCGAAATCGAATGTCTGAATTCGAAGGAATTCTATTGAATTTCGAATACAAATGTCAATGTACGAATGTCGTAATATTCAATTTGTATATGAATCTCCAAATTCGTACAAATTTGTACGAATACCAAATGTTATGAATATCTGTGCACATCCCTACTTCTTTAATTAAGGATTTAATGCAAGTCACCAAAAGTGATTAAAACAAAAATATAACAGGTGTTTTGTCCAATTTTGCACCCAATTCTTAGTGGGGTTGTTTTGTCCCAGAAAAATCAGGTGTGTGACATGGGAGTACGCCTGGATTCATTGCTGTCTTTTGAGTCCCGTGTGGCAGAAACTGCCAGGAGTGCCTACCATTATCTTCATTCAGTCCACCAGCTGAAGCCTTACCTGGATTGGGATAACTTGGCCACAGTGCCCCATGCTCTGGTAACCTCCGGATTAGACTACTGTAATGTGCTCTATGTGGGTCTACCCTTGGTAATGGTTGGGAAGTTGGAACTGGCGCAGAACGCAGCAGGTCGTCTCCTGACAGAATCTCTGGCCGTACTTGTATCACACCATCCTTAAAGGATCTGTACCTGTTATCTATTTGCTACCGATCCCAATTCAAGGTGTTGATACTTAAAGCCCTAAATGACTTGGGCCATGGGTATCTGAAGGAGCACCTTCTCCCATATAGACCTGCCCATACACTGAGATCTCAAGGAGGGGGCCTTCTTGTACTTCCTTCTCTTTCAGTAGTACAGGGCATAGGGACATAGAAGAGGGCCTTCTCTGTGGAAGCCCCTAGACTTTGGAACAGCCTCCCTCTTGAGGTTCGCCAGGTGCCTACATTGTATACTACATAGCTTCCTCAGGGTGCTGTCCTGTTGGGGTGTGGGGGTGGATGTGGGATGGAGAGAGGGGGTGATATTTTTTATTTATTTTTTCTTTTGGTATGTTTTATTCTTACTGTAACCCACCCTGGGACCATTTGGCGAAGGGCAGGATATAAATAAGAACATAAGAACATAAGAGAAGCCTTGCTGGATCAGGCCACAGCCCATCTAGTCCAGCATCCTGTCACACACAGTGATCCACCAAATGCTCATGGGCATCTCAATCATGGGCAGCTGCTGGGCTGAGTACTTACCTTGCCCCACCCCATCCACCCCACAAGCTAGAAAGAACAAGCTGGAAGGAGAAGGAGGAGGACCTGCAGCTGCTGGGCTGAGTACTTACCTTGCCCCACCCCATCCACTCCACAAGCTAGAAAGAACAAGCTGGAAGGAGAAGGAGGAGGACCTGCAGCTGCTGGGCTGAGTACTTACCTTGCCCCACCCCATCCACTCCACAAGCTAGAAAGAACAAGCTGGAAGGAGAAGGAGGAGGACCTGCAGCTGCTGGGCTGAGTACTTACCTTGCCCCACCCCATCCACTCCACAAGCTAGAAAGAACAAGCTGGAAGGAGAAGGAGGAGGACCTGCAGCTGCTGGGCTGAGTACTTACCTTGCCCCACCCCATCCACTCCACAAGCTAGAAAGAACAAGCTGGAAGGAGAAGGAGGAGGACCTGCAGCTGCTGGGCTGAGTACTTACCTTGCCCCACCCCACTTATTCTTCAAGCTATACAGAACAAGCTGAATAAGTCTCCAGGGGTGGACTCTATCTCCTCCTGGAGCTGCAACTGACAAGCTGTGGTTTTTCAGACATTTTTCTTGACCCCACCTTTGCAGGGCGAGTTTTTAAATTGTGGGGCGGCTGTTTTTAGAATTGTTGTTTTAATCGTTTAGTGTTTAATACTTTCTTAGCTGGGTGGGTGGGTGGGTGCGTTGTGTGTGTGTGTGTGTGTGTGTGTGTGTTGTGCTGTGGGTAGGGAGACATGTGCCAAGGCCGGGCAGGAGGGGGAGGAGTGGGTCAGGGGGCCAGTGGTATCACAGTGGTAATGGGCAGAGGGAGATATGGCGTTGGGAAGCAGAAGAGACAGATTAGGAGAAGGGGTGATAGATGCATTGAAGCCATCACTCCTTCTGTTCTGTTTCCCAGCCAACAGAGTTTGGGGAAGTCTACCAACCACCCTGCTGCTCTGGCCGTGCTGCTCCTGAATGCCAGGTCGGTCCGGAATAAAACATCTGTCATACATGACTTGATTTTGGATCAAGGGGCCGATCTGGCATGCATTACTGAGACCTGGGTGGATGAATTGGGTGGGCCTAGTCTTGCCCAGCTTTGTCCCCCAGGATACTCAGTGCAGCACTGTTCCAGACCAGAGGGTAGGGGAGGGGGTGTTGCTGTAGTCCACCGGACGTCCATTCCCCTCACCAGACGACCAATTCGCACTGTAACAGGGGTTGAAGGCCTGTTTATGCTGTTGGGCCAGAGAGACAGGATAGGGATGCTGCTGGTGTACCGTTCACCCCACTGCCCAGCATCCTCCCTATCTGAGCTGGCTGAGGTGGTCTCGGATGTGGTGTTGGAAGCCTCTGCCACGGTGGTGTTGGGGGATTTCAACGTCCACGCCGAGGCTACGCTCAGTGGACCAGCTCAGATCTTCATGTCCTCCATGACAACCATGGGGCTGTCTCAACTTGTATCTGGTCCGACTCATATAGCAGGTCACACCCTTGATTTGGTTTTTGCCTCAGAGCGGACTGGTGAGTATCCGTTGATAGGAGGGCTGACTGTCAACCCGTTGTCATGGACGGATCACTCGCTGGTGAGTTTTGGACTTAAAATGGCAGCTCCCATCTGTGGGGTGGGACCTATTGAAATGGTCCGCCCCCGGAGACTTATGGAATCCGAGCGATTCCAGAATGCTCTGGGGGATTTTCCGGTTGGTATGACTGGCGCTCCTGTCGAAGCCCTGGTTTCTCTCTGGAATCAGGAGATGAGCAGGGCTATTGACACGATCGCTCCCAAGTGCCCTCGGCATGCTTGTGGAGCCCGAAAAGCTCCTTGGTACTCCATGGAGCTGCGGGCTATGAAACAGGAAGGTCGACGGCTAGAGCGCAGGTGGCGTAAATCCGGCTGTGAATCTGACCGAACACAGGTTAGAGCACACTATTGTGCCTACCATGTGGCGGTGACGGCGGCGAAAAAGAATTTTTTCTCCGCCACCATTGCGTCCTCGAGTAGCCGTCCAGCAGAGCTTTTCAGAGTAGTGAATGGCCTCATAAAACCAAGCTCAAAGAAGTATGAGCCAGGGCCAAGCAATATCTGCTGTGACAAATTTGCAAAGCACTTCGAGGACAAAGTCGCCCAGATTCGTAGGGGATTGGATGTCACAATTGGACAGAGTCCAGATGAGGCATCCAGAGAACTGTCTGGTCCTGTTTGGTTGGATCAGTTTCAATTGTTGCAGCCTGAGGATGTGGACAAGCTACTTGCGGGGGTACGGCCGACGACGTGCTCTCTAGATCCCTGCCCCTCATGGCTGATAAAGACTAGCCGACAAGGTATGACCGGGTGGATCCAGGAGGTAGTGAATGCCTCTCTGAGGGATGGGGTGGTTCCACTGGCCCTGAAACAGGCTGTGGTGCGCCCCCTCCTGAAGAGAGCCTCCCTGGATCCAGAAGATCTAAACAACTATCGCCCGGTAGCTAACATACCTTTCTTAGGCAAGGTTCTGGAGAGGGCTGTCGCTGTTCAACTGCAAGCATGCTTGGAAGAAGCTGATTATCTAGACCCATTTCAATCTGGCTTCAGGCCCGGTTATGGCACGGAAACCGCCTTGGTCGCCCTGGTTGATGACCTTATCCGGGAGAGAGACAGGGGGAACGCTACCCTGTTGGTTCTCCTGGACCTCTCAGCGGCTTTTGATACCATTGACCATGGTATCCTTTTGGAGAGACTACGGAGTTTAGGAGTGAGAGGCAATGCGTGGCACTGGTTCTGCTCCTATCTCCGGGATAGATCTCAGATAGTGACTGTGGGAGACACTGTTTCGACACCCTGGGAACTCACTTGTGGGGTTCCTCAGGGGTCGATCTTATCTCCCATGCTATTTAACATCTATATGAAGCCGTTGGGAGAGGTCATCCGGAGATTTGGAGTGAGGTGTCATCAGTATGCAGATGATACCCAGCTCTATCTCTCTGTACCATCTGAATCAGGAGAGGCAGTTGAAGTGCTTGACAGGTGTCTGGAGGCAGTAATGGGCTGGATGAGGGTGAATAAATTGAAACTGAATCCAGACAAGACAGAGGTGCTGTGTGTCACAGGGTCTCGGGTCCGGGTAGTTGGGAGATACCCTGTCCTTGATGGGGTTGCAATGCCCTGGAAGGGACAGGTGCGTAACTTGGGGGTACTCCTGGACTCTGCACTAACACTTGAAGCTCAGGTGGAGGCCGTGGCCAGGAGTGCCTACTCCCAACTACGGCTAGTCCGTCAACTGAAGCCACTTCTGGATAGAGACGACTTGGCCACAGTTATCCATGCTCTGGTAACCTCTAGATTGGACTACTGTAATGCGCTCTACATGGGGCTGCCCTTGAAGACGGTTCGGAAGTTGCAGCTAGTGCAAAACGCAGCCGCGAGAGTGCTGACCGGAACATCTAGCCGGATGCACATCACGCCGGTCTTAAAAGAATTGCACTGGCTGCCAATTCACTACCGAGCCCAATTCAAGGTTTTGACTTTGACTTATAAGGCCTTAAATGACTTGGGCCCCAAATATCTAAAGGAACGCCTTCTCCCATATCGACCTGCCCGTGCCTTAAGATCAAGTGGCGAGGCCCTCCTGGTTGTCCCACCACCTTCAACAGTGAGGTTGGTGGGCACCCGGGAGAGAGCCTTTTCTGTGATGGCCCCCAGACTGTGGAATAGCCTCCCCCTTGAGGTGCGTCAGGCCCCTTCCTTATATATATTTAGGAGGGCAGTAAAGACGCACCTCTTTGCCCTGGCCTTTGGCTAAGTTGTTAATGTTCCCTCCCTCAGTACAGACATTATTATTTTAAACATGTTGTATATTGTTTTATATGTATGGAAATTTTTAATGTCTTTTAATGTGTATTCGGTTTTAATTTGTTGTTTTAAAGTTGTAACCCGCCCAGAGACCTTCGGGTATGGGGCGGGATATAAATGTAAATAATAAATAAATAAATAAATAAAATCAGAGACAAGGACAAACCTTTGCTTGCTCTTGAATCCCAGGAAATGGCCCTAGAAGCATCCTGCCTGTTCACCCAGCCTGAAAGATGCACCTAGGCATTCATTCTAGTAGCCATTGATACATCTGTCATTCATAAATTTGTCTAACCCTATCTTAAAGCCATCTAGACTGGTAGCTGTCACCACCTCTTCCAGCAGCACATTCCATAAACCGATAATCCTCTGGGTGAAGAAATACTTCCCCCTGTCAGACCTGACGCTCCTACCCATCAGCTTCATAGAGTGCCCCCTGGTTCTAGTATTGTGTGATAGAGAAAAGAAATTTTCTCTATCCACCTTTTCTATACCGTGCATAATTTTATATACTTCAATCAGGTCCCCTCTCAAACGCCGTCTCTCCAGACTGAAGAGGCCTAGACGTTGCAGCCTGGTTTCGTAAGGGAGGTGTTCCAGCCCCTTAATCATTCTGGTTGCCCTTCTCTGCACCTTCTCTAGTTCCACAATATCCTTTTTGAGGTGTGGTGACCAGAATTATACACAATAATCCAAATGTGGCCTCACCATAGATTTATAAAGGAGCAAAATGACACTTGCTAACTTATTTTCTATTCCTAATTATTCCCAGCATTGAATTAGCTTTTTTATTAAATAAATTCTTGTTTATTTATTTATGTATTTGTTTGTTTATATTTCTTTCCCATCTTATACCCAAAGCTCTCAGGGCAGGTCACAGTAAAATCAGTTTAAAAACAGATAAAATAGTGTAGCTAAAAGTGTAACGGTGCCTTCATGGGGAGGGGATGCCGTTCCCTCAGCCAAAAGCCAGGGTTTCACTAGTTTAATCTTTCAAAATGGAACCCCTTCACTAAGCCACCATTTAAGCCACGACTGATTCAGCATATCTTTCAGCGGACTTGTGTGTGATATACATATGTATAATAATAAAGTCTTGAAATGAATTAAGAATGCATTTGCTTTCCTTTAAAAAAACAATGTTTCCTTCCTTTTAATTAGTAGCCTTCATTATTTTTTTTGCTAATCTGGGAGTTAAAACAGTTTCCAAAGATGGCCTAATCTTTCTTAATGGCTCCATTGGCGTCATGGACATTTCACCCCCTTTCTACCAAGATGGAATCTTTTCTTGCTTACCCATTCTTAACCTGCTGAAGCATTGAAAGCCCATAAAACCAAATGCTTTATTAATTTAGACTTGCTGAATTTGCTGAACAGAAATATTTTCAACTTGAAATTTTTTTATGGAAGTAGAATAGAACAAAGTGTGCCTTCCTTCTCTGGACATCCTCTGACAAATATGAGGCTCTTTCTTCACTGGGCCTCAATCTAGATTATACCACAGAATAGCAGCCTACCATAATCTGCACTTATACATAGGCAGGAGGCCCCTGTTTTGGGGTACAAGCTAGCATAAGATCCTGACAGAAAGGGCCTCAGAGAGTATCCATAAACTACCTATGTATTGAAATTTAAGAGGTGCTTGTTGCCAACCTTTGGTGTGAACTAGGGGTGTGCCCTAGGGGTGTGTACGAATGCAATTTTTGACATTCGATTCGGTTGGCATGACTGTCACTCCTGTCAAATTTCTGGTCACTCTCTGGAACCAGGAGATGAGCAGGGCTATCGACATGATTGCTCCTAAGTGTCCTCAACATCCTTGTAGAGCCCATAAAGCTCTTTCGTATTCCATATAGCTATGGGCCATGAAACAGGAAGGTTGACAGCTAGAGCACAGGTGGCGTAAATCCGGCTGTGAATTTAACCAAACCCGAGTTATTTATTTTATTTTGTTTTGTTTTGTTTATATTTCTATCCTGCCCTATACCCATAGGTCTCAGGGCGGGTAACAAAATTCAGTGCATTAAACAAAACAATGTATCTTAAAACAGTAATATCTACAACATTTAAAAACCAACATGTTAAAACAAAGCAAATATATGTTTAAAAACAGTGCTACCTAAAAGTGGGGGGGAAGTTTAAACATGTTTAGCTGAAGGCCACAGCAAAGAGGTGCATCTTTACTGCCTTCCTAAACATATACAGAGAAGGAGCCTGATGCACCTCAAGGGGCAGATTGTGCCTTAGCCTGGGGGCCATTATTGAGAAGGCCCTCTCCCGGGTGCCAACCCGTTTCACTACTGAGGGCAGTGGGACAGCCAGGAGGGCCTCCCCTCCAGATCTTAAGGCACGGGCACGTCAATATGGGAGAAGGCGTTCCTTTAGATATTTGGGGCCCAAGCCACTTAGGGTCTTGTAAGTCAAAGTTAACACCTTGAATTGGGCTCGGTAGCGAATTGGCAGCCAGTGCAGCCCTTTTAAGACCCGTGTGACGTGCATCCGGCTAGCTGTCCCAGTCAGCAGCCTAGCAGCGGCATTTGGCACTAGCTGCAGCTTCCGAACCTTCTTCAAGGGCAGCCCCATGTAGGGCACATTACAATAGTCCAATCGAAGTTACCAGAGCATGGGTAACTGTGACCAAGTCGTCTCTGTCCAAAAAAGGCTTCAGTTGGTGCGCCAGCCATAATTGGAAGTAGGCACTCCTGGATTCAGCTTCAATTTATTGCCCCCCATCCAGCCCATTACTGCCTCCAGGCACCTGTCAAGCACTTCAGGGCTAGAGCCGTGTGGCAGTGACAGTGATGTAAAGGAGTTTTTTCTCCACCACCATTGCATCCTTGGAGAACTCTTTAGAGTAGTAAGTGGCCTTATAAAACCAGGTTATAAAACTATATCTGCTGTGACAGTTTTGCAAAGCACTTTAAGGACAAAGTCGCTCAAATCTGTGCAGGATTGGATGCCACAATTAGACATAGTCCAGGGGAGGTGTCCACAGAACTGGCTGGTCCCAATTAATATGTTGATTTTTAAATGTTGTTATGGCGTCTCATTTTTTAAATATATATTGTCCTGCTTTTGATGCTGGATTTTAAAGGTTGTTACCTGTCCTGAGACTTTCGGGTATCAGGTGGGATATAAATATAAATATAAATAAACACAAATAAATAAATAACAAATTGAATATTCAAAAATCTGAATTCATACGAATAAAGAAAAACAAATGTCTGGACATTCGAACTGATATGAGTACATTTGTATCTATTTGTATGAATATTCGATACGTATCCAATGATTCGAATCTCGTATGCGTCCATACCCATCCATATGTATGTCGTTTTCATCCCATATGAATTCCATTTTCATCCCGTATGTTTCCATACAGATGTGTACAGATATGTACACACACAAATGTCTGAATTATCTGTACGAATAACTCAAAATATTCATATTCATACAAACACTTAAGTGCGAATGTCTGGACATTTGATTTGTATATGAATGTCTGAATTAATCCAAATTCATATGAATATGGAATAATACTAAAATTCATGCACATCCCTAATGTTCATGAATATTTGTCAGATTCAAAAATTGTATGAATTTGTATGAATTTGAACATTTGCATTTGAATATAATATTGGCTATATTTGAATATTGACATTTGAATGCAAAGCAAATGTTTTTGTGTGTTCGTTTGAAACTTCCTTATATTTGTGAAGGAAGGAAAGTGGCAGAGCAGATACCTAGGGCCTGTTTGCACTTGCTTATATTCTGGAATATATCTCAGGACAGAGGTCTGCGGTCTGCATGCTAATGTGGACTCAGCCAGCTTTCAGTTGGGGACTGCTGTAGCGTACCCTAGCAAGTGGACAACAGGCCCCTATTCCAGGATATATTCCAGAATAAAGTCAAGTGCGAATAGGCCCCTGGTCACATCTGCAGCAGATTCAGAGTACATTCAAAGCAAACCTGGGACAGACTTGGAGGGAATTTGGAGGCACAAGTGGCAGCAGGGATTTGAAGCAGATTCAAATGGCATCCACAGAGCATCCACAGTGGATTTGAATCCTACCATATTTGACGGTAGGGATGTGCATGAATATTCATAACATTCAAAATTCGAATGAATTCGGCCGAATTCAGACATTCACATTTGAATTGAATGCTTTGATACATTCGTACAAGGCTTTGTTACTGATTGATAGGAAATATGCATGGGATTTGTATGCAAATTCATATTGAACATTCATATCAAATTCAAATCGTACTCCAGTCCAAGGGGATCTATTTGAATGAATATGAATTTTCTTGCATTCAATCCGATACGAATCGATACCAAAAGAAACCTATGCACATATCTATTCAAAGGGGCTCTATTCGCACAAATGTGAATTTCCTGATTTCTCTGCTACACTATGCAACTGGGAAAGATAAAAAGTGGTGCCCTGAACTGGGAATCTTCCTGTTCCTGGACTAAACCTTATTCAAAAAAAGCTAATTCAATGCTGGGAATAATTAGGAAGGGAATAGGAAATAAGTCAGCAAGTGTCATTTGGCCTCTTTATAAATCTATGGTGAGGCCACATTTGGAATATTGTGTACAATTCTGGTCACCACACCTCAAAAAGGATATTGTGGAACTAGAGAAGGTGCAGAAAAGGGCAACCAGAATGATTAAGGGGCTGCAACACCTCCCTTACAAAACCAGGCTGCAATGTCTAGGCCTCTTCAGTCTGGAGAGACGGCGTTTAAGAGAGGACCTGATTGAAGTATATAAAATTATGCATGGTATAGAAAAGGTGGATAGAGAAAACTTCTTCTCTCTGTCACACAACACTAGAACCAGGGGGCATTCTATGAAGCTGATGGGTAGGAGAGTTGGATCCGACAAGGGGAAGCATTTCTTCACCCAGAGGGTCATCGGTTTATAGAATTTGCTGCCGGAGGAGGTGGTGGCAGCTGCCATCCTGGATGGCTTTAAGGAAGAATTAGACAGGTTTATGGACGACAGGTGCATCAGTGGTTACTAGAATGGATGCCTAAGTACATCTTTCAGGCCATGGGGACAAGCAGGATATTTTTAAGGTCATTTGCTTCAATTCGAGAGCAGGAGAAGGTTTGCCCTTGTCTCTGCTTGAGATGCCCATGAGCATTTGGTGGGCCACCATGTGCGACGGGATGCTGGACTAGATGGGCTGTGGCCTGATCCAGCAGGGCTTCTCTTATGTTCTTCGGTTCCTTCACATTTACTTCGATGCAAAAGGAATACACACAAAAAAATTTGTGCACATTCCTAGCGTGAACTCAACTAAGGTAAACCAGAGGACAGCATATACCCAGATGCTTATCATCTTAAGCTGCACATTGATGCGGTAGTCCAAGGGCCTTTTCCAACATATATTTTAACCCTTTCCTCAGTGGGCTTTATGCTTGGAATAGGGGCCAGCTGTCCAGATGGTAGTGTAGAGTATGGCAGGCCCTGGGTGCAGAAGGCGAAAAGTACTTGATGTAGTGGGAAAGAACATCATGTCAAGCCTTCTCTCTTTTCTCTGCTATACTCTGCAACATAAGAAGTAGTGGCCTGAACTGGGAGTTCCAAGCCACTGTACAGGCCCCCTGGCAAGGCATATGCTGTTTTTGAACTTACTGTGTAGAATGATACAATCCACATGGTGATAAGGAGCCTCCACACCTGACTCTCACTGCAACTCACTGGAAGTCGCTGCAACCTTCCCCGGAGGAAATCAGCTGTGGCCTGCTAAAAAGCAGGTGGCATGGCTATGTCACTGTAGCTTGGCACTAAGGATATGTACAAATATTCACAATATTCAAAATTCAGCTAAATTCAGACATTCAAATCAAATATTGGCACTTTTTAAGATGGATATTTGAATTCAAATCAAATGTTTTGATACATTCGTATGAAGCTTCATATGGGATTCATATATGGGATTTGTATGCATTTGTATAGAGGATCCATGTGCTATTTGTATTTATTATTTATTTATTATTTACATTTCTATCCCACCCTATACCCAAAGGTCTCAGGGCAGGTAACAACATTTAAAATCAGACATATAAAAAAACAGATAAAAGCATCTATTAAAACAACAGTGTCTTCAAGCGGGAAGGGAGAGTGTGTCATTTAACTGAAGGCCAGAGTAAATAGGTGCATCTTCACCGCCCTTCTGGACATATACATTGAGGGAGCCTGATGCACCTCAAGGAGGAGACTATTCCATAGCCTGGGGGCCATAACTGAGCAGGCCCTCTCCTGGGTGCCCACCCATTTTGCTGCTGAGGGTGGTGGGACCACCAGGAGGGCCTCCCCTGCAGATCTTAAGGCATGGGCAAGTTGATATGTCTGCATTCGTATGGAGTTTGTATGGGATTGAACATTCGTATTGAATACGAATCCTACCACATTCAAAGGGGATCTATTCAAACAAATAAAAATGGACTTGCATTCTATTTGATATGAACCAATTCCAAAAAGACCAAACATTTGTGCACATCTCTACTGCACAGTCATCTGCAGCATCTAGATAACCATGGCAACATTTGAATGGGAACCGGATGCCCATACAGCCTTGTGAGGACAATCCAGGCCGTCCATTATGGGCCTGATCCAGTGCTTGTAGGGCAAAAGGCTACCACCATGCTACCACCTCACCACACCGTAGCAGCAGGCAAATGCAAATCCAACCACGATCCGGATAATCCTTGTCCTATTCATGGGAAGCGTTGCTTTAATGGTCAGACACGGTCATTTGGGATTTCCTTCTTTACTTTTGTTGCCACCCCATAGCAGGATTCTGGGTTGACCCATTCATTCAGGAACTGAAAGACGAGGGTGGTGGGGCATGATCCCATTCAATGTTTATGGGACTATTATAAAGGTGTAAGTGCAAGAGGATATTCCTGGATGCTTAAATCACCCATAAATATAAATCAATTACTGATTATTTCATTAAACTGAAGATGGAAAGAACTCATTCCTGGCTCTTTGAGTTTGCCTCCTGGGGTCTTAGATAGCTTTCCCTGTCAAATTAAAAAGGAAGAAAAGATAAATAAACATGAGAAATTAAAATTGTCTAGGTGTGTAAAATAGAGAGAGAGGAAGGGAAGGGAGAGAAATAGATAGAAATGATGTTCTACAATTATTACCAGAGCTAAGAGAAACAAAATTACTCGATCATAAATTCAGGATAATCTGGTTTTCTTTATGAGTTTCCATTTTATTAATGAAAGGAAGGCAACACCTTAGTATACCCGGATGAATTAAAATACCTATTTCCAGACACAATCCTCTATAGGGGTCTTTAATACAATCTGCAAGTGATTCTGAAGCTAGATAATTTAGCTGTACTGAAGGCAATATTAATAGCTAACCCCTTCACGTGGATCAAATAATTTGGAAACCCTCCAGGAGCAATGTGGACATTTCCCTGCATTCAGAAATGCCTTTACATGAGCCCATCCTGGGGACAAATCTGACCACTGAGGGAACCATATGACTAATTAAAAGCCCAAAGAATAATTTTAACTTCCCTCCCCTGCTCAGGAGTATACCCTTCATATGGCTTTGAAGAGCACCACTTTCCCCAGCCTTCTGCAATTAACTTTCCAGAACAAATAACATCCATGTTCTACCTGTATGTTAATCCTTAAAACAGCTGCCTCTGGGGTGAAATCTCATGCTCATAGACTTCAGAAATGTTTTGTCTCTGTGTCTCTTTGTCTTCATTCCCTTTCCTTTGATGCCTGACATGTCTGCCATTTGTGTGATGGATACTAACATTTAAAGTGGTGGACCATCATGTCGACTCGCTAAGTTATAGGGAGGTGTATGAATGCAATTTTTGCATTTGAATTTGAGTCAATTCAAATATTCAAATATTTTATTTGATTCAAAATTCAAGAATCTGAATTTTTCAAAATCCGATTCGAATCTGGATTATCCGAATCCGTATTTTCAAAAATTGAATTTGAATCGAATGATACGAATGTTAAAAACATTTGTATCTGATTTTTGAATTCATGCGCATCCCTTTTTCACCCTGTTTGCATCCCATTGTCATCCCGTGTTATATGTACAAATAGACCCGATATTTGGATGTGATAAAAATGGACCTATTAAGTCAAATTATATAAAAATCCACATTGGATTTCCTAAAATTCAAAATTTGGTTGAATTCAGAAGTTTGGATTTTCAAAAATCCAATTTGAATTTGAATATTCATCGAATTTGAAGCGGATTTTTGAATTTTTGAATATCCATGCACATCCCTATTAAGTTAGTGAAGAAGCAGGCATAATGCACTGAGGGCCCTGGTCACACATACATGAGACAGGACGTCCTATTCATAAGTAGAACTGAAGTTGTACCAGTCCTGTTTACAGCTAGATCATTATAGATCATCCTCAGGCCCTCACTCTGGGCTGCATCACTCAGACCTTTGTCCACACAGTTGGTGTGTGGGAATCACATCAGACACCGCTATTACAAATTTACCTGCTGTGAAACAATCAACACTCACTCCACAGTATCAGGTAAATTTGAATGTTCCCGTCATCCTGACAGGACAGTGAGATGCTGTTGCAGTTTGAATCTGCAGCCTGAATACAAGGGCTCAGGGAAACATGGGGAAGCAGCCTAGAGCTACTTTGATCATGGCTGCTGTTCTAAAAACCGCAGCATTGCAGGTTACAGCTGGGAGGCTATAGCAATGCAGGTAATAGCTATTGCTGTTACGGTTCCTGCTGCGTTTTACAAGAGTAGAATCCCTTTGATCCCGACCGGCTCAAGATCAGGGACCCGCCATGTGCTTAATGGCGTACGTTAAAGATTAGAAGCACAGGGAAGAGAGATGAGGTAGGAGACAGGATCAGCTGGAACAGAGAACAATTTATTCTTCTGCAGGACTTTTTATATCCCTCCAAAAGGGGTGCATGGGGGGGAGTGATGTCAAGACAAATCCAGACAGGCAATTGGTTGAAGCAAGGCTGGAATTCCCTGATGTCACTTTCCTCTTCCAGCCGGATGAGGGAGGAACCATTGGGACTCCATGTGCTTGGAGTCCCACATGCTCATGACGGTGGCAGTAGGAGCTGGTGCTGAATGCTGCTGGTGCTGGCTTCTGCTGGCACTGGCTGCTGCTGGTGCCTCCTGTCCTCGCCACAACCTCTTCTCCTCTCCGCAGCCTCTTCTCCTCTCTGCAGCATCCAGGAGCTTCCTGAGCACTGGGGCCCTGGCCAGGCTGTGGCCATAAAGTAAAGAGGCCCCACGAGGTGCTTGGGCAGCTGGGGCAGTGGTGTAATTGTCCTTGGCAGTGGCAGTTGCCAGGGCTCCTTCTGTGAGCAGGCCTGGCTGTGGCTGTGCAGCAGCTGCAGGGGGAACCCACCAGTGTGGCCCAGATAAAGCAGGCCCCACCACAGCTGATCGCCCTTCATCGCATCTTGCCTGGCTCTGGCCGCACAGGTGACAGGGCTGCTTGCGGGCCTAGCACTGTCCGCCACCTCTCTCCCTGCCGCTGTCCACCTCATTCGAGCTGGGCCTGTTCAGTGGGCCACTGCCCCAGGTTTGCCAGGAGCAGCAGACGAGCGAGCAATGGGAGAGAGGCAGCCCCCGAGCCAAGAAGTCGCTCAGAGGCAGGCATCAGGTGAGGTACGTGGGGGGAGAGATCGCTGTAAGACACTGCCAATGGAAGCTAAGCATGATGTACACCTCACCACATGCGCCACAGGAGTCTTGTGACTTTGCAGCCAGGTAAGCTGCGATTTTTCTATTAACTGCAGATTTTTATCCACTAGTCTGGAAGGGACCTGACATATGAATGTTTCCACCTGTGAACTATCTCCATAATAATAAACTTTCTAAGTGCACAAGAAGTAGTGTGTGTGTGTACAGATATGTGTGTGAGAAAGAGAGAGAGAGAAAGAGAGAGAAAGAGAGAGAGAGAGAGATTTAAGCAATATGATTAGTGGGTGGGGTGAAGCTATAGTTCCAAGATTTAAATGCCCAGCTGTTTTTTTTCCTCCTCCTAATTTCAATAACAAAAATATTGCTTGTTGAAATGAATGTTCTAGGAACTATGAGGAATGAGTTTAAAAATCCATTGAAACAAGAAAATGTTTCAGGAGCCATATGGGGAAGCCGGATGGGGAGGGAGAAAATGGAGCAAGGGGAAGCAGAGGGGACAGTCAATTTCCATCTGAAGTTTCCGAGGGGATGATAAATCTGGCATATGGAATTTTCTTCCAACATTAAGTGGGAATGGTTTTAATTACCTTTAATAGATTTATGCGTGTGGCATTCCACAAATTCATTTAATAGAAAAGCAATTTTTATTCTCTGCTCTGCATGTCTCTTCTTGCATTTACACTAACCTCCATTTTCTTAATTCAGCATCCTGCTCAAGAAGGGATTTCAGAGCACCATTTTATGGATGGATAAACTGATAAACTAGGAACTATCAGGGTCTTATCTGTAGCAGTTTAGGGGCTGTTATGCTGTTATGCTGTTATGAATCTAGCCACACTTTTCCTAGTCCTCATGGGCAGGACCATATATATATATATGTAGGATTCTATTTGTGTATATGCTTGTGTTTTTTAATTGCAAAGAAAAAGGCATAAAGATAAGGCAGTTGATTGAAAACAATACTCAGTGCAAATATAAATTATAAATCAAAAACAATACCTATCAATATTTGCAAAAGGTAAATCATAGATTTGGTGCAAACAAAGAAAAAAGAGAAAAGGATTGTGGGAAATTTTGTCACAGGCATAAAAACAATGACAGGTAGTATATAAACAGAAAGTCCCTTGTTATAACAGAAAGTCCCTTGTAATATAAACAAAGTCCCTTGTTAGATCTTCAGTGTCTTCAGTAAGCAGAAAAAACATACCTATGCAGCGGCCATAGATGAGCCCCAAGTAGAAGGTAGCAGAAAAGGGACAGAACATCGGCTGGCATTCTGCCTTTCTCTTTGTAACTCATGGCTGCCTCTCCACTTACGCATCTGAGAGCCTTCATTTTTGATGGCACTAAAAGAAAAACAAGTGTGCACCTAATCGCAATCATCATGCCATTGGCCAGGTATACAGCGGAAGTTGCTTCAGTCATTGCCATGATAATTTGGATGGCGCAGGACAGACCATCTGCAGTGTGAGTGCTGGTGGTAAAGATGGAGGCAACAGCAGTGATTGCAGTGTAAATGTGAGCCACAGTCCCTGAGCCTAAGTGCAAACAGGCCCTAAAACAGTGGAGGTTTTTTAAGGGCACAAAAATGCTCTTGGGTACCCTTGTAGCTAAAAATAAATTAATGAAAAGAAAATTTAAATTTAAAATGAGAAAGCCAGAACCGAGGAAACATGAACCCAGATTACAAATAAAACTCTTTAAACAACATTACAATTTAAAACAGAAAGGTTCAAATAATAGCCTACTCCCTTCACCAAAGGCAAATGGAAAGTTTTTACAGCCAATAAAATTATAGAGGGAAATAGCAACTTTTCTAAAAGATGCAGCAAGCTTGGAAGCTTGAAAGCTACCCATTCCTGTTCTGCTAGAGATACCTGTGTTCTTCTGCAGAATTACAGCTCCCAGGGTAACTATTGATTCTACTTAAACCTATGGTGTAAATATACTCAGGCCAAGAATTCTTTGGGAACAGTGATCGCTGTTACTTTAAAGGAGGTAAGAAGCAATACAACACAAATAATATAAATCTTTTAAGGACACGTTCCAAATGGATAGAAATTGAACCAGATAGGAAAACAAAACAAAAGCATCTCCTTCCTTGCTGTTGTTGCTAGATGCTCCATCAAGTCAGGGTCAACCGGTGGTCAACATATGCACATATCTATGCAGAGATTTTTTAGCAGAACTGAAAGTAGGAAGGTGCACAAATGTTTTTGGGGCATTCGATTTGAAATGAATAGAATGTTCAAAAGTCCATATTCGTACAAATAGAACACATTTGAAAGTTAAAATTCTACTTGATATGAATCTATTTGTATGTATTCGTATGTATCTGCAACAAACATATACCGATCTGCTATGAACAGATACATATCTGCGATGAACAAATACGTATCAGAAACAAATAGATATGTATCTGCTATTAACAGATACATATTTGATACAAATAGATATGTATCTGCTATGAACAGATACATAGCTGATACAAATAGATACGTATCTGCTATTAACAGAAACATATCAGGTGCTTCCGCACAGGCCCTTTAACACCCATTAAGCACACATTGCTTAATGGGTGTCCGCACACGCATTGCTGTTTTGGACACTTCGGTTGAGGAGTGTCCGCACAGCAACACACTTTTAACACACTTTCGAATGTGCGCGTCCGCACACTCGGACCTATTTAGCACACTTCCGGTGGGGTGTGTCTGCACCTATTTCTACCTAAAGTGTGCTAAATGGGTGTTAAATACATACCACATTTCATGTGGTGTTCCTCTGTGAAAATGCATCCTTTTAGGATGCGTCTGCACAGTGGAACGGTTTCTACCCAGGGCCGTCCCCCGGCCCGCCATGATTGGCTCCCCGGAGCCAAGCATGGCGAGCCGGGGGACTCCTACCTTGCAGCTCACCCTCGCCCCAGAAGCAGCAGATCGCTGCTTCTGGAGCCAGGGGGAAATTCCCTAAACCCCTCCCTAGCCCACCCGGGGAAGACCAGCCGGAATCCCCTCCTTACCTGCTTGGCGTCGCCCCGATTCTGGCAGGAGCGACCCAGGACTCAGCATGCCTGCGTCCTGAGCACCTCCTGATTGTCCAGGGCTGCTCCTGGCAGCTCCAGCCTGCAGGAGGCGTTCTGCACAGGCATGCCCATCTAGCCTGGGCAGCATGGCAGGCCGAGGGGGGGTCCCGGAGCACAGATGGGAGGCACCTCCAATCCAGATTTAATCCGTCCTCCTGCTGCGTGTGCGGAAGGACGGGGGGGGGAGATCCGCATCTATTAGATGCCGATCTACCCTGTAAATCTGGATCTACCAGGCATCCAGATTTAGTAAAACCAGGTCTACTAGAACCCGGTTTTACTGAATCCGGATGAGGTAGATCCAGATTTATTAAACCCTGTGCAGAAGCACCCATCTGATACAAATAGATACGTATCTGCTATGAACAGATACGTTTCTGATACAAATAGATACGTATCTGCTATGAACAGAGACATATCTGATACAAACAGATACGTATCTGCTATTAACAGATACATATCTGCTATGAAAAGAGACATCTGTTTGTATCAGATAGATACATATCTGATACAAATAGATACGTATCTGCTATGAACAGAGACATATCTGATGCAAATAGATACGTATCTGCTATGAACAGAGACATATCTGATACAAATAGATACATACGTATCTGCATACGAACAGATACATATCTGCTATGAACAGATACACATCTGCTACGAACAGATACACATCTGCATAAATTTTCCCAGCTTAATGAATGTCCGAACTATTTGTATGAATGTCCAGAAACATTCGTATTCGTTCAAATGTTAGCATATGAATATTGTAACATCCGATTCAAGTTCAAATGTTCGAATTCAGCCAAATTCAGCCAAATTTTGGACTTTACAAATATTTGTGTACATCCCTAACCAAAAATGGTTTTCCGTTTTCTTCCTTCAAGTAGAAGATTTCCCTGAGATTTTTCAGGTCAAGGAATCCCTAGTTCTTATTGTTCATTTAATAAGAAAAGGAAAAAAGCCAAGAGATGGTGGCTGCGCAATGGCCTCTGGGAAAAGGGAATAATAGCCAAACCAGCATCACAACTCTTCCAAACTCCTTTCTGAACTGCCAAAGACACCATAATTTTCTAGAATTGTCACCTAATGAAAGAAACCTTCATGGACTGATTGTACATGTTTGAATGGTACAATCAGTCAATTTTGCATGAATCTGCATTTGAATGAAATTAAGAACACTCAGAGCAGGGCACAAACCACAAACCTTATTTCATGGTGACTAGGCATGGGCAGAAAACCTGACTGCTGCTCATTTTCTGAACACATTTTGAAGACTTGACTAGATGGATTTCAGCTTCAGTGCGAATTTCCAAATAGAATTCCATTTAACCAGGACTCTGTCTGACCATTCTATTCAAATGCATGGAGTGCAATGAAACCAAATCTTCTTGTCTTTCCTTCATTCTTCTTCTTCTTCTTTTTTAATCCAGTACCAAAGGACACAATTACAATTGTGTGTGCATTTGTGAATTATCTATACATCAGCTAGGGACCAAATTCGCTGAACTGCATTAACATTTCCTTGCATAGAAATGGAATTGGGAAATACCATCCTATACAAATGGTGCTCATATATAGAAGAAGGAGGAGGAGGAGGTTGGCTTTTCTACCCAGCTTTTCTCACCCATAATGCACCATATAATGGAGATTACTAAAAAAAATATTTACAGTACATGAACCTGGTCCCTCCATACATAACGAAGGACAGCTACTACCATGATCATATTCATAATGGTGAATGGGGAGAAAATATGTCTCCTAGTCCTCCCCTGAGTCAATTTTCTCTTATGGTTAGAGTTCCAGTTCGATTCCACACTCCTCTGCTGCTTTGAGTCCCCTTAAATGGGTGAGAAAAGCAGGGGAGCAGCGATTGTTAGAAAAGGTGTATTTATTTCACTAGATCCCCTTCAAATGTGGTAGGATTCTATTCGTTATGAATGTATTTATACAAATTTGTACAAATATCCAATACAAATGAATACATATCCAATATGTATCCAACATGAACGCATACGTATCTAATACATATATGATATGTATCCCATAACAAATCCACTCTGGAAGCATCAAATCCAACCTGAATCCACTTTTAGGGTGTTTTTCCATTAGCACAAGAGTACCCATTAAGGACCCATTAAGGGGTCCTTAATGGGTACTCTAGTAGTAAGTGGAAAAATACCCTTAATCCACTCTTGATCCACGCCAAATGCACTCTGGATTCATTGCAGATGCGACTGGTGCAGATGCTTTCCCACCTCCCCAGTTTCACAAATTTCTGAACTATTCATACAAACGTTCCAAAACATTCAAATTCATACTAATGTGATAACATTCAGTTCGTGTGCGAATGTCCGAATTTGACCACATTAGTACGAATAACAAATCTTACAAATATTTGTGCATATCCCTAGTAAACACTAAAAACATTGTCCACAGTGTGACTGGGAGTAACTAGTGAGCTCCCAGGCAGCAACGTCCACACCCTCTTCTAGATGTTGCTGCTACTATCGCCATGACAATTTGGCCTGTCTGCGTTACGCCATCCACACTTCAAATGCTTATGGTCTGGCTGGGGGCTGCACCAGCCCTTAAAATGCGGATGGCTTCATTCATGCTTGATCTTTGTGTCACTAGAATGGGGATTATGGCACTAACTTGCTCAGCTCTGAAAATGTTTTATGTTGCCACTTGCATTTATAATTGCCATTTGCTTTGTAATCAAGTCAATTCCTCTGTGCCTTTTTGAATTTTAATAAACAAACTTAATTAAAAGATCAACCAAGTGCTTTCCCCTTTTGCTTAGTTCCAAGCCAACATCAGTTAAACCAAACCAGCAGTTCTGAAAATCCTGCATGTGGGAACATTACTAACTCATGTTTCAAGAGCAGTTCCCATAACAGGATGAAATGAAACCGCTTCTTACATCTGCTAAGAAAACTGTGCGGATGTGTTTGTGTCATCGCAGATATTAACCCTGATTGAATATCACCAAACAGCGGCAGCAAATTCCAAATAGCAATAAAATATATGGAGGGAAAACCATCAGGTATTTTCCCCCCTGAACTATTTTTCCAAGGTGTGCTTTCATTATTCCGCTTTTCACAGTTCGTCAATTCATTAAAAAGAGTTGCAATAGAAAAAATAGCGTGATTTATTAGCAGCGACAAGGAGAGTGTAGCACATTTCAAAACACACACAAAAACTCTGGGTGAAAATGGATAGATTTGCTGTTTTTTCTGCCACAAGGTGGCATCTCTTTTATTTTATTTTATTTCACCAGAAAAGAAGTAAATATGAGCATGATTTGAATTATTTTTCCACTCAAACGTAGAAAATAGTGTGATCTGCTTTTCTGTTTAATGGTAGTTATTTCAGAGATGTTGACCATAAAGATGAACAGCAGTCTGGCACTTAGAGATCCTGAATATCCCCTCCCCCAAATTATCATGGAGTTTGAAGCTGAAATGCTTTAATCCTTCTCCCAAAAAACAAAGAAAATAGTCCTTTGCTCCAACTATTACATCAATAAAGACACGTTGCCTGGCCTGCATTTTTCTAAAACATGGTCCATAGCAGCACCTTGAGGATGTACAGAATATACAGTGCAAGAATAAAGAGCAGAGAAATTCAGAAAACTTAAAATGCAAGTTAAGTGGGTTTATGTTAGGGCTTCCTCTGCCTTCCTCCCATTGTCTTTTTATTTATTTATTTATTTATTTTGCTAGCAAAATAGTGGAAAGTTGAGGTAGGACAAATGAGCAAATCCATCAAATTGAATTTCCCCCAGTGTCCTTGTGTTAATTTCTCTAAAGTTCAATTTGCTCCATCTCTTATTTACTTTGTGTTTATAAAAAAAGTGAAAGGGTCAGAAGGAGAAAAGATAAGTTAATGTGGAAAAAAGAGGAAACAAAGGTTTCCATCTACCTATGTACCTACCTAGCTAGCTAGCTAGCTGTCTATAGGCATCTTTGGGTTCAGTTTTGTTTTGCATTGTCAAATCTTAAAATTTTGCCTAAGGTGTTTTCCCCTATTATTTTCACTAATGTATACAATTTTGCTCACTGTTCATCAAAATGCTTTTCTGTAGTTTGTTGTTGTTAGGGATGTGTACAAATGTATTTTTTTTCATTCAAATTTGATTTGAATATTCAAAAAATTGATTCAATTAAAATTTCAAGAATCTGGATTTTCAAAAATCCGATTCATATCTGGATGTACAAATGTTGATAAGATTCGTATCCGATATACAACTTTGCACAAATGCATATTTATCCCATATGCATCTCATTTTCAACCCGCATTACATGTGCAAATAAACATAATTTTTGCACATATTTGTATACAATAGATATGAATCTACTCATTTGAATTATTCAAAAATCCGTATTGGATTTTTTAAAAATCCAATTCGAATTCGAATGTCAATATCCGATGGATTCAAATTAGATTTTCCAATTTTCAAATATCCGTGCAGCTCCCTAATTGTTGTTATGAAATAGCAGGTACTGCGTAAGTGAAGAAATGGAAGTTTCAAAGAATAGTCACTTTTCTGTTTAAATATGAGTCCCAAAAGTGTGAACTTTGCAATTTTGCACTCCTAGGCTAACAAAGTGAATTTCTCTCCCCACCCCCACCCCAATAATAAAAGGACAACATGAGATAAGTTATACTGATGCTGGCAACACATCCTGTCCCCAGGTTGCATGTACACAGGTGCTTGGTTAAGATGCTTCTTGACAAATGGAGTTATTAGCAGAAGTTGCATGTAAGGCTGAAGAGTCGCCTAAGCATAGTGCTTTTTAATTCTGCACATTGATGGTGATCTTCTTGAACCAGTGACAAGTTGACCACATGTCTACCACTGTCACAGCTGCACTAACATTCTGCTGAGGAACTTTCTTTCCTCAGATGCAATGTTGATAGTTGGTAGGGTCATCAAACAGTATGTAACAAGGCTGTTGTCTGCGGACCTGGGGCCCATCCACACTACAGTCCATAGTGCATGATTAGGAAACTTCTAGGGAAGGGTAAGAAAAATGGTAATAATGGGTACAAAATGGGAGGAATTTGGCTGAGTAATAGCACAAGTGAAAAGGTCTGGGTGTACTGGTTGATCACAGAATGAACATAAGTCAACAATGTGATGCAACTGCAAAAAAGGCAAACATCATCCTAGGATGCATCAAGAGGAGTACTGAGTCTAGAGACGTTTTCGCACGGGGCTAAACGGGACGCGAAAAAGACAGCTGCGGACACGTCATCCGCATTGCCCGAGCGCGGCTTGCGCTCCGACGTGTCCGCAGCTGTCTTTTTCGCGTTCGAAATGTAGAGCACTTTAAAGTGCTCTACATGCGTTCCAACGCGGACGAGCCGCCCGCAGGCGTTCGGGAGGAGAAGCGTTCGCGCCTGCTTCTGTCTCCCGAACAGCTGCGGGCTCGCCTCCGACGCCGGCGCGGCTTCAACAATCAGCTGTTTGACAATCAGCTGATTGTCAATCTGCCTCCGCGGCTGTCTCCGCGCCCCTGGCCGGCATTTGCCGGCTAAGACAGCTCCCGGCGCTTTGAGCATTCGCACACAGACGCTCCGGAACGCGTTTACACGCATTCTGGTGCGTCTGTGTGTGAACGGGGAAAGCGCCCGGAGCTGTCTTAAGCTTCCCGCCTGAACGCGTTACGTTTGGAACGCGTTGCAGTGCGGAAATGCCTTAGATCAGGAGAAGTAAATATTACTCTTTACTCTACCTTGGTCAGGCCTCATCTAGAGTACTGTGTCCAGTTCTGGGCATCCCAGTTCAAAAAAGACATTGACAAACTAGAGCAAGTCGAAAGAAGGGCAACCAAAATGGTTAGTGGAACAGGAACGGTTGAAGGATCTAGGAAAGTCTAGCCTACAGAAGATAAGACTGAGAGGAGACATGATCACATGATAATTTGCATCAAATCAAATGTGGGAAATTGGCTTCATGCATACCCCTAATAGTTAATGCCAACAAATCTGAACCCTTTTGGGGGGGGGGAGGGGAAGGAAATAAGAACATAAGAACATAAGAGAAGCCTTGCTGGATCAGGCCACAGCCCATCTAGTCCAGCATCCTGTCGCACACAGTGGCCCACCAAATGCTCATGGGCATCTCAAGCAGAGACAAGGACAAACCTTCTCCTGCTCTCGAGTCCCAGCAGATGGCCTTAGAAGTGCCCCAGTTCCTCCCCCCTATTGCTTCCTCCTGGGTCTTCAACCTTGTTACCCACTATACCTCCAGTTCCTTGGATTACCAGAGACTTCTCCCAAGAAACACAAGGCACAAGGGACATTTTCATGTATTTATTAGAGGTAAAGGGATATGTATTACATGTTATCTACCAGAGGAAATGCCTACAATTAACCCACAACACTGAACAGAGTCAGTAGTGCTCCAGTTTGGTCTAGTGGTTAGGAAGCAGTACTCTTATCTGGGAATACCGGGTTTGATTCTACCCTCTACCTCACAGGGTGTTCTGTTGTGGGGAGAAGAATAGAAGCTTTGTCAGCTTCTTTGAGTCCCCATAAATGGGTGAGAAAAGTGGGGTAGAAAAGCCAACTCTCCTTCTCCTTCTCCTTCTTCTTTTAGTCCAGTGAAGAAGCACCTATTAAATCCGCCTTTAGCTGAGGAAAGAGCTTCCTGATTTCAAGCACTGTTATTGGTTTTAGTGTGTTCATACTTACATTTTGTTTTTACTGTTGTAACCTGCCCTGAGACCTTTGGAGATAGAATGCGATAAAAAATGCAAAAACAAACAAACAAATAAAATGTGTGACCCCAGTAAGCAAAAAAACAGTGAAATGAGTAGCACTTTTTATTTCCTCAGAATATGGAATCGGACTCCCCTCTATTATTATTTCTCTCTATTGTCTCTTGGGCTACACTAAAATTGTCATGACATTAACTTTCTCTTTCATCTGCTCCAATTTTTATGGGGGGGGGGAGGAAGAACCCAACCCAACCTTTAAGTTATTCACATAAAATCTCTGCAGTATAGTTCTGTGACGTTAAGCACGAGGCATTTCCCACTGTGCCACACGCATCGTTTTTGTGCTCCCCCAGGAGCAGTTATGTTCCATCTGTCAACACTCTGAGTGTTTTCAAGATGGCGCCCCCGGAAATCTCTAGTCTAATCATTTGAGTATGAAGTAAAATGAAAAGAAAAAAGAGGGGGAGTCTTGTGTATTAAGTCAATGGACACATAAAAGAGAGTTCTTTGTCCTTCAGCAAATTGTCATTTCTTCTCCTGAATCCCAGAACTCCCATGATCCACTGCGGTTAAGGAATATGGGTACGGGAGTTCAAAACAAAATTGTTTTTTTTCTGGGTCTCCTTAGCATATTATATGGGCTTGCACATGTAAGGAGATCATGAAGGCAATGAAGTCCATGTCCTGGTAGTTCATTGGTGGAGGTGTGGCCACGTGCTATCTCACTGATGTCTGGAGTTAGGCACGGTAGGGCAGGGATAATCCTGGTTATGTTGTGATGCATGATAACTTCATTGTCCCATGAAATATATTTTCAACTTGAAAACATTGGTTCATGGCCACCCTGGAATATATGCTTACTAAACTCAGATGTGACTGGCCCAGACACTTTCCCACCTCACCAGTTCACAAATGTTCCAAAACATTAGTACAAATACGAATGCCAACATTTGCTTCTTATATGAATGTACAAATTTGTATGAATATTGAATATTATGAATATTCATCACATCCCTACCCTGCGCTAGTACAAGTGTGGAGTACATTTTCATGCTCCATGCTTGTACTGTGTCTAGTCAGCTTCAGGACACATGCGAGCTTTGAGGCCTTGGTATGGGACAACCTGAACCAGAGCACCATGTGCAGACAGTGCTTCCCAGATCTTCCCTTTCCGTAGTCAGAATCAGCTATTTGGCTGACCTGGACATATTGATTCTGAGTGTGTCCAGGTAAGTGCAGAAACAGCCTAGGTTCATCCAGACCCACTGGTCCAGATCATGACATTTGTGTATAGAAAGGGCGTACTTCCAATAGCAATGAGGCTGCCCCCATTATAGTTTTAAGCTTACCCAATGCCTGACTGTGTGACAGAGAGCAGACACTGCCCAGTGTGGGACCGTACAGTACATACATTTGATGTAAGCTCTTCCTTCCTTCCTTCCTTCCTTCCTTCCTTCCTTCCTTCCATTTCTATCCCAACCCGATGGGTAACAATGGGTAACTACAATAGGTAACAACCATTAAAACAACAGATTAAAATCAGAGTATACATTAAAAGCACTTTAAAAATTCAACATCTAAAACAATACACTTCATGTTTAAAATGATGGTATCTGTACTGGGAGGGAAGATAAAACCACCTCAGCCAAAGGCCAGGGCAAAGAGGTGCGTCTTCACTACCTTCCAAAATATACAGTATATAAGGAAGGGGTGTGATGCACCTTGAGGGGGAAACTATTCCATATTCTGGGGGCCATCACTGAAAAGGGTCTCTCCTGGGTGCCCACCAGCCTCACTACTGAAGGTGGTGGGATGACCAGGAGGGCCTCATCGCTAGATCTTAAGGCATGGGCAGGTTGGTATGGGAGAAGGCACTCCTTTAGATATGTGGGGCCCAAGTCATTTAGGGCCTTATAAGTCAGAGTCAACAGCTTGAATTGGGTTCAGTAGTAAATTGGCAGCCAAAGCAAACCTTTTAAAAACTTATAATTCTTGCTTATTAAACATATATACTTCTCTGAAATTGGAACAAAGTCGTTTTAAATATATAGTGTCAGAGACTCTGGCCTTGAAATATCAAGTCCATTGGTAATATTGATGGTAAAGGTTGCTTAATAATGTGAGGTTGTCTACAGGGGAGGGGGATTCATTGATGTGGTTTGTATGATTTGGAAGATGTGTGTATAAGCGTTGTCTTTATTGTCGTTAATATGTCAATGGCTTAATAACACTTAATAGTAATGGTAATAGTAAATAGGGATGTGCATGAATGAGTTTTTTAGCATTCGATTTGTAAGGAATTCATATTCGTTCGAATAGATCCCCCTCGAAAGTGGTAGGATTCTATTTGATAACAAATGTATTTGTATGAATTTGTATGAATATCCAATATGAGTGCATACATATCAGGTACATATCCTGGATATGTATCCTATACAAATGCATACATAAAGGATACAAATCCCCCTCCTGTTTTACACAAATACCCTTTGCCTCTGTCTCTGCTTCTCTGATCTTGCTACTCCCTCAGTTCCCCCCCCCAGCAGTTTAACAAATGTATGAACTATTTGTACGAATGTCTAGAAATATTTTTATTCATATGAATGTCAACGTACAAATATCATAACATTCACTTCATGTATGAATGTCCGAATTCCTACGAATTTGTAAAAATAACGAATGTTACAAATATCTGTGCACATCCCTAACAGTAATAGTAATAGTAATAGTAATAGTAATAGTAATAGTAATAGTAATAGTAATAGTAATAGTAATAGTAATAGTAATGATGTAGAAGTGCAAATAATAAATTTGGAGTTATATCATGTTTTGTGCCCTTTTGTCCCTAATTTGAAATAACAAGTTGACTTATTAAATGTATTTTCACTTGACTAACTTTTGGTGTAGCCAAGGACCAGTCTTAAGGTGTTTCCCACTTTGACCCAATGCATTCAGATCCGACCAACACATGTTCTTCAAAGTGTGAAATGAACATAAGAGGAGCCCTGCTAGTCCAGCATCCTGCCACACACAGTGGCCCGCCAATTGCCCATGGGCATCTCAAGCAGAGACAAGGGCAAACTTTCTCCTGCTCTCAAATCCCAGCAAATGGCCTTAGAAGCATCCTGTTGTCCCCCCAGCCTGAAAGATGTATTTAGGCATCCATTCCATTAGCCATTGAAACATCTGTTGTCCATAAACTTGTCTAACCCTTCCTTAAAGCCATCTAGGCTGGTTGCTGTTACCACCTCTTCTGGCAGCAAATTCCATAGACTGATGACCCTCTGGGTGAAGAAATACTTCCCCTTGTCTGATTCTCTCTCTCTCTCTCTATTCATTTATTTATTCATTATTTATTCATTCATTTAGTTAGATACTGTAGATAGTTGGATTTTCATATGCCCAATTTTTTTTTAAAAAAACCCAATAGTCAATAGAAGATAAAAATAGATAAAAATCAAAATCAAAACGTAGAAAAAGAAGGAAGTTGAGGTACAAGCACCCCCACCCCAAGAAAAGAAGAAGAAAATGAAAACAATGGACCCATTTGGATTGCAAGCTCCACCGAAACTTCTGAACTGCCAATGGTTCCACTAAACCTGTTTGGACCACGATTTCAGATCAATGTTGTGTTGAAAAAAAATCACTTGAGAAGGTAAATCAGAACTGCTGGCAGGAGATCCTGGCATTACTGCGGTTTGGATTGGGCAGCCGCTCTATATGGAGGAAACTTCCTTTACTGAAAACCTGGATCATGCCATAACTAATGAATCCATTCACAATTAATGATTAAATGATTAAAATCAATCATGATTGCTATTAAGCATTCTTTCTTATTCCAATCTCATTGATTTCACTAGAACATAATTCAGCCAGTGCTTAATTTTTCCATTGAAATCAATGGGATTGAAAGATCTTAACATTAGCTGTGTCATACTTTCCATATTTCTTATATGCCAGTCTATCATTGTAATTAATAAATGTAGCAAGCTGCATACATCTCCATATAGGTTGCTTATAATTTCTCCTAATTCATCAATGCAAAAACAATCTTGCAAAGAGTAATTAATTTAATTTCTTCTGAGAGTGAGTCGTTGCTAGATATGTTAAAAATTTCCAACAATGAGGCTTGAAAAACAGCTGCAGCTATGCAAAATTTTTATAGGTTTAATTGAACATCTGTGCACTTTAATTGATTAATTTGAACAGATCAAGGGAAAAAAAGCAACTGTAGGTAATGTGAATTTAACAAACCAATTTTAATTTTTGGAGCACTCAGCTAAATGACTGGGGGGGCATTAATAAACAAAGTGACAAATTGAAGACAAAAAATAATACTTATCTCAATGTAATTTGCAAAATATCCTAAGTAGCCCTAATCCACTATCTGCTTATGTTGGATCACTTAAGTCAATTTAGGCTGTAATCTTAAAACCATCTATTTATGCAAATTCCAATGAAATGAATGGCACTTATTTTCAGTTAAACATGCTCAGGATTGGGATAGTAGTTCCTTTGATTAAACTGGAATGGAAATTATCTTCAACCCATTAAAAATGGCATGCGTATCTAGTATCTGCCTTGATTTTCTTCCAATCCTAAATACGTTCTTCCCAAGCTAGGAAACATGAACAGTACCAAACCCTTTTTCTTCTGGATTGAAAGCTGCATCTGAAGTAGACTGAATGCAGTCTCGGGTTCTTTCCTCATTGGCCCATAGCCCAGACCAAAGTGAGGCCTGGTCCTCTTCTACATCATGGTCCTGCCCTTACTTAGGCTGCTCTGTCCACGTTGGATGCAGCGTAGCTTGGTCTAAGAGGTCAAAATGGCCCATACACTAGTAGATCCCAAAGGTGCACACTTTCCTATTCCAGTTTAGCAGGATGACCTATTTAAGTTGTATACCAAACTATGCTGCCAAAATGGATCCTCCTAACTCCAAGGCCAGGAAGCTTAGTTTTTAGCCATCAGAGAACCCAGAAGTTGGTTCCAAAATATGCAGTCTGTGGGGCAAGCATGAGGGCTGCCCAGGGACAGTTTTCCAAGTGCATACGTCTTGTTCTGAGACAGTGGGAGACACTCCTGCCCCTGGAGTTACTCCAAGCTGACCCAATCCTTCTGGATTGGGCCAACAACATTAGTGCAAAAATGGCCTAGGAGAGTTAAGCAGGCTACCAAATAATGGGAAGGTCAGTCAGGGACCTGCAAACCAGTCACTGCCAAGCTGTTTCTTTCCAGAGCTGAGAAAAAATAAAGAACAAGAGGCACATTGTAAAAGAAAACTTTAGAAGGACACAAGGCCCTGAGGTTCTATCAAATAATTCCTTGTACTTGAGCCAGTTTGGTCTAGTGGTTAGGGAGCCAGACTCTTATCTGGGAATCCTGGGTTCAATTCCGCACTCTCCCGTAAAGCCAGCTGGGTGACCTTGGGCTAGTCACAGCTCTCTTCTGAGTTCTCACAGCCCTCCCTACCTCATGGGGTGTTCTGTTGTGAGGAGAAGAACAGAAGCTTTGTCAGCCGCTGTGAGTCCCCTTAAATGGTGAGAAAAACGGGGTAGAAAAGCCAACTCTTTTCTTCTTCTTCTTCTTCTTCTTCTTCTTCTTCTTCTTCTTCTTCTTCTTCTTCTTCTTCTTCTAACAGCTAACATTGTCAATATTCCAGGAGACTTGTGGTTTCATGTAGAGAGTGTCCCATGTTGCTGGAAATAAGCTACCATCTTCCAGATTTCAAAAATACAAGCTATATAAAGATTCTAGATATGTATCCCCATGGGGCAGGATACAGACCAGTGGCATGGTGATTTCTGTGACATGTACACACATAGGCAAGAGGCAAGGTAAATGAACATGCTACACCTCAGAGCATGAATACAGTTTTTGACATTGAATTCGATTTGAATAGAATATTCAAATTTCTACAAATAAAGAAAAATGAATACATTTGTATCTGTTTGAATATTCGATATGTATCCAATGATACAAATCTCATATGCATCCGTACGCATCTGTATACATCCCTCTTTTATCCCTATGCATCCTGTTTTATCCCATATATATCCATACGTACATGAATGTCCAAATCCATCTGAACTCATCCCAATAATGAATATTTTGAATATCCATGCAGATCCCTACTCAGACTTCTAAAGGCCACAGCAGGGCAAAACAGAAGTTCCTCAGGTGTGAGGTTTTCAGTGGAGCTGCTTTCTCTCCAGATGGCAAATGGACTGAGAAGTTAGGGACATTTCACATAAATGTCAGAGAGGATTATAATTAGTGGTGATAATGCAATACATGGGCTAAAAAGATACGCCCACAGTAGGGATGTGCATGAACATTCATTGTTTGTAGGAATTTATGAGAATTCAGACATTTGTAGATGAATCAAATATTATGACATTCATGGACCGACATTCGTATGAATACGAATGTTTTAGAACATCCGTACGAAGCTTCGAACCATTCATGAACCAGGGAGGAAGGAAAGTGGCGGCACCAGTCACATCTGCAATGGATCCAGAGTGAATTTACATGGTTTGAGAGCAGATTCAAAGCGGATTCAGGGTAGATTTGATGATTTCAGAGTGTGTATGGCACGGGATACATACTGGGCATGTATCAGATATGTATCGCATATTTTATTGCATCAAAACATTATATTTTCCAACATCCTTATCCATTTTTCCCAATGAGAAAACCTCAGGTTTTAACTGCACCTGTACTTTCATTACTTTTTGTATCTCTTGGTGTATTTCACACCAGAACTTTCTCACTTTTGGACAAGTCCATCATATATGATAATATATTCCCATTTCTCCCTGACATTCCCAACATTTCTTCAAAATATCTTTGCATATATTAACCAATTTTTGTGGAGTTATGTGCTATCTGTGCAACATTTTATAAAAATTCTCTTTAGGATTATAACACAACATAAATTTTAGATCTTTTGACCACATTTTTCTAATTGCGCCAACTGTATATTATATTGAAAATTCATTGCCTATTTCACCATACATTATTTAACTTGTTCTGGTTCCATTTCAAATTTCAATAACAACTTAAATCTTTCCTCCTTGCCTTAGCTCCACCTCCCCTCCTTGTTTTTCTCTTCCAAATTGCCTATTCTTTTTATCTAATTTAAAACAACCTGTTAATTGCACGTACATAGACTATTGTAAACCATAATCTTCTATTATCATTGTTTTCTTGATTTCAAAACATATTCTCCCTTTTCTTCATCTCAACATAGCAGGTTTTCATACATAAACCATTCACCTTTTCTCCCCAGTTCTCTGAAATGAGCCTCATGTGGTGAAAATCAAAGAGGCATTTTCAAGTGCAGTTGACTTCTGTGTTTATTCCAAACTTTAAATGGTACATTTCTGACAAAGTGGTACTCTTTCTTACTATGCCATCCAAATATCAAAGCATGTCGACTCAAATACAATGTTTCAGTACTTTTAAACCACATTAATTATTTTAACCATACTAAACAACAAGCAGCATAGTATTCTTTTTTCATACATTGCAACAATTTAAATCTAATTCTTGGTTTCTTCCCTTGCCATATAAGTTTTAGCAAATTGTTTTACATCATTAATAATTAATGGGTTCTACTGAAGCAAAAACATAATCTCAGACAACACGTTCGTCAGATCTTGTGTTATTTCCAACCATATTTTCATATAGTTTATTGTGCAACAGCATCACTGTTTTTCTGCATAAAATGATATCTTAATATTTACCTTGTTTCTCAATTTCACACCCTCATTTTTTTGCCCTTTTTCTGTCTTTTTTTTTGCCAGAACGTTCATTTTCTATTGCTTAATATCAAATCCTGCTACTGTACCGTTCCCCCACCCCTAATTTTTGTTCTATATCCACACATTCTTCTGCGTCTTCTCATATTACTACTAGATTATCAACAAATGTTCTTAATTTAAATTCTTATTTCTTAATTTCAATTCCCTTGGAATACGGATGTGCATGAATATTCATAACATTGGAAATTCGTGCAAATTTGGACAAATTCAGACATTTGTATTCAAATAGAATGTTGGCATTTTCAAAGATTGACATTCAAATTCAAATCAAATGTTTCGATACATTCATATTAAGCTTTGTATGGGATTCATATGGGATATATATGGGTTTCGTACATCCATATCAAATTCAAACCCCACTACATTTGAAGGGGGTCTATTCAAACTAATATGAATTTTCTTGTATTCAATTCAATACGAATTAAACTTTAAAAAAAATTTGTGCAGATCCCTGCCTTGGCATGATTGTCTGTTCTTATATCTCTATTCAGAAGTGGCTCTATGGGTGTCATACCCCCCTTTTCCACACCCAGTCAAAGATCCAGATCTTCAAGATCCAGATCTTTCAGATGGGGTCCTCCTGGTGATCCCGATCTTGAGGATGCCTGAAGATCCCACTGTGGACACCTTTAATCAGGTCCACAGGAAATCCAGATTTAAGGACCTGAAGGACCCATTAAATCCAGATTTCTCCTGCCCTTGTGGGAACAAGGCCTTGCAGATGAGGTCTTCAATTGGGTCCAGGTGGGGACAGGGCGAATCAGGTACTCATCAGGTTCCTAATGGGTCTTAGAAGGGTTCTAAGCTCAGTGGAAAAAGGCTCTTCGTGTCCCATGAACATACAGCTGTAAAGCACAAATACATGTTCTACAGCTATACTAGCAGCCAGCAAGCATAGCCCAACACGGCTCCATTCATACCTCTTCTGGGTGGATGGAGTCTGGAACAGGGTGGCACAGCCACAGCTGCACACTATGTCACCCAGTCACTACAGCAATGGCACCACACATGCTCGTTGCCGCAGCAAGGTGGTCCCCGTAATTGTATTTACCTAACGTTTGAGGAAGTACTGGGTAAGTTCCAGATGCATCAGGGCTCACAAGGTGCAGATACCTGATGCAACACAGAAGTTCACCAGCCTGAGCACCTATGTTAAGATGCAAAAAGGTCCTTAGAAACTGAATCACTGTGAAAGATGGGTGAGTGCAAATGCTGGGTGGGGTGAAGAACTAACCAGTGATTTATCTGTAGTCTTTGAAGTCAAGGGACCTTCGGGAAATGGAGCTTTAATTTGCTGTGGTTTCCTGGCTTCATTGACTACCCAATAAACGGTTGGGTATCTCATCCCCATTTGGTTAAGTGAAAGTGAAATGGATCCGCTGTTGTCTAGAAAGAACAAAGGCACTTAATGATGGTTTCTTCAACTTAGTTCTTTCTTTCTAGCCTACCTCCTTTCTCCTCGTTTAACAAGATCATATTTTCTGTTCATTTCTGTTGCATATTCCTAGAATTTTCAACGTAGTCTTTAGAAAAGACCTTTTCTTACACAGCCTAGCATTTCCATTAGCTACGTGCCTCTCTGGTGTCCTTAGTTCATTAGCAAGTGAACAGAAGTAATAAACTCCTCTTGGGTCATATATAAAACCTGTCATGCCAGCAGCTGCTTTTGAGCAGAACTTCCTTTGTGGAAAGCATGTGCACAATGTGAACGCATGAGGATGGGGCTGGTAGGGACATGAGATCAAGGGTGGAATGAGCTCTACAAGCATGAATGCAGAAGCAGAGCCATGATGTTTTTCATTTTCCTATCCAGTATAATTGGCACCCAAAAAAAAAATGATCGAGGGGATGGAAGAAAATGGAATATTTGGAACTGAGGAACTAACTTCTAGTCAGACCAGGAAAGGGTCCAGATGTCTCCCTTCCACACATGGACTGACTGTGTCCACATTGGATGCAGTATAGCCCAGTCTAGATAGTCAAAATGGCCACCTAGATTAGAATACCCATAAAGTGGTACCTTGACATACGAGTTTAATTCGTTCCGTAACCTTGCTCTTATGTCAAATCGCTCGTATCTCAAAGCAATTTTCCCATTAATCCATTCCAGCTCCCAAAACACCACCTCAGTTGTTTTTGTTATGTACTGTACTGTATTTACACACTCGTATCTCAAATCTTGCTCTCATCTCAAAGCAAAATATCACTCGCTGGGCGGCTTGTATCTCAAAACACTTGTATGTCAGGGCACTTGTATGTCGAGGTACCACTGTAGATCCGTTTTAACAAATCTACCAGCAGTCCAGGGGCCTCACTGTGCTAGTTTAACAAACAGGGATGTGCATGGATATTCATCCGATTCCACAGCCGAGGGACAAGATCCAAGAAAGCCCATAACCTGGAAGACGTGGTACGTATTGGAGGGATGGCCAACTGTACTTTATCTGCTGACCAACTGGGACATGCCAAGATAATTAGATGCCAGGCAATTTGGGGTATTCAGTCTGAGGGTCTTAAAAGCCAGTACTAGGAGTTTAAACTGAGCTCTGGCTTCAATTGGCAGCCAGTGAAGAAATTTACAGTAAGCTGAGATGTGCAAACATTTTGGTAGGTTTAAAACCAACCAAACAGCTGTATTTTGAACTAAAGTCAGAGGTGATAAAGAACACTGAGGGAGACCCGTCAGAAGGATCTTGCGGTAGTCAAGACCTGAAGCCCCTAGTGTCAACCTGTTTTGCAGGGTTGCTCCAAAGATTACTCAGGGTGTTTCCGCACAGGCCTTTTAACACCCATTAAGCACACATTCAGAGACGCGCGTCCGCACTTACGTACCTATTTAGCACACTTCCAGTGAGGCACGTCCGCAGAGCAACACCCATTAAGCACACATTGGGAAACCCACGTCCGCACAGGCGGGACTATTTAAGATGGTTTCGGCAAAGCGCGTCCGCACAGTAACACCCATTAAGCACACTTTGGCAAACCCGTGTCTGCACAGGCGGGCCTGTTTAGCACACTTCCGGTGACGCGTGTCCACACATATGTATCTCTTATGCATGCTTAATGGGGTTTAACTGCACACCACATTTGAGGTGGTCTTAATGGGTGTTTGAGGGCTAAAACTGGTTTAGCGGCGCCCGCGGCCACATATGGGACGGGGAGAAAACACATGAGGCGGGACAGGAAGCCAGCATGTTGGCTGGCGGAACGTGGGGCAGGGCCAACGTTGGCAGGCAGCGGGCGGGGCCTGGGCACTGCTCTGCCCTGAAGCCCATCCCCCTCGCTGGCGGCAGAGCGCCGCGTCACCCAGCCGTGGCCAGCGGCAGCGTGGAGTTGGCTTGCGTCCGGGCACCCACTGCAGGGACTCGTCGGCTGAGGAGCACCAGCTTCCTGACAGGTCTTGGGTGAACTCACCTCCGCGTGGGCACGCGTGCGGCTGCACCGCTGCATCCTCAGGCAGGAAAGGGGGAGGCTGAGCCTGGGGGCACACGGAGTGGGTGGTGGCGCGACGGCTGCCTGCGGCCAGACTGGGATTGGGACCCCGCGGCCAGTGGGCCTTCAGCGGCCAGGTTCGCATGCACAGCTGTCTGTGCCCTGAGGGCGGGTCATGCCAGTGAGCTCTCAGCGCTTGATTGCTCATGCCCAGAGGCCCATGTTTGCCGTACCCCGATCCATCACCGCAGCGACCACGCTGGCCCCGATCATGGCTGCGGTGTGCACTCTGTGGTGCCACTTAGAAGATCGCGGTGGGCGCGGCAACCACCATGGTGGCGACCGAGGTGTCAGCAGGGTTGGTCGTCACCGGTTCGTAGGAGGCCATGGCGCCCTGGCAGTGGGGGGGAGAGAGGCACGGCCGCCTTTGGTGGGGGCAAGGCTTGGGCCTAGCATTAAATCAAGGCCTAGCCAGCCGTTGCCCATCCATCATGGCGGAGAGCTCACAGGAGGCCGCAAGCGCACCGGCGGGGATGAAGGCGAAGAAGATTCGGGCGAAGGCCTGGTGGTATGACCACGTTAAGGACCTAGTGGACATTTGGGGCAACGTGGAGATCCAGGCCCTAATGGACGGCGTCTATCGGAAGAGCCGGGCGTTCTGTAGGCGGCTGGCCACGGCATCCCACCAGCTGATCGCCCCATGCTGGGTGAAGCTGTCAAAAATAGCGTGCCATGCTTTCGGCATTTGCATCACCACGCTACGACCATGCCCCCTGGGCAGTGCGCACCCGTCGGCGATGCCCACGGTGGCAGCTGGCAATCACCATGAGTAACAGCTCCCTGTGCCTATCACGGCGCTCCCCAAGAAGCGCCCACAAATCCGTGTTACTGCGTCCGCATGGTGCGGGCCGAATCCATCCCCCACTGGGCCCCTTTCCCTCGCGCGTGCGGACAAAACCTGTGCAGATAGATCCTTATATTCTAGATGCGGATCAACCGGGATCCGCTTCCAGGAAAACCGGATGGGCGGGAACCGCATCTATTACATTCGCATCTAGGCTAATCCAGATTTGCTACATCCATATCTACTAGAAATCATCATAAACAAATCCCCTTCTATTCTAAACCGGTTTTCCTAAATCCGGGTAAGATAGATCAGCATTTATTTGCCCCTGTGCGGAAGCACCCTCAGACAATGCCTGGGAAACTTTTGGCAGTAATTCCCAAGAGTTGTAGGGATGTGCACCAATGGGTTTTTGACATTTGATTCATAACGAATTGAATGTTAGAAAATCCATATTCGTATGAATATATCCCCTTCGAATGTCGTAGGATTCTGTTTGACACAAATGTATTCGTAGCTATTCATATGGGAGAGATCATCAGGAGATTTGGGGCCTTTCCGCATTTGCCACCGAAAATGGATCTATAAGATCCGTTTTTGGCCAAAACGTTTTCAAAGGGAAATCCATTTCAAGCAGAAACGGTTTCTCCCTGACCCCGCGCGTACACACACACGCGGGGCCGTGGCGGCAAGGCCGGATTGGGAAACGGTTTGGGATGGGTGCTGTGTGAGTGCACCAGCACCCATCCCAAATCGGCCCTGCCGGCACCTGCCCAGCTCTCAGAGAGGCAGAGCGCATGCTCTGCCATTCTGACAGCTGGGCGCACCTGGCAGCCAGCTTCCCTGCCTTCCCCCTGGCCAGAGAACGGAGAATCCTCCGTTCTCTGGCGAGGGCAAGGCACCCCCACTCCTTCTGTCACCCCAACCCCACGAACAGCCCCCTTCTACGTACCTGATCGCCTCCATTTCGCCTCCATTTCAATCGTGAGTCTCAGAGGGACGGCGGCAATCGCGCACGCGTGCGCCATTGCTCTGATGGCCCTCCCAGCAGCCCAGGACTACATTTCCCAGTGTCCCTGGGCTGCTGGGGTCGTCAGAGCAATGGCGCACGCGTGCGCCATTGCCGCCGTCCCTCCGAGACTCACGATCGAAATGGAGGCGAAATGGAGGCGATCAGGTACGTAGAACCGGGCTGTTTGTGGGGTTGGGGTGACAGGAGTGGGGGTGGCTTGCCCTCGCCAGAGAATGGAGGATTCTCCATTCTCTGGCCAGGGGGAAGGCAGGGAAGCTGGCTGCCAGGCTCGCCCAGCTGTCAGAGTGGTAGAGCATGCGCTCTGCCTCTCTCTGAGAGCTGGGCATGCACCGGCAATCCGGCTTTTCCCCCTCCGGTGTGGAAACGTTTGTTTCCAAACCGTTTTCAGGGGGAAAGCCAGATGTAAGACCTAATTTTTTCAGGTCTTACATCTGGGTAGGATTTCGGTGGCAAAAACGGTTTAAAAACCTGCCGATATGCGGATGTGGCTTGCTCAAAGGGGTCTAATTCCGGCCGCTATGCAAAAGCCACGTCTAAATCCTTTCCACATCTGGCTCTAAATCCATTTTTAGAGCCAGTGCGGAAAGGCCCTTAGAGTGAGGTGTTATCAATATGCAGATGATTCCCAGCTCTATCTCTCTGTGCCATCTGAATCAGGAGAGGTGGTTGAAGTGCTTGACAGGTGCCTGGAGGCGGTAATGGGCTGGATGAGGGCCAATAAATTGAAACTGAATCCAGACAAGACAGAGGTGCTGTGTGTCACAGGCTCTCAGGTCCAAGTAGTTGGGAGATACCCTGTCCTTGATGGGGTTCCAATACCCAGGAAGGGACAGGTGTGAAATTTGGGGGTACTTCTGGACTCTGAGCTAACACTTGAAGCACAGGTGGAGGCCATGGCCAGGAGTGCCTACTCCCAACTATGGTTGGTTTGTCAACTGAAGCCTTTTTTTGACAGAGATGACTTGGCCACAGTTATCCACACTCTGGTAACCTCCAGGTTGGACTATTGTAATGCACTCTACATGGGGCTTCCCTTGAAGACAGTTTGGAAGTTGCAGCTGGTGCAAAATGCAGCCGCCTGAGTGCTGACAGGAATACCTAGCTGGACACATATCACGCCGGTTCTAAAAGAATTGCACTGGCTGCCAATACACTACCGAGCCCAATTCAAGGTGCTAACTCTTACTTATAAGGCCCTAAATGACTTGGGCCCCAGATATCTAAAGGAGCGCCTTCTCCCATATCGACCTGCCTGCGTCCTAAGATCTGGAGGGGAGGCCCTCCTGGTTATCCCACCGCCTTCAGCAGCTAGGCAGGTGGGCACCTGGGAGATGGCCTTCTCAGTAATGGCCCCCAGGCTGTGGAATGGTCTCCCCCTCAAGGTGCATCAGGCCCCTTCTCTGTTTATGTTTAGGAAGGCGGTGAAGATGTGCCTCTTCACTCAGGCCTTTAGTTAAATGTTCCCTTCACTTCCCCCATTGTAAACACTGCTGTTTTTAAACTGTTTGTACTTTTAATGCTGGATTTTTAGACTTTGTCCTGGTTTTAGGATTGATTTAGTTTTTGATATGTTGTTTTTAAACATTGTGAGCCACCCAGAAACTCTTGGGTATGGGGCAGGATATAAATATAAATAAATAAATACAGACAGACAAATACATATCCAGTAAGTATCTGATATGTATCTGACATGAACGCATATGTATCCGATACCTATCCAATACTTATAAGATACAAATGCATACCTATCTGATACCTGTCCGACTCGAACACATATGTATCCAATACGTATCCCATAACGAATCTGCTCTGAAAGTGTTAAATTTGATCTGAATTTACTTTTAATCTACTCTTGATCCATGTTGAAAGTAATCTGGATCAGTTGCAGATGTGATGGGTGCAGCCACTTTCCCACCTCGCCACTATAATGAATGTCCAAACAATTAATACGAATGTCCGGAAACATTTGTATTCATACAAACGTCAATATACAAATATCATAACATTTGATTGGTGTATGAATGTCCAAATTCCTACGAATTCGTACGAATAACGGATGATATGAATACCTGTGTGCATCCCTAGAATGTTGTTTTATTATCCACCAAAGCCAAACAAGCCTTTGCTGTATTGGTCTACCTGAGGTGATTTAAAATTTACTTTAATTCTTAATTTAAAATCCGCTTTGGCCTTGCTGTAACCCACCCGGAGGCCTTACAGCAGAGGAGAGGGTGGGATGGAAATGCAAATAAATAAATAAATAAATAGATGAATAAATTTAAATAAGATCAGGTTATACCCTTTAGCTGTCGTCATAATCTTAGATTCTATCTTCAAGGCAGCGGCGAGGGGCTGGAGAACCCAGCTGAAATAGGAAACTTCATGCATCCCATGTGTTCAACTGTTCAAAATCTGTGGCAAGGACAATTCATCATCACACCCTGTGACTTTGCTGCCAACGTATCAAAGTGGCCAGTAGATACATATGCTCAGGTTTGAGCATCTGCTTCTTCTGTGTTTCTGACATTAGCACAGACATCAGAACCAGTGGACTATTGAATGCAATTACAGTAAGCGAGACAGACAATAAAGATTGATAGCACCTTCTCCTTTTATCATACACCAAAACTAGTGAGGGGTTAAAGATTTGCCTTGCGCTGCCTCCGTTTAACAATGATTGAAAATATGCAGTTGTGTTAGCAAAGGCACTTCCTCTTCGCGGGGCCACTTGGATTGCTGGTGTCCATTATCATATTAAATGAAATGTGAACCTCAAAGAGAGAGAGAGAGAGAGAGAAAGCAACAGATATCATGTATTAGTGACAAATATTTGCTCAGCATTGTTCTACACACCACACACAGGGACGAATCTTTCTTGTTATCTCAGTAGTGAGTTACAGACGGGTAAAGGCTCAACGTGGTTCTATTTACGCTAAGTCTACTGTCTACAAATCTCCAAACTTGGACTTGCCCGGTTGGTTTTGTGACTGGCCCACGTTGACTTTACTGATAGGCAATTAATAACATCCTCTGCTGTAGTGGAATCCTAATTATTTCCACTTCAACAACAACAACAAAAAGCATTTGGCACATTTTGAGTGGCTGACAGGACTAGAAAAGAACACAAAGGCCAAAGGAAAGGTTAGATAGATTCATGGATGACAGATGTATCAATGAGCCAGTTTGATCAAGGGGTTAGGGAGCCAGACTCTTATCTGAGAATAGAGGGGTTGATTTCACCCTCCTCCATGAAGCCAGCTGGGTGACCTTGGACAAGTCACAGCTCTCTTCTCACAGGCCCACCTACCTCACAGTGAGTGTTGTGGGGAGAAGAATGGAAAGCTTTGTCAGCTGCTTTGGGTCCCCTTAAATGGGTGAGAAAAGCAGGGTAGTATAGCCAACTCCTCCTCCTCCTCCTTCTAAAATGCATACCTAGGTATATCCCCCAAGCTGGGGAAACAGGCAGAGTGCCTTTAGGGCCATTTGCTGAGTCAAGGTATGGTCCTCATCTTCTGCTTGAGATGCCCAGAGGCAATTGGTGGGGCACTATGTGGAACAGCATGCTGGACTAGATGGGCTGTGGCCTGACCCAGCAGGGTTCTTCTTATGCTATTATGTTATAATAAGACCTCTGGCTCCCCTATGCTTCCACCCCCTTCTCTACCCTGTTTCTTATAACATCATTGCCTTTGTTGTATTGATAGAGTTCCATGCCCTGTGGTGGGATCAGAGCAGGATTTAAACCTAAAACTTTATCCTGGCCTATAAATTATTGCAGGTGATGAATCGGCTTGAGAAAAGGCATTTTAGTCATTAAGGTGGATCTAGTGGATTCCTTTGAGCTAGAACCTTCTGTTTCAGCTGTGGGAAGTACCTCCTGCCCATGCATGAGTTAAGAAGCATACCCTGGCATCCTGTACCTTCCCAGAAAGGGATGCACATGAATATTCATCAGGTTTGCAATTTGTACAAATTCGCATGAATTTGAACATTCACAATTCAAATTGAATACTGGCTACGTTCTAAGATTGACATTCACATGCAAAGCAAAGGCTTTTGTGCATTCGTTTGAAGCTTTGTTATCTTCGCGAAGGTGAGGAGGCTGCAAAGCAGCTGCCCAGCCACATCTGGAGCAGATTCAGAGCAGATTCGAAATGGCTTCAGAGTGGGTTTTGAACAGAACTGGGGGGATTCAGAGTCACAACTGCTGGCAGGGATTCAAAATGGATTCTGATAGCATTTGAAGAATATTCACAGCAGAGTCTATTTGAAGTTAGGGATGTGCATGGATATCCATGATATTCAAAACTCGTATGAATATGGACTAATTCCTAGATTCGTGGATGAATCAAATAAGGCCCTATTCATCCATGAATCAGATTACCCAGTATCTGTAGAGGCCTTGGTCGAAGTTTCTGCAGATACTGGCTGCCCTGGGGCCTCCCCCCCCCCCACGGCCTCCTGCTCTGGAGCGCACCTCCCAGGGGACCTTTACCTTCTCCTGCGGCTCCTCTGACACCCATGGGCCTTTTTCAGCCCAATCTGAGGCCTTTTCGCACACGGGGATTTTCGAACATGTGGAGAGCAGTCGGAGACACAGCATACGCACTGCCAAGATGGCTAAGATGCCCCAGCGTGCCTCCAACTGCTCTCCACGCGTTCGAGATGTAGAGTACTTAAAAGTGCTCTATATCCATCCATGCACGTTCGAAGCATCCCCGTCCATCAGGGGAGGGAAGCATTCGCACACGCTTCCCTCTCTGACAGCCGCGGGCACGCCCCCCCCCCCACCATTGGCTGAAAATCAGCTGAACAGGTGACGGAGGGCTGCACTGATCACTTAACTTGCTCGGCTGGGGTTGCCATCATGCAGGCCGCCGACTCTACTAGATGGCAGACGGGACCCACAGGCCCCATCTACCAGGAGCCTGTGCACATGATGGCGGCTCCAGACGAGCAAGGTAAGTGATGGCCTCGTGCAGGGGGAGGTGGTTCCCTCCCGGCTCCTGAAGTCCCATTGGGGCTGCAAGAGTCGGGGAGTCACCGAGATCGGCTTCCCCTCACCCCTTTCCACGGTGGGAGGAGGCCGATCTGTGGCTGTCTATGGGCAAGGGGCTGTGGGACCCCTTGGTAGACCGGACCACGTGGTTCCAGTCAACCAAGGCTCCCCATCCCCCACCTGATCACAACCATCTGTGGTGGGCAAGCTTGCGGGAGGCATCCCCGCCCCTGGCCAGCCTTTCCCAGCTAAGTCACTTCGGGACGCTTCACCCATTCACACACAGGCAGGCAGGAACACATGTAAATGCATTCCTGCCTGCCTGCCTGCCTGCCTGTGAATGGGTGAAGCGTCCTGAAGTGACTTAGCCCTTGTGCATTACAGCTGTTCCGGCTGTAGTGCAAAAAGGCCTCTGGTGTCTGAACTAGGCCTCCTTGGGATCAGAGAAGGCAAGGAGAGGACCAAGTCCAGAACGTGAAGGCCTGGTTCACCCCAGGAAAGCCTATTTCCATGCCCAGATGGTGCTGGGAAAGGCCCATGGATGCCAGAGTTGCTGCAAGAAAAGGGGGGCATGGGAGGAGGGCAGGATGCCTCCTCTGGGGTCTTCAGGCCTTTTTCGGAGTGATCCAGTGGCCAAAATAGGCTTAGCCACTTCCAGTTCTGGGTGTGCAGACCTGGACGTGCCTTAGAAGAAGGCACGTCAGCAGTGAGGACAGGTAAGGGGGGGCATTTGTTTTGTGCACAAATATTCTTTAGAATACGAATAGAATATGAATACCCCCACATTTGTGGGAGTGGGATTTGTTTGAAGTCGAATTTTCCCACATCCAATTCATTACAAATCGAATGTGGAAAAAGGCTTCATGTACACCCTTATCTGAAGTTGCTCTATTTGCACAAATGCAAATATCCTTTGCATTCACTTTGATGCAAAGTGAACATGAAAAAAAAATGTGCACATCCATATTCCCAGAGACATATGGGATCTTTTTGACTTGATCTCTGCACATCCTGAGAGCTTTACCCAGCAATTACAGACACACGGAGCAAACACACTGTCAGGAGGAATTTATAAGCTCAGACGGCATGCAAATTGAAGAAAGACCCTTATTTTTTTAAAGTTTCCTGAGTCAAGAAAAAGTTTACTGAGATGTAATGGCAGGAAATCAGGGGAGAGAAGAGAGATCCTAAAAGGAAAATTATGGTGTTGCACACTGCACATTTATACAAGCAGAGGAAAGAAGCAAGGGTAAGATGCCGCCATTTGCAGGGCCCAGGAAGATTGGAGGTAGAAAGAAAAGGGCCGTCCAGGAAGCAATTTAAGAATGCAGAGCTAGTCTTTACTTTGCACAAAAGGCTCTTTGCAGGGAGAATGGACCATCCTCACGTTCTCCAATACCTTACAGCAGCAAGGAAGTTTTTTTCCATGCACGTGTTTGGCCTGTCTCTCTTTCTGTTTGGCCTCCACCTTCTGAGTAAGGGCAAACTCTCACAATTTTTCCCAATTAGCATTGAAAATGCACAGGAAAGGAACAGGGGTGTGCACAAATGCAATTTGATTCGCAATAAATTGAATATTCAAAAATCTGAATGTATCCGAATAACAACAACAACAACAACAAAATGAATGCCTGGACATTTGATTTGATGCAAATACATTCATATGTATTCATACAAATAATCCAGATATTTGTATCTGTACCTGTACGCATCCTGCACACATTTGTACGCATCTGTGCGGGATGAAAACAGGATGCATACAGATACATAAGGGATACGTACAGGGTAAGTATGAGATGCATAAGTACCCGTACAGATAACTCGAGATATTCATATTCGTTCAAATTCAGAAATCCGAATATCATGCATATCCCTAGAAAGGAGTACTCTGCAGCGAATGCTAACGTAAATAAAGCGTGTGTTTTTTCCCCTTTGGAGTATCAGGCCTTAATCCGCAGGTACTTTGCAGCATTGTAAAACCTATCTGGCAGTTCAGAAGCTGCTCTGAATTATTGCAAAGTTTTCATCCTGTCTGGACACAGCCAAAGATACATACCCTTAGAGTTTTGTTTTTGCGGGTTCCTTCCAGCAGTTCTGTTTCAGTGTGTGTGTGTGTGTGTGTGTGTGTGTGTGTGTGTGTGTGTGTGTGTGTGTGTGTGTGTGTGTGTGTGTGTGTGTGTGTGTGTGTGTGTGTGTGTGTGTGTGTGTGTGAGTGAGTGAGCACCTATGACACTGATCATGGCTTTTCCTGAAATAGCACTATACTTTCCCACCTGGGCATAACCACTATTTGGCTATGGCCCCTGCACATGTCCACCCCCAAAAAAATAAAAGGTGGTTGTGCATGCTCAATGCTGGCAAGTGTGCACTTCTGGGTATTTCAAGTTGTCCTGATATTTGCGGTGTCCATATGTACATCCCTATATTACACACAGACAATGCCAGCCCCATGCAAAATCCCAAAAGGGAGGAGTATTGGGACCTAGATAAAGTCGCAGGTTTCTTGCCAATGAGTTGCAGTGTATCTTGGGCGGACACATATTTTCTTTGTCAAAACCCAGGCTATTCTACAGCTAGTACTATGAGTGCAACTGGGACATGCAGTCCCATATATCCTTTGCCTTTGACCCAGCTCCATTCACACCTCTTTGAGAGAACAGAGCTGGGGTGGAATGGGATAATGCCGGTGCAGTTGCACACCGCTTCACCTGATCACCACAGCAATGACACCACGCGTGGCCATTGGTGCCACTGCTGTGATGACACAATTGCTCCCCATCTTCACTTTCATGTGATGCTTTCAAAGGAAAATGAACGTGCAGAGGCTCGAGCAAGAATAGCTACCCATTTCCAAGACTAATGAAACAAAACTTGGTCCAGAGTTACTCTTCCTGACCTCGGCATACTATACAATGGCAAACACAAAACTAGGGATGTGCAAAAATGCAATTTTCTACATTCAATTCGATTCAAACCAAATATTCAAAAATCTGAATTTGTACGAACAAAGAAAAGCAAATGTCTGGAGATTCAAACTGATACGAATACATTTGTATCTATTCATTCAAATATTTGATACGTATCCAATGATACGAATTTCATAATAACCCGTACGCATCCCATTTTTATCCTGTACACATCCCGTATGCATCTTGAAATATTTATATTCATACAAATACTAAAAAATGAACATCTGGACATTCGGTTCATATACAAATGTTCAAATTTGTCAGAATAATGAATATTTTGAATATTTGTGCACATCCCTACACAAAATGGAAGAAATGGAAGTACTTTACTGAATTTTCCTAGACTGAGGATTGCCAGACCACCTCTGAAAACCTAAAAGCCTTATTTGCTAAAGAAACTGTTTCCAAGCATGTCGATCCAACCCTACCCTTCATCCTTCAGTGTGACACCAGTGATGTTGCCATTGGAGCCGCCCTGCTCCACAGTGACTCAAAAACTCATGATCTGCACCCATGCGCCTCCATCTCCAGATGACTAACTCACTAATCCATATGGGACTGAGAACTCTTAGCTGTAAAACACTGACTCTCCACCTGGAGAATAGGGGTGTGCACGAATATTAAAAACATTCAAAATTTGGTCAAATTTGTTTGAATTTTGACATTCAAAATCAAATCAAATGTCTATAAATTCAAATTTAAGCATTAGAATGAATTTTGAATTTTTGAATCTATTCATTTTAATTATTTGGACATTATATGGATCCTTACTTGATGAAAACAGGTTGCATACAGGATAAATACGGGTTATTGTGTACAGATGCATAAGAGCCCATACAAAGTTTGTCAACGAATTTTGAACAAATAGATTCAAATTTGCTTAATTTGAATTGAATTTGGATAAATTCAAATTTTAAAGATTCAAATCAAATCAAATTTTCAGATATTCAAATCGAATTGAATCCCAAAAATTGCATTCATACACAACCCTACTGGAGACACTACCTTGAGGGCACACAACACCGCTTTGAGGTATGGATGGACCATGAAAATCTCCAAACCCTTAAAATGCCATTATTATTGAGCCCCCAACAATTACAGTGTGCAGAATTCTTTGCACACTTAGATTTCACTTTAAAATACATTAAAAGCAAACAAAACCACCTCACTGATGCTCTCTCAAAAACCCCAATACCGCTTTGCAGAATCCAGTACGAAATGACTTTTCTTTCACCCAAACAATTAGGATCAGCAGCTGCAACCACTGCCATCACCAATCCCCTACATAACAAAATCCAGGAGCATCTTCCCAAAGATGAATTGCATCAATCCAACTCTTCGCCCTACCAACATGCAATGGGAAAATATATATCTTGAAGGACATACATAGCAAAACATTACAACAAAACATTGGGTGTTTTTCCACCGCAACCCTTAGATCCAGATCTAAGAAGATCTGGATCTAAGGAATGGGTACATTCCTTAATGAGGATCTAGCAGATCCGGATTAAGGGAAGCAACCAATGTGTTTCCACAGGAGGTGTAACTCCCATTAGCAATGGGTGCTAACCCCACTGCCGTGGAAACACCTTCGCACCCATGTGGGGAATCCGGATCGACCCCCAAGGGGTCGGTCCGTCACCTCAGGGGGGTGCGATCTCTGAAGTCCCAGCTTTGGAGTGATTTCGGAATCATTTTAAAATCATTCCGAAGTGACTCCGAAGTCCCTCCAAAGAGATCGGCAGAGACTTCGAAGCTGCTCCAGAGTTTCTTCAGATCGCCTCCAAAGTCTGCACTGATCTCTTTGGAGAGATTGGCGGTGAGACTCCGAAGTCTCTGCCGATCACTTTGGAGGGAGTTTGGAGTCTCACTGCTAGTCTCTCCAAAGAGATCAGCACGGACTTTGGAGGCGCTCCGAAGGGATTCCGGAGCGGCTTTGGAGTCTCTGCTGATCTCTTTGGAGGGACTTTGGAGTCACTTCAGAATGATTTTGAAATGCCTCCGAAGCTGGGACTCCCCCCCCCATGGATGCATCACCTCCCCCTAGGCTCCTCTAGACCCCATTGCCTGTTTCCTGTGGAAACAGGCTCCCTTTAATCCAGATTTTCTGGCAGAAGACCCCATTGTAGAGCCCATTAATGGGGTCTACAGAAAATCCAGATTAAAGGGCAGAAAGTATACATTTGATCTGGATTTTCCCCACAGCAGTGGAAACAATCAGGTCCCAAATGGGTGCCATGGTGGAAATGGGGCCATCCAGCTCACACCCAAATGGGTCCTTAATGGGTGCAAAAATGGGTACTTTTTGACAGTGGAAAAACGCCCTATGATTCCCCAATAGCTGGTCATTTTGGTTTCCTTTATACCTTCCTTTCAATAAAACATCACCACTGGTGTCCTTCCATGTGAAAGGACATTCAAACATGTGTCAGTTCCTGCCTACTTTGTCCCACCTGGAAAGCCCAAAGTCTTATTTCAACCACTGACCACATCTCGTTGCCTGTGGGAAGTAATCAGCCTAGATTTCATCACTGATGTACCTGCAAGTTCAAACCACACCTCGTACCTCTAAAAGCAATCCCCTCTGCCTCTCTCCTAGCCAAACTCTTCATTGAACACATATTCCATCTAGGAATGTGTACGGATATTTGTAACACTCAAAATGTGTACAAGTTTGGCCAAATTCGGACATTTGTATTCTAATTGAATGTTTGCACATTTGAAGATTGACATTTGAATTGAATTCTTTGGTACATTCGTATGAAGCTTCGTATGGGATTTGTATGGGATTGAATTCAAATCGCACTACTACATTTGAAGAGGATCTATCCGAATGAATACAAATTGTCTTACAAATCAAATACAAATAAACATTCATGCACATCTCTAATTGTTAACTTTTTCATTGTCCTGGTGCAAAATGTTGGCTGTTACTGCATAAAATATTCAATATTCTGCTCTGAATACGGAAAGAAAATCATCACACGCCCAAAGCATATGTAGTTTTATATGCCTGGTCAGCATTAAAGAATGGCACTGGGAAACTGAATATTTTCCCCCTCCCCTAGATATGTTAAACTATACATTATTTAAAAATTAAAGCTATTTAGAATAACGGTCCACAAAACACAACATATTTATTTCTTCTTTCAGCTTTTGGTTATTTATGGCATTGATTTTTTTCCCTTTGCTATTTAGTTAGTATTAGAATTGCATGATCCTCATCAATAAAAAATGAATTTTGGTAACTTTCAAAATACTGTAGCTATATTATTTTCCCCCTCTTTCATTTTCAGCTTTTCGCCTTCCTCTCAGTAGTATTACTGTAGTAAGTCAGTCATTATTTCTTTATGTTTCCCCTCCTTTCCCTTTAGTATTTCATTTCCCTTTACGACACTCATCTCTGATCACAAAGAGAGAGAAAAAGAGGGAGAAAGAGAGGAAAGGAACCAGAAGCATTTTTATTTCTTAGAACAGTTGAAATGGCTGCAAGTGATTTAACTGTCATTTAATATGATTCCTCTCTTCTGTCTGTGGAGAAATATGTTTAATGTACTGGAAATTATGTTAATAAGAAAAAGCATTATCTCATTTAATGAAATAAATATACAAATATTTCAAAATAAAATAAAGAGGCAATCTTCAGTGAGGGAATGAGGGAGGGGGGAAATCTCATGGTTTGCATAAAATAACACCAATGGGGTGGGGGAATTTGATGAATGTATTGCAAGATAGTGGTAAAGGAAAAAAGAATCCACTGAAATTCAAAAGTAAAGCAAAACGAGTAGAAAAGAAAGGAGAGAACTGAATTGTATCTCACCTTATCAAATACTTTAAAATACACAAAGCGAGCCAAAAGAATCAATGTAAAAATAAAATAAAATAATGATTACATTTATTTTTCACATTCTATCAAGCAAGCGTCTCTTTCGTTTTGGAGCTAGTCTGCAGTCGAGTCTGAATTTCTCTCCCGGTCTCTGCCTGTTTATCATTATATTTCCCGTTTAAAGACTTCCTTTTTTTCACCGTCTCCCCCTGCCCTTCCTATTGTTGGGGATTTCTTCAGCATGAAACAAAATTTAATTTACAGCAAAGAACTCTGAACTGCTTTGATTCTGGGCAAATCAGAGTTGTCAATAGAACTCCTTTGCCTATGGAATACTGGTGAAAGCAGAACATTCACGGAGGGTTAAGCAAATACTGCTAGATACAGAGAGCAAAATCCTACTGCAATTAAGTAATAAAACCATGACCATCTCAACAGAGACACATAATTAGCAATTTAATTACAGGCATCAAAACACCGCTAAAAGATGCCAGTAACAAAACCAAAAATCTGGTGTGACATTCCATTCTCTTGTTCTGCTATTTTAAATCTGCATGCTGTTTGCTTTGTGTTTTTTAAAAAATAATCCAGCAATTAATAATGCACAATATCAACATTTAAGAAGAGGGAGCGCGGTTGGTTGGTTGGTTGGTTGGTTGGTTGGTTGGTTGGTTGGTTGGTTGGTTGGTTGGTTGGTTGGTTGGTTGGTTGATTGATTGAGAAACAACCAATAAGATAGATATCAATCCCAGAACAATAACTCTAGATGGCTACTAAAAAAGCATTTTTGAAGCATCCTTTTCTTATACTGACATTCTATTCAAGGTACTTAGCATCTCAATGCAATTGTTTCTTGAGCTCATGTAAATTACTTGGCTAATTCTATTTTTTTTAAAAAAAAAATCTAAGCATAATAAATAAAAGATCAGACAAGACGTAGGGGGATGGAAAGAACAAAGTTTTACAGTACATTTCCAAATTAATTGAAAGGAGTCCAGGAGATAAATGGATCGTGAAACCTCTTCCACACAATATATGCTTGGATTCAAGTTGTCTACATATGTATTAATGAAGGAACCAACTAGACTCCCTGAATCATTCCAGCCAGATCTGGTAGGTGTCGTCCTATCATTTTCTCTGAGATAGCATAGAGATAGCTTAGAATCATTTTGCAGGCAGGATTGTAATTCTAAGGGAGTGACTAGACATGACTTTTTTCAATCACCTCTCTTAGAAAACACATCCCTTCTGTATAAAAAACAGGTATTCAAATAAACAAAAACACAAAAAGGCATGCAAATAGTTAAATGAAAACACAAAAAAACAGATATGCAAATAGTTAAACAAAAACACACAAAACACAGGTATTCAAATAGTTAAACCAAAACATACAAAAAAAAGGTATTCAAATAGTTAAACGAAAACACACAAAAACCAGGTATCCAAATAGTTAAGCCAAAACACACAAAAGCAGGTGTTCAAATAGTTAAACCGAAACACAGGTATTCAAATCGTTAAACCAAAACATACAAAAAACAGATATTCAAATAGACCCAAATACACACAAAAATAGGTGTTCAAATAGTTAAACCAATTTGGTTTAAACTATTTGGTTCAAATAGTTAAACCAAAATATACAAAGAACAAGAATTCAAATATATAAACCAAAAAACAGATATTCATATAGTTAAACCAAAACACACAAAAAAGGTGTTCAAATAGTTAAACCAAAACATACAAAAAACAGATATTCAAATAGTTAAACCAAAATATACAAAGAACAGGTATTCAAATATATAAACCAAAAAACAGGTATTCAAATAGTCAAACCAAAACACACAAAAAACAGATATTCAAATAGTTAAACGAAAACATACAAAAAAAGATATTCAAATAGTTAAATATTAAAAAACAGGTATTCAAACAGTTAAACCAAAATGATGTGGATCCAAACCATTGTACTTCGAAGAATGAATGTATCTTTAAATTATGACAGAGTTTAGTCTTCTTTATTTATTCATTTAAAATATTTTTTTAATTTTTATTAATTTTAAAAGCAACATAACATAAAAAGAAATTTTTGAAAAATATATATCATACAACTTCTTATATCTTCTCATAATGTATTATTATATTGCCTTATTGTTCTGTATGCCTTCCCCCGTTTCTCTGACTTCTCTTCTTAATATTGCTTGTTTCTTTGCTTCTTTTTTCAAATCTATATTATTTTCTGGCTGCCCTCTTAGTTTTTAGTCAAAACCTTCCATTGTAACCTGCAGTTCTCGTAGATAGTTAATAAGTAGGTGCCAGTCTTCTAAGAATTTATCTGTTGTTCTGTCTCTTAACAAATTTGTTAGTTTATCCATTTCTGCCAGATCCACCAGTCTAATTAACCATTCATATATAGTAGGAATCTTCTTCTCCTTCCATTTTTGCGCATATAATAATCTTGCTGCAGTCACCATATATAACACCAATACATTTATATTATCCAGAGTATTATCTACTATTCCCAGCAAAAACAATTCCAATTTAAATTAAAAATGCATCTTTAAGATTAATTTCATACTATTATAAATTTGTACCCAGTATTTCTTTGCTTTTTTGCATGTCCACCACATATGATAAAACGTTCCCTCTTCTTTCTTATATTTCCAACATTTAGTCAACATATTCTGATAAAATCATTTAACATATTTATATACAGCTTCCCCTTAAAAATATAATCTTAGAGTTGTTTGTGGACAGTTAAGAATAAGATCAGCAAAAACTGTTGTTTCTATACATATGTTATTAAAATCAAGCATGGGGGGGGGCATCCACTCTAGAAGTCTAGGTAAAGGGCACCTGAAAGCCAGAAAAGTAAGTGCCCCATGAACATATGAGGAGAGACTGTTCTACACAGAAGGTCCAAATGCAGAAAGTCATAAAATGACATTCTGTAATTTGTGTTACTCCCCACTCCTGGAGATTTTGGCCTTTTTCATAATTACTTATGGAATTACTTAGGGCAGAGACTAGCCTTCTTCTGATCGTTTCTCTTCTACCTTCTGGTGTGGACTAGAAACACCTCACTCCCTGATACATCTCTACATCTGCACTGGATGCAGCATAGCCTGGTCTAGGTGGCCAAAATGGTCATTTAGATTAGAATACCAGTAGCCTTTTTTAAACAGGTCTACCAGCAACCAGGGACCATAGACGTTTTCGCACGGGGCTGAACGGAACGCGGAAAAGACAGCTGTGGACACGTCATCCGCATTGCCCGCGCGCGGCTTGCGTTCCGACGTGTCCGCAGCTGTCTTTTCCGCGTTCGAAATGTAGAGCACTTTAAAGTCCTCTACACGCGTTCCAACGCGGACGAGCCGCCCGCAGCCGTTCGGGAGGAGAAGCGTTCGCGCCTGCTTCTGTCTCCCGAACGGCTGCGGGCGCGCCTCCGACGCCGCGCGGCTTTGACAATCAGCTGTTTGTCAAACAGCTGATTGTCGATCTGCCTCCGCGGCTGTCTGCGCGCCCCTTGCCGGCGTTTGCCGGCTAAGGCAGCTCCCGGCGCTTTGAGCCTTCGCACACAGACGCTCCGGAACGCGTTTACACGCGTTCTGGCGCGTCTGTGTGTGAAAGGGGAAAGCGCCCGGAGCTGTCTTAAGCTTTCCGCCTGAACGCGTTCCGTTTCGAACGCGATGCAGTGCGGAAATGCCTCATCTGAGCAGCCTGGGGAGGCATGCCACAGGGCACACGCCTCCATGAGCCAGTTTAGCAGGGGGAGCCATTTGGGCAGTCACAAAACCTGCCACCAAAATGGGTCGCCTTAGGCCTCCAAGTCCAGGAACTTTAGTTCCGTGCCAGCAGAACCCTCACATCAGGCTCCAAAGCTCATGTGAGCTTTGACAGCAAGGGTGTGCATGGAATCCGTCCTGGTACCGACGATCCAAGTGCAGACAGCCTTGTATTGAGCTTTCTGGAGTGCTCCAGCTGGGAACCACTCCAGTCTGTTCCATCTGGACCGCTCCCCACCAGCACAAGTGCAGAAATCCGCTAAGTAAGTTGACCTCAAGTTAGGAGCCTTAGGTACTAAAGATAAATCCTTGATTCTGGCCCAGTAGCTAAGGCAATACTTGCTCACCAAACAGGTTCAGCATTGATCCAGTCACGAACCTCACTTTGGTCCTTTCTGTACTTGACCCTATTCTGGATTATAGCCCAGAATAGAGACCTGCCACCCACATCCTAGTGCAGACCATGGCAGGCCCTTCCCAAGGCCTCCATAGTCAACAACCAGCATGCAGATGCTAGGGCCCTATTCCAGGATATAATCCAGATTAGAATGCATCCTGTTACAGAAAGAATATTTCATCCTACCAAACTGCACTTTGATCTAGGGATGTGCACGAATATTCATGACATTCTTAATTCAGATGAATTCAGACATTTGTACACACATCAAATGTTACAATATTCATACACTGACTTTTTTTTTTAATACGAATGTTTCCAGATATTTCTACAAATAGTTTGGACATTCGTTAAATAGGGGAGGTAGGAAAGTGGCTTTGCCAGTCACATCTGCAGTGGATCCAGATTGCTTTCGACATGGATTGAGAATGGATTAAAAGAGGATTCAGGTCAAATTTGACTCTTTCAGAGCAGATTTGTTATGGGATACATATCAGATACATATGTGTTAGCGTCGGATGTGTTTTGGATATGTATGCATCTGTGTCGGATATGTATCTGATATGTATCTGATACATGTTCATTTGTATCCAATATTCATACAAATACATACAAATACGTTTTGTATCGAACAGAATCCTACCACATTCGAAGGGGATCTATTATGAAGCTGATGGATAGGAGAGTCAGGTCTGACAGGGGGAAGTATTTCTTCACCCAGAGGGTCATCGGCCTATGGAATGTGCTGCCAGAAGAGGTGGTGACAGCTACCAGTCTGGATGGCTTTAAGGTAGGGTTAGACAAATTTATGGATGACAGATGTATCAATGGCTACTAGAAGGAATGCCTAGATGCATCTTTCAGGCTTGGGGGGGGGCAGGGACTGGGGCACTTCTAAGGCCATCTGCTGGGACTCAAGAGCAGGAGAAGGTTTGTCCTTGTCTCTGCTTGAGATGCCCATGAGCATTTGGTGGGCCACTGTGTGCGACAGGATGCTGGACTAGATGGGCTGTGGCCTGATCCAGCAAGGCTTCTCATGTTCATGTTCATGTTATTAATCGGATGTCCAAAAATCCATTCGTGGACATCTCAACTTTGGACCACTCACTACACCACTACTGTTTAAATGCTAATTTCAGCTTTTCACTTTTTAAGGAATTCAGATATGTAATTGTCATAGGAGATGTTCGTATTTCATCAAATATGCACTAATCTGAACCTTTTTTTCTCTCTGCCTGACTCTATAAATAACCCTTATGTAGTGTTAAGACAGTGGATCTATTCAGTTACATAAATCCACTGGATACAGAGAGATGCTACAACCCCCTTGTAACCCCATAAAGGAAAACACTGCATGGAGATAAATGTTTTAATAACCAGACATATTGCTACACAAGGAAAACAACGGCCTCTTCAGAAGATCATCTTAAGAAAACTACATTCTGCTGTAGCTCAGATACAAGCCCCAAAACACAGCTTGCTACATTAGTGAGCTTTGCAGCAGTGAAACGCTAAAAGCTATTTATTCCAATCCTATCTGATATACTTTTGAAGTTTTGCCTGCCTCTTTTATGTAATTCTCTTAGCTTTTTTTTTTTTTAACCAGAGCTGCTGCTTCTTTTTAAAAACATATTTAATGCATTTGATTTTCAAACTTGTCCACATCAATTCTGTTGCGGTAATAGTAATAACATTTTTTTATAGAGAAAAACATTAAAAAGGAATTAATCTGCCTGCTTTTGAAGACTGCGCCTTGGTGTGCCTTCAATGCTAAATCTATTATGAAGGCTACAATAAGAGGGTTCTAGGCCCTGGACTGGGTATTTCTGTTTATAAGGCTTTGATCTTAATGATGCGTAGGTGCATCTCACAGGCTGGGGAAACAGGCAGAATGCCTCTAAGGTCATTTGCTGGGATTTGACATCAGGTCAAGGTTTTGCTCTTATCTTTTGCTTGAGACACCCAGAAGTAACTGGTGGGCCACTGTGTGGGACAGGATGCTGGACTAGATGGGATGTGGCCCGATCCTGCAAAGCCTCTCTTACGTTCTTATATTCTTAAACAAGGAAATTTCACGAATCAAATCTATTTAGACTCCACACCCTCTCCATCCACTGGAGAAAATGAGGGTTTGAGCCAATCCTAATAATGGGGCCTGTTTGCACTTACCTTACTGGAATGGTGAAAGTCAAGAGCAGAGGGAAGTGTAAATGCCCAGGCTGAATTGCCATGGCCATTTCCAAGGGAACATCTGGCTTGTGCTCAAATATTGCCATGGTGATCGGGATGGAGCACACAGCTGTACAGCTGCAACTGCAGCCATGCCGCTGCACCCGCGCACACTGTTGCATCCAGAAAAAGGTGTGAATGCTGCTGACCAGGGCTGTGGTCACACCTAAGTTTTAATCCGGCTTCAATCCACCTTCAGAATGAGAGAACGCATCAGCAAAGTGACCAGTAATTTTCTTTCCAAATAATTTTCTGAGTGATTTAACATTGAAAGAAACCAAACAAAGCCCTAAAGCAGGAAAACCCAAAGTACAAAAACAAAGCTAAACAGAAGGGATTCTGCAAGAGAAATAAAAACAACCCAATAGGGTAAAAGTAAAAAAGACAATGTCTGCCCCAGACACCAATGTGAATAGTAACAGAAAATTCAAAACTATAAAGCAGAAGAGCAATTGTAATCTCTGAAAGGGTAACAATACCCCACTAATAAATTTTACTGAAAAATATTGAAAATAATGTAATAATACTTAAGTAAATATAATAAAATATAAAATATAGGAGGCCAGACGCGTTTCGAACTAGTCTTCTTCAGTGGCCTATATGCAATAAAAAATAATAAAATACAGCTCAATTTTCTGGTGCTCCGGGGTCGTCCGAGGTGCCCGCAAGTGCGCTGGTACTTTGGACGACCATAGGCATGACTTCAACTGCGTGTGCACAGAGTCTCAGCATTATCATAGCAACTGTGCTGATGCATGCACAGTCATGCAAGGCACCGCAAATAAAATGGTGGTGCCCAGAAGAGGACCAGCCCCAGGATCAGTCACAGGTGAGTGACCAATCATGCGGGGCTTAGGCTGTACGTGACTAGTGTTCACAAGTGTGAGTGCTAGTCAACATTGAGTGATTACACTCTTTTCCCGTCCAGCAGACAGGAAGGGATGCGCGAAATCATGCCAAATCTTATGTGCTTCACATTCCTTCACAGCTGTTCTCAGCATGGGCCACTTCTAGATCTGGCCAGGCAGAAGGTTAATTCCTCAAAGCTCTTGAGAAGGAGATCTCCTGCACCTCCAGGGTATAGTGGGCTTCCAATATCCATAAAGGTTAGATTCCACCACAATGTCATAAATCCCAAAATCACAAGTATTATACCCTCCACATTCAGGAAACATCAATTTTTCAGGCCCACATTTGTGGATGAATGAGTCTTGATGGTTCACCTGCACCAGGCACTGCTCTGTGTAAGATGCTAATGGCACCAGTCACGAAAGTAGCACTATGCATAATTTTCCCCATTTTTTCAATTCTGTTTTTGCTGCCTGGTTTATTTCACTCAAACATACCAAAATACGAAGCGGTGAAGGTGCCCAGATTCCAAACCAACAAGATAGATGGGCAGGTGCTAGATGCATTTTCCCTCCAAGTAAGGAAGAAAACAGTGCCCAAGCTGAAATATGTACCCGGGTGGAAAGTGGATCTAGTCCTGCTCATCAAATGCAACAACACATGAGAATGTGGATTCAAATGATTTGAAAGCTACAGATACCATTCAAGCAAACAACCTAGTCTATTTCAACAAAGACATTCCTCAGTTTTAAAATCCTCCCTAAGCAGCGGCTGGCAGGTACTGTTAGGATATCCATTGAATAAAGGGGTGATTTTCTACATTTGTGGGCTTCAAAGAAACTCAACAAGTCTCAGAGTAGCATTTTGGGGTACAAGAGTAGTATTGGGGGAGTCAGTTTGGTCTGGGGGAGCCGGTTTGGTGTAGGTGAGCCAGTTTGGTCTAGTGCAGTGGTTCTCAACCTGGGGTCGGGACCCCTTTGGGGGTCGAACTACCCTTTCAGAGGGGTCGCAACGGGTCTCCCACCACCCTTCCCTCCCACCTCCCAGCTGTTCCACCCCTGTGGTTGGGGGTCTCCACAACATGAGGAACTCCATTAAGGGGTCGCGGCATTAGGAAGGTTGAGAACCGCTAGTCTAGTGGTTAGGGATCCAGACTCTTATCTGGGAATACTGGGTTTGATTCCACACTCCTCCTTGGAGCCAGCTGGGTGACCTTGGGCTTGTCACAACTCTCTTCTGAGCTCTCACAGCCCCACTTACCTCACAGGGCGTCTGTTGGGGGGAGAAGAATAGAAAGTTGAGTCAGAAGAAGTTGAAGAGTCAACACATTAACAACTCCAGCAGCACTCAGCTTGGAGAGGGGAGAGGAGGTGGACCGGGCATTGTTGCCTCTTTCCCCCCTCTCCCAATGATTTGTGTAATTAGTGTATTATTTTGTTTATATATAATTTTATAATATATTATCTATTTAGTGTATGAGGTATTACACTGTATTTTATTCTTCGTTGTTGCCGTAAACCACCTTGAGTAATTTATTAGAAAGGCGGTATACACATAAACTGAATGAGTGGATAAGTCCCCTTAAATGCGTGAGAAAAGCAGGGTGAAAAGGCCACTCTTCTTCTTCTTCAACTGCTACTGTTCACTCCTAAACTGACTGAGGATTTATTTGTTTCTTTGTTGAAGAATTTATACCCAGCCCTTCAGCAGAAGGTCCCAGAACAGATCACGACTATTAAAAATAAAAATAAAATAAAATGTACAGAAGAGCCTTTAAACATATATAAAATGCACCCAGACAGCCCAGAATGGCCAACTGGTATGGGTTCCCAGGCGTGGCTACTGCCCATTGTTATTCACAATCAGGCCCATAGAAAGCCCTTCCAGGAACCCCCACAAAGCCCACTTCCTGCCCTTGTACACCTCTGCTGCCACCATCTGGAGGGAGGGTGATAGTTAGGATGCCATTTTCTACCCAGCAGCACAATGAAGCACCAGACCAAAAAATGGCTGACTTCCGTAGCCATTTCCTGTCCAGTGGCTCTGCTGAATCCTGGTTCCTAGGGCCTTTCCAAAAGCTTACCTGAAAACCCGATCAGTCAAAATAGACTTCCAAATTTTTTAATCACCTCAGTTTCGAAGAGGTCCAAAGATACCAAGATCTTCTGAACAGCAAAAATGGGAGTTAACCAGCGTGTGACACGCTTACCCCCCTTTCTTTTTTGTTTTGTGTGTATGATTTTCACTTGGAAATAACGTTCTTCACCCAGAAAAGTGTTTATATCAGTCATATATACAGTAGCTTCCTCATTTAAGCCAGGAGATGACAAGAGCAGCGAAAAGCTCAGGCACAATGCTTGACCTAAATACATTATGCAGGCTTTGCTTGCTTCTTAAGTAGGTCAGAATGGGCTCTAAAAGGTAATTTGAAATTTACTGAGGCTAAATCAAAAGGGTTGTCAGGTAGAGCAACTTCAGACATTGTGATGATGCAAAAGGGAGCAAGGAGTGCAACTACCCGGAGACTTTCTACACTGAGTAGGAAAATATGGTCTCTGCCTGGCTTTAGGATGCTCATCTCTCCCAACCAGGAATAGAGGTGTGCACAAATGCAATTTTCTACATCCGTACACATCCTGTTTTCATCCCTACGCATCCAGTCTGCATCCAGTACTTATCCGTACAGATGCATATGGATACGAATAAGATGCACACAGTGTCCGAATTATGCAAATGAATGATGCGAAATATTTGTACTCATTCGAATATTTAAAAACAAATGTATCGACATTTAATTCGAATTTGAATGTCTGAATTCGGCCGAATTAGAATGACAAATATTTTGAATATTCTTGCACATCCGTATCCAGGAAAACACAATAAAATTATTTCCTATGAGCCAGATATATAGAAATCAGGGGCGTTTCTGCACTTCATCCCATAGTATGCAATTCATCAACATCTGGGCAGGTGCATCTGCACTTGCAGGAGGCACTTACAGCCTGCATACATCCCCTGCACGCCCAGAGGTTAACTAATTGCATACTAGCTGCGATGCACAAAATCATGCACCACAAGCACACTAACCTTAACCTAACACAACCAGGAACGTACCTAGGAGCGTCTAGCAGGGATCATCTGCACCTTTTCTGGTGCAGTGGGAGCCATCTGAACTAGTACATGTTAGTCTACCATGCTGCATTCATGTCCAATGGCCAGGAAAGCAAATACAAAAATACCCCAGGACAAACGTAGCAATTCACACTGCTGTTAGGACCACAACTGTGGTGCCTGATGCCCACTGTGGTTGGTGTGGAAACGGCATTAAAAGGAAGTCAGCTCCAGGTGTGTGAAGACCCAGACCCTTTCTGCCCTGGGCTTTATTCCAAGTTATGTCCTAGAATAGGGACCTGCCATCTGTGCCAGCCTGTGTATGGCAAGTCCCTATACCGGGATATAATCTGACTAATAAGACCCAGTGCTGAAAACATCCTACATGAAGACTGACACCATCAAACCTAGTGGATTATGCATGCGTGAGCCAACTGTGCACTGAATCATTCTGAAAAAGTGAGAATATAAGCAATTTTGAGACACCATCCATCCATCCATCCATCCATCCATCCATCCATCCCATTCCATTCTTGTTTCCATCCATCCATCCATCCATCCATCCATCCATCCATCCATCCATCCATCCATCCATCCATCCATCCATCCATCCATCCATCCATCCATCCATCCATCCAAGGTGACAACCATAAAAAGATAAAAACCATAAAATGGCATAAAACATATACAGTATTAAAATACAGTGTGTCCCACAGAAAAGCAGACCACCTGCTGTTCAGTCCTCCTGTGCAGTATCATTGAGGCAGGCTACTTTTCTGTGGGGCACCCTCCTTGGCGGGACAACACTTAGAGGGAGCTAAGCATTAAATGCCTGGGTGAAGAGACATGTTTTAAGCAGGCGCTAAACCAGGATGCCTCTGCACTTCAAAATGCTGGGGCAGTCCTGAAACTGACAGCTAGTTGATGTGCAGATGGGTAGTCGTGGCGCGGTCAGAGTGCCACTGCAACAGCCATGGCAACCTCTGGTGCACTTGTGCAGCTGCAGCCACCCGTCACAAAGTGAAACTATTATATTTGCATCGGGGGGGGGGCAATGAAGGATAAAGGTACTTGAACACTTTGGTGTGAAGCAGGTCTTACAGAATTCTGGGAATGAAAGTTCATCAAGGTTGGGAGGTGCAATGCAGTAGGCATTCCCACTGTTAGCTTATAATTCTGACTCACAGGGGAGAAATCCCCTCCCCTTTCTCCTCCATCATACCCTGACTTCATCTGGGCAGGCAATTCAAACCCCACCCCCTATATAAGCCTGTCTCTGATTCAATGGAATCCTTCAGCAGCCCATCATAGCAGAACTCCTCATGTTAAAGATCACCTTCCCTGGTGTTTTGTGCTAGATCTGTAGATCAAAGCAGTGCAAAATGGCATGGGGGAGAGAAGGAAGGACAGAGGGAAACAGGAAGCTTTCACACAAGGAACTGACAATTGCACTGAACCAGAACATCAGAGCAGCACGGAATGACGAAGATGCAGGCAAAAGGTGTGCATGGAAGGAGAGGGGGACGCAAGAGCCAACACACTTTTGCAACCCCAGGATGGAAGCCGCCAATTTGTTACACTGAACTCTTGTTAAAATGTTACAACTCTCCCCTCCCTTTCAGGCAGCCTGATCTCATTAGCATGTAATGGTGGACATCCAGGGGAAAGAGAGGGGACTAGGCCATAGCAAATCACACCTTCTCATTGGGTCAAGGGAAACTGAACAGAATGCCCCTAAAGCATGGTTCCCTCCCCCCCAAAAAAACAGCTTGTGTTCCCATTGCTAAATAGTGAGAATTATTTCTACATCCAGCAGCAAGACCTCTTTTAATCTGAATAGGGATAGTTCACACTTTTGGACCTTTTAATCACCAGAAACAGCTGATCCCTTGGAAACTGTCCTAATGGGGAGATCTCAAGCCAGCTTCAAGCCTGACAAGATCCTGTGTTGGAATGTAGCCCGTGTGAACCCCAGCCGCCATCTTTGCTACAATTGCACTGCAGATAAGTGTGCAAAGCTCCTGATATCTCCCACCTCTCATAAATATTCTGTGCTGGAAAAGGTGGATTAGAGACGGGTTAGGAATATGAACGCTGCACACTAGTGTTTCTGAGGCCCTTCCAGGCTGCCCCCTTTTCTTGGGTCTGAACACAGGCATGGTGGCTACAAAGAACTTCAGATAAATCTTGGCAACACTGCTTCTCTGTTTCAGCCCGTACTGGTGAAGTGTGTTCTGCCCTCAGCTGCCTCTGCAGCCATTTTAAAAAGCAGCCAAAAGGTGGATTAGAAGTGGTAGAGTGGTGGCAGACAATGTTCTTCTCTTTCCACCGATAATCCACATTACACTGCATTTTCTGCCCTTTAATATGGATTGGAAATAAAACAGGAACATCAACTACCTCTAAGCTGCTTTTAAGCCACTTATTTTTACAATGTGAAGATGCACTCCAGAAGAGGAAGAAGAGTTGGCTTTTCTACCCTGCTTTTCTCACCCATTTAAGGGGACTCAAAGCAGCTGGCAAAGCTTTTCTATGGGCTGTGAGAGCTCAGAAGAAAGCTGTGACTAGCCTAAGATCACGCAGCTTGCTTCATGGGGGAGAGCAGAATCGAACCCAGTATTCCCAGATAAGAGTCCGGCTCCCTAACCACTAGACCAAACTGGCTCTATATATTTATTTTCATTTTTACCCCATCTTATACCCAAAGGTCTGAGGGTGGGTTACAACTAGGGATGTTCACAAATGTTCTAAACATTCGAAATCCAATTGAATGTGGACATTTGAATTCGGATGGAATGTCTTCACATTCGAATTTAAACATTCAAATGAATTTTGAATGTTCCAAAACATCCATTCAAATAATTTGAATCATTCAAATGTACAGATACATATGTATTATGTACGTCTGTAGGAATTATCATACGTATCTGTACGCATTTGCGCTTATAATACGGAACAAAAAGAGGATGCATATGGGATAAAACGGGATGCATACAAAATGTATACAGATACGTATAGCACATATGAATGTTGTCGACATTCGTATTTGCAGATTTGTATCTAACATTCGAACAAATAGATTCGAATGTATCAGATTCAAATTGCTTTCTGGTGCATTCGAGTTTTAGATATTCAAATCGAATCGAATGTTTCGACATTTGATTTGACTCTAATTCAAATGCAAAAAAAAACAAAAACCATTTGTGCACATTCCTAGTTACAACCTTAAAAACCAATGTAAAATGAGCATCCTAAAACAGCACCAGTCCCCAAAAGTGGGGAGGAAAAGCTGTTTCTGAGATGGACAAACAAAGCCTAGCAAATGAAATTCATTTTATTTAAAACATTTGTCCAGCCCATCCTGCTCTGATGTACTCTGATGCCTTCCACACTCCACACTTCTCAGAGGATCCACTGTCTGAGCAATTACACCAGACACACATCACGCAATATCAACATGAAACAAACCTCCTAATAGCTTTAAGGGTGGTATTATTTTGCATATAATGAAAACACGGAGAGGGAAAAACCCATGCAGTTCAGCTGCTGCTTCTTCTACCCTTTATGGCTTTTGTTATTCCATCGTTATTCACCGCCGCTTCTCTTTCACTTGCATTTGCCGAGTCTGGGCTTTAATGTAATGGCCATACCATAAAAATGTTGTTTTTTAAAAGGTTTGCATATCATCCCATTTTCTTTTTCAACCCTTCAGTTACCATATGGCAAGCAATCAGGTCTGCTATCGCGGGGTCCGTATTATGTAGCGCATGATTTCGGCATTATGCTATTACCCATCTGTTTCTGTAGAGAAAGACATGAACCCTCGTAAGAGAGGTCACTGGTTTCACTGCGCACCGTATTCCAGAAATCTATCTCTGTTCACTTGAGATCACTTTTGTGATTTACTTTAGTCCTCGGGCCCGGCTCTTTCCTTTCTGTCTCTTTCTGATTCCCTTCTCCTCCCTCCGTATTTTTAACTATTTTTAAAAACATATAAAAATAAAAATAAAATACAATCAGCGCAAATTTGCCTGTTTGTTGTGCAAAATTATTTCTGACTGTCACTCCAACAGACTTGCATAAGAAAGGCACCCCTGTGAACCTTCCAAGATTTGCCATCTAATGAAAGACTAGAGAAAAGAGACAACCCCACTTAATTTAATTTGTTTAGCTTATTAGTTAACAAAGAAGCATGAGGTTATACCTCCAGTGCTAATCAATTTACAATCAGGTAGCAGCATTTTTTTTTTCCACTCATGAAAGAGCATTAATAAAGCTGGCAGGATTTTTTTTTACTCTTCCCAGTGAACTCTGGGCATACGTCATAAAAATTGTCGCTATTTTCATGAGATTTATACATAGAGGGGACACAGGGAAGCTACACCTGTAGGGATTTGCATGAATATTTGTAATGTTCAAAATTCATACGGATTTGGCCGAATTCAGACATTCGTATTTGAATCTGACTGACATTGGAATTCTAACTGAATGCTTTGATACATTCTTATGAAGATTTGTATGGGATTCCTCTTGGAAATGTATGGGTTTTGTATGCATTTGTGTGGGATTTGTATGGGACTGAATATTTGTAGGAAATTCGAATCCCACCACATTTGAAGGGGATTTATTTGTTTTATTTTTATTTATTTACATTTTTATCTCACCCTATACACCAGGGTCTCAGGGTGGGTTATAACATATAGAATGAACACATTAAAACCCCTCATCCTCCTCACGTCGTGGCTTGGCTTCGTGAACAAAGATTAAGGAGGGCTCGACCCACACGCTGCATGCATGTTGGTAGCTTAGCAGACCAATGTGGGATAGACAAGTCCAGTTGCAGAAGGTACAGAGAAAGGTCTCCTTGGGTGTTCCTGTGATGGCACGGTTCTTTCTGCATTGTCTTTTCTCCTCAAGACTGGTTCTGCGTGCATTCTCAAAGGAGGCAGCAGCGTTATGGACGGCACATCTCTATGCCTCTTGGTTTGAGGCCAGAGTGGGCCATTGATTATGATCTATATGGCCAAGGCTGAGGGATTGCTTCAGGGAGTCCCTGTATCTCCTCTGTTTCGGCAGCCAGTGGTGAGTTCGCCATATAGCACCATCTTGGGAAGGCGATGATCCTTCATCCTAGAGACATGCCCTGCCCAGCGCAGCTGTGTCCTCAGCAGCATGGCCTCGATAGTGGTGGCCTCTGCTAGTTCAAGAACAACAATGTTTGTCACATAGTCAGACCGGTGGATGTTTAGGATTGTGCGGAGGCAACGCTGATGGAAACGTTCAAGGAGCCACAGATGGTGACGGCAGATGACCCATGATTCAGACCTGTATGAGAGAGTAAACGGTACAATGGCTCTGTAGACATTGATCTTTGTGCTTTTCTTCAAGTGTTTGTTACTCCAGGCTCTTTTATGTAGTCTTCTGAATACACTATATGCCTTCGCTAGCCTGTTGCCTATTTCTTTGTCCATCTTAGCATCTGAGGAGATGCTGCTCCCCAGGTAGCTGAGCTGTTGAACTTTCTTGAGCTCTGATTCTCCTATGGTAATACAGGGAGGATGGTATTTTGGTTAAAATGGTCTAATGGGGGTAGGCTAGCTTGGAAAACAAATTAAATAAAAATAATGTGAATAACGTGACCTGAAGATGGCTTGAGGTTGACATAAACTACTTGGGTGACCAGGGGCAAAGTGAGATAATACAAAAATGCACATTGACAGGTTTATGCCTGGAAGATAGCTTTCAAGGACTTGAATCTGAGTGATGTAACTGGAGGTAGAGCCTGGACTTTAGTGCTGAAGAGTCTTCAATTTCAAAAGAGTTGAGCAGAGAGTATAAAATATTATAAACTGGCTGACCTACATGTTACACAATAAGCTAGACTCAATGAACATTCACGCCTAAAGTGGTAGGCATACTCTCAGAACGCTCCAGGAACATGGCAGTCAAAAAACCCGGGTGTCTGCCACCACAGATCACTCAGAAAAGGGTGCTGGAAGGCCTTTGGCTGCCTCCAGTGACCGCTTCATTGGAGAGCTGAAAAAAGCTCTCTAATGGTTCATGATCTCTGTCACTGGTCAAAGAGCAGCAGAGGAGACAGTGGGAATGCTGCCAGGAGAAGCTCACCAGCTGCTCCCAGTAAAGCTATGGGCTGGTTTTTCCCGATCCACATTTACGGAAGATCAGAGCAGTTGGGTGGAAGTCCCAGAAGCTCTGGGATAGCAGTGGTAGTACTGTACGAGGACAGATCTCCCCTGGAGCATCTGCAACTGCTCCAGTAACTTAAGTTAGAACACACCCAAAGGTTCTGCAGAATTTCTGCAACTATTCAAATATAAAACATCGAACAAATCTATAAGAACTTAAGAGAAGCCCTGCTAGATCAGGCCACAACCCATCTAGTCCATCGTCCCATCGCACATGGTGGCCCACCAAATGCTCATTGGTATCTCAAGCAGAGACAAGGTAAAACCTTTTCTTCTTCTTCTTCTTCTTCTACTACTACTACTACTACTACTACTACTACTACTACTACTACTACTACTACTACTACTTCCACAGAGCCAACTGGGCAACCTTGGGCTAGCCACAGCTCTCTTCTGAGCTCTCACAGCCCCACTTACCTCATAGGGTGTCTGTTGTGGGGAGAAGAACAGAAGTTTTGTCAGCCACATTGAGTCCCCTTAAGGGTGAGAAAAGTGGGGTACAAAACTCTCCCCCTTTTCCTTCCCCCCACAGCAGCTACTGCTAATGCTCTGAGAATGCTGTACCTTCAATCAGGGAAGGTCTGATCCTTTCCCCCCGAAATATGCACTCAAAATGCTCTATGCATATATGACTACTAAATGCGTATGTGACACATAGAGTTTGCAACTCTGGCCCTTGTATAATTATTGTTGAATATGTTCTAAGATACGGAACGCCAACAAATACCTGTTTATTGCACTAGTTCTTGTACTGTAAATACATATGCCTTGATTAAATCATTTTAATTAGCCACAGCTAGATTTTATTTCAGTGTGACGCCTTCTCATTGTTTGCACAGCCACACTGACATTCAGGTTGCCTGATAAGTGGTAAATAAAACTCTAGGTCAAACTGTACTTGTAAGTCTTTCCACCTATTATCGCTTCAGCTTTTGAATAACATTTATTCTGTAATTAATGGTTGTCAGCCTGTAATTTTCCTCCTCTCCCAGTCATGACTTGAAACGTTTCACATTTTTCATTAATTTTCACAGTGTTTACAAGGTATACATACAGTTATAGGCTACAGATCTTCCTTTTCTTTTATGTTTTAAATATATCTGCATTTTTATTCTGGCTGTTCAATACTCACTTCGAAAAGAGAAAAGCGAAGAAGGAGAGAAAAGGCTTCTCTGATGATGTACCAAACACACACCCTGTCTTTGGAAAGCATTTATGCTTTCCTCTGCGGCTCTGAGGTGCAAGTCACTTCAGGCTCCATCTCTGTACAGTCGTTTTGCTTAAGATTTTGTCATATTATGCCTTCGTTTACATATTACAGTATGAGTCACTAAATACAGGCAAGTCTTAACATTTTTTTAAAAAAGCCAGGACTGGAAATGATAGTCATAACTTTAAAATTCAACTCAGAATTTTTACATTTCTGTTTGGTGTAACCCTTGTCTTTATGGATTCCAAGATTTTAGAAGAAGAAGAAGAAGAAGAGAGTTGGCTTTTCTACCCCACTTTTCTCACCCATTTAAGGGTTCTCAAAGCAGCTGACAAACCTTCTGTTCTTCTTCCCACCAGAAACACCCTGTCTGGCACCTAGAATCAATCACATAAACAGGGGGGCTTGCCAGTTACAAACCAGGCGCCTCCGAGCTTCTGAAACCTGACAGCAGTGGAATATTAACTTTGACTTCTGTGAGGTTTCAGGCCTTTCTGGTTATTCTTCAGTAATGGCCATTTTCCAGGAGAAAGACAACCAGTACCAGTATGGGCAGAAATCACACTTGTTCTGTAGCCATCTCTCCATACAAAGGCAGAGAGGGCAAGGTATGGCCCTGGAGTTTGGCATCTCAGGGTCAACTTGTAGGCCTGATGAAGGTAGGTGTATTTGTCTAATGGATCCCAGGATCACTTGAGGAGTGCTTTTCTATGAGAATGTCCTTGAGGTGGCGAAACCACCAGTAGAAGATCATCTAACCAAAGAAGATCCACACCTTCTGTCAAATTTTGGAGGGAAAGGAGATCTCTAGATAACCAGTATGGACATTTCCACTCCTACTGGAATTGTTCCCAACTAGAATAGTCTAGCTCTTGTGGAACAAATCTGTCTACATTGTCCCATGCCACACCAAAGCTCACATGAGCTTTGCAGCTCTGCAGCCTACTGCAAAGGCTGAGACATCTAGAAATGGAAGTTCCTGGCCTTAGAGCCCCGTGGAGCCCCATTTTGGTAGCATAATCTGGTGTGCCACTGAAATGGGTCTCCCAGGTTGAAACAGAACAAGGCGGCATATACCCTTCTACACACCTTCCTGTTCTAGAGCCAGTTTGGTCTGGTGGTTAGGTGGACTCTTATCTGGGAATACTTGGTTCGATTCTGCCCTCCCCCACAAAGCCAGCTGGGTGTCCTTGGGCTACTCACAGCTCTCTTCTGAGCTCCCACAGCTCCACCTACCAACAGAACAGGGTGTTCTGTTGAGGGGAGAAGAACAGAAAAGCTTTGTCAGCCGCTTTGAGTCCCCTTAAATGGTTGAGAAAAGCAGGGTAGAAAACCCAACTCTTCTTCTTCTACCTGGACTGCATGAAACCTTTTTTAGAAAGGTCTACCAGTATTCCAGTCTAGGCCACCAATTTTGCCACCTAGACTGGCCATGGTCCATCCAACATGTACGGTCTCTTCTGTTCCATACAAATGAATGAAAGGAGAGGCCCAGAAATGGTCTAGAACTTGCACTATACCAGCATATCAGTCAGTGCGGAAAGGTCCTTGTTCTATCTTTCTGTGATAGGGATTGCAGCATTTCTTCATTTCTTTGATTTATTAATAAACTTTTAAAACAACAACAACAACTCCACGTTAAATAGAAGCCTCAGCATCACTCAGTTGTATCCCTTTATCCAGGTTTGTTGTTGTTGTTGTTGTTTTAAATTTATTTATGTAACACCCTGAATCATTTCAAATCATTTCCAGTTTGAAAGATCAGGGTCACTCGGTGCTGGCAAGAGCCCCCAGCCCCCTCTGAACCATTCAGATCTTTTTACCGTCACGAGGCAGGCTTCTCATTGCTGTGTGACTGGTTTAATTGTGGGCTGTAATAAAGGTCATAATTAATATCTGAACACAGACACTAACAAACAATTTTAAATTGCCAGCATAATCAAATGATGCAAACATCTACGAGCTACAAAAGTTCATTGCCGCAACTGACAATTTCTTAATTGTATTCAGTCATTCATGGAAATTTTATTAACATCGAACTCATGTATCCTGCCCCATCTTTGTCACAACACCGGGGATCTAATTTCATTATTTTCCACAAGATTTGCTTGACTACTGCCATGATTCTAATATTGCTTTAGTCCAGATGTTTATGCTATTTAAATTAGGAAGAAAAGGCTTTTGGGTAAACACAATTAAAGAAGTTTTTTTTCAAATTTAGTTTAACAAACTTCTTTTAATTAATGCATATAGCCGCAGAGTCAATGTCTTTTGCCTTGATATTTTTTTTATTCAAATGAAGTCACCCCCTCTTTGCCCCCTGCCAAGATGTGAAGCACGCAGCACGTGTACAGTCCCTTTTCTCCTTGTAGCAACCTTTTATTTTCTACAGCCCCCCCCCCCCCACAAACTTATGTCTGAGTGCTCATTAGGGTAAAAAGATATTGGTGCTTGAAAAAAAAATCTTTTCACTCTTAAATCAGCTCCTAATATGTTTTGCATTACAATACCTCACTGGAGATGCTCAGCTCAATTTTCATTTATGTTACACTTTTGGAAAGTATCTAAAAAGATTGGGGAAGGAAGAGGAAGAGGAATTCAATTATTTTTATATCCTAGCCCCGGGCTCTGGAAAGTCTTGTATACAAGAAACAAAGTGAATACTACATGAAATTTAGCACAGGCTACTGTAAAGGGATGTGCACAAATGTTTTTTGGGGGGACTTCAATTTGTATCGACTCCAATGCAAGAAAATCCATATTCATTTGAATAGATCCCCTTCAAATGTGGTATTTATTTATTTATTTCCATTTCTATCCCGTCCCATACCCGAAGGTCTCTGGGCGGGTAACAACAAATCAATAGCAATTGATTCAAATTCGATACCAACGTTCGATACAAATTCAATTTGAATCCCCTACATATCTGGTATGCACCTGATATGTGTCCCCTATGTATCCCCTATGTACCCACTCTGATTGTCCCTATTCTCACTTGCACAAGATGTGTATGGCCACATCCCCATTACAAGCTTAATTTGGTTTCAATATGGTTTCAATCCTCTCAGACCCCACGTCAGTTTGGCTTAACACGCTTTCCGCGTGTTAAATCTCCCCAAAGCATTGTAAATGTTAACCCTCATTTCAACAGGTCTCACTCTGGTTCGTGCGCTTGATGCATGTTGCATTTTTTACTGTGGGGACCATACCGTTTTAAGGGATGAGAATTCATATTTAGGGTTTCCCTCCCCGAGTAGCTTGCTTCCAAAGATAGTGATTTCAGTGTAAAAATCCACCCTTTACAGCAGCCGCTACACTGTAGCAATATACTCACTTCACACCTGATAACAATGTTGCAATTTTGTGCAATTCTAGCTCTTTGGAGTCCTGACCTTTAGAAGGGGAAAGGAAAGCAGCTGCAGGTTCTGGGAGATGTGTGAATGTTTAAAGCAAGGGGGCTTGAGTTGCTACTACTGCAATGGGGAGAGGAGGGGAAAGAATCGCTGGCTGCCCACTGCCGTTTTTCCTCCATCCAGGGAAGCGGAAGCCACCCAGCCACCCAGCTAGGCTCCGTGAAGGGGTCCCTTATGGGTGGTGCATTCATGCCAGGAGGAAGAGGGCAGGGCAGCCCCGAAAAGCGGCTTTTAGAAAGTAGCCACTTGAGTCCCCCCTTGAATCACGTACGCCATGTACTATCCTCAGAATCCAGATCGAACGCAACTTAGTTGAAAGTAATGGGATCAGGCAAATTCATGTTTGCATCCAGTTCTATTATTTCAGTTTAGGGAAACTGGATTAAGCTTATAATGGGGATGCAGCCTATGAATCTGTATGAATCTGTATAATACAGATATTAGGAAAAATTTCCCAACAGTGAGGGCGATCATGAGGTAGTGGGTTCTCCTTCACTGGAGGTCTTCAACCATCTGTCTGGGATGGTTTAGAAATCCTACATTGAGCAGGGGGTTGTACTTGATGACCCTGGAGGTCCCTTCCAACTCTGTGATTCTATGAGAACTAAATAGGCAAATCTCTAATATCTGTCTATTGAGGAATCTGTGTGTGGGACAAGAAGCAATAGTTAGAACCAAACATGGAACAACTGATTGTTTCAAAATTGGTAAAGGAGTAGGACAAGTCTGCACGTTGTCACCTCGTTTAACTTATACGTAGAGTTCATCATGCAAATGTTGAGCTGGATGAATTAAAAGCCAGAATCAAGACTGTTGAGATAAATATCAATACTCTCAAATAAGTAGGTGAATCAGATAAGAATTAAGCAACCTGTTTTTGAGAGTAGAAGCCAAATGTGCAAAGGTTGTCTTGAAGCTCAGTGTTAAACTTAGAACATATCAACCAGTCCCATCACTTCCTGACAAATGGAAGAGGAAGAAATGGAATGTGTCAGGCATTCTTTTCTTCGGTTCAAAGATCACTGCAGGCAGGTTGTGTAGCCATGAAATTAAAGGACATTTGCTCCTTGGGAGGACATTAGTGGCTTGCAGACCTGGACAGCATAGTAAAAAGCCGAAGCATCATTCTGCCAGAACAGATTTTCATAGTCAAAGACATGGATTTCCCATTAGTTTTATGCATGGTAGGGAATAAGTACAAATTCATAGATCCGTGGCTAAATTGAATAAGGCCATGCCCAAAAGACTCCCACGTTTATGCCTTGAAGAACAAGCCTTGTGTCAACATAGGACATCATGGGCTGCGATATTAAATAATGAGATGGCCAAAATAGGCCTTCCCCTACATCTCCTGAATGATCTAGGACCCAGGGCAAAGAGAGTACTCATGCAACACACCTGCAACATCAGTGCTCAACAGGACTTAGCATGCATAGCAAGGTCATCTGCCACGAAGTTTCTAGCTTCTCAAAAATGGAATGCCCATTTAGAAAATTACCTGATTATTCCAGTACCACTATACACCAGAGCTAGGTTTGATCAATTAATATCATGATGCAAACTGGTCATTTCTGTAATATACCAAGAAATGAGAGACTTTGCGTCTGGGGAGACCAAACAGTGGAAGAAATTGAACACTTCTTAACTGAGTGTCCAGCTTACACTGAACTACGGCATAGATACCTTTATCCAATAATATCCAATTGTAGGTTCCATAATAGCAATAATCTCCTGTTACTCCTTCTACAAGGTCAAGATAGGTCTATCATAATCAGAGTCAGTCTCTTTATTCTGAAAGCCACTAAGAAAAGAGCTCACTTCCTGAAACGAGAACTGGGAAAATAGGATGTTCTCTTTTACTCTGTTTCGCTTTGTTTTAACTGTTGTTTGATGGAATTTTGAAGTGGTCAAATGACTGATCAAATAAAATTATCTTGATTTGATTTGAATAGGCCATGTAGGCCGTGTTTGTCCACAAACTAGATATTCAGATATCCACCAAAGCTTCGGTCAAAGCTTCAGTGGATACCAGATTCCCCCCCACCCCCCGCCCACCCCGTCTCCTATGTGAGTGCAGAACCAGAAGGCCTATGTCAGCCTCCAGACAGCATCGGAATAGGCCCGGGAACACCACCAGAGCCGCCCCCCCCAGTTCCCACATGCCCGCTTACCTTTTGGTGTGCACTTTGGTGGCATCATGGGGCTATTTTGGGACCTTTTGGAAGCCAAAAGGCATTCCTGGTTCTGATGTCCCACCTCTCACACACACCCTTACCTTTTGGAGTGTCTCCCAGTGGTGTCGCAGGGCTATTTTGGCATGCTTTGGAGGGTGAAATAGACCTTCCAAAGGACAAAAAAGACACTTCTGGTTCTGCGGGCATAGACCTGGAAGTACCTTAGAAGAAGGCACAGCAGTGGCAAGGAGGACAGGTAAAGGAGGTGGGAATGGAGGGGCATGAATTCATTCATTTTGGGAGTCCCTTGGATTGCAAGAACATCCTGTCAATCAATACTAAGGAAGTCAACCCTGGCGGTCCACTGGAAGGACAAATACTGAAACTGAAGATCAAAACTTTGGGCATTATAATGAGAAAACAAGGATCACTAGAGTAATACTTAAGGCAAAAGGGAAAGAAAGCAGAGATTGAGATGAACAGGTAACAGCAACCAGCCTATATGGCATTAAGGAAGGATTTTACAAATTTATGGGTGACAGATGGCTGCTAGAATGAATGCCTAAGTACATCTTTCAGGCTGGAGGGACAAGCAGGATGCTTGTTTGCTGGGATTTGAGAACAGGAAAAGGTTTGCCCTTGTCTCTGCTTGAGATGTCCATGGGCAGTGTGGCAGGATGCTGGACTAGATGGGCTGTGGCCTGATCCAGCAGGGCTCCTCTTAGGTTCTGATGTCCTTATGATAGTACCATGAAAGCAATGAGCATAAGCTTGGGCAAGCTCTGGGAAGCAGAAGAGGGCAGAAGAGCCTGGTGTGTTATGGTCCATCAACTCAAGAAGAGTTGGACATGATTTAAAGAATGAACAACAAAAATTAAATTAAAATAAAAGTGTTATTTACAGCTTACACGAAAGCCACATTAATGTCACGGGCAGGGATGAAGCTGAGGACGTGGAAGAGGTCTTGCCCTGTCTTCTCTGGCCAATTCCAGTCAAAGAACTGAAGAAGAATTCAGTCCTATTGAGGCTCTGCTCCCAGCCAATGCCTCTGAGAAACTGTTACACCTCAGCAGATGGAGGAGGAACGGAGAGTGGAAACCAGTCTAGCTGCTGAAAGAGAAAGGCAGCATGTTTTGGGACAGAGGGTTTCAAACAATCAGTGGCATGGCTGGTGTTCTTAGGCCACTTGTGCAGGCAAACCTGCCTTTTACTGGGTTTCAGTAAGCTGTGCATTTTGCAAACAGCCTCAACCTCCACTTGAACCTCCATGTTCCTTGCTTCCTAAGTCCCAATCCTCATGCTGGATTCCTAGCCTGACTCGGAACAGACTTGCATAAAGACTTTGGATCATGTTTTCTCCTACCTTCTTCCTTGCTGTATCTCTGAAAGACAGACCTTCACTCTAGACCTGCCCGGTAAGCTGCCAAGAGCTTTATTGCCTGGAAGATTTAGTACTGCTAATTGTGAAGCATAACAATTAGGCTCATGCAACTATGAGCATGGACTGGAATTTTTAACATAGATTTTTTATTATTATTACTACCACATGAGTCATATCCCCATTTAATTTCACAGATGACCACAAGGACATCTTCAAACTTTGTGTCTCCATTTTTGGTGGCATGATATGACTGTGTAGCCTGTCTGATGTATTTCCTGGGGGTGAAACATGAAAACATTCTCTCTCAAGATATGCTCCATCCACCATTTTGTCAGGCACCTGTGTTGCCAGATGTAGATTTAGGGAAGCATCCAACCACACATGGTGAGGGTCCTTCCATGGAGATGCCAACTCACAGGTACTTCTCATGCCACACATGGATGACATGGCCATAGAAGATATAGGGTGTTTTTCCATTGTCACTCGAAGTACCCATTAAGTACCCATTAATGGTACTTAATGTCATTTTTGTACCCATTAATGGGTACTTAATGGGTACTTCTAGTGACGGTGGAAAAAACACCCATAGAGAACTAAGTAACTGTTTTGAACAGTGGAGAGACAGACAGGTGAGGTCCAGTTACAGGAGAAAAAGAGGAACCTTCAGAAGGCTCTCAGTATCTACTTGATGGGAAGATTTCCAACTCCCACTTCCCACTTGAAGATGCAACTGTTTTAATACGTACTGTTATTGCTTTAATGATATTTGATTTTAGATGTTGTTACCCACCCGGAGACCTTCAAGTATAAAGCAGGACAAAAATGTAGAGAGAGACATACATACATACATACATACATACATACATACATACATACATACATACATACATACATACATACATACATACATACATACATACATACATACATACATACTGTATAATATCTGTTTGGAAGAAGGAAGTGGATTATTTATAGGACATTCTGAGTTGAAATCCATGGATTACAAAAGCCTTGCTTATTCTCTGATATATGTAGGTTTCATTACATAACAACCAGTGTCAGCTCACAATTTTTGATCTTGGAGGGTAGGGAAAATGCATGGATGATTGGAAACTATGCTTTTCTTTCCCTGAACAGCAGGGAGAAAAATGGCTGGGATGGTCAAACTCAGGGTTTTTTTTATGAATGCAAGATTAAAAGAGTTGCATTGGCTACCGATTCGCTACCGAGCCCAATTCAAGATGTTAACTTTCACTATCTAAAGCCCTAAATGACTCACTTGGGCCCCAAATATCTAAGGAATGCCTTCTACCATATAGACTTACGTGTGCCTTAAGATTTGGAGGGTAGACCCTCTTGTTTGTCCCACCACCTTCAGTTGTGAAAGGGGTGGGCACCTGGGAGAGGGTTTTTGTAGTGGTGGCACCTCTTTGCCCTGGCCTTTGGCTAAATGGGAATATACTCTTCCCACTTTACAGGCACTGTTACTGTTGTTGTTTTAATATATGTTTGATATTAAATGTTGTTACTCACCCTGAGTAGGGACGTGCATGAATATTCATAACTTTTGAAATTTGTATGGATTTGGCCAAATTCAGGCATTCAAATTTGAATCTAATATTGGCACATTTGAAGATTGACATTCGAATTTGAATTGAATCTTTCGGTACATTCGTATGAAGCTTCGTATGGGATTCATATGGGATTTGTATGCATTTGCATGGGATTTGTATGCATTCATATGGGATTCATATGGGATTGAACAGTCGTATCGAATTCGAATCCCACTACATTAGAAGGGGATCTATTCAAATGAATACGTTTTCTTGCATTTGATTCAATCCAAATCGAATACAAAAAAAAAAAAACATTTGTGCACATCCCTAACCTTAGGCTTTTTCAGTAATGGCCCTTATTCTGGATTATATCCTGGAATTGGGACCTGCTGGTGCAGAATGCAGCAGGCTCCGCGTAAAGTCTTTTCTGGTCTGCACCAGCATGCAGATGGCAGATCCCTATTGTCGGATATAATCCAGAATAAGGCACAGGGCAGAAGGAGCCATAATCAGATTTATCTATCTTTATCAACTCATTACACTGATGAATGAAGCTGGTAAGATAAGCAATACCCTGGGGAATATTAATTAAGAATAAAAAATCCCCACTTCAAAACCCCGAGAGGGCAAGATCTTTTGACAAAGGCTTTTAAAATGCAAGATCTCCTATCAAATCGAACAACACACATATAAAAACATATTTGGAGAAAGCATTCTTTGAAAACAAATCAAAACTTTTATTAAAAGACAATAAAAATTATAGGGACAAGGTAAAAATCACACTGACAAATCCGCAGCTAATTGTCAAAAAAGAGGAAAGCAATAGAAACAGAAATGTTTGGAACTTAGGTTGTGTCCAAACAGAATTAAAACTTCATAGGCACTGTGGAGCAGCTTTCAACCTGACAGATTAGTTTTACAGTGATCCAGAGAACCTGTGCATGAAAAGCAGATGCTCTGAAGTAAAAAAAAATGCAATTATTTGCGACATTCGAAATTCTATTGAATTCATTCACATCTGTACATTCTAATTTTAACTGAATGTTGGCTACATTTGAAATGACATTCAAATGTCAAGTGAATGCTTCTATACACTAGTTCAAAGCTTCATTGTATTTGTGAATGTGAGGAGGCCGGAAAGCGGCTGCCCAATCACATCTGCAGGAGATCTAGAGTGGATTAAAAGAGGATTCAGAGTGGATTTGACATGATCAGAGTGGATCCACAAGGGATCCGTAGGGCATAAGGAATTCGTAGGCATGACTGGCAGCAGGTATTCAAATTCTAATAGCGTTCATAGAACACTAGGATTGAATCCGAATCCTGCCACATTTGAAGGGGCTCTATTCAAACAAATGGGAATTTCCTTGCAATTCAAGTCAAATCGAACACACAAAAATTTGTGCACATCCCTAGAAGGAAAAAAGAAACCCTCTACTTATATGAGCATTGGTTGTGGAGTGTACTAGCCATGCCCTAGACACAGCTAATATAGCTGTGGAGCATAGACCAGACTTTTCAGCCAAGAGCAAAAAAGGCCCTTGGTTTCAATTCTGGCCTCTCCTTGGAAGAAGCCAATTTCAATCCATTTCTGTATTGATGCCAAGAAAAATGCCGCAAACTCAGCCACAGTTTGGTTTTGCAGTGCTCCATCTGATGCTTGAGAGCATTGGCTAGATATTTCCGGGAGCCACAGCTCTTTTCACTTCCCATTATTGGCCAACATTATTGGCTAGACCTTGTCCCATCCTGACAGTAACTTCCTAATTGTTCCGATGAAGCAATGGTTCTAAAATTGTTACTCTCCAGATGTTCCAGAACAACAACACTGTGACAGAGCCATGACTGGTGCAGAAGGTAGGAGGCCCACAAGGTGGCTGTAAGAAATTCTTGTGCATGTCTTCCTATATATATTCACCATAACCTACCATCCCAATATAATTCTATGATCAATGGGCTACTCACACTGATCAACAGGCACAATATTTCAGACCTCTATTCATTTACTTGATTTATAACAAACCTTTCACCTGAAGATCCCATAGGAGGCTATAAAGCAAGAATTACAAGGGATAAAGAAACCAGTCCTTTAAAATGCATGAGCCAGTTTTTAAAACTTAAAAAGAACAACTCCAAAACATGACATAGCAGACCTGAAAGTCTGCAACACAGTTTAATTCTGGAGGGGGTTATAATGATGGCCACTCACCAGCACTGTTACTAAATGCCTTGGGCAAGGTGAAACCGATGCTCATAGCAGTTCACATTGTCCCACAGTGTCCTTGGGAAACAGTTTCACCGCCTTCCAAAAATTATCCTTCCTCCTCGACTGGATTGGGAACAGGGGAATATAAGGAAAACAACCATGGCCCAATTCACACTTGGACTCCTAGTGCATAAGTAGTGAACATCTGGGCGGCACTTACAACCTGCAAGTGTCCCCTGCCTCCCAAAATGTTCACTAATCATGCACTAGCAATGGAGCATGAAATCGTGCTCCACAAGCATCCAAACATGACCAGAAAATGTCACATCCAGCCAGGGAGCATTTGCACTTCTGCCAGCTTGGAAGGTCATCGGAGCTGCTGTGCAAGTACGCTGTGACTGTGATTTCACAGAGCATCAGTGCCATCATAGCAATGGCGCTGATGCACACGCAGTTGGGGAGGGTGCTACACTCAAGATGGTGGTGCCCAGAAGAGGAGCAACTCGGCGATCAAACACAGGTGAGTGTTCAATCGCACGTGGAGCGGGCTGTCAGCAACTGGCGTTCACAAATGCTAGCGCTCGTCAATGTTAGTTGATTGCACACCTTTCCCATGCACAGAAAACACCCCTAGATTCACCTGCAATCCTTACTTGATATCCCGATAAATTGCTTCCAACTCCATGCTTCTAGGATTCCATTGTGCATCCCGATGGGGTACAATGATCCTTTGATATGAATAAGTGGGTTTGAAGGCATGCAAAATATTTTATATGTATATTTAACTAAGGGGGGGGCAGCTAAATTCATATGAAGAGAAAACAAGACGAACAAAGACATAGCGTGCATGATGCAATACATATTTCAGTCCACCAGTTCAAAAACCTGGGAGTGTTATTTTTCAAAGCCTGCCTTGTTTTCCCACCAGAATCTCTCCATCGTGGAAAAATCTGTGGTTGGCAACCATTCCATGTATACTGTGTCAATTTTATATTAAAAAATAATGTTGAAAAAATATTATCCCAAGAACATACGTAAAATTATAAATATTCAGCACCTCAAGCTTTTGATATACTTTAGTGCACATGATCGGAGTAGCTGTCAAAATTACAACAGGCAACTCAAGTAATTATGCAGATTTATGCAAAACATTAACAAGAAGAATTAAATGCACAAATGAGGTGGCTACACTTGAATTGTTAAGATTATGAATAATTACCATGAATCTTTTTTGCTCTTAATATAACTTGTTTTTGATAAACAAAGCCTTAATTATCAGAATCCTTTGGAGAATATTGGTGACCTTCATTAATCTTACAAAACAAGTCTCTTGTGTTCTGCATTGTAAAAAAGCACATGCTTAGAATAAGTACACAGACCATGGGAAAAGCGTATGATAATGGCCACTATAAAACCATTGAGCACTATACCTGCACTTTGCTGTGTGCGCATTCAGTGGATATGGAAGAAGCAAAATGTGTTTATTGGTGGAAAATTCAGAAAGAAGCTATGACATCCAGGGAGTGGCTGTACCTCATTCATTGAGCAGTTGACTGAAAACTGGAGCATGGTGGGAGGAAGTTTGGTCCCAAACATCCCTCTAAAAGAAGATAATTGCAGACTAGATAAGCTTGAACAGTGGGCTGAAACTAACAGGATGATATTTAATAGGGACAAATGCAAAGTCCTGCATCTTGGTAAGAAAACTGATAAAAAAGAATACAGAATGGGATGAAAAAGGCTGAGTAGTAGCACAAGTGAAAAAGATCTGGGTGTACTGAGTCAATGATGTGATCCAGCTGCAAGAAAGACAAACATCACCCTAGGATGCATCAAGAGGAATATTGAGTCTAGGAAAGCTAAGAAAGATTTTGAGGAGCACATTGCTAAAAGCATCAAAAGAAATAACAAGAACTTCTACAAGTATATCAGAAGTAGGAATCCAACCAGGAGAGCAGTTGGACCACTAGATGGTAAAGGACAGAAAGGGGTAATTAAAGAAGACACGGAGATTGCAGAGAGACTAAATGAATTTTTTGCTTCCGTATTCACGGAGGAAGACAGAAGACACATGCCAGTAGGTGAGCCTGTATTTTCTGAAGAGTTAAACTGTACAGAAATAACCAAGGAAGAGGTCCTGGCATGTCTTAATAAACTAAATGTTAACAAGTCACCGGGACCAGATGGTATTCATCCAAGAGTCCTTAAGGAACTCAAATGCGAAATTGCCGACCTTCTAGCAAATATATATAATCTTTCCCTAACATCAGGCTCCGTACCTGAGGACTGGAGGGTAGCAAATGTAACACCAATATTCAAAAAAGGATCCAGGGGTGATCTAGGCAATTACAGACCAGTTAGCTTAACGTCAGTTCCAAGTAAGGTGATGGAAACCATTATTAAAGACAAAATTAGTGTGCATATGGAGGAGCAAGCATTGCTGAACAAAAGCCAGCATGGCTTCTGCAAAGGTAAATCATGCCTCACAAATTTATTGGAATTCTTTGAGAGCGTCAATAAACACGTGGATAAAGGTGAACCAGTAGACATTGTCTATCTGGACTTTCAGAAGGCTTTTGACAAAGTCCCACATCAAAGGCTACTGAGTAAACTCATCAGCCATGGAATAAAAGGACAGGTTCTGTCCTGGATTTGTGACTGGCTTAAGGGCAGAAAGCAGAGAGTAGTATTAAACGGCAAATTCTCAGGGTGGAAAGAAGTAAAAAGTGGGGTCCCTCAAGGCTCAGTACTGGGACCAATGCTTTTTAATGAACTCATCAATGATCTAGAAGAAGGGGTACATAGTAAAATAGCAAAGTTTGCTGATGATACTAAATTATTTAGTGTAGTAAAATCTGAAAGAGATTGCCAAGAGCTCCAGAGGGATCTGTTAGCATTGGGTGAGTGGGCAACCAAGTGGCAAATGTGTTTTAATCTTAACAAGTGCAAAGTGATGTACATTGGGGCCAAGAATCCAAATTACGTCTATAAACTGATGGGGTCTGAGCTTTCTGCAACACACCAGGAAAGGGATCTCGGGGTTTTGGTGGACAGTTCAATGAAGGTGTCAACCCAGTGCGCGGCAGCAGTGAAAAAAGCAAATTCAATGATGGGAATAATTAGGAAGGGAATAGAAAATAAGTCAGCAAGTGTCATTTTGCCCCTTTATAAATCTATAGTGAGGCCACATTTGGAATATTGTGTACAATTCTGGTCACCACACCTCAAAAAGGATATTGTGGAACTAGAGAAGGTGCAGAGAAGGGCAACCAGAATGATTAAGGGTCTGGAACATCTCCCTTACGAAACCAGGCTGCAACGTCTAGGCCTCTTCAGTCTGGAGAGACGGCGTTTGAGAGGGGACCTGATTGAAGTATATTAAATTATGCACGGTATAGAAAAGGTGGATAGAGAAAATTTCTTTTCTCTATCGCACAACACTAGAACCAGGGGACACTCTTATGAAGCTGATGGGTAGGAGAATATGGTCTGACAGGGGGAAGTATTTCTTCACCCACAGGGTCATCGGCTTATGGAATTTGCTGCCAGAAGAGGTGGTGACAGCTACCAGTCTGGATGGCTTTAAGGTAGGGTTAGACAAATTTATGTATGACAGATGTATCAATGGCTACTAGAACGAATGCCTAGGTGCATCTTTCAGGCTGGGGGGGAGAGGAACTGGGGCGCTTCTAAGGCCATCTGCTGGGACTTGAGAGCAGGAGAAGGTTTGTCCTTGTCTCTGCTTGAGATGCCCATGAGCATTTGGTGGACCACTGTGTGCGACAGGATGCTGGACTAGATAGGCTGTGGCCTGATCCAGCAAGGCTTCTCTTATGTTCTTATGTTCTTATCACCAGAAGTAATTATTACTCTTTACCTTGGTCAGACCTCATCTAGAATACTGTGTCCAGTTCTGGGCATCCCAATTTTAAAAAAGACATTGACAAACTAGAGCAAATTCAAAGGAGGACTACCAAAATGGTTAGTGGTCTGAAAAGCATGTCCTACAAGGAACAGTTGAAGGATCTAGGGATGTTTAGCTTACAGAAGAGAAGACTGAGAGGAGACATGATAGCGGTCTTCAAGTATCTGAAGGGCTGTCACAGTGCAGAGGGATTTGTAGTAACCACTATGTTGCTTAGCTTCCCCACCACCACCACCACCACCACCACCAGGCGCCTGTCACTTTAAATATGTCCGTTTCAATTACAAGCCTCAAGGATAAAACAGGGGTGAGAAATTTTCCTTTTCCATAGACTTACACTATACTCATTGAATGCTGTCCAAGGTGCTGAAACCTCTTCAACCTCCATGCAGCTGTCTGCCTGCATAATGGCGCTTCTCAGACACGTGGAGCTTTTAACTACAGCTGCCCTTCTTTTCCAGCTGAGTTTCTCCCATCACGGACCGCAGGATATGACATCACAAGGATCTCTGACTGGAAACGACCCAGCTGTGCTTCAATCACCTCTCCTAATGTTGCTCCAATGTCATTTTCCCCACGCCCTTTCTTTTTGCTGTATAAAAGCCTCGGGCATTCATTAAAAAGATCTCTTTTCCAGCTGACTTCTGCCTCCAGATTCTTCATTTCTCTCCCCCATTTTCTGTACTTATCGGGTCAGCCACTAACACCTGAGTACATGGACAGCGCTGTAGAAATAAACTAATAATAATAATAATAATAACCTGGTTGATTTCCGGGATCCTGACCAGTGGAAGCCCATGTAATATCTATCGTAACAGCCGGTCTATCAGAGCAGCAACCCAGCTGCTACCCCCTGCTTCCCAGAGTTCTCAAATTCAGTCACGTATCCAGAACGCAACAGGGATTGTCCCTATTCTCACTTGCATAAGATGGGAGGACTAGAAACAATGGGATGAAACTTCAAGCAAGTCAGTGCAGATTAGACATTAGGAAAAACTTCCTGACAGTGAGGCCAATCAGTCAATGGAATAGGTTGCCATGGGAGGTAGTGGGTTCTCCTTCACTGGTGGTCTTCAAGGAGAGGCTGGACCTACATCTGTCTGGGACGGTTTAGGAAATCCTGCATTCAGCAGGGGGTTGGACTTGATGATCCTAGAGGTCCCTTCCAACTCTATGATTCTGTGAGTCCATGTTTCCTCTACATGGGGCTTGCCTTTAAGATAAACTCAGAACTAGAACTAGAGCAGGAGAGTTTCTGTACTTAGCTTCCCATCCACTGGAGGGGGAAAGTGTGTTCTCCACTAGTATGCATTTGTGTTCCCACTTGCAAACACTAGTTCACACCATGGCAAGCCCTACATGATCCAGAGACTTACCTGTGTCCAGGCGCATGTCCAGGCACTGTCATCTTAACATCTGGTAAGACAGATGTTTCTGAGTTGGAAATCCCTCTTATAAGTGCAGATGTTCCTTACCAGATGTTACCCTATCATATACCACGGGGCCAAGTGTGAACTGGCCCCAGAATTCAGCAGCTCTAAAGGTCGATGGGAGCGTCTGGCCAGAGGCACATCACGGTGGCATTGAAAAGAATCCCAGTGGCCAACCAGCTGCAGGGGGAAGCCAACCAGCAGGGCTTGAGCACACAGCTTGCTCTCTGTGTACTACTCTGGTCATTGGCCTTCAGTTGTCAGCCACTCACCCCCTTCACAGCCACAGTGAGGAACAGGATGTTTGCTGAAGGAACAGCATGCCTTCTCCATGCAGACTCTGCCACTGATCCAACTAGCTTATTTCATCAGTTTTCATACTGAATTTATTGTAACTGCCCTGAGATTGTTGGGCATAGGATGACATGAAATGAACAAACAAACAAACAAATGGACGGACAGATGGATGAACGAACGAATGAACAAACAAACAAACGAATGAATGAATAAGATGCCTCAGTCTTTCCTGCTACCAATCCCAACTGAAACCAATCTTGCCTCAACCACCTCTTATCATCTGAAAGACACAGAGCAGCCTTTGCCAATCTTTGCCCTTTCTGCACTTGGCCTTATTCCAGGATATATCTCAGGATATGGGGTCTACCTGCTAATGCAGACTATGGCAGGCTTCATCTGGGGTCTCTCATAGTCTGCACTACTATGGGGATAGCAGGTCCCTGTTCCAGAATAAGGCCAAATTCAGAAGGTCCCCTGGTGTATAAAATCACGCACAGTGTAGAAAAGGTGGATAGAGAAAAAATATCTTCTCTGTCGCACCACACTAGAACCAGGGGGCACTCTATGTAGCTGATGGACAGGAGAGTTCAGGATGAGGGAAGGGGAAGTGTTTTTTTTTTTCACTCAGAGGGTCATCCATCTATGGAAGTTTCTGCCAGAAAAGATGGTGACAGCAATCAGTCTGGATAGCTCCATTTTGAGCCTCAGATTCAGGTTGGTGTTAAGCAAATGGAACCTGCAAAATGGCGGCCTGCTCTTGGGAGGAAAATTCAGGGAGTACTTAAGTACTTAAGCTGTGAGGAAGCTGGAGCTGGATGGTTGAGAATGCTATTCCAGGATATAATCCGGAATAAGGCTCAGTGAACAAAAGGTCTTTGATTTGTTTTCTTGTTAACATTTCTCCCTTGCCCTTCACCCCAAGGACTAAGGATAAATAATAGCCAATAAAAACACCAACATTAAAATACCAGTAAGGATCATGGGATATACGCTTTCATAAACAAACTGAATTACCCACTAGTGACTCTTAGGCTACATCCATATGTCAGTTACTTATTCCTCTACATTTGGATATTTTGAAATAAAGGATGGATATTCAAGAATATCCACGCTTTATTCTGGAATATCCAAATATAGTGGAATAAATAACCAATGTCTGGATGCAGCCTCACGCTGTATCTATTATCCCGCTGTTTCCGTTCTTCCCAGTGGAGGTCAGCATCACTGAAGGCCTAACAAGATGTACACAAATGTAGTTTTGAACATTTGATTCATAATGAATAAAATGTTCAAAAATCTGTATTTTTATGAATAGACACTTCCAAATGTGGTAAAAATCTATTCGATACTGATGTATTTGTATGAATTCATATGAATATCCAATTCAAATGAATATTCATTGGATACGAACGAATAAGTATCGGATACGAACAAATATAATACAAATCCCCTAACAAATCCTCTCTGAAAGCATCAGATCTGACCTGAATCTACTTTTAATACACTCTCAATCCATGTCGAATGCACTCTAGATCTGTTGCAGATGTCTGGCACAGCCGCTTTCCCATGTCCCCAGTTGAACAAATGTCTGAACTATTCATATGAACGTCTGAAACACTCATATACGTACAAATGTCAATGTACTAATATTGTAACATTTGATTTGGGTACGAATGACTGAATTTGTACAAATAACAAACGTTACAAATATCCATGCACATCCCAAATTATTGTTCAGCCTTAGTTCCTTCTCAAAGAGCCACAGTTAATGAGGCTTCTTTGCAGAGAAGGAAGAAACCCAAAAAAATCCATTCCAATCTATATATTTATATTTATTACTTTTTGCATTGTTATCCCACTCTATACCTGAAGTTGTCAGGGAGGGTAGCAACATCAAAATTGTTTTTTAAAGAAAATCATGAATAGTATAGAAAAGGTAGATGGAGAAAAAAAATGGATAGAAGAATCAGATCAGACAAGGGGAAGGTGAGTCTAGTGGTTTGGACTAGTGGTTAAGGAGTGAACTCTTATCTGGGAATACCAGGTTCGATTCCACCTTCCCCCATGAAGCCAGCTGGGTGAACTTGGGCTAGTCACAGCTCACTTCTGAGCTCTCACAGCCCCACCTACCTCACAGGGTGTCTGGTGTGGGGAAAAGAATAGAAAAGCTTTCTAAGCCGTTTTGAGTACCCTTAAATGGGTGAGAAAAGCAGGGTAGAAAAGCCAACTTTTCTCCTTCTCCTTCTCCTTCTCCTCCTTCTTCTTCTCCCTCACCCAGAGGGTCATCAGTCTATGGAATTTGCTTCCAGACTAGGGATTTGCCCAAACTTTTTTTGGCATTTGATTCAAAACGAATAGAATGTTCAAAAATCCATATTCATATGAATAGATGGCATTTGAATGTGGTAAAATTCTATTCGATACGAATCTATTCATACATATTCATACAAACATTCGATACGTATCTGATATGAATAGATATGTATCGGATACGTTTCCCCAGCTTAACAAGTGTCCGAACTATTCGTATGAATGTCCGGAAACATTTATACTCGCTCAAATGTTAGCATACAAATATTGTAACATTCAATTCGAGTTTGAATGCCAGAATTTGGCCAGATTTGGATGAATTTTGAATGTTCTGAATATTCATGCCCATCCCTGGTGGTGATAGCACTCAGCCTAGAAAGCTTTAAGAGAAGATTAGACAAATTCATGAGGGCAGGTGTATCAGTGGTGACTAGAATGGATCCTAGGTACTTCCTAGAGGCTGGGGAGACAAGCCGGATGCCTTTGAAGGGCATTTGCAAGGACTGAAGAGCAGGTGAAGGTTCTACCTTTGTCTTCTGCTTGAGATGCCCATAAGCAATTGGTGGGCCACTGTGTGAGACAGGATGCTGGAATAGATAGGCTGTGGCCTGATCCAGCAGGATACCTCTTATGCCCTTGTGTTTGATTATAAAAAAATTACATATTAAAACAGTAAGAGCCTAAAAATAATAGTCTAATGTTCCACTACTACAATAGTGCTTTTTTTTTTTGTCTGTCCCCTGATCTAGCCTTCCTGCCATCTTGGCAGCCATATTTTTTCCTTCTGTGGATGCCAACTTCCAAAGACATCCATGTCCCTGACATTTGGCCAGATGCTCTGCTCCGGAAAACCGCATAACCCTTTCTATTTCTGCTTCACTGGTAATTTTTACATTCTCACCCCACCCCACCCTCCTTCTCCCGATAAACAGTGGAACCTCTCCGAGTCTCCTCCGTTAATTTCAGAATTAATTTGCAATCCTGTCATCAACAGTGTAACAATTCACTAATCAACAGTTGCAGTTCTTTATAACACTGTCAAACTCCCAGCTGCCACTGTGCCAGCCGGGGCTTCGTGGTTGCTGGGTACCCCCCCTTCCCTTTTCCTCTCCCTCCTCCCCTCCATTCATTTGCCCAGACCTAGACATCATGCCTTGGGACTACTAGTGAAAGAGGACTTTAGAAGCATTAAGTCTTTACTGCCAGCTACAATATCTCTTCCCTAGAGAGCCAGCTGTCAGATCAATGGTGTTTTTGTCATAAAAAATCCCTCCAAAGGGACTCAAATTTGTTTTGGCAAATGTCAAGTGGCTTTGATGCATAAAAAACCAACTTAAAGAGGTCACATTTCAACAAACGTGTCTTTCTTTTATTTTCTTTCTTTCGGGGGTTAGGCTAGCTGCAGAGTTACGCAATGAAGGGAGACCTGGATCCCATCACCGTGTGGATCTGACGAACACACGGAGAAGATGGACATGATGCATAGATTAGACCACCGAGATGGGGTGATCCTTAGTCAGATTGGTGATACTGTGGTTACATTACTGCCTTAACTAGAAAGGAGGCTGCAGCCAGACCTGTTTATACAGCACTAGGGATGTGCATGAATGTTCTAAACATTCAAAATTTGATCAAATTTGATCGAATGTGGACATTCAAGTTAGAATAGAATGTCTCCACGTTCAAATTTAAACATTTGTTCAAATCATTCAGATGTACAGATATGTATGTATTACATACGTATCTGTCTGAATGTCATACAAAGTCTAGATGGCTTTAAGGTAGGGTTAGACAAATTTATGGACGACAGATGTATCAATGGTTACTAGAATGAATGCCTAGGTGCATCTTTCAGGCTGGGGGGGGGCAGGGCGCTTCTAAGGCCATTTGCTGGGATTCTAGAGCAGGAATAGGTTTGACCTTGTCTCTGCTTGAGATGCCCATGCCCATTTGGTGGGCCACTGTGTGCAAAAGGATGCTGGACTAGATGGGCTGTGGCCTGATCCAGCAGGGCCCCTCTTATGTTCTTATGTTCATACGTATCTGTACACATTTGTGCAAATTCATGGAGGACAGGTGTATCAGTGGTGACTAGAATGGATCCTAGGTAATTCCTTGAGGTTGGGGAGATAAGCCAGATTTTTGCAGAACAAAAATGGGATGCATACGAAATGTGTACAGATATGTTTAACACATATGAATGTTGTTGACATTCGTATCTTCAAGTTAGTATCTAATATTCAGTCGAATAGATCCGAATGTATCAGATCTGAATCATTTTTTTTGTTGCATTTTCAGATTTTAAACATTTGAATCAAATGTTTTGATGTTCAAATCAACTCAAATTTGAATGCAAAACAACAACATTCATGCACACGCCTATAGTGCACAGCAGAATGCGCAGTTGTGATCGGGGCATCAAACACAACAACCAATGGATTGTCGTGGCATCACACATTATCCGATCGCTACTGCTCGCTTGCCTTAATGCTGATCTAAGGACACTTGCTGTGCAGTAGAAACAAAATTCAAATTTTCCTGCCAGTCCAGGCAGGACAGCAAGAAGAGCAGGGCAAGAGTAAAAGGGCAGCTAAAATTTGATTGGCTGCCTCAGCCTGCTGGATGGCACGTGCTGACTCAGCTCTTGCAGCTTCTGATGGGAAGCTACAGAGCTGCGATTCAGGTCGAGATGGCTAGTCGTCACTGTGTAGCAGGTAAGCTGCACTTTTTACTTTAACTGCAGATTTATTCCGCAAGTCTGGAGGCTGCCGGAGGCATAATTAGGTGCATATACAGGTGCATGTCAGAATAGGTTATATGTCACTTTTCACAAGGTGTACTATACTGGAGAACATTTATGCTTCAAGGTACACAATACAAATAATTGTGTAGCATATTGTTGAGTGGCCCGTAAGGCAAGGATATTAAATCCCTGGTCTCCAGATGTGGCTGGGCCACAACAAATACTTTTCCTGATGCCCAGACACAATGGGTAATGCTATTGAAACTGCCTCTAAACATTGTAGCGGCTTTGGTTAGCTTTTTAGCTGGCAAACTTCAGAAGCTGCTTGCTCATGGGACAGCAAGGGCCAGATCGCCCCCCTCATCACTGCATCTTTATCTGTCAAACTGAGGAGATCAGTTATTTTAGGTTTGCCCAGTGATCGGATCGCCGTTTCTGTTTGACCACTGTTTAAAAATGGCCAGCAGTTGCAACCTGGGAAGTGGCACTGGATGGCATTTCCCTGCCCTCGCTACAGTGGGTGGCACAGGGGTTGGTGATGTCAACCTGGCTCATATCAGGAGAGAGGGCAGAATCAAACCCGGTATTCCCAGATAAGAGTCTGGCTCCCTAACCACTAGACCAAACTGGCTCACTGATCCAGAAGTGCTCTTTTTACATTCTTATAAAGCATGATATATTTATACTCAACTTATATCCATCATCTATTAATGTCCCTGTTATCAGAAAGCAGATGCTTAAAAAAAAAAAAGGAATAATAATAATGATAATAATAATTGCCAAGTGTGGAAAACATCGAAATGTCAAGTGCAATCTAGCTTTTAGATTCCTTTCAAAGCCCTTCTTTAAATCCTAGAGCTTCTAACAAGGACCCAAGCTACTGCTTCTACCTTCAGCTGGTATATCATTGAGAAACTATGTTTTGAAGGGGGGGGGGCTCACAAACAAACAGTATTAAGAAGCATTTGTTCCTAAAGTGCTTTTTTATGGTGGCAACATTTATCAGCATGTGCTTGAAGCTGCAGAAAACACATTTTTGTTTCTAATCAAACTCCTTTCAGTTTCTCGGCATTTTGTAGGTATTTTTAGATCTCTTTTCTCATGGATATTGGGCCACAAACACAGAATGCCCTTCAAGTTTGGTCTAGTGGTTAGGGAGCCGGACTCTTATCTGGGAATACCGGGTTCAATTCTGCCCTCCCCCACAAAGCCAGCTGGGTGACCTTGGGCTAGTCACAGCTCTCTTCTGAGCTCTCACAGCCCAGCCTACCTCACAGGGTGTTCTGTTGTGGGGAGAAGAATAGAAAGCTTTGTCAGCCGCTTTGAGTCCGCTTAAATGGGTGAGAAAAGTGAGGTAGAAAAGCCAACTCTTCTTCTTCTTCTTCTTCTTCTTCTTCAATATCCCATATTTAGTATTAGTACTTAGACTCAAGTTTCACCGGTGCAGGAAGGGCCTAAGTGTTTTTGAAAGGCATCTTGAAATCTGTCGGCAGGGCAACAGATTTACACCCAAACTAATCCCTCCATTGCCCTGTGGTGGGGTGCACCATGTGTGGTGAGATCCCTCAGTCCTGATGGAAGGTCAAGTGGAATTCTAAACCTGCCTTTGATTCTTGTATGGTGAGGGAAATCACCATATGACCACCTCTCAGTAACCATTTCCGGATCAGAACACAGTGCAGCATTTGCCCATGGCTGCAATTTGCGTGTACCAAAGATGTCATCGTTTTAAAAAATGCCACCTACACGCAAACTAGGGATGTGCACGAATATTTGAAGACATTCAAAATTCGATCAAATTTACCCAAATTTCAGCATTCAAATCAAATGTCCATAAATTCAAATTTAAGCATTCGAACAAATTTCAAATTTTCAGATCTATTTGTTTGAATTATTCGGACATTTGTACGTGTATGGGCACATACATGATGCGTGCTTGCACATATACATCTTTCCCACATCCATACGCATTTGTACGGATCCGTACGGGATGAAAATAGGTTGCATACGGAATGAATATGGGATGCATATGAATGTGTATAGATGCATACAGGATCCGTAACGATGCATAGCAGAACATATGGATGTTGTGCAAATACAAAACCAAAAATTCAAACAAATAGATTCAAAATTGCTTAATTCAAACAGAATGTGGGTAAATTTGAATTTTAAAGATTCAAATCGAATTGCATTTTTGGATATTCAATGTGAATCGAATCCCAAAAATTGCATTTAATGCAAGCACAAGTACTAGGGATGTGCACAAATATTCAAAATATTCGTTATTTGTATGAATAACTAGGGATCTATTAAAATGGATAGGGATTTCATTGCATTTGATTCAATACAAATCAGATGCAAAAAAAAGATGCACAACGTTTGTACACATCCCTACCCCCGAAACCTTCTCCTAAGATGGCTCCGTTTGGGCCCCATTTTCCAAAGCCCTAAACTTGAACCAGCCAAAAGGCGAAGTCTGTGTATCAACACAAGCTCTTGCAATGATATAAACAACTTTTTTCCCTCCTACTTCACAAGCCAAGTAGAAAGACCATGTAATCAGCCATAATTATTGCTTTTGAAAATGTAAGCTTTTATACTCCACAAAAAATCTTATTTTTCTTGGGGAAAAAAAAGTCATGCGCACACACATGCACACACGCACACACACACACACACAGAGGAAGCTTCTAAAATAATTTGCCCAATTCAACAAAGAAGGAGAAAATATCAAACTAAGTTAGGACACTCAAGTGTTATTTGCAGCAATCACGATAAAGTCAATTTTGGCTTAAATCATGATTGTCATAAACACTCACAAAACATATTATTTACCAGATGGCAATTTCACTCAAGCAAACACATCAAACTTATGTTTCATTATTGTCAAATAAGGATGAACTTGCCACTCGGATAACCTCCAGTATTTAAACAAACACTTCACACACAATGGAAGAGGCAGCTTGTTATTTGGAACACACGCCAGGCAGCTCCAAATCAATGCACAGCATGACTCAGCAGACACAGGCCTTAGTCGGGCTGAAGGAAGGACCTCAGCCCAGTGGAAGTACCTGGCTTTGGGTACAAAAAGTCTTCTCCATGACCAGTGCCAGGGAGGTCCTCTGATGGAAGGGCCACACAGCAGCTTTCTTAAGAGTTGCATCTTCCAGAACAGTATAAGGTCTGCCCAGCGCTGTTTCAGAATACTGGGCCAGATTGACTTACACTGTTTCTGCATGGACCCTTAATCCATATTAAGGGCAGTTTCTGTGCAGACCCTTAATCTGGATTAAGGGCAGTTTCGGCGCAGATCCAGATTAAGGGCCCATAGAGTACATAAGGACATAAGAGAAGCCCTGCTGGATCAGGACACAGCCCATCTAGTCCAGCATCCTGTCGCACACAGTGGCCCACCAAATGCTCATGGGCACCTCAAGCAGAGACAGGGACAAACCTATTCCTGCTCTAGAATCCCAGCAAATGGCCTTAGAAGCGCCCCGGTTCCTCCCCCCCTCAGCCTGAAGGATGCACCTAGGCATTCGTTCTACTAGCCATTGATACATCTGTCATCCATAAATTTGTCTAACCCTACCTTAAAGCCATCCAGACTGGTAGCTGTCACCACCTCTTCCGGCAGCACATTCCATAAGCCGATGACCCTCTGGGTGAAGAAATACTTCCCCCTGTTAGACCTGACTCTCCTACCCATCAGCTTCATAGATGCCCCCTGGTTCTAGTATTGTGTTATAGAGAAAATAAATTTTCTCTATCCACCTTTTCTAGACCATGCATAATTCATTAGGGATGTGCACAAATATTCGGAACATTAATTATTTGTACAAATTCAGACGAATATGGACATTTGTATACAAATCAAATGTTATAACATTCGTACATTGTCTTTGATTTGTGTTTGAAAGAACAAATGTATTATTATTATTATTATTATTATTATTATTATTATTATTATTATTATTATTATTATTATTATTATTATTATTATTATTATTATTATTATTATTATTATTATTATTATTATTGTTGTTGACATAAAACAAGAGTAACGCACAGCAAACAAGACATTTATGCTGGTTTTGGTCATTGTTATCACTAGTTGGGGCCATCCCAAGCTCCTAGGACTGAGTGACGTATCGGCGAGTGATACATGCAGATCCCAGCAAAGTGGCTTTCTGCAGCTGGCAGATGGATATTTTCTCGATGCCAATGCTTTTCAAGTGCCCACTAAGATCTTTCGGCACTGCCCCCACTATACCTGAAGGTCTCAGGGTGAGTAACAACATTTAAAATCAAACATATATTAAAACAACAATAGTAACAGTGCCTGTAAAGTGGGAAGAGTATATTCCCATTTAGCCAAAGGCCAGGGCAAAGAGGTGCGTCTTCTTTGCCCTCCTAAATATATATAGTGAAAGCGCCTGACACACCGCAAAGGGGAGACCACTCGATAGCCTGGCAGCCACCACTACAAAAACCCTCTCCCAGGTGCCCACCCCTTTCACTACTGAAGGTGGTGGGACAAACCAGAGGGTCTAACCCCCAGATCTTAAGGCACAGGCAGGTCTATATGGTAGAAGGCATTCCTTAGATATTTGGGGCCCAAGTGAGTCATTTAGGGCTATAGATAGTCAAAGTTAACATCTTGAATTGGGCTTGGTAGCGAATCGGTAGCCAATGCAACTCTTTTAATCTTGCATTTGTAAAAAGACCCGGAGTTTGACCATCCCAGCCATTTTTCTTCCAGCTGTTCAGGGAAAGAAAAGCATAGTTTCCAATCATCCATGCATTTTCTCTACCTTCCAAGATCAAAAATTGTGAGCTGACACTGGTTGTTATGTTATGAAACCTACATATATCAGAGAATAAGCAAGGCTTTTGTAATCCATGGATTTCAACTCAGAATGTCCTATAAATAATCCACTTTCTTCTTCCAAACAGATATTATACAGTATGTATGTATGTATGTATGTATGTATGTATGTATGTATGTATGTATGTATGTATGTATGTATGTATGTATGTATGTGTGTATGTATGTATGTATGTGTGTGTGTGTGTGTGTGCGCGCGCATGTTTGTATATATATATTTAAAATGAAGTAATATATATGTGCTTCTATTCCCCACCCCATTTTGTTCTTTCTTTTAAAAGAGCTATTAGACAGGGCTAGAAGAGCTGTATTTCATTTTAATCTGTATCTGTTTTAATTTGTATCCTGTTTTAATCTGTTGTTACCTGCCCAGAGACCTTCGGGTATGGAGCAGGATAGAAATGTAAATAAATAAATAGATAGAGAACTGCTAATTTCCAGTGCAGAATTTGTGAAAAGAATGCCTTGCTTGTACAGTCAAACCTTGAGCTATGGACAAATATGCTTTTAAATTGGGAATCACAGACCGTGCTACAAACTTACGTAAATAACATGCAAAATAACCATTTGCAAAATCCTACCCTTGCATATCTGCCTTTGTAGATAATCCTCCTGTTCAGCAATGGGGAAAGTGGGAGGGTGGGTGGGGGGCGTTGTATGTCTCTAAGCCCATCTCTATTTGCATTTATTGTTCAGTTCAGGCTGAGAAAGAAAGGTGCGCGGCTTCTCATCATACTGGAGTCCAAGAGGTTTTGGAGATGCGGCATTACGAGGTTCTGGATTTACTTCCATCTACCTTCTGATTTACTTTCGCCTATCAAACGAGAGAGATGGAGGCTGTATGAAGCTATTTAAATGCAGAAGAAATCTAAGCCCTCCAGTCACCAGAAAAGTTCCCATTGATTTTCATACGGCAAAGTCACACCCTTATAGAACAGTTATGATCTTGCCGTTGAGTTGCCCTCCCCCTGAGCCAGGGCTTATTAAGCCTCCCCAGGATCTATTTCACCCGCACTGTATTTAGTTATTTTAATTCCTTTTACTGCTTCCCTTACCCAAGAAATGAACATCTTGCAGCAATATCTTTACAGCAGCAAGAGGCAAAGAGGCAAGCGAACAAGCAAAGAGCCTTAGTTTTCATCATACTTAGGGCCTTTGCATACTGTTGCCTGGTGCACAGGCCAGTGAAGTTCTAGGATGCATCAGGTGTGCACACCTTGGGCCAATTCGTGCTTCAGCCCATAGTCAATAATTAGGCAACCTCTGGGGTAGAGCATCTGCACCTAGAGGAGGAGGGCGTTGCAGCCTACAGGCACCCCCTGCCTTCCCAGAAGTTGCCTAATTATGAAGTAGGTGTGGAACACAAATCGTGCTCCACAACCTCAGCAACATTCCCCATTCATTCATCCATCCATCCGTCCGTCCGTCCGTCCGTCCGTCCGTCCATCTGTCCATCCACAATTTTATTCCATCCTATACGTGGAGGTCTCCGGATGGGTAACAACATCTAAAATCAAACTTCAATAAAACAATAACAGCATCTGCCAGTGGGAAGAGAAAAGCGTATCCCCATTTAACCGAAGGCCAGGGCAAAGAGGTGTGTCTTCACTGCCTTCCTAAAGGTGTACAATGAAAGTGATAGACACACCTCAAGGGGGAGACTATTCCATAGCCCGGGGCCATTACTGAGAAGGCCCTCTCCCGGGTGCCCACCCCTTTTGCTGCTGAGAGTGGTGGGACAACCAGGAGGGCCTCGCCACTAGATCTTAAGGCATGGGCGGGTTGGTATGGGAGAAGGCATTTCTTAAGATATTTGGGGGCCAAGTCATTTAGGGCCTTATAAGTCAGAATTAACCCCTTGAATTGGGCTCGGTAGTGAATTGGCAGCCAGTCCAGCTCTTTTAAGACTGGTGCATGTGCAGCTGGTCAGCTGTCCCAATCAGCAATCTAGCTGCTGCTTTCTGCATTAGCTGCAGCTTCTAAATCAGCTTCAAGGGCAGCCCCATGTAGAGCACATTACAGTAGTCTAGTCTTGAGGTTACCAGAGCATGGATAACTGTGGTCAAGTCATCTCTGTCCAGAAAGACACTCTTGGCCATGGCTTCCACCTGAGCTTCAAGCATCAGCACAAAATCCAAGAGCACCCCCAAATTTTGTACCTGTCCCTTCCAGGGCACTACAACCCTATGAAGGACAGGGTGTCTCCCAACTACATGGATGCCTACATTCCACCAAGCCACGGCGAATGTCCAGATAATTTGAATGAATAGATCCAAAATTCAAAATTCGTTCAAATCTTTAAATTTGAATTTATGGACATTCGACTCGAATTTGAATGTCAAAATTCAGACAGACTTGACTCAATTTCAAATATCTTTGAATATTTGTGCGCACCCTTAGCAGCCACAGCGACTGTTTCCTGAGATGGTAGTCTGAAAGAGCAGCATGAGCAGATGGGAAGCAAAGTGTGAACTTCCCCTGAGCTAAACCAGGTCCTTCTTCCAGCAATGCTGAGGGGATCTTTCCACGGCAACTGGGGGTCGCTTTATGTACCCTTGGTCCCAGTCTGAATCTGCGACCCTTACATCTTTGAACTCCTGTACATCACTTGTTTCGTCCAACACTGAACATGCACCAGCGAAGGTAAACAACTTCATGACTTAAGAAGCCAAAGGGATCCTAGAACTGCAACCCGTTCTACAAAATGAAGGCAGCCCTCCGAAACAAAAGCATTTATGCTGCGAAAAGCATCTTCTTATAGCCTTATAATAATTAGTTGGGTATATGTTTATTTCCCCTCCCAGCTCGCCAGATGTTTCCTAGGCCCTCTATCATCATCAATATGCCATTAAATGAAATTTCATAGACTGTCGCCTTAGAGCCAGCCTTACGGTTCAGCAGGCTTGAACCTATAATGCTTTGTTCAACTTTCTGACACTGGAAATGAAATAAAAAATAAAGAAGACCGCAGCTGACAGCGCGTGTGCGCTGAGATGCGGGCGGGGGTCTCCTTCACTTGAGGGATGCCCAGAGTTCAAAAGACTAAGGAATTGTTAAGGAAATGCACAGAGAAATGACGTTGCGTCTGCCTTCAATGGGAGGTTTCGTAAAAGCCTCCGTCACTTCCTCGTGCTATTTCGGCCTTGTTCAGTCTTTTCTCTTTCTCTAGCTAACTAGATCCTGTGATGTTGGTGTCCTGATCTGAAGTCTGCATATTGGGATCTAAACACCCCTGTTGGTCCTGGTTGGCAGCCAGTTTGGTCTTCTGGTTAGAGGGTGAGACTCTTCTCTGGTAGCCTCCCAGTTTGATTCCACACTCCTATACAAAGCCAGCTGGGTGGACTTGGGCTAGTCACACATCTCTGAGTTCTCCCAAGCCCACCCAACTCATAGGGTGCCTGCTGTGCGAAGAAGAACAGAAGGTTTGCCGGCTGCTTTGAGTCCCCTTAGAGGGTGAGGAAACCAGGATACAAAAGCCTCCTCCTCCAGTTTGGTCTAGTGGTTACGGAGCCAGACTCTTTTTTGGGAATGCTAAGGCCACATCCCCATTATAAGCTTAATTTGGTTTCCCTAAACTGAAATAATAGATCCGGATGCAAACGCGAATTTGCCTGTTCCCATTACTTTAAACTTAATCGCGTTCAATCCAAATTCTAAGGATCGTACGTGGCGTGCGTGACTCAAGTGGCTACTTTTTAAAAGCCGCTTTTGGGGGCTGCCCTGCCCTCTTCCTCCTGGCATGAATGCGCCACCCATAACGGACCCCTTCACCGAGCCTGGCTGGGTGGCTGCCGCTTGCCTGGATGGAGAAAAACCGGCAGTGGGCAGCCAGCAATTCTTTCCCCTCTTCTCCCCATTGCACAGGGCACACAGCAGCAGCAGCAACTCAAGCAAGTGGGCTTTAAACATACACACATCTCCCAGAATCTGCCCCTGCTTTCCTTTCCTCTTTAAAGGTCAGAACTCCAAAGAGCTAGAATTGTGCAAAATTGCAACATTGCTATCAGGTGCGAAGTGGCTAGATTGCTACAGTGTAGTGGCTGCTGTGAAGGTTGGATTTTTACACTGAAATCACTGTCTTTGGAAGCAAGCTATTGGGGGAGGGAAACCCTAAACATGGATTCTCATCCCTTAAAACGGTAGGGTCCCCACAGTAAAAAATGTAACGTGTATCAAGTGCACGATCCGGAGTGAGACCTGTTGAAATGAGGGTTAACATTTACAACACTTTGGGGCGATTTAACACGAGGAAAGCATGTTAAGCCAAACTGACATGGGGTCTGCGAGGATTGAATCAAAACCGAATTAAGCTTGTAATGGGGATGCAGCCTAAGTATGATTCCACAATCCCCCATGGAGACAGCTGGATGACCTTGGGGTAGTCACAGCTCTCTTTCTGAGCTCTCACAGCCCCACCTACCTCACAGGGTGTCTGTTGTGGGGAGGAGAACAGAAGCTTTGTCAGCCACTCTGAGTCCCCTTAAATGGGTGAGGAAAGTGGGGTAGAAAAGCCAACTCCTACTCCTACTCCTACTCCTTCTTCTTCATCACATCTTCTTCTTCTGACAAACCCAAGTACATGGAACAGAAGAAAATTTTACTGATTTCAATGGAAGCCTAGCTTTTACAGACATAACCAATGGAATGTCATAGAGGCAACTCAGAGAGACAGTGTGTAAACCTTTTGTTCCCAGCCCTTCTCTAATCCACCTTTTTTAGCACAGAATGTTCATGAGAGGAGAGACAGGAGGCTGGTGTATGAATAGTCCCATCACAAAGCCACCCATACTTAATGGGTACTTAGTGCTAGTGGACCCCCCCCCCTTGTGAAAGTGTAGTTATTCTGCTTCTGCTAATCTGGATCTAAAGTAAGTTCAGAAAAAGCTTAGCATCCAAAACAACAAAAGGCACAACCTCCAACCATTAGATCTGGTGGTCTGTGCACTTCAGCCAACACTATCATAGGGCGTTTCTGCCCTTACCGCTTGAAATCTGGATTAAGGAAACCCGTTTTTATGAAATGTGTCTCTAGCAAGATCCGTCTCTAATAGATACAGATCTAAATAAGACCCCATGCTTCCTCACTTGCATGGGAAGGACAGATTGCGAGGAACACATTATGCCTTCACAGCGCGGACACAGTACCACAGATTTCCGGGCGGATCTGGCCCCCCGGAGGCCACGCCGCCCCTGGATCCATGTGATTGGAGCATTCAGCCATCAGTCACCACTCCTTTCCTGCCATGCACGGACAAATCAGCGGCGTGTCTGCGATCCCGTGCCCACCTGGTGCCAAAGCCTGCTTTTTGTGCATGGAATCACTACATTCAGACTTGCTGTCCCTCTGCCGCCGTAGCTGGGTGCCTGTCCAATACAAAGCTCGTGTGAGAGGGACTTCGTGGCTGGACTGCTTCTCCCGCCTCTCTCAACATGGCGGCTTGCTGCCACCGCCGCATTCAACATGGCGACTTCCTGTCCCTCCCACATGTGTTCTCTCTCCCACCCGTGTGCGGAAGTGTCCTCGGTTGATGCAGATTTACAACGCAAAGACTGATTAAGAATGGATTAAGACTACCTTCTTTCAGGTCTTCCCGGAAACTGGTTTTAGCGGCTCCTAGACCCCATTAGAGATGGAGCTCGCGCTAGTCAATGTGGAAGCAGACTCCTTGAAGTGTCACTAATGTGTGCTGCAATGTGGAAGGCAACTTGGCAAGTGTTTTATACCTGTCCTTAATCTGTCTTTAATGCGGTTTAAGTGGCCAGTGCGAAAAGACCCATTCTGATTTCACAAGCACTGGTAGGCCCTTGAATGATTTTCCAAAATTGCACTATGCAATACAGAAGCACATAGGCACACTCCTAGACTGTCATGCTGTTGGACACTTGCAGAAAGTTTAGCAATTTGCTTAGAATCTAACTGCTTCATCCGGAGGGGTCACAACACAGAACCCTTCAGTTTATTAAAAATGACACCTTAGGGAAGAACAGAGGCCCTTTGCTAACTTCCATGTCATGTTTCCTCAGTTTACTTCTTGTCAAATGTATTCTCTTTCCATGGCTCCCAGCTCTGAAGGGTCAGCCCAGCTAATGAAAATCAAGCTGCCTTCTTTCTTTTTTTTTCTTTTTTTTTTTTTTTTGAATGCTTTCAACAATGGTCAGATAACAAAATATAGCCCCGGATCCTGGCATGTTTATGGTTCGCGATGATGTATAAATTGATAGCAGACAGATTCGTTTTCTTCAAGCTCACTTGACCCTTCAGAAAGAACCGGAGGGCAAAGACTTTTAGGTTTTGACTTGCAGAGAAATGGTGCAATAAACAAAACATGACGGGGATGTCAGAGAGCATAACACAGCTATGCCAGCTCAAGTAATTGGGGATGTAAAAACCCATTTGACTAACTTTTGAAGATGCTATGCGATTTCTAGAAAATAAAACAAAATAAAATCCTCTTCAGTAGCCAGCTTACTTAATTTATTTAAGAAATTTATATCCTGCCTTTCACCAAATGGTCCCAGGGTAGGTTACAACAGGAGGAAAACATATCAAGGGGATCAGTTTGAACGAATACAAATTTTCTTACATTCAATTCAATACAAATTGAATACAATCCCCCCCCATTTGTGCATATCCCTATGATTTAACCATGTTGTTTATTTCTTTTATTTTTCTTCTCGTATTATTTGGAATAAATTAATTAAAACCTTTAAGCAAAAGAAAGGGGGGAAATGAATGTCACATGCTACCATTTCTAAGATGCTTTTGAGTCACTTTTTTGTTCAATATGAATGGAGACTTTTGCTAGAACTGAAGCAGAGGAATTAAAGACCAGACCGCTCAGTTCACATGCAGGGTTTTTTGTTTTCCCGAAATGGCTTGGAGACATCTCATAGACGGTTCACAGGTGGGAGGTTCCATCTGCCAGTCTGCTCCTCATGAACATTCTAGGTGGAAAATGTGGAATGAGTGGAATGAGAACACAAAGGTCACAGACAAACCTGTCTAAGGCTCATCTGAGCCACTTTTCTTGCTAAGTGTGAACACAGTCTGAACCTATTAAGAACATAAGAGAAGCCTTGCTGGATCAGGCCACAGCCCATCTAGTCCAGCATCCTGTCGCACACAGTGGCCCACCAAATGCTCATGGGCATCTCAAGCAGAGACAAGGACAAACCTTCTCCTACTCTCGAGTCCCAGCAGATGGCCTTAGAAGCGCCCCATTTCCTTCCCCCCCCCAGCCTGAAAGATGCACTTAGGCATTCGTTCTAGTAGCCATTGATACATCTGTCATCCATAAACTTGTCTAACCCTACCTTAAAGCCATCCAGACTGGTAGCTGACACCACCTCTTCCGGCAGCACATTCCATAAGCCGATGACCCTCTGGGTGAAGAAATACTTCCCCCTGTCAGACCTATTCTTTGGGCGCTTCAGTACTCACCAGTAGAGTCACTTCTTCTGCTCCTCTCATTCCACACTCAGCAGAAGAGGACGCTCTCAAACTGAACTACAAAAGCAATTAACCAGTTTGATTTGAACCTTTCCCCCTCCCCAGCTGTTGCAGTCACACTCTGCAACCTGAAATCTTGGCTCTGGGAAACCTGGTTGGAGGTAGCCTATGGCTACCACAGTCTTGGCTGCAGTTCTGAAAACCACAACGATGCTTGGTTACCTTTGGCTGCAACGATACTTGGTACCAATGGTTGCTGGTACGATCCCCAGCTGTTGTGAAAGTTAATCCCTTATTTGCCACCGGCATGCGATATGGCATGCGATATGACGAGTTAAAGACAGAGAGCACAGGGGAAAGAAGTCAGGAGGGAGACAGGATCAGCTGGAAAAGAGAGCAAGAGTTTAATTTTCCTGGGCTTAAATACAACAGTCCATGGAGGCATGGAGGAAATGATGTAAAGGCATAATCCAGCAAGGTGACTGGTGGAACTCGGTCAGGTGAGCAGGCCAGAGGTCCTTCTGATGTCACATCCTGTAGCAGCAGGAAGAGATGCCAGATGCCGTGTGCTTGCCACCATTATGCCCAGAGGCTACTACCTGGAGTGGATAGAGTCCTGTCCCCTGGTGGTGCTGAGTGTGTACTACAAGCTTATGGGATAGGAAAATAGTTGCGCCTATTTTACTCTGAGGCTTGAGAAATGGAAGGCTGAAGCCAGGGGAAAACCTGTGGAGCTTTTGCAGTTACTACTGCTGAAAGTAGCCAATGGCAAACCACTTTTGTGTCTCTGCCAAGAAAACTGTGTAGACAGCCCATGAAGTCTGGGAGTGACTGTAGCTCAGTGATAGAGCAAACTGCCTGGAAAGCAGAAGGTTGACGGTTCAACTCTTACCCTCTCCCCAGAAGTAGGCAATGGCAAACGACTTCCATATTCCTGCATAGCAGTTAGGACTCTTGCGGTCAGGCAAGAATCACCCACAGCTTAATGGTATCCATAAACAACCACAAGTTACAGATACAAAGAGGGGCATCCCAGATTGAGAGAATATATTGAAGAGTGTACAAAAATTTTTCAGCCGGTCTGTTCCCCGGTCTCCAGCTTCTTCTGATTTTATAAAATTGCATGAAGAAGTGGATGTAAGGAGATTTCCACTAACAACAAAAGGATTCTTCTGTGTACCTACCTATAAACTCTCCAGTTATCCTTTGCCACTTGCAGACTTAATTAAGGGATGATTGTACAATATTTGAACTAAGACATACCGACTTGGGGGGCTTTGAGAAGAAACACAACACCAAACCTTCGATGAGCACTTTCTTTAAAAAAAAAAACATTCTCCCCAAGTCCAAAAAGCAGTGAGAGCAACAGGCAGTCATATCACAAACTTCACCATAATGGGCATGTATTCAGCCATTGGATCAACATCTTTCAATTTATTAGCATGACAAAGGACACAATTATTTTGGATATGCCTGAATGCAATTTTCATTAACTTTGCAATGATTTATTAACAAAAGTGTCAGGAATGTAATAAAAGCAGTGGGACTCCTCAAAATGCCAAAATACAAGGGAGAGAAAGGGTGGGGTGGGGTGGGGGGAGAATGAAGAATACAGCAGAATTACCAAACATGCCTTGAAGCATCAGGTCAAAAAGGTTGCCCAATTCTATCAAAAGCATCACCATGGTGAGTGAACTCTGCAATTAACAAAGAATAAGCAGAAAAAAATGCTAATATCTCATTTGAATGTAATTATGCTCAGATTACTGTTCACTGGAACCAGAAGAAGAAAAGGAGGGGGGGATTTTTAATTGTTACCCAAATTTATGCACAATCCATAGATTTTTAGTTAACTCGTAGCCGCTGAGAAGTCTTCGTCTTTGGAGAAGGTGGAGGGCAGGGAGGTTTCTACAGGAGGACCCAGTCTTGAGCATCTTCTGGGTGTCTTGGTGTTGCATCAGGAGGTAGATGTTTTCAAATGAAGAAGAAGAAAGAAGGGGAAGAGGAGGGAGATGGAGGAGAAGGAGAATCAGGAGGAGAAGGAGGAGAAGGAGGAGGAGGAGAAGAAGAGTTGGCTTTTCTACCCCACTTTTCTCACCCATTTCAGGGGACTCAAAGTGCCTGACGAAGTTTTTCTAGTCTTCTCCCCACAACATAACACCCTGTGAGGTGGATGGGGCTGTGAGAGCTCAGAAGAGAGCTGTGACTAGCCCAAAGTCACCCAGCTGGCTTCATGGGGGAGGGCGGAATCGAACCCGGTATTCCCAGATAAGAGTCCGGCTCCCTAACCACTAGACCAGTGGTCCTCAAACTATGGGCCACTATCCACATGCGGCCTGCTGACGACATCTATCCGGCCCGCAGGGTGTTTTTGCCACCACTGCCTGTCCTGCACAGGAATTTGTTCATAGTTTTTTTTCAGCTATATTCCAGCCCTCCAATGGTCTGAGGGACTGTGAACTGGCCCCTTGTTTAAAAAGTTTGAGGACCCCTGCACTAGACCAAACTGGCTCAGGGCAGAGGGAGGGAGAGAAACAGTGTTGAGCTGCTGTGGACATAGAATAGACACCATCATTAAGCAGCCTTGGTGCACTTTCTCCCTCCTCCCTGCAGAGAAACATGTGGTGGGGGGAGGCTAGAAAATCTAGAGCACATATGTCAAACACAAGGGCCGTGGGGCAAATCTGGTCCGCAGCCTTGTTTTTTCTGGCCCACTAGTGATATGGGCTATAGGGATGTGCAGAAAGCCAAATTCCCCCATTCAATTCGAGGCAAATCGAATGGGGAATATTCAGTGTTTTGCACAAACATCACATGAATGTTCACAAATGCTCACAAATGAAGGGTTGTGTACAAATATACCTAACATTCAAAATTCATATGAATTCAGCTGAACTTGGACATTCGAATTTGAACCTAACATTGGCACATTCAAAGACTGACATTCAAATTTGAATTGAATGTTTTGGTACATTCATTCATACAAAGCTTTGTTACGGATTCATATGGGATTCAAATGCAAATTTGTCCTGAACATTTGTATCAAATTTGAATCCTACCACATTTGAAGGGGATCCATTCCAACGAATACAGATTTTCTTGCATACATAAGAACATAAGAGAAGCCCTGCTGGATCAGGCCACAGCCCATCCAGTCCAGCATCCCGTCGCACACAGTGGCCCACCAAATGCTCATGGGCATCTCAAGCAGAGACAAGGACAAACCTTCCCCTGCTCTCAAATCCCAGCAAATGGCAGTAGAAGTGCTCCACTTCCCCCTCCCAGCCTGAAAGATGCACCTAGGCCAGGCATGTCAAAGATACGGCCCGCGGGCCGGATCCGGCCCACGGGGCGTTTTAATCCAGCCCGCGGCCGCCGCGGCCGCCGCCACCAAAGCCCACCTGTCGCTGCGGCCCACCTGCCCTAGCCACGCCCCCGGCCACGCCCCGGCCATGCCCCCAGCCCCTCCTCTGTGCCCTGGTCACACCCCCCGCCGTGCCCCCAGCCACGCCCCCTGGCCCTCACATTTTTTTTTTTTTAATCCGGCCCTCGGCCGGATTGAGTTTGACACCTCTGACCTAGGCATTCATTCTAGTAGCCATTGATACATCTGTCATCCATAAATTTGTCTAACCCTACCTTGAAGTGATCTAGACTGGTAGCTGTCACCACCTCTTCTGGCAGCACACTCCATAAGTTGATGACCCTCCGGGTGAAGAAATACTTCCCCTTGCCAGATCCGACTCTCCTATCCATCAGCTTCATTGAATTTTAAAAATTCATGCACATCCTTAGGACCCCATCCCACCCCTCCCTTTCCGCCCCCCACTCACCTGTGATCATGTGAGCTTTGCAGATGCCTCTTCATATATTTTAAAAAGTAAGGATGTCTCTAAGCCAGGTAGGTGCTTTTTGGGAATGTGTCATGGTACACCATTGAAAACCCTAGACAGCAGCCCAAGATTCCAGTGTAAATAATTAATGTGGGGTATTGCCACAGCTCTGTCTTTTTGCATTTTGAGTCATGTGCAGTCTTGATCATTCGGATGCCTCTGATTCCCAGGTGTGCATGCGACCACATACACAGATACAGTATGTGGTTGGCTGAAAATGGTGCTATTTGTATCCCATCTGGGTACAACCCATGTTCCATGGGTCATTCTCATAGGTCAGTGTTTCCCAATGTGTGGTACGCGTACCCCCAGGGGTACAGGAAGAGTTTGGTGGGGGTACGCGTTGCACCGGAGTTTGGTGGGGATCACGTGGGAATATCCACTGCACCGTGCTTAGCTGCGCCCACAGAACAAGGAAAGAAATAGGCGCGTATCGCAGTTTTCACACGGGAACTGGGGCCATCGTACATCGTATCGCAACTCATTATGGCGGGAACTTCTGCGCATCCTTCGCGCAGCTTGGGTTCTGCCATTTTTAAACTGCGGGAACATTAACAGTTGACGTTGAGCCGCAGAGCTGTTTAAACGCCGGAGAATTGCAGTGTTACCTAACGGTCTTGTGAGGCGTGAATATACTGCACTTCATTGTGTATGTACCAAAAAAATAAAAAATAAATATATATTGATTTTTATTAAAGCATATGTTTTTTATGAGGGGTACTCAGCGTTACAAAAATTATAGAAGGGGTAAACATATGTCAAAAGTTTGGGAAACACTGTCATAGGTAACTGGGTACAGGGTGAAGAGATGTGCACAAAGATTCAAATGCATTCAAAATTGGATCACATTGACCGAATTTCGACATTCAAATTCTCCACGCCCAACGTACTCAGATACCCAATAAGTATCCATAATGAGGTGGGCAAGTTATTCTGCTTGGAGCCATCCAGAACAGAGGTTTACATAAGTATGTAAACAATTCTCCGTTCTCAGATGGCTCCAAGCAGATATACCCAAGCTATCCCTGGGGTGAATTCTCATAACCAAATATTCGATTCAAATTTCAAATTTCGGAACCATTCGTTCAAATTATTCAGGCATTTGTATGTGTACGGGTTTGTACACGATGTGTACTTGAAGATCCGCATCTTTCCTGCATCCGTACACATTTGTACGGATCAGTACAGGATGAAAACGGGTTGCATACGGGTTGCTTATGGATGTGTATGGATGTGAATGGACCCAGGGAACATGCGTATGGGCATCTACAAATATTGCTGACATTCAAAAGTGCAAATACGAATGAAAAATTCAAACAAATTTGCTTCATTCGAATTGAATTTGGTTAAATGCAAACTTTAAACATCTGAATCAAATCAAATTTTTAAGTATTCAATTCGAATCGAGTCCCAGAAATTGCATTCGTCCACATCCCTACAGGTTCTGTTATGAAAATGTAGAAACCAATCAAAATCTTTCTTTTTTTTTAGGAAATATTTTTGCACATGTTCACAGGAAGAAGCAACAATAAATATGCATACAATTCCATGCCTAAAATCTTAAACTGCATATTGGATTTCTAGGTATGGACTTCAAGGTATATCAAAATGGCTCAGAAAATAAGAACGAAAAAGACAACATAATATTAAAAATAGCCAAATGCACAAGTTATGAACAGCCATGTACAAAGCTCATAGGCACAGGGTGGGAAAGAAGCACAAATAAGCAAACCAAAATATTGTGCTACTTCTATAAAATGTATATCCATTTATCATCCATGTTTCCAGGAACCTGTAATCCATTTCTTGTTTTCCTGTACCTCCTTCTCTCCTGTCCCTACGAATGCCTTGACAAGGTTAGTTTGCAGTAAGTTTTCCCCCATCGTTTGCATTTTAATACTATTTGATCTCATTTACATGTTTAAATTTGTTCCCGTAATAAAATTCATTAGTATGTTTATCATAACCACATAATGAATATAGCCCTGATGTAAAATAAAATAAAAAAAAACCCTGAAAGTACATTAGAGACATTACAAGCTGTTTGAAATTACAGTGTTTTGCATATTATACCTTATTAATTAAATTATAAATTATTTATTTATGTATTTCTTTAATCAGGGGCAACCACTAGAACAATATTATATTAGTGGAAGAAACACAATGCAACTCCAAAGCTAATTCTCCCGCACACTCACATGCAACCCAACAGCTTTATGTATGGAGGCGTGCCGTTTCATTTTGCCAAGGGGTGGCAAATGCCACATTTCCTGCTGTGTGGCAGGAGACATAAAATAGCTATTTAAAGGGCAGAGGGAGGAAAAGAAAGAAAGACAGAAAGAAATGTGTCTTGAACAATGTGAGGAAAAAATCTTGTTAAGATAATATCTCCTTTTGTCTTCCCTTTTTATGAACATAATTAGATCAGATACGCAGATGGAAAAAAGGGGGGGAAATCAATCATTATTTATGCTAATGTTCCATCCTTTAGATATGGGCACTATCTGTGCTTCCAGAAGAGGGAAAATATTAAGCAATGTGTCTCTGTATGTGTGTGTGTGTGTGTGTGTGTGTGTGTGTGTGTGCGCACATGCGCCTGGGTTTGTGCACTTCTCCCTAACTGTTGTTTTCTTTTGCAAGGGGAGCACAAAATACCCTGTACTAAAAAACAAAGCAAAACACCCTTTCACAACTATGTAGAATTGCACAGCACTTTAGAACATCCAAAAATTCCATACATTTTAGGTGTAGGGTCTTCAGCATACATGCAACACAAAGGAACAGACTAGAGAGAAGAAGAAGAAGAAGAAGAAGAAGAAGAAGAAGAAGAAGAAGAAGAAGAAGAAGAAGAAGAAGAAGAAGAAGAGTTCGCTTTTCTACCCCACTTTTCTCACCCATTTAAGGGGACTCAAAGTGGCCGACAAAGCTTTCTCTTCTTCTCCTCACAATAGAACATCCTGTGAGATCAGAAGGAGAGCTGTGACTAGCCCAAGGTCACCCAACTGGCTTCATGGAGGAATCAAGAATAAAACTGTCTAGTCTTCAGAACATGCATGCAAAGTGGGGTGTCTTACTGTGGGTGGCATGGGGTTTGGGGCTGGTCAGTAGCCTAGTGCTGCCTGTTGTAGCTTGGTAAGAGTAGCATCCATGTACCTGTTGGGGTGGGGCCTCTGTTTGGGTTTGGGAAAACAGTGCCGGTCAGACCGATTCTGGCCAAAGATAATTATATGGATTTATCATATTTCATACCATTTGCCATTCTAATACCTCAAAGCAATTTCCAGGTAAGAGTTCGACTCCCTAACCACTAGACCAAATAGGAAGACCATTTGCAGGGAGATGAGAACAACTGAAGGTTTTGCCTATGTCTCCTGCTCAAAAATGCCCAGAAGCAACTGATGGGCCACTTTGAGAAACGGGATGCTGAATGAGTTGAGTTGTGTGGCCTGATCCAGCAGGGCTTCTCTTCGATTCTTATAGGGTTGGACAGATTCAATGGCTACTTGAATAAATGCTTAGGAACCACCTTCAAGTTGGAGGGACAGGCAGGACACCTTTAGGGGACATTTACAAGGAATGAGAATGAAGGTTTTGTTCTTGTCTTCTGCTGGAAAACACTCAGAATCAATTGTGTGAGATGGGATGCTGGACTAGATGTATTTTGGTCCAGTTCTGCAGGGATCCTTCTGTGTTCTTGTGTGCTGATTTGACCTACTGTGGTAGATCTCACTGTCCTGTCTTTTAGAGTGTGTCCAGACTTCTTAATACTGTGCATTGGAATGCATTGCCAAGATCAAGCTATCATACATGATGGCTGATACTTTGTAGTGGCGTTGCATTATAGTGACGCTACTGCAAAGTCATTAAATGCTGATATATCAGCATTCTGTGTGCAGTATAAGAAAATCCAAAGTTCCCCGCCAGTCCGGACATGATGGCGAGAATTGCTGGGGAAAACAGGGACGGGAGCTCAACTGCGATTGGCTCCCTCATCCCACATGACACTCATGTAAACACAAACTCCTGTAGCTTCCTCCTCAGAATCAACGGGGGGCTGCTGTACAGTAGTCTGGACGCCGGATCCGCCCTTTAAAGCAGGTAAGTTACGAATTGTTTTATCACTACTTATCTGGAAGGGGCCTTGATCTCTTTGGAATTCCTCTGGAGTGCCTCAGTGTTTGCTGTTCTGGGAGGAATATTTATTTATTTATTTATTCATTCATTCATTCATTCATTCATTCATTCATTCATTCTCTCGATATGAAAAGCTCATAACAAAATCTAAAATAAATACAGTAAAAATAATAATAGTGCCTGAGGAGTGAGAGCCTTTTTTTCTCAAGTCAAAGGCCAGGGTAAATAGTGTTCAATAATCTCCCAGATTTACAGCATGGGCATGCCTGGTGTACTTCCAGGGAAGGCTATTTCATAATCTGAGGGCTACCACCAAGAAGCCCCTATCTGAGGCCCTTCCACCTCTTAAACTGCAGAAGATGGTGGCACAACCAGGAGGACCACCCCTGCTGATCTCAAGACAGAACGGTCAATAAGGCAATCCCATTAGAAATTTGGTCACTGAGGTCACAATAACTAGTGCATAGTTATTGCTACGGTTTGATCACTTTTAGTCTTCATTTTATTGTTTGTTCTAGTTTGATCTGAATTCGTGTACAGGCAGGGGCAATGGAATAAATCAACGATAGGCGAATCTCAAATAAAATAAAACCATCCTGCTCAAAAGTCAGCACAGCAGCACAGAGCTGGGTCCCCGAAGTTGTTCTGATGCTGAGGAGAAATTTTGCTAACTGTTAATCCAATATAGCCCAGAATATAAACTTGGGTGTTTTTCCACTGTCACTAAAAGTACCTATTAAGTACCCATTAATGGGTACGTAATGGCATTTTTGTACCCATTAATGGGTACTTAATGGGTACTTCTAGTGACAGTGGAAAAACACCCCTTGTGTAAATGTATAAAGACTGTGACAATAGGCAGGTTTGACTTTCTATCTGAGCTATGGTCATATATTCTCCTGCGTAGCATTTCATTAAACCAGAGGCTCACACTGAATAATTGGCCCACTTCAGCTCCCAGTGGTAGGTGATATTAGAGTCCAATGCATATTGATTTTTCTTAAAATACCTTGGACAATTTCAGCTCAAGAAGATGAATGCCCAGAAAGTTATGAGTTTGTGTGGCAAACCAAGTATAATAAGGGAAAACTATTTTCCCCCACTTTTAACCATGAAGATAAGGAGGGAGGTGTCTTCCATAATAAATTCAGTGAATTCTGATACAAAGTCGTACCATAAACAAACAAACAAATAAAAAGATCAAATTTCCATAGTATTAATTTGGGTACCATGATTACAAGACTGACTATTAAGGCCTTAGTAATAATAATAAAATATTCCGTTTACCATATGAATGGTCCAGGGGTTTGAATGGAAAGATAATCCAATCCAATTAGAATAACGAAGGTGGGAAGAGCTTAAGTAAGAATTGCTGATATATTTCCAGTAGCCTTAAATTATGTGCTGGAAAAGGACAGTGACAGAAGATATATTTACTTTCACCTCACGGTATTTTGTGGATCTGTGAGAGGAAAAAGGTAGATGGAAAACATGCTGCTTCTAAGGCAGGAGTGCTTTTCTACAGCTGCATTTTGTTTATGGTTATTAAAATTTATATACCTCTCTGAAATGATATACCACCAGTTAGAATGCTGGGCTCCTATCTGGAGTTTCCCGCAAAGCCAGCTGGGTGACCTTGGGCTAGTCACAGCTTCCTTTTTGAGCTCTCACAGGCTCACCTGCCTCCCAGGGTGTCTGTTGTGGGGAGAAGAAGGTTTGTTAGCAGCTTTGAGTCCTCTTATGGTGAGAAAAGTGGGGCATAAAAGCCAACTCTTCTTGTTCTCCTTCCTCCTCCTCCTGATAGGTTTCCTTATGTGACAGCAGCAAAGCAGCAGCAGGACCATCAATAAACAAGAATAAGACACACACACACCCGCCCATGGCAGAATTATGGCAGGACAAGCACAGATCTATCTATCTATCTATCTATCTATCTATCTATCTATCTATCTATCTATCTATCTATCTATCTATCTATCTATCTATCTATCTATCTATCTATCTATCTATCTATCTATTTGTATTTCTATCCTGCCCGATTCCCGGAGGTCTCAGGGCGGGTAATAAAATGCTTAAAAATTCCACATATTAAAACAAAACAATATATATTAAAACAGTAATATCTACAACATTTAAAATCCAGGATGTTAAAACAAACCAAGTCTATCTTAAAAACAGTACTAGTTAAAAGTAGGGGGGGGGATGTAACCACATTTAGCCAAAGGCCAGGGCAAAGATCATGTGGATACTGCACTTGTTTGGCGCATTAAATGCACATGAAGGGGCAGAGTTGTAGAGATCCTGCCTCCTTATGGCACCATTTATGGCACCACAAAGGCATAATATGGATCCTGCCTTTAGGGCCCTACGGCAGGTTAACCGGGAGAAACCATTTCAGGTTCACATTCTGCTCTTGCCACAACATTGCCTCAAGGCATTCTGGGAAAACTTAAAAGGAAGCTTCTAGTCACCAGGCACTAGCTTCAAGGGTTTACAAGGGTTGTGGGGTGTGTGTTTTTGTACAATCTAAGAACATAAGAACATATGAGAAGCCCTGCTGGATCAGGCCACAGCCCATCTAATCCAGCATCCCATCACACACAATGGCCCATTAAATGCTCATGGGCATCTCAAGCAGAGACAAGGACAAACCTTTTCATGCTCTTGAACCACAGCAAATGGCCTTAGAAGCATCCTGCTTGTCCCCCCAGCCTGAAAGATGCACCTAGGCATTCATTCGAGTAGCCATTGACACATCTGTCGTCCATAAATTTGTCTAACCCTACCTTAAAGCCATCTAGAATGGTAGCTGTCACCACCTCTTCCGTCTAGGTTCTCTGGAGTTCATTTGTATTTTGGGGGATGTACCAAAAAACACCTTTTTAAGATGTCCCCTGCTTACACAACTTCCTGAATTAAATGCCACTCTTTTGATTGGAATTAATTGTTCTCTTGGTTGCTCAAACACTCGAGTTGGCTTTGTAGGCTGTCTAATTCTGGGTTTAGAGCCTCTGTGCTTGCTCTATGAATCGAGGTCTATTTAAGTTCAGAGTTTTATTTTATTTTTATTTTTAATTCAGCCCTGGGGTTCAGGGCAGACAGCGAGACTAATCCATTGAAGCCAAGGAGATAAAATCCCCATTAATATATAAAACACTGTGCATTCGAAGGAATTAAAATTACACCATACCTTCTTAACCCCAGCCATTAAAAAAAGTCAGTGTTTATTACTCTAGAACATGGGTCATAACAAAAAGCCATAAAAATACAGAATTAAATATAAATAGAGTTACTTAAAAGCAGTTACATTTTTTTAAAAATTGCAAAGCAATAAGAGTGCTCTTAATTAATACTGAAGGTCTTTAAAATATACTACTCTTCCTTAATAAACTGATTAAGATTTTTTTCCCCATGTTCACCTTCCCATGGATGCTGCCATGGTTTTTTTTTTTGTAGTGTCTGTTCCTCATGAAATGCAATAAGATCTTAAATTGCATAGAGAAACTGGACAAAGAATGGAAAATATCTTTGCTGGAACTAAGGATGTGCAGGAATGTATTCTTGACGTTCGAATCCGAGTAGATTCGAATATCATAAAATCTGATTCAATTAGGATATTTAAGATTCAAATGCCTTAAAATCCAATTCGAATCTCCAACATTCGAATCCATACATTTATTTTTCGTTAAAGAAAACTTAAAATGTATTAGTAATTTTCTTTTCTTTTTTTTTCTTGGACACTTTCTAAATTAATATTTTATGTTATGATGTAGTAGTTGTGTGGTGCCCCTCAACTGACCTTTGGTCCTCCTCCCAGCTTAGAAATAGCTAATCTCTTAGTCCCCTATGGAGCCAGTTTGGTCCAGTGGTTAGGGAGTCAGATTCTTATCTGGGAATACTGGGTTCAATTCCGCCCTCCCCCACAAAGCCAGTTGGGTGACCTTGGGCTAGTCACAGCTCTCTTCTGAGTTCTCACGCCCCTACCTACCTCATATGATGTTCTGTTGTGGGGAGAAGAATAGAAAAGCTTTGTCAGCTGCTTTGAGTCCCCTTAAATGTTTCTTCTTCTTCTTCCTCCTCCTCCTCCTCCTCCTCCTCCTAGCTCAGAAAAGCTCAACTGAGCTTTGCTTCTCCTTCTCCCTTTTGCTCGCTCTCTGCAGGGAAGGGTGCTATGGCCACCAATGGGAATCTTGAGGCCTTGGCAATGGGGGGCAGGCGTTTTAAAATATATATATCTCATGAGATTTCCCACGATTCCTGGATGGGTATGGCCTCTTCAGTGGCATGCGCACCTCGGTAAGTCCTAGTTGAGCCTCTGAGGCAGCCATGGCAGAGGCCATAGCAGTGGTGGCAACAGAGGCCAAAGTTGAATGGGGGGAGGCATGTCCCTTCATGAAGCCGAACATTACCATCCTGAAATTTGAATCATGCATATCCTTATTCCTTCCAGACAGTAAGGCAAAATTGTGGAGCAATTTTACCTTCTTTGGTGCTTGCTCCTGCAATGTATCTGATGGTGCAAAATATCCAGAACTGCAGAAGCATCCAGGTCAAATTCCTGCTAAGATTCAGTCCTGCCCTTGCACAGTGGGTGTATCCAATAAGAGGAATCCCGGGAACGAACGTCAGACAAGTTAAGTAACATCACTATGCAGTGTGAGGAATATTTTCAGTGTGTTTGCCAAGAGACATGATATATTTTCAAGGACAGTGTATTTGCCAAGAGACATGATAAGAGGTCTTCAAAGAGTAACTGGGCTGAACCAGTCAGCCATTTGGACTTTTCGTTACTGCGCATGTCAGAGAAATCTGATATGTATGTTTTTCTATATCGGCGTTACGGGTAATATTATAATCATCGGCCATGGTTTAGGGTATAAATTGTGTTCTGGAATGTGAGACGTTCGAAGTTCTGGCTGATGGGGTTGTTGAAAGCGGGCTTCCTATGCTGCAGCATACTAAAATTAAATGGAATCTTTTTCTCTCTGACCCATCTGCTTATTAAGAAAATAAGAAAATAGCATTTGCTGATAGAGCGGCAACTTGTTTTCATAGTGGTCTGGAATTTTCCTAACAGCAGGAAGGATAAAAGCTGGCTTTTCTACCCCACTTTTCTCACCCATTTAAGGGGACTCAAAGCAGCTGACAAACCTTCTATTCTTCTCCCCACAACAGAACACCCTGTGAGGTAGGTGAGGCTGTGAGAGCACAGAAAGAGAGCTGTGACTAGCCCAAGGTCACCCAGCTGGCTTCATGGGGGAGGGCAGAATGGAACCTGGTATTCCCAGGTAAGAGTCTGGCTCCCTAACCACTAGACCAAACTGGCTCCCCAGGAAAACTCGGGTGCCATGTTCTTTCTCCTACAATAGCAATTCCTCAGGATTTTGTATCTCCCAGAACTATGTTGGAATTTCCATGGGTATGTGTGGCAATCCCAATAAGGCACTGGGATAATCCAAGCTCAGAGGTTGCCCAGACAAACCACTCCAAAAATATGGAACTGGATAGTTTAGGCAGAGGAGACACCAGCCCAGGCCATATCAAAATCATTTTGCCCTTGGTAGATGTGATAAGGACAGAAGAAAAGAAAATGGGAGGAAAAAAAATTACAATCTTCATGGCACTTCAGAGCTTGGGAAAGCTTAGCTTTGCCCTTACGATTCTGCCCTCTTGCGTGAACGCATGGAGAAGCAGCAATTAATGGCATAATTACATTTCAATGTCAGAGCATTTCACTTGCGGCAGAACCTTCCTCCTCTTGACCTCTGTCCCATCCTGGGCTCAAAACTAGAAAATGAAATTTTTTCATCCCCAGAAACTGTCCATGTGGGACTCCTTAATATCAGCCCACAGTAGGGATGCGCATGAATGTATTTTTGATATTTGAATCCCAGTAGATTTGAATGCCATAAAATCCTATTCGATTCAGATATTTAAGATCCAAATGTCAAAACATCCGATTCAATTTGGACATTTCAGATATGAATGTCATAAAATCCGATTCATATCCGGATTATTTGAGTCTGTACATTCGAACGTTAGGGTGTTTTCGCATTATGCTGCCGAAAAGCGGATCTAGTAGATCCGCTTTTCGGCAATCCGTCCTCCCGAAGATCCGTCACTATTTGTGATGGATCTGTGCATCCGCACATGCACGGGGAGGACGGATTCTGAGACAGATGGGAGCGGGGGCTGTGCAGACACAACAGCACCCATTCCAATCCGTCCTCTGGCTCGTGCACTGATGACGCCACCCCAGATGCTGAGAGACTAGAGCATGGAGCTGCCGGTCACTGCATATTTCCAGTGGCGACCGGTGCGTGAGGGAAGGCCTTTGGAAGCAGGCAGTCCTGCTTCCACCCTTCCAAAGATGGTGGGCACTGGGAATCTGGCTCGTCCCCTGGCCATGACACATTCAGGGGAAGTGACACGTTGAAGACCTGATTTTTTAGGTCTTCAATTTAAGATGGATTTCAGTGGCAAAACTGGAGCCTATTCACACTTGGCTTTATTCTGGAATATATCCTGGAATAGGGGCTTGCTGTCCATATGCTAGTGCAGGCTTCAGTAGGCCCAAAGTGAGGTCTGCCAGAGTCTGCATTAGCATGTGGACCACAGAAACCTATCCTGAGATATACTCCAGAAAAAGGCCAAGTGCAAATAGGCCCCATGTTTAAGAAACCGGTTTTGCACACCGAAATGTGGACGCGCCTTCTGCAATCCGGTCTACAGTGTGGATGTAGCTTAAGGTAAGTGTTTAAATCTTACCTTAGCGGCGCTTAAACCAGTGTCCGCGGAAACACCCTTAGATTCGTATTTAAAGATACGAATGTTGACAACAATCGTTTCTGTTATACGTATCTACGCATTCCATAAAAACCCATATGCATCCCATTTTAATCCTGTGTTTTAAGCACAAGATACGGATAATCTTCATGCAGATTCGTATACAACAGATATACGAATCTGTATACGAATCTACACATTCAAATCCGTATTCGAGTCTGAATGTCAAATTCAGATTTTTGAAAATCCGATTCAAGTCTCAATGTCAACATTTGTCAGATTCGAAGCGAATATTCGGATTTTTGAATATTTGTGCACATCCCTAATCCACAATAAGGCAGGCCCGTGGATGTTCATGCATTTTATTGAAGAAGAAGAAGAAGAAGAAGAGGAAGAAGAAGGAAGAGAGAAATTCTGAAACCACCCTGCTCTTGTATTAGATTTCACTGCTCCATCTTTTTTTTTTTTTTTAACACACACTGGCCTTTCCAAGCCAAACCATAATATCTGGTCCCCACTCTCATAAAGTCTTCTGACTAAATGGCTGAAGATTTCATCGACCTAATAGGTTCATAATGGTATATTTGCATCCCAGGAGAGGGCTATATTTTATCAACAGTGTAGAAACTGCTCTCGCTTTTGCAAAGGAAAAGAAAACAGAATTCACAGACGCTGTAACAGCCTAATAATGTGATTGAAAGCCCTAAGGCAGGGATAGCTTAAATAACAATTAAAAAGGCTATTGCTGCTGTTAACAGCTGGGTGATGAGATGAGGCTTGGATTAAGGCAGTGGCTTTCAATTGGGCTGGCAGGGAATCTTGAGAGTTGTTCATGAACATCTGAAGGACCATAGGTGGAGAACGGTCGTTGGGTTATGTCCCCAAATTCCAGACACCTCCATGGTCCAGAATACCATAGGGGACCAGGGAAGTGCACGAATGGGGTTTTTTTTACATTAGATTTGTAACTAATTGAATATTAGAAAGTTCATATTTGTTCAAATAGATCCCCTTCAAATGTGGTAGGATTCTATTGGACACGAACATATTCGAACAAATTTGTACAAATCTTGGATACATAACAGATATGAACTAATACGTATCCAATAAAAACAAATACATATCTGATACAAACAAACACATATCCAATACAAAAGACTATGTATCTGATCCGTATCCTGTAACAAATCCACACTTCGAAAGTATCAAATCTGACCTGAATCCACTTTTAACCCACTCCTGACCCATGTCAAATGCAATCTGGATCAGCTGCAGATATACTGTATGGTGCAGCCATTTTCCCAGCTCCCCAGTTTAAAGAATGTCTGAATTATTTGTACAAATGTATGAAACATTTGTACTAATGTCCAAAACATTCATAAGAACATCCGAAACATTAATATTCGTATGAATGTTAATATATGAATGTTGTAACTCATTTTGGCAACACAACAAGACACATGGCCAAAAGGGGCCCTATGAGCTCCAAAGGCCAGTAATTGTCTGTCCTGATCTTGAAAGATTTGGAGGGTGCAACTTTTTTCCCATTAGGAAAGTCCAGTTTATCATCAAAAAACATAGTGAATACAAATAATTCATCAAAATGTTCATTTTCAAAAGCAGGAGCTTTGTTTGCTTTGATCACATTTTTTGATGTTGGGACAACCAGTGTTTGGACAGCATTCTATGAAGCTGATGGGTAGGAGAGTCGGGTCAGACAAGGGGGAGTATTGCTTCACCCAGAGGGTCATTGGTCTATGGAATTTGCTTACAGAAGAGGTGGTAACAGCAACCAGTCTAGATGTCTTTAAGGAAGGGCTAAACAAATTTAAGGACAACAGATGTATCAATGGCTACTAGAATGGATGTCTAAGTACATCTTTCTAGCTGTGGGGACAAGCAAGATATTTCTAAGGCCATCTGCTGGGGTTTGAGAGCAGGAGAAGGTTTGTCCTTAGACGTTTTCGCATTACTCCCGTTCCATTTGGAACGGGAGTAGGACGGGAAGATTAAGACAGCTCCCGGCGCTTTCACCTTTCACACACAGATGCACCGGAACGCGTGTAAACGCGTTCCGGCGCGTCTGTGTGCGAATGCTCAAAGCATCGTGAGCTGTCTTAGCCGGCAAAGGCCGGCCAGGGGCGCGGAGACAGCCGCGGAGGCAGATCGGCAATCAGCTGATTGTCAAACAGCTGATTGTCGAAGCCGCGCCGGCGTCGGAGGCAAGCCCGCAGCTGTTAGGGAGGGAGAAGCAGGCGCGAATGCTTCTCCTCCCGAACGCCTGCGGGCGGCTCGTCCGCGTTCTAATGCATGTAGAGCACTTTAAAGTGCTCTACATTTCGAACGCGAGAAAGACAGCTGCGGACACGTCGGAGCGCAAGCCCCGCTCGGGCAATGCGTATGCCGTGTCCGCAGCTGTCTCCCACGCGTACCGTTCAGCCCCGTGCGAAAACGTCTCTTGTCTCTGCTTGAGATGCCCATGAGCACTAACTGGGCCACTGTGTGAGACAGGATGCTGGACTACATAAACCCTGGCCTGATCCAGCAGGGCTCCTCTTATGTTCTTATGTAACCAGACTTTTGATTTGATTTGATGAGAAGGTTGGCAAATTTGAAAAATTAAATTAGATTTGTGCACTTGAATGTCATTTTGCACATCCCTAGTGTTGACTTCAAAGAAATTCACAAGCCTGCTTTCTACATGGGGAGGGGGGGTCTTCCTGCTCTCCCCACATTGGCCACCACCGAGAGGGATTTATGAGAACCACTAGACTGAAACACAATCCTGTCCCAAGAACACTGGAATGTTCACCCAATTAAATACAAATATATTTGCCTCAAAGATGTGCCTGTATATATCTCAGTATTTCCCAACATACTGATGCAACCCAATGACCGTGATGAGATGTTGTTTGTAAAAATGTTTGGAAATACCTTGTCCAGTATTTTGTTTGTTTGTGACAAACGAGTGCAATATGCTATTGGTTTTAATGTGTTCATTTTATTTGTTGCAACTTGCCCTGAGACCCTTGGGTTTAGGGTGGGATAAAAAATGCAAATCAATCAATTAATCAACTACAGAGAAATCACATTGTTGTGAATGGGATGCCTAGTAGATTTATTTTATTTAGCGTATTGCAAATTCACATGGCAATACATTAATATTACATTAAACACAAGAGAGAAAACAGGAAAAGTCTGGAAAGTTTGGCCTGTAGATTATAATATCTGGGCTTGGAGGAGGTGCTTACAGCCTACAAGCGTTCCCTGGCTGCCCAGATGTTGACTAATTATAAACTAGCTGTGGTGCACAAAATTGTGCACCACAAGTATACCAGCTCTCCCCAGTCCCGATCATATACTTACCTTTAGCATCCTGCCAGTAACCGTCTGCACTTTTTCCAGCTGTGGGGACCATCTGAGCTGCCGTGCAAGCACGCTGGCACCTCACATGGTTCCCGTGACACGACTGCACCTGTGCAAAGCGTCAACATCACCGAAGCAACAGCACTGGCACATGCACAGTTGTGCAAGGTGCCACAATCAAGATGGCGGTGCCCTGTGGAGAGATTGGACACACAACCAATAAGGTGAGCCATTGATCGCGTGGGGGCTCTATTCAGTGTTAGTTTATAACACACCTTTCCCATTCATGGGACAGGAAAGGAAGTGAGAAATTGTTCATAATCAAGTGTAACTTTTGTCACTGTCAGGAGCTCAGAAAACTTGCTACCAGACGCTCGATTTTGGCATTCTCTCACAATATACTGGATTGTTTGCATCGTAGAAGATGTTCATGAATGAAATAACCAAAGATAACCTTACCCTATTTCATCTACTTCCCTGTGGAGAGAATTCTAGCAGTTCAAAGAAGAAAGATGGCCAGATAGGCAAGCTAGAAATATTGCCAAGAGTAAAGGAAACAGAATGGGAAGGAAGGAAGGAAGGAAGGAAGGAAGGAAGGAAGGAAGGAAGGAAGGAAGGAAGGAAGGAAGGAAGGAAGGAAGGAAGGAAGGAAGGAAAAGAATCTTGCCATATGGTAGCAAAACCTATATAATTCTCTTGATCTTTAATCTCTATGCCAATGTCTGTTTTACAGATTATGGTTTCAGCCTTTTGACAAATCTGCTTAGAGAATTTTTGGCTGGAAACTTTGGCACGGCAGCCGCTGTCTGAAATGCATTCAAAAGGCTAAACATTTTCATAATAGCTACTTTATACAGATTAGTAAGCTCCCCTTCAGGACACCAATTTAACTTCTTCTTCTTCTTTTTTAAAGTGACCGCATTCATTTGTATAATTCTATATAGACAGAGAAAGAAGATTTTTTTACTTTCTTTTATTTTTAAGCACACATTATGCAAAATACAGGGGGGGCTCTTTTGTAAAAAGTTGAAGCTTTTGCCAGTAGAAGGGGTTTCCAAGTAATTGGGAGAATATAGATATGGTGAGACAGGGCTTTTTGGATCACCCCTTTAAGAAAAAGTGTCCCTTCTGTAGATATATAGAAGAAAAGGCATCCAAATTGTGAAATGAATAAGCCTAGCTCATTTTTACAGACTTTGCTCTTTGTCCGCCTTGATGCCTGGGAACAACTTTTTCATGATGAATGGTTGTCACTCATTGACCACTGGTCTCCCAGCTCAACATGGCCCTCAGTGGTAGCTCATTTGTAGCAGCCATTTTCCATCCTGCTATTGGCTACATTTCTCTCCTCTGTATTTCTGTAAGGGTGTGCCCAGACTGGGATACCGCACATTCCGATGTTGGGATTTAAGAGAAGGTGAAAATTTTGTTTTTGTCTTCCTTGAGCAATTGGTGGGCCACTGTGTGGGACAGGATGATTGACGTAGGCCGCGTTCCCACTTGACTTTTAAAATCTGGATTCAGGACCGAGTGCACAAGCCGGCTGTCCCTGTTTGCCTAAGGATAACACGGACTGAATCGGAATACTGCCATCCCCACTCAAACTGCACAAATCCCCAGCATGGAGAAGCAGGATCTTTTAATCTCCACCCCTTCTACAAACAGGGCAAAGCAAAGAAATCTCCCTTTTAGACTTTTTGCAAAGAAGTCACTCTCCCTTTCAGTTCCCCTTCCCTCTGTAAGCGGAGGCTCCTGCTTTTTAAAAGTGATCTCTCCCTCCCCTGTGCTATCTTGCCAAAGCGTTCATTCTCCCTTTCAAATTGGAAACTCCATCCATCCATCCATCCACATTGCTGGGAAGGCAGCAGTTTTGTGCTTAAGCTGGAGAGCAAAAGAACCGACAGCGCAAGCAATCTCCCTTAATCAATGGGGCTGGAAGGGAGCTGCTGCAAGGAAAGCTACAATGTTGCTTTTAATGTTGTATCTCTCATAGTTACAGTGGCATTCAGGGGAGTTTCCAAGCCTTTTTTAAATCTCCAGCTAGCTAGCAGTGCAGGCATGGAAAGGAGAGTGGGGAGACTTTCCCAGATGTGCAATCCCACCCATCCACATCAAGCATTGGAGGCCAGTCCAGAAGGCTGATCTCATTCTCGGATAGTCTGGGACCATTCCCATAAGAAAAAAATAATGAAGGCTGGGGATCAAAGGGGGGGCTGAGAACAGTTTTCCTGAGGACATTTTTTCTGCGGATTATAGTGATTTAGTCCTCATGAACTCCGGGAATTTTTTTAAAAAAATGGAATCGGACGATGCCCAAAACAGATTCGGTTCACATTTAAACTTGTATGGGAATGCAGCATAAGATGGTCTATGGCCTGATCCAGCCGGGCTCGCTACAGTGTAGCTTTAAGCGGTGGATTTTACAGCTTGCTTTGGAAGCAAGCTATTGGGGGAGGGAAAGTCTCATCCCTTAACACGGAAGGGTTCCCACATTAAAAAATGTAAAATGTTTCAAGCGCACGAACCGGAGTGAGACCTGTTGAAATGAGGATTAACATTTACAATGCTTTGGGGCGATTTAACATGCGGAAAGCGTGTTAAGCCAAACTGACGTGGAGTCTGCGAGGATTGAAAACGGTTTGAAACTGAAATAAGGTTGTAACGGGGGTGCGGCCATCCACACTTCCACGATTATTTTCACATGTTCATTGGGAGCAGCTGAACTCAGTGCTACTTGGAATACATTATTCTAGCTTGGTACTTTTGCTAATTTAGTGTGTTTTATTCTGTTTTAATAATCCAAACAGAATTTTAATTAAAAAAGGAGAAGGGAGAAGGTTTGAATGGTGATTTCAAAGTAGAACTTGAGTTTGCTGGGCTTCTCAACTTGCATAAACGGAGAATTGAAGGAGGGGAAATTCTGACACAACTTAAAGCCTGAATGCTTGTGCTTGAGTTCATGTTCTCATCTATGAGTATGAATTTGTCTTTCCAGATGATGCGAAGAATCAAGCTGTTGGGATTGGTAATATTTATTTCAAAATGATACTCTCTAGTTGTTTCTGCACGGCGGGTCAGAAAATTTGCATCTGGAGATCCAGATTCACCCAGATCTACGGTACATCTGGATCCTGAGAAGACAGCACCATCTGCACAGACAGCACCAATTTGGACCTACCCCCCTGTGCCCGCAAAACCTGCACAGTGTGATGCAAGCTCTGAAGCTGTCCCCACCCCCCAACAGCTGGGAATGACAGTTCCTAGCTGTGGGCCTGGGTGATTTTGGGCACCATTCTGTAGTGCACCATGCCAAAAATCACTTCCAGGAAATCTACTGGAGTTTACTGTAGATCTGGATCTACCTCTGTCCTGTGCAGATGGATCTGGCCCTAGGGGAGGGAAGGTCTCAGTGATCTGCATCAGCAAGTGGAAGCCCTCTGCTCCAAGTCTAATCCCTCATGCAGATAAAGCCACTGAGTGGCCATGGCATCAGGTCATCTCCTGTGCATACATACATACATACATACATGCATACCTACATACCTACATACCTACATACCTACCTACCTACCTACCTACCTACATACATACATACATACACACATACACACATACCTACCTACCTACCTACCTACATACATACATGCATACATACATACATACATACATACATACATACATACATACATACATACATACATACCTGCCTGCCTGCCTGCCTGCCTGCCTGCCTGCCTGCCTGCCTGCCTGCCTGCCTGCCTGCCTACCTACCTACCTACCTACCTACATACATACATACATACATACATACATACATACATACATACATACATACATACATACATACAAACTGGAGATGTTAAAATTGAAGCAAATTGGTCCACAATCAGAAAGACTAGCACTAAGTACCCTGTTCTAGTAAAATCCAGACCTATAATCTGGATTTCCTGTAGACCCCATTAAAGGGGTCTACAATGGGGTCTTCAGGTATTAAATCCAGATTATATGGAGTGGATTTCCACCACAATTGGGCAATGGAGTCTAGGGGTGGGCTCCATGAGGGGGCAGCCATGGAGGGATGCATCGAAGCTTGCATAGTCTCTGAAGACAGCTCCGAAGGAAACTCCAGAGAATGGCACAGGCTTTGAAGATGACCTGTCAGAGCAGTGCCATTTCTATGGAGCTTTGTCCAAAGCTCTGGAGAATCTCTGGAGCGATTTGCCACAATCTTCAAAGATTCTCTGGAGCCATTCTGGAGGATCTTTGAAGAATCTCTGGAGCGTCTACAGAGTTTACACCCTACCCCATGTTGCCCCCCCCCAAAAAAAAACATGGGGTGATGGGCTGGCTCCACCTGGGTAGATTCAGATTCACTCCAGCGTTTCCACTGCAAGCATGCCTAGCACCCATTGCTATTGGGTGCTATGCTGCCCATGGAGACGCATCAGGTACCTCCTTAGATCCAGATCTACTAAATCTGGATTAGATCCAGATCATCTTAGATCCACATTAAGATAGCCATTTTGGTGGCACACTCCAAATTTCACTGCTGTTACAGGTCCCCCTAGGGCTCCGGGACCTAGTTCCTGGCCATCAGACACTTGCACCAGGCTCTGAAGCTCTGCCAGTTCCATAAAGATGTGGGCCCTGTCCTGGAACAGGTCATCCAAGTGTGGTCAGCTTTGTGCCTGGCCAGGTGGACTATTCCACCCCCGAGATGCCACCTAGGTACCTTTTAGCCAATCAATTCTGCCAGTGTTGGCATAGGGGAAATGCTTCTCATTGTCATAATGCTCAAATTGATACAACAACACAAACTGGCAAAACTGCATTAAAACAACTCTTTGTTTCTTTCTTTTTGCAACCTGAGAGACAGAAGCAATAGATACATGCATTTGGCGGCGGGGGGGGGGGTGTATCCCTCTGTAGAGCAGCTGCTGAATTCTTTCAGAGCTTGTGGTATGTCAGGAGTTTTGTTAAACACCCAGAATTCATAATACTTTTCTCCCTGGCTCAGTGAGCAGCAGAACCAGGGAGCGAGAACAAAAGGTCCCATAGGAATACATCCAGAAACAAAGAAGAGCATTTATTTCATTTTAGCAATCAAGTGCCATAATTGTTGGTTGCTGTTTTATTGACTTGGAATGTCAGGGGATAGGAGAATCATTTGGGAAAGAATGAGTAACATTTAAAAATCACTAAGGACTAGTCGCTTCTCTATCTCTCTCTGTCTCTCTCTCCTGTCAAAACTGGGGCTTCTGCAAGATTCTTTCAAGGCCAGGAAAATGGGTGTTTTGGAAAATAATAGGGATGTATATGAATATCTGAAAATTCAAAAATCCGATTCAAATCCGACGAATATTGATATTCAAATTCTAATCTGACTTTAAAACATTTGAATTTAGACATTCGGACGGATTTTGGATTTCCGAAAATCCGATACGAATATTCAAATAATTCGAATGCACAGATCCGAATGTATCGTATTCAGATATGCACAAATATTATGCCTATTTGCACTTATAATACGGGATTAAAGCAGGTTGTATGCGGGATGAAAACGGGATGAATATGGAATCGCACAGATTCAAATAACAGATACAGACACTGTCAACGAATAAAATTGAACTTTTGAATCTGATTTTCTAAAGTGCCGATTCAAATAATCCAGATTCAAACCTGGGTTTTGGAAATTTGGATTTTTAACATTCGAATTGAATCAAATTTTCAAATATTTGGTTCAACTCAAAATCAAATGCAAAAAATACATTTGTGCACACCCCTAGAAAATAATTGCTACAATTATAGCACCTCCTTAGCAGGAAGATATTAATGTGGATAAGGATAATGTTCAAAGGAAAATAAAGGAAATAAATACAAAAAAAGGTTGAAGGAATTAAACCTAAAAGTCATATATAAGTGACATAGGACAGTTAGACAATGGGTGTTTTTCCACTGTCACTAAAAGTACCCATTAAGTACCCATTAATGGGTATGTAATGGCATTTTTGTACCCATTAATGGGTACTTAATGGGTACTTCTAGTGACAGTGGAAAAACACCCAATATGATAAATAATGTGAGCCAGTTTGTTCTTTTGACCTGCCTGTCTCTTAAGATCAAGTGGTGAGGCCCTCCAGGTTGTCCCACCACGTTCTATAGTGAGGTTGGTGGGCATCCGGGAGAGAAACTTCTCTGCCCCCCCCCCTGACTGTGGAATAGCCTCCCCCTTGAGGTACGTCTTGCCCCTTCCTTATAGATATTTAGGAAGGTGATGAAGACACACCTCTTTACTCTGGCCTTTGGCTGAGCTGTTTATGTTCACACACACCCCAGTACAAACACTATTATTTTAAACATATTGTGTATCGTTTTATATTTGTTGAATCCTTTTTAAAAGTCTTTTAATGTATACTTTGTTTTAATCTGTTTTAAGGTTGTTACCTGCCCAGAAACCTTCGGGTATGGGGCGGGATAGAAATGTAAATAAATAAATAAATAAATAAATAAATAAAGAAATAAATAAATAAATAAATAAATAAATAAATAAATAAATAAATAAATAAATAAATAAATAAATAGTTAGTGGTTACGGAGCCAAACTCTTATCTGGGAATATCCCACCCACCTCACAGGGTGTCTGTTGTGGGAAGAATATAAAGCTTTGTCAGCCACTTTGAGTCCCCTTAAATGGGTGAGAAGAGTGGGGTAAAAAAGCCAACTCTTCTTCTTCATTGAGATGTTGGCACAGGTGTATATTCAAAGGAACATTCCTTCACATGTTTTGGCTATGTCCCCAAATAAAAAAAAATTGGGGAAGTAGAGCTCATTCAGATTAAAGAGATAATGAATATTAATATTAATGTATACCCTGAACTATGAACTGTATTATTATATAAGGGGCAATCTATTGAAGAAAAAGAGAAATATATGCTGACTCCTGTGTTAATGGCAGCATAATAAGTGATAGTTCAGGGCTGGAAAGATCAAACAAAGTGGAATTTACAGAAGTGGTATAGCTGTTATTAGTCAATTTAGATTTGATTCTTATAGAAATCAAAGGATAAGATATATTGGAAAGCAAACTAGAGATTTAGGGCGCATCCCCATGGAAGCCGGTTGTTTCGCTTGTGACACATGTCATAAAATTCCACGTTGTAACTCGCAATAAAGCATCCCCATGTGGTTTGGGGCAACGCGGATTCAAATCATACATGCCTGTCCCCATGCAAGCCGCAGCGTGAACCCACGTCTTCTTTTCCCCACCCACCCTCTCCCCTAATAGGAAGCTGGGCTGACGCCACCATAACCCATCCCACCTGCTGCAGTGATGACAAGCAAACAGCTGCAGCAATGACAGGCAAACACCTGAGTTGCACCTCCACAAACACAAAGATCATTCCTTTCCTTGACCACCACACTTAAAAGCATAACCAAAAGTTAGCTAAAAGCATAACTAAAAGCAGACCATTCCCTTCCTTGGCTGCCACAGATTAGCAGAGGTGTGCACATGGGCACAACAGGGGGCACCCCCTACTGGCAACCGGCTCAAAATTTTCTCCCAATTCAGGTCGACTTGTCTCAATCACTTTCGGATCAATCAATCCTGAAGGAGGGAAAAGCCTTTTAATTTCACCACTATTATGTGGCTTAACAATCAACAGATTGCCAGGGTCTGATTGTAGCACACATGGCAGGAACAGGGAGCAGAGGCGAAACTATGCCTGCTAATACTGTGGCTGCCAAGCTCTGCCCCAAATAACCTGGGAGTGTCCGCATGACCCCAGGACAATGTGTGCTAGCCCCTTATTCTGGATGTAGTACACTTGTTAAGTGGGGGGGGGGTGTTAACACGTATTGTCCTGCATGTAGCCCGTATTAGGGCTTTGCATGGAGATACTCCTGAGGCAGACTCGGAATAATTTCAGAATATTTTCAGCATGGGGATGGGCCCATAATAAATGAGGACGGAAAGGATCTGACCCACTATAATAACAGACTAGGAATGTGCACAAATGGTTGTTGTTGTTGTTTTCTGCATTTGATTTGTCATGAATTGAATGTTAGAAAATTCATATTTGTTTGAATAGATCACCTTCAAATGTGGTACATATCCCCAGTTTAACTAATGTACCAACTATTCATAAAAATGTTCTGAAACATTCGTATCAGTACAAATGTTAATCTACGAATGTCATAGCATTTGATTCATATACAAATGTCCAAATTCGTACAAATTTGTATGCATAACAAATGCTATGAATATTTGTGCACATTTTGCCCAAAAGAAAAGACCCTGGTTTCATTTGATTGTCAATCCTCAGAACTCTTTGTTACCAGTATATGTAACTGTTACCAACCCACATATTATCAGATGTCCCTTCCTGTTTTCGCAAGAATGGGTTAAGTTTTAAGCCAACATGAGAAGCTTCATTGTGTCTCCTGATTGTTTATTCTTCAGAACTCTCCACTACCTTCCTTCCCTCCCGTTTAGCAGTAAAATACTCCAATAATTCCCTCCGTCTACCCATCCCCACCGGCTTCCTACCAGGGCTGCTCACCGTGCATTTTTTGCGTAATTATAAAATCAAAAATGAAGATATAGGCCTCCCAACTGTGCAGTAAGATAAAAATTCTGGGGAGGAGGTGGATATCAATATGAACAGGGATAAAGAAAGAAGAATAGGGAGGAAGTAAGGAAAGTTGACCCAGAATGACCCTCACATCTAGACTATGCATAGCAAACATTGCACTTGATGGTTGACGTCTCTTCTTTGCTCCATACGGGGCCAGTACACATTTTAATAGCCAGCTTCTATGGCACATTCAGATGGGTGGTTGCCCCCAAACACATTTCTTCCCAAGAAACTCTGGGCAAATCTAAAAGCAAAAGCTGCATTATATCAAGGACCCTTTCCACATTCACCTTTGGAGCAGTCCATAGAGGGGTCTAAGAACATGAGAGAAGCTCTGCTGGATTAGGCCACAGCCCATCTAGTCCAGCATCCTGCCTCACTTAGTGCCCCCCCCCAGTTGCTTATGGGCATTTCAAGCAGAAGACAAAGGCAATACCTTCACCTGCTCTTGACTCTCCACAGATGGCATTTTAGAAGCATCCTGCCTGACTCCCCAACCTGAAAAATGTACCTAGGCGTCCATTCTCGTAGCCAGTTTGGTCTAGTGGTTAAGGAGCTGGCATCTTATCTGTGAATACTGGGTTTGATTCCTCTCTCCTCCACAAAGCCAGCTGGGTGACCTTGGGCTAGTCACAGCTCTCTTCTGAGCTCACACAGTCCCGCAGGGTGTTCTGTTGTGGGGAGAAGAACAGAAAGCTTTGTAAGCTACTTTGAGTCCCCTTAAATAGTGAGAGAAGCAGGGTAGAAAAGCCAAGTCTTCTTCTTCTTCTAGCAAACTAAGAGGCGAAGTGTAAATTGGCCTCAGGTGTTGAAGCACAGAAGAGATATGTGACTATGCAAAGAGTAAGGTTTCTACTGAAGACATGATCAAAGTCCAATAAAAGCTGACAGCCTCTGGCTTTCTCCAGCAATGTCTTTTGTGGTTCCAGTTGTTCTTTGAAACCTTCCATTGTCTCAACTAAAAAGTTATTCCCGTCACCATCAATGAGAAATAGAGTAAGCACATCAAACTAACTAATTTTGCTGAAAGAACTGAAAAAGCAAAACAAAGCTATGCAGAATAAAGTGAGGTGTAAATTAGGGGGGGGGAGGAATTAAAAATCACTCATTACGCAAATAGCATTTAATGATCAACATAAATACATTTTCTTTAAATACCAAGTTTGTATAATTAAGCTTGAAAACGCAGAATGCCAACTATTAATTTCAGTAGAAGTGGGCAGGAAGAATTGTCAGCCTGCAAAAATGAATGGTCAGATATAGCTCTTTAGGTATCAAACTTTAGGATTAAAAAAAAATCCATTAAACAAAGGTTTAAGGATAAATTATTTAAAGATCCATTAAAAAAACATTAGGCAATGTCACTTACAAAAGAATCACCCTACAAGCTGGATGAACAGAGCGCTAAGTGATTTTTTTGTTAGATGCACTGAAATCATAGGCAGGAGGAGAAATATATAAAGACCTTTATGAAGCTCGGTGATGCATTATTTGTTAGAGAACATTTTACTGTAGTTGTCCATTAATTTACACTTCCAGCAGTAACTCCTATTGTTTGCCCTCTATGGGAACCTCATATGAATTCCACAGGCGTCCATCCTCTTTGAATGGCCTGGGCTATGGCTACAACTTGAATGAGTAATAGTGGGTCCTTCAAAGATTCAAGGAAGACTCAGGTTGTGTCTCCATTACTCAGCAAAGGGGCCTTAAGTGAGACCAGAGGCCAATTCACACTTGGCCCGCTAGTGCATGATGGGATAGCTTCTAGGAAGCACCATCTGCACTTGCAGGAGATGTTTCCACACCAGAAACATCTCCTCCCATCCCAGAGGCTACCCCAGCATCTACTAGTGGTGGTGCAGGAAATTCTGTACCACATGCATCCGAAACTTTTCCGGCCACCGCAGAGACCATTCACGCCTCTTCCAGGTGCCACGGGTCATCTGAGGTGCCATGCAAGCGTGCTGGCACCTCAGATGACCAAAAACACAAGTGTGCATGTGTGTCATGTCGCCGTCATCGTGGTGGCGGTGCAGGTGTGCTAATGTCCAGACCCAAGAGGATGGTACCTGGACATGTGTCTCCCCTTGGGGCAAGCATCCGGATGTGTAGTGGAAAGGCGCTGGTGTGTACAAATGTCTCTTTGACATTCTATTCGAATCGAATACCCAAAAATCCAATCCAATTCAAATCCTTTAAATTCAAATTTAACAAGATTTGATTCGTATTTACACATCTGTATGCATCCGTACACATCTGTATGCATCCCAGTTATGCCATATACAACCCGTTTTCATCCTGCACGGATCCGTACAAATGAGTATGGATGCGAGAAAGATGAGCATCTTCAAGTACACGTCATGTACGAACCCGTACACATACAAATGTTCAGATAATTCGAACAAATAGTTCTGAAATTTGAAATTCGATTTGAAATTCAACACGTTGAATTGGATTTCAAACGCCTACAAACATCCGTGCACATCCCTAGTATGTACTAGCATTCACACATGAGAACACTAGTGCATATCAGTGGGTGTGCACTATTTCCGTCCTGTGGAAGGGATGGGAATTGGAGAAAGGCCCCAGATTCCATCATTCCCGGGGGAGACCAGCTGCCCTGAAGGCTTTAGCAGAGTAATGGAGACACAGCTGCTATAAATTTCTATAGTCAATAAATAAATCTAATACACTATTATTCTTAATCTAATGTCCGAATAATATCAATCTCAGAAAGTTGATACTGGCAGATTTTAGTCTCTATTTTAATGAAAAGAGATGGTGCATTTGCTGCAACTATTAATGTGAATACTATAATTTTATGGGATCTCTTAGAGTGGTTCTACACTGGCCCTCTGAAATACGGATCTATTAGATCCGTATTTCAGAGATCTGTGTCTAGCAAGATCCGTATCTAGTAGATAGAGATCTTCTAACACCCCTTCCATCTAACTCACAAGGGAAGGACGGATTTAGACATAGCCTCCGTGCTCCGAAGGCCCTCCCCTGGCCTCCATGATTCAGAGATCTGTGTCTAGGAAGATCCATATCTAGTAGATAGAGATCTTCTAACACCCCTTCCATCTAACTTACAAGGAAAGGACGGATTTAGACATGGCCTCTGTGCTCCGAAGGCCCTCCCCTGGCCTCCATGATTGGCTCCTCTGGAGCCAAGCATGGCGAGCCGGAGGCCTCCTATCTCAGGGCTCCCCCTCACCCCAGAAGCCGTGGATCGGAGCTGCTCGGGCCAGAGGGGCTTCACCTACACCCCCCTACCCACCCAGGGGCGAGTGCAATCCCCTCCTTCCCTTCAGGCAGCCAGATTGATTCTGGCTGCTGGGGGCCCAGCAAGCTTTGCGCGTGCGTGCAGTGTGCCTCTCTATTGGCCACGACCACATGCATGCACAAAGGGCCTCCTGAAGCCAGGCGCAGCCCTGGCCAATAGGGAGGCATGCTGCATGCACATGCAAAGTGCGCCTGGCCGCGGCAGCCAAAATCAGCCTGGCTGCCTGAAGGCAAGGAGGGGATCATGCGCACTGGCCCCGGGGTGGGTAAGGGGGTGTAGGTGAAGCCTCCCCTGGCCCGACCAGCTGCGATCCACGGCTTCTGGGGCGAAGGGGAGCCCTGAGATAGGAGGCTGGGGGGAGGGCCTTTGGAGCATGGATCCAACAAGGGGAAGTATTTCTTCACCCAGAGGGTCATCAGTCTATGGAATTTGCTGCCAGAAGAGGTGGTAACAGCTACCAGCCTAGATGGCTTTAAGGAAGGGTTAGACAAATTCATGGATGACAGGTGTATCAATGGCTACTGGAATGAATGACTAAGTATATCTTTCAGGCTGTGGGGACCAGTAGGATGCTTCTAAGGCCATTTGCTGGGATCTGAGAGCAGGGGAAGGTTTGTCCTTGTCTCTGTTTGAGATGCCCATGAGCATTTGGCGGGCCACTGTGTGCAACAGGATGCTAGACTAGATGGGCTGTGGCCTGATCCAGCAAGGCTTCTCTTATGTTCTTATATCTGGGTACTCCAATGCCCACATGGCTGTAAGTGTGTGTAATTTTAAATGTATGGAGACTGTTCCAGCTGCAGCATGGTGGGGGATCACTATCTGCATTATCCCTCACTAGCCGGTCAATTGCCTGCTGTCTGGAGGCGGCCAATTTCTGTCTCTCAAGAATGGTCCTTTCCTTATTGCTGTTGCTCCCAGAGCATGCGTTCTGTTTTATTAAATGCTTAACCGACTCTTCTACTGAATGACTTAGGGTGGGTAATAAAATCAAATAAAAATAAAAACTTAATAATTTAAGGCCATAAAAGAACCATTTAAATCAACAGAGCTCTAGAGAAAACAACAAGCAGCTTCTGCAAGGTCCATTTGGACAATGCTAGCTGCTGACGGGGAATGTGCCATCTGCTTGATGGAGTGGGCCCTGGAGGGCCATGCTTCCCAGAGGAGGCTATGGCCAACACAGGGCTTTCACCATGAATGCTCCCCAGGGCAAAAACCATGCTGGGGTGCACAGCAATTAGGAGGCTACTTTAAAGTGGTTCTTCTGAGCATTCTTGGTTGTGGGATGGTCCAGGCATCCACCACATGGACCACTGGTGCAGCCCAAGTAGCATGTGGAACCCAGCACTGTTACAGTGAGCTCAGAAATTAGCCTCCGGAACAGGTTGTTTGTGGTATGCCACCAAAGACACTTTGGAGGCTGGAGGTGAATTTTTGTTCTCCAGCCTTTGGGGGGAAAACTGGGTTGGGACCATGGCAAAGCAGATGCCTCCTTGTGCATGATGCCATGCTCCACTCTGGTCTTGACCTGTGTCAAGTAATCCAGACCAACACCAGCCTTCACATCTTGCTAATGGAGCAGAAGATCCTCTAGGCTGATTCCTTACTTTTGTCTGCCAGGTCTCCACATTACCATTCTTCTTCCAAAATACCTGGATGCTAGTGTGTATGTGCACACAGGTGTGTGTGTGTGCATGTGTGTGCTCACACATTCATGTGTGCATGTGTGTGTGTGAGTTGGAGGAAAATCAAAGGGAAGTGGGTGGGTGCTTGCTAATAGCTAAGTATTTTGAAACAGAAACAAGACGAGGAAGCAGCAGGCACGGTAAGAGGCTGGGATTGTCCCAGTATTGCCTCCTTATTTCTGGCTGGGATCATGAGAGGCAATTGCTGGATTTCAGGAAGATCCTGGAATTTCGTCTCACTTTCTAGAGATATCCTGACACTTTCAAGAAATTAGGTGTACAACCATGCCTTATACAAATGCACAGTTTGGTTCCCACAAACTACTGTGTAACACAAAACTTTGAGCCTTCTTCACGGATCCTTAATCCAGATTAAGGGTCTGTGCAGAACACTTCTAGGCCACATAGATCCACACGTTAATATGGATCTATGTGGCAACACACCCCTTAGATCTCCTTCCTCTGCACAAAACAGAATTAGATCTGGATTAAGGCAGTCCTTAATCTGGATCTCTTGTGGACCCATTTAATGGGGTCCACATGAGGATTAAGGGATTTGTCCCAGATCATGGGAGGCATGCAGATGGCATGTGCCACGATGCCCAGCGTTCCAGTTAGTGCATGCCCTCTCTGGGAGTAGCTTGGCCTTGTTTGGATGCTGGGTTCGTGCAACGGCCAAGTGAATACTACAGTGTGGACACAAAACACTGGTAGCAAGCGTTTCAACAGTAAACAAAAACAAGTTTATTATTATACACAAGCAATACTAAAAAGCTAATAAGGTTCAGGTAGTTGTTGGTTTAAATTTGCAAGTCTCTTAAAGCTAGGAGCTAACCCTTTCCTCTACAGGAAAATAGTTCGCCTTTTAAAAGACAAGCCTCCACACGTTCCTCTCCCTCTGACTTGCTTTGCCACAGCTCACGCCAAGCCAGTGTACCAGAACGTGGCCCTAGATGATCACAAGGCCCAGTCCGTCCTTGCTTGTCCGATCATCCAGCCTGGTCAGTTGCTAGTGAAGTCTCCCTCAGAGCTACAATCCACCCGATTGCCTCCTCCAGAAATCACTCAGCCCAAAAGACCACTGGTCAGCTACTGGTTCCAGCTCCCTCAGGATCAGCTCCTCTGTTCCCTTCAGCCTCAGTCCCAGCACGAAGACCCCTGGTCAACTACTGGTCTGGCTCCTTCAGGTTCAGCTCTCCTTCTCCTTTCAGCTCTTGTCCCAGCATGAAGACACTCTCTGCTGTACTCTGTGTTCATTTATACACACACCCCTGATCCTGATTGGCTATTACCGCAATAAAATGCTGCTGGAGCCTCCTAACAGAGGTTGCTGTCCCTCCAGCCTGATTGGTGGGAACTCCTTCTCTAGCCCCTCCAGCACTCAGATCCCCGGACAGCTTTTCCCTCCAAAACCTTACTCCAGCCAATCACTGCAACAGGGCCCGCACAGGATTTCCCGCTCTTTTTGCAGCCCAAATCCCAGGGTTCGCAACAAACTTTGCAACAAGGCTGGCTATTGCAACTTTGCAAGAAGCCTGCAATGCCAGAAAGCAAAGCAGTTTGCAGCCTGTACCCCTGAAACCGTCACAACCCCTCCCTTCCCCAAAAAAGACAAATGTACCTGGGGCACAACTGTCCCATGGACATTTGTCTCCCAAGGAGGAGCGTAACTTAACAATCTATCTAATAAACACATTCTATAAAAGTCCAAAGTCTCTGTAAAAGAATTTCCTTAACTAACTATATACAACTAAACACATTTCCCAAAGTCACTCAAATAGTCCACTGAGTCCAAAATCAGTCTGGTTCTTTGCTGGTCCCATCTGGCAGTGGTCCTGCTGTGGGATCCAGCTCCTTGCTGACCCGGTTGCCTGGAGATGCCGTCCTGTTGGTCTCCCCGGTCTCAGCGTAGGATGCTCTAGACCTTGGCCCTTCCGACCTGGCACCAGGTTCCTGGATCCCTTCCCGTGATGACCGCAACTCGACACTCAGATGGATCACCCACAGAAGAATTTGGAGTCCCAGGCTCCTTAGGACTCCTTTTAACACACCAGCCATTGCAGCTAACTCTCTGGCCATTTCCAATTCCATTTCCATTCTTTTCAACTGCATTTCTCTTTCTGCCCATTCCATTTCCATTTTTTTAATCTCCATTTCCCTTATCTTCATCTCCCGCTCAAACTCAAGCTTCAGTTTGAGCTCAGCAAGCCCCTTGTCCTGCGCCACTCGCGGCACAGCTTCAGGAGTCCCTGGGCCTGCACCCACACTTGGCTCTGGGGTTGAAACTTCCTGTTCCACCACAGACTCCATAATAGCTTTCCTTGGTTTGGCTCTGGGACCCTTGCCACTAACACGCCTAGCTGGCAGTCCCCCTGGACCCTTTGGAACAGCTTTAGCCCCTTTTCTAGTTAGCATCAAGTGTGGGACTCCCCACCACTTGATCTACCGTGCTGGCTGTTGATATTTGTAGCCAACCCACAGGGAACGTAATTCCCTCCCTGGTTCCGTACTTTACCCAGGCAGTTTACCTCCGGAACCAGGCTTATTTGGGTGTAGCCACGTGGTTCAGTGTCCGGCTGGTGACCGTACGTTTTACCCAAAGCACTTACCTCCGGCCACCAAAACTACTGACCCCACTATACTGTGGCTAGGCACACCCAAATGCTAGGGCTCACAGCACACCAGGTCCTTACAAAGTACCCAAAGCCTTTACCTCAGGACCTGTGTCTGCTTGCCCGTACCTACTAGCCCTCCCTGATGTCTAGCTCACTCACACTTCAGGGATGGAGGAGTTCTGACCCACAGGCACTACCGTAGGGCTCTGTGTCCAGACACCAGACTCATTCAAAAAGGAGCCAAACTCTGGCTGCCCTTCTCAATCACACACAGTATTGCTTGCTACTGCAGTATTCTGGCCAAAGCGGACTGAATCAAGATTCGTCCCGAGCTGCCACCAAATTTGCCACGATGCCCAGCGTTCCAGTTAGTGCATGCCCTCTCTGGGAGTAGCTTGGCCTTGTTTGGATGCTGGGTTCGTGCAACGGCCAAGTGAATACTACAGTGTGGACACAAAACACTGGTAGCAAGCATTTCAACAGTAAACAAAAACAAGTTTATTATTATACACAAGCAATACTAAAAAGCTAATAAGGTTCAGGTAGTTGTTGGTTTAAATTTGCAAGTCTCTTAAAGCTAGGAGCTAACCCTTTCCTCTACAGGAAAATAGTTCGCCTTTTAAAAGACAAGCCTCCACACGTTCCTCTCCCTCTGACTTGCTTTGCCACAGCTCACGCCAAGCCAGTGTACCAGAACGTGGCCCTAGATGATCACAAGGCCCAGTCCGTCCTTGCTTGTCCGATCATCCAGCCTGGTCAGTTGCTAGTGAAGTCTCCCTCAGAGCTACAATCCACCCGATTGCCTCCTCCAGAAATCACTCAGCCCAAAAGACCACTGGTCAGCTACTGGTTCCAGCTCCCTCAGGATCAGCTCCTCTGTTCCCTTCAGCCTCAGTCCCAGCACGAAGACCCCTGGTCAACTACTGGTCTGGCTCCTTCAGGTTCAGCTCTCCTTCTCCTTTCAGCTCTTGTCCCAGCACGAAGACACTCTCTGCTGTACTCTGTGTTCATTTATACACACACCCCTGATCCTGATTGGCTATTACCGCAATAAAATGCTGCTGGAGCCTCCTAACAGAGGTTGCTGTCCCTCCAGCCTGATTGGTGGGAACTCCTTCTCTAGCCCCTCCAGCACTCAGATCCCCGGACAGCTTTTCCCTCCAAAACCTTACTCCAGCCAATCACTGCAACAGGGCCCGCACAGGATTTCCCGCTCTTTTTGCAGCCCAAATCCCAGGGTTCGCAACAAACTTTGCAACAAGGCTGGCTATTGCAACTTTGCAAGAAGCCTGCAATGCCAGAAAGCAAAGCAGTTTGCAGCCTGTACCCCTGAAACCGTCACAGCATGCCACTGAAAAACACCCCTCAAGCTCCAAGGCTAGGAACGTTCATCACTAGCAAGAGAAAGTGTGTGGAAATCTGCAAAGCTATCATGAGTTTCACAGCCACAGGAAGGCGTAGGCCAGAGGCCTATTTGCACTCGGCTTTATTCTGGAGTATATCCTGGAATAGGGACTTGCTGTCTATATACTAGTGCAGGCTTCAGCAGGCCCAAAGTGAGGTCTGCCAGAGTCTGCATTAGCATGTGGACCACAGACCCCTATCCTGAGATATACTCCAAAAAAAGGCCAAGTGTGAATAGGGCCCAGACCAGGGCCATCAGGCCAGACAGCGTTGATCCTGCCCACACCTATACACAATCCAGATCAGTGGGTCTGGTTAATCTGGATCAAAACAGGAGTAAATCTAGAAAAAGGCCCTGTTGTTCAAGTAATTGCTAGCTTTACAAAATGGAAGTCATGGGCATCATGTTAGCCAGTAGCACTACATAGATGAGATCCAGTCAACCAATGTAACTCAATGCCACTGCAGAGGAAATTGTTTTATTTATGTTCCTGTTCCAGAAAATATCCACCCTGAGACCTTCAGGTATAGGCCAGGATAGGAATACAATGGATGCCTAAGTACATCACTCAGGCTGGGTGGGGGTGGGGGTGGGGGGACAAGCAGGCTGCTTCTAAGGCCATCTGCTGGGATTAGAGAGCAGGAAAAAGTTTGCCCTTGTCTCTGCTTGAGATGCCCATGGGCAATTGGTGGGCCACTGTGTGTGACAGGATGCTGGAATAGATGGGCTGTGGCCTGACCCAGCAGGGCTCCTCTTATGTTCTTACAAACAAACAAACAAACAAACAAACAAATATAAATAAATAAATAAATAAATAAATAAATAAATAAATAAATAAATAAATCTTTGCTTTGATTGGTTATGCAGCATAACTCAGTGACTGGCATTTCAGATTTTTCTGGACCAGAAAATGCCAACTGTGTATTTACACTGTGTGTATGTTAATGATTGTTTTAACCTTACTATAATTATGTACATATATACATATAAAACACACAGACACACTATCTTGTGTGTCGGCCTGCAGATGCTACACATTTTAATGACTGTGTAAATGAAATAGCATGTTACGCAGGACTGTCACACGCAAATAATTGCTATATTTGTCCATCCCTATTTTCAGTAGAGATGCTCTGTAAAAGTCACAGAACAGAAGGAACATCACAGCTATAAATTCATTCTCACTCTATTAATTGGATTTGACTGTGAGATTCCTACCCTGGTCCCTGTTGCTTTGAAAAAAAACAAAGTTAAAAATCTCTACCTGTTTCTAGACATGGGCTGCATCCAGACAGGGGATAAAAAGCATTATTATGATATGGCTATGTCAGGATTGCCACAGGTATCTGTGGCGACCCCAGCATAGACCCACGATGACAGGGTGAAAACTCACTATAGCCTGTTTCAAGAAAATCCAATACTGGATGATGGTTTTCCTGAAATAACTGGGAGCCACCATTTTGAATATGGCCACCGTCCATGTATGGAGCCCAAAAAAGGCAGCTCTGTGTGCACTGTGGTGGCAATTCTATCTGTCTGGATTAGGAATGTGCACGAATATTCAAAATATTCATTATCCATACGAATTTGGATGAATTCAGACGTTCATATATAAATAAAATGTTCAGACATTCATATTTTAGTCTTCGTATGAATATGAATATTCTGAGTTATTCATATGAATAATCTGGACGTTTGTATGTGTACGGATACATACACATCGCGTCTGTACCCATATGCATCTTGTGTGTATCTGTATGCATCTAAACGGATACATACAAGATGAAACGGGATGAAAACGGGATGAGTACAGATGCAAATGGATGCATACAAGATTTGGATGTGTACTGATGGCATATGAGATGCCATACATTTGTGTTTCTTTATTCGTACGAATTCAGATTTTCAAATATTCAATTCATTACAAATCAAATATCAAAAACTGCATTCCTAGTCTGGATGGTGCCACTGGGAGCTGCCATCTTGGAACATGACCATTTAATTCATTCCTTCATTCCTTCATTCCTTCATTCCAGCTTATACCCAAAGGTGTCAGTGCTGGTTACAGCATTAAAAACAGTAAACATATAAACTGAACATATTAAGACCACAATAATGCCTACATTTATTTATTTATTTATTTATTTATTTATTTATTTATTTATTTATTTATTTATTTATTTATTTATTTATTTATTTATTTATTTATTTATTTATTTATTTATTTATTTATATCCCGCCCCATACCCGAAGGTCTCTAGGCGGGTTACAACCTTAAAACAACAGATTAAAACAGAATGCACATTAAAAGACATTAAAAATTCAATACATATAAAACAATATACCACATGTTTAAAATGATAATGTCTGTACTGGGGGAGGGAACATTAACAGCTTAGCCAAAGGCCAGGGCAAAAAGGTGCGTCTTCACTGCCCTCCTAAATATATATAAGGAAGGGGCCTGACGCACCTCGAGGGGGAGGCTATTCCATAGTCTGGGTTCCATCACAGAAAAGGCTCTAAACATTTCCTTGTTTACCCAAAGGCCAGAGCAAACAGATACATCTTCACCGCTCTCCTGAACGCATGAAGTGAAGATGCCTGGCGCACCTCAGGAGGGAGACCATTCCACAGTTCCACTGAGATACCTCAATGTGCGCAACACAATATTGTGCAAAGAAAATGCCATTCCCACTACTGTAGCCAACAACTGGCCATTTTGGAGGGGCTTTACCCCAGAATGTCACCAAAAAGCACAATTTTCCAACAGCATTGGGAGGTGGCCAACATTGGCATTTTGTTGGCAGACTGGCAGGGCTGGCAGACTGATCCAAAGCCACATTCAAGCTGCTTCTAACATGTGGCCCTGAAAGCCAGATTTAAGTCTAGGATTTCCCACACCATCTTAAAAGTGGCAGCCCAGTGTTGGACTGAGCACCTGAGAACTCACTGCACGCAGAAAAAGAAAAGGAACATAAAAAAGAGGTTAACACAGCAAGTTCCCCAAAGTTCAGTCAGATGTTGTGCCAACACAAGGATCAACACCCGTTCGAAAAGTCCTCTGGCTCACGTGCCGCTGATACCGACCCCAGAGCCGCGGGACTGGAGCGGTGAGCTGTCCGCGATTTTGTTTCCTGTGGCGCCCGGGATGCAGGGGAGGGCCTTCGGAAGCAGCCAGTCCTGCTTCCGCCCTTCCCAACATGGCAGCCGGAGGGACATCCGTTCTCTCTCCTGTCTGTGTGCAGAAGCGTCCTCCTTTGATGCGGATTTCCCACACAAGAAGGGATTAAGACCTAATTTTTCAAGCCTTTCCAGGAACCAGTTTTAGCGGTGCCAAGACCACATTAGAGACGGATCTCACATGAGCCTGTGCAGAAGCGGCGTCCTCAAAGTGTCCCGGATCTGGCCTCCAATGTGGAAGTTCCAATGTGTTCTGTATGTGTCTTTAATGTGTTTCTAAATGCATTCTAACGGCCTGTGTGGAAACACCCTTAGAGTCAAAGATCTTTAATATATTATCTCTGTCTTTGAAAGAAAAAATGCTTGGAGAACTCCAATGCAAAAACTGAAGCCCTTCTTGAATTGCTCATCACTGAAAACCTACCCGTCGTGCAGGAAACTGCTACTCCAAAGAAGAGAAATCCAAGTTTAACGAATCAGAGAAGGAAAGTCTTTGAGACACTGGCCCAATGATAACTATTCTGCATTGATTTCTCCTTCTTCCTTTTTAAAGCGTAAAACTATTGAAATCTTTAATGGGGAATGGGTAGAAGAGAAAGGAGGTAGAAATTAAAACAGTTCAGACTACGCTGAGGAGTAATTACTCCGCACATGTGTCATTTCCATTGTGCAAAGCGCAATTCTCTCCATTGAGGCTGCCTTCTTTGGTTCCCGCTCTCTCACTCCCTTGTTTGATTTTTTTTGTTTTGTTTTTTAAATAATTTCTTTTCTTGTCTCCCTTTTTTTTCCCTCCAAGAAGAAGAAGAAGAAGAAGAAAAAAAAACTTTTCTTTCTCCACCTCGCTCCTGCATGACAACGGAACAGATGGCAGTTTAAGGGGAGAATTTATGAGAGGCGCAATCTTAATGTTCCATAAAGAAGAGCGAGAGAGTCACATCAAAACCACTGACAAATGCACTGGCTAATATTAATGCACTTCCCATTCATCCAATATGCTTCCTAATTGCTTTTCTGTACATAATAATGCGGCACCTGCTGCTCAACATTGTGGGCGCATCAGGATTCCTCCAAAGTCAAACAGCTCCTGCAACTGGTCGGCTCCCAGTGATAAATGTAGAGCACTGTATCACACACAGTTCCTGTCAGTCCCGTAATTAAAATTTTATACTTACAGAAAAAGATAGTAAACAATTGGTCCTTAAATGGATTCACAAGAGGAACTCGTGTTTCAGCCAACTTTCTAATTAGCATGCATCACGGCTCCCTAATATATCCATGACAAGAAGGAGGAAGAAGGAGGAGGGCGAGAAATGGTTCAGGGGAGGTGTTTGTTTTTAGGAAATCTTGTGTCTCTCTCTCTCTCTCGGATGTTGATGTTCAGCTACACAGATCAAGAAACGCCAACCACCTCCTTGTGTTCTTCTACTCATTTAGTTGCGCATTACTGGCATCATGGCGTGTCTGCCACCATATTCTAGAGAATCCAGAGGTCTGATCCACAGATCCAACAAAGGCGCAATCCTTGCAAAGGCAGACTCCATCACTCATTTCAGGAAAAGTAGCAGATTTTTTAGAACATGTGGACACGTAGGGCCTTTTTGAATGGGGTCTCGATCCCAAGCAAGGGCCTCTGTGGTCACTTCTGGGCCTCGTCAATCTGTGAAGCTCCGCCACCTGCAGGTACACTCTGCCTGCATTAGATGGAGCGCAATCCCAATTAGCGAGGCCCTGAACACATCACTGGCAGCCTTGTTTGAAGGTGACTATCTGCAGACTAGGCGCCCTGATCCCAACTGAAGAGACGTGCAGTGCAGAGACACGCATAACCACCACCACCCTCATGTTCAGGACCACTAGGACACCAATTTTAGAACATGTGGAAACTTAGGTCCTTTCTGAATGGGGTCTTGAACCTGAGAAAGGTGGTTTTCTTCTGGGCCTCATTTGATTCTTCAGGTAAATGCAAATAGGAGGAAGATGTGGGAGACTCGGAGTGGCATATTGCCCTTTGATATGAGAAAAGCTTCATTTAATCAGCAATCTTGTAGGGTGTACACAGGATTGTAATCCCTCTTTCACTGAGTTACAAAATCACTTCCTCCCAAATTACCTGGATCCAGGCCCACCTTGTGCCCTACAAACTAATCATAATTCCTTCCTTCCTTCCTTCCTTCTCTCCCTCCCTCCCTCCAAACTTCCAAATTAGTATGGTTCCTGCCTTGGTTGTGGCTGCTGTGGAAGGAAGATAACACACAGGGCTTGTCCCCATGCTGAAATTATTCTGAGGTCACCCTAGGAGTGTCTCCATGCAAAGCTGTAATATGGGCTACATGTGAGACAACACATGTCAAAAAAACCCTCACTTAGCAAGTGTACTCCTTCCGAAATAGGAAATTAGCATGTATTGTCCTGGGGTCATGCAGACGCTCCCAGTTTATTTGGGCTGGAGCTTGGTGTCCGCAGTATCAGTGTACAGGGTTTTGCCTCTGCTTCCTGTTCCTGCTGTGCACGCTGTGATCAGCAGCCACTTGGGGATTTCTTTAAATAAATGGCTACAGTTATTACACCCCCCTTCTCTGATAGCAAGTCTGGGACCTGAATTGGGAGAAAAATTTGAGCCGGTTGCAAGTGGGGGGTGCCCGCTGTCATGTGGATGTGTGCACCTCCACTAATCTGTGGCAGCCAAGGAAAAGGAATGATCTGCTTTTAGTTATGCTTTTAACTAGCTTTTGGTTATGCTTTTAACTGTGGTAGCCAAGGAAAGGAATGATCTTTGTGTTCGTGGAGGTGCAACTGAGGTCTTTGCCTGTCATTGCTGCAGCTGTTTGCCTGTCATCGCTGCAGTGGGCGGGACGGGTTATGGTGACGTCAACCAAGCTTCCTATCAGGGGAGGGGTGGGTGGGGTGAAAAAGATGCGGGTTCACATTGGAGCTTCCATGGGGACAGGCATGTACAATTTGAATCTGTGTTGCCCCAAACCACATGGGGATGCTTTATTGAGAGTTACAACACGGATTTTTATGACACGCGTCACGAGCGAAGCAACCGGCTCCCATGGGGACGCGTCCAAAGTCTCTACTTTCTCGTATACTGTCCCATATTCTCGTGCCAGTCCATATATTAGCAGTCTGAAGTACAGCACAGTTCCTAGCGCTCAGTACACTTTGCAGCTCTCTTTCACTTGATCTTAGCTAATGGGAGGAAAGGGGGTCATCCTGGTTTCTGGCTTCCACCATTGAATTTTTAAAAAGTTGGGGGGGGAGTTAAACCCATTTTAAAACCTTAGCAAGGAGATATTCAAAACAATACTTAAAACTGGGTGAAATGTGGAAACATTAATAGAAGAAATACCTGGATGAAACGGTAAAACTTTCACTGGGATCTAAAAAACATGATAGGGGGCACCACACAAGCATTAGGGGGGACAGCATGGCAGATTGTAGGGGCCACCACATATAAGTCCTCTTTAGAGCCAGTTTGGTCTAGTCGGGGAGCCAGATTCTTATCTGGGAATACCGGGTTTGATTCTGCACTCCTCCACAAAGCCAGCTGGGTGACCATGGGCTAGTCACAGCTCTCTTCTGAGCTATCACAGCCCCACCCACCTCACAGGGTGTCTGCTGTGGGGAGAAGAACAGAAGGTTTGTCAGCCACTTTGAGTCCCCTGAAATGGGTGAGAAAAGTGGGGTAGAAAGGGCAGCTCTTCTTCTTCTTCTTCTTTTTCTTCTTCTTCTTCAAGTTGGGCTGCAGCCCTGAAGGCACCATGAACAGGAAAATATCCCATCTTTCTCTGCTCTTCACCTGAGGCCTATTCACACTTAGGCCTTTAGCATGCCATTAGGACAGAGCTGTCCTAACTGCATACCAGAGGCCTAAGTGCAAATTCAGCCCTGGAGCCTGATTCTGCAAATTCTACCTGTGTGGATGTAGCCCCTATGACCTCCTCTATTAAATCTCTGTCCCGGCCAGGTGCTTTGCAGCCAAAATGAGAGAAGAACCACATCACTTCTCCTGATCTCCTTGGGGAGCCGGAGAAGAAAAATAAATAATAATCACATTTATTACCGGACCAAGTCCACGGGAGTCTGGCCATTGCTTCATAATAAAGATGAATCAGGAACCAAATGAAAATTTACGATGATTTCAGTCACAATAAGGAAAAGAAGGAGAAAGGGGGGAAATGTACAGCCCGAGCCAATCCTAACATTCATCGTTAGATGTAAAAATTCACGACTCTCCATTCCTCAGTGCTGACAGGTACTTTTTCAAAAGAGCTAGAACACTAAAGAAATAGCATCCCTTTGTAAATTACAGGGAGTGGTACCAGTTTTTGTTTTTCATTATTTTTTCCACTTGCACTGTGAGCTCACTCACAGCAAGAGAGATTAGATTATAATGCATATTTCCTGGTGGGTTTTTCTGGGGGTGTCCTTTAAAAAAAAACCTTCCATACTTTATAGAAGAAATATAGCGTCAGCCTGCAATCCTATTAAGCCTCCTTTTATATTAACCCAACTTCACAACCTACATCATTTAAAACATAATTGCTAATATATTAGAGTTATTTCCACTGTATCTAATTAGCTTTTCATTGTTTTAACCTAAGTGCAATAATATCAAATCATGTTTCTCAGTCTTCCTTATTTCCAGGCACAATTGGATGTACTTTCTCCTTTTGGTTTTTGTTCTTTTTCTTTCTTTCTTTCTTTTTTTTTTTTTGGAAGCTAATTACAAAACACTTTCAAGATCATTATTTTTAAAAACAAGAGAAAGTCGAGAGAGAATAAAACTCTTTGGAGCCAGGAGCAAAATGAAATTCTGCTGAGACTGACTGATTAAAGGGCATCCTCCGGATCTCAAAAAGAGGCACTGAAACAAACATACAAACAAACAAACAAACAAACCTGAAAACTTTGGTCAACCAGAAAGGCTGCAAATAGGTCATTTGTTACGACATGCTATTTATGCCATATGTCCAAAAAGGCAGCTTGATGAGTAAATAAATAAATAAATCTCTTGTCTTCTCCAGGCAAAGTGCTTCGGTCCAGGTAAGCGGCCTAAGGGAGATGCATCAGGTGTGTTTACTGCGGCTAGCCTAAAACCCCAGATGTCTCCTGCAATGCAAAACAGCTGATGTTTAAAGGGCAGTGTGTTGATGTCCAACGTTTCCCACTTTCTTTCCAGAAAGCAGCGCAGCTGTCTCTGCTAGCCTCAAGCAGTTCGCTCATGTAAACACAGCGCTGGCCTGTGAATTCAGGAAGAGAGAGGGGGGGAGGAGAGGAAGCATGTGGGACAGCCCCCCCCCCCACTCGGGGATTACGCAACTTTAGGAAGCAGGTGAAAGCCTGCAAGTCTGAATCCTGAGGCACGCTTTGGAAAGGCTACGAGGTGGCTACAGGAGATCGGACACCCTGCTTGAGGAATTTCATTCATCCCATCAAAGTCCTTCCTGCTGCCCTCATCCTTTCAGGATTTGATATTCACTAAGTATTTCAATTTATCTTCAAATGTGCTTGATGGAATTTGCTGACTCCAGTTAATACCAGTTATTATTGTTTTTGTTGTTATTATTATTACTATTATTGACATAAAGTAACAGTGACACACAGCAAACAAAATATTTAGGCTGGTTTTGGTCATTGTTATCACCGGTCGGGCCTTTCCCAAACACCTAGGACTGAGTGATGTATCGGCGAATGATACATGCAGATACCAGCAAGGTGGCTTTCTGTAGCTGGCAGATGGATATTTTGTTGATGCCAATGCCTTTCAAGTGCCCACTAAGATCTTTCGGCACTGCCCCTGGTGTGCCGAGAACCACTGGGACCACCTTTGATGGTTTATGCCAGAGTCACTGTAAGTCTTCATATCTGGTAAGTTTTTTTAACTGTTTTTCATCAGTCTTGCTGTCGCCTGAAATAGCATCATCAACAATAAACAGTTTGTCTTTCTCCACAATTTCTGGCATAATGTCTGGCGTGTTATGTTCCAGTGCTCGATCAATCTGAAGTTGGAAGTCCCACAGTAGTTTGGCTTGTTTGTTTTCAAGCACTTTTTCTGGTTTATGGTCCCACCAGTTCATGGCCACTGGCAGATGGTAGTTCCAGTGTATCATTTGTGCCACTACGTTGTGCTTCTGTTTATAGTCCATCTGTGTGATCTATTTATTTTAATTTTAATTTTTATTATTGTTGTTGTTGTTAAGTTTATTTATAAAGCGCCATAGCACTGTACAAAAATAAATGGAGTTAAAATAGAATTGTACACAATATTCCAAATGTGGCCTCACCATAGATTTATAAAGAGGCAAAATGACACTTGCTGACCTATTTTCTATTCCCTTCCTAATTATTCCCAGCATAGAATTTACTTTTTTCGCTGCTGCTGCATACTGGGTTGACACCTTCATTGAACTGTCCACGGAAACCCCGAGATCCCTTTCCTGGTGTGTTGCAGAAAGCTCAGACCCCATCAGCTTATAGACATAATTTGGATTCTTGGCCCCGATGTGTATTACTTTGCACTTGTTAAGATTAAAGCACTCACCCAATGCCAAGAGATCCCTCTGGAGCTCTTGGCAATCTCTTTTGGTTATTACTACCCTAAATAATTTAGTATCATCAGCAAACTTTGCTATTTTACTATGTACCCCTAGATCATTGATGAATGTGTACAGAAATGTACGAGATATGTATGTACAGTGGTACCTTGACATATGAGTTTAATTCGTTCCGTAACCTTGCTCTTATGTCAAATCGCTCGTATCTCAAAGCAATTTTCCCATTAATCCATTCCAGCTCCCAAAACACCACCTCAGTTGTTTTTGTTATGTACTGTACTGTATTTACATACTCGTATCTCAAATCTTGCTCTCATCTCAAAGCAAAATATCACTCGCTCGGCGGCTTGTATCTCAAAACACTTGTATGTCAGGGCACTTGTATGTCGAGGTACCACTGTACCTGTATAGATATGAATGTCCAAATTATTCATATAACTTGAAATATTTGTACTCATTGGAATTTGGAAATCTGAATGCCCAAACATTTGATTCACATATGGATTCGTACGAATAATGAATATTTTGAATATTCGGGCACATGCCTAGAGTGAACATCTGTATGCAGATACCAGGCCTCAAGGCGAGTATTGGCCTAACCTATGCATGTCTTGGATGGAGATATTCAACACTCTCTGGATGAGGCTAATATGGAATGACATCCTGCAACATCTGGACAACTGGAGGAAGGGGATTAGCATCCCTGGCTTGTCGGTTTGTTTGCGTTTTTATCTCGACCTATAGCAGAAGGTCTCAGGATGGGTGACAGTAGTCCAAAACAAAATATAAAATGAACAAATCAAAATAATAAGATGTCAAGGTAACAACTGAACGTGAGGAGGGAAGGTAAAGCAAAAGCCAGGATACATGATATGTTTTTAACAATTTTATGAAAGTGTTAACTGAAGGGAATTATTGAGTAGAACATAAAAGAACCATTGCGAGCTGAAAGAGCAAAATATTGGTGGACCTTCCCAACTGTCCACACTAGAGATGGATGGACTCAGTCTAACAAAGGAGAGAAAGAAAGGTGTTTGGTTTTCTTATATTTTGAAAAGGAATGAAATAAATGAAAGCTTTTCGAGAATTTTTGTTTTCTAAAAATCTCTTCTTTTTTTTAAAAAATGGTAGAAACAGTTCATTTTCCCTGCTAATTTCTACATTTTTTTCCCTCAAGAAGGAGAGGAGGCCTGATCGATTTCTCAGTAATAGAGTAACTGATAACTGTTATGAAGGAACACGCAACCATGCTTTAACTGGAAATGATTTTTGCTAGGAACTGTGGGATTTTCTATTATCTCCTCAGGTGAAAATGGCACTCTTAATTTCTGCTTAAATAGTATTCAAAAAGGCATTGCATGTTTTTAATGAGCCCTGTCCAAAATATGGTGGAGCTTAGTTGCTTGCTTGCTGTTGTGAGGAAAAGGAAGACGAAGCAGAGAGTGGACTCATTTGGAGTGAAGATGAAATTCAAAGGTCCACACACAAAAAATGGCAAAAGTCTTCACTAGGAGAGAGGAAATGGGTCATCAGTCTATGAAATTTACTAGAAGAAGAGTTGGCTTTTCTACCCCACTTTTCTCACATTTAAGGGGACTCAAAGCAGCTGACAAAGCTTTCTATTCTTCTCCCCAAAACAGAACACCCTGTGAGGTGGGTGGGGCTGTGAGAGTGCAGAAGAGAGCTGTGGCTAGTCAAAGGTCACCCAGCTGGCTTTGTGGAGGAGTGTGGAATCAATCCAGATAAGAGTCTGGTTCCCTAACCATTAGACCAAAATGGCCCACCAGAAGAAGCAGTGACAGCAGCCAACCTGCATAGATTTAAGGAAAAAAAACCTCAACGGTGAAGTACCACCTCTGGGTTGGAGAGACAGGCAGGATGCCTCTAAAGTTCATTTCCAGGGAGTCGAGAGCAGGTGAATGTTTTGCCTTGATCTTCTGCTTGGGAATGCCCAGAAGGAATTGTTGGCCCACTGGGTAAGTCAGGATGCTGGACTAGATGGGCTTCGGCCTGATTCAGCAGGGCTCTTCTTATAGGGTTAGCTGAATTCATGGAGAATTGATGCCTTGATGCTGCCTCCTCTGTAAGCCATTTGTAGGGAATTGAGAGCAAGTGGAGAGTTTTCCTTTGTCTTCTGCTTGAGGATGCTTGGAAGCAATGCTGGGTCACTGTAGCCTTGGTCACACCTTGCCAAAATAATCTGTCTTATTAAGAAGCTGGACTCAAAATGCACAAACTCCAATCACACCCAATATCTGATAATTCTTCCTCAGTTCATCCTCAGTTTGGGTCGCTATGCAGTTAGGGAGGGAGGGAGGGTGGGAGTGAGAGGAAGGAGTTTATATTTTTAATTATGTTTTACCATTTGATATGTTTTAATCCCATTGTCACCCACCCTGGACCATTCGGTGAAGGGCAGGGTATAAATTTTCTAAATAAATAATATTTTTATTTTTATCCTGCCCTATATATCCAAAGGTCTCTGGGTGGGTTACAACGTATAAACTGAATACATTAAAACCAATAACATATTAAAACCATAGCAGTGTCTGAATGTGGGGAGGAAACAGCTGCTAATACATACATACATACATACATACATACATACATACATACATACATACATACATACATACATACATACATACATACATACATACATACATACATACATACATACATACATACATACATACTTCATCTGTTTGTTTTGGATTAAGCAGTAGATGAAAGAAAAAGGTAAGCCCCATTTTCACTTCTCAGTGTAATCACTTCAGACTGATTAAATAGCAAGAAAACATTTTGCAGCAAAATTCCAACCATGAGGCTTGATTAACTACATGGAGAGTTTCGTGCAGGTTTCTTGGCAAAGCTATGGAAGTGGTTTGCCATACCATCGCCTTGAGAGATGTCAGGGTTTGAACCTGTGATCTTCTGCTTTCTGCTGAGCTATGGGCATTGAACACAAACATCTGTATATGTGATGCTAGTCTGCAAAGAATCATTTCTTCACTTCTAGGTGTCATATAACCTACAACGCTGGCTTCCTGCCATGCTGTTTCTTGCTAATCTTGCTTGTGTCATTTCCCTGGAGTGTTAATTTATTGGAGGGGGAGGCAAGGAGAACCTCTTTCTGAGCATTTTGACTTATTTTACTTTTCTTCTAAAACTGAATTATGTGGTTAGCTTCTTGAATGTCCCTCCACGACACTTCTCTCTTTGGCTCTAAATCCAAAAGGTGTATAATGCAATTAATAACTCCCCCCGAAACCAGTGCAAATAAAAGCAGATGGGCCTTGGACAAGATGATAAGGAAGAGCTAACGTGACATTCTTGAATAAAGAAACTTCATCAGTCAGACTGATCACCAGTTTGGTCTAGCAGTTAGGGAGCCGGACTCTTATCTGGGAATGCCGGGTTCGATTCCGCCCTCGCCCATGAAGCCAGCTGGGTGACCTTGGGCTAGTCACAGCTCTCTTCTGAGCTCTCACAGCCCCACCTACCTCAGAGGATGTTGTGGAGGGAAGAACAGAAGGTTTGTCAGCCGCTTTGAGTCCCCTTAAATGGGTGAGAAAAGCGGGATAGAAAAGCCAACTCTTCTTCCTCCACAAAGCCAGCTGGGTGACCTTGGGCTAGTCACAGCTCTCTTCTGAGCTCTCACAGCCCAACCCACCTCACATGGTGCCTGTTGTGGGGAGAAAAACATAAGGTTGGTCAGCTGGATTGAGTCCCCTTAAATGGGTGAGAAAAGCAGGGTAGAAAAGCCAACTCTTCTTCTTCTTCTTTTAGAGACTGGAGGCATTTCTGCATGTGGCTTCCTGTCTGCTGGATGGGGAAAGTGCATTACCCAAGAACGTGTACTAGCATTTGCACTAGGGAATGCTAGAACATGCCGAACCAAGCTCCATGTGCCCAGAGACTTACCTGGGTCCAGGTGCATCTCCAGGCACCGGCAGCACATGTCTGGGAGCCACCATCTTCTTTTTAGAGCCACAATGGCAGTGATGATCCATGCACGCGAAGTTGCCTTTGGGGTCGTCTGAGGTGTGGCACCTTAGACCACCCTGATTCCAGCAGAGGTGCAAATGGTCACTCCTCTGGCTAGAAAAGGTAGGGTTTAGGTAGGGACTGGGACCTGTGTGATGCATGATTTCATGTACCAATGCTAGTAGACACTGGAGTAGCATCTGGTAAGGCAGGAGGCGTTTCTGGGTTGAAAACGCCTCCTTCAAATACAGATGCACAATAGCAGAAGCTACCCCATTATAGGGATATGCAAGAATCTTCTAAACATTCAAATTTCAATTGAATTCAATTGAATGTGGACATTCGAATTCAAACAGAATGTCTTCACATTCGAATTTAAACATTTGAATGAATTTTGAATGTTCCAAAGCATTCATTTGACTCATTCGAATGTACAGATACGTATATATTACATACGAATATCATAAGTATCTGTACACATTTGCGCTTATAATATGGAACGAAAACGGGATGCATATGAAATACATTCAGATACATATAACACATACAAATGTTGTCAACATTCATATCTTCAAATTCGTCTTCATGGAACTTTATTGTCTCTCTATTGTCCTTCTATTCCAGCTCACTTTAAAATGCCGTTCAATTCTGGAATAAGCGTCTGCATGAGGAGGAACAAAATATGTGTTTAAAACACACCTACCGTCCCCATGGAAGCGTGTTTTCTTTGCCCGCATCTTTTTTTCCCTGCCCTCTCTGGTTGATAGAGTGCTGGTGGGAATGGGGAGGGACCATGCTCTGCACGGCCACAGCCAGCAAGACAACCCCCAACAAGTCCAAAAGAAAAATAGCCATGGGTATTCACAAGTTCTCTCCCCTGCCTGCAAAACCCACCAGAAACGTTTATCACTTTGGGATCCAGAGCTTGCTTCCAAAGATAGTGATTCCACTGTAAAAATCCACCCCGTACAGCAGCGGTTTCACTGTAGCAATCCACCCACTTCACACCTGATAACAATGTTGCAATTCTGCACAGTCCTGGCTCTTTAAAAGTTCTGACCTTTAGAAAGGGAAAGGAAGGAAAGGTGCTGCAGTTCTGGGAGATGTGTGAATGTTTAAGGCTGTGTGTGCAGGCGGCGGCGGCGGCAGAGCCAGGGTGCTTTTTTCAGAGATCTTGTGAGTAACATAAGGCTGAAAAAAAGAGGAAAGATGGGACCGCGGCCGGCAATCCCCACTCCCAAATACCTCTTTTGCCACGGAGTGTCTCCATGCACGATGTTGCTAGGAATACCCGCGGCTTCCAAAAAGTGCATTGGTAGTCTTGTTTAAAGGGGGGGGGTCTTTCTTCCGTGTATGATTGAAGGAAGGAAAGTCCACAAATAAAGTGGATTGAGCTAAAAGGTTGTGAGCGGTGAGATCTGAGAATTAAAGTGAAGGTGTGACCACAGCCTTGGTCTACTGCAGAGATGGGTCCACTTGCTAAACTGGCCAACAGAGGCCTGCATCCTGACCAATATAATAGGACCATCTTTTTTTTTCTCAGCCAGGGCCTACCCCACTTCAGATACACCTCTGTGCCCCTCCAAGATCCTGGTCGCACAAGTGTAAGACAGGACATCCCATTCATTGATTTGAACTGAGGTCGTACCAGTCCTGGCCACACTTAGATCATCCTCAGGCCACCCTCACTTTGGGCCCCATCGGTCACACCTTTCTCTGTGATCAGCCTGAGCCTCCTCCATGGAACTCTTGGCTCACCACCCCTTTTGCTGTGTCAATTCTGCCTCCTTTCTTATTGGATACCATTGTGTTACTCAAGGGAGGTGAGGGTGTGTGTTTGCGGTTCTTTTTAAAGCCTGCTCCCCCAACTCCACGCCCCCCTTCTTTTTTATATGCTTTTCTTCTCTGTGCGATTATTTTTTTTAAAAAAATAATAATTTGCAGAAAAATGCTAGAAAGGGGAATCATATAAATAAACTGAGGAGAGAAGGGGAGGTGCCTCATGAACTCCAAGCATGCACGTTGGCTGAAAGGAAAGACTGGACTCACCCACCATAGCACAGTTCAGCCTCCTTTAGCCCGTACCCTCACTCACAACTGAGGAAGCAAAAATGGCCTGGCATGCCAGAATGGGCTGAGTCCTGTAAAAAGGAGGGCTAGAGTTAAGACGGTCTAACAGGAGTAGGCCGGCTTGAAAAATGAATTAAATAAAAATAGTGTGAGTACCATGACCTGAAGATGACCTGGCGCCATCCTAAACTACTAGTGTGACCCGGGCCCAAGAAGAAACCAGAGTGACACTGAAGGAAGGAGATGGAGCGGTGTGAGAAACAGAAAGAGAGAAAATCCCTTTTTGGAGCTTGACCAAATTTCCATTTTGCCCCCGTAAGTGTAAAACGCAGCTTCAATATTTAATGAAATGCTTAGCTGCTGCACCTGGATACATCGTCAGCTCCGCTTCCCTTGTGGGTCATTACTGCAGCCATCTGAAAGGGGACAGACTGTTCATCTAGGACAGTAATGCCTGCCTTGAAAGCGCAAAAGCTGCAAAACAGCAGGAAGCCGAGTGATGCTGGTGGTGATCCTGGAGAACAAACCCAGCCAAGAGGCGAAATCCTGTTTCCGATTATCGACTGGGAGGCAGTTAGCCATAATTCTGGAAGTTGGCACTTGTCGCCTTGGATCTAGATTGGGTCCCTTGGTCCCTGTTTTCTCCTCCGGGTCTACCGAAAGCAAGCAAAAGTGATCTGTCGGCAGGAAGAAAATAACATCAACACACCCTAGCCGAGCTAATGATTCAGTGCGCTGATACTTTAAGCTTTCACAAGCAGATGTCCTAAATTAATATACATTTTCAGTGGATTTTTACTGGGGAAGCGCTGGGCTTTTTGTCATTTTGTCCATTTTGTCCTCACCAGAGAGGTGCCAGACTCTGCCACATAAGAACCCACAAGTCTCCCCATGGCATGCACGCACATAGGCGCATACACACTTCTGCTCCGACTAATGGAATTTAATTACCTTAGTGGTATTAATCATCTCTACTGTAGAGCAAAGTGTATTTTATTAGCACTTTTAAGGGTTATTGGCACAGTTATTTCAAATGAACTGTCAAACTGCTTTACGTGTCAAGCATGCCAGCGGTTTGAAATTCTGCAGCACAGGTGGGGGAGAAAGAATAAGAAATAGCAGCCTTTAAAACACACACACACACACACATTTTTAAAGGTGCCTTCATGCACACTGAGGTGCAATTTCACCAAAGGGTTTAGAAAATGATACAGAAGATGCTGTAGGGAATAAGAGATCTCCAGTTTCAAGGGGCAAAAGAACATAAGAGAGGCCCTGCTGGATCAGGCCACAGCCCATCTAGTCCAGTATCCCGTCGCACACAGTGGCTCACCAAATGCTCATGGGCATCTCAAGCAGAGACGAGGACAAACCTTTGCCTGCTCTTGAATCCCAGCAAATGGCCTTAGAAGTGTCCTGCTTCCCTGCCCCAGCCTAAAAGATATACCTAGGCATCCATTCTAGTAGCCATTGATACATCTGTAGTCCATAAATTTAGTAGCCATTGATAACATCTGTCGTCTCATAGATGCCTCCAAACTGTGTACTCCAAAGTAGGGATATACACAAATATTAAAAACATTTGAAATTCGATAGAATTCAATCGAATTCTGACATTTAAATTTGAATCGAATGTCTATACATCCAAATTTAACATTTAAATGAATTTTTGAATCTTTTGAATCATTCTTGCGAATTATTTGGATATATATTGTATATTCTGGCATATAAGACTACTTTTTAACCCAGGAAAATCTTCTCAAAAGTCAGGCGTCGTCTTATACACCGGGTGTCGTCTTCTTATACATCGTCCTTTCCCTACCTATGTGCAGATGGGGAAGTGTACTCAACGCGTTTGGGCTGAAGACCCTCCCCCGGCCTCCCCTGATTGGCTGCCTTGCAGTCAGGGGTGGGGAGGCCAGTTGAGTCCCTTCCCTGGGGTCCTGCCACCTGCATCAGCCAGGATCAGGCCTATGTAAGTGGCGGGACCCCCACCCAGCACCCCAACCTACTCCGGGGTCATGTGCACGTGTGAAAGGGGCTTACCTGCCGCTGCCAGCTCGATTCTGGCTAGAATAGGTTGGGGACGTTCTGACATGCTCGTGGGGCCAGCTGATCCTGGCCGATGCAGGTGGCAGGACCCTAGGGAAGGGGCCCTACTGGCCTCCCCACCCCTGGCTGCAAGGCAGCCAACTGGGGGAGGCCGGGGGAGGGCCTAGCTGTCACAGAGGGAGAGCGTGCAAACACTCTCCCTCTGGAACAGCTGGGAATGTGCCGAACGCACGGAGGATGCTTTCAGAGCGGGTTTTTCTGCTCTGAAAATGGAATGCGTGGAGAGCACTTGGGGATGCTTGGGGCAGTCCAGAACAGATCTGGCCATCCCTGACATGTGAATGCAGCATCCCCCCATGTCCTCCATGCGTTCAAAAACCTCTCATACGAAAAGGCCTCATGTGAAGGTTTTGCCTTTGTCTTCTGCTTGAGATGCCCAGAAGCCATTGGTGGGCCACTGTGTGAGACAGGATGCTGAACTAAATGGGCTGTGGTGCAGTCCATCAGGGCTCCTCTTATGTTCTTAACATTTGACCCACCACTAAGAGAAGTCTATTTTTCTCGGTTTCTCTCCTTTATGGGTAAGAAATGCCATCCACCAATACTAATCAGGATATACCAATGCTGCTTCTTTCCTTTTTTGTCTGTTATATTTCATTATTCGTGTAGCCTGCTATCATTTTATTGTTTTACCTCTGTGGTTAGTTTAGTTTCAGAGTTCTTAAAAAAGAGAGTTTATGACATGGCTTTTCTCCCCTACCCCCGTTAGATTTCTCAACATTCCCTTGTATTTGGAGAATCCATGCTTGAAAAAAGGGGGAAGTTCAGTTTCATTCCACTATTGATCTGTCAGACAAGAACCTAATCAATCTTCTTTATAAGCTATTAAAGCAGAGCAAGAGAAATGAACTCACCTGATACATTCAACATTGATTGCTTCTTTCTAAGAACTGAATGTCAGTCTTATCTGCTGCTACAGCTGCGATTCAATTTTTCAGAAACAAGTTTTTCCTCTTGTTAGTTTCCCAAGAAATAAAAGAATGCATTTTTATGTCCTGTCCCCCTCTTTCCCACCCCCCAAAAAGGTCCTGTTCACATTATGTATAAAATTAAATTAAGCATTTAATGTGGCAAATTTTGAAGTTGGTAGGATAATTCTAGGCAGGTTCCTCCAAGCTTCTCTGTCAGTTTGGTCTAGTGATTAGGGAGCCAGACTCATATCTGGGAATAACAGGTTCGATTCCGCCCTCCCCCATGAAGCCAGCTGGGTGACCCTGGGCTCCCCCACCTTCGTACTCCCCCACGAAGTCAGCTGGGTGACCTTGGGCTAGTCACAGCTTTCTTCCGATCTCCCACAGCCCCAACTATCTCACAGGGTGTCTGTTGTGGGGAGAAGAATAGAAAGCTTTGTCAGCCGCTTTGAGTCCCCTTAGATGGGTTAGAAAAGTGGGGTAGAAAAGCCAACTCTTCTTCTTCTTCCTCCTCCATGAAGTCAGCTGGATGACCTTGGGCAAGTCACAGCTCTCTTCTGAGCTCTCACAGCCCCACCCATCTCACAGGGTGTCTGTGGTGGGGAGAAGAATAGAAAGCTTTGTCAGCCCCTTTGAGTCCCCTTAAATGGGTGAGAAAAGTGGGGTAGAAAAGCCAACTCTTCTTCTTCTTAAGCCCCCATAAAAAGGGACAACAGATATATCCCAGAATAGGGACCTGCTATCTGCATGCTAGTGCAGACTTCGGAAGGCCCCAAGGTGAGGCCTGTTATAGTCTGCATTAGCTTGTGGCCAGCAGACCACTATCCTGAGATATATTCCAGAATAAGGCCCTGTGCACAAAAGGCACCTGTGTGAATTAGCAATGAATAGTGCATAACTGCTTCCATTTTGAATAAGTTTGGCACAAATGGAGGCTTCATAGAGTTTGGTTCAGACTTCTGTTATTCATTCATTCATTCATTCATTCATTCATTCATTCATTCACTCATTCATAGATAGATAGATAGATAGATAGATAGATAGATAGATAGATAGATAGATAGATAGATAGATAGATAGATAGATAGATAGATAGATAGATAGATACATACATACATACATACATACATACATACATACATACATACATACGCATTTTTATCCTACCCTATATCCAAGGGTCTCAGGGCAGATCACAACATATAAAGTGAACACATTAAAACCAATCATATATCAAACATGTTGAAAACATGGCAGGGCCTTAATGTGAGGAGGAAAAAGCTGTTTCTTTATTTGGCCAAAGGCCAGGGCAAAGAGGTGGGTCTTCACAGCACATCTAAACACACAGGGAGACTATTCCACAGTCTGGGAGCCACCACTAAAAAGGCCCAAGTTCAGTTCACTAATTGAAGGGGCAGGACTTGGAGTAGTCTGCACTAGCATATGGACAGCAGGGTGTTGTAGCCACAGTCTAGCTCTGCAGCCAATGTGGGCACCGCCACACTCCGTGCAAGCGCAGTTGCATTTGGGGTCATCTGAGGTGACCCCAAATGGGGCGCTTCTAGGGCCATCTGCTGGGACTCGAGAGCAGGAGAAGGTTTGTCCTTGTCTCTGCTTGAGATGCCCATGAGCATTTGGTGGGCCACTGTGTGCGACAGGATGCTGGACTAGATGGGCTGTGGCCTGATCCAGCAAGGCTTCTCTTATGTTCTTATGTTCTTATGAGGTGCCAGCTCACTTGCGTGGCACCTCAGATGATCCACAGCACCAGAAATGGTGTGAATGGTCATGGCGCTGGACACAACAGGTAAGGTTCTTGTTAGGGTTGGGCTGTGTGTAGACAATAGGGTAACATCTGGTAAGGCAGGAGGTGTTTCTGGGTTGGAAACACCTCCTGCCATTGCAGATACATCTTTCCAGATGTGACCCTATTGTCTACTACAGGGCCAAGTACGAATTGGGCTTTTTTCACAGCTGGATTCTTCTGGGGAAGGGTTATCTTACTCTAGGTCAGCTGTGACAATGCAGATATGCCTGACCAGCCAGTGGATAAAGCTTCTCCAGTTGGGAGGTGTGAAAAGGCCCTATATGTCCCCTCTATGCAACCTCCGTGGTGGACCTGAACATTTCAGCAATACCATTCTTCATTGTGAAATTATTGGCCACTCTCTTCAGCAAGGAGATCCAGAAGTTAATATTCTCTGATAGAATATATAAACCTGTCCTTATAGCTTTGCGTTTCTTATTAACTGGGTGCATTTTTGCATAATACTAAGACCAACTGGCTTTTCATTGTGACCAGCAATGGATTTAACTAGGGATGTGCATGAATATTCAAAAATCTGATTCGAATTCGACAAATGTTGACATTTGAATTCGAATTGGATTTCTTAACATTCAAATTTAGACATTCGAATGGATTTTGGAACATTCAAATCTACTGATAAGTATGTACAATATATTATATGTATCTGTACACATTTGCGCTTATAATACGGGATGAAAACGGAATGCATATGGGATAAAACGGGATGCATAAGAAATGCATACAGTTACGTATAACACATACGAATGTTGTCGACATTCGTATCTTTAAATACGGATCTAACATTTGAATGTTACAGATTTGAATCTTTTTTTAACATTCAGATTTTAAACATTACAATCGAATTGAATGTTGTGACATTCGATTGGACTCGAATTCGAATGCAAAAAAAATTGTGCACACCCCTAGGTTTAACAGGCAAGCTTGTGAGCCAGTTTGGTCTAGTGGTTAGGGAGCTGGACTCTTATCTGAGAATACCGGGTTCGATACCACCCTCCCCCATGAAGCCAGCTGGGTAACCTTGGGCTAGTCACAGCTCTCTTCTGAGCTCTCACAGCCCCACCTACATCACAGGGTGTCTGTTGTGAGGAGAAGAACAGAAGGTTTGTCAGCTGCTTTGAGTCCCCTTAAATGGGTGAGAAAAGTGGGGTAGAAAAGCCAACTCTTCTTCTTCTTCCTATTCGACCTCTGAACCACCATGAACACCAAGCCTGGGGCAGCCTGCCATACAAGCCTGGTGAGTTTTATTTGCATTGTTGGATTGGCGTGAATTACAGTTGATCAGTTTTTTTAAATATATTAGGGCCATGCATATAAAGCTCTAGGAAAGTGGGAATCCTATGGAAATAGTTCAGTGCAGAGATTCTTTGCTGATGCTTTGCTAATGCAAGATAGGGAAGGATTATATTCAACCATATCATAGAGCCAAATAGCAAGATTGCACAGGGCTTCCCGCTGAGCTTGTTTTATTTTCCTTAATACTAAATTGATTCCTGGAATATTAACTGCACACACTTTCTCAGAAATCCCATCCATTCGCAAGACATGGATATAATTTCCCCCAGGAAGATATGAGGGTGCATTCAATCTTATGTTTATTTATTGTATATGTGTGTGTGTGTGTATATATATATATAAAAATGAGAACGTTTCCTCTATGAGAATGTTTCAGTCAAATTAAATTAATTTCTAATTAATTTTTGATGTTATTTCCGAGAGGAAACCTTCCTCGCTGTCATTTAGGCTCTGAAAATTACAATATTAACTAATAGTAATTAAATAATAATTTATTAATTTCAATACTTTTAATTATCTTCTCTGATTAAATTATCTGTTAATCAGTTCCACAGTGCTTTTCTTATTAATTAGTTAATTTAAGAATAAATTGGGGGGGAGGAGGAAAGAAAAATACCTACGCTCTTGGGGATAGGTTTATATTTTGTCTAAACAGGTCAACAGGAATGATTTCTGATGGGCAGCTTCTCTAATCGGCTTATTTGAAATATACACGCATGCGGCCATGGCTTCCAGATAAGGTCTTTCAGAGACGTTTAAGACAACAGAAGAGGGAATTACACTGAATTACACGTGGATTGTTTTTGTGGTGCCAGTTACACACAAGTCTTCTTGTCAAATCTGGGACCGATGAGAGGTATTGTCTTAAAACATATATGCTATCCTTCTCCTCCATTTCCTTCCCTTCCTTCTCTTCCTCCTCTGGCCTCCTTTTACCTCTTCCTCCATCTCCTGACTTTACTTCCTTCCTCTCTTTCCTCTTTCTTCTTCCAGCTCTTCTCTAGGGATGTGCCCAAATGGGGTTCTTTGGCATTCGATTCATTAGAAAATCTGTATTTCTACAAATAGATACCCTTCGATACAATCGTATTTCTGCAAATATCCGATATGAACAAATAAGTATCTGATACATATGTGACACAAATGCATACGTATCCGATAGTATCTGATACGTATCTGATAAGTATCCCATAACAAATCTACTCTGAAATTGTCAAATGTGGCCTGAATCCACTTTAAATCCACTCTCGATCCATGTTGAATGCACCCTGGATCCATTGCAGATGTGACTGGGGTAGCAGCTTTCCCACCTCCCCAGCTTAACGAATGTCCAAACTATGGGTGTTTTTCCACTGTCACTAGAAGTACCCATTAAGTACCCATTAATGGGTACATAATGGCATTTTGGAGAAGGAGGTAAAGGAGGTATCCCATAAAGATAGGGTAGTTATAATGGGGGACTTCAATTATCCTCACATAGACTGGGTGAACTCCTGTTCAACTCAGGAAAGAGAGAGAAATTCCTAGACCTACTTAATGACTGTTCCATGGAACAAATGGTCATGGAACCAACCAGGGGAAATGCAGTCCTGGGCTTGATCCTAAGTAATGCTCAGGACCTGGTAAAGGACGTCACTGTGGCTGATCCAATTGGGAACAGTGACCACAGTGCAATAACCTTCAACTTAAATACAGGGAGTAAGTTCTTAATAAAGTCTAACACAGAGACCTTAAACTTTCATAAGGGAAACTTCCCCAAAATGAGGAAATTAGTGAAAAGGAAATTGAAAGGGAAAGTCAAAAGAGTTAAATCACTTCAAAATGCATGGAGACTACTTAAAAACACAATAATGGAAGTGCAACTAGAATGCATTCCTAAAAGAAGAAAGGGGACTTCTAGGTCCAAGAAGAAACCAATTACCCACAGCATTTCACAGGGTGTTCTGTTGTGGGGAGAAGAACAGAAGGTTTGTCAGCTGCTTTGAGCCTCCATAAATGGGTGAGGAAAGTGGGGTAGAAAAGCCAACTCTTCTTCTTCTTCTTCTCCTTCTCCCCTCCTTCTCCTTCTTCTTCTAGCACACAGATTGAAGGGCCCTATTCCAAAATATAATCTGGAATGAGGCCCAGTGCATAAAGGACCTTGTACTGACAATTCAAAAATAACTGCTAATTTAGTGTGTAGAATAGAGCTGTCCTAATGGCATACCACAGGCCTAAGTGCGCATAGGCCCATGTTCACATCATTGTCAGGTTTACTGTGGCTGCAGTCACACCTTCACTTCTGAAACCTTCTTCAGACCATATTCATGTCTGATTGTTCACAGCGTTTCATTTCTATCCATTTTGTTTGTGGACTTTCCATCCAGAAAAGTCCAAAAGGAGGGTGGAAATCCCACAAATAAAACAGAAATGAAAAGGTGTGAGCTATCACACCTGAAGATGAACTGAAGAAGTTTTAGAAGAAGAAGAGTTGACTTTTCTACCCTGCTTTTCTCACCCACTTAAGGGGACTCAAAGCAGCTGACAAAGCTTCTGTTCTCCTCCCCACAACAGACACCCTGTGAGGTAGGTGGGGCTGTGAGAGCTCAGAAGAGAGCTGTGACTAGCCCAAGGTCACCCAGATGGCTTCATGCAGCAGGGCAGAATCAAACCCAGTATTCCCAGATATGAATCCGGACCAAATTGGCTCACGTGAAGGTGTGACTACGGTCATAGGACACTGCCCATCTCAGGACTACATTAGCAAGTGTATTTTAGAAGCATGGAAGTGTCTTTAAATGACTGATCAACTGGGCAAATCCATGGAACATAGTGGTATGCATAAAGCCAGTCCCCCCCCCCATTTGATGCTGGCGAGGGGGGGGAATACTTGGCTTCATGCAAAGCTCCCCTGGGAATGTGGGGGGCTTCAACTTCACACACAAACAACTGTCCAATGTTTATTTGTTTATTTATTATTTGTATTTCTATCTCACCATATACCTAAAGGTCTCTGGGGGCGGGGGGTAAAAACATTTAAGATCAACATATCCCAACAATAAAAGTATATATTAAAACAACAGTCTCTTCAAGTGGGCAGGGAAAGTGTATCCCTGTTTAACCGAAGGCCAGGGCAAAGAGGTGCATCTTCACTGCCTTCCTAAATGTGTATGGTGAAGGTGATAGACGCACCTCAGGGGGAGACTATTCCACAGCCTAGGGGCCATCACTGAGAAGGCTCTCTCCAGGGTGCCCTCCCCCTTTGCTGCTAAGGGTGGTGGTACAACCAGGAGGGCCTCCCCGCCAGATCTCAAGGCACAAACAGGTCAATATGGGAGTAGAACCTGCATCCCTCTGTACCCTGCCCACCTCAGCCCCACCACTCACCTGCCACTGTGTGCTCCTCCAAAGCTCAGCAAGCCTTCTGGAGGTGCATCCATTATCTCCAGAAGGGTTAGTTGAGCTACAGCTGACTGTGTGATGGCAGCAGAGGTCGTGGAGGCATCAGTCACATTGAGAGGTAAAGGGGGCACAGCCAGGAGGGATGGAAGGCCTGCGGGAGGCAGATCCAGCCTACTTCGAAGCTTCAACAAAGGCTGGATCCATCTGATTTGCAGTCAAAGGGAAGCCTAGTAATGTGGGTCCCTTTTGATTCATCCATGCAGTGTTTCTCAACCTGTGGGTCGCGACCCCTTTGCGGGTCAAACTATCCTTTTAGAGGGGCCGCGATGAGTCTCCCTCCCCCCTCCCAGCTGCCCCACCCCCATGGTTGGGGGTCTCCAGAACATGAGGAACTGCATTAAGGGGTCGCGGCATTAGGAAGGTTGAGAACCACTGCACCCGTGAATGTTCAAATTTATACAAAAGTTTACTGGAGAGGGCATGTATACTTTTAAGTATAAGGGACACTATGGCTGTGTCTTCACGGCAACCTTTTGTCGGATTCAAAACATTTTCAGTCCTTGGAGTCCACACGGTAGTTTGGCTTAACACGCTTTTCCTGTGTTAAACCACCCCAAAGCGTGGTGAATCTCAATCCTGATTTCAACAGGTCTCACTCCGGATCGTGCGCTTGAAACGTTTTACATTTTTTACTGTGTGGACAGTACCGTTTTAAGGGATGAGAATCCATGTTTAGAGTTTCCCTCTCCCAATAGCTTGCTTCCAAAGACAGTGATTTCAGTGTAAAAATCCACTTAACAGCAATCGCTACACTGTAGTGATGGAACCACTTCACACCTTGATGGTTGGAATAACAATGTTGCAATTTTGCGCAATTCTAGCACTTTGGAGTTCTGACTTTAGAAAGGGAAAGGGAGGAAAGCAGCTGAATGTGAATGTTTAAAGCAAAGGGGCTTTAGTTGCCGCTGCTGCTGTGTGCCCTGAGCAATGGGGAGAGGAGGGGAAAGAATTGCTGGCTGCCCGCTGCCTTTTTTCCTCCATCCAGGCAAGCGGCAGCCACCCAGCCACCCAGCTAGGCTCCGTGAAGGGGTCCCTTATGGGTGGCGCGTCCATGCCAGGAGAAAGAGGGCAGGGCAGCCCCAAAAAGCAGCTTTTAAAAAGTAGCCACTTGAGTCCCCCCTTGAGTCACGTACACCACGTACGATCCTCAGAATCCGGATCGAACACGATTAAGTTAAAAGCAATGGGAACAGGCAAATTCACATTTGCATCCGGTTCTATTATTTCAGTTTAGGGAAAGCGAAAACAGCTTGCTGTGGGGATTCGCTGTATGTGTTTGTTAGCTATCCAGAGAAATTTTTGTAGCCTATGTTAATTTTTTTGAAGGTGTAGCTTAAAGAAGAGAAAGAAAATAAAAGAAACAGCTGGAAGTGTCTTTTTTTTTTTTCAAATTACAAGTGGTCAAAATAGATTGATTTCTCCATTCACAACATAGAGGGGAAGTACGTTTGCCTTTAAGAGCATTATCTATGCCTTTTGTTAAGTGATCTATAATTGTTTTTAAATTGTTGATCTCTCTTTAATGGTATATTTGGAGCTGTGCAGCTGTTTAAATTTGCATTGCAGAAGCAATTTTTGGTTTAATATAAATTGTTCATCCATCTTTTGGTGCTCTCAAAAATTGTGGTGAAGATGGAACTGGTAGGAAAAGAGGAGAAAAGAGTCTAACAGGCAATTATTAACCTATGCATTGTGATGATTCCTTTAAAATATTCATATAGCCACTGATTATATATTAAACAATTCTTGAATGATCTCCCCAAAACATTAATAATATTATTAGGTTCCAGACAGACCTGCAGAGTCGATTCAGTGCATTGCTTGTTAGCTTCATTCCTGTAAGAAAACATCATTCAAATCCCAAGAGGGAAAACTTTAACAAGGGCTAGTGACCACAGCAGAACTTGAGCATTTTCGTGTTTGCTAAGTAGCACAGAGGAACAGGGAAAGGTTTTCTGTTAGGTGTTCCAAAACTACAACTCCCAGCATCCCATGCCAGCCCGAGAGACAAATGTTGTGAGTTGTAACTGAGGAATATCTAGAAGACAGCACCTGGGCACCTCTGTTCTATGCCCTTCAGTGTTGTATGTTGACATAATAACCAAAGCATATACTTGAGCCAGTGTGGTCTAGTGGTTAGGGAGATGGACTCTTATATGAGAATCCCAGGTTTGATTCTGCACTCCTCTGTGAAGCCAGCTGGGTGACCTTGGGCTAGTCACAACTCTCTTCTGAGCTCTCACAGCCCCATCTACCTCATACGGTATTCTGTTGTGGGGAGAAGAATAGAAAGCTTTGTCAATTCGCACTACAGCCCATAGTGCATGATTAGGGAATTTCTGGGGAAGAGCATCCACACCTTGAGGACGTTATTACAGCCTTAACTAACTACTTACCTGTTGTGTCCAGGCAGCGGCCATTCACACCTCTTCCAGTGCTCCAGGATTCCTGTAAAGAGGAATGTTTTCACTGCCCTCCTAAATAGGAGCAAAGAAGGGGCCTGATGCACCTCAAGGGGGAGACCATTCCACAACCTGGGGGCCACCACCGAGAAGGCCCTCTCTCGGGTGCCCACCTGCCTAGCTACTGAAGGCGGAGGGATCACCAGCAGGGCCTCCCCTCCAGATCTTAAAACACGGGCAGGTCGATATGGGAGAAGGCGCTCCTTTAGATATCTGGGGCCCAAGTCATTTAGGGCCTTATAAATCAAGGTTAACACCTTGAATTGGGCTCGGTAGTGAATTGGCAGCCAGTGCAGTTCTTTTAAAACCGGCGTAATATGCGTCCGGCTAGATGTTCCTGTCAGCACTCTGGCCGCTGCATTTTGCACCAGCTGCAACTTCCGAACCATCTTCAAGGGAAGCCCCATGTAGAGCGCATTACAGTAGTCCAACCTGGAGGTTACCAGAGCGTGGATGTATTCAAATCGGTTTGAATTTGGATACATTCATTTTTTCTATGAATTTAAACATTTGAATATTCAATTTGAATTGAATGTCAAAAATTGCATTCATGTACACCTCTGTTAGCTTCCTCTAAGTGTTGTCTTGCCAAAGAGGGAGAGAGGTTAGATTCTAAATATGTTTTAAGTCATTCTATATATTTTATGATTCCATTGTTGTGACCTGCCTTGGGACTGTCAGCTGAAGGGCAAGGTATAAATATACAAATCAAAATATTGTTCTTTCTTCCTTCAATTTATCTTCAGAAGAACTATGAGGAAGGTCAGGAAGGATTGTCCCCCATCTGAAATGAAGGAACCGCAGGGGAAACCCCTCCGTTGAGTGTTTTATTGTTAACTGAAAATATAAGAACATAGAAATGTCCCAATGGATCAACCCCATAATTCATCAAGTCCAGCAACCCATGAGCAGGACATGGGCATTTCAGGCAAAAGGCAAGGCAAAACCTTCACCTGTTCTCAGTTCCCTGCAAATTAAGGGTGTGCACAAATTTGATTCGATTTGAATAGAATATTTGAATATCTGAATTTGTACGAATAAAGAAAAACAAATGTGTAGACATTCAAATGATAAAAATACATTTGTATCTATTCATTCAGTTATTCCAGTGATGGTGAACCTTTTGAGCTCGGTGTGTCAAAATTCACAAGAAAACCTAGCTTAACTCGGGTGCTGTGTCACATCTAGAAATATCCATGATTTTGTGATATTTGTAGCTCTAGTAAAAAAGTTATATTTTTGATATATGTATTTTATTAAAAGCAAAAACAATTCTTTACATTAGTGACTTTTGTTGCTGAATTTCATTTGCTAAATCTTCAATTGAAAGCTGGTAATCCGTACAGTTCAAGAACAAGCAAGCACTACATGCCCAGGTGCCAGGGTGACCAGGTGTGTCACCCAAAAGGGCTTGGTGTGTCACCTGTGACACACGTGTCATAGGTTGACCATCACTGAGTTATTCAATACACATTTGGTGATAAGAATCCCGTACACATCCGAACACATCCCGTTTTTATCCCGTATATATCTGGGATGCGTACAGAAAAGAATAAGATGTGTACGGATACATATGTGATGCGTACAGATGCGTACAAATACAAATGTCTGAATTATTCATACAAATAATTCAAAATATTCTTGTTCATTCAACTACTAAAAAAACAAACTTATGGACATTCAATTCGAGTTCGAATGTCTGAATTTGTCCAAATTTGATTGAATAACAAATATCTCAAATATGGACTTTATAGGCATCCTGCCTCTCTCCAACCTGAAGGCAGGACTTGGTACCCTATTGGGTCTTGTATAGCTGGCAGGAACCAGGGAAAGCTGCCTGACAGGGCTGCCCGCCCCTGGGTGCTCCCACCCAATGGCAGGCAGACCTGGGAGAAGCGTCCCCACCCCTGCCCGGCCTTTCCCAGTCAGGACACTTTGGGGAGGTTTCCCCATTTGCACGTAGGCAGGCAGGAACGCATGTAAACGTGTTCATGCCTGCCTATGTGAGAATGGGGAAATTGTCCCAAACCGTCTTCGCTGTAATGTGAAAAGGTCTCAGGAAAGGGATCTTTGGGTTGTGGTGGACAGTTCAGTGAAGGTCTGAGCTTTCTGCAACACACTAGGAAAGAGATCTCGGGGTTTTGGTGGACAGTTCAATGAAGGTGTCAACCCAGTATGCAGCAGCAGCGAAAAAAGCTAATTCAGTGCTGGGAATAATTAGGAAGGGAATAGAAAACAAGTCAGCAAGTGTCATTTTGCTTCTCTATAAATCTATGGTGAGGCCACATTTGTACTATTGTGTACAATTCTGGTCACCACACCTCAAAATAGATATTGTGGAACTGGAAAAGGTGCAAAAAAGGGCAACCAGGATGATTAAGAGGCTGGAACACCTCCCTTATAAAACCAGGCTGCAATGTTTAGGCCTTTTCAGTCTGGGGAGATGGTGTTTAAGAGGGGACCTCATTGAAGTACATAAAATTATGCACGGTATACATTATCACACAACACTGGAACCAGCGGGCATTCTGTGAAGCTGATGGACAGGAGAGTTGGATCAGACAAGGGGAAGTATTTTTTCACCCAGAGGGTCATTGGTTTATGGAATTTACTGTCAGAAGAGGTTATAAGAGCTACCAACCTAGATGGCTTTAAGGTAGGGTTAGACAAATTTATGGACAACGGGTGCCTACTAGAATGAATGGCTAAGTACATCATTCAGGCTGGAGGGGGGAGGAGGATGTTTCTAAGACCATTTGCCTGGATTTGAGAGCAGAAAATGGGCATTTCATGGGCCACCATGTGTGACGGGATGCTGGACTAGATAGGCTGTGGCCTGATCCAGCAGGGCTTCACTTCTGTTCTTATGTGGTGATGGTGTATGTTCAGTCACGTCGGACGCCAGGATCAAGATGGTGGCGCCCTGCAGAGGATTGGACTCGTGACTGAACACAGGTGAGTGACCAATCACGCATGGGCTAGGCAAGTGCAAGCGCTAGTCTATGTTAGTCTATAACGCACCTTTCCTATCCATGAGGAGGGAAAGCAAATGCAAAAATGCTCTTGGAGGTGGTACCTAGGTATCCCTTCCATTCCTCAGCCTCCTCTGTCTTTTATTTCTTATAATTTTCCTCCTATGCCCACCTTTCAGGATCTTGTTATGTTCTAAACAATAATTTACAGATTTTAAAATACAGCATTTGCTTCTGATTCCCTGATGAAGATCTTACTGCTATGTTCCAAACGATAACATGCAGCTATAAAAATACAATGTTTGCCCCTAACATGTGGGGAGAAACCCACCTCTGCTCTTGCTTCATTCGTCTTTTGTCCAGGATTGGTTTTGCATGGCTCCTCTGCCCCTCTCCCCAACTGTCTTCCCCTCTTATATTTTGTGTTTTCCTTTCCTCCCCCACTTTATTCATTTTTGTTAGGATTTAATGAATGCAGGGCATATCTTTTTAAGTGTCATGCGGACTGGCAGGTTCATAAGACGCATGACTTAGAACTGAGGATCAATTTTATATCCAGACTTTCTCAAGCAAATGAGTGAGCGACTCTCAATCAATAATGTATTTGTGTGTAGACAAAGGACATGGCTTGGTCAAAGTCTCCTCCTCCTCCTCCTTTTTGAAATCCCACAGAGCAAAACTCAGAGAAATCATGTTCTTCTTTGGTTAAAAAAAGAAGACAACTGAGTGTGAATTTCCACTTACCTTGCAGGGGAACCACAGGTATGCTCCCAGATGAAACATGAGCAGCACATGGAGCCACTTCTATACCTGATGTGACTCTGTGCAAGCTGGAATTCCAGGGGGAAGAGTTTATAATGGAATGTGTGGCTGGTGCCCCGGGCATGGTCACAGTGCAGAGGGACCATCCCTAATCTCACTTGCACAACATGGGAGGACTAGAAACAATGGTATGGCACTTGAAGGGAGTCAATACAGATTAGATACTAAGAAAAACTTCCTGACAGTGAGGGCGATCAGTCAATAGAATAAATTGCCATGGTAGGTAGTGAGGTCTCCTTCACTGGAGGTCTTCAAGCATCTCTCTGGGATGGTTTAGGGAATCCTGTATTGGGCAGGGGGTTGGAATCAATGACCCTGGAGGTTCCTTCCAACTCGTGAGTCTATAAGTCTACGAGGTGCCAAGTTTGAAGCAGTTTGCATAGGAGAAATAAAGCATGTTCTATATTCAAATATTAGGTCAGAGCTTTAATAGATCCCACAGTTAGGTTGCTTGGAAAGAAATATTTAAAAAAAAAATACAGATTTTTTACACTCTCCTTTTGAAGCAGCAAACAAGACATTAATAAGAAAGTGAAAAGATAAGCAGAAGGGGAGTCAGTGAAAAATTCTATATTTGTCTTATGAAGGCATTGTTTTTCCTGGTGTCACCTTATTTTTCAAGTGCATAAGGAGAATGCAAGCCAGAGAACAGTGAGACAAAGATCAATGCCGAATGTATTACCTGGCAGTGGTCAGACTCAGTTTAATAAGAAAAGAATTGATCCATTAAGCTAAACCTAATTCTTTGCCGAAAATGGTTGAAATCTATTCTTTATATTGCTAGCTTCATAAAGACCTATAATATTTGGAAGAAACAACCCAGAGCAGAGTTTAATCAGATTAAATGTATTGCAAAATATACTTAACAAGAATCTATCAAGTTGTTAATGATCGCTATTAATAGCAAACTATTTTTGTATAGAATTTTGTTTTAAAAAGAAAGAAAGAAAGAAAGAAAGAAAGAAAGAAAGAAAGAAAGAAAGAAAGAAAGAAAGAAAGAAAGAGAGAGAGAGAGAGAACACAGCTACATAGAATGCAGATGGAAGAGCTTTGTGGCAACTTCTAACGGGTACAATTGCAGGGCTGAAACCTTCTCTTATGAAATCAAAGCAATGTATTTCATTACTCCATTTTTTAGTGCAAAGCAAAATTTGATTCATAAAGTATTTAAGTGCTGACCATTAACAGTACCAGCAAAGTTCAGAAGGGCAAGAACAACTATTTATGGACCAGGATGCTTAGGGTAAAAAAAATGTCTCTTCACTGCTGGACTTTTAGGACTATTTTGAAGGGCAACAGTGGATCATTCCACTGTGAGCCAGTCTGGTCTAGTGGCTAGGGAGCTGGATTCTTATCTGGGAATACCAGGTTCGATTCTGCCCTCGCCCATGAAGCCAGCTGGGTGACCTTGGGCTAGTCACAGCTCTCTTCTGATCTCTCACAGCCCCACCTACCTCACAGGGTATCTGGTGTGGGGAGAAGGACAGAAGGTTTGTCAGCCGCTTTGAGTCCCCTTAAATGGGTGAGAAAAGCGGGCTAGAAAAGCCAACTCTTTTTCTTCTTCATTCCATTGTAGGGATGTGCAAGAATATTTGAAATATTCATTAATTGATCAAATTCGGCTGAATTCGGACATTCAAATTCAAATTGAATGTTCAGACATTCATTTTTTAACATTCGAATGAATACTAGCATTTCAAATCTTTTGTACAAATCATTCGGACATCTGTATGTGTGCAGATACCTGCGCATTACATACGTATCCATATGCATCTTATTTATATCTGTACGCATCTGTACTGATACATACGGGATGAAAACAGGATAAAAACAGGATGTGTATGGATGTGCACGGATACATACAAATGTTGCTGACATTCATATAACCAAATATATATATATAATATTTTTACGAATCGGTACAAGTGTATATAAATCGGTTTGAATTTTAATACATTCGTTTTTTCTAATCAAATGTCAAAAATTGCATTTGTGCGCACCCTGATTCCATTGGTTATTCTGAAGAATTTTTCAGAGGATGAAGATTTATGGCAGCTCCGGTCCCTTCACTTGAAACCTTCATCTTCAGGTCTGACTGCTCATCTCTTTTCATTTCTATCCATTTTATTTGTGGACTTTCCCTTCAGAAAAGGCTGTAATACAGATACGAAGATCTGAGAATTGAACTACAGCGACTCTGGCGAAAACCAGTGAAAGTGGTCCCAGTCATCCTCGGCACACTGGGCGCGGTGCCAAAAGATCTCAGCGGGCACCTAAAATCCATTGGCATTGACAAAATATCCATCTGCCAACTACAAAAAGCCACTTTACTGGGGTCTGCTCGCATAATTTGCTGATACATCACGCAGTCCTAGGTGCCTGGGAAGTGCCCGACTAGTGATATAATACGAAATCCAGCATAGTGATCTCGTTTGCTGTGTGTAACTGTTGTTTTACATAATAATAAATAATAATGAAGAAGAAGAAGAAGAAGTTGGCTTTTCTACCCCGCTTTTCTCACCCATTTAAGGGGACTCAAAGCAGCTGACAAAGCTTCTCTTCTTCTCCCCACAACAGAACACCCTGTGAGGTGGGTGGGGCTGTGAGAGCTCAGAGGAGAGCTGTGACTAGCCCAAGGTCACCCAGCTGGCTTCATGGGTAAGGGCAGAATCAAACCCGGTATTCCCAGATAAGTCTGGCTCCCTAACCACTAGACCAAACTGGCCTAGTAAGATCTATTAGAAGGCCTGATAAAGATATCAAGAATGAAAACTTTTAAAATGTGTGTTGTTTAGGAGCACTTGGATAAGAGAAGAAGAAAAACACATCGGCCGTGTCTTCATGGCAACCTTATCTCAGATTCAAAACGTTTTCAATCCTGGGAGTCCGCACGGCAGTTTGGCTTAACACGCTTTCCCTGTGTTAAGCCACCCCAAAGCGTGGTGAATCTCAATCCTGATTTCAAGAGGTCTCACTCCGGATCGTGCACTTGAAACGTTTTACATTTTTTACTGTGTGGACAGTACGTTTTAAGGGATGAGAATCCATGTTTAGGGTTTCCCTCTCCCAATAGCTTGCTTCCAAAGACAGCGATTTCAGTGTAAAAATCCACTTAACAGTGATGGCTACACTGCAGCGATGGAACCACTTCACACCTTGATGGTTGGAATAACAATGTTGCAATTTTGTGCAATTCTAAAAGTTTTCCTTTAGAAAGGGAAAGGGAGGAAAGCATCTAAGGTTCTGTGTGAATGTTTAAAGCAAAGGGGCTTGAGTTGCCGCTGCTGCTGTGTGCCCTGAGCAATGGGGAGAGGAGGGGAAAGAATTGCTGGCTGTCCGCTGCCGTTTTTCCTCCATCCAGGCAAGCGGCAGCCACCCAGTTAGGCTCCGTGAAGGGGTCCCTTATGGGTGGCGCGTCCATGCCAGGAGAAAGAGGGCAGGGCAGCCCCAAAAAGCAGTTTTTAAAAAGTAGCCACTTGAGTCCCACCTTGAGTCATGTACCCCACGTACTATCCTCAGAATCCGGATCCAACACGATTAAGTTAAAAGTAATGGGAACAGGCAAATTCGCGTTTGCATCCGGTTCTATTCTTTCGGTTTAAGGAAACTGGATTAAGCTTTTAATGGGGATGTGCCCATCATCCCACATATTGCTGCCAGGACCCCTCCCCTAATTCAATAAATAATAAATAAATCCAACAATATCCAGGGGGCAGCATGCCGGTCAACACTGGTTTGCACACCACTAAGGCTGACTTCTCTTTGTGCTTCTTCTGCAGATAAATTAAGGGGCTGCTTCTTCGTGTCCTGCCAAAAGAGCTCTTGTAATGAGCCTGGCATTTCCTTAAAGAAACTGGGGCACAGAGACAGAAGAGGGATCAACCAGGCAATTGTCCTCTGTAGACTGAGAAAATAGCTGTTTGCCAATATAAAGAACTGATCAGAGACCCAGCCGTTTGCCTAAACAGGGGAAAGTCCATAAAGAAACACAGAGCTGAGCTCCAAGCGTTCGCTTACACCACGCAAAACCTGGTTGTGGAAGGGCTGTGGCCAGCATTTCCCCTCTCTCAGCCAGCAAAGAGGAATAATTGTTTGGAGAGATACCATCATATTGTCAGAGTTACTTTGCTGTGTAGGCAGCAGACAGATACCCTATAAAGTAGAAAGCAGATGCGGCATGTCCTTCTCCCCAGGGTTTAAGTAAATGACAAAGGAAGAAGGAAAATGAATGAATGAATGAATGAGGGAGGGAGGGAGGGAAGGGAGAGACTGAGGAGAGAGGGAGGGAGAGAAAGAAGGAAAGAGAGACGTACAGACAAACACCCATTAAGGACACATGTGGAAACCCTCATCCGCACAGCGGCACCCTTTAAGGACGCTTTGGCTGATCAGTGTCCACACAGCAACACCCATTATGCACACATGTGGGAAACTGCATCCGCAAAGCGGCACCCATTAAGGACAGAATGGGTAGACCGTGTCCATTAGAGACAGATAGGTGTGGCCGCTTCCGCCCCTATCTGTCTCCAATGGGTGCTTAATGGGGTTTAAAGAAAGATTACATACAAGGTAGTCTTAATGGATGTTTCACTGAGAAAATGCATCCGTTTAGGACGCGTCCACACAGTGAAACTATGCCTACCTGGGGCCCTCCCCCGGCCCGCCATCATTGGCTCCGCCAGAGCCAAGCATGGTGACCCGGGGGACTCCTATTTTGCAGCTCGCCCTCGCCCCAGAAGTGGTGGATCACTGCTTCTGGAGCCAGGGGGAGCTTCCCTGAACCCCTCCCTAGCCCACCCGGGGGAGAGTGCGAGCGATCTCCTCCTTACCTCTTTGCTGTTGTCCCAATTCTGGCCGAGAGGCCCCAGGAGGCTCCATGCCTGCATCCTACGTGCCTCCTGACTGGCCAGGGCAGCGTCTGGCAATGCCTGCTGTCAGGAGGCTCTCTGTGCAGGTGCATTGCACAGTCAGGAGGCATGCAGGACAGAGGCGCGGAGCCTCCTGGGACCCTGTGGCCAGAATCGGGGCAACCACGAAGAGGTAAGGAGGGGATCACTCACGCTCTCCCCCGGGTGGGCTAGGGAGGGGTGCAGAGAAGCTCCCCCTGGCTGCAGAAGCGGCGATCCGCTGATTCTCGAGCGAGGGTGAGAGCGAGCCGCGAGAGCAGAGTCCCCCGGCTCGCCATGCTTGTGTCTGGCGGAGCCAATCATGGCAGGCTGGGGGAGGGCTTCCGGAGCACGGATGTGAGGTGGGTGCTGTGCGGATGCACAGCACGCACCTCAAATCCGGATCTAAGTCATCCTTCTGCCACGTGTGCAGAAGGACGGGGGGGGGGGGGTAGATCCGTATCTATTAGATACAGATCTTCCTTTGCAAATCCGGATCTACCCTGCATCCAGATTTAGTAAGTCCGGATCTACTGAAAACCAGATTTACTAAATCCGCATGAAGTAGATCCGGATTTACCATGGTAAGTGTGGAAACACCCAGGGAGACAGAAAGAGTGATTGGGAGAGAGAAGGAAGGAAAGAAAGAGACAGGAAGAGAAAAAGAATTGGGGAGAGAGAGAAGGAAGGAAGGAGAGGAGGGGTGGGGAGGGAGAGAAAAAGAGAGATTGGGAAGAGAGAGAAAGGGAGAGAGGGAAGGAAGAAGGGGAGAAAGAAAGAAAGAAAGAAAGAAAGAAAGAAAGAAAGAAATAAAGAAATAAAGAAAGAAAGAAAAGTGGGGGGGAGGGGAGGGAGGGGAGGGAAAAAGAGAGAAAGAGAAAAGCAGAATCCATACAGGACAGGAGGATTTGCTATATAGCACATCCCACCCTTTTCATTCAAGAATAGCACTATGTTTGCTGCACTAGTCTTAATTCAGAGCTTAGAGGTGTTTTCGCACACGCCATTTTAGTATGTGTGGAAGACAGCTCCGGACACGGCATACGCATTGGCTCAGCGGGGCTTGCGCTCTGACGTGTCCGGAGCTGTCTTCGGCGCGTTCGAGATGTAGAGCACTTTAAAGTGCTCTACATGCGTTCGGGCGCGGACGAACTGCCCGCAGGCATTCGGGAGGAGAAGCATTCGTGCCTGCTTCTCTCTCCCTAACAGCCGCGGGCTCGCGTCCCACGCCGGCGCGACTTTGACAATCAGCTGTTTTCAGCCAGCGCCGGCTGAGGGAGCCACCTCAGCTGTCTCCCCGGTGTTTGCCGGCTAAGACAGCTCACGATGCTTTGAGCATTCGCACACAGGCGCGCCGGAACGCATTTACACGCGCTCCTGCGCTCCTGTGTGTGAATGGTCAAAGCGTCGTGAGCTTAGGCTTCCCGTCCTACGAAAATCCCTATGATGTCTGAATACTTCTTCCTTCCCCTCCCCACTAGCAAGACCAAAGATCAGTGCTCAGTCATGATGGAGGAATATCTTCAAACTTAGGAAATGACTGTGGGGCTGCAGTTTCATGCTGCATTGCCCAGTCGCCGCAACAATGACACCACTTGTTTTTTGGTGAGAGCCCGGGCCGTAGCTCTCACACACATGCCCGTTGCTTTGGTGAGGCAGTCCAAGCAAGCACACTTACCCAGCACTTGTGGAAGCGCTGGGTAAGTCCCAGATGCACTGAGAGTCACAAGATCCAGACACCAATGCATCCCAGTAAGTTCAATGGCCTGCACACCTAGTAAAGGTGCGAAAAGACCCAAAGGGCCTTTCTGCACTTACCTGGCCTAATTCCAGATCAGTGAGCCGGGGATAACCGGGCCCATTGATTCAGATCATGTAGAGGCATGGGATGGATGAGCACCATCTGCGCTGAGAGCACTGATCCAGCCCGTGCCTCTATGTGCTACAAAGCACTGCCTTCCCACACCTCCGAAATCTTGGAATCAATGTTCCCAGCCTTGGAGCTTGGGGGTGATGGTTTTTGGCAGCACACCCCCCCCCCCCGGTAGTTCCAAAACATGGAGGTGTGCTGACTGCATGCCTCCAGTGTTCCAGAATAAGACCATGGGCCCTTTTGAGGACTTGATTAGATGGACCCACAAGAAATCCAGATTAAGGGCTTGTCTTAATCCGGATCTGGCTCTTTCACGTGCAGAAGGAGTCAGACTGGCAAGGATGGGGCCTCCTTGATCCACATTAAGAAGCTCCTTATTCTGGGTCAACAGCAAGTGTAGAAAGGGCCAAAGAGGGGAGGGTGAAGAGTCAGTTCAGATTTCCTGGCTCACATCTGAGTTTTCTTCTTCTGGCCTGAGTGGAAAAACCTCTTGGATGCTCGTTTTTGTGGCAAGGCAGATTTTTTACTTCGTGGCAATTCTTGATCCATCTGACTCCATATTGCCTGCACAGACTAAGAGTGGAGGATATGTAGTGGGCACGCAAGCCAGAGCGACTACCAGTTTGGTCTTGTGGTTAGAGTGTTGGACTCATAGCTGATACTCTCCCAGTTTGATTCCATACTCCTCCATGAAGAAGAAGAATGGGCTTTCGTAGCCTGCTTTCCTCATCCACTTAAGGGGACTCAAATTGGCTGACAAAACTTCCGTTCTTCTCCCCATAGCAGACACCCTGTGAGGTAGGTGGAGCTGTGCAAGCTCAGAAATAGATCTGTGTCTAGCCAAAGGCCACCCAGCTGGCTTCACGGAGGAGTGAAGAATCAAACCCTGTGACTGCGAGATATATATCCGGCACTCTAACTAAAAGACCAAACTGGCTTATAGTTTGTCAGCTGCTTCTGAGTCCCCTTAAGGGTGAAAAAAGCAGAGTACAAAAGTCAACTCTTCTTCCTCTGACAACACAGCGCAGCATCAAAGAAGGGTCTCCTGGGATAGCCAGAGCTTCTAAAAAGCATCCCTTGCTTGACCATTCTTAGTCTGATGAGCAAAAATAGAATAAATATGGTTGGATCCATTGCCTGGGAGGAAATGAAGAAAAATGCTTCCACTACCTACAAGTCTGATACCCTGATTAGAATTAAAGTAGAACTTGGGAGTCCTTGATTCTGAAACTGTAATGAAAATCTCATTTTGAGCAATTTAGCTAGTCAGTTAATAAACGGTAAGGGTAGTCAAGCAGGAGCGAGTTCTCCTGCCACCAGGCCTGGCAATCAGTGCATAGTGTTATTATAGCTTTTGATGAATCCATTCCTAGAAATCAAGCAATTTATGGATCATTAAAATGTGCAGCTGACAGAGCTCTCTGGAACACACTTCAGAGGAAGTGTGAGGGCTAAGCGACACACCGCTGATTGAAGGCAGAGGTGATGCAACGGGAAGGAAGTTTCACAATGGTGCCTTTCAGACAGGGATGGAGGGGCCGGGCAAGTGCAAAGAGAAGCTCCCTTGACTGCCACGTAGCAGTCTGTGGGCCTTGCTTGGAGACCAGGGGTGTTTCTGCACTTGGCTTCCCATGCGCTGGAAGGAGAAAGTACATTATGCACCAACCATAGGATCATAGGGTGGTTCCGCACTGGCTCTCTGAAATACGGATCTATTAGATCCGTATTTCGGAAATCTGTTTCTAGTGGATTCATATCTAGTAGATACGGATGTACTAAGACCCCTTCCATCTGCACCCACAAGGGAAGGACAGATTTAGAGATGGATTTGAGGTGGGTGCTGTCCTTCCAAGGCCCTCCTCCCCGCCTACCTGATTGGCTCCTCTGGAGCCAAGCATGGTGAGATGGGGGCCTCCTATATGGGGCTCCCCTCACCCCAGAAGCCACGGATCGTGGCTTCTGGAGCCACAGGAGCTTCACCTACACCCACCTACCCACCCCGGGGCTAGTGCGCATGCGCAATCCCCTCCTTACCTTCAGGCAGCCAGGCTGATTCTGGCTGCCAGAGCTCAGTGCGCTTCGCTCGTGTGTGCAGCACGCCTCCCTATTGGCCAGGGCCATGCGCATGCGCAGAGGGCCTCCTGAAGTGAGGTGTGGCTGTAGCCAATAGGGAGGTACGCTGCACACATGCGCAAAGTGTGCTGGGACCCGGCAGCTAGAATCGGTCTGGCTGCCTGAAGGTAAGGAGGGGATTGTGCGCACTAGCCCCAGGGTGGGTAGGGTGGTGTAGGTGAAGTGATCCGCAGCTTCAGGGGCAAGGGGAAGCCCCGAGATAGGAGGGCCCCGGCTCACCATGCTTGGCTGCAGAGGAGCCAATCATGGAGGCCTGGGGGAGGGTCCGCTTAAGGACACTTGTGCAGTGCAGACACATCCTAAATGGATGTGTCTTTACTGCACAAGTACCCATTAAGTATCCAGTAAGACTTCCTCCAAGGTAGTCTTCCCTTAATCAGGATTAAGCGGCTCTTAACACCCATTAGAGACACATCGTGCAAGAGCCAATGTGGACACATGTGTCTCTAATGGGTGTTGTAGTGCGGACAAGGTTTTTAAAGCCCATCCTTAATGGGTGCTTAATGGGGGTCAAGTGGCCAATGCAGAAGCACCCATAGAGTTGGAAGGGTCATCGAGTCCAAACCCTTGCTCAGTGCAGGATTTCCTAAGCCATCCCAGACAGCTTCCCATCCGCTGGATTGCTTGTCTGCCAGTTTTCCATGACCCTGATTGGTCACCCTATCTGCAGCAGTTGTTTCCAGCCTGGGATTGGCCCAATCCATTCCAAAAAAAGAGTCACCCTCAGAGTGATTATTTTTTGTCTGGGAAAAGGATGCACATTCAGAGGCTTCAGGACATGGTAGGTTATTTTTTTGTTTTTTACCTCTGCCCCTTGAGCTTCAAATTCACCCAGGGCCACCTCTTTAACTGTGTCTGACTGCACCCTAAATCAGTGTGTGTCTCATTGGGACCTTCATGGAGGACCTACTGGGAACCACTTCACCTTGGATTCTGTGATGGAACATAAACAATATAGAAATGCAAATTCTTTTTTAAAGAGACATTTTCTGGCTTCATGAGGGAGGGCGGAATCAAACCCAGTATTCCCAGATAAGAGTCCAGCTCCCTAACCACTAGACCAGACTGGCTTACTGTTTCATCAGGCCTCTGGTTCTGCGTCATCTGTCCTCTGGTTCTGCACCCCTTTCCTAGATAGGAATTTATCACTCTTAGGGTGACTCACTGTTTGGGTCAAAATGGGCAGGAGGCTATGGAGGCTGCTATAGCAAATCCTAGGCTGGAAACAATTGCTATGGATGGCCAACCAGTCAGGGCCATGGAAACCCAGGCTGCCAGCAGTCATTGAGTGCTGAACATGGAAGACAAAGTTGAGAAAGAGAAGGCAGTTATGAGATTTTTAGGTGATAATTTTTTAAACTGGCGACACTTTTTTTTTCTGTATCCACAGATGGGACAATCTTTTGAAAATGAGAGCCCCCCCCCCCAAAAAAAAAAACCCTGTGTGATTGCACCCTTTAAACTGGAAAGATGAGTTATCAGCCATTCAACACCATGGACAGAAGCCTTACTTCTTACTGAATTAAAGTACCCTCCTCAAGCCCCTGGTCTTTGGTGTCTTGAAAAAGAATTCATTCATTACTTACCCTGGTTTTATATTTTTCCTACCTGGGGCATGACATGTTTTATGACTTTAAAAAAACCTGACAGATGCCAAAATTAATTGAGTGAATCTTTTGCGTTAAAACCTCAAATGTTTTCAGTGCCAAAATAACTATCAGGCAAAAACCTTTGGTGAGAAGCCCTCAAGCAATTCTTCATAACAGTCAAGAAGGAGGTGATATATCTTCATATCTGAGTCAGTTTGGTCTAGTGCAGTGGCTCTCAACCTGGAGGTCGCGACCCCTTTGGGGGTCGAACTACCCTTTCAGAGGGGTCGCAACAAGTCTCCCAACGCCCTTCCCTCCTACCTCCCAGCTGCTCCACCCCCATGGTTGGGGGTCTCCACAACATGAGGAACTCCATTAAGGCGTTGCGGCATTAGGAAGATTGAGAACCACTGGTCTAGTGGTTAGGGAGCCGCACTCTTATCTGGGAATACCAGGTTCAATTCCGCCGTCCCCTATGAAGCCAGCTGGGTGATCTTGGGCTAGTCACAGCTCTCTTCTGAGCTCCCACAGCCCCATCACAGGGTGTTCTGTTGTGGGGAGAAGAATAGAAAAGCTTTGGCAGCCGCTTTGAGTCCCCTTAAATGGGTGAGAAAAGTGGGGTATAAAAGCCAGCTCTTCTTCTTCTTCTTCTTCTTCTTCTTCTTCTTCTTCTTCTTCTTCTTCTTCTTCTTCTTCTTCTTCTTCTTCTCTGTCTCATGTGTTGCATTTTACATTGCAAGCTCTTCTGGGCAAGGGTCTGTCCTCTTGTGCCTCGGGAAGGGTCATGTAGATTGATGGAATATAATCACAATAGACCCTCCGAAGCCCTAAGGCAATCTGCATTCACAAGCAGGCTTCCATGTCTCATCAGAAGCGTAAATTGGATGAGCATCTGAACGAGGAAGTCATTGATTACTTTCAACAGGGTACACATTTGGATGTGCAATGACATGTGCATTTGGAGGAGCATGTGCATTAGGATGCATGTCCCATAGAAAGCAATCCAAATTGGAGAAGCCTTTCCCCGTTCAGAGATTTGCCATTCTGAACGCCCACAAGTAACTCAACTCATCATGGGTTTTCTTGGAGAAATGCATGTATCTTGATGATCTATAGTTTGGGATTGAGTAGACCTCATTCTTAATACATTTATTTATTTACATTTCTTTATAGTGTTATGTTTGTTTTTGTTTGTTTGTTTTAAAAAAAATCCATAATGCCATTCTTGGAGACTTGCAATAATAGACAGTAGCAGCTGTTATGGTCTATTGTGTAAATAAGTAATTATGGAATTTACAGGCTATCATGTAAATATGTAATTATGGACTTTTTAAAAATGTGCATTATTCTCTGCATGTATTATTTACTCAGCTTCTAACAGCTCCTTGGGATGGAGCCCATCCAGCCTATTTGGGTAAACACATCATGATGGAAATTTTGAAGCTATGCATTATTTATTCCTTGGTGCCACTCCGAGTGCATGAATCAGAGGCATGGACCCCACAGGTCTCTACCGAAACAGAATCCTGTATCCCGGCAGGGGTAGAGAGCTACAAACTTTTTTATGAGGAGGCCAAGCCTATCATGGACTCCCCTGTCTCAAGTATTTGCCCAAGGTCATTTATTCATTCATGATGTTCTCTAAATATAAGTTAAATAAACAGATTACGGTATATTGCTTTGTCACATTCATTGTTCAGTCATGAACCAATCACTTGGTCCATGTTCAGTTCTGAATATGCATGTGCAGAAATGGTTTTTTGGGCATTCAATTTGTAATGAATCGAAGGTTAGAAAATTCACATTCGTTCAAATAGATCCCCTTCAAATGCGGTAGGATTCTATTCAGTACAAATGTATTTGTACGAATTTGTGCGAATATCCAATATTAATGCATACATATCTGATATGTATCCCCAGTTGAACAAATGTACAAACTATTCATAAGAATGCTCCAAAACATTCATATTCATACTAATGTTAATGTGCGGATGTTGTAGCATTCAATTCATGTACGAATGTCCAAATTTGTACAAATTCGTGCAAATAATGAATGTGATGAATATTTGTGCCCATTCCTAGTTCTGACTCTTGCTTCTGCACTAGCTGTAGTGCTCTGTGCTAACATGTGTATGGCAGGCTTTGGGATTGGGACATGGTCCAGAACAAAGAACACAAGAACGTAAGAGAAGCCATGCTGGATCAGGCCACAGCCCATCTAGTCCAGCATGCCGTCATACACAGTGGCCCACCAATTGCCAGTGGGCATCTCAAGCAAAGACAAGGATGAACCTTTCCCTGTTCTCGAATCCCAGCAAATGGCCTTAGAAGTATCCTGCTTCCCCCCCCCCCCAGCCTGAAAGATACACCTAAGCATTCATTCTAGTAGCCATTGATACATCTGTCATCCATAAATTTGTCTAACCCTACCTTAAAGCCATCTAGACTGGTATCTGTCACTACCTCTTCTGGCAGCAAATTCCATTGACCGATGACCCTCTGGGTGAAGAAATGCTTCCCCTTGTTGGATCCGACTGTCCTACCCATCAGCTTCATAGATGCCCCTGGTTCTAGTGTTTTGCGAGAAATGAAATTTTTCTCTATCCACCTTTTCTATGCCATGCATAATTTTATATACTTCAATCAGGTCCCCTCTTAAACACTGTCTCTCCAGATTGAAGAGGCCTAGATGTTGCAGCCTAATTTCGTAAGGGAGGTGTTGCAGCCCCTTAATCATTCTGGTTGCCCTTCTCTGCACCTTCTCTAGTTCCACAATATCCTTTTTGAGGTGTGGTGACCAGAATTGTACACAATATTCCAAATGTGGCCTCACCATAGATTTATAAAGAGGCAAAATGACACTTGCTGACTTATTTTCTATTCCCTTCCTAATTATTCCCAGCACTGAATTTGCTTTTTTCGCTGCTGCTACACACTGGGCTAATACCTTCATTGAACTGTCCACCAAAACCCCGAGATCCCTTTCCTGGTGTGTTTCAGAAAGCTCAGACCCCATCAGTTTATAGACATAATTAGGATTCATGGCCCCAATGTGCATTACTTTGCATTTGTTAAGATTAAAGCACATTTGCCACTTGGTTGCCCACTCACCCAATGCTAAGAGATCCCTCTATACATTACAGTAAGGCAAATGCAAAAGGATTAATGTTCGCATGTTGCATATTGATATATAGAAAGGATGTACGCGACTCATTTTTGGTGTTCAATTTTCAGTGAAGTGAATGTGAACAAAATTAGCATTTGTGCAAATAAAGTCTGGTAAGAACTGAATCCGCAGTGAATGCTCTCTGTTCTTCGAATCTGATTCAAATCCTTGCTACCAGTCACGCCTCTGAGTTCCCTCCAAATCCACTTTGAATCCGCTCTGAATGCTTCAAATCAAATGTGAGAAATTGTGTGCATCCCTATCCTAGAACATTTGGGGAACACCTGCTACTAGGGATGTACACAGATATTTGTAACATTCAACATTTGTATGAATCTGGCCAAATTCGGACATTTGTATTTGAATTGAATGTTGGCATATTTGAAGACTGACTTCGAATTTGAGTCAAATGTTTTGATACATTCATATGAAGCTTCATATAGGATTCGTATGGGATGCATATGCGTTTGATGTGTTCCTATGGGATTGAACATTCTTATCAAATCCGAATCCCAGCACATTTGACGGGGATCTATTTGAACGAATATGAATTTTCTTGCATTCTCAATTCAATACAAATCGAATACAAAAAAAATTCATGCACATTCCCACCTGTTCCTGCATTAGCTTTAGATACTGTTCCCCCCTTCCATTTCTGGATCCCAACATCAGTCCCACCTATGTCTACTCTTTGTTTATTGTGGAGGCCTTGGCTGCCTTCACAAGGTCATGCTGGATACCCCTCGTCACACTATATCGCCTATGCGTGAAATCCTCATTTGTTCAAAGCTCACAAATATATATATTCATCTCATTGCATCTTAAAGCCCAGGAAGGATTCTGCAGGCAGCGGCGAGGCTGCATGCCATATGTGCTCGTCGTTGCTTTGACTAAACAGACCAATGGGAAATGTGGTGATTTCAGAACTGGCAATCTGCAGGGGCCGGGGTGGGTAGGAGGAAAGGAACTGAAAGGTTTAAGATGCTGTCAAGGCTGCCGCCCAAGAACGAAAGAAAGAAAAAGTAAGAATACATTGCCTTCCCATGATGGTTGTTAGTTTGAAAGAGACATGCTACACTGAGAACTGTGTCCACATTTAGAAGAAGAAGAAGAAGAAGTGCTGTTGGCTTTGAAGCCAAAATGGAGGGTTGTGAAGAGGATTATGGGAGTTTAGAACAATACAATGTGCGAAATAAGCATATGGACAACTAAGCCAGATGTGGGGCCTTTCTGCCCTTGGCCCCATTGTGAAGCTGAAGAGCACTCACAGACAGAGCATCTGCACTGCAAATGCCTGACTGTGTGCAGGAGCGTACTGCAGCTTCACAATGTGTGGAGCACAATTTCACGCGCCACACACAGACTTGCCTTCTGGTAAAGCCCATCCATACCTCCGTGTGTTATGCTTTGTGCCACCAGCCCCTCCCCCTCTGAAAATGAGCAGGCCGCCGCCCTTGAGAACCAAGCTGAGGCAAGTCATGGTGAGGAAGGTGTGATTCATGTAAACAATGAGCTTGTTTCCAAAGCTGCCGACAGTTCGGACAAAGACATGGGTCAACACCCTTTGCAGAGTGTTCTCAAGCCAAAACCCCAACACCAGAGATGCTAAGTGCATTCACATGTTAAATAGCTGGGTCTGAGGAGATGAGGCTCTCCCAGCCCTACTTAAACACACCTAACTCCAGCAAACACTGTTGCAGACATCAGCTCTTTACCCTGCAACCTCAGCTCATGTTTTCTCTGTATCTTTGACCCTTGGACTGGTTTATGACAATGCAAACCCAATGCGGGCCACTGCAGACCCAATGCGGGCCACTGTGTGCGACAGGATGCTGGACTAGATGGGCTGTGGCCTGATCCAGCAGGGCCTCTCTTATGTTCTTATGTTCTCTGGTATTTTGAACTCAGAATTCTTGACTACACTTTAACTCTTGACCCCCAAAGAACTTTGGAACTTTAACTGCCTGCTGCTGCTAGCCTTGTGTGTTTGTTCTCTGAAACTTGCCAACTTGAGACACGACACTATGGTGTCGGGCAGACCGTCTGAGGTATCACACAAGGATGTTGGCATCTCAGATGGCACGTCACCATCATCCTGGTTATGGTGCCAGCACATGGGCAGTTGTACCGGCCTCCAGAACGAAGACGGTAATGCCCAGATACATGTCCACATCTCAGGTAGGTCTGCAGACATGTGGGGGGAGAGATGCTGGAAGTGCACTATTACAGGAAGTGCAGAAAGACCCCAGGTGTGAGGCAGAGGTAGGAAACAGGTAGATAAGAGAAGAGCAAATGCTGAAATTTGGCCTTAAGTCTCTTGAACTCCTTTGGCTAAGCTCAATATTTTGAAATTAATCACACTCAGAGATACAATGGCTTATTTGCGTCCTTCAGATGAGACTGGTTAATCATATAAGAATCTGCACACCTAAACTCTGACTACCTTTCTTTCTTTGCATTTCATCTTTCCTATATAAGACTGTTCTGAGAATCATAAGGTGTGACTCCATTTTTTATTTACTACATTTTCTAGGGTGCCCTAGTGCACTGTTAAATTGCCGTTTGCCTTGATTTTCTTTTAGCCCCAGTTTGATTTACCCTGTTACTGTTCAAGGTGGGATTAGGAGCAAGAAGACCCTGGGCCATTGTGGGATTGTCATTGGATTGCCAGACGTATTTACCAATCTCACAAAGTCATTCTCACCTTTTGATGCAATACAATGCAGTAGAAGGAGGAAGAGGAGAGGAAGAGTTGACTTTCATACCCAACTTTTCTCACCGTTGATGTGACTCAAAGCGGCTGACAAACCTTCTGTTCTTCTCACCGCAACCGATACTCTGTGAGGTAGGTGGGGCAGTGAAAGCTCAGAAAGAGAGCTGTGACCAGCCCAAGGCCACTCAGGTGGCTTCATGGAGGAGTGCAGAATTAAACCTGCTGACTCTGAGATATGAGTCCGGCACTCCAACCACAAGTCCAAATTGTCACCAATGTAGACCGATACAGCTATTGTAGAAATAAATATATGTTATAGCAGACGATTCCATTATTACAATAATAGCTCTCTCCAGTCTGGATTAGTTCTGTGGCATCTTTTGAGAACATGAGCAAGAATTCAGTGTGATCTTTGGCATTACAGAAGACCACGGCTGCATGTTATTGGTTCTCTGTGTAACCAGTAGCAGGGGGTGGATCACATGGATGGGAAATTCTCAACATGACAGTGTAGCTGCCATACTATGCAGGGTTTAAAAGTGTAAATTTGCTCTTGCATGGGGACAATACAGAATGATTAGAGAAGTGAGTAATTACAAAATAAGGGAATACAGCAAAATATTTATGTGGAATCTAGAGGCAGGCAGAGATTTGTTTGTTTGTTTGTTTGTTTGTTTGTTTATATCCTGTCCTTCACCCAAAGGTAGGTCACAACAGTAAAGAGATAAAAACCATAAAACATACTAAAATCATCCCTGGCAGGACACTGACCGCACAAAGGGGCCAAAAAACATCGAAATCCAGGACAAAGAGGGACATTTTGAGCAGGCAGCACAAGCAATATAATGTTGGCGCTGGGCGTGTTATGCCTCTGCAACAAGTTTGTTTATAGCAATTGAAGTTTATGTTGTCTATTGGAAGTTTAGAAAGGAATGTGAGCCTGTGTCTTTAAGAGGTAGGCTTATGGGTAAGGAGGGTGGAGCTTTTACAGCTTACACAGGAGAGTTAGGCCAGTTTTCAGTCTGCTGTGAGAGTGGAAGGAATCATCATTCTTAGACAGGCTGAAACTCCTCATAGGCCGCAAGTGCCACAGAAGGAAGAAACTCATCAGTAGAAAGAAAAGCAGCAACTTCCAATAGGCCAGCAAGTGCCAAAGGAAGCAGAAAGTCCTTCTAGACCAGCCAGTGTCACAAAGGAAGGCAGGAACTCTTTCTAGGCCTGAGTGCCTCAGCAAAGGAAAGTAACTAAAGCCTGAAGACCCAGTAAGCTGCAAAGATACTGTAAGCTCTTACTTGCTAAGAAAGTGGTTATATATTTGTTTTGCTGTTGCAATAAATACTGTAATTTGTTCATACTAAGAAAGACTGGTGGATTCTTCAAAGAGGGAGGAGTTTCACTTGTTCAAGACCTCTGCCCAAGGCCAGAGTGCAGGCTGAACTTAAAAGCTTGAGTATACCTGGGGCAGAACAGGGTGTATCTCCAGAGGGAGGCTGTTGCACAGCCTGGGGGCCACCACAGACAAGGTCCTCTCATTTGTCACCAACCCCTGCAAATCTGAGAATGATGTGACTACAAGAAGGATTTTTAGTATTCAGGCAAGTCTTTATGGGAGAACACACTCCTTCAGATATCTGAGGCCCAAGTCATTTAGGGCTTTTTATGTTAGCTTCGAACATCGTGAATTGGGCTGCAGAGCAAATCATCAGCAGTCAAGTGGTTGCATTCTGCAGTAGCCCCACCTACAGACTGTCACCAACGCTAGTCAGAAGATTACCAAAGATGGCGTCATCGCTGTGACCAAATTGTTCCTAGCCAAAAAAGACTGAATCTGGTGAACCAGCTGGAGGTGGAACAAAGCACTCAAGCTTTTTTTTCCTCCTATAGTGCATAGGACAAGACACAACTACCAGTGACAATGTGAAAAAAAATGGAAAAAGCTCTTCTATGGAGCGTTATTGGCTAAGCTTTTTCTGCATGCCTCCCCAAAGATAGATTAATTCCTTCAGAAACTGAAGAGTCAACCTCCTGTAGTCCACACCAGGAATAATGTGCACTCTCTCTGTGAGTAGAAACTCACCTCTGTGGTCTAGTTAGGGAGCCGGACTCTTATCTGGGAATACCGGGTTTGATTCCATTCTCCTCCACAAAGCCAGCTGGGTGACCTTAGGCTAGTCACAGCTCTCTTCTGAGTTCTCAAAGCCCCACCTACCTCACAGGGTGGTCTGTTGTGGGGAGAAGAACAGATGTTTGTCAGCTGCTTTGAGTCCTTTTTAAATGGGTGAGAAAAGCAGGGTAGAAAAGCCAACTCTTCTTCTTCTTCTTCGGCAGTAAACTTCCTATCAGTAGCTAAAAAATTAAATTTCATCTAATAATTAAAATATCATCTTATAACAAAAAATAGTGTGTGAGAGAGAGAGAAGGAAGGAGAGGGACCAGGGATTTTAGAGTATACCTGGGAAAAAAGTGGGTTTTTTTTTTTTAACAAACTAGCCTTAAAATGAGGCAAGTGTTATTAGTAGAATAGAAATGAGAAATATCCTGTTGATTTTGTGCGCAGCATTTTCTGCAGAATGTATTATGACTCAACTTCCCGCTGTAAGCACAAGGTCATGGCGGATACGACTCTTCACACTGTATTGCCAATGCGTGAAATTCTCATTTTGTTCAGTGCTCCAAAATATATATTCATGTCATAATGCCCTCCTATCCACTTGCTGTCTGGGAGAGGCTGCCTATTACATATGCAGCATGTGTGAAGACAAATCCGGCAACAGTGCTGAGATCTATTTCTTCCCCTTCGGCACACATGTTCACTTCCGGTAGCTGGGAATTTTATACCAAAATGGGAGCGCTCAGTAGGATGCCTGACACCTCAATCGGTACAGAAATGCCCCACTTTTCCCACCTTAAGGGGCTATACAAGTGGCTGGCAAACCTTCTGTTCTTCTCCCCACCACAGACACCCTGTGAGGTAAGTGGGGTTGTGAGAGCTCAGAAAGAGATCTGGGGCTAGCCCAAGGCCACCCAACTGGCTTAGTGTAGGAGTGCAGGATTGAATCAGATTCTGAGATTCTAACCACAAATCTAAGACCGATAGAAGGCCAGCAGAGGTGACTACTTGGATTCAGCAAGCTGACATAGGGTCTATTCACACGTAACGACCTGGAAGAAATGGTCCAGCACAGTTAAGTACAGTGTTGTTGGTCCACATTAGCATCACAAGCGCTGGTGCCATCTTCAACTGTACTACTGGCGCTTGTGGTGTGTATGGTCCATCCTGGACCATCCAAATCACCAAGTAAATAGCTAAGGCAACTTCCACAAGAATCACATGCTTCACATGCAGATGCTGTACTCTGAAAAGGCCTCTGGAGTAAACAGAGGATCTTTCCAAACATGCCACTGAAAAGCAGATCCAAATGGATCCATTTTTCGGTGAGCTGTTCTTCCGAGGATCTGTCCCAAATAGGGGCAGATCCTCGGAGGCCCCATGCATCCGCACACATGCGGGGAGGCCGGATTAGGCGGCCAGGTCACCCAGGGGCTGTGTGGAAACTGCAGCACCCAGGGCCAAAGGCGGCCAGATTCCCGTGCCACCGAAACTGTCCCCGGGGCCACGGGACTGAAGCAAGCAGCTGCCAGTCACTGCATGTTTCCGGCGGTGACCGGCGCATGGGGGAAGGGTGGAAGGAGGCAGACCAACCTCCTTCCACCCTTCCAAACATGCTGGCCACTGGGAATCCAGCTATTCCCCTGGCCATGTGCGGAAGGGTTCTGCTTCTGCACATATCCAGGGGAAGGACAGATGTAACACCTGATTTTTCAGGTCTTACATTTGAGACAGCTTCCGGCAGCAAGGGCAATTTAAAAAACTGGTCTTGTGCGGAAGCGCCACTGAAAATGGTCCCAGATCTGCCCTCCGGTGTGGAAGGTAAGTTTATATGTGTTTTGTTTGTGTCCTTAATGTGTCTCTAAAATTGGTTTTACTGTATGTGCAGAAAGACCCAGAGAATCTTCAGACTTATCTGTCACATTGAAAGCTGCTGCTCATTCCAGACACATTTACACCCTTTTCTGGATGCGCCCTTCCAATTCTTGGCAAAGATGTCAGCCCTGGCACCATCTCTAGAGCTACAATCCTAAGAGTGTGACTAGAGACGTTTTCGCACGGGGGTGTTTGGAACGCGCGGGAGACAGCCCGGAACGCGGCAAACGCATTGCCGCCGCGGGGCTTGCGATCCGACGTATCTGGAGCTGTCTCTCGCGCGTTCCAAATGTAGAGCACTTTGAAGTGCTCTTTATGCGTTCGGGCGCGGACAAACTGCCCGCAGGCGTTCGGGAGGAGAAGGATTCGCGCTTGCTTCTCGCTCCCGAACAGCCATGGGCCCGCCTCCCCCGCTGGCGCAGGTTTGGCAATCAGCTGTTTGACAATCAGCTGATTGCCGATCTGCCTCCGCAGCTGTCTCCGCGCCCCTGGCCGGCCTTTGCCGGCCAAGACAGTTCCGGGCGCTTTTACCATTCACACACAGGCGCGCCGGAACGCGTTCCGGCGCGCCTGTGTGTGAACGGTGAAAGCGCCCGGAGCTGTCTTAAGCTTCCCGCCTGAACGCGTTCCGTTTGGAACGCGTTGCAGTGCGGAAAAGCCTCAGGTCTGTGCATGAATATTCGTAGCATTGTCTTTCGTATATGAATTGAACGTTACATTTGTACATTGACAGATTCAGTTCAATTCAAATCAAATATTCAAATTTCAAATTCAAACAGAGGAAAAATGAATGTATTCAAATTCGAATCCATTTCAAAAACATTCGTATCTATTCGTGTGAATTTTTTATTTTTATTTGAAGATACGAATGTTGACAATATTCATATGCGTCCGTATGCATATGTACACATCCCGTTTTTATCCCGTATGCATCCCATTTCTATCCCAAATGTATCCATACAAATGCGTGCAGATACATATAAGATGTGTATAGGTACATATGTAATGCCTATGTATCCATACACAGACGAATGTCCGAATCATTCGCATGAATGATTCGAAACATTTGGATTCATTTGAATGGTAAAAAATGAATGTAGAGACATTCGGTTAGAATTCACATGTCCAAATGCAAATGAATTTGATTGAATTTCAAATGTTTCGAATATTCTTGCACAACCCTAGTGTGCACTACATCTGTTTCATTGAAGACACGAATGTCAACATTTGAATATTCCCGTATGCATCCATATGCATTCATACACATCCTGTTTTTATTCCGTATGCATCCCGTTTTTGTCCTGTACATATCTGTACAAATACGTACGGATACGAATAAGATGCATACAGATACGAATGCAACGCATACATATCTGTACATGTACAAATGTTTGAATAATTCGTACGAGTGATTCGAAAGATTCAAAAATTCATTGTTAAACTCAAAAGTAAAGACATTCCATTAGAATTTAAATGTCCGAATTCGACCAAATTTCGAATGTTTTGAATATTTGTGCACTTCCCTAATCTTGAGCATCACATGTTTGTCTTAGTTTTTTTCAGAGAACTTTTTATTTTATTTTATTTTCCTTTCTTTTCCTCCAAGACTGCTATTCTGGGAATCTCTTTTTCTACTCGTTCGCTGTCATTGTCTATCAATGCATGGGTTAGAATGGCAGCTTCTCTCTGGCCAACGGGAATAGCATGTCACACTGAATTAATGGAAGCACGTCTGGAATACCTCTAGCAGCGCTTTACCTGCACTCTTTCCAAGGCAAGCCAAATATCACGGTAGCAAAAGGGAAGATCAGGACACATAGCACTGATGAGCAGTTCTGGCGCAAGCCGCCCAGAGACCCTCGGGTATGGGGCGGGATATAAATATAAATAAATAAATAAATAAATAAATAAATAAATAAATAAGGAAGGAAGGAAGGAAGGAAGGAAGGAAGGAAGGAAGGAAGGAAACTCAAAGCAGCTCTTGAATAGGGGCTTTCTGTCATTCTTTTGTTTAGCTCAGGGGCAGGACCTCGCCCCCAGGGCTATCAGTTTCAGTTAAATTATATTTCCTATGAGTTCTAGCCAATCTGACCACCGCAGCTCCATGTTTTGCTGCAGTTTTCTGTAACACAGCTATCATAATAGGGACAGTAGAACTGTGAGCCAGTTTGGTCTAGTGGCTAGGGTGCCAGACTCTTCTCTGAGAATACCGGGTTCAATTCTGCCCTCCCCCATGAAGCCAGCTGGGTGACCTTGGGCTAGTCACAGCTCTCTTCTGAGCTCTCACAGCCCCACCTACCTCACAGGGTGTCCTGTTGTGGGGAGAAGAATAGAAAAGCTTTGTCAGCCGCATTGAGTCCCCTTAAATGGATGAGAAAAGTGGGGTAGAAAACCCAAAGTTTCTTCTTTTTCTTCTCCTCAATATGCTGTTCTCGATGTTTGGTGCCACCAAGTCATGGGAGACTCTTGGCTGACTGCATGGGCTACTCCATGGACACTTTTCTTGACAGAAGAAGAAGAGGAAGAGGAGGAGGAGGAGGAGGAGACTTGGCTTTTCTACCCCACTTTACTCACCCATTTAAGGGGATTCAAAGCAGCTGACAAAGATTTCTATTATTTTCCTCACAACACAACACCCTGTGAGGTAGGTGAGGCTGTGAGAGCTCAGAAGGGAGCTGTGACTAGCCCAAGGTCACCCAGCTGGCTTCATGGAGGAGTGAGGAATCAAACCTAGAATTCCCAGATAAGAGTCCATTCCTGTGGACAGGCCCTTAGATCTATTCCTTTTTTTTTCAGTTTGTGGCCTTTCAGGTGTGAACCAGCTCAAGTGACTATGAAAGTCACACCTACCCAAAGTAACTTTCCAAACTTAGGAACTGAGTTTCTGATTTCATTGTGGCGGATTCCATGAGGGTCTTTTGTACTCCCTGTGTGTAAAATGGAAGCATTTGTAAAGGAGGGGAGCACTTATTCCCCCTCCCTCATTTATATTATTGTGAGTTTCTAAATTGCTGTTTTATAACAATAACTGAACATTAATTATGCCACTTCCCCCCCCCCCATGATGACAGATTACGGTGAGCAATTCATCATTGTAACGTATTAATCGCAAGTATTAGTTTTTAAATGGAAGAATCACATCTGTAACATACTTGTCATATTAGTGAAAATTACTACAATGATGAAAAATAACCACCCTGCTTGTACATGCATTAGCAAAACATGAAAAGGATAGGGAGTTAAGATTTTTCTATCTATCCCAGTATCCTGTAGATACAGATAGCAAGAAAAGCTGAGATTCCATTTGCTTTAAAATAAGCATAGCATTTGGGAAGAGCAGAAAAACCCTTTATGGTGGACCATAAATAGAGAAACGTAGGCTGATTCTTATGTATAGGGATACCACAGTTTAATATTATACACCACTCATTGAATTAGAATGTCCGAATTTGAACGAACTTGACTGAATTTTGAATGTTTCGAATATTCTTACACACCACAAATTCTCACACTGGTAGACTGGGCCCCTCCAAGCCCCCTAACCTCCCCCCAATTTACCACAGGCAGCAAATATTTCGTTTATTTATTTCAAATATTTGCACACTGCTTCTCCTTAAGAGGACCTCAAAGCAGTCTACAGAGGAGATTAAAAAGAAGGGTAAAACCACACACACACGCACACACACACACAAATCAACAATTACAACACATTACTACCATGATGTGGTTTTGAAGAACATAACGGTCGGCAAATATCGAACCAGAGGGGGTGATTGCATTTCCCTGAGCTGGGGAAGGCCCTGTGACATGGATTTTATTCATTCACACATCCGTCAAAACTCAAGGCTGCATTCCAAGCTTCATAAAGAAAAAATATATATAACCAAATAAAGTATATGGAATCTATAAAACCTCTATAATATGCAATAAACGAAAATACCAGCGACCAAATTAAAACAGAAATGAGATAGACGTGTAAAAAAGCCAAGCTTATTTTTATGCCGCCCATTCAAGTCATCTTTAAATTGTAAGGAAAAGTGTAAAACGGTTAGAGTGTCTGATGCGTTCCTACTAGAGTTTCAGAACCAAGAAACCCTGCTGAAGGAGGAGACCTCTCCTGGGTGTGGCCTAGTGGTGGCAGCCTAGACCACTCTCCAGCCTGGCTGGGCATGAACGTCTTAGCGGAGATTATTTTTTTTTGTGGGACTGGGACCTTTGGTCAGCTGCTCTGGACTCCACCCGGTCTCAGCTACACCAGAAACCACAAAGGACAGCTGTTTATGGCTTTCAGTTGCTGGAAAGCCAGCCTGAGGGGGAGAACCTTGCCATCTCTCCTATGGGTGGTCTAGTGGTGGCAGCCTAGACCACTCTGCCCTCTGGGGGACTCTCTAGCCTGGCTGGGCACAGACATCTTGGAGGAAATGACTCTTTGTGTGACTGGGTCCTTTGGTCAGTTGGTCTGGACTCCACATGGCCTCAGCTGCCTCAATTTGTGTGTGTGTGTGTGTTTGGCTTATTTTACAATGTTTGGTATCATGTGCAATTTTTATAATATATTTTTATTATAATACTTTGATTATTATTTTGCATTGTGTATTTTCTGTTTGTTCTAAATCTTTAGGAAAGATGGTATACAGATAAAATGGGTGTGTGTGTGTGTGTCACGTCCAGTGCTATAGCTCTTCCTTCAAATCTCTGCTCAAAACCTCTGGCTTTTCAGTGAAGCTATTGATTAACCCAGATCCTTGCTCTGAAATCACAGCCAGTGCAAAAAAAGCACATGAAATAATGGGAGCTTCTGCTTGCAGTCTGCCTTGTGAACATCATGTTGATGATGCATGTGGTCAGAGTCATTTTCAGAATGGAAATTCCTTACGTGTGGAAAAAAGTAGTTTGATAGCAGAGGCCTTGTTCTCTTAGCACTTCTCACCACCGCGGGGGCCAAGGATGTTGTCTGCCATATACAACTACTAGGAATCCTAGGCACATGGTCTGAGTATGCATTGCATCGATCCATACCTCCTGAGCCATGTTTGGTCGTGTGGTTAGGATGCCAGACCCTAGGGGTGTGCATGAATGCAATTTTCGGGATTTGATATGATTCAAATAGGATATCCAAAAATTCAAGTAGATTCAAATCTTTAAAATTCAAATGAAACCAAATTCAATTCGAATTAAGCAAATTCGAATCCATTCGTTCAAATTTTTTATTCGATTTCGCACTTACGAATGTCGACAACATTTCTTTGTGCCCGTACATCCGTATCATTATGCGTCCCGTACGCATCCATACACATCCGTAGCCCTCCCATAGTTATCCCATATGCAAGCCGTTTTCATCCCATACGGATCTGTACAAATGAGTACAGATGAAGGAAAGATATGAATCTGCAAGTACGCATTGTGTATGAACCTGTACAAATGTGAATGTTATTATTATTATTATTATTATAGTTTATTTCTAAAGCGCTGTACATGTACTCAGCGCTGTACAATATTATATTAATCTTCGACAGGTCCCTGCCCTCAGGCTTACAATCTAAAAAGACAAGAAACAAAAGGAAAATGGTGTGGGAGGGAACAGGGAACAGCAAAAAGCAAGCACTTGAGGTTTTCAGTTCCAATTCTTCTGTCCGTTTCTTATTGCTGGAATTTTCCTATTCTCTTTACTTTGACCGTCCGGATAATTTAAACAAATAGATCCAAAATTCATTCAAATCTTTACATTCGAATTTATGGACCTTCAATTTGAATTCGAATGTCAAAATTTGCCAGATTCTATCGAATTTCGAATACCTCCAAATATCCATGCACACCCCTACTGGACTCTTATGTGGGAATTCATTTGATTCCGCACTCCTCCATGAAGCCAGCTGGGTGACCTTGGGCTAGTCACAGTTCTCTTTCTGAGCTCTCACAACCCCACCTGTCTCACAGGGTGTCTGTTGTGAGGAGAAGCTTTGTCAGCCACTTTGAGTCCCCTTGAATGGGTGAAAAAAGTGGGGTATAAAAGCCAACTCTTCTACTGATTCCAACCTAGAAACAGATGGAAGCAGAACTACATATTTGCCTGTTTCACCATAGGCCTTTTCGCACGAGGGGGTTTTGAACGTGTGGAGAACATGCGGGGATGCTGTATTTGCACGTCAGGGGCAGCCGGATCCATTCTGGACCGCCCCAAGCGTCCCCACACACTCTCCACGTGTTCTGTTTTCAGAGCAGAAAAACTCTCTGTGACAGCTCTCCCCCAATTGGCTGCCTTGCAGCCAGGGGTGGGGAGGCCAGTCGGGCCCCTTCCTTGGGGTCCTGCCACCTGCATCGGCCAGGATCAGGCCGATGCAAGTGGCAGGACCCCCACCCAGCACCCCTCACCCCACCCCTGGGTCGCGTGTGCATGTGAACAGTGCTTAACTTAATTTGTATCTTATTTTAATCTATTTTAATCTATTGTTTCCCGCCCAGAGACCTTCAGGTATGGGGCGGGATAGAAATGTAAATAAATAAATAGAATAGAATAGGCCGGGACATTCTGAGCATGCTCACGGGGTGGCCCCTCATTGGCCAGGCACCTGCGCCTGCTCAGATGGCCAGTTTGGGATATACCCGTATATTCTGGCATATAAGACGACTGGGCGTATAAGATGACCCCCAACTTTTCCAGTTAAAATATAGAGTTTGGGATATACTCGCCATATAAGAAGACAAGACCCGGCGTATAAGATGAACCCCGACTTTTGAGAAGATTTTCCTAGGTTAAAAAGCAGTCTTATATGCCAGAATATACTGTACTTCAACAGGTCCAAGGCTCCTCTTGCTTACAAACACAAGGGAAATAACTTTGCCAGTGAGAACACCCAAACTTTGCAAAGACTGCACAGAAAAATCTTCTTGGCACTGTCATTACATAGTTTTAGATACCAGACATGTATGGGTGTGAATTTATATTTCACACAGTCATTCTAAGAAAGCATGGGCTGGTTGTAGTTGTTGGTTGTTGTTTTTTTAAAAACCCTGTTTTTAGCATTATTCTTTTTCATCTTTCTTATTAAGTTCTATGTATTATTTTTGCTACATTTTATCTTAGGTATTGTCTGCTTTTATTTGATTTTCTAATCATCCAGGGAAGGTTAGTTACTGGGCAACTGACTATGCAGGAAAAATAAATAAAGTAAATAATAAATATAAATTACTCTGAGTCAGTGCCAGATTGTCTTTGACAATTTATAGGTTCTGGTATCAGTGGAATGTTTCCCTTTTCCGCTAAGCATTTAGAAGTTAGTGGAGCTTGCTGTTAAATTCTGATTTTCAGATGTTTTACATTTTGGTCATCACCTGTCCTCTGATTTTTCTTGTGAAGAAGAAAGGGGATATACAGTATTCATATGAAAATATCTGATCATTTCATTTTACTTGAAATAATCTACTCTCTCATGAAAAAAGTAAGTGGATTATCTAAAATGTACCTAGAGTAAATAAGCCAACCATTTAGTCTTACTAGGATTTGTTTGCTTAGGATAGGTTTTTTTTTTCTTAAATCCTTTATTATGTGAAATTCAGTCTTATAGTGCTGATCCTCATTAATTGTACTATTTCTTTTATATAACAACATCGAGCCTAAGTACATCTTTCAGGTGGGGTGGGGGACAAGCAGAATATTTCTAAGGCCATTTGCTGGGATTCAAGAGCAGGCAAAGGTTTGCCCTTGACTCTGTTTGAGATGCCCATAAACAGTTGGTGGGCCACTGTGTGAGACAGGATGCTGGACTAGATGGGCTGTGGCCTGATCCAAGAGGGCTCCTCTTAATTCATGCAGGACATGTCATTTCATGGCTACTAGAATGGTACCTATGCATGGCCTCCCAGTTACAGAGGTAGGTAGAATCCCTCTAAAGGCCATTTGCAGCGATTCAAGAGCAGGTGAAGCATTTTGCCTTTGTCTTCCATTTGAGATGCCCGGAAGCAATTGGTTGGCCAGCATGTGAGGGAGGATGCTAGAGGAGTTGTGGCCTGATCTAGCAGGGTTCCTTTTATGTTCTTAGGCTCTTTCAGGAAGTTTGCTCTTGCACTAAACTTATTGTTAAGCTAGGATTTCTCAGGGACGTTAGTTGGGGCTGTTGGTTGGTCCTGCCTGGGTCTCTTGCCTGATTTTGCCTTGCAGGTATGAGGTATTGCAAGATGGCATTCTGTATTATGTGGAATTTAATATTCAAGTATATTTAATTTACATGGTATCTTGATAGGTGGCTTTGTATTGGGTGTGTGTAATTTTATGTTCACTTTGCATAGAAGCAAAACCTTCACCTGTCCTTGAATCTCAGCAAATGGCCTTAAGAGGCATCCTGCCTGTCCCCAACCTGGAAGTTGTACATACAACATGGGCGGAACGGTTTTAAAAAAGAATCTGACCCAGATAGGGTCAGATTCTCGGAGGCCCAGCACATACGCACCCGTGCGGGGTGGCGGCGGCAGGGCCGGAAAGGGAAACGGTTTGGGGTGGGTGCTGTGCGGACACACCGGCACCCATCCCAAACCGGCCCTGCCGGCGCATGCCCAGCTGTCAAAGACGGAGAGCGCATGCTCTCCGTTTGACAGCTGGGCCGCCCACCAGCCTGCGCCATTGGCTCCTTCAGGAGCTCCCATGACGCGGCCAGCGGCCACCTTTCTTGGCTTTCCCCTGGCAAGAGATGGGGCCATGGCCCCTTCTCTTTGCCAGGGAAGCCGAAGCCACCCTCATGAGGCTTCCTGGGAAATGTAGGCTGTGGCTCCCCTAGGCTCAATGGACGCCGGCCATGCTGGTCTCACAGTCGCCCCATCAGTGACCAGGTAAGGACCCCAAATGTGACCATGCGGCCACAGGTGAGGTGCGGGGTGGCAGCTGCAGCTTCCCCTGGAAAGAGAAGGGGCCATGGCCCTTTCTCTTGCGAGGGGAAGGCCAGGGAAGGCCCCAATCGGGCCCTTGAAACCCTAGGTGGGGGCCGGGGGTTTCTGCTTCGGCTTCCCTGGCAAAGAGAAGGGGCCATGGCCCCTTCTCTTGCCAGGGGAAAGCCAGGGAAGGCAGCAGCCAGCTGTGCCATGGCCAGCTGCCAAACAGGGAGCATGCGCTCTCCCTGTTTGACAACTGCACGTGCACCGGCAATCCGGCTTTTTGCCCCCCAGTGTGGAAGCGTTCGCTTCCAAACCAGTTTAAGGGGAAAAGCCAGCGGCAAAACTGGTTTAAGCAACCGGTTTTGTGCGCTGATGTGCGGACGTGGTGTCCTCAAAGGGACCCTAATTGGGTTCCCTATGCGGAAGCCACGTCCTAATCCTACCCACATCTGGCTCTAATTCCGTTTTTAGAGCCTGTGCGGAAAGGCCCCATGAGTTCAAAGAGGCATTTCTGGACAACAAATTTGCTCAGGTGGAATGAAGCTGAAAAATAGGTCAGGTCATCCATTTTGTTTAATCAGAGACAACAAAAACATCTGATTTACAAAATCAGACTGGTGGATAGAGAAAAATTCTTTTCTCTGTCACACAACACTAGGACCAGGGGGCATCTATGAGGCTGATGGGTAGGAGAGTCAGATCAGACAAGGGGAAGTATTTCTTCACCCAGAGGGTCATTGGTCTATGGAATTTGCTGCCAGAAGAGGTGGTATCAGCAACCAGCCTAGATGGTTTTAAGAAAGGGTTAGACAAATTCATGGACGACAGATGTATCAATGGCTACTAAAATGCATGCCTCGATACATCCTCCAGGCTGGGGAGACAGGAAAAGTGCATTTAGGACAATTTGCTGGGTTTCGAGAGCCCGTGAAGCTTTTGCCCTTGTCTTCTGCTCAAGATGCCCATGAGCAATTGGTGGCCCACTGTGTGGGGCGGGATGCTATACTATGTGGGCTGTGGCCTGATCTAGCAGGGCTCTTCCTATGTTCTAACCCTTCAAGCCCTACACCAAATTTGTATTTAGCTTTTACACTGTTCTGTAGTCTACCAAGGGGAGGAAATGTTCTTCTCCAACAAGCACCAGAGAAAGAGGGCGTTTTGTGCCCTTCTCCAGCAAAACTACACCTGAGTAAACTTGTTGTGATAATGAAGCTTTTATGTGTAATCGTGAGTACATGAATGCACATAGGCACACACTCACACATAGCCCAACCCATTTCTGTTGGTTGTTAGCCAATTAATGCATGTGGTGTGATTAAAATCCATTGTGCTGATTCAATCTACAATTGCTAGCCTTGAAACTTGTCAGTGAATAGAAATTCAGCAATGTCATAGTGCAGCCTTCCTTTTGTTTCAACAGGTCCACCTTAAGGTCAGCTACAGAATGTTCTGAGAGGCTGAAATATTCTCACAGGAGGTTGTTTTTCTGGTCTTTTTTTTATTTTGGTCCATTTTTTCCACTTCTGATGTCAGATTTGATTTAAATGAATATCTCATTTTGCAAAGAAAAATATTTGCCCTACATCCAATGCAGAAAGGCAATGCTGCTAAATAACTGCATTGATAATATTGAAACACAAATTGATACATGAATTGTGATTTTGTTCCCAAAACCTGTAGGACTGTGTTTTAAAATATTACCCAGTCTTTTAAAAAATGATTGATCAAGAGATGTTCATGTAGCCACCAACTCAATCCAAGGCTATCCTTACGTTTATCTCCATGGGTCATGAGTTACATGGGGTCTTCTCTATACACTGAAAGAGCAAAAAGAATCTAAACAATTCAGGCTGCATTTCCAAAAAGTAAATGCTCCTGTGAACTTGACTATTACATTTTGGAGATACCCTGTTTCCCCGAAAATAAGACCTACCCTGAAAATAAGCCCTGGCATGATTTTTCAGGATGCACGAAATAGAAGCCCTATGTAAGTGTTATTATAAAACATCCCCTGAAAACAAGCCCTAGTGCGTCTTCAGAAGCAAAAATTAATATAAGACCCTGTCTTATTTTCAGGGAAACACGTGGTAGTTGATTTATCTAGAAAAAAGTTGCTGCCTGCTTGAAGGAAGAGGCTCAGTTTTCTGCTCTCTAAATATTAGTTTTAGTGGGCTGAAACTAACAGAATAACATTCAATATGAAGGTGCAAAGTCCTATATCTGGGTAAGAAAAATGGGAAAAAATCAAATACAGAATGGGAGGAATATGGAAAGGATCTGGGTGTACTGGTAGATCACAGATCGAATATGAGACAACAGTGTGACGCAGCTACAAAATAGGCAAACACCATCCTGGGATGTTTCAAGAGGAGCATAGAGTCTATTCTACTCTACCATGGTCAGACCTCATCTAGAGTACTGTGTCCAGTTCTGGGCACCTCAATTTAAAAAAGACATTAGCAAACTAGAGCAAGTTCAGAGGAGGGCTACCAAAATAGTGAGCGGCCTGGAAACCATGACCTACAAGAAACAGTTAAAGGATCCACAAAAGTTTAGCTGAAGAAGAGAAGACTGGATACAGAGCAGGGATGTGCAAAAAATCCACCACCACCCCCAGATTTGATACAAATGTGGTATCAATCCCTTTGTGAATATGGAGGGGGGGTCTTCAGCTTTGCTTGCAAACATCTGTTGAATATTCATGTGAGAAGAGATCTTCCTGTCCCTTCTTCCCCAGCTTGCCTCTCCCCTTGACCTTTTGTTTGGTCTAGTGGTTAGGGAGCCTTGACTCTTTTCTGGGAATACTGGGTTTGACTCTGCACTCCTCCATGAAGCCAGCTGGGTGACCTTGGGCTAGTCACAGCCCCCTTGTGAGTTCTCATAGCCCCACCTACTTCACAGGGTGTCCATCGTGGGGAAAAGAACCAAAGGTTTGCCAGCCGCTTTGAGTTCCCTTAAATGGGTAAGAAAAGTGGGTAGAAGAGCCAACTCTTCTTCTTCTCCTTCTTGCTACCACTGCTGTGTTCTCCTCCGAGGCTCAGCTAGGCCTTCCAGAGGTGCATATGCAGCTGGAATGGGGAGCAGCCTCTCCAGCTGTGTGCACACCTCCAGAAGGCCTAGTTGAGCCTTGGAGAAGGTCACAGCAGCGGTGGACATATTCACTCTCCTCTGAGGCTGAACTAAGCCTCCCAGAGGCATCTGTGCACATCTGGAAGGTCTTGTTATGCCTCAGAGAAAGGCCTTCTAGCACCAGTGGCAGCAGCTGGATTTACAGGTAAGGGGTTGCAGCTGGAAACATTTGGTTCATGGATAAATGGGGCCCTATGAATGAAGGGCCCTTTCAGTTTGCCTGTGAGTGTTAGAATTTTTACGAGATCATAGGAATTCCGAACGTGATGAGATATCAGCCCTATTCTCACACAGGGAGGAAGGACCAGAAACCTGAGGATGAAACCTCAAAGGAGTCAACACAGATTAGATATTAGAAAATACTTTCTGATAATAAGGGCGATCAGTGAATGGTATAGGTTGCCACAGGAGCTGGTGATCTGTCATTTCCTTGATAAAAACAGACAGAGAAATACAGAGAACTCCTTAGAACATAAGAACATAAGAGAAGCCTTGCTGGATCAGGCCACAGCCCATCTAGTCCAGCATCCTGTCGCACACAGTGGCCCACCAAATGCTCATGGGCATCTCAAGCAGAGACAAAGACAAACTTTCTCCTGCTCTTGAGTCCCAGCAGATGGGACTCCTTCTTGCATTTCAATAGAATATCATACTTCCTCATTGTCAAGATTATTATTTTTTATTATTTTTTTTAATATTAGGCCGTCTAACCTCAATTGAGGGAGAGAAAAAAAGACACTGGAGAATTCAATATTGTTGCAAGCTAGCCTTCACGAAGGGGCATACATTAAGCAAAAATATATTTTAAAGAAATTAAAAAGTGGCTGTCAGGTGTAGTGAATGTGGGCATCGGAGCCCATTTTAAATGGCTTTGAACAGGTACTCAAGCAGGTCTCGGGAAGAAAAGCTGTTTTGGAGAGATATAAGCAATTTGACGACCTATATAAAGGATTTTCCATTTACTTTTAAAACACTTTTTTCCGCTTCATCCCTCCACCCCCCACCCCCCAACAAATATCTATGTCCTTTGGCATCACAGGCTTTCTTTTGCATCAATGGAGTCTCTATTCTCCTGGACGTCAAATTGCTATGTTTGTTTGTGGTGTGTATGCTTTTTTTTTCTAAAGTTATTTGAAAGGCCTTTGGCATGTGACACTTTTGCTTTATTAGTAAGAGTAACAAGTTGTCACCCTGCTTGTTCACGGTCAGTTGGATCTTGTTCTAGTCACAGAAGAATCCCAAGCATCCCTTCCCAAGGCAGTAACTGGAAGGAATGACAACATCCGTTCACTCCGCTGTATGTTGTTTAGCTGTATCCTTAGCACTGTATGTTAAGGATATTGTGGAACTGGAAAAGGTGCAGAAAAGGGCAGCCAGAATGATTAAGGGTCTGGAACACCTCCCTTATGAAACCAGAGACGTTTTTGCATTACTCCCGTTCCATTTGGAACGGGAGTAGGACGGGAAGCTTAAGACAGCTCCCGGCGCTTTCCCCTTTCACACACAGACGCGCCAGAACGCGTGTAAACGCGTTCCGGAGCGTCTGTGTGCGAATGCTCAAAGCGCCGGGAGCTGTCTTAGCCGGCAAAGGCCGGCCAGGGGCGCGGAGACAGCCGCGGAGGCAGATCGACAATCAGCTGATTGTCAAACAGCTGATTGTCGAAGCCGCGCCGGCGTCGGAGGCGAGCCCGCAGCTGTTCGGGAGACAGAAGCAGGTGCGAATGCTTCTCCTTCCGAACGCCTGCGGGCGTCTCGTCCGCGTTCGAACGCATGTAGAGCACTTTAAAGTGCTCTACATTTCGAACGCGAGAAAGACAGCTGCGGACACGTCGGAGCGCAAGCCGCGCTCGGGCAATGCGGATGCCGTGTCCGCAGCTGTCTCCCACGCGTCCCGTTCAGCCCCGTGCGAAAACGTCTCTGGCTGTACTTTCTAGGCCTCTTCAGTTGGAGAGATGCTGTTTAAGAGGGGACTTGATCGAAGTATATAAAATTATGCATGGTATAGAAAAGGTGGATAGAAAATTTCTTTTCTCTATCACACAACACTAGGACCAGGGGGCATCTATGAGGTTGATGGGTAGGAGGGTCAGAACAGACAAGGGGAAGGATTTCTTCACCCAGAGGGTCATCCGTTTATGGAAATTGCTGCCGGAAGAGCTACCAGTCTAGATGGCTTTAAGGTAGGGTTAGACAAATTTATGGATGACAGATGTATCAATGGCTACTAGGAATGAATGCTTAGGTGTATCTTTCAGGTTGTGGGGGGGAGCAGGATGCTTCTAAGGCCATTTGCTGGGATTCAAGAGCAGGAGAAGGTTTGTCCTTGTCCCTGCTTGAGATGCCCATGGGCAATTGGTGGGCCACTGTGTGCGACGGGATGCTGGACTAGATGAGCTGTGGCCTGATCCAGCAGGGCTACTCTTATATTCTAATGCTCTATGGAGGCTGAAATAGGCCTTCTGGGGGCCGAAATAGACCTTCCAATTCTGGGTCCTTTCCCCCTACAGTGCCCGTGGGTTGGTGTTCATCTAGTAACTGCGGTTACCAAATCAGGGGTCCGAGTGTACTGGGCCAAGTGTGGAAAGGCTGGACTAAATAGTTTCCCATGAGTTGTGCTCTCTGCCCTGAGAGAGCTCCAATCTGACAGAAGGTTTCCTGTTTGACTACCCGGCCCAGCAAGTCACTTCCTATGTTTCCATTCTGAGCAGCTGTGCAAAGCTGAACACTACTTGAATGGGAAGGTTTTAAATCTGCCAGCCTAGCATTAAGAGTGAACTGGGAGGACAGGGGGAAAAAATCTGTTGTTTATTCTTCCCTTTTAATACAAAGAAAAGCCCAAAACTGCATTTGCTAGCAAAATACTTGAGAAGTAAAATTTCCACCCGAGCCTTTGTCGTTTACAGCTTGCTTGCTTAGTAATTGTTGGTAATAATCCCTTCCAATTACTGGGAAGAAGTAGGTCAGCCAATTCTTACAAAAGTTGCACTGCAGAGCTGGGAGGCATAACAGTAAAAGTTAGACTTAGATATGGTTGGATAAGCACGATGGGCCTGTGAAACAGAAAAGGTACCATATTACGGTCACTTCGACAACACACACCTTTGGTAAGGTCCCAGACACTTTGCTGCTGGGGATTAATTCATACCTTAGAGTCGGGCCACGTCCATCCACGGGCAGCCAAGTACCATCTGATCAGCAGTGTGGTGGCACTGCCAGATATCTGTGTGGTCTTCCCAATGGCGTGACCGTTCCAGCACTGTGAAAATGCACTTTGCTGCCACAGGGAAACTATCCTGCCACAGTTAAGATGGGAAATGGTGGCCAGCGTTCATATTATGAGCAGCAGCTGGTCCCAAACTTCACCCAGACCTACAGCCATGCACACCAAGGAACAGCCATGGACACCGTGAGCCACTGCTACAGAGATCAGAGATGCGGCACATGACTTACAGCCTCAGACGTGATGCCTCGCCCCCATGCAGCATTGCGGCGTGAATGCTCTGTCTGGGGCTGCTCCAAAGCTAGAGGCAGTCAGGATAACTTGCGGCGGTTCTGGAATGGAGGCAGCACCACAAAGTGCATATGCTCTGTCCTAGGGGTGTGTACGAATGCAATTTTCAGGATTCGATTCGGTTCAAATCTTTTAAATTCAAATGTAACCAAGTTCAATTCGAATTAAACAAATTCGAATCTATTTGTTCAAATTTTTCATTCGAATTTGCACTTACGAATGTCAACAACGTTCGTAGATGCCCGTACACATTTCCCCCGGGTCTGTACACATCCGTACACACCCATATGCATCCTGTAGTTATCCTGTAGGCAACCCATTTTCGTCCCATATGGACCTGTACAAATGTGTACGGATGCGGGAAAGGTACGGATCTTCAAGTATGCATCATGTACAAGCCCGTACACATGCAAATGTCCGAATAATTTGAACGAATAGATCTGAAATTCAAAATTCGAATCAAAACTTTAAATTCGAACTTAAGGGCATTCGATTCAAATGTCAAAATTCAGTTGATTTGATCGAATTTCAAATGCATTTGAATATTCGCACACATCCCTACTCTGTCCCATCCTGACTAAGCAAGTGCAAACAGGGCCACTATTCTGGTCTAGTGGTTACGGAGCCGTAGCCTTATCTGGGAATCCTGGGTTTGATTCCACCCTCCCCCACGAAGCCAGCTGGGTGACCTTGGGCTAGTCACAGCTCTCTTCTGAGCTCTCACAGCCCCACCTACCTCACAGGGTGTTCTGTTGTGGGGAGAAGAACAGAAGGTTTGTCAGCAGCTTTGAGTCCCCTTAAATGGAAAAGCCAAGTCATCTTCTTCTTTGATTCCAGGAAAAGCAGCAATGGCACCTGGTTTTCTGCACCTGTTTCACTCACCTGCACATCTGACAAAGTCCATTTGGCATTAGCTTGCTGGGATATACTTTTACCTGTTGTAATATATTTAGTTTTAAATGTTGTTACCCGCCCTGAGACCTTTGGGTGTATGGTGGGATAGAAATGTAAGTGATAGATAAATAAATAAACTTTCTGGAGCTCACAAGTGCAGGCAGGGGAAATGAAGGCATGCAGGCTGTGAAGTTCAAGAAGTTGCCAATGGGCTAACGTCAGAATAGCTAGTGGGGTCCACTCCTGCCTGAGAGGCCCTTTCTCCCAAAGAAAGATCTGAAGTGGTTTGCCATTAACTTCTTCTGAGGAGATGCAGGCCTCAACCCTGTGACCCTTTGCTTTCTAGACCATCCTCTTATAAGAGAACATAAGAGGAGCCCTGCTGGATCAGGCCACAGCCCATCTAGTCCAGCATCCCATCTCACCCCATGGCCCACCAAATGCCCATGGGCATCTCGAGCAGAGACAAGGGCGAAACTTCTCTTGCTCTCAAATCCCAGCAAATGGCCTTAGAAGCATCCTGCTCCCCCCACAGCCTGAAAGATGTACTTAAGCATCCATTCTAGTAGCCATTGATACATCTGCCATCCATAAATTTGTCCAACCCTTCCTTAAAGCCATCTGGGCTGATTGCTATTACCACCTCTTCTGGCAGCAAATTCCATAGACCGGTGACCCTCTTCCACTGAGTTATTGTTATTATTTATTTATTATTTATGGAATTTCTATCCTGCCCTTCACCAAATGGTCCCAGCTTACAATGGGCAGGTCACAATGAGAATAAAACATAATTAAACATAATTAAAAATATAACCCCCACCCTCCCTCCCTAATGGGACAGCACCCTGAGGAAGCTATTTAAAAGGCAAAAGCCTGGATTAAAAGATATGTTTACACCAGGCATCGAAGGCTATACAGCACAGGCGCCTGGCGAACCTCAAGAGGAAGGCTGTTCCAGAATCTAGGGGCCACCACAGAAAAGGCCCTACAAGAAGGCCCTCTCCCTGGGATTCAGTGCATGGGCAGGTCTATATGGGAGAAGGTACCCAGGGCCCAAGCCGTTTAGGGCTTTATATGTTAGTGTCAACACCTTGAATTAGGTTCGGTAGCGAATAGGTAACCAGTGCAGATCCTTTAAGACTGGTGTGTTGTGAGACTGGCCAGAGACTCCTGTCAGCAGTCCAGCTGCTGCATTTGAACCAGTTCCAGCTTCCGAACTGTTTTCAGTCAGTACTGTGGAAATGCTGGAGTGGCTGCAGCTTCCCAATAGAGCAAACTGCCTGGAAAGAGCAGGTTGTTGGTTTGATCCCCAGCCTCCTTCCAGAAGCAGGCAATGGCAAACCACTTCTATATCTCTGCCAAGAAAACTGCATTGAGGTGTCCATGCAATCAACCAGGAATTGGCCACGATTCAGCAACAACAGCAATGAATGTGGAAAGGTCAGGCGGAGTTATTTGACTTGTGATCTTCCTGTATTATTTGCAGGATTGTGAGCCCTGAGATGAACACCACCGTGCAAGCCAAGTTAGCGGTTTCGCTGCAAAGTTCCTCCTGTCTTCTGATAGTCTGTCTTCTCATTTTACTGCTGTAAACAACTTGGATCATAATGATGCCATTTGAAAGAGCTGATCAAGCCGAGAAAAAATGGCAAATGCTGTAATAAAGGCATACTAAATTGTGCTATTAACATTTTATAGTTCATCTAAAGAAGGTGGGGGGAGCTCCGAGTTGCAACTACAGACAAAAGAGAAAATTAATTTTATAAACAGGACCATCGAAGAAAATGTTCACCAAACACTGCTGATGAGGCTCAGTGTAATGCAAAGATTAGTACTTTTGCGCCTATAACTCTGTTTTAGGGCATCACATAGTAACTTGGACGTAGGCCAGATCCAGATGGGGGATAAATAATGCTATTATGTCTTGGCTATGTTGGAATCACCACTAGGGGTCTGCACGAATGAAATTTTCAACATTCGATTCAAATAGAATATTTGAATGCCCAAATTCATATGATTAGAGAAAAAAAAATGTATTCAAATTTGTATCTGTGGCAACCCCAACATGGTCCTATAATATTGGGGTGAAAACCTGCTGGGTGCTTCCGCACAGGCCCTTTAACACCCATTAGGCACACATTCAGAATCCCATGTCTGCATAAGCGTTACTGTTTAGGACACTTCTGGTGAGGTGTGTCCGCACAGCAACACGGATTCAGCACACTTTTGGGAGACCGCGTCCGCTTTGCACAGAATGCCTCCTGAAGGCTGGAGCTGCCAGGAGCAGCCTCGGTCAATCAGGAGGTGCGCAGGACGCAGGCGCGCTGCTTCCTGGGTCCCTCCTGCCAGAATCAGGGCAACGCTGAGCAGGTAAGGAGGGGATTCCAGCCGGTTTCCCCTGGGTGGGCTAGGGAGGGGTTTAGGGAAGCTCCCCCTGGCCCCAGAAGGAGCGATCCGCTGCTTCTGGGGCAAGGGCGAGCAGCAGCAGCTGGGTCCCCCGGCTCGCCATGCTTGGCTCCAAGGAGCCAGTCATGGTGGGCTGGGGAAGGGGCTCCGGAGCACGGATGTGAGGTGGATGCACAGCACCCACCTCCAATCCGTATTTAATCCGTCCTCCCGCCGTGTGTGCGGAAGGACGGGGGTGGGTAGATCTGCATCTATTAGATGCGGATCTAACCCGTAAATCCGGATCTACCGGGCATCTGGATTTAGTAAAACCGGGTCTACTTGGACTCGGTTTTACTAAATCCGGATGAGGTAGATCCGGATTTATTAAGGCCTGTGTGGAAGCACCCGCTAGATCCTACTTTGGGAAGATCCAACACTAGAGGCGTCCCCCCCAAAAAAAAATTAGTGTTACATCCTAATCTCGTTTCAAAATTTAGAGTTTAATTTTCTTGACCTACTGGCCACGGGATCCATTTCCAAACTTTGTTTACCATTGTGAAAGCAAAACCTGACAAGATGAACACCTGGACCAGGTCACCTTATGTACTAAGGTGAGAACAAGTTGCACAGCAGTCCAAAGATCTTTGGCAGGGGTCCATCCAGGCTGATCAGCAACCCCTGGGTATGGGCGGGCAGATGGTCCTGGTAACCTAACAGAGGAGGGAGATGAGTGAGGACTGGCTAACAGGAAACAAGTGAAGAGGTACAAGGGGATATGACATTGTCAGGCAATCGTCATCATAAGGAGGCCATGGATGTGATCAGGCTCATGCCATGAACACCTGCTGGAGGAAGCTGTGGAAGGAAGCAGTAAAGGACTCCAGTGCTCTGCCTGCTGTGGAAGAGGAGATCCAGAAGACTGAGTGGTGATGGGTTTGCAGACCTAGAACCTCGTGAAGTGGTTCAGATTATTGAATCCCATGCACGTGAGCTGACGGAGGAAGACTCATAGGTGATCATAGGTGAGACACCACAGCAGGAGAAGGAAGACAAGGAGAAAAAAGACCCAACAAGAAAGCCTATGTTCTCATGTCAACCTGGAGCAGTCCTGGGCCAGACTGCTCAATTAGAAGGGCAGAAGGGCAGCTGGTGACCTGGGCACTGGCCATCCTCGTTACAGATGACTCATCCTGATCCAGCTTCAGAGGATGGGAACAAAAGTTGCCAGCCTCTGAGACTGCCAGCCAGAGCTGTTTGGGCAGGGACCCAGGAACAGGAAACTGAAGCATGTGGGCATCAACTGGTCAAGCTGGTAAATATAGGAAAAGCAATGGATTCATATATGAAATGATCTGTGGGGTCATTCATTCCTGCTATCAGTAAAATAGCCTCACTGCCTTTTGAGTGCCCTGGGGAAGGGAAAGGCCAAAGGAATAAACCATGGCAGAAAATCCGGAGCCCAAAAGGTGATTGCATGGACTACAAGTCATCTTTTTGATGACTCCTGGAACCAATCCAGCGGTGAATGTTGCATTTACACCATTTTGTATATATTTTATTTATTAAAAGATCTTTTCCAACAATCTAAAAGCAGTTCTTACAATCTTTTCTCCTATCCAATCATTACATTACTTAAAGATTCTCTTTAACAGAAGTCGGAAGAGCACTTACACTATTTTGTAAACCATATGGGTGGGCCACCGTGTGAGCCAGGATCCTGGCCAGATCCAGCAAAGTCAGTTTATTTTTGTGGATAGAGTGTCAGACTCTTATCTGGTAGTCTTCCAGTTTGATTCTGCCCTTCTCTTGCGAGGGGGAAGCCGGCTGCCGGCCTCCTCATGGTGGCTCCGATAGAGCCACTCGCGGAGGCCAGTAGGCGTGCCCACCTGTCAAACCGGGGGAGCATGCACTCTCCCTTTGTGACAGCTGGGCATGCGCCAGCAATCCGGCTCTTTCCCCGCCGCTTCGGAAGCGTTCACTTCTGAAACAGTTTAAGGGGAAAAGCCAGATGTAAGACCTGATTTTTCCGGTCTTACATCTGGGTTGGATTTCGGCCGCAAAACCGGTTTAAGCAACTGCTTTTGTATGCTAACGTGCGGACATGCTGTCCTCAAAGGGACCCTAATTTCTTTCCCTTTGTGGAAGCCACGTCCAAATCCTTTCCATATCTGGCTCTAATTCTGTTTTTAGAGCATGTGCAGAAAGGCCCTATGCACAATTTTGTTTTGTATTCGATTCATACTGAATCGAATGCAAGAAAATTTGTATTCATTCAAACAGATTCCCTTCGAATGTGGAAGGATTGGAATTCAACATGAATGTTCAATATGAATTTGATTCAGATCCCGACTATGAATCTTATACAAATTGCATACAAATCCCATATGAATCCGTAATGAAGCATCGTACGAATGTATGGAAACATTTTATACGTATTTGAATTTCAATCTTTCAATGTGACAACATTCAATTTGAATGAATATGTCTGAATTTTGCCAAATTTTGAATGTTATGAATATTCGTGCACATTCCTACCCTAAATAGCTGACTGGCCTCATGCCATGAAACAATTAACTCCTCGTATTGTAACTCTTACTAATGGATCTAGCCATCCCATACGCGATCCACTGGATAGCGACAGCATTGTTTCTAAAGGCAAAAACAGTTCCACGATTCTTCAGAGATCCATCTCTTACACTTCTTGTACTTGTCAACCGTCCAGAACAGCCAGATATGACCTCCATGGCAAAATATAGTTGCTGGCTGCGTGATGTTAAAAATTAGCCCTGTGTGCAGAATCTGAATGTGTTAATAAACAGAAATTCCACAATAATTTTTAGCAAGTTTGGTAACACGTTATCACCTTGAAGACTGCAGCCCTGTGTATGATTGTACATTATCACGTCAGAGTGAGCCATGATAACCAGAAGCCATTTATTTCCAAAGAAACAATGGTAACTGTGTATGACAACTGGGGCTAGCTGTTATTCTCTGATAACGTGGAATGCTGTTGTAAATCACTATTTTGTTTTAGCCAGCCATGGCAGAGGAGGTTGGGGGCACGCGATGCAGAGATAGGAGTTCCTAAGAGCACAGAGCTGCTTGTCTCTTTGGATCGAGGACAAACAGCTGCCCTTAGAAGTGAACACACCAAAAACTGTTGAGGAATGGTTCCACGTTAATAAGAAATAAAACACGGGTTTCATAGGAGCAGAGGTGTAGAAAAGAGCACAATCTGTGTTAGAAAAATACCTGCTAGGCCACACTTCCCATTGTTACAAAACTGCACGGAAGCCATTTTGTTGCCTACTAGGTGCAGGAACAAAACCCTAACCTGTTCGGAGGGGGAAATGGTCAGCGGTGACAACACTGGAGATACCGCTTGAATGAAACCACATTTCCAGCGTTAAGGCTGTGCCTGATCTGAGATTCCTCTGGTTTCAGGACCACGTACATGAGCAAATGGGTTTGATACTGTCTATATGACTTCATCTTTATCCTTATTAACTTGCCAGCCACTTATCACCAATGTGACATTTGGGTCCTCAAGCTGTCAGCCCCTTCCACATTTATTTCTCAGTTTAGTGTAGATTTTCCCGAAGGAAGGAAGGAAGATGGAAGGGAGGGAGGGAAGAAAAGAGAAAAGGAGGAAGGGAGGAAGATGGAAGGGAGGGAGGGAGATGGACGGGAGGGAGGGAAGAAAAGAGAAGGGAGGGAGGAAGATGGGAGGGAGGGAAGAAAAGAGAAAGGGAGGGAGGGAGGAAGATAGGAGGGAGGGAGGGAAGAAAAGAGAAGAAGGGAGGAAGGAAGGAAGGAAGATGGAAGGGAGGGAGGGAGGAAGACGGGAGGGAGGGAGGGAGGAAGATGGAAGGGAGGGAGGGAAGAAAAGAGAATGGGAGGGAGGGAGGAAGATGGAAGGGAGGGAGGGAAGAAAAGAGAATGGGAGGGAGGAAGATGGAAGGGAGGGAGGGAAGAAAAGAGAAGGGGAGGGAGGGAGGAAGATGGAAGGGAGGGAGGGAAGAAAAGAGAAGGGGAGGGAGGGAGGAAGATGGAAGGGAGGGAGGGAAGAAAAGAGAAAGGGAGGGAGGGAGGGAGGAAGATGGAAGGGAGGGAGGGAAGAAAAGAGAAAGGGAGGGAGGAAGGAAGGAAGGAAGAAAGATGGAAGGGCGGGAGGGAGGGAGGGAGGAAGACGGAAGGGAAGGAGGGAGGAAGACGGAAGGGAGGGTGGGAAGAAAAGAGAAAGAAGGAAGGAAGGAAGGAGGGAGGGAGGGCAGGAACATTCACAACCAGGATTCATGCCAATTCATTATCCATAGGCTGTGTCTCCATTACACAGTAAAAGCACCCTAAGTGAATCTTTTAAATGTTTTTTTGTATTTTATCATTTTTAATATTGGTTTTAATTCATTGTTTTAAAGGCTGTTACCCGCCCTGAGACCTTCGGGTGTAGTGAGAGATAGAAATATAAATAATAAATAAATAAATAAATGCCCCCATCTGCTGCAATCCCCCCCCCCACCAGCCCCTTCGCCCCCGTGAAATTCCCATCAGTTCACTCCGTATTTAGATGAGCTGCGAGGACACAGTGCTTTGCCCTGGCCTTTGGCTAAGCAAAAGAACAGCCTTTTCCTCCCCATGTTCAGACACTGCCATGGTTTTAATATGTTGAATATGTTATTGGTTTTAATGCGTTCATTTTATATGTTGTAACCCGCCTAGAAAACGTTGGGTACAGGGCAGGAATAAAATATCAATCAACCAATCAATCAACCAATCAATCAATCAATCAATCAATCAATCAATCAATCAATCAATCAATCAATCAATCAATCAATCAATCAATCAATCAATCAATCAATCAATCAATCAATCAATCAAAAGCAGCTTAAGCAAGCAAAGGAGTGTGAATCAGCTTAAGATGAGCTATAACCTTTTCTTGGTTTCAGCCTACAAAGCACCAGAAATGTGTCCATGCTAGGCAAGGAGCAAAATCAGTGTTCTTTGAAGTTTTAATGGGGACTCCGCTGCGGTAATAGAAACTCCTGCCACAAGCCTGAAGCGAGAACACTTATCTAGAACTGCGCTTTCAGGTCCTAGTGAACTCAAGGGAAGCTCCCAGATTCCAAGGGCTTATTCTTAATATTCTAGAACAGCTCACTCCTTGCACCAGCGGAAGGGGGTGGCAGGCAGCATAAAATGACATCCAGACATATCAAAGAGAACTTTTAACACAAACCATTCAAAATTACAACCTGCTGGTATAAGCCTGACCTACTTTCCAGAAGGTAATAGGGGACGGAAATACACTTTCCCTCCAAACTTTCATTTTGTGTGTGTAAAGAGTGGGAAAGGGGTTAATGAGGGTCTCAGAAATGCAAGGAAACACGCGATGGATGTACTGGAGGTCTCTAGTGAGATCGTTTGGTCTAGTGGCTAGGGAGCCAGATTTTTATCTGGGAATACTGGATTTGATTCCACACTCCTCCGTAAAGCCAGCTGGGTGACCTTGGGCTAGTCACAGCTCTCTTCTGAGCTCCCACAGCCCCAACTACCTCACAGGGTGTTGCAACCCACATGAAGGAACTTCTACCGTAAATGAGATGCCTCCATGAAATCTTTTCTGCCACTACCTAAAAATAGCACTAATAAAACAATATTCTGGAATAAAGCCCCTCTAGAGTAGTCACTTGTTGACTAAACAGTGCAGGGATGGCATTGTCTTTGTGTAATATAGTGATGTGCATATCTGGGTATTTTGACGGTGCGCAATACCCAGAAATGTGTGATTGTCACTAACTGTGCATGCAATTCCACCTTTCTCACCTCCACCCAAGCAAGATGGCGGCTTCCAGTGGCGTCATCGAGACAGGTAGGATATAGCACTCTTTTGGGGAAACCCAGGTTCAGAGTTGGGTTTTCCCAGAAGACGTTACAGTGGCAATCCCAACATAGCTGAACTATAGTGGTGCTTTTTATCTCCTGTCAGGACAGGGCCAAAGTTTCCTTCAAAATGCCAGCCAGCCACCCAAACCCATCTTCTGGTCATCCAGCATGGCTCTGTCTCATCCTTGACCTCTGCCATGACTCTTCAGACAAACCCCTCCAGACGTTCACCAAATGTGTGGTCACTCTTCCTACCTGAGCCTCCTGGAGATGGTCCTGGTGTCACAAAACTTGCACAATGGGGCTGCTTTTGACCACTTCAATCAGATTTACTGTATATCCAAGGGGAAAAAGTAAAATCAAAGAGCGGGATCTTCTAACGTTGTGCAGAAGAGAGAATTCCCCTAGGCACCGCTTTTCTTTGCCATTATAGCAAACTGTTCCCGCTAAAGATCTGTATCAACTTCTAAAATTCATCTGCACTTCCAACCTGCCTGGTTTTGGTTATCATTGGCCTTCCTGCGATTTTGTCATCTGCCAAGTACTGTGCAAAAGAGATTGCTCTATAGTCCTGCTAAACAAATTTATAGAACTCTGCAGGGGAAACGGTGGCTTTGTCCTGCGTGCGCCCGGCACCATCTATTTTATACTTTGTTTAGCAGCTATAAACACACCTTTCTGACATCAGAGAAGACCAGCGGGGCAATCCAGATATAGAGGGAAATCGTCTGCCGGAGCAGATTTATGTGCAGGTTCATTTTTTGTCTCCTGTCACAGCGTTTCACAAGTGCCTGTAATGGGGCCATTTGATTGGGCTCTCCGAGGATGGAAAGTGTCGAAGGCTCCGCAGGGGAGGTTTAAAGGTGTGAGCCCATGCCACCTTGGTTGTTCGGGAGCATAACATATTATGCTCTTCTTGTTCTGTGCAGCACCAGACTAACATTTCCTAATCGAAGATTTCCCTTCCCGGGTGTCAAACCAATGCTTATAGTATTCTCTGGGACGAAGGAATGTCATGTTGCTCCATTGTGTCTGTTAGTTCTATTGTTGGGCTCTATACAGCAGTACACACACACACAAAAAAAAAATAGAGTTAGGAACACTTACATTTAATAACAGGAGGAGGAGGAGGAGGAGGAGGAGAACTCCCAATGTGGCCTAATGGTTAGGGAGTCAGACTCTTATCTGGGAATACCGGGTTCGATTCCATCTTCCCCCATGAAGCCAGCTGGGTGACCTTGGGCTAGTCACAGCTCCCTTCTGAGCTCTCACAGTTTGTCAGCCGGTTTGAGTCCCCTTAAATGGGTGAGAAAAGTGGGGTAGAAAAGCCAACTCTTATTATTATTATTTAACATGAATAGAAACCGCTTGTCACTTTCCTGTTGTATTCTCTCACTTGAAAATGGACTAAAGCTGGATTAAACCTTAAGTGTGATCACAGCCTAAAATGCGTGAAGAAAGTACCAGCCCCTGTACTGTCTAGTGTTCAGTCCACTTTCAGAGTCAGACAACACATCAGCAAAATGACTAGCCATTTTCTTTCCACTTTATCTAATCCAAGGGTGAATTTTCTGAGTTAGATAATGCTGAAATCTTCCTAACTTGTTGATGCGTTTGCTCATGTTGAAAGAAGAAGAGTTGGCTTTTCTACACTGCTTTTCTCACCCATTTAAGGGAACTCAAAGTGGCTGACAAAGCTTTCTGTTCTTCTCCCCACAACAGAACACCCTGTGAGGTAGGTGGGGCTATGAGAGCTCAGAAGAGAGCTGTGACTAGCCCAAGGTTACCCAGCTGGCTTCATGGGGGAGGGCGAAATCAAACCCAGTATTCCCAGGTAAGAGTCCAGCTCCCTAACCACTAGACCAAACTGGGCTGAAACTGGATTAATGCTGAATGATTATTGCTTGCTAGTGGGATATTTGACTGGTGTTTAGAGCTGGCCTAAGCTATACTTTCCTTTGCTGAATGAGAAGCAGTACATTTGGAAGGAAGAACCTTTGCATCTTACACAGTGGAAAAAGTAAGAATATAAAATAATGGCGACTGAAATACCATTGTGGACATGAATGTGCATGGTGAAGTTCCACATAACCATGAAGTACAGGGAAGGGAAACCAAGAAAACTGTTCTTTAAAACAGTCACGTAAGGACACGCCAAATTGCATGGCAGTGTCATTTTACTGTGGTCTGTTTAAGAAAACCAGCTTTTTAATTGGAATTAGAGCTCAATTTAATTAGCAGCAGGCAAATATGTAAAGTGCAGAACAAAATTGGTTTGTGTTGCAGGCATTTCAGACGGTGGGGGCAAGAATGTAACTTATTCCATTCATTCATCTTAGGACAGCTGCGTTTATTTATGTGGAGCTCCCAGAGCAGTTTCTGATGTTCAGATCTTGAAGGGGGACTCTGGGAGCAAAATCGTTTTTGCAGATAATGTTTCTGTCTTGCGCTCACCCTTCCTTTCTCTGTTTCTTGCATCCAAATGCAGTTTGTTTCCTGCTTTACATCTGTCTAGGAACTATCTGTACGCACAATATTACCTGTCTGGGGTTGAACATTGATAGCTCTAAAGCATCTGCTACTATCTGCTGAGGTTGGAGAACCAAATAGAAGTGCTGGAAAAGATCACAGCAGGCTCAAACCACACAGAAAGCACAAACCTTCCCTTCAGAACCTAGACCAATGGTTCTCAACCTGTGGGTCGCCACCCCTTTGGGGGTCGATCTACTCTTTCACAGGCGTCGTCTCAAAAACATCAGAAAACACATAGGAACTGAGACACCACTCATAAGAACATAAGAGCATAAAAGAAGCCTTGCTGGATCAGGCCACAGCCCATCTAGTCCAGCATCCTGTCGCACACAGTGGCCCACCAAATGCTCATGGGCATCTCAAGCAGAGACAAGGACAAACCTTCTCCTGCTCTCAAGTCCCAGCAGATGGCCTTAGAAGCGCCCCAGTTCCTCCCCCCCCCCAGCCTGAAAGATGCACCTAGGCATTCGTTCTAGTAGCCATTGATACATCTGTCATCCATAAATTTGTCTAACTCCTCTATCCATCTCCAGGCAGGTCTGCCCACATGCAGATATGCCCATGTACGAGTACCTGGCGTGATGACATCATTGCGCCAACCTCATCACGTACACCCCATACAAATACAGTAGAGAGCAGCTACTGTGTAGAAAGCAGCAGTAATGGGGGTAAAACAACTTTTATATTCAGCTGGGGTTGATGTGAATACCATGCTTTAATTATGTTCAATTTGTAACAATGAAAATACACCCTGCATATCAGATATTTACATTATGATTCATAATAGTGGCAAAATTACAGTCATGAAGTAGCAACAAAAATAATTTTAGGGTTAGGGTTAGGTTGGGGGTCACCACTACATAAGGAGCTGTGTTAAAGGGTCACAGCATTAGGAAGGTTGACAACCAGAGACCTAGAGGCTTCTCAAATAATCAGAAAAACAGATGCTTAATGACACTGAATCTTCTAATGGAGATTGATGATAAAGGTTGTTTCTGGACTGAACATTACTCTGGAATATATCCTGGAATAGAGGCCCACTGTCTGTATGATAGTGCAGAATACAGAAGTCCCCCATTCTCCATCCAGGGATAACTGCTTTTCTTTACAATGTAAATGAATTAATTGCAAAAGTTTATTTATGTTTATTTATTTGTGTACTTGTATTTAGCCTATTCGGTAATAACTTGACGTGGTTCTTGATTGTGTGAGACTCCCCACACAGTCAAAGGACATGAAGATGGAAAGTGCAGTTACATCCAAGAACTCACGTTTCTAGGGATGTGCATGAATATTTATAACATTCAATATTCTGATGAATTTGGACATTTGTATACGAATTGAATTTTACAACATTCGTACATTGACCTTTGTATTCATACAAATGTTTTGGAAAGTTTGTGAAATGGGGAGGTGGGAAAGGGGCTACACCAGACACATCTGCAACAGACCCAGAGTGCATTCAACATGGGTTGAGAGTGAGTTCAAGGTGGATTCAGGGTGGGTTTGATGCTTTCAGAGCGGATATGTTACAGGATACACATCGGATACTCCACCCATGCCCAATACCTGATAATCCTTTCTGAGATCATCCTCAGTTTGGGTCTCCATGTTCACATCTTTCTCTTCCCTTCCTGAAACTCCTTTACAAGACTTTTTTAGATCTCCACTCCTTTCTACCATCACCACATTCCCTGCATTCTGATAGGTTAAAGGTTCAGTCACTCAATAGCACCTAATCACACATTGGGTGAAAGGGAATGCAAATTCATGCAGTAGCCATCTGCTGTAATATGGTTCATCCCCCTTCAGTCCTCTTCCTCGACTGCACCCAAAAAATGGAAATGGATTAATACTCTATAACAGCTTGAGACCTGTAAAAATCAAGATTCAGGAAAGTACAATTGAAGAGAGAAAGTCCACAAATAAAAGATTTGACCAAAAAGTGGTGGTGGGATCTGCAGAGTGACTGAAGAAGGATTAAAGTGAAGGCGTGACTATGGGCCTTTCCGCACACGCCGCCAGAAAACGGATCTAAAAGATCCGTTTTCCTGTGAAACATTTAAAAAAAGAATCTGCCCAAAGCAGAGACAGATTCTCCAAGGTCCCGCGCATCCACACACGTGGGGTGGCGGTGGCAGGGCCGGATTTGAGAGCACCCACCCCAATCTGGCCTCCAGAAGCCCTGCCCAGCTGCCTTCGCCATTGGCTCCTTCAAGCCGACATGGCGGGACCGGCAGCCGGCTTCCCTAGCTTCCCCCTCACAAGCTTCCCCCTCGTGACAGCGGCTGGCCAATGGCGGTCGCGGCGCGCACATGAGCGATCGATGCCAGCCCTGCTGCTCCCAGAATCGGGCCGCCAGTGACCAGGAAAGCACCCCGAGTGTAAGAGTGTGGCCCCGGGCAGGGCGGGGTAGGCTGTGCGCTCCCTAACCACTAGACCAGTGGTTCTCAACCTGGGGGTCAGGACCCCTTTGGGGGTCTAACTACACTTTCAGAGGGGTCGCGATGAATCTCCTGCTGCCCTTCCCTCCCACCTTCCAGCTGCTCCACCCCCATGGTTGGGGGTCTCCACAACATAAGGAACTCCATTAAGGGGTCGGGGCATTAGGAAGGTTGAGAACCACTGCACTAGACCAAACTGGCTCACATAACTCACCTTTCGGATAGATAACACGGAAAGAAAATTACTGGTCACTTTGTTAATGTGTTCTCATGTTCCGAAGGTGGAGTGAAGTTGAATTAAACATTAGGTGTGACCACAGCCTTAGAGATACACACATCCTGATATTTGGCCAGCAGGAAATACCAGAAGTGCACATCTCCACCACTACCCATGAGTGGCCATTGGTTTCGGCCTCTTTATATGCAGAGTGGACCAAAGTTCCTTTCACAAAAGTAATAGCACTGTTGCTGGAAAACCTGACATCAATGCTGGGTCTTCCAGCAATAGACTGGCACATTTTAGGGGGGATATAAGGTAGTTTGGGAGAGGAGGGTTGCCACAGAAAGGAAGGAGCAACTGGTGTAGATCAGCTCCCACTACTGGTAGGAAGAATGAACTGCAGGTGGAACTTACTGAATTACTCATGATGAGGGGTGTGCACAAACGTAATTTCCGGATTTGATTCATTTAGAATTGAATATCCAAAAATTCAATTCAATTTGAATCCTTAAAATTCAAACTTAGCGACATTCGATTTGAATTGAGTAAATTCAGATCTATTTGTTTGAATTTTTTATTCGAATTTGCACATTTGAATGTCGACAATATTCGTAAGCGCCCATATGCATCTATATGCATCCGTACTCATCCCACATTTATCCTGTATGCATCCAGTTTTCATCCCGTACTGATTCATATAAGTGTGTACGGATGTGGGAAAGATCCGTTCAGGCAAGTACGCATCGTGTATGTATCCATACACATATGAACTTCCAAATTCAAATGAACAAATTCAAAAATTTGAAATTCATTCAAATGTTTAAATTTGAATTTATAGAATGTCCAACTTCTAATGTCCAAATTCAAACAAATTTGATCGAATTTTGAATGTTTTGAATATTCGTGCATGTCCCTACTCATGGCCACTAGGGATTCTGCTGCCTGAAGTTAGTCATTCCACAAGTAGACCAAATACAGCCACTGTCTGATGCAATGCCATCTGCTGATGGTCATGCCATCTAACTAACGTCCAGTTCTATCCCACAGCAACTTATGCAATTGGTGGGCCACTGTGTGGGATGGATGCTGAACTAGATGGGCTGTGGCCTGATCCAGCAGGGCTCTTCTTATGTCCTTATCATAGAACAAAGAAGTTATCTGTTGGGGGAGGGAATTAAAGTTCCTCTCTCCCCTTTAAAGCCAATACATCATTTTTAATACTATTGCAAAGGAACAAAACTGAGAACCAAGTTTACTCGGGGCTGGATAGGAATTATCCAAACTTAATTCTCAGTTTGTTAGCTATCATGCTGAACTTTTCTTTGGAAATCTTGGAATTGGAAGGCAAAATACCTAGGTTCCTAAAAATGTGACAGCAGGGATACCTAGAAAAAAGAAACTTTGGGAGGCGTTTAAAGAGAGTGTTTATGAATTAGAGGACCCTTTGCTATCAAGCGTAACCTGAAAAAGAGACACTGGATACTTCTGGTGATGAAAAATTCCCTGCGAGGTTAAACGGGCCATGTACCATCTCTGTTATTTCAAAGGTGAGATAGCTTTTGAAGCAGGTGGGGGATGAAACTACCTGGTTCCTTGATGCAACGTCTCACCACATGAAATAATCTCTCCAGCCTCACGCTGTTGGCATGAAGACCCAACTTTGTCCTCCTCCGAGCCTGTGAGAAGACCATTAAATTAGTTGGGTTGCAGTGCAAATTTTGGATGGCCCAAAGGAGACTTCCTTACATTAAAGAAAACTAGGCCATGGGTCTCTGTCAGGGAGGTGCTCCTAAATTAATTCCTCTGCCAGAAGATGGAAAACTGTGGCTGTTTTCCTCGATCAATGTCTTGATTGAACGCCTTTGAAATGCCTGAAGATCAAGGTCCCCTTTTCTAGCCCCAACAGTTTTCAAACCACCAAGGTATACCATCACAACCAGCCTGGGATGTGAGCGGAAGGAGTTCTCAAAGGTGCTTTAGAATCGTACCTGCTGTTTCCTCTGTTCTTCCAAGAAAACTTGCTAAAGGCTGAGATGAGAAGAGATCAAGGACCAAAGTGTCTTTGTTTCCATCATTTGGTCTTCCTTGTGCCCCTGTCTTGTAACTAAAAATAAGGGTTTATAACACCAGTTTACAAGGCTAGCAGGAGAGAGGACCTAAGGGAAACATGCAGAGGAAGAAAGAAGGGGAAAACTTTTACTTCTTCAGTTTTGAATATTCTCCAAACCCTTTCTATGTTTGTTGTGCTTTTCTGCCGTCTTCATCCCATTTATGCAAGCCTTTTGCATGATGGGACCTTCTGGTACCTACATTGTAGTTCTTAACTCATAGTCCACCAGAGGGATTTCCGCACTGCAACGCGTTCCAAACGGAACGCGTGCAGGCGAGCAGCTTAAGACACTTCCGGGCGCTTTTACCGTTCACACACAGACGCGACGGAACGCATTCCGGCGCGCCTGTGTGCGAAAGGTGAAAGCGCCGGGAGCTGTCTTGGCCGGCAAAGGCCGGCCAGGGGCGGGGATTCGGCCGCAGCGCTGCCCGCCCATTGGGTGAGAGCACCCAAGGGGCGGGCAGCGCTGTCAAGCCACCCGCCCCGTGCTTCGTGCCAGCTCTACGGGCTGGCACGAAGATGCCCGGGCACCCGGGCACCCATCATGGGGCCCGGGGCAAGGCCCCTATGGGGCCGGACCCCTTTGAAGATCAGAGCCCCTGGCTCTGATCTCCAAGGGCTCGCCCCGCGCCCCCATCGCGGCCATCTACGGGCTGCAGGCGCCTGGATCTAGGCGCCTGCAGCCCGCAGATGAGTCCCACCCCCACCCCAGTCCCCAAAACCCCCACCCCCAACCACCCTCCGGCCTGGATCGGGCCCATCTACGGGCTGCAGGCGCCTGCAGGCGGCCGTCGGAGGCGACAGACGGGACGCACCGAATCGGGGTTCCCCTGTGCCATCTGCCAGGGTCACTGACCCTGGCAGACGGGAAAGGGGAACCCCGATTCGGTGGGTCCCGTCTACCGGCTTCGCCGCGCCGGCGCAATCACCGGCCCGGCAAGTCGGGCCCAGGGGGCGTGCCGACGGCTGTCAGGGAGAGAAGCGTGCGAATGCTTCTCTCCCGGAACGCGCCGGGGCGGCTCGTCCACGTTCGAACGGATGCAGAGCACTTTAAAGTGCTCTGCATCCGGAACGCGTGGAGGACAGCTCCGGACACGAGGCGGCGCAAGCCCCGCTCGGGCAATGCGTATGCCTCGTCCGGAGCTGTCCTCCACGCGTTCCGGAAAGGCCAATGCGAAAAGGCCTCAGGTCTCACACTAAGCTATACTTTCCTTTGCTGAACAAGAGGCAGCAATTTGGAAGGAAGAACCTTTATATCTTGCACAGTGGAAAAAGTTAAAATATAAAACAATGGCAATTGAAATACCATTGTGGTCATGAAAGTCCATGGTTTAAGGCTGTGGTCACACTTTCACTTTAATCCTCCCTCAGTCCATCTTTGACCCCACCATTCACACCGTTTTAGTCCAATCCGTTTTATATGTGGACTTTCCTCCCCTCAGTGGTACTTCCCTGAGTCCTGGGGTGTTTCTGGAGTTAGCTTCCTGTCCGTTAGATGGGAAAAGTGCATAATGCACTAATGTATACTAGCTTTCGCACTTGGGAGCACTAGGAAACATCAGCCTAAGACATCATGTGTCCAGAAAATTAACTTTGCCCAGCCACATATTCAGTTGGTGACAGGGTGCCACCATCTTGATTGTGGTGTCCTGTGTGACTGTGTGTATCCCATTGCTATGGCAACAGTGATGCTCTGTGCACACGCAGTCATCTTTGGGGTCATCTGAGGTGCCAGCATGCTTGTGCAGGACCTCCAATGACCCCTCGCACCAGAAATGATACAAACGCTCACCACTTCAGGTGAGCTTTTGATTAGGGTTATTTTTCATGCACCACTGCTGGTTTGCACTAAGTTAGCATCTGGACAGGCAAAGATGCCTCCTGCAAATGCAGATGCACCTGCCCAGATGTTAACCTATCATAAACCACAAGGCCAAATGCAAACTGGCCTCTGATGTTTACAGGTCTCAAACTGTTATAGAGTGTTAATCCATTTGCATTTTTTGGGTGTGATCAGGGAAGGGGACAAAAGGGGGGCTGAAGAATACTATAGTGGGTGGATACTGCATGAATTTGCCTACCCTTTTGTCCAATGTGTGATTACCCTCTGTTGAGTAACACAACTTTTATCCAATCAGAGCACAGGGGAGGTTGTGATGGTGGAGAGAGATGGAGATCTTAAAAAGTCTCCTAAAGGAGTCTCAGGACAGGAGCAGAAAGGTGTAAGAACAATGACTCAAACTGAGAATGAACTTGGGAAAGATGATCAGGTATTGGATTAGTGCATTTTGAGTCCATGTTTCTTAACAAGACGGACTATTTCAGCAAGAGCTGATCATGGCCTACCAGTCCTAGCTTCTATACATTACACTGATTTCTTTTTTCCTTTTTCTTTTTACTCTGGTATTTGTTGTCCCTGCTTTGGCATGCAAATCTAATAGATGGAAGTCAGAATATTTGACCCACAGATGTCTTTCAAAAATGAAAGTCTGAACATGGAGTCTATTAAAGTTAGTATATTAATATTACTATAATTTTTTTCTTCTCGACCTTTGGTGCTTCTGCCAATCAACATCTTAAATTGTAAAAACAAAACAAACCAGAAGAGGTTTAGATAATTACAATAAAACAGCTAATCCATCCTTTATCCTTCTCTAAAGCTTTATGCAATGCCTAGAACTCCAGTTTGTGATCTTGTCATACAGAAGAAGAAAGCAAACAGTTTTACATTTTCCTAATGTGATCTCTCAATCTGTAAGTGTACTGAAACTGGATTAAACCACTAAACTTTGGCCTAGTGGTGAGGGAGCCGGACTCTTATCTGAGAATACGGGGTTCAATTCCGCCCTCCCCCATGAAGCCAGCTGGGTGACCTTGGGCTAGTCACAGCTCTCTTCTGAGCTCTCACAGCCCCATCTGCCTCATAGGGTGTTCTGTTGTGGGGAGAAGAATAGAAAAGCTTTGTCAGCCACTTTGAGTCCCCTTAAATGGGTGAGAAAAGTGGGGTAGAAAAGCCAATTCTTCTTCTTCTTCTTCTTCTTCTTCTTCTTCTACTACTACTACTACTACTACTACTACTACTACTACTACTACCTGGCAAGAACCACAAGAAAAATACAACAGCACACACCCAGGCTACTGATATTCTTAGACCGTGGTCACACCTCCACTTTAAATCTTCTTCAGCCCATCTTCAGGTCTGACTACTCACACATTTTAATTTCTATGCTTCTTATTTGTGGACTTCCCACTCAGGAAGGTCCAAATTGAAAGTGGAAAGTCCACAAATAAAATGAAAAGTTATGGGCAGTCAGACCTGCAGGTAGACTTAAGAAGGTTTAAAGTGAAGGTGTGACCATAGCCCTACTGGCACAGACTCTTTAGACATTCAGTTAGCCATTGTTGCTAATACATAGCAAACTGGTGAATCTGTTTATCTGCATACGAAGGATGTGCATGAATGAGTTATTTTGCATTCAAGCTGTATCGGACTGAATGTAGGAAAAATTGTATTCATTTGAATAGATTCCCTTTGAATGTGGTAGGATTTTATTCAATATTAATGTATGAGTACAAATTAGGAATGTGCATGAATATTCAAAATATTCATACAAATTCAGATGAATTCGGACATTTGTATATGAATCAAGTGTCCAGTCATTTGTAATTTAGTATTTGTACAAATATGAATAGTTCGTATGTGCACGGATACATATCCGTACACATCTTGTGCATATCTGTATGCATCCATACGGATATGACTCATATGGGATGAATATGGGATGCATACAGATGCGTACAAGATTTGTATCATTTGGATACCAATCAAATAATTGAACAAATAGATACAAATGTATTCATATAGGTTTGAATGTCCAGACATTCATTTTTCTTTATTCGTACAAATTTGGATTTTCAAATATTCAATTCATTATGGATTATGTATTTTATACGTAGACCATAACATATCCCTCTGAAAGCGTCAAATCCCCCCTGAATCCAGTCTCAATCCACATCGAATGCACTTTGGATCTGTTGCAGATGTGACCAGCTCAGCCGCTTTCCCACCTCTCCAGTTCATGAACGTTCCAAAGCATTTTTATGAATACAAATGTCAATGTACGAATGTCGTAACATTCAGTTTGTATACAAATTCATCCAAATATCGATTGTTACGAATATTCATGCGCCATCCCTACAGTCTATCACTAAAAGGACGCCATTTTAAAGACTAAAGTTACTGTTTCTGTGATGCTGAGTGAAGCAAATGAAACTTGGAAACTTAAAAAAAAAATAAAGTTGGCTTCATTGGGAAACTTGGAAAAGTGCGTTGCAACCTTATTTCATATGTGCTACTGCATGCCCAAAGTAACTCCAGATCTCAGATAAACCACCTAATTTCAAATGATAAAATGAAGCCCCATAGCTAAACTCATTTAATCATTGCAAAAATCTGGGGTTTATCAGCTCTGCTAACAACTTTCTTTCTGGTACAATACGCTCAAATGGTTAGATTGTGCCAAATGCCATCCTCCTCTAGTTATTGGAACAGGAACCGCAAGCACCCAGCAGTGATCTTGGAAAATCAATCGAGTCTTCAAGGATAAAAATAAGCCAGACAAAATCTATGGTTTGTTCTTGCTTCCAGTGTGTTTAGGAAACACTGTTAATGAAAAATGAGCTGGATGTCCCTATTGCACATTTTTGGATTACAGTTTGGTGCCTTCAATCGGAAACCCTAATGAAACAGAGACCACCTACGGAGGAGGGATATTGGGTCCCTCTGAGAAGCGGCATCTGATTTACTTGCTGGTTGCAAAGACACAGAGGGGCCTCAAGCTGAGAAAAATTCCTCCTTCCCATCAGACAGAAAATGCCAAGTCCACACACGCTCCTCTCCATGCTTCTGCAGGGAATCCAAAGGAAAATTATCCCCCCGAAGTTTGTATGTTGGAAGAGAGGATGAAAAGTAGGGCACAATTTGCAGCGGTCAGATTGTGAGGAGGTTAATGGCATTGCACACACATTCTTCCCATTCAAAAATCCAGGAACCAATGAGTGATAAATTTTAAAAAAATTAAAAATTTCAGGAACCAGAGAAGAAGAAGTTGGCTTTTCTACCCCACTTTTCTCACCCATATAAGGGGACTCAAAGGGCTGACAAAGCTTTCTATTCTTCTCCCCACAACAGACACCCTGTGAGGTAGGTGAGGCTGTGAGAACTCAAAAGAGAGCTGTAACTAGCCCAAGGTCACCCAGCTGGTTTTGTGAAGTGCGGAATCAAACTCGGTTATCCCAGATAAGAGTCACCACTGGACCAAACTGGTTCACAGGGAAGGACCATTACCAAAGGTAAGCAGACGGGCTTCCCCTCTGCCATGGACCATGATGCAAATCACAATAATGGTATTTTAAGAACTAGAGGATGACAAAGGTTCTGTGTTATGAACTTATCTATCTATCTATCTATCTATCTATCTATCTATCTATCTATCTATCTATCTATCTATCTATCTATCTATCTATCTATCTATCTATCTACCTATCTATCTCCTGCTCTTCACTCAAAGGTCCTAGGGCAGACCACAACAATAAAAAGATAAAAACCACAAAGCAGTATGCATTAAAATATAACCTTCCCTGACTCCTTGGCTGGACAAAGTACCTCCTCTGAGAAAATGGCCTAGACCCTGCTCAGTCAAGACGGGTGGCTGTCCAGCACAGGGACCACAGGAGAACCTCCAGGCTCTCATCCAGTAAGTAGATGTTGCTGCCTCTGAGGCAAGTTGATGGCTAAACTGGGGAAGAGTCTGCCTCATATCCAGAATCTTCCCCTTACATCCTGGGTGTTTTTCCACTGTCACTAGAAGTACCCGTTAATGGGTATTTAATGCCATTAATGTACCCATTAACGGGTACTTAATGGGTGCTTCTAGTGACAGTGGAAAAACACCCCTTGTCACCCAGTGCTGGCAGTGTGAGGAGTAGGGGTGTGCACAAATATGTATCTTTGCATTCAAATTCGAGTTGAATCAAATGTCAAAACATTCTATTCGATTCAAAATCCGAATGCAACAAAAAAACCATTCAAATCCGTTACATTTTAATCAATTCGTTTGAACGTTGGATACTAATTTAATGACACAAATGACAACAAAGATACGAATGTCGACATTTGTATGTGCTATACGTATCTGTACGCATTTTGTATGCATGCTGTTTTATCCCGTATGCATCTTTTTTGTTCTGTATTACAAGCGCAGATGCGTACAGATACGTATAATACTCGTACAGATCTTTAAATACTAGTGTTGTCGACATTCGCATCTTCAAATTCGTATCGAACTTTCGAACGAATAGATTCGAACGTATCCGATTCGAATCGGTTTTTGCTGCATTCGGATTTTAAACATTCAGATCAAATCAAATGTTTTGACATTCAATTCAACAAATTTGAATGCAAAAAGAAAAAAAGAAGAAGCATTCATGCACACCCCTAACGTAGTCAGCCTTCATTCTAAAAAGAGAATAATGCTAATATTTGACATGGAAAGTGTCTTTGTTTTTGCCCCTGCTTGTGCATAGGGATACCACAAGAAACAGAAAAGAGTGAGAGATTATGGGGTCATAACAATTGCCGCGGCTTGTACTGATCAGACCTTTCTTCCGAGATTCCCATTGTTCATGTGCAAAAAAAGCCAAGCTTGTGAAAAGAATCGCTGCTGTTTTAAGCGTTCCTGGCACGCCATTTTATCGCTGTTCATAAGTCAACTCGCCATTCAAATGATACTAGGCTTTGGATCAAGGTTAAACAGTTTTCTTAATCTGTTTTTAAGGCTCCTAACAGTCTTGCTTCCATCACGTTATTGAACTCGTCCGCCCAGATGCGCATATTTCAGATTTATGTTTCACAGGTGCAGTTTTCTTATAGGTTTCCTGAACGTTGGCTTCTGCCACTGGGGGCAAAGTGGTTTGTTATAGACTCTCTATCATTCCTGCATATACGAACCACCTTCCAGCTCATTCTGAATGCTGCCTTGTTTGTTTTTCAAACGCAGAATGTTAAAATTACACCATTCAGTCCTTTTTTCTCGGCAATGAAATCTAGGGCACGTCCTATTATCAGAATCCACAGAATGTGGTAAATAACTAGAAGTGAAAGCAGAGAAGTAAAAACGGTGATCCGATTTGAGGAAGAAGATGGTTTTTGTGTGTTCTTGTCATAGTTTGGGCATATGATGCAGGTGGACACTAGACTAGAGAAAAGCATTATGCTTTGAAGGGTTGAGGGAAACAGGAGAAGGAGAAAACAACAGACAAGATGAGGCTCCTGGAATGTCCTTGGGAGAAGCACTAGATCTTACCAACAATAAATGAAGAAGCCAACTTCTGTCCATATGGTTGTCATGATCTGAAACTAATTTTCACAAGAAAATACACAACACACACACACACACGCATTTGCTTATTGGTGGGTATATTGATGAAAACAGCAGCATCAATAACGACAGTAATTGCCGTTTTTTGCAATGCTGTCCATAGGTTTTCCAGAAGGGCTTATAAATTAGATTATTTAAAAAAAAAAAAATGCAAGTGAAAGAACCATTCCACACTTGAGCCAGCTTGGTCTAGTGGTTAGGGAGCCAGACTCTTATCTGGGAATACCGGATTCGATTCCTCCCTCCCCCATGAAGCCAGCTGGGTGACCTTGGGCTAGTCACAGCTCTCTTCTGAGCTCTCACAGCCCCATCTACCTCACAGGGTGTTCTTCTGTGGGGAGAATAGAAAAGCTTTGTCACCTGCTTTGAGTCCCCTTAAATGGGTGAGAAAAGCAGGGTAGAAAAGCCAACTCTTCTTCTTCTCGACCAAATCTGCATCCAGATATCATTTACTTATTCTGCTATATTTGGATATTCCGGAACAAAGCATTATTCTGAAATATCCAATTCTAGCAGAATAAGGAACCACAATGTGGATGCAGGCATTTATTGGCTTATTTATTACTCTTTCATTTTATTTTATTTTAAATCTGTATTTATATCCCATACTTTACTGTTGGTCCCTGGGCATATCACAACATTAATAACAGCAGGCCCTCATGTGAACATGAAGTGTTTGACTACATGGTAGCAACCAAGGTCATGGTTACACCTTACCTCAGGGTTTCCCAAACTATGGGTCGCGAACCACTGGTGGGTCGCGAGCGAATATTGAGTAGGCCCTGCCTGTAGAACGACACACCAACCAACCGAGCCTTTATTCATATTGGTAACGGTTAAATTTCCTAGAGGTGGGTCCCGAGTTGGTAAACTTACATTAGATGGGTCGTAGCCCAGACAACTTTGGGAACCACTGCCTTACCTTTTATCTGAACAGAGGCCATCCTGGGTCCAGAAAGATTACACTTGAAAGTCTGCATCTGTTTTTTATGCAGATTTGCCATCCCTGATTGGGACTATCTACTATGTGGATTATCCCAGCAGGGGTAGGGAAATAATTTGGTCCCCCACTGGAGAAAGGAACCCCCCATCCCTGCTCCCAATGCTGCCTAGAAAATGGGAAGCCTTGGCAAGCCTCTGCTCCAATTCTTGCTCCTCTGCCTTCTTCCTCTGTGCTGAGACACCTTCTGCCCTGCCACGGCTGCTCTGATCCCCATCCCTCCCCCACAACCTCCCCCTTGCTCTACTGCTGCTGCTCCAATCCCCCTGCCCTTCACTGAGACTCCCTGTGCCCTGCTGCAGCTCCAATCCCTCACCCCTCTCCGCCTCTCTGAGACCCCCTCAGCCCCACTGCCATTGCTCTCCCCGCCAACCTGGTCAACCCTCAGCACATAAACCCTCTCCAACCAGGCCCTCACCCTCCCACAACACCATTACCTGGGTATGGCTGCCTTCCTTGCCCGTCCAGGAGATGGACTAAAACAATATGGTGTAACTGTGGACCAAGAGTTACTCCTCGCTCATGGAGAGTTTTGTGCTTTTGATGGGCACTTAGATCACTCTAGTGAGGGGAGCAATGGAGACAATCCAATTTACCCCTAAAAATATGTTGAATATGCGGATACATGGCCTATAAATCAGTAACAAGTAATATGTACTAAATAACCACAAAATAATTGAAAAAAGCATAACATGGCAGCGTTCCAAGGCATGTACAGGTTTGTTTGCTTGGAAATTAAAATTTGCTGGTACTTAAGCTAAAATGGGAAGTTCAAAAATGTTCCAGAAGATAATGAATAACAACTTCCATATTGTTGACAGACAGGGAAACTAAACGGATAAGTCCAGGTTGTCATCTAGTGCTGTTTCATGAGCATCCTGCTCGTAAGAACACAAGAGGAGCCCTGCTGGATCAGGCCACAGTCCAGCTACTTCAGCATCCTGTCTCACAAAGTGGCCCACCAATTGCCCATGGACATCTCAAGCAGAGACAAGGGAAAACCTTCTCCTGCTCTAGAATCCCAGCAAATGGCCTTAGTGGCCTCTTGCTTGTCCCCCCAGCCTGAAAGATGCATCTAGGCATCCATTCTAGCAGCTATTGATGCATCTGTTGTCCATAAATTTGTCTAACCCTACCTTAAAGCCATCTAGGGTGGTTGATGTAACCCAACTGGAAGAAATGGATTATCGAAACCCATTCCAATCTGGATTGAGGCAAGGGTTTGGCATGGAGACTACCTTAGTACCCTGATGCATGACCTTTATTGGGAGAGGGACAATGTGTCCCTGTTGGTTCTCCTTCATTTCTGAGTAGCTTTTGATGCCATCAATCCTGTTGAAATGGCTTCAGGGACCGGGAAGCACTGTTCTACTGTGGTTTCCTTTCTATCTCTGAAGTAGGGTCCAGAAAGTTGCAGTGTGGGACTTTCATGTGCAGTTCCCTCAGGAGTCATTTCTGCCTCTTTATGGTTTAATATCTATTTGAAGCCACTGGGAGAAGTTGCCAAGAGTTCTGGAATGTCGAGTCATCAGTAAGGTGATAACACCCACTTTTTTATCTCTCCATTTCTTCTGAGTCAGGGGAGGAAGTTCAGGAACTTGATTATTGCCTGAAGAACAGAAACTGAATCTAGACAAGATGGAGATGCAGTGTGTCATGGAGTCTCTAGCCCAAAAATTTAAAGGGCATCCAATTCTGGATGGGGTCGTTTTGCCTCAGAAAGAAGAGGTGCAAAATCTTGGGTTGCAACCTGGATTTGTTGCTACCACTTCAGACTCATATGGCAGTGACAACCAGGAGTGCCTACCTCCAATCTTTGACTGGTTCAACAGCTTTCACCTTTTCTGGATAGGGATAGCTTGGCCATGGTGACCCATGCTCTGGTAACCTCAAAGTAGACTACTGCAATGTGCTTTATATGGAGCTAGAAGAAGAGTTGGCTTTTCTACCCCACTTTTCTCACCCATTTAAGGGGACTCAAAGCGGCTGACAAAGCTTTATATTCTTCTCCCCACAACAGACACCCTGTGAGGTAGGTGGGACTGTGAGAGCTCAGAAGAGAACTGTGAATAGCCCAAGGTCACCCAGCTGGCTTCATCGTGGAGGGTGGAATCAAACCTGGTATTCCAAAATACAAGTCCGGATACCTAACCTTTGAGGACATTGCTGGAACTAGTGCAGATTGTAGCAGCTCAAGTGCCGATGGGGGTTCCTGACCAGATGCAATGGATCTGCAATGGATGCCTATTTGCTACTAGCCTAATTCAACGTTATACGATATTAACATATAAAGTCCTAAAATGCTTGGGCCACAGTTATCTGAAGAAGTGCCTTCTCCATACATACCTGTTCATGTACTGAAATATAAGAAATATAGTTCCATCTCTCAGAGGTGCAAGGGGCAGTAGAATCCAAGAGAGCACTTTCGGTGGAGGTCCCTGGATCCTGGAACAGCCTATATCAACCGGTTTTAGGCATCTGGTTAGAACACACCTCTTAATCCAGGCCTTTTCGGCTGCATCCCCATGCACGTTTGGTACGGTACCGAACGTGGGATCGGCAAGGGGCGTCCCCATGCATTTTGGATTTGGTCTGTGGAAAGTGGACCAAATCACCCCAAACCATGTCAGACCAGGGACAAATTTGGTACCTGAAGAAACAGATCTCGGCACAGTTTGGGGTTCTGGCACGCATTGCCTGGCGAGCCAAGCCTGCGCATGGGGACAATTGCAGACTATCCGGGGAGTAGATTGGTGCTTACATCATTAGGAGGTGGGGTGTGCTTGCCATTCATGCCCTCTGCATTGGAGATTGCAGCTGCTGACATTTTAAAATCCTGATCGCCAAGGCAGGCAGGATACTGGCTTAATTTTTGTGCATTTTCCACAGAAATATTTCCACCCCTATTTTCCAGTTGCCAAGGCAGGCAGGATAATGGCTTGATTTTTGTTCCAATTCCAAAAAATTTCAACCCCCGTTTCCCGATCTCCAAGGCGATCATAAAATAAAGACTTGATTTTCTCCCTTTTAAACTTGCCGGGCGTTCTTGCAGTTCCCGGTGGAGCGGAGGTGCGCAAAACTTCTCAAGTGCTTAACTGCCGCTAAACCTTGTAGCAGCTTTCGGTCTTTTAAAATTATTTATAAATTTAATATTATGAAGTAAGCTTTATTTTAACTTTTTTTTCATGCTTCCCAGCCCAGTCCTGGCTCTCGGTGCCACTAAGGAAGGGGGGATGTGGCATTTGCAGCTGGCAGCACAGGGGTGAGTTGACATCTATCTGGCTTAGAGAGGGGGCCGAGAGGAGGTGACGCTGCTGCCCTGTGCCAGGGTTTGGTGTTGTTTGCAAGGGGGCACCTCCATCCGCGCCCAACCTGCGTTGCCGGGAATGGCATGGGGACGGGCTGGGAGCGATCTGGCTCCAAACTGACGCTTGAAGCTCAGGTGGAGGCCGTGGCCAGGAGTGCCTATTCCCAACTACGATTGGTGCATCAGCTTAAGCCTTTTTTGGACAGAGACAACTTGGCCACAGTCATCCGCGCCCTGGTAACCTCTAGATTGGACTATTGCAATGCACTCTACATGGGGCTGCCCTTGAAGACGGTTCGGAAACTACAGCTAGTGCAGAATCCAGCTGTGAGACTGCTTACAGGGATATCAGGCCAGACGCACATCACACCGGTCTTAAAAGAGCTGCACTGGCTGCTGATTCGTTACCAAGCCCAATTCAAGGTGTTAACTTTTACATATAAGGCCCTAAATGACTTGGGCCCCAAATATCTGAAGGAACGCCTCCTCCCATATCAACCTGCCCGTGCCCTAAGATCTGGGGGGGGGGGGCTTCTCGTTGTTCCACCACCTTCTATAGTAAGACTGGTGGGAACTCGAGAGAGGGCCTTCTCAGTAATGGCCCCCAAGCTGTGGAACAGCCTCCCCCTCGAGGTGCATCAGGCCCCTTCACTGTATACGTTCAGGAAGGGGATGAAGACGCACCTCTTTGCTCTGGCCTTTGGCTAAATGTGGCACAGTTTTCCCCTACTGCACATATTATTGTTTTATACTGTTTTATATATATGGTTTTATTTTAAATAGTTTTGTCTTTTAAATATGCTGTTACCCGTCCTGAGAAACTAGGGTATAGGGCGGGATATAAATGTAAATAAATAAATAAATGGCTTGCATGGGGACATGGCCTTGATCTTTACTTTTCTCTGAATTTTTTCTGCCAGCTAGGGAGGGAGCAAGGCAGGATATAAATCCTTACATAAATAAGTAATATTACAAAAAAAATTTTTTACGTAAAGGTGCATTGCCAGGTGTCAATATTGTTTAAAACAGTGTATTTATTAAACTCATCTGTGCCCCCTTCCCAATAGAATTTTTAGACTTTGTTTAAAGCTTACATATAGCTTGTCCAACGGTTCCTTCAATTTTTTAAAATTAAATTGGCTATATTCCTATGTCTTGCATAATATACTGGAATATAGCCAATTTCTGGGTGCACTTTTGATCCGGGAGCCTCATACTTTGCATTTTTAAAAATATATGTTTTTTCCTCCTGCTTACTCTGAAGCTAATATAGGCATTTATGAAACAATGAATGGAAGAGACAGCCAGATTCATGGTAATGCTTTTGGTTTCCTGTGCAAAAAGGCCTCTGATGTTAATATCCTGGCTGGATAATTTATATGACTCTTTGAGCAATGTTGCCCATCAGTTGATGTTTATTTCATTCCTTCTGTCCCAACACAGGCAAAGTGCCATTTTTATATATCTGCTTGGATAGTTTTACTATCCTACAATAAAGGAGCGTGCCATCTAGCCCCACAAAGGCTTACACTGATGATATTTAGAAGAAGGGACATAAATAAGGAAGCAAAACTGCCAATTACGCCAATATCCAATCTGTTATTGCTTATAACAGCATCCCCACTTTTCACAATCATCCTGCTTCATCCTACCCATCTCCCATTTTCTTGTGGGAAACTAGATAAGCTCAGCGTGGCTGTTCTGAAAAGTTAATATCAACAGACCACTTAGAGCGGAGCGTTGCCAAGCATTGCGAATGAGGTAGCAAATAGGGTACGAAAGAACCACATGCCGTCTGAAATTTGAGTCTTTGCTGGGCTTTTTGTTCTACGCTGGATGTAGAGTTTGGAAGTGCTTTAACTGATGGGCTTAACTTGTAAAAAACGTGGTGGCTGGTAATCTGATTAAGGATCTGTGTAGAACACTTCTAGGTCTCGCAGAACCCCACATTAATGTGGACCTCTGAGGCCATGTCTCCTGCTAGTCCGCTCTATCTGCATGAGCCAGAGCCATATCTGGATTAAAGAGACCCTTAATCCAAATCTGTTATACACTCATTTACCCGTATATTCCGGTGTATAAGACGACCCCCAACTTTTCCAATTAAAATACAGAGTTTGGGATATACTCACCATATAAGAAGACGACACCTGGCATATAAGACGACACCCGACTTTTGAGAAGTATTTCCTGAGTTAAAAAGTAGTCTTATATGCCAAAAGATACTGTAATTGGAATCAAGGGCCTTATTCCAGATCACATTTGCATATGGATGCAAAAGAGTGATCCATTATGCTCTAACTTGAAAATAATTTCATCCTGATGAGTCACTTTAAGGCCGTGGTCACACCTTCACTTGAAACCTTCAGTCCATCTTCAGGTCTGACTGCTCACACCTTTTCATCCCTATCCATTTTATTTGTGGATTCTCCTGAATAGAAACTCCATAAATAAAATGGATAGAATTGAAAAGGTGTGAGCAGTTAGACCTGAAGATGGAGTGAAGAAGGTTTCAAGTGAAGGTGTGACCTATCATTATCTCACCTATAGTGTCTCACCTATCGTTAGCCCTAATTCAGAATAGAGACTTCCTGGAACAGTTCTGGGCTGGAATAGCACTATGGGAGCGCCTTCTCCCATATCAACCTGCCCATGTCTTAAGATCTGCAGGAGAGGCCCTCCTGGTTGTCCCACCGCCTTCAGCGGTTAGACGGGTGGGCACCCGGGAGAGGGCCTTCTCAGTAGTGGCCCCCAAGCTATGGAATGGTCTCCCCTTGGAGGTGCGTCAGGCCCCTTCTTTGTTTACATTCAGAAAGGCGGTAAAGACGCACCTCTTCACTCAGGCTTTTGGCTAAATGCTCTTTATTCTTCCCTCCTTCCAAACACCACTGTTTTAAACTGTTCTTGTATTGTTTTATTCTTATTCTTATTATCATGTTGGTTCCTAAATATTACGCTGATTTTATTATTGTGTGGTACAATTTCAGTGTGCTTGTTCTTAAATGTTGTAAGCCGCCCAGAGACCCTCGGGTATGGGGCGGGATATAAATATAAATAAATAAATAAATAAATAAATAAATAAATAATAAATAAATAAATAAATAAATAAATAAATAAATAAATAAATAAATAAATAAATAAATAGTCCATTACAAATTAAATGTGCTAGGCAGCTTCTTGATCCGGTCTACTGACCAAGTGCAGAAACGGCCTGAGAGTGGAAAAGCACTTAAACAAAGTGACACAGTCATTTTTCCTTTCACATTATGGGGCCGTTCCCATTACAAGCTTAAAACAGTTTCGAAATGGTTTCGATTCTTGCAGTCCCCACGTCAGGTTGGCTTAACATGCTTTCTGTGTATTAAATTGCCCCAAAGCATTGTAAATGTAACACTTATTTCAACAGGTCTCGCTCCGGTTCTTGCATTTGAAATGTTTTACATTTTTTACTGTGAGAATGGTACCATTTTAGTGGGATGAGAATGCGTGTTTAGGGTTTACCTCTCCAAATAGCTTGCCTCCAAAGATAGTGATTTCACTGTAAAAATCCACCCCGTACAGCAGTGGTGACTGTAGCAATCTACCCACTTCACACCTGATAACAATGTTGCAATTCTGCACAATTCTGGCTCTTTAAAAGTTTTGACCTTTAGAAAGGGAAAAGGAAGGAAAGCAGCTGCAGGTTCTGGGAGATGTGTGAATGTTTAAGGCTGTGTGTGCAGGCGGTGGCGGCAGCACAGGGAGCCAGCCAGCCAGGGTGCTTTTTTCAGACGGAACCCCTGCTGGGGATGGTGGCTGTGGAGGTGAGCGGGCGAAGGGGGCTTGAGTTGCCATTGCTGCTGTGTGCCCTGGGCAACAGGGAGAGGAGGGGAAAGAATCTTTGGCTGCCCAGTGCTGTTTTTCATCCATCCATGCAAGCAGCAGCCACCCAGCTAAGCTCCGGTTATGGGTAGCGCGTTCACACCAGGAGGAAGAGGGCCAGGCAGCCTCGAAAAGTGGCTTTTAGAAAGTAGCCACTTGAGTCCTCAGAATCCAGATTGAACGCAATTAAGTTGAAAATAATGGGATCCGGCAAACTCGTATTAGCATCCATTTCTATTATTTTGTTTTAGGAAAACTGTTTTAAGCTTGTAATGGGAATGCGGCCTATCTAACCCAGACATTTCCCCTTTTGGTTTGAAAATGCAGAAGGAGAATAGGTAATCACTGTAATGATTTGTTCTCTCATTAGGCAGGGGGATCAAATGTGGATTAAAATGTAGATTAAATTTATTTATTTATTTATTTATTTATTTATTTATTTATTTATTTATATTTCTATCCCACCCTACACCCGAAAGTCTCAGGGTGGATAACAACTTTTGAAATAACAAATTACAAACCAATATATATTTTAAACAATAATACACATAAAAACACTTAAAAGATTCGGCATATGTAAAACAATATCCTAAATATTAAATCTGCAGGGTGGGGGGAGTATAATCACATCAGCCAAAGGCCAGGTCAAAGAGGTGCATCTTCATTGCCTTCCTGAACATATACAGAGAAGGGGCGTGACGTACCTCAAGGGGGAAACTATTCCATAACCTGGGGGCCATTACCGAGAAGGTCCTTTCCTGAGAGCCCACCCGTTTCACTACTGAGGGCAGTGGGACAACCAAGAGGGCCTCAGCTCCAGATCTTAAGGCATGGGCAAGTCGGTATGGGATCTGGCAAAATCAGATGTACAAAGACTGCAAGAAACCCAAAGAAGGAAGAAAAGATGTACGCTTGGAATAACTAGAAAACAGAGACCTTCGGGTATGGGGCGGGATATAAATGTAAATAATAAATAAATAAATAAATAGAAAAGACAGGAAGCGAAAGTCAAGGATCAGGAGTTAGAAGCTTCATCTCCAGATAGCATCTAATTAATCTTCAGGTATGGGGTGGGATAGAAGTGTAAATAATAAATAAATAAATAATCTGCATTATTTGGATAATCCAGAATAAAATGTCTGGATGCACTTTATCCAAATAATGCACATTCAGTAAGATCTGTCTGGATGAAGCTATAATTACCAGAATTAAACATTTGAAATGGCAATGTAACCCACCCAGAGACCTTTGGGTATGGGGCGGGATATAAATGTAAATAAATAAATAAATAAATAAATAAATAAATAAATAAATAAATAAATAAATAAATAAATAAATAAATAAATAAATAAATAAATAAATAAATAAATAAATGTGCTAGATATGTTCCAAATATGATGACTGGTGGACAACAGAACATAGACGGAGAGCCCTGCTGAACTGGGCCACAGTCCATCTATTCCAGCATTCTGTCTCACACAATGGCCCACCAATTGCTTTTGGGCTTCAATCAGACGACAAAGGCAGAGCCTTCACTTGCTCTCAATTCCCTGAAAATGGCCTTAGAGGACATTCTGCTGTCTCTCCAGCCAAGGGGCATAGAAGCATAGAATTATAGAGCTGGAAGTGACCTCCAGGGTCCTTGAGTCCAACCCCTGTTCAATACAGGTTTCCCTAACCCATCCCAGGCAGTACTAGGCATCCACTTAGCTACGTACCAAGAGCCCCCAAAAGGCCAAGGGCCTGCCCATAGAATAGGTGGTGAGATGAATGTAGAAACTTGGTAACTTATGGAAGCAAACTGCTCAGGACAGGAGCTATGGGAGATCAGTGATTTGGATACCTCAGGGGGGATTGTCTGTTTATGACTGACGTTCTTGAGATGATTGGCCACATGATAGCCAAGCTGTACAATGGGAACAAAGAAAGAAAATAATATTCCCTTATCTTGAGCCATTAGATGGATCATCCTTTTTAGATGCCGCTCACTATGAAATGAATGTTGTCCTTCCAAGTACACGAGATTAATTGTCAGTAACTGAACACAGTTTGGAGGCTAATTATGTAAAAATTGATATTAAAAGAATACTACCGAATTGATGGAGTTTAGCAGTTCATATTTAGCTTTACAAATTACATGAGCTGAGAGGCAGCAGCAAGAAACAATAAAAATCCACTGAGAGCTGCTAAAACAAATTAAGGTTTACTAGTCCTCTGAAAGACAAATGATCCAAGCACTTGTAATGTAGGGAGGGCAGTAAAAATTGTTCCTGACATTTACTATAGATTTAAAATATCAAATGGTCGTGGATGCCATATGTTGAACACATTTCATTCTCCCACCCCCTTTGAGGGTAAATGTTGTTTTATTCTAAAGGACAGTAAGGAAGAAAGAGACTTGATATTAGATCTCTTGGACTAGATTTCTCCTGCAACAGGAAAATGTTGGAACTCTTTGTTCTTCCACTGGAGAGAAGACTGAGAGTTTATGAAATATGTGTTGAATTCTCAAAAGGTAAAGAATTACTTACTGGTAATTCACCCAGGATTCTAGGTCCAAACCCTGGAATATTCAGTTTAAAACAGATCTATCTATCTATCTATCTATCTATCTATCTATCTATCTATCTATCTATCTATCTATCTATCTATCTATCTATCTATCTATCTATCTATCTATCTATCTGTCTGTCTGTCTGTCCTGCCCTATACCCAAAGGTCTCAGGACGGGTAACATTTAAAATCAAATATATTAAAACAGATAAAAGCATATATTAAAACAACAGTGTCTGCAAGTTTGAAAGGACAGTCTGTCCCTTTAACCAACTTGGTGCCCTCCAGATGTGCCAGACCATAATTTCATCAGTTCCAGTTGGCCTGGCCTGCATTTTAAATCCTAATTTTGGGTTTTCGTTTATTATTGCTGGTTTGCCTTATTGCATTCCATTTGTGTTTTGTGTGCGCTCTTTCATATTGTTAAATCACTTTGTAATTAATTTTGATAATAGGTAGAAGATAAGCATTTTAATAAACGCAGCTGATAACAGACTAAATAAACACAATCCGGCCTTCTGCAAGACTGTTTTCTGTGCCTTAGGAAGTCAGGTTGGTAGAGACTTTTAATCTTACCTGCCATAGGTGGCTGCAGAGAACAGTTTGAACTACATGCTATGCTTCTAGGACAGAAACACAGTTTACCACATGAATTAAATGAGACCTTCTGGTATAGGGTGGGATAGAAATAAAAATAATAATAAATGCACCCTTTAGAATGTGCCACGGAAAGGGTTCTGTTGGAAGACCTATGCTATCTCCCTCTGGGGCTGCTGGCCCAGGGCTTTGTCCACACCTAAGTTTCAATCCAGCTTCAGTCCACTTTCAGAGCAGAAGAACACATCAGCAAAATGAACGTTCATTTTATTTCCACGTTATTTCATCCAAAGGGGGATTTTCTGAGTTAGAAAATGCTGAACGAAACCAGCTTGTTACTTCGCTAATGCATTCTCTCATTATGAAAGCAGACTGAAGCTGGATTAAAACTTAGGTGTGCATGCAGCCCAGGTGTCTGCATTTCAGACTGGGACACCAGTAGGTCATGCCTCCTGGGGAAAGCCATATCCACATGGATGTAGCATTTGGGCAGATACTGGTGACGAAATGGCACCAGACCCTGTTTAAAAGAGGTCCCTAGTAGCAGACCAACTCAGATGCTCATGTGCAGATGGCATCTAGTGGATGGGCCAGTCTACTGGGCATGACAAGCCTAGCGCCATTTTGCCAGACAAACAGAAACAGCCCCAGCTGTTGGGGATGATTTTGGATGCCTAGTTTGGATGCTTACCAGAAACTTGGAGGCTCAGGATTTTTGTTCCCAGGCTTCAAAGTTGGGTTGGGCCAGGTTGCCCCAATGTGGATGGTCCCATACTGCCAGTCTCCTCTCCAATCCTGGATCAGATCTCTGAATCCAACCCATGATCAGCCATGTACAGAATGGGACAATGCTCATGTGTGGATCCTGCCGTACAGAACAGAGGACGTTACCTCACATCCATCAGATCATTTATCGTTACCGTGATGACTAGTGCTCTCTGCGGTTGATGAGATTGTGTGGCAAGGCAACAAAAGGGGAGTCAGAAGAATAATGAGAGCCAATTGACAGTAAAACAACTCTACATGCAAACTGACACTACTGAAAACTGTGGATTGTGCACAGAGAAGAAGAAGAAGAAGAAGAAGAAGAAGAAGAAGAAGAAGAAGAAGAAGAAGAAGGAGAAGAAGGAGAAGAAGGAGAAGGAGAAGGGTTGGCTTTTCTATCCTGCTTTTCTCACCCATTTAAGGGGACTGAAAGTGGCTGACAACCTTTTGTTCTCCCCATAGCAGATGCCCAGTGAGGTGGGTGGGGCCGTGAGAGCTCAGAAGAGAGCTGTGACTAGCCCAAGGTCACCCAGCTGGCTTCATGGGGGAGGGTGGAATCAAACCCAGTATTCCCAGATAAGAGTCCAGCTCCCTAACCACTAGACTAAACTTGCCTGAAGAAGGAATGTATGAAGAAGGAATGGGGAATGGGCTGAAACTCAGAAGTACTGGGTGTGGTAGAATGCTGCCTACTTTCCCTTTATAGACCATCCATGCATAAATATCACTGCATTTTTGCTGCTAGGAGTTGGGAAGAGATCTTTGGAGACCAAATAAACTAGCTTATTTTTGTAGGATAAGGTCCAACACAGGAGAGAAGCAATCCAGTTTAGATGTTATATATTTCATGAGAACAAAGACGGAAGCAAGGAGGCTCTATGGTAATTTTACAAGTTACTGCTACCTCCTATGGTGTCCTCATATTGTGAGTTTTATCAGTCATCAGCAGAGATGCATAAAGGAATTGCAAGTCAGAACGTTAAAAAGTTTGGCATGCAAATGCCCAGAGGTTCCATTCTTCACATCATCAAGCAGGATTAAGCAAAACTTCTTTCTGAAACTGGGAATTACAGCTGAGAAGCAGAACGGGCAGCATTTGGCAAACAGTTCCATGTTGCTCCTTTTGTAGACAGTTCTGTCCTCACAGCAACCCTGAACAAGCTCGCATGAAAATTTCAGGCACATGGTGGCATGCGCCATGGAGACGTCTCCTGACTGACTGAGCCAGGACTGGCAAAAAGCACTGAAGAGCACATTAGAAGTCATCGTCATGACAGGCACTTTGTCTCAGCCTACCATCAGAAGTTGCAGTAAGGGGATGTTTCTCTGCAGCCCTGGAAATAGCCCCAGGGGTGACTACATGTCATTGGATTCTGGAATGGGGCTGGGCTTCTCCTGCTCCTGCCTGTCTGTGTGGGAATGTAAGTGAGACCACTTTAGAGGGGTCTACCACAAAAACACTCCCAAGTGTGATTTCTACACCCAGAAGGGAGTGGAAGGCAAAAGGGCCATGCAGCCAGCACATTGCCCGAGATGCCATGCCTCCTAGGGACAATGCTGATGTTACAGTCAAGTTTACGCATATTAACGCTATCACGCAAGGAATCAATAATCAAAGGAATATTCAGAAAGAGGGTCTTTATTTGCATGCAAATGGGCACAGGGAATGAGTTCTTCCTGTCCATCCCTGTCCCTGATGTAACAGCCCTGCAAGGAAGTTGTTTCTCCTGACAGACTGACATCCAGATTCTGTAGTCTGGGCAGACATCTAGTGCCTTTTCTGATTCCTGCTAGCCAAAATGAGGGAGGCGCGCCTCAGGGGCCAGCCTTAGACATGGTTTATGTTCCCTCAGATGTGGAGGCCTCACTCAGATGCTGAGCCATGCTCAGAACCGAGTTCTCTCCGGTAAGAAAGGGAACAGCTGTGGTGATCAGCCCACTTCCATGCCAAATAGCTGCGCCGGAAGGGGGTAGGCAGTCCAAGTCCTTCATAAGACAGTCGCACCCGGTCACCTCCATTGCAAACCAAGGATTTCCTTGGCAACTCCCAGCTCATGTTAACCCCTGGACTCCTGTCCCTTGACTGACTGACTACGAATCTCTGGTAACCTGTCTCCTGGCCTGTCTGACTACATGTACCTCTGTATCCCAACTGACTCTTGAAACTGCTACCCGTGCGTGTGCTTTGCTGCTACTGTCCGCTCCGGACACAGCAGGTGAACCCCAAAATGACCACGCAGATATTGCCCATGATTCTTTAAACCACAAGTTTGAAATGGCTGTATGTTGGCTTTCACACTGGTTTCAGTCTCATCTGTTGCATTTTGGGGGGTTGTTAGGCCACGTTCCGAGTTCTCAGAAAAAAACTGGAACATGGCATAATTTCCCAAAATATGCAACAAATGAGACACAAGTTTGCAAATTATGGCACTGAAATAACAAACGGTAACAAATTTATCGGCTAGAAGCTCCAGTGGGATTATGCTGGGGTTCTATAATACAAAACCCAGCAGAAAATGGAAAGGAGAAAAAAATGTGCCATACGTACACAAAATTCCTCTAGCTGGAAACTATGCTACTAGCAAAAACTGCATAATGACTTTTATTGACATAAGGCATAGGACAAAAAACCCTCTTAACAATGTGATAGGTCCCAGCACTCTTGCAAAAGTTCATGTGCCATGTAAAGTTCCATGCACACGGAAAGAAAATGAAAAGGCTAAATTTGACCAGATGGTAAAACTGGAAGTTGCTGAATGAGATCACGCGATAGACCAGTCTCTATAAAGATTTTAGAGAGCAAGAAGACGTGACTAGTACTGGCGCATAAAAGAAAAGCATTCCCCTTTGAGAATGCTTTTAAGAAGACCATGTCTAGACTCCAAATATTAAGTGTCTTTTCCATTTTGGATTGAGACCAAACATTTTGGCAAGTCAAGTTAGGCAGTAAAGGTACTTAATTCTCTTCCCTTGCTTCCATCACTCCCAAGAAAAACCTCCCCACTTTTTTCATTTCCCCCCCATAATACACAAAGCAGGTTTAACCAACCTGGTGCCCTCCACACATTTAGAAGAAGAGTTGGCTTTTATGCCCCATTTTTCTTACCATTAAGGGGACTCAAAGTGGCTAACAAATCTTCTGTTCTTCTCCCCACAACAGAACACCCTGTGAGGTAGGTGTGACTGTCAGAGAAGAAGAAGAAGAAGAGTTGGCTTTTCTACCCCGCTTTTCTCACCCATTTAAGGGAACTCAAAAGCGGCTGACAAACCTTCTGTTCTTCTCCCCACAACAGACACCCTGTGAGGTAAGTGGGGCTGTGAGAGCTCAGAAAGAGGGCTGTGACTAGCTCAAGGTCACCCAGCTGGCTTCGTGGAGGAGTGCGGAACTGAACCAGGAAACCTCCAGATAAGAATCTGACTCTCTAGCCACAAGACCAAGCCAGTTTAGGTCTAAAAGGGGCATCATAGGCCTAGAGCTTGATCAAACGGTGATAAATCTTCCTAGAACCTAGACCTAGGATGTTTTTCCACTTAGCCCTAGAGTACCCATTAAGGGTCCTTAATGGGTGTTTAATTTGTACTCTAGTGCTAGTGGAAAAACACCCATATTCAACAAGGCACGTTCTAGTCAGGAAGCAAGCCAAGGAGAATTGGCAAACTGGCTACAAACACTGGAGTTGGGGCACTTTAGACAAAGAATGAAACTGGTCCTTGGTTTCAGGGGTCAGGCTGCAATGGGCAGTAAGGTTTCTTTGTCCCTTGCAAGCCTGTTTGCTGAAGGCAGGGCTTTCTGCCTAGGCAAAGCCCTTGCAAGCTGAGTGTGCAAGCCTTGTTGCAAGACCTGGGCAGAGGCTGCAAAAAGGGCGGGAAATCCTGTGCGGGTCCGGGTGCAATGATTGGCTGCAGGTGTGGTTTGGAGGGAAAAGCTGTCCAGGGATCTGAGAGCTGGAGGGGCTAGAGGAGGAGTTTCCACCAATCAGGCCTGAGGAACAGGAACTTCTAGCAGCAGTCTCTAGCAGCATTTTATTTCAGCAGCTTTCCCCCAGGAGGTGACAGCCAATCAGGGCCAGAGGGGAAAAGGTATAAAGGAACTCAGAATACAGCAGAGGAGGTCTTCGTGCTGGGACTGATGCTGAAGGGAACAGAAGAGAGCTGAACCTGAAGGAGTTGGACCAGTAGCTGACCATTGGTCTTTTGGCTGAGCGATTTCTGAAGGAGACAATCGTGGAGGATTGTGGCTCTGAAGGAGACTTCGCTAGCAACTGACCAAGGCTGGATGATCGGTCAAGCAAGGGCAGACTGACCTTGTGATCATCTAGAGCCACGTTCTGGTACACCGACTAGGCTTGGGCTGAGGCAGAGCTAGCCAGAGGGGGAGGAACGTGGAGAGGTTTGTCTTTAAAAGGGGAACTATTTTCCTTTAGGGAAAGGGGTAGCTCCTAACCTTAAGAGACTTACTGATTCAAGCCAACAACTACCTGAACCTTATTATCTTTCTAGTATTGCTTGTGTGTTATAATAAACTTGTTTTAGTTTATTATTCAAACCTCTTGCTACCTGTGTTTTGTGTCCACACTGTAGTATTCACTCGGCCGTTGCACGAACTCAGCGTCCTAAAAGCGCCCAGCAACTCTTAGAAGGGCGGGCACTGACTGGAATGCTGGGGTTCGTGACAGTCCTCACCAGTTGGTTGACCGCTGTTTGAGCTGTGGGCCTCTTTGCTGTAAATACACCTGCATAATAGCCACTCAAATATTAAAATCTCCTCCCTACTCTGAATATATTAGATGCAAATTAACGTTAGTCGCAAGAAGGCGTTTCAAGAAGGCTGTAACCTAAAGTTTCTTCTAACCAATAGAGAAATTTTAGGAGGGAACATTAGGCTGGGGTAGGGTTAAAATGGTCTTGCTTTGTTGTGTAGAATTTGAGTTGGTTGGAGGTAAAGACCAGCTCCCTTCTTTTTATTGCAATAAAAAAGAACAAACAAAAATACATCCACCTTCAGCTTGATTATTTACCAAACAGACCCACATGGATGGAAAAAAGTTGATGGAGCAATGATCTTTCCTGACATACACTTGGGGGTGACTTGTCAGTAAACCTCAAAGATAGAGCCTGGTTGTACCTGTGCCAATGGAGTGATCCAGGCTGGTCACTGGATTGCTCCATGGAAGTTGCCACAGGTACGCTCAGAGCGATCCAGCTGTGTACTGCTAAAAAGCAGCACACATGTTTGCGTTCATTCATTTCAGACTTGAAGTTTGCATTCTAGAAGCATCTACCTTCCGTGTTTCCTTCATGGCTTTTAACATTAGTGTTTAGCTGCAAGCCTCTTTATTTTTAAGGCTTATTTTACTGTAGCATTATCACATCTTAATTTTCAAGCAGTTTAATCACACTGGTTTACAACCCCAAAACATTTCAGTACATATGTTAGTATCTAGTGGAACCTTACCCGTTTGGTTCTTTTAGTATCCATGATGCATCATCTTACATTATATTCATTCATCCATGAATTTGCTTAAAGATGTTTTTAAAAAGAATTTCTTGAGAAGACTCTGTCTCACACACCCAATGCCATCTGACCAAAATCTTATTGAATGTGGGACTACTTCAGAGGACATACATCTAAGCTGCATCTACATGTGCCTCAGAGATGATTGGGAGAAGGTACAAAACCAAGGGATTGCATACCTGCTGCCCAGATGCCTAGGGCAATAAGGAGGCTTTTTGGGGCGTCCATCTACATTGGCAGCTCCCATTAGCAACCTGGCTATGTTTCTGATATAGTGGAAGCTACTAAAAAGTGTAGCTGATGTGGTGTGCCTACTGGAATTTCCCGCAGTCACCATATGGTTCCTTCATATGGGTCACTTATCTGGGAACACCTGGGTTTGATTTCGCCCTCCTCCATGAAGCCAGCTGGGTGACCCTGGGTTAGTCACAACACTCTTCTGAGCTCTCACAGCCCCACCCATCTCACAGGGTGTTCTCCCACTTTTTCCTAGACCTCCCTCTCTCCTCTTGTTGGGCTGTGTTCACACCTAGGTTTTAATCCACTTTGTCCACTTTCAGAATGAGAGAACACAACATAACAATGACCAGTCACTTTCTTTCCACATGATCTAACCTGAATTTTCTGAGTAAAATAATGCCAAAAGAAAACAGCTCGCCACTTTACTGATGTGTTCTCTTATGCTGAAAGTGGACTGAATCTAGATTAAAACTTAGGTGTGAATGCAGCCTTGTAGTTTCTGTATTAACCTGGGACCAGCCATACATCTAAGTTTTTCCCCCCAGCTGCTGGAAGACTAAGTGGCCCCGTTCCCACTGGGACTTTATTGCGTATCGAAAACATTTTGAAAATTATTTGTCTGCATTGAAAATTGCCTTCTGCACTTTCCGAGGAGTAAAACAGAAAAAAAAACCACGCATTAAAAACACACATGTTTAAAGGAGTCTTCCTCCCGTTTTTTGTTTTTAACATGCCTTATTTTCTCCTTTGGAACAGTAGATTTGTGGTATCCTGCCTGCCCACACTTTTGGGCTTCGCTGCCATCGCCGCTACCTCGCTGCGTCGCTACCTTGCCTGCCCAGCTAGTTGCCTGGCCACCCACCATTTTGCCACCGTCAGCCTTTTAGGCTGTGCCACTGCTACTGCCACTGCCTCACTAGCTTGGCTTCCTGCGTGACCCTGCCCTCCCTCCCTCCTTTCTGGCTGCTGCTGCTGACTCACCTGCTCACCATTTTGTCTGCCGCTGGCCTCTCAGGCTGCGCCACTGCCACTGCCTCTGCCGCCTTGCTTGGCTTCCCACCGTGCAGCCGTGGCGCTCCCAGGGCATGGGGAGGAGGAACAGTGGGGGACCGAGCCCTGCCCTCCCTCCCTTCCAACGGCCACCGCCACCATGCTGCCACTGTGCTCTGCTTTTTAAAGCAGAATTAACGCCAAAAATGGGAATGCGCATAGTACATGTTTGCATCCGTTTTTGTCAATTCCATTTTAAACAAGCCAAGTGGGAACACAGCCAGAAGAGTGCAAGCTTTATCCTCGTGTCCTTCTGATGGGCTTCCTTGTGCTGTGTGGTAGCCACTGTGTGAAGAGACTGCTAGACTAAGTGGGCCACAGGTCCAATTCCTTATGTTTTTATGAGTCTTCAGAAATAGATGGATGGAGCTTGATTTTCATCCTATATTGCTCAGACATGCAGATCTGTAGGAACCGGGGGAAACTCAGGCTGCATCCGCACGGCATGCCTTAATTCAGTTTAAGGAAACCGAAATAACTGAACCAGAACAAAACTGTCTCCACTGGCTTTCAACTTGATCCATGTCAAGGGCATCCCGCCGGCAACCTTATCTCGGATTCAATCTTGGGAGGCCCCACGGGCAAGTCCTCCCTGCCCATTGCCAGCCCACCCCTTCTCTCTGATTGCTGTTCCCTCCCAGGATCAGCCCCTCTCAGTTCAAAGTAACAGAGATCAGACCTCTCCCTCATTGCTGTGCAGCTCTCCACCTCCTTTCCTCTGCACCACCTTTCCCTCCCCCTTTTCTTCCAGCTTTGTGCTCTTCCCTCATCACCCCCATTGAAGAAGTCTGCGGATCCCCCTTTCCCACCCGTGCTTCCCTCGCCCCCAGAGGTTGGGCTGGAGGGGAGTGAGGGGCTTTTTCATTGCTCAGAGCACACAGCAGCAGCAGCAGCAAGTAAAGCCCCATTCCTTTAAACAGAATCTCAGCTGCTTCGCCTCCTTTCACTTTCAAAGGTCTGAACTTCTGAAACTTTGCAAATTCGCAACATTGTTAATCGGGAGTGAAGGGGCTTTCTTGCTACACTGTAGCGCTCCTGTGTGAGGGCGGGGGGGGGAGTAGCAAAAGTGTCTGATTTTATAGCTGTCATGAAAGCCTGCCTGTGGGACATATGAAAGAAAGGCTTTTTTCTCCAAATACTACTTTTCCCTCCTCCATTTCACAGTGGCACCTAAGAGAAGTGATTGGAATCACTTCAGAGACTACTTTGCCTCTGCCTGTGGTCACACCTAAGGTTTAATCCAGTTTCAGTCCACTTTCAGAGTGAGAGAATACACCAGCAACCTGACAAGCTGGTTTTCTTTCAGGGTTAATAACTCAGAAAATCCACCTTTAGACTAGATAATGTGGAAAGAAAACTACTGGTCACTTTGCTGATGTGTTCTCTCACTCTGAAGGTGGAGTGAAGCTGGATTAAACCTTAGGTGTGACCACAGCCTATAATGGATTGAGACCAATAAAAATCAGGACTCAGGAAAGTATGCTTGAAGGGAAGAAAGTCCACAAATGAAACAGATTGGACTAGTGGTTAGGGAGCTGGACTCTCATCTGGGAATACCTGGTAACCTTGATTCCACACTCCTCCACAAAGCCAGCTGGGTGACCTTGGGCTAGTCACAGATCTCTGCTGAGCTCTCACAGCCCCACCCACCTCACAGGGTGTCTGTTGTGGGGAGAAAAACAGAAAGTTTGTCAGCCGCTTTGAGTCCCCTTAAATGGAGGTGAGTAGTGGGCCAGAAAAGCCAACTCTTATTCTTCCTCCACGAAGCCAGCTGGGTGACCTTGGGCTAGTGACAGCTCCCTTCTGAGCTCTCACTGGGTGTTCTGTTGTAGGGAGAACAGAAGGTTTGTCAGCTGCTTTGAGTCCCCTTCAATAAGTGAGGAAAGCAGGGTAGAAAAGCCAACTCTTCTTCCTCCATGAAACCAGATGGGTGATCTTGGGCTAGTCACAGCTCCCTTCTGAGCTCTCACAGCCCCCCCCCCACCTCACAGGGTGTTCTGTTGCGGGGAGAAGAACAGAAACTTTGTCAGCTGCTTTGGGTCCCTTGAATGGGAGAGAAAAGCGGGGTAGAAAAGCCAACTCTTCTTCCTCCTGTTCCTCCTCTGCACCGGAGGAAGAAAACTTTGGGGAAGGGGCCGTACCGCTTCGGTGAGCCGCCCTGCCCGCCCCCGCTCTGCTGCTGCTGCTGCTACTGGTGGCAGAAGCAGAGCAGGACAGGCGCACCAGAGCGAGGCGCCGCGCGATTGCCCCTTCTGCTCTGCACGGGAGGATGGAGTGGGGCAGTATCAGGCGTGGCCAGTTCCGGGGGGGGGGGTCGGGGCTCCTTTTCCGCCGGCTGAGATTCTCCGCTTCCTCGCAGTGAGGGACCAGGCAGGGAAGATGAACTTGTGAGCTTCCCACGCCCCCTCTCCAAAGAAAGACCCCTTCAAAACGCGCCTCCCTCCCCCCCCCCCGCTTTGCTCGTGGCACGAATTGAGTGGTCCCTCTGGAAACTCGACTGTTTCCGATCGCCTGCAGGCAAGACTGGTAGCCACGGGGGCCAACGGCCCCCAAGACTTCTCCCCCAACGACACCTGCCCGGCTCCGGAGGCGATCCGGAGTACAACTTCACCATCTTGGTGTTCGGGATCTTCCTCATCCTCTTTATCATCAGCGGGAATTCATCACAGCCCCACCCACCTCACAGTGTCTGTGGTGAGAAGGACAGAAGGATTGTCAGCCGCTTCTCATCCCCTTAAATGGATGAGAAAAGCAGGATAGAAAAGCCAGCTCAATTGAACAGCAACCTGATTGAAAAGTGGTAATCGAGTGAAATATTGATCCCGCTCGTCCCGCCCGCCTTGGGAATTGTAAAAAAAGAGAGAGAGACACTTTCCTGCGTGCTTTTTGTTTCCCCAACAGAGCCCCCCCCCCCCGGTCCCTGCCTTTCGCTTTCTAAAGGTCTGAAGTTTTGAAATTGCGCAAATTCCCAACAATGTTGAGAGTGAGCTGGTTCTCTTGCTACACTGAAGCGCTGATGTGTGAAGGCTGGGGGTGGGTAGTAGCAAAAGTGTCTGATTTTATAGCTGTCATGAAAGCCTGCCTGTGTGTGTGTCTACCGGCTCGCTCCCTCCCCAGGAGGGGAAGACTAGCCAGGCTTTCTCCGGCCGGGCTCCCTCAGCCAAATTCTTCTTGCCCGCCCCAGGGGAATCCAAAACGCTGATAGCCTCCTCCTGCCCAATCCCCTCCTCTCCGTCTCTCCCCCCACAACTCTCTGCACACACTCCGGAGCTGTAGCGCTGCTGTGTGAAGGCTGCTCCAAGAAGTTCAGGCTTGCAAGAGAAGAAGCGATCCGAAAAAAGTTTTTGCTTCAGATCAGGCAGGGAAACACACACACACCCCAATGACATCCCCAGAATATGGACAGCCATTGGATACAGTGCAATTGGGGGAGGGGCACCCTGAATACGGAATCTCATCCTTGAAAATGGTACTGTCCACACAGTAAAAACTTAAACACGTTTCAAGTGCATGATCCGGAGTAAGACCTGTTGAAATCAGGATTTATTTCAAAACGGTTTAACATGGTTTAACACGGAAGAAGCGTGTTAAGCTGAACTGCCGTCTGAACTGGGAGGACTCAAAACGTTTTGAATTCGAGATAACAATGCCGTGAAGACGCGGCCTCAGTAAACCATTTAGAACAAAGGGCTCATCTACACTGGATCTTTGAAGCAGTTCTAAGGTTCATCAGCAGCATATTGCTGATGTGTACACATATTCCTGCCAAAGAATGTGCCACAACACCTTTGTCTCCACCAACATGCCATAGATGGGCCTGTTATTTCATGTTATTTATTACATGAAAAACTGTCCAAGGGCACAAAGAAATTGTAGCTACTAGATAGTCCTACTGGGAAAAGGGGGGGGGGCACAAAAAGAAAGAAAAGAGAGAAGTTAAAAAAAGAGAATTTTGCTTGAACATGGAATGCTGAAATTTAAACCTAGTTCAGAGAAAATCATTTTAAGTCTGATATCTGGATTACATAAGAGGGAGAGAAATGAAGAAAAAGAGAAAATTAAGAACTAAAGAGCATAAAATTAAGGTGAGATGCAATTTAAAAAGTGAGTACATGATGTAGGCTTTTATATTCATTCCCCTCCCAGTGTGCAACTAATTAAAATTACAGTCAAAATAAAAGAGACAAACTTGTAAATATCTTTTTCGCTAATGATTTTGTCTTTTTAATCATCTTGTATTTAAAGACTTTTCTTTGTGTGTTTTAGACCTTTACAATTCAAAAACTGTCTGTATCCTTGTTCTTAAAATGTTTTCTCTTCAAATGTGAGTTTGGAATTTCTTGATTTTGTTTTTTTTCTCCTTCTGACCTATCCAGTTGTATTTACTCACAAGTGTTGCTTTTGCTGAAAAATAAACTTTACAAACAACACTAAACTTTAATATAAGTCTTTTTTCATAGAATAGTCTATCCTACAACTATTCATAACCAAACACGATCCTGTTCTGAGTTTCTTAAGGAGTTAAGGCAGGTTATGAACAAAAAATAAACAATTGTTGTTCAATTGTTTGGTTGCGTTTGACTCGTTGGCTGTGGTCACACTTAAGGTTCAATCCAGCTTCAGTCCCCTTTCAGAGTGAGAGAATATATCAGCAAAGTGACAGGCTGTTTTCTTTCAGTGTTAACTAACTCAGAAAATCCACTATTGGAAAAGAAAATGTGGGAAGAAAATTACTGGTCACTTTGCTGATGTGTTCTCTCACTTTGAAAATGGACTGAAACTGAATTAAACCTCAGGCCAGGTTTCCACTGGGCATTTTAATCTGGTTTTAAAGCAGGCTTTTAAAATCAGCAACGAGGTCTTTTTTGTGTGTCCCCACTGTTAGCTTATAATGCAAACTCACAGGGGAGAACCCCCCCATCCTCCCCTCAACAGGACCCCCTCCTCATGCAGTCAGCAATTGGGCATTGTCATACCCTGACTTCACTGGGGCAGGCAATTCAAAAGTCACCCTCTGTATAAACTTGTGATCATGGAGTCCCATAGCTTTTGCTCACTGCTTCCTCCCCACCCCATCTTGTACCTAGCATAGCACAACTTCTTTCTCCTGTTAACAAGGCAGTAGAATGTTCAATATTTTCCTTTTGTCTTATAATGACAGAGAGTGAGGCCATCATGATGGGGAAGGAAAAACCAGGCAGGCTTTTACAAAACAGCCAACTTCTTGCTAGCTAGATCAGTAAAACAGATCAGAGTGAAATGGAGTAGAAGCCATGGGTAGAAGGTAGCCTTTAGACTTTGGGTAGCCGCCAAAGTCACGAATGTCGCCTTGCTTTGTAAAATCAGACACCTTTGTCTGATCTCTTTGTTACATTGCGTTCTGATCTCTTGTTACATGTGTTCTGATTTTTTTTTTTAGTTACATTGTGGTCTGATCTCTCTCATCCTTTACTTCCCCCTCCCTTTCAGCCAATCCCGATCCCTTTAGCATGTAATGGCCAGAACCCGGGGAAAAGGGACAAAGTCAGGCTTATCATTTGATCAGGGGAAACTGAGGAGAACGTCCCTAAAGCATGGTTCCTTCTCCCCCAAAAAACCTGTTTGCATTCCCATTGCTAAATAGTGAAGATTGTTTCTAAATCCAGCAGCAAGACCTTTTTTATTTAAATATAAACTGTGTTTGGGGACCTTTAATCCTCAGAAACTGCTGATTCTTTTAAAATTTTGAGAATGGTCACTGCTCAAAACGATTTCAATGTTCTTTAAATCTTGAATGGGAACACAGCCTAAAGCAAGTAACCCCATGGACCAAGGCACTCCAGGCTCTTCTGTCCACCACTGCCTCCCAAAGTCTGCCCATACTCATGTGTGTTGCTTCCATGACATCATCTATCCATCTCATCCTCTGCCATCCTTTTTGTCTTCAATCTGTCCCAGCATCAACTTTCCCATTGATTCTGTCTTCTCATTCTGTGGTCAAAGCATTTGAGTTTCAGCACTAGTCCTTCCAACGAACAGGCAGATTGCGGTTGGAAAGCAACAGAACATCATGTCATAGGGCAGAACTTATTTATTTATTGACTTACTTATTATTTGCTCAAATATGTGAAGGTCTCAAGGCAGGTTACAACATCTAAAGCCAAATATAAACATTCATGTGTCTGAAAAGTGAGGAGAAAAAGCTATGTTCCCTTTTAGCAAAAAAGACACATCTTCACTGCCCTCCTAAACATGTAAAGTGAAGGTGTATCTCAAGGGGAAGACTATTCCATAATCTGGGAGCCATCACTGAAAAGACCCTATCCCAGGTGCTCCCCTCTTTGCTGCTGAGAGTGTGAGTTCAATCCTAACTTGAGCACACCCATCAATTTTAATGTGGGCTGAGCTCATCTTTCCTTGTTCATATTATCTAGTCTCAGTCTGCTAACAGGGAACTATATTATCTTCACACACACCCAACTTTCCCCTCCCTCATCCCTCCATGACTGGATGCTATTCCTTCAGTCAAATGTTTAGAAACAAAAATTATAAACTTATTGCATAATGCAAATACATTAAAGCAAAAAAAAAATTTATCAAGTATTGTTATGCATAACAAACTGTGCCATACAAGTAAAGGGTAAGTAATGAATGACTAGAAACTCATATAAACTATCATGCTCCTTGGCTAATATTTTCTCTAGGCACAGACCTATTCCAGTAAAGGCAAAATTGATTCCAATCCTACAGAAATGTCTCATTTGCATTCTGCTGACTTTGACTTTGCAAAGAAGTTTTTATGAATACTGCTAATTCATAGAATTAAAGAGCCAGAGAGCAGGAAGGAATCCTTAAGGTCATCTATTTCATTCTCTGTTCCAGGCTACACTTATTAGAGGTGTGCAGAAATGCAAAATGCCAGTTCATAATGAGTCTGATCAGCAATTGGGACAACCCTAAAATCAGCCAGTGACTTGGTTCAACAATTGGCAGCCTCCCCAAATGCACTCTGGCCTCTTCCCTCTTGTACCCATTGCCATAGCCTGATCCTCGTTCCTCAATTGTGTCTGCTGCCTCCCTGGGTTGAACTCTGGGCTCTCCCCCATTCCTCAACCATGTCTGCCACTACCTCCTCTATCCCTGTTCTCACCCCATCAAGTTCCAGACTGAGCCTTAGCTCCCCCGCCCCCCATGACCACGTCCTACCAGTCTCTATCCCCTCATTGTGCCTGTGGGGTCTTACAAAGGAATGTGCCATAGTGTACTGTCTGCCCATTACCAATACCTTGCCTACATCTCCCTATAGACCCATCTTGGTCTGCTGTCACTGGCTTTGACGAACGTGGTAGCCAGAATGTGCTTCTCAGATGGACTAGTCCATGGGCCTGCTTACACTGACTTCCTGTAAACTCCCCAATTGCATTTAAGGCCTTTGCAGGAGTAGATATGTGTGCCTATATGTATTAAGCCTTCTGGGAGACCTTGTAGATTTCTACTTACAGAAGTCCTCATAGGCCAAAAGGAGACAGTTCTCAGCAGCTGTGGTTTTCCTTAAACTGCATGGTCCATCAGTGGGGTGGGGCAGCCCCATCAAGACCAGGTAAGATCCTGCAGATGCAATGGGGCAATGGTGAGGCAGGACCCTTGGGACAGCAGGACATGGTCAGGGAAAGGCGAGAAGCCAGGACATGACCTAAAGTTTGCTAGGGCACAATGTGTGCATGGAGAATTAAACCAATAAACTGTTGCCTTACTGTTTGGTTCATTTTCATCAGGGTTTAGTCTGAAAACAATACAGTGTCAATTTAGTTGACTGAAAACCTATAAAGGCTCAATAACAGAAAACCCAAAAATGATGCTAAGTTTTCAATAATACCAATTTGTTGACAGCTGTCATGATGGGCTTGACTGGGGATACGTTCCAGCTCCTACAATGGATAAGGAAATCTGTGGATAATACAAACACATTTACTGTACTGTATAAACATTTTGGTTGACCATGGTCAAGAGGATCAGTGGATAGTGAATCAGCAGATACGGGGGCACACCCCTTTAATTTACCCTGCAGTCAACTGTGGTTGAGTGAATCAGTGGATACTGAATCAGTGGATATGGGGCCACGCCTGTTCAGTAGGGATGTGCATGAATATTCATAACATTTGAAATTTGTATAAAGCTTTGCTATCGATTCATATGTGACTCGCATGGGAATTTATACCGAATGGGGAAGTGCACGAATATTTGTAAAATTTGTTGTTTCTACAAATTCAGACATTTGTACATAAATCGAACGTTACAATATTCGTACACTGACATTGGTTACACTGAGGATGTGGGAATGCAGCTGCGCCAGACATATGCAATGGATCTAGAGTACATTCAACATGGATTGAGAGAATATTAAAAGTGAATTCAGGTCGGATTTGATGCTTTCAGAGCAGATTTGTTATGGGATATGTATCGGATATGTATTTGTTTCTGTCAGATACATATTTGTTGTTGTCAGATATTCATGCAAATTTGTATGAATACATTTGTATCGAATAGAATTTTACCACATTCAAAAGCGTCTATTTGTATGAATATGAATGTTCAAACATTCAATTTGTTACAAATCGAATGTCAAAAAACATATTTGTGCACATTCCTAGTACTGATATTTCGTATCGAATTTGAATCCTACTATATTTGAAGGGGATCTATTTGAACGAATATGGATCGAATTGAATACAAAAACAAAATTCACACACATCCGTACTGTACCTTTAACCAGGCTGTTCTACTTTTTGTTGATGAGTTAAAAGCTTACCTTCTAGTCGGCAGAGTCCCTCCATCATTTTCTTAGGTAATGCTGAAAACTCATGTCATTCATTTCTCCAGTTAGGGAGCTAGACTCTTATCTAGGAATACTGGGTTTGATTCCACTCTCCCCCATGAAAGCCAGCTGGGTGACCCTGGGCTAGTCACAGCTCTCTTCTGAGCTCTCACAGCCCCACTTACCTCACAAGGTACCTGGTGTGGGGAGAAGAATATGGGTGTTTTTCCACTGTCACTAAAAGTACCCATTAAGTACCCATTAATGGGTACGAAATGGCATTTTTGTACCTATTAATGGGTACTTAATGGATACTTCTAGGGACAGTGGAAAAACGCCCTATAAAAGCTTTGTTAGCCGCTTTGAGTCTCCTTAAATGGGTGAGAAAAGCAGGGTAGAAAAGCCAACTCTTCTTCTCTGTTCAGGTTTTTATTTTGTTTTGCAGTTTTGGTCCAGTTCTTGTGTTTGCAATCAATGTGAATTCATAATTTGGAAATAAGAGAGAAGTATTCTAGGCAGTAGAAGGTAAAGGCAAAATGTGCTTACATTGGTTATGTATGATAATTCTAACAAGTGAATTTTAAGAAAATTTGAAGGAAAGGAAAACAAGAAGTATATTAGTATAAAAGGTTGCATCTTGAGACAAAGTTGTTATTTTCTAGTGACAACACACACACAGAGTATGCACATTTTTTAAAAAACAAGCCTTTAGCAGACAGTTTGGAAACCTCTAAGTATTTTCAAGGTTTGAAAGGGATTAAGAGCATCCTTTTGGGCCCTTCAAATCAGTTCAGCATATGGACTGATCTGGTCTTGTAGTGTTTCCAATGTCTGCAAAGGGAATATTTTTTATAATTCAAGTTGATGTAAATGAGTCATTAGAGAACCTATGTACTTTATATTTAAAAGATAGATGATTTATATGGTTGCTGTTGGACATCTGCCAGAGAGAGAGTTTTAGAGAGCCAAGATCGTGCCTTGCATATGTGCCTAGATAAATCCTGCTTTATCTTAGGTTTTAAGAGAAGCAGATGCAAACAGGCAGGGTGTAATAGAAAGTCATTAGAATGGCTACCCGCATTGCTGTGACAGCAACTTAAACGTCTGCAGGCAAGGCCTTAAGAAATCTCAGAAACCAGCAAAAGGGGAAAAGAGGAGACAACATACCAGAGTTTGTGACCAATCACTCCACAGTGATAAAAGTTTTTTTTTTTTTTTTAAGAGGAAGAGATCTCAGTCGTCACTAAGAACATATTGGGTGTTTTTCCACTGGCAGAAAGTATCCATTTTTGCACCCATTTAGGACCCATTTGGGTGTGAGCCGGATGACCCCATTTCCGCCACGGCACCCATTTGGGACACATTTGTTTCCTCCGCCACTGGGGAAATCTGGATCATATGGATACATTTCAGCCTTTAATCCGGATTTCCTGTAGACTCCATTAATGGGGTCTACAATGGGGTCTTCAGGCAGAAAATCCGGATTAAAGGGAGCCTGTTTCCATGTTAGTTTGGCAATGGGGTCTAGAGGAGGCTAGGGGGAGGGGACACCCATGGGGGGAGCCAAAAACCTAGGCTTCGAAATCATTTCACATTTCAAAGTTACTTTGAAGTTGCCTTCGGAGATTAGCAAAGGCTCTGAAGACAAACCTCCGAGAACAAAGGGAGAACAAAGCGGACTGTTACCTTCAGGCATGGAAATAGGAGCTAATTCATATGCATGCTCTCCGGCAAGGGGTTTGTCTTCAGAGCCTTTGCTAATCTCCGAAGTTGCCTTTGGAGGGACTTCGGAGCCTTTGCTAACCTCCGAAGGCTACTTTGGAGGGATTTCGGAGGGATTTTGGAGGGACTTCGGAGGAACTTTGGAGATTGCACGCCCTGTCTCCCAAAACACCTGGGGTGACAGGCAGACCCCTTGTGGGTCAATCCGGATTCCCCACATGGGTGCCCCTCCCCCTTTTTTAGTGTATCTGTTTTTTAGTATTATTACTATGTTGGATTTTAAACCTTGTATTGGTTTTAGCATTATTTTATACAGATTTTGTATGTGTGTGTCTTAAAATGTTGTGAGCCGCCCAGAAACCCTTGGGTATGGGGCGGGAAATAAATATAAATATAAATATAAATATAAATATAAATAAATAAATAAATAAAGGTGTTTCCATGGCAGGGGTGTTAGCACCTATTGCTAATGGGTGCTACACCTCCTGTGGAAACACATTGGGTGCTTCCCTTAATCCGGATCTACTAGATCCGGTTTAAGGAATGTACCCATTCCTTAGATCCGGATCTTCTTAGATTCGGATCTAAGGGCTGCAGTGGAAAAACACCCATTGACAAAATCTCCATTGGTCAACTGCTCAGGTCCTTACATGTCTTACACTGATACTTGATGTAAAATAAAGGCCAACACTAGCTACCAAACAGGCAACTGTGACATCACATTGTGTATATAATAATAATACAGCAATGATATCTCTTATTATCTAGGGGGTTGGGAAAGATACGATTATCAGTGTGCCAAAATGGTCATAAATGATGATGATTGTAATAATAAGAATAACAACAAAATGGCATCTGTAGGACTGGCATGAGTTGGGGGGAAACCTGGCAAATCCAAAAATCATATCAGGTCACAAAAATGTCAGATTCCGGACAGTTATCACCTTGCTCCCTATATATGAGGTGTGTGGCTATCACAATGGTTGAAATAAGCAGTTAAGACAGGATTTTGCAGAGCCCAAAATTGTTTATTCCCCTACTGCTAAACTGTGGTCAGTAACACTTTTTGACTATCCTCTCACTCCTCCATTTTTCAACTGGAATAATCTGTTACTCCTAGCTATATAATCAGTTGTGTCTACTGGCACGCAGTCACCCAGGCACCCACCCACCGACTCCGGGGCCAGCTGCCTATGGGGCAAGGACCCCTTGGCAGACTGGAGCGTATGGCTTCGGTCTACGAAGGCTTCCCATTCCCCACCCCCCTGATCGCGCCCATCTGTGGGGTGTAGGCGCCTGGATCGAGGCATCTACGCCGCGCAGACGACCCCCACCCACTTCAGGGCCCTGGGAAATGCCGCACGTGCGCGCAAGACCTACCTCCTGCTGCCTCGGGTTGAAATGACTGGGGCCAGTGGGAGCACGCACCACGTGGGCGTGCCGCACCCCCTCATTGGACAAGCAGCTCACGGCCTCATCTCACCCTGGAAAGGGGCCTGCGTGATCTCCACCCCAGCCCAGCAAGGTAGGTAATTAGTGCGACCCCCGTCACCTGTTCAGCTGATTTTTGGCCAATGGTGGCGGGGGGGGGGGGCGTGCCCGCAGCTGTCAGGGAGGGAAGCGTGTGCAAATGCTTCCCTCCCTGAACGGCTGGGGACGCTTCATATCTGCAGGAACAGATGTAGAGCACTTTTAAGTGCTCTACATCTGGAACACGTGGAAAACACTCCGGAACAGGCTGGGACGCAAACCCAGCCCCGGCAGTGCGAATGCCGCGTTCCTAAGTGTTTTCCATGCGTTCCAAAACTGGGTGTGTGAAAAGGCCTATTGTTTTTTCACTTTATCTAACCCAAAGGTGGATTTTCTGAGATGGATAATGCTGAAAGAAACTATCTTGACACTTTGCTGATGTGTTCTCTCACTCTGAAGTGGACAGAAGCTGAATTAAAACTTAGATGTGAACATCATGGCAGCCAAGAAAGGAAGTTAATAAAGAAAACCTACAAGACCACCAGAACAAAGGAGGCCTACAGAAAGGAGAGCATCGTAAAGAGAGTTGCAGACATGCATCCTACACTTGGGGCATTTTTGCACTACCCATCCGCTGGATGGGAAAGGAGCATGATTAACCAACATCCACTAGTGCTCCCACTTGAGCACTAGTCAAATTTGGTTATTCCCTCCACTCGGGATCAGATACTCACCTTAATCCCATGGCCCAGTCCTCCTCTGGGCACTGCCATTTTGGCAGCAGTGGCTCCTTAACTGTACATGCATCAGTCCTGTTGCCTTCACAAGGCTGATTTTGTGCATGCGCAGTCGCGTCTAAGGTCGTCTGAGGTCCCAGCACACTTGTGCAAGACCTCAAATTACCCCAAAGTGCTGGCAAGAAGAGTCAGCTTTTCTACCCCACTTTTCTCACCCATTTAAGGGGACTCAAAGCCGCTGACAAAGCTTCTATTCTTCTCCCCACAAGAGACACCCTGTGATTTAGGTGGGGCTGGGAGAGCTCAGAGGAGAGCTGTGATTAGCCCAAGTTCACCCAGCTGGTTTTGTGGAGGAGAGGAGAATCAAACCCAAGCTTCACAGATAAGATTCCGGCTCCCTAACCACTAGACCAAACTGGACTAATGGACACTTCAAAACGATTAAGGGTGTTTTTCCGCTTAGCACCTGACTTTTTCCGCTTAGCCCTTAATGGGTACTCTAGTGCTAGTGGAAAAAACCCTCGGTAGCATTGCTTAAGGTGTGGAGCACAATTTCCTAGTCCACACCTAATCCAATATTAGTGCATTTCTGGGGAGGGCAGGCAGGCTTGGAGGCTTTAACAGCCCATCCCACGTGTGTATGCTCTTCCCCAGAGGTGCACTAATTATTTATTTGTAATTCTATTATATTAACCTTAAACCTTAAATTCTATTATATTAACCTTAAACAGGTCCCTGCCCTCAGGCTTACAATCCAAAGAGACAAGATACAAAAGGAAAATGGTGTGGGAGGGAACAGGGACACTCTTAATTTATTTATATTTATATTTCGCCCTATACCCAAAGGTGTCTGGGTGGGTAACAGCTTTTAATATTGTTTCTTTTGATACTGGTTTTTAAAATTTAAACATTGTGCACTAGAAGCCATAGTGCGACTAGGGCTCAGTATGGTACAAGTGCAGCTCGCCAGGTGTGTCATATAGTTCGTTTCCTGCCCTTTGGTTGTTATGAATTGTGGTTCGGGCTTTGCTGGATATCACTACCGAGTTTGCCCAGCTCTCTATGGGCTGCTCCCAATTTATGTACTTAACATGCCCAGCCCGTCCGGAATGACTTTTAAATTAACATTTGGAGGAATTTTTCCCTCATGACGTGGAGCTGGCTAGGCGGTGGCAGTTACTTAGCACTCATATTCCACTTTCCCATTCGTCAAACCATGCCAGGGGGCGGAGACAAAGCCGCCTCGCGCCCGCCCACTCGCACTCCTCGTCCAATCGCAGTACTCGGGAAGAAGCGCGCGCAAAATGCGAACGAGATGGACAGATAACCGTTCTACCTCAGCTCGGACCCAGCCGTTAGTTAGCCGGTGAGCCCGCCCCGCCCCCTTCGCCTCACGCGCACACCGCTACGGCCAATCCTTCCGCGGCACTTTGGGCGAAGCAGAAGGCGCGCATGCGCAGTGGGAACCCTCGTCCTGCCTAACGTACTGGAGGGAAAGAAGAAAAAAAATATATAATAGTCGACCGAGTTGGTGGCTGGAAAATGGCTGCGAAAATCGGGTCGCTGCTGCGTGAGTGCCCGTTCCTTCTACCCCAGAACCGAGAAGGGACCGTCTACGAGGGCTTTGTCACCGTTCAGGTACGGAGGCGAAAGGAGTTGACTTGTCGAATCGGAATACAGTGGGACGCAGCCACGTTTCTTAGAAAAGTAAATTCCGTTGTTACGAAGTACTACAACTCCCATGACCCTTATCTCCAAATCATGTCGGTGTTGCGACAAAGAAGAATCATGGACGTTGTAGTCTTTTGAATCTCGATGGCTATGGCAAAGCATCATGGGAATAGTAGTCCTGCGAACATCCAGTGCAGCTGAGCTCTGTACGGCTGTTGCTAAGGATCATGGGATTCGTAGTGCCCTAACGAGTGTGTGATATGATGTATATAGTCTCTGTGTGAGTGGCCGTGACTGTGGGTACACCTAAGGTTTAATCCAGTTTCAGTCCACTTTCAGAGCGAGAGAACACATTAGCAAAGTGACCAGTAATTTTTCTTTCCACATTATTTGTCCTAAAAGTGAATTTTCTGAGTTACTTAACACTGAAAGAAAACAGCTTGCCACTTCGCTGCCTCATTCTGAAAGTGGACTGAAGCCAGATTAATCCTTAAGTGTGACCACATCTCTTGTCACTTTGCTGGTGTATTCTCTTGCTCTGAAAGTGGACTGAAGCCAGATTAAGCCTTAAGTGTGACTACAGCCCATGTGTCATTGCTTTCCTGCCCTTTGAGTTTTTTCTCACTGTTGCTGGCTAGAATGGGTCAAGCTTGCCTTAGATCATGGGAATTTCAGTTTGCAAAGTTTGGCCGAGCTTATACAGAAGTTGGCCATTATTAATAGCAATAATAGGCTTGCTGTGTATGAACCTTTCCTGCCCAGAGTGGCTCCCAAAATATTTTAGAATTTCTTCAATTTCAATCCATAAATACATCATTATGTTGCTTACTAAATTAGTAATTAGCTTGGGGGAGGGAATTAAATATTTGAAATGTCATTTATTCAGATCAAATGAAAAATGAAACAAGTGCATCCAGGAAATTTTTCAAAGTCTTATCTCAGCAGAGCATAAATTCCAATTTGTCAAATATTCTTACTATGCATGTTCCAATTGCAGCCTCATTTTTCTGGCAAAAAAGTCATGGCTTTCTTTTGTTTTTGTTAAAAAAATGCTGCTTCCTCTCATGAATGGACCAGAAGAAAGAATGGGAGGAAAAAGATATGTCTCCCATAACTGTATTCCTATCTCTTCTTTCCTACTGTTTTTAGCCAAAGTAGCAACTGGAAGGTACTTTAATTTATGTATCCATTTATTATTTCCATTTATATACTCTCCTCTCCTTTAAGATTTCAGGGAAGACTGCATACAAGCAAAATGCAGAATAATGAAAAACAGCATAGTACCCATTTTATTTATTTATATTTAAATTTATATGCCGCCCCATACCCAAGGTTCTCTGGGCAGCTCACAGCATTTAAAAGCAGATGTATAAAAACAGTATCAAAACAAAACAAATTTAAAAATGCAGTTTTAAAAATACAAGAAAAGTTAAAAACAGCAGTGAGCCTGAGCTCAAGTCCTTGCGAGAGGAGAAAGGAACAACGAGCCGGTAACTGCTGATGCTATTTCTTTGGCTTGTCTCTTTAACATGTGTGGATTTTCTGACACATGAACACACGCATGCACACACACAGATATAGATACAGTGGTACCTCGACATACAAGTGTTTTGAGATACAAGCTGCTGAGCGAGTGATATTTTGCTTTGAGATGAGAGCAAGATTTGAGATACGAGTATGTAAATGCAGTACAGTACATAACAAAAACAACTGAGGTGGTGTTTTGGGAGCTGGAATGGATTAATGGGAAAATTGCTTTGAGATACGAGCGATTTGACATAAGAGCAAGGTTACGGAACGAATTAAACTCATATGTCAAGGTACCACTGTATTCTGGACTGTGCTCAAAGATCTCAGGAGAAACAGGTCACAAGAAAAGCACTATAAAATAGATAAAATATATTGTGTTCCCTGTATTCAGGTTGTGTGACACTCCCTACAGGGACACCTGTCTACTTACATAAGTCTACTAAATTTAAATATTTTAGGGGAGCTAGATGTTGCAAATATAGTCTAAGCAGAAAAGGACCTGTTACACTCTTTTAATCTTTGATGTATTGGTTCCCCTAATTGTAGTCCTGTCCTGTGAGAGGGCATATTTTAAATATGTTTCAGGGCCTTTTTCCACTAGTGCTTAGAACCCTTCTAAGACCCCATTTGGAACCCGATTACTACCGGTCAGGAAGGCCCTGTCCTCACCTGGACCCCATCTGCAAGGCCCTGTCCCCACAAAGGCAGGGGAAATCTGGATTTAATAGGTCCTTCAGGCCCTTAAATCTGGATTTCGTGTGGACCTAATTAAAGGTGTCCACAATGAGGTCTTCAGGCATTTTCAAGATCCGGATCTCCAGGAGAACCCCTTCTCAAAGATCTGGATCTTAAAAATCTGGAAAAAGGATTTTTTTCTGTGCATGGAAAAAGGTCAGTGCTTTGAATTTCTATTGTTGGCTGTGACCCATCCTGCAGCCTCCGGGAGAAGGGTGGAATACAGATGTGTTAAATAATCTGGGAAGGTCATACGGCAGGTCTCAGGCAATACTATGCAGAATGGCATGGTGGCCTTTGCTTCAACCTTCTCTGTGGGAATAGCTTCCCTTCTGCTGTTTGCGAGGCGCCTACAGCTACACCTTGTAGGCATCTTGTAGGCATCTATTAAAGGCAAGTTTTACTAAGGCATTCGCAGTGTGAATATTCTTTTCCCTGACTCACCCAGTTTTTAATGTGCTTTTAACTGTGAAGCATGTATATGTATTTGTGCAGTGAGCCAGTTAAGTCTTGTGGGTAGAGTGCTGGACTCTTATATTGTAGTCTCCCAGTTCACATCTGTACTCCATGAAGCTAGCTGGGTGACCATGGGCTAGTCTCAGCTCTCTTTCCGAGCTCTCACAACCCCACCTACCTCCCAGAGTGTCTGTTGTGGGGAGAAGAACAGAAGGTTTGTCAGCCGCTTTGAGTCCCCTTAAATGGGTGAGAAAAGGAGGGTATAAAAGCCAACTTTTCTTCTTCTTTATCTTTGTTTTTTTAAAAAAAATTGCCTTGAGATTTTTTTAAAATGAGATGTGGCTTATAAATGGTTTTTAATAAATATTTTCAGGCTCTTGCCATCAGGAACTTGAAGTGCTCCATCTCTCCGTAAGGCATCGACACCTTTGCAAGTGGATTGTTATCATCTACAGGAGCAGCACATGCTGATGCTAGTATTAAAATATAAATGTAGTGCTCGATTATTGTTTCCTTCTTTGCCTGGGGGAACTTGAGTAATTGGGCAGCAGAGGCACAGAGGAGGTGAAAATATTGTGCAAAGTGCAAACAAGGGAAGATCTTCTCTCTGTCAAAATACTCGGACCTCAATGGGGAGCCCACTGAGAGAATCCAATGAAGTTGAATTTTGCCAAGTCTGAGACAGACAAAAGTACAACGTTTCTTTAAATGCTGTCAGAGCATGGTTAAATTATGGGTTTCATGCCACAAGATGTAGTGACAGCTGCCAAGTTAAATGGTTTTCAAAGTTTATTAGGGACAGTGATGGAAGATAAACCTATCAATGTGTATCAGTTAGGATGGCTGCATATACTACCAAGAATACAAATAGGATCTCTCTGAAGTCTAGTATCTGGTGATGAGTAGTAGTAGAAGAAGAGCTGTCTTTTCCATCCCACTTTTCTCATCCATTTAAGGGGACTCAAAGTGGCTGACAAAGCTTCTTTTCTTCTCCCCATAACAGATACCCTGTGAAGTAGGTCGGGCTGTGAGAGCTCAGAAGAGAGCTGTGACTAGCCCAAGGTCACCCAGCTGGCTTCACGGGGAGGGCAGAATCGAACCTGGTATTCCCAGATAAGAGTGTGGTTCCTTAACCACTAGACCAAACTGGTCCAAACTGGGGGAGGGCAGCCACAGTTGCACACCACGTAGCCTTGTCAAAGTAGAAATAGCTACTACATATGGCTGTTGCTGCAGCAAGGCAAATGCTTTTACTGTAGCAGTGAAATGCCAGGTAAGTTTTGGATGGACCAGGTTCTCAAAATGAGAACTCCTAGTCCATCCCAGATCTTCACTTCCCTGCATCGATTTCCCAGGAATTGAATGTGCAAACGGGCCATGTGAGCATCATGATGCCTTAGTCTAATGAAGAAGCTAGAGCCATTTGCCTTTCACAAACAGTCAGACTTCCTCCTGTGATAAACACTATTCAAGCAGGGAAATGTGGAGCAGAGGTTAGAATTGATAAGGCAGGGCGCAGATAACCTTGGAAACAATCATATTTTGAATGGGTATGTTTCCTTTAGTTCTAATTTAAATCATATTTACTGACTTTATAGTGATAGTGAAATAGAAAGCCAGTCCCAAACATGAGTGGGCCAGAACATTTATTTGTTTCTATCCTACCTTGTTTCCAAAGTCCTTGGGGTTGGAAACAATAAAAACAATAAAAATGCATTTGAATCCAGTGATTAAAATTGACTAAAAATGCCTGTAAGGAAGAGGGAATGCTGTTTCTTCTTGAACCAGTTTGGTCTGGTGGTTAGGGAGCTGGACTCTTATCTGGGAATACTGGGTTTGATTCTGCCCTCCCCATGAAGCCAGCTGGGTGACCCTGGGCTAGTCACAGCTCTCTTCTGAGCTCTGGCAGCCTCACCTACCTCATAGGGTGTTTTCTTGGGGGGAGAAGAACAGGAAGCTTTGTCAGCTGCTTTGAGTCCCCTTAAATGGGTGAGAAAAGCGGAATAGAAAAGCCAACTCTTCTTTTTATTTAGCACAAAAAAGGGTTTTAAATGGCAGGCCTGCTGCTAACTTTTTTCACTTTGTTGGGACAAGACAAGGAAGCACAGTTTTGTAAGGTAGTGATTGAAAAGCAATTGTAAGGGATCTTTTCAATTAAAAATGAGGGTGGGATACTAATTTGTGTGTTGGGAACAACCAATACCTTTCATCTATAGTCTCCTTACTTCCCTTAATACTTGAAAACTGAACTTTAAATCTTCAGTCTCTCCCCATCACTTTGTAAAATTAAGGGGACTTTTCAGTCATACTTGCCTCCACATGCAAAATAACTTGCATCTCTTCAAAAACTTCATTAAAGTTGGAACAAATATCGCAATTGAATCAAAGCACTGCATTGCCTTTTTCTCATGCTTCAGCTCCTGACAGCTGTGTTATCTGAAAGAGGATCTTTTCTTGACTTCCTTTCTTGTATAATTTATTTTCTCTCCTTCTCTTAAACAAAGAAAACACAGAAGAAACTGTGCACAAAATGTTGTCATATATACAAAGAAAATGTAGACAAAACTAGGGGAAAGGAAATAAGCACCCCTCTTAGTTAAAATTTACCACCGTTATTAGGTGCCTAGAATCTACAACATTTGTATATGCTACCATATTTTTTTGTACGAGATTGTCTTTTTAAAGGTGTTTTTCTTAAAGTACCTTTCAGAGCTTTAATGAAACACTGAATCATAGTTATTTGACCTTTACAAAAGGTCAGAGTTACATCTACTTTTTATTTTATAAAAAAGGCCATTTAAATGTAATAGAAGTGAGAGTTAACAATACTCCATGAAGGTAAAGGTTATGGAGTACATTAATTGTGTTTCTGTGTTCTTCAAACTGCGTTATGACAGTTTCTTGAAGTGTCCATTCCTTTGTACAAATGCTGGAAATAATTATCATCTGGCTGATAACAACTTCTGAACTTAGTTAAAATGCTTCCAAATCCGAAGTTTATGGACTGTTGAGGTGGCAATGCTTCCACCGTTTCTCAAATTTTGGCCATGCTACATAGTGAGAGTATGTAGTACGTAGTACATCCTTAACACATACCAAATTTGTTGGATGGACATAAGATTTTGTGATTATTTCATCAGATGCTGCAGTAGAAGAACTTCAAAATTAGGGTTTTGTTATTTGGAGGAAGATCCTTTTTCTTCCAGTTACGCTTCATAATGCTTTAGCCAAGCTTTAGGACCGTGGTTCTTAACCTTCCTAATGCTATGACCCTTTAATCCAGTTCCTCATGTTGCGGTGACCCCCAACCTAACCCTAACCCTCAACCATAAAATTATTTTCATTGCTACTTTAGATGACCCCTGTGAAAGAGTAGATTGACCCCCAAAGGGGTCCCAACCCACAAGTTGAGAACCACTGCTATAGCAGAACCTAGTAAGTTGTTAAAAGGCAGCACCAACTATAGATTTATGCAACAGTCGACAGTATTTATTTGAACAAATGATCGTATGCTGCACAATCTACCATTGGGCTGGAAGGACAGTACTAAATGGACATTAATAAATGCTGTAAGTATCTAATGAAACAATACATATTTGAAAAAATGCAGGAAATAAGATTTAAAAGCCAAGGAATGAAACTACGCTCCAGGTTAGAGGATAACTGGAAAGAATTATTGAACTATTCAACAAGACCCCAAGCTCCAGAATTTTTGAGAGATGAAATAAGACTGTTTCTCTGGTCCAGTTAAAGTAGAGACAAATGAGAAGAACTATATGATGTCAACTGAGTGCACTGAGGGGTGGAGGGATGTATGTGTGTACCACTTTGTATACTGTCACAATGTTTTTTCTGTAGTCTTTGTGTTGATATTTTTATTATGAGTACATGGGAATAATGCAAAATATTTTTAAAAAATAGATTCGTGCAATATGAGCCATTAAATCATTAGCCAACTTTTGTTGATTTTCCATTTAGCGTGTTGGCTAACATGGAACCACACAAGTACTGTAGTCACTAAAAACAAAACCCTAAATTATCTGCCCTGTGTATGTATGCCTTTTGAGGACTTCCTCTTGTCATGTGAAAAAAAATGAAGTTAGCCACCATGGAGTCCTGTAGACCAAGAATGGCCAAGCAGTGGGTCTTCACATGTGTTAAATCACATCTGTTATTTGCCATCAGCCATACTAGTTGGGCTCAAAGGAGCTGTAGTTCTGCAGTATCTAGAAAGTCTGGGTATGGCCATTGTCCTGTAGAAAAAAACCCAGAATAAAGAATGAACCCATACTTTGTAAAAATGGAAATCTCCATGCTCAAGAGTGAAGCTTCAGCAGAGTCAGAGGAGCCTATAGTTTGCAGAAATATAAACAAAACAATATAGAATTCTGACCCTGAAGGAAAGCAATCGAGGGGTGATAGCAATAGGATGTGCTTCTTTGGCAGAATGGATAGCTGATATGCTGAGGAGAAGCACTTCACATAAGATTGGTCTCTTGTGGTCTTTTATGGATCCCTTAACTTCATAATTCATGATACTGTTCAAGGGCTGTTGCTTACCAGTTTGGTACTAATCATGTGACATAGTACATGCCAGTTGCTTCATTTGCATACATTTCATGTAACTTTTTATGTGTAGATAAGTCTATACAGTTTTACGTCTATCACTTTGTTGTTCACAACCCTCCACCTCCATAACAACACCATTATTCACTGTCAATATTTTTAATGATTTTTATTGTTTATTTTCTTGTAAACTGTATAGAGTCTTTCCATATCTGCAATATATAAAACTGATGGATAGACAGACAGCAGTGGTAGAGTTGGAACTAATTATGGCATAGGATACCATATCACAACTATATTTCCAAAACAATTTGTTTCCTATGGGCATCACTTGTGGTGTAATTATCTGACATTCTGGAATACGAGTGAACCATGGAAGGTCCTTAACATGCTAAAAGGATTTTTTGTTGTTGTCAAATATACTGTAGATAGTAGTGAAATCCAAGAATTTGTTTTGAATGGTTGCTGGTGCCTGTTGGGACTGGTGAGGCAAAGCGTAACTCAGTTAAAAGGAAGTGCTGTCAAGGTAACAATGGGGCACCGTAAGGCTGCAGTTTGAAAATTTGTCCAACCTGACCCAGTCAAGTAGATTTTATCAGTGCCAGGATCATGCACCTATTAGCCACCCTTGAACTGAAGTGTGTGTGACTGGGGAAAAGCGGATATATTTAAACTCTGAACTATTGAGCATGGTGGGGCCGTATGCCCATTGTTCCAGTCCTTATTAGATTTTTGCTTTTGATCTTTGCTTTTTATTTGAGTTAGGAAAAGCATCTTGGCTGGCCCTGCCATTCAAGTCAACCAAGTCATGTACTTTTTAAGTTATTGTGATTCATTGGAACATAACCATATATTTATGAAGAACTGAGTCAAAAGCTTTGAATGTATCCAAGCCCATGATGGCAATTGGCTTTTTTATGGATGTTCTTCCACTGTGCTCCTTTAATCTGGATTTAAGAAGATCCACGGGTAGTCTAGCATCCAATAGCAATGAGTGCTAGCCTGCCTGCTGTGGAAACACTGGAGCACCCATGTGGCAAATCTGGATTGACCCACAAGGGGTCTGCCTGTCACCTCACATGTTTGGGACAGGGGCTGCAATCTCCGAAGGCGGCTCTGAAGTCCCTCCGAAGGCTCTGGAAAAAAAAAAACCCTTACCAGAGCAATGCAGCTGTCAAAGGCTCTGAAGGGAAGATTTTTTAAAAGGGACAGAGCAGGAAGGAGCAAGGAGCTCATTAATTATGCACCTCTTTCCACTTGAATGAGTCAGCCTCAGGTTACCTCCCTGAGAAAGAGAGAAAACTCAAGCCTCTGCACCCCCTTACTCCCTTGCTTTTACTCCCCTTTCCAGGCAAACAAGCAGCTTGCCTGGGAAAGGGAGCAAAATCAAGATCCCCGGGGATCCACTGCACTTGCAAGAAACCCCTGGCCACACATCCTTTGCTGCTCACCCTTTCCTGTGATCTGCCACTAACTTCAAAGAACCTTCGGAGCCCTTGCAGCCTTTGACAGCTGCATTGCTCTTGCAAGGGGTTTTTCTTCGGAGCCTGCACTAATCTCCGAAGTTGCCTTCAAAGGGATTTCGGAGCTGGCTTCAGAGGGACTCTGAAGTCTTAACTTTGGGACACCCCCCCATGGGTGCTTCCCCCCCACCCCCCGAGCCTCCTCTAGACCCCATTGCCAGATTGTAGTGGAAACAGGATCCCTACAATCCAGATTTTAAGGCTGAAGACCCCACTGTAAACCCCTTCAATGGGGTCCACACGAAATCCGGATTATAGGTCCCGAAGGACCCATATGATCCGGTTTTCCCTAGCTGTGGTGGAAACAGATGTGTCCCTAATGGGGTCTGTGGTGGAAATGGGGTCATCTGGCTCTCAGCCAAATACCATATTTTCCGGCGTATAAGACGACCCCTAACTTTCCAGTTTAAATATAGAGTTTGGGATATACTCGCCATATAAGAAGACAACACCTGGCATATAAGACGATCCCCGACTTTTGAGAAGATTTTCCTGGGTTAAAAAGTAGTCTTATACGCCAGAAAATACAGTAGGTCCTTAATGGGTGCTTCAGCAGGTACTTAGTTCCAGTGGAAAAACACCCTATATTTCACATTGTCAAATAGTTTGTGCATTCTCTACTTCAACTCAGTTTTTTGAGGAGCTTAAGTAGAAGTCTTTTTCAGTAATAACTGCTAATCTCTTTTCTTTTCTAAATTTGTAACCTTTTGCCTGCAAATTGTATTTTTACCCTAGAGCTGTGGCTCATGAATTTGTAACTCATTAAAACTTTCAGCTACTGTGTCTAACTGTCATTGTTGCAGGATATGGTAGAAATGGTAATGTATCTGAGATAGTCAGTTTTATTTGGTGGCGAGCCTTCTAAGGCATTTGTCATCTTCTTCCTTCTGTTTGTGTAGCTATAGCATTCTGCTGAAACAGGTTTGGATCGCTGTGGGTCTTTGTGGAACAGATCCATAGGATTGCAGCATGCCAGAGATGGCAGAAATAAGATGGCAGACAGTGACTCAAATGCATTTTTTGTTTAAATTAATGTTTCTAATTTTATTCTTTTAGTTTTCTAATGAATTGATACCAGACACGTTGCTTCTATTTCCTAGTTGTAAATATCATACCCACTGGCTGCTAGTGCTCTATATTTGAGCATAATGTTTAGTATTTCTTTAATGCCTAAAGTTTTTGAGCAAGTGACAGTTAATTAGAAACAAGTAAAAATACTTCATTTTAAAGAGTTAAAATTGATTTTAAAAATTACCTGACATGCCAGGTGCACAAAATATGCAAGGCATATATACATATAAAATGCTCCACATAATGAGATGCTCCTTTTCCAGGACAGAGATTTTCACATGAGGATATTGTTGCCACGAGATCTTCAGTTGAAAAATGCCAGGTAAGGTGCATGAGTTTCATATTTATATAGATAACCTTTTCATTTTAATAATGTGTGAGAAGAAGTGATGGCTATTAAAGCTCAAAGAAAATTGCAGAATATCAGCAATTTTTGTTGTTGAACGGTTGTTACTGATTAAGTTTGGTACAATAAGATTAAATGGAACTGGTCAGGAGAGAAGGTGAGGAGATTTAGTAAAATGTAGGAACATTATCATGCTGTGTTCTGATTCAACCAATCAGACAACAGTTGCAGAAGATTGCAATTTAGAAAGTTATTTTTGTTCCAGGATATTGGAGCTAAATTCAAGCAGTCAACAGCTATTACAAAGCCAGAAAAGCCAAAGAAGTGATATTTTAGGTCTGTTATTGTGATTGTTGCTAAGTGCTACTAAGCTTAATTCTGCTCTTGGCATCCATATAGAAAATGCTTATGCTCTTGACCTATCCTTAGTAAAATGACGTACTTCTTCTATGGACATTCCAGAAGTCTCTGATCAATCATAAGCATATTCTTCTAGCCCATTGTCTGTTTGAATCACATGCCAACAACAGACAGACAGAGAGACAGGTGCCAGCATCAAGCTGGAGGAGCAGCTCTACTTGACGCTCTCCCTCCCAAGGTTCCCTCAGGTGTCCCACAAGACATGCCAGGAGATCAGTCAGGCAACCCCCCCATAACCCTGCCTGCATATGACCAAAGCCCCACCCCACCCTGCCCTGCCCTGCCGGGCCATGGAAAAATGGCCTTACTTGAAGCTGGTTCCTGGTCCAAAAAAGGTTGGGGACCCCTGCCTTAGATAACATCCATGAAGTACTCTTGAATATTTTTTTGAAATGGGGAGATTTGATATACTAATTTGTATGCAGTAAATATAGATAATATCCAAGACATTATACTATGATACTATACTTGAACTAGTATGCAGTTTTTTCTTGTTATCTGCAAATATAATAACTATGAATTTCATGTTTCTGTGACTATAGAATTGATTTTGGTCTCTGTGATGCACATAATTAAGTCTTCACGAGTTAGTGCTACAGGCTGGCAGATTCCCACTTTCTTATGTAGCTACTTCCCGTTTTCCTCATTAATTACAAGGGTTATATTCACATGTTCTTCCCAGAATGAAGCCCTTAAAAGGAACACAGGATACGGTATTTATTCTTAGGCTAATTTAGTCTCATTGTCTGTGCTACCTTGTGTAAAATCAGATCAACATGTTTAAACATTCTGTCTCTCATACTGTCACAAAAGCCTTCAACAAGCAACAGTGTAAAGAAACAGAAATATACTGCATTGCTTCATCAGTATCCAACAGGATCCAAGAAAACTTCATTGTCTTCTTGTTTTCCATTCTAGGTGGTTATTAAAAGAGCTTGAAAAACAATTTACTGATATCTAACTGGGGAATCCTAACCTGAAACATGCAATCATGAGTGGGATTGGAATGAAGCATAGATTTTCCATGAGCAAGTAATGGGGAATTAAGAACATAAGAGAAGCCCTGCTGGATCAGGCCACAGCCCATCTAGTCCAGCATCCCATCGCACGCAGTGGCCCACCAAATCCTTGTGGGCATCTCAAGCAGAGACAAGGACAAATCTTTTCCTGCTCTTGAATCCCAGCAAATGGTCTTAGAAGTGTCTTCCTTTCCCCCACCGCCAGCCTGAAAGATGTACCCAGGCATTCACTTTAGTAGCCATTGATACATCTGTCATCCATAAATTTGTCCAACCCTACCTTAAAGCCATCTAGATTGGTAGCTGTTACCACCTTCTCCGGCAGCAAATTCCATATGCCGATGACCCTCTGGGTGAAGAAATACTTACCCTTGTCAGATCTGACTCTCCTACCCATCAGCTTCATAGAGTACCCCTGGTTCTAGTGTTGTGCAATAGAGAAAAGAAATGTTCTCTATCCACCTATTCTATACCATGCATAATTTTATATACTTCACTCAGGTCCCCTCTTAAACGCTGTCTCTCCAGTCTGAAGAGGGCTAGACGTTGCAGCCTGGTTTCATAAGGGAGGTGTTCCAGCCCCTTAATCATTCTGGTTTCCCTTTTCTGCACCATTTCCAGTTCCACATTATCCTTTTTGAGGTGTGGTGACAAGAATTGTACACAGTATTCCAAATGTGGCCTCACCATAGATTTATAAAGAGGCAAAATGACGCTGACTTATTTTCTATTACCTTGCTAATTGTTCCCAGCATTGAATTAGCTTTTTTTGCTGCTGCTGTGCACCTTCATTGAACTGTCCACCAGAACCCCCAGATCCCTGTCCTTGTGTTGCAGTAAGCTCAGACCCCATCTGTTTATAGAAATAATTTGGATTCTTGGCCCCGATGTGCATTACTTTACACTTGTTAAGATTAAAGCACATTTGCCACTTGGTTGCCCAGTCACCCAATGCTAAGAGATCCCTCTGGAGCTCTTGGCAATATTTTTTGGTTTTTACTACCCTAAATAATTTAGTATCACCAGCAAACTTTGCTATTTTACTATGTACCCCTTCTTCTAGATCATTGATGAATAAATCAAAAAGCATTGGTCCCAAGAGTGAACCTTGGAGGACCCCACTTTTTACCTCTTTCCACCCTGAGAATTGGCCATTTATTACTACTCTCTGCTTCCTGTCCTTAATCCAGTCACAAATCCAGGACAGAACCTGTCCTTGTATTCCATGACTGATGAGTTTACTCTGTAGCCTTTGATGTGGGACTTTGTCAAAAGCCTTCTGAAAGTCCAGATAGACCATGCGTGTTTTTCCACTGTCACTAGAAGTACCCATTCAGTACCCATTAATGGCTATGAAATGGCATTTTTGTACTTATTAATGGGTACTTAATGGGTACTTCTAGTGACAGTGGAAAAACACCCCATGTCTACTGGTTCGTCTTTATCCACATGTTTGTTGACACTCTCAAAGAATTCCAACAAGTTTGTAAGGCATTATTTACCATTGCAGAAGGTAAAGGTACCTGTAAATAGAACTGTTGAGAAAGCTGGGTTGCCATCTTACTTCCATCCATGTAACTACAGCTGGGGATAAGGAGCTGACGGTCCAAAGAGGCTACTCTGCCCTGCCCTACTCCTAACCCCTTTGGACTAATCTGGGGCAATAGTCTGCTGAAAACTTTTCACTTTCAAGATCATTTCCTCCATTTGTTTTTTTGGCATCATCAACCTGTTTCCCTGAGTGTGGTGAAACTCTTAAGATTTACAGCATTTATATTTCTTCTGAACAACTCAAGGCTCCAGACATGATTCCTTTGCCCTTCATTTTATCCGTACCTCAATCTGAGGAGGTAAATTGGGTTAAGAAACTGTGACTGGCCCAAGGTTAGCCAATGTGCTTCTGTGGTTGAGTAGGGATCTAAACCCTGGACCCCCTGATCCAACCCTGTAGCAATTAAACTACGTTGGTTGTCATACAGTAGTTTAAAAACTGCTTCAATCATTTCTCCATCTAATGAACTTCGTTTTATTTTACTGCTGATGCTTTTTGCACAATATGCAGAATGTACTGTGGAAGAAGAACAGTTGGCTTTTCTACCCGCTTTTCTCACTCATTTAAGCTGACAGCGTTTTCTATTCTTCTCCCCAGAACACCCTGTGAGGTGGGTAGGGCTCTGACAGCTCAGAAGAGAGCTGTGACTAGCCCAAGGTCACCTAGCTGGCTTTGTGGAGGAGGGTGGAATCAAACCCAGTATTCCCAGATAAGAGTCCAGGTCCTTAAGCACTACTAGACCAAACTATTGTCCTACCTAGTGAAAGCAGTTATGGCAGAGCATGTGTGAGTTATCAAATGCTGACCCCTCGGAGGGTGTGTGATGCTCCTTCCTTATAGAATTTTTCTTAAATTATGAAGATCCAGCTCTCTGTGCAGATGGACTTTCCAAACAGCTGTAATCCCATGAAGGGATGCTAGCTGTTGGAGAAAATCTGTAGTAGACATGCTCTGTGATGGCAAAGGAAATAACAGAGTAGAAAATAGTGAGGATTGTTGGGCAGGAAAGTGTCCTGTTCCTGTTGAATTTTTAAGTGTATTTTTAAATATCACTTTTGGAAACAAGTTACAATTGCCAATTATCTCACTTTTATAGCAATGCCTTCTACTGTTTTCAGTAGATTAATATTGATTTTTTAAAAGTTTAATGTTTCTGTTTTACTGCGGATTGCTTTCAGTTTGTAGCAATTGGGCTTTTCCATGTTTTGTTGTAAATATGCTAATTTTGTATTATTGTGAGAAATAGAGAGTCACAATTAAAAGGTATCTGTGCCATGTTGGTTATAGATAACTTTGAGGAAAAACAGCATTTGGAAATCATTTGCAAGCAGAATTCCCTTTCCAATATTCTGCTTTGATTTAGAATCAAGCTCATATTGACTGAAAGGCTATCTGAGACCGTATAGAGGACAGGCTCAAGACTGAGTAAACCTGAGAAGAAAGAGACCATTAGTGAACAAGGCTGCACCCTGATGTCTGCAAAAAATATTCTGTCAGTGGTGGGAGGCTGGTACCTCCCAATCTCTGAAACTTTAAAGCTGCAGAACAAAGATTCTCCGATTATGTGGCTTCTGCATGGCACAGCAGAGCACTGGATTGGACATGGGCTCAGAAATCAGACACTTTTGGTCCAACCCTAAACCAGCAATGGTAATTTGCCTCCTTCACTGTCATCACGCTAAATAGTGATGAAGGTGTTGATTTAGGGTGCAGTCTGCTCTCAGAGTTGTTTTCAGTGCCCTGCAGTGGCCTTGGGGCAGCTTTTAAGCCCTGTGCTAATGGCAGTGTTTTCCTCCCAGATCCCAAAGGTGCTGTACTAGCACCCATTTTGAGCACCCATTTTCGATACTGCCCAAGGAGGTAATTCTGTAAGACAACAAAAGTAGCTATAGTAAAGGAAATGTAGGGGATGTGACATTGGCAAAAGGTGGAACAACAAATGTATATAATCAATACAGTCAAATGGAGAAGAAAAAAAGAATACTGTAAACACAACCAGTGCTCCAGTTTCTCAACCATTTAAGGGGACTCAGAGTGGCTGCCAAAGCTTTCTATTCTTCTCTCTACAACAGAATACCCTGTTAGGTAGGTGGGGCTGGGAGAGCTCAAAAGAGAGCTGTGACTAGCCCAAGGTCACCCAGCTAGCTTTGTGGGCGAGGGCTGAATCGAACCCGGTATTCCCAGATAAGAGACTGGCTCCCTAACCACTAGACCAAAGAAAAAAAGCATACTCTATATACAACCAGTGCCCCAGTTTCTCACCAGATGCTTCACACCTGAACAACTCCATAGATAGATAACTCACTCACATGGATCAGGAAAGAAGGACTTCACCTCTTTCCAAAAGCTAAGGAAGTCCTCTTCCAAGTGAAGGTCAAAAGAAGACTTATTTCACAACAAAGATAATGGCACCAAAATTGGTCATCATAACATAACTAAAAAGTATGAAGGGAGACCTTGAAAAGAGAGAGAGTTTTGGGGAACACCAAAGAACAAAATCAGGGCAGCATGTATGCTTTAGACGCCTGAAGCCTGTTCGCACTTGACTTTATTCTGGAATATATCCTGGAATAGGGGCCTGCTGTCCATATGCTAGTGCAGGCTACAGCAGGCCCCAAGGTAGGCCTGCCAGAGTCTGCAGTAGCATGCAGACAACAGACCCCCGTCCTGAGATATAGTCCAGAATAAAGACAAGTGCGAATAGGCCCCTGGTTCCTACTCTTGCCTTAAGAAAGTTTAGAATATATAGCTCTCTGCCTTGTGTTAAGGGTGCCTATCATGCTTCAACTTTATGTGGAAAGTGAGGACAGCTTGTTTTAAGATGAATAGAAGAAAATACCATCTAGTTGGTCTTTTTGGTTTCCATGGATTCAGGTGCTTTCATGGACACCAGAAGAGGCATTGGAGGGCACATTTTAAGGATTCTTCTTCTGCATATGACAGCTTTTGTATTGTTAAATGCTGGTTAATAATAAAAAGTAATATTTTTTCCATTGGGAGAGAGAGAAAATTCTCAAAATAGCCTTTTCCTTTGCATAATCTAATAATTATACTTGTTGTTTCCATGTGTCATGCTTTACTTTCATATGTACAGTATTCCCTTACAGAATCTTTACTATAAAAATGTCAACTATTACCAGAAATACTCCAGGACTGCATGGTAGGATTTCTTACTTTAAATTATAAAAGGATATAATAGCTATATATATATTATATTTTGTCCTTCAGGTATATGTAAAACTACTATAGTGATCTTTCCCCCATTGAGTTTATGTTTTTTAATCTGGATTATTTTGCAGAATACAGTGTAGCCGGCAACTGAAAAAGCTCTTGGGTGGTTATCAACAGATTCTTAAACAGGTATTTTAATAAAATTTACAGATAAAATGTTTAAATGCCATCAACTATTAAACTTGCTTATTTAGAAACCAAATCTTTATTTCTGTTGGTTTGTTGTTAGCTATAATTTGCTTTTTTAACATTAATGACATTCTGTATGTTCTGCTTTCCCCCCTAATTTGATGACTCCTGGTCATAGCAGTTTTTATGTTTGGGAGAACTTCCTTTGGGACTTGTGAGGATCTTCAAGAATGGATGTTACAAAAGGAATATACCTAGCTAAGAAACAGATAACATTATTCCTTCTATTTGTCCATAATTACTCAAGAAAACAGATGACTTTTTCCTGGAGAACTTGAGCAAATCGAATATATGAGTAGATTTCCAAAGCATTTCTTTTTTGGGGGGGGAGGGGGAGCAGGAGATCAGAACGATCTTTTACTCTCCTTTTACCTAGCATAAAGAATATGGGGAACTGTGGATGCCATCCTAATAATTAGACAGAGTTAATGGGCTTTAAAAATCTAACTGGATTGCTTTCTCTTCACCTTTCATTTTGTTGTCAGTGAGTGTAATAAATTCTCAGTCTGTAATAAATCCCCCTTCCATGGTGGGACTGAAAGCATGAAAAGTGAGGTTTGGCTTAGTCGCAAGCAAAACAACACAAAACCAGGAAGCTTTTAAATATATCCCTTTTCTTTTCGTGCCTAGACAGTCGGGGAATAAATAGCAAGGGAAAAGAGAGGCCATGTGGTCTTTGATCAAGAGGTAGGCTTTATATTGTAGAGCCCATGATACTTTTTGCTATCATGATCAACACATTCCACTTATTGTTGTAAGACTCTTCCTCTCTACTAATTCAGAAAATTGCCCCAATCTAGAACCTTTAGAAAGGCAATGCTTTATGTTAATTCTCCCCACCACCACCCATGAAGATGGGCTAGTCTTTTCAGCCATACATAATTTGCCAGGGCTAGGAGTACAGAGAAGATAAGTACAAACACTCTTTCAAAGTCCTGTAGGATATGCCTGCTAAGAATGCCTCCTGAGGGCAAGGGCTGCCACTAGCAGCCCCAGCCACTCAGGAGCCGCGCAGGACTCAAGTGCGCTGCATCCTGGGCGAAGACCCTCAGAAAGACGCCGACGATGAAAAGGTAAGGAGGGGTTTCGGCACGCTCCCCCCAGGGTGGGCTAGGGTGGCCTTCTGGGCCGAGGATGAGCCGCGGTGGCGAGGTCCCCCGGCTCGCCAGGCTTGGCTCCGGGGAGCCAATCGCGGTGGGCCGGGGGAGGGCCCTCCGTCCCAGATTGGAGCCGGGTGCTGTGCCTCCGCACAGCACCCGCCTCCGATCCGGATCTACCCCACGTGTGTGGAGGCAGGGGTGCGGGGTTGATCCGCATCTCTTAGATGCGGATCTACCCCGTTAAACTGGATCTACCGGTGATCCAGAGTTATTAAAACTGGTTCCCCCGGGAGCCGGTTTTAATAAATCCAGGTGCCAGGGATCCTGTTTAATTAGCCCCTGTGTGGAAGCAGCCAATCTGTCTTATTAAGAAGCTGGACTTAAATACCTTTAACTCCAATTGTACCCATTACCTGAAAATCCTTCCTCAGTTTCTTGATGGTTTGGGTCACTACGCTCACATCTTTCTGTTCCCATCCTGAGACACCTTTACAAAGAGCCTTTTTTAGATCTCTACCCCACTCCACCATCAGAACACTTCCTGCACTCTGATAAGATAAAGGTTCTGTCAATCAACAGTGTGTAATCACCCACTGGGCAAAAGGGAAGAGAAATTCATGCAGTATTCACCTACTTTAGTACAGTTCAGACCCCCATTAGTCTTCTTTCCTGATCACACCTGAAAATAAAGACAGATTAACCCTCTATAATGGCTTGAGAACTGTATAAACCAGGACTCAGAAAAGTACAATTGAAGGGAGTCCAGAAATAAAACGGATTGGACCAAAAAGGGGTCCCCAGTGGGGTGAGCAGTGGTGTCTGCAGATAGGCTGAAGAAGGATAAAAGTGAAGGTTTGACCATAGCCTGAGTTTCATTTTGGAATTAATTTTGGGATTAGTTACACAGAAGCTAGAATTATAGCTAATTATTGTAAACATTTTAAGCTGGCACTGTTTCTTGGTCTTGCCGCTTCTTGTTCTGTTAAGGCTAATTCAGATGGCCATACTTCTTGCTTGATGACCATAGAGATGAGCCATTCCAGGCCAAATGTGCAAATGAATCTTGAATACCAGCTGAGGCACAAATGAACCCTCATTCTCCTTTGAGCTTTCAAGTACTGCCTGGCTTTAAGCATATTGTTCTTCCACTGCTGGGGTGGAATGATACAATAATGGCTTATATTTAATAGTATTTAATATAATCAAAAACTGTGTGAAGCAATGAATGATAACAAAAAAATGTATTTTCTAGAGGCTGCAACACTCTTCAGATCTTGCTAATTTCATGGTGGAGTTCAAAACCGTTTTGGTAAGATTGTACAATATTATAGAAAATCAGTGATACTTGCTTGTATATTTGTTCTTTGTTTTTCTTTGTATAATACATCCTGTCCACTAGTCATTCGTACTAATTCACATTCCCAATGTGACCATTCTTAATTCTAATTGGACTTGACTCTGGGGTGTTAGCACAAACACTACCGCTTGCATAATTTCACTTTTACAAGCTACTAGTTAGGAGTTGGAAATATAGCTTTATTACCATTCCCTTTCCTGCCCTAAGCCTATGCAGGCATTATTTTTCTTGCGTTCCAGTTTATAGAACTTTCAGTAGCCTTTGAGATTCCTTACACATTTTGGAACCTTCATTTTTCATCATTTAAAAATTGCAGGGAGCATAATGAAAAAGATGGAAAAGGTGGTTGTTCCACCTCACTTTTTAACTTCAAGTAGTTGGACAGATTGGAATCACTGAAATGATTGTCTTTTTATTTGTTTAGTAGCAGGGAAGAATACCGTAATTATGAAGGTCCTTTGAGTCCATTTATTCTCTTGCCTTTATAAAATGTTAGATACCTCCTCTACAGTCCCATATTGCTATCATAAGAATATTTTAAGTTAACCATACAGTATCATTTTAATTCTGATCGTAGCATGGTTCTGGTTCATAATTGTCAAGCAAAAATCCGATAGTGATTAATGCATTGAAATGAAATGTTGTCACAGCTTCAAAGCAACCACTATTGTAACTTTTGCCATATAAGATCCTAATTTTTCTTCTAAAATCACACTGTGTCCTTTTCCTTTAAGAAAAATCTTTCAGGAAGATTCCTTGGCAAATTCTAGATGTGCCTTATATGCCATTGCCTCATATATGGTGTAAAATATAGTTTAAGACCTATTTATTTGAGGAAACTTAGAACATTTTTTCTCCACAAACTCCTCAGGCGACAATTTTGAATTCCTTTACAGTATAGTCTTACTATTCTGTTTTTACAATTAAAAATGTATACTACTCATTTTTTTTCTCATTTTTCCTTTAATATTTTCCTATTTGATCATAGTTAATTTGGATTTTTTTTAAAAAATAAGGCTTTTTAAATACCATTTTCTAAAATAATGTATTCATACCTGAGCGCTATACCCCCATCCTAGTGCTTTCCTTATATAACAGGTGATTCTATGCAACAGGACTGCCTTTTGCGATCCATTAATGTGTGAATGAGGTGTTATGCTGTTACCAGTAGACTGGTAAGGTGGAAGTCTGAGCTTTATCACCTGATAAGCTCTTAAAAGTTAAAGCTGGGAAGTGACATGACACTTGCATTCTGCTACTTTTCACTTCTTTCTGGCAGCTCTTATTCATTGGGCTGATAATCACATGGTTGATAATAGCTGAGGAACTCATTGAGAAAACTGAACAGTATTCAGGGTAGCAGAATATATATCTCTAGAAATATACTATCTTTCTAATGTTTAAATTGCTTCCTTTTCTTTCATAGTGTATTTCTAGTTGGAATTTTTGGCCATTCCCGCACTGGACTACTTCATTCTGGACCAGGGCCATCTCCACACTAGGCCTTGTTTTGGATTATATCTTGGAATAGGGACCTGCTATCTTCAGGCTGAGGCTACAGCAGACTCTGCCCAGGACCTGCCTTAGTCTGCACCAGTATGCAGATGACAGGTCCCTATTCTGAGATATAATCCCGAAGAAGGCCCAGTGCAGAAAGGGCCCAGATGTCCTGGGCTGGGATAGACAGGTCATCCCACCCTGGGACAGGCTGCTGCTGCTGGGTGGGAATAAAACTGTCTGCACTCATAACCCAGTCTCCAGCCTTCAAAGCTCAAGAATGCAAGTCCTTGGCCTTTGACAGTTCCAGCTGGGACTTTGACCCTACTTCCAGCAACACTTCATGGTACACCACTGAGAACGGGTCAGGCCTCCTATCCCACGCCACAGAGTGTGTTCTCACCATGCCCTTCACAGTCCAGGATAGTTACAGAGGTTTGTTGTGCACTACTTTAAAGAGGTCTACTGCTGGATTCGAATTTGGCACCAGTTTGGTTCCTTATCCTGCTCCAGTGCAGATAAAGCGAATTAATGGTGGGAGGGGCCTCTGCTGACTCACAATGTCTTGTAGACAGCAGAAGCCTTAGTGGAGCATGTTCCAGTCTGCCACACAGTATGTAAAGAGACCTTGTTTCATTTCTTTAGTACTAATGCACACTTCATAGTTGTAGGGACATGTGCATTGACAGTTTGTGATTGATATGTCAGGAGTGCTTAGAACAGTATTCAAAAGTACTTTAATGAATTAAAGCTTTCGGTTTCAGCCAGGAAACTCTATTGAATTAAAATTAATCATGGCAATCTTGTGTTTGTCTTCTCATAAGGAATCCCCATTGAGTTGGAATTATATTTGCATCCCTGGGCAAACATACCTGGAAATACGGTTTAATCCAGCTTCAGAGTGAAAGAACATATCAGCAAAGTGACCAGCAATTTACTTTCCGCATATTTATGAGTTATTTAACACTTTGCTGATGTCTTCTCTCACTCTGAAAGTGGACTGAAGCTGAGTTAAGCCTTAAGTGTGACCACAGCCTTAGTGATCATACTGAAATTGGTCTTGTTAATCATGGCTGGTTTGATTTTTTATTGTTTTCTGGGAATGTATGCTGCAGTTTAAAATGGGTATACTTGGAACAAGTCCCTTTTGACATGTTGGGTCTAACTTCAATATAGACTTGAATATTTTTTGCAATGATTAGCCATAACTAATCTTGACACCAGTCTTCATAAATCAGTGCAATAATTGATCAGTCTATTTTGTGCAGTTATCAATTGAATTACACTGTTTTGCATAATATTGTTTTATTTTTACACGGTTGGTAAATTACATCTTCCCTTATATATAAAACTGTGACATCACTAGTCCCAGAAATATTTGATAGTTTGGTTTGGCTTTTGGGGTGTTATTAACGTACACTGATGGGCTGGACCACACCTGCGTACCTTCGGGTATGGGGCGGGAAAGAAATGGAAATAAATAAATAAATAAAAAGATAAATAAATAAATATTTCCCCTGACAGATCTATAAACTGGGCTTCCCTGCTATAGCAGCACTTACCTATTCATGACTGTATTATGGAATTCACTGGAACATGGATTGTGATAGAACCTGCCTGTGCCTTAAGATCTGTAGGGGCGGCCCTCCTGGTTATCCACCACCTTCAATAGTAAAAGGGGTGGGCACCCAGGAGTAATGGCCCCTAGGCTATAGAATGGTTTAGGAAATCCTGCATTGAACAGGGGGTTGGACTTGATGATCCTAGAGGTCCCTGCCAACTCTACGAATAGTCTCCCTCTTGAAGTGCATCAGGCACCTTCACTGTACATGCTTAGGAAGGCAGTGAAAATGCACCTTTTTGCCCTGGCCTTTGGTTAAATGAGGATATGCTTTCTCTTCCCACTTTCAGAAGTCTGTGGTAAGTCCATGGAGTTCTTAATGGTGTGCTGTTAACATCTGGTTTTCTCTTGTGGTCTGTTGATCAGTTTGCATAGTTTCCATTTCATATACAGTAGTTTCTGCAGAACCTAACCTATGCACAAGTCAAGGTACTCCTGCATTGTACAAAGGACATGTGTCCTGTATTTCAGATCCACAGTGTACATTCTTTTACATTTTCTTAGTAGAAAATAAAAATACGTGACCCAACTATGTTTTAAACTTTTTTAACAGGAAGTAGCTGTGAGAAACACCCAGGCCCTATATGCACCGCCACCTCCACAGTACTACTCTGGTCTCATTGGAGAAATTGAAGCTTTAGGCTGGGATAAGTATGTCCTAATTGTCAGTAACAGTCTTTCGGACAACCTTGAGTAAACTTAACACGCTTGTTTCTTTAAAAAACTGCTAAAATAATTATACTTTTTTGGATTTACTCTGCTGGCTTTGTATTTTAAGGAACTCTTTATCCTCTCAAAGCAGCTTTTGTAATGCAGAAAAGTAAGCTACATGTCTTGTCTGAATTAAAAAGGCTCTTATACACAATTTGATTCTCCTTCTGGATGGCTGGAGCAAGAGGCAGGACTAGCCATCCTGGGCCCCTGACTACATTTTATTTGCTTGGCACTGATGATCAGTTGAACACCTGTCTTAGATTGAATTAAAATGTGTGTTTGCCCCAGTACTTCTGGCTGGATCACTATTATAAAAATAAGACCTCAAGACGTGGGATGTTCAGGAGTTCAGCTTTCCTTTGCTTATCACCTTGTCATAGAAGGAAATGAAGCAAAGTCAAAGATGTGCAACACTATATTAGTGCTGTACTTCATCTTGCTGCCTAACATAATAGGCTGGAAAAAAATGTTCTTTCAATAGTATCTGCTAGAAACCACAACAAACTGCATTGCAGATTGCATAGAGATATTCCCAGTTTGTTGGCAGTGGCTAGAATAAGCTGTTCCTTTACCTCTGGTGAACAAAACTAGGCATTTTTAGCCCTTAGAAGAAAAGGCTGCGGGGAGATCCAAACACATTTTTCAAATACTTAAAAGGATGTCAGAAAAGTGGATCCAAATCTATTTCCCCTCAGCTATGAATGCAGGATATGAAATCAAAGGCCCAGGTTACTACAGGGAAAATCTGGTTGAATATCAGGGAAGAGGAATCTCTACAGTAAAGACAATTACATGGTATAAACAATTATACCTGCATGAATCAGGGAGTTTAACTTGGTGGCCTCAGTGGCTTTCCTAGTTCTGTGTTTCTCTTATCCTATAGTTGAGTGAGCCAGAGCACATTACATTGAAAGGAATTCTGTGTATGAAAGATTTGAAGTGTTGTGAAGGGAAGTACTGCTTCTGTAGCAAATTTATATTGATGTAGACCACTTACGGATGCCACAGCTTTCCATCATGGCACATGCAAATTTATCCAAGTATCGCCATAGCATAGATTTTCTCTTGGGAGAGTCCAGATCATGAGAAAGGTTATTATAATATAGTGAAGAGCTGCTTATTCCTCCCATTTTATAGGTAGTGTAAGATTATGTCATAATATATTGCTGTTAACAGCACTTCTGTGTCCCAAAAGAGAGAGGGTCTCAAGATGGGGAAGACCTTAGAGGTGAGCATTACGCTTGCATATTTATCAGTGTGGGTTGGGATATTAAAATTTACTGGGGATACGTGATTGAAAATCTCCACCTACGTCTAGTTCTGTCTGTGTTTTCTTACTCTTTTCACAGGTAGATACTTGGTATGCTTATCTGATTGTGTCAAGGTACATAAACCTTGAAGGGGGCATGGTTCTGAAATTCAAATGAATTATCACAAATTTCGTATACCAACGTTTACGTTCAACTTTCTACAGTATGCATTTTTTATTGGGGGAAAAATGAAGATCATCTAAACACGAAAGTCTTATACTTTAAAAAAGCGCAAATATGGATTGCATAGTTGACAGGAAGTTTAATGTGTACATAAGCAGAGGCTGACAGGAACATGCTGTGTGTGCCAAAGGTTTTAGTGATGGAAAACTGAAATATAGTGCTCACTGACCACAGCGTGAGCCCTGACACACAATGTAAATAACCCAGAGATATATGGCCGCATTAAGCAGCTGACTGCTGTTTATACAGCAGTAAATCTGCAGCCCTGGAAATAGCTGTCACATGGATGATTTCTGATTAATATATTTGTAACAGAGTACAGAAGTAAGTTACAATTGAAACTACATCAGAGCTTGTTTCCTCTGTTCTTTCAGGGTTGTGTTTGTAGATCCTGGCTTTAATACCATAAAGTTAAAGGCTGAAGATTCATCTGGTCGAGATCATCTGATCACCTTGAAGTTGAATGCAAAGGTGAGTAGTTTTAAAAGTATTGGAGAAATGAAATGTACGCTGTTATTTTCAAGCCCTGTGTGGCTCAGTGTGATTTTTATGTACGCATATTTGGATTAATTTTAAAATGGTAATGATGCTCTCTTGTAAGATTGATAGCTTTCACTTTAAATTTGTGTAGCAGAGGTATAAAAGAATCTTGCGGAAGGGAGCCGCCTGGCACTTAGGTGAACTTTCAAAGCAGTTGGCTTTGAAAGTGAAATCTGTGTCTTACTTAGCTCTCTGCCTTGGAAGAGACATTAATGTTCTTCATTTCGGTTTGTGATTAGCTAAGTCTTAGTTCGGAGAATGAATCACTGAGCTTAATCTTTGTGTTAGTCTTTTCTTTTCTTTCTTTCTTTCTTTTTTTTTTTGAACAAGAAACTATTCCTTACATTTGGATTGGTTGATTAGACCAAAGTTCTGATTTTATACTGTGTAAAGAGTGCAGGTTAATATGTAAAAGGTCCCTCTTCTTCCCTATGAATTTGGCTGCTTAGTTAAAATCAGCTTTTGGAAATCCTTAGATAATAAAAAGATCTTTGCTTACCCCTCCCCCACACACAAATGGCTATGACTTAAGAAAATAAGAAATGCCCTGTCAAATTGGTCCCATGGCCCATCCAATCCCAACAGCCTGTTACCACAGTGGCAGAAAGTTGTGTATGGAGGCCCACAAGCAGGGCATAAGAACATAAGAGGGGCCCTGCTGGATCAGGCCACAGCCCATCTAGTCCAGCGTCCCGTCGCACACAGTAGCCCACCAGATGCTCATGGTCATCTCAAGCAGAGACAGGGACAAACCTATTCCTGCTCTAGAATCCCAGCAAATGGCCTTAGAAGCGCCCCGTTGTCCCCCCCGCCTGAAAGATGCACATAGGCATCCATTCTAGTAGTCATTGATAACATCTGTCGTCCATGCACTTTGCTCTGCTCACAAGTCTTCCAGCTAGTGGCCTCCAAAGGCATACTGCCTTCTACTGTGCCTTTCTGAAGCCACAGAGCCCATCAGAGCCAGTAACCCATGATGATTTTGTCTACCATGAATTTTGAAGCCATCCCAGCTGATGGTCAATGCCACAGCTTGGGATAGTGAATCCCAGAATGCAGTGGGTGGAAAAAATGCCTGTCAAGTTTAGGTATGTGCATGAGGTATGCTTTTTACAGCATATGGACCTGTCAGAGAAGGGCAGGTTTGCAGGGTCTAACATCTTTCAAGCTCAGCCCTCTCCCAAGCTTAAGGAACAGGTGAGCACTCACTGGGATTAAAGATCAAAGTCATCTTCTTCCATTGGTCTCCTCAGCCTCCTCACTTTATCTCCCTATAGGCTTTGCAGCTGGGAGACAGGACCATGTGGAGTTTGCAATAACATCACTGTGCAGCTTGCTACAGTCTCGTATGCATCTCCCACCAAATATGAATAGAACAAACCCACGAAAGTATGTTCCTCATGTATACATGAGTATTAATGCACAATGCTCTTAAAAGGTCTCCTCTTCAGTCATCCCTGTTTCACTTTAAAAGAAGGGCCTTTTATGACTGTGTGACTGATCAGTCAATTTCATGTGGAAAAAATATGGATATTCCTAGGTGTAGACCTATAACAACAGTCTGCCCTGGAGCATGTTCCGATCAACTGTAATCAGCTAAATCAGATGGTAGCAATTCTCATTTGCTTGTCTGGCCCCATTAGAAAGAAATTTTTGCCTTTTTTGCAGTGTAGCACATGCATGTAATCTGGATGGAGCATACAGTAAGTCCTCAGATGATACTTTCTTGAGATTTTGATTTATTTCTATACATTTATTGTGATATTACAGTGGGAAATGTTAAACGTTTGGCAAAAGGAGGTCTGACAGGCCATTTTGATCTAGTGGTTAGGGAGTCGGACTCTTACTTGGGAATAGTGGGTTTGATTTCGCACTCTTCCACAAAGGCAGCTGGGTGGCATTGGGCTAGTGACAGCTGTCTTCTGACCTCTCATAGCCTCACCTACCTGACAGGGTGTTTGTTGTTGGGTGAAGAACAGAAAGCTTTGTCAGCCTCTTTGAGTACCCTTAAATGGGTGAAAAAAGCAGCATAGAAAAGCCAGCTCTTCGTCTTCTCTCTTCTCTCTTCCTGTCTTCCTCTTCTTCTTCTTCTTCTTCTTCTTCTTCTTCTTCTATGCTCTGGTGGCCTCAAAGAAAATATTTATACTCCCCAGGTGTGCCACGATATAGATGTGGATGTAGTGAATATTTGCTGATCTACGTCAGTTGACCAACTGAATATGGTCTTCACTGTCCTTGTGGTATATTTTTCGTCATCAGCTCTACCCTCTAAAAGGGATTCTCTTAGGTTAGATTCCCCTGGAAGTCAAGGCCATTCCAAGTTTATTGACCACCTAATTCTTTGCAGCTTTATTTTCTCAGAACCGAGTACAGTATAAGGTAGAGTAAGTGACTATTTTTACTGTGTAGTGACCGGATTATACAAGTTGCTGGTTGTAAGTTGTGGTCATCAATCAACTGTGTTCTACAAGATTGTAGTGATGAAAGGATCAATTGCGTTTGTCCTTTTTAAAAATGTGCTTGGCATTTAAACTTGCCACAGTAGAAAATTAATATATAAAACATGTGCTAGGTAACATGGGAATTTGATTTCTAGTAATACATGTAATAAATGCACTTAGGAAAGATGTCCATTTGTATGTTAAATTTATTTTTAAAAGGTTAAAGGGGAATGTTTGTGGGCATTATCCAGCCAGGTAAAATATTTAAATGCTATTGACTTCACTAAAAGGAAGCACGTATCACATTCTCTCACTGTAATTTATAGAACTTTCTGAATATAGAAATGCTTGATTTTGGCTAGAGCTTGCCAGTAGTGTTCTAAAAGTTGTATGAAAAATCAGTTTATTCATTTGTTTGAACAATCCTTAAATAAGACGTTAGGACTTTTGTGGTTTAAAATATCATATTTTATAACTAAATAACAAATAGTACAGAAATAATTCTGGCTGTCCTCTGATTGTATTAAGGACATTTCTCTTTGTCCTGACTTTGCTCATGTAAATCTTTGGAAGCACACATTCATGGGCACACACATACATATATACCTTGGAGATTATTAAATTCTGCTTGTATAGAGTTGTCTTGGTATGCTGGTTTGACAAATTTTGCATCACTCTTCTTTTCTTTGTTTTGGTTCTAAGCGTAGAAGTAGCAAAGCGTGCCTGTTTTAAGTTAGAATTTCACAGAATTATATGATAAGAAATGTATTTAAAAACAAATGCTGGGACCAAATCCAAATCTATGCACAAGAAACTGAAAATCTAGATTTCAAAATAAGTATGTTGCAACATTAAAACATGGTTACAATGAATATATTTGGCATGATAACGTTCATCAAATGACTGCTGAAACAGTGCACTTATGCCACAATTTGACAGTTCTAATTTTATGTTGTAGAATAGTCTATGGTTTGAGAATCTAAATTGCTAATGATATAAATATTCAATTAAGATCTTCTGAATTTTGACTTCCAGTGCTGATCCTATTCCTAGAACACAAATGCAAATTTCTAACATCATACTGGTTGTCTTACCTTTATATTTTTCTTGGGAGCTAAAGGTGGATTATTAATGTTTATTATGTATGTTCTACCCCCTTGTTCTATAGAGGAATAAAAATGACATGTGTGTGGGGATCTTCCCCCCCACAATCTTTTATTTTCACTGTAATAACAATAATGCCTAAATGTAACAAGGTTTTTTTTATAATGTGCTCCTAGGAATTTTAGTTAGTTGTTTACAGATCCTCTTCTTTGCTTGCTTTGTCAGTGACATTCCTTTTTCTGGAAGGCTGAAGGGGGAAGGGGAAAAGTCAAAGGGTGGATTTCATTTGGCATATTCTGTTTTCTTCAATTAATTCAGGGACTGATGGGTGTTACATCTTGTCTTTTAACTTCACTTATGCCTCTTAAAAGATCTCCTGATAAGTAGTATTGTTTGAATTTTTGTTTGATTTTAACGTGTGCACATAAATGTGTAGTACAACACACTATGTTACTTTTGCAGGGATGTGATGGTATACGTCATTCATGATAGGATCCCAAAAATCTGGAAAGTGAAATAATGTATAACAGAGTGGCAAGGCATCCTATACATAGGGAAATGCATTCTTATTCTATTTGATGTTAATGCAAAACAGTGTGTAGCAGAAAGATTATAGTCAAATGCCCTCATTGTTTGCCTTTTGAAACCCAAGCTGTTGTATACTATATTTTCATAAATGAAAATAAGTGTCAATTTGCACACCTCAGTCTCACTGTGTTTTCTATAGGGTCAAGGTACTTTCATGAGCTTAACCAAAAACTAATGGCCAAAATATATGATGTGGAAGAAAATGGTTCATGCCTTTCCATCTGCTTAATTTGAATTTTCCTAACCACTCCCCTTCTTCATTTTTGTGACTTGTTCTAAAGTCATTAGCGTAACTGACTGAAAAGAGCAAGATAAAATGACAAAGCATAAGAGCTTTTGCAAGCCATAAAAGTTTCCTTTAAAAATGGAAAGTACAGCAGGGAACATAAAGCATGGTAGGCATAATAAAATATAAGTGTAAATTTGAATACCAAGTAGCCAGAGAAATAAAAATAAATTTAAGTGTAACATAGGTGAGGAGCAGGTGTTAGAATCAGTGTGAGATTACCAGAAGCGGATATCAAGTTATAGAGAAGCTAAACTTCATTACCATAAAAGCCAATTGGATATGGTCTACCCCTGAATTAAGTTTAGCAGAGACCATAGCATTAGAAAACAAAGTAGAAGGATAATACATTGAGAGTAGTAGGTAGCAAATATGCAGGATTAATGTTGGGTGGATTCATTTGGGAAGGTTTAAGTTGTATTTATATTTAACCTCACTTCATCTTGACACCTTAAATGTTCGTGTTCTGCCTTTTAATCTTCAATTTTATTAAAGTGGATGAGAGAAAAAGTGATGGTTTCGTCATCAGTACTCCCTATTTTTTGTTAGCAAAACTTGATTGGTTGCTATATTCAGTTGTTTATCCCTTTTAAATTAATGCTACTGTAAACACTGGACCCAGTTTATGCCTTGTAGATATAATTGCCCAAAGCAGAATTTGAAAATTAATTTGCTGGTAAATCTCTTGCTTTCTTCCCAAAGGTTTGGAGTGTTTTTATAGTGTGTTCTGGGCTGTTTTCCTTATATGTAATGCATATTATTATTTGTGGAGCAGTCTTAATAAGGACCCAAAGCACCACTAGCAATATGGTTCTGCTGCTAAATTTGTTAGGGTCCAATTACATTTTTAACTCTGGCCTGTGGCATAAATGTCCTCCTGATAAGGCAGTATCCTACAGTGCCCCTTATTATCCTTACTCTTCTACTTTCAAATGTTGCACCATGCACAGCCCGTAACTCTGTTGCCCTTTTAAGATGAGTTGCCTTTTCCCGGTTGTGTAAGGAAAGTGGCATTTGGGACTGAGTGTCTTTCCCTCCTGTGAACAAATTGCTGATTGGTAGTGCTGCAGGCACAGGTGCTAGAGGGAGTTCCCCCAGACATGGAGGCAGGGAGTCTATTGCATCCTGCGTCCTGACATCTAAAGAAGGAGGGAAGTGGTAGACCATTCTGGATTTCAAATACTTCAACCTCTTTGTCAGGCACAAGACATTAAAGATGGAATCTCTTGCCTTCTTAGGAAGGCCCTGGCACCTCATGACTTTCTTCCTTTGGTAGAACTTTGGGACACGTACTTGAGGTCATCCTTCAACCTAACCCAGCAAGCTGTGCAAGACACACACTTTCCTGTCTCGGGGACCTGGCTTTCCTTGTGAACCTCTCAAAGAACCATCTTTCTCTCTCCAGGGTGCTTGATCATCTGGGGGCCACAAACTTCATGAGGAACAACTGTATCAGATCCTCCTTGGAGTGGGTCTCCAAGCTGTTGGATTCAGTGTCAGCCCTAGGGACAAGTCCTCAGCAAGGCTCATGGACCTGGCAGCCTTGATAGGTTTTATGGTCTCATGCATCAACCCAGTGCCTAGAGCTAGAGCATTTATACTTTGGATTTATTAAACCTTCCTTCAAATATATTTTTTTCTGGCAGTTACAAACCTTCTACTTTTTTTCTCTCAGTATCCTGCAGAATCCCCAGGCTGTATTGTGGACTTACCTGTTCCATTCTCCATTTCCTGGATCCCACAGGTAAGCAGCTTTCTTTTAAATATATTTCTGCCACACCCTTTTATTTATTTATTTAGTTATTTAGTTATTTAGTTAGTTAGTTAGTTAGTTAGTTAGTTAGTTAGCTAGCTAGCTAGCTAGCTAGCTAGCTAGTTAGTTAGTTAGTATCAGTGGCTACTAGAATTGATGTCTAGGTACATCTTCCTGCCTGGGGAGACAGGCAGGATGCCTCTAAGACCATTTGCTGGGATTTGAGAACAGTTGAAGGTTTTGCCTTTGTCTTCTGCTTGAGAAACCCATGACCAATCGGTGGGCCACTGTGTGGGACAGGATTGCTGGACTAGATGTTCTGTGGCCTGATCTAGCAGGGCTCATCTCATGCAAAACTTTGAAAGAAAGCTTCAAGATCCACAAAGTTGGGACAAATTCCTTTTAGGATTTTGAGTGATTTTTTTTGTAATGTTCTTACAGTTACTTATCTAAAAGTATTTCTTGAGTGGCTTATGTCTCTGTCTAAAAATACGGTATGGAATACTTAAAAGAATCAGCAAAAGTAAGCAAACATGTCCTAACAACAGAAATAGCCACTTCTACGACTAATAGTACCCTAATTATTTAATGTCATAACCTGGGCACAAAACCAAAGAAAACTAGGGGGAAAAAATAACTTATTCTTCAGTGCAAGAACTCTCAGCTGTGTGTAACAGGAAGGCAGCTTGAATCTTTTCTTCGTTTCATCTAATCTTACCAAGTCTAGCCGGGTCTCCTCTTGAAGACAAAGGACTTGAGGTGTTTTGATAATCGTATCACACCGAAAAGAAACGGCACTGTGCTAATTTGGGTTCAGAGCAATTTATTTGTTATCATTTATTAATTGATTAGACCCGTACCATGAACTTCTGAAGACTCGACAAGCAATGGAGTAATAAATAAATTTTACAAATAAAAATAGTATTCACTTAGTTTAAATACAGTTGGGAGCAGACATGAAGAAGTATGTTTTTAGTTCTTTTTAAAAAAGATATCAGCAATGGATCAGCTTGAGAGATTGGAGACTGTAACCAAAAAGGCTTTCATGAGAGCCAAATACTCTGAAACCTAACAGATGCCCAAAGCTCACAGGAGTGGGTACTGACTAGAAGGGAGAGATGGATTTGAAATATCCAGGAGCTGAACCCGATAGGGCTTTATAGGTAAAGAGATCCAGAAACAACAGATGTGTTGTGTTATACGCATTGTAAAGCTGTGGCAAGCATTTGCATACAGACATTACAAAAATAACCTTTTTTGAACTGGCACTTTTTTCTTTCTGCACTAGATAAAAATTGGGAATATTGCTGTGCATAAGTTATGAGAGTGGTACAAATGGTCCACCACTAACCATACCAGAAAAAAAAATTCAGATTCCAGTGAGATGGCTTAGAACAGGCAAAGGCAAAAAAAGTGTGTCTGGAACGTGGAAGAGAATGACTATGATGTGGAAGTCAAAGTCAGACAAGCCATCAGCATTGTTCTTGAACTCCTTCATTGCACGATTTCACTGTCCTTCTAAATTGATAAAAGGCAGAAAAGTGACAAAATTGGAGTTATCTCAGGATCTTAGATGACAGGGGGAAAGGAAGGAGGCTAGAAAATGAGAGACAAAGAAGATAGGGAAGCTCTCTGGTGTTGGAATACCAGTCTTGAACCATTGTCAACACTGAACAATTACATGTGGGCTTCTTGGTCGCTTGCCCAATGAGGCAAGTAGCATTTTCCCCGAAGCTGGAAGTGGTCACGTGAGACAGTAGTGAAAGGAAATGGGACTTCAGTTAACAAATGGAGAGGATTCCAAATGCAGGATTGACAAGAACAAGCAAAATATAAATAATTTCTCCAGGGTATACAGTATATTTAATCTACAACCAACCAATCGGTACAATACTGCAACCCCCAATGCCACCGTGAAAAAAATAAGATAATCTGCCCAAGTGCCACTGGATTCAGAAAAATAACAAGAATTTCTCCAAAATAACAGAAATAGCTTTTAGAAACACAAATAGTTTCTAGAAAAATAAAACAATGCCCAACTATATCCATATCAGATTTTTGGAAGCAACAAAACACAAGCATGGCATAATAATTAATTCCACAATCAAACTATAACAGAACAAACAATACAGTTTTTTAAAAAATGTCCAATCTTCAAAGCTGAAGAAATTTAAAAATGTTTAAAATATAACTATTAGAACAAGAACAAGGATTTAAAAAGAAAAACAAGACCCCTCTCTTCAGTAACTCAACTCCTCTCCTCCACCAGCATACCCCCAGGCAAATAAACAATTATTTAACACACCAAATTCAAGTAGATAAGCTACTATTTACAACAAATTCAAACACATAAACAACTATTTTCAAGCCAGGCAACCAGCAAGAGGGAGGGAGGGAGGGATGGAAGGCAAGAGACGGAACACTTCTTAGCTAAGGGGACAACCCATATATTTAAAGCAGCAGTTTATGTTAAAACAGCATCAGTGTCTGAAAAGGGAAGAGAACACGTATCCCCATTTAACCAAAGGCCAGGGCAAAGAGGCGCGTCTTCCTAGACTGCCTTCCTCAAGGGGGAGGATATTTCATAGCCGAGGGGCGATCACTGAGAAGGTTAAAAAACTACAGGGGGTTGGACTCGATGACCCAGGAGGTCCCCTCCAACTCTACCATTCTATGATTCTATGATTCTATGATACATTCACAGAGACTTCAAAACGAAGAATACAGGCCCTGGGAAGGTAACAAAGCCTTGACAAATACATTTTTTTCACTTTACGAAGATTGGGCGCATTCGCCGTTGCCTGTGAAGGTGTGAAACCCCAATATTTGATTGAAATGTCAAAGTGACGAACTGTTTTGGCACATCCCTAGTAGGGATTGACTTGTGGTGCTTGTATAGTCACGTTCACACAATAAGAGGTAAAGATTTTCATGGCAAAAAGCAGAAATGCCATTATCTTCTGCTGGGAGATTTTTGGGGATCAAACTTGTGAGCCCCTGTTTTCCAAGCACTGATTGTACTTCTGAGCTGTGAGTATCTTGAGAGAACTAAGTTATATTTCTGTGCTGAAATACTGAAAGGGAAACCTGGGTATAGGAAGGACCTAATTCAGCTATAAAGCTCGTCTGACATCTCACAAAGCCGCTGCTAAACCAGAAGTGGGCAGATTATGACCCTATTTAGCTTCTCTACTTAAAACAGAAATGCAAATCAAGTAACTGCTGTTCTCAGACATTTTGGTAAGCTGTCTTCCTGACAAGTCTACTCTGTGTTTTGATCAGTCTTGCCGCTTGAGTGCATACTGACTGAGGCTAAAATGTTAGGCGGGGAGCAAAGATCTAATGCAAATTTACAGATATTTTGAGAAGTCTATAAAAGTGGCGAAGAATCTTTGAATTTTAGTTTAATAAAAGAGTTTTCACATGAAAAATTCTTTATACAGGGAGACAGTATTTATGAGAGCTGTAAATATGACACTCTAGCCTTGCAGAAAACAGCATTGCTTGGATTATTTTCATTCCTATTAAATATACATACCTTGAGTATGATAAATAATTTGTATGGAATTAATAGTTTCTGCTGTTCATGGGATGCCCCCCTCTGGTAAGAATGTAAAATACTTAATTTTGCAAAAAGTTTATAATACTGCAATCATTTTTAACGTAATGTTCTCATAGAGTATGCTGCATTACCTAAGTGGAAAATGCACTTTTTTTATGGAGCTTTTTCTTCCATGGTTGTTTAATTTGTAAACAAATTAGGTTACACAGATGTGCAGCGAAGATAAAAGGCAAAAACAGCCTTCACAGTGGATAACCCCTTTCATGTTCCTTAAATGAATTTTTGATCTCCATAAAGCACATCTAATCAAGGAAGGGGCTGATGATTTGTGACTTTTTCTTAATTACAAGAATTAATTGGGAGATTATCTAATTCAGAATTGTCCCTATCTTCCTCCAGTCTTAAGTTTCAGACCCTCAGCTCCTTTCTGGGTGTAGCTCTAAATCCGAAATATACTAGTTTTGTTCCAAACTCTGAATCATATAAAATTAAACACTTAGAGAGACCTAGGTCTGTTAGGTGTCCCACCCTACAGCTACCTACATTTAGGTAAACCCTGTATAAAAAGTGTGGGTAACTCATTTGTTAGGAAAAGATGCCATTATTTCCCTGTTCATGGGTGGGGCCATATTGGATTTTCTTGTGTCATCACACTAGGGATGTGCTGAACTCAGGGGCCTGTGGCTGTGCAGTACTTTACATGGAACCCCTGACTCTCCTCGGTGCCTTTACATGAGTCATGAGTACATGAGTCTGATCCAAACACTGTGGGAAACTTACCCATTTTACAAAGCAATGTCTGCCACAATTATATTTCTGTGGGCGGAGGCATGGCACAAATTGTGCATGCACATTACATCATTGCATACGCAGAGAGGATCTTATTGCATGTCTTAAACCTGTAGAATTGCATTGTGTGTGTGATATCAGACACCTCTGGCCATGTCCACAGGGAGGCTTCTAATGGTTCTATCCATGTTTTGGAAAATGAATGAGTTCCCCGCAGTGTCTGGATGTGACTCAACTATTTGTGAGTCACATAAAGGTGCCATGAAAAGCCCAGGGTTGTCAGGTAAAGCATCTGATAATCCTGGGCCTCTTAACTGCAGTTCATGCTTTGACTAATGGCAGTCTGGCACATGCTTACATTGTATAGGTGCGGAGAGTGCCTGTACCAGTATGATGTTATGCAGATGCAAGAGGATGCTCTGCCCCGAGTAGAAGGATGGACGTGCAAGGTTGTTGCTCCCTATACAGAAGGCTCATCTACTCTTAAGTAGTTGCAAGTGCAATGGAGAGCCTGATGAAGGGGTCAATTGACTCAGAGTATCAGAGCCTGGCAGCAATTTGATCACATGATATACTGACTGTCAGGATGTTTTCCCCAGTGAAAACTAGCAAGAGTGTTAGAGCTTACATCACCAAGACCAAAAAGCCATTTAGCCTGAAGGTGCATTGAGCCAGTCACCTACATACATGAAGATTTAAATCCTTATACAATTAGGAAAACTATGGGTGCTTTTCCACTGTCACTAGAAGTACCCATTAAGTACCCATTAATGGGTACAAAAATGCCATTACATACCCATTAATGGGTACTTAATGGGTACTTCTAGTGACAGTGGAAAAACACCCTATAAGCAGGCTCTGTCCCCTACAGCCCTCAGGCTTCCTGGCTCTATTTCACACCTCCATACTATTTTGGATCCCAACCATATAAATGCTTTCTACAGAATAGGCTTGAAAAATCATTGCATGCACAATTAAAATAGTCTAAAGTCTAGAGCAGTGGTGACTAGCAGTTTTTCACTGGTGTCTCCCTTGGATGCCTATTTTCCTTAATACTAGCATTGATTGGTGTAACTGTTAAATAGCCCAGTAATGGGACTCCAACATTATTCAGTTTTTAACACATAGCTGTAAATGTGCTGATATCTACGCTTGGGGCTGCACATATCCTGGTTGTACTAGAGGAACTATGGGGAAAGGCTGCAACATTGAGCTCTTTTCAGTTTTAAAATGAGGCAAGTGAAATGGAAAGACAAATATAGCAGCAAAACCCTCCGTATCTGAAAGGAAAAAGAAGAAGAGTGAGTGAAATGAGGGGTTGGCTTGCTCAGTTGGGCCGACTCACAAGGCAGCATTGCTTTGTAGGTCCCAGTGGTGAATTCAACTTTTGAGTATCATCGCAGAATTCCCATACAAATGGGGCATTGTAACTTGCGAGTGATGAATATGAAAACACGGAAATGGTTAGTTCCAAAGTGGAACACTTTGGCTGTGCAAAATTCAGGGGAAATGCGTTGGAAGCTTGTCTGAGTCTCTCTTGGCACCATATGAAGCCACAGTTTCCCTGGCTTTGGTAGTTTGGCCTGTTCAGAGGTTATCAAACTAGCTGACTGCTTTTCAGTTTGTCCAGATGTTGGGAGAGATTGTGCTAAACTTGCAGTGTGTTTTTCTACACTTTGTCCTGTCAAACCAGGGGGAAATTTGCACTTGACTTTCCTGGGACACCGTCCTAGGGAAAGTAAGATCGGGGTGGATGCTTGCCCCATCTGAAACCTTCCTGAAACTTACCCTTAAGCAAGTGCTTCCATCTGGCAGTCTCCACCTTGCGACAGCGATGACCATGCGCAGCCAGCTGTTGCTTTGCCAATCAGGCAGTGTGGTGCATAGCTGCCCCCACATAGCCTTTGCACTGAAATAGGTGCAAAGGCTGTCTCTGGTGCTGCACCAGGAGTTCCATCAGCACTTCTAGTATACGTTTGGAGCCCCTCCAAGATGGAAGCCTTTCCATGGTGTGCGGATGCTCCATGCTGGAGATCCTGCTGACCATCCCTGGGGGCCAAGTGCAGGAAGATCTCAGTGTAGATTGAGCAATCTGGATCCAAGCTTTGAATGTAATTTTATGGATGCAGTTATCACAAAGGGGCAATGGTTTGCCTTCTAAAGAGTTTCCCCACAGTTAGCCAAAACAGATGTTAAGAAGGGGTTTTCCTCCTCTACTACTACTATTGCTACCAGCACAATACCACTATCAGGCTCTTCTTTCAGCTTCTAATTGTTGCACAAACTAAGGCATGCTTATTCAAACAGAGAATCCAGGAGTTGGAGCATATTCATGTATGTATTAGCAGGAAAAGAACTAGTCTAGTGTAATATCAGGAAAAGAACTCAGTCTAGTAGTTAGGGAGCCAGACTCTTTTCTGGGAATACAGGATTCAATTCCACACTCCCCCATGAAGCCAGCTGGGTGACCTTGGGCTAGTCACACCTCTCTTCTGAGCTCTCACAGCCCCACTTACCTCACAGGGTTCTGTTGTGGGGAGAAGAACAGAAGCTTTGTCAGCCGCTTTGAGTCCCCTTAAATGGGTGAGAAAAGTGGGGTAGAAAAGCCAACTCTTCTACTACTACTAGAGTATTTTGCGCTTTTTCCTCTTTTTTCTTTTGTGTGTTTATGTGTTATTGAGAGAGAGAGACTCATTCTACACATATACATCATTCACACTTGATAAGTAATATTTCTCCTTTCATTTTATATTTTAATTTTACTTAAGACATTTCTCTGCCACTTCATACAAAAGAACCTTGAAGCCTTTTGCAAAATACAGCTTTGCTAAAGGACAGGCAGGCTCTTCTGTTCTGTACAGCCAAATGCAGCCCGTTAATATGAAATATGTGATATGAAGTTAAATGGAAAGATATATTTAACAAACATTGACAGAACTTTGAGTACGTTCTGTCAATTTTCAAAGGAGCTGAAGGATGCACACATTTTCAGAACTGGAACTGGGGTAACAATTCAAGCTATAGTTGAAGCCTAATTTTATTTTAGAAAGCTCCCAAATGCATTTTGAGTTAGCTGTTTAGATAGATAGATAGATAGATAGATAGATAGATAGATAGATAGATAGATAGATAGATAGATAGATAGATAGATAGATAGATAGATAGATAGATAGTCAATATTAGAGAAATAGCTGTGTTGGTCTATTCAAAAAGTCCAGCAAGGTAGTTAGTAGCACTTGGAGACTAACAAGAGAAGGGTTGGTTGCATGATCTTTTGCAGACACATCTACTTCTTCAGATGCGAGGGGGCCCATCTGAAGAAGTAGACGTGCCCATTGGGCCCCATAGCATCTGAAGAAGTAGACGTGTCTGCAAAATTTCATGCCACCAACCGTTCTCTTGCTTGTCTCCAAGTGCTACTAACTAGCTTGCTGGATGGATGGATGGATGGATAGGTAGGTAGGTAGATCGATCGATCAATCTTAAATGAGAATAACTGAAGGGTTGTGTTTTCTCTATCGGTAGTGTGTCTCCCTTTCTGTAGCTATCTTGAATATTCAGCACACACAATCTAAGGTTTGGTAGGTGTTTAAGGTGACCTACAGATGTTATAATTAATGAAAACATTGACAAGACCCTTAACTCAAGCAGTCCAAGTGTCAGTGTTGGAATATCAGCCTACTCGTGTTCAAGAGAATGTAAATAGATTCCAGGTACTGTAATTGATTTCCCACCCCCCAACAGCTGTTTCCTATTTCACGTTTCCCCTCGTACTTTTTGGACTCTGATCGCTGCCTTTCCCCCCGCTTTTTTAATATAATAATAGACATGGCTTCGTGGCATCCGTATTAAAAATGGGTAATTTTCCTTATGGTCCCTGTCTTCCCGCTGGGTTGATAATGTTTTGATGTATTTTTCTCATGCTCTGATGAGAGCTCTGCTGCTGCTGCTCTGACATATTCATTTGGATGAATAATTATAACGCGCGCAATGTCAAGCCGAAGATGGTAGGGCTTTGTGCGTCATGACAAGTCTAGTAGCCAGTGCAGGTGTCGCACAGCATGATCAGGAGCAGTCAGTGTATTTTGGCTTCGAGGAGACAATGTAGCAACGTCGGAAATCAGCATCAAGGGCAAAGCTACCGCCGCCAATGCCCGTGCCAAGTAAACCAAGAGCTTCCAAAGGCAAGGCCGTAGTACCGCCACTTCCTTGACTTACATACTACTTTCCCCCCCTAATTAGTCAGGAATCTTTGTTGTGTTAATTATCATGTTTTAAAAAAACCCCACATGCATCGATCTGCATTTCATTATTCTGGGGAACCCATATTAAGGCCCCTTGTTTTCCTTTGAATTTACACTTAAACTGTATCCCATAAAATACATTGCGATGGGTCTTCATAATACAGTTGGTGTATTTCTCGCTTCTCATGCTAAGCTTGCACTGCATCAATAACAAACACAAAGGTTTGGATGGCTAAGCAGGAGAGGTTTTTATTTTTGTTTTTGTTTTTTTCCTTTAAAGATTTCAGATCTGAAGCTTTTCTTCTGCCCCCCCCTCCCAGTTGACTGGGGGGCTGCTAAAGAGGGGGTTCAGCTTGAATAAATGACAAATGGAAACCATTTTCCGGGAAAATCTGAAAGAATCATAAATTACTAAGAGAATAGACCTAGCAGGTCATCCAATCCATACCCCTGCTGTGTCAGAACCTGTTCACTGCAGTGCGTTTTTCTCATGTTTTTGTCTTAATCCTCCAATCAATGTAGTGGATATTGCCTAGCCTAGCAAGTCTTTCCCTCCATTATTGAGCTGAAAGGAATTTTAATTTCCTCTTAAGTTTTAGATGTGAACTTTTTTTCCTCCCTGTTCTCAGGAGCATGGAAAATGTACTGTGGATCATGAAAGCAGCTCCAATTGGTGGGCTTGTGGGGCGGATACGTTGTTTAAATGTGCAAATGGGTGGTGCTGGGACAAGCAGCTATTCTACATAAGAACATAAGAGAAGCCTTGCTGGATCAGGCCACAGCCCATCTAGTGCAGCATCCCATTGCACACAGTGGCCCACCAAATGCTCATGGGCATCTCAAGCAGAGACAAGGATGAAACTTTGCCTGCTCTTGAATCCCAGCAAATGGCCTTAGAAGCGTCCCGCTTCCCCCCCCCCACACACACAAGCCTGAAAGATGCACCTAGGCTTTCATTCTAGTAGCCATTCTACTAGCCATTCTACTCTCTAGCCATTTTCTGAATACCCAAATAAATAAGAGAGTATCTGCAAAACCATTAAACACTCTGAAGTATAATACCTGCCAGCTCTGAACTCAAGGGGCCAAGGGCCTATGAGTTTATTAATACGTTTATTAAGTTTATCTTTATTAGGATTTTTATATGCTGCACTATTGCAACTTCTCATGGCAGTGAGCAACATATCGGAGGAAAACAAAGATACATAGCTAGGCATAGGACTAAACAGCAAAGTCCAAATTATAAAAACATCATTTTTAAAAGTTGCTGGAATTTGTCTAAAGTGGGTGGTTGGTGTACCTCTGGGGGGAGGGGAGGAAGAAGAGGAGGAGGAGGAGAGTTGGCTTTTCTACCCTGCTTTTCTCACTCTTTTAAGGGGACAACGCTTTCTATTCTTCACCCCACAACAGCCCGTGTGGTAGGTGGGGCTGTGAGAGCTCAGAAGGAGAGCTGTGACTATCCCAAGGTCCCCCAGCTGGCTTCATAGAGGAGGGTGGAATCAAACCCAGTTAAGAGTCCAGCTCCTTAACCACTAGACCAAACTGGCTCATAGGTTCTCAGGTCCGTGTAGTTGAGAGACACCCTATCCTTGATGGGGTTGTAACACCCCGGAAGGAACAGGAGTAAAATTTTGGGGTGCTCTTGGACTCTTTGCTGACGCTTGAATCTCAGGTAGAGGCTGTGGCCAAGAGTGCCTACTCCCAACTATGTCTGGTGTGCTAGTTGAAGCCTTTTCTGGACAGAGATGACTGGCCACAGTTATCCATGCTCTCTTAATCTCTGGACTAGTACCACCACCCTCAGCAGCAAAGGGGTCCGTCTCCCCCCCCCCCCCGGGGAGGGCCTTCTCAGTTATGGCCCCTAAGCTATTGAGTAGTCTCCCCCTTGAGGTGTGTCTTATCTCCTTCAGTGTACATGTTTAGGAAGGCAGTGAAGATGCGTCTCTTTGCCCTGGCCTTGGGTTAAATGGGGATAAATTTTCCTTTCCCACTTGCAGAATCTGTTGTTTTAATATGTTTGATTTTAAATGTTACCCACCATGAGACCTCTGTGTGTGTGTGTATTTACACACATGGTGGGATTGCACAGCTGTAAGGAAATTCGGGGGGGGGGGGAATTGGTAAGGAAGAAATGTGTTCAGACAAATAATTACAGAAAATAGGTACATAGTTAAACAATTACTAATGGCAGCCAAGGCAGTAATAACTATTAATTGGAAATCGCAGAGAAATGGAAAGTTAACAGAATGGTCTACTTAAATTGGTGAATATGTGATGTTTGGTTTTATAAAGGAAAAAAAGGATGAAATATATGGGAAATGTGATATTGCTGTCCTTTGTATTTGTATGGTCAAGAGTTCTTAACTACCTTTGTCAAAAAACAGGAAGCCCCATCTATACAAGGATTAACATACACAGTCTCCTATTTGGAAAGTCATGGAGTATAAAGAATAATTGAAGAGCCAGAAAGACTGACCAGCTTCTTTTGGGGAATGGAAAGGGAGATGATTTTCTTTTCACGTTTTTGTATTCTTGCAGTGACAGCGGCCAAAATACATGCTTGATGTCTGATATTGCTTGGCTGGTTTTCAAGTTCCCAGAGAAGATGGCTCTGGTTGTAGATCTCTATGGCCCTGCGTTCCCTGTAAACCGGATTATTGTAAGGGGTTCTAGGTGAAGCTGCTTTCTGAAACTCTTAGAAATTGCAGGTAGCCTAAAATGTCACTGAAAGAATTCACACTTGTTCTCTGCTGAGAGAACATAACCAAGGAGAGAAACCTGCAAGTATGTATTCATAAAATGCAGGTGGAATGTAATAGGAAAGCAGTCAGTAACCGAGTAATAGATTTCTTTAAAAAATGTGAAGATTTGCATCTGAATTAGAAAGTATAGTAACGGCCAGATATCCAATATCTTGTAAGAATTTTATGTAATTGCTATCTTAATAACCTCGGCCAAGTGACTATTGATTTGCATTCTTCTTCCTTGCAAGAAGTCATCCAAAGCCTGAAGAGATTAAGGAATTAATATTCCAGCGCTTGCCGCTGCTGAGGCACCAAGAGCTGTAGTGCATGATGGTATGGATCCTGTCTCCATCCTCTGACTTATGAGAATGTGTTTCCTCCATTGCTTGCTGTTGCCTCGGATATGAGACAATGCTTTTCATTTTATTTTAGTATTTCACTGCTTGCTTATGGGCATACTTCCTCAGGTTTTCATGGATGAGTAGTGTTTGGAAAAATGGTGACTGCTACAAAGCACTAGGGTGGATGTGGATATAATTAAATAATTTGGCAATGAAATTGTACTTACTGTTTATTTGTTTCATAACTGGAGGACATTCAAACTCTGAACCGCCTTGGTCTTACAGTTTGAGTGTCAAGATTCTTATCTATTTGCCTGGTTCCATTCCACGCTCCTGCGCAGAGCCAGCTGGGTGACCTTGGGCTAGTCACAGGTCTCTTTCTGAGTTCTCACAGCCCTACCTACCTCACAAGGTGCCTGTTGTGGGGAAAAGAACAGAAGGTTTGTCAGCAGCTTCGAGTCCCCTTAAGGGCAAGAAAAGTGGAGTATAAAAACCAACTCTTCTTCATATACAGCAATACATTGGTTCCAAATTGAATAGAAAAAGAAAAAATATTAAAGATACTCCAAATTCTGATAACTGTAGGGGTAGATTTCAGGTATGGTGAGCTACTGAGACCTTTGAGTGTGTCATTTAAAGGAAAGGGAAATCCAAGAATTCTGTACTTCAGGCCCTAGTATCTTGTGGTATCCTGAAGATGGTGTTTAGGCGTAAAAATGTAGAGGTGCCGTTAAGTCAGGCTTAACTACTGGCAACAACGTGGATTCCTCCATGCGGGTAACCTTGGTAATAATATCAAAGATGTTTGCTGCCACATTTTTACTGAGATGCAATGTACCTTTTGCATATAAAATAGAAACTACACCTAAGCTGCAGCCCTTTCTGATAAGAGTAACTTACACATTTTCTAACCTGACTTTCTTCAAATGCGTAATTTAAACAGTTAATATAATAATTATTGTGGGGTGGAGGACTAAACAAAAATTAAAACTATATAAAATGTTACAAACAACTGCAACAGGATTATAATTACCCAGCACGTAGATTTTATTTTTATTTTATTTATTAAAATATTTATATCCCGCCCCATATCCCAAGATCTCTGGGTGGCTTACGATAAAAATAAATAAATATAAATTCTAGCTGAAAAAGTTGACTAGTTTGTTTCTCGGCATGTCTACATATTACTAATGAAAGCATGAAAAACAGTATTTCCAGAGGAAGAGAGTTCCATAGTTGGGATTACGATGTATTTTGCTCTCAAACATACCTGGAAGGATTAACTACCAGTTAATGAGAAGTTTGCTTCTTATAGTATTTAGGACCAAAGTTATTCATGACTTTTACGGCTAGGAAGAGAACCTTGAACAGGGTCGATGTGGGACTTAAATCATATAGCAGCTATATTATAGGTCATTTGCCGCCCTAGTGCAAAACATTTTTCAGTAATCCATATGTGCTGTTACCAGAATCTGATTAACCTACCCAGTGTTTATCATTGAAGATCTAGGCAAGGGTGTTCAAACTAAGGTCTTTTTTGCACTTAGCTTCTGTGGGATGGTAGCTGCCATTTGCACTGCGAACACCAGCTCTGTCTCAAAGCTACCTGGCACTTGAAGTGCAGATGCTCTCGATCTTGCGGCAATGGACATGCACGCCAGGCAGTTGCTACGGCGATCATGCACCATGGAGCACCAATGTGCGCTGCTGTGCAGCCACCACCACCCCATACAGCCTTTACGTGGAAGTAGGTGTGAAGGTTGCGTCCGAGGCTGTACTATTATAGATCTGGAGCAATAACAGCTATTGAAGATTGGGACTGTTGTGCGCACTGGAAGCTACTCTGAGATGGAAACGTCTCCATGTTATGTGGATGCTCCATGCCTGAGTGTCCCTGGGCTGTGCCCATCATCAAAGTGCAGAAAGGCCCAGATTTTTTATTAGTTTTCTTCCTAAGCATGTTAAAATATCAGAGTACATGGGATGAAATTCAGAGATCCCATCTTGCATTTAGAAGATACCTGCTACTTGTGGAAGGCTATGCAAGAGCTAGCAGTACATGCTTGTTACATGGACTTCATGATCTCTTGCACAATTTTTTGTATTTGGACTCAGCTCTGTGCTCCTTGTCACATTCAATAGTAGATGTGGTGCATCATTCTATGCATTCAGTCTAAAATCATGAAGCAGCATATTGGTTATTTATTCTTTGCTGAGTATTTCAGCGCAAATAAGAATTGGACTCGGGCGAAATACTTAAAGTGGAAATATTCAAGCAAACTGGATGCGGCATAAAAATAAGTGACAAATTTTATGTGATTTGCATGACAAAGAGATTTGGCTGTTTTTAAAGTAAAGATTCATATATATGTATGGAAAGTCAGTTGGCAACATCAATGAAGTGTATAAGATCAGATGAGCAGACCACTTTAAGGGCAGATTTGGCCATATTTTTAAGGAACATCATTTTAAAAATTGCAATTAGTATTAAAATTAATTGGATTTCAGTATATATCTGTGGGTTCTAATCCCTTGATGTTTCTTTATTTCTTCTGGAAACCCTTTGAATTCCCTAAAGATAAAGATAAAAATGATTATTAGAGGATTTATCTATATGTGATGTAGGGAGATGTGAAAAATCAAAATGGAAAGTATCTGTTGCAAGTACCAGAAAATTATGCTATTAATTTAAGTGTCATCAGAGCACAAAAGATCACATTCCAAGACAGTGTGAAAATTATTAAAATACTGGAAATAATAGTACTTAAGATGAAGATATTATACTTTAAGATCTGGTTAAGTGACTGACACTATTATATCACTTCAGGTATTATAAAAGTAACAAAATGCTTTTAAAGATAATAAGCGTTACATTTTCAGATTGGCAGTATTCACACTTTTCTGCTTAAGTGGTTGTTCACTTTAATATCATTTAATAACGGGGGGGGGGGGGGGGGAATCCAGCATTTTCTTTCCCAAGTTTTTCCCTTTTTAAATGTTTTTCATGTGTCTAAAATAAAAGCTGTAGAAGGTGTTTTAAAAGTATCCAAAACTTTACCTGTGTCTTTTGACATTCAGGGTAAAAAAATAAAATACAATTCCTTAAAGACCTGCATTTGTGTATTACTCTGGGCTTTTTCCATTAGGGCTTAGAACCCTTCTAAGACCCCATTAGGAACCCGATTAGTACCTGATTGGTACCAATTGGGAAGGCCCTGTCCACACCTGGACCCCATTGAAGGCCCCATCTGCAAGGCCCTGTCCTCATGAGAGCAGGGGAAATCCAGGCCATTAAATCTGGATTTCGTGTGGACCTGATTAAAGGTGTCCACCATGGGGTCTTCAGGCATCTTCAAGATCCGAATCTCCAGGAAGACCCCATCTCAAAGAATCTGGATCTTGGAACTGTGCGTGATAAAAGGGGATCTTCCAAGGTATAATTTCAGCGCTTCAGAACCGAGTATTGCAAACCTCTGCCCCTTAAAAACACTGCAGTCCTACAATAACTCTGTGCCTTCTACCATAATGCAAGTTCAATATATGATACAAGTTTTGGTCGTACAAAGGCTGTACCAGATGTCTCTATTTATCCTGCCAAAGGACTTCAGGGTCTCAGAGAGTCTATTTTTAAAGCACCTTAAGTGTAACAGACGACTAACCACAGGAGTCTCTCTCTTTTCCGCTTGAAATGTGAGTCAGCAGTTGTTTCTTAGCACGGCTTACTTGGGAGAAAAGCCCACGACTGTCACAAGATTTTACTAGATGGGATTGTAATGGGACTCCTTTCGGTTAGCCGTTTCCTCAGTTCCTAATGCAGTGCTGCGTTCCAAATTAGCTGATGATTTAATAGGTTCCATTTGTGCAGGAGAGTTCTAGAGGTTTTGCAGTTCAGTTCTAATGGTAGTCTTATAAGTAGATTGTAGAGGTACCTTTTTTCCTTTTTTACTGGATACCAAATAACCTATGCGCTGGAAGTTATGTGGGTTTAAAAAACAACTTTATGAAATATGTCTTTCTTTTTAGTATTGAATACTTTGCATCTATTTTTCTTTAAAGTAGATTGGATAGTGGATTGTAATTTAGCCAAAAAAACTACAGTATTTGTGTGGCCCACTCACAATGCAAAAGTGTTTCAGGGGGAAAATTCCACCCATGTTTCTGCCACATATTTCACAGTTGGACATGTGCTGGACTTTAAAATACTAGAATAGCCTGTTCTCTGTTGCCATTGGTAAAATGCCATCTATGAAACTCGTTACAATTTCCTTCTTTCTCAGAGCTCCTTATTAAACATTCACAGCCAGTTCTTGGCAGTATTAGAATCACTGAAGGAGTTCTGGAATGCTTTAGATGAAATTGATGAAAAGACCTGGGTGCTGGAGCCAGAAAAACCTGCACGAGGTGCCACAATGCGAAGGATTGCACTTGGTAAGAATACTAAAGGCAGATTTTTTTTTTAAAAAAAATCTTATCTATTGCTTTTAGATATATATTACACAAACTTAGCACATAAGACATCACTCATAACAACAAGATCAAACTCCACCCCTTAATTCTCACAGGGCACAGGTAAGTACGTCCATAATTTCAGTAGTCCTTCTTTCATCTCCAGCAGTAAGGGCGAATTTGGACATTCAGACTTGAACTGAATATGGGCGCATTTGAAGATTGACATTTGAATTTGAATTGAATGCTTCAGAACATTCACACGAATATTTGTTACATTTGTGAACCTGGGGAGGTGGGAAAGCGGCTGGCCCAGTCACATCTTCAATGGATCCGGAGTGGATTTGAAGTGGATTGAGAGCAGATTTGAAGTGGATTCAGGGCGGATTTGACACATTCAGAGCAGACAGGTCGCGGAGTCATATGGGAGACATGCAATTCATATCAAACATATTGAATCCGAATCCTACCTCATTTGAAGGAGATCAATTTGAAACAGTACACATTATGAATCAAATAAACTCATGCATATCCCTAGTACGTAGCGTATGCATAGCGTATGTCTACCTATGGGGTGCTTAATGGGATCAAGAGTGTCTGTGCAGAAACACTCTTGGACTGTACCTTAAGGTCATGGTTAGTTCTTAGTGGGCTGATATCCACAGAGCTCAGTCCCAAATCATTTCACTGAAATCTATTGAGGGTGTGCTGGAGTTTTGCCTCCTACCCCCTCCCCGGTCAGGAAAAAAAATTAACCAGAGGAAAAGCAAGGCAAGGCTGCAGCTTTATTATTTACCAGGCTCGCCATAATCAGTGGAGTTGCACCTTCTGATTCTTAAAGTATGCTTATATAGAAATACAGAATGAGCAGATCATAATAGGTGTGCTATAGTCATACATAATCATATTCTTGATTGACATACTACATTCAGGAATGCAGAAAAACATAACATTATTACAGTAACGCCTAAAATATACTGATAACAGAGCAGCCTGGAACAAGAGAAGTTTTCTCTACTTCAGGTCTTCAAGGTTAGCTGCTGCTTTGACTAAATTCATCCTATCTGTGTTCTCAGCATCTTCTGCTTAGTTGTGCATATTCTACTAACTGCTTTATGTCACTCATTGCTTGGTTCCAAACTCCCATAATCCTCTTCACAAAGCTCCTCTTTGGCTTCACAACCCTGATGCCCCACAAATTCTCTAGATCACGTTTAGCAACAGACTGTCTGGCATACTTTGGGCGCTGGTTGGCCATGCCTGGACCGGGCAAGGGAATGCATTTCAGGCGTCCCCGTGTCATTCCTCGCAATGCGGGACAGGTACGGGTTGGGTGCGGATGGTGGTATCCCCATGAGAACCATGCCAAACCCTGGTAGAGGGGAGCAGCGCCCCCTCCTTTCCACCCTCTCTCCTCATTGGCAGGCGGACTGATGCCACCTCACCCTGTGCCGCGTTTCCCCCTCCCTTAGCGGCACTGACAACCAGGACTGGGGTGGGAGGCACAGAAACAAGTAAAAATAAAGCTTCATTGATAAAAATCACTTTTAATTTTTTAAAAAAATGCCGAAAGCCACTATGAGTTTTAGCAGTGGTAGGCGCTTGTGCAGTTTTGTGTACCTCCACTCCACTGGGGACCGCAAGAACAGCCGTAAAGTGAAAATCAAGCCTTTATTTATAATCGCCTTGCAGATCGGGGAAACGGGGGTTTCAAATGGAACAGAAATCAAGCCGTTACGCAGCCTGCCTCGGCATTCTTGAAATGTGGCTGGAATTACCTCTGTGGAAATGGCAGAAAATTTAAAAACCAAGCCGTTCTCCAGCCTGCCTTTGCAATCGACATTTTAAAAAGTCAGCGGCTGCGATCTTCAGTGGACAGGGCAGGGACAGCTAGCACAACCCACCTCCCAATGACGTGAGCGCAAATCTCCTCCCTTCTAGACCGCTAGCATTTCCATGTGCATCCCCAGCTCAATAAGCAATGCGTACTGGTCCCCCAAACCGTGCTGAGACTCGTTTTTTTAGATATTGAATTTGGCACCCTTCTGGCACGGTTTGGGGGGTGGGGTGTTGGCACACTTTTCGCATACCAGATCCAAAACTCATCCCGTGCTCAGAACCGTACCAAAGTTGCATGGGGACAAGCCCGAAGTTGAACTAGTTTTGGGTCCCCAAACCTGTTTGGATAATTACTATAGTGCCCACTTTTAGTACTGTCCAGCATCAATAAGAACACCTGCTGTCTGTCTGTCTGTCTGTGTGTCTAACTATAAATGGCACCTGTAAATATGTGAAAGAAAAAGGTGTAATTATGCATGTATGTGTATAAGTCTGTTTTTGTGTGTCTGAGAGAAAGTAGAAAGTAAGAAAGAAAGAGAAATGGCAATGAACAATTTGGATGATTGATATTTGATATAATTAACGTGAATAATTTGTTCTGGGTCACAGAAATGTACTTTTTAGAACTGACAAGCAAAAGCTTGTGTTTTTGCAGATAATGTTCTTTTTGATGTCGTTTGGATGGGCAAGAATGAAATATTTTTATTATTATTATTTCTAAACTGCTACATTTATGTGTGCATCGATTACAGGAAAGAATGTTTCAATTAATATAGAAGTAGACCCCAGACACCCTACCATGTTTCCTGAATGTTACTTTCTTGGAGCAGAGCATGGTAAGGCTTTTCCTCTTCCTCCTCCAGTGTCAATCAGATAAGCTTTTCTGTTGCAGAATCTTCCATTTATGCTTGCCACAGGTTTACCTGACTGTTAATTGTGTATAGTTAACTGAGGTGGGTCAAGTTAGGACCACATCATTGATCATAATTTTTAGAAAATGCTTTGAGCACGTCGCTCAGGAAAAAACCTGAGGATTCAACACATTATAAAACAATTTTACACTGTTTAAATTATTGCCAAGCTTTGAGTTGCAACAACTGTCTAAAAGAGGACAGTTTTTCAAGGAAACATCCCAACTCTCCATCACTGGATGGAACAAAACCTATAAGTCTATTGCATTTAGCGGAGAGGAGAAAGCAGGCCTCTCTTTAATCTAGTGGAAAAGCCTGGTTAAATTGTTGAGTAAATGTGTTGATTTTAGCCAATATATCGGGGGAAAAACCAGTCCAAAGGTGCAGCTTATCTCTAACAAGTATGTCAGTGGTTGCAAAGAAATGTATTTCTTAGGATGCCCATAGCCTTTGTTCACACACAAAAGCTATGCCTAGAGTCATGGTAAGTACATAACTATTCCTTCCATTGCACATTTGCTCTGTAAAGGCTGACTCTCGGTCGGGTAGCAATTTTATATATCTTTATATTTGGTAGAGTGGTAGCGTTGGTTTTACTTTTTAGATTAAAACTCTGTTATTCCCTTTCATTTCCCTTTTCCTACTATTAAGTTTGATAATAATGTTGCCTCCTTCTTGGTGCTGCAGCAGACAGCTCCTTCCCCCATTCTGCCTCGCTATCAGTGGGTTACAGTATCTGTTTAGAACTCCGACCTAACTTGGCTCACTCTGAAAACAGAGCACTCAGTTGAAGCTTCTTTAAAATAACAAGAAAACAAGTTTATTGTGTACAGCTTTCTTAATAATAAACAGGTAAGTTCACTATGTCAATCACAGGTCCATTCACCCTTCTGACTGAACTGTCCCCAGCTTCCTCACTTAGCCCAAGGATTCCAATCGTTTTCAGATTAATACCAGCAGCATAAGTAACACATAACCATTTCAATTCTTTTACTTTCTAAACACCGTATATTCACTAATGACTCAGGACTCTATTCCCCAGCTTCCCTCAGGACAGCTTAGAGCCCGTTTCCCTCCTAGTTAATCCCCTCTGGTCAGTTAACCCCAGGCAGAGAACACTAAATGTTCCGTCAGGCTCCCTTAAATATGGGCCTGGCTGGTGAGCTGCAACCTGATTGGTTAATGCTCCACCAGGATTCTATTCCACCCTCTCTCCTGGAGAGCTGGAATAGCCCCCTCCCTTTACCAACTCACCATTTCTAAATAATGCACTTTGATGACACTTTTAACAGTATAGACAAATAGTTTTCGCCACACTTTGTAATTTAACCAAAATAACTTAATTTTGGGTTGAGGGGTCCTAGCGGGCACCACAACCTCAGTGCTAAAGAATGCTGCATGCTGCAAAGTGATTTATGAACTGAAAGGTTAAGTAGAAGCCTAGGTGTTAAGAATATTCTGTCTCCAGGACTCTGCATCAAGTTGTAAAATTAGCTACTGGTCCAGATTCAATATTCCATGCTTGGCATGTAAAGACTAAAGGACTTGGGATCGGAAACACCTGGAAGACCATTAGGATCTTCTGAGGAGGTTCTGGGTCATTTTCCAGTCGACATTCTTCATGGTCACACCTACACTTCGGAATGTTCTGTCCTCTTTGTCAGATAGATATTCCTTTTGTGAATGTTTTTTCATCTCACCCATTTTTTAATTTTTATATTTCTTTCGTTAACTCCTTCAAGGTTTGGAATTAAATAAATAAATAAAGCCGGCAAAAAACTTCAGAATGTACGTTGTATCCTCCTAAGGCAGCGGTTCTGAACCTTCCTAATGCCGCAACCCCTTAATGGAGTTCCTCATGTTGTGGAGACCCCCAACCACGGGGGCGGAGCAGCTGGGAAATGGGAGGGAAGGGCGGTGGGGGACTTGTCGCGACCCCTCTGAAAGGGTAGTTCGACCCCCCCAAGGGGTCCCGACCCCCAGGTTGAGAACCATTGTCCTAAGGTAACTCCTGGCAGTCGCTCCTGGTCACATGGAAGTTGTTATTTTAACACATTACTGTTTGGGGTTTTTTTTTCCTTTCCAGTGGTAAATCCCTTGAAAAGCAAGCTGAACAACAACATCCACTTGTGGTAAGTATGTTCTACTATACATTATTTAAATATACCTTGGGGCGAGATTCCTAAACAGGCCATTTTCCCCGTTATTAAACCTGTAAGATCATCCAGAGATTCTTCTGAAGATGCCACAGATTACTAAGTGTGTTAAAGCTGCCTAGGGTTGGGCCTTTTTGGTGGTGACCTCTTTCTTTTGGAATGGTCTTCCTCTGACATTACATTATAATTGTATCTTTTACATGCTTCCAGACTTTTTTTAAAATCCAAACTTTCTCAGTGCATATGCATTTTCCTCTCTCAATGTTTTTAATTATGGGCCCTTTTTGCACTTGGCCCCATAGTCACTGTGGGAGAGCTCCAAGATGGAGGATTTGCATGGTGAAGGAGCAGTTTCCTATCCAGAAATAGATCCTTCTGTACAGAAGCTCCCTCCATGGCAACTACACGTGGTGTGCATTTAAGTGCCCCATGTGTATGCTTACTTTGATCTGTGCCAGGGCTGATAAAGCTGTGGACAGGCCTATTTGCACCTCTCAGGAGCTTTCAAGGTGCATTACAGTTATCCACGGTTATCCATGCTCTGGTAACCTCTAGATTGGACTATTGTAACACACTCTACATGGGGCTGCCCCTGAAGACGGTCCGGAAGTTGCAGCTAGTGCAAAATGCAACCACCAGAGTGCTGACTGGAACACCTAGCCGGATACATATCACGCCGGTCCTAAAAGAATTGCACTGGCTGCCAATTCACTACCGGGCCCAATTCAAGGTGTTAACCATGACTTATAAGGCCCTAAATGACTTGGGCCCCAAATATCTAAAGGAACGCCTTCTCCCATACCGACCTGCCCGTGCCCTAAGATCTGCAGGAGAGGCCCTCCTGGTTGTCCCACCACCTTCAGCAGCAAGGCTGGTGGGCACCCAGGAGAGGGCCTTCTCGGTAGTGGCCCCCAGGCTGTGGAATAGTCTCCACCTCGAAGTGGGTGACCTTGGGCTAGTCACAGCTCTCTTCTGAGCTCTCACAGCCCCACCTACCTCACAGGGTGTCTGTTGTGTGGAGAAGAATAAAAAGCTTTGTCAGCCGCCTTGAGTCCCCTTAAATGGGTGAGAAAAGCAGCGTAGAAAAGCCAGCTCTTCTTCCCCATCTGCTGCCTTCACAGTCCATTGTCTGCCAGCCAAGCCCTGATGTCCTAATACTGCATTCTCCTGCCACTCCATTAGTGGTACTAGGTAGGATCTTTCCAGGCCACTGGTCTGCCGCACTTCATGTCCTCATTGGTTCATAACATTATACACGAGTCCCTACTATATTTTCCCTATTTTCCCCAGGGATCCGGAAATCAGCTTACTACAGAATTTAAAAGAGGTTTTGGAACTTGATTTTCCATCTCGAGAGACTCTAGAAAAGTCTGTAAGTTTATTTATTTGTTCTATAAATTGTCCTATAATTTATTTTTATAACCATGCTGAGAGAAGCGAACCATACAATAGCAAAGAAGTGAAAATTGCTAGTGTGTGTAGCGAAGATATCAAATGGTTTCTGTTATTAATAGGTGTTAAAGGCTTCATAAATGTTCAAATCACTTACCTCTTTTTATGTTGAAAGGCTACGAGGCTGTAATGTTTTCAACCTGGATTTGTTTATTGGATATGCATTTGTGTAAAATGTTTTCAATAAGTAAAGAACCACTTGAAATATGATAGGCATTGCTTATATGAGGGTAGAAAATATAGAAGAAACAAAATGCACCTTTGAAGAGTTTCATTACAAATTTTCTTCTTAGTGTATTAGAAAATTCCTGCACCCGTTCTACTGATAACTTAGTGTTATTTTCTGCACCAGTTAAGATTCATATTTTTGGAAGGCCTCAAAAGTTGGTACTCACCAGTTAAATCCTTCTGCCCTGCCTTTCTCTGCCAAGAGGTAGTCCACTTCACTGTAAAAACTCTTCTGCTCCAAACCATTATTGCTTCAGACCGACGAGTTTGGAATTTCCCCTCCTTCGTTGTTTGCAAGATTTCCAAGGCCATTTGAAGGCGTTCTTCACACCTGCCCGCATTTCAGATATTTGGTCTTCAAAGTCTTCCTGAAGACTTGGCCCTTTTTGTTTTCATAAGATAAGCATTCAGGCTAGTCAAGGAGCTTGAAGATTCTTCAGCCACTTAGTGTCACCCTGTCCTCTGAGAGGGATGTTTTGCTACTCAGGCTTTCCTTGCCTTCCAGTGACAACCTCAGTGTAGCAGCCAGTGTCCAGCCACATGGTGCCTGGATGTTGAAGGCCCACACGATTCGTAAACGGGCTTTTGAGAAAGGTTCAGAGGTGACAAGCTCAGTTGATCTCCAGAGATCTTTTTTGTCCACAGATAGTTTGGTTCTCTCCTTTAGCTTCTACACCAATCGAACCACCCATCCAGATTGCCCCAAGAAGCAACCTTCTCTTGCAACAGGGTATCTCTCATCTAGACCTGTCATGGCTCAGTGATGCTGAACATCTATGAGGCTATTGTTGTGAAGGATATATAATGACAGTTTGGTCTAGTGGTTAGGGAGCCAGACTCTTATCTGGGAATAACAGGTTTGATTCCGCCCTCCCCCATGAAGCCAGCTGGATGACCTTGGGCTAGACACAGCTCTCTTCTGAGCACTGTTTGATCTAGTGGTTGAGGAGCCGGACTCTTATCTGGGAATACTGGGTTTGATTCCGCCCTCCCCCACAAAGCCAACTGGGTGATCTTGGGCTAGTCACAGCTCTCTTCTGAGCTCTCACAGCCCCATCCACCTCATAGGGTGTCTGTTGTGGGGAGAACAGAAGGTTTGTCAGCCGCATTGAGTCCCCTTAAATGGGTGAGAAATGCGGGGTAGACAAGCCAACTCTTCTTCTCTCACGTCCCCACCTACCTCACAAGGTGTTTTGTTGTGGGAAGAATAGACAGCTTTGTCAGCCGCTTTGAGTCTCCTTAAATGGGTGAGAAAAGCAGGGTTGAAAAGTCAACTCCTCTTCTTAGAAGGCATTTTTGTGTTGGTGTACAACCCAGAAATTAGACCCATCAGACTCTAACGAAATCCTTAATTTCGTTTAGGAGGACTTATGAAGGATCTACATTCAAATACTCTACAAAACAAGTCTTTTCAGTAATGCTGGCGTTCTCCCCAGTCCCAGCAAATTCAATAAACATTTTCTTGTTAAGATCCCACTAGAAGATTCCCCACTTGGGGGTCTCCTGCCTGGTACTTTCAACACTAAAGGAGACACACTTGGAGTCTCTGAGGGAAATTTTGCTTAGGTTCCTCACCAGCTGTTGCTTGGGCTCACAAGGTTTCAGACCCAGCAGCTCTCTCCATGGCTGAAACCCTTCGTTATTTTTCTCTGGGTTCAACTATCCTTTAAACCCAAGGTGGGTTCTTCCTTCTGCAGAGCCCAAAGAGACTAACTTGCTGCCTTTCTGCCCCATGCAAAAGCATAGCTTGGAAAGGAGATGGCATTGCTAAATAATATTTCATCACATAAGACGGTAATGGAAAAAAACAACACCCTAATTGTAAGAGTACCAAACATGTATAAATAAATGGCCATGTTTTTCGGGGGGGGGGGCAGTTAAAAAAGGTGAATGTATTTCTCCCTGCAATTACTGTAAGTGGAGAAATGCTTTTTCTAAATACTACCTTCCGTCTTTCCATCTATGATTCATATTTGAATAGCTGCTGCATAGATGATCTGTGGTCCATCCCAAAGCCTTGGGAGCCCTACTTCAGATTTTCTGTTGCTTGGGAGACGCAGTGAACTTCCAAGGGAGGTTGGGCATTTCATCCAGGAGACTCTTAACCACTGGGCCACCAGAGAGCCTAGGTAAATTTAACCAAAAGTGTGGGAACTCACTGAATGCAATTGCATTCTGTATTTTGAAGGACTTCTCTGTGGATTGTGGGATCTGTTATGCTTACCGTCTTGATGGAGCCGTTCCAGACCAAGTTTGCGATGACTCTCGCTGTGGCCAGCCTTTCCACCAAGCTTGCTTGTATGAGGTAGGGTCATATCGTTGTCCATTGTCATGTGGTTTCTAGGATCGTGCAGCCAGAAATTGATAGGTATAGCTGGAAGATCAAGGGGCCTTCCAAAGAGAAATTAGAGGAGCCACCTATTCTTAGTTTTCAGTGCGGCTGGAGAATTTTTGTTTGTTTCTCTCTCAGGTTATTCTGCTGCAGGTATTGAAATGTGAAACTATGTGATGCAGCCCAAAGCTTTGAAGACTATAAAATCTATCATCCCTTTTTGCCACACTGGCTGTGGCTGATGAAAGCCAGAACTCTTTGGAGAAGACTGATACTGGAGAATATCAAATAGCCTTGCTCGTGGAATGTACTAAATCCAGTATTTGGCTGGGGAAGAAAGGAAGTTGCCATCCATTCTTCACAGGTCGCTCTTGGGCCACCTAGTGTATCATACGTAGACATACACCCTGGCTTCCCAGAGGTTAAAGAAACAAAAAGAGGGCTTTGCAGTCTCTCAAGCGCTCTAATTCATCCCAAGAAGAAAAGTCTAGCCAAGATACTGTGTTGAAGGGTCTTGAGTAAGTTGAATAATGCAGCTAATGGAGGAACAAATACTTGAAGCTTTGTTTTCTGTGCAGATGTTAAGAGAAGTACCTACTATGACACCATAGTAGATTCTCATTGTGTACAAATTAACTAAACTTCCCTGGGCATTCCTCTGCTTCCAGGGTAATTCAGCCTAACCTAAGGCCCAGCCCTCCTTTGGCTATGACCACTGCAATACAACAGTGTTGCTTATGATACCAAAGGGTGCTCTGCTCATTGGGGAGGGTATTTTTCTTCCTTCCAGGATTAAAGAGCAAACAGTACCCAGTGGAAATGCATGATGCCAAGGGCAGCATTTATATCACTCTTAAGTCTTCTCTGCACTTTCCTTCCAAGAGCCGTTTCAGATGTTCCTGGCGAGGCTCGTCCGCATGCTGCCATCCCAGAGATCATTACAGCTTCCCCGTTCTTTACTTGCCATCGACAAGTAAAATCTTGTCCACAGCTTGATTGGGAGCAGCTGGTGACCTTTTGGCCAACAGCATTTGTGTACTTTTCTGAGTGAGAAGCTGCAAGTGGGCGGGACAGCACAAGCTGCACACCGTGGGCCAACTGCCATGGCAATTTCTGGGCATTGGCTGGTTGTTGCTATGGCGATCAGGCCTGCCCAGGCTGGGCTGGGCCATCCACACTTCAAGTGCTGCTGATCCCGGTTGGGGACAGTGTCAGCACTTGAAGTGCAGACGCTTCCCCCTGCACCTGATCTCAGTGGAATGGTGTTATACCCTTCCACTAAGGAAAATGCAAACAGGCCCTTTGAGTTCTTGCATCTCATTGACAGCGAGAGCAATCATGGCTTAGTTTCCTGTCGCTGAGAACTGCCAAAATGTGACAAACTGTGCTGCTTGAACTCTCTTAATGTCCACAAGCACCGGGTAGTCATCCTGCAGACCCATGCTAAAAAATGTTAAAGGCATATTTGGGCTGTCAACTAAGTGGTAGCATTGAAAAACACCGAAGATTAATGATCTTTGCCGTGTTTGAGCTTTGCCACAGTCTTGTGCTGCGATTTACACAGGGCCCCTCTGGTCTGCAACTGAAGCAGTTAATAAAGCCTTGTCTTTTATCTCTAGTGGCTGCGTGGACTCCCTTCTACTCGGCAGAGTTTTAATGTGATATTCGGTGAATGTCCATATTGCAACAAGGTAAGGAAAACTAGAATTGCTGATCACATTTTTTTTTTCAAAATAAACAGAAAGTTAACATGAATCTTCAAGCAGAATTTTCTATCTGAAAACAGGAGGGTTTTTTTGCTAGGGGTGAGGGGGAACCCTAGATCGACTAGAAGCTACATTAGAAAAGCAGAGAACCACTTAAAACAATACTAGAAACAAAATGCAAGCATTTTATTAATATTACTTTCCCAACTTTCACTTTGAAAAATAATCATTTCAGCAAATCACACTGAAAATATCTAAGAAGAAAGTCTGAAATGGAATTTCGAAGGACCTGTATTACCATCTCTGCAATCTGAAAGCCCTAAACCGAGAAGAGACGTTATCAAAAGAAATGCAGAGAAAGTGCTATTAAGGTGAGGAGGACCCCAATGGCCATGAAATACTGATGGAGTTCTTCACGTAGCAGCGGCTGAAGTGTGTTGAACCTTGCAGAGTTCGTCGGGGTCTGAAGGTGTTCTGGTCGACCGGCCGGTAAATAGGCATCGGCATTAGCAGCGTTCTCTATGGATTGTTCCTTTACTCTCTGAAAGCGCATGTGGACACACGATCTCAGCGGTGATTCTGTACTTTCCTGAGGAAGAAGAAAACAAACCTTCATGCTCCAGTATTTTTGAATTAAAAGAGAAAAACAAACATTGACGCTTGGACTCTGCTCTGCCAAGTATGATGCTTCTATGATTTCCTGATTCTGTAATTTTCTATGCATCAATGCACCGAGAGCAATTCCGGGGTGTCGGTGTGTTGCTGCAGCATTTGGAAAAGGCTTTTTTTGGATCAGGAAAACCGTGCAACACCCATCACTGCGCACCTTTTATGAGGGCTAAATTGGATTTGTAATGATCTCAACATAGCAGCTAATTTGGGACAATAAATTAGTACACAGAATTAATCTTTCAATAAACATTTTGTGCTGCCAACGCCAAGCTTTGTGCCAAAATATTTTACACCCAACATTTGCTGTGTTAGATTAAGACATTCGGCTTCCTTTTTTGGTGAGCATTTTGGGAACTACCTGGCCTGCACTGAGAATTCTCTGGCCATGTCTGCGCTGGGTCAGTCACTGAACTAGCAGGACAGCTTGACCACTCTGCCTGCACTAATGCCGGTTCTGGACCAGGTGGGAACAACTTCTGTGCTGTGCTGTAAAGAGCAGAATGGATTCATAGAGGACTAGTATATCAATAGGTACTGCAATGGATGCCTAAGTACCCTTTTGGGTGTGAGAGAGAGCTAGAATGCCACTCAAGGTAATTTATTTAAATTTATTACTTACTTGCTTACAAAGCATAAAATGAATACACTAAACACAACAACAGTGCTTGAAAGTGGGGTGGGGAAGCAGTATCCTCAGTCAAAGGCCAAGGGGAACAGGTGTGTCTTTGTAGAGAGTCAACAGTAGGTGAGGGTTACACCCATGTCTTCTGCTGAAGAATTCCCAGATGGGCTGTGGCCTGACCCAGCAGGGCTCCTCAGATGTTCTTATGGGGCTGGACACTAAGGGGGGAGCACGAATGCAATTTTTGGGATTCGATTTGAATATCTGAAGATTCAAATTGATTTGAATGTTTAAAATTCAAATATATTCACATTCGAGTTGAATCAAATACATCAGGATCGTATTTGAAGATACGAACGTCGACAACATTCAAAGCTGTCCGTATGCATCTGTACACATCCCGGTTTTGTCCCGTAGGCATCCCACTTTCATCCCATACGTAACCGTACAAATGATTCGAAAATTCATTCAAATGTTAAATTTGAACGTATACACATTAGATTCAAATTTGAATGTCTGAATTCAATCAAATTTTGAATGTTTAGAATACATGTGCGCATCCCTCCCGGATACACACAGGAAGAATATAAGAGGAGCCCTGCTTGATCAGGCCACAGCCCATCCTGTCCCACACTGTGGCCCACCAATTGCCCATTGGCATCTCAAGCAGAGACAAGGGCAAACCTTCTCCTAAGGTTACTCAGAAGACTCTGCTTTTCATTCATTCTCTTTCTTCAACTGCATTGCAAATCACCCACACAAATGAAACGTTACACATTGCATTGTTACCTTATTTGCCTTGCAGGGAGAGATTTCTACTCATAAACCAGTTCAAGTATTCCATCAGAACAACCCCTTTGAGAACCTCTGAAGAGAAGAAGCAGAACAGTTGGCTTTTCTACCCCACTTTTCTCACCCATTTATGGGGACCCAAAACACCTGACAAAGTGTTGTCTATTCTCCTCACAACAGACCCTCTGTTAGGTAGATGAGGCTGTGAAAGCTCGGAAGAGAGCTGTGAGTAGCCCAAGGCCATCTAGCTGGCTTTGTGGAGGCGTGCAGAATCAAAACCCATGACGTGACATGAGTCCGGCACTCTAAACACAAGACCAAACTGGCTCCCATGAAATCAAAGGCTGTGTGTGGGCAGGATGGAATAGCAGCAGAGTCTAGACGTTGCAGAACATGCAACAAAAAAGTGCTCACAAGAGTGTACACACCAAAAAACACTCTTTACTCACGAAGGAATTCAATCACTCAGTCACCAACCTCTCTACACAACACATACCACAAGCACTAGGAAACAGATTAAATACACACAGGGATGCTCCAATGAGAAACTGCACTCAAAAACAGAAATCACCAGTACTCGGAACTCATGTTCACTCAACACATAAACCAGAAGCCTTCCTCCCTGTAGCAACTGAGCAGGGAAATGTGTCTAGAATATTGCAAGATCACCCTTGGAGTTTGGGCAAGAAACAACACCAATGATCCACTCCAGTCCACTGACTTGCATGGAGAGGCCAATTATCCATTCAAGTCAATGCATTGTCAGGTGGAGTGGTCAGCTCGATGCAAGCCAATAGAGGATTTGGCAGCAACCTAACAGTAGCAAAACCACAAGGCCATATAAATCACGGAGGGGTGGGAGCTCAACCGGTGATCCATGTTACTCCAAAACTTACAAACCAAAACTATAGGCGAGTACATGCAAAAGTAAGCATTCTGAAGGCCTCAATAACCTTGTTATTTGAGGCAAGTGGTATCAGATATTACTCAGAAGTAGTCTAGACCAGCTGTTCTCAACCTTCCTAATGCCGCGACCCCTTAATGGAGTTCCTCATGTTGTGGAGACCCCCAACCACAGGGGTGGAGCAGCTGGGAGATGGGAGGGAAGGGTGGCAGGAGACTCATCACGACTCCTCTGAAAGGGTAATTCGACCCCCAAAGGGGTCCCGACCCCCAGGTTGAGAACCACTGGTCTAGACCTTTTTACAAGGAACAACCACAACTTACTTTTGCATTTAACGGCACCATTCAACAATGAATGCAAACTGCTCATGTGTCAGGCAGAGGTCTGAAGGACTTCACAAGTGCTTACCTTACTAATGCTTCTATTGAAAACATCAGTTGGGGCAGCAAGTGGCTTTCGGCCAATTTCAACAGGCTAGGAAAAACAAAGAGCCAACTAATAACTGGCTTTAAAACCACATAATTCACACTGTTTCTTTGTGTACATCATTTCTGTCTTCACTCTGACATTAGATTAAAATGTTAGTGGTCTATCCATACAAATTAGATGCAGAGCTTTAGAAGAACTAGCCTATGGAACATGGCCTGAGTCACCAGAAACATTGTATTAAAAAAGACACTGCTGCTTCTTTGAACTTCAGGATGTTTTCATTTTGGGAACCACAACTAGACCTCTGGCCTCTGGGCCCAGAAATCAACCACAGCCTCCGAAGGCCGTGGAATATCTATCAATTCTAAACATTCTGCCAAGTAACAATATGACGACTAAAGGCTTACGCAGCGCCAGCATGAATACATTTTATTAATGGCGGCGGAAGCATAAACTTGGAACTTGTTTCCTATGCATGAGTGCGCATAAAGATCTTTATGCTAGTGCAACAAATGAATTTTTCAATCTTCTTCCTACGGATGGTTGCTAGTAGCTTTATGAAAACATGCAAAGTTCATGATCTTCTCAAGTATGTCTTTTAAATCATATTTGGCAGTACTGAAAAAGGAGAACAAGACTTATTATGGCCATAGCCATGGTAACTTTATGCAAGGTGTGGGCAATGGAAAAAGAAGAGGAGGAGTTGGTTTTTATACTCCATTTTTCTCACCCTTAAGGGGACTCAGTGGCTGACAAACCCTCTGTTCTCCCCATAACAGGCATCCTTTGAAGTAGGTGGGGCTGAGAGAGCTAGAAAGAGAGCTGTGACTAGCCCAAGGTCACCCAGTTGGCTTCTTTCAGGAGTATGGAATTGGGAGACTACCAAATAAGTCAGACCCGCTAACAACATGACCAAACTGGCCCATTGTGTAAGCAGATCATAATTTTTTTACTTGATTTTGCCACCTACAGGATATTTCCATGTGGCACTGATAGTTTCACATGGCAAATGTATGTACAGTAAGTGAACAGGCACATGTGGGATTTTTATTTATGGCTCTTGAACTGCAAATGCCTTACACATCAGCTACAATCAATGTTCTAGTTTGGCTACAAGAATGCATTAAATAGCACAATGCACTTAATATAGGGAATGAGTCCGTCACACTCAAAAGAACTAACACTAAGGTTTCTGCATAACCAAAAATGTGAAATATGCTGGGGAGTTACCACTATGCTTAAAGCAGTGAAATAATCACAGAATGGTAAATAGAAGGAAAACGGGGAAATTTGCTGATTTTTTTTTTATCTTTCCAACTTCCAGATGACATTTAGTATCAAAATCTTGAGTGGTGTAAGGATCAGACATTGGGATATCACATGCTGTGTAACAATGGTCCATCTCCTAAATGAATGACTTTTCTCAGTTGAATGTGCTGGTGACGTAGATGCTACATTCTCAGCATCCTTGTACTGCTTCAGAATACATGGGAAGGGGGACGTTCCTTGCCCATCCCAAGGTATACTCAATTGAAGTCAACCTGTTTATGGAACACCTATTTTTCAGGTAGAAGACCAGAAACTTTTCTTTCTCACCTGCAAGTATCCCTTTCTAACAACAAAAAATTGATGATAAAATAGTAAAAGCTTTAGCAGGTCATGGGCATCTCAATAAGCATCGTCTTCTTACCGTGTTACTCTGATGGTAGATCTTCCTTTCAGGCAGTATCCGCTCTACTTGAACTGGTGTGCTCTTGTTTCCCAGGTCGGCCGTTCTGTGATTGGGGAGTTCTCTGTTCTCCGATTTAACTTCCTTCTCTTTCTTTTGCTTTGGTGTTGAATTTGGCAAAGCTACCTGTTAAATACATGGGTTAAGTTTGGCTTCTCAGACCCGTGGAATATGATTGTGTGAGAACTTCAAGTAAGGCTTGCCTAAATGATAGTCAAGGCGCAACCAAAGTGCACCCAGTTCCAGGACAATTATCACCAATACATCCACACAAGGCAGATCCCAAATTTTACAAGAGTGAGCAGCATGCAGAGTATCCATGCAATGGAAAGAGGCATTCTGAAGGCCTCAATAATCTCGTTATTTGTGGTAAGTGGTATCAGATATTACTCAGAAGTAGGCTAGACCTTTTTAGAAGGAACAACCACAACTTACTTTCAGCGATACACAGAGTAACTGTGTTGGTGATCTTTTCAGAAAGGACTATACAAATGTATTCCAAGGCAGCAGCATTTGACTGTAAAAACTCTCTTCCAAGACTTTTACTTAAGGAACTCTAGATAAATGTTATTAACCTTTCCAGGATGTGAAACCAATAAGTCTCTGTCAATTAAACTTGTATTAACTAAAACTAGATAAGTTCTATTATTATTATTATTATTATTGCCATGGTTCTAATTAATGTCAACGCCTGGAACGAGAAAATAATCACTATTTATTCCATTAGTAAGGTGATCCAAAAGGGGTAGCAAATTTTCTGTCGTCCCCAGAGTGTGCTGACAGCATGTCTGCTGGCACCTGAAGAGGTCATAGAATCCACTCATAAAATGCTTGAATTCAGTGACTCGCTGACACATATAGCTTGATCAGATGATTACGCTATTCCGCTCTCTGTTATTTCCTCTTTTAGGTGACAGTAGCCCAGAACACGGAGGTGGTTGTCTGTGCAGTTTATGTTTTTCTTTAAAGGGATCTCTGGATGCATTCTTCTTTGCTAAAGCAGGGCAAAAATTGGAATCATAGAAACAGAATTGGAGGCGGCTATTTAGGTCATCTTTAGGACTGCAACATCTAGGCCTCATTCAGCCTTTAAGAGGGGACCTGAATGAAGGATAGAAAATCATGCATGGTATAGAAAAGGCGGAGAGAGGAAAATTCCTTTCTCTGTCGCACAACACTAGAACCAGGGGGCATCTATGAAGCTGATGGGTAGGAGAGTCAGATCAGACAAGGGGAAGGATTTCTGCACCCAGAGAGAGGGTCATCCATCTATGGAATTTGCTGCTGGAAGAGGTGATTACAGCAGCCAGCCTAGATGGCTTTAAGGAAGGGTTAAACAAATTCATGGATGACAGGTGTATCAATGGCTACTACAATGGATGCCCAAGTACTACCTCCAGGCTGGGATGGCAGCCGGGATGCCTCTGAGGCCATTTTTAGGGCAGGTCAAGTTGTGTGTTTGTCTTCTGCTTGAGATTCCATAAGCAATTTGTGGGACGGGATGCTGGACTGGATAGGCTGTGGCCTGATCCAGCAGGGCTTCTCTTGTGTTCTCATGTCCAACACCACGCTTCATGCATGCATATGTATCACTGGATTTTCAACCACTGGCTGCCCAACATATCCATATCTCCAGACAATCCCCCACTCAAGAGCTTTTCACTGAAATCCAGGAAAAGCAGCCCGAGAATGGAGCAATTACCTGAACAGGTGGTGAGACCTTTCTTACTGCTAAGGTTGCTGGTTGACAAACAAGGGCGTTTTACCCACCTAAGAAATGTTTCATAACAGCAACAGGTAGCTTCCCTACAATGGGTCAATGGAATCACGGTATTTACCGAAATGGCCAGACAGAGCTGGGGTGGTGGTGGTTCATCCTAGATTCACATCAAAACAGAAGAGCCATTTTTGCTAGTGTGTTGGTGTGCCACTTCCCTTTCCCAGACAGAATTGGCTGAATTGTCTACTGAGCCATACTTTCCTGTCCATTCTTCTTCACCAACATATGGTATCCATCCTTATAAAGCCTTTGCTCTACCTCACTTTGCAAGCACAGCACCTACTTTGTGAGGAGAGAATTGAGTTTATTCGGACCCTTTCCTCCAGTGTTTTTGCTCTTTTCTTCCATTGGCAGGAGCACCGCCATCAGTAGCCCCATGACTAAAGATAGTGACTCAGGGAAGGGGTTATTTTGCAGCAGCACCTTTTTCTCACCAACCCCTTCCCCCAGTCTGCCTTTACTACTACCACTTTTTATGTTAATCCTCCAGTTCCCACAGCATTTGCCCCCAGTAGTTTACTTCTGAGGTCCCTCCTGGATGCAAGTGCTTGAGATAGCCAGAGAACTTTTCACTTTTAGGGCTGCCATTTTGTCTTTCCTGTGTCAACGCAGGGCTGTTCTGCAGGAGCAGATGAGCTTGGGGTCCATCTTGTACCTCAATGCAACATGTGATTATTCCATGCCACATGGCTATGGCTGCAGCAGGGAAGTCAGAGCCTGGATATAGACAAAGACCTTTGTAGAACGGCAGCTTTGTACATGAAGTACCATGGTCTTGGCAAATACAGATCAGCCCTAGCAACCTTGGGATGAGTGGCAACACTTCCTTGCGTTGCCCCTCCCTTGGATACTGGCTTTGCTGTGTCTCACCAATAAGCTGAATGACTCTGAGAAATGAAGAAGATGATGAAGAAGAAGAGTTGGCTTTTTTACCCTGCTTTTCTCACCCATTTAAGGGGACTCAAAGCGGCTGACAAAGCTTTTATATTCTCCCCACAACAGAACACCCTGTGAGGTAGGTGGGGCTGTGAGAGCTCAGAAGAGAGATGTGACTAACCCAAGGTCACTCAGCTGGCTTTATGGGGGAGGGTGGAATCGAACCCGGTATTCCCAGATAAGAGTCTGGCTCCTTAACCACTAGTCCAAACTGGCTTCTTACAAATTGTCTACTTACACGAAGGTTCATTTTGGAAGGAGAAGGGCAATTTCCTCCCCTCACTTTGAGGGAACAGCCTTTAAAAGTCTGAGTTAAGGATGTGCACAAATGTTTTTTTTTTAATGTTTGATTTGTTCTGAATCAAATACAAAAAAAATTGTATTAGTTCAAATAGATCCCCTTTCAATGTGGTAGGATTCCAATTCGATACAAATGTTCAGTACAAATCCAATTCAAACCCCCGTTTCAAATCGCCAGAGAATCCTTACGTACCCCCTGCTAATCCCCTAATTATGTGCTCTGAACGCATCAAATCCGCTCTCAATCCACTCTGGATCTGTGGCAGATGTGACTGGGGCAGCCACTTTCCCACCTCCCCAGGTTCACAGATGTATCACAGCTTTGTACAAATGTATTGAGGCATTCAATTCAAATTCAAATGTCCATCTTTGAATGTGCCAACATTCAATTTGAATTCGAATGTCTGAATTTGGAACAAATTTTGAATGTGATGAATATTCGTGAGCATCCCTAGTCTTGAGTGTTTCCCAGGGGCTATCTGATGTCTTCGTTACCCAGTTTTTCTGATCCCCCATTTAGGATTCATTCCGTCGAATAGCTGGCACCAAAATCCTTCAAAGAATTGGTGCTGTCAGTTGAGATAAGTGAGCTGGAGAATGTGACCTAGTAGTATATTTTGCTGCTCTTCCTCCAGAAAGAACCTTCACGTGAGTAAACAATGTTCCTTTTCTTACTATATTGCCATGGAAACTGAAGACAAAAACAAATTAAGAATGAGGAAACAATAACAACGCAACACATGGCAAGTAACTGCAGGGGAAGAATAAGAACACTTGAAGAAACAATGCAGAATGTACAGGCCAGAGTCAACACAGGGTCCAGATTTGACTCTTCCACCATACAACTTTTCCTTCCATCTGTCACTGCAGCTTGCATAAATTCTTGACCAAAGAAGCCATACATTTGGTGGGATGTGGTGCCAAATGCAGAATAACAGACTTATGTGGCTTGGAAGTGGCCTCTGCGGTCATATAGTGCAAAACCCCATAAGCTGACCTACCTGGCCATGGAGAAATGTGAAGCTGGAGATCTGGAGCTATTTTCTGAGCTTTGGTGTGTCTCTTGCGGCCCTGTCCGATGCCGGCCTTGTTTTCTACTCCTCACCCTTAGAGCTGTCACTGTCTCTGTCAGCCAGGGCATGGCTCTCTGAGTAATCGGGTTCATGGTTGAACCAGACTTGTACACTTTTTCTGACACTCGGCTAGAACCTGTCTTCTTGTGTTATCTCATGCCCTGTGTTCTGGGCAAAGAGAAAACAGGTCATGAGTCTCTCCTCTTTCACATCCCTTCAGGGCCACCTTATCCCCTCTCAGTCTCCTCTTCACAAGAACAAACCTGCCTAATTCCTTGCTTCTAGTCTGATTATCTTTACTGGCCTTTGAAAAGCTTCACATTTCTCCTAATCCTTCGAGTGAAGCGCCCAGAAGGTGGTACAGGATTTTGAGGTGGGGCTAACCTGTACCAGACAGAGCCGAACTATTCTTTCCCAGGATGCAGAAGCTATAATTCTAGTGCAGCTCAGAGTTGCATCTCTATTTAAAAATGACACAAAACACTATTAAACAACCGGGGAACAACAGTTGGCTGGAAAAGCTATCCAATAGGAGCTTGCCATCTTCATGCTGGTGCAGATGGTGGGTAAAATTTGGCCTGGATTCTGCCATGGTCTGCATCAGTGTGTGGATGGCAGGTTCCTAATCTACAATATATTCTGGAATATGCCCAGTGCAGAAAGGGCCTAAAATCTTCATCTGTGGTGTCACCATACTAGATATTTTTCCCATCCTATACATTTGCATTTAAAGCTTTTGTCCTTCTAAGGTTTATTCTGAACACTGATCTTAGCTTCTGTCACAGTCCGGCTCTCGTGACCTGAATTGACCTGGGAGGCAGGGGTGAAGCAGCTGGGGCTGCTGCTCTTAATTGCAAGGTGTTAAGATAGGTATTCCAGGGCTACCCGACTGGCTTAAGTCCTGGAGATCAGCCACGTGTTAATGGCTGAAAAAATGGGGCAAGCAGCCTTCAAATTTAATGGTGCAGGGGTTTTTATACAGCAAAAAGGAGGGGCGTGGGGGAAATGACATCAAAGCAACATCAGGGGAGGAAAGCTGGTGCCTGAAGGGTCAGAGGTCCTTCTGATGTCAAACCTCAGGTCAGAGGTAGGAAAATTCTCAAACAGAAAGAGAAGGGAAGCTGTAAAGTCATGTGGCTAAGGACTCCATTATAGCCTAAGGGCAGCTGCACACAAAGCAGCCCAGATCAATCCTTCTGTGTGTCTGGATCACCTCCACTCACAGCTTCTTGGCAGCCCATCGTTGGCAGCATGGCTCAACAGATGGCTCGAGGTCATGCAGGGTTAGGAGGAAAATTCCTGGCACTTTTTATTCCAAGGTCTGTAAAATGGAGGGCTGAAGAAAAGGAAGCCAGGGGAAAAGCCGTGCAGCTTAGAGATTACTATAAGCTTCCAAGCATGTGCTGTTCCATTCAATTCTGTGTCACCTGTGAATTTGGTAAGAAATTCTATCCAACCCTTTGTCCAAGTCATTAACTAAAGAGAGAACTATGCCCAGATCCAAAATGTTGCTACTCTGTTCAGACTATTGTAGCAGGCCACAAGCTCAGGTTTTCCTTCATTTCGCACCTGAGAGCCAAGGACTAGGGATGTGCACAAATATTCATAACATTTGTTATATATCCAAATTCGCCTGAATTTGGACATTCGTACATGAACATTCATGCAAATGCGAACATTTCAGACATTCATAAGAATAGTTTGGACATTCGTTAAAGTGGGGAGGTGGCTAAGTGGCTGTCCCAGTCACATCTGCAAAGGATCCAGATTGCATTCGACATGGATTGAGAGCAGTTTAAAAGTGGATTCAGGTCAGATTTGACACTTTCAGAGTGGATATGTTACGGGATATGTATCAGATACGTATATGTATGACATCAAAAAGCAGAGATCTTTTCAGTGTCTGTTTCAGTCCTTTTGTTAGGGGAAAGAAATATCATGATCTCCAACTTCCCATGGTCTTAAAATGCTGACAGGCTATGGGAGGCTTTTGGTTTGGTCTCCCTAATATGGAGTGAAAGTTTGGGAGGATATTTGATGTTGATCATCAGACTAGAACATAGGAATCCATGGGTTCAAATCCTGACTCAGCCATAGAAACTTCCTGGATGACCTTGGTCCAATCATTGCCTGCCCTGACTTACTTCACAGCTTGATCTGAGGGTAAAATGGAGTGGACTTTAATACCATGCACTTCCTTGAATTCTATAGCACAGAGGCTGAGTAGGTGCTATAAATGAATTAAAGTCCCCAAAGCTGGAGATGCTGTACTTAGTAGTGCTTGCTAGTCCTTTCTAAATCATTTTGTTTAACCTTCTTTTAAAGGCATATGATCAGCATCTACGTCCATAACCGCTCCCTTCCAAATACTGCCAGTGCAGACATTTTGGTATATCTCACGCAAAACAACTGAGGGCAGATTTTGCTTATAAAAATTAATTTTGCAGGAACAGGAACCAGAGTCCTTCTTAGCACAACACAATCAACAAGAGAGGGACTATTAGGTATCTGCTGGAGTTTGGATCTTCCCTATCTTTGAGATCTTCTGGCTTTTTTGCTCCCAAATTTTGATTAAACAGTATTGACAAACACACCCAACATAAAAAGGTCAATATGGATGTCACACAAAAATCTCAAGAAAAACAAAAGTCTGAAAGTGACCATTTTTGTACACACATAGGCAACCCAGTCATGTCTACATCCCAACTCAGCGTGTGCATGAATGTTTTTTAGTGTTCAATTCCGGCATATAAGACGACTGGTCATATAAGACGACCCCCAACTTTCCAGTTAAAATATAGAGTTTGGGATATACTCGCTGTATAAGAAGACAACACCCGGCATATAAGACGACCCCTGACTTTTGAGAAGATTTTCCCGGGTTAAAAAGTAGTCTTATACGCCAGAAAATACAGTATTCATTTGAACAGATCCCCTTTGAGTGTGGTTGGATTCCAATTCCATACAAATATTTGATACAAATTTGAGTTGAACCCCCAGTACAAATCACCTATGTATCCCATACCAATTCCCTATGCATCCGCTCTGAATGCATCAAATCCACTCTCAATCCACTTTGAACCCACATCTGTTGCAGATGTGACTGGGGCACCTGCTTTCCCACCTCCCCAGGTTCATGAATGCAACAAACCTTCGTATGAATGTATCAAAGCATTCTATTCGAATTCAAAGATTAAACCTTCGAATGCCGCAACGTTCAATTTGATTTTGAATGTCGAAATTCGGAAGAATTTCGAATGTGACAAATATCTGTGAACACCCCTAGTCCCAAAAAAGTATTCCCTATAAGGTATGCAACTGTATGCAATGCTCGTCTTGCTGTGTTATCGCAGAGGAAATGTTGGTCCCAATGCATAATTGTGTAAGGGTTTTGTTTTGTTTTGCTTATTAGTAATGAGAAAGCCATGGGAGTGGCTGTAGATCAGTAGCAGAGCAAACTGTCTGGAAAGCAGAAGGTCGCCGGTTTGATCCCAATCTCTTCCCAGAAGTAGGCAACAGCAAACCACTTCTGTATCTCTAAGAAAGCTGCGTAGAGATGTCCATGGAGTTCAGAAGTGGCTGTAGCTCAGTGGTAGAGCAAACTGCCTGGAAAGCAGAGTTAGCCATTTCCCAGGCTCTGCCCAGAAGAAGGCAATGGAAAACCACTTCTGTACCTTCCAAGAAAACTGCCTAGAAGTACCTATGGAGGTACCCATGCAGCTAATCAAGAACTGGCCATGTCTCAACGTCAACAAGGAGGAAGCACCACAAACATTCCCTTACAAATAAATAAAGCTTATTAATAACTATTGTAACTACAAGTTAATCTGCATAATAAAATCAGGTTATCCGTTCACATAGAAGGAGGAGGAGGAGTTGGCTTTTATACCCCACTTTTCTCACTCCTTTAAGTAGCTCACAAAGTTTTCTATTCCTCTCCCCACAACAGACAGCCTGTGAGGTAGGTGGGACTGTGAGAGCTGTGACCAGCCCAAGGTCACCCAGGGATTTTCATGAAGGAGCGTGGAATCGAACCAGGAAACCTACAGATGAGAGTCCAGCGTTCTAACCACAAGACCCACCCACCTGCCCTTATTATATTCTGCCTAGGTTTATTTATTTATCATATGGTAGCAACTCATGGACTAACAATTAAAACAGTCCATAAGTTAAAGGAGCCCTATATGATGGTATCAAGACCATTCATCTATTAGAACATAAGAACATATTGAAGGACTGCATCCAATATTTCAAAAAAGCCAGACACCGATCCTGAACAGGCCCTCAATTCACAGCTGGCCACTATATGGTCAACAGCCTGATGTGCAGCTCCATAATCATAAAAGGGGGAAGATGTTTTGCCCTATTTATACACTGACTCCTGACAGATCCCATGAGATGTACTATTTAGTGAGCCAGTTTGGCCTAGTGTTTAGGGAGCCAGACTCTTATCTGGGAATACTGGGTTTGATCCCGCCCTGCCCCACGAAGCCAGCTGGGTGACCTTGGGCTAGTCACAGTTCTCTTCTGAGCTCTCACAGTCCCACCTACCTCACAGGGTGTTCTGTTATGAGGAGAAGAACAGAAAGCTTTGTCAGCTGTTTTGAGTCCCCTTAAATGGGTGAGAAAAGCAGGGTAGAAAAGCCGACTCCTCTTCTTCTTCCTCCATGAAGCCAGCTGGGTGACCTTGGGCTAGTCACAGATCTCTTCTGAGTTCTCACAGCTCCGCCCATCTCACAGAATGTCTCTTGTGGGGAGAAGAATAGGAACTTAGTCAGCCACTTTGAGTCCCCTTAAATGGGTGAAAAAAGCGGGGTAGAAAAGCCAAGTCTTCTTCTTTGTAGTGTTTTCCAGGGTGGTCCTGGAAAGTCGAAACCAGCAGGTTGTTTTGTGGGATGGTCCAAGGAAGTCCACTTTCATCTGTGCAGAAGATACCCTCTCACCAAGTAAATCTTTTCAAACTCACAAGCAGTTGATGCTTTTCACAGAAAACAGCCTTCCCCACCCGTAGTCTTTGCTTACAATAGGCTTGCTTCATGCTATCTTTCAATACTCACTTGAGCTAAAAAAAGAAGGGGGGAAAACCCCCTCAAATCTTGGATGATACAAGTCTGTGTTTCATGCTAATGAAAGAAAGTATTGGAAATCCCCACAAAAACTTCAGCAGTAAGAGGGACTAGGTTCAAGCCATCTGCAAAGAGCGCGGCGCCCTCTCTGACCTTGTTATTGGCCATTAAAAATACTCGCGCCTGCGTCTGAGGAGCAGAAACTGTGATAATTGACACTCCTTGCTCGTGGACTTTAAATGGGGTTACGCACTCGCAAACAGCAAATACGACTGTAGATCCTCATTTTCTTACAATCAAAGTTCAGTAACATCGCGCCTGACACTAATATCCCAGATAAGTTTTAAGCTAAATAGAAAATGTAATAATAATACACTTTGCACTTTTAGATGAAGCTGAAGGGAGCAGAAAAGGATAACACTTTGCTTAGCAGAACCCTAGGATCGCAGGAGGACTTTTCCAGAGACGCCTTCTTGCAATGGGGCCTTAATTTTGCAGACATCTGAATTATGCTAATGGGCCTTAACACTTTTTTAACACCACACATTTCCCTGTGACCCTTCCACTGCTGGTGGTTTGTTTTATTTTACTGCGGGTCCTCGAGTAGTTGGACGCCCTTTCCAGGGAACGAAGGAGGGCATAATGGCTTGTCATAACCACAGAGCGCCGTTCAGGCGTATCAGCAAGCAACGCTCTGTCTAGCTGTCATCAAAATTAACTTTTTACTAGAAGGTGCTTGCCTTCTAGGGATGTGCACAAATATTCGTAGCAGTTGACATTTGTACAAATTCATATGAATTCGGACATTCATGAACGAATCGAATGTTACAACATTTGTACATTGGCATTGTACGTATGCATTTGTTATCGGATATTCGTACGGATACATTCGTATCGAATAGAATCCTACCGCATTCGAAGGGGGTCTATTAGAACGAATATGAATTTTCTTACATTCAATTTGATACAAATCAAATGCAAAAAACCCCACAAACATTCATGCACATCCCTAATACCTTCTGTTCTCTACCATAATCACAACCTCTGGTCAGGATCCATCGCACGCATGGACCGCCCTACAAGTCTCGCCCCACCATCCAATGCGGAGGTATCAGCCCTATTGTCACTTACACAAGAAGGAAGGACTAGTAACAAAGGGATGAAACTGCAGGAGAGTAGATAAAGATTAGATATTAGAAAAAAATTCTGATAGTAAGGGGGATCAGTCCATGGAATAGGTTGCCACAGGAGGTGGCGAGCTCTCCTTCACTGGAGATCTTCAAGCAATGGCTGGACAGCTATCTGTATGGGCTGGTTTAAGGAATCCTGCATTGAGCTGGAGATCCAGCTAGATGAAGAAGAATAAGAAGAGTTGGATTTTCTATCCCGCTTTACTCACCCATTTAAGGGGACTCAAAGCGGCTGACAAAGCTTTTCTATTCTTCTCCCCACAACAGAACACCCTGCGAAGTAGGTGGGGCTGTAAGAGCTCAGAAGAGAGCTGTGACTAGCCCAAGGTCACCCAGCTGGCTTCATGGGGAAGGGGAGAATCGAACCCGGTATTCCCAGTTATCGAACTGTGACTGGCCCAAGGTCACCCAGCTGGCTTCATGGGGGAGGGCAGAATCAAACCCGATATTCCTAACCACTAGACCAGCAGTTCTCAACCTTCTTAATGCCGTGACCCCTTAATGCAGTTCCTCATGTTGTGGAGACCCCCAACCGTGGGGGCAGGGCAGCTGGGAGGGGGGAGGGAGACTTGTCACAATCCCACTGAAAGGGTAGTTTGACCCCCAAAGGAGTCATGACCCACAGGTTGAGAACCGCTGCATTAGACCAAACTGACCCTGGAGGTCCTTTCCAGCTCTATGATTCTATGTACCACTGACCCTTGAGTACCACTGGAGTTGAATCTCCGCTTTCCTAGGGAAACTTCGGGAAATCTGAGGATTTGGCGCATTATTGTTATGCATAATTAAGTTGCTACAGAGGGGGAAAAAGAACAATTTTATACATTTTTAAGTTATGAGGGTCGTTCGGGCTTTGTAAAACTATCACTTGCTATGTTTTCCGTCAGTTTACTGCGCAGGAGGGTAAATTAAATTGGTCAAGATCAGAAACGAAGGGAGTCAATGCCTTTTGTTTAAAAAAAGCCTTACATATTTCAATTAACTTTAGAAAACTCTGCAAATTGCAGAAAGAGAGAGAAACTGTTCAAATTAGCATAGATTAAATGATGACCAGCCCAGCAAGCGAGGCACTGTCAAGAAGAAATGGCTTTTTGCTTTGTTGTAAGAAGTGGTAAAATATATATACATATACATGCTAAAGTCTATAAAACTCTGGGGAGAAAAAAGAAAAGAAAAAGGAGTCTTGGTAATTACCAAGATCAAAAACCACTGGCTTTTTATTAAATGTGAACTTTTGTTCTGCATTTCTGCACAACGTAAATAGTGCTGACAATTGGGTTTGCGAAGCCACTCGCTACAATAAAATGTAATTGTATCATGAGAAAAAGGTGACAATCGGGAGATCATGAAAAAATTACATATTCTCACTGGTAGTTAATTAGCCATGCAAAAGCCCCTCAAACAGAGATTCTCTTCTATTAGGAATGATTATTATGCAGACCTACAGATGTCAATACCGGAGTCATTCAAATACTTCTTTCGCTACTAATTGAAGGTTGTTAAGCTCCGGTGCCAAGGTTTGGCTTACGGAGAGCTAATTTACGACATGGCAGCTATTTTGTGTCTTTGGCTGCAGCCGCTACAGACTCAGCAAATCAGAACCATCTGTGGCCCAAGACTTAGATGTCCATTCTGTAGCCTGCTGGTCCTGCCCTTCCTGGATAGTGGGATTCTGCCTGGGCGATGTTTGCTAGGAACATGTAAAAGGAACGGCATTCTGACACCGCTCTTGTGGGGAGAAGAACAGAAGCTTTGTCAGCCGCTTTGAGTCCCCTTAAATGGGTGAGAAAAGCAGGGTAGAAAAGCCAACTCTTCTGCTGCTGCTTCTTAGTGCAACTGTCCACAAGCTTTTTGGCTTTAGAAGAACTTGGCAGAAAACCCGTGAAGAAGCAGCCAGTGAAATAATAGTAGACGGGAGTGATTAAAAACAGCCACAGAAAAAATACTGATTCATAACTGTTGGAAAGAACATGACTTCTTGACAAGGCATCCAGTAGAAGAAAAGAAAGTAAGGATTTGCATGAATGGGTCTTTCGGCATTTGATCAGTAACCAATTGAATGTTAGAAAATTTGTATTCGTTCGAATAGATCCCCATTAGAATGTGGTAGGATTCTATTCGATATGAATGTATTTATACAAATTCATACGAATATCCAATATGAATGCATACAGATCTTGGATATGGATCCTATACCAACACGTACATATAGAATATGTATCCTATACCAACGCATACGTATCGATACGTATTCCCAGTTTAATGAATGTATGAACTATTCCTACGAATGCTCCAAAACATTCATATTCGTACAAATGTTAATGTATGGATGTTGTAACAATCGATCCGTGTAAGAATGCTCAAATTTGCACAAATGAGAAATGTTACAAATATTCACAGACATCCCTAAAAGAAAATGCTATCAGGAGCCAAATGGATAGCAACCATGCCAGGGTGAGGGAGAGAAATGGGCAATTAAGGGTGTTTTTCCACCGCGCTCCTTTAATCCAGATCTAAGAAGATCCGGATCTAAGGAATGGGTACATTCCTTAATCCGGATCTAGTAAATCTGGATTAAGGGAAGTACCCAATGTGTTTCAATGGGTGGTCTAGCACCCAATAGCAATGGGTGGTCTAGCACCCAATAGCAATGGGTGCTAGCCTCCCTGCCGTGGAAACACCAGAGCACCCATTTGGAAATCCGGATCTACCCATGAGGGGTCTGCTTGTCACCCCAGGTGTTTGGGGGGACAGGGGGGACAATCTCCGAAGTGGCTTCGAAGTCACTTCGAAGTCTGTGCAAAACAGCTCCACTGAAGTCTGTGCTGTTCTTCGGAGTGAACTTCGAAGTCACTTTGGAGTCACTTTGGAGTTCTCTCTGAAGATCAGAACAGACTTCAAAGACGCTCCGGAGCTATTTTGCACAGACTTCAAAGTGACTTCAAAATGATTTCAAAATGACTTTGAAGCTTAGGTTTTAGGGCTCTCCCCCCCCATGGGTGCCCATCCCCCCATCCCCCTAGCCTCCTCTAGACCCCATTGCCACACAAGAGTGGAAACAGCCTCCCTTTAATCTGGATTTTCTGCCTGAAGACCCCATTGTAGACCCCATTAATGGGGTCTATGGAAAATCCGGATTAAAGGCCAGAAAGTACCCATTTGATCCGGATTTCCCCAGGGGCAGTCGAAACAATCGGGTCCCAAATGGGTGTCGTGGTGGAAATGGGATCATCTGGCTCACACCCAAATGGGTCCTTAATGGGTGCAAAAATGGGTCCTTTCTGACAGTGGAAAAACACCCTAACTTCCAAAGATTAAAAGCTCATACCTCCCTCTGCAAGTACCACTTTCCCTAAAATATTTGAGTGCAAAAGTAGCTACTACTTGCTTCCAGAATATCCATTGTATTTAGCCAGTCTTAGCCCAGTACGTCATTCAGTTACTCACTTTCCTGTGGTTAGTGTCAACTTCACCCTGTGCTCTTTTGGTAGTGGCAAACTCCGCTGTTCTAGTAGAACGAATTCCTTTGAGTTCCATGGGGCTCAAGAGGACTTTCTTCAGAGCTTCATAGTTGGGTTCTTCATCATATGCCAACTTGTACACAATTTGCAAGAACCTGGCTATTTCGCCTACAAAACACAACATTTCAGTTGACTTGAGTGTAGCCATTTCCAGCTTTAACCTTGAGATAAAGACTCAAGAAAGTCTTCATTTGTATCGTGGAACAAAGGCATTTACATCTTCTCAAGCTTTCTTTGCTGCAATTCATGTTGCTTTAAAACGGCGGCGGGGGGGGGGGGGGGAGAAGAGTTTGAAGCTACTCCCTACATCAGGTCACAAATTCGTTTGGCTGCTTTTCAGTGACCGGCTAGAAAAAGGTCGAGGTGTGGCTAGGGTTGCAATTGCTGACGCCTCATGAAGTGAATACTCACTCCAATTGGCGCTGCAAACAAGCTAGCAGGAAAAACTACCTGGAATTGAGAACTGAGCCAGTTTACTGGTGGCAGGTTTGCTGAGCCCATCAGGACTTGCAGCGTATCTAAGGAGACAAATTCCCAGTAGAAACATTTATGATTTTGAAATGTAAAGACAAGAGAGAGCTTGCAGACAATCTTTTGGCTTAAAACCTGACATTTCTCTCATATGCAGTTTACATACAGTAATGTGTCCTACTGACGGCCAGCATCGTCTTCCTTCTGCCAATTCAAAGATGCTTCTAACGTGACCCAAAGACTAAATGATTAGCATTACCCTTGTTATGGATTGCTCATTATTACGAAATGTAGATAGTAAGAGCTTGTTTCCAGCTTGGAGTGGCAGGGAACTAGGGAACAGACTGAACAAACCATATAAACTGGAGTCACAAAAGGAACAGATCAAGAAGAAGAAGAAGAGTTGGCTTTTCTACTCCACTTTTCTCACCCAATGTGGCCTAGTTTGGACTCGGACTCTTCTTTGGGAATACCGGATTTGATTCCACCCTCCCCCACAAAACCAGCTGGGTGACCTTGGGCTAGTCACAGCTCTATTCTGAGCTTTCACAGCCTCACCTACCTCACAGGGTGTCCTGTTGTGGGGAGAAGAACAGAATGCTTTGCCAGTGGGGTAGAAAAGCCAACTCTTCTCAGAAGAAGAAGAAGAAGAAGAGTTGTCTTTTCTACCTCACTTTTCTCACCCGTTTAAGGGGACCCAAAGTACTGACAAAGCTTTTCTGTTCTCCCCACGACAGAACACCCTGTGAGGTAGGTGGGGCTGTGAGAGCTCAGAGAGAGCTGTGACTCGCCCAAGGTCACCTAGCTGGTTTCATGGGGGAGAGCGGAATCAAACCCAGTATTCCCAGATAAGAGTCCAGCCCCCTAACCACTAAACCAAACTGGATCAAGGGGCTTCAGATGGGAGCAAGCAATGAAGCCAGTGGCCTAGTCCCAAACCATGCAGGGCTCTGAAGGTTAGAATCATCACCCCCCTTCAGGTCGATGCTTAAACATTAGCTGAAGTTTTGGTAATTTGATCCAGCAAAGAAAGACAATTTGGGTTGCTCCCTCCAAGCAAAACCCACAAAAAATGTCACACATGTGATTGCACTTACTGCAGTCTGTTCCAGCGGGAGCCCACCTCAACACTGACTCTGGGAGTTCATCCAGGAGTCTGAAATGATGAGAATGCATCACAGGTGAGAAGGCAGGCTAAGCGGCAATCTTTTTCTTGGAACCCGGAGACCGCTCTACGGAGCTGAGGGATGGCAAAGTCTGGAGCAGCTAACAATGACCACAGACCATCTTCACAACAGCCTCATCCAAGGAGATGTAAATCAAAGAAGAGCTTCATGAGAACTACCACCCCCTTTAATACACAGCCAGCAATAGCCAGAGCACCTTTGTTCCTCCCCCTGGTTCCTCCCCCTGGTGCAAACCAAGAATGGGTAATATGGAAATCCCTAAATAGGCTCAGAAGTGGTGTTGGTAGGACAAAAGATCATCTTGCTAAATTAAATTATTTCGAAGACTCTTCCATTTTATGTGAATGTGGTGCTGAACAAACAACCCAACACCTCTATTCCTGCTCAAAATGTCCTGTCTCATGTACGACAGATGAACTGCTCGATGCCAGAGATAATGCATTCGCTATTGCTCATTTCTGGTCAAAAAGTATTTAATTTTATCTTTATTTGTCCTTCTTATTTTATTGGCACTATTCTATCCAATTTTTAATGTTTTATTGATCTGAATGTTGCATTTTAAGACTCATTTATACATCATGCTTGTTCCTTTTATGGCTTGTTTGGCTGGATGCGATGCTTTTGAGACGAAATAAATAAAAATAAATCTTCACAACACGGACCGTACCAACTGGATCCAGAGCTTTCTCATAACTATGGCCAGGGGAATGTGTTCTACCTAAGAAGCTTCCAATAAGGGCGTTGTAAACGTTACAAGAACAAGAAATGCACCATTCGAGGCCAACTTTCAAGCTCCAGCAAAAATCATCTGGCTGCCTCCTACTGCATCTAAGCGGATTCTGCAAACAAAACCCTAACCTATGGAGAATTTCTGATGCCACAGCCGACCCAGTCTGCCTAATATTGTTTAAAGGTGAAGCCTAGGGATGTGAACAAATATTCGTGATATTCGATATTCATATGAGTTCATACATTCATATACAAATCAAATGTGACAATGTTCGTACATTGACATTCGTATTCGTACGAACGTTTTTGAATGTTTGTGAACCGGGGAGGTGGGAAAGCAGCTGAACCAGTCACATCTGCAATGGATCCAGAGTGCATTCAACATGGATCGAGAGCGGATTCAAAGTGGATTCAGGTCGGATTTGACACTTTCAAAGCAGATATGCTACAGGGTACGTGTGGGATATGTATGGGATATATATGCAATCGTATCAGATATTTGCACAACTACATTCGTATCAAATAGAATCCCACCACATTCAAGGGGATCTATCCAAACAAATACAAATTCTCTAACATTCAATTTGATACAAATCCAATGCAAAAGATCTCATTCACGCACACCCCTACTGCTGAGTGAACTGCAAGTCATACTCTTTTCTAGAATATTCCATTCCCAAACTCTTAAGTGTCAACCCAACATGGTAGCCTTCAGAACCCAGTTAGCACATCTAGAGCAGTATCTCTTTTGCTGGGTCTGTTCCCCAACTCAGAGTTTTGCTTGAGAATTTTCATGCTTCTGGGATCCCTCAAATTCCCTGGCATTTCTGCATAGTACAGACAATGTTTTAGCTATAGATCTATACCTTGGAAACAAATGGACTTTTCAGTTAGTACACATAGCCTAGTCACAAAGCAATCTTCACCTATCTGGAATCCCCAAATGTTTTGGACTACGAATCTCAGCATTCCTAGGCTGAATGATTTGAATACAGGTTTGCCCCCATATCCGCAGGGGATACATACATGTTCCTACCAGGGTTCAAGGAAAACACAGATATATGAAACACTGGGAAATCTCACGGCATTTCCCATGATTCCTTGCATTTCTCATGATTCCTTGCAAATTACGTGAGGCTTCCCGTGATAACCACAAAAATCCCAATGCATTTGCATGGAATGATGGGAAATCCCATGAGATTTCGCATGATTTCCAACTGTCCCAGCCCCCCCAGGAAGCCTAAAGGTACTGTTCAGGGGATGGGGGTGGGGGTGGGGTGATCCATCCAACCACGGATATGAGAGCAGACCTGTATTATGTTCCAATGCTTTAAGCATTAATCTCTGCTACACTTCTACCTTTTTTCTCACCCATTGACCATTTTATGACTACAGAAAAGTTCTCTTTACTTGCTCACACAGCAACCAGCATATTTCAGCAAAGCATTTTCCAAACTGCAACTTCAACAGACTCCCATTAGGCAGCTCCAAAAAACTGTTCCCCAGGCACCTGCCAGACTGGGGCTTCCTTAGGACATCCTGTTCTCCAACGGCAGCAGGAGGAGGACATAGGATGCACAAATGCATCGTGAAGGAGAAAAATGAGACCCACCAATTGGCACAGATTTTATTTATGTAGGCCCAGCTGAGGTAAGGGCAACAGCAGCAACGACTTGCCAGAAGTAGGAAGATTGTGGAAGAGGACTGCTGTGCAAAGATGTCTCTCAGCCTTCAGGCAGATGCTGCATAGCAATTGGCAAAGCTCTGAAAGCTGATCCTGAGAAACTGCATTCATACTGCAAAAGAGCTCTGTAGCTACCCTTTCCCGTGTGACACCTAATGCCCCAAATGGATCCCTTCTCTGCGTCGATTCTAAATCTCCTTCCCCATGGAAGCCTCAACAAACTGACACCAGATAGTGAATTCCCCCAGCCTTTTTGCTGTGAGCCAGTTTGGTCTAGTGGTTAAGGAGTCGGACAATTATATGGGAGTACCAAGTTTGATTCCACACTCCCCCACAAAGCCAGCTGGGTGACCTTGGGATAGTCACAGCTCTCTTCTGAGCTCTCACAGCCACACCTACCTCACAGCGTGTTTTGCTGTGGGGAGAGGAATAGAAAAAGCTTTGTCAGCCACTTTGAGCCCTCTTAAATGGGTGAGAAAAGCAGGGTCGAAAAGTCAACTGTACTTTTTCATTGCAAAACTAGAATGGCTGGGACCTCCCCAGTAAGCCAGCCTGATCTTGTGAATAGAAGCCCATAGGCTCTTATCTGGTAGTCTCCCAGTTTGATTCTGGCCTCCTCCATGAAGCCAGCTGGATGATCTTGGGCTAGTCACAGCTCTCTTCTGAGCTCTCACAGCCCCACCCACCTCACAGGGTGTCTGTTGTGGGGAGAAGAATAGAAAGCTTTGTCAGTCGCTCTGAGTCCTCTTAAATGGGTGAGAAAAGCGGGGTAGAAAAGCCAAATCTTCTTCTCAGTTGTTCCCTGTTGGACTGGGATATCGCAGCACCGGTGCCCAAAGGCACTGCAGAAGAGAAGCGGCAGCTGCATGCTTGTCCCAAATGCATTTATGGTATCTTTCTTATTAACGTTACACAGTGTATTGTTACATTTTTGTAATATTATATTGTGAACCACCTCAGGCACTGTTTGGAAATTTGGCATGGTGTGATATATTACGTGCCTGCATAAGATCCTGGTTCAATTGTCAGCTGAGGCCCTGAAGATTTGCCGCCCCTGGGTTGAAGAATATCTATTTATTTGCATTTTTATCCTGCCCGATACCCAAAGGTCCCAGGGTGGATTGCAGCAATAAAAACAAGATGTAAAATGAATATGCTCAAAACAATAACACTGCCTGAAATTGGGGGAGCGAAGCTGTTTTCTTAGTCAAAAGCCAGAGTAAATAGGTGTGCCTTTACTGCTCTCCTAAACATGTCAATGTGGCCTAGACAGACTCGCAGGCTAGCTCTGTATGAAACAGAAAAAAAAAATGATTTGAAGATTTTTCAATATATATATTTGGTATTTGACACAAACACAAACAAACTTGGATGAAGAAGAAAGAACTCTTTCAAAGAAATGCTCAGAACAGGACTTCAAATGTTCAGAAATGCTTAGAGAACAAGGTCAAACGGATCCAGCATGCACTGCAGTGAATATGCCCTTTGACCTTTTTAACATTGGATGGATGCTGCTGCTACAAACACCACTCATTATTCAAACACATGGTGCAGCAGACACACTAAGGCAAAAACCAAGCTGTAAGTGAAAAGGAATCCGAAAACTAAAGGATTCTGGGAAAAGTCAATACCTCTCAATCTTATATCATGAAATTGCTGACAATGCAGAGCCAAGTAGAGTACACGTGTTATGGAGATACCCCATTTCTAAATAAGGAGTCTTAGGCTTGCACAAACATTCTACAGAAATCTCTATGTGTTGAAATGTATGTTAAAATTGGAAGTTTCTGTGGGTTTTCTTGAACTCTCATGGTTAGCTAACTTCTTCCTGTCACATAAATGTGTATGAAATACCCTATTGTTTGTCACCTCTATATAAATTGGCAGTTTTATGGTACCTTTAAGACAGAGAGGCCCACATTTCTGATCTTCTCTTGCATGCAAGAAATCAATCTGATCAGAATAAACCTGATCTCTGTTTCCTGATTACCTGGTTGCCTGTCTTTTCTTTTCTTTTTTCTTTTACACAAGCTACCATATTTCATGCTACATCAGACAAACTAGCAAATAAAACATGGCTATAATTTGCCAGGGAACATTTAGGAAAGGTAAGGGTTTAAAAAAAAAAAAGGGATGATAGAGGGTAATTTTAGGAGAAATTATTTTGCAAGAAATATGGGTGTTATAGGGAAAAAAAATCTCTATGTCATAGTAACAGATGCTCAATTACAATGTATTTCAAGTATTAAAAAAAAGGAACTGTCAAAGTCAAGGAGAAGACAGCAATAAAGACGTTAAAATAAGGAAAACCTCTTCCAAAAGTGAAAGGCTTGCCCTACTTAAGAAAACAAAAAGGAATGTAAATTTTGACAAAATAAATGCAAGCAACAGGAGACAACGGAGCTGGCCAATGGTCCCTTGGACGTTAACCGAACCAAAGAAGTGCTAAACGTGTGGAAAGGACTTCCAAATAAACAAAATGAAGTATTTGCATCTGCCTTCTTGAAATCTGGATCAGATTCCTGAGCCAGAGGTCTTTCCCCCAGAAGACAGATACTGGTGACAAGAAATGAAGCAATGAGCCTCAGTGACAAATTAAACATTATTAGATTTGAAAATTTGCAGAACTCTTCACAAAAATAGTTAATTTCCCATTATGACTTCTGTAGCTAAAAATTGAAGGTGGTCTATGTTACACAATTTTTAAAAAAGGATTCAAGGGCAGGCATGGAAAATTATGAGGCAGTCAGTTTATTGACTGTTCCAGGAAAGACAGTGAAAAGCACTGTCAAAGACTAAATTACTAGACATTCCAAATCACAGGCATTACACGGGGATAGCCAGCGTGGCTTCTGTAAAGGGGAGTGCTGCCTAACTATATGTCCAAGTCTACTTGGACTTTCAGAAACAAATAGTACAGTCCTTCACTGAAGACTCCTCAGAAAAAGAAGGGTAGCATAAAATAAAATGTATGGACTCTGAATGAAGAACAGAAAGCAGGAGGCAGGGACAGACATTTATCACAACAACGCAACAGTCTCTCAACGTTCTGTATAGGGACCAGTGATTTTTAACCTATTCATAAATAATTCAGTCAAGAGCAAGTAAATAAATAGCAATGTTTGCTGATGACACTTAGCTATGAAGACTTCCAGAACAATTTTTGCACACTGGAAGAAAGGACTCTGAAATGGCAGATGTGGTTCAAAATGAACAAGCTTAAAGTGATCCACACTGGAGAAAAATCCAAACTTCACCTATGTACTGAATGGGGTACAAGAACAAACTGAATCAGATAAACTATCAAAGATTTTAAGGCGATGCATTATCCAATAATCCCACTTAAAAACAGGTCGCAGACCATTTAGCCTAGCATCCTGTTCCACACAGTGGCCCACCAATTGCCCATGGGCATCTCAAACAGTAGGCAAGGGCAAACCTTCACCTGTTCTCAAATCCCAGCAAATGGTCTTAGAGGCATCCTGCCTGTCCCTCCCAAATTGGAAGATCTACCATCCATTCTAGTAACCATTGATACAGTTCTCATCCATAAATTTGTCCAACCCTTCCTTAAACCCTTCCATCTAGGCTGATAGCTGTTACCACCTCTTCTGGCAGCAAATTCCATAGACCGATGACCCTCTGGGTGAAGAAATACTTCCCCTTGTCTGATATGACTCTCCTACCCATCAGCTTCATAGAGTGCCCCCTGGTTCTAGTGTTTCTAGAGTTTCTTTTTTCTCTATCCACCTTTTCCACCTTAATCTACCAGCCAGGAGTCCCTGCATCAAAGTTCTCCATGTATCTCTAGAAGGCAGTTGTCTTCATCTTCTAGGTAAGACCTTTCCCACTAGAGTTATGAAAATGAACGGTCTTATCCCCTTCTTACATAATTATAAAGGCATTATGGAAGCAGCAAAGCAAGCACGGGCAAACTCTCGCCTCCAGTTAGACAGCTTCCAGATTAGCAGATTAAATCTGCAGATATTAAAAGATAAGCAGCTTACTTGCTGCAAGGCTACGACTCCTTGTCCCTACTCCCAACGGAGGTCCGCAGCTTCCTCCTTGGTGACTGTGAAACTTCCATGGAGTCACATGGGAAGGGGCAGCCCATGAGAGCTCAATTGCTGTTCTTGCAGTCCTGACCAGACTGGTGGGAACATTTGAATTTACCTTATACTGCGGTGTGAGTGTTGATCATTCCGCAGTTTGTAAATTTGCAATAGTAGCAATATAATGCACCGCCATCCCGCAGGATCAGGTGTCAGGTATGATGCCTGTGCCTCGATGCACAGCTGTCAGGCAGGGCTAGCTGCCTGCCATAATATTTGAATGTAAGATGTCTGCCACCTATGTGATTCTGTATATATGTATATAGTAGCTGCCTGTTCTTTGGAAGTAACAGTTGACTCCCCCCTCCCTGTTGGGGTCAAGTGATACATTTTGGCTCCAAGTTTAAACTGAGTTTTGAAAAATAGTTATTGTTGATTGGTTGAAGGCCAAACCCCACCCAGCTAAGAAATATATAAATATGCTGGGCTTTCTGTTCAAAGTTGCTTCCAACAAAACCTGCCTTTACGCTGAGCTGAAATAAATCACTGTTCATCTTTTTAAAGAGTCTCGTGGTTATTCTTTGCCAGCCTGACAATAGCTTTCTTATGTCTGGACACACCCATATTTGCTGAACTACAGCTCCCATCACCCCATGACCAGTCTGCCCAATGGCAATAAATGATGGGAGCTGTGATTCGGCAACACCTCAAACCCTGTTGTTTGACCAGACTACAACATCCTAGAAACAATCAAAGAAATCTGAAAAGTGTAAAGTCAAAATGTATGATGGGGCTTCATAATGACTGCCATTTGGACAGGTCAGTTACTAAACGTTCTTTAACGGCTCATGGTTTAAGATGAATCTAGGTTGGCCAAAGATCCAGACTCCCTCTGAATCCAAATAAACCACAGCCATTCAAACACAATTTGAATGTTATACTTGTTTTTTGAAAAATGGGAAGGCTTTTGTGTGTGGTTTTTAATGCCCTGATAAAACACACAAAATTCAAACAGAATTAATTGATTTCCCTGGGTCATTCCCAGTCTTAAGGTGAATGGCTGCAGACATATAGTATAAAGCCAGAGAGAGAGAGAGAGAGATGGACAGAAGGATGGACTGATGGATGGAGAGATAGCTAGAGATAAAGAGAGAGAGACAGAGAGATGTCAGACGAACAAACAGAAGAGAGATAGACAGATAGATGGACAGATAGACAGGTGGACAGACAGATGGACAGACGGATAGGAGAGAGAGGCCACATTCCCATTACAAGCTTAATATGGTTTCCCTAAACTGAAATAATAGAACTGGATGCAAACACACATTTGCCTGATCCCATTACTTTCAACTTAATCGCGTTCGTGACTCAAGGGGGTCTCGAGTGGCTACTTTCTAAAAGCCGCTTTTCAGGGCTGCCCTGCCCTCTTCCTCCTGGCGTGATCATGGCACCCATAAGGGACCCCTTCACAGAGCCTAGCTGGGTGGCTGGGTGGCTGCCGCTTGCCTGGATAGAGGAAAAACGGCACCGGGCAGCCATTCTTTCCCCTCCTCTCCCCATTGCCCAGGGCACACAGCAGCAGCGGCAACTCAAGCCCCCTTTGCCCGCTCACCGCCACAGCCTTAAAAACATTCATCTCCCAGAACCTGCAGCTGTTTTCCTTTCTTTTTCCCTTTCTAAAGGTCAGAACTTTCAGAATTGTGCAAAATTGCAACATTGTTATCAGGTGGATTGCTACAGTGTAATGGCTGCTTAGGGGTGGATTTTTACAATAAAATCACTATCTTTGGAAGCAAGTTATTGGGGGAGGGAAACCCTAAACATGCATTCTCATCCCACTAAAATGGTGCGGTTCCCTCAGCAAGAAATGTAAAACATTTCAAGTGCACGAACCAAAGCAAGACCTGTTGAAATGAGTGTTAACATTTACAACGCTTTGGGGCAATTTAACACGCGGAAAGCATGTTAAGCCAACCTGACGTGGGGACTGCGAGGATCAAAACCGTTTCGAAACCATTTTAAGCTTGTAATGGGAATTCACCCACAGAGTGATAGGAGAGGCAGACAGACTATAGAGAACTTTATCTATCGTCACTGGTGAGAACGAATATGAAAAACTGTATATGAGTTATTTTGCTTGAAATGATCCAAGAAATGGAAATCTAAGGAAACAGATACTGGGTTTGCCGGTCTATTAACTATCAAAATAGTTTGATTAGCAAATGGAAACTACATGAATGGGACAATTTAAAAAAAAATCTGGGGGAAAAAAACCATTAATCTTTTTTTTTAAAAAAAAATCCCATCATCCCCATCTGAGCTCAAAAAGGTTAAGGAAAGCAGCAGAAAAAGAAGGCAAGACAGACGCTACAAGATAGACAGATAGACAGACACGCTACAAGATAGATATGCTACAAAGGCTATTGGCATAACCTTGAAAGTGCTACAGGTTCCTAGGAAAGACAAGTGAAGAAGGCAGGGACTGGGACACAGTCACCAAGGGCAAGGCCCACACCATGGCACCCTAACCATGAACCTCCCACACAGCAACGGCACACCTTGTACTTAATTTTGCTCTCTCTTCAATCACCACCATTTCCCAATCTATGAAACTTCAACATAACCCAAGGTGATCCATTCTTCAAGTATATTGATTTAGGTTGGAGCCTGATGGTAGCAGAGAAGGGAGGAGGCCTTAAAACCAAGGAGTTAATTCATGGCCGCAGAATTAATAAATAAGTTTGATGGGCTACCCTGATTAAATATTGAATCGCGCAAGGAGTGGGTTGTGGGGAACTCTTTTAATGATCAGAAGTCGCAAAGGGGGTGGGTGAATATTAAAGCACACCGCATGGAGTCAACATTTACAGATGCAATCTGCATTATCCGCTGCCTGCAGGCTCACCTCCTCTCTTTCTCTGTGGAGAGTCCGTGCCAAACTGAATGCTCAGATTGATTTCTGCAGATCAGCTATCCCTATTGTGTTCCTCTGTTGTGACTTGCCCTACTTAAAAGTTTGCTGCCTTCGCCACTTGCATCAGCTCTTCGTGGCGTCGCCGGCGTTCGGCGTGCCAAGGATCTGGCTTTAAGGGGCCACAAGCAATTAGCGTACTCGCGTCCCACCAGGAGGAACAAACATGCAGTACATTTACGTTGGACTAATTACAGCAGCCATGCTGTGGGGAAGAGAGCAGGAGAGTTCATACATATAGGCTGTTTATGAATCACTGTTCTGCATGCCTTCTCACCAAGAAATGAACAAAAAGCAGCAATAAAACCTTCATACAAAGCAGGACCGTTCCAAATGCTAAAGAATCGCCTACCATAAGAGACTCCGCTCTCCTTCATGCAACTTAGTATTAAACTGCTGGTCCCAATCAAGTTAAGTGAGAGTTGAAATTATTCTTTCAACTCAGGCAGAACAAATTAGGCATGCAACAAGGAAATGGCCAACAGGAGGAACAGCCAGGATGCCTCTCAAGGCCATTTGCAGGTGATGCTTTTTCCTTTGTCTTCTGCTGGAGATGCCCAGACGCAGTTGGTGGGCCACTGCGTGAGACAGGATATGGGATATGGCCTGATCCAGCAGGGCTCCTCTTATGCTCTTAATTGCTTTTGGGCAAGAATTACCCATTTCTTTTGTTTTTTACTTTCCCCAAGTTCCTTCTTTGGAGATAGAGCCATAAGGACAAAGTAGTGCTTTTAGATAACAGGGTCTCTCTGACATTTAGGGCTTTGACGTTTTGGATACCTGTATAAATGTACAGGTTGTTGTGTGTTTATGGTATTCAATCAATAAACTTTTGAATAGATAAATACAGGCTGGAATCTTAGCAGTGCATTAAGTGACAGCAAATATACAGCACAAACATCACTAAATCTGCATAGTTCGGCTTAGCTTCTTGAAGGTCATACATGTGGACATATGGAAGAAGAAGACCTGGTTTTTCTACCCCGGTTTTCTCACCCATTTAAGGGGACTCAAAGCAGCTGACAAAGCTTCCTTTTCTTCTCCCCACAACAGAACACCCTGTGAGGTAGGTGGGGCTGTGAGGGCTCAGAAGAGAGCTGTGACTAGCCCAAGGTCACCCATCTGGCTTCATGGGGGAGGGAGGAACCAAACCCGGTATTCCTAGATAAAGATCCCAGCTCCTTAACCACTAGACCAAACTGGCTCACAAACTGGAATCCACAAGGGATGGCCTTAGTCCCATGGCACAGTGTCATCTTTGCATGCAGACATTTCCGGGTTCAGTGCTTGACATTCCTCTAAAAGACAGCTATGATATATCACCTATATAAGACGCCAATTTATATACATATCCAACAGTTGCCAGCAAGGAAATCAGGACACCACTCCATAAAGTTGGTCAGCCTAGATTATTCGATTCAAGCCAAGCCAAAGCATATAGTGAGCAGCCACCAGGAATCAGCCGCTAATCTTCTTGGCCTCTTTCTGTCTTGTCCTGCCACCTGTCTGCTCACTTGCTCTGGAAATCCGATGGAGATTCTGAAAGCAGATAGGTACAGAGAGCAGCTAGGAGACTGAGCTACCTACTCTCAAGTAAACCCCTTTGCAGAGGAGCTAGGTACACAACTGCATGCCTTAGAGGGAACACAGCCCCAACATCTCCTGGGGCCTCCCCAAAATAAAGCACGAGTCATGCGATGTTTGTGGAACCAAAGCATACTTGCTTTCCTGTCCTGAGGAGTTCTTATTATCTCCCTACAGTTTCCATCCTTGAGAATCTGATCCTTAATTAGGTAAGTGAGCAATGATCCCTGGACCAAGCAAAGATTGAATTAGCTGCCACTGCCTGAAAAGCTGTTGAACCTGCTTCAAGGCTGTTTTCCAAACAATGGGAACATTTTCAAATTTGCAGGAATTTGAGAGCAGGTGAAGGTTTTGCCTTTGTCTTCTGCTTTAGATGCCCATAACTGGGCCACTGTGTGAGACAGGATGCTGGATTAGCTGGGCTGTGGTTGGATCCAGCAGAGCTCCTCTTATGTTCTTATGGTCACCCTTCATAGAAATGACAAAAAGGGCAGGGGAGTCACAACTGAGTCATCTAGCCACTGACATCTTGGATTGAGTCATACTCTCAGGTGTAAAATGCATGTCACTTTTATGAAGATCTGAATTCACAGCATGCTTGCCATTTCTCCTTTCACAAATGCATGAAAGAATCTGAGGAAGATGCTACCGCAAGCTTGGGTGGACCACATGGATAGACATTCTTTGGAGCTGACATTTGGTCCAGTGCAAGCTCAGCTCTTTACTAGATGCCTCAGAGAGACCTTTGCTGTAGTTTGGTACCATCGAACTGGGTTCAGCCTCTGGCAGCTATATGGATATGCATCCGTGCAGTTTTCTTGCGAGGTATAAAAGTCATCTGCCATTACTAGCAAGAGAGATACCAGGGATCAAACCTGTGACCTTCTGATTTCCAGGCTGTTGTTCAATGACCAAGCTATGGTTACTTCTCAGGAAAACATAAGACGTGCCTAACCCCTGCCGGCAAATTGGAAATCAGCTCAGGGTCAAAGGGCCTGCCCTGACTAGAGTGCATGGATTCCACTTCCTCCAATAAGAGTGCTTATGATTTTGGATATGAATTCCAGATTTCCACATATTAACTGACAATAAGTTTTCACTTCTTGGTCAAGAACAGCATTGCCTACAGCCGTGACTGAGCAGGAAAGACCAAAACCCCAATTCCAGGCAACCCACTCCCCTCAGGACACTGCTATCACTTTAAGATAATCTAGCAGGTAACTTCCGTGTACCTATCTCCTCCCCAAAACCATCAAGGCTTTCCATAATTCTTCACTCTCTTTGAGCAGTTCAGGCTCACTGAAGTCCCTTTGTCCTATCTCTGCTGCACAAATCAAACGATGCCTGCTCTCCGTTGCCTCCACTCTACCTAACGTGTGAGCTGGTCAATCTTCCTTGGATGAGAGGGAGCATCGGCAATATCTCTTCTGATCCCAACACAGCTTGAAACAAATGGGGTACTTTCTTTAATCCCATCTATTTACCTTACCTCTTCCTTCTCCCTCCCAAAAACCTAGTAGTAATGATTAGTTGGATGCTTAGGGGATTCTTTGTGGTTTTGGAGCAGATTCAGCGATGTGACATGTGGCAGCAGGGATGCATAAACATTCAGAGCCCGTTCAAAGAGGTTCCATTTGCATGAATGTGAATTTCCAGTGCATTCCTAATACACCCTTGTGAACAAAGGAACATAAGGGGAGCCCTACTGGATCAGGCCACAGTCCATCTAGACCAGCATCCTGCCACATCTTGCTCTCAGATCCCAGCAAATGGCCTTAGCAGCATCCTGCTTGTCCCCACAGCCTGGAAGATGTACTTAGGTACCCATTCTAGTAGCCATTGATACATCTGCCATCCATAAATTCTTCTAACCCTTCCTTGAAGCCATCTAGGCTAGTTCCATAGACTCTCCTACCCATCAGCTTCATCGAATGCCCCTTGGTTCAAGGGTTGTGTGACAGAGAAAATAAATTTTCTCTAGCTACTTTTTCTATACCGTGCATGATTTTATATACTTCAGTCAGGTCCCCTCTTAAACGGCGTCTCTCCAGACTGAAGAGGCCTAGATGTTGCAGCCTGGTATCATAAGGGAGGTGTTCAAGACCCTTAATCATTCTGGTTGGTCTTTTCTGCACCTTTTCCACAATATCCTTTTTGAGGTATGGTGACCAGAATTGTACACAATATTCCAAATGTGGCTTCACCATAGATTTACAAAGAGGCAAAATGGCACTTGATTATTTTTTATTCCCTTCCTAATTATTCCCAGCATTGAATTAGGTGGGAAGTGGCAGGAATGGCTGCTGCTTCCCCACTGAAAAACACAGAGAACTAAAAGGAGAGAACTGAGGAGCTCTGGGGTTCTTGAAAGTGCCTAACTTACAAGTACCCCTCTATCCAACCACTGAACTGGAAAGCCCACGTAACAGTAATAGCTGTACTTGATTCATTTTTACACAGCAGCCCTGGAAAAGCAACAAACAGATGTCTGTACCTTTCTATCTCTGGCAAGAGGGCAACCCCTGGGCTAAAATCCCAACAAGTGGGCACAATGCCCAAAGGATAAGAACATAAGAGAAGCCCTGCTGGATCAGGCCACAGCCCATCTAGTCCAGCATCCTGTTGCACACAGTGGCCCGCCAAGTGCTCATGGGCATCCCAAGCAGAGACAAGGACAAACCTTTGTCTGCTCTCGAATCCCAGCAAATGGCCTTAGAAGTGCCCTGCTCCCCCCCCCCCCCAGCCTGCAAGATGCACCTAGGCATTCATCCTAGTAGCCACTGATACATCTGTCATCCATAAATTTGTCTAACCTTACCTTAAAGCCATCTAGACTGGTAGCTGTTACCAATCTCAGAATCCCCACTGTGTCCACAGATCTAAAATCCCTCTATAGGAACCCTTGTGGAAAGAAGGTGTTGAATCAGCCACTGAAAATTAAACGGTCCATGGCTGCTCACAGGTGGGCTTATTTCTGATGCAGGACTTTTAAGGTGTGCTTGTTATCATGAATGTAATTTTGCTTTTCATCCAGATGTCCAAAATGTTGGGAAATACCCCCCCTACTCAAAATACACTCTAACCCTCCCATGCATCTCTCTGTCCTGAACTTTCAGATGCTGCAAAATTCTTATAAGAAACCACCCCACCGCACCCAGGGAAATCCATCCCTTTCCCCCTTCTCCAAGTAGGCTCTCTGCACTGTAACATGTCCTGGGCTTTAGGGGAGCGAGCAGTAGATGCAAATCAACCCCGTTTCCGCTTTACTTTGTTTTCGCATCCATGACGGCCTCCGGGTTCCTTAGATTCCGTTCCCAGGGAAGGCTTCCACACATCCACTGCAGCATGCAGTAGCCGAGAATTTCGAGGTCCCCCCGTCGGGACAGTGCTAAACAGAGAAAACAAACAGAGAACCACAGAGGGGGGAGGGTTAGAGAAAGAGAAACGAGCATGAAAGTTGGTTCTGCGTTCTCTCCCACCTCTTCTCTCCCCCACCCTACTTCTGAGGAACAGAAATCCAAGAAACTTAAAGCCACAATTAAGGCAAAATAAGGGAAACAGACAGAATCGCCTAGTGTTTGTTCAGCTGTCCCAAGAACTCAGCTTTTCTGGCTGTGGGCCACAGGCAAGGAAAGGATGCCTTGCAACGGAGCAAAAGGGAGAGAGAAAGGGTCAGTTCCCGAACCTCCTCAGACTTCATCCTTCCTCCATCCTGGCCTGTCACATGAACTTGATCCCGGTGGCCTCTGACATGATCCAGACAGCCCATAACCAAGCACCAACACTTTCTCCAAGAGCCAGGCAGTAAAACAAAGAAATAAATGTCTGCTGCTAAATTGCTAACACATGTTCCAGGAAGTCCACAGGGTCCACACTGGTCATGCAGGGACCCTTTGAGAGCAGGCGAAATGCAATGGCCTTCACCGCCGCCGCTAAACCGGAGGTGTCAGGCGGCAGAAGGCAAGGCAACATTGCCCTCTAGTGGGTCGACGCACTTCAACAGCACCGATCGCACATGGTTCTCTTGCGCCGGCTGGAAACAGAAACCCGCTCGGCTCTCGGAGTCAATGCTCATTCAATCTAAACCTAGACTTATTTTCGTGGATCAAAAGCAAATAGTTTAAGGGTGCGCAGTCAAAGAGGGTTAACCTTAACCAGAAGACAACAGGCGCACATGCTCTTTTCCTATCCAGCAGGATATCTCAGAAACGTGTTAGCAAAACGTATTTAGATAAAGTTGCAACAAGATGTGTCTTCTATATTTAGGATGTTAATTAGGTCCCACACTTGACTTGGGATGTTTGAATGTTTAAATGTGCTTGTTTGTGCTGTTTTATCCTACTGACGATAAATAGAAAAAGAAGCACGTTAGCAGATAAACAACCAGAAATCACGTGCAGAAGAGAATTTGCTCCCACCCACCTGCCAAAAAATGGCAAAAGAATGTAGGACAAACATGCATACTCCTATTACATATACACCTAAAAACACGGGCTAGTAGAAGAGCAAGAACTTGTAATTCAGCATCTCTTATCACAGTTGCATCTCATCCGAAAGAGCGAGCAGGGGCACAAAGGCAGGATTCCACTTTGTCACACTGAATATCTGAAGCAGCTTACGACTAAAAAGAGAAGAGAGGAAAACGGCCTCAAAAAGCGCACAGATTTCACCATCAGGCAAGATGCAAGCCCTGTAGGGGCTTCCTTGTTTTATCTTCATGGATTTAAGACCTTCGGCAACACCATCCACACACCCTCTGCAAAGCCACGCGTGTTCCTACTCAGGGGTGGGTGAAAAAGAGTATCAGCACTGATGACCCTCCGAGGACGCGGCTGGTAACCCAACCGGCGTTGTATTATGAACTTTCATTACAGCAATTCCAACAGAGACGCCCGGGCACACTTTTTTAATTATAAAAGGCGACTTGTTGGGAATCCGATTCTATTGGAACTCTGCTCCCTTTACCCCTCCCCTCCTCACCAGCTCCTCTCTGAAATGATGAAAGCACATAAATTCTTAACATGTTCTCTCTATATTAACTGCTGCTAGACTACCGGATTATGAAAGGGCCTTCAATCTAGTGGGATGCCATCTTATCCCCTCGGGGGCAGTTTGTATCCTAGGCTGGCTTCCACTCCATCCTAAACCCAAATGCTCGGCTGCTTGATTAAAACCTAGCACAACCCTTGTCTTTCACGCTGTTGCTGCTGCCGCCGCCGCCGCTGCTCAAGTCATCACTCCAGTGGTGGAAAGAATGGAACAAAATCTTGCCATTTGCAGTCGTGGGTCCCCTAAATTATTTTGCCGTCCCAACGAAGGTGGTCCTAACTAGGGCAAGGATCTGGAGTAGCCATCCATGGGTCCCTATAGACCTGCTGGGGGGTACTGAAGTCTCAAGGAGAGGACCTTCTTGAAGTTCCTCCTCTGTCAGAAGTGCAAGGGGAAGGGACAATTTTGTGGTGGCCCCCAGAACTCGGGAACAGACTCACACTGGAGGTTTCTGAAGCATCTACATTATGTGGTCTTTGGCACCTGCTTGAAACATACTTCTTTACCCACGCCTCTGATGGCTAGTTTCCTCTGGGTGTTATCCTACCAGGAAGGATGGAAGGGGGAGACGGTTATATTTTAAATATGTTTTAAGAGTGTTTTGCACATTTTATCTTTTTCTTAGTGTGACCCACCCTGGGAACTTTTAGGGAAGGGCTGGATATTTTTTAAAAATATATTTATGAAGCACAGGGACATGCAATAGAGCCTTTTCTGTGGTGGCCCCTAGACTCTGGAACAGCCTTCCTCTTGAGGTTCGCCTGGCACCTCATAGTTTTCAGCACCTAGTGAAAGCGTATCTTTTCACCCAGGCTTTTGCTGTTTAAATAGCTTCCTCAGGGTCCTGTCCTGTTAGGGAGGGAGGGTGGGAAGGAGGGGGATTATATTTTTAATTATGTTTTAATATTTGATATGTTTTATTCTTATTGCAAACTGCCCTGGGACCATGTGATCAAGGGTGGGATATAAATTCCTTAGACGGATGGACTAATAGATAGATAGATAGACAGACAGACACACAGGCAGACAGATAGACAGACAGACAGACGATAGATAGATAGATAGATAGATAGATAGATAGATAGATAGATAGATAGATAGATAGATAGATAGATAGATAGATAGATAGATAGATAGATAGATAGATAGAAGACGACAACAACGACAGACAGACATCCTTCCGAGTGGTGAGGGCAACAGTGAGATTTTTGCCTCAGTGCCACCTTGGCATCCCAATTTCTTCCTATATAATGTCTACTACTCTCTTCTGCCCAAATGCTCAGAATGAACCCGTTCTGTGCAACATGAAATGATTAATGCCCTGGGGGGGGGGGGGACACCTGTCGAAATTATAATGATCCATTCCCTCTCCTGGTCCCAATTGGGGACGCAACTGATAAGGGGAATTGGGTACAAACAGAAACTCCTGTGGATTTCAGACAAATCTCTTCCTTTCTTTCAGACAGAAATCTGCGCTAAAGGACTTCTCCCTTCCTTCATTGTCAAAAGTCGACAATTAAATTTAAAGTTTCATATTTAAGCCGCTCGAGAACCGGAAAACCCTCTGTAGCACCTGGTACCCTGCAGAGAGGAAAGTGTTTAGCATTCCCTTTTGTTCACAAGCACTCTAGTGCGTACTAACAAATGCACCCAAGAAATAAGCCGGCAAAAACGTCCCACATGAGGGACAAGAAGAAATTATTAAGGATGTCTTTACACAACTAAGTTGATTTAATATCAGATGGGTAGTTTATAGTGCCTGGCATTTATCAGCCCGTCCTGTGCCGTTTGTCAGTCTGCCGTCCTCCCATAAAATCTGCCTGGTTCCCATTTGAAAATAAATAACAGAAAGTTACACTTTTGTGTACACAGCCCTATAACGCCCTGTTGCGGTGCCAAGCGGCACCCTAACACAAAACGCACAACGATTTCATTCAAATGGCTTCTGCAGTGCTTTTACGTTGCACTTTCTCAAATCAGATTACGGGGAGAAAATATACACATCGTTTTAAAAGAAAGATTGGCAAATTATCATTACGCTGCTCCTGGGCTGCGGGAAAGATGGGTAAATTCTAGAGGCACCATTACTTGGGGTTCCCTGTCAATTTGAGAAAAGATAAATTTGAGCGGAGGAAGGAAAGGGTCCACGTTGCTTCATTTTTAAGATGCCGTAAACAAAGCAACAATTCTGATAATTTCATGTCTGAAAAATCCACCACTTCCTTCCTATAATCTGTCACTTTTACAGGCCTATATTTCCCCAAGAATAAACCTAACTCCTATTTAGAATCAGATTAAGTTTCAGTTTTCCCCCGCGGACGCGCTTCTAAGTGAAGTCACAAAATGTCGGCCCAGCATTCAAAAGAGTTTGGCTCATTAAAGGCGGAACAATACAGGAGTCATCCTTAAGGAAAAAGGACCTCCACTGCCCAAAAAAGGGAAAGAAATCTATTTTCTGTGGTTTGTTTTGTAGTGCGTGAGGAATTCTGAGAAGAAGCAGGTGCTTGAAGCATAGGAAACATAGGGGGAGTTCCCACTGGCAATTTAAAGCAGTTTAAAGAACTGTTTCCATTCTCTGCGTCCCCGTTACCAATTCGTTTCCGGGGTATTTCGAGGATGATTTTGACTAAAAAACGGAATACAGAATGAAACTTCTTTGCTGCTCAGCTCTTGACTAGCTCTGAAAATGAAACAGGGAGCCGCTCACGTGTTTGCATTCTGTGGTGGCTTCCGATTTCACAATCACGAGACGCTTTTTTAAAAGAAAGAGAAAGAGGAACACACACGGGCAAAGGAGGCCGGAAAGGCAGGATGCCCAGACTGGAGCCCTGTTCGTGATTTACATGGGAGCACTGATGGAGTTTCCTGGTCAAAGACACGGAAATAGATTTCCACTGTGCTCTGGAATGGTTCTTTCCAGATTATTCATTCATTTGTTCATATTCCTATATCTGAAGGCCTCAGGGAGGGTAACAACACTTTAAATCAATTATATTAAAACAATAAGAACATATCTTAAAACGACAGCATCTTCACCACCGTCCTGAACATATACAGTGAAGGAGCCTGACGCACCTCAAGGGGAGACTATTCCATATGGGGGCCACCACTGAGAAGGCCCTCTCCTGGGTGCCCACCCCTTTTGCTGCTGAGGGTGGTGGGACAACCAGGAGGGCCTCCCCTCCAGATCTTAAGGCACGGGCAGGGTGATATGGGAGAACATTTATTTATTTATTTATTATTTATATTTCTATCCCACCCTATACCCGAAGGTCTCTTGGCAGGTAAGAACTTTAAATCCACCATATCAAACAAAACAATATATAATAAAACAGTAAAAACCATCACAGCATCTAAAATACAACGTGTTAAAAACAAGACAATATCAATTAAAACAGTGGCATTTACAGTGGGGGAAACATGGCTGACATTTATCCAAAGGCCTGAGCACAGAGGTGCGTCTTCACTGCCTTCCTGAACATAAACAGAGAAGGAGCCCGACGCACCTCAAGGGGGAGACTATTCCACAACCTGGGGGCCGCTACCAAGAAGGCCCTCTCCTGGGTGCCCACCAGCCTCACTACTGAAGGTGGTGGGACAACCAGGAGGGCCTCTCCTGCAGATCTTAGGGCACGGGCAGGTCGGTATGGGAGAAGGCATTCCTTTAGCTATTTGGGGCCTAAGTCATTTAGGACCTTATAAGTCAGAGATAACACCTTAAATTGGGCTCAGTAGTAAATTGGCAGCCAATGCAGCCCTTCTAAAACCGGTGTGATGTGCATCTGGCTAGCTGTCCCAGTTAACACCCTGGTGGCTGCATTTTGCAGTAGCTGCAACTTCCGAACCGTCTTCAGTTGACGCACCAGCTGTAGTTAGGCACAGACACTCCTGGCCATGGCATCCATGGCACAAAGAGAAAGAGCTGGGTATCATCTGCATATTGATACCTCACTCCAAATCTCCTGATGACCTCTCCCAGTGGCTTCACATAGATATTAAATAACATGGGAGATAAGATTGACCCCTGGGGAACACCACAAGTCAGTTCCCAGGGTGTCGAGTCTCTATCTCCCATGACCATTATCTGAGATCGGTTCTGGAGATAGGAGCAGAACCAGTGCCAAGCATTGCCTCCCAACAGGGTAGCATTCCCCTTGTCTCTCTCCCATAGGAGGTCATCAATCAGGGTGACCAAGGCGGTTTCCGTGCCATAGCAAGGCCTGAAGCCAGATTGAAATGGGTCTAGTAAACATGGTAGTAAACATGTTCCTTTATATATTTGGGGCCCAGGTCATTTCGTGCAGTCAGTTGAGCACTCTGGTCTTATAAATTCTGTTTCTGAGGTCAGAAAGCCCAGTGAGAAGCAAAGTTAAATACTGGGAAATTCTGCAGCCATTTAAATTTAAAAGCAAAGCAGGCGTTCAACAGTGAGGACAAGGTTTGCAATGGTAACCACTTACCTTCTGTGCCGAAGACCTCATAAGGACCCCAATTAGGACCTCATGAGGAACATGTCATCCACATGAGCACCTCTGGGTTCTGTTCCTAATGGGGTCTTTGGGCCCTATAATGGTGTCTTCAATCCGGTCTTCCCCCACAAAGACAAGACTGCAAAGCACCCTTCCTCACGCCTGCTGGCTGGATGAGGTCCAGGGACGGGCCTAGCAGAAGCAACCCTTGAGTAACGCATATGTGAGCCAAATGCACCGCCCCACTGGGGCACAACTTCCTCCTCAGGCTAATCGGAGCCTCAAGAGGCATGCTACAGCAACCACACATTACCTGTTTAACACCCATTACCATCAGGTGCTAAACACAGGGTCTCCGCAGCGATCCAAAACTCCATAGACTCAATTCGGAGAGGACCAAATCCCAAAATTCCAGATCATCTTAATCCGAATTAAAAGAAATACGTGTGGAAACACCCCATAATCTGGGAGCCATGATTGAGAAGACCCTATCATGGGCCCTATCCCTCTATGTACTGAAACTGATGTACAGCTAAGACCCCAGACCACACCCAAGAGTCTGGAAAAGGCAGACAATAAGGGCTCCTTTGAAACTTTGGAACACTTCAAAACACAATTTTGCACAACCCCAGACGAGACTAAGGAGGGAAGCTTTAGGTCTGAAACGTGTGCAAGCAGGAGAGAAGAAACCAGCTAGAGGTGGTGGTGGTGGGGGGGATTTGACCTTCAGTGACATGCCTAACCTTTCGCATATTCAGTTCTCTCTCATTATCCATCAGGGTTTGGGTTCCTTACACCTCACACAGGTTTCAGATTCCATGCACAAAAGAAATATCCAATTTGTGGGGAAACGGGCCTTGGAATAAGTCCTGTCTCAAACTCTAATAGGTTTTCACTGCCTTGATGATAAATACTTTATCATCCTATGTCTTGCTTTTTGTTGATTTGGTACTCTTGAACACCATATCACAAAATGTGGATGGATTTACACAAAGCACTAGAAGTCCTTGCAAACAGAAAACAAAAAACACATATACTCTGGTTTCCGTAAGATTCAGTGCTGACAACATGGCTGCCCAATCTATGGATCTCCAGAAGTTGCTGAATTACCAATCTCATCATGCCTTTTCATTTGCCACACTCCCTACTGTTCATGGGAGTTAAAGTTCAATATCTGAAGGACATCCTGCATTCTTTTAAGTTCCACATTTCCCCCTCATGTATGAGGGATAAGGAGCTCTCCAACACATTTTGCAGTGATGACGGGAATGGGTTTCTTGCCCTACATTTTCCTCACTTAGGGTGTGTCCAGGCTGGGGGATACTGCGCATTCTGATATGCAGTCGGTGCATGGGCGTCACACCTGATGTCCGATATTTCATAGTGGCGGTGCATTATGCCGCCGCTACTGCAGATTTACCTGCTGCGGAATGATCAACACTCGCTCTGCAGCATTAGGTAAATTCAAAGTTTTCCGCCGTCCTCAGAGGACGGCAGGAAACAGCCATCCCTTGGCTGCCCCATCCCACGTGACGCTGCCTCGCCATGCACACCACAGAAGTCTCACTGCTGCTGAGGAGGAAGCTGCGGACCTCCATTTGGAGTGGGGACGAATCGTCGCTTCGCAGCCAGATAAGCTGTGGATTTTTATATAACTGCGGATTTTTGCCCGCCAGTCTGGAAGGGGCCAGAAAGTTTTAAATTACTAGAGCCCAACACATTCGTCAGCTGAAAGCATCTCTACTGCCATAAGCAACAAAGGTATTGCTTCCTATCTAACTGGGAAATTACAGCACCACCATAACACAACCATAAGGTACAGAGATGGAATTACGTCAGAGCCAACAACAACAACAACAACAAAAACCAGTAGTCCAAACTTGTTAATATTGCGCAGCAGAATGCACAGTCGCGACTGGGGTATCACACACGACGATCGATGCATCGTCGTGGCGTTGCATTATCTGATTGTTGCTGCGCACTTACCTTAATGCTGATCTAAGGACACTTGCTGCATAGTATGAAGAAAATTTGAATTTTCCCACCAATCCGGACAGAACAGTGAAAGCAGCATGACCAGAGCAAGAGGGCAGCTCAAATACGATTGGCTGCCTCAACCTGCGTGGCGGCATGCACCGACTCAGCTCTCGCAGTTTCCAATAGGAAGCTACAGAGCTGCTTTTCGAGTCCAGACAGCCAGTCGTCACTGCGCTTCTACCTTTAACTGTGGATGTATCCTGAAAGTCTGGAGGCAGCCCCTGTTACAGCAGGACACTGGAATGAATAAGATTTTGCATTACAGCATAATGCACAGAAGAGATCTGTTTGAAATGTTCCCTTCTAGTAATATTCAAATAAGGTCAAGAAGACTAAAAAGGGGACAAGTAAACATCTGTTTTATGCAGTGGGTGAGTGAGTGTTAGAAGCTAAGAAGAGCCCTTCTGGATGAAACCACAGCCCATCTAGTCCAGCATCCTGTCTCACTTGCTTCCGGGCATCCTCAAGCAGAAGATAAAGGCAAAACCTTCACCTGCTCTTGACTCCCTGCAAGTGGCCTTGAGAGGCATCCTGCCTGTCTCTCCAACCTGGAAGATGGAAAAAAAAATACTTCCCCTGATCAGACCTAAGTCTCGAGCCCTGTCCAGCAATGTGGAAGTCCAAACCCTAGACTGTCCAGTCTCCGTGGAATATATTAGAAGAATTATACCCCACTTTTCTCACCCATTTAAGGGGACTCAAAGCGGCTGACAAAGCTTTCTATTCTTCTCCCCACCACAGAACACCCTGTGAGGTGGGTGGGACTGTGAGAGCTCAGAAGAGAGCTGTGACTAGCCCAAGGTCACGCAGCTGGCTTCATGGGGGAGGGTGGAATCAAACCCAGTATTCCCAGATAAGAGTCCACCTCCTTAACCACTAGACCAAACTGGCTAACCCAGATGCTACATAACACAGCTTAAGATTTGTAAGTCATCATCTCCTGCCATCGCTTGCAAGGACGGGCATAAACGCGCTTCACTCTGGTTTTGCCAGATTAATAAAGCACACTGAGATGATTTCTGCCTTTCTTAGAAAAAGGAGCAAATTTGTTAGCATCAGCTGTGTAATTTACTTGTTAAAAGGCTTTGGACAGCAGACGGCACCTGAACTCTCGCCTCCTCCATGCAGACAAACATACTGGAACAAATTTAATTCAGACAGTTCATATTCTTCTTATGTTCATCAATGACGGCAAATTAAAACCGTTCTTAGAGGCACGATTCACGCAGGACCCCGAGTATTTAAAAGAAGCTCGATATGTTAAGCGCAGTATATCTCCAGAGAAATTAAGTATTGACTGCATGCCACAGTGAGTAGAAAATCTACAAAAATCCATACCCCACATTGATCCAAATATTACTTTTTAGCACTACTAACAATGTAACAAATTTTTAAGAGGGATGCTCGATGCAGGTATAATTCTCTTTAATTATCAAGCAACAAGAAGGAAAAGCAACATTATTTACACAACACAGCATTCAAGAATGAATACTCAATAAGAGCCGGCCAAATCCTAGGATTTTAAAAACCAGAGCTGACGGTACAGTTGCTGATATCCGTCTTGGGGGAATGGCTAGAAGGAGCTGAATGCCCATCGGTATATCAAATATTGGATTTACACACGTTTTATCTTATTTGCCACAAGAGTAGCTGCCGCTCTGATCAAGACAATAACTCACTTGATTGTGGAAGGGTTTCGCCTTTTGCTTTAGGAGCACGGGAAACTAGGCGAGATTTTAAAATGATTATCCAAACCCTCATGCAGATGAGCACCCTATAAAAAAAAGAAGAGTTGGCTTTTATATCCTATCCCCACTTTTCTCACCCTTTACGGGTACTCAAAGCAGCTGACAAATCTTCTGTTCTTCTCCATGAACAGGCACCCTGAGAGGCAGAGGGGCCTGTGACTAGCCCAAGGTCTGCCAATTGGCTCTGTCTAGGAGGGCAGAGTTGAGCCAGGAGACTAACAGATAACAGTCCAGCACTCAAACCACAAGACCAAACTGTCGAACCAGACAAACCCAAACCCTTTTTTCCTTCTGTGTTAAATAAAACAAATGCCTGAGAGCTGTTTTTAAAAAAGAAAAGTAAGATTCCACACAGGCACTGGTCACTTATTCTGCTATATTTGGATATTCCAAAATATAACATGGAATATCCAGGGATATCTGGAATAGCCAGGCTTTATTCTGGAATATCCAAATACAGCGGGAATTAGCAACCGGCGTCTGGATGCAGCCTGGGTCTCTTTCCATAGGAGGAACTTTCCATTAAAAGACATTCCGTGAAAAGTCTAAGAATGTATATAAGGATCACTCAGGAAGCTCATGCATGAACTTGGAACTTTTTTGGGCAAATATAACTAAACTATGCAGGGCACAAATTGATTTCATTGACTTTCCAGAGAACGTTGACAACATCTGTACGTGTCTGTACGCATCTGTACACACCCATACGCACCCCATTTTTATCCCGTATGCATCCCGTTTTCAACCTATATGTATCCGTAAAATGTGTATAGATACGAATAAGATGCGTATGGATACGTATGTAACATGTACATATCTATACACATACAATTGTCCAAATCGTGCAAATGATTTTTAAGAGATTCAAACTTTGAATGTTAAAAAATGAAGGTATAAACATTCAATTCGAATTTGAATGTCCGAATTCGAACGAATTCGAACAGATATTGAATGTTTCTAATATTCTTGCACAGTTCTGGTCACCACACCTCAAAAAGGATATTGTGGAACTAGAGAAGGTGCAGAGAAGGGCAACCAGAATGATTAAGGGTCTGGAACACCTCCCTTACGAAACCAGGCTGCAACGTCTAGGCCTCTTCAGTCTGGAGAGACGGCGTTTGAGAGGGGACCTGATTGAAGTATATAAAATTATGCACGGTATAGAAAAGGTGGATAGAGAAAATTTCTTTTCTCTATCACACAACACTCGAACCAGGGGGCACTCTATGAAGCTGATGGGTAGGAGAATAAGGTCTGACAGGGGGAAGTATTTCTTCAACCAGAGGGTCATCGGCTTATGGAATGTGCTGCCGGAAGAGGTGGTGACAGCTACCAGTCTGGATGGCTTTAAGGTAGGGTTAAACAAATTTATGGATGACAGATGTATCAATGGCTACTAGAACAAATGCCTAGGTGCATCTTTCAGGCGCAGGGGGTGGGGAACTGGGCGCTTCTAAGGCCATTTGCTGGGATTCGGGAGCAGGGGAAGGTTTGTCCTTGTCTCTGCTTGAGATGCCCATGAGCATTTGGTGGGCCACTGTGTGCGACTGGATGCTGGACTAGATGGGCTGTGGCCTGATCCAGCAGGGCTTCTCTTATGTTCTAATGTTCTTATCCCTACTCACAAAGTCACCCAGGAGTTACCCACAACTCGGTGGTACCCAGCAACAACTACTACATCATTTTCCATGGTGCAAAAAAGCTATGGAAAAAAAGAAAAAGAGAAGACGCTCAGTTTGTGGTGTGTGTCATGAAGGAAAAGCCGAAGATCCAACATCACATGAAATGCCATTAACTATCGAACACAGCATAAGGAACAGAAAAAGATCCTCCACAGCGATCAGCTGCATGCTTCAGGACTCAGTTTTTGCAGATCCCTTGTAAGATGATCAAAGAGCCTCTCTGAACAGATCCAACGATATTAAAAAATTTAAAGATCCTGCTGCCACCCCAAAGGGCCCACAAAGCCGTTGGCTTCCTGCCATAATCTCAAAAGGAGAGGAAATTTCACGTATAAAAGCTATGCTTCCCCCAGCCCAATGCATCAAACATCCAGGCACCAGAAGCCCACAAAGCAGTTCATAAATATTATCCTGGGAATTTTGCCACTTGTGGATTTAATACCTCTCAGGACTTCTAATTCTCATGAGCTGGGAGAGGGGCAGAAACATTTCCATTCTTTCCTCCGCATCGGCACCATCTTATTTATTTATTTATTATTTATATTTCCATCCCGCCCTACACCCGAAGGTCTCAGGGCGGGTAACTATCGTTAGAACAACAGATTATAAACCAGCAGATCTTAAAAACTGAAATCTACGTAAAAACACTAAAAGATTCAACATATCTAAAGCAATATCTTAAATATTAAGATAACAGTCTCTGCAGCAGGGAGAAAGTATGATCACATTAGCCAAAGGGCAGGGCAAAGAGGTGCGTCTTTACCGCCTTCCTAAATCTTGGCAAAAGCTGCCACCTTAATCACGCAAAACATATCCCATCCAGGAGAGAACAGTTATTTAAAAATACGATTAAACTGCATTTTTAAAGAAAGTTTTTTTAAAAAATCCCACAGCTATCTGGATCTTTGTGGATCCCTTGTTAGCCCCATCTCGGTTCTCCAATGCCATGAAGACAGCAGGAAACTAAAATGCCCTCCTTCCCATTTTTCAACCTATAATTCCTATATAAACTGCAGCCAGCCCCTCTTACAAGGCAAAGCCTGGGCGGCTGTAAGTAAACAGCTCACAGCATCGGCAGACTTAACAGATTTCAACCCTCCTTATCCTATTGCACGGGTCAGGAACTGCCGCCCATTATGGCCTGTTGACTCCTAAAATGCTTCCTGTGGGTCAGACGGTGCAACCGCCTTGGCATCAGAGGAGTGCAAAAGTCCTATTTCATTTTTCCTAATGACCAGCGTTAAACGACTGGAGGTCTTAACGGTGCTGGCAAATTATCAAGGCCTTCTACATTACATGGTCAATGGGCCTTTTAATAGAAAAAGCAATAATATATAGCTGTTTGCGCCAAGTAAAACTCGTTAGAAGGTATTAGTTTAAGATAACAGTTCAGCAGCTATTAACGACTGCGAATGTCTGCAGACCTTCTTCTCCCTTAGAGGCTGGGAAGCAGAAGGAAAGCAGAAAGGAAGAGGCTACTTATAGAGGGCCGGCCGTCAATGCACATGATAAGAATGTTCAGAAATGGGGGTTTTTGCATTCGAATTCCAGTCAATTTGAATATCCAAACATTATATTTGATTAGAGTTTTTAGAATCTGAACGCAGCAAAATCCGATTTGAACAGAATACATTTGAATCTATTTGTCTGAATAAGAACGTAAGAGAAGTCCTGCTGGATCAGGCCACAGCCCATCTAGTCCAGCATCCCATCGCACACAGTGGCCCACCAATTGCCCATGCGCATCTCAAGCAGAGACAAGGATGAACCGTTGCCTGCTCTCAAATCCCAGCAAATGGCCTTAGAAGAGCCCTGCTCCCCCCGCCCAGCCTGAAAGATGCACCTAGGCCGGTGATGGCCAACCTATGACATGCGTGTCACAGGTGACACGCCAAGCCCTTTTGGGTGACACACATGGTCACCCTGGCACCTGGGCGTGTAGTGCTTGCTTGTTCTTGAAGTGTGTGAAATACCAACTTTCAATTGAAGATTTAGCAACAAAAGTCACTAATGTAAAGAATTATTTGTTTTTGCTTTTAATAAAATACATATATCAAAAATATAACTTTTTTATTAGAGCTACAACTATCACAAAATTATGGATATTTCTAGATGTGACACAGCACCCGAGTTAAGCTAGGTTTTCTTGTTAATTTTGACACACTGAGCTCAAAAGGTTCGCCATCACTGAACTAGGCATTCATTCTAGGCATTCAATCAAATGTTAGATTCGATTCTGAAGATACAAATGTCAACAACATTCATATGTGTTATGCGTATCTGTACGTACTTCGTATGCATCACATCTTATCCCTGTATGCATCCTATTTTCGGGCCGTACTATAAGAGCAAATGCATACAGATACGTATGAGATTCGTACAGATACGTATGTAATACATATGTACCTGTACATTCAAGCAAATATTTCGGAACATTCGAAATTTGTTCGAATGCTTAAATTCGAATGTGTAGACATTCTATTCGAATTTGAATGTCCACATTTGATTGAATTCGAATTTCGAATATTTAGAATGTGCACAACCCTAGTGCATGGTGCCTTAATGAAGGACTTATGGGGAGCAGCCCATTTCAGTGGTCAAGCCCATGTTCTGCACGCAGGCCCAGTTTTCTCTCACTCGCGTTTACAAAGTATTTCAAGTATCTCAGTTATTATAGCCATGGAGAAGGTACCCCCTGCCCACGATCGGGGTATCTAGTGCTACTAAAAACATTAGGGCAGACATGAGGATTGCACATAACAGAGTTTCCCATTCTGGGATCCTAAGAAGCTAATTGAAGATTGAAGATAAAAGCAAATACTAAACAAAGAGCAATTGTTAACAAAAGAGGCTCCCTAGCCAAGCACTGCTTTGGGAAGCAACACTGATATGTAATTTTCTTGGCACCAAGAAGGAAGTGGTTTGCCACTGTCATTTCCTGCTTTCTTTTGTTTTGCACATCCTAGGATCTAGCTCTGGTATTTCCTGGTGGTCTCCTATCCAGGTATTAACCAAGCGTGATACTGCTTAGCTTTCTGAGACCAAACAAGAAGTGCATGCCTGTAAAATGTGTTGCAAGCACAAAGACTTACAGCTAAGAGATACACTATCTCTCTGCATGCGTAAAGACCCATGTCCAGCCCCAAATACTTCCAGGGACAGCTGAAAGATCCAGTCCCAGGATATGCAGACAACCCTGGCCAAAGATCTGCTCTTCTGTAAGTATCTCCCTAGGCTATGAACCATCTTTCATATGGTAGGATCTGTACAAAACAATTAAATGGCAAGCCCTAAAGAAGAGCTGGCTGTAGGTCAGTCGTAGAACAAATGGTTTGGAAAGCAGAGGGTTGCCAGTTCGATCCCCACTCTCTCCCTTGAAGGAGGCAATGGCAAACCACTTCTGTATCCCTGCCAAGAAAACTGCGTAAGATGCTCTAGGAATCTGGGAATGGCTGTGGCTCAGTGGTAGAGCAAACTGCCTGGAAAGCAGAGGGTTGCCAGTTTGATCCCCACTCTCTCCCTTGAAGGAGGCAATGGCAAACCTCTTCTGCATCTCTGCCAAGAAAACTGCGTAAGACGGTCTAGGAATCTGGGAATGGCTGCAGCTCAGTAGTAGAGCAAACTGCCTGGAAAGTTTGCCAATTCAATCTTCAGCCTCTCCCCTATCATGTTTTTCCCAAGGGCAGCCCCAGTTGTCAAGGGAACAGTTACCAGGAATGTGGGGAGGCAAAGCCATTCTCACATCCCCAAAAGTAAGTAATGGCTAACCACTTCTGTATCTCTGCCAAGAAAACTGCAAGAAGTGCCCACGGAGACTGTGTGTGGCTATAGATCAGTGGTAGAGCAAATGGCCTGGAAAGCTCACAGGGTTGTCAGTTCGATCCCCAGCCTCCACCCAGAAGTAGGCAATGGCAAACTACTTCTGTATCTCTGCCATGAAAGCTGCAGAGAGGTGCCCATGGAGGTATCCATGCAGCCAACCACCTGTTGACCACAACTCAACAAAAACAACAAAAAGAGGTGTTTAGCATCTTAGGAGAGATTTGGAATAGGGAAAAAGACCATTCCAGCACATAGGGAGAGAACTTTAGGAAAAGATCCACAGGAGTCAAAGGGTGCTTCCGCATTTACCGCTGAGAAATGGCTCAAAGAAGAGCTGTTTCTTGGCGATCCAACCTCCCGAGGATCCATCTCTATTTCGGACACATCCGAAGGGCCCTCGTGTGTTCACACACGTGTAGGGAGGCTGGATCAGTAGGTCAGATCGCCCGGGTGCTGCATGTAAGCTGTGGCACCCATTCAAAAGGGCATCCGGCCTCCCGCGCCGCTGACCCCACCCCTGGAGCCGTGGGACTGCAGCATGCAGCTGCCAGTCACGCGGCACGCGGCACTCGGGGGAGGGCGGAAGGAGGCAAACCGTCCTGCTTCCGCCCTTCCCAAGAGGGCGGCCGCCCCGACATCCGCCCTTTCACCTGGCCATGTGCGGAAGCATCCTGCTTCCACACGGATCCAGGTGAAGGGATGGACTGAAGACCTCATCTTTGAGGTCTTCATTTTAATCCGGTTTTCGGCGGCCAGAACCATTTTAGAAATGGATCTCACCACCACCAGGAAGGGTCCCTAATCAACGCTGCAATGCAGAAGGTAAGTCTAAATGTGGTTTGTATGGGTCTTAAATCTCCGTTTAAACCGGTTTCTGCAGCCAATGCGGAAACACCCAAAATCTTAAGTAGAACAGAAGTCAAAGTTTGGCAATAATCACTTTTGTTTTTGTTTTTTACACTAGCATAACATTAGAATTGACTTTGTGTCTTGCTGACATAGCAACTAAGAAAGTCGTGTTGAATTGACCATTATTGATTGCAAGCAACGCGGCCATCAGGAGGCAGGGACATACATGCGGTGCCATATATTTTCAATATTGACCCTCCACTCCTTTTCTATGGCTCTTTGGGTTGGCTATTGAATTTGGACTGCAGTGTAATAACCAGCTGAGGTTTAATTAATGGTAAATGAATACAAGACACAGGTTATGACTTTAACTAATTAGGGAATTGTTGAATTAAGTCTGCCTTGGAATGCAAGGCAGTACAATCAATATCCAATAAAAGGACTATGTATGTAATTTACCTGCAAATGTGTTTCCAATACCGTCAAAGTGAGTTTAAATAAGTAAGATATATGAAAGGCTACTGGAAAAAAAAAGTGAGTTTCTTTTTTTTTAAAGTTAACACTTTGTATTGCTACCAGAACAATGAGACAAGAGAAGGAGAAGAAGCAATTTGCCCTGGATGACAGGCTGCCAAAGCGGAGAAATGGGTGGATATGATCTCCACTATCTCACATCTACAGGAATTCACAGAATCATAGAATTATAGAGGTGGAAGGGACCTCTGGGGTTCCACCACCCTCAGCAACAAAATGGATGGGCGCCCGGGAGAGGGCCTTCTCAGTGATGGCCCCCAGGCTATGGAATCGTCTCCCCCTTGAGGTGCATCAGGGTCCTTTGTTGTATATGTTCAAGAAAGCGGTGAAAACGCACTTCTTTGCTCTGGCCTCCAGTTAAGTGGGGACACACTTTTCCTCCCCACTTTCAGACACTGTTGTTTTAATATATGCTCTTATTATTTTAGTATATTTTATTTTAAATGTTGTTACCCGCCCGGAAACCTTCAAGTATAGGGCAGGATAGAAATATAAATAAATAAATAAATAAATAAATAAATAAATAAATAAATAAATAAATAAATATGTAGCAATTGCAAACTTGCCCAGGTTTCATCCACCAGCTTCTCTAGCCTCAGGGTAAAAGGATTGTGTACAGAAGCTTGCAGTATACACCCAGCACAGCAGGGTGCTGGACGTAGCCTGAGGGCTTAATGGAGGATGGCCACATGCTGCCCGTAGAGAACAGCCTGTTCTCTTCCTGCCTGCCACAGGATATGACCTCAGAAGGACTTCTGACCTGCTCAGCTGATGGACTCCACCTATCACATACTTGGATCTTCTCTTGAGGTCACTTCCTTCCCCGCCTTCTGGTGGGGGATATAAAAAGCTTGGAACAGAAATAAACTCTCTTTTCCAGCCCATCTTGTCTCCCGCCTAACTTCTTCCTCCTGTGCTCTCTGTCTTTAAATCACCATAAGAGCACATGGTGACCCCTTATAGCCTGCCGGTGGCTAATAAGGGATTTACTTTCGTAACACCCGGTGATCGTACCAGTCTACTGGTACCACGATCGTTGCAGCCCATTGGGGTTGTAACCACGTATCGCTGTGGGTCTCAGGACTGCAGCCACGATCGAGGTAGTCAGAAACTACCTCCCCCAGGTTTCCCAGAGCCAAGGATTCAGGTTGCTTATCCGGATAGCGACAACTGGCGCCCAACTCGGGGCTTCGAACCAACAAACAGCATCTTGAGGATCGAAGGGGCGGAAATACCAGTGAGAAAGTCCACATCTGAGCCAGCGGAGAGGTGGTGTGGCAGCTGCATCCCGTGGAAGGAACGACGCGGAAATTCCCTGAGAAACGGTGCAGTATAAATCAATCTTTCTATTTCTTTTCTTCTAATCGTTCCATCGCAAATGGGAAACCAGAAAAGTAAAACTGCCTGTCTTCAGCAAAATATAAACTCGCTGTTGCTAAGACATGAAATGAATATACCCTTCTCTGTCCAGATTAAGCTAGCCAAGGCTATTGCAAAACGATGGCCAGAAATGCCTCAGAAAAACTTAGACCTCGCCACATGGGAAGTTTTAGAACACCGATTCCGGACACATCCTTCCAAAAAATTGGAAATAATGTCAGCCTTGCAACTGTGCGGAATTGCCTTAAGATTAGAAGCACATGCAAAGCAAAGAGAGAAAACTGGCCACTCTCTTCCTGATGCCCTGCATACACCTATCTCTCCAGCGCTCTCTAGCAGCAATTTACCAGAGTCTCAGCCTCCTCTTCTATCTCCTGCATGCAACCCAGTCTCTGATGACTCTCTAGGAGACCTTATGGACACTATGTCCCCCAACTGCTATATGGCTGCTCCAGATGGAGGTATAATTCCAAATTCTACAGCTGCCTGTAACCACCTGAGTGACCTAGGCCTGGAATCAGTGGAAGCCTTTGATACTTTCAAATTACAGCAAGAACTACATCCAGTGCCAACTTTCCTCCATCATGAAGTTAAGAGGCTCCCTTCTCCTGCTGCTGCTGCTGCTAGACAGAGAAACCGGGCCAAAACACCCAAACCTTCTCTTCTAGCATCACGCAAAGAACTGAAATATAACTTTAAAACCCTGCAACTAGTCACAAATTTGAAACTTTATGATCTACTCATAATGGCCTCCAGCCTTGTGGCCCCATGCCGCAAGAAGAGATTTCAATGGGCGAAAGAGATTGTATTTTTGATTTTTAATTTCTGCATGCATTTTTGGATTCATCCTTACTGCTGCTTCCCAGCTTTTTGAGCGCAGCAATTTTTTTCCTCAAACCGTCCCCATCCGAGTTTCTCTCAGATCAGAATTGTTTTTATCATATTAAAAATCCTGCCTCTTTTGTTTTTGCTATAACTCTATTCTACCCACTTCCTGGCCTAACCTTCTTGCATCACAGAGAATAACCATGTTTTTCTACTTGAGACAATTTTAAGCTGCAACCAAGCCTCATTAGCATTTGCCAACCACAGCGTCGCCAGACAGTAGAGAATCAACCCTTTGAACTTTCTATCAGCTATTCACTAGCCCTGGAAGAAGCTACTCAGAACTGCTGTAGTTTGCAGTTCCAAAACACCTGGACGGGCGGGCACCGCGGAATATCCTGCGCTGGACTGAGAAACAACTTGTAAGTGACTTGCTATGCTTCCACCATTGATCCCTCTTGTATCCCAGCTTGAAATTCCCAGCTAAGAACCTGCTGCTTGCAACCAGATTTATGCCCTTTGCAGGCTAGCATTTTGCAGGATCACCTTCCCCCCACCAGGCCCAACCTCCTCCAGGGCCGCAGAAAAGAACTATCTTTTTTTCTAAATTTTAAGATTTTTGCCACAGAGCATATGGATTGTTCTTAATTATTCTTTTTGTCTTTGTAACAATGCTGATCTAGCCCCCTCATGAGATAAAAAAAAACCCTGTTTTTCTGGTCTGGTTGCACCCATCAGCACATTTGCATTTCTATATTGTTGGTTACCCTCTCTGCAGCAAGAAAGAGGGGACCTAAAAAAGCAAGCCTTGTTTTTTGTTTTGTTTTATATTGTTTGTCAAGATTTTTAAATTGTTATATTTATTCTCAGTTTAATTGCCTTGCTGTAGCAAAAGGGAGAATGGCTTTGAACTCTCTTCATACCCACACACTTCAGGAAATGCATTTTTCTTATTTTTCTATTGGAACTCTGCACATGCTCAAGAGAACATTTCCCTTTTTGTGACCTCTACTGGCAAGTTTTTAGAATGCATCTTTCCTTTTTCTAATTGAGAGATGTCCCTTTTGCTTTTTAAAACAGTTTTTTTTCTTGCCAAATTTTTATCTTTGATTAAGGCTTAATTTAGATGCTAAGAGGAGGAGCGAACTCACAAATCCTTTTGTTTACTGAGTCACAGATTTAAGCTAAATCTACAAGCGGTGATCTACCTTCTCTGAGTCTCCTTCCCAGCTCTTACCAGCTAATGATTGTGCATTCAAAGGACTGCATTTCTCACTACATCTCTCCAGCCTGCAGACAGGAAAATGTGCCTTTAAACAGCCATTCTACCCAGAGATGCCAGTTGACTGCGACTTTCTGCCAGCCTTTCCAGCCCTTCAGTTCAGGAAGCAGTATCCTGAATGCATCCTGGTGCATTTCATGGAGGACAAAGCCTCAGCAGCATGAATCATCAACCAGCAGCCTAGGTCCAAGATCCTGGTCGAAAGGACGAGAACCACAACAAGGCCAGCTCTCCAATTCACATATTAAGACAAGGATTCTTCGCTGCACGCCTTGGAAGCTACGCCAACCTGCCAAGACCTTTCAACAAAGGAAACCAGAAGGCAGACCCCAGAAGGATGTGCCAGCCTACTCCATTGCAAATCGTGTATTCCTCCAGCAGAGCACCAAGGTACCATGTAAGCAATTTTCCATTGCCCTAGTGTAACGTGAAACAACATGTGATCCTATCCACACTGTGCTCCTATACATCATTTTCCTCAAAGAGCTAACTCTGGAGATGCACAGCCATGCCAGCTCTGACAGATGGGCACAACTTCCTGCCCAGAGCAGAAAGCATTCCTTTCTCCATACCTCTGACTACTCCCATGATCAATGATACAGAGAGGACCATTGCGAAACACGGTGCCAGCCATCCTCTGCCTCTGCTAAGCTTCGCCATCCAGGGAGAACACAGAGAAGCAAGATAGACTACAGCCCAGCCTAGTCGATTTAAAAAACTTTTGGACTTCTGCAATAATGGGACACTGAGTCAGCTCCTGGAATTCCTGCCCATTCTGCAGACGCAAGTTCATCTTAGCCGAAAGAACATTTTTGAAAAACATTAAAATCAATTAATCAAGAAGGAGGGATTAGGCCAGCTGAGCTAAGGAATACTATGTCCAAGCTGCTATTCACTGTGAACCACCTTACTCTGCACCCAGTCTCAAGAAATTCTCCTACTGAGAGACATTTTGGGCAACTTATAGCTGAACCTAGAGCTCAAGTTTATTACAGAATTCTCCCTGATCCCCAATGGTTAGGACCTACATCATTGATAACCTATGCTAGGGGTTACGCTTGTGTTCAATCTCAAACAGGTCCGCCGATTTGGATTCCAGCAAGGTGCGTCAAGCCGGCTCTCCAGAAACCAGGGACAGCCAGACTATCAGAGGAAGAACCAGAGGCAAACCAGCTCGCCGAAAGACATCCGACCACCTGAGATCTGCCTCCTGGGAGAAGAAAAAATCCTGCTTGAACTAATATGTTGCTCTCTCAAAACTTTCTCTACTTCTCTATCTGTTTGTGCCTTTTATCTTATCTCATGCACCCTGGCTCTACCTCCAATAACCTGGAACTTTTACAGAATCAACTAAAGACTAACCTCTGGGTCAATCTAGCTAAAGCAACTGGCAATGACCACTTCTGCTTACCACAAGAAGTGCATGCCCAGAAATTACTCCGTAATGTCATGGTGCCAGTCTGTAAGATAACTACCCAAATCCTCAAATACCCTGTTACAGGGTATATGACTCAGTCTTCTTCCTCTATTCCTGAAAATGCTATTATTCTTGATACACCACGGGTGGCAGCATCTGAGCAAGCCAATTGTGCCTGCTACTATCCTTCCTCTTCTTCTTCTCTTGATCCCCCTTCAGAATCTATCCACAGGACAACAGACAACTCTAATCTCCACTGTCAGCTGTACTTTGAAATTGACCCTTCTACCTCCCATGCTTCTTTAGCACCTGGTTATTTTTATTCCTGCGGGAAGAAAACCTATAATTTCATTCCTGCCAGTCTCCCTGCTGGCACCGAATGTTGCCTTAGCAGGATAGGCTTTATACTACCTCAAAAAGAACATTTAACCTCTAGATTCTCCCGTTCCTTGTCTCCTCTTCCTCCTGACTGTGACAGCCAACTGCTACTATTGAACCAGGCTGAATATACCTCCCTTGCACTGTTCTTTGTGGGCGTACCTGGGCTAAGTGTCTCTAATGCTAGAAATCTGAATGCCTTAGCCTGCCTTACAGCCAAGGCCCTGAATCAAACTTCTGAAATGATATCTTTACTTAATACTGAACAAAAACAGTTACGTTCTGCTATTCTGGATAATCGGGCCGCTATAGATTATATTCTTTTAAAAATGCATATTGGCTGTCAAGCATTGCGAAATATGTGCTGCTTTAACTTAACTGACTACTCTCACAAGATAGATGACAAGCTAATGAACCTTACTTCACTGATAAATTCCATCAAAATCTCTGATGGAAAATTTGATCTCTGGGATCTCCTAACTTCCTGGTTACCAGATTTCTCCTGGCTAAAAAATCTGATATTTTATAGTGCTCTAGGCTTAGCAGCACTATTGTTCTTTGGATTTGCACTGTTATGCGCAAAAATTATCCTTTGGGTAATTCGCAGTGTCAAGAGCCTCTTGTCCACACCCCCTTTACCCCCACGAGAAATGATTTTAATACAGCAATATAGAAATGGCCTCATTTAAGTTTATTAGATAAATTTGATAGGTTGTTAGTTTAGTATTAGTTCAAGCCGGCTTGTAGGTAGTAAGATATATATAAGAACCGTAGATAGATATAAGTTTCCTTTCATTGGTGGCCACCAAATGTATTGTGTGTGTGTGCATGTGTGTGAGGCGCGCAAATTTTTGTTCCTTATTACATTGTCTTCATTTGTTGCTATGGTCATTGTTTTGATGTGTCATTACTGTAATTATGTTAATATGCCATACACCTTATTGTCATATGTAAACATTTTCAAATTTTATATAAAACAGAAAGATGGTATGTAGCAATTGCAAACTTGCCCAGGTTTCATCCACCAGCTTCTCTAGCCTCAGGGTAAAAGGATTGTGTACAGAAGCTTGCAGTATACACCCAGCACAGCAGGGTGCTGGACGTAGCCTGAGGGCTTAATGGAGGATGGCCACATGCTGCCCGTAGAGAACAGCCTGTTCTCTTCCTGCCTGCCACAGGATATGACCTCAGAAGGACTTCTGACCTGCTCAGCTGATGGACTCCACCTATCACATACTTGGATCTTCTCTTGAGGTCACTTCCTTCCCCGCCTTCTGGTGGGGGATATAAAAAGCTTGGAACAGAAATAAACTCTCTTTTCCAGCCCATCTTGTCTCCCGCCTAACTTCTTCCTCCTGTGCTCTCTGTCTTTAAATCACCATAAGAGCACATGGTGACCCCTTATAGCCTGCCGGTGGCTAATAAGGGATTTACTTTCGTAACACCCGGTGATCGTACCAGTCTACTGGTACCACGATCGTTGCAGCCCATTGGGGTTGTAACCACGTATCGCTGTGGGTCTCAGGACTGCAGCCACGATCGAGGTAGTCAGAAACTACCTCCCCCAGGTTTCCCAGAGCCAAGGATTCAGGTTGCTTATCCGGATAGCGACATAAATAAATAAATAAATAAATAAACCTTTATATGTATGTTTGGCTCCATAAACAAATCAGAACATAAGCAAAACTGATAAGGATTTGAATAACAGTTCCCATCTCTGTTAGCAAGCAGAACCACCTTTTCCTAGGATGAGTAAATCTGGCTCAGACATTAATGCGGTTGTCCACTGAAGTTGGACCATTTTCTCCATGCTTCCTCCGCAAAGGTGAAAAGTGCAAACAGGGGAATGTAAAAGTGCTTTGGCATTAATGCGAAGATATTATTTGCATGGACGCCTGCCAAATGCATTGCAATATTTATCTTATTTAACTTTCAAAACCCCATAACTGCACCTATGCATTTGCTTTTTACTGTACAATGCACGATAAAAAAGAATATTGAATATCCTAGTATGGGCACAAGCGAATTTTGATTTGCCAGATGCCTATTCATACAGGGAAAAACGCACCGCGGCACTTAACTCCTAGACAGGAAAAGTCGGTTGATTAATCAGACACGGAAAATCAATCACTTAAAATTTACCTATAAATAAAAACGAAACAGCATGTTCTATAGATGAGACACGTGTAGTAGACAGGCATCATCTTAGAAAAGGCCTTTCCTCCTCTCATATGTAAATGAAAAAGTGTGCTTGACATCTCTAATCTACACATAAGAACTGAAAGAAAGCCTGACTGTGTTGCACCAGTGGCCCATCAAATTTATTTATTTATTTATTTGCATTCTTATCCCACCCTAATGCTGTAGTTCTCAGAGCCGGTTACAGCAATAAAAACCATATGTCAAATGAACACGCTAGAACAAAACAGTGACTGAAGGTGGAGAGAAGGAGCTGTTTTCTTAGCAAAACGTAAGAACATAAGAGGAGCCCTGCTGGATCAGGCCACAGCCCATCTAGTCCAGCGTCCTGTCACACAGAGGGGTCCACCAAATGCTCATGGGCATCTCAAGCAGAGACAAGGGCAGACCAATTTCTGCTGTAGAATCTCAGCAAAGGGCGTAAGAAGTGCCCCACTTCCGCACCCCCCCAGCCTGAAAGATGCACCTAGGCACCCATTCTAGTAACCATTGATACACCTGTCGACCATAAATTTGTCTAACCCTTCCTTAAAGCCATCTAGACTGGTAGCTGTCACCACTTCTTCCGGCAGCAAATTCCATAAACCAATGACCCTCTGGGTGAAGAAATACTTCCCCTCATCGGATCCGACTCTCCTACCCATCAGCTTCATAGAGTGGCCCCTGGTTCTAGTATTGTGCGATAGAGAAAATAAATTTTCTCTATCCACCTTTTCTGTACCATGCATAATTTTATATACTTCAATCAGGTCCCCTCTTAAACGCCGTCTCTCCAGACTGAAGAGGCGTAGACGTTGCAGCCTGGTTTCGTAAGGGAGGTGTTCTAGTCCCTTAATCATTCTGGTTGCCCTTTTCTGCACCTTTTCCAGTTCCACAATATCCTTTGACTAAATAAATAAATAAATAAATAAATAAATAAATAAATAAATAAATAAATAAATAAATAAATAAATAAATAAATAAATAAATAAATAAATAAATGCAAACAGGTGCATCCTCAACTGCTCTCCCAAATATTTTTCCACCCAAGGGGGCTTTGGTCTATAGAATTTAGTAGCAGAAGAGGTGGTAACAGGGACCAGCCTGGATGTGAAGCTTTCAGAAAGGATTAGAGAAATTCATAGAATAGCTACTAGAATGGATGCCTAGATCCTACTCCCAGGTTGGAGAGGCAGGTAGGATGGTTTTCAAGATCATTTGCAGGGATTTGAGGGCAGGTGAAGGTTTTGCCTTTGTCTTCTGCTTGAAAATTCCCGGAAACAGTTGGTGGGCCACTGTGTGAGACAGGATGCTGGGCAGTTCTCTCATGAGGTCTAGCGTGTAAGCTTACACACACCCACTCCCTAAAAAGGCCTTTGTAGGAAATGGATGTGCACCCATCCATGCTTCTAGACAACAAATGTTTAGTCCTCCACTGTAGAAGGCCTAGTAAGCTGAGTGGAAGCAGGAAACTCACTATAGTCAATCCCAAACTGCTAGTGACAGCAGAACAATACAAGCTCACAGACACCAGGTTGGGCAAGATCAGGGAAGGTACTGGAGTGTGATCTGAGAAGAGGAGAGGCCAATGGCCAAGAAGTGATCTAGAAGGATGGATGAATCTGGGGAGGTAACAGGCATGATGGAGAAAGTCAGAAGCAGTCATGGTGATGATAGATGCGGATGGGTCTGTTTCCAGGTTAAAGGTCAAACAGTTCACCCTGTAGCTCTTCCAGGTTTGTAATAAACTGTGCATTCATCTATATCCCTAGTGCAAGCTGGATTTTTCAGGATCAGAGGTATCTTGGCCCTCATTTTAGTGCTTCCAACCTATCTTGCCAGCATTTCCTTCCTCCACGCAATGTTTCTCCATATGAGGGATCATGTGAGCAGCACTGCTCAAGGCACAAACTGACCTCAAAATACTGTGGTGAAAGAAAGGGAACTCTTGTCATTTGGGAAGTAGGAAACCAAGTGGCAAATGAGTTTGCCACTTGGTTGCCTACAAACTGATGGAGACTGAGCCTTCTGCGACAGAGGAAGAAAGGGGTCTTGGAGTTCTGGTGGACAGCACAATGAAGGGGTTGACCTTGTGCTCAGCAGAAGTGAAAGAAGCAAATTCAACATTAAGGATAATTAGGAAGGGAACAGAAAATAAATCTGCCATGCCCTTCTCTTATGTTGAAAGAAAGAAAGAAAGAAAGAAAGAAAGAAAGAAAGAAAGAAAGAAAGAAAGAAAGAAAGAAAGAAAGAAAGAAAGAAAGAAAGAAAGAAAGAAAGAAAGAAAGAAAGAAAGAAAGAAAGAAAGAAAGAAAGAAAGAAAGAAAGAAAGAAAGAAAGAAAGAAAGAAAGAAAGAAAGAAAGAAAGAAAGAAAGAAAGGGTTTTCCTTGCTCCGGAAGCGCCATTCAGAAAATATTTTTATACTGCACCCTCTTACCCTGTTTTGCCACAGGTTAGAGAAACACATCAACCATATAAGGAAATGAAATCCACTATGTTCGTGTGTTCCACTATGGTTCACATGGCCCAATTACTCATCTATTTTATTTTATTTTTCTGAAGCACGTGAAGCAAGTAGAGTGTGGAGGGGGGAGAACTTACCTACTCCCTTGTGGGCATCTACGCTGGTAAACTCGATTGTTCCATTATGGGCCTTTTTAGGATTTTCCTGATACTTTTTGTGGATCCCATTGGGGCAATATCTGCAGGCAAGTCCATAATCAGCAAGATAAACCTGGAAGACATGAGGAGAGAAATGAATGATGCTTTTGTCCTCTGAAAAGTATAACCTTTCTAATTAAGCCAGAGGAAAACAGAGACTTAAGGACACTCTTAGATCTGCATTTTATTAATCCAAATGGCATCTCAAGATAAAATATGTACATCTGGGGGCCGTTAGCAGCTACCCTTCCCCTTTTAAGTTGTGCGTCTCCTCTACTCCATCTTATTTCAGGAGCAGAATAGGATTTTAGTCTATTTTGTTCCTAAGTTATCTTCCCTCCAGGTGGGCACCCAGACATCATAAAGCTCAATATGCCTTTTATCTGTCTTCGTGCTGCTTGTAGGGCCCCGTCTCCTTCGTACAAAACACCCCAGGACACACAGATGTGACAGAATCCATCTTTCCATAGCCACCACAGTCAACACGTCCGCCACAGCTATGTCAACAGAAAGGAGTGGAAAGGCTTAGAAACACTAACTGCCTAGCAGGCAGAATATATTTTAGAAATTAGGAGAGGAAGGACTATCTAGAGAAAGCATGTGAAACTTCCCCTTCCCCAGGAAAAAGTGAGCCCGCCATTGCAATTCTCAAAAGAATCATGGGGTGGATACAAACAAGCAAAATGTAAGATCCATTAAAATCAAAACACAAACCAGACTACTGTATGTTGTACCATATCCAGGTCCCTGAAAGCACCTGTTATCAACCTGTCCAGATAACCTGTCTTCTTCCCATTCACCTGGACACTGTCTTGCTCCTCCAGGTTGCACAAATTGCTCCAGATTCTCACTCTTCTTCAAAAATAAATGTCTAACATCTCTGATGCATCTTCAGCAACGTATTGCTCCCAGACACATGCTTACATCAAATCATATCCATACATAACCCACTTTTAGGCCTACTATTCATCACAGTTATTTACACTATCAACAGAATCAATATGAAAAACATAAAAAACTTGCAATTAACTATAATTAGCTACCTCCAGACTAGCGGAATAAATCCACAGTTAAAGGTATGGCGCAGCAACAACCAGGCGTCCCAACTCAAAAGGCAGCTCCATAGCTTCCCCATCAGAGCTGCGAGAGCTGAGTCGCTGTGCATCGTCACATGGGTTGAAGCAACCAATCAAATCTGAGCTGCCCTTCCTGCTCTCGTCTTGCTGATCTCGCTGTTCTGCCTTCACTACATTTTGTTTATACCATGCAGTGAGTGTCCTCGATCCAGCATTAAGGTAAGTGTGCAGTCCTGATCAGATAATACAACACCACAACAATCCATCGTTCATCATGTGATCGGGACTGCGCAGTATAAATGTGTCTGGATGCAACCAGTGGCACTAATGCAGCAGTCCTAAGAAACGCCCATAAACAGTCTTGTCTGTACTGAGCACTCATGAAGTCACATTCTGCAGCCCCAAAATGTCAACTCTATGATACATGGAAATTCTGCAGAGTCCGTAAATGTCACACAAACCCTAGGGAAGTTAACAGATCCAGCACAGTGTGTAATCCAACGGAGATGATCACATCATGTCTGTGCAAAATGCTGCTGCTAAATGCAGAAAACTTCTTAAAAGTTTCTGTGCCAGCCTTGAGTATGTGGAAACCTTCATCACTGTAATGGCAATCCCACATTTATTTTAACTTTCATCAGGAATTTTGGGGTACATTACTATTCCAACTTGGGTCAACTGTAGCTCCAGTCATGTCATTGTAGGACATTCTTAGGAATATCCCAGGACCAAATCCTGCATATTTCAGTTTGCTGTCATGAGGATAATCGCTGGGATTGAAAACCACTCCATTTCTTATTTCCAGTGTGACCATGCCCTGCACCTTCTATTCCCATATTTAAATGTTTGCAAGTAGCTGAGCTCAAGGGTCAAGCACCTCCTGAACATTGCTGACAGCTAAAGCATGTAGAATGGCACATGAACTTGGTTCCATACCGGCTGGCTCTGTAGCTGTAAAAAACAGCAAAATCAATGCTAGGTATTATCTTCAAACGACAGATTACATGCTATTTAACAGAGGAGTGAAATTTGAGGCAGCCATTCCATTCCTCTTAAGGGTTGAGCAACCTGTCCACCGATTGGTATAAAGCCTTTACTCAGGTGCCCTGCTCTTACCTTCTCCATCCCACCTTCCTTGTCATTTGCAGGCCTGACAAGGGATGCGAGAGGGTCCGAGAAAGATGAAATCACATTTGAGTCGCACAGTGATAACTTGATTTGGCCCTCCCCACTTTCTGGAGGGGGCTGGATGCTGTCCTACCTTCTCTCAGCTGAAGAAAAAGGGCAGGAAGGGAAGGCAGGATGGTTGAGAGCAGGGATGTGGAAGAAGGAGGAGGAGGAGAAGGAGGAGGGGGAGGGGGGAGGGGGAGGAGGGGGAGGGGGAGGGGGAGAAGGAGGGGAGGGGGAGGAGGAAGAGAAGAGTTGGCTTTTCTACCCCACTTTTTTCATCCTTTTAAAGGACCTCAAGGCAGCTGACAAACCTGTTCTTCTCCCCACAACAGGCACCCTATGAGGTAGATGAGGCTTTCTCTCCTCCCCTCACCAAAACTACCTCCCCCTGAAGCCAGCAATTGGACACTGGTCTATATGTCATACTGTGACTTCAGAGGGGCGGGGAATCCAAAACCCACCCTCCATTGGACATTCGAACCGATATGAGTACATTTATATCAATTTGTACAAATATTCAATACGTATCCAATGATATGAATCTTGTATGCATTCATATGCATCTGTACACATCCCGTATGCATCCTGTTTGCATCCCACACGAATCCATACGGATACACACAAGACGCATATGTATCCGTACATGATGTGCACGTATCCATACACATACAAATGTCCAAATTATTTGTATGAATAATTCAAAATATTTGTATTTGTGCAAATACTAAAGTACGAATGTCTGAATGTACGAATTTGAATGTCGTTGAATACCCGGAAGTGCATGTCACCACCACCACACATATGCGGTCATCAGTTTTGGCTTCCATACATTTAGCAGCAGAAAAAGCACTGATGGGGGCTTCATCTCTGGGGAGGAAGAGGAGGAGGAATTACTTTCCTACCCCACTTTTCTCACCCTTTGAGGTGACTCAAAGTGGCTGACAAACCTTCTCTTCTTCTCCCCTATGAGGCGGGTGGTGCTGTGGGAGCTCAAAGAGATCTGTGACTCTCCCAAGGTCACCCAGCTGACTTGGTGGAGTGCAGAATTGAAGCAGGAGACCTCCAAATAGGACTCCATCGCTCTTAATCATAAGAGCAAACTCTGCTATTGCTGGAAAACCCGCCACCTGCCCTCGGTTTTCCAGCAATGGTGTTTAGCATGTTTTAGAGGGGATATAGTGGGGATAGGAAGGAGCTGCCACCACAGTGACCCCATAATGCACACATATGTGCATATACAGGCATGCACACACACACACACACCTATTACATAGGCCTCTACCTGCAAAAATCTTATTTACACATTCCCTGCCAGTGAGCCAGTTTGGTCTAGTGGTTAGGGGGCTGGATTCTTATCTGGAAATACCAGGTTCGATTCTGCCCTCCTCCATGAAGCCAGCTGGATGACCTTGGGCTAGTCACAGCTCTCTTCTGAGCTCTCACAGCCCCACCCACCTCACAGGGTGTCTGTTGTGGGGAGAAGAATAGAAAAGCTTTGTCAGCTGCTTTGAGTCCCCTTAAATGGGTGAGAAAAGCAGGGTAGAAAACCCAACTCCTCCTTCTTCTTCTTCTTCTTCTTCTTCTCCTCCTCCTCCTCCTCCTTCCTTCCTTCCTTCCTTCCTTCCTTCCTTCTTCTTCTCCCAACAGCTCCAGGTAAGGAAAGCTTATTCATCTAGCAAGAGCAGACAGCACAGTCCTCCAGACTTACATTCCCATCCCAGCCTTAGCGAAACCCTTAAGAAAACAGATTTAATTTCCCTGCTGCTAAGTTGGATACTTCTTTTTCGGCCACTCTAACTAGTTTTATGTTCTTCTGGGAGGCAAATCCTGCTCTGAAATATATGAGCAGCAGAGCAGTGGCGCTGCTCTTAATTTAATTATATTGCTCTTGATGGTCTCTTTGCCTTCTCTTTCGTTAAAAGGAGGGGGGAAACGGTGGGAGGGAGAGCAGGTTTTCTTGCAGCGGATTCTGTAAAAAATGACTGATTCCTGTTTGGGCCCCAGGCAGGTTTATAGACTAAGGACGGATGGTGTGTGGTGTTACATTTCCCCCCTCTTTTTTAAACACCTTGTCACCCGCTGCAGCATCTTCTACACCTATTTGGAGCATGCAAGTAGGGCTGCATCGCTTCCCTTCTCTACCAGAGCAGCGGTTTTTTGAAGATTGTTCTGATTGTATTTCTCATCTCACGACCTGTACAAACTGGGATGCAAAGATTAAAGGCAAGAGGCAGCATTTGGAAATCTGGAACGAGGCACAAAAGCTTTGTCCGGTTGACCGACTCCTATCTTCCCCTCTATTCTCTGGTGGCTTGGCGTTGCTCAGAATCCACCCTCACTGAGCCGGAAGACAATCACGTATTGAGCCAGCGTGATGGAAGAAGAAGTGGCTTAGCGGGGCCGACGGAAGCTACTGTATCACTGAACTTGGAAACACAAGGGGAGGAGGCGCCAGGGATTGTATCAATCAGGGGGTTGAAGCTGCTTGGTTTAATGACAGTGACAACAACAACAAGAAGAATGGATAGATAGAACTAAGATATGAAAAGCATTTTTAGTGCTTCTGAAAAAAAAGAGCTAAGATACCAAAAAGGATTTTATTTATTTATTTATTTATTTATTTATTTATTTATTTATTTATTTATTTATTTATTTATTTATTTATATCCTGACCTTCATCAAAAGGCCCCAGGGTGGGTCACAATAGTGTGTGTGTATGCTTGCGTGCCTGCATGTGTATGCATGCATGCATGTATGATAAACATTAAAACATATTTAAAATTTTGATCCCTTTTCCTTCGCATCCAGCCTCCCTGGCAGAAGAGCATCCAGAGAGACCTAAAGGCCAAAGGCCTGGGTGAAAAGGAATGTTTTAACTAGGCACTGAAAGCCATATAAAGTAAGTTCCTGGCGAACTTCAAAGGGAAGCTAAGCCAGGCTCTGGGGGCCACCACAGAAAAGGCATTTACTGCCCCTCCATCCAATTTCCTTTTTCTCTCCTGTACAAGACACATGGAGGCACTCTATGAAACTGATGGGTAGGTGGGTGGGTCAGATCAGACAAGGGGAAGTATTTCTTCACCCACATGGGTTATAGGTGTATGGAATTTGCTGTCAGTAGTAACAGCAACCAGCCTAGATGGCTTTAAGGAAGGGTTAGACAAATTCATGGGTGGCAGGTGTATCAATGGCTACTATCTATCTATCTATCTATCTATCTATCTATCTATCTATCTATCTATCTATCTATCTATCTATCTATCTATCCCGCCCTTTACCCGAAGGTCTCAGGGCAGGTCACAACCTTTAAAACAATGAATTAAAACCAATATTAAAACCAATAATATACATGAAAACATTTAAAAGATTCAGCATATTAAAATACTAAAATAATAATAGTATCTTCCGTGGGGAGGGGAAGTATAATCACATCAGCCAAAAGCAACAATGGGTCAAAATTCCAGTCACTACAACCAACGCGAATAAATATAAATGAATGAAACACATGTTTTCCGTATAAGCTAGCAGCAGGCTATTCACACCTTTATGTGAATCCCTACTGAAAAAAACTATGTATGATGATACAAATGGGAAATCTATGGAAGCCTGGAATGACAATCAGCACAGATTCCCAGAAATCTACTCAAAACCGGCTACAGATTTCTCTAGCTGCATTGATTTATGTCAGTAACAATTTGGTGCACACTAGTTACAGCCACTGTTCCTACAGATTATGTGTTCTTAAAGAGAGGAAAATCAAAGAGCAAACAAGATGCTACAAAGAAGAGTTTGTATGGCCAGGAGCTCAGACTGTACATAGTAATATCAACACTATATGTTCAAGGAGCCTTTTAACGGAGAATTCACCATACCATGTTTGAACCTAAGACATGCAAGCTCGTTCATTCAAGTAAATTTTAATCCAAAGTTTTCAAATTTGGGAAGCGTGCCGAAATGAATGTAAAATGTTCTTCCCCTTCGCCAGCTCTGTGGTCAAAGACAGAGAACTAATCACAAAAAGCGAGGATCAGAATACAGAGGGAAGCCTGTTCTTCAGGGACTTCGTTGCAAAAATGAAAAAGACAGTTCTGGAGATCTTTACACTCAAAGAAGAAGAAGAAGAGTTGGCTTTTCTGCACCACTTTTCTCACCCATTTTACGGGACTCAAAGCGCCTGACAAACTTTCTGTTCTCCTCCCCAGCACAGAACACCCTGTGAGGTAGGTGGGGCTGTGAGAGCTCAGAAGAGAGCTGTGACTAGCCCAAGGTCACGCAGCTGGCTTCACGAGGGAATGCGGAATCCCAGATAAGAGTCTGGCTCCCTAACCACTAGACCAAACTGGCTCAACTTAAAAAAAATTCCTTATTCTTTAACCATCAACTTTTCATAGCTGGGGTGACATGCAAGCTGAAGTTTCACTTAACACAGCATCACATTAAGCAAGGAAAGTTGCATCTGGAATATTATGTGCAGTTTTTGTCACCTACATCATCTCAAAAATGATACAACAGAGTTGGTGAAGGTTCAGAGGAGGACAATTAAGATGATTAAGGAGCTGAAGGATATTCCCTATGAGGAAAGGTTACAAAATCTGGATTTTTAGGTGTAGAAGGAAGACAAGTGATACATGATAAATGCCTGTTGTGGATAAAGTGGATATGAAGAGTTTTTTTCTCTTTTTCCCAAAATACTAGAAACGGGTCATCCAATGAAGCTGAATCCTGAGCAGTTCAGGACAGCCAGCATCACTCTACAATATAACTGTCTAACAAGTTTGCACCTCTATTAACAGATAAAGCCTTAACAACCTGAACTTTTCACCTCATCACCACACCCTTATTTATTTGTTTGTTTGTTTGTTTGTTTGCATTTCTATCCCACCCCAGACCTGAAGGTCTCAGTGTGGGTAACAACATTTAAAGCCAAGATATGTATATTAAAACAGTAAAAATGTATATTAAAACAATGGCAGTGTCTACAAATGGGAACAGAAAGTGTATTTCGATTGAACCAAAGGCCAGGGCAAAGAGGTGCCTTCCTAAACATGTACAGTGAAGGTGCCCACACACCTCAAAGGGAAGAATATTCCATAGCCCTAGAAGCCATCACTAATTAGGCCCTCTCCTGGGCACCCACTCCCTCTACTATTGAAGGTGGTACTACAACCACGATGGCCACCCCTCCAGATCTTAAGGCATGGGCAGGTCAATATGGGAGTAGGCATTCCTTCACATATTTGGAGCCCAAGTCATTTAGGGCCTCAAAAGTTAAAGTTAACACTCTGAATTGGGGTCGTTAGTGAATCGGCAGCCAATATAACTCTTTTAAGACCAGCATGATGTGTGTCCAGCCCGCTGACCCAGTCAGCACTCTAGCAGCTGCATTCTGCAGAAGCTGCAGCTTCCGAACCGTCTTCAAAGGCAGCCCCATGTAGAGCGCATTACAATCATCCAGTCTGGAGGTTACCAGAATGTGGATAATTGTGGACAAGTCAGCTGTGTCCACAAAGGGCTTCAACTGATGCACCAGCCAAAGTTGGGCATAGGCACTCTTGGACGCGGCCTCCACCTGAGCTTCAAGTGTCAGTGTTCAAGTGCCACAAATGTTTTACATTTCTATTGCTGTTCACACACACAGCTTGCCTTTATTCCAGGCATCTGATGAAGTAGGCTTGGTCTACAAATATTCATGCTACCAACTTCTTCCTTTCTCTTTGTTAGTCTCTAAGGTGCTATCAGACCCCCTTGCTTATTGATCCAGATTAACACGGCTACTTCTTTGAATTCAGGACAGACAGAAGGATTTTTTTAAAAAAAAACAATGCATAATTAAATCTTGGAATTCACTACAAATTGTGGTGCTGTCTACCAGCTTGGATGGTTTCCAAAAAGGATTGGACCAATTCTATCAACAACCATTAGCCCTGATAGCAGTAGGAGGTGGTCCTGCCTCTGAAGGCCAGTTGTTGAGAGATTACAAGCAGGACATGTTTTGTGATCATATGTTGCTGGTGGACTTCCTTATGCAGCTGGTTGGTCACTGTGAGAGCAGAGTGTTATATTGGATGGACTATGAGTCAGACCCACTGGGGAACTTCTTAAGCTTCACACATGGAAGTCAAAGCTATCAGTGGCTGGAATGGTGGTGCGCCTCTAAAGAACAGCTGCTGGGAGACTAACAAGCAAGCTTCATGATCCTGTCCTGTTGGTGGGCTGCCTTGGACAAGTGAAGATCAGCCAATATGAGACCAGGCTGCTGGACTAGATTGGCCATGGGCACAACCTAGTGGGCCACTTTCTAGAATAGAAGAACATAAGAGAAGCCCTGCTAAATCAGGCTGCAGCCATCTAGTTCAGCATCTTGTCCCACCCGGTGGCCCAACTTGCTCATGGGCATCTCAAGCAGAAGACAAGGACAAACCGGAATGAAATATATAAAATTATGCGCAGTATAAAAAAGGTGGATAGAGAAAATTTCTTTTCTCGATCACACAACACTAGAACAAGGGGGAATCTATGAAGATGATGGATAGGAGAGTCAGATCTGACAAGGGGAAGGTTTTCTTCACCCAGAGGGTCATCAGTCTTTGGAATTTGCTGCTGGAAGAAGTGGTGACAGTTACCAGTCTAGATGGCTTCAAGGAAGGGTTAGATAAATTTATGAATGACAGATATATCAATGGGTACTAGAATGAATGCCTAGGTACATCTTTCAGGCTGTGGGGGGGGGGGGGATGCTTCTAAGGCCATTTGCTGAGATTCGTGAGCAGGAAAAGGTTTGCTCTTGTCTCTGCTTGAGATGCCCATGAGCATTTGGTGGACCACTACGTATGACAGGATGCTGGACTAGATGGGCTGTGGCCTGATCCAGCAGGGCTTCTCTTATGTTCTCATGTTCTAACCTTCACCTGCTCTCAAATCCCAGCAAATGGTCTTAGAAGCAACCTGCCTATACCCCAGCCTGGAAGATGTTCTATGTTCTTATTCTGGTAGCCACTCAAACAGGAAATTGTACTGTGCAAGACTGCATTGTTTGTGATAAAATATGACACTTAAATATTTGCAATTAAGCTCTTACAAGACACCAGAAAACCAAACCTGTTTTTGTTGTTTTAAGGACCACGTGCATTCTTCAGATATATATGTTTTAGACTACATCATTAGGGAACTTATCAGCAGTGTTATCAACATGGTATTAGAAAGAAACATACCAAAGGAAGAACATTAGAAAACAAGGAATGTCATTTATCCTTTCATTGTTCAGCCAGTGTATCTGCCATATAAAACCTGGTGGAATATATTGCTTTGTTAGCTCAGTAATAAATTTGGATCACCAGTGTATTAGCAGGCCAATTTAATTAGGACGCACAACTCAATGATGGGTTATTAGCAGTAAAGCAGCAATCAACTGCACTACAAGATGTAAAGGCTGATCTTCTCGGAACATTTACCCCCGGAGGTAAGGTCTTCTTATTGACTCCAGTTGTGTTTGCACAGATCCCAAACTGTACAGTTTGTTCCAATAATTCCAGGTTTCAGAGCCAGTTGCTCACAACGTCAATCCAAACCATGGGATACCTGCTTTGTACACATACTGTATCACAAAATAGGTTCATAAACTATTATAACAAGCCTTGCACTTCATATATTCCACACTGGTTTTTAACGATTTCTAATCAGATGCTTTTCTCACACCAAAGGAACTAAAAGGAACTTGTAAGCTTAGCATTAAGGCCATTTGCAGCGACCAGAGAGCAGGTAAAGGTTAGTGCCTCCATCTTTCACTTGAGAAGCCCAGAAGGAATTGGTGGACCACCGTGAGAGACAGGATGCAAGAACCACAGCCTGGCCATACTTTGCTCTCACTAAAACCAGGGCTTCCCTCTTGGCTTCCCTGCTGGATCTTGTGTTTCCTTGCAGACCACCCTAGCTATCTGCATTCTCCCACTATGAGATTGCTCTTCGGTTGGGAAACCCATGGGAATCAGATACCACTGCAGCTACTAGATATAGTCCCACTTTGTATTCATTCCTTGTCTTCTTTTATTAGCTCAATAAACAAAACCTGCTTTATGGAAGGTGTGTGTGTGTGTGTGTGTGTGTGTGTGTGTGTGTGTGAGAGAGAGAGAGAGAGAGAGTGAGTGAGTGAGTGAGTGAGTGAGAGAATTCCATGCCGAGATCGGGGCTTGAGTAAAGATCGGGGTGGGTAATTCTGACACAGGATGCTAGACTAGATGGGCTGTGGCCTGATCCAGAAGGGCTCCTCTTATATTCACAATGACAGGGGGAAAAAAACATTCCTAGAGAAGCTTTCAGTCGGGAGCAAAGAGTGATCATTCCTAGACGCGGCCCCTGAACTATGTCCTTCTAAATCTTGCTGAAGTCCACCTTCTAGCAGTCCCAAAGGTTTTCCCCAAGACAATTCAGCTGGGCCAAGAATGAACCAAAGTATAGCCATACATTCCCAGCAAATATCTCCATACAAACCCAAAAAATACACGCTAGACTCCCTACTCACTCCAATACAGTAATGGCCAGGTGAGCAGAAGCACACCTGGGATGGGCAGGAACAACCACACAGAAACACACTGCAGTGTGCCAGAGGGGGATTTGCCACATAATGTGGGCTTCCTTGAAGTTCTATGGATCTTCATGTGGCAGTCACTTTGGTGAACCTAGTTGTTACTAGGGGGGGTACACGAATATTTGAGGGCATTTGAAATTTGATTGAATTCATCCAAATTTCAACATTCGGGTTCAAATCGAATGTCCATAAATTCGAATTTAGCAATTCGAATAAATTTTGAAGTTCGGATCTATTCGTTCAAATCATCTGGACATTCTTAAGTGTATGGGTTCGTACCCGATGCACACTTGCAGATATGCATGTTTCCCGTATCTGTACGTATTTGTACAGATCCATACGGGACAAAAACTGGTTCAGGTGTACGGGATGCATGACAATGCATATGGGCGCATACGGATGACGTCAACATTCGTAAGCGCAAATTCGAATTGAAAATCTGAATAGATTCGAATTTGCTTAATGCGAACCGAATTTGGTTAAATTCAAATTTTAAAGATTCAAATCGAATTGAATTTTTGGATTTGAATTGAATCCCAAAAATTGCATTCGTGCCCACCCCTAGTTCTTAGTGGTTGAACACATAACTTTACATCCAAGAAAGAAGATTCCTTCCCCATGGATGAACCAAAGCAGCCTGTCTTTGAAGGCCATAATAGAGTGGATGCTGACTTGCAAGCTCAAGAGTGTTTTTTTCCAGTTTTGTCTGAATAATAGGAACACCAAACAAAACACATTTTTTTAAAAATATGATAAATACAGCCTTAAAACACACTTGGTTCTACAGAGCGTTGGGGCTCAAATAAGTAAATAAATGCAAAGGACACAGCAGCACAATTTAACAAAGGGTGTTATGTGTGAAAGGAATATGACACATACCTCATGTGGATTCTTGAAACCCAAAAGTAAATTTCCTGCTTTAATATCCCCATGAACGTATTCATATTTATGTATAAATTCTAAGACATCCAGCTAGGAAAGCAAAAAATACCACAAAGAAAAAGAGAATAAGTATTATCAGACGGCTCACACTTATGGTAAAATGTACAATGCGCTTCCAGACCAGTTTCTAATGATCAGAACATTTTCTGCAAATTGGTAAGTTAAGACTAATTTAAATGATAAGGAGATAAATGTGTCTGTGCTTTTTTTTTCTTTTTTCTTTTTTAAAAAGAGATGTTAACTGAAAACTTGAACATAACTGAAGCAACAAAGAATGTGCCCAGAGATGCTCCTCCACGTTCTCATCTATCTAAGATTAGACTACCTTGAAACACAGTTTGTACACTGACAGGTGTATCAGTGGCTACTAGGAATTATGCCTAGGCACCACCACCAGGTTAAAGAAACAGGCAGATGGCCTCAAAAGGCCATTTGCAGAAAGTTAAGAGCAGGTGAAGGTGAAGGAGGAGGTTGTCTCCTCCCTGAAATGCCCAGAAGCATTTGGTGGACCACCGAGTGAGATGGGATGCTGGGCTAGATGGGCTGTGGCCTGATCCAGCAGAGCTCCTCTTATATCCTTATTTTCCTAACTAAGCCTGTCCAAAGATAACCTTTATCAGCAACAGAAAGTTGTCATTACTCCTAGATTTGTGGTCCAAAGTTCTGGAGAGAACATTATGGCTCATATTGATAAAGGGCCCCACCATGTAATTTATATTTTGTGTCATCATTAATGGTAGATAAATCCATTATTACACACATCAGTAGTCACAGAGTTGGTTCTCAGTCTGGAAGTAAGATGGAGACCAGATTAAGACTCATCTACAGTTCCATATCTGGAAAAAATGAGCCCATTTCACTTTGAACATCCTGATGACACCTCACTCCACAGTTCCATGGTAGCATGGTTGATACCTTCTTCCCTTTCCTTCACAAGTCTGGAAAAATTATTTTCATCACCCACAAGTGCTACCTTCTCAGCATTCTGTTAACAGTTCTTTCTCAAATTATACATGAAAGTTCTATAAGAACATAAGAGGAGCCCTGCTGGATCAGGTCACAGCCCATCTAGTCCAGCATTGTCACACATGGAGCCCCCCCCCAAAAAAAAATTGCCATCTCAAGCAGAGACAAGGGCAAATGGACTTAGAAGCATCCTGCTTGTCCCCCCAGCCTGAAAGATGTACTTAGGCATCAATTCTAGTAGCCATTGACACAATTGTCATCCATAAATTTTTCTAACCCTTCCTTAAAGCCATCCAAGCTGGTAGCGGTTACTACCTCCTCAGGCAGCAAATTCCATAGACCGATGACCCTCTGGGTGAAGAAATACTTCCCCTTGTCTGAGCTGACTCTCCTACCCACCAGCTTCATAGAGTGCCCCCTGGTTTTAGTGTTGTGTGACAGAGAAGCGAAATCTTCTCTATCCACCACTCCTATCCCTTTTCTATAATTCTTTGCAATAACCATGAAAACATTAGTTGTGGGAAAAGATGATGGATGTTATTGCAGAATCCCTTTGGTTTCAATGAACAAAAGTCAGTGGCCCAAAGATCCCCTGCCAACTTTTCACTTTTACAAGCCCAATGCTTACCACTTGCGTTCCAATCTGTAGAACCATCTCCTTGCTAAACTTCCGTCCTTTTCTTTCAAAGACAGTTTGAAGATCTTCTCCTAATCTTTCCATCACCATGAATCTGTAACTATTAGAAAACAGATCCAAAAATAAAAATCATAAAGCCTTGTGGGTTCATGCTGTCCTCAGAAAACAGCATTCAATGCCCATGAATGTACTGAACTGGCAGATCAGGCACCATGCATTTAATCTTCATCTGACAACAGGGATGCTTTAAGTTAAGGGATATTAACCAAGAATATTCTGTGTGCAAAGCTGGAGCGTGCACGAATGCAACTTTCGGGATTTGATTCGATTCAAATCTTTAAAATGTGAATCTACCCAAGTTCGATTCAAATTAAGCACTTCAAATTAATCTATTTGTTCAAATTTTCTATTCGAATTTGCACTTACGAATCTCGACAACATTCATACGTGCCTGTATGCATCCATACGCATCCCTTATGCATCCGTACATGTCCATATGCATCCGGTAGTTATCCCATATGCAACCCATTTTCATCCTATACAGATCTGTACAAATGCGTACAGGTGCAGGAAAGATGCATACGTGCAAGTATGCATCGTGTACAAACCTGTACACATATGAAAGTTTGAATAATTTGAATGAATAGATTCAAAAATTTGATTTTTTTTTTGTTTAAATTCGAACTTATGGACATTCAATTCGAATGTTGAAATTTGGACTTGAATTTTCATTTAATATTCATGCACATCCACTAATACAAAGTGCCAGCTCCACCTTTCCTCATTCTATCCATCCATCCATCCATCCATCCATCCATCCATCCATCCATCCATCCATCCATCCATCCAACCAACCACATCCATCCATCCATCCATCCATCCATCCATCCATCCATCCATCCATCCATCCATCCATCCATCCATCCATCCATCCATCCATCCAAAGGTCTCACGGCAGGTAACAACCTTAAAATCCAGCATATAAAAAACCTCTATTAAAACACTAATAACCATCACAGCATTTAAAATCCGACATGTTAAAAACAATGCAATATTAGTTAAAACAGTAGCATTTGCAGTGGGGGAAATGTAACCAACATTTTGACGAGGAGATGCATCTTCACCGCCTTCCTGAACATAATCAGAGAAAGATCCTGACACACCTCCAGGGGGAGACTATTCCATAGCCTGGGGGCCATCACTGAGAAGGCCCTCTCCTGGGTGCTCACCCACCTCACTGATGAAGGCGGTGGGACAACCTAGGAGGGCCTCCCCTGCAGATCTTAAGGCACGGGCAGGTCAAATGGGTTCCCAACCCAAGCTGTTATGCTGAATATCCCCCTTTTACCTTTTGCCACTGTGTTCTGCCTGGCCCGATCCATAGAAGGCTGGAATTCCTAAAAAAGTCAATCCTTTCTCCTTCATCCACTTCTTAACTACAAAGTTATAAAATTGAAACAAAAAAAAAGTTAAAGCCTGACTTCTATCTTTTTTTTTAAAAAAAGCAAATACTAAGCTTGTATATTTGGCCTAAGTTCTCAGGCAGGGAGCAAGCAGAGAGCACAAGGTGATATATTTCTTTGCACCAGGGTGCACCCACACTATACCCAAAGTTCTCAGGGAAGGTTACAATAAAATAATTGAGAATAATAATAGATAAATAATACAGAAAATGACTATCTGTCGACAAAGAAAATTGGCTAAAATAGTGACATGGTCAGCCAGCTGAAGCCTTACCTGCATTGGGATAAATTGGGGCTCTACGTGGGGCTACCCTTGAAAACAGTTCAGAAGTTGGAACTGGTGCAGAATTCAGCAGCTCATCTTCAAACAAGCAGGATCAGCAAAAGGCAACTTGACACAAATTAGGGATAAACTGCTCTAAGCTTTCCACTGGCATAAATATGAAGAAGAAGAGTCAGCTTTTCTACCCCACTTTTCTCACCCATTTGAGGGGACTCAAAGCTGCTGACAAAGCTTTTCTATTCCCCCCCCCCAACAGAACACCCTATGAAGTAGGTGGGGCTGTGAGAGCTCAGAAGAGAGCTGTGACTAGCCCAAGGCCTCCCAACTGGCTTCAGGGAGGAGGCCAGAATCAAACCCGGTACTCCAGTAAGAGACTGCCTCTAACCACTAAACCAAACTGCCTCACAGCCCATAGCAAAGCCAAACCAGTACATGTACCTAGCAAACATGTAATTTAAGGTATATGGAACCATTCCCAGAAAATAGTCTGAATACAAACAATAATACCTGTAACTACATTCCATAGAAGGTAAAAAAAAATTTGGCTCAATTATCTATCTGTCTTTGGACAATTATATCCTTTTAAGAAGATAACAATGCTAACACATGTTTGAGCTTCTACTACTTACTATGATCTTGTTTATGTCCTTGTTTTACAGCTCGCTGGTAGAAGTTCAGTTCAGAAAACAAGGGTCCATTTTCAAGGTATTCCTGATATTTAAAAAAAAATGGGTATGAAAGGCTTGGACGTTATTTGCAGTTATGGTTTAGATTTGCTAAGGTAAGTTGTTGTGCTCATGTCCTGCTCATGCCCATATCCAACTATCTGGCCACTTATAAAACAAGCTGCTGGACTCAGCAGGTCATCAGTACAATAAAGGAGAGCATTTCTTGGGAGTCCCTTTCCCAAACAGAGTCACCATCATGAGGAAAAGTCACAAAACTCTTATCACTGGTCAAACAGCTGATACAGTCATATCAAGAAAGGGTCACTGGGGTATCAGCATCCAGTTAGGTTTACAAGGACTTGGGCTTTATCCAGACATTGGCAACTTATTCCACTGTTTTTGGATATTCCAAAATAAAGCACTTCCAGGAGTGCTTTGTTTTAGAACATCCATGATTATTCTGAAATATCGAAAAATAGGGGAATAAATAAACTATGTCTGGATGCAGCCTTCTTGACCCAATCATATATCCTTGAGAATACCTGCTGAGATAAGAGAACTAGATATACAATCGTGCCTTTCCTGGTGGAACATTGGATTAAAACCATAATACGCTCCAGGTGATATATGCAAATATTGTCCTTGCTATTCCAACCAGCTCCCCAAAATTCTAACCGAGTGGAGAGAGACTCGTTGTCTAAACTGTGGGGAGTTGTTCTTAGTCCATGTAGACAGCAAAGAGCTAAGTCAATGGGACTGTATCCAGACAGGGAAAAACACATTATTTTGTAATTGTACCTGATTTGCCAGACATAATCAAGGTGCATACAATACACCCCAGGAATACAGATCCAGTTTAACAGATCATCGTTATTTTGGTAAAATTAACTATCACAGCGCAATATCCTGCTATTCCATAATTGTAGCTCTGTCTGGATTGCAGTGTAAGAAGTACAGCAAGAGACAGTTGGACATGAGCTATTACTAACTGGAAATGCTTCACGTGATATTACAGGCCTGCCATCCATGAGGGACAGGTTCCAAAACCCACCGCAGAGACAGGAAGCCGTGGATATTTGGAATGCAAGGAAATCTTGTTAGATTTCCCATGAATCCCAGAAAATCGTGTGAGCCTTGGCTGAGCCTTGGAGGAGGGTGTGATGTCGCCGGGGGTTGGAGGGAAGCTGGCCTGGTCAACCACGAATGAGGGAATCTGTGGTTACTGGATCAGTGGGTACAGGAGCACCCCTGTATTTGTCACCCTTATATACAGCACAATGGGAGGATTAGGTCACGTGGAAAGAAAATCTAGCAGCGGTAACATCATTCCACTGCTGTATGAAATGCTAAAATGCAGAGCATCAATCTAACGTCTAGACCAGTGATGGCCAACCTATGACATGCCAAGCCCTTTTGGGTGACACACATGGTCACCCTGGCACCTGGGCGTGTAGTGCTTGCTTGTTCTTGAAGTGTACGAAATACTGACTTTCAATTGAAGATTTAGTAAACTAAATTCAGCAATAAAAGTCACTAACGTAAAGAATTATTTGTTTTCGCTTTTAATAAAATACACCTATCAAAAATATAACTTTACTAGAGCTACAAATATCACAAAATTATGGATATTTCTAGATGTGACACAGCACCCGAGTTAAGCTAGGTTTTCTTGTGAATTTTGACACACTGAGCTCAAAAGGTTCGCCATCACTGGTCTAGACAATGTGTGATCATTCTAGATGTGCTTTATGCTGATAGATGGATAAATTGTGGAATAAATAAATGACGTCTGGAGGTAGCCCGAGTTGAAACTTTACAGACCAGAAAGAACATAAGAACATAAGAACATAAGAGAAGCCTTGCTGGATCAGGCCACAGCCCATCTAGTCCAGCATCCTGTCGCACACAGTGGCCCACCAAATGCTCATGGGCATCTCAAGCAGAGACAAGGACAAACCTTCTCCTGCTCTCGAGTCCCAGCAGATGGCCCTAGAAGCGCCCCATTTCCTCCCCCCCCCTCAGCCTGAAAGATGCACCTAGGCATTCGTTCTAGTAGCCATTGATACATCTGTCATCCATAAATTTGTCTAACCCTACCTTAAAGCCATCCAGACTGGTAGCTGTCACCACCTCTTCTGGCAGCACATTCCATAGGCCGATGACCCTCTGTGTGAAGAAATACTTCCCCCTGTCAGACCTTACGCTCCTACCCATCAGCTTCATAGAGTGCCCCCTGGTTCTAGTGTTGTGCGATAGAGAAAAGAAATTTTCTCTATCCACCTTTTCTATGCCGTGCATAATTTTATATACTTCAATCAGGTCCCCTCTCAAACGCCGTCTCTCCAGACTGAAGAGGCCTAGACGTTGCAGCCTGGTTTCGTAAGGGAGGTGTTCCAGACCCTTAATCATTCTGGTTGCCCTTCTCTGCACCTTCTCTAGTTCCACAATATCCTTTTTGAGGTGTGGTGACCAGAATTGTACACAGTATTCCAAATGTGGCCTCACTATAGATTTATAAAGGGGCAAAATGACACTTGCTGACTTATTTTCTATTCCCTTCCTAATTATTCCCAGCATTGAATTTGCTTTTTTCGCTGCTGCCGCACACTGGGTTGACACCTTCATTGAACTGTCCACCAAAACCCCGAGATCCCTTTCCTGGCGTGTTGCAGAAAGCTCAGATCCCATCAGTTTATAGACGTAATTTGGATTCTTGGCCCCAATGTGCATTACTTTACACTTGTTAAGATTAAAGCACATTTGCCACTTGGTTGCCCACTCACCCAATGCTAAGAGATCCCTCTGGAGCTCTTGGCAATCTCTTTCAGATTTTACTACCCTAAATAATTTAGTATCATCAGCAAACTTTGCTATTTTACTATGTACCCCTTTTTCTAGATCATTGATGAATAAATTAAAAAGCATTGGTCCCAGTACTGAGCCTTGAGGGACCCCACTTTTTACTTCTTTCCACCCTGAGAAATTGCCGTTTACTACTACTCTCTGCTTTCTGCCCTTAAGCCAGTCACAAATCCAGGACAGAACCTGTCCTTTTATTCCATGGCTGGTGAGTGTACTCAGTAGCCTTTGATGTGGGACTTTGTCAAAAGCCTTCTGAAAGTCCAGATAGACAATGTCTACTGGTTCACCTTTATCCACGTGTTTATTGACACTCTCAAAGAATTCCAACAAATTTGTGAGGCATGATTTACCTTTGCAGAAGCCATGCTGGCTTTTGTTCAGCAATGCCTGCTGCTCCATATGCACACTAATTTTGTCTTTAATAATGGTTTCCATCACCTTACACAGAACTGACGTTAAGCTAACCGGTCTGTAGTTGCCTGGATCACCCCTGGATCCTTTTTTGAATATTGGCGTTACATTTGCTACCCTCCAGTCCTCAGGTACGGAGCCTGATGTTAGGGAAAGATTATATATTTTTGCTAGAAGGTCGGCAATTTCGCATTTGAGTTCCTTAAGGACTCTTGGATGAATACCATCTGGTCCCGGTGACTTGTTAACATTTAGTTTATTAAGACATGCCAGGACCTCTTCCTTGGTTATTTCTGTACAGTTTAACTCTTCAGAAAACACAGGCTCAGCTACTGGCATGTGTCTTCTGTCTTCCTCCGTGAATACGGAAGCAAAAAATTCGTTTAGTCTCTCTGCAATCTCCGTGTCTTCTTTAATTACCCCTTTCTCTCCTTTACTATCTAGTGGTCCAACTGCTCTCCTGGTTGGATTCCTACTTCTGATATACTTAAAGAAGTTCTTGTTATTTCTTTTGATGTTTTTAGCAATGTGCTCCTCAAAATCTTTCTTAGCTTTCCTAATGGCCGTCTTGCATTCGTGTTGCCAGTGTCTATGTTCCCTCCTGTTCTCCTCATTTGGACAAGCCTTCCATTTCCTAAATGAACTCTTCTTGTTTTTAATGACTTCATCTACTGCATTTGTGAGCCACATTGGTTTCTTCTTGGACCTAGAAGTCCCCTTTCTTCTTTTAGGAATGCATTCTAGTTGGATTGCACTGAGAATGTAGTGCAGGATAAAAATAATTACCCTCTTATTCATTAATCTAACGACGAGGCATTTTATCAGAAAATTAAGATACTGTATTCAATGACATTAAATCTTATATCAATGTTTTTAAAAAAAAAGAGAGAGAAAGGAAATGTACCACTTTAATGACATGATCAGCTTTGTCTTCTACTGGGATGTCAAGGCGTCGGGAAGCTGGAAGAAAGGGTGTGAGCAGAAAGAAAAACATAATAAAAAATGTGTTCTAGGCAGATCATGCAGCAAGTGACTGAAACAATACGTTGTCTAGATTTGTAGAGAAATTCTTTATTATGAGCCAGTTTGGTCAAACGCAGTGGTTGTCAACCTGTGGGTCGCGGCAGCAACGAAAATAATTTTATCGTTGGGGTTAGGGTTAGATTGGGGGGACACCACAACACGAGGAACTGTATAAAAGGGTCACGGTATTAGGAAGGTTGAGAACCACTTTCTAGTGGTTAAGAAGCCAGACTCTTATCTGGGAATACCGGGTTTGATTCTGTCCCTCCATGAACCTGTCCCTCCATGAAACCAGCTGGGTAACCTTGGGTTAGTCACAGCTCTCTTCTAAGCCTCACAGCGCCACCTATCTCACAGAGTGTTCTGTTGTGGTGAGAAGAACAGAAAACTCTGACAGCCACTTTGAGTCCCCCTAAGTGGGTGAGAAAAGTGGGATAGAAAAGCCAACTCTTCTTCTTTCTCTTCATGGCTAGTTCCCTACTATGCTTAATTTGCAGATTAAAAAGTAAAACCAAGAAACCTGTCCCTTGTCCTGAAGTCAGTTATCAAGTTTGGTGCCCATCTGAAGCACAGCTGACCAACACACAGCTTCCCTCAAATGCACTCTGTTAGTCCAGAATACCCATGGCATGTTGCAAGGGTGCTTAACTGGAACCCCAAGTTATGAACAACCTTATACTGGGACTCTCCACCCCACTCCAGTCTGGCTCTTCTCTTCTATAAAGAACAGCAAAGAACCTCACCTGGTATGCATTAGAACAGTGGTTCTCAACCTGGGGGTCGGGACCCCTTTGGGGGTAGAATTACCCTTTCAGAGGGGTCACGATGAGTCTCCTGCCGCCCTTCCCTCCCACCTCCCAGCTGCTTGACCCCCGTGGTTGGGGGTCTCCACAACATGAGGAGCTCCATTAAGGGGTCACGGCATTAGGAAGGTTGAGAACCGCTGCATTAGAACATAAGAGGAGCACTGTTGGATCAGGTAAAACCCTGTCTAGTCCAGTATTCTGTATGAACCAGTGGGCCACCTGGGCATCCTCAAGCATGAGACAAAGGCAAAAGCTTCACCTGCTCTCAACTCCCTGCATTCTAGAACACAGTGAGGAGATCAACACCCACATTTTCAGGTATGCAAAGCACGGTTAGTGATTCAGGTGCTTAATGGGTGATGGCATCATTCTACATGGCAAAGCTTTATCTCCCTCAGCAGTCCTAGAGGGGCGGCAAATGAAGCTTTCCTGACATGAATCGGGCTAGGTTTTCCTTCCTTCTCTTGGAAGGCCAGTAAAGGTATAGTGGTATGTCTACACCTCAGATCCCGTAAGGATCTCCACTTCTGCATGAGGGAGGATATGAAATGTCCTACACCAGCCAGTAGAATGCTGGAAAGAGTCGCCTGATGGACAAGTGCATTCCATGGATCTCAAGTTTCTTTTTGCAGGAGGAGGAGGAGGAGGTGGAGGAGGAGATGAAGAAGAGTTGGCTTTTCTACCCTGCTTTTCTCACCCATTTAAGGGGACTCAAATTGGGTGACAAAACTTTTCTATTCTTCTCCCCACAACAGAACACCCTGTGAGGTGGGGCTGTGAGAGCTCAGAAGAGAGCTGTGACTAGCCAAAGGTCACCCAGCTGGCTTCATGGAGAAGGGCAGAATCAAACCCAGTATTTGCAAATAAGGATCTGCCACCCTAACCACTAGACCAAAATGGCTCACCTGCCAATCAAGCCCTGTCTATTCCAACTGGTCCTCCATAACCCTCCTACCTAGACCTACCACGTGGGACTTCCTACACAGTGCTTGTACTCTGCCACTAAGCTACGGCTCTTTGCCAAAGTTTTTATTAGCTTTAATAAGCAGAAACACTTCTGGAGGAAATTGCCTCTTTCCTCAGTGCTCAGTGACAGACTGGCATCACAGCACCCAGAAGTCCGACAAAGTAACTTGCTGGTTCCATTTGCCAGCTGGAGCCTGGCAGTTCCCACCCACAACAGTTCGCTTCTGTGGCAATCAACTCTGGGGATAATGGAGAAAGTGCGTTATAGATCTTGGGGAGTCGGTTTTGTAGGCAAAGTTTACACAGCGGGAAGAGCAAAAACGGAGCCTATTAGCAATTAAATAGAATTCCCAGCCCCTGTCCACAGCTGATCTCATTGCTGCTGCTGGATGTTTTGGCAACAGATGCTCATTTCACAAACATGGATGGCCTCAAGAAAGTATTTTTTGTGTGCACGACAGCACACTGAGTGGGGCTTCTTCTTTTTTTAATCTAATAGTTATGAAAATTTGAAGAGTAATTCTCCCACAGTTTACTCTGGACACTAATATCACCCTATCTATGAAGTGCAGATATATTTCAGGTCCAAGAAATCGCAACAAAGATGCTAAGACTTCCCAAAGTTGTTGATTTCCTTTGGATTTGCTTCCACAGTCTTCCTCCCCTCGGTCTCCACCTTTCTACCACTGTGAGACCTGTTCTCCTTCCACGTGCGTCTACACTTAGCAGCTGTGAGATTGACTGGCATCTCGATAATGGCCTCATTTGAGCAACTCAGTAATGCAAAGGAACCAGGTTTGCTGCCTCCAAAGGAAACATGTTCATCCCTCATATAACATAAGGTGTTTCCTGTCATCATTTTTAAGCATCATTTTCCTTTTGTGGAGTTGGTAAAATGTAGCTTCTCTTGCTTAATGCAACTTATGGCTGTTTCCACATGGGCCCCATGGACTCCATTAAGAACCCGACTGTTACGGATTTGGTACACATTCACTACACACTTTCCACGCTCCAGGCCCCATTAGGACCCCACTGGGATTGCGTCATCTGCACAAGCATTGTCATGTTCTGGATCTAATAGGGTCTTCAGGCCCCATAATCGGGGGGGGGGGATTCCACTACCACTAAGGACCCATTAGGGACCCATTAGGCTCAGAGCAGGAAGACCCCATTTCCACTGCGCACCCCGTGAGAGCCACATTTGTTTCTACCTGTTCTAGGGAAATCTGGATTAAATGGGTCCTTCAGGACCTATAATCAGAATTTCCTGTAGACCCGATTAAAGGGGTCTACAATGGGGTCTTCAGGCATCAAATCCAGATTATACAGAGTGTGTTTCCACCGCAATTGGGCAATGGGGTCAGGGGTGGGGGCTCCAGGGGCAGGTACCCATGGGAGAGTGCCCTGAAGCCTGTGCATAATCTCCAAAGACGGCTCTGAAGGAAACTCTGAAGAATGCACCGGCTTCGAAGATGACCCATCAGAGTAATGCCATTTCTACGGAGCTTTGTCCAAAGCTCTGGAGAATCTCCAGACCGATTTGCCACAATCTTCGAAGATTCTCCAGAGCCACTCCAGAGGAATGTCAAAGAATCTACACAGTGTCTATGGAGCTTGCGCCCCACCTCATGGCGCCTCCCCCCAAAAAACATGGGGTGACAGGTGGGCCCCATGTGGGTAGATTCAGATTTGCCACATGAGTGCTCTGGCATTTCCACTGCGAGCATACCTAGCACCCATTGCTATTGGGTACTATACTGCCTGTGGAGACGCATCGGGTACCTCCTTAGATCCAGATCTACTAAATCCACATTAGTTTAAGGATCCATCTTAGATCCGGATTAAGGGAGGTAAGTGGAACACCCCCCCCCCCCGGATTAGCTGTAGACTCCTTTAAAGGGGTATGCAACCCATTCCTGCACCCGGAAGACTGGATTTCAGAGCACATATCTACACACATACCGGGCCAATGAGGTCCAGGGGCAGACCTACATAGCCACTACAGTCCCTCTTTATAGAACGACTATGCAGATGAGCTACACAACTGGTGGCTGGCAACACAGTAGCTACATAGGCAACTACGCAGCCGTCTCCCTTCAGTGCCCATTGTCAACAGAAGTGACTCTTGATTAACAGTTGTGCAGGCCAATTGCGCAACACTGTGGGCAGCACTTCCTGCAAAGGGCTATCCAGGGCCTTAGGGTGGGTGCTATGGCAGCCATTCAGCAGCCCTGTTTAGTACCCATACACCCTGTGCAAACATATGAGTTCTTTGTTTAGATCTGGAACTACAAGGAACAGATTCCCCAAGGACCAGATTCCAAAGAACCAGATTTACTTAATCCGAATTAATCAGATTAAGTGCAGAAACAGCCTTAGAAACTTTCAGTAATGTGATTTGCCCTCTAAGGAGCCATTAATTTACACCGAGAGATGAGTAGTCAAAATTTCAGAATGCCATTTACCACACTAGTAGACCGGGTCTACCATGTTGTATTGATTTCTATTGGGCTTCAGTGGTTCCTCTAGCCCCAACTGTTTATAGATTGCAGTTATTTGCATAACATGATTTTGCCCCCTAAGGCTGTATGGGGAAACAGCAGGACAGGACCTCAAGACAGTCACCAGTTTTGGATCTCCAAGTGTGTGCTAAGAGACAAGATGCATCTGAGTAAGTCTTTATTCAGTGCAGATGTATCAATGGCTACTAGAACTGATGCCTCAGTTACCACCTTCAGGTTGGCTAGGCAGTCAGGATGCCTCTGAAGGACATTTTCAGGGAATCAAGAACAGATAGTTTAGCTCATGCCTTGTGCTTGAGAACACACAAAAGTAACTGATGGCCCACTGGGTGAGACAGCTGGACTAGATGGCTATGTGGCCTGACCCAGCAGAGCTCCTCTTATGTTTTTATGGACAAATTCATGAAGGACAGAATTGACATCTCCAGCTTAAGAACATAAGAACATAAGAGAAGCCTTGCTGGATCAGGCCACAGCCCATCTAGTCCAGCATCCTGTCGCACACAGTGGCCCACCAAATGCTCACGGGCATCTCAAGCAGAGACAAGGACAAACCTTCTCCTGCTCTCGAGTCCCAGCAGATGGCCTTAGAAGCGCCCCAGTTCCTCTCCCCCCACTCAGCCTGAAGGATGCACCTAGGCATTCGTTCTAGTAGCCATTGATACATCTGTCATCCATAACAGGTTGGAGAGAGTGCAGAATGCCCCTAAAGGCCATTTGCAGGGATTTGAGAGCAGGTGAAGGTTTTTGCTTTGTGTTCTGCTTGAGGTGCCCAGAAGCAAGTGGTGGGCCACAGCAGAGGACGTGAAGTGATTCCTTCCTTGCCGGTCCTAAAACTCTTAATGATCTCTTTTGGATGAGTTAAGGAGGAGCACAGGTGCCTCCAAATATCACCCAGTTTGTTCCAAAAAGGAAGCTACAGAGGACTCTTTTAGGAGAGAGAAAAAAGCCAAATTCTGGAAGCATGCAATCTGCCACGCTTCAGGAAATCCAGAGGGGAAAGGGCAGCTGCAAATTTCATCCAAAGCTATCCGAATGAACAAATATTACAGCCATTTTTCAATAGCCTGGCAGTGAAAGGAGCTCCCCAGGAGAATGGCACAGTCCCTGGAGTGCTAAGGACATGGAAGATCACAATCATAATCAGCATGGGAAGAGACATCCTTGTGTAGGCGGCACCAACTCCACACCTGGTCCTTCCTGGCTTGCCAGTAGGGCATGAGAGGTCTGATTGAACACGTAGTCAAAGTTACTTTACTACAGAATCAATCTTTATGGCAAAGTATATAATTGTTAGTTGAATATCTCAGAATAGATCACAGATCAGTCCGGCAGAAATCGTTCTGTTAAGCCTGACAGCTCCAGAGATCAACTGACAGAGCCTAGCTTTTGATCTCTCAGTTCTAATCCTCCACGCTCAGCCACGTAGTTTCTCTGCAGAATTCATCAGTCAACAACCTTTCACATAGTAAAGTATTAGCAACCCTCCTCAACCTGCAATGTAGAATCGCTAAAGGTTGCACATCCATACCTTTCTATGGTATGCCTATGCTAGGGATGTGCACGAATATTCGAAAATCCAATTCGAATCCGATGAATGTTGACATTCGAATCGGATTTAATAACATCCAAATTTAGACATTCAAATGGATTTCAGATTTTCCGAAACATTCGTTCAAATGATTCGAATGTGCAGATACGTATGTATTACATACATATCTATACAAAATCATACGTATCTTGCATTTAGAATGGGATGCATACGGAATGCCCACAGATACGTATAACAGATACAAATGTTGTCGACATTTGTATCTTTAAATACAAATCTTAACATTTGAACGAATAGATTCTAATGTTATGGATTCGAATCGGATTTTTTGACGCTCGGATTTTAAACATTCAAATCAAATCAAATGTTTTGGCGTTCGATTTGAATTGAATTTGAATGCAAAAAAGTAAATTCTTGCACACCCCTAACCTATGCCTCCGTGAGCACAAGTTAAATTCAGTGCTTTAGAAGAGATACATTTCGATGGAGGCTCAGCTGGGCAATGTTACTTATTCAAGTTCACACTTAAAGGTCCTCAAATCACTTCCACATGCTGGAGGCCAGGAAGGATCATGTCTGAAATCAATTGTAATTGGTAGTAGAACTCTATGCTCTCATATAGACCATCAAGGGGTGTTTTTCCACTGTCACTAGAAGTACCCATTAAGTACCCATCAATGGGTATGTAATGGCATTTTTGTATCCATTAATGGGTACTTAATGGGTACTTCTAGTGACAGTGGAAAAACACCCAAGGTCTACCACACTGCTTCTCACCCCTCAGAATCTGAAGCCTCCGTCTTACAGGAAGTCTGACAAAGGCAATGTTATACTTTCCTATGTGGGGAATGGCTGTAACTCAGGTCAGAAAAGTGCCTAGAAAGCAAGGGGTTGCAGGTCTGATTCCTGGCATTTCTCAAGAAGAAAAGCTAGGGTTAGGCACACCTCTTCTGAACTTGCTAAGAAAACCTACATAGACACGTCCATGTCAGTACATGGAGTCATTCTCAATTTAGCTTTTCTGAATACTGGAGAGGAGCAAATCAGGCTGTTTGGTGTATAAAGGCAAAAAGAACTTGAGAGTGAAAAAAATAAATAAACGTAAAATGGGGGAAAGCTGGGTTTGGTTGTATACAGCATACCGCTGAGTATAAAATCATTGTATTTCTTGGTCCTTTCATTCCCTACTCTATAACATTAAAAATTGTTGTTAAGAATATAACCAAAAAACCTTCTGTCCATTTCTAAATTAAATCCAAGCTGGTATTCTTTACTCCTCCTTCCATCTAATCCAAACAACCGAACACTTACAAGATTTGATTCCTGAGAACGCAAAACCAGTATCCTTAATCCGTAACAGTGTTGCTTTGTGAAGTTTGCAGGAGACACTGTTTGACTTTCACAACCAACTTTAACCTCCAGAGGAAAAGTGAGGTTGGTTTGACATTTCTGGGTTCCCCTCTGGGCTCTGGAATGGTTATATGTGCCATGGCTTGTTGGCTGCTGGCACAGATCGGCTCCTGACCATCTGCCTCACTGACTCCAAGCCCATTCAGAAGGTGGGGTGCCAACTTCACTAGGGCCTAAATGCCAAGTCTGGAGTATCCTCTGCAGCACAGCCAGTGGCATCATTTCTCTGCCAAACTGAGGATCACATATCCTAATGAATTGTCAAGCATCACCTGTGCACCTCAAGGAAACATCAGTGGATTCCTTTTTTTTAAAAAAAAATCTCACTGGCTCACATTCTGGTGGTTATTGGAGAGACGGAAGCAAAACTGCAACACCAGGGGACTCAAAACTTTGGCCTTCCAGATGTTCCTAGACTACAACTCAGTGTTCTGTGACAGCAGAATGCCGGGAGCTATAGTTCAGTCTAAGAAAAGTGTTGTACATCAGAGAAAGCAGCATCACAGGGTCATTTTGTACTTACAAGTAGGTCTGACCAAGCAGATTGCACCTCACTGGGATGGATGGCTTCTGGAATGGAACAAGCTGTCCACACTGGGATGGCCTGTTCTGTTCCAGCACCCACACCAACTCCAAAGCTCAACCCAGCTTCAGAGCCAGCATCGTGGCGCCGGTGGTGTATCAAAACACTGAGGAGTCCCATTCACACATCACTGTAGTTCAGTATACCACCCGCTAGTACACCAGTAGACCTTGCAAAAGAGGTCTACTCTTACACCAGAACAAGCCGTTTATTTATTTACTTATTTACATTAGTATTAGTATTAGCATTTATATTAATATTAGTAGTATTAGTATTTCTATCCCACCCTATACCCAAAGGTCTCAGGGTGGGTGACAAAATTTAAAATCAGACATCTATTAATGCAACAGTATACATTAAAACAATAACAGTGTCCGTAAAGTGGGAAGAGACAGTATATTCCCATTTAACCAAAGGCCAGGGCAAAGAGGTGCACCTTCACTGCCCTCCTAAACATACAATGAAGGGGCCTAACAGGGGGGACTATTCCATAGCCTGGGGGCCACCACTGAGAAGGCCCTCTCCCGGGTGCCCAACCCTTTTACCACTGAAGGTGGTGAGACAACCAAGAGGGCCTACCCTCCAGATCATAAGGCACGGGCAGGTCGATACAGGAGATTTTGGGACTCCTGATCTGGTCTACATCGCATCCTTTGCAAATGGAACGTATTGGTCTGGGGGAGGTCTCCCTTAGATCACACCAGCATGTAGAGGGGAAGCACCTAGTATACATGGTGGTCCAGCATACAAGCTAGTGCAGAACCACCCATAGTCTCAGTGGGCTGAATCTCTATCACATCTTTGACATCCAATTTCTGTTTCTTAGAAGACTGAATCTCTTTTGAAGTCAAACTTCTTGTTAGTAATACTCAGGTACATTTCTAGCTTTCCAAAAACTGCCTGGACCAAGGGTGCAAAAGTATTAATCTTTGGAACAAGCCAAAAGTTATGACCCAAAGAGTTCTTACGCTGGTGCAGAGAAGGGCAACCAGAATGATTAAGGGGCTGAAACACCTCTCTTACAAAACCAGGCTGCAACGTCTAGGCCTCTTCAGTCTGGAGAGATGGCGTTTAAGAGGGGACCTGATTGAAATATATAAAATTATGCATGGTATAGAAAAGGTGGATAGAGAAAATTTATTTTCTCTATCACACAATACTAGAACCAGGGAGCACTCTATGAAGCTGGTGGGTAGGAGAATCAGGTCCGACAAAGGGAAGTATTTCTTCACCCAGAGGGTCATCAGCTTATGGAATGTGCTGCTAGAAGAGGTGGTGACAGCTACCAGTCTAGATGGCTAAAGGAAGGGTTAGACAAATTTATGGATGACAGATGTTATCAATGGCTACTAGAATGAATGCCTAGGTGCATCTTTCAGGCTGAGGGGAGGAGAACTGGGGTGCTTCTAAGGCCATTTGCTGGGATTCTACAGCAGGAATAGGTTTGTCCTTGTCTCTGCTTGAGATGCCCATGAGCATTTGGTGGGCCACTGTGTGCGACAGGATGCTGGACTAGATGGGCTGTGGCCTGATCCAGCAAGGCTTCTCTTATGTTCTTATGTAGCATGATGCACAAAACATTTTACTTCACAAAGAAATCAAAATGTGTGATCCCGTGTCCAATGAACAGTAGTTTCCATCCAATCTGCTATTTTGACAGAATGCTGTTTTTTTTCTACACAGAAAGTTCACTGCTTCCTTCCTTGGTTTCTTTTTTGCTAAAGTGTGGCCAAAGAGTGGATTCATAGAAGACTTGGGCATTCTGCAGAGATGGGATAAGGTAGCATTTCCTCCCATTTGAGATCCCCAACTGCTTAGCGAGGATGGAATTCCAGATCTTTTGCGGAGAACTAATTACTGCATTTAGGCATTTTTAGCTTTATAAAAGCCCTTTACCTGCACTATCAGAAAGGAATGAAGCAGTTTTGTGCAGGGAAGGATCGGGGAGAGGGAGGGTGAAATCAGCATGATAAACCAAACTGTGGCTGTGCTACTATTCAGCTGTGCTCCAACATTTTTGTACTGGGCCAAAATGACATTACCACACTTCGCCTGCACTAATGGTGAGAAAACAAAGAAGCAGTTTTGCACAGAAACAGAACAGAGCAAAAAGCAAGGAAAGCAGCAGGACTGACTGCAAGTATGGACCAATCACTTGCAGTTGTGGGAAGAGTTTTGGATGGTTTGTTGCAAGGAACAGAGCCGCCCACTGCAGGAAGTAGACATGCTACTTCCTTTGTGTCAAAGGGCGCTATATAAGAACATGCAGTAACTAAGGCTACATCCAGGTATCAGTTACTTATTCGGCTTTATTCTGGAATATCCAAATTTAGTTTGCCAGAATGAAGCTTATTTTGTGTCTGTCATCTATTTACATGGAATTGCAGCAAATTTATTTTTAAAGCAGGAAGTAAAGCTTATACGTAGCTAGAGCCTTTGCCTGCAATTAGAGCCCCTGCTATCTACTGCCCCTTGCCCCTTGCCTGACAGCAGTAGCTATGGATGGGGGAGCCTGTGTGCGCATGTGTATTCATGCATGTGTGTCAGAGAGGGATTCCCCTTCTCCATTATGTAATTTATTTTTAAAATTATTCCATGGTATTTTGTTTTGCATTTTGACCACTTGTAGAAATACTAATTAACTGCTTTGCTCTTAACCCATCCTGAACACACTATGGCTAAAAGAATGCTGCAATGCTACACTAGAATAAAACAGAAGTACACAAGGCACACAATTCAGCCTTCACGTTTCTAGCCTTTATGGTTATGAAGATGCACTTGAAAGACACAGAGTATTGACAATGTGACTGAAGACCAAGCATCTATAAAGCCACAAATGCCCAGAAATCAATAAAAGCCAAAGTTATCAAGGGTCAGTACAAAAATTAAAGTCACAGGGACAGAAATCAGATGCTACGCCGACTTCTTTTCTAAACTAAAGAATTTGATACACTGCTTTTCCAAACAGAAAAGGTTCTGCAACTCCTAAGTTAATCTGATTGCTGGCATAACCCATATAATGTTACAGCTGACACAAGGGGCCACAGTTTCATAAGAACATAAGAGGAGCCCTGCTGGATCAGGCCACAACCCATATACTCCAGCATCCTGTCCCACACAGTGGCCCACCAACTGCCCATGGGCATCTCAAACAGATACAAGGGCAAACCTTCTACTGGTCTCTAGTCCCAACAAATGGCCTTAAGGGCATCTGCTTGTCCCCCCAGCCTGAAAGATGTATTTAGGCATCCACTGATACACCTGTCATCCAAGAATTTGTCTAACCCTTCCTTAAAGCTATCTAGGCTGGTTGCTGTTACCACCTCTTCTGGCAGCAAATTCCATAGGCCAATGACCTTCTGGGTGAACAAATACTTCCCTTTGGGTGCATCCCCATGCAATTTAAAGCCCGCTGAAAATCTTCTTTTGTCATGGAGCACCCCCATGCACGGCTTTTATCTGGACTTCCAGCGCCGCTAATTAGGAAAATGCGCTGCAAAAACCCAGCCCTTTAAAGAAGACTGCAAGCGCACTTTCCAGGAAGACGCGGGTATTCAGAGCAACATTTTGCATTTTGCATCCATTGCAAAAGGGGAGGGGCTTCACTTTGAGGTGGCAAGTTCTCTCTCTCTTTTTTTTTTCCTCTCATCCACAGCCAGCATTCACGATATGAAAACAGTAGGCAGGCATTCCAATCACAAAGAGAAACGGCAAGATACATTGTAAAGAATTGCTTCCGCCCGCCCGCAAGAGAAAGTGTATGAGCGCAAGATCGCTGGCTGGGGGAGGCATTTCGGGGCCGGAGATCTTGTAAACTTCCTTCGCAAGCAGGGGAGACAAACAGAGAACTTTTAAATTTTTCTTTTGGACTTGTGAATGAGCGCACGATCGCACGATCGCTGGCTGGGGGAGGCGTTTCGGCAGCTGGAGATCTTGTACATAGCGTAATGAATTGCTTCCGCCCAAGCACCCAATGAAACAGTGAGGGGAGGGGAGAAAAAGATGCGGGTAAGCAAAAGACGCTTCCTTGGGGACGAACAGTGCATTTTGAATGCCCGTTTTACTGAGCCCCATGGGGACACTTAATTTGGAATTGAATGCACATTTGTTAGACCCGCTGCAGTAGAGGGACAATAGCGACAGGAAAAAGTACCATGGGGATGCACCCTATGTCTGATCTGACTCCCTTACGCATCAGCTATTCTTGTTTCTATTCTTGTTCTACCAAAAAGAGCAACCAGAATAATCAAGGGGCTACAACACTTCCCTTATGAAATCAGTGTATGTTCACAGCTGGAAGACAGCTGTTCTCCTGAAACCAAACAAAATGAAAGGTAACAGGAATTCGCCAGAGGAATTTAGAGGAATAACTGCTGGTGCTCTGGTACATGTGTGGGGAGGGTCCCCTGGGGTTTTGAAGAGTTTGTTGGGCACTCGGTGTTTGGCCAGTTTAGCTGTAAGAGGAGGAGTGATTTCTAAGCTAGCATAACCATGATCTGGGGAAGGAGAAGTTTGCAGTTGCTGCTGATTTAGAGGAGTATATATAGCAACAAAAAGGTTTTTTTAAAAAAAGTAAAATGACTAAGCCCCCGTCTTCATGCAATAAAAAGCCCGTTAAAAAGCTTCTTTTGCCACAGAGTGTCTGCATGCAGAGCTTTTCTCCAGGCTTCCAGCCCCACAAAGGAGGAAAATGTGCAGAAGAAAGACCACCACCACCCTTTAAACAAGACTACCAATGCACTTTTTGGAAGCCGCGGGTATTCCTAGCAACATTGTGCATGGAGACGCTCCATGGCAGAAGAGATATTTGGGGACAGGGATTGCCGGTCACAGTCCCATCTTTCCTCTTTTTTTTAGCCTTCTCCCTTGTTTTCTCTTCAAATAAAATCATCTCTCTCTCTCTCTGCCTCTCATCCACAGGCAGTATTCAAGATCTATACTGAATGCAAGAAAACAGTAGACAGACGGAGATCTTGTGGAAGCAATTCATTATGTTACTCACAAGATCTCTGAAAAAAGCACCCTGGCTCTGCCGCCGCCACTACCTGCACACACAGCCTTAAACATCCACACATCTCCCAGAACTGCAGCACCTTTCCTTCCTTTCCCTTTCTAAAGGTCAGAACCTTTAAAGAGCCAGAATTGTGCAGAATTGCAACATTATTTATTTATTTATTTATATTTATATCCCGCCCCATACCCTAGGGTCTCTGGGCGGCTCACAACATTTAAAATACACATATATCAAAACTTTATAAAACAATGTTAAAATCAATACAAAATTTTAAAAACCAGCATAATAATATTTGGGGGAGAGAAAAAAAAAACAGTTTAAAAGACAGTGGAGTGTGCAATGGGGGGAAGTGGAGGGAGCATTTAGCCAAAAGCCTGGGTGAAGAGGTACGTCTTCACCGCCTTCCTGAATGTAGACAGAGAAGGGGCCTGATGTACCTTCAAGGGGAGACCATTCCCCAATCTGGGGGCCACCACCGAGAAGGCCCTCTCCCGGGTGCCCACCCGCCTAGCTACTGAAGGCGGAGGGACAACCAGAAGGGCCTCCCCTCCAGATCTTAGAACACGGGCAGGTCGATATGGGAGAAGGCGCTCCTTTAGATATCTGGGGCCCAAGTCATTTAGGGCCTTATAAGTCAAGAGTTAGCACCTTGAATTGGGCTCGGTAGTGAATTGGCAGCCAGTGCAGTTCTTTTAGAACCGGCGTGATATGTGTCCGGCTAGATGTTCCTGTCAGCACTCTGGCAGCTGCGTTTTGCACCAGCTGCAACTTCCGAACCGTCTTCAAGGGCAGCCCCATGTAGAGCGCGTTACAATAGTCCAACCTGGAGGTTACCAGAGCGTGGATAACTGTGGCCAGGTCATCTCTGTCCAAAAAAGGTTTCGGTTGACGCACTAGCCGTAGTTGGGAGTAGGCACTCCTGGCCACGGCCTCCACCTGAGCTTCAAGTGTTAGCGCAGAGTCCAGGAGTACCCCCAAATTTCGCACCTGTCCTTTCCCGGGTATTGCAACCCCGTCAAGGACAGGGTATCTCCCAACTACTTGGACCCGAGAGCCTGTAACACACAGCACCTCTGTCTTGTCTGGATTCGGTTTCAATTTATTGGCCCTCATCCAGCCCATTACCGCCTCCAAGCACCTGTCAAGCACTTCAACCACCTCTCCTGATTCAGATGGCACAGAGAGATAGAGCTGGGTATCATCTGCATATTGATGACACCTTACTCCAAATCTCCTGATGATCTCTCCCAGTGGCTTCATGTAGATATTAAATAACATGGGAGATAAAATTGACCCCTGGGGAACCCCACAAATGAGTTCCCAGGGTGTCGACTCCATCTCTCCCATCACCACTATCTGAGATCGGCTCTGGAGATAGGAGCGGAACCAATGCCAGGCACTGCCTCCAACTCCTAAACTCCGTAGCCTCTCCAGAAGGATACCATGGTCAATGGTATCAAAAGCCGCTGAGAGGTCCAGGAGAACCAGCAGGGTAGCATTCCCCCTGTCTTTCTCCCGGAGGAGATCATCAACCAGGGCGACCAAGGTAGTTTCTGTGCCATGACCGGGCCTGAAGCCAGATTGAAATGGGTCTAGATAATCGGCTTCTTCCAAGCATGCCTGCAGCTGAACAGCGACAACCCTCTCCAGAACCTTGCCTAGGAAAGGTATGTTAGCCACCGGGCGATATTTGTTTAAGTCCTCTGGATCCAGGGAGGCCTTCTTCAGGAGGGGACGTACCACAGCCTGTTTAAGGGCCAATGGAACCACCCCCTCCCTCAGAGAGGCATTTACCACTTCCTGGATCCACCCGGTCATACCTTGCCGGCTAGCTTTAATCAGCCAGGAAGGACAGGGATCTAGGGAGCATGTTGTCGGCCGCACCCCTGCAAGCAGCTTGTCCACGTCCTCAGGCCGCAATAATTGAAACTGATCCAAAATAATTGGACCAGACAGTTCTCTGGACGCCTCCCGTGGACTAAGTTCAATAGTGACATCTAATCCCCTATGAATCTGAGCAACTTTGTCCTCAAAGTGCTTTGCAAAACTGTCACAGCAGATATTAGATGGCCGAGGGTCACGCTTCATCGAGCCAGGTTTTATAAGGCCATTTACTACTCTAGAGAGCTCTGCTGGACGGCTACTCGAGGACGCAATGGCAGTGGAGAAAAAATTCCTTTTCGCCACTGTCACCGCCACGTGGTAGGCACAATAATGTGCTCTAACTCGTGTTCAGTCAGATTCACAGCCAGATTTACGCCACTTGCGCTCTAGCCGTCGAACTTCCTGTTTCATGGCCCGTAGCTCCATGGAATACCAAGGAGCTTTCTGGGCTCTACAAGCGGGCCGAGGGCACTTGGGAGCGATCGTGTCGATAGCCCTGGTCATCTCCCGATTCCAGAGAGAGGTCAGAGCTTCGACAGGAGCACCAGACATGCCAACTGGAAAATCCCCCAGGGCATTCAGGAATCATTGAGATTCCATAAGTCTCCGGGGGTGGACCATCTCAATAGGTCCTCTGTCCCCACAGAGGGGGACTGCCGTTGTGAGTCCAAACCTCACCAGCGAGTGATCCGTCCATGACAACGGGCTGACAGTCAGCCCTCCTATCAACGGATAATCATCAATTCGCGCTGAGGCAAAGACCAAGTCAAGGGTGTGGCCTGCTGTATGAGTCGGACCAGAAACAAACTGAGACAGCCCCATGGTTGTCATGGAGGCCATAAAGAACTGAGCTGGTCCACTGAGTGTGGCCTCGGCGTGGACGTTGAAATCCCCCAACACCACCATGGAAGGGGCTTCCAATACCACCTCCGAGACCACCTCAGCCAGCTCAGATAAGGAGGATACTGGGCAGTGGGGTGAGCGGTACACCAGTAGCATCCCTATTCCGTCTCTCTGGCCCAATAGCAAAAACAGGCCCTCAACCCCATTAACAGCACGAATTGGCCACCTGGTGAGGGAGATGGAAGTCCGATAGACCACAGTGACACCTCCTCCCCTCCCCCCTACTCTAGAACAGTGTTGCACTGAGTAACCTGGAGGACAAAGCTGGGTGAGGCCAGGCCCGCCCAGTTCATCCATCCAGGTCTCAGTTATGCATGCCAGGTCGGCTCTTTCCTCAAGAATTAAATCATGGATGATTGATGTTTTATTTCAGACCGACCTGGCATTTAGGAGCAACACCGCTCGAGTAGTGGGTTTTTGGTTGGCAGGTCTCCCCAGATTCCGCTGGCTGGAAGGCAGAACAGAAGGGGTGACAGCCTCAAGATATCTAACACCCCTTCTCCTTGTCTGTTTCTTCTGCCCTCCATCGCCATATCTCCCCCTGCCCCTTTGAATTGGAATAGTGGTAGTGGTAGTGGCACGTGGTTCTCGTGGTTCTCCCCCTCTTTGGCCTTGGCACATAGTCCCTCCCACAAACACAACACAACAGCCTCCCACAACAAACACACCCAACCAAACCAAAAAACTAATGTAAAACCACCACCCTCATACACATTAGCCACACACACACACACACCAGAAATTTAACCCTTGCAAGAGAGGCAAAGCAGAAGGATGCAGAGCGCACAGTTGGAATTAGCGTGTCTCCTTCTCTTTCTCTCCACAGTTGGTTCTTGCAGGCCGGGGAAGGTACAAAACGCTCAGGTGAATTTAAGCGATTCTCTTCCCCCACGGTTAACCCTTGCAAGAGAGGCAAAGCAGAAGGATGCAGAGCGCACAGTTGGAATTAGCGTGTCTCCTTCTCTTTCTCTCCACAGTTAGTTCTTGCAGGCCGGGGCATTGTTATCAGGTGTGATGTGGGTGGATTGCTACAGTGAAACCACTGCTGTACACGGTGGATTTTTACAGTGAAATCACTATCTTTGGAAGCAAGCTCTGGATCCCAAAGTGATAAATGTTTCTGGTGGGTTTTGCAGGCAGGAGAGACAGACGGAGAACTTGTAAACACCGATGGCTATTTTTCTTTTGGACTTGTCGGGGGTTGTCTTCCTGGTTGTGGCTGCGCAGAACGCAGTCCCTCCCCATTCCCGCCGGCACCCTATCAACTAGAGAGGGGGCAGGGAGAAAAAGATGCAGGCAAAGAAAACACGCTTCCATGGGGATGATAGGTGTGTTTTAAACGCACATTTTGCTGAGCCTCATGCGGACGCTTAATTCAGAATTGAACTGTATTTTTAAAGTCTGCTGCAGTAAAGGGACAATAGAGGGACAATAGAGAAACAAAAAAACTTCCATGTAGATGGGGCCTAAAATAATTTAAATAGTGCAAAAAGTAAAAGTGCAAAAAGTAAAAGAAGAATTTTACTTTTTACTTTAACGTCATGAAGGCAGACAGCCAGCAAGGAGAGGGGCCTTCCAGTGTTTTGCATGGCATATGTATGAGTATCCACCTGCTGGGCAGAAGTCATAGGTGTGCACTCAGTGTAATGAGCTCCTGGCTCTCAGGGAAGAGATTTCTTCCTTTGAAGCCAATATAGCTGACCTGGAGAAGTACTTAAGAATTGACCTGACTGAAGTGTAGAAAATCATGCATTGTGTATAAAAGATGGATAGAGGGGTGGGGGAAAACTTTTTTTTTTCTATAGCACAACCCTAGAATGAGAGGGCTCATGGAAAGCTGATAGGTGATGATGATGATGATGATGATAATGATGTAAACAGCAGTTACACACAGCAAATGAGATGACTATGCTGGATTTCGTATTATATCACTAGTCGGGCACTTCCCAAGCACCTAGGACTGTGTGATGTATCGGCGAATTATGCGAGCAGACCCCAGTAAAGTGACTTTTTGAAGTTGGCAGATGGATATTTTGTCAATGCCAATGGTTTTTAGGGGACCGCTGACAACCGACTTAGCAAAGAGGTGTTCACAGCAGGAAGCAGGCACTGCTGAATGGAGACCAAGGTGTCCACACTGTCTGTACCATCAGATGGAGAGATGTGAAACAAAGGGTGTTTTTCCACTGTCAGAAAGTACCCATTTTTGCACCCATTAAGGACCCATTTGGGTGTGAGCTGGATAATCCCATTTCCACCACGGCACCCATTTGGAACCTGATTGTTTCGACTACCGCTGGGGAAATCTGGATCAAATGAGTACTTTCTGGCCTTTAATCCGGATTTTCTGTGGACCCCTTTAATGGGGTCTACAATGGGGTCTTCAGGCAGAAAATCCAGATTAAAGGGAGCCTGTTTCCACGCTTATGTGGCAAGGGGATCTAGAGGAAGCTAGGGGGAGGGAACACCCATGGGGGGGAACCCCAAAACCTAAGCTTCGAAGTCACTTCGAAGTCTGTGCAAAATAGCTCCGGAGCATCATTGAAGTCTGTGCTGATCTTCAGAGTGAACTTCGAAGTGACTCCAAAGTCCATTGAAGTCTCCACTGAAGTCTCTGCTCCAGACTTTGGAGCACTTCGAAGTTCATTCCAAAGATCAGCACAGACTTCAATGGAGCTGTTTTGCACAGACTTCGAAGCCACTTCGGAGATTGTGCCCCCTGTCCCCCCAAACACCTGGGGTGACAAGTAGACCCCTCATGGGTAGATCCAGATTTCCAAATGGGTGCTCCTGTGTTTCCACGGCAGGGAGGCTAGCACCCATTGCTATTGGGTGCTAGACCACCCCTGGAAACACATTCGGTACTTCCCTTAATCCAGATCTACTAGATCTTCTTAGATCCGGATTAAAGATGCATAGTGGAAAAACACTCCAAGACACAAAATTCAGAAATAAAGTTCTCAGCTGCCATCCAAGAGTTCTACAGTGCTAAAATATTCTAGGGATTGGCTGTAGTTGAGAGGTAGAGGAAACAGCCTGGGAAGCAGAGTGTTGTTGGTTCAATCTCCAGACTCTCCCCAGGAACAGGCAATGGCAAACCAATTCTGTATCACTGCTAAGAAAACTGCACAGATGCCCATGGATGTGCCCATCCAGTCAAACAGGAGCCGGCCATGACTCAATGATACCCAACAACAGTAGGACTCGAAATTTATAATTTATCTCCTGTTTAACAAAGTTTGAGTAGGCAGAACTCTGTTTTTACTATTGGGAGGAATTGAGCCCCAACACAGCGGTAATATGAACATGGGAAGTTACAGAAGTTATGCTTCTAGCTCCCATCAATAAACACACTGCACCAAATGCAACTTGGTGCATCTCCTGCACCTATATCACCTTCACAACACAGCTGCAATCCTCCTGTCCACAGTGACAAAACTGGTTTTCACCAGGGATTGCACAAAACACTTTTCAAGCATGCTTCGCACATCCTGAATTCTGTTTCAACTATCTTTGAAATGTTTCCTTCTTCACCTCTCCAAGTAAAACCTAGTACAAAATGTACAAATTCCCATTTATAAGATATTCTTAAAAAGCAACAATGCAAAATTTTACACAACCCTATGATGTAGTAGCAAAGTAGTAGTAGTAGTAGTAGTAGTAGTAAGACGAAGAAGAGGAAGAGTTGGCTTTTCTATCCCACTTTTCCCAACCATTCAAGGGCTCAAAGTGGCTGACAAACCTTCTGTTCTTCTTCCCACAACAGAACACCCTGTGAGGTAGGTGAGGCTGTGAGAGCTCAGAAGAGAGCTGTGACTAGCCCAAGGTCACCCAGCTGGCTTCGTGGAGGAGGGCAGAATCAAACCCTATATTCCCAGATTAGAGTCCAGCTCCCTAACCACTGGCTCACAGGAAGGATTTCAGGAGAAAGACAAAAGAAGGCTGTTCTAATGTTCCTGCCTCTATGTCTTGCTGGTCTTTTAAGATGACACAGGGCCCTTCTATCTTTCCATGAGTGTCTGCATGTTTGAGGGAGGAGGGTATTATCAGCTACCATGGAAATATCTATACCCAAAGAGACAGGATATAGTTATAAGTAAATAACAAGAATAAACATCTACCTCTCCCAGCATTTAGCCACAGTATTATCCCTGTTCCCATAAAACTCACATATCCCACAGATCATTAATAATCATCTCAATTAAAGTAGTCATTTCCCTGAATTCGGCTGGAGTGAGAGTTATACCTTACCTAAGTAGATCAACCCAAATCCGCCCTGACCAATCTTAGGACCGAGTCTCCACTCATTTTTCTCATTATCTCTGAGTATGGTTCCTTCTTGAAGAGGGGCAGGCAGGTTGTACTTCCCACGCCGTTTAGGAGCCATTATACCTTCAAAACACAAGAGAGAGGGAAAAAAAGGAAGTTACTCATGAAGTTTTAAGACACAAGGGTCAAGATTTATTAGAATAGCATAGCATATCACAAAGTGGGCTTTGCATGTGGTCTCATAAGGGACACAAAATACACTGCCCATTGCACAACACAAAACTCTGCCATGAAGACCCACATTAGAAAAACAGTAATACTGCCTGACAGTGGGGAAGAGAAGCTGATTCCTTAGCCAAAGGAAAGGGCAAATAGCTGCACCTTCACTGCTTTCCTGAGCTAATCCATAATCTGGGGGCAACCCCTGAGAAGGCCCTGTCCTTGGTGCCCACCCCTTTTGCTGCTGAGGGTGGTGGTGGTTTAGTACTAAGCTCAGAAGAGAGCCATGACTAGCCCAAGGTCACCCAGCTGGCTTCATGGGGGGCAACACCAGAACCAGAAGGAACTCTATGCAACTAATGGGCAGGAGAATTAGGACTGACAAGGGGAAGTATTATTTCACCAAGAGGATCATCAGTCTATGGACAGCAACCAGCCTGGATGGCAATAAGAAAGGATTAGATAAATTCTTGGAGGATAGGTACATCAATGGCTACTAGAATGGATGCCTAGCCACATCCTCCAGGCTGGGGAGACAGGCAGGATACCTCTAAGGGCAATTTGCAGGAACTCAGAAGAGAGCTATGATTAGCCCAAGGTCACCTAGCTGGCTTCATGGAGGAACATAAGAATGTAAGAGAGGCCCCTGCTGGATCAGGCCACAGCACATCTAGTCCAGCATCCTGTCACACACAGTGGCCCACCAAATGCTCATGGGCATCTCAAACAGAGACAAGGATAAACCTTTTTCTGCTCTTGAGTCCCAGCAAATGGCATTAGAAGAGTCTTGCTTCTGCTCCCCCCCCCCCCCCGAGCCTGAAAGATGTACCTAGGCTTTCATTCTAGTAGCCATTGATACATCTGTCATCCATAAATTTGTCTAACCCTACCTTGAAGCGTGGAGGGTGGAATCAAACCCATTATTCCCAACTAAGAGTCCATCTCTTTAACTACTAGGCCAAACTGTGAGGTGTGATACTGCACTAAATGAGCTGTGGCCTGACCCGGCAGGGATCCTCTTACGTTATTATATTCCACACCTAAGAGCTTGAGTTTACCTTCCCAGCCACATTCAGCTCGGTTTAATCCAGGACCAGCTAACATGTTTATGACCTACTACATTGAACATGACCCGTTTCTATGGAAGGTTGCCCAGAAACTCAGCATTTTTCAATCCCATGCTATACCTGAAGGTCTCAGGGCAGGTTATAATAAAATCAATAGAAAAACAGATAGAAAAGGTTAGCTAAAACAATGCCAGTGCCTGCATCGAGAAGGGAAGCTGTTCTCTCAGCCAAAGGCCAGGGCAAAGAGGAGGGTATTGAATCTCAGCTTGCTTTCTCCACTATTTGCTGTCAGTATTAAGTCCTTTGCATTTTGGGCAAGAAGGTTATTCCATCATCCACTAATCAACGGCTATATCTCCTGATTAAAAGATCTGCTGCATGATGAACCCCTATAACTACATCAATATCTATGGGGCAGTAGCTGTAGAAAGTGTTAAAAAGAGTGAACTGCGCAGTTCAGCAAACAATTTCAGCATCATCTGTAAATCAATCAAGTACCCGCAAAGCACATTTCTGTGCAGCCTTCTGCCTGCAATATAACACTGACCTATTATACAGATATATGGTGAGGATTAACTGAGATCCGCATTATGCTTATGAAAGAGTTTGCACACTTAAAAAGGCTCTGCGTCTTGCTTCAGTTCAGTTATTCTGAAAATCCCTTTGCAGTGGGGTTGCTCTAAAAGTCAGGGTGGAATAAATAACATGAGTGCAACATTTTAGGGGTCTGCACGAATGTAATTTTCGGCACTCAGTTCGAATCTCTGAAGATTTGAATTGATTCAAATGCTTAAAATTCGAATGTATTCATAGTCTATTTCAGTGTTTCCCAAAGTGTGGTACGCGTACCCCCAGGGGTACGGGAAGAGTTTGGTGGGGGTACGCGTTGCACCGGAGTTTGGTGGGGATCACGTGGGAATATCCACTGCACCCTGCTTAGCTGCGCCCACAGAACAAGGAAAGAAATAGGCGCGTATCGCAGTTTTTACACGGGAACTGGGGCCATCGTACATCGTATCACAACTCATTATGGCGGGAACTTCTGCGCATCCTTCGCGCAGCTTGGGTTCGGCCATTTTTAAACTGTGGGAACATTAACAGTTGACGTTGAGCCGCGGAGCTGCTTAAACGCCGGAGAATTGCAGTGTTATCTAATGGTCTTGTGAGGTGTGACACTGCGTGAATATACTGCACTTCATTGTGTATGTACCAAATATATATGGGAATATATACATATTCGTTCCTTATGGGAACGAATTCCAAAGTTTAATAATGGGTGTTTTCCCACAGTCACTTAGTACCCATTTTAGCACCCATTAAGGACCCATTTGGGTGAGAGCCGGATGAGCCCACGGCACCCATTAGGGACACATTGTTTCCACCGTGACTTGGGAAATCCAGATCATATGGGTACTTTTTGGCCTTTAATCCAGATTTTCTGTAGACCCCATTAATGGGGTCTGCAATGGGGTCTTCAGCCAGAAAATCCAGATTAAAGAGAGACTGTTTCCATGTTAGTTTGGCAATAGGGTCTAGAGGAGGCTAGGGGGAGGGGCACCCTTGGGGGGGGGGAGCCGCAAAACCTAAGCTTCGAAGTCATTTCGAAGTCACTTTGAAGTCTGTGCAAAACAGCTCTGGAGTGTCTTTGAAGTCTGTGCTGATCTTCGGAGTGAACTTTGAAGTGACTTCGAAGTGACTCCGAAGTCACTTTGAAGTCACTCCGAAGTTTACTCTGAAGATCAGCACAGACTTCAAAGGCACTCCAGAGCTATTTTGCACAGACTTCGAAGTGACTTCAGAGACGCTTCGGAAACTGCACCCCCCGTCCCCCCAAACACATTGGGGTGACAAGCAGACCCCTTGTGGGTAGATCCGGATTTCCAAATGGGTGCTCTGGTGTTTCCACAGCAGGGACGCTAGCACCCATTGCTATTGGGTGCTAGACCACCCATGGAAACACATTGGGTACTTCCCTTAATCCGGATCTACTAGATCCGGATTAAGAGAAGTACCCATTCCCTAGATCCAGATCTTCTTAGATCCGGATTAAAGGAGCATGGTGGAAAAACACCCTATGTGTTGTGGGGGAAAAAATGGTCTGTTGAGATTTGCCCAAGATTTTGTTTCATTGGATGGCTTCTGCACCCATGGACTCCAAAAGGTTGCCAATACAAGGCTGGATGTTTGCAGCTCCTTGGTAGAGGATCCAGTTTGTACACACAAAGTCCAAGGCTCCAGGGCTCAGGACCACCAGCGAGAGCTGCTGCCAGCACAAGAACCTGAGCTGATGCCAAACAGCATCCATATGGAAACAGGAGAACTGCTCCAAGGTGGAATAGAAAGTCCCAGGTGCAAACTCCACGAAAGGGCAACAGAAGAGTGAAATGGTGCACAGATGCTGTGTTTGTATAGCCTAGGAGTAGCCGGAATTACGGCTCTTCAGATACTGTCAAACTATAGTCCTTACCATTTGCTAACTCGCTGGGTCTCACAGAAATGTTACAATTCATTTTGGAGGATCCAAAGTTTGGCGTGAGAGCCCTTGGCTTTATAGGAAAGGGAGAGGAGCTGTGCCTTCAGCCTAGATTTCAGTTAAAAGAACATTCATTCATTCACTCATTCATTCATTATTTCCTGCCTTTTTCCCAAACAGGGACTCAAGGTGGTGTACAACATTAAAACAGCAAAACAAAATTAAACCAATGTATTCAGACACCATAAGAATTGCACTAAAACCAGCTAAAACTCTACTATCTGACTAAAAGGCTTTGCGGAATAAAAATGTTTTCACCCGTCTACGAAAGGCAGGCAGAGATGTGGCCAACCTGGGCTCCAATTTGGGGGCAGCCACTGAAAAGGCCCACACCCAAGTATCAGCTAACCGAACCTGGGAGGGAGGTGGCACAGAGAGAAAGGCGCGGAAAGCTGATCTGCTTATGTATGGGTCTCCGAGAGTACACAGCAAGGGAACTGAGGCAGAAGCTGCCACTTTCCTACACTTCTCTGAGGGAGAAAGAAAAGAGACTTCGTGCTTGATGGAAGAAGAAGAGGAAGAAGAAAAGTTGGCTTTTCTACCCCGCTTTTCTCACCCATTTAAGGGGGCTCAGAAGTGGCTGACAAAGCTTTTCTACTTTCCCCACAACAGAACACCCTGTGAGGTGTTCCTGAGAGAGCTGTGACTAGCCCAAGGTCACCCAGCTGGCTTCATGGGGGAGGGCGGAATCGAACCCGGTATTCCCAGATAAGAGTCCGGCTCCCAAACCACTAGACCAAACTGCCTCAGGAAGGACAAGCCTGGGTTCTGTGCAGACAACCCGACTTGCTTCGCGCTTGGCTGCTCCAGGTGTGGCTGAACTACAACGCCCGTGACTCCTTGCCATGGGTCGAAGGCGCCGCCCTACGGTCTCCAGAGGCCCTGACGGCTGGGGTGGTGTGGGGCGGAGTGCGGGAAGCCCCACGCTCGGTCGCCTAGCTTTGCTTAGGAAAGGAGCAGCAAAGTTGCCAAGGGAGGGGGGGTCCCGCTCCAAACGCCGCGCCTGCGCGCCCCCGCCTTCCCTCCCTCGCCCCCACCCACCTGGCCAGGGCCGCTGCCCTACGCCTACCCCTGCCGCACGAAGGGAGCCGGGCCCCCACCGCAGCGCTGCTCGCTCGTCCCCAGGGCGCGTCAGTCAGAAGCAGGCAGGGGCGACTTTGTATCCCTCGCCTTCCGTCCCGCCCGCGGCCGCTTCCTTCCTAGTCCTTCCCTTCCCCTCCCTCCTCCTCCTCCTCCTCCTCCCTCCCGCCCTCAGCGCCAGAGGGGGAGGACGACGGCGACGCCACCCCTCAGCTGCCAGCCCGGACCAAACCCCTTCCCACGCACGGGCCGGCCCAACGCTGCCACACGGTGTGGGCGGAGGAAGGCGCCTCGCGGTCGAACCGGCGAGCAGCTGGTTGGCTGGCTCGTTCTGGACGGCGTGCACGCGGGGCCGGGCAGGTCCCTCCCTTTTGGGGGAAGGAGGAAGGAAGGAAGGAAGGAAGGGGGAGCGATCTCCTCCTCCTCCTCACACTTTATCACCCCCTCCCCCCGGGAGAAGGGGGCGGGGCTTTGTTGTGGGGACCCAAAAAAGAAAGGATTGTGGGATAGCTTAGGCTGGGGTCACACTTGACCTTCAGTCCGTCTTCAGACCACATGCAGAGTGAGGGAAGACCTCAGCTGTTTCCTTTCGGTGTTAAATGACTCAGAAAATTAACCTTAGGGATAGAACATAAGGACCTAACAGGAGCCCTCCTGGATCAGGCTGCAGCCAATCTAGTCCTTAAGAACCTAAGAGGAGCCCTGCTCGATCAGGCCACAGCCCATCTAGTCCTTAAGAACCTAAGAGGAGCCCTACTGGATCAGGCCACAGTCCGTCTAGTCCTTAAGAACCTAAGAGGAGCCCTCCTGAATCAGGCCACAGCCCATCTAGTCCTTAAGAACCTAAGAGGAGCCCTGCTGGATCAGGCCACAGCCCGTCTAGTCCTTAAGAACCTAAAAGGAGCCCTACTGGATCAGGCCACAGCCCATCTAGTCCTTAAGAACCTAAGGGGAGCCCTGCTGGATCAGGCCACAGCCCATCTAGTCCTTAAGAACCTAAGGGGAGCCCTGCTGGATCAGGCCACAGCCAATCTAGTCCTTAAGAACCTAAGGGGAGCCCTGCTGGATCAGGCCGCAGCCCATCTAGTCCTTAAGAACCTCAGAGGAGCCCTGCTGGATCAGGCCACAGCCCATCTAGTCCAGCATCCTGTTGCACACAGTGGCCCACCAATTGCCCATGGGACCCATTTCACAGGTTTAAGTGTGAAGAGGGCCATGATCTTCCCCATTCACATCTTAAATAGTATCAACCTCCCCTAATTTGCCCAACCCTGTACTAAACCTATCTTAGAGGTCATCGTGAGGCTTCCCATCATGCAGTGGTGACATTTTCTAAGGTATATGTGCATCCTGAGCCTGTTGGTACCTGGGAGAACACCTGTGGTTCATCTCCACGTTCTAGCTGAAATAGATGATAAATGAATTTCTATCCATTTATTGGACGAAGGAAACACTAATCATTTACTCCGTTGACAGGAGAAATCAAATCGGCATTCCCCCCCCCCCTTCCTGGCAGTCTGTGTTCTTGCTGCTATTTTTGTACTGTTGGGCTTTTGCTTCTCTGAAGATTCTGCTCTTTCCTCCCCGCTTTTTGCCGCTGAAGAATAGGTCTGACCTCCAGCTCATCTTATGTCTTTATGACAATCTGCAGTCCTCGGTGAAGTATGGAGGCTTTGGGGTCATCAGTAATGTCAGCTGGAGATCTCAAAGGCTATGCAGAATGGATGGCAGAGCGGCTCCTGCTTTCGCTGAGTTACTGCATCTCCCTGCAAAGAAGATAAGGGGGAGTTGGACCTCAGCTATTCATAAATCCAAGATATTTCAATTGCCTATGATGACTGGGCTGGGGTTATTTTTCTCATGCTATCTCTGTTTCAGAAAGAAGAAGAAGAAGAGTTGGCTTTTCTACCCCACTTTTCTCACCCATTCAAGGGGACTCAAAGCAGCTGACAAACAACAGAACACCCTGTGAGGTAGGTGGGGCTGTGAGAGCTCAGAAGAGAGCTGTGACTAGCCCAAGGTCACCCAGCTGGCTTCATGGGGGTGGGCGGAATTGAACCCAGTATTCCCAGATAAGAGTCTGGCTCCCTAACCACTAGACCAAACTGGCTTACAAGGGTCCTAACGCTGCAGGGACTTTGGTCAGCTAGATAAATATTTGTTTTTATTTTTGTTATTTTAAAAAAATATTTACCATCCTCACACCAAGGACTCAGAGGGGTGAACGATAACAGTCAAGAAACATAAAATATATTAATGGCCACCAAGTATGGGTTTTAGCGGGCCGGGGGGGGGGGGTCGCATTAGGGAACTAGGGCTGTGCACAAATGCAATTTTTGGGATTCGATTCGATTGAAATCTTTAAAATTTGAATTTAACCCAATTCAATTCGAATTAAGCAAATTTGAATCTATTCGTTTGAATTTTCTATTCGAATTTGCACTTACAGATGTCAACAAAATTTGTATATGCCTGTATTCATCGTTACGTATCCTGTACACTGCAGCCAGGATGAGCCTGGATGCCGTCCTTCAGGCTCATGGAAGTCACACAAAATATTAAATATGGCTCTAATAGCACCACAACTTCATTCACCAATGTTATGAAACATATCTTTGTATTTGAAGTGAATTATCTCTTTGATTTTCACATTACTTTTTGTGGGCGACGAAACTTTTGTCTAGCCAAAATCTGACCTTTCTGTGTTCATTAAATGATCAATATTTCAGCAGTGAAGCAAATTTATTTTCTTTTTAAAAACCTCATTTGGGAGGGTTTCAGCTTTCATATGAGTCATTTTTAAAACCAATGGATGAATTTTAAGTCAGGTTATAGGCTTTGGTTTCAACAACATGGATAAGCGACAGAACTTTTGTCAGGCACTGTATGTACATTGAACTGGAGGAGCTGGAATATTGTGCTGATTTCCGTAAACGCAGGCCCTTTCTGCACTGGCCCGTATTCTGGATTACTTCCCAGAATAGGGAGGGGCCATTTGCATGCTGTGGCAGGGCCTGGGCAAGGCCTGACATAATCTGCACCAGCGTGCAGATGGCAGGTCTCTATTCTAGCATACAATCCAGAATAAGACCCAGTGCAGAATGGGCCACATTTCCCCCCACTGGCTACCATTACTTTTATAATCCAACACTTCCCAATGTACTACTGTATTTTATGGAGGAGGGGGCATATTAGTAGATCCCACTTTGTTCAGGGAACGTCAAACAATCAAAAAGACCCTGAACAAATTAATAATACAGGAGGGGCAACTGTGTACCATGAAATGAGAGCTGATACTTTTCTTTCTGCTAGAAAACCAGACTCGGCCCTGGTGAATCCTCCATGCCAGGGGTGGCCACTGAAACCTTTATACCCCAAAATCCTCTACCCTCTGTAGTAACATTACCACACCCAATGTGACCAACATTTTGCCGTGGTTTAGTGTTATTTACACTATCCTTGACCATCGTAGAACCTAAGAGGAGCCCTTCTGGATCAGGCCACAGCCCATCTAGTCCAGCATCCTGTCGCACACAGTGGCCCACCAAATGCCCATGGGCATCTCAAGCAGAGACAAGGGCAAACCTTCTCCTGCTCTCCACTCCCAGCAAATGGCCTTAGAGGCATCCTGCTTGTCCCCCCCAGCATTAAAGATGTACTTAGGCATCCATTTTAATAGCCATTGATACATCCGTCATCCATAGATTTGTCTAACCCTTTTTTAAAGCCATCTACAGTAGGCTGGTTGCTGTTACCACCTCCTTCTGACAGCCAATTTCATAGACCCATGACCTTCTAGGTGAAGAAATCCTTCCCCTTCTCTGATCCAACTCTGTTACCCATCAGCTTCATAGAATGCCCCCCGATTCCAGTCTTGTGTGACAGAGAAAATATTTTTTTTCTATCCACCTTTTCTATACCTGGCATGATTTTAAATACTTCATTCAGGTCCAGTTTTAAACGTTGTCTCTCCAGGCTGAAGAGGCCCAGATGTTGCACTGATATTGTAAGGGGGGTGTTCCAGCCCCTTAATCATTCTGGTTGCCCTTTTCTGCACCTTTTCCAATGCCACAATATCTGTTTTGCAGTGTGGTGACCAGAACCGTGCCCAAAATTTCAAATGTGGCCTCACAATAGATTTATAAAGAAATATGGTATGTTATATCTTGGGTCTGCTTCCATATCTACTCCTTTTAATTGCTTTTGGTTTATTATTCTATAATTAGTATTATTAAGGCCACTCCGTTTCAGGTGAGAGCAAGAGCAAAGTGGATAGTTCAATTATCTTGAAATTCTGCCGTTTCACACCTACTTTTTGCAACAGTCATTGCTGGCAACTTGTAACTTCTCACACTGGTGTGACACCCTTGTGGTATTTAACGCTGGCATTTCAGCACTCCTGTGCTTCCCACCTTGTAGTCCAAGAGAGTGCTTAAAATACCATTGCTAAAATTACACCAGTTCTTGTATTAAAGAACATTAGCATGCAAGGAGCGAAGCAACACAGTGCATTTCAAGGGAGCTACGGCTGAAAAAGTTGTTTTGTGATCACACGAGATGCATGCAGTTGGTCTTTATTTTTTTTCTGGTCTAACCGCCAGGTTCTGAAAAACTTTTCAGGTAATTATTTCTCAAGGTACCACGGGGTCTGCAAGGTTAAAAGAGCATGCCACTCATCTTTGTCAATGTCTGGGGCGTGTCAACACCCATTTCAAAGGCTCTGGCATGCTTTCATGTGCCTGGCCTTGTGATTGAGATCACGTAATTACAATAATTAAGGAACCTCACCTCAGAATATTATCAAAGTGACCCACCCAAACTCAAGTCCATATGGTTGGAAATAGCTAATGAGTCAGTTAATGTACTATGCCGAGGCAAATGCGTACTCAATATGGATAGCACGCAAGTGTAATTTAGCAACGTGGTGACTGATTAAGGCTCTGTTCCTCTCCTTATTTCTCCCCACCCCATGGACCGTTGTTAATATTCTGTGATACACTGCAGTTTGAAATACTAAGCACTTTTATGGTGTGTATGCAGTATTTAAGCAAACCGGAATGAAGTTAATGTGACCTTAAAGACGGCTTAGGGCTTAGCTACACCTAATTTTTTTAAAATTCCCCTTCAATCCATTTTCAGAGGGAGAGAAAACATCAGCAAAGCGGCCTAGCAGCTTTCCCTCTCACGTTGTCTAACCCAGAAAAATCTACCTTCCGGTTAGAAAATAAAGGCAGAAAACAACTCATGATCTTGCTGTTACGTTTTCTCATTTTGAAAGTGGATCAAATGTGAATTGGAACTTAGGTGTAGCTGGGGCTTTAGTATTGTTCACAGATGCAAAAAAACAACAACCCAGACTAGCTCTTTGTATTTGCCCAGGAAGAAATCCTGTCCTTTTCTGTCTGATTCCCTTTGAGCTATAAGGCCTATTTGCACTACGGCCTCTAGTGCATGGTTAGTGAACCTCTGGTGAAGAGCATATGCACATGGAATAGGCTATTATAGCCTCCAAGCATGCCCACCCTTACCAGAAGTGCACTAATTGTTGATTAGGTGTGGAGCATAATTTCGTGCTTTACCATCGTTGACCAAAAGCTTACCTGCAGCATCCGGGGCAGGAGCTTTCACTGTTGTTTGAGGTGCCACACAAGTGCACTGACACCTCAGATGACCATCAATGCGACTGCAACTGTGACTAGGCATGCACAGAGCATCCACATCGTCAGAGCAACAGTGCTAATGCATGCACTGTTGCAGAGGTCACCACAGCCAAAATAGCACTGCCGAGAGGAGGACCAGACCCCGGATCCAATAAGGTGAGTATTTGATATTGGGGGAAGGGAATGACCAAAGTTGACCAGCGCTCCAAGGGTGAATGCTAGTTAACGTTGGTTAATTGCACTCCTTTCCTGCCCAGCAGACGGGAAGGGAAGGGCGAAAACACCCATAGATTCTGTTCCAGACCTAATGATTCCAAACAGACTCTGATGAGATACAGCAAAAGAAAAAAAGGTCTCTGAGGCACTTTGACAGCTTCAAGGTGGGATTGTTCACAAAGAGATCTGTCCTTCCCTTCCCCTTCTGAACATGGGCCACACACTGTATCTCTGAGGCACCTCTGAAGCAGCCTAAAGAAGGCTTCACAATGGGATTGTCCACACACCAGTCTACCCCTCTCTCCTTTCCCAAGCATTCTGTGCTAGAAAAGATGGTTCAGAAAAAAAACTGAACACAACAAGAAGAAGAAGAGTCGGCTTTTCTGCCCTGCTTTTCTCACCCATTTAAGGGGACTCAAAGCGGCTGACAAAGCTTTTCTGTTCTTCTCCCCACAACAGACACCCTGTGGGGTGGGTGGGGCTGTGAGAGCTCAGAAGAGAGCTGTGACTAGCCCATGGTCACCCATCTGGCTTCATGGGGGAGGGCGGAATCGAACCCGGTATTCCCAGATAAGAGTCTGGCTCCCTGACCACTAGACCAAACTGGTCTCCTTGAGACACCCCTTTTGTTAGCTCTGAACACAGCCTCAGTCTACTGACCATTGGTTTTCTCTCAGTGTTAGATAACTCAGAAAATTCACCTTTGAGATAGGTAGTGTGGGAAGAAAATTACCGGTCACTTTGCTGATGTCTTCTCTCGCTCTGAAGGTGGACTGAAGCTGGATTACCGTATTTTCCGGCGTATAAGACGACTGGGTGTATAAGACGACCCCCAACTTTTCAGTTAAAATATAGAGTTTGGGATATACTCGCCATATAAGAAGATGACACCCAGCGTATAAGACGACCCCCGACTTTTGAGAAGATTTTCCTGGGTTAAAAAGTAGTCTTATACGCCAGAAAATACAGTAAATCTTAGGTGTGACCATAGCCCTTGAATGATATGAAGATGCAGTGAAATTGCTGTGAGACGCTCTGCATTCACGGAATTATATCCTGAATGAGTGGAAGAAAGAAGCCTGGTCATTTGAGGCTCAAGAAGGCTCCAACATCTAAGGGACCCATTTTCCCATCAGATTCCAGGATAATGAGGTCATATTCCACCTTCAAGCTCCAAGGATCCCACCCCTGAAATTGCAATGGAAGGCATCCCTTCTGAGTTTCAGCCTTTCCAAAAGCAGATAGGACCAGAAGGCTTTCCGAAGGAGGTGGACTGATTGTGCTGGAATCCTTCCTTGAGGTTTCCAAAGACGTCCTCTTCAGCTTCAGTTCAATTTGAGGTTGACAGAAGTGTAGCCCCATGTATCAACCTTTGCAATAGAATGACATCCGTCAAGCTTAGATAAGCTTGATTAGAGTTATCAGCAGAGTGAGTTCCGGACTTACAGAACAGAACGGGGCTGATCTTTTATGGTAAGGGTATGCACAAATGCAATTTTCAGGATTCGATTTGATTCAAATTGAATATCCAAAGATTTGAATTGATTTGAAGGTTTAAAATCTGAATGTACTCACATTCGATTGGAGTCAAATACATTACAATTTATTCATCTGAGTATTCAATTTGTATTCAAAGATACAAATGTCAACAACATTCAAATGTGTCCGTATGCATTCTTATGCATCCCATTTTCATCCTGTACATATCTGATATGTATGATATGTCCAGATATGTATGTAATGCGTAAGTATCCATACATATACGAATATCCAAATTATTTGCACAAATGATTAGAAATATTCAAACATTCGTTCAGATGTCAAATTTGAATATATAGACGTTCAGTTCGAATTTGAATGCCCGAATTCATTGGAATTTGATTGAATTTTGAATGTTTTGAAAATTCATACACATCCCTAGTGGTCAATAGCTTGGACAGATCATTGGCTGAAACTTCCTTGGCGCTAGAAACAGAAACTGCTGCTTTAGCAGCGTTCAAAGCGCCCCTGGGAGTCGTGAAAGTTCACTCTGTTGGCTTGTTACTCTATTTACTAGTTGCTCCTTTATCCAGTTGCCCTTGATGTAGCCATCACACCATGCTCAAGAAATGTAATGGAAGATATTAGAAAATTTATTTGATTTTTTAAAATATAAAATAATATATCCCAATACTACATTTGCAGAGGATCAAGACGGTTTGAGCAAAATCTCTGTGCAGTTTCCCTGTCTTAGGAGATAAACAGGAGTTTCTCAGATGCAGTTCACCTCGGTCCCATTCTTCTGCATTCTGCAAGACTTTATCAAGAATTGATACTTTCACTTTTCCCCCATGCTATTATATTGTGTAAACCTTATTATGCATGAAGGCTTAGTGCCTGGGGTCAATTATGAATTATAGATAATTAATGGAGACAAGAATGAATACCTTTTTTTCTGGGTATTCGGAATTTTGCATTTTGACTTGATAAAGAGCAGCATGTATAGAATCGTCTACACATTATCAGTAAAGTACCACACCAGCTCAAAAAAGAAGTGCTGGTTCTTCTGGACCAAAGCCATGTGCATGTGTATTTATGTTCTTTTCAGTGAGATTCAGGCTGCATTTACACCTAGATTTAATCCAGCTTCAGTTCACTTTCAGAGTGAGAGAACACATTAAGCAAATTGACAAGCTGACTTCTTTCAGCTTTAGCTAACTCAGGAAATCCACTTTTGGCTTAGGTAATGTGGAAGGAAAATGACTGGTCACTTTGCTGATGTGTTTTTCTGCTCTGAAGGTGGATTGAATCTGGATTGAAACTTAGGTGTGAATGCAGCCTCGGCGTTTTATCTCATACAGCTCCGCACCCACCTGAGGGGTTGGGAATTGGAAGGAAATAACAGAAGCCCATTTAATTGGATTCACAAGAGGACTAAGGGCTTTGCTCTGGATCACAGGAGTCACACAGATGGCATGTCTCTGTGATCTAGAACTACAGGGGCCTGTTTTTTAGTGGCATGCCACAGTGGCCCACCCAAAAGCACCCCACCCGCAATGGCCATACAGTAGTGTGCTGCTGAAGCCCCCTCAAGGTTCCAAGGGTAGGAACTCAGTCCTAGCCTTCAAAAGGGGGTGGCTGGCTGGCTGCCGGGTTCATGTGAGCTTTGTAGCCATGGGGAGGTGTAGGCCAGATCAGGAACATCAATGCAAACAGCACTGCTCTGGTTCGCACTTGCACAAGATCTGGATCAGTGCACCCTGTTAATCCAGAGGGCTTTTTTGCACTACAGCTTCTGGTGCATAATTAGTGCACCTCTGGGGAACAGCATACACACATTGAGTAGTAGTAGAAGAAGAGTTGGCTTTTCTACCCCACTTTTCTCACCCATTTAAGTTAACACGTGGAACACAATTTCGTGCTTCACACCTAATCAATGAGTAGTGAACTTCTGGTGAGGGTGGGCACACCTGGAGGCTGTAACAGCTTCCAACGCGTGCAGATGCTCTTCACCAGAGATTCACTACTTCTTCACTAGAGGCTGTAGTGTGAATAGGCCTAGTTCTCCCTAAATGTAGGAAGCCTGAAGAAAAATGCCTGTGGTGTGAATAGGTTAAATATAGGAGGGTGTGCTAGAGCTGGTTAATTCTACCATCATGTGTTTAGCCAGTCCAGACGAAGGTGTTAGCGGAGCAAGTTAAACTGTTATACTGTATATCAGGTAACAGTGACAAAACACAGTATGTCCTATTTGTAAACTTAGACACAGACTACTAAAACTAAAATAGCTTATTGCATACATAAGGTAAAAACATAAAACCTGTTTGTTTGTTTTTAAGCCAATGTTTTGACATCAAACACCATCATCAGTTCTACATCCTGGGGCTGAAGCTGTTTTTAACATATATGGAACTGCTTAATATTGAATACATCAGCTGATTCAAATCAGGTACCAGAAGTAATGCAAACACTGAAGTGCTTTAAGGCTTCAGTCTTTCCAACTCTGACTGCAAGAGACAGACCAAGATCCTGATTAAGGGCTTAATCTGGGTCTCTGGTGGTTTTGTTTAATTGCACCAACCACAAAGACTAGTATGGCTTTATCTGGGACAAAGGAGGCATGTAGAAGGCTGGGTGAACTACTGGGGGGGGGGGCCTTTCATCGGCACACAATAACATGCTGCTAAAAAGTATTCCCTAGAGGCCCCAAGGCTAGGAACCTTTGTTTCTAGCCTTCAGAGGCATGAGGGTGTGGCAACGAGGACCATGTGAGCTTTGCAACTGTGGTGTGGACGAATCAGGATCAGTCCCATCAGTGCAGATGCCACTGATCCTGCCCATGCCTTCCCACAGTCTGGATCAGTGAGTAGGTCAGAGGCCAAGTCATGCTTAGGCCTCCGGTATGCAATCAGGCCAGCTCTGGTGAAGAGCATGTGGACTCACACTCAGCTGCTACAGCCTAGAAGCATCCCCGCCCTCACCAGAGCTGTGCTAATTGCGAATCAGGTGTGGAGCACAAAATTGTGATTTACCAGCGCAGACTGGTAAATGGGAGGGCCATTTGCATTTCAGGCCAGTAATGGACACTTTCGGGAAGCCTTCCTCCTGGCAAATGCGAATGGTCCTCCTGTCCCTGGAGAGTACCAGCCTTAGTGCATGATGCACTACCAAGGTAAGTGCGAAAAGACATCTGATCTTGATTACAGGCAAGCAATTGCAAAAAGGGCCATTGATTGTGTCCTGTAATTTTTGTATATGCATAGATACTCTGCACTGGTCCTTATAGTAGATTATATTCTGGAATAGGAGCCCGCTATCCATTGCACCCACTAGATTGCTAGTCTGTCAAATGCAGAATATGGCAGGGTCTGCCATTGCCTGTACCAGCACGCAGATGTTAGGCTCCTATTCAGAATATAATCCAGAACAAGGACCAGTGCAGAAAACAGCTTCTTGAATTTTCCACACTTTTATATGCCTTTCCACTGCAAATATAGAGAACTCAATTTTTACTGCTTGTCTCTCATGTTTTTTTTGTCTACTGTCAAAAGCCTAGTTCACTTTTCATTGTGTTTTATATCTCCTACATGTTCCGTTTCGTTTACCCTTTCCTCTACATAAAATTCTTCACATTCATAATATAAGAACTTATGTACTAGACCACTTACTTCACATATTCTCTTGTTTTTTCATACATGGAACAATTTTCTTGATCATCTGGACTCTCATATATCCTCAAACGACCCAAAGCTAAGGCGTTTTCTGCACTGGGCCCTGTAGTTTGCAATTAGTTGACATCTGGGCAGGTGCATATGCACTTGCAGCAGGTACTTACAGCCTACAAATGTCCCTTGCCTGCCCAGATGTCAACTAATTGCAAACTAGCTGTGGTGCATGAAATCATGCACCACAAGCAACCCAAGCCTCCCAAATCACGACCAGGAACTTACCTGTGGAATGTCTGGTGCAAGGGGTCACCTGAGATACCGCGCAAGCCTGCTGGTACCACAGATGACCCCTGACATGACTGTGCATGTGTAGAGCATCATTATCACCATAGCAATGGCACCAGTGCATGCATGGTCACGCGATGCATCACAATCAAAATGGCGGCACCTTGCGGAGGATCAGACATACAACCAGATCTAGGGAAGTGTCTGGTCATGTAGGGCTTAGCCTGTTGTATACTAGGGTTCTCTAGTTCTCTTCTGCACCTTTCCCACCCAACGGACAGGAAGGCAAGTGCAGAAACACCCCTTGTTTCAAGGCCATTGGAGCTGCGCATTACTACATTTGCCACAATTCTGCATATCTTTAAAATCCCTTGAATTCTTTATGTAAATTGATATCTAGCAAATAGAATCCTAAATGTTTTTAAAACTTGGTTTTGGTTTTCTTTTTTGACTCCAGAGGAAGCTTATGCTCATTTTTTCTCATTAAATTTTCAGCTTCCTCCTGGTGAAAGCTCTCCTCTCAATATTTTCAGCTGTTTATTCCTTAATCCTCTGAGCATGTGACAATTTACTGTTTAATATTGCTGCTGCTTCTCATTTGAAACCTCTCTCCTTTTTCTGTATCTTAAATCCAACTATCTGTCTGAATTTTCTTTTCCCTGTCTTATCTCCATAAGAACCTAAGAGCTGGATCAGGCCACAGGCCAACTATTCCACCTAATCCTGTCTGTCCCTCACTGTGGCCCACCAATTGCTTATGGCTGTCTTAAGCAGAAGACATGGGCAAAACCTTCATCTGCTCTCAGATCTCTGCAAGTGACCTTGAAAGCCATACTGCCCATTTCTCCAACCTGAGACCAATACTTAGGCATCCATTCTAGTAGCCGCTGATATATCTGTCATCCATAAATTTGTCTAACCCTTCCTTAGAGCCATCTAGATTGGTTGCTGTTACCACCTATTCTGGCAACAAATTCCATAGACCAATGACCCCCTTAGTGAAGAAATGCTTCCCCTTGTTTGATCCGAATCTCCTACCCATCAGCTTCATAGAGGGCCCCCTCGTTCTAGTGTTGTGCAACAGATAGAAGAATTCTTCTCTATCCACCTTTTCTATACTGATTTTATATTGCTCAGTTAGGTCCCCTCTTAAATGCCAACTTTCTAGGCCAGTGGTTTTCAACCTTCCTAATGCCGCAACCCTTTAATACAGTTCCTCATGTTGTGGTGACCCCCAACCTAACCCTTACCCTAACCATCAACTATAAAATTATTTTCGTTGCTACTTCATAATGACCCCTGTGAAAGAGTAGATCGACGCCCAAAGGGGTCGCAACCCAGAGGTTGAGAACCACTGTTCTATGCTGAAGAGGCCTGGATGTTGCAATCTGACTTTGTAAGGGGGGTATTCTAGCCTCTCGATTATTTATTTGAGCCTTTAAGCAACTTTTCCAGTTCCGCAATATCATTTCTGAAGTGTGGTGACCAGAATTTTACAAAATATTCCAGATGTGGTCCATAGATTTATAAAGAGGCAAAATGTCACTCGCTGTCTTATTTTCTATTCCCTTCGTGATTATTGCTGGCATTGAATTAGCTTTTCTTTCTTCTTTCTTTTCTTTTTTTTTTTTTGCCACCACTGCACACAGGGCTGACACCTTCATAGAGCTGTTCATCAGAACCCCAATGTGACGGTTTCAGGGTACAGGCTGCAAACTGTTTTGCTTTCGGGCTATGCAGGCTTCTTGCAAAGCTGCAATAGCCAGCCTTGTTGCAAACAGCTTGTTGTAGACCTGGGCAGAGGCTGCAAAAATGGCGGGAAATCCCATGCGGGCCCTGCTGCAATGATTGGTTGAAGCTGCTTTCTGGAGGGAAAAGCTGTCCGGGGATCTGAGTGCTGGAGGGGTTAGAGCAGGAGTTCCCTCCAATCAGGAGTTTCCAGCAGCATTTTATTTCAGCAGTTTTCCCCAGGAGGTTACAGCCAATCAGGGTCAGGGATATGGGTATAAATGAACACAGAAGACAGCAGACTGGGTCTTCATGCTGGTACAAGAGCAAAAAGGAGAAGAGAGCTGAATCCTGAGGGAGCTGGAACCAGTAGCTGACCAGGGGTCTTGTGGCTGGAAGATCTTGAAGGAAGACTTCAATAGCAACTGACCAGGCTGGATGATCGGACAAGCAAGGACGGACTGGGCCTTGTGATCATCTGGAGCCACGTTCTGGTACACTGGCTTGGCGTGAGCTGTGGCAGAGCAAGCCAGAGGGGGAGGAATGTGGAGAGGTTTGTCTTTTAAAAGGGGAACTATTTTCCTTTAGAGAAAGGGGTAGCTCCTAGCCTTAAGAGACTTACTGGGTTAAACCTGAGTTAAACCAACAAATACCTGAACCTTATTTTCCTTTTAGTATTGCTTGTGTATAATAATAAACTTGTTTTAGTTTACTGTTGAAACGCTTGCTACCAGTGTTTTGTGTCCACACTGTAGTATTCACTTGGCCGTTGCACGAACTCAGCATCCTAACAGGGCCAAGCTTCTCCTAGAGAGGGCAGGCACTAACTGGATCGCTGGGCATCGTGACACCCAAGATCCTTCAAGACCTCCCTCCCAGATTCACTTTTGAAATTCATTTTTCCTACCCCCTTCAGGCTTGCTAGCTGGCAGGGTTGCTCAAGATTTCTGGGCTGTGATTGGTCACTTTGCACAGCCCATCTTGGGTGCGAAGGACACTAGGGAAAGAAGAAAGAGCCACAGAGACAGGTGAATTCTACCTCTAGTCACTGTTGCTTTGTCCTGGTCAGCAACCTAGTCACTGCATTCTCCACCAGCTGCAGCTTCTGAACCATCTTCACGTGCAGCCCCATGTAGAGCGCATTACAATAGTCCAGTCTTTGGGACAGATAATGCGGGAAGACAATTACTGGTCACTTTGCTGATGTTTTCTCTTGCTGGATTAAACCTTAGGTGTGGGCACAGCTTTATTGTTGCGTGACATTTTGGCGCCAAACTGCCTAACCCCCTCTGTGTTTATTTCCATGCAACAGATGACCTCATTTGAAGGTGAAAACCTGTCTGCAAAACTGAGTTATTGGCTTTGAAGAGGGCTAGGGGCCAAGGGTCAAGGCGTGTAGATGTCATGAACCCTGTACCTGGCGTGTGTACGTGTGTGTGTGCGTGCTTTACTCCAAAACGCCCATCTCCAACAATGTGTGGAGATGACTATGATCATCTCTATGAATGCTCAAAAATTTATTTTTCAGTTGCTCACCAGGCCTAGGGAACACCCTGCCCTACCTTACCCGTTCTCTTACCATTATTAGTCCATTGTTCTTTTCCTGTTTGGGGCATGAAATTTAAATTGAGCAAACGCACACCCATGGGCTGGAATTTCACTGCCTCTGGATGCCTACAGTAAGCAAAGAGTTTGGTATTCACAGATCTCTAATTCACAATATTGGGAGGTAGTTACTGCAATGCCTCCTCCTGTTCCCCCTGCCTTTCGTTCCCCCACTCATAATTACACCACAGTGTCTATAATAATACCTTAAATGCCAGCAATATGTTCTCCGTTCAGTACTTAAATGTGTATATAGTACATAGTGCTGTAAAACAAACAGCTGTACTCGGTGCAGAATCATTCAACCTTCCGAACAAATCTCAACAGTAAGTCTCATTTTATTGCACAGGGAGGAAGCTCTGTACCAGCCACAAGAATTATATTTGATGGAGGACCAGCACTTAGCTTTCAGGAAAACCATTGGAACCACTTCTCGGGACATTACTTGCCGTGTGCGATGGTCGGTACCCAGCTGTCTCTGTCTTTCCTTTTAAGAAAAAGGAAAGGAAGGGGGGAAATAGCATTATTGTATTATCATGTATGCTATTTCGACTTGGGAATAAGGAGCAGGAAAAGCGTCAGGGTATGGATGCTGGCCGTCTTTTCTGTCAAGCCAGATGCACGCCTTTAGAGGCCAGATACTGCTGAATTACCCTGGAAAGGGATCGCCGATAGAGCGTACGCTTGAATGGTATGGAAAAGGAACAACTTTATACACACACTTATAAAAGTTTTTAAGGTGAAATAAAACATAGTAGACTTTTACTGAGTTTGATGAAACCTATTGATCATATATACTCCCCTTAATGGGTGGGTGAGGAGGTTGATTCTGACAGTAGGCTGCGCATGCTGTCCACCATGGGGATGGCTGGAGCAACCCACATGGCCCGCAAAATGTGACGTCATTTCGGATTGGGCTGTCTGCCATGCACTGCAGAATCCTCAACCACCTTCCCTTGCTCCAGTCTTGGCCTGGAATCGGTTTCTGCGTGGTACACCAAGAGGTGTGGTGCATCCACCAGCACTGGTAGCCCTTGTGGATCTATCTTCCTGGTAACCCTTGTGGATCTATCTTCCTGGTAACCCTTGTGGATCTATCTTCCATGTTTCCTAGTTCCAGCCTGTGGCATATGGAAGTCCACAGACACAAGATAATCACATTCCTCCCTTGCTTACAAGTGTCCCACCAGCTGGACTTCAGAGGGACATGGCCTCATATGGATGCATTCTTGAAGTCCCACAGTCATCAACACTAGTAACACTTGATGGAGCTATCTTCCATGTCTCCTAGTTCCATCCTGTTGCATATGGAAGTCCACAAGCATGACATAAATATATTCCTTGCCTTCCTCATGAGTGCCCATCACCTGGTCTTCAGAAGGACATAGATGGAAGCCTCCATGAGGTCACTAACCAGCAGAGCTTGTGAGCCCTGATGATCCTCTCCTCTGCAAATGAGCCCAGTGGGCATCAGCTAGTATGTCTGCCATAATGTCTGGCCAATTCTATGGTGGAAGAAGAGCAAATACCTGGATTTGGTGACTGTTGCATCTTTGCCTCTCCAGGAGAGAGTAACCTTCTGCTTTAACATTCCTGTGCAATTGCGGAGCTGATGATTGTCCTCCTCCCAGGGGTTCCCGCACTATTGCTTTCACGACGATGAAAGGGCTGAGTGTGGAGGCAGACAATTATTATATTTACATTAAATGAAATTAAGGCAGAATGCCCATCTCTTTAACTTTATGTTCCTTTAATAGACAATCATTCTTCATCTTTCGCTTTCAACCAGAGAATGCTCGAAAGGCATAAAAACAAGCTTCATTTTAATAAGACAGAGTAAAAGGGCTGCCGGATCGAAAATGACTAAATTATGCTCAGTTTAGGGGGTTTCACTCCGCTCTTTTGCCTCGGGCTTTGGGGACATTAAGGCCATGCTATAAATCCTGGCCAGTGCTCTCTTTTAAGAGCAGGAATGCGAGTTTATTAGTATCGCAGTGGTTGCCTCTATAATGACAAAACAGTTGCTCATTACTGCTCATTAGATTCATATTAGATTCATTTGCAGAGCAATACGTCTTCTATTCTGCGTCGATTGCAAGACAACAGATATGATTTGACACCTGCTGTAGCGCCGAATTCATTAGGTGATAATAACACAAACAGGAATTCAAGCGATGGCCTTGTGCAGGTCCCTCCTCTAAGGTGCCTGGGATTTTGCAAGATTTGTATGGAATAAGTAAAGGCAGCAATCAATCATTTTAAATACTCCAGTAGGCTCAGTGTGTGTGTATGTGTGTGCGTTCAGGAAGGTCCAGTATATTGCAAGATCCTCTTGGAGAGCATCTTTGTCTCCATCCTTGAGATGCCCATAGGCAATTGGTGGCCACTGTGTGGGACAGGATGCTGGACTAGATGGGCTGCGGCTTGATCCAGCGGAGCTCCTGTTGATTCACAGAGAAGATGTACCAATGGCTACCAGAACGGATGCCCAGGTAGCACTTCCAGGTTGAAGAGACAGGCAGGATGCCTTCAAAGGCCATTTGCTGGGATTCAAGAGCAGGTGAAGGTTCTGCTTTTGTCTTCTGCTTGAAACACCCAGGAGCAATTGGTGGGCTACTGTGTGAGTCAGGATGTTAGGCCAGGGGTGTTTTTCCTCTATCAGTAGAAGTACCCATTAAGTGACAGTGGAAAAACACCCCAGATGGGCTGAGGCTTGATCCAGCAGCGCTCCTCTTATGTTCTTATATTCCCTATGCTTGGTGACATCTTTGTCTGTAGAGGCTGGATAGGTAATGGATTGTCAAAACTGGAGGACATTGAGTGGAAGCAAGGATAAACTACCTGAGAAAGCAAATCTCACACCCCACCAGACATGGTTTTTTTTTCATGTATACTGTCAAATCTAAAATCCTGTGTCTGCCCACTCAGAGGTAGAATTGTCCTATCCCATATGAATCTGCCCGACCTCTTGGCCCTTTCTGTACTGCAATACACTCCACAGTTACGTTTATTATCACTGTGGAAATCTAATGATATGAAAAATAAACCATTAGTTCATTTAGGCTATTGCCAATCAGACTTATCATGCTACAGATCAGAAGTTACATACATCTTTTATATATCCTTTATTATATTTATATATCCTTTATTATACGTGTGATAATATAATGGTTGAACTTAAGAATTTTACAATAAAAATATAAACGCAAACAATGCAAAAAAATTAATACACTTTTAAATTTAGGAACATGGCATAATAAATTTTTGGAACTGGCAACCATGGACTTCATTAACTCCACAAAATAAAAGCAATGAAAAGCAAAATATCATTTATATCTATTTGGAACCATTAACTATGTACCAACTTGTGAAACCCAAATCTTTCAACTTTTGTGTATATGGATTTATGAAACTTTAAAAATTATTTTATCATTACAAGATTTCTAAGCAAATGAAGTTCGTTATAGTCAAGACAACAATGTTGGTCAATTAGTAATGAAATCTAATATAGTATCACATTATTGCATTATTGTATAGTAAATGCATTTTTAAACTACAGTTTAATTTGCATTGTAATTTTATTGTGGTGCTCCATAAAAAAAGAAAAAAGAAAACAGACTTTCAGTTACTTTTGCAAGATGATGATAGATAAATAAATAAATAAAATCCTTCAAAGGCCAGGAATGAAATTTCTTAGCCCTTGGAGCCCCCACATCTCAGCAGTGTGTGCCTTGTTGTGCCACCAAAATAAGGCTCTGGTCACTAAGGTTTAATCCAGCTTCAGTCCACTTTCAGAGTGAGAGAAAACATTGGCAAGACAACGAGTAGTTTTCTTTCCATGTTATTAATTCCAAAGGTGCATTTATTTAACACAAAAAGAAAACAGCTTGATACTTTGCTGATGTCTTCTCTCACTCTGAAAGTGGACTGAAGCTGGATTAAAGCTTAAGTGTGACCACATCTGAGGTCTCCTCTGGTATACAAGACCATGGAGGGGTGCTGTCTACGTGCCTCTATTCTCCTCTATACCACTTCCTAGTATGCTAGGACATGGAAACGACCGTCTAAAAGTAGACCAGGATAGGATAGCCCAGTTTACCCTCCATCCTGTGTGGACAAGAGCAGAATAGGAGGGGATAGACTGTGGGCCAGGTTGGTCTAGGGGTAAGGGAACCGGACTCTTATCTGGGAATACCGGGTTTGATTCTGCTCTCCTCCACAAAGCCAGCTGGGTGACCTTGGATGAGTCACAGCTCTCTTCTGAGGTCTCACAGCCCCACCTACCTCACAGGGTGTTTTGTTGTGGGGAGAAGAATAGAAAAAGCTTTGTCAGCCACTTTGAGTCCCCTTAAAAGTGGGTACCCATTAAGAAAAGTGGGGTAGAAAAGCCACCTCTCCTCCTCCTCCTCCTCCTCTTAGACTTCAGAAGCATGTGAAAAAGAGACATTTAGGCCCTTCTTGTTCTACATCAGTGCCCAGTGTAGAATGGCCCAGTGTTTAGATAATCTCCACAATAAATGTATCTTAGACAAACAAACAAACAAAGCTAGACCATAATAGTCTCTAGTTCATTACGGTGTTGGATCTCCTTATTTCTCCTCCAGTAAAGCAGAGGTGGACTCCTGAGCCTCTCTCCCTGTCCTTTTTGCCAGAGACGTGGGGTAGAACAATGCAAAACCTGTATATTAATATTGCCTGGTCAGGCCTGCTTCCTATTAATATGCCATTAATATAATAACCCTTGGACTGCATTTAAAGATCACGGAGATCAATATTTATTCAGAGGTCAGGAGGAAATCAATCCTGCAGTAAAAGCAAGTCATATTTAATATATTCCCCGTCACTATAATTAAGTTTATATATATAAAAAGTATCTCTACTATATGAATAATGAGCAGCATGACCAATGAGCTCTTCATAAACTAGGTTCAGAAAGATTTAGATGAACTTGTCTGCCCTTTTCTGAATTGTACACCAAACAGTATGAGATTGTGGCCCTTTCTGCATCTGCCATTGGTCTGGTATAAGGGGCCTCTTAATCCTGATCCTTCCTGGGCCTCCCATCCACACGTTAATGCAGAACAAGGAGGGCCTGCCCCCTGCTGTTCCAGGTCTGTTTGCACTAGGAGGAGCCAGATTCAGAGGAAGAGGATCTTAATCCGGATCCCTGGTAGACCCTGTTTAATTGGGTCTACCAGGGGGACCAAGGTTCTTGTTCCAGAATGAGGGAGGTATGCAGATGGCATGCTTCTGTAGACCAGGATTACTGGGGAGGGGTGTGCTTTGGAGATGCATGAGCCACATCAGAATCATCAGTGCAGATGGTGCTTATCCAGATCGGTGGGCTCATTTATACCAGACCCAAGGTTCTGGATCTACAACAGTTAAGTGCAGAAAGGCCTAAAGCTATTTGGTTTGTGCCTCATTGCTAAACATGAAAGGGTTGAAAGTGGAGACTTTGGGTGTATCCACAGCTATAGGGAGAGGTGACTGTGAAAAAGTGCCTCCATCACTAAGTGTCATCCACTTCTGGAAAAGTGGGGAGTGAGGCACTTGTCTTAGAGGGTGAATTCACGCCCTCCCAGGCACTTTGGGTTGGCATCATCTTCTCTGGTGGACCTCCTGTGCCACCAAGGACCTTCTCGCATTTTGCTTTCCATGGGAAAACATCCCAGGGGGGCGAAGTTGTGGAATGGTTTGGGCATTTGTACTCCAGGACGCCCACAGCATTTGAAACTTAGCCAGTGCTTAACTACGCGTTGGCTAAGTACGCATTGCCTCCATTAAAGTCACACCCTCCATTCTCACCTAGTCACACACTTCACTCCTTGGTCACACACTCCTGGAAGAGGTGCAAATGTAGCATGCAGGTAAGTTGTGGAGTGTGGGACATTCTGGCCCACATGGAAATGCTTCTAGTAAAAAAAATGCTTTGATCTGAATTATTTTATACTCATAAATGCCACCCCTTGAATTCTCCCTTCCCTCTTGATCCCCAGCACAGTCAATGGTAAGCCAGTTTCCCTGGCATTAGTACAGAAACAAAACAAAAGTAACCAACAGGCTTTAAACTGGTTGCAACCTTTGAGACTTGAACCACCCAACTGCAAAGGGCAACACAGTAACCAACAAGTGATATATCAACATTGGTGACAGATGTATGACTTTCTTCAAGGCACAGGTAGTTCAAACTGTTCTTAGAACAAGTTATTAAATGCGCCCTGTGGCCAATTCACACTTAGGCCTCTAGTCAACAATTAGTGCAGCTCTGGTGAAGAGCATGCACATGTCCACTAGGCTGCTTCAGCCTAGAAGCATGTCCCACCTTACTAGAGGTGCACTAATTGTTTAGGTGTGGAGCACTAAATCGTGCTCCATACCTTTACCAAGGTTAACTAGAAGCTTACCTGAAGTGTCAGTTGACATAGTTGCCCGTGTGACATGGGCAGGGGAGGCGGCGTCCGCACAGGCACAATGGCAGTGGTGGCCATGATCGATCCTGTGACCAATCCCCTGATCAATCCTGTGATCAATCATAGGGTCGCAAGAGGGGTTTTTCATTGGCGACAGAGCAGTGGGCACTGGGTGTTAGATCACAGGTGCTGACGTGATCTGCCGCCACACATCCCTGTGCTTGAACATTCAACTGACGGCAGCCAATTGCATCAGTGAGGAGGCGGGACTTCCGGTCCTGGGGATGCCAGCACAGGTTGGTAAACAGGAGGACCATTCGCACTTCTGGCCCATAAGGGACACTTTGGATAAGCTTTCTTCCAGGCAAATGTGGATGGTCCACCTGTACCTGAAGTTTACCAGCCCTAGTTCGTGGCAGTCTAATCAGGTAAGTGCAGAAAGGCCTCTGGTTTGATTCTACTCCAAACACTTAAATTGAACATAAGGGGGAGTTTGGTTCAAAAACAAAAACTTTGACCCCCCCCTCCCCATTTGTTACAACTGGGTTCAAACAGAACCAGCTTGGCACATCTCCAGTTAATTGACAATATCCTGCCTTGGTTTAAGTCGGGCAGCCTTTTATGCAGAAAAACCTCTGCTCTATCATTTTTTGACACTGGTTTTGCTCTGTGGAGAGTCTCATGATGCAAACAGCACCATTCTCTCAATCTTTCCACCAGACATTACATCGTGATGCTGAACAAAAGACAGGGCATGTTTCTGTGGCGCATGGGCTTTGGTTCACTGATCTCTTTGGCAGTCTGAAGGGACTCAGCCCAGAGACAACAAATCATGCTTTCTGCAGTCTCGAGGAGGTCAAAGTTCATCATCTGACTGGTCCAGACCACCAGAGAAAAAAGAAACTGTCTTAAACAGAATCCTTTGCCACTCTTCAGGCGTGTGAAGGGAGGAAGCTGCTTGGTTTAAAAGTCTTTATTAATGGTTGGAACAGTAGCTCTTGAAGCCTGATTTGGAGACAAAGATAAAATTGATACGACTGCATTTAAATTAATTTTGCTTCTGTCCATTTTGCCTGCTCCCACCCCCTCATCAAAACAGGCAACTTCACATAGGCCTCAGTTGTCTACTTTTGATGAAGTATTGACAGACCAACTTTTCTCCTATTGGGTAGAGTTTCTTCTTAAACCACAGCAATATGGGAGGTGCAAAGTGTCTTCAATGCAATTTGATCTTCAGCCTGCATTCCTGTTTTCTAGACTTCTCATTCAGGATGGACATTTATGTTTCATTTGTATTCACAGCAAGCAAACCAAAAATCCGAACAAGATAAATCAACCAAAAGAAGCAAACAACACAAGAGATTTATTTAAAAAGAGAGAGAGAGAGATAGAAGAGGTCCTCAGAAAATGAAACTGCTACAGAGACAGGGAAACTAGAAATATAACAAAGGACTAGGGATGTGAACGAATATTTGTGCTATATGGGATTCGTATGAATAGGTAATGTAACCACAAAAGCTGCACAGCTTTTCCCCTGGCTTCCTTTTCTTCAGCCTTCCATTTCTCAAGCCTCAGAGTAGAAGGAGCAACTATTTTCCTGTTCCATAAGCTTGTAATACACACTCAGCACCACCAGGGTGCTGAATTCTTTCCACTCTATGTGGCGGCCTTTGGGCATTATGGAGTCCACAAAGCACATGGCTTTGGAAGGACAACTCTTCTATTCCTGTTTGAGGATTTTCCCCGCCTTCTACCATAGGATGTGACATCAAAAGGGCCTCTGACCCAGAAGACAGCAGTTGTCCTCCAATCACCTCCCCTGATGTTGCATTGATGTCATTTCTCCCATGCCGCTTGGGATTGCTGTATAAAAAGCCCTGCGAGAATAAACTGGGGCTTTATCCACCTACAGCTGTCTCCTGACTCTTCTTCCCCTCCCTGTTTTTCTTATCTGCTGGGTCCACCATTACATGTGGTTGATCTCTAGGGCTAGGGCTGGTCTAGCAACCTAGGTACAACTTTCGCAACATTTGATGATCACAGCAGCTCCCAAGTTGCTACCAAGACAGAAACATTTTCATGTCTGCTTCCAATCGCTTTCCAGAGCCAAGATTAGGCTGCAGAGTGCAACTGCAGCAGAGTACGAATTCCTAGATTCGTGGACAGATCGAATAGGGGCCTATTCATCCCAGACTTCCTCCTGCAATCTCTGGAGGGGGAATATAGGCCTTCTGGAGCAAAGAAAAGGCACTTCTGGTTCTGGGGTCAGGCAACCAAGAACCGGAAGGCCTTTTCCAGGCTCCAGGAGGCCTATCTTCCCTTCCAGAGACCATGGAGTGGCCCAGGATGCCACCGAAACAGTCTTGCCTGCCTCCCATGCACCCCCTTACTTGTCAGGGCTTGTTCTGGTAGTGTCCCAGACCTCCTCCTATATGAATGTCAACAATTTTATTGGCATAAAAAATTAATATCTTTTGTAATAAGTGTTAAAAATGAATTTATATAAAAGCAACAGGTATCCAGTAACACTATGAGGAGGACAACAGGGACATATATTGTAAAGAAACTCAACAGTACAATGATGGATGGATACTCTAGATAACCTCACTAGATGTATCTACAAACTATAGCCTGACAAACATTAATGCATAATAATAAGGGGAACTGAAAAGTCAGGCGTGTTTTAACTCAGATGGTCTTCCTCAGTAGCTTCAATGGGTAGTTACCAGTATGGCTATATAATGTTTCATTTCTACGCAAAACAATGCAGAATTAACAATCATATAAGACCACCAAAATTTCTAATGGCTGTAGCATTATAAATCTCAATATATGTCAACACAATTTGATCTTCAGTCTGCATTCCTGTTTTCTGGACTTCCCATGCAAGATGGACATTTAAGTTTCATTGGTATTCATGGCTACATTTGTTTCATTCCTATTGGATGCCAGTTTTGAGAAAGAGGATCACAGTCTTTTGTTACATTCATAATGCTTGTCCCCATGGTGAAGCGAAAGTCCCAGGTTACGATCATAGCATTAGCAGGTGGGGTTTCGCTGTCCCCGCCACTAATGCTGTGATTGCAACTGCCCCCACCCCCATCCTTAAGCGAGCAGTTGCCCAGATAAGGACAAACCATCAGCAAAAGGAGGTGCAGAGAGTTGAAATTTCTCTCTTTTACAGGGGGGCAGAAATTTCAACTCTCTGCACCTCCTTTTTCTGATCTAAAGACGCTTGGTTTTACTGCTGAAAGCCAAGCGTCTTAATGTCAGGAGATCGGCAAAAGGAGGTGTATAGGCTTGACATTTCTCTCTTTTCCAGGGGGGCAATAAGGTTACCTCCCTGAGAAAGAGAGAAAACTCAAGCCTCTGCACCCCCTTACTCCCTTGCTTTTATTCCCCTTTCAAGGCGAGCAAGCGGTTTGCCTGGGGAAAGGAGCAAAATCACGATCCTGGCAGCATGGTGGTGGAGAAAACTGCATGATTTTCATTGGGATGGGTGGGTTCGCCTTGAACCCACCCTGTCTTCCATTACCATAGAGACTCCTTAATGCGAATTAAAATTCACATTAAGGGTTTCCCAAATCCATCCCGGGGTAATGGCAGCCCCATGGGACACCGTCACAGTACTCATTGGAGTGACTCGTTGGATGTGATTTCCTCCCAGGATCTTTCCACAGAGGACCAAACATGACCAAATTACAGCCATATTTTCCATCTTCCAGAGCACATCTTGGGTAGAAATATCACTGCTGCAAATGGAGGTGGTTAAACACACACACACACACACTACGTGCTGATTTGCACTTCGGCTAGTAATTGATAATTAGGCAACATCTGGACAAGTGCATCTGCACTTGCAGGAGGCGTTTACATGCTAGAAACACCTCCTGCCTGCCCAGAACTTCCCTAATTATCAACTAGCTGTGGAACACGAAATCATGCTCCACAAGCTACATAACCTTCCCCAGTCACTTACCTGAAGCATCCAGCCAGAGAGCATTTGCTCCTCTGCTGGATGAGGAGGTCATCAGAGCTGCCGCGCAAGTGTACTGACATCTCTGCTGACCTCCTGATACAACTGACTGTGCAGAGCGTCAGCATCTTCATGGCAACGGCACTGATGCACACACAGTTGCGGAGGGCACCACACTCTAGTTGGTGCAGCCCTGAAGAGGACCTGCTCTGCAAACGAATGGAAGTAAGTATTCAATCGTGTGCGGGAAATCCTAATTTTGAGTGGCGCTCCCAAGTGCGAGTGGTAGTGAATGTTAGTTCATCACATGCCTTTCCCATCCAGGAAGGGAAGTGCAAAATCGCCCCACCTCTGCTCTTACCAGCAAGTGAACTGGCAGCCTCCCTTCTACATGCTGATGCGGTCTAAGGAAAGCCCTGTCCCCTGACAGTATCCTCCATCCATCCAGGATGGAGGTAGATTGGACTAGGAGGCCCCAAATGGCAGATTGGTCCAGTGTACCTACTGGCATCCTAGATGATGGTATACCACACCATACCTCCATAGCCTGATATACCATTGGACCCATTGTGTCAGCACAATAAGGTGCAGTGCTGCAATGGCTCCCCAGGCCTGTGGAGCTTTTGTAGTCCCCTACCGACTGGCTTGGAATAGGCCGTCCCAACATGGATGGCCTCATTCCAGGGCAGAACCCATCATCCCATTGAGGTCCGGTCCCCTTGGTCCAGTCTGCTGAAGGCACGTGTGGACAATCCATCCCCAAGTCCATTTAGGGAATCACATTCCACAGCTGTGGATTGTTTCTCTTCAGTCATCACAGATTTGTGGACACCCAGGCCGCATCCCCATTACAAGCTTATTTCGCTTTCCCTAAACCTAAATAATAGAACCGGATGCAAATGCGAATTTGCCTGTTCCCATTACTTTCAGCTTAATCACGTTCGATCCGGATTCTGAGGATCGTACGTGGCGTACGTGACTCAAGGGGGGACTCAAGTGGCTACTTTTTAAAAGCCGCTTTTCGGGGCTGCCCTGCCCTCTTCCTCCTGGCATGGACGGGCCACCCATAAGGGATCCCTTCACCGAGCCTAGCTGGGTGGCTGGGTGGTTGCCGCTTCCATGGATGGAGGAAAAATGGCAGTGGGCAGCCAGCCAGCGATTCTTTCCCCTCCTCTCCCCATTGCTCAGGGCACACGGCAGCAGCGGCAACTAAAGCCCCTTTGCTTTAAACATTCACACAGAACCTCAGCTGCTTCCCTCCCTTTCCCTTTCTAAAGGTCAGAACTTTTAGAATTGCGCAAAATTGCAACATTGTTAATCAGGTGTGAAGTGGTTCCATCACTACAGTGTAGCGCTGCTGTTAAGGGTGGATTTTTACACTGACATCACTGTCTTTGGAAGCAAGCTATTGGGAGAGGGAAACCCTAAACATGGATTCTCATCCCTTAAAATGGTAGGGTCCCCACAGTAAAAAATGTAACACGTATCAAGCGCAGGATCCGGAGTGAGACCTGTTGAAATGAGGATTAACATTTACAATGCTTTGGGGCGATTTAACCCATGGAAAGCGTGTTAAGCCAAACTGACGTGGGGTCTGCCAGGATTGAAAACGTTCTGAATTCGAAATAAGCTTGCTGTGGGGATTCGCCCCCAAACTGTTAGGATGGTCCTCTTATATGGCCTCCTACAGAGCTAATAAGGGAGCTCGACAGTGTGGAAGTCAGTAGAAGGTAAGGGCCCAGAGGGCCCCCCGCTAAAGCTGAAATCCTCTAATATTAAAAAGAATGTACTCCTTCCTTGCGAGAGGTTCTTTGCTCTGGGGATCTGCAAGCATTTCACTGCGTTCTTGGCATGATTTTGAGTCATAATAGAGGTGGCCGATACTGTTACTGCCACCAACATCCCCGCGCCTGACTCCAAATCATTTCCTTTTGGGCAGAAGCCTTGTCAGAAGAGAGATCCAGGAGCGCCCGCCTGCACACCCAGGCTCGCACGCTGCTCCCTCTCCACGTTTGAACAATAATCATGACATGAGAAACAAGAGGGTGAGAACAAAGCTCTCCTCCTCTCTCCCCTCCCACCCCCCCTCTAAAGATTCTAAAAATCACACACACAAAACAATTGTTCTGCTCCAGCTCTTTGTGAACTAATTGGCTCTCCTGGAGGGGACAGGTAATTGTACCTGACTACGCCGGCTGTCCTGAAGCTCCCTTGGAAAAGCCCCAGTAAGCTTGCAGCCTTTTCCGCCATCAAGGATTTTACAGGTCAGGCATGCGATCGATACAGCTAAAAGCAGCAGGGACTATAATGTCGACAGCAGGTTTCAGAAAATGCAGCAAGTGCCAGTTTGTTCCTTCACTTCATGCAGGAGCGCAAGACAGCTTAATTAACCCTTGGAAAACACAATTTATCCAGCAGCTCTTTGGGTCCCCACCAGGCCTTCTTGAAGAAACTGATAGCGAAGATACCCGCGTGATCGGGTCTGAATCTCACACCCTCTCTCACGCACATATACGTCCCTTTGAACACAGTTAGGGAGCAAAGAAAATACAGAGGGCTGCGTGCATGTGTGTCTGTGCCTGTGCAAGAAACGCGCATCTAAATACTTCTGTGCCCTCTTGTAAAGATGTTCCCTTGTTAGTTGTCTGCTTTTACAATCTTTTTCGTACCATTTAGCAGCGAAAAGTGCAGACAAGGTAATTTCCTTCATCCCCCAAACACTCACATTTTAGAAGTTGCTGGAAGTAAAGAGTCCAGCAAGTAGTTAGCCCTCTTTGTGCTAAGATACTTAAATGAGGGTCTCTAATGTGAAGGAAATAGGGCAGAGGGCCTTGACTTTTCCTTTCTCCTTGTGTGGCTAACATCAAGCCAAGGTGTGCATTATATCATCACCATGTCTTCGGGTGCTTCCACACTTACCTAAATAAAACCGGATTTACCTCATCCGGATTTAGTAAATCCGGTGTAGAATAGATCCGGATTTATTAAATCCGGATGCAAGGTAGATCCGGATTTACGGGGGTAGATCCATATCTAATAGATTTACGGGGGTAGATCCGTATCAACACAGATCTACCCACCCCCGTCCCTCCGCACAGGCGGCGGAAGGACAAAGTAAATCCGGATTTGAGGTGGGTGCTGTGCAGATGCACAGCACCCGCCTCACATCCGTGCTCTGGGGCCCTCCCCCGGCCCACCATGATTGGCTCCTTGGAGCCGAGCATGGCGAGCCGGGGGACCTTCGCTGTCGCGGCTCGCCCTCGCCCCAGAAGCAGTGGATCGCTGCTTCTGGAGCCAGGGGGAGCTTCTACGAAGCCCTCCCTAGCCCACCCGGGGGAGACCGAACGAAATCCCCTCCTTATCTCTTTGGCGTCACCCCGATTCTGACCGCAGGGACCCAGGATGCAGCGCGCCTGCGTCCTGCGCGCCTCCTGATTGGCCGGGGCTGCATCCAAGGAGCCAATCATGGCGGGCCAGGGGATGGGCCCCAGAGCACAGATGTGAGGCAGGTGCTGTGCCGCGTCTGCGGAAGGACGCAGGTGGGTAGATCCGTATCTATTAGATACGGATCTACCCCCATAAATCCGGATCTACCCTGCATCCGGATTTATTTAGGCAAATGCGGAAGCAGCCTCTGTGTCTCAGAATCAAAGGAAAGGGTTCTCTTGCTCCGATTCTGGCAGCATGTGTTGCCCAGCCTCCACCTGTCATGATCAAAATGGGGAATACCCTCCCTGTGGTCATGGTAGTGGGCTGGGTATTCCCAGTAAGTGAAACCTTTTATCGCTTACCAGTTTGGCCTCGTGGCGAGAGTGCCGGACTCATACCTTCTAGTCATCAGGTCTGATTCTGCACTAGTCCATGAAGCCAGTTGGGTGAACTTGGGCTAATCACAGCTCTCTTTCTGAGCTCCAGGATGACTGTTGTGGGGAGAAGAACAGAAGGTTTGTCAGCCACTTTGAGTCTCCCTAAATGGGTGAGAAAAGTGGGGTAGAAAAGCCACCTCCTCCTCCTTCTATCCGCTTGCAGGCTGGACCCAAACACACTTTTTCACTGCAGAATAACCCGCCCCCAAAGCAATCCTGTTGAGGACTGCTGAAAAAGCAGTCCATAGCCTGCCCAGAAGTGGCTGGAGGTGCATTCATGGCAAGTGGGTGTGCCTGTGTGCCTGTGGCTGCACAGTTGCCTGCAGCTGCCAGATTGCCATGGCAACATCCAACCACACACCAGATGCTGGTTTGAACATTGTCTTGGTGATCTAGACACACTGCAAGCTCTGCTGGCCAGGTATGGGGCTAGTCCAGAGCTTTTAGTCTGAATGGCCGCTGTTGTGCCTCATCCTGAATTCTTGAAGTATCCCATCCCTTGCCTCTTTGAATCCTGAATGAGTTATGGTTGTGAGTTATGGTTTACAGCTGATCTCTTCCTGATTTCTGTTGCACCCCTTCTGCTGGTCCAATATATCTCAGCCTTGACTCCTGGCTTGACCTTTCATTCATCTCCCTGGGCTGTTCTTGGGTACTGATTTTTCAGTAGACCTAACCTCTGGCTTCTCCTTCCTCTTGCCTGATTCATTCCCAGAAAATATCTTATTTTATTTTATCTTATCAATTTATTTGTGCACTGAAAACTTGCCAAAGGAAACTGCCAAGGTGACTAACAACAGAAAGCTAAAAACACAGTTCCACAAAAGCAGTATAAAAGAATACATTATTAAATTATGGCAGAAGCCATTTCAAGGGCAGGGCACCTTCAGACAAACCCCTCATCCGGAGAAGTTCACGTTATGGAAATGTTAGAGCAACCTGGGGCTATTTCGCACTTCTCTTCCCATCCTGTGGACAGGAAAGGTGCACAATCGCTCGATATTGACCAACAGCCCACGCCCCACATGATCGAACCCTCACTTCTGGTCAGTCACTAAGCTGCTCCTTCTCTGGGCACCGCCATCTTGAGTGTGGCGCCCCCCACAACTGTGTGTGCGTCAGTGCTGTCCCCATGGCAACGCTGAAGCTCTGGGCAGTCGCAGTTGTGTCAGGGTCACAAGTGTGCTTGTGTAGCAGCACCGATGACCTCCCCATCCAGCAGAGGAGTGAATGGTCACCACTGGATGCTTCAAGTAGGACTCTGGGGAAGGTTAGCATGCTTGTGGAGCATAATTGCGTGCTCGAAAGCTAGCATGCAATTGGTCAACCTCTGGGCAGGCAGAGGGCGTGTTTCTAGGCTGTAAACACCTCCTGACAGTGCAGATGCACCTGCCCAGATGTTGATTAATTCTATACTACTGGCAGAAGTACGAATTCAGCCCTGCTAACTTGCATGCCTTACAGTAGTTCCTGTGTCCATTTCCACGCCTACCTTACTTGTCCCAGTACAGAGCAAACAACCCTATAGCAGAATGAGTGATTCATCCCAGGAGTGGATGGATCCATTCCTGAACTAGAACAAAGCTCTTCCCATTTTTGTGACTGTTACAGCCCAGCATCCAGGCCAGCTCCTAAGCTTGTGTCAGCTAGGGGAGGGGGGATTTAAAGCAATTGTAAAAAAAACTAATAAAAATACTTAAAAAAAAGAAGCTTTGGAGCTGTCACTGAAAGCTTTGATGGCTATGGGGTAGGGTGGAGCCATTTCAGTGGTGCAAGTGGGCTGGGAGAGCTCAGAAGAGAGCTGAGACTAGCCCAAGGTCTCCCAGCTGGCTTCATGGGGGAGTGCAGAATCAAATCCCGTGACTGCGAGATATGAGTCCAGCACTCTAACCAAAAGACCAAACTGGCTCCCTTTTGGTAACTTTGGGATAAGACCGGTGTTTGAAATGTGAATGCTGCCTCCCACCCCTGATCCTAACTTCCCTAGACAGCAACCCAGGGAAGCTAAGTGCCCCTAGTTTGGTTTGGTCCAGTCTCATAAGAACATAAGAGAAGCCCTGCTGAATCAGACCACAGCCCATCTAGTCCAGCATCCTGTCGCACACAGTGGCCCACCAAATGCTCATGGGCATCTCAAGCAGAGACAATGACAAACCTTTTCCTGCTCTCAAATCCCAGCAAATGGCCTTAGAAGCATCCTGCTTCCCCCCACCACCCCCAACCTGAAAGGTGTTCCTAGGCATTCATTCTAGTAACCACTGATAAATCTGTCATGCATAAATTTCTCTAACCCTACCTTAAAGCCATCTAGACTGGTAGCTGTCACCACCTCTTCCGGCAGCAAATTCCATAAACCAATGACCCTCTGGGTGAAGAAATACTTCCCCTTGTTTGATCTGACTCTCCTACCCATCAGCTTCCTAGATGCCCCCTGGTTCTAGTTTTGTGTGTTAGAGAAAAGAAATGTTCTCCATCCACCTTTTCTATACCATGCATGATTTTATATACTTCAATCAGGTCCCCTCTTAAACGCCGTCTCTCCAGACTGAAGAGGCATAGGCACTGCAGCCCGGTTTCGTAAAATCCAAGGGTCCCCACAACATACAGTGAAACACCAAACCGTCTTTGACCTCTAACCCACAGCCATGTTTGATAAATGCAAGTTCAACACATCCCTCGTTTGGAGGCATCATTGTTTTCTATTTGTGATACAACCAGCTTTTGTTTGTTTGTTTGTTTGTTTGTTTAATTTAATGATCTGAGGAATCCAGTCTCTTACAGTTCTGTCAGAAGTGCTGTGTTCCACTTTATAAACTCTGCAGTAATAACCCCGCAAGAGGTACACGGAGCAGCCGTTTATTGACCGTGAAGGCATTCTTTACCCATCGACTACGACCTAAAGCCTTGGGGTTTTTTTTAACACTCATCCCCACACCTGGATAATAACCCACTTTTGAACCTTTGATTTGATTGATATATCTTACCAGCAGGAATTTGAAATATTTATGCCAAAGCTTGAGACGAGAGGGCAATGGAATATTTTATGCTCCCCGCCTGTGACAACAGAGAAGACAAAATTTACAATCAAGTAAAATTTCAAATCTTGTCATCAGTAGTTAAATATTAGTAACTTGAAATACTTGCATTTGTTATTTATTTATTTATTTATTTATTTATTTATTTATTTATTTATTTATTTATTTATTTATTTATTTATTTGCGGGCCTACTTACCTACCTACCTACCTACAAAAATAAGTGATTTCGAGAAAACATAACATTTCAGCAAGAGTCAGTAGGAACTTCATTGCTCAAAGAAACTGAAAACTTTGCACTTCACTGCCATGGGATACATTCCCAGGAGAGTGGCCTGGATAGTGGCCTGTGCCAGCCTGTCCCAAACTCCACCCAGGCCTACCTGGGTATGGGTGAAGTGTGAATGCTTCTCTCTGGGGTCTGGGGACATCCTCCTCACCACAGCAACAACCATGTGCACAGGATGAGGGCAGCATCTGTGTGGATGTTCCACTTCTGCTGCCATGAGATATACCTCTTTACATGGCCTTTGGCTAAGGGAATAGCATCACGTACAGGCACACATGAGTGCAGGCACTGTCATTGTTTTAGCTAACTTATTCTGTTTTTATACCGATTTTATTGTAACCCATCCTGAGATCTTCAGGTAGAGGACAGAATATAAACATATGCAGGTAAAAATAAACAAATATATAAGCACTCCAGAATGCTGTAATGGCAGAGTGGGGATGAAGAGACTGTAGAGCTCTTTATCTTGCTCTCTGCTTGTACAGGTGGCCTGCTGCCCCCATTCTCCCACCTGAGAATCTTACCTGTATCCTTGGGCAATTGTCATCAATTCCACCATGGCCACTGTCAAGATCACAGCTGGGGATTCTGGCTGAGATCTTGACTGAATGGGGGGTGAGTTAACTCCTCCTCATCAAGAGTGATTGCAACCTTGACATGGAAAGGGGGCGCGCCTCTTTCCTCTAGCATCAACATTAGCTGTGATCTTGACAGCAGAAAGAGGAAGGGAGGCTGTGTCTCTCCTTTCTAACATCATGACTGGCTGTGATCTTGTCATGGGATGCTGCCTTCCACCCATAAGAACATAAGAACATAAGAGAAGACCTGCTGGATTAGGCCACAGCCCATCTAGTCCAGCATCCTGTCGCACACAGTGGCCCACCAAATGCTCATGGGCATCTCAAGCAGAGACAAGGACAATCTATTCCTGCTCTAGAATCCCAGCAAATGGCCTTAGAAGCGCCCTGGTTCCCCCCCCCCCCCAGCCTGAAAGATGCACCTAGGCATTCATTCTAGTAGCCATTGATACATCTGTCATCCATAAATTTGTCTAACGCTACCTTAAAGCAATCTAGACTGGTAGCTGTCACCATGTCTTCCGGCAGGACATTCCATAAGCCATTGACCCTCTGGATGAAGAGATACTTCCCTTTGTCGGATCCGACTCTCCTATCCATCAGCTTCATAGAGTGCCCCCTGGTCCTAGTGTTCTGCAATAGAGAAAAGAAATATTCTCTATCCACCTTTTCTATACCACGCATAATTTTATATACTTCAATCAGGTCCCCTCTTAATCACTGTCTTTCCAGACTGAAGAATCCTAGACGTTGCAGCCTGGTTTCGTAAGGGAGGTGTTCCAGCCCCTTAATTAAGACTATGGCCAGGGAATCTGTGGCTTCAGTTTTGACCACTGGGATCCATGGCTTCATGCAGATTAGACCTGTGCTCAAATGACTAAGGCTGAGGCTGCATCTACACTAGAGCCATGGTCACCTTCACTTTTAACCTTCTTCAGTCCATTTTCAGGTCTGACCACTCACACTGGCATGGGATGGACCACACATGAAGTAGATGGCCCTTAGAGTCCTCCAGTGGCAGTCTTGCAGGATTGCCTGGAGTGAGTCAAGGTGGCATGGGATAGCCCACACTGTGTGGATAGCCCCATATTTACAAATGCATTGGATACACTAAATATCAAGTGTGTATGTTTTGCCTCTAGGAGTTATAGTGTGAAATGGTATGAAATTTCTTTTTTTTAATTTTTATTTATTAAAATTTTACAACAAATTAAAAGAGAAAAAAATAATCCTTTACACACTCTTCCCATCATTACATTATTAGGGGTTCCCTTGACTTCCTCCGCTTGTCTGACTTCTATATTCTGTATCCATCTTTTGTTGCTCCGCATCTTTGTCTCTTCTAGATTTCCTGATTATTCTTTGTTTTCACTCAAATCCGTCTGTCGTCAGTTCGAGCTCTGATAGATACTCAATAAAGGGGGACCAGTCTCTCATAAATTTATCCGTTGTTCTGTCATTTAATACATTTGTTAATTTGTCCATTTCCGCCAAATCGGTCATCTTAATTAGCCATTCTTCTCTCGATGGTATCTCTTCTTCCTTCCACTTTTGAGCATACAGTAATCTTGCAGCTGTCACCATATATAAGATTAACGAGTTTACACTTTCTAATGTATTATCTACAATCCCCAACAAAAACAATTCTGGATTAAATCTAAAATTCCTTTTCAAAATTCTTGACATCAAATTATATATCATAACCCAATACTTCTTTGCCTTTTTGCACGTCCACCACATATGATAAAATGTCCCATTAATTTTTTTACATTTCCAACATTTGATAGATATATTTTGATAAACTTTCCCCAATTTATAAGGTGTTAAATACCATCTATACATCATTTTATACATATTTTCTTTCAATAACATACAAGAAGTAAATTTCATATCTTTTATCCATAATTTTTCCCATTGATCCATTTGAATGCTATGTCCAAAATTTCTGGCCCAAGTGATCATACATTCTTTAACCTGCTCATGTTCCATTTCAACTTGAAGCAATATTTTATACATCACACCAATCATACCTTTTTCAGCCTTATTTAATTTTGTCTCCCATTCCTGTTTTTCCCACTCAAAATTTACAGTCTCTTTATCTTTTCTATATATGTCCCTTAATTGTAAATAAGAGAACCATTGTATATTTATCCCTTCTTGATTCAATTGTTCTCTTGTTTTTATTTCATATTCATTACTGTCCTCAATTTTGTACAACATGTCTTCATATTTCACCCAAGTTCCCCCAACACTATATTCCCTTAATAACCCTTCATGAGGGGAGACCCACAATGGTATTTTGTTATAAAGCTTGTTTTTATAATTCATCCATGTTTTATACAGTGCATTTCTTACAAAATGATTTTTAAAATCAGCATTAACTTTTGATTTTCCATACCACAAATATCCATGCCAGCCATATCTTAATCCTTCTCCCTCCAGTTGTAATAGTCTTTTATCTTTCAACCAAAACCACTTTGCAATCCATACCATGCAGGATGCTGCGTGATATAATTTAAAATTCGGAACTCCAAAACTCCTCTTTCTTTAGAGTCTTGCATCAACTTAAATCTTATTCTCGGTTTTTTCCCTTGTCATAAGAATTTGGATATGTCTTTTTCCCAGTTCTTGAATTCCTTGATATTGTTAACTATTGGTACAGATTGAAATAAAAACATCATCCTCGGGAGTACGTTCATTTTTATAACTGAAATCCGACCCATCAATGACAATTGTAAATTAGACCATTTCAAAAGATCTTGTTTTATCTCAACCCATGTTTTCAGATAATTATTCTTGTATAATGCAACATTTTGCTTAGACAGAGTTATCCATAAGTATTTCACTTTTTTTTTCAATTGCAAACCTAGATTTCATTTGAAGAATTCCTTGTTGAGTTTTTGACATATTTTTTGTCAGGACTTTAGTCTTATTCTGATTCACTTTTAGACCTGCTACACGACCATAAGTTTGTATTTCATTTAACAATTCCTCAATTGAGTTATTAGGCTGTGTTAATATTATGGCTAGATCATCAGCAAATGCTCTTAATTTAAAGTCTTCTCTTTTAATTTTTAAACCTTTAATGTCTTGGTTTCTCCTAATTGCTCTATTTAAAACTTCCAACGTTAGAATGAACAGAAGAGGTGATAGTGGACATCCTTGTCTAGTACCCTTTTGAATATCAAAGTCTCTTGTCAATTCACCATTTATTAAAATCTGTGCTTGTTGCTTAGTGTATATCGCCTTAATTCCTTTTCTGAAATTATTTCCAAAGTCCATTTTCTCCAATACTTGTAACATAAATGCCCAGTTCACATTATCAAAGGCTTTCTCTGCATCCAGAAAAATTAAAGCTGCCTGAGTTTCATTGTGTTTCTCCAAGTATTCTATTATATCCAAAATTATTCTTATATTGTCTCTCATCTGTCTGTTAGGTAAAAAGCCTGCTTGATCTTCATGTATATATTTAATCAAAACTTGTTTGAGCCTGTTAGCCATTATACTGGCAAAAAGTTTATAGTCATTATTTAATAAAGATATAGGTCTATAATTCTTCGGTTGAGTTAGGTCCTGTCCCTCTTTAAGTATAAGAGTGATTGTTGCTTGATTCCAAGTTTCTGGTACTGTACCTCTTTCCAAGGTATTATTCATTATTTCTACTAGTATCCGTATCATTTCTTCTTTGAAAGTCTTATAATACATCCTCCAGTGGCAGTCTCGCAGGATTGCCTGGAGTGAGTCAAGGTGGCATGGGATAGCCCACACTGTGTGGATAGCCCCATATTTACAAATGCATTGGATACACTAAATATTAAGTGTGTATGTTTTGTCTCTAGGAGTTATAGTGTGAAATGGTATGAAATTTCTTATGCTTCCATGGATGCCCAGGTTTCCCACCATAAGACCATTTATTCTTTCTGTCTTCTCTCTCTTTGAGGCCATGTCTTCACGGCAACTTTATGTCGGATTCAAAACATTTTCAATCCTCAGAGTCCATGCGGCAGTTTGGCTTAACACGCTTTCCCCTTCTTAAACCACCCCAAAGTGTGGTGAATCTCAATCCTGATTTCAACAGGTCTCACTCCGGATCATGCGCTTAAAACATTTTACATTTTTTACTGCGTGGACAGTACTGTTTTAAGGGATGAGAATCCATGTTTAGGGTTTCCCTCTCCCAATAGCTTGCTTCCAAAGACAGTGATTTCAGTGTAAAAATCCACCCTTAACAGCAGCACTACACTGTAGCGATGGAACCACTTCAACCTGATAACAATGTTGCAATTTTGCACAATTCTAAAAGATCTGACCTTTAGAAAGGAAAAGGAAGGGAGGAAAGCAGCTGAATGTGAATGTTTAAAGCAAAGGGGCTTTAGTTGCCGCTGCTGCTGTGTGCCCTGAGCAATGGGGAGAGGAGGGGAAAGAATCGCTGGCTGGCTGCCCGCTGCCATTTTTCCTCCATCCATGGAAGCGGCAGCCACCCAGCTACCCAGTTAGGCTCAGTGAAGGGGTACCTTATGGGTGGCCCGTCCATGCCAGGAGGAAGAGGGCAGGGCAGCCCCGAAAAGCGGCTTTTAAAAAGTAGCCACTTGAGTCCCCCCTTGAGTCACGTACGCCACGTACGATCCTCAGAATCCAGATCGAACGCGATTAAGCTGAAAGTAATGGGAACAGGCAAATTCGCGTTTGCATCCGGTTCTATTATTTTGGTTTAGGGAAAGCGAAATAAGCTTGCTGTGGGGATTCGCCCTGAGGCACAAACCTCCCAAGATCTTCTGAAAAAGGACATTACAGCTCTGTATTGTTGCTTATTTTTGAAGTTTTGGTCTGGCAGCTGTTAGCACAGCTCTGAAGCATCTAGTTATCCAAATTCATTTTATGTCACCTGTGTAGCCTTAGGTCACCCCTACCCCCCATGTAAACAGCACTTACCTTTATTGGAGCATTTGATTACCTGAATATTTTGGATGTCCTCCAATCCCATTTGGAGAAATGAAGTCATAATGTATCCATTCTTTGTTTCACATTGTCCTGGGGTGTCTCAAAAGTGCCTTTCTCAATGACTTTCCATCTTATCCCTGCAAGGGCAGGAGAAGTATCATGAGAGAACTGATCAGAGAGGCAGGTCTCAAATATCTTGTTAGCTACCCTGGAAATGGATGGATGGATGGATGGATGGATGGATGGATGGATGGATGGATGGATGGATGGATGGATGGATGGATGGATGGATGGAGGAAACAGGACTCTCTAGATTCCAAAAATTTCCTCTCTAGGGTACCACCATGGGTCCAAAAAAGTGTCCATTACTAACACCCACTAGATCACTGGTAGACGCATTAAAATAGATCTAACAAGATCCCAGTCTAGGTAGCCATTTTGGCCGTCAAGATGGGCTACATTCTGTCCGGTGTTTATGGAGCAGCCTACCAGGGGGCAGTCTAGTACCAGAGGTGGTCTAGGCCTCACAATATACCATTTTAAAGATAAGTCTGACTCTTGTTTGTGCTAGAATAGGAGTGGCTAAAATCTCATTCAAGCTCACCAGATTCACAGATAGCTCACCCATTTTGGGAGGCAGAGCAATCAAACAATCAGTCCGTCAGTTGGTCAATGTAGACTAACTTCTGGTGTGGACAGACTTGTTTGATCATACTGATGGATAAACTTTGATTTTGTGGAAGTCATCCATGAACACTATTCCTGGCTCAAAGGCCAAAACAATATTTCCAAATTCCACAGTGTCTGGGTAACAAAATAAAGAAAGAAGGAGGAGGAGGAGTTGGCTTTTCTACCCTGCTTTTCTCACCCATTCTAGGGGAGTCAAAGTAGCCGACAAACCTTCTTTTCTTCTTCCTGTCCCAAGACCTTGAGGTATAGGGTACAGAACATTTGAAAGTTAACCAGCACTTAAGTAAGTGCCAGCTAAATGCACCTGCCCATGCCTTAAGATCCAGCGGTGAGGCCCTCCTGGTTGTCCCACCACCTTCAGTAGTGATGTTGGTGGGCACCTGGGAGAGAGCCTTTTTGGTGATGGCCCCCAGACTATGGAATAGTCTCCCCCTTGAGGTGCGTCACACCCCTTCCTTATATAAATTTAGGAAGGTGGTGAAGACGCATCTCTTTGCCCTGGCCTTTGGCCTTTCCCTCCTAGTACAGATACCATCATTTTAAATCCTGAGTGTATTGTTTTAGATTTGTTGAATTTTAAAGGGCTTTTAATGTATATTAAGGAATGGTGCAATTGTGTCTGCATGTGTTCCCCCTGCACCTCTTCTACCCTGGCACTAGTATAGATGTGGAGCTGTTTTAAGTGTTCCATGCTTATTTACATGGGGGTTGCTCCAGTATACAGGGAGCCATTTCTAGCTCTGCAAAGTGCAGACGAATTGTGCCAGAGTCTTCCCCACATTCACTCATGAGTGCGAAGAGGCTTAGTGACTGTGTCTGCATGGGGACAGAATATGGTCCCCCCAGCCAAAAGGCCAGAGCAAAGAGCTGCATCTTCACAAATCTTCTGAATGCATGCTGTGAAGGTGTCTCATGAACCTCAGAGGGGAGAGGTTTCCATAACCTGGGGGCTACAGCAGAGAATACTCTCCCACACATTCCCAACCCTTGTAACAACCTCCAAGAGGGCAGGTCTATATGGGAAGAGGTGTTCCTTTAGATCAGCAGTTCTCAACCTTCCAAATGCCGCGGCCCCTTAATGGAATTTCTCATGTTGTGGAGACCCCCAACCACGGGGGTAGAGCAGCTGGGAAGTGGGAGGGAAGGGCAGTGGGAGACTTGTCGCGGCCCCTCTGAAAAGGTCGTTCGACCCCCAAAGGGGTCCCGACCCCCAGGTTGACAACCACTGCTTTAGATAGTCAGGGCCCAAACTGTTTAAAAGGACTCAAAGCTGCTGACAAAGCTTTCTATTCTTCTCCCCAAAACAGAACACCCTGTGAGGTAGGTGGGGCTGTGAGAGCTCAGAAGAGAGCTGTGACTCATCCAAGGTCACCCAGCAGGCTTTGTGGAGGAGTGTGGAATCAAACCTGGTATTCCCAGATAAGAGTCCGGCTCCCTAACCACTAGACCAAACTGGGCCTTATAAATTGTGCTTCTGAATGACAGCAACAAAAATGAGCCACCGCAGGGCTGAAATGTGATAGAATGTGTGTGTGTGTGTGTGTGTGTGTAAGTATGTGCGCACTTGCGCAAATGCATTTCCTTGCTCTCTTCAGGGTTCTCGTAAGCAACTTTGGATTCAAGGCAAATACACTCATCTCATTCTTCAAAACTTTAAGTACCACCAAAGACAACAAATAACTCAAAAATTTATTGTTAGTTATCCCCCCCCCTTCCCCTAAAAAAGTACATTTTGGGAGAACTGGATGAAATTTATGGGCACAATATCTCCTGAGGCATGAAGCTTCGCAGATTACAAATTTGACCTATATTCCCTTCTGGATGCATTAGCCCAGTTACACATTTCTTTCTGCAGGATAGGCTTAGGAAAAAAAAACAACAACACTAGCCCAGCTGTCATGGTCAGGAGAAAAGTTTCATATCATGCTATCCAGGGCGGCAAATGGAGGATGTTCTTATGTCTGCTTGGCATACTGTGTAGGAACAGCTAAGCAAAAGAACAGGCAATTTCACACTTTCCTTTTCAGATGGAATCTCCCTCCCTGCCGGTTCTTCCTGTTTGCACTTAAACAGGAGAACCGACATCGCAAATTCTAATGGAGAGCTGACAGCTCTTTCTCTTTCTGTGAGGTTTGCAACAAAGTAATGGCTTGAGGCTAGAGATTTAAATGAGCAAGAATGTTGATGCTTTCTTTTTCCTCTTGCAATCATGGTATGGTGAGGGGAGGTGGGGGGAGAGCTTCGCAGCTGTCAGGCATTGGCCAAAAGGACATATACCCACCCCAAATAATTCAGTAGCGTTCCCACTGGAGAAAAACAAAGCGTGCTAGTGGCAAAACCAGGAGTGAGAGCAGTTTCTCCAAGGAGTTTTTTAAAAGCGTATTTTGGCTATTTATTCCTCAGAAAATCCAGGAATCTGTATTTGAATGGGGCCAAAGGATATCCAAACCATTTTCAAAGCGTTATAAACCTTGAATGGGGATTCAGCCTGATGGTGCTTTTCAGTGCCCTGCCACCTTGATTGGACTTATCTTGTGACCCATTCTTGACAATCTTCCTGGCCCTATGTTGACAGATGAAGAACATGGCTGACATCTGGTCCACTTCCAGCACCTTCTGAAATTCCCTAGCTTCAATGTGAGCACAGCTGGGAGAAAGGGGCGTTTTCACACTTCCCTTCCTGTCGACTGGATGGGAAAAAAGCATGATTAACTAACATTGACTAGCACTAACAATTGGAGCACCAGTCAACAATGGCTATTCCCCCCACAATCAAATACTTATCTTATTTGATCCAGGGCCTGGTCCTCTTCTGGGGATCGCCATTTTGGCTGCAGCACCCTTTGTGACCACGCGTGCTTCAGTGCCATCACCATGACAGTGCTGATGCTCTGCACACATGTAGTTGCATCTATGGTTGTCCAAAGTGCCAGCATGCTTGGGCAGCACCTCAAACAATTCTGGAGCATTGGAAGAAGAGCAAATGCCCAGACGTTTCAGGGAAGAAGAAGAAGAAGAAGAAGAAGAAGAAGAAGAGTTGGCTTTTCCACCGTGCTTTTCTCACCCATTTAAGGGGACTCAAAGCAGCCGACAAAGCTTTTCTATTCTTCTCCTCACAACAGAGCACCCTGTGAGGTGGGTGGGGCTGTGAGAGCTCAGAAGAGAGCTGTGACTAGCCCAAGGTCACCCTGCTGCCTTTGTGGAGGAGTGTGGAATCAAACCCATATTCCAAGATAAGGGACAGGCTCCCCAACCACTAGACCTAACCACTATACCAGCTCCCTAACCATTATTGGTCAATGTTGGTTAAGGAGTGGAGCACGATTAGTGAACTTCCGGTGAGGCAGCACATGCTTGGAGGTTGTAACACCCTACTCCATGTACAGATACTCCTCACCACAAGTTTACTAATCATACACTGCTGGCTGTAATGCAATTAGGCCCCTGATCTTTGTCTCAGTGGGATGCTGTTGTTATACCATCCCACTGAGGTAAGTTTGGACAGGTCCTTCTTTGCCTATTAGTTCAGCCTACGGTCCTTCAGAGGAAGATAATCCAGTGTCTGGGGAACACTTATGGCATCTTTCTCCTGCCACACACAAAAATACTTTTTAATGGATGGAGAGGAAAAATTAAATGAACGAAACCTATTTAATATTTGAAGTTGCTGTGCCAGAGATGAAAACACAACAAAAGCATGGGGAATATGAATTCCCCCTGTAGCTCAACAGGATCCTGGTGCCCTGCCTGTTTAAATGTCACGGGAATGCGGTCCCAGATACGTGAGCTTGACATGCTAACGGTTTAGTGCAATGGAAAAGCAAAAAGTGTGCGGAATTATAAGGAAGAGGCGGTTAAAAGAACATTGAACAGCAACACTAACGTAGACTTAATATGCATATGAATATCGATCTTCTCCAGCAAAGAGTGAGAAGAGAAGAGAAACCTTCATGAATAACAGCCCTACCTCACTGCGTGGTGATGGGGGAACCTGGGAATTAGACATCAGCCAAAGAGCAATTGATAGATTTCGACAGGTCAGACAATGTCATTCTAAAAGCACCTAATCAATATGGACAAATGTGTCAGAAAGGTGATTTGAAAAAAAATGACTTTATAATAAAGGACCAAGGGACAAGCTGAAGACTTCAGGCTTCTAGCCTATTCCTCGCCTTTTCCTGCCTAGTAAGGTGGATTTCGTACTTTTGCCTTTCCATAACAGATGTGAAAATGAAGGCTGCTTCCAAAGAGCAGCCAGATATAGTGATGGGAATAAGTTTGGTCTAGTGGTTAGGGAGCTGGACTCTTATCTGGGAGTACCAGGTTCGATTCCACCCTCCACCATGAAGCCAGCTGGGTGACCTTGGGCTAGTCACAGCTCTCACTGCCCTACCTACCTCACAGAGTGTCTGTTGTGGGGAGAAGAATAGAAAAGCTTTGTCAGCCACTTTGTGTCCCTTTAAATGGTTGAGAAAAGCGGGGTAGAAAAGCCAACTCTTCTTCTAATAGGGGTGTGCACAAATGCAATTTTCAGCATTCAATTCACATTGAATATCCAAAGATTTGAATAGATTCAAATGTTCAAAATTCAAATGTATTCACATTCAATTCGAACCAAATACAGTCCTATGTATTTGTATGAATATTTGATTTGTATTTGAAGATACGAATGTTGACAACATTCGTATGTGTCTGTACGCCTCCATAAGCATCCATATGCATGTTGCTTTTGTCTTGTCAGCTAAGATTGTGAAAAGACATTGCAGAGGCTTGAGATTTCTCACTTTCCCAGGGGGGCAATAAGGTTGCCTCTCTGGAAAAGAGAGAAAACTCAAGCCTCTGCAACCTCTTACTCCCTTGCTTTTACTCCCCTTTTGAGGCAAGCAAACGGCTTGCCTGGGAAAGGGAGTAAAATCACGATCCCGGCACGGTTTGCTTGGGGATGGCTGAATCCGTCCTGAGCCCACCCCCAGCCCGCATTAGGGCAAAAGGTATAGGGATGCCTGAGAATCGATCTCGGTCCTCAGCCTGGCTCACACAAGACCAAACAGCACCCAAACAGCTTGCATGGGGACACAGCCTTCCTGTCCGGTTATGCTTTCCAGTGTCTCCGTTGGGAGAGCTGTATTCCTTCAACATCTGGCACCCCTTCCCCAGAAAACCACAGCAAGACCATCTAGGAAGGAAGCAGAAATTTACACAGCAGAAAGTTTACGAATCCCCCAAATAACAAGGAACAATAATTTCCTGATGACCTAACAGGCTGGCAGGTGTACCGTTGAGAAAGCAACTTTTTTTGTACGCAGCAGTGCAAATATAAGAAAGGAAGAGGAAGTGGGGAGCGTCTACCACGCCCTCACGGGAAAGAGAAGGGCCCAATACTGCCATTAATTTGGGTTCGTTTTTTTTCTCCCTCTCTCCAGAGGAGTGAATGAACCTATTGTTCTTTTGCACCATCTGGAAACAATAGGAAGCATAATAAATAATGACAAAGAATGGGATTAATTTCAAAAGATTCAGATTGTAAGTATAGGTATTAGATCAGTAAATGGCAAATGCAGCAGATAGGAGCAGAATTGTTTGGAACAAGAAGCCGAGCGAGGAATATTTTTTTCCCCCCTAAACAAAACAATTACACAGCATTCTGATTAGGGGGTGGGTGGGCCGGGAGGCCAGGGCCGAAAACAATGGGAGGGAAGTGTTTTCCAAAAAATAAAATAAAAATAAAAATGCATAGAAATTGGGATGCCATTTGTTTAGTTCACATCAGGTTATTCTCCCAAAGAGATAAATAGGAGACAAATGCCTAATAACAATGACTTTTAATAGACGAAGGCCAAGATAAAAGAAAACAAACAATGGCTTTAGATTATAGGGATACAGATTTAGGTGGAAAATGGAGGAGGAGAGGCGAAGATCGCAATGCAAGCCCTCCACTTTGAATAGCGGTTGCATAATGGAGCAAGCTGTCTGGAGAGGAAGTTGGGGCCCTTTTATGGAGAACTTGAAGCAAAAGCGAGATTGGGATTATTTATTTATTATTTCTGTTTGTGCATGGATGTGGTATTTTGGGTACCATCAAGCTGTGGCCGACTCCTGAGCTGTGGTCACACTTAAGGTTTAATCCAGCTTCAGTCCACTTTCAGAGTGAGAGAATGCATCAGCAAAGTTTCTAGGGGTGCATCCGCGTGATCAAAATACTGCGAGGCGAACCTGAGTTCCCAAGAACAGCCTCTAATCCAGGCTACATTGGGGGTAAATGGCACAAATCCGCAGCAACCCCCCCTTCCAACTGTTCTTGCTCCAAATTGGGAGGCAAGCACATATTATCTTCAGCCATGGGGACGCCTCCGAGTTATTGGAGGAGGAGTTTGGTGACTGGAGCATTAGCTGGCAGGGTTTTGCTGTCCCTGCTGTGCGTGCTGCGATGGCAACTGCTTGGAGAAAGAAATTAAGGCAGCAAAGAAATTAAGCTGAAATGAGCTCTCATTTGCCCTCTCCGGCTAAAAGCATGCACCACCACCACCACCCCCCGTTGCCTGATCGCCCGATTGGCAAGGTACGCATGGGTACAGGGGTAGATTTTCTGCACAAGCACTGGATCACTCATTCTCTGCCAAAAGCTATGGTTTTGGGAGAGAGCTATGGTTTTCAATGCTAGAATTAACGGTAGTAGCTGGAGGCGTGGGGGACCAGAAGGGCATTGTTGAACAAGGGATAAGAAAATGGATCCAAGCTGCAAAGGTTTAGAGGGAGGCTGATGAACCCTGCAGCCTAGGTTAACGAAACTTTGCTACATCTCGGATTCAAAACATTTTCAATCTTTGGAGTCCGCACGGCAGTTTGGCTTAACATGCTTTCAACATGTTAAACCACCCCAAAGCGTGGTGAATCTCAATCCTGATTTCAACAGGTCTCACTTCAGATCGCGTGCTTGATACGTGTTACATTTTTTACTGTGGGGATGAGAATCCATGTTTAGGATTTCCCTCTCCCAATAGCTTGCTTCCAAAGACAGTGATTTCAGTGTAAAAATCCAACCGTAACAGCGATCACTACACTGTAGCGATCGAACCACTTCACACATCTGATAACAATGTTGCAGTTTTGCGCAATTCTAAAAGTTCTGACCTTTAGAAAGGGAAAGGAAGGGAGGAAAGCAGCTGAGGTTCTGTGTGAATGTTTAAAGCAAAGGAGCTTTAGTTGCCGCTGCTGCTGTGAGCCCTGAGCAATGGGGAGAGGAGGGGAAAAAATTGCTGGCTGCCTGTTGCCATTTTTTCCTCCATCCATGGAAGTGGCAGCCACCCAGCCACCCAGCTAGGCTCCGTGAAGGGGTCCATGCCAGGAGGAAGAGGGCAGGGCAGCCCCGAAAAGCGGCTTTTAAAAAGTAGCCACTTGAGTCCCCCCTTGAGTCACATACGCCACGTACGATCCTCAGAATCCAGATTGAAGCAATTAAGTTAAAAGTAATGGGAACAGGCAAATTTGCGTTTGCATCTGGTTCTATTATTTCGGTTTAGGGAAAGTGAAATAAGCTTGCTGTGGGGATTCACCCCCAGAGTAACAGACTCCCCCCCCCCGGCCGCCTGCAGAAGGTCACTCATATATTTAAAGGTATCCTGTTCTTTTATTCATCATTTGCTTGCTCCATGACCAATGTGAGTCAGAGGATCCACCACTCACCAAAATCCATTATGCTGACTTAAGGGATTTGTAGAGCCCACACACCATGTCCTCTAGTTGTTGTGTCAATTAAGGTGTTGCTGCGACCTTAAGCTGACAATGCATCTAACATCCCCTTGCTGAGCAAGAACTGGAATTGTTACATCAATTTTCTGAGCCACCTGGGGAAGCTCTGCATCCAACCAGTAGTATGTGTGTCTCTGGTTGAGGGTCATTGTCCTCTACTACTCCAGGCCTTCAGTAGACAGAGAAGAATGTGGAACAATTGGTTCTGAAGCACAGTATTAGGTGGCATAACTCACTAATGTTGCTCCATGAAATTCCAGAGTACATCACTAAGTTTATTTTGCACTTGTGGGGATGCAGCTAAGGGACTATAAGAACATAAGAGGAGCCCTGCTGGATCTGGTCACAGCCCACCTGGTCCAGCATCCTGTCCCACACAGTGACCCACCAATTGCTCATGGGCATCTCAAGCAAAAGATGCCCATAAGCCAAAACCTTCATCTTCTCTCAAATACCAGCAAATGGCCTTTAGAAGCATCCTGCCTGTCTCCTCAGCCTGGAGGGTGTGCCTGGGTATCCATTCTAGTAGCCATTGATAAACCTGTCCTCCATGAATTTGTCTAACTCTCTCTTAGAGCTCATCTCCATGGGGCTACCACTGCCCCGTGGTGGATTCAGGGCAGCCTTAATTAAGGAGTCCCCATAGTAATGGAGGACAGGGTGGGTTCAAGGCAAACCCACCCGTCCCCATGAAAACCACGGCAAATCACTGCATCGGGATGCCACGGTTTTCTCCACACCCCCGCTTGCCTGAGCACTTGCCCTGCAGGCCTCCATAGCTGTCAAAGCCGTCTCTGCCAGGGACACCACTTGCAGCTCCTTTGATGCAAGTGTTGGGGTGGAGCTGCCCCTGACAGCTACGGAGGCCTGCAGGTAGCTGTAGCTGTTTATGGAGATGAGCACAGGCTTCGTAGCTGCTGCACAAGCAGGTACGAAGCCTGCCTCTCTGCCCTGCCCTCTTCCGGCTCCTGTCAAACAGAACCGGAAAAGAAGAAGAAGAGTTGGCTTTTCTGCCCCGTTTTTCTCACCCATTTAAGGGGACTCAAAGCAGCTGACAAACCTTCTGTTCTTCTCCCCACAACAGAACACCCTGTGTGGTACGTGGGGCTGTGAGAGCTCAGAAGAGAGCTGTGACTAGTCCAAGGTCACCCAGCTGGCTTCATGGGGGAGGGTGGAATTGAACCCACTATTCCCAGATAAGAGTCCAGTTCCCTAATCACTAGACCAAACTGCTTCACAGGATTTTTTGGCGTCCCCATGGCGCTCTGCTCAGCACCCATTTCAATTGGGTGCCAGTGGGCCCGTGAGGACGCAAGGGGTCTTCCTGAAGATCCAGATCTTCAAGATCTGGGTCTCCAGGAGGACCCGATCTCAAAGTTCTGGATCTTGAACAGATCAACGCGTTCCTTACCAGCCAATGTGCAAATGGTGGATCCAACCCCTGCGTGTGTGTACCAGCCCAAAAAGACTGCTGTGGGGGGTGGACACCCCACCCTGAGCTGCTGCCATTAGGTTGCATTGGCCTGCCAGCTGGCAAACACTTTCGAGGATGGGGCGAGACCAGGCTGGGGCAGTCCTTGGGTTCTGCAGGCTGCTGCCCCCCTGATTGAGCTGGCATCAGCCGGCGGAGGCCTCTACACCCTGGATGGAAGTAGGCCAGCCCTGGGATAGAGTGAATGGCCTGTCCCAGGGCTGGCCTACTTGTGTCCCTGGGCCTAAGTGCAAATAGGCCTCTTACGTTTGAATGCTGGGTGTCACATTTAGTGCCTGTGTGGATGCAGCCTAGTTCCATCATTTCTCCTAGAAAGTTAAAATTCAATGAAGTTCCCTTTATTTATTTGTGGTTGTCCCCGGACCTGTGTATCCCCAAAGACCCAAAGGAGTGCCTCATCTTCATATCAACCTGCCCGTGCCTTATAATCTGCAGGGAAAGCCTCTTGGGTAGTTAAAGGGGTGGGAATCCAGAACAGGGCCTCCTCAGTGGTAGCCTCCAGACTATGGATTTATCTCCACCCTGAGGTGTACCAGGCATTTTCTCTACATATGTTTAGAAGCCTAGTGGATATGTAACCCTTTCCCCTGGCCTTTGGCTAAGGAAATAGCTTGCTCACCCATCTTCCACACACTGTGACTGTTTTTAACATGTTCATTTTCTTCTGCCCTGAATCCTTCAGGTACAGGACGAGATAAAAATGCAAACAAACAAATATCTTTATCGAGAAAAAGGAAACCACGTCCTTTAATGTACCACCCATGTATTAGCCTTGGGTGCACCTTGAAAAAGAAAAGGCAATTTGCTAACCCTCGTGGGGTTGTAGAAAACATTTCACTGAAACTTACACCAGGATAGGAGCGTTTTGAATTAAGCCATATTTTAAAGGAAAACATGAGAAGGGTTTAGCAACGGCAGATTTAAATCTCTTTAAAATATGAAATTGTATTTGGCATTAAAGCATTAACGGCCACATCTCCTAAATTAGCCATGTTTAATTTCATACAGAAATAAAGGCATAGAGGAATTGTACTGTTTCATATTGACTACAGTAACTCCAGCATTTAACCTGCATCGGTATGGGTGAACAAATATGCAATTTGCAGATGGTAGAATTGTTTTGTATCCTGCTTGTTTTTATACCCTGCAGTCAGACCATATATGGCAATGTCCTGATATCTGCAGGATTTCTTTTCTGGGGAGATCTTAAAATGGTAAAATTGTACTAAATCACACATTTTGGACTGCATACAAAAAACGACGACACCTGTACTTTCATTTGGTGATGGTACAAGGGCAAGTTTGAGATGACGCTGTTGGCTGCCTTCTAAACAAGACTCAAGGGGGCATTCCGCACTCATTTTAGATCCAGTTTGATCTAGTGGTTAGGGAGCCAGACTCTTATCTGAGAATACCAGGTTCAATTCCTCCCGCCCCCATGAAGCCAGCTGAATGACCTTGGGCTAGTCCCAGCTCTCTTCTAAGCTCTCACAGCCCCACCTACCTCACTTGGTGTTCTGTTGTGGGGAGAAGAACAGAAAGCTTTGTCAGCCACTTTGAGTCCCCTTAAATGGGTGAGAAAAGAGGGGTAGAAAAGCCAATTCTGCTTCTTAATCTGGATCATGGACCTCCCATCCACATATTGATACAGATCAAGCAGGCCCTGATCCTTTCAGAGAACAACCCAAACAATCAAAATAAGATAGATCAACTCAACACAGGCAACACAGAGGACGGAATGGGACAAAAATTTGAGCGAGTTTGGAAGCAGCAGAAGTATCTGGTTTCAAAAAAGTTAACATGGTACTGCAAGGGTGTTTCTCCATATATCTGGATTAAAATACACTGGAACTTCGGGATCCATTCCTCGCAGAATCGGATCTATGGAGATCCAAATTGCCATGCAAACCCCATGCATCTGCATGTGGTGTTTAGCACCCGATGGTAATGGCGCTAAACATGACCACCGTGCGGACGCCACAGCATGCCACCTGGGACTTCGATTGGGCCCGAGGAGGAAGTTCTGCCCCACTTCCATGCTACTTCTGTTGCCATCCGCCCCCGGTGTACCCACATTGGGGGGACAGAGGTGGCAGCAGTGGTGGCTGCATCAGTGCAACCATGATCGCCCCTGCCCCTGCCTCCATCGCTCCCCCAATGTGGCTACATTGGCGGTGGGGCATTGGCAGTGGGCAGCAGCCGTGGCCACATCGATTAGGTGGCAATTGCACCTGCTGACCACTGCCAATGCAGACGGCTACTGGCTGACACCAATCTGCCACTGCCGCCTGCGTGCACAGCTCCCAGCGCATCCCATGATGTGCTGGGAGCTGCGCGTACAGAGCCGGAAGTAAGTAGCTTGGTGGCAGCAATGGTGGCAATGACAGGTAAGGGGGGCAAGAAGGGAGGAGCGGGAGGGTTCATTTGTTTTGTGCACAAATATTCAACTGAATATTCACGCACAAATCCGAAGCTCCACGCATTTGGGTTGTGGGAATCTGTCGGAAGCCGAATTTCCCCACATTTGATATGCATCGAATCGAATGTGGAAAATAGCTTCATGCACAACCCTAGACTCAGGGGTCACTTCCACCAGGCCCATCCCTGGAACCCATCCAGCCAGCAGGCATGCAGAAGAGTGCTCTGTGATCTTGTCTTTGTGGGCGAAGACTGGATTGAAGACACCATTAAAGGAGTCCTCCGGTAATCTGGATCTAAGGGCCTGAAGACCCCGTTAGGGACAGAATCTAGAGTCACTCATGTGGATGACATGTTCCTCATGAGGTCTTAATGGGATCCTGATGGGGCCTTTTGTGAGCAAGGTGGTCTCCTTCCTAATGGGGTCTTCTCAGGGTCCTAATGGGGTCTTTGTAGCCCGTGCGGAAAAGGTCCAAGACAGCATGTAGGCAACCAGCTCAAACTTCTGAATGTGCCTCTTCCTCAGCTGTCTTCTTTCTGCAAACTCTATGGACAAGGTTTTTGACATTACCTTTGAAAAAGCATGGATAGAGATACATTATAAGAGCTGTAGGTGGTTGCAGACAATTTGGTCTTTCAGCTAGGGGTGTGTCAGACTGCCATTTATTGAAGGAGAATAGGGGTTAGAGGCCAAGAACTGTTTTCCTCATAGTCCTGACTCTGTTCAGCTACACTCACACACAAGGAAACCTGCAAAGCAGGGAAATTACACACTGCCTCCATACGTTGTTGCTTCCATTATAGGGCCCTTTGTGGGCAGGCCTTCAGTCTGTGCAACAGTGCATGTGGGTGTGATGTCATTGTGCATGATGGGCAATGATGTCCTGTGTGTGTATGTTACATGCACGTGTGCCACCGCATGCTGCAGGAATGCCAATTAAAGCAGTGATGATACAAGACATAAGTGGTTAAGTCCCCTGTTTTGCAAATTTCCTTGCATGTAAGAGAGTTGAGCTGAATACAGACAGGAATGTGACGGAAACCATCCAGCAGTTCTCGGTCTCTAACCTCTGTTCACATTGGATGAATGCAAGTTCAGCACATTCCTGCCTTCAGCTGGGCAGCTGCCTCATGTCTTCTGAGCAAACCCTGGACCAACTTTGCCAATCAAGGATGTAGATGGTAGATCAGACTTTCTCCTGCTTATTCAGAGATTTGGGTGGCAGTATTCTATTTATTTATTTATTTTACTATCTGTATTTCTATCCTGCCTTATACCAGATGGTTTCAGGGGGGCGGGGGTGGGGGACAACACTTAAAATCAGACTCACATTAAAACAGAAGTATATAGTAAAAAAGTAATAGTGTCTGTAAAGTGGGAAGAGACAGTATCTTCTAGAGGTGTGCACAAATACAATTTTCGACATTCATTTTGCTTCAGTTCGAATATTTGAATATCCGAATTTGTACGAATAAGGAAAAACGAATATCTGGATATTTGAACCGATATGAATACATTTGTATCTATTTGTTCGAATATGTGATACCCATCTAATGATACAAATCTTGTAGGCATCCGTAGGCATCCCATTTTCATCCTGTACATATCCGTACAGATATGTATGGATACGTGTGCGATACATACGGATACATACATATACAAATGTCTGAATTATTCATACGAATTATTCATACGAATAACTCAAAATATTTGTATTCGAATGAATACTAAAAAACAGATGTCTGGACATTATTTTGAATAATGAATATTTTGAATATTCATGTGCATCCCAGTGCAACCAGAATGATTAAGGGTCTGGAACACCTCCCTTACGAAACCAGGCTGCAACGTCTAGGCCTCTTCAGTCTGGAGAGATGGTGTTTGAGAGGGGACCTGATTGAAGTATATAAAATTATGCACGGTATAGAAAAGGTGGATAGAGAACATTTCTTTTCCCTGTCGCACAACACTAGAACCAGGGGGCACTCTATGAAGCTGATGGGTAGGAGAATAAGGTCTGACAGGGGGAAGTATTTCTTCACACAGAGGGTCATCGGCTTATGGAATGTGCTGCCGGAAGAGGTGGCGACAGCTACCAGTCTGGATGGCTTTAAGGTAGCTTTAGACAAATTTATGGATGACAGATGTATCAATGGCTACTAGAACAAATGCCTAGGTGCATCCTTCAGCCTGGGGGGGGGGGAAGGAACTGGGGCGCTTCTAGGGCCATCTGCTGGGACTCAAGAGCAGGAGAAGGTTTGTCCTTGTCTCTGCTTGAGATGCCCACAGTGGGCCACTGTGTGCAACAGGATGCTGGACTAGATGGGCTGTGGCCTGATCCAGCAAGGCTTCTCTTATGTTCTTATGTTCTTATATCCCCATTTAACCAAAGGCCAGGGCAAAGAGGTGCATCAGTTACTACCTTCCTAAACATATATAGTGAAGGAGCCTGACACACCTCAAGGGAGAGACAATTCCATAGCCTAGGGGCCATCACTGAGAAGGCCATCTCCCGAGTCCCCTAGGGGCCATCACTGAGAAGGCCCTCTCCTGGGTGCCCACCTCTTTTACTCCAGAGGGTGTCGGGACAACCAGGATGGCCTCCCCTCCAGATCTTAAGGAGGGGCAGATCGATATGGAAGAAGGCATGCCTTTAGATATTTGGGGCCCAAGTAATTTAAGGTCTTATAAGTCAAAGTTAACACCTTGAATTGGGCTCTGTAGCGAATCGGCAGTTGTCGCTTGAATAAAATCAGGTGGAGGGGGAAAAGGAAACTTTGCAGTTCAAAGTGTATGAAAGTGTATACACTTGTACTTGGTTTTGCATGTGTAACACTGGTTTAGCTGAGAAAGATACACAGAACTGATAGAATTGTCAGTTGTCGTATATAAGACCTTTCAAGATTGAAAACTACTTCACAAGACAGTGCACAAAAGCATGCACCCAAAATCTGTTCATATCCACTTAGGTCAAGTTATTTTGGTTCCCTGCCAATGAATATCCCACAAGGACCTTTCTTTCTCAGGCAGAGCAGAAATGGGTCATCGCAGTACATACTTGCCACCGGAAGTGGCCACTACACCATAAATGACTTCGGCAGGTGGGCAGCCTTGGTCCTGTGTGCGCTTGTGTGTACACGTTTAGGACGGCAGTGAAGACTCGCCTCTTTGCCTTGGCCTCGGTTAAATGGGAACACACTTTCCCTTCCCACTTGCAAATGCTACTGTTTTAATACATACTGTTACTGTTTTAATGATGTTTGGTTTTAGACACTGCTACCAGTTTAAATGGCTTTCAGGAAGGGTTAGACAAATTTATGGATGACAGATGTATCAATGGCTACTAGAATGGATGCCTAGGTACATCTTTCAGGCTGGGGGGCGGGTGGGGGAAGCAGGACACTTCTGGGGCCATTTGCTGGGATTCGAGAGCAGGAATAGGTTTGTCCTTGTCTCTGCTTGAGATGCCCATGAGCATTTGGTGGGCCACTGTGTGCAACAGGATGCTGGACTAGATGGGCTGTGGCCTGATCCAGCAGGGCCTCTCTTATGTTCTTATATAACAGCCCGGAGACCTCCAGGTATAGAGTGGGGTGAAAATGTAGACAGAGATAGATAGATAGATAGATAGATAGATAGATAGATAGATAGATAGATAGATAGATAGATAGATAGATAGATAGATAGATAGATAGATAGATAGAAGAGTTGGCTTTTCTACTCTGCTTTTCTCAACCATTTAGGGGGACTCAAATGGTGTTTTCCCACTGCCACTAGAAATACTGTACTTCTAGTGACAGTGGAAAAAACACCGAAAGTTGCTGACAAAGCTTTCTTATTGGGTGCCGTTGTGTCACTCAAGGGAGGCAAGGGTGTGTGTTTGCGGTTCTTTTTTAAGCCTGCTCCCCCACCTCCACACCCCCTCTTCCTTTTTTATGTGCTTTTCTTTGTGTGATTAATCTTTAAAATAATAATAATAATAATAATAATAATAATAATAATAATAATAATAATAATAATAATAATAATAATAATAATAATAATAATAATAATAATAATAATAATAATAATAATAAAAAAATTTGTGGAAAAACACTAGATAGAGGAATCATACACATAAACTGAGGAGAGGAGAGGTGCCTCACGAACTCTGTGTGTGCCACCCTCCCCTAGACGTTGGATGAAAGGAAAGACTGGACCCACCCACCACAGCACAGTTCAGCCTCCTTTAGCCTGTCCCCCCACTCACACTGAGGAAGAGAAGTTGGCCTGGGATGCCAGGACGGTCTGAGTCCTCTGGAAAAGAGATCTCCAGTTAGAATGATCTAACAGGGGTTGGCTGGCTTGAATAAAAATAATGTGATTAACACGACCAGAAGATGACCTACGGTGAGTGGGTGAAGCAGTGTCCATTCTGGTCACTAAAACAGCTTGAATTTCCCAACACCCCCGGGGGGGGGGGATGCATGTGTGATGTACCACAGCAATGTAGCCTTCTTTTGATGCCAGTGCAGTTTATGCCATGCGATGTGAAAGAAATCTAAGCTCTCTGATGAAATATAGGACAGGCTCAAAAGGATGTTAACGCCTGCATTATTTTTGCCCGTAGGCTTGCCTTTGAAATAAACTGCAAACATGGTTGCCATATAATTAGCTGAGCAATAAGTTAGGTGTTTAATTTTTTTTTTCTTTTCAGGTGCTTTTTTGTATGCACGCTTAGCTTTCCAGCCTCAATCAAAGCTGCAACCGAGTTTCTCATAAATTATCATGAAAAGGTTTTCTACTGAGTAGATGGTTAATTACTGCCTCATTTGAATAATTTTGCATATTAATGAGAAATGAATGAAAATCATTTTCAGATTTTTAACTTCAGCCAAGAAACCCGTAGAGATAATGGTCCCCCTTTAAAGATGTGTGCATTCCTGCTACTAAAATAAAGTAAAATAAAACAAGGCTTTAAAAACTCCGAATGATCCTTCCTTCCTTCCTTCCTCCTACTTATTTTCAGTTGATTAATAGATCAGTGGTTTGTGCCATTAATAAACAATATTCAAGTGAAACGCAAGTTCATTATGCTGTTTTCTGTAGCAGAAAAAGAAATTATTTAAAAACAGATTAAAGACAGCATTCCGCTGGGATTTTCTCCTCCGTGTGACCCACTAAAATGGATGGGGGGAGGCTGTTGAAGAACACAGTCGCCCTGACTTCTAAGTAGAAGTGAAGACAATGGTCCTGTGATTCCCAATAACCCACTGAGATCATTCCCACAAAAGTATGGCAGCCTCCACACAGAGATAATATTAGGGAAGGACAGGCTGGGACCATGGGACCTGTGGCCAAAGCAAGTGGCATGTTCTTGGACTCTCCCCCTTCAAAACACTGAGCCAGGGGGTGTTTATTTATTTACTATTTATATTTATATCCCGCTCTATACTCGTAGGTCTCAGGGCAGGTTACAAGTTTTAAAACAACAGATTAAAACAATGATATTCATACAAAGAGTTAAAAAATCCAGCATATTTAAGAATGCATACTAAATATTAAAATACTAATATATATGGTGGTGATGGTGGTGGGAAATTAGCCAAAGGCCAAGGCAAAGAGATGCGTCTTCACCACCTTCCTAAATGTATACAGAAAAAGGCCGTGGCACACCTCGAGAGGGAGACTATTCCATAACCTGGAGGCCGTTACCAAAAGTGCTCTTTCCCGGGTGCCTACCCACCTCACTACTGAGGGTGGTGGAGCAACCAGGTGGCCCTTGCCACCAGATCTCAAGGCACGGGCAGGTTGGTATGGGAGAAGGCGTTCCTTTAAAGGAAATGCGACTAGAAGAGCACAGCCCCCAAAGGTGACCATTTTCTGTGCTGTGCTAAATGGCCCTGGACAGATTGTACCATAGGTAAGTCCCTCTGCAGCTGCTGTTGTCCATTCACACAATGGCAGCAGAGAAGGGTCATGTTGCATAGCACATTCAGAGATGGGGACTTTCTGCACTTAGCTGATTAGGCTGTCATGAACTAGGGCTGGTAAATGTCTGGTAAAGTTGGACCATTCACTTGAGGAAAGCTCCCCCAAAGCGTCCATTATTGGTCAGAAATGTGGATGGTCCTCTTCTTTACCAGCCCTCGCTGTTGCTTCTGAAACAGGAAGTTCCTCCTCCTCACTGCCATGATTGGCCATTCCATGGCATGCTCAGATGCCATTGCAGAGGAGCATATTTGAGCAGAGGGACATATTGCGGCCAATCATGATAGCGCCTGTGATAGCGCAGTGCCCACTACTTGGTTGCTGATCAAATGCCCCTCTCATGGCTCAATGACCAGATGCCACTCCCAGAGATCAGTGGTCCAGCCATGTCAGAGGTCAGCGATCGATCACAGATGCCAACGCCACCGTGCCTGTGCAAACATCGCCTCCACCATCCACCAACCACAGGGAACTGGAAGAAGAAATGGCCACACCACTGGACAATTCAGGTAAGCTTCTGGTCAACAATGGTGAAGGTGTGGAACACAATTTAGTGCTCCACACCGAATCAACAAATAGTGCACTTCTGGGGAGACAGGATACAGCCATCTCCATGTGCAGATGCTCTTTACCAGAAGTTCACTAATTGTTGACTACTGTGCAAATAGGCCTGTGGTATTCCTGCTGTCCTTCCGCATTGTGGGAATGCAGGGGCCTGAAGGTGCTAAGTACCATCGAAACACTTTTCCCACTTGGCCAAACGGATGTTTTCGGGGTATCTTGCTGCCCTTTGAGGGTAGGCTGCAGGTCTGAATCCAGCCTGGGTTTGTAGATCCAGCTCCCTTTGGACACTCACAGGACTTTTCTTCCATGCTATATCTTTAAAGCTTTGAAGAGAGCAAGGGGCTGAGGTGTGTGGTGTGCAGCCACTATGGCCGCATCCCCATTACAACCTTATTTCGATTTCAAACCATTTTGAATCCTGGCAGACCCCATGTCAGTTTGGCTTAACATGCTTTCCGTGTGTTAAATCACCCCAAAGCGTTGTAAATGTTAATCCTCATTTCCACAGGTCTCACTCTGGTTCGCGCGCTTGAAACGTTTTACATTTTTTACTGTGGGGACTGTACGGTGTTAAGGGATGAAAATCCATGTTTAGAGTTTCCCTCCCCCAATAGCTTGCTTCCAAAAATAGTGATTTCATTGAAAAAATCCACCCCTCAAAACAGCCACTATAAAAATCCACTCCTTAAAGCTACACTGTAGCGATCTACCCACTTCACACCTTATAAAAATGTTGCAAATTTGCGCAATTCTGAAAGTTCTGACCTTTAGAAAGGGAAAAGAAAGGAAAGCAGCTGGAGGTTCTGTTTTAAAGGCTGTGGCTGTGAAAGGGCCTTGAGTTGCTGCTGCTGCTGTGTGCCCTGGGCAATGGGGAGAGGAGGGGAAAGAATCGCTGGCTGCTTGGTGCTGTTTTTCATCCATCCAGGCAAGCGGCAACCACCTAGCCACCCAGCTAGGCTCCCTGAAGGGGTCCCTTATGGGTGGCACCTTCATGCCAGGAGAAAGAGGGCAGGGCAGCCCCGAAAAGCAGCTTTTAGAAAGTAGCCACTTGAGTCCCCCTTGAGTCACGTACGCCACGTACGATCCCCAGAATCCGGATCGAACGCGATTAAGCTGAATGTAATGGGAACAGGCAAATTTGTGTTTGCATCTGGTTCTATTATTTTGGTTTAAGGAAACTGGGTTAAGCTTATAATGGGGATGCACCCTATGTGTCCCATCTAAGTGGTCCTGCTTAAGAGTCTGCATTCCCTGAGGTGCAGCTAAAGTGAGGGCCAGTTCTTCACAGAACTGTCCATCGTGATGTTCAAAACATGGACACATCTGACATCCTGACTCAGCCCACTTCAACTCATTTGGAGGCACATACCTATGTCACAACAACTAGATCTGAGAACACAGTTCACAACTGAGATCTTCAGGTCACTTGGGAGCATAGCTTCAACGACCAGATGATGGCTGTCAGTGACAGTTCCTTGAGCTTTGGTCTTACCCCAAGCCTTGGTTGCATTCATCAGCTAGTGTTTTAATGCTTATAAAAGTTTTCCCAAATGTGAGCTCTGGTGAACCTGCAGCCCACCAAAGGCCCTCTAAATCACCCTGTTTCTTTAGACAAAGTAGTTGGGTCCCTGCCAGAAGTGACAGAAGCACTTGGATAATTGTTTTCGGGTTATTCACCTGATGTCTTCCAAGCATGGAGGTGGTCTCCTTGGGTGTTCAAATTCTATTGAGGAGACAAGTATTAATAAGCGTAATGCATCTGACTTTGTTCCCCTCCCCTCTTTCCCTCTGAAGCAGAAGGTCATATTGTCCTCAGTGTGACAGCTGAGAACCAAATCCTCCACTAAAAACACACACATCCCTTCCAAATTTATCTCTGATGTTACTAATGTAGTGACTTGTTTGGTTTATCTTCTTGTTGCTCAGGCTATGCAAATATCCATATGAATGACTGGAGTGGCCCATGCAGGGTGCGGGACCTGGCACCATTGCATCAGTTTTTGCACATGGCTTCTGAAGTGGGGTTAGTGGGCTGGGAAGGGACTGTCTATCAGTCAGTCCCTGGCATGTACCACTTAGGCCCTCTCCATTCCTGGCTGGGATTGAACACTTCAGGCCAAGAATGGCCTCTACATAGTTTGCTATGGTCCAGTGGTTAGGGAGCTGGACTCTGATCTGGGAATACTAGCTTTGATTCTGCACTACCCCATGAAGCCAGATGGGTGCCATTCAGGAGGCACTCAGGATGCAGGCACACTGCATCATGGGTTCCTCCTTGCAGAGTTGGGGTGACGCTGAGCAGGTAAGAAGGGGATTGTGCGGGCTCCCCCCCCGGGTGGGCTAGGGTGGGCTTTAGGGAAGCTCCCCCTGGGCCGCTTCTGGGGTGAGGGTGAGCCACAAGTTAGGAGCCCCCCCCCCCGGCTCGCCATGCTTGGCTCCGAGGAGCCAACCATGGTGGGCCAGGAGAGGGCCCCAGAGCATGGATGGGAGGCGGGCGCTATTAGATGCAGATCTACCCCATAAATCCGGATCTACCGGGCATCCGGGTTTAGTAAAGCCGGGTCTACTGGAACCCGGTTTTACTAAATCCGGGTGTGGTAGATCCGGATTTATTAGGCCCTGTGCAGAAGCACCCTAGATGCATTCTAACGGCCTATGCGGAAACACTCGAAATCACCCAGATTTAACCACTTAGGTCCCTTCCAGACTCGCAGATAAAAATCCCTAGTTGTTAGTAAATTCACAGCTTACCTGGCTACAAAGTCATGATGCGCTGTCCCCACTTGAAATGGAGGTCTGCAGCTTCCTCCTCCGCAGTTGCAAGACTCCCACCTGGGATTGAACCGTCAAAGGGAGCTGAGCTCCATCCTGTGAGGATGGTGGGAAACTCTGAAATTACCTGATACTGAGGAGCAAGTGTTGATCGTTCCACAGAAGGGAAATCCACAGGAGTGGTGGCATAATGCGCTTCCATTATGAAGTATTGGGCGTCAGGTGTTAACACTCAGTCCCCCAGTCTGGACACACCTTTAGTGACCCCCACTGCTCCACCGGCTGCCTGAGCCTTAAAAGCAGCAGCTGCACCCAGGTCCCAACCCTGGGCATGGAGAAGATCTGGGGTTGCTGCCTTTGTTTTATTTTACTTTATAAGCGTCTTTGTTATTGTGTAATGTATTATTTGTGATTCTATAATGTATTATTTATTATAGCATGTGATGTATCATTTTGTACTCTCTCTTTTCTGTTTCATGTAAACAGCCTTTGGCAAATTTTATTTGATTTAATTTGTTGATTATATATTTTTGTTGTTCCTCCCTTTGGTGGAAAGGGCGTTATAAATAAATGTTATTATTTATTATTGAATTTTCTGCATTTACCAGGCATTATATAACATCACAACATTAACCACATCCATACACTCGTATGTTCTCAGTTCTCTTTCTTACAGCCAAATAATTCAATTTCTCCAGCCCTTTTAAAGCTATATTTCATATAGATTGTTCTCCTTTCCATATTAAACCTCATTTAAATATTTCTTCCTTTATATCAGTAGGGACAAAACTTTCTTTTCCGGTACATCTTGAATTCTTGGGATGGATTCCAGTCTTCTCTCTCTCTGTGTGTGTGTCTCTCTCTCACACACACAAATCCTATAGCACATCTTTTTGATAGAAAATGCATCTGAAATGCATTGTGTATCTGTGTGTGTATATCAACACAACCATGTCTCTACTTGTCCCCCCCCCCCCCCGTGAGGCATTTCTGCAAAATGTCTGGGGTGTTGCATTTAAGGCCCTCAGATGTCAAACATCTATGGGCCAACTGACCAACTGGTAAACCCACCAGCCTCCAGCCCATGCCTTGGAGCTCAAAAACAAAACAATTTCAAAAACAACAAGAAACCCATGTGGTCTGAAATGGTCTTTCACCCGTAGGAGCCCCCCACTGAGAAGACATGAGCGCCTCCAAAGAGGCACAGGGGAAACATTGATCTGTGTAATGGCTTTGAATTTCCCCATCTATTTCCACACCGTATTTCGCTTTTCTCTTCCTCGCCTTCCCTTTGTGTGTATTGTAAATTAAAAGTCAATATTGCAGGCTTTAGTGTGTCAGGTGGTTGGATATATATTTATATTCAAATGAGATAACTAGTAAACTTAGGTAAGAGGCTCCAGAAATCAAAATAGACAATATTAAGCATAGCAACTACAGCTGCAGTTTTTAAATATTTTATAATCCAATCAAATTGTTTGAGCAGTAATGCATTTAAATGTTGTTACGGAATCCTCCGTAGGCTTTTTAAAATGGTTATTTTGTTCTTTCCTTTGCTATTTCTGAAATTCATGCAGAATGACATTTTTAATAATGGAGCATTTAACATACACACTAGAACCACCCCTTCGTCCTCTTCCAGCCCCAGATATAATCTGTAATGTTTGAGTTTCTCTTTGAGAGGAGGGCAGACACATACTATATTTTTATTAATGAGGGTTGGCCACAAATGTTGTCATTGCTGCTGCTGCTGCTGCTGCTAAAGAGTCAATGTCCATAAATGAAGAGGTCTGGAACTCTTCTTCATCGGTTTAAATTGCTCCCCCACCCCCAGAAGAACCTTGTGTCTTAGCAAGAGATACAGATTGCACAAATATGTGCAATGTTCGTTACTTGTACAAATTTGTACAAATTCAGACATTCGTGCACAAATCAAATCTTACGACATTTGCACATTAACATTCGTACCAATATGAATGCTTCTGAACACTCCTATCATGAATAGTTCGGATATTTGCTAAACTGTGCCAAAGGCAAGGTGGAATGGGAACTGCTGTTTAGCAACATCTGTAAGGATTCCACCTTGGATGGTTTCAAAGAAAGGTTTGAACCTGTTCATGAAAATCAAGGCTACCAATGGCTATTAGTCCTGATGGCAGTAGGAGACAGTCTGCCTCTGAAGGCCAACTGCTGGGAGGCTATGAGCAAAGCTAGCCATGCATTCATGAGCTTCTGGTGGGCTTCCTTGTGCACCTAGCCGGCCACAGGGAGAGCAGCTTTCTCAAAGAAAGATGTGATACTTCTGTGGTACATGTGGTGAGGCATGAGTCAAGTGGGGTGGGGCAGCTAATGTGAGCTGAACTGCAGGCTCAACTCTCATTCACTGTTTTCACTGTCCTGTCCTGGCAGGAACATTTGAATTTGCCTGATACTGCGGAGCAAGTGCTCAAGGGACTTTCAGAAGGCTTTTGACAAAGTCCCACATCAAAGGCTACTGAGTAAACTCATCAGCCATGGAATAAAAGGAAAGGTTCTGTCCTGGATTTGTGACTGGCTTAAGGGCAGAAAGCAGAGAGTAGTAATAAACGGCAAATTCTCAGGGTGGAAAGAAGTAAAAAGTGGGGTCCTTCAAGGCTCAGTACTGGGACCAATGCTTTTTAATTTATTCATCAATGATCTAGAAGAAGGGGTACATAGTAAAATAGCAAAGTTTGCTGATGATACTAAATTATTTAGGGTAGTAAAATCTGAAAGAGATTGCCAAGAGCTCCAGAGGGATCTCTTGGCATTGGGTGAGTGGGCAACCAAGTGGCAAATGTGCTTTAATCTTAACAAGTGCAAAGTAATGCACATTGGGGCCAAGAATCCAAATTACGTCTATAAACTGATGGGGTCTGAGCTTTATGCAACACACCAGGAAAGGGATCTTGGGGTTTTGGTGGACAGTTCAATGAAGGTGTCAATCCAGTGTGCGGCAGCAGCGAAAAAAGCAAATTCAATGCTGGGAAAAATTAGGAAAGGAATAGAAAATAAGACAGCAAGTGTCATTTTGCCCCTTTATAAATCTATAGTGAGGCCACATTTGGAATATTGTGTACAATTCTGGTCACCACATCTCAAAAAGGATATTGTGGAACTAAAGAAGGTGCAGAGAAGGGCAACCAGAATGATTAAGGGTCTGGAAAACCTCCCTTACGAAACCAGGCTGCAACGTCTAGGCCTCTTCCGTCTGGAGAGACGGCGTTTAAGAGAGGACCTGATTGAAGTATATAAAATTATGCACGGTATAGAAAAGGTGGATAGAGAAATTTTATTTTCTCTATCACACAACACTAGAACCAGGGGGCACTCTATGAAGCTGATGGGTAGGAGAGTAAGGTCTGACAGGGGGAGGTATTTCTTCACCCAGAGGGTCATCGGCTTATGGAATGTGCTGCCGGAAGAGGTGGTGTCAGCTACCAGTCTAGATGGCTTTAAGGTAGGGTTAGACAAATTTATGGATGACAGATGTATCAATGGCTACTAGAACGAATGCCTAGGTGCATCCTTCAGGCTGAGGGGGGGAGGAACTGGGGCGCTTCTAAGGCCATCTGCTGGGACTCGAGAGCAGGAGAAGGTTTGTCCTTGTCTCTGCTTGAGATGCCCATGAGCATTTGGTGGGCCACTGTGTGCGACAGGATGCTGGACTAGATGGGCTGTGGCCTGATCCAGCAAGGCTTCTCTTATGTTCTTATGTTCTTATAGTTCCACAGTAGGTAAATTCGAAGTAACTGTGGCATAACGTGCCACCATTGCAATGCATCAGGCATCAGGTGGTAGGCCACTGTGTGAGACAGGATGCTGGACTAGATGGGGCTGTGGCCCGATCCAGCATGATTCCTCTTAAGTTTTTAAGAGGTGGCACATAAAATGAAAGCAAAAATGCAATGGCATCGTATAGAATTGCCATAAAGGACAAACACTGGTTGAAATAGATGCAAGCAAAAAAAAAAAGAAAAAAAAAAGGAGAGAGAGACAAAAAATTTCCTCCTCTTTGCTTTCAGATCTATTCCGAACTATGATTAATTTTGGGAAATAAATGCCAGTTCTGGTTAACGGAGAATAAGTAGCACTTAATAATAATTAGAGAGAGAACGATATTATGGATGTGATGCATTGGCTTAATGTGCTAAAGAGACAAGTCAGTAAAAAATTGAACTGGTAATGATACAAATTGGCAAACATTTTGTTGGAGAAATGTTGCTCATTTTGCCTTTAAAAACTTTTGAACAGTGCCGGATGCTGACGACCTCCTCTTCCCCCGTGAAGGTTTCTTTCTGTAATTGCTGGATACTAGATGAAAAACTATGCTGTATTGTAAAATATGTTACATTTGTTGTTCTGGTTTTTGCTGCAGCCATAAGAAAATGCAAAGCTGTGGAAGAAGGGGGCTGTGTGTGGAAGAAGAAGAAGAAGAAGAAGGGTTGGTTTTTTACCCTGCTTTTCTCACCCATTTAAGGGGACTCAAAGTGGCTGACAAACCTTCTGTTCTTCTCCCCACCACAGACACCCTGTGACATAGGTGGGGCTGTGAGAGCTCAGAAGGGAGCTGTGACTAGCCCAGGGTCACCCAGCTGACTTCACGGGGGACTGTGGAATTGAACCTGGGATTCCCAGGTTCTTCACTGATCAGTATTAGGGATGAGCAAGAATATTAGAAACATTCAAAATTCGATCAAATTTGCTCAAATTCTGATATTCAAATTCAAATTGAACGTCTACACATTTGTTTTTTAACATTTGCATGAATTTGAATGTTTGTAATCCTTCGTATGAATTATTTGGACATTCGCATGTGTACAGATACATGTGCATTACATACGTATCCGTACACATCTTATCCGTATACATACACATTTGTAAGGGTATGTATGGGATAAAAACGGGATGTATATGGGATTTAAATGGGATGCATATAGATGCGTACAGACACATACGAATGTTGTCGACATCTGTATCTTCAAATATGAATTGAATATTCGTACGAATAGATACAAATGCATTTTAATTGGTTTGAGTTTGAATACATTCTTTTTTTTTCTCTGTTTGTACGAATTCCAAGATTCAGATATTCAATTTGAATCAAATCAAATCCAAGAATTGCATTTGTGCGCTCCCCTGGTCAGGATAACTGACCAGCAAGTGTATTAGAAGACTCCCTCACCAGATGCTGGGGTGCTCTAAGGGAGACCCTGCCTTCCTTATACCTCACCAGATGCATGCAGAAGGTAGTCGCCTACTACATTTGCTAGTCCAATGTATAATGGCCAGTGAAGGATCGGCCTGAGTCTCTCCTCCCACCAGATGTACCCATAATTCATCCTGTCTCAGTAGCTGACAGAAACTCCTGGCACCAAAATGCTGGGACAAGTGGCATACCTGGATTAAAGCAAAAGCCAAAAGATCCTGTGTTATGTTTACTCTCTGGTTTGGATGTCTTCAATACAGTATTTCTGCTTAGCCTTGGAAAAAATGCCAGTGGAGACGGACCTGGCTCCATCCAGTGCAGACAGAGCTGAACCAGAGGGGTCAGGCCCTCCTTGATCTGCATTATCATGTGAATGAGGAGGCCCATGATCCTTAATCCAGATCAACATTAAGTGGACAAAGGGCCTTTGCTTGTATTCCTCTTTCTGACACAGTTACCTGTTTTTCTTAATGAGCTGAATTTTAACTTTATGTTAGAAGAAGAGATGGCTTTTCTACCCCACTTGTCTCACCCTCTAGGGGACTCAAAGTGGCTGACAACCCTTCTGTTCTTCTCCCCACCACAGACACCCTGTGAGGTAGGTGGGGCTGTGAGAGCTCAGCAGAGAGCTGTGACGAGCCCAAGGTCACCCAGCTGGCTCCGTGGAGGAGTGCAGAATCAAACTTGCTGAGTGCAAGATATGAGCCTGGCACTCTGACTCCAAGACCAAACTGTAACTCACTGTAAAACTTTGTGGTATAGGACAGGATAGAAAATTGATTGATTGATTGATTGATTGATTGATTGATTAACTCTCTTTCAGAAGTATTCAACTTTGTGAGTTCCTCCTCTTCAGAGTGAAATAGTGTTGCCCGGGAACAGGTTTACCATCTTTGTAAGATGAGGCTCAAAAGGATTCATGGAGATGCAGGAGCGTTCTTCCTAAACAAAAAAAAGGAAGGGAAAATCAATTTAGCCACTCTCATAAGCAGCCCTACAATAGCAGAACAGCATGTGCTCACGGTTGAGGAAAAAGCGCATTTGAAAAGAAAAGAGATTCCTTTTTAGTTCAACCATCCAGTGAGTCCCTGGAGGGAAGAGAGATGGGGGGAGGAGGGTGGGAAGAAAAAGAAAAACAATAACAGAGAAAATTATTTTACCTATTGAGTGGGGAGCGGAGTTGTTTTCTTGTTGTTACTGTTGCTATTTGCTTGAAGATCTTTTGACACTTCCAGCCAACCGATGTTCATCGACCCAAACGCACAGTTGCTCAGGATGGTATAAATAGATGTTTAATGACAATAGCTCTCTATTTAAAGGGTTAGAGTTAGTGTGCTGAGGGATTCCATAGGGTGTGGGGAAACTGCACGTCACCTGCATGGGGGCTTAAAGAAATGCTCTGCTGGTCTCCTCTTGGGCAGCGGTCTATGGTCCACTTGCAAGCTAACTACCAGGAGAGGTGGTGTGACACCAACCAGCCAAGAAAACTTTAAGAAAGGATTAGGTAAATTCACGGAGGACAGGTGTAGCAACAGCTGCAGGAATGGATGCCTTGGTTAGGGATGTGTACATTTTTTGGGTATTTGATTTATACAGAATTGTGTACAGTTCTAGTCACCACACTTTAAAAAGGATATTGTGGAACTAGAGAAGGGGCAGAAAAGGTCAACCAGAATGATTAAGGATCTGGAACACCTCCCCTACGAAACAGCCTGCAACGTCTAGGCCTCTTCAGTCTGGAGAGACGGCGTTTAAGAGGGGACCTGACTGAAGTATGTAAAATTATGCATGGTATAGAAAAGGTGGATAGAGAAAATTTCTTTTCTCTGTCACACAATACTAGGACCAGGGGGCACTCTATGAAGCTGATGGGTAGGAGAGTCAGATCCGACAAGGGGAAGTATTTCTTCACCCAGAGGGTCATCGGTTTATGGAATGTGCTGCCAGAAGAGGTGGTGAAAGCTACCAGTCTAGATGGCTTCAAGGAAGGGTTAGACAAGTTTATGGATGACAGATGTATCAGTGGCTACTAGAACGAATGCCTGCGTACATCTTTCAGACTGGGGGGGGTGCGGAAGCAGGACACTTCTAATGCCATTTGCTGGGATTCAACAGCAGGAATAGGTTTGTCCTTGTCTCTGCTTGAGATGCCCATGAGCATTTGGTGGGCCACTGTGTGCGACAGGATGCTGGACTAGATGGGCTGTGGCCTGATCCAGCAGGGCCTCTCTTATGTTCTTATGTTCTTATGAATGCAAGAAAATTCGCATTCGTTTGAATAAATCCCTTCCAATGTGGTAGGATTCGAATTCAATATGAATGTTAGATATGAATCATATGCGAATGCCATACGAATCCGTAATGAAGCTTCATACGAATTTATTGAAACATTTGATTCGAATTTGGATGTCAGTCTTTGAATGTGCCAACATTCAATCCGAATTCGAATGTCCAAATTCAGCTGAACTCGTACAAATTTTGAATGTTAAGAATATTTGTGCACATCTCTATCCCTGGTATTGCCTCTAGGTTTTTCCAGGTTTGCCCTTGAAAATCCTAAATAGGATCCATACAAGGTCACCGAGCTAACTCCATGGAAGCCTGCGGAACCAAACCTGGTGACCTCCAGATAAGAGTCTGGCACTCTAACCACAAGAGTACCCACAAGCCTCAAATTTCTCCTGCTGTTCCCCACTGTTACAATCCACAAAGTCACTGCTACTGACATTAATAAACATTGCAATGATAATTCTTAAACATCAGATGGTTCAGCATGGAATTAATAGCAAAGAGTATATATTTAGCAATTCATAAGGTTAAGGAACAAATAATCCCTTTAGAGCTCAGTGTTTGTTTATTGTCTTAGTTGACAGACACAGTGCAAAAGGACAAACTAAGTGTGTGTGTGCGAACCTCTTTTTGCATGGTTGTAGCATAACAATGCCAAAAACTGTAGGAAGAAGAATATACATCAGTTAGGTGAATTGCACACCACAGTACGGGAATCGTCAATCTCCGGGGGAAATAACTTACTACAGAATAACAAAGCAGCTTAATGTCTGAGTTTTTGGTGTGCTAAATATAAGTTATCATTCACCCCCCCTCCCTTTTTCTGTATTTTTTTTTAAAAATCTTGTAGTCCAAGTGAAAGATTGATGGCTTTATAGTGGGAGGGCTCAGTGACCAAATTATTTTGTGAAGTCTTTTGTATTATGCATTTCGACGATGTTTTGCATGTTCAGGTTTTGAATACGGAAGGGATTGGGAAATGCAGGTCTGACCTGACCCTGACATTTTCTGCATTTTGTCAATTGCTTTTGTCTGCGTGAATTGTTTGGGTATGCGGAATGAGGTCTCAGAACAGCAAAATCCCATTCGGCAGTGTTTCATGTTGCAGCCAAAAAACTCCAGACAGCTAGCTCCATTCATAGGATTTTAAGCAGTAGCTTTATTGGCACCAGAGAGAGAGAGAAAGCAAGAGAGAGTACACACGCTACAAAGCTAGTTTTTTATATAGAGATTAGGATAGGTTCCGCTGTTAGTTTACGCCTACATATTAGCATCACATCATTCATGAACAGTTTTGTCTGATCCCAAGACATGGGGTGTTTTTCCACCGCACTCCTTTAATCCGGATCTAAGAAGATCGAGGTCTAAGGAATGGGTACTTCCCTTAACTCAGATCTAGTAGATCCGGATTAAGGGAAGTACCCAATGTGTTTCCATGGGTGGTCTAGCACCCAATAGCAATGGGTGCTAGCCTCCCTGCTGGGGAAACACCGGAGCACCCATTTGCAAATCCGGATTGACCCACAAGGGGTCTGCCTGTCACCCCAGGTGTTTTGGGGGACAGGGGGTGCAATCTTCGAAGTCCCTCCGAAATCCCTCCGAAGTTGCCTTCGGAGGTTAGCAAAGGCTCCGAAGTCCCCCCAAAGGCAACTTTGGAGATTAGCAAAGGCTCCGAAGACAAACCCCTTGGGAGAGCGTGCATATTAATTAGCTCCTTGTGAGCATACGAATAGAGGGAAAAAATTAATGTATTAAAATTCAAACCGATTTGAATATATTCGTATCTATTTGTACGAATATTCAGTACGTATTTGATGATACGAATGTCGGCAAAATTTGTATGTATCCGTACACATCTATATACATCTATATGCATCCCGTTTTTATCCTGTACACATCCTATTTTCAATGCGTACATATCTGTACAGATGCATACGGATACAAATAAGATGCGTACAGGTTCATCCGTAATGTGTATGTATCCGTACACATATGAATTATCTGTACAAGTGATTTGAAATATTCATATTTGTTTAAATACTAAAAAACAAATATCTGGACATTTGATTTGTATTTGAATGTCTGAATTCACCCACATTTGATCAAATAATGAATATTTCGAATATTCTTGCAAACCCCTACCATTAACACATTAGGTCCTGGACAAGAATACCTTTTGAGTGAATACCTTTTGCTTATTTGGGTGGAGAATAAAGAGTGTAAAGGCAGAGATGGAGAGTCTACCAGCTTTTGTATGTCTAGTGTAGCCCTCTGCAGAAATATCTTTGCTTTGAATTATTATTAGAAATGGGTCAAATTGGTTTTAATTCAAACTGTTTCCATTCAAATGAGGGTGGGATTAAAATGTTAAAATTCAACTCCTCCACATGTTCCCTTGGAGTCAATTCACATTGAACAGAGCTGGGGAGGAGACTGTGGGTGCTTCTACACTGGCCGCCGAGAAACGGATTAAAGAAAATCCATTTCCTGGCGATCTGTCCTCCCAAGGATCCGTCCAAAATAGGATCGGATCCGAGGAGACCTCCTGCATCCGCACACGCATGGGGAGGATGGATCCTGCCGGCTGGATCTTCTGGGTGCTGTGTGGAGGCGGCAGCACCCATTCCCCAAGGCAGCCAGTGTCCCGCGCTGCGGATGTTGCCCCAGATCCGGCCTCCAGTGCGGAAGGTAAGTCTTGCATGTGTCTTTAATGTGTCCTGTATGTGTTCTTAATGGGGTTTCCGCGGCCAGGGCAGAAATACTTTGTGTTCCCTGATAAACTTCATCCAAACAACACTTACTTTATCGGCATTATTTGGATAATCGGGAGTAAAGCACATCCAAGGACATTTTGTTCCGGATTATCCATCCATGATTTATTCCAGATTATATAAATAAGGCAGAGTAAGTCAATGCTGTCTGGATGAAGCCTTTATTGGATCTTAGAAAGGGCCTTTTCAATTTAGTCTTTCCCCAGGCAAGCTTAATGTTTGATAGGGATGTCATGAATATTCATAATATTCAAAATGTGTACGAATTTGGCTGAATTCGGACATTCCAGCAGATGGGAAGGGAAGTGCAAAATCACCTCAGGACAGGGCAGGGCACCCTCTCCTGGGATTTGGGGTGGGTGTGCAAAAAGGATCTTACAGCCCAAGGATAAAGCTTGTTGTTCCACCTAAATTTGCCTCTAACTTCATCCAGCACTGGTATGCATGTTAGGAAGTTATTGATGATGACGCCCATTCTCTTGACTGAAACAAATCTCTTATCTCTATTATAAACAGGCTGTTTCACTGGTGTTGTACACAAAAACCCACAGAAGCAAATACTTCTGAATTTATAGGAATTTAGGCTCAGATAGGGAAGTTTATATGTTAGTACCGAACTTCACAGTCTACTCCTGCCCATGCCTTAAGATCTGGAGGGGAGGCCCTCCTGGTTGTACCACAACCCTTAGCATCAAGGGGGTGGGCACCCGGAAAAGGGTATTCTTAGTGGTGGCCCCTAGTCTGTGGAATAGTTTCCCCCTTGAGGTATGTCTATCACCTTCACTGTACATCAGCGGTTCTCAACCTTCCTAATGCCGCGACCCCTTAATGGAGTTCCTCATGTTGTGGAGACCCCCAACCACGGGGGCACAGCAGCTGGGAGGTGGGAGGGAAGGAAGGTGGGAGACTCATCGCGACCCCTCTGAAAGGGTAGTTTGACCCCCAAAGGGGTCCCGACCCCCAGGTTGAGAACCACTGCTGTACATGTTTAGGAAGGCAGTGAAGACACACCTCTTTGCCCTGGCCTTTGGTTAAATGGAGATACACTTTCCCTTCCTACTTGCAGATGCTATTATTGTTTTAATATGTTGATATTAAATGTTGTTACCCACCCTGAGACCTTTGGGTATAGGGCGGGATAGAACTACTACTACTACTACTACTACTACTACTACTACTACTACTACTACTACTACTACTACTACTACTCACAACAACAACAACAACAAAGATAAATCCAATTTGTGAACATAAATGCCTTCCATGCACCGAGTCATATTCCTTGGTATGTAAGGCTTCACGTCACACACTTCTTCCTAGCAGCAAGCCTCATTTAAATTAATGAGATTAATCACTGGATAGGCAAGTGCTGTAAGGCTGTGTTCACTCCTCTCTGGATGCCACCTTAGGGCATGGTATGTGATGCCCTTCACCTCACCCCACTCTCTCTTTGAAGCTGAGACATCAGGACCTTCATTATGCCAGAAAAAGCCCTGGAGTGGGTCTTTCTTGGCACAATGCTTGAGCTGAGTTGGACAGTAAGTAGTTTTTGCTACCACTATGTGTCTGCACTTGGAAGAGTCTAAGGTGCCTAAGAGTGCCCTCAGAATTCTTAATCCTACTCTGTGGGAAGGGTACTGGCCCTCTAGCAACCTTGTTCAAGTATGACACAGTAGAGGACAACCCATTCATCGGACCATTACGGCCCTGGGGCCTGGTCACGGTGCCTGTTGCTGCATATAGGAATGCTCCCCACAGTGCTGAATGCTTGGTTGCATTTGTGTTCATTGTCTGGGAAAATTTTCCCAGACGAATTTAGAATTTACAGCCTGCAGTCAGCCAGGGATGTTCAGGCAAGTTTGAGTAGACATCCTACCAGAGAAACTATGACAGTGCTAGAAGAAAGTACAGGCTCTAGTCCAAAGTATCTCAAGGCCACGAGGTTAGTGGAGGCAGACCAGGGCTAGTGAAGCTATGGTCTTCCAGAGGTAACTGAATTACAACTCCTGTGCATTCAAAGCAGTTTCACCAAAGGCAAGGTAGAATGGGAACTGCAGTTTAGCAACATCTGTAAGGATTCCACCTTGGATGGTTTCAAAGAAAGGTTTGAACTTGTTCATGAAAATCAAGGCTACCAATGGCTATTAATCCTGATGGCAGTAGGAGACCGTCTGCCCCTGAAGGCCAACTGCTGGGAGGCTACGAACAAAGCAAGCCGTGTGTTTATGTGCTGCTGGTGGGCTTCCTTGTGCACCTAGCTGGTCACATTGAGAGCAGACTGATAGAGTAGATAGTCCATTGATTCTGTGGAACACTTCTTCTGTTCTCCTAAGCTTATGCTATGGTTTGGCCAGCCCTGGGCCCTTTCTGCGCTTGGCCTTATTTTGGAATATATCTCAAGAGAGCGGTCGGCTGGGCACAAGCTAATGTAGAGCATGGTAAGCCTCCCCTAGGGCCTTCCGTAGTCTGCACTAGCATGCAGATAGCAGGTCTCTATTCTGGGATATATTCCAGAGTAAGAAAGGGCTTTCTCTGGTCTCAGCTCTAAGGAACCTTGGTCTCAGATACTGGAAAGTCTAGGAGAGACACAGCCATAAGAAGGACTTTACCTTAGTACTTCCATTTTGAATATGACCTTTGAAATCCCAGTTCTAGAATCTGGATTTGATGCTTCACATAGGGTGTTTTTCCACCACGCTCCTTTAATCCGGATCTAAGAAGATTAAGGATCTAAAGAATGGGTCCTTCAACTAATCTGGATCTAGTAGATTCGGATTAAGCAAAGTACCCAATGTGTTTCCATGGGTGGTCTAGCAGCCAATAGCAATGGGTGCTAGCCTGCCTGCTGTGGAAACACTGGAGCACCCATTTGCAAATCCGGATCTACCCTCAAGGGGTCTGCTTGTCACCCCAGGTGTTTTGGGGGTGCAATATCTGAAGTTGCCTTTGGAGATTAGCAAAGACTCCGAAGTCCCTCTGAAGTCATTCTGAAGTCATTCTAAAGTTGCCTTCGGAGCCTTTGCTAATCTCCAAAGGCAACTTCGGAATGACTTCAAAATGACTTCGGAGGGACTTCAGAGCCTTTGCTAATCTCCAAAGGCAACTTCAGAATGACTTTGGAATGACTTTGGAGGGACTTTGAAGTTTTGATTTTGGGGTGCCCCCTCCCCAGAACCTCCTCTAGACCCCATTGCCCAATTGCAGTGGAAACAGGCTCCCTATAATCCGGATTTTATGGCTGAAAACCCCATTGTAGACCCCATTAAGGTCTACACGAAATCTGGATTATAGGTCCTGAAGGACTCATATGGTCCGGACCTCCCTAGCTGTGGTGGAAACCAATGTGTCCCTAATGGGGTCCATAGTGGAAATGGCGTCTTCCGGCTCTCAGCCAAATGGGTCCTTAATGGGTGCTAACATGGGTACTTACTGCCAGTGGAAAAACACCCATAGGCTCTGACCATTCTTTCAGAGAAGAATCCCAGGCAAGAGAAGGATCCAACTGGTATTTGCCATGGGATATGAAATAAAAAGCCTGAACTTTATACAACAGCATAGACTAGTGGCAAGAAAAAAGAATGGAACATTAAGCCAATTTTCTCCCTGTTCCTTCCTTTGCTCTGATTCACATTCGAGCTACAATTAAATCACACTTACCTGTAGCTTTAAAAAAGAGCCCTTTAGGGAATTAGGTGACATCAGTGTAAATGATAACTATTTTAATTACCTTCTATCTCACTTATCACTGAGGAGGTGAGAAATTTTTTTAATAATGATAATAATAATAGAAGAACCTCTCTTTTCTTTCCCTTCTCGTTCGGCGGCTACATTGAATAATGTGATAATGATCCTAGAGGCTCCAAATATGGAGACAGAAAGGTGCTAGTTATTAAAGAAGAAGCCATTTACTTAAAAAAAAAAAGCCAGCAACTTGCTATGCCATTGAAACATAGTTAAAGGAAAGACCTTGAAACTTGTCCAAGGGTGAACCCCATCGAAGCCAGCATGAGGCTTAAGGGGCATTTTTATAAATGACCCAGAGAAAATAATTTCCCCCTTGTTAACGCACCTGTTTGTGCTAATGACTGACTCTTGCGATCAGAGGATCTGATCTGAGAAACAGGACTCTACGATCGAAGTGAAAATCTCTGCATACTTCTTTAATTTGTGTTTAATCAGAGAACAACTCCCTCTAACGGAGCAAGATGGGGGAAGTGAGAAGCAGTAAGGAAATGTAAAACAGGAAAGAAAAGAGAATTTTCCATTTTCCAATCATTCATCTTCTATGGTTAGAATGGAGGTTTTCCTGAACCTGGAGCCATCCAGATATTTGGGAGTCATCCTAGGGACCTACCCCCTTTTTACAAACACAGTCAAAGATACGGATCTTCAAGATCTAGATCTTTGAGATGGGGTCCACCTGGAGATCTGGATCCTGAAGATCCCATTGTGTACACCTTTAATCAGGTCCACACAAAATCCAGATTTAAGGGCCTGAAGGACCCATTAAATCTGGATTTCCCCTGCCTTCGTGGAGACAGGAGGCCTCTTCGCACTACAGTGAAAACGCTGTACAATGCTTCAGCCCGAACACATCTAAGACACTTTGCCATCTGCATCGGCAGGTAAAGGATGTGTGCAGATGGGAAAGTGTCTTAGATGTGTTCGGGCCGAATGGCCATCCCGGGACTCACAAGTCCCACCCCAGCCTCCCCCCATTGGCTCCCTTGGAGCCAGGTGTGGGGAGGCCTGTCTGGTGCCTTCTCTGGGGTCCCGCAAGCTTCATTGGCCCAGATCAGGCCCATGCCGGTGGCGGGACCCCCACCCAACCCACCTCCAACTCACCCTGGGGGCGTGCGTGCAGAAGCACTGCTTACCTGCTTGCTGCAGGGTCGCAACTGGCACGAGGAGGCCAGTGATGCTCTGTGCCTGCATGCAGGGCGGTCCCTGATTGGCCAGGCACCTGTGCCTGCACAGATGGCCAGTTGAAGCCAGGTGAGTGCTTGGCAATCAGGGACCACCCCACATGCAGGCACAAAGCGCAGCTAGCCCAATTGTGCCAGTAGTGACTGGGCAACCACCAGGTAAACAGTGTTCATGTGTGTACGCCCCCGGGGTGGGGGGGTGTTGGGGGGGGTTCCTGCCACCTGCAGGAGCCCAATCTGGGCCCCTGGAGCATGCCTGACCCCAGGGAAGGGAGGTGCAAGGGCTGTCCACCCCTGGCTCCACAGGAACCAATGGGGGCAGCCCGGGAGAGAGGCCCAGCTGTCATTGCTGGAGAGCGTGCAAATGCTTTCCCTCCGCTACAGCTGGGAACAGCTGGGGAGGGGCCCAATGTGCCAGGACAGTTTCAGAGCACAATTTTATGCTCTGATACTCCAACGTGTGTAGATGCATTGGGACAGTCCGGGGCGGCTCGGAACGTAGCCGCTGGCCCAGAGGAGAGAATGCTCCATCCCAACGCGTTCTACACACGTTCAAAAATCCCTTGTGCGAAAAGGCCAAGGGCCTTGCAGATGGGGCCTTCAGTGGGGTCCAGGTGAGGACAGGGCCTTCCCAACTGGTACCAATCAGTACTAATCAGGTTCCTAATGGGGTCTTAGAAGGGTTCTAAGCCCTAGTGGGAAAAGGGCCCTTATGTTCTTTGGGTAACGTGGTGGTTTGGTTTCTGGAACCAACAGCCACACAGCTGCTGACTTCCTCTAGCTGCTAGCTTTCCTTGAGTGGCCATGGTTTGCACACTATGATTTGTGCGTTGTGTGGTTTATCATTCTGCAAATGAAGTTGCGTTTTTCCTTCCCATGTATAACCAAAACCATTTTCTGTGATGTTTGCATAATACAAGGAATGGTTGTGTTTCATTCCACCCCACCACCCTGAACTTTCTTGCACCCTCAATTGGGTGGTAATTCAGGAAAGTGAGGGAGGAGTTGACAATCTGCAGAGGTTGCTATGTACATGTTGTGCAGGAAATGTCCATTCCTAACCTGCCCTGTGTACTTACATTCAGAAATAAACCCCCTGAATAGAGTGAGGATTATGCCTTAGTAAACACCTTCCTTACTCCCTTTTCCTGGCTAAAAAAAAAGAGAGAGAGAGAGAGAAAAGAAGAGAACTTTCTGCAGGACAGAAAAGGGCTTAGTTTATTTGAACAGGTTGATAACGTCAGGTGTTAAGAATTTTGTTGTAATAGCGAAAGGGCTTAGCAGAGACCAGAAAGCTAAAATGCATGGGTAGAATTGCTGATTACAAAGACAAGCCCCCAGGCATTTTCTATTTCTCCTTTGATGCTGACTCAGGGGCCAAGATATACACTCAGCTGAAGTAGTAATAATACTGGCTTGATAAGCTTATCTCTTGATAAGCTTGGCTCTTCAGATAGGTGCTCTGTGTGTGCATGTGATAAGCATGCTTTATCTCTGATAGGTGATCTATGATAGAATGGCTGAAACTCTTCCCCAAACCTACCCATAGTATTATAGAAATCTTCTCCATGCCTGACCTTTAGATTGTGACCTTATATTAGCAATCAGCATAATGGCAGGCTTTTGAGGCAGATTACATTCATTTCTGAAATTCGCCAATGCATTACATCACAACTAGAGAGCCTTATTTAGGTTTGCCGTGGTGGGCAGCCCATCCTGGCAGCCGGAAACAGAAGTTCTGAACCTTTTGTAGCTGCTAGCTGGGACAGTTTGGGGTGGGCACCTAGAAGTGGTACACTTCCAGCACAGCTTTGGGGCTCCTGGTGAAGTGGTGTTGAACTTCTCAGCCCTGGTAAACTTGAACTTGTGGTCCATCTTGCACACGAGCTTGTAACACTGTGTTGACTGCTTGCAAGCCTGGTCCAGCAAGCCTGGTCCAGCACCTCATCCAGTGCAGACTGCCTCCTAGTAGACTGATCTGTACTGCAGACAAGGTGTTTCGGGGGCCCCACTGGGCTGGTCACTGGACTTCCACAGTTGGGAGCTGGTGACAAAGGGAATGTGCAAATAGCATGCTTCGTACTTTAAGCGATGAAGCAAATGCCCAATCCCAGCTTTGGTCTTGGGGTGTCAGGGTGGCAAAGAATGACCATGAGACTCTTTCTTGAAAAAGATGAACAGTGGTTTATTTCAGCTCAGCATTAGGGCATTTCTTGTTGAGAGCAACTTGGAACAGAAAGCCCAGCATATTTATATGTTTCATAGCTGGGCTGGGTTTGGCCTTCAACCAATGAACAATAACTATCTTTGAAAACCGATTTAAACTTGGCGCCAGAACCTTCTCACACAGATGTATCATTTGATACAGGGAAGGGGGATTCACCTATCAGTTCCCTGCTGAGCCAAAACAACAGGGAGCCATTGTCTACTATAATATATACACATACAGAATCCCATAGATGGCAGAGATCTTACATACAGATATCATGGCAGGCAGCTAGCCCAGCCTGATATGGGGTTTGATTCCACACTCCTCCATAAAGCCAGTTGGGTGGCCTTGGGCCAGTCACAGTTTTCTTCCTGGGCTCCCACAGCCCCACCTGCCTCACAGGATGTTGAATGGGTAAAAAAAGCAGAGTAGAAAAGCCAACTCCTCCTCCTCCTCCCATGCCAGCTCACAACATCCTGCATTCCAAGGAGTGGTTAAAAGAGCTAGGGAAGTTCAGCCCACCAAAGAGAAGACCGAGGCCCTGTTTGCAATTACGTGCTAGTAAGAGGTGGTCTGCTCACTACACGTGTTCTTCTGCCTTCCGTCACTGGAACGCACCAACCAAAACCCTTCTGGAGTTACCTAGCTGTAGTCTGCACCAGCATGCAATTGCCAAGCTCCTATTCCTGAACATAATCCAGAATAAGGACCCAGTGCAGAAATGACCAATATCTTCAATAGCCTTCACCTTACATCAAAAACCTAAACCAGTACCCCACATACAAGCAGGGACTTTGGAGGTAGATTTGGAGTGAATCTCTGTGTCCCACTGTGGGCTCACTGTGCCCATGCTTCTGTGCTGCTGGAAGAGGTGGTGACAGCTACCAGTCTAGATCGCTTCAAGGTAGGGTTAGACAAATTTATGGATGACAGATGTATCAATGGCTACTAGGAATGAATGCCTAGGTGCATCTTTCAGGCTGGGGGTGGGGGCGGAAGCAAGACACTTCTAATGCCATTTGCTGGGATTCAAGAGCAGGAAAAGGTTTGTCCTTGGGCCTTTCTGCACTAGGCTTTATTCTGGAATATATCCCAGAATAGGGACCTGCTATCTGCATGCTAGTACAGACTATGGAAGGCCCCAGGTGAGGCCTGCCATACTCTGCTTTAGCTTGTGGCCAGAAGACTACTATCCAGATATATATTCCAGAATGAGGCCAAGTGCAGAAAGGGCCCTTGTCTCTGTTTGAGATGCCCATGGGCAATTGGTGGGCCACTGTGTGCGACAGGATGCTGGACTAGATGGGCTGTGGCCTGACCCAGCAGGGCCTCTCTTATGTTCTTATGTTCTTATACCCTCGCACAAATGTTCCCAAACTTCTTGTTAAACTACAACTCCCATCACTCCTTCTCTGTGCCCACATTGACTGGGGCTGATGGGAGTTGTAGTCCAACAACATCTGGCAGCCCAGGTTTGGATGTCTCTGTCCAAAGACTTCTTTACTATTATCAGCATTATCATCACCATCAAAATGCCTTTCAAATGCCAACCAACGACTTCGTTATTGTGGCTATGCAAGGATTTATACCTGAAAAACTTATTTACTATTAGTAAACAGAATTTCCTCATTTCCCGCTCCTTGTTAAATGCTCCTCCATGGGAGGAAGAGCCAAGGAGAAAGTTTCCACACAAAGTTTGCTTAGAGGGTCTCTTGAAGCAAATAGACGCTTTTAAGTCTTTTCTTCATCCTCTTGTAGTGACCTTGGTACTAGGGATGGGGGGTGGGGAGTCTGGAGGAACGGTGGGGGAGGGCTTGACAGCTCCAGGAAAATATATATATATATAGCCCAGCATATCTTAATCAAAGTTGTCACAGCAAATTAAATATAGTTGAGCTGTTTGATGCAAATTAAGTCACACTAAAATTGCAGAAGCAAATTAAAGAAGCCCAAACTTCGAAAGCGTGGTGTGTGAAGTCAAAGTTCTCCAAACTGAACCAATTAAAATTAGTTAAAATCTGCCATGCAGTTGTGCCCTTTACCTACACACTTGGAGTGCGTAGCAGCTACCCTGGGCTAGCAGCCAAGTGGTTCACTTCCCTATCATCCTTTTCGTTCCCTTTCCCACCCCCTCACTAGCCTCCCTTTAATTACCAGAGCCATCCATTCTGCCTTGCGTTTGCACAACTTCCATTTGTTTGAATTTGCCTGCAATCCCCCCCCACAAAGGAACAAGAATCAATGCACAATGTCTCTTCAGACAATTTACGAAATGAAGTTGTACAGGAGTTACTCAGATGAAAATATCTAACTAAACATCCTTCTTGTTTTGTTGAGAGAAACACCCCTGTCCATCAACTGCAGACAAATGGAAGAAGAATGAGTGGCAGTGCTGCTGGATGCTTCAGGTAAGTTTCTGGTCAATGTTGGTAAAGGTGTGGAGCACAATTTAGTGGTTCACACCTGATCAACAATTGGTGAACTTCTTGGGAGGCAGGCCATGCTTGGAGCCTGTAAGAGCCTCTTCCGTGTGTGGATGCTCTTTACTAATTGTTGACTAGCAGACGAAGTGTGAATAGAAGAAGAAGAAGAAGTTGGCTTTTCTACCCCACTTTCCCCACCCATTCAAGAGAACTCAAAGTGGTTGGCAAACCTTCTGTTCTTCTCCCCACAACAGAACACCCTGTGAGGTAGGTGGGGCTGTGAGAGGTCAAAAGCAAGCTGTGACTAGCCCAAGGTCACCCAGCTGGCTTTGTGGGGGAGGATGGAATGAAACCCTGTATTCCCAGATAAGAGTTTGGCTCCCTGATCACTAGAACTTAGACCACCACCCCATTAATCCTGCTCCATCTGTACAAGACAGAGTCAGATCTGGATTAAGTGGCCTTTTATCTGGATCTATTGCGGGACCATTTAATTGGGTCAACAAGAAGACCAAGGGCCTTGTTCTGAATCATGGGAAGTAGTGTAGATGGCGCACTGCAGTGATGTGGAACTACAGGGGAGCTGTTTCAGGCTGGCTAGGAGGGTGAGGTGCAGCTTTCAAAGCTCGAACTGGAACCTGGGTCTGGAGGGACTGACCTAGTAGTAGGGACATTCTATCCCATCCCTTCTGCAAGGTGACTTAGTTGTGTGTCCTAGGGTAGCTAAGAAAGCTCAAAAGTGCCCTAAGGGCCTTTTCCCACTAGGGCTTAGAATCCTTCTAAGACCCCATTAGGAATCCAATTGGTACCTGCTTGGTACCAATTGGGAAGTCTCTGTACCCATCTGGACCCTATTGAAGGTCCTGTCTGCAAGGTCCAGTCCCCACAAGGGCAGGGGAAATCCAGATTTAATAGGTCCTTCAGGCCCTTAAATCTGTATTCTGTATGGACCTGATTAAAGGTGTCCACAATGGGGTCTCCAGGCATCTTCAAGATCCGGATCTCCAGGAGGACCCCATCTCAGAGATCCGGATCTTGAAGATCCAGATCTTTGACTGTGCTTGGAAGAAGGGGGCTGATGTCTCAGTGACTTAAGCATTGTGTCCAGTTTGTGCCAAAAATATACTTCCAAATTTTCACATTGCTAAAAAAATAGGAAGGCATCAGGTTGGGTACTTAGAAGGATGTTGAGCTTATGGGAATAGGACTGAAACAAGTTGTATTAAGAGTCCATGTACCAAGGGTCCATGCAATCAGGGCCTTCGTATTTGCCCATCAGTGTAGATCAGAGAGGCCCTGCACCCTGCTGGTCCAGCTTTGTCTGCATTTGATGGAGCCTAATCCCGATTAAGGAGGTTAATAGCTTCTACCAGATGGGCCAGGGCCCTGATCCATAACATGGGAGACACGCAGAAAACGACCTGGATTTGGGATTACTGGGGGTGTTTTCCAGTGGTGCATCAGAGCCCACCACCGAAAAACACTCCCCAGGCTCCAAGGGTATGAACAAACGGCCACTGATGATGGTGTGCCCGCAAGCGTCACATAAACTTCACAGTCACGCCGTGGTCAAATCCTGATCACTGTCGTAGGTGCAGATGGTTCTGATCCTCCTCACTCCTCCCGAGATCCAGATCAGTGGGCCAGGCTATTTCAGGCCCACTGATCTAGGATTAGCAGGAGGCATGCGCAGAAAGGGACCTGAAGTCAAGGTTGTGATTGTTTCTGGTGTGACGGGCAGCCGCAATCCCTTAGCTGCCTGGTCTCCCATTTGTGCGAGTGATGTGTCTATTTATTGCTGAATTTTGAAGTTTGTTTTTTTTCAAACTTATTTTACTGCTTCTCTGCATTCTCTGGAGCCTGTTCACGTGACCAGCATAATGACAATCTGTCTCTCTGCTAACATTTCTCTCCTTTGGTTATTTGTTTGATAAAGTAAGAAGCTTCCATTTTGTTGCCCTTCACCGGAGCTTAATGTCTTTACTCTGGGATCAATATACTTTATGAATAATTTTATTTCCTTCTATTTTTATGGTCTTTTCTTCCTCATTATCATACTGAGTTTATTAGCTGGTGCTGTCAGTATCTTTACCCTGTCATATGTTCCTGAGGTACAGTAAATATCACTTGTGTTGTAATTAATATGCACACCCTCTGCAGTAATTAAAGCATAGACCCCTTCAACCAGCTGAGGTTCCAACACTAATTCCACCGTATCTCCGTAATGAACTTATTGCGAGCTGAACTACCAGTGAATATTGTTCGGTAAGGAAGGAAAGAAGAACGAAATCTAATGAGACGCAATAATATTTGTGAACATGGTTAATATGAAGGGGGGGGGAATGAATTTAATTAGCCTTAAATCTAATTAAATTGCCTCAGCAGTCAGAATCTTTCCCTTTTGTTCCTCCAAAAAAGGGGGGTGGTAAAAGAGAGGGTGCAATACCTCTGTTGCCCCTTCAGAGAATATTCTAGAAATAAAGACAAGGATCCAAAGATATTTGTTTCCTACACGACTCCCTACAGAAGGACATGGAAGGCTTGTGTCCTCCACAGCTTTTAACTTCACATTCTAGGTATCTTCTGGAAACCTGAGGTGACCAAGCTGAGGACACGGCTAGTCGGATTTAGAGTTCTGGCTGGAGTTTGTTTTCCTTTCTGTGGTGGATGAGGGTCTGGAGATTTAAGGTAGTCCCCAAAGTCTGTGCCTCAAAACTGAGAAGGTACTCAAGCAATCCATTTTTTAAAAAATGTTTCAATAAACCACAGGTGCGGAACTACAAGTTCCAGGGCTGTCATGTGGGGAACCTCCAGGGAAGAATGGTGGTTCCTCATTTGATGTCTATTAAGTGAGGAAAACCAGGCTTTGATCTAAAGCTCTTTCTGCATTGACCCTTATTCCGGAAGTAAACTAAGCATCCTTAAGCCATGCCTGCATAAGGAACGGATGATGAATTGGCTGCAACATCACTCTAGAGCCAGATCGGTCTAGCGGTTAGGGAGCCAGACTCTGATCTGGGAATATCGGGTTTGATTCCACCCTCCCCCATGAAGCCAGCTGGGTGACCTTGGGCTAGTCACAGCTCTCTTCTGAGCTCTCACAGCCCCACCTACCTCACAGGGTGTTCTGTTGTGGGGAGAAGAATAGAAAAGCTTTGTCAGCCACTTTGAATCCCCTTAAGCAAGTGAGAAAAGCGGGTTAGAAAAGCCAACTCTTCTTCTTCTTCTTCTTCTAAAGCAAGAGTTGGTGAGTGACATTCCTAACTTCCTTGTTCTTTTTTAAACAATATATTCTTTATTAACATGATTTTTCTTTAACAACCTAAAATATATAATTAGCCATTAACATCAAACAATGTCTCTCTATCTTCTTCTTGTTCTTTTGATGACTTCCTGTTTTTCCAACATCTCTTCCTTTTCTGCTCCCTGTGTGTCTCTTTCTGTTTATCAGCAGACCGCTTATTTACCACAGAACCAAACCTAATTGTTGTCATTCTTTGTAAATAGTTGTTAAAAAGGATGTCTGTCTTTCACCATCTTATCTGACCTTCTGTCTTATAAGACAATTCCTTGTTCTACTATTCTTCCAAAAGTGCTCCAGGAACCCTTCCGCTGTTCCTGCCATCTAATCCTTCCTATAACAGAGCAAAATAATATTTGTTAAAGCACTTATGCATCTTTCTCTCTGGCAAGAAGTTCCACAGATGGGGAAGTGCCAGGGGGGAAAGGTGCCTTCTGCTGAAAAGCAATTCTCCTGCAGGACTGGAGAAAATGGCCTTCAGAGGAGGCACCTATGCCAGTGTGGTTGCTGCAAAGTACTGACTACTTCTAAAAATGGAGATAGGGTGTTAGTGGGTGTCTCCTTGGACCAATGGAGGCAACCTGGAAGCATGAGCTGTGATTCAGCCTCCCTTGTTATTATTCCAAAGCTTTTCCAAAGATTCAGCAACCCTTGGACAGTCTGCACAGGGCAGCTGGCCTGTACCAGCAGCTCTCAAGGGATGTGGCAACTGTATTTGTATATGAAGTGTTCCCTGGTAGTAAACCACAGTGCGCTCACATGTGAATGGCAGCAAGCACCTGGAATAGTCTACAGCTTCAGAGGCTGAGGACAATTGTACCCAGTCACTGAAGTTGGGTTGGGATGGAGTGTCTATAATGTGGATGTCCCTTATGCTGACTGTCACTCCAATGTTTGTTGAAATTGACCAGACTTAATGCTCTTTGTGGTAACCGTCCCCAGATCCATCATTCAAAGACATCTGTCTTCTTTGTCTTAGGGTATTTCCACACTTATTTTTCCCAGCCACAAAGCATATTGTACAAGGATACCAGTAAGTGTGGTCTTTCACAACGACCAGATTTCACAGCCATACATCACATCAGAAAAATCACAGTAATTAAAAATAGCATAAAACAAAAGTACTCTTTAAAAAAGTTTTTCATGAAAACTGGACCTCTGGAAGAGGCCCAGCTATTTGTCAGGGTAATATGTGCAAGAATATTCAAAATGTTCATCATTCGATTGAATTTGGCTGAATTCAGACATTCGAATTTGAATCAAATGTCCAGACATTCATGTTTTAATATTTGAATGAATACAAATATTTTTAATCATTCATTCAAATCATTTGGACATTCACATGTATACTGATATGTACACATTACATACATATCTGTGCACATCTTATTCGTATCTGTAGGCATCTGTACGGATATGTACGGGATGAAAATGGGATGCCTACGGATACGTACAAATGTTGTCGACATTTGTATCCTCAAATTCATATCAAATATTTGTACAAATAAATACGAATGTATTTGAATTGGTTCAAATTTGAATACATTTGTTTTTTCTCTATTCGTATGAATTTGGACATTTAGATATTCAGTTCAATTCAAATCAAATGTCGAAAATTGCATTTGTGCACAATTGAATTTGCCTTCGAGGATTCAATCAAATGTTTGAATTAGCAAATTTTCACATTGAAGCAAAAGAAGGGATATTTACACAAGGAAATGAATTTTTGGACATTCGTTTTGATTGCAAAATGAATGTGAATTTTTCATTCATGCACACCCCTGATAGGTCTGCTTTTGTGGGTAACAACCACACCTTCACAAGTACAGACCATCCATCCATCCATCCATCCATCCATCCATCCATCCATCCATCCATCCATCTTTCTTTCCGACCAATATACCCAGAGATCTCAGGGCAAGTTAAAATAAAACCAATGAGAAAACCAATTGGATTGAGAGTAGCATCACAAGGTAATGGTAAATAAATGTGGTGCAAAATTAATCAGTTATGTTCTTGAGGATGCTGTGAGCTCCAGGTTCGAATGGCACTCCGACTTTCACAATACAATCACAAGCAAACATTAAGATCCTTGCTGGAAGCCCTAATAATCAAATACGTGTTTTACAAATTTCTATCCCGCCTTACAATTCTGTGAAATCTCATCCCGGCTCATGAAACAAGTAAGAAAATATAAAACAATGCTAAAAACCCTTCAGACTGCAAGAAGATAATAAAAGTAACTACCAGGCAGTAAAACAGCAGATAAAAACAGGAAATAAAAGTTAATGGGTTTAAAAGTGCAGAATCAGGTATACGGCTTCCAGAAGCTTGGGTGAATGAATGGAATCTCAGCCTATGTCAAAAGGTCATTAGATCTGGTGCCCGGCAAGAATCTCTTGAGAGTGAATTTCGAAAACTGACTATCACGATGAAAGATGCTTTTCTGAATTTACTGGGATTATCTTCAGCCACTTTCATATTCAAATGAAACTGGTCTTTACATTCCCAAGTTCCAAGTCTTCTTGTGTTTGTAAGGTTAAGAGCAATGTTGGTGAACTTGACTTGAATCCATAAATAACCAAGGCTGTTTCTGCACAGGCTATGAAGACAAATTAAGGACTCAAGATGACTCCTCTAAGGATGGAATCTCAACTCACCTTCCACACAGAAGACCCCATGGGGACTACACCAGGACCTCATGAGGGATGAGGGCCTTATTCTGGGATATATCCGAATGAGTGCCTTCTGATGCCAGGCCTGTAGATCCGGATTCTTGATGGACTTCGTAAATGATGTCTCCAGTCTGGTCTTCCACCATGAAGACCAGATCACATGCACGTTGGGCCAATGGGGTCCAGGGGTGGGTATAGACAGTGACCCCTCAGTGGCATATATGTGGGCCAATCGTGTTCTGCCACTGGCAGAACTTCCTCCTTGGACCTAATCAGGGCCTAAAGAAAGATTCTACAGCATCTGCATGGCGGTCCTAATTAGCACCCATTGTCATCGGGTGCTAAAATCCCTGTGCGGACATATGGGGTCTCCAGAAAAATCTGGAACATGACTGACCAGATTCCCTGAGGGCCTGATCCGAAGCATCCGGTCCTCTTTATTCTGGATTTAACAAGAGAAATGCAGAAACACCCTAAGGCCTTTCTGGGCCTTATTCTGGACAGTGTCTCTACAAACATGTGGACACAGTTGTCTACTTTACAGTATATCCCAGAATAAGGCCCAGTGCAAAAAGGCCCTAAGAATGGACAAGAAGTGCTTTTCCAACTAGCAACTTCTGGGATCATTTTCTCAGTCATTTGTCACATCTTTTGCCAAAGAGAAGTCACTTCTCTTCCATTTAATTCTTTTTGCAAAATACATATTGATCGTCCATTTTGATGGATTGAAAATAAGCTAATGAGTGATCTTAAAAGAGGAAGGGAGGAAAAAGGAGGGAGGGAAGGAAGGACCATTTGATACTTCTTATTAAATTAATAAGAATGTGTGAAAAGAAGGATGCTTAAAACATTTAGCACATTACACAACTCATATTATATGAGTTTGCTCTTCCCAGGGTTGCACTCCCCGATTTCAGGTTGAGTTAGGTGTCTTTTCTAATGCTATGTTCAGACAACCCAAAAGGGGCAGCTTGCAGGTGCCTGAGAGACATTAGTGCATGACACGTGTGTTCCTAACCCTTCTCCGATCCACTTTTTCTGGAACAAAATTTTATGAGAGGGGAGAGGAGCAGACTGGTTTGCGGACAATCCCATTTCTAAGCTTTCTCTGATCACATCCTAAATTTCACTGAAAATAAATGAGTAACAATGAACTAGTTAGGCCTTTTACATATTGGGCAGGAGAATGGACCATGGTCTGGTCTTGGGACCTTTCTGCACTTGCTCAGGTAGGACAGCAGAGGCCTTTTCGCATTACAGCCAGCACGGCTGTAATGCACTTCAGCTAAGATCATTTGGGATGATTTCCCCGTTCATACATGCAAGTGGGGAAACTGTCCCAACTTGTCCTAGCTGGGAAAGGTTGGACAGGGGTGGGGAGGCTGATCCCAGGCCTGCCCACCATTGGATGGGAGCACTCAGGGGTGGGCAGACCTGTCAGGCAGCTTCCCCTGGTTCCTGCCAGTTGTCCTGTACAGCTGGCAGGAAACCACCCACCCACCCACCCGGCCCGGGGCCCGGGGAGGCGGCCACATGCACAATGCTCTTACCTTCTCAATGTCCTGGTCTGAATGACCCAGGACAGCTGGGAATGTGCACCACATGCATGCGGCGTGGCTTCTGATTGGGCAAATTGCCCACATGGGCAGCGAGAAGGTAGGAGCTCTGTGCACACCTGCATGTCCCCAGGCCCCGGGGTAGGGGGTAGGGGCTGGAGGGTGGGGGTGCCAGGGCGCCTCTTTGGGGCTTAGCCACCTCGATCGAGGCGGCTCGACCCCAGCAGAGGCTTATGATCTGCTGCAATGGGCTGGGGGATGTGGGACCCCAATGGGACTGCAGGAGCTGGGAGAGAGCCACCTCCCCCCTGCATGCAGCCTTCACTTACCTTGACGGGCCAGGGTTGCCATCGTGCAGGCCTGCATGCTCCTGGTAGACTGGGCCCTGTGGGTCCTGTCTACCAGACTTGGCACTCCTGCATGATGGCGACCCCAGCCGGGCAAGGTAAGTGATTTGCATGGCCCCCATCACCTGTTCGACTGATTTTCGGCCAATCGTCACGGGGGGGGGGCGTGCCCGTGGCTGTCAGGGAGGGAAGCGTGTGCAAATGCTTCCCTCCCTGGATGGCTGGGGACACTTCAAACACACAAAGATGGGTGTAGAGCAGTTTTAACTGCTCTTCATCTCGAATGTGCGGGGAACACTCAGAGACAGGCTGGGATGGATTTGGATGGGATGCATATCTAACATTCCTATCAAATTCGTTTGGGATATTCAAATTGAATTTGAATCCTACCGCATTCAAAGGGATTTATTCGAACGAATGTGAATTTTCCTGCATTTGATTCAATATGAATCAAATAAAAAAAAAATCTGTGCCCATCCCTGCAGTCTTGGGGCCTAGACTGGACTATGCTGTGTACAGTGTGGACGCTTTGTGCTAGCAGTAGTCAGGCCCTCTTGAGTGCACACCATAGTGTAGGGGAGAGAGGCGAAGTGGACTAGGCCTCACACTGTTTTCAAATTAACCGTGCAAATGGCCTTTGTTACAGGACCCCTTACAGGCTTGACTCCTCTAGCTCCCTTACAATCTTTTTGTCTATCTCTGTCCTTTCCTTCTTCATCTGGCAGTATGCCCCCAATTATCATCTGTATTCATTAGTTGTAAATTTTTCTCTAGTCTTTTACATCCCTTCCCCTTTAGTTCTAGTTTAAAACTCTCTTGAGGAGTGTAGCAAGTGCCTGCTAAATATGTCCTTTCCTGTCTTTGTAAGATGCAGCCCATCTCTTGTAAGGAGTTCTTCATTTAAGAAACTCATTCCATGGTCTAGTAATCCAAATCCTTGCTGACACCACTAATGGCATAGCCAGTTGCTCGCCCGCAGTATCCTGTTCCATCTTCTTGTTCCATGAATGTCCACTTTGAAGACCGATGAGAAGACTGTTGCTGGTTTCTGCCAATCAGTGGAAATCCAGCTGGCTCACTGTGACTCTGTGCCTCCTCCCAGAATGCACTGGGAATATGCAAATTATCCCCCAGAAATGAAAACCTGGTCTTGAAGGACCTGCGCATGTTGGAAACTGTATGGTGGGGAAATGGAATTCAGTGTTAACATTCAAACTCTCGATGTGAATTAATTATAACCTTGTAAGAATAAGGTCTAAGAAGTGAGATGGTCAACTCAATTAAAAATCATGCTGGATATGCAGTAATGAGTAGATGAAATGTAAGTGGTGGCTATAGCCACACACACATCTACACACACATATGCTTACTTTGCTACGTTGGGACAGTATTATACAAATCAAAATCAATGGTACTTCCCCAACCTTGAAAAACTGTGTGTTCAGTTGTAGATGTGCCGTGTCAAAAGTAGTGGCAGAAACAGAAAAGGTCCAGAGAAAGGCAAATAAAATTATTACGGGTGGGGAGAGTGTTTTGCTCAAGGAGACACGGTTGGTCTGTTATTGAGTTAAAAACAGGCAGAGGGAAAGCGTCACTACAGGGTGTAAAGGAAGTGGAGGCACCGTCACAATTCTGGTTGACTCACGAGGGTATTAGGCAGCTTCTACAGTATACAGGCTTTCCCAGTGCATGAGAACCATTGCCATGATTTAACCTGATCTCTTTCCTGATGCATCACATTTGCACTAGTTATGAACCCTACTCCAGTTGTTGAGTAATACACATCACCATTCACAAGGAGCTTATTTGATAGCTTTACTGGATGGGGAAAAATCATATTTTCCTCTTGTGTTCTGACTTTTTAAATGTAACCTTGAGGAGAGTGAAATTTCTTGTTTGTTACGGATCTCATGCAAATCATTCTGGAAGCCTCTTTAACAAGATGCTGATGGTCAAAACGCTTTGACCAGAACACTGTCCAAAGTTGCTGTCAAACAGAAGAAAATAGAAGAAGAGTTGGCTTTTCTACCCTACTTTTCTCACCCATTTAAGGGACTCAAAGTGGCTGACAAAGCTTTCTATTCTTCTCCCCACAACAGACACCTGTGAGGTAGGTGGGGCTGTGAGAGCTCAGAGGAGAACTGTGACTAGCCCAAGGTCAATCAGCTGGCTTTGTGGGGAAGGGCAGAATCAAACCCGGTATTCCCAGACAAGTGTTTGTCTCCCTAACCGCTAGGCCAAACTGGCTCAAAATACAAAATGTTCTAACCATAAGGAGCAACGTGGACATCAAAGCTCCAAGATTGTTCCTCATGGGTAGTCCTTAGGAGCCCTATTCACACTTAGACCTCTGGTATGCAATTAGGACAGCTCTACTACAGCTGTCCTAATTGCACACCAGAGGCCTAAGGGTGCTTCCGCATTTGTCACTGAAAAGCCGATCTAAATAAATCCGCTTTTTGATGAACCGTCCTCCCCTTGATCTGTCACTATTTGTGATGGGTCGGAGGGATCCCCATGCGTCCGCACACATGCGGGGAGGACGGATTCTGGAGGACAGATTGGAGTGGGTGCTGTGAGGATGCACCAGCACCCATTCCAATCTGTCCTACAGCTCGCGCACCAGCGGCGCCACCCCTGGAGCTGCGGGACTGGAGCAAGGAGCTGCCAGTCACCGTGTGTTTCCGGCGGCAACTGGCGCGTGGGGGAAGGGCTTTGGAAGCAGGCAGTCCTGCTTCCGCCCTTCCCAACATGGCGGGCAGAGGGAATCTGCCCTGGCTGTGCGTGGAAGTGTCCTGCTTCTGCACACATCCCCGGGGAAGTGACGGATGTAAGACCTGATTTTTCAGGTCTTACATTTTAATCCGGATTTCGGCAGCAAAACCGGTTTTAAAAACCGCTCTTGCATGCTGAAATGTGGACACAGCTTCCGCACAGGGTGCCAGAAAAGGACCCCAATGCAGAAGCCACTTCAGGTAAGTGTCTTTAATGCGTTCTAGGGGGTGGTTAATCTGGTTTCCATAGCTAGTGTGAAAACACCCTAAGTGTGAATATGTCCCAGGACTTCAAAATAGTTTGGTTGGTACGGCATGATGGGTCAGAACACAGGCCCAACGCAGTCCCAGAATCTGACTTATTAGGGAATATCAAGCCTCCAAAAATGCAGGAATCCAACAACTTAAAAATGGCTTCTTTTGAGGTCAAAAATGTATTTCCATTTTGAGCTTGAAACACTCAGAGCATCCTGTATTTTGACATCCACGTGTCCATAATGAATGTAGCTGGTTCTTTCAGCCTCCTTATCAGTAATAAAGCCACCCCTGTGAATCTTCGATGTCCAAATGTTCCCAAAGTTTGCAAAGTCCTACTTTTCAACCACTATTTTTTCAACCACAGCCAAGGACCACACCCTCTTTGACCACTGGCAACTGATGCAATGGGCCATGTAGGAGGGATGGAGTGGTGATTCACCAAATGGCTTTCATGTCTGTGAAAGGTGCAAGCTCTGCTCCACCCTTTGTGTCCTCTTGCACAAGATGGAGTCGACTTTGGTTAAGGACCATGGAAGCTGGAGGAGATATTTCATTTCCCAATATCTGCTCCTTCTAGCTTGCTTGACCAAGACTTCAAGGTTCTTCCAGGAAGTTCAAGTGATCGCCATGACTTAAAAGGGGTTTCCTCCTTGAGATCTATTGAGACTTCCATGAAACAAATGCTCTGGATAGAATCCAGCCGTAGCAGCAATTTGCCCCATTTGCCCTAACTGGAAATGCTAAGTGCTTTCATTGCTTTGCATGCTGTCCATTGTAAACCATTCACCAGCTGGAGCATAGGAACACATTTCCACTGCCTAGCTAAGCATTGTATTACACAATCAAGTGCCTCCCCTCCCCCTGGCCCGAAATACCCAGCATTGGATACTGTCACAAACAAGGCACTGTTCAACATGAATCATTCATAGGTTTCTTGTATGGCAATTTCTATGTTAATTGCATATTGATAATTTTTTTTTAAAGTCTGCTAATGATTCTCTACGCAAAGAAGTTCTGCTTAATTTTCTTTTGGTGCCTGGGCTTTAATTAGTTTAAGACTGTGCCCTTTGTTTTCATATTTGGCAGCATGACAGCATGGGAAAGGTTTGTCATAATTTGGAATACTGAACCAGAACTATTACTAATATTTCTCTTTATGCTCACAGCTAAGGGCTATTGAGCAATCAGGATCAATACAGAAATTTGCCATTAAAACACACACGCACTCACACCTATAAATACAAATACACATTGATGTTTCCTATTTTCATGGTGGTAAATCTTGGTTGAACAGGAGGAAAATATCCAAACTTGAAATCAGACTTGCATGTGAATTTAGTTAGTTAGCTGGTGAATGATCTTGCATAATTATCTTCCACTGTGCTAACTGTGATAGTGGCCATAGAACTAGCTTTCCATGCTCTGGGGCTCCTAGATGTTTAGAAGGCTGTGGCCTGAGGTCCACCTGGTGTTTGGATAATTATTATTATTATAGTTTATTTATAAAGTGCTGTTGCAGATTAAACCCATAGGAGCAAGCTGAAAGGATTTTGAGATGTAATTTCCATGCCTGAAAAAAGGTATAATTGATGCATTTTTAAGAACAAGATTATCCATACTTATTGATAGCAATGGCAGGGAACAATTGCCAGGTGGACTTACTTCCTGGAGTGGCGACTGAGGACTGAGACCTAGCGATGTGCATGAATATTTGTAACATTCAAAATTTCTACGAATTTGGCTGAATTCGGACATTTGTATTTGAACTGAACATAAGAAAATAAGAGATGCCCTGCTGGAGGAGGCCACAGCCCATCTAGTCCAGCATCCCGTTGCACACAGTGGCCCACCAAATGCTCATGTGCATCTCAAGCAGAGACAAGGACAAACCTTCTCCTGCTCTCGAGTCCCAGCAGATGGCCTTAGAAGCGCCCCAGTTCCTTCCCCCCCCCCCAGGCTGAAGGATGCACCTAGGCATTTGTTCTAGTAGCCATTGATACATCTGTCATCCATAAATTTGTCTAACCCTACCTTAAAGACATCCAGACTGGTAGCTGTCGCCACCTCTTCCGGCAGCACATTCCATAAGCCGATGACCCTCTGGGTGAAAAAATACTTCCCCATGTCAGACCTGACTCTCCTACCCATCAGCTTCATAGAGTGCCCCCTGGTTCTAGTGTTGTGTGATAGAGAAAAGAAGTTTTCACTATCCACCTTTTCTATACCATGCATAATTTTATATACTTCTATCAAGTCCCTTCTGAAAAGCCGTCTCTCCAGACTGTAGAGGCCTAGATGTTGCAGCCTGGTTTCATAAGGGAGGTGTTCCAGACTCAATCATTCTGGTTGCCATTTTCTGTACCTTTCCCTGTTCCACAATATCCTTTTTGGGGTGTGGTGACCAGAACTGTACACAATATTCCAATTGTGGCCTCACCATAGAATTGAATGTTGGCATATTTGAAGATTGACACTCAAATTAGAATTGAATGTTTTGATACATTTGTATGAAGCTTCACATGGGATTTGTATTGGATATTGTGGCATTCACACCACAGCTAGGAGGGGAGAGCAGCCATTTGGCGGGCTTTCGGAGCTCAGTGAGGGAGAGAGGGGGTGATTTGGCAGGCTTTCACTAGTGCTGCAATTGACAGGGGGTGTGGTCACTGGCAGAAACCATGCCAGCCCACCAAAATGGACCAATAAATGATGGAGAATCTTGGACTATAAGAGGAGGCAGCCTCATGTCTCTTGTCTTGGGTAGAGGGGGATCAGGGAGTGCAGCTCCGTGTCTCTGTGGGTGTTCTTGCAAGGACCTTTCCTCTAGGTGTCAGAGAGGAGAAATGCCTGTGGTATGGGAGAACAGCTAGCTTTGCTTGAGAGCAAAGCCAGGAGAAGGCTGTTCAGCCCTGTGGGGGTCAGGGGCTTCCTTTGCTCGATTTCAGAGAGGGAAAAGGGCCTGGGAAACAGGGGAAACGTTAAGTTTTGCTAGAGAGCAAAGTCAGAGAGGGACTGCTTGCTTAAAGTGGAACATTGGAAGGAAGGGAGGATACAAAGACTGTTAAGGTTACAAGTAAAGACTGTTGAGAGATGACAATTTTGCTTTACTAAAAGGACTGTTTGTTTTACAAGTAACCCAGAGACTTCAAAGCTGAATTTAAATCTTGCTTCCTTATTTTATTGTATATTTCTGTAACAATAAACTTCAAGTGTTTTGTTTGACATTAGAGTATCCGTCTATTGCTTTGGGGAGCCTTCATTTAGGCAGGCAAAGCAGGACGCCAGTGAGGGAATTTAGAGCAGATACCCTCGGACAGCTGGCAGTAGTTGGGGTGCTTGCCTGCTAGCATCTAACTTGTGTTGCTCTGCAGAGGTCAGGGGAGGAGGGAGTAGGCCAGCTCTTCACAGATGCGTATGGGATTGAACATTTATAAGAAGGGAAACAAGATCTAGCAAGACACCAGGCGCTTTTGACTCTTCTAAGAACAAAAGCTTCTGAACGTGGATATCACAGCTATGTCTGAAAACTTAGGTTCTCAGAAGAAATCTGGAACGTGGCATAACAGCCTCCAAAAATGTTACAAATAAGATTTCCAATAAGCATTTCCAATAAGTACTTATTCAGAAAGTTTAAGCAGAAATAACATTCTATAGTGCTAAAGCTATTCCATGTTTGCCCATGTTGTTTTAGCATGTTTTAGCATGTTGTTTGTTGATTCTCTCTGTAACACATGGCCAAAAAGAGGGGAACTTAAAATGCGAGCAGGAAAGAGATGTGAGCAATGGAATGTGGGCAAAAGGATGTGACTAAAGACCAAGGGTATAGGAGAGAAAAGAGAAATGGCAGCAAAAAACAAAAGTGAGTGCGATGTTTTTTTCATTATTCTAGTCACTTCAAAATGGCATCACTTTGGTCAACCTTATCGCTGTCTAAGGGTGTTTTTCCACTGTCAAAAGTACCCATTTTTGCACCCATTTAGGACCCATTTCCACTACGGCATCCATTTGGAACCCGATTGTTTCCACTGCCATTGGGGAAATCTGGCCTTTAATTTTGGCCTTTAATCTGGATTTTCTGTAGACCCCATTAAAGGGGTCTACAATGGGGTCTTCCAGAAAATCTGGATTAAAGGGAGCCTGTTTCCACTGGAAACAGGCAATGGGGTCCAAAGGAGGCTTTGGGACCCCCCTCCCAACATTGGCTTTGAAATCACTTTGAAGTCACTTCAAAGTTGACTTCACATCTAGTAGCCTCCTAGTTTGATTCTTCACTCCTACATGAAGCCAGGTGGGTGACTTTGGGCTAGTCATAAGAACATAAGAGAAGCCCTGCTGGATCAGGCCACAGCCATCTAGTCCAGCATCCCTTCGCACACAGTGGCCCACCAAATGCTCATGGGCATCTCAAGCAGAGACAAGGACAAACCCTTTCCTGCTCTCAGATCCCAGCAAATGGCCTTAGAAGCGTCCTGCTTTCCTGAACTCTTACAGCCCCACCTTAATTCAGCTTGAAAATGCTGGATACGTATCCTGCATAAATATCCTATATGAACACATACATATTGCATATGTATCCTATACAAATGCATACATATTGATACGTATCCTGGATACGTATCCTGAATACATATCCTATACGAATGCATACATATTGGATATGTATCCTGTATGAATGCTTACGTATTGATACGTATCCTGGATATGTATCGTGAATACGTATCCTATATGAACACATACATATTGGATATGTATCCTCTACAGATGCATACGTATAGGTATGTATCCGATAATTCTCCCCATTTTAATGACTGTCCAGACTATTTGTATGAATGCTCAAATGTTAATGTACGAATGTCATAACATTTGATCCATGTACAAATGTCCAAATTCATAGGAGTAGCGCATGTTACGAATATTTGTGAACATTCCTAGTCTCATGGTCCCCACGTAGAGCAGTTCCCCTTCCTCACTGTCCTCCCCAATGCTGCTGCTACCTACACCGTGTTCATTTTGTTCAGATCTTAAACTGCAGCATTGCTGCTGCTGCTGCTACACAGAGATACGTATAGAAGGTCAAGCAGCACAGTTTGCAGGATGCTTTGTGCGAAATGTACTTCGGAGTGATTTCTCTCCCCCTCGCCTCAGTCACTGAGTCTTATCTCCCTCCTGCCTATGACTTGCAAAGATGTTACATTGTTCAGAGCATCAGTGTTTTGACACTTGCCTAGACCAATGCCGGCTCCTGCTGTCAACAAGACACTATGTACACGTTAGCAGCAGTATATTACTGTTGTCAAAAGGCCCCGGCTGTCATGTCGGTGTTTAGACATCAAAGATCTGAGTGATGATGTTCAGCTGGAGCAATGCTGCTGAAAAACTGTGAACTGGGAAGTTGCAAAGTTAAATCAGGTTTATCATAAGATTCAGTATCTGAAAGGAAGCAAAGGACACCCACCACCTTCGCACCAATTATTCTGTTCTTTTCAGGAACCGAAGTTCTGCGACTTCAACATACTCTTGCGGCAGGTGCATAAGATCAAAAGAGGTGATAGAGGGATCCATATGGGACTTTAATGAAGCTGTGAGGTTGGCCTGGTGGTGCAGGGGCTGTCTGTATGTGGCATCACAAGAGTGCTCTGAGGGTTCAGGGTACCTACTGTCTTGGTAGGGCTCAGTGTGCTAGAAGCACTCACTATTGCACTATAATGGCAGACAGATGGGAAGTGTGGCCTTACGATTTGGAGCACTTCCTATTTTGCAGAGCACAGGCGAATGCCTTACTGTCACAGCCATTTCCTGTGCTCTACAAAAACCCAGGGGCCTTTCTGCCCTTGAGGCTTCTGTGAACTAGGGCTGGTAAACTTCTGATAAAGATGGACCATCCACACTTGTCATGAGGAAAGCTTCCCCTAAAACATCCATTATCAGCCAGAAGTGTGAACAGTCCTCCCATTTACCAGCCCACGCCACTGTGTCTGAAGCCGGATGTTCCGCCTCCTTGCTGTTGCCATTGGCCCTTTTGTGACATCCTCAGACGCTCTTGAAGAGAGGCATCTTTGAGCAGTCAATTGCATCAGCACCCGTGATTGAACATGCAGCACCCACTACTTGGTTGCTAATCAAACGCCCCTCTCACAACTGTAAAGCTGGGTGCCATTCCTGGGGATCAGTGGTCCGGTTGCATCAGAGGTCAATGACCGATCACGGCCACCTACGCCACTGTGTCTGAGCGGACGCTGCCTCCCCCATCCACCAACCACAAGGAACTGGAAGAAGACCGAATGCTTGCACTGCTGGTCACTTCCGGTAAACCTTTGGTCAACGCTGGTAAAGGCGTGGAGCATGATTTAGTGCTTCACACTTAATCAACAATTAGTGAACTTCTGGGGAGGCAGGGAACGCTTTAACAGCCTACTCCACACGGGGATGCTCTTTACCAGAACATAAGTGTAGGTATAGGATACATATCCGATATGTATGCATTTGTGTAGGATCAGTATACAGAATCCATATGCAGGATCTGTATGCTTTCGTATATAATATTCCTATGAATTTGTACCAATAATTTCGTATCAAATAGAATGCTACCGCATTCAAAGGAGATCTATTCAAACAAATACAAAATTTCTAACGTTTGGTTCATTACAAATTGAAAGCCAAAAAACCTGCTCATGCACATCCCTACTATGGAAACAAAACAAAACACCATTACATGTTTTTTTGTGAATAGATTTCTGTACACGTATTCCAGTTGTGTCCCGATTAGGGAAGTGCACAAATATTTGCCACGTTCTAAATTCATTCAAATTTGTTAGAATTCACACATTCAAATTCAAATAAAATGTTGGCTACATCCAAAGCCTGACATCTGAATGCTAAGTGAATGCTTTTGTGCATTTGTTCGAAGCTTACTTATATCCATGAACATGGGGAGGTGGCAAAGTAGTTCCCATGTCACATCTGCAGCTGAGCCAGAGTGGATTCAAAGCAGATCCAGGGCATTTTCAAAACTGATTCAGAGCGGATTTGAAGTGTTCATTAGGAATTTGTAGGGGCAACCGGTAGCAGGGATTAGAATTGGATTAGGATAGCATTTGAAGAACATTCACAATGAATTGCAATTTTTGATATTCAATTTGAATTGAATATTCAGATGTCCAAATTAATACGAATAGAGAAAAATGAATGGATTAAAATTTGAACCCTATTCAAATACATTAGTATCTATTCGTATGAATTTGATGATACAAATTTGATGATACGAATGTCGACAACATTTGGATGTATCCATATGCATCCATATGTATCTCATTTTTACCCCGTATGTATCCCATTTCATCCTGTAAATATCCGTATGTATGCGTACACAAAATATGTAATGCCCACGTATCCGTACACATACAAATGTCCAAATCATTCAAACGAATGATTCAAAATATTCATATTCATTTGAATATTAAAAAAATGAATGTTTGGACATTCGATTTGAATCTGAATGTCCAAATTCGGCCGAATTTGATCAAATAACGTATATTTTGAATATTCCTGCACATTCCTAATTCATACAAATGCGAATTTCCTTATATTTGATTTGGATCGATCATGAAAAAAAATCCGTGCACATCTCTTAAGTAGTTCTGATTTAGAAGCAAATGTAAAAGTGCTGAATAAGGCAGATGCTTGTTCAAATTACGCCTATAAACTGATGGGGTCTGAGCTTTCTGCAACACACCAGGAAAGGGATCTCGGGGTTTTGGTGGACAGTTCCATGAAGGTGTTAATCCAGTGCGCGGCAGCAGCAAAAAAAGCAAATTCAATGCTGGGAATAATTAGGAAGGGAATAGAAAATAAGACAGCAAGTGTCATTTTGCCCCTTTATAAATCTATGGTGAGGCCACATTTGGAATATTGTGTACAATTCTGGTCACCACACCTCAAAAAGGATATTGTAGAACTAGGGAAGGTGCAGAGAAGGGCAACCAGAATGATTAAGGGTCTGGAACACCTCCCTTACGAAACCAGGCTGCAACGTCTAGGCCTCTTCAGTCTGGAGAGACAGCGTTTAAGAGGGGACCTGACTGAAGTATATAAAATTATGCATGGTATAGAAAAGGTAGATAGAGAAAATTTATTTTCTCTATTGCACAACACTAGAACCAGGGGGCACTCTATGAAGCTGATGGGTAGGAGAATAAGGTCTGACAGGGGAAAGTATTTCTTCACCCAGAGGGTCATCGGCTTATGGAATGTGCTGCCGAAAGAGGTGGTGACAACTACCAGTCTGGATGGCTTTAAGGTAGGGTTAGACAAATTTATGGATGACAGATGCATCAATGGCTACTAGAATGAATGCCTAGGTGCATCTTTCAGGCTGGGGGTGGGGGGAAGCAGGGCACTTCTAAGGCCATCTGCTGGGACTCGAGAGCAGGAGAAGGTTTGTCCTTGTCTCTGCTTGAGATGCCCATGAACATTTGGTGGGCCACTGTGTGCGACAGGATACTGGACTAGATGGGCTATGGCCTGATCCAACAAGGCTTCTCTTATGTTCTTATGTTCTTGCAGAATGTGGACCAAAGAATATATATGTGCTATTCTTTATAGTGTGAAAGGGGACGATCATTTTATGGCATTGTGTCAATCATTAATATAAACAGCACTAATAGCTAGCCAAAGAAAGGGAGAATAACTCTCCCTTTCCCTTTCCTGATACCTTCTGTTGCCTTTTGTCACCTGACTTAACAAGACCACCTTCTGTTACAAAAGAGCGCCATGACATTTCCAAAACATGCTGTACCTTGAGCTTGGATCCTAACACAGACAAGAAAGCTCAGCTTGGTGCCAACACATCTTTCTAATGTGCTGACTTCTTTTTTTCAAAAGCCGGGCTGCAATAACAGAGAAATGAACCAAGGCACCTTTATATTCTTACAAAATTCAGTCCAGTAAAGAAATCTCCACCCCGCCCCCACCCCATGGGCTTTCTATAGGCCTGCTCACACTTTGCTCACCTTTTGTAAAAATTGCACAAGCCTGTGCATATCACTCAGAACTCATTGGCAGCAGTTTGTACTGGGGGTGGTTTGCAGAAATCTAATGCTGGATGGGGTGGGGAGGTTCACATTTACCCAAAAGAACTAATAAAAACAAACCCCATTTACTATTTCCATTAATGTGCAGCTTGTTTTCTTAGAATGGATTGCACCACAATCTGTTTCTATTTGGGCTTTTGGGGCAAAAGTAAAAGAGCAAGAATGTGCACAAATGGGTTTTTGGTGTGCGATTCGTAACAAATCGAACGTTAGAAAATTTGTATTTGTTTGAATAGATCCCCTTCGAATGTGGTAGGATTCTATTCAATATGAATGTATTCGTATGAATCCATACAAATATCCAATGCAAATATAAATGGATCCTGCACACAGATCCTATACAAATGCATAAGTATTGGATACAAATCCTATACCAACATATACATATTGGATACTTATTGGATACGTATCCTATACCAACACATACATATCAATACATATCCGATACGTATCCCCAGTTTAACGCATGTACGAACTATTCATACAAATGTCCCAAAACATTAGTATTTGGGCCACAGCCCATCTAGTCCAGTCTTCTGTCTCATACAGTGGCCCACCAATTGCTTATGGGAATTCTGAAGCAGAAAACGAAGGCAAAACCTTCATCTGCACCTGCATGCATATGGCAGGTCCCTGTTACAGGAAGCAATCCAGAATAAATCCTTGTGCATTCTGGGAACTTACCATGGTCAACACTTTTACTTGTTCCACATGTTGCAAACTCCTGGGGGTTGATTTCCTTGCAGTCCCATTAGACACGTGGCTATGCAGCATCATGCCAGCTTAATGAAGTAAGGATGGGATATTCTGTTCTACAGATCAGTCCATTTTTAGGGAAAACAGGCTGGCAAGGAGAGGCAGGATGTCTCTAAAGGCCATTTGTAGGGAGTTGAGAGCAGGTGAGGATTTCGCCGTCTACTTCTGCTTAAAAGTGTCCAAAAGTAAGTGGTGGTCCTCTGTGTGAGATAGGATGCTGGACCAAGTAGGCTGTGACTTGATCCAAGAGGGCTCCTCTTACACTCGCTAATTTTAAAAGGCACCTACTCTTATACTCCGAAATGTACCCTCAATGTGTGGGTAGAGACGCTTTGGAGGAAACAGGGATAAGGAAAAGATTTGCGCATGTTCAGGCTTTTTAGGACAAGCAAACCAGTTCCAGTGATTAAGTCAATTGTTCAGCTTCATTCCCCTTGCACCTTGTGGCTCTTTTATCTGGAGCAGGGACACAGTTAATTCAAGCAGTATATCCCTGCCTCAGGTTGATGGGGTTAAGTTGTCTTATGGCACAAGCAACTAAGCAACGATGTGTTTTCAGCAGGAAGCAGACACTCTTGCACGGAGGCCAAGGTGTCCTCTCTCTGCACCATCTTTGCCTTTGTCTTCTGATTAAGAATGCTCCAAAGCAAGTGAGGCTGTGGCCTGATCCAGTGGGGCCGCTCTTCTGTTCTTATATGATCCTGCCTTTTCTCTAGCTCTCTCTGTATCTGAATCCCGGCCTTTACTTGGACTCCTGCCTTTAGTTTTCATCTGATGAGTGGGCAAGTTCCATCCTAAAGCACCCAAACCAGCTGTTATGAGCGGCCCGGTAAGCTCTTCACACCCCTTCCGAAATGCCCTCTCCAAGATGACTCTATTATCTCAACAGCTTCGTGACATGCCTTGCTGGTGGATGGGCACAAGGGCTCAGGGTACAAATCAATATGCTGCTGTTGTTTCTCCCTTGCTGTTCTTCTGTTGCCGAATGCCTTTTGGCACGCTCCTAACCTCAGAAACTGCCTGATGGCGAAAAGGGAGGCGGGGGCAGGAGCAAAGCGAGAGGGGTTATCAGCTCCTAGTGCTGGGAGCCCGGCGATAATGTTCCATGCAGTCAAATGAAAATATGACTTTTTGGCAGCAAACGGGCATTATAATGTAAAACCCCATATGCTGTTATACAGTATGTTGCAATCTGTTTTACGGCTGCCTCAATTCTAACGAGTGAATACTGCCAATAAAGCAATTGAAGATAACACTAATTGCTTATTTCTGTGATCCATAATTTTTATGGCCTCCTTATAGCTCTTCAGTCAAATGGATGGGGGGTGGGGTGGGTAGCGCCCCCTGCTTTTTATTTATTTATTTATTTTGGCCTTTAAAGCTCTAGAACATGGCTGATAAATGAAATATTGGTGACTTCTAATCTGACCTGATTATAGGTTGGGTTTTTTCCCCTCCCTTCTGCAGTCTTTGGACAAATGAGAAATCAAGACACTATGGGCCTTTTTGCACTCAAGAACATAAGGAACATAAGAGGAGCCCTGCTGGATCAGGCCATAGCTCATTGAGTCCAGCATCCTGTCCCACACACTGGCCAAACAATTGCTTCTGGACATTTCAAGCAGAAGACAAGGGCAAAACCCTCACCTGCTCTCAAATCACTTAGCCTGGAGGATGTACCTAGGCATCCATTCTACTAGCCATTGATACACCCGTTATCCATTAATTTCTTAAAGCCATCTAGACTGGTAGCTGTCACCACCTCTTCTGGCAGCAAATTCCATAGACCGATGACCCTCTGGGTGAAGAAATACTTCCCCTTGTTGGATCCGACTCTCCTACCCATCAGCTTCATAGATGCCCCCTGGTTCTAGTGTTGTGCGATAGAGAAAAGAAATTTTCTCTATCCACCCTTTCTACACTGAATGATTTTATATACTTCAGTCAGGTCCCCTCTGATCAGATCTCTGGGAAGCAAAGGGTGATATGGCCCGAGTAGTAACTAAACACCCCCATTTGCTGATGCTACGTGGATGCTAACTCTCCCCAAACCTCCCCAAAACTTACCTTAGGTGCAGATGGCAGCCTGGGCAGCACCCATCTTTGAATCCCGGTGCCGGTACCAGTAAATACGCTAAGGATGTGCACAAATGATTCGTGCATTCGGAATTTGGATGAATACATCCACATTCCGAGATTTGTGGACCCCACTTTTCTTACCCTTAAAGGGATGAAAGCGGCTGACAAGCCTTCTGTTCTTCTCCCCACAGCAGAACACTTTGTGAGGTGGATGGGGCTGTGAGAGCTCAGAAGAGAGCTGTGACTAGCTCAAGGTCACCCAGCTGGCTTTGTGGGGAATCAAACTCGGTATTCCCAGATAAGAGTCCAGCCCCTTAACCACTAGATCAAACTAGCTCACTATATATAAGAACAATATTTGACCCAAGCTTGATCTACAATTAAAAGAATGCAAGGCTGAACTGAGAAATTTGATTTTTTCTTCTTCTTTTTATTTTCTTCTTCTCCCCTTTGATGGTAGCTTAAGTACAGATAGTGATGAAATTCAACCTGTGGTTAATTTTAAGAACTTTTAAATAGGAATTGGTTTCCTATCCATTAAGATACTTACCTGTACAGATTTTTACATTTGTTGTACAGGTCCTACCTGTGCTCCTCTGTGTGGGGATAATTTGCATATGTTTGGTGCGTATTTAAGCCTTTGTGTAATATTGCAGGAAGGCACTCATGAACATTTGTGAAAATCTGCAGATGGAAGAAAAGGCAATTAGATCTGACAACTAAAGAATCAGAAGGGAACAGAAAAATATCGTGAAGCTAAAAATAAAAAGGGTCCATACATGAGACATAAAAGTGCTTTTTAAAAAAGAAAAGAAAAAAAAAACCCATTTCTCCAGCCCTAGATTTCTGATAGAACTCAAATTTGCTGTGTGTTATCAGTATGGTTGGGGATTTATAATTAGAAAACAAGAAGAGCCCTGCTGGATCAGGCCATGGCCCATCTAGTACAGCATCCTGTCTCACACAGTGGCCCACCAATTGCCTATGGGCATCTCAAACATCCTGCTTGTCCCCCAGCCTGAAAGATGTACTCAGTCATCCATTCTAGTAGCCATTGATACACCTCTCTTAAAGTTATCTAGGCTGGTAGCTGTCACCAGCTTTTATGGCAGCAAATTCCAAAGACTGATGACCTTCTGGGGGATGAAATATTTCCCCTTGTCTGATCTGACTCTCCTACCCATCAGCTTCATAGTTCTAGTGTGGTGTTGTGCTTTGAGATTTGAACTCTGTTCATATAGAGCTTCTTTGGAGTCAGCTGGTGGAGGAAACCACCCAGGAGCATCGTTTCCTTTCCAGCAGTGTGGTAACATGGCAATGCAGGCAGGCTGCATCCCCAAAAGCCTTATTTGCCTCTCTAGTCTCCCTCTACTGTCACTCTATTCAAGGGGACTTTAAAAGTGCCCTGCACTTCCAGAATAAGCATCCGCATGAGGCTCAGCAAAACACGCGTTTAAAACGCACCTTCCGTCCCCATAGAAGCGTGTTTTCTTTCCCTGAATCTTTTTCTCCCTGTCCCCTCTCTTGCTCAAAGGAAAAACAGCCATCGGTTCTCTGTTTGTCTCCCAGATCTCCGTCCCCCGAAATGGCTTCCTGTGCCAGCTGCAGCCATCGGCCAGGTGATCGTTTGCTCATTCACTCTTATCACTTTCACAGATCACTATCTAAATCCACCCGGTAGAGCAGCAGTGACTAGCAATATACCCACCTCATGCCTGATAACAATGTTGCAATTCTCTGCAATTCTGGCTCTTTGAAAGTTCTGTGCTTTAGAAAGGGAAGGGAAGCTGTAGCATTTCTGGGAGATGTGTGAATGCTTTATGGCTGTGTGTGCAGGCAGCAATCGCCGCCCCTTTTGCCACGGAGCGTCCCCAAGGTAAATGCTGTGAGGAAAACCCGCAACATCCAGAAAGAGCGATGAAACTCTTCTATGAAGGGCACGTATTTTGTCACGGGTTTTCCTGCTTTTGTAGTGCTGGAAGCTTGTTAAAAACCCTGGCATGGGGGCACTCAGAGGCAAAAGAAGATTTTTAGCACACTTTAAATTGCTTGGGGATGCACCCACAGTGAAGTAATGTGGCAATGCGACAGCATGGCAATACAGCCATGTGGCAATGTGGTACTAATCATGCTTGTGTCGCCCCTCCCCAGGCTCCCTTTGGACCGGCAAAGGGGGCTGCGCCTGGTGGTGTTGACCGTGGATATAGACATATATACAATATGGGAGTGCTGCTGCACACATGCAGCTGCCCCTGAAAGAGCAACTGTTCCAGGAAATGTGGATGCTGCATGCAGCAGTGCTACTGGCATTCTGAGAGATAAATGTGAATATGCTCTCGGTCTTCACAGCAAAGCAATGTACCAGGAGGCCATTCTTCCTGCTAAACCACTTCATCCACACATTGTGGAATTTTAGAGTGGGCCTGCCACATTGCTCCTCTTGCCATGTGCTTGATGCTTGGTCTCTTCTGTGGTGTTTCATGCACCTCTAACCCCAAAGCAATGGGCCAAGAGGATAAAGCCTAGGTTTAGAAGGAAGCCTCCAAGGCTTTTCTCTTACACAACATTAGAAGCTGATGGGTAGGAGAGTTGGATCTGACAAGGGGAAGTATTTCTTCACCCAGAGGGTCATCTGTCTATGGAATTTGCTGCCAGAAGAGGTGGTAGCAGCTACCAGCCTAGATGGCTTTAAGGTAGGGTTAGACAAATTTATGAATGACAGATGTAGAATGGATGCCTAAGTACATCTTCCAAGGTGGCGGGGCAAGCAGGATGCCACTAAGGCCATTTGCTGGGATTTGAGAGCAGGAGAAGGTCTGCCCTTGTTTCTGCTTGAGATGCCCATGGACGTTTGGTGGGCCACCATGTGAGACAGAATGCTGGACTAGATGTGCTGTGGCCTGATCCAGCAGGGCTCCTCTTATGTTCTGTAGTCAAACCTAAGGTTTAATCCAGCTTCAGTTCACCTTCAAAGCAAAAGAACACATCAGCAAAGTGTCCAGTAATTTTCTTTCCACATCATCTGCCCCAAAGGTGAATTTTCCGAGTTATTTAAGACTGAAAGAAAGCAGCCTGTCATTTTGCTGATGCATTCTCTCACTCTGAAAATGGACTGAAGCTGGATCCAACCTTAAGTGTGACCACCGCTCAGGACTTCATTCCAAAACCATATTTCCGCCATCTGCCTGCCTCCAAACTGCGGCTGAGCCGATGCCATGATATGCAAAGCTTGTTTATATATATATATATGTTCCTTTCAAGCCCTTTGAACCTCCATTGACAAACAAAACAAAACAAGATATCCCCAAATGTGGTAACCTTTAAACAACAACAGTTACAACCATCCCCAGCACAACCGCAACAGCCTGAAAAAAAGCTCTGTAATGGCGTTCATTGTCTATGCAGCATCTCCACAGAGCGCTTTTAAGAATATAGGCGCAGAGTTAAAAGCCTTTCTAATCTACCGGTGGCAGCCGAAGTGTACAACTCCAAAATGAAATTTCAGGCCGACCTCTCCAGCGATTGGAGGCATGAACAACAGCTTTGTTTTCCTTTGTGGAAGAGGAGAGGCTGGTGTGCGCTTGACTTTACCGAACCGAGAGAATTGTTTGGCATCGAACAGTGATAGCCCATGTCCTTGTCGGAACACCTGCCGTATGCTCCCGGTGAACGCCGGGGCCAAGGCATCTCTTCTCTAATGACACCTCATCAATCCACTCCGATCAACGTCCCAGCCACGGGGGCGACACCGAGTGCGCCGGAGCCATAGAAAATGTCACAGTTTTGGAAGAAAAGGTCAGCGGCGGCTCCCCTCCCTCTCCTCCCCTGCCAAGCCACAGTGGGCCTGCCGTTCATTATCCTAATTAAACCCAGCAGCTGAACATCTTCTTATCTGTAGGGGAGGAGAACAGGAGCATGATGCAATAGGATTGATTTGCATATCCAAAGTTAATTAGTGCGGTGGAGCAGGTGTACAGTAATAATAATTATCACACATGACAATCACCTGTGACCACTTCCGCAGTCCCCTTCCGGGACTCAGGGCTGTGATTGCTAGATGAATCTCTCTCTCTCTCTCTCTCTTTCTCTTTCTCTCTTTCTCTCTCTCATCCCATCGTCCCCATTTCGGGCTGTTTATGTCCTTTCGACTATGTTTAAAAACCACCACGAGTGGCTTCATTCTCCTTCAGCGCCCACAGCATCACCCTTTTCCTCCTCCAAAGAAGCCATTTGCCTTTCATTCATTCTAACTCTCCCACCCTCTTTCCACGCTTCCCTCCTATCTGCACTTTTATTAGCAGCCGTCTGGAAACATTCAGCGACAATGCAGACTGAAGGCGGCGCAAATAGAAATGACGAGGGAAACATTAAAGGCCATTCTGCACTACGCGGGTTGTCCGCGTAGCTCAGTAGCAGGGATGTGTATGGATGTCTTTTTTGACATTCTGTTCGAATTGAATCGAATCCCCCAAAATTCAATTTGATTCGAATCTGTTAAATTCGAATTTAACAAGATTCGACTCGTTTTTACCAAATTCGAATTTTTTATTTGAATCTGCACATACGAATGTCAACAATTTTGGTAATGTACCTGTACAGATCTTCTGTATGCATCCCGTAGTTATCCCATATGCAACCCATTTTCATTCCGTATGGATCCATACAAATGTGTTCGGATGCGGGATCGATGCAGATCTTCAAGTATGGATTGTGTACGAACCTGTACACATACGAATGACTGGATAATTTGAATGAATAGAGCTGAAATTTGACATTTGACTTGAATTCTTTACATTCGTATTTCGGGACATTCTATTTGAGTTTGAAAGTTTAAATTCGGCACATTCGATCAAATTTTGAATGCCTACGAATATTCATGCACATCCCTACTCAGGAGTGTGAGATCAGCAAGTGTGGCCATGCTGGAGTAGGGTAGCATTAGCCCACTCCAAGGGCTATTTATATCCTGTCACAGTGGCTCAGTCACAGGCTGTTGGCTTATTTATTTATTTATTTATTTATTTATATTTATATTTATATCCTGCCCCATACCCGAGGGTCTCTGGGCGGCTTACAACATTTAAGAACAAACACATTAAAATTGTAACACACTATAATAAAACCAACGTAAGGTTTAAAATCCAACATAATAAGCATAAGAATAAAAACGATATAAAAACAGTTTAAAACAGTAGTCTTTGGAAGGAGGGAAGAATAAAGAGCATTAGCCAAAGGCCTGAGTGAAGAGGTGCGTCTTTACTGCCTTCCTGAATGCAGACAGAGAAGGGGCCTGACGCACCTCCAAGGGGAGACCATTCCACAGCCTGGGGGCCACCACTGAGAAGGCCCTCTCCCGGGTGCCCACCCGCCTAACGGCTGAAGGCGGTGGGATAACCAGGAGGGCCTCTCCTGCAGATCTTAAAGCACGGGCAGGTCGATATGGGAGAAGGCGCTCCTTTAGATATCTGGGGCCCAAGTCATTTAGGGCCTTATAAGTCAGAGTTAGCACCTTGAATTGGGCTCGGTAGTAAATTGGCAGCCAGTGCAGTTCTTTTAGAACCGGCGTGATATGCGTCCAGTTAGCTGTCCCGGTCAGCACTCGGGCAGCTGCATTTTGCACTAGCTGCAACTTCCGAACCGTCTTCAAGGGCAGCCCCATGTAGAGCGCGTTACAATAATCCAACCTGGAGGTTACCAGAGCGTGGATAACTGTGGCCAGGTCATCTCTGTCGCACTAGCCGTAGTTGGGAGTAGGCACTCCTGGCCACGGCCTCCACCTGAGCTTCAAGTGTTAGCGCAGAGTCCAGGAGTACCCCCAAATTTCGCACCTGTCCCTTCCCGGATATTGTAACCCCATCAAGGACAGGGTATCTCCCAACTACTTGGACCTGAGAGCCTGTAACACACAGCACCTCTGTCTTGTCTGGATTCAGTTTCAATTTATTGGCCCTCATCCAGCCCATTACCGCCTCCAGGCACCTGTCAAGCACTTCAACCACCTCTCCTGATTCAGATGGCACAGAGAGATAGAGCTGGGTATCATCTGCATATTGATGACACCTCACTCCAAAACTCCTGATGATCTCTCCCAGCGGCTTCATGTAGATATTAAATAACATGACTTGGAAGGTTTGGGCCTAGTCTTTGAAGCCAGCACATGGTTTTTGAATTTTCAGTCCTACTTCCAATATCATTTCCTGATGTGCTGCTGAAATCCACTGGGAAGGATAGATCTGGAAATCTACAGAATGGGAAGCAAAAGGATCTATTTATAAATGGATTCTGCACCCTGCAATTGTAGGCTTTGGATGCATCCAGATGTTGCTTACTTATTCCACTATATTTGGATATTCCAGAACTCAGCATTGATGTTCCCAACATCTAGGGGCATAACATTCCAAATACAATTTCACAGTTGACAAATAAACCATATACAAAACTTTAGAAGGTGCAACCATAGCTAAGGTGGGAGTCATAAGTCAGTGCTATGTTACCCTGTTTTTGCACGGACTGTCAAGATGCAGATCGAGAAGATCCGGATCTTTGAGATGAGTCCTCCCTGGGATCAAGTCCTTGAAGATCCAGATCTCTGGAAGGAGCCCATGTGTTCACTAGCACCCAGTTGCAATAGGTGCTAAGCAGGACACTGTGTAGATGCTGCTGGATGCCTCCTGAGGCCCCGATCAAGCCTCAGGAAGAAATCCTGCCCTTCTTCCATGGTTGCTTGGTGGTGGTGGTGGATTGTAGCTGCTCGCTTCGGCTGACAGCCATGCTTGTCACCTCCCTGATGTGCTCACCACAGCCCCCTGCTACTGCTGATGTCCTACCGCCAAAGCATTCTCGGGAGGGGGGGAGTTAGCGGTAGAGGTGGCAACAGTGGTGGCTGCATTGACAGATGTGACCACACTCGTCACGTCCGCCACCTCTGCCACACCCCAAATGCGCCACAGGGTGACGGAGGTGGTGGCGACATCTGGGGCATGGCGACAGCGGATGTGACGATTGCGGAGATATGTATTAGCTACATATTTTCCATTTCCATTTTCCATTTTTATTTATATACCGCCATTCCAAAAATAAATTTCTGCCCAAGGCGGTTTACAACAAATGGAGAAACAAAGATACATGCGAATACAATCAAAGAAATTTGGCAAATAAATACAGTCAGTCAAATAAATACATAAGTCAAAAATACATTATCACAAATACGTTATCACAAATAATACATTATATAATAACAACAATAAAAAACCCAAATATTGATATGTATGCATTCCTATAGGATACATATCCGATATGTGTCTGATACCTGTGCATTGGTATAGAGGAAGAAGAAGAAGAAGTAAAAGAAGAAGAAGAGTTGGCTTTTCTACCTCACTTTTCTCACCCATTTAAGGGGACTCAAAACAGCTGACAAAGCTTCTGTTCTTCTCCCCACAACAGAACACCCTGTGAGGTAAGCGGGGCTGTGAGAGCTCAGAAGAGAGCTGTGACTAGCCCAAGGTCACCCAGCTGGCTTCATGGGGGAGGGCAGAATCAAACCCGGTATTCCCAGATAAGAGTCTGGCTACTGAACCACTAGACCATTTGTATCAGATATTCATACCAATTTGTATGAATACCTTCATACTGAATAGAATTCTACCACATTCGAAGGACCCCCTTTGATTCGTTATGAATCAAATGCCAATAAATAAATAAATAAATAAAAATTCATGCACATCCCTATACCAACCTATCTGTCCCATAGCCTGCTCCAGAGGGTGCCAAGTGCCCTTGCAAGTGGCCTGTTTTTGAAGTAAGAAAACCCACCCTGAGAAGAAGAAGTATTGGCTTTTCTACCCTGCTTTTCTCACTCAAAGTGGCTGACAAACCTTCTACTCTTCTCCCCACAACAGATACCCTGTGAGGTAGGTGAGGCTGTGAGAGCTCAGAACAAGATGGCTTCATGGAGGAGGGCGGAATCGAACCCAGTATTCCCAGATAAAAGTCCAGCTCCCTGACCAGTAGACCAGATTGGCTCACTCTGTACTGACCTTCTTGAAAAAAAAACAACTTTAAATGAAACCCATGGTTTCTTCAAGCAATATCACAGTGGCTCTCTTCAATAGTCCTATATCAGATAAATTACATTCGCAGATCGATTAAGGTAGAAATGCATACTAATTGTTGCTTAAAAGAAATCACAATGATACTGGCCAAATTAACCTTGAGGTCCTTCTCGGACAGCCTGACTGAAAGTGTTCCTGGCCTTACTAGGTGAAGCCCTCACTTGCTCCTTCCACCATTGTGGAGGGACAGTAGCAGGAAGAAATATTTTAGCTGGTCTAATTAAGGGATGCAGAGAAAATGGCCGCCACTAGGGATGTGTCCTCTGTATCCATTAATGGGGCCAGCTGGGGATTTCAGTCTTGGGGAAATTCCATATGCCAGCATGGAGTCTTGTGAGACCAGAATGCAGACACAGTTCTTCTGGTTAGGGAGCCAGACTTTTATCTGGGAATATTGGGTTCGATTCTGCCCTCCCCCGCCAAGTGAGCTGGGTGACCTTGGGCTAGTCACAGCTCTCTTTTGAGCTCCCACAGGCCCTCCAACCTCACAGAGTGTTCTGTTGTGGGGAGAAGAACAGAAGGTTTGTCAGCTGCTTTGAGTCCCCGTAAGTGAGTGAGAAAAGCGGGAGAGAAAAGCCAACTCTCCTTCTTCTTCTTCTGAAGTAATCTTTTTCATGCTTTTCCCATAATTCTTTTTTTTTTAAACCTATATGTGTATGCATGTTGCCCACTCATAAAACACATTTGCTGGTCAGGTTGCATATAACAGTCAGGTATTACTTCACTGCTTTCTCACAGAGTCTCAAGGATATGTAAAAAGGCACTCAAGAGCCCGCCAAAGGCATTAAAAATGCAAAACTTTACGTATAAGTCTTTTATTAAAACTTTCCATAATTGGGTTAAATTATTTCCCCCCATGGGTTAGCTTTCAGTCTGGCGTGCAATTAGCTTGCTGTCACAAGCTTAATTATAGGGTGATGGTTTTGGTTTCCTTCTTTCCTTTTAAAGTCCTACAAAAGTGAAAATATAGTACTTTTTAAAAGTAAGGGGGGGGGGAAATGCCACATATCCATCTATTTGCATCTATGAAATGCTACCACAATGAAAAATAAAGCAATTATCAAGCAAATGCGGGAAATGCAGCTTGAGCTAATTCTTCTCGCATATAGTTAGAAAACTGCAAGTTCGCCTTAAGAAACAGGCTTGCTGAATGGAGGCCATGTGTTTCTTTGTGACAACCAGCAAAATATTTCAGGAGAATGCAGAACTATAATTTGAACAGATGTGAAAAACCTTATGAAACCCTCCTTTCAGAGATCTTTGCTAATCATTCCACAACTGTTCTGGCTTTATACACATTTCCTAAGGTCTTTTTTCACGGAGAGGACCTTTTCAGACTAACTCAAAATTCACCTTATTCTGGAAGGAACTGGTGAGAATGTGGATTTCTCGGGAGCATTGTAATGCAGAGGGTGTGGAGTCCTTCAGAATTACTCCAATACTGCTGTCTGGCAAGGCATGGCCTGCCATAACTTTGTGGGTAGAACGCATTCCTTGGCGCGCATTGCAGATAGGAATGTGCACTGATATTTGTAAAATTTGTACAAATTCATACGAATTTGGACATTCATATTCAAACGGGATGTTGGCACATTTGGAGATTGGCATTTGAATTTAAATCAAATGCCTTGGAACATTCGTAGGAAGCTTCGTTACATTTGTGAACCTGGGAAGGTGGGAAAGCAACAAATGCAGAATGGATTCAAAGTGGATTGAGAGCAGATGCAGGGCAGATTTGATGTATTCAGAGTGGATATGTAAGGGACACGTATCAGATATGTAGGGGATTCGCGTGCGATTCGTAGTGGGGATTCTAATCAAATTTGTATCAAACATTCGTATCAAACTTGAATCCTATGGTGTTTTTCCACTATCAGAAAGTACCCATTTTTGCACCCATTAAGGACCCATTTGGGTGTGAGCCGGATGACCCCATTTCCACCATGGCACCCATTTGGACCCGACTGTTTCGACTGCTGCTGGGGAAATCCAGATCAAATGGGTACTTTCTGGCCTTTAATCCAGATTTTCTGTAGACCCCATTAATGGGGTTTACAATGGGGTCTTCAGGCAGAAAATCCAGATTAAAGGGAGCCTGTTTCCACGCTTGTGTGGCAATGGGATCTAGAGGAGGCTAGGGGGAGGGGGCACCCATGGGGGAGGAGCCCCAAAACCTAAGCTTCAAAGTCATTTCGAAGTCATTTCGAAGTCACTTCGAAGTCTGTGCAAAATAGCTCCGGAGCATCTTTGAAGTCTGTGCTGATTTTCAGAGTAAACTTTGAAGTGACTCCGAAGTCACTTTGAAGTCACTTTGAAGTTCATTCTGAAGATCAGCACAGACTTCAATGAAGCTGTTTTGCACAGACTTAGAACTGACTTCAAAGCGACTTTGAAGCCACTTCGGAGATTGCACCCCCTGTCCCCCCAAACACCTGGGGTGACAAGCTGACCCCTCATGGGTAGATCCAGATTTCCAAATGGTTGCTCTGGTGTTTCCATGGCAGGGAGGCTAGCACCCATTTCTATTGGGTGCTTGACCACCCATGGAAACACCTTGGGTACTTCCCTTAATCCGGATCTACTAGATCCGGATTAAGGAAGTACCAATTCCTTAGATCCGGATATTCTTAGATCCGGATTAAAGGAGCATGGTGGAAAAACACCCCTACTCCATTTGAAGGGGATAAGTTCAAATAAATATGAATTTTCTTGTATTTGATTCGATACAAAACTAACCCCCCAAAAGTTTGTGCAGATCTCTAATTGTAAATATACATGCAAGCCATTTTTGCACACTGGCGATCTGAGGTCATTTTCACACTTCACCTTCCCTGGGAATGGTTTGGGCGTCCACTCTTTGGGATGCTCACACCATTCAAAACTTAGATGGGGCTTAACTATGTGCCAGCTAAGTGCAACTTGCCTCCATTAAGGAGGTGGCTGTGGGGGTGCGCATGAATGGTGGTTTTTTTTGCATTTGAATTCAAGTCAAGACATTCGATTTAATTTGAATATTTAAAATTCGAATCCTAAAAGACCCAATTCGAATCTGTTACATTCAAATCTATTCATTCGAATGTTAGATTCGTATTTAAAGATACAAATGTCGACAACATTTATATGTGTTATACGTATCTGTACACATTTTGTATGCATCCCATTTTCCTCCCGTATTATAAGCGCAAACGCGTACAGATATGTATGATATTAGTACAGATATGTATGTAATCCATACATATCTGTACATTCAAATGATTCGAAAGAATGTTTCGGAACATCCCAAATCCATTCGAATGTCTCAATTCAAATGTGAAGACATTCAATTCGAGTTCGAATGTCCATATTTGTCAGATTCGATTTGGATATTTGAAGTTTTGAACATTTGTGCACATTCTTAAAACATTGACAATGCGCATGCACAGCACCATTGCTGCAGTAACCAGGCAATCCAGTGTGCAGCTGTGCCTGCTCTGCCTGGTCACAGTCTCCATTCAAACTGCCAGTTTGGTCTAGCGGTTAGGGAGCCAGACTTTTAGCTGGGAATACCGGGTTCGATTCCGCCCTCCCCCATGAAGCCAGCTGGGTGTCCTTGGACTAGTCATAGCTCTATCCTGAGCTCTCACAGCCCCACCTGCCTCACAGGGTATCTGTTGTGGGAAGAAGAATAGAAAAGCTTTGTCAGCTACTTTGAGTCCCCTTAAATGGGTGAGAAAAGCAGGGTAGAAAGGCCAATTACATGGCTTCTTCTACCTGGAAGAGGTGCTAATGGGCTGTCCTGGCCAGTGGCTAGATAAGCTGTGAAGCAGGGAAATGTGTCCCATGCCTATCCTGCCCATGGGACACTCTGACACCCGTGGAGATGCTTCTAGTATAGAAGTGCCTCTGCACACGGAATATGCTCTGTGTGGGAGCATACCTACAGTGCCGCTTTTTACCAAGTGTGAAAAAGCTTTTATTCTGGATCATGGACTTCATCATCCATGTGTTAATGCAGACCAAGGGGACCCGATCCCTGGTGCCGCAAACAAAACGTATATAATTGGGATGCACATGAATGGATTTGCATTTGAAAATCCAATCAAATTTTTGTATTTGCAAAGTTTCTCATCAAAACAAAAGTATGGACATTCGAACGTCTGGACTTCTGACCGAAATGAACAATGCTTCTTGCTCGCAAATGCAAAAATTTGATCAATTTTTTTTTTTGCTCCTTTGCAGTATTTTACTGATGCAAATAGGCTTTTTCAAAAGTTAAAAAAAAAGGAAAAATGCTCAGCTGCAAATGCAAAAGTTCAAACATTTGAATGCATTATTCTACCCAGAAAAGAGTTTTTGGATGTTCGTTTTGATTGCAAAAGAGATGTGATTTTTGTTCGTTTGTTTGTTCAATTGGTGTACAATTTAAAATTTATTCTCCGGTGTCCTTAATCTCAATTATAAGAGACAAAGTTTCCCAAAGTTCTCCAAAGACACGAAAACAGTGGGAGGAAGGGAAGGGGGTAACCCCAGCCAATACTACATGTGCTACAGCCGCTGCCACCTAATTAAAGTGATTTTGTGCCAGTTGCTTTTGTTGGGCAAGCTCCACATGTAATATAATTTTAGTCCTGTGAGAGGGCACTCGTGGGACAGAGCAACCATCAACCAGTGCCATCTCGGTGAGGTTTGTGGAGCAGACGGGATGCAGCGTTAGCATCTCTGAGGTGTGTGAAAGGGAGCAGCTCTGTTACCTGGCTTTCCACTTTGCACGTACAGCCATTTCCTTGTTAGCAAAGTGTCTGGCGTGCGTGCGTGTGTGTGTGTGTGTATATATATAATTTCCAGCCTCTCATACATATTTTGCCCACCCCATGTAATTGCGCAGATGTTTTCTGCCACAGAGGAGCAAGATGAGGTACTCTTGATAATGATGCCAGACATAAGAAGGGGTGGGAATGGGAGGGAAGATTTGGAACCCAGAGAGAAATAAGGGGAAAAAAGCACCTACATTCTTGTGTTGTATTTTGTAGCCCGGCTTTTAGGTGTGTATTATGTACATTACAGCAGGATGAATAAGGACTTTGTTTCAAAGAAAAAATAAAAAGAAAGGAAGAAAAGCACCGTGAAATGTATTGTGTCTGACAAGACTGACCTCTGCAAGTTGCTGTGTTTACCCATAATTCATAATTAACAAAGACATTAGAACTGTCACTGGAGGATTTTGAGCTTTATTTCTTTCTAACTGGGCAGTACTAATGCTGCAAGTATTCCCAACCCAGAGATCTAACATTTCAGGGAATTTCAGAGAGGCAGGAAAAGCCTCCTTATATAGTTCATACTTTGGGGGTTTGCTTCGCAGAATATGGCCGGGATAATTATTCAGCATTTGTTATTGCCGGAGCGCTGCACCTGATCCCTCAGCCATTAGAACACTGGGTAGGTTATTACAACTATCAAACATCAAGGTCCCTTTCTTTCATTCTTTCTTTCTTTCTTTCTTTCTTTCTTTCTTTCTTTCTTTCTTTCTTTCTTTCTTTCTTTCTTTCTTTCTTTTTCTCCCTCCCCTTTTCTTTCTTTCTTTCTTTCTTTTCTTTCTTTCTTTTTCTCCCTCCCTCCCTCCCTTTTTCTTTCTTTCTTTCTTTTCTTTCTTTCTTTGTTTTTCTTTCGTTCTCTTTCCCTCTCTCTCCACTTTCCCCTTCCCTCCTTCCTTCCTCCCCATCCTTCCTTCCCTTTCCCTTCCCTCCCTCCCTCCCTCCCTGGGTTAGGATGCATCCAGACAGCATTGACAACACATGTAGAATGTGCAGCAGCATTCAGTTTGACAGACAGGTTTTACAATTCTGCACTTTTGTTGCACAAAATAACCCAATACTCTCGGTTTAAACAATAGTACTTTTAAGGACTTTTGCCAGTGCAGAGTATTCTATTACTCTGCTTTTTCTCATGTATTTGGGTGAACTAGGTGAGAACCCGTGAGATCTTGCCTTCACCTGAGAACACCCAGACCTATCAGAGCTGAGCATGCAGGGAGGGGCTTAGCATGTGAACAGAAGAATCCTTTCTGTTGGGGCATCTAAAATGCAGAGTATCAACTATATGTGGGGACAAAGCATTTTCCCTCCAAAGCAAGAAAGACAAGCACCCCTAACCATCAGTTTAAGTCTTTCCCAAAGACTTTTAATGGAAGCTTGACTTGGAAGCCCTGGTCCAGTCAAAGTTCTTATCATGTTTCCTTTGACATGGTCACCAAGCCCTTTTCTGCAGCTGTGGAAACATGATGTGCTAAGATCTGCTCGCAATAAAATAGTTCCGTTGGCAGGAGGGTGGCACCTGATGGTGGACGGTCTGCTTGACACTGTGCCTTCATTGGTGTCTCAGTCTGGATGAAAAGTGTGGGGCCTGCTCTGACACCATGCTTTCCCCTCTCTTATACCACTATGAGTGCCATTAAGGTGCGGTAATGGCACAGCCAGTTTCCCCGACTTCCCCATGAAGATCTAGAGAAGCCTTTCTCCCTGCCTGTCCAATGGAGGCAAGGGCTTTCTTTGCCTCCACTTGATGGGCGAGGAATGATTTCTCTGCCTGTGCTGGATCAGGTGTTATTCTACAGCCGATCCCTTGAGGGTGGAGGTGGGAAGCCCTCCTCACTGCATGAGTGCTATGGATTAGGCCCAGCCAGTATGCTGGTAAATCTCGATACTAAGGTCCTTCAGGGACCTTTCTGCACTTAGCTGATTAGACTGCTGTGAACTAGGGCTGGTAAAGGTCTGGTAAAGGTCCTTCACATTTATCATGAGGAAAGCTTCCCCAAAGCATGCATTACTGGCCAGAAGTGTGAATGGTCCTCTCATTTACCTGCCCACACCACTGCATCCGAAGCCGGAAGTTCTGCCTCCTTGCTGCCATCATTGGTTGTTCCATGGCATGCTCAGATACCATTGCAGAAGGGTGTGTTTGAGCAGAGGGACGTATTGCGGCCAATCACATCAGCGTCTGTGATCGAACGTGCAGCGCCCACTATGATGATGATGATGATGATGATGATGATGATGATGATGCAAAAACAGTAGTTACACACAGCAAACGAGATCACTATGCTGGATTTTGTATTATATCACTAGTCGGGCACTTCCCAAGCACCTAGGACTGCGTGGTGTATCAGCGAATTATGCGAGCAGACCCCAGTAAAGTGGCTTTTTGTAGTTGGCAGATGGATATTTTGTCAACGCCAATGGTTTTTAGGTGCCCGCTGAGATCTTTTGGCACCGCGCCCAGTGCGCCGAGTATAACTGGGACCACTTTGACTGGTTTTCGCCAGAGTCGCTGAATTATTGTTATTATTATTATTATTATTATTATTATTATTATTATTATTATTATTATTATTATTATTATTATTATTATTATTATTATTATTATTATTATTATTATTATTATTATTATTATTATTATTATTATTATTGTTATTGTTATTGTTGTTGTTGTTGTTGTTGTTGTTGTTGTTTATTTCTAAAGCGCTGTACATGTACTCAGCGCTGTACAATGTTATATGAATTTTAGACAGGTCCCTGCCCTCAGGCTTACAATCTAAAGAGACAAGAAACAAAAGGAAATTGGTGTGGGAGGGAACAGGGAAGAGCAAAAAGCAAGCACTTGAGGTCTTCAGATCCAATTCTTCAGTTCATTTCTCTTTGCCATCTTGTGATAGGAGCAGTTGGAAGAGTGAGGGGCACTGCTGGGAGTAAGATGGCAGAGCAGCCCAGCCTGCTGCCTCTTCTCCAGTCCTCTCAGGCAAGATGGTTCCTAGCCTTGTGATGGCAGTACTACTTGGCTGCTGATCAAATATCCCCCTTGTGATTCAGTGACTGAATGCCACTCCTGGGGACTGGTGGTCCAGTCACGTCAGAGGTCAGTGGTCAATCACGGCCACCAACACCATTGCGCCTGTGCAGGTGCTGCCTCCCCCACTCCCCGACCACAGGGAATGGGAAGAAGACAGAATGGTCTCGCTGCTGGACACTTCAGGTAAGCTTTTGGTCAGTGTTGGTAAAGGTGTGGAGCACGGTTTAGTGCTCCACACCTAATCAACAATCAGTGAACTTCTGGGAAGGCAGAGGGTGCTTGGAGGCTGTAACAGTCTACTCTGCATGTAGATGCTCTTTACCAGAAGTTCAGTAATTGTTGACTAGCAGCCTAAGTGTGAATAGACCTCTGGACCCTCCTGATCTGGATAATGCTCTGTGTCCTATGCAGATGGAGCATCCTAGAGGTGGGTGGCTGGCTCTCTTCCAGAGTTCAGAGGTACAGAAAGTCCCTAAAGCAGCTGGGTCTCTGGCATTTTAAAATAAAGAAAGAAATACATGCTCCATTAACTGTATCTTAACGAGAAGGACAAAAGTGTGTTGACTGTAGATTTCAGGCTTGTTTGTATTTACCCCATGGGGATGCTTGAAGATGCTCCAAAATGCTCCATCTGCACACTATAGTGCTGCCTCCTTCCTGGGAGCTTCCTCAATTCTCCTAAGCTGTGGAATAGTTTTTACTGCTCCATAGCTTCACCAGAAGCTACTAGGGAGCTCCTGGAGAGCTCCTGGATGGAGGATTCACACCTTCTTCCAGTGCAAATGCTGCAGGTGGGCAGGGCCAGGATGTTTGTGGCTGCACAAATGCACAGTGCACCATCATGGCCATGGCAATGGACTGACAGGTGACGGAATTTGCCACAACTGTTGCCACAGCAATTTGGAAGGCCCAGGGTGGACTGTCCACACTGTGAACACTTCTTTCATTCAAGGCAGTGAAATGCAAATAAGCCCTTTGCCTTAGGCAAAGTACACAAGATAGGCTCTTCATGCCATGTAGGCTGAAGCTAAGCATGCACATAAAAGGTCACTGAAACACATTAAAAGGGTCATGTTTTGGTTCCTGCCAACAGAATCGTGTTATTGTGAGCAGATCATGTTTTCACAGTTGCAGAAAAGGGCTTGGTGCCGATGTCAAAAGCTGGGGGGGGGGGTGGACAAGCAGGAAGCTTCTAAGGCCATTTGCTGGGATTCTAGAGCAGGAGAAGGTTTGCCCTTGTCTCTGCTTGAGAGGCCCATGAGCATTTGGCGGCCCACTGTGTGTGACAGGGTGCTGGACTAGATGAGTTGTGGCCTGATCCAGCAGGGCTCCTAGAATCATAGAATCATAGAATGGTAGAGTTGGAGGGGACCTCCTGGGTCATCGAGTCCAACCCCCTGCTCAAGGCAGGATCTCCTAAACCATCTCAGACAGATGGCTGTCCAGTCTCTGCTTGAAGACCTCCATGTTCTTATGAAACATGATAACCCCTTTGACTGGACCAGGACTTCCAGGTCAGGTTTCCATTTAGAGCCTTTGGGAAAGACCTAAATTGATGGCTAGGGCTTGCTTTTTGGTAGCTACATCCCTAGAGAGGGACCTGCTAATGCTTCCTCACCCATAAATAAACAGAAGAACAGTGTTCTTTAAAAAAAATCTCAGCAGGGCTGAATTATCCAATGAGAACCCTGATCCACTAGGAGGGAAACTGGCAGTCACAAACTGTATGGCCAGAATATGAAGAACCATATGGTCGCCTTGTTTGAAACCACAGCACGTTTGTCCCAAAACACATTTCCCTAAATGTGCCTTCACTCGAGTCAGTAAATTAGAAAGTTGCACAACAGAAGCACAAGCAAGAATGGAAACATCACAGATTTTTTTTCCTTTTAAACTAAGAATGCAATGTACTTTCTTTGGACTGTATGTGGTAGAACATCTCATAAAGTGGTGTCGTAGAATGCACTTTTCAGTATTATCACATCTAGTGAATGGTGATTCCTTTTCTCAAAACACATGTACTTAGAGAAAGACAAAAGGGCACAACCTGGAGATTTATTCAGTGCATCCAAAATTCCCTTCTGGATAGGGCAAAAAAATTCAGTTAAACTGAGGGTTTTTTAATGTATTTTTTCAGAGTGGTCCTCCATCATATTGCTTCAGAGTGGGTTTTCACAGATGTAGGGTGAATTCACATTTAGCATTGTGGAGAACTCAGGAAGCTGTGCTGCATACACCATCTGCACTTCCTAGACCCTGGTCACACAGGTAATTTAGGTCGGCCTCAGATTCTCTTCAGGTTGTGTTACTCCCATTATTTTTATTTAATTCGTTTTCCAAGCCGGCCTACCCCCATTAGATCATCTTAACCAGAGTCCTCATTTTTACAGGACTTAGCCCATCCTGGCATGCCAGGACATCTTCACTTTTCAGTGTGAATGGGGGGGGGGGCTAAAGGAGGCTGAACCATGATGTGGTGGGTGAGCTCCAGTCTTTCGTTTTGGCCAGTGTCCAGAGGAGGGTGGCACACACAGAGTTCATAAGGCACCTCCCTTTCTCTCCTTAGTTTATGTGTATGATTCCTCTATCTAGCATTTTATTGCAAATTTTATTGTTGTTGTTGTTGTTAATATGATTATTTTAAAAATTAATTGCACAGAGAAGAAAAGCACATACAAAAGGAAGGGGTGTGTGGAGGTGGGGGAGCAGGCTTAAAAAAGAACCACAAACACAACTTGAGTGACAGAACAGCATCCAATTGGAAAGGAGGTAGATTTGAAACAGCACAAGGGGTGGATAGCCAAGAGTTCTGAGGAGAAGGCTCAGTTCCATCTTGGAGAAAGGTGTGAACAATGTGGCCCAAAGTGAGAACAGCATGAGGACAATCTATAATGATCTAGATGTTGGACTTGTGTGACTGGGGCCCTGGAATGTGTAGCTGTAGAGCCAACTACTCCATATGTACAGTCCATGCCTCCAGGTGCAGCCTTCTTCTCACCTCTCCCTGCCACAGGAGGTTCAAAGGGAGCAAGAGGGGGCGCAATACAAGCATAGCTAGCACTATGTTGCTCCACCACCGTGGCAACAGCACCACACAGGCACATTGGTGCTGTTGCCAGGGTGCTGTGATTGTCTCCATAACAGTGGTGATTCACACCTCACCAGCTGGTGAGGTTATGGAGAGAGCCGGCATCCAAAATGTGGACTCTGGAACTCTCCTCCATCTTCACTTCCTGGAGAGGTTCTCCCCAGGAAGCAAAGGTGAGAAAAGGCTCACTGTTGTTTTTACCATGTAAAGGCTCCTGGTTCATATGTATGCTGGGCAGATATAGTTCCTTTTGCCATATAAAGGCTACCAATTCCTCTTTATTATGGACAGGTAACCATGGACTGATAACTATGTAGACCATTGGGGCAAGGATCCTGAGGTGGGTGGGTGGGTAGTAGTGGAGGGGTGACCTTTTCCTAGGTCAAGGAGATTCATGTAGGTTCAGCATGGTGTGGCACTGCAGTGGCAATGGTGGCAGTGTTGGATATTGGGTGTTATCATCAGTAATGGGCATTATTGGTTAGCATTGTTGGTGGAGTCAAGGTGGCAGGATCATGCCTTTCCTTGCTGATTGCTCTTCACATTGTTGCTTGGTTGGACAGCAACCCTCTGTCTGGGTCTGTTTGTGGCTGAAATTGGTTCAGTTCTGGGTAGGGACATGCATGAATATTCATAGCATTCATTATTTGTACAAATTCAGACATTTGTACATGGATCAAATGTTACTATATTCACATACTAACACTTACAAATATGAATGTTTCTGGCTATTCATATGAATAGTTCGGACATTCATTAGATTGGGGGTATGGGAAAATGGAGCACTGGTCAAATCCACAATGGATCCAGATTGCATTCGACATGGATCGACAGCGGATTAAAAGTGGATTCATGTCAGAATTGATATTTTCAGAGCACAGGTATGTTACAGATATATATTTGTTCGTATTGGATACGTTTCCAATTTGTATTCATTCATATCTGATATGTATTGAATATTCGTACAAATACATACAAATAGATTAGTATCGAATAGAATTTTGCCAAAATTTATGGATTTTGAAATATTCAATTCATTATGAATTGAATGTAAAAAATGTATCCCTAGTTCTGGGATTCTCTGGTTGCAGAATTGTCCCATTGGAGGTAGGAAATTTCTTGAGAAAACCAGAAATGCGCTTTGGTGCTTGCTCTCTGAAGGCTGAAGACAGCCTCCATCCTTAAATGTAAGGTGTGACTGGGCCATAAAGTTAATATATTGTAAATATGACATGTTATTACAACACACACACCATTTGATTCTTACAGAAATGTAACCTTTTCTTTTAACCTCAATATATATGAGATATTGAAATCAATAGGGTTATGATAGTTGTAATAAATAATGTTCAAGATCTAACAAATGTGCTTGCTTCACCCTTTAGTAGTTAATATTGAAATAACTAAATAATCCTATGCTTTGCTGTCCCAGTCTTGAAATGATTTTTCATTGTTCTGGAATGCTTTCCAAACACAACCCCAGTGACCGAATCATGAAAGCTCAACGTTCGTAGCTCTTGTTTTACAATGTCTTGGAACAACCCAAAAAATCAAAATCAGATAGATCAACTCAACAGAGAGAACACAAAAGATCTATCAAGGAGAAAAAAACAAAACAAAACCAAGGTCCTTCTAATATGAGAAAACTAAAGAAAGTGCCCTGATGCCAAAAAAGGGGGGAAAGATATACACCCTTATATACAAATAATAGTAAATTTACTGGTGAAAATATAATATCTTATAAAAGTTTATAACAGTATACAAAAGACAAAAAGAATGGTGTATAAAAAACAAATAATGGGGATCTAAAGCCAGACGCGTTTCGACAGGTCGTCTTCTTCAGTGGCTTTTTACGATCATCCCAAATGGTGATGACTTCTTTCATCTCTATATGGTTATACAAAGTAAAATTAGACAAAGTAAAATTAGACAGCATGCTCTACAAAACCAAACTCTCAAGAAATCAAACAATTCACATATACATATACCATTTCCCAAAACGGACATGAAATAAACAATACTTACATGCCGCAATGGGCTATAACAAATACACCAAACGTACAAGTATTTTTAAAAAAGGCAACTAGAAAACAAATATAAAATACAAATATTACATAGGATTCAGTAACAAGTAATACATCAATAAAAACAAAAATTATAACAAATGTATACAGAAATACTCACATAAGAAGATTCTCTGAGTTAAAACAGTATAATACTATCTTTCTTTAGAACTATAATAAGATAATGAGACAAAACTCTAGGGGCTAAAATATATACAGGGCAAATCTTGTGGGACTGTCATAGTCCTGATTCTGCAGATACTCACGGACCATCTGATACAGAGAAGATGGCAGCTTAAATAAACCAATGTCTTGGTACATGTTTAACAAAGATGAAACTGGGATTGGAAGTAAATATTCGAAATTTATATTTTAGAAGTGCAGTTGAACTAGGGACATTTTCTGTAAGAAGCAGTATAGTTTTGTACCATAGTATATCCATGTATCTGTTGCCTTTAGAGAACTATAAAGTGAAAGCCAGCCTTTAAGCATTTTATTCTCTTTTGTATGAGACATGTTTATATTGCCCTATTTTAAAAATCCCAAGGCACTTTGTGGTAACAAAATGTTAACTAAACAAAGCCATAGTGCTAAAATATATAATGTTATTAAGAATTACAGTAAAATAAATACCACATTGCATCAAACAGAAATTCTGTCAAGGTCCAGCAGGTGTCTGTTCACACAATTCTTATTTTGTGTTAGCACTGAAATCTCAAATAAAGTTGGTGCCTGCCTAGTTTAAGGGGACTTACAAATTTATAACATGAGGCCTTCCTGCATGGACCCTTAATCTGAATTAAGAGTCTGTGTAGAACATTTCAGGACCACATAGATCCACATTTTAATGTAGATCTATGAGGCCATGCCCCCTTAGTCTTGCTCCATCTGCACAAGACAGAGCTAGATCCAGAATCATGCTCCACACGCTAACCAATGTTTACCAGAACCTACCTTAAGCATCCAGTGGTGTGACCATCCACACCTCTTCAGGTGCTCTGGGGTTATTGAAGAGCTGTGAAAGAGCTGTGAAAGTGCACTGGCACCTCAGACAACCATAGACAGAGCATCAGTGTCATGAGCATCATTAGGGCAATGGTGCTGAGGCAAGAGCAGCCGAGGAGGGCACCCCACCCCAGCCAAAATGGCGACACCAAGAGGAGGACCGGGCCCTGGATCGAATAAGGTAAGTATTTGACTGCAGGGAGAGAGAATGGCCAAAACTGACTAGCGATCCAAGTGTGAGCACTAGTCAACATTGGTTAGTCATGCTACAGTGTGTAGAAGAAAGATCCCAAGAATTGGGTGGCTTCACACTATACCGTTTTAAAGGTAAGTGCAGAAAGAAGAAGTTGGCTTTTTGTACCCCACTTTTCTCGTCCATTTAAGGGGACTCAAAGAACAGAATACCCTGTGAGGTTGGTGGGGCTGTGAGAGCTCAGAAGAGAGCTGTGACTAGCCCAACGTCACCCACCTGGCTTCATTGAGGAGAGCAGAATCAAACCCGGTATTCCCAGATAAAGGTCTGGCTCCTTAAACACTAAACCAAACTGGCTCAGGCTTACAAATGTCAGTAATAAAGGCAGCCCTCTGCACTCAGGTTTACAATCTAGTAAACATGCTAACACAATAGGGGGAATAAATACTGTACTGAGATCATGGTGAGCACTCCCCTGAACTCCCCTTGCTCCTAGCTGCCTGTCCTGGCCTTTTTTGGGAAGAGAGGCCAACAGCCACATCATTGTACCATCAAATACAATTTCTGGCCTCTTGAGGTTTTTGCCAAGTCCCTGTCATGTATCTGAACTAGGGAGGTGCATAAATGATGGTGTGTTTGTTTGTTTTGGTATTCGATTTGTTTTGAATTGAATGCAAGAAAATTGGTATTCATTCAGATAGATCTCCTTCCAATGTATTAGGATTTGGATATGAATGTCCAATCCCGTATGAATGCACATGAATGGCATATGAATCCCATACGAAGCTTCATACAAAGAAGAAGAAGAAGAGTTGCCATTTCTACCCTGCTTTTCTCGCCCATTTAAGGGACTCAAAGCAGCTGACAAAGCTTCTATTCTTCTCCCCACAACAGAACACCCTGTGAGGTAGGTGGGCCTGTGAGAGCTCAGAAGAGTGCTGTGACTAGCCCAAGGTCACCCAGCTGGCTTCACGGGGGAGGGCAGAATCAAACCCGGTATTCCCAGATAAGAGTCTGGCTCTCTAACCACTAGACCAAACTGGCTCAAGAAGCTTCATACAGATATATCAAAACATTCTATTCAAATTCAAATGTCAATCTTCGATTTGAATTCGAATGTCAGAATTTGGCAAAATTTCTACAGATTTTGAATATTATGAATATTCATGCACATCCCTAATCTGAATAGTCAATAATTGGGAGGCACCAGGTGCATCAAACTGTCATCTTCTTTTGTTCAGCAAAACAGAGTGTTATGGTGGGAAAGGAAAGTACTTTGGGGGACTCCAGTTTTTATTTGGAGAATTGTCCATTTATAAGTATTCTCTATTTCCTGTCCTTTGGTCAGTTATAAATCCAGGGCAGAACATGTGCTCTCTTCCATGACTAATGAGTTTATTCAAGAGCCTGTGTTGAGATACTTTATCAAAAGCCTTCTGAAATTCCAGATAGACAACATCAACTGGATTGCCTTTATCCATATGTTTCTTGTCACCCAAAGTATTCCAGCATGGTTTTCCTTTGCAGAAGCCATGCTGATTTTCCTTCAGCAATGCCTGTTCTTCTGTGTGTGAACTAATTGTATCTTTAATGATGGTTTCTGTCATGTTCCTGAAAGTGATGTTAAGCTGACCGGCCTGTGATTTCCTGGATCACTCTGCCTGAATCCTTTTTTGAAAGTTGGTGTTACATTTGCTACCTTCCAGTCTTCCAGAACAGAGCCTAATCTTATGAAACGATTACATATTTTAGCAAGAAACTCAGAAATTTCACATTTGAGTTCTTTCAGTACTCTTGGATTAATGCCATCTGGTCCCGGTGGTTTGTTAGTACTTAGTTTATTAAGACATAAGAGGACCTCCTCCCTGGATATCTCTATCTAGGTTAATTCTGACTTCTCCCCTGAAATGTTTGGCTCAGCTACAGGCTTATGTCCTCTGACTTCCTCAGTGAAAACAGAAGCAAAAAAATTCATGTAGCCTCTCTGCAATTTTCATGTCCTCCTCAATTGACGCTTTATGTCTATTATCAAGTAACGGTCAACTACTTTTCTGATTGATTCCTATGTTTGATCTATTTAGAAAAGATTCTGTCTTTTGGCTAGAAGTTCAGGTATTTCACATTTGAATTCTTTAAGAACTCTTGGATGTTTTAATTTAGGGTGTTTCCATACAGGCCCTTAAACCACATATAAGCACACATTAGACACACATACAGACAACATATAAACTTACCTTCTGGTCTGGAGGCCAGATCTGGGCCCCTTTTTGGTGGTGCTTCTGCACATTGGCAGGCAAGACCCTTTCTTAATTGGGTCTTGCTGCTGAAAGATCCAGCCTTTGGGAAGACCTGAAAAATTAGGTCTTCATTCAGCCCTTCACCTCAATCTGTTTTGGAAGCGGGCCACTTCTGCACATGGAGAGGTGAAGTCCAGATATCCCGGCGGCCGCCACCTTGGGGAGGGCAGAAGCAGGCTGGTTTGCCTCCTTCTGCCCTCCCCAGGGCGCCACATGTTGCCAGAAATATATGGTGACTGGCAGCTGCATGCTCCAGTCCGGCAACTCTGGGGGTGGTGTTGGCAGCGTGGGAATCTGTCTGCCTTCGGTCCCAATCCGGCCTCACCACAGACACACAGGGCCTCCAAGGATCTGTCCCTATTTGGAACAGATCCTCAGAAGAATGAACGACCAAAAAATGGATCTTTTTAGATCCGTTTTTCAGCGGCAGGTGCAGAAGCACCCTTAGTCTGTCCAGTCAAGTGAGGACTTCGTCCTTGGTTACAGGAATCCAATTTAATTCTTTTGACTCCATTCCTCAGAAAAATATGCTTAGTCATGGGTGTATGAAAACTGAGGTAAAGAGTTCATTTAGCCTTTTTGGAATCTCCATATCCTCTTCAGTTTCCCCTTTTTTTATCAATTGTAATTTAATGGTCCTACTGCTTTCTACCTTCCTACTAAATTGCTTGGGATAGAGAACAATATCCATTATGAGCTATTTTAGGTTGAAAGGCAGTGAGCCTTTTTGCCCTCGACCAATCAAGAGGTCCGTACACACTCTGGGACACTCTGTTTCCATGCTGCAGCACTGCTTCTATCCCAGAGTGGCCCAGAATATTCACAGCCATCCCAATCTTCTAAAGCTGCATTTTCCCAGTGAACTTCCAGGTGCAGCATTTGCACTACTTCCTTGTGCAAGCACTGCGTGGGGGTGGAGAGATGCAGTTGTGGTTGTGCAATTGTGCACTGTGTCGCTATCTCCATAGCAATGGTCTGGTGCATGCTGGAAATTACAGTGCCCATTATTATTGTGATGTGGATGGTCCTGGCTGGACCCTCCACACTGCAACAGCCCTGCAGGAAAGTTCAGGGCCACGGTCCCTGAACTTAACTTCCATGAAATACAATCCCATGAAAGTTAACTGCAAAAAATATTTATGATTGGTTGTCTTAAAGTTATGGGATCATCTGATTTGAGGACAGCACTCCCAGGGACAGGAAGAGAAAGGACTAGGAGTATGCACAAATATTCAAAACATTCAGAATTTGATCAAATTCAATTGAATCCGGACATTTGAATTCGAATCAAATTCAAACATTTGAATTTGAATCTAATGTCTCTAAATTTGAATTTAACATTCAAACAAATTTTTAAATCTTTGGAATCATTCATACGAATTATCCAGACATTCATATCTGTACAGATATGCATGCATTACATACGTATCTGTATGCATCTTATTCGTATCAGTACACATTTGTACAGATATATATGGGATGAAAACTGGATGCATATGAGATAAAAACGGGATGTGTACGGATGCGTATGGATCTATGCAGACACATACGAATGTTGTCAACATTTGTATCTTCAAATATTAATTGAAAATTCATAAGAATAGATTTGAATGTATTTGAATTGAATCGAATGTGAATACATTTCAATTTTAAACATTTGAATCTATTCACATCTTTGGATATTCAATTTGAATCAAATCCTGAAAATTGTATTTGTGCATACCCTTAGAAAGGACACTGAAGAATATTACAGAATTTCACCTTTACATGTTTTGAGATTTCAATGCATCTGGAATACCATTGGCCAAACAATTCCCCTCCCACTGAAATGTATATTTCAAGGTGAAAATTCAAAACTAAAACAATGTGACTCTGTGGCCCAGTTTTTCCTCTGTTTGCTACTGGTCTTCCTGCACATATTTATTAGCCATAATCCTCGCTTGTGAAATTCACCTTTTTGGAGCCTCTGGCTGTAATTGGTTCGTGACACCTTTCTACCCCTGCATCCCATTCATTCTTCATAATTAAAACCAAGGAAAACAGATGGAGTGAATAATTATAATCAGAGCTTCCTTTTAAATTTTACATCTGAGAAACCTTTTTCATAGACGAGAGCCTTATAAGAAGGGCAGTGCTGTGCATTTTGTCTCTCATGAATATTTAGGACGAGCGGAAGGCCATTAAAAATTTTTTTCTGACGGTTCAGGTGCCATGTTCCAGCAACTGTGATGCTAAGCTTACAAGAGATTTATCCTTTCTCTTCTGTCGCTCTGTTTGAAAATGTCTGCAGACGCTAATATCAATCGTGTTCACAGTCTCCTTTCCAGAAACCACCGCACATCACTGTAAGATTCCAGGACTGCCTTGGAAGGTTGCGCCCCCCTCTGGTCTCCTTGAAATGGTTGTCATGGCCCAGGGAAACTTCCTGGCACAATCTTGCAAAGTGACACTACAAGGCCTGGATGACTTCCAACCAACGGGGAGTCAGAGCCAAGAAATGCCAATATGGATAATGCAAACAAGGGGGATTTGGGGCACATTTCGATTCCACCATCTGATTTAATTGACAGAATAAATGCACCTGTCATCGGGTAATATTCTTGTGATTAGTTTTGGCTGCCGAGATGAGGAGACGTTAAAGGAATGTCAGAACAACCTGTTCCAAGAGGCTTCGACAGAGGCAATTTCAAGCTCAGGAAGGTCAGCAAGCGTGGAACTCGTTACCAGAGGGGGAGGCTCTGCTTCCAATTTACCTCAAGGGCCACGGTAGCAAGCAACTTGCCGTCCTGTTTTCTTACAGTAAAGTTGCAGTATACCCGGATCAAAGCACCGTTTCGTGCAGCATGCTTTTGCTTTTACATGGCTGGTGAAACATGTGGGTTTTGCTTTCATTGGGGGCCTGTTTGCTCTTTGCTCACTGGAATAATATTACATTACTATTAGGCGTGTGCACGAATGCAATTTTCAACATTTGATTCATAACGAATTGAATATTCAACAATCTGAATATTCAATATATGAATAAAGAAAAGCAAATGTCTGGACGTTCGAACCTATACAAATACATAATAATAGGAATGTTGTACGAATCCATACTCATCCCGTTTTCATCCCACATGCATCCCGTTTTCATCCCATACGTATCCATATGTATGCACATGGATATGCACAAGATACCGTACATAAAGATGCATACATATCCATACACACACGAATCTCTGAATTATTCATACGAATAGCTCAAAATATTCATATTTACACAAATATTTAGATATGAAGGTCTGGACATTCGATTTATATATGAATGTCCAAATTCATCCAAATTTGTACAAATGATGAATATTTTGAAAATTCATGCACATCCCTAATTACTATTACTATTTGATGTTTGTCAGTTTTGCAATTAGTATGAATTTTGAAGCTTCGAACATCTGCATTTGAATCCAATATTGGCTATATTCCAAGACTGACATTCACATGTAAAGTGAATGTTTTCGTGCTTTCATTCGAAGATTCATTATATTGTGGAACTAGAGAAGGTGCAGAGAAGGGCAACCAGAATGATTAAGGGTCTGGAACACCTCCCTTACGAAACCAGGCTGCAACGTCTAGGCCTTTTCAGTCTGGAGAGACGGCGTTTGAGAGGGGACCTGATTGAAGTATATAAAATTATGCACGGCATAGAAAAGGTGGATAGAGAAAATTTCTTTTCTCTATCGCACAACACTAGAACCAGGGGGCACTCTATGAAGCTGGTGGGTAGGAGAATAACGTCTGACAGGGGGAAGTATTTCTTCACTCAGAGGGTCATCAGCTTAAATGTGCTGCCGGAAGAGGTGGTGACAGCTACCAGTCTAAATGGCTTCAAGGAAGGGTTAGACAAATTTATGGATGACCGATGTATCAATGGCTACTAGAATGAATGCCTAGGTGCATCTTTCAGGCTAGGGGGTGGGGGGAAGCAGGACGCTTCTAAGGCCATTTGCTGGGATTTGAGAGCAGGCAAAGGTTCATCCTTGTCTCTGCTTGAGATGCCCATGAGCGTTTGGTGGGCCACTGTGTGCGACGGGATGGTGGACTAGATGGGCTGTGGCCTGATCCAGCCAGGCTTCTCTTATGTTCTTATGTTCTTATATTTGCAAATGTGAGGATGTGGCAAAGCTGCTACCCATTGACCTCTGGACTGGCTTCAGAGTGCAACTGGCAGCAGGATTTGAACTGAACTTGAAAAGCATTCAAACAGAATTTGAATCCCAGGACATTCCAAGTGGCTCCATTTGCATGATTGCAGATTTCCTTCACATTCGCTGCACCGCAAAGAGAATGGAGGGGGGGGGTCATGCACAGCTGTAGTGTTCAGGATTTTGGGGCTTCATCTGTTTGACAACAATTCCTGTGGCCTGCAGAGGCGTTAAGTGGGAGGCAAAATTCAAAGCCTGCTGAATATTCCCTCTTGAGCAGAATTATTACAGAAAGATGAACTCTGATGTGGATCCCCTAGTGGCAAACCTACCTGTTACCAAAGGTTGGATGTTGATGATAGTAAAACCAGCTTTTGTTGTATTATTCAGGATAGTAAAAATTGAAAGAGATTGTGAAGAGCTCCAGAGGGATCTCTTGGCATTGGGTGAGTGGGCAACCAATGGTGAATGTGCTTTAATTTTAATAAGTGCAAAGTAATGCACATTGGGGCCAAATATCCTAATTATGTTGATAAACTGATGAGGGCTGAGCTTTCTGCAACACACCAGGAAAGGGATCTGGAGGTTCTCGTGGACAGCTCAATGAAGGTGTCAACCCAGTGTGCCGGTGCAGCAAAAACAGTCAATTCAATGCTAGGAATAATTGGGAAGGGAATAGAAAACAAGTCAGCAAGTGTCATTTTGCCTCTTTATGGTGAGGCCAAATTTGGAATATTGCATGCAGTTCTGGTCACCACACCTCAAAAGGCATATTGCAGAACTGGAAAAGGTGCAGAAAAGGGCAACCAGAATGATTAAGGGACTGAAACACCTCCCTTATGAAACCAGGCTGCAATGTCTAGGCCTCTTCAGCCTTGAAAGATGTTGCTTATGAAGAGACCTGATTGAAGTATATAAAATCATGCATGGTATAGAAAAGGTGGATAGGAAATATTTCTTTTCTCTATCGCACACACTAGAACCAGCGGGCACTCTATGAACCTGATGGGTAGGAGAGTCAGATCAGACAAGGGGAAGTGTTTCTTCACTCAGAGGGTCACTCTGCTAGGATGCATCATCTGCTTTACATAGCGAATGATCCTGGACTGTTTGATTTTGACTTCCAGATGGAGAAGCACCTTTAATCCAGAGGAAGGAGGTACACCGTGCATGCTTCTGTGTTCAGGACTATATGGAAGTGATTTTGACAGCATGCCAAAGTGTGCCCTGAAATACTGCCGTCAGAGGCTCACAAGCCTAGGTATGTATTTTCCTAGCCATCGGAGTCCTCAGAAACTGACCTTGAAGCCATGGTGAGGCAGTGTGGGTTGATCAGAATCAGCACTGGATGTGCACAAATGCTTTTTTGGTTTGATTCATATTGAATCGAAAGCAAGAAAATTTGTATTCATTTGAATAGATCCCCTTCCTATGTGGTCGGATTTGAATTTGATATGAATGTTCGATACAAATTTGACACGATTGTTCAATATGAATCTCATATGAATTCCCTAGGTGCCCCCTATGTATCCACTCTGAACGTGTCAAATCCAACCTGAATCCACTTTGAATCCACTCTCAATCCTCTTTGAATCCATTCTGGATCCATTGCAGATGCGATTAGCCTGATTGCTTTCCCATCTCCCAGGTTCATGAATGTAACAAAGCTTTGTACAAATGTTATATAGCATTTGATTTGAATTCAAATGTCAGTCTTCGAATGAATCAACCTTTGATTAGAATTTGAATGTTCGAATTAGGACAAATTCATATTAATTTTGAAAGTTATGAATATTTGTTCACATCCCAAGGCTGAGACCTTCAGGGATGCAGTAGGGGCAGCCCACTCTGCAATGGTTAGTTCTCCAACTGTCTTGGAGAGTGGAAGGGTGTGTTCAGACATGTCTTTTTTCAGTCATCCCTTTAAGAAAAAGCATCTCTTCTGTAGACACACAAAAAATGCCTAAACAGTGAAAGGAATAAGCCTATCTCCTTTTTCCTCACTTCAATGTTCTTTACTTCCAATGAATGCTTATTACTGATTGGGCACTTCTCTGCCTGGCTTCCATGGCCTTGCCTGGTCATTTGTCTGAAGTGGCTGTTTCCATGCTGTTTTTGTTGGCATTTCTCCTTTCTGTGCTTATGTAGATTCTGTCCAATTTGACTTAAAGAAAGAGTTGTCCTTGGTGTTATTAAACCCTGACTGACAAAGGGGTGCCCATTCTCAGGCTTTGAGGTAACGTAAGACAAATTTAGGGAGAAAATGCCTGTCCTTACAGCCTCAAATTCAACTGTACCTAAGGTCTTATAGATGGACAACATCAGACTGAGAAAGAGAGATAGGCTGCTTCCACACTTACCTATATAAATCTGGATCTACCTCAACCAAATTTAGTAAACCCGGTTTAGAATACATCCAGATTTACTAAATCCAGATGCAGGGTAGATCCAGATTTACAGAGGTAGATTCATATCTAATAGATATGGATCTACCCCCCCCCCTTGTCCTTCCGCACATGTTGTGGAAGGACGACTTAGATATGGATTTGGGTGGGTGCTGTGCGGACGCACAGCACCTGCCTCACATCCGTGTCTTGGGGGCCCTCCCCCAACTCACCATGATTGGCTCTGCTGGAGCCAAGCATGGCAAGCCGGGGGACTCTGTTGTCGGGGCTCCCCCTCACCCCAGAAGTGGTGGATCGCTGCTTCTGGAGCTAGGGGGAGCTTTTCCAAACCCCTCCCTAGCCCCCCCAGGGGAGAGCCTGAGTAATCCCATTACCTCTTTGGCATCACCCCGATCCTGCCCGGGGAATCCCAGGAGGCTGAGCACCTGCATGCTGCACGCTCCTGACTGACCAGGGCTGCTTCTGGCAGCACCTGCATCAGGAGGCTTTCTGCGCAAGCATGCTGCCCTGGCCAGTTGGCGCGCCTGTGCAGAGAGCCTCCTGACGGATGCTTTTTCACAGTGAAACATCCTTTAAGGCCACATTATATGTGGTGTTTTTTAAACACCCATTAAGCACACATTAGAGACAGATAGGTGCGGATGCGGACGCCCCTATCTGTCTCTAATGGGTACTGCTGTACGGACAAGGTCTACCCATTCCGTTCTTAACTGGTGCCGCTGTGTGAACGCGGTGTTACTGTGCGGATGCTCCGTACTAAAAGTGGCTTAAAAAGGTGCCGCTGTGCATATGCATGCTTCCACATGTGTCCTTAATGGGTGTTTAAGGGCATGTGCAGAAGCACCCATAGGCTCCCTTAGTTGGACCCCTTCCTTCGCTGAAGGAGTTAGTCATGTTTAGCCTGCAGAACAGAAGACTGAACTGAAGAGGTGTCACACTACAGAGGGATTAGCTGTATTTTCACTTGCACAAAGAAGGAAGCTCTGGAGAAGCAACAGAATGGAATTGCAAGGAAATAGATACAGATTAGGGCCATAGGGCAGTAAGGGCAATCAGTCAAGGGAATAGGATACAACACAGGAGGTAGTAAGCTCTCCTTCCCTGGAGGTCTTCAAGCAGAACTGGACAGCCATCTGTCTTAGATGGATTAGTGAATCCTGAATTAACCAGGGGCTTGGACTCCATGACCCTGGAGGTCCCTTTCAGCTCTATGATTCTTTGAGTCTATGGTGCACTCATATTCTCTTGCACCAAGAATAACCTTTCAGGGGAGTATTAGAAAGACTCTCCCCTTTGGGAATTTTTGGTCAGCCTTTTGGCAGTTATACTGTGACTTAGCTTATCTTTTCTGATAGGAAGGCAGGAGGGAAGTTTATTTTATATTGTGTTTTAGGTATGCTTTAACTGTTATAAATTTAACTTTTCACAATAGTAACCCACCCTTGGGACCCTCAGGCATGATATAAACAAACAAATAAATAATTTTTTCTCACTAAAGATGTTGGGGGCAGAAAGATATTTCCTTTTTATTCTTGAGAACAGCATGGGATACATGAAGATCTGGGTTTTAAGTTTTATTTTCTTCACACAAGACTAGAAAAGGCAAGTGAACCAACCTTTCCTTCTTGAGAAATAAATCAAGGAGAAGAATGTGATAATGTATTTTTTTTAAAAAAAAATCAGAAACCCACTTTAATTCAAAGAGTTATGTGTTGGCTTTCAGCTTGGGTTTTAATCTCATTGTGCATATATTCAGCATGAGTCCATTATCTGCCATTTGTTATACATCTGTCCCATTGCATCATTAAACCTAAAGCAAGCATGGGAAGATGCAGCATGAGATTTATCAATGAGAATGTTGTTTCCCATTTCTAGTGTATATACAAGCCATTACAGAACTCACTGGTGCGTGCTTGGAAGCGGTATGTATTACTGTAGATATCAGTAGATAACTATTTATAATTAATCCTGGTGGAATAAATGAAGACGTAGCAAAGACAAGTTAGTGGTGGGAGAAAGCAATTAATCAGGTTTCTCTGTTTCCATGGAAGTTGAAGCATTTGGCTTGGTTAGATCAGGTTCAAGACATAGATCTTCATGGAGCAGAATCCATGATAGCATTGGCAGGATCTGCTGTGGAAACAAAAGAACTTTTTTTTTTCCTGCAGGGGAGAATTACACATCTACGGTTATCCCAGCCGGATCTTAAGGCCAATAGGTTGGTGTAAGGAATTGCTCAGAGGCAGATTGCAATTGACTAGCATGTGTTACCCAGGCGAGAGGGGAAAGGAAGGCGTTCCGAAGCAGGAAAACAATGCAAATTGGCAATCCTTATTAAAAGAAACAAAAATAGTAAAAGCACTTTTATTCCACAGGTAGGTACAACTTTAAAAGGCAAACGGCCAGGCTTTTTATCAATGAACAGTACAAAAAAAGAGAAAAAGGCAAAACAGAACTGCAGGGCTGTTGAATTGTAAGCAGCCGTAGGCAGGTGGGCTCTCTCTCAATGAAGCAGTACAGAAAGGAAAAAGTGACAGGAGCCAAAATGGTTTTACCTCAAGCCTGAATGGCAAAACTCCTTCTAGCATATGTGTGAATGTCCAATGCAAAGCTAGAAACATATCCCTGGCATTCCCTAAACTAAAATCCTAGCACTAAGGAGAAAATAACAAATAAACAAGGACAATTCCGACTATCTGAGTCTTCTCCACAAAAAGGTTTTGGTAGGCTAGGAAAAAAGATGGGAAGATGAGAAGGGTTGTCACTCTCAGAGGACCTCTGCCCCTATCGCAGTGTCCAGAGACTCAAAAGCCAAACAGAGGCAACCGGAAGATGGAACTCTCCGCAATTCTCATTTCCCAAATGTACAGTTCTTTGCCGGGTAACAGAGAGTATGAAAGCTCAGGGGCTTTAACAGTAGAGCCAAGGAGGCCATCACCACATACCTTTGGACATATCCACAGCACAAGGCTGAGAATGGACAATGCTGAATGCAAAAGAGATCCTAAGATTTAGAACAGGTGTGCAGCCAAGGGTGCCCTATAGCTAGAAATTTGGGCAAGAGGAATCCCTCTTTGGACCTATCTGCACTGGATCTTATTCCAGATTATAAGTAGGGATCTGCCATCTGTATGCTTTTTGATGTTGATCAACCAGTTGCCAATAGCCTCTGCCAGCTTATGACCAATTCTTCTACTTCCTACTACCACCAAGAGAAAAAGTGGACAAAAGCTTAGGAGAATATATATAAACTATCAAAAAGAGAATAAGGAATCTAACTTTCTCCTATTCTTAAACCCTTTCCCACCCTATTTAGTTGGGAAGATGCTACCTAATAATAGAAAGATCTGTCAAGGTCACAGTGCCTTTTGTACCTCCTCTTCTCCTATATCTTATTTTATACATCCTGCAACTAGACATAAGTGGTGAACTTCTTCACACTAGGAGCTGAATGTAGGACAGGAAAATTGACATAAGAAAATGTAGGTTTTAGCACAAGAGATTATGATGGTGATCTGAAATCTATATGGTGAGGGGGGAATGTATTGGCAAATGATGTCGCTTTGCTTAGCATGGTCAATAAAAGGGCCTCATAGTTATATTTTGTGGTCAGCTTGTATTACTAGAAACAAGTTTCACAGAGCTTATGTTTCTAGGGTACAATTGAGGCCACAGTCGGGGCTGTAGTTACTGAGACAGCCAAAAAGGACTCACGACAAGTGGTTTCTAAATTTCCTACACTTAAATGTTTCTCTCATTCCTTAAACAAACTTTAAAGGTCACCTCATACGTTACATAATTCTGAGAAGGATCTGAGGCCTCTAGGTGAGCCAGTTTGGTCTAGTGGTTAGGGAACAGGACTCTGTCCTCCCCCATGAAGCCAGCTGGGTGACCTTGGGCTAGTCACAGCTCTCTTCTGAGCTCTCACAGCCCCACCTACCCCACAAGGTGTCTTTTGTGAGGAGAAGAATAGAAAAGCTTTGTCAGGTCGCTTTGAGTCTCCTTAAATGGATGAGAAAAGTGGGGTAGAAAAGCCAGCTCTTCTTCTTCTTCTGGATACTTCACTAGAAAACAATAATGCAGGGCGTCGCCTCCCTGGGATTATCACTTCTAGCTAGACAGTGCTGGTTTTTGTGTTGTGTACTATATCTGGGTATTCAGATAGTGCCGAATATCTGGAAGTGTGTGTCCCCACCAAAACACATTTGTGGTAGTCTCTTTCGGCCTCCACACATGTGCAGAGGACATAGCTACAATGACCCCTCTGTCTCCAAGGTAAGAGAAAGTGCCATTGCTGGAAAACCCATGACCAGCACTGAATTTTTCAAGAAACAGTTTTTACCACTTTTTAGGGGGAATATAGTGAGAGTTTAGTGGGATTGCCACAGATACGTCTGGCAAACCTACCATAGCGACACCATAATGGTGCTGTATTTCCCTCATCGGATGGGTTTTGCTATATAGCTGGTTGACCACTGTGGGGATAAATTGGTGTCTGGTGTACCTCCACAAGAAGTCTATTCCACAGCCAGGGGACACAGTCTCTTGATCCGCTGAGGGTAATAGAACTACAAGAAAGCCCTCTTCTTGTGATCTCAAGGCTCAGGCAGGTCTATATGGGAGAAGATGCTCCTTCAAATATCTGAGACACAAACCCTTCAAGGTTTTATATGAGTAGATCCCCATTGGATTGGACCCAGGGCCCATCTAGTCTAGTGTGGTGATGTTCATGAATTCCCCCCCCCCTCTTCACATTGAAGTGAATGCAAAGAAAATTCACATTCATGTGAATGGGGCAACTGCTATTCGAATTCACTTTGAATCCCTGCCACCAGTTGTGCTTCTGATAGGCATGTGCATGGATATCCATAACATTAAAAATTAGTATGAATTTGGCCAAATTCAGACATTCAAATTCAAGCGGAATGTTTTGATATATTCGTATGAAGCTTTGTATGGGGGCACCACAGACGTTTTATATAAATGACTTTATTTTAACATGTCTGTTTTTAAATGCTGTTACCTGCCCTGGGAGCTTAGGGTATAGGGTGGGATAGAAATGTAAGTATAAATAAATAAATAAATAAATAAATAAATAAATAAATAAATAAATAAATAAATAAATAAATAAATAAATAAATATGGGACTAGTATGGAATTTGTATGGGATTTGTATGAGATCTGTATGGGATTGAACATTTTGTACCAAATTTGAATTATTTGAATGAATAATAATTTTCATTGAATATTACTAATATTGAATAATAATAATAATAATAATAATAATAATAATAATAATAATAATAATAATAATAATAATAATAATAATAATAATAATAATAATAATAATAATAATAATAAAATATTCAGTGAATACTACATTTGAAGTGGATCTATTTGAATGAATACTAATTTTCTTGCATTAGATTCACTACAAATCAAATACGAAAAAAAAATGTGCACATCCGTAGCCTCTGAATCTCCCCTGAATCTGTTCTGAATCTGCTATGAATCTGTTCCAGAGGTGACTGGGCAGCTGCTCCTCAACTTCCTGAATGTAACAAAGCTTCAGAATAATGCACAAAAGCGTTCACTTTGCATACAAAATGTCGATCTTCGAATATAGCCAATACTGAAATTTCAATGTGAATGAAGCTCCAAAATTCATACAAATTTCGAGGCTGACAGATATTTTTCACTGATCCCTAGTCTAGTGATCTACTTTGACAGTGGCCAGCTAACTGCACAAAGAACCTCATCAGCGGGACTGGGACAGGAACAGGAACATACAACTTGCTCTGCTTGGAGTCTCTCAGCTATTGGCCTTCAAAGGCATCCATTTTCTACTGCCATATGAGCTGATAGCCATTGATCTAAACCTTTCTTGAATTGATCTAAACCTTTCTTGAAATCTTCCAAGCTGGTAGCCAAAGCCACGTCTTGTGGTAAGGTAAGGCATAGTAGCGCTTGGCACTTGGAAATGCCTGGAAATGCCAGTTGTGGTTTTGCCAAGCTGGCTGAAAGTATACCTCAAACCAGGGTGATCAAAAAGAGCTATGCTATTCATGGGAGACTAAAAATAAGAAATATACACATGAGGTTTCTAGTGCGCCTTTGGGGTGCTTCGGCACATGCCTAAATAAATCTGGATTTGCCTCAACCAGATTTAGTAAAACCAGATGCCCGGAAGATCTAATAGATCTACCCATCCCCGTCCTTCCGCACATGCGGCGGAAGGACGGCTTTAATCCAGGTTTGAGGTGGGTGCTGTGTGTCCGCACAGCACCCACCTCAGATCCGTGCTCTGGGGCCCCTCCCCCAGCCCGCCATGCTTGGCTCCTTGGAGCTAAGCATGGCAAGCCGGGGGACCTCATTGCCGTGGCTCGCCCTTGCCCCAGCAGCAGCGTTTTCTCTGAAGCCCACCCTAGCCCACCTGGGGGGGAGCACGCAAAATCCCCTCCTTACCTGCTCGGCGTCGGCCCGATTCTGGCTGCAGGGACCCAGGATGCAGCGTGTCTGCATCCTGCGCGCCTCCTGTTTAGCACACTTTAGGTACAGATAGGTGCGGACTCACCCCACTGGAAGTGTGCTAAATAGGTCCGAGTGTGCGGACGTGCACACTCAAAAGTGTGTTAAATCCGTGTTGCTGTGCGGACACTCCTCACCGGAAGTGTCCAAAACAGCAACGCGTGTGCGGACACCCATTAAGCAATCTGTACTTAATGGGTGTTAAAGGGCCTGTGCGGAGGCACCCTTGGTGGCTCTGCTTATGAACCTCCCCGACAAGTGTCAAAACTGAGGAGCTGCCTTATAGTCTGGACTACTGGTTTTTCCTGCACAGTGAGTATAGTGCATTTTAAGATTTAACTATGAATTTATTCTGCTAGTCTGGAGACAGCCTGAAAGAAAATGAGGGAAGGGCAGTCATTCCTAGGTTTCAGAAGACAGGGAGGGAATATTATGGGTTTTATGCCTGTCCTTACAGCAACTAATTTGCCAAGAGGGCATCTCATTAAGCCTGTCTGATCGCAGCCAGAGTTTCATGTTTGCGTCCAACGTGGCACAAAGAAATGCTCCTTTCCAGTCACCATTCAAACTCCCTACCACTGTTCAGGTCTTGGGAAGTGCTCTTCACTTCTACTATCTGAGCAACTCTCCACATTTTCCAGCACAGGCTATTTTGACACCAAAGGGGTCCTATCCTTTTTAAACAACTTTCCGAGCACATTCATACCAGGTAGGAGACACTCCGGTCTGAAGATGTGAACATTGACGGAGGCTTATGCAGGCAGCCATATCCTCGGAGTACATGAGGAATCATATTCTAACCTGCCCATGCCAGTTGCCATAGTGCTGTGGGCAACAGAGCATATCGAGACTGGTGAAAATGAAGTGTGCAGTCATACATCATGACCCTTGATGTCCCCGTAGTACCACACTTCATGTCTGAGAGTTTGAGGCTCCAAGCAGAAGTTTGCAAAAGCTCCTTTCCCCAGATGTGTGTGTCAAGACTGTTGCAGGATGAGAACAGAAACATTTTATGCTCCTGCAAAATTGTCTTGGAAACTTCTTGGCTGCAGCTTCATCTCGGTCAGCTGTTGGGAAAGGGGGACATAGACTTTCAGTGCTTCAGAATGGACAGGTCCAAGGACTGGCAAACTCATTAAAGGCAGAGCCAGGTAGGCAAAATGATGCCTCCCATATAGGGATGTGCATGAATGATTTTTGAGCCAGTTTGCTCTAGTGGTTAGGGAGCCGGACTCTTATCTGGGAATAACAGGTTTGATTCCGCCCTCCCCCATGAAGCCAGATGGGTGACCTTGGGCTAGTCACAGCTCTCTTCTGGGCTCTTATGGCCCCACCTACCTCTGTTGTGGGGAGAAAAATAGAAGCTTTGTCAGCCAGTTTGAGTCTCCTTAAATGGGTGAGAAAAGCAGGGTAGAAAAGCCAACTCTTCTTCTTCTTCTCAATTTATATTGAATTGAATGCAAGAAAATTCATATTTATTCAAATATATCCCCTTTGAATGCAGTGGGATTCAAATCTTCTACGAATACACTCAAACACATATGAATCCTATACGAAGCTTCATACAAATGTATCAAAACATTCAACCTGAATTTGAATGTCAGTCTTTGAATGTGCCAACATTCAGTTTGAACACAAATGTCCAAATTTGGCCAAATCCGTATGAATTTTGACGGTTACGAATATTTGTGCACGTCTCTCCTCCCATGTATTCATGTACTCCAGTGTTCACCATCGGTTGTGACTCCTGACCATGTTGGCTGGACTTTATAGGTATTAAAGTCCAGGAACATCCATGACCTATACCCGTTTCATGCTGTACATCAGGATGGTTCAATTATGGACCTGATGATGTGGCTGAATTTATTTATTTATTATTTATATTTAACTCCCACTCTATACCTGTAGGTCTCAGGGTGGGTTACAAGTTTTAAAACAACAGATTAAAACAGTAATATCCATAAAAGCACTTAAGAAATCCTACATATTTAAAAATGTATACTAAATATTAAAATACTAATATCTACGGTGGTGGTGGTAGTGGGGGAATATAGTCACATTAGCCAAAGGCCAGGGCAAAGAGGTGCGTCTTCACTGCCTTCCTAAATGTGTACAGAGAAGGGCCATGACGCACCTTGAGGGGAGACTATTCCATAACTGGGGGCCATTACTGAAAAGGCCCTTTCCCGGGTGCCCACCTGCCTCACTACTGAGGATGGTGGGACAACCAGGAGGGCCTCGCCTCCAGATCTTGCCCATCTTGACCTTGCTATTGGGGACTGATGGAAACTGTAGTAGATGAAGCACCTTGCTATTTTACAAATAATACCCTTTCCTCGTCCCACTGTAAGGGTTCTGGCTAGAGCTTCTGCATGTCCATGTTGTTCCCTTGCCAAAGTTTAGTCCTGTTTGCTTGCATTACTAGTGTATCTTGTGTTTCCATCAATCACAGCATAGACAGCTAGGCCATGGAACTCTTATCTTGGTAATGGTACAGCTAGAGGAACCTCGAAAGCTGATGGAAGCGTGGGAACGTTTTGCTAGTTCTGCCTGTTTGAAACCCCCAAGCTTTGGCTCTTTCTGCACTTAGCTTGCTTAATTCATATTTGGTCTGTGCACAATTGGTTTATTTGGCATTCAATTCGAAACAAATTGAATGTTCAAAAATCTGTATTCGTATGAACAGAACGCATTCAAATGTGTTCGAATTCTTTGATACTAATCTATTTGTGTATATTTGTACGGGGATTCGATACGTATCTGCTAAGAACAGATACGTATCTGCTACAAATTGATACGTATCTGTATATGAAGAGAGATGTATCTGCTATGAACAGATATGTATCTGCATATGAACAGATACATATTTGATACGTTTCCCCAGCTTAATGAATGTCCAAACTATCCATACAGATGTCCGGAAACATTCGTATTCATTCAAATATTAGCATATGAATATTGTAACATTTGATTCAAGTTTGAATGTCTGAATTTGGGTGAATTCAGGCAAATTTCAAATGTTACAAATATTCGTGCACATCCCTAATCCGTATTAGCTTAATCTGTATTAGCTAATTCTGTATTAACTAGATCCATATTAGCTAGATACAGCTCAGGTACAGGCAGGGGCATCTGCGTTGCATTGCTCTTTAGCACACATGTGTTCTACATTCCACTCAATGCAGATACCTCTGCCTATGACTGATCTGGATCTAGCTAATATAGAGTAAGTGCAGAAAAGACCTGAGAGTGCTAGCATGGATGTAGACCACATTTATCTGGTCTACCGATAATCTGGATTAGTCTTACCATAGTTCCGATCCAGATCTATGCTAGTCCTGTGGAGACAATGTGTACTAAGCAGCTTCTTGACCTGGGTTGCTGTGCAGTTGACATGTCCTTAACTGCTCCTTGATCTGGGTTAACATGCAAATGCAGAAAAGACCTTTGTCTTCCATTATTGACAATAACTGGACGAACATGCTATGAACCAACTCTTGCTTCATTATTGACTTTCTTGACCCCCAGTTGTGATTCTGACATTCAGAGCACCAATTCTCCTCCAAATTATTCTGAAAAATAACAATTTCATTTCCAGCATTTTATATCAGCCCCAGTGAGAGTTGTTCAGTGACTTTTGAAGGGCCACATTTTGTGAACCGCTGCCTTAGAAGGCCTCCCGACTACCACACATAAACTACAGTAAATGAAAGTTGACTGTATGCTGTTTTTGTGTGGCTAGAATTTGGGGAAAGTTGGAGCTGATGCATTCAAGGAGATGAAATGCATTCAGTGAGGGATAATTCCAAGTGATGGCAAAGATGATTAAAATAAATATGAATTAATTTTTCAGTAAATCTTTGCTGAAATATAGTTTTGCAGTTTTGAACAAGGCTTTTACTAGGCCAGTGATGGTGAACCTTTTGAGCTCGGTGTGTCAAAATTCACAAGAAAACCTAGCTTAACTCGGGTGCTGTGTCACATGTAGAAATATCCATAATTTTGTGATATTTGTAGCTCTAGTAAAAAAGTTATATTTTTGATATATGTATTTTATTAAAAGCAAAAACAAATAATTCTTTACATTAGTGACTTTTGTTGAATTTCATTTGCTAAATCTTCAATTGAAAGTTGGTATTTTGTACACTTCAAGAACAAGCAAGCAATACATGCCCAGGTGCTAGGGTGACCATGTGTGTCACCCAAAAGGGCTTGGCGTGTCACCTGTGACACACGTGTCATAGGTTGGCCATCACTGTACTAGGCTTTGTTGGCTTTCCTTTGAATGTGTCTTACTTTTTTTTTTAATGAGCCAAAGTGAATGCAAAATTTGTGCTGCTGTTTTTCCCCCTTGACCCATCAAGGACCAGGAAGGTATTGAAAGGTAGATTTACACAGAGATGGCAAACCCACCTATGTTCACCTGATAATGACAATTGAAACAATGACAAATATGGGATCAGTGACAGGGCTTTGGATACTTCATTTGCACTGGGTTGCTGGTCCACATGAGGATCTCTTGAGAAACATGGCATATGCATGACAGACTGATATACCAGGAGGCTGTGGTTCCCGGGGACTGCCCTGTCCACATGGGACTAAGCCTTGGAGTGGTCTACAGTGTGAGACTCATGCCATAACCTGCTTCAAGTAGACACCTCTTTGGAGTATTCTCCCATCCACTCCCCTGTGGTGGACTTGCCCTGCTGGACGTATGTGGGTGGCATCAGACAGCTAGACTGGCCCACCAAGGGCATGAAGCCCAGTACTATTTCTCCAGGCTTCTGGAAATGGTCCTGAAAGTGGACCACTTCTGGGTGCCCAGACAAAACAGCCTTGGCTGGGAACTTTGGTATGGGCTCATGTTCTTTCAATGTGCTCTTTGGTATCAGAACATATACTAAGACCACCATCTCATCCACACAATCCAAAGTGCCACCTGTCTAGCAGCCTCTTGGTTTGGAACAAGCAGCTTTCTGGAAGTGCTCCCTCCTACCAACAAAATCTGCCTTTGAGAACCTGGTGACTACAACTTTATGGATGGACCAGGATTGTCCTAGGTTCTGTGGTTTAGGGATAATTTCTTTTCCAATTAAAATCCTTTAATGGACCTTGATAGAGCCAACATATAGTACACAATTTAGACTCCTCTTGAATGCTGCAATCTATGTTATTATCTATCTGTTTATCATGGAGGCATCTATAGATGTTTGGGAAGCTTGTATTTCAGCCTGTTTATTTAGTAAGTGTGAGGAAAGAAATGAAGACATTTTCAATGGGAAAAAAGGGGGTCATAGCCTCAAGATCTACGTTAATATTTTAACATTACTTTTATTTTTGCATCACCTGAAATATAACATTACCTTTCTCTTTGCATCACCTGATGGTTGTTTTTCTTCTAATTCCACCTGTGAAATGGCTGCTGAGTATTTTGCTCCTTGAACACTTGTTCATTGTACCTTCCTTACAGTTGCTTGTTGTTTGCATTTCACTATGGGTTCATACAGCACAAAATAAGCGAATTAAAAACATTTAGAATACCATATATCAATCTATGCACTGATATTTTTACCTCTTGAAATCCAAATATTGGTAGAAGATCCCCTCTCCTATTCTTTGTTTTCTTTTGTTGAATGGGTTATCCATTCTATATCTCTACAGGATTGCTGGATTTTGTTTACCTCGTGTTTATCTAGGGGGAAAAGACCGATGTCTGATGGCTTCAGTTTCATTGTTATCTTCAAATTTCAGTCGCACAGATATATATATATATATATATATTTGTTAAAAATACACTGCATGCAATATAGGGCATGGTGAGATACAATAGTAGGTCTAGGCAAGCTATAAAAAAGCTCTACTATAGACGTCTTAACAGAACCACGTGGATTTGAGAGCATTGCCATGACAATCCCAATTACCACAACTTTATTCTTCCTATTATCTTACAATGGGTTTTACATGTTCCAACATCAGATGCAAATAATCATTATAGCAAGTATTGGAGAATATACAACCAAATCCCCTTCTTCTCCTGGTTGAAGTTACACAAAGTATGTGGTCAATGGGGTCTAATTTGAATGAAATTTTATGGGAACTCAGAGGTTGGTATGAAGTCAGGAATTCTCAGCGTTGACCTCTGCTAGCCTCTCTATAGAGATCTTAATAGAAATATGTTTTAAATTACAGTATGTTCCAATTACTGTACATTTGTGGGACGGTGTGAGCTCCCTCTATGGGCTAATTTAACGCCGGCAAATTCCAATAATTCTTTTCTTGTAACAAAGACTCTGTGTAGCCTCATGGATAAGGTGTCTGTCTAAGGTGTCTAAGGTTGTGCTCTTTTGAGCGTGAGCAAAATGGCTGCCATAAGGTGTTTGAAGCTGCCGCATTTGAAGCTGCCGCATGTATTTGAAGCTCCCGGGTTTGAAGTTGCCGGGTTTGAAGCCGGTGCGTGTGTTTGAAGCCAGCGCGTTTGATGTGGCTGAGCACGTTTGTAAATTTGAGGCAGACTTTAATATTGTTAGACGGTAGGGGAGTCCTTTTCAACCTTTCCCCCCCATTTCTCACTTGAACTTTTTAAAAAGTTTCATTTCAACTTTTTTTTTCAGGGGGGGAACCCACCTCACCCTATCTTAAGTCAGGTGAGAGATACTGTGATTCACAACCATTTTTCTAAAGAAGCTGTTTTATATATATATATATATTAGTGCTGCTGGGACTATAAGAATATTTTGACTGACTTTGACTGGAGACAACAATGTGAAGAAAAATCATGACTGAAAAGTGCTGTTGGGGCTGCAGAAACGTACAGAATAATTTTGACCAGGGGCCATCATGGCACCTTTATAGAAATATATATATATATTTCTAGTACACCTGAATTGTACTTGATGCTGAGTTACTAGTAATGGAATGGAACAATCCTGGTATGAGAAGGTGAAGATACATAAGAAGGTTGACAGTATGAGCATTTAGCCAAGAATTTGAGACTTATTGTACTATATTTTCTTTTTTAAAAAAAATCCTGTTCTTCTGGAACTACCAAGATAAGACTTTGGAAGTGTCTGGAGTGGAAAATGTAAGCTCATGGCATAGTATGGGTAGATACCAGAAATACTGGAAACTGGAAGGAGGCAGAGTCTAGAAAGTCTGGAGTTTCACTGTTTTCTTCTAGAGAAGAGGTCAGCTCTGACGTATGTTTGAGGCGTTGAGGAACCTGTATGAAATCTACTGAGAAGTGACTGGGAAGTTGGTTAAATGATAGCTTCTGTGTGAAATCCACTAGGGGGAAAAATGTTCTGAATTCTGGGTTTCTCAAGAAAACTAAACCACGGTGCCTACCACATGTGTGCCCTATAGCAGCTTAGAAAATACAGGGGGTTGGATGCCTTGTACAATAGAACAGAATGGAAACAACTGGCACTAATTGCACAAAAATTGGAATGATTCTGCTATTGTTCCTTCCTAATGTTAGTTAGCTACAAGACTGAGAGTTCTGAGTTGTGCCAGAATAGAGTTACGTTGATTAAAATTTCCTTTAGAATTCCTTTGTGGTAAAAGAATTTTGGAGATTTAAATCTGCTGTTAGGTCTCCTAGCTCTGCCCCCTGCCACCACATTTCATTGTTAATTGGTGGTTGTTCTTTTTTTTAAAAAAATCTTAACCATTAAAGGTAGACTGAAAAGTCATGTTCCTTCACTGTTGGAAGGAAGGAAGGAAGGAAGGAAGGAAGGAATATTAGCTTTTAGACTACTTCCTTAGCTTAAACCAGAAGCAATGAGCAACAAATAACATTTGTTCCTATGGAACTCCTTATGCCTCATTCCTATCTATCTATCTATCTATCTATCTATCTATCTATCTATCTATCTATCTATCTATCTATCTATCTATCTATCTATCTATCTATCTATCTATCTATCTATCTATCTATCTATCTATCTATCTATCATGTTTTTAACTTTAAATTCTTCTTGTCTTTCAGATTTTTGCCAGACCTCACAAACTGGTGCCTCTGAATTCCGGTAGAGCACAGATGAAATGTTCATTATTTTCCAGCAGTTTCCTGGTAGTGGGATGAGGGAAAATGCCCCCTTATATTTTACATGACAAAGAACTGGTGAACAATGCTATATTATGTCAGCGCTGGACTCATCCTTGTCACAGTCAAATGTCTGTCGCTTATTGTTGGCTTAGCTCATTAGACTGTAGCAACCTCAGAACTTGTCCCATTTCTGTGTACCTTTTTTGTATATCACATTATTATTTATTACTTCATTATAATTTGTGCTGTTTTCTCCAGTTCTCAGAGGGCAGGGGAGTTATTTTGCCCTCCACCAAAAAATAAAGCTGTTAGGTTTAAAGCATGTATGCACCTCAGACATACACATCACTCTATTGTTGAATTATCTTAAAACAGAAAACCATTCCCCTCCGTGGCAAGCAATGCAAAACAGAGCAGGAAATCTCTGCATCTCTCACACCTGTCTTCCAGCTCAATATCCAAAGTGGTAGGAGTTTGAATCCCCAACACAGCTTATTCTTTTAGTTATTCAGAATGTTTGTTTTCCCTCTGTTGGGTTGCTAAACTGCCGCTCACTTTAAAGGTCATCAAACAGGTTTATGGAAGGAAGGAAGGAAGGAAGGAAGGAAGGAAGGAAGGAAGGAAGGAAGGAAGGAAGGAAGGAAGGAAGGAAGGAAGGAAGGAAGGAAGGTCATGCATTTTGGCTTACAATGTATTTGTATCATACATGCATTTTGGGTTCAGTGGAAATATTTGCCACTGATAATCTTATGTTCTTTAGGTTGTATTCTTTTTTAATTACTTTACACTACGCTTAATTCATTTCATTTTCTCACAGCTTCAATCATTGTTTTCCTTGATGCCTGATTCACTTCTTGAAGTCATTTTTTTCTCCCTCCCCTGACTTTTTATGTACGTTTTGAGGTAAATAAATGATAAATGAGAAGCAATAATAATAATAATAATAATAATAATAATAATAATAATAATAATAATAATAATAATAATAATAATAATAATAATAATAATAATAATAATAATAATTCTGAGTTGCTAAAGCCATAAATTACTACTTGGTTTTACATTATACCACCAAAAGAGACAGGCACATTTGTTAAGAATGTAAGTTGACTGAACAGTATTGGTGTGTAGAAAAAAGACAGACCAAGGCTGAAAAACTGATACCAAAGAAAAAGAGGAAGAACATGGGAGAAGTCTTTTTATGGCCATTATCACTGAGAAAATAAAATTAGTAGTGAAAAATTAAATGAGGGGAATGAAAATGAATGAAAGGGGCAAATTCGGGAGGCAGCCTGAAAAGATTTAAAAACAGTTAAGATCCACGTGGAAATGAATTTTTCTTAACACAACATTTTCCAGCTACTTCTTTCCTTTTTCCTGATGCTTCAGTTTGCTTTCACTCTGCTTGTGCCTGAATCTTAACAAAGGAGAGATCTTTGCTTTTCTGCAAAATGCTGGCGTTAGAAGAAGGGTAGTTGGTAGTTTTCAGGAATTCACAAAGATCTGTTTTCTGACTGTATAGATTTTTGTCTCTGTCTTGCTGGTTCACACAATACTCAGATGTATGTATTCGGATTATATGCATTTTCTTATACTGAATATCTACAAGTTATAGACATATATATGGAATTTGCATTATCTAAAGAAATGAACTTCTCTGTTGTGGGGAGAGTAAAAAAATACTCTCTCCACTGAAATACAGCAGGTGCTATCTCTTTGGATTATCTGAACCTGCTTAAAATAGTGACTAGAGATTTCAGACATTTCTTTTAAAAATACATATTTTTATAGCAATATCTTCTTTTCTTTAATCTACTGTGGCTTTTTAAAATGAGGGCCAGATTATTGTTATTCTCTTGTTCAGTTGCACCTGACTCTTTGTGACCCCATGAGCAATCAAATAGAAATGGCCTAAATAAGAGAATAAACAAAGAAATAAAACAAATATGCCTATATTGATAAACACCTGTGCAAAATCTACACATGGAAAAACACAGTTCTGAGTGGTGCGCAGTCTCCTAGGGTATGCATTTATTTATACTTGTAGCAAGTGGGGAGGTGAAATTTGATAAAGGGGAGCGAACAGGAATTGAGCAGAAACTATTAAAAATGTTGTGAACTTAAAAAAAGAAAGGTTTTTGAAAACAACAACAAGCCTTTCTTAATTGCAAGTTATTGGCCCAGCAAAGGTTTTAATAAATACACGGGAAGAGTACTAAACCTATCAATCTCAAAATGTCTTATACGTACTATTTTGTCAAATTAGGTGGTCTTTGTTTATCTGAGGCTGCATCCAGAGATTACTTACTTGTTCCTCTATATTTAGATATTATGGAATAAAGCATGGATATACTGAAGTATCCATGGTTTATGTGGAATATTGAAATATATCGGAATAAGTAGGTGACATCTGGATGCAACCATAACCTTGCTGTGTAGCAGTAATACCAAAATGGGCCAGTGCAAAGAGAATATTGAAGATTCTGCTGTCTTCTGAAATCAGTTAACATATTCACAATGCTTTGCTAGAGCCTGTTCTTCAGATTTCTGTATTTATGTCAGGCCTACTATAGATGTACTAAAGAGTTAGCTTTAGAAACCTAATGTTAGAAAATAATTTCAAGATTATCATCTCTTCAGAACAAGATGGGAATAAGAATTGTTGTGTAATTATTCGGGTTGCATTCAAACTTTCTCTGTCACCACACAAGTTGATTTATGATCACATTTCCTCCACGAAATTACCATGTTCTGCAATTGAACCCAACCTAATATAGTATATACCCAATTCTGAATTTACAGAGCCCGAAGTTTAATTTTGTACCATTGGGGTCTGCTACCAAAAGAAAGTTGGGGAAAAAAAATAATTAGACAATTTATACATATCAAATCCTAATTTGAAATAAATAAACTGCTAGAAATAGAGTCACACAGATGATCTTTTTCTACTCATTTAACAAACCGTGTGATAAGTTTTCTGGAAGTTAAATGACCATAAGAAATGCACAGAGAATGAGATAAAAACCAGGGAACAAAAAGCATTGGGGGATGCTCTGGCTAATATTTGTGCCAAATTAATGCATTGAGGGGAAGAGGTGGCAGAGACTTATTTGATTTTAAAAAGTAAAAAGTAAAACTTTTTCCCATTCTTCACCATCGAATAGTGACACTACAAGTAATGACTTGGCTGTAGCTACTAATTAATTGCAAGTTTAGAGTGCTGCTCCTAAGCTGATTATTCCAGACTTTGCAGTACAATTCCAGTGGAGGAAATGTGCATAGAAAATATATATATTATGTCAAAAATAGGAACTGTACTGAAAAACAACAACACATTTTCCATAAGTTCAACCAAAAATGAATAGATTCTATATGCTTTCAACTGAACTGTTGCTGAAGGCTAACAAAACATATTTTGACCTCCATTTATCCAGCTAGATTCTGGAAGAAGAAGAAGAAGAAGAAGAAGAAGAAGAAGAAGAAGAAGAAGAAGAAGAGTTGGCTTTTCTACCCTGCTTTTCTCACTCATTTAAGAGGACTCAAAGCAGATGACAAAGCTGCCTATTCTTCTCCCCACAAAAGACAGCCTTTTAGGTAGGTGGGGCTGTCAGAGGAGAGCTGTGACTAGCCCAAGGCCACCCAGCTGGCTTCATGTAGGAGGGCGGAATCAAACCCGGCATTCCCAGATAAGAGTCCAGCTCCTTAACAGCTAGACCAAACTGGTTCACTGAAGGTATAACCCTCCTAAAGAAGATATAACTGTCCAAAAATTTTCAGGTAAAATTATCTTTAGGAAACCAAGTGATCTCTGTACGTTGCAGGTATTTAATTATCTCTGACTTTGCCCACAATTGGGTTGCATCCAGACGTTAGTTACAGATTCTACTATATTTGGATATTCCAGAATACCAATTTTTTATTCTGTAACAACCAAATATAGTGGAATAAGTAACTGATATCTGGATAAAGGCTTGGGTGTCATGACCACAGTTGTCACATTTCTCATTTACTAATGAATTAAAATTTTTGATGAGTTTTGTAATGCAGGTGGTCCAAAAAAGACAATGACCATTAACAGAAATTCAGCATTTTGATCCCATTATACCACTGCTTTGAGATTCCTGGAGTGTTCGATCAAACAGGGTCTTCTTGGTGGTGTCACGTCAACGGTGGAGGAGTGAGCCAAGAAGAAGTGGTTGAAAACCAGGCCATAGCAAAAGAGCAGCAATTTTTTGTTTGCCTTCAAGATTTGCTAAGCATAACAAATTGCTCTTTCTTTAAGTGTGGCGAATTGTAATGAACATCAAGTGAATGAACCACTGATCCCCCTTCCTTCTCCACCCCTGGATGCACACCAGTTGTCCTGAATTCATTGTCTTTTTTTGGGGGGGGGCACTGGTTTCAAAATCTGAGCTTTTCCACACCGCTTTTTTCGAGGCAAAATTTTAGACGCATCACAAATTTAATTTTCAGAATCTTTCCTGCCTCTTCTTCTTTTTATACAAGCTGCAATTTTTTTTAATAAAATGTTTAAAAGTGTTTTGCACCACTGTGATATTTTTCTGAGCTGCTCAGAGAATTCTGCTACACGTGATATTAGGTGGCAGATGTAAACTGTAAAATGGAGATGATTTCTCTAGTCTTTTGAGGAAATCGTGTTTAAAGCTATGTTCAACCCATGTATTGTGCATAGGTAGCAGTTTTACTGAATTTTGCTTTATTGATTTCTTTTAACCATTGAGGATAAAGCTGAAACCTTCACGCTTTTCTTTAGCCTTTCTGAAGACTGCCTTCCTTAACGATGCATCCTACCTATCACCCACTGCTGATAGAACAATATAATATTATGTTTCTATCTTTTTAGCTGGTGCATTTATGTTACCCTAACCAGTTTCAGAGAAACATGCAAATTTTAATCCATTCTTTCTCAGGGAGACACTTCAGCATTTTGAGACCCCAAACACTGTCTCTCTTCCCCCCCCCCCGAATTCTCCTTGTTGACGTGACAATTTAGGCACAGCCGTTCCTTGTTAGATCTTACATGCAACGTGGCTTCCAAAGCTGGGATCTGTCTGGAATGTGAAAAAAGGGAATAATTTATATTTAATTGGTCTAAACTTACCTTTCCTAGGTCAATAAGAAGAGGAAAGGCAGCAGCATTAATCAAGAAAAAATTATCAGCTGATTAATCAGTGTTCTAATTACTGCATAGTTCTTTCCCTTTTCAGTTTTAATTACTAAACTTCATTGTCTTTTCCATATGGCCATCCTGCATTCACAGTGCGCCCCCCCTCCTCCTGGAGAGATCATTAATATAAAAAATGTACATCCAAAGCACCACTGAAAGCATAAGAGATTGCTACTGCCAGCTAAATATAAACTACATATACAGAAATGCTTGCTAAGTCTATTAATCCTTATAAAAATACAGGGAAGGGCTTTGGTTTTGCTGCACCACCAACTAAATGCATAGTGGCCCTGCAGAAAAGCTGAGCCCAGCGGCTCTTAACTCATGGGAAGCTAGAATTTACAGTCTCTGAGTCTTGCCTTTAGACTGAGAAAACAAAACATTGAGCTGGGCAGAAGGGATGGGCACATTTTTCTTTTCATATTCGATTTGAATTAAACCAGGTGCAATAAAATGCACATTCATTTGAATATACCCCCTTTGAATGCAGTAGGATTTGAATTCGATAAAAATGTTCAATATGAATCCAATTCAAATCCCTTCTGCCAGCCACACCTGCGAATCTGCGATGAATCCTGTACAAATCTGCTCTGAATGCATCAAATCCTCTCTGAATCCACTTTGAATCTGCTCTCCATCCAGTTTGAATCCACCCTGAATCCACTTTTAGCGCAAAATGTTTTTGTATTCAATTCATTTAGAAATGAACACAAGGAAATTTGTATCGGTTCGAATAGACCCTCTTCGAAGGTGGTAGGATTCATATTCACTACGAATGTTCAGTCTCATACGAAGCCCATATGAATTCCATACAAAGGCGTATAAATAGCATATGAATCCCATGCAGATCCTATATGAAGCTTCATACAAATGCATCGAAACATTCAATTCGAATTGAATGTCAATCTTCTAATGTGCTAACATTCTATTTTAATTTGAATGTCTGAATTGGGCCAGATTTGTATGAATTTCGAATGTTATGAATATTCATGCACATCCCCAGTTCACTTTGAATCCACTCTGGATTCACTTCAGATGTGACTAGGCAGCTGCTTTCCTGCCTCCCCAGGTTCACAAATGTGACACAGCCCTGTACAAATGTATAGGAACATTCTGTTTGCGTTCGAATGTCAATCTTTGGATGTACCAATATTCAGTGTGAATGCAAATGTCTGAATTCGACAAATTTCAAATGTGACAAAAGTTTGCACACATTGGACAGTGGTGAAATCAAGAGCACTTAGGATGCAACTACCCAAGGCTTTGAGGTTGGTCCCATAGTGTCTCATCTCTGGGATTCTCCACAGGCAGCGTGAACATGAGAATCACCAGCACATCCAGGTCAGTTATCAGAGCGTGCTGGTAGGCAACCAGGGGCTTATTCGCACTAGGCCTCTTGAACATGAGTAGGGCAGCTCTGGGACTCACCATTCGCACTGGCTTGAGGCCGGTTCTATTCTGAACCGTCCTAACCCGTCACGCTCTACACTCGGCCCAGGGCCATTTTCTATGGCATCTCCATATAAGGTAGCCTCCATTCTGCTTCTCTCTAAATTACCATCTAATTATAGACAAATTTAAGGATGACAGATGTATCAATGGCTACTAGAATGGATGCCTAGGTGCGTCTTTTAGGCTGGGGGGGGGAAAGCGGGACACTTCTAAGGCCACTTGCTGGGATTCGAGAGTGGGAAAAGATTTGTTCTTGTCTCTGCTTGAGATGCCCATGAGCATTTGTTGGATGGGATTCTGGACTAGATGGGCTGTGGCTTGATCCAGCAGGGCTTCTCTTATGTTCTTATTATCTGCTGTTTTCTTCATAAAAAACCATACATAGCAGCAGTGGCTTTGTACAGATGCATGAAGGAGAAGCTAAACAGCTATTAACCCATTAATATCTGCTCTATGTCTTGACCAACACCACATCTCTGAGAAATGAAAGTCCAGATTGCTTTTGCACAGTGATAACGCAAGCGGCCCAAAAGCAGAGACTTGTTGGTTTTGTCTCCAGCCTCTCCCCGGAAGTAGGCAATGGCAAACTGCTTCTCTATTTTTGCCAAGAAAACTTCTTGGAGGTGTTCATGGAGGTGCCCATGCAGTCAAGGAGGAGTTGGCCACAACTCAGTGGTAACCAACAGCAACAACAACATGAAGGGTAGGGATGTGCACAAATTTTTGTTGGCGTTAATTCGAAATGAATAGAATGTTCAAAAATCTGGATTCGTACAAACAGAACGGATTTGAATGTGTTAAAATTGCATTTGATACGAATCTCTTCTTATGTATTCGTACGAACATTCAATATGTATCTGCTACAAAGAGACACGTATCTGCTACGAATAGATACATATCTGAATATGAACATACGTATCTGCTATAAACAGATACGTATTTGCTTGTGGGTATCTGTATGCATCCATATGGATATGTTTGGGATGAAAATGGATGCCTATGGGATATGTATGGATGCTTACAATATTCGTATCATTGGATACATATCAAATATTTGAATGAATAGGTAAAAATGTATACATATCACTTTGAATGTCCAGACATTCATTTCTCTTTATTCTTATGAATTCAGATTTTCAAATATTTGATATGTTATGAATTGAATGTCAAAAATTGCGTTCTGGCACACCCCTACTGTCTACCCAGTGGAAGGGATATAAGGGGAGTAAGTTGTTTGTTACTGCATTTAATTTGTGAATATTGTATTCCTGTAGCCAAGCATGGGGAAGAAGCTGGATCTGGGTCCCATCTGAAGTGATAGTGTCGTGGATCCCAAGTGACTGCATATGTTAGAAGAGCACGTTGTTTTTGAGGTACCTAGGAGAGCTTTTAGTGGATGTTTTTTTGAACCCTCCAAAACAGAGTTTCACAGCGTGACCAATGCTCTATTCTGATTCCCTGAATGTAAACCCAAGAGTGGTTGGTGGTGTGTGGACATCACCGATGGAAGCCCTGCTGAAACCTAAGTAGGGCATGGAGAAGTTAGTTGGAGGGATATCATTTCTGTTTCCTCACTTGAGGTCTTCCTATGTGAATGGAGGTCTTCCTGTGCCATCAAACATCATCACATGAGATGACATCATTTGTTACCACAAAGACCGCCTACCCAGAAGGTTGGTATGGAACAGGAGGCCTCTTTACATAATTTCGAAGAAAGGAAGCATTCTTCGGAGTGGTCCTCCAAGCTCCATTGAGGGTGGCAAACTTGTGCCTTAACAAAATGGATTCTCTGTTGCATTAAATGACTTTACATAATTTTGAAGAAAGGAAGCATTCTTTGGACTGGTCCTCCAAGCTCCATTGAGGGTGGCAAACTTGTGCCCTAACAAAATGAATTCTCTGTTGCATTAAATGGCACGGGCTGCATCCAGACATCAGTTGCTTATTCTGCTGTATTTGGATATTCTGAAATAAAGCATGGATATTCCAGAAGTAGAGATGGGCACAAATGCAATTTTCGACATTTGATACAAATAGAGAAAAAACTAATGTATTAAAATTTGAACCGATTCGAATACATTCATATCTATTCATACAAATATTCGATTTGTATTTGATGATACAAATGTTGACAACATTCATATCTGTCGGTATGCATCTGTGCACATCTGTATGCATTTGTATGCATCACATTTTTATCCCCAATGCATCCCGTTTTCATCCCGTATGTATCCATACAAATGTGTATACGAATAAGAGGCGTATGGTCAGCTTGCGGGGACCATTACATTGTATGTAATGTGTCCATACACAATTGAACGATTTGAAACCTTCGGATTTGTTTGAATGTTAAAAAACGAATGTATAGACATTCAATTCAAATTTGAATGTCTGAATTTGAATGAATTCAATTGAATTTTGAATGTTTCAAATATTCTTGCACCTCCCTATCCAGAATACCCATGTTTTATTGCAGAATATCTAAATATAGCAGAATAAGTAAACATTTCCTGGGTACAGCTGCAGTTTCTATGTGGTACTTTCTGCTACCATCAATGGAGATGTGTTAGGAGCATTACAGAGCCGCTTGCCCTGTAAGTGAAGACATGACCAAAGTGTCGTGGCGCATCATTGCTTCTCTCACAACTGAAGACAAGATTATTTCACAGCAATTGCAGAAGGTTGTCTTCTTACTTTGCAGAGAAAAGTCTCAGCAGAGAGAAACTACATGATGAGATAATAGCATTTTTAGGGAATTCTGGGTATTAAATGGTAGCTACTGCTAGAAGGAACACTAATGGGGCTGGCGAATAAGCAGAGGCCCTAAAATGATTTGAAATTTGAGGTTGGAAAAATATTTGGAAATTCATAATGCCAAATTCTGATACTTGTGAATGTTTTTGGTGGAGAACATAAGAACATGAGAGAAGCCTTGCTGGATCAGGCCACAGCCCATCTAGTCCAGCATCCTGTCATACACAGTAGCCCACCAAATGCTCATGGGCATCTTCAGCAGAGACAAGGACAAACCTATTCGTGCTCTGGAATCCCAGCAAATGGCCTTAGAAGCGCCCCGGTTCCCCCCCACTCCAGCCTGAAAGATGGACCTAGGCATTCATTCTAGTAGCCATTGATACATCTGTCGTCCATAAATTTGTCTAACCCTACCTTAAAGCCATCTAGACTGGTAGCTGTTACCACCTCTTCCGGCAACAAATTCCATAAACCGATGACCCTCTGGGTGAAGAAATACTTCCCTTTGTCGGATCCGACTCTCCTACCCATCAGCTTCATAGAGTGTCCCCTGGTTCTAGTATTGTGTGATAGAGAAAAGAAATTTCCAAAGGGTGAGCTCAGACTTTAGTTCAAATTCTCCAAAACTTTATGAAATTTGGAACTTAAAATTTTAAGAATTTTTGTCTGTTTGGCCTATCCCTACTGGCCTTTTGGTCAGATCTTCAATTATGCCACCACTTCATTTGTGGAAAAATGGCCTATCAATTTCATCTCTACTGAATGAGGCCACTGTGCTCTTATGCTCTTGTGCCATCAGTTCCTCCTCCTCTGAGGATGAGGAGGCTGTTGGACCAAGTAGACAAGACAAGACAAGACAAGACAAGCTTATCTGTCAGCCAGCATGATGAAGGGGTTGCCTCAGGAATCAAACATAAACAAGGATCTTGTCTCCCAAGTTTGAGACAGCTCAAGTGAAAACACTGAGCCGTGCCCTTCGCAGAGCTTTCTCCAGCTTGGAACTTGAGACGTTCCAAGTGTCTGCAAATCAAACAGTGGCTGCAGAAAGAGGGGCATGTCTCTCCCAGCTCTACTTAAGAACTGCTCAGACTGAACAGGGGCTGTTGCAGACAAAACAATAATAAATCTGTGACTCCCAGACCTTGTGACCCTGCCGCTTGAATTACTACCGACAACAATGAATGTCTGATACCAGTTGACACCTGCTTTCCCTATCTTTGCTTAACTTTTTAACCCTCAATGGACTTTTGCTACTGCTTGTCCTAAGCATATGTGTGTGTGCTGGCTCCTTGGATATTGCTGGCCTGAGACATGACAGCCATAGAAGAAGAAGGAGAAGGAGAAGAAGGAGAAGGAGAAGGAGAAGAAGAGTTGGCTTTTCTACCTGCTTTCCCCACCCATTTAAGGGACTCAAAGCGGCTGACAAGGCTTTCTATTCTTTTCCCCACAACAGACACTCTGTGAGGTAGGTGGGGCTGAGATAGCTCAGAAGATAGCTGTGACTAGCCCAAGGTCACCCAGCTGGTTTCATGGAGGAGTGCAGTATCAAACTTTGCAAACCAATGTGTAGAAGCAAAAGCCCTGAATCTGGATCAGAGGCCCTCAGATCAGGATCAATGCAGGATCAATTTCCTCCCTGAATTACATGGCTTTTGGCATCTGGTTAAACTATACCTCTCCATCCAGACCTTTGATGTCTAGCTTCCCCTGGGTGTTGTTCTGCTGGGGAGAATGGTAGCAAGGGTTGTGTTTTAGATTTGTTTTTAGAGTGTTTTGTATATTTTATCTTTTTTATCATGAAGGCTGAGAAACAAAGAAACAAACAAAAAATAGGTGGGACACACCTTGGGTGTTTTCCCACTGTCACTAGAAGTACCCATTAAGTACCCATTAATGGGTACAAAAATGCCATTACGTACCCATTAATGGGTACTTAATAGGTACTTTTAGTGACAGTGGAAAAACACCCCTGGTGTTTCTGCTTCATTTACTTTAATCATTGCTAAAGAGTGCCTGTATATTCCAACCAACGGCATATAAATATTATGGAAATTATTGTCCTTTAGCAATAGTTTTGGTGATGCCTAAGAGTCACCCCAGTGTCAATTAAAAGGAGGAAGGTAGCAGGAGCAGAAATTTGGACACACACCTGGAACTTCCATGGTCTGTGTTTGTAACCAAGATGTTGTTTGCTATATACATAATGTCTTCACCCTAACAGGTTTTTCTCTTTTCCCTGTGTGGCACGTTTCAGTGAATACAGATGTGAGAAGGAAATTTGCATTCGTGTGAATAGAGCCGCTTTGAATCTGATAGGATTCATATCCACTGTGAATGCTCTTTGAATCTGCTTTGAATCCTCGCCACCAGTCACGCCTCTAAATCCCCTCCAGATCAGTTCCAAATCCACTTTGAATCTGCTCTGAATCCACTCTGAATCTGCTGCAGATGTGACTGGGCAGCCATTTTGCCACCTCCCCACCTTTGAAAATATAATGAAGCTTCAGACGAATGCACAAAAGCATTCACATGTCAATCTTTGAAGGCAGCCGATAGGGATGTGTATGAATATTCATAACATTTGTTATTCATATGAATTCAGATATTCGTAGACAAATAGAATGTTATGACATTCATACATTAACATTCATATGAATACAAATGTTTTGGTCATTCATACGAATAGTTCAGACATTCAGACAAATAGATTGGACATCCGTTAAACTGGGGAAGTGGGAAAGTTGCAATGGATCACATCTGCAACAGATCCAGATTGCATTTGACATGGATCGAGAGTGGATTAAAACTGGATTCAGGACAGATTTGACACTTTCAGAGCACAGATATATTATGGATATATATAGGATATGTATGCGTTTGTGTTGGCTATGTGCCCGATACGTATCTATTCATATCGGATGTGTATTCATTCGTATCGGATACATATCAGATACTTATATGAATTCATACAAATACATACATATCAAATAGAATCCTACCACATTTGAAGGGGATCCAAATCGAATGTCAAAAAAAAAGTTCATGCATAGCTCTAGTAGCCAAAATGCAATTCATATGTGAATGTGAAATTTGTATGAACTCTGAATTGCGAACCTGAATGAATATTTGTGCATACCCCTAGCAGAGAACGCCTCCAATGCAATAAAAATCTTGCATTCATATTTCTATCCCAGCTTTTCAGTGAGGAAGTGAAATGTACAAATTGCTTTAAAATTTTGCCGGTGCTCCTGTACTTTTAAATCCCTAACAGCATCCCTTCTGGTGTATGTATCTGTCTCTCTGTGGGTGTTTAACCCACTTTGAGCAGCCCTGTTGCATTTTTTAAGCTTGTTCCTTTGAGGAAAAGAAAGGCATGTGAGTTATTTAGACAACTGCTTAGTAATTGAAGGGCCTAGTTGGGGAATGGTACAAGTTTTTAAATGAATATTCATAAAAAATATAATTAACTTTCCTCCTGATTTAGAACCCATCAACATTTTGCTTCCATTTGATTTTTGGGGGGAGGGGGAGGGGGATAGATGAGTTAATTATATGCTATGGTTTAGTTGGAGGGTGGGGGGCTTTCACCCCTAAGTGGTGATTGAATAACTGATTCTAGTAACAATAACCCTGTGTGGGTTTTTTATACTATCACAATAGGGTACACCAGCTGGAAGGAGATACTCAACCATTTTCCCAAGAGACGCCATGGCTCCCTAATGTGAAGACCCCTTCCCTCTTTTCCAGCCATCAGCTTCCCCTGGCTTTCAAGGAAGCCATTGGGCCCCTCTGCAAACTTGTAATTAACTCTCTTTGATACCAATGGGAAGTTACTAAGAGACATCCTAGAGAGGAATATGACTCTCTCCTCACATTGGGAGTCCGTGTTTTCTAAATGGTTGATGTCCCCCTGCTCAAGTGTCTTGCTTTTAGTGTGGGGGGGGGATGGGTTGTGGAGCAGGAAATGGAATCATCTGAAACATAAACAATTGGCCCTTATCTAGGTCACAGAAGCTTTCCAAGGAAAAATGAGTAAAGCAAGTAGAAAGCCATAATAGATTTCAGCTGTTGCTATATAGCCCTTCCTTCACTAAAGCCAGTAGTAGATTATATTTGAAAACAGGTTGTGAGAAATTCCCAAATTTTCTGGTTCTGTATTTCTCCTTGGATTAGAGAATTCTGCATTAGCCAATCGACTGTCTAGTTTCACATACAGTACATTTAGAGTCTTTCACTGCTACCTCCTGCCTCCCCCATGCATTTTTTCTAGCTTTCCAAAGGTTTATTTTCAAATTCTTTCTGTGTACTGAGGACACTATACATACTAGGGATGGGCACGAATATTCATAGGCATTTAAAATCCAATCGAATGTGCTGAATTTTGACATTTGAACTCAAATAGAATGTCCCGAAATTCAAATGTAAACATTCAAATCGAATGTCAAATTTTGGATCTATTCGTTCAAATTAGCCAGACATTGGTATGTGTACGGGTTTGTACATGATGTGTACTTGAAGATCCGCGTCTTTCCCACATCTGTACGCATTTTACGGATCCGTACGGGATGAAAACAGGTTGCATACAGGATAACTATGGGATGCATATGGATGTGTACGGATGTGGGGAATATGCGAACATACACATTTAATGTTGTCGAAATTCGTATGTGCAGATTCAAATAAAAATTTTTGAATGAATAGATTTGAATTTGGTAAATTCGAATCAAATCTTGTTAAATTTGAATGGAAAAGATTTGAATCGAATTGGATTTTCAGTTAATCGATTCGAATAGAATGTCAAAAAAATATGCATGCACGTCTCTAATCCATACCATAGCAGCATCCAAATCATGGTGCAGAATACCACAGTGGAAGTGGATAAGTAGGTATGTGGTCCCCACCATGGGTCAGTCTGGAATATCTACTGCAATGGTCCAAAACACAGCCATTCTCCTGGTGAGCAATATATATTATTAATCAGTGTATATACTGCCCTGGGCTTCTGTCTTGTAATTAGAAGGAAAAAAATGGAGAAAATATATCATTTTATTAATGTACAGTAGGGATGTGCACGAATGGTTTTTGGGGCCTTTGAAAACTCATATTCATTTGAATAGATCTCCTTTGAATGTGGTAGGATTCGATTCAATATGAAGGTTTTTGTACAAATTTGTACGAATATTCAGTTTGGGCTAGTGGTTAGGGAGCTGGACTCTTATCTGGGAATGCTGGGTTCGATTTTGCACTCCCCCATGAAGGCAGCTGGGTGACCTTGGGCTAGTCACAGCTCTCTTCTGAGCTCTCACAGCCCCACCCACCTCACAGGGTGTCCTGTTGTGGGGAGAAGAATAGAAAAGCTTTGTCAGCTGCTTTGAGTCCTCTTGAATGGGTGAAAAAAGAGGGGTAGAAAAGCCAACTCTTCTTCTTCTCTTCTATATGAATGCCTACGTATCCTGGATACATATCTTATACGAATGCATACATATCGGATACGTATCCTATAAGAACATGTATGTATCGGATATGTATCCTATACGAATGTATACGTATCGATAAATATTGGATGTGTATCCCCAGTTAATGAATGTATGAACTATTTGTATGAATGTTAATGTATGAATGTTGCAACATTCAATATGTGTACAAATGTCCAAATTTGTCCAAATTTGTACGAATGATGAATGTTCCGAATATTTGTGCACATCCCTAAACAGTGTTTACTTTTTGCATTTATACCCACCACCACCACCACCTCAGTCCTCTGAGGCTTAGCGGTACATGAATTAATAAACATAATTAATAAACATAAACATTAAAAACAATTAAAACAGTGCCCAGAAATGGCAGCCATCTATCTCTTTATCCAGTTTCAGATAAAGGGCCTTTTTGCAATTGCCTTAAGTACAGTTCCAGGCAGATCATAGGAATGTTCTGTTTGCACCACAACAGCTGTTAAAGAGACCGTGGTGCATCCCCTACACAAGAGGTGCTCCCTGGATCCAGATGAATTAAACAACTATCACCCAACGGCTAATACAACCTTTCTGCACAAGGTACTGGAGAGAGTTGTGGCTTCCAAATTGCAAGTGTGCTTGGAAGAAGCTGATTATGTAGATCCACTTCAATCTGGCTCCAAGCCTGGTAATGGAAACCACTATGGCCACTCTGGTTGACCATCTCGATGAGCAAAATGGGGGACTATAACTCTGTTGGCTCTCCCGGACCTCCCCACAGCTTTTGATTCCATTGACCCCAGTACCCTTCTGGAAAGACTGGGGAAGTTAAGAATTGGAAGCACAGCACTGCAGTGGTTCCAATCATGTCTCCAAGTACTGATGACAAATAGTGGTTGCAGGAGAATGTTGTGCTATGTCCTGGGGTTCCTCAGGGATTGTTCTTATTTTTCATGCTCTTTAATATCTTTATGAAACTGCTGGGAGAGGTCATCAGGAGTTTGGGCATGAGGTGTCATCAATATACAGATGATACTCAGCTCTGAATCAGGAGAGGTGGTCAAAGTGCTTGACAGGTACCTGGAGGCAGTAATGGGTTGGATGGGGTCCAATAAATTGAAACAGAATCCAGACAAGATGGAGGTGCTATTTGTTGACAGGGCCTCATGTCTATGAAGAAAGGAGACATTCTATTCATGATGGAGCATCTTTGACCCGGAAGGGACAGGTGCATAATTTGATTTGCTCCTAGACTTTGTGCTGGCCCTTGAAACTCAGATTGCTAACGGGCATTGGTGGCCAGATGCATATCACACTGGTCCTAAAAGAACCACAACTGGCTGCCTTATGGTATTAATGTTAACTTATATGGCCTTCTCCCATTGCCTAAATTTAGACTCCCCTCCCCCCCTCCGGAAAAGTGAGTGGGGTCCATTGGATGTTGTTTTAGCAAAGCATTTAGTAGCTATTGTCACACTTCCAGATGGCTGAAAATGGGCACCAGGCCCTTCTCAGACATGGTGGCTCAGAACACTCCTTGATTTCATCCAGGATTCCTTGGATCTTTTGCATGAAAAAAATGTGGTGCTGAAATGAAACATTGTTTTACTTTAAGCAAATGTTTCTTGACACCTTCTTGATGTGGCAAAACGTGCCTGGAACAACTTGCTGGTTATTGTTTTCAAAAGATTTTTTTTTTTACTTGTTGTTTTGTCCCCAGAGCAATGCTATGGACTTTGCATGTAGTAAGGCCTCGGGCTCTAGGGAACACAGCCTGAACAAAAGACTTGTCCACAAACTTCTTAGATTTTTAAAAGCTTTACTGGTTACAAACACAAATAACATGAAACTGATCTCTTCTCTCTCAACAGTCTTTCTTAAATACTTTGCTCTCTCTTCTCTGATGGTTAACCTTCTGTTACAAACTATCTCTGTTTTCTGTTTCTTCTGTGGATTTTATCTCTCTTCTGTGGACTTTATCTTTGTCAAAGGAAAATACTCTCTCCAGGTCTGACTTGGCTGCAATGTCCACAAACTGAAACCAACTAGAGAGGCAGTATAGGACCCTAGAATTTCCCACAATCATTTTCTCTCTTAAAGCTATAGATCTCTATTTCCCCTCTTGAACTAATACATAGAAAAGCCTATAATATCTTTAACTAAATATATGTCTCAAGAGCATCAAAGATGCTCTGGAGGCATGACACTAGTCTAAGGAAATAGAGTATTCAGGTGGCTATGATAATGGTCTTTGGTGTTCTTTACAGCCATTTGTCTATATCTTTCATCCAGGTGTGGTGATTAGTCTTTGGCTCTTCCAGTTTTCATCTCCAGTTCCCTTCCGCACATGGCTGAAAGTTTAATATGGGCTGTGTCTCCACATGGCATTCAAAATGCCTTGGAGAAGCACCAGAGTTTACCTGTCCTCACAGTACTCCATGCTTCAACTCCTAACCTCTGTAGTCTTTCCAGAGGGATCCAGGAGATCCAGGAGAATCAGTAGAGTGACACTCCCTCTGCCCTTCTCCTGGAGAAAGTAATCAACCAAGATGATCAATGTAGTTTCAGTGCCACAACCAGATTGAAGTGGGTCTAGATGATCAGGTGGCAGTTGGGCAGCCAGATGAGCGGGCAATCTGAACACACAGAGCTCCTATGCAGGAGAGGTGTCCATACACTGGAGCTTCTGTTCAGTCATCTTCTGCCACGTTGACCCCTTCAAGGAGACATGACTTTGGGGAGAAGCTAAAACTGTACTTTTCTCAGTAAAGATAGCATGAGGCTGAATGGTATGAATCCAGTATCACTGCATCTCAACAACTTTATGTCTGGATTGAGGCACAGTTAATAGCAGTTATGTCAACTGGAGGTTGCAGTGTAAGAGTTGCTCATTACGGCTTTGGGTGCATGCGCTCAGCCTGCTGCCGGGACTGAACAATACGTGGTCAAGATGCTGTGATCCCAAAATCATGTTGTAAATGATGGGTCTTTAAATGAAGTGTGTGTGGGCAGTCCCTCCAGCATCTCTTGCTCTTTCACATGCTTGAATATTGGACCAGTTAATCTATGTATATTGGGGAAATTTCCATGTGGGCATTCATACAACTGCAGTCTTATACATAATCTGTCGTGTGTGCTGCAGAGATGACTTCTGGGCCAGAGCTCTTTTTCTGGGCCAGGTGCAAGAAGGAGCAGACTGAATGGCCATTCATCTGACTGAGGTCATGTTTCCCTAATATCAAAGTTGAAAACTTTGGACATCGTGTCCTGCTCTGGCCTACAAGATGGTCAATTTTAGGGCTTGATGAAACAGGTCCAGGTCATAGAATGGCTCATGGGCCACTTTTCCCACAACAAGGTGGAAACAGGAGTCATCCTGGCATACACACAATTTGCAAAGTGATTTTTCCTGTTCTGAGAATAGTCTACTCCTGGTGCAGATTTTGCCCCTGGAAGTGGGCTAGCTGTGATTTCCACCTCTGGAAGTAGGTCAGGCACATGTGTCTGGTGCTCGCCATGCGCCAAATGTGGTCCTGTCCCTCTTTTGGATTGCACTACTGAGCATAGTCTACAGCTCCAGAAGCCTGCTGTCATAGTCTAAAAGGACTGTGTGGATTCTTCCATAGTATCTCAACCACCTTCAGCTCTATCTTCTGCTTCCTGGTTCAACCTCCTTCAGCTGCTTTCCCCTCCACATCGTTGGCCACTTCTGAATACACTCACACCCTAAAACTGAGTAATATATAAATAGAACTATATCCTATTAGAGTTCTTTGTATTTTAAAACTTGATTATGTTTAGTAACACATGGAGGACCCCAACATATCTGGGAATAAAAAAGGGTTAGATGCTGTTTGTCATTAGTTTCTTTCACCGCTTCAAAGTCCGGTGTGGAGAGACACTCCATATACAGTTAAGCAATGGTTTTTAAAAATCACTACATCTTCAAGTGACCATTTTCTGTTTTATTTGCAATGCATTTCTTCCAACACCAAGTCCTCGGTCATGGCCAAAATCCGATTTTTCAGAAAGCAGAACAACAGCGCCATCTAGTGTTTAATTTCCCAGGCCTGCATCCCCCACCTTCTCTCTTGCTTCCTTGCCATTTTTTTTTCTCTAAAAAGGTTTTTATCCCGTCAAGGAAAACCCAGCTCTTGGAAAACAACCAACTCTGTTGGAACTCGGAGATAATAATCAGTTTCTCTGGGCTTGTGAAATTGGCTCATTAAGCGTGCTTTTTAACAGAAAATATTGGAAGCGATTAAGTCTGCTTTACTGAGTGGGCATGAAATGGCTAACCTTCGGCCACCCACAGCTCTTAGGTGCCTGGCGTCGTTTTATGCATGCCGCGTAATGTCTTTACTTGAAGTGCTGTTTATTCATCACCTGCTTATTTATCTCTTTGCATTTGGCAGGCCCATCGATCAATGTTAAACTGTCACACAAGGTTATTTTTCTTTTACATAACTGTATGGGGTTGAGGTACTGGCGTATTAAAAGTAATAACTTTCTAACTTGTATCTCGAGACGACAGGCCCATTTTTACATGAATATATTATGGCTCCGGGGGTAAAAGAGAGAGCAGGATTCGTGCATGTACATCCATTCATGTGCAGTTATTGAGTGTTAAAATCGTCTCAAGGTCGTGGGTTGAACAGGTTACTGTTTCTCTGGAAGGCGTCTACCTGGTTCCTTAGCAAAAGATCACACTTCTCTTTTCGTTAGCTTGCTTCGCTTCTGGAAACTTTGTAACAGGGCATCCTGTATTTTATTCATAGGAGAGCTATACAAGGAGCATGTAGGTGAAAGATACCTGCCAGCTTTGCAATTTGTATGGACTTCAAAGCTTTGAAAGTTCACATTAAAATAGAATATTGTAGGGATGTACACAAATGATCTAAACCAGTGGTTCTCATCTTGTGGGTCGCGACCCCTTTGGGGGTCGATCTACTCTTTCACAGGGGTCGTCTAAGACCATCGGAAAACATACAAATTTTACAAATTTTTAATGTTACATATATTCTTGCACAACCCTATCGGCTATATCGGAGGACTGACATTTGCATGCGAAGTGAATCTTTTTGCATGTTCATTTGAAGCTTCATTATATTCACCAAGGCGAGGCGGTGGCAAAATGGCTAACCAACACAGTGCGAATATTCAGCAGTGACATCGGTATGGAGTTTGGCCTGGACAAATGCGCCACAGTGGCACTGAAGAAGGGGAAGATTACTGAAAGTGAAGGCATTGAAATGCCAAATGGTCAAGCCATCAGGTCCCACCAGCCAGAAGCCTACAAATACCTTGGCATCTTGCAACTGGATAACATTAAGCATGGCCATGTGAAATCTGTGGTCAGTAAAGAGTACATCCAAAGGACTAGAAAAATCTTGAAAAGTAAATTGAATGGTGGTAACACCATGAAGGCCATAAACACCTGGGCCATACCAGTCATTAGATACACTGCAGGAATTGTGAACTGGACTCAGTTGGAATTGGACAACTTAGACAGAAAAACCAGAAAACTGATGACGATCCACCATGCACTATATCCTTGGAGTGATGTCAACAGGTTGTACTTGCCCAGGAAAGCAGGCGGTAGAGGACTTTTGCAAGTGAAGCAAACAGTGGAAGAAGAGAAGCATGCATTAGCAGATTACGTGGAAGAAAGCAAAGAATCAGCTTTGATTGAAGTCAACAACCAGAAGCTTCTCAAGGTGCAGCAAATCAAGAACCAGTACCGGAAAACTGCAATTCAATGCTGAACAGACAACTGGCAGAATAAAGCACTGCATGGGCAGTTCCTGGAGAAGATCGAAGGCAAAGTGGACACAGAAAAGACCTGGTCTTGCCTTACAAATGGAACATTGAAAAAGGAAACAGAAGGACTGATTCTTGCTGCACAAGAACAAGCAATAAGAACAAATGCCATCAAAGCCAGAATTGAAAAATCAGGAGAAGATCCAAAGTGCCGACTCTGCAAAGAAGTTGATGAAACAATTGACCATATACTCAGCTGTTGCAAGAAGATCGCACAAACTGATTACAAGCAGAGACACAATGCTGTAGCACAAATGATCCACTGGAACTTGTGCCAAAAGTATCATCGGCCAGTGGCAAAGAACTGGTGGGATCACAAGCCAGAAAAAGTTGTTCAAAACGAACAGGCTTCAGACTGACCGAAAATTGGAGCATAACACCCCTGATATTACAATTGTTGAGAAAGAGAAGGTGTGGATCATTGATGTTGCTATTCCAGGTGACAGCAGAATTAAGGAGAAACAGTTAGAGAAACTCACCAGATATGAAGGCCTGAGAATTGAACTACAGTGACTCTGGCGAAAACCAGTGAAAGTGGTCCCAGTCATCCTCGGCACACTGGGCGCGGTGCCAAAAGATCTCAGCGGGCACCTAAAAACCATTGGCATTGACAAAATATCCATCTGCCAGCTACAAAAAGCCACTTTACTGGGGTCTGCTCGCATAATTCGCCGATACATCACTCAGTCCTAGGTGCTTGGGAAGTGCCTGACTAGTGATATAATACGAAATCCAGCATAGTGATCTAGTTTGCTGTGTGTAACTGTTGTTTTACATCATCCTCATCATCCTCATCAAACCTCTCCTCTACCTTCAACGTTGGCCCCAGCATTTTTTTCAAACAACCCTTAGTTTTGCTAGACTTCCTCTCTTGGTTTAAAGCCAGACAAGCATTCTTTGTTCAAACAGTTTTTCCTTTTTATTTTCCTGCCCTGCCTAAAAACGCCTACAGACAGAAGCATGTCAGATCTTTTTTTGTGTTGCATTTCAAAGCCATCCTCGCCGTTCCCTTCCTTTCCCTTGATCTCATCTTTGGATTGTAGCCTGGGTTATCACTTTTGTTTCTAAATATACAACACGTACAGGGGGCCTTTCTATTAATAAAACAAAAATAAAGCTTTGATAGCTTTTGTGTATGTGGGAATTATACGCCGTCCTCTTTTGGTCAGGCCGTGTGCGCAAAAGGGACTCTTCATGTCTTCTAAGGGAAGAGCAGTTTCCTGCATCTGCTTACCAGGTTGAAACAGAAATGGGCAACAGAGCCGTTGGAGGACTGTTTCAAGTCCAGCTGCTTCTGCTTGGAAGTAAGTCCCTTCAGACTCAGTGGCACTTACTCAAGGAGATACAGGTTTTCAGCTTACCTTTTGAACCCATATGGTCTCATTTTCTTGCCTACTCTGAGGTCCTTTTCACAGTTGCCTTTGATCTGATCTACAGACCTGAGGCCTATTTGCCTGGCATCGAACCGGCCATTCTGCGCAGGTGCAGGTAACTGGCCAATCAGAGCTGGTGGTGCGTGCAGACGTACAATGCTGCTGGCCAGGCCTGCCACTTCAAACCTGACGGCAGTGAGTTAACTCCCTCTTGTGCGCACGTCCCCAGGTAAGCCCCAGACCGAGGTGGGAGATGCCCAGGGAGAGTTCCTGAGGGCTCCAGCTGACCTGATTGAGCCACCTAGAGCTTGCAGAAACCTGGGAAGAGATGGAACCGGCCAGCCAGCCCCTGGATCGATAGCGACCCAATGGCGGCAGGCCTGAGAGGGGCATCCCACCCCCACATCAGCCTTTTCACGCTAGGCCACGTGGGGACAGATTCCCCTTTCACACCTTGGTAGGTACCTGCCTAGATGCGAAAGGGGAATGTGTTGCGTTGTTCTAGCCTTCCTGCACTACAGTTGTAGTGCAAAAAGGCCTATGATCTGCATTCCACCCCTAATAAACCTATTCTAAACTAGGGTGTTCCTAGAATGATGCTTTTCAGTATGGACTCCTTCTGCACTTGGCTTTATTCTGGAATATATCTTGGGATAGCAGTCTGCTGGCCACAAACTAATGCAGACCATGGAAGGCCTTACCTGGGGCCTTCCGTGGTCTACACTAGCATGCAGATAGCTAGTGTCATGGCACAGACACTGTGTAACCCCTCTGTTCAATTAGTCCTCCAGAGAACTTCACAGGACACTTTCACATTAGTTGGTGGGGAAATGTTGCTTGAGAGTCTGGGCCTCCAGTTACCTGGGGAACCCTAATCTTACAAAGGTTCACACAGGATCTTATTTTCTGTGGTGATCAGGTATTATGAGCAAGGCTTCACCAAGGTAGCTCCTGTCTGGTGGAAAATCCAACAGACAGAATTGGGCAAAAGTGGAACAGTGCAATTCTGTAGCTCCACTGCAATAGAGTTAAAGTTCTTTAGGCAAGTTATCTTAGCCAAGGACACAAGAAGGATCCAAAGTATCCAAGGCAAACTCCCAATTATAAAGAGGCTCTGAGCTGGAGTAAGGAATTTGGCAGAATTTGAATTGAATGTTGACACAATTGAAGATTGGCATTTGAATTTGAATTGAATATTTTGATACATTCGTATGAAGCTTTGTATGAGATTGTATGTTTTTGTATTAGGGATGTGCACGAATATTCATAACATTGTTACTTGTTCAAATTCATCTGAATTCAGATATTCGTACACAAATTGAATATTACAACATTCATACATTAACATTTGCACAAATACGAATGTTTAGGAACATTTGTATAAATAGTTTGTACATTGGTTAAACTGAGGATACGTATCCGATACGTATTCATTGGGACAGGATACATATCTGATACGTATTCCTTTGTACAGGATCCATATGCAAGATCCTTTGGCAGGATCTGTATCTAGGATCGGTATGCATTTGTATCGGATATTCATACGAATTTGTATGAATATGTTTGTATCAAATCGAATCCTACCACATTCAGAGAGGATCTATTTGAATGAATACAAATTTTCCAATGTTTGATTCATTACAAATTGAATGCCAGAAAAACCATTCTTACACATCCCTAATTTGTATGGGATTTGCATTGGATTGGACATTGGGATCAAACTTGAATCCTATCTCATTCAAAGGGGATCTATTCAAACAAATACAAATTTTCTTGCATTCGATTCTATACAAAACAAATACCAAAAAAATCATTGGTGCTCATCCCTAATTTAGAGAAGTAATCTGGAGCAGCAAACAAAAATCCCAGTGCAATCTTCAGTTGCAGCTGTAGGTATGGTGAATCTGAGTAATGGGACTCAGACCATATTGGGTGTTTTTCCACCGCTCTCCTTTAATCCGGATCTAAGAAGATCCAGATCTAAGGAATGAGTACATTCCTTAATCCGGATCTAGTAGATCCAGATTAAGGGAAGTACCCAATGTGTTTCCATGGGTGGTCTAGCACCCAATAGCAATGGGTGCTAGCCTCCCTGCCATGGAAACACCAGAGCACCCATTTGGAAACTTGGATCTACCCATGAGGGGTCTGCTTGTCACCCTAGGTCGGTGATGGCCAACCTATGACACGCGTGTCACAGGTGACACGCCAAGCCCTTTTGGGTGACACACCTGGTCATCCTGGCACCTGGGCATGTAGTGCTTGCTTGTTCTTGAAGTGTATGAAATATCAACTTTAAATTGAAGATTTAGCAAATGTAAAGAATTATTTGTTTTTGCTTTTAATAAAATACATATATCAAAAATATAACTTTTTTACTAGAGCTACAAATATCACAAAATTATGGATATTTCTATATGTGACACAGCACCCGAGTTAAGCTAGGTTTTCTTGCGAATTTTGACACACTGAGCTCAAAAGGTTCACCATCACTGCCCTAGGTGTTTGGGAGGACAGGGGGTGCAATCTCCAAAGTGGCTTCAAAGTCATTTCAAAGTCATTTCGAAGTCACTTCAAAATCTGTGGAAAACAGCTCCATTGAAGTCTGTACTGATCTTTGGAGTGAACTTTGAAGTGACTTTGAAGTGACTTCAAAGTGACTTTGGAGTCACCTCAAAGTTCACTCTGAAGATTAGCACAGACTTCAAAGACGCTCTGGAGCTATTTTGCACAGACTTCGAAGTGACTTCGAAATGACTTCAAAATGACTTCGAAGCTTAGGTTTTGGGGCTCCCCCCCCCATGGGTGCCTGCTCCCCCTAGCTTCCTCTAGACCCCATTGCCACACAAGCGTGGAAACAGGATCCCTTTAATCTGGATTTTCTGCCTGAAGACCCCATTGTAGACCCCATTAATGGGGTCTACAGAAAATCCAGATTAAAAGCCAGAAAGTACCCATTTGATCTGGATTTCCCCAGTGGCAGTCGAAACAATCTGGTCTCCAATGGGTGTCGTGGTGGAAATGGGATAATCTGGCTCACACTCAAATGGGTCCTTAATGTGTGCAAAAATGGGTACTTTCTGCCAGTGGAAAAACACCCATCTGGAGGCTTATTATTATTACCTGTTCCCAACCATGGGGCAGAGATCCAACCTCTGGGACCTTCCAGGGATGGACTCATACATGCTAACAATACTTATTTATGGAGAGGAAGAGAGAAAATTACATGAGGAAACATATCAAGTGCAGAGACAAAGGCCAACACAACATCCTTTCTGCAGTTTTTGCCCAAATTCCTAACTAGGGATGTGCATGAATGTTTTTTTGGCATTCAATTTGATTCAAATTGAGTATCTGAATATCTGAATTTGTATGAATAGAGAAAAAATGAATGTATTGATATTTGAATGGATTCGAATACATTTGTATATATTTGTACAAATATTCAATACATATTTGATGATACAAATCTTGTACACATACACATCTGTACTCATCCTGGTTTCATCCTGTATGTATCCATATGGATGCGTATGGATATGAATAAGCATACAGATACATATCCATACACATACAAGTGCCCAATGTATTCATACAAATAATTCAAAACATTTGTATTCATATTTGACTTTGAATGCCAGAATTTGGCCATTCAAATAATGAATATCTCAAATATTCTTACACGTCCCTATTCCTGACTGGGGCATTCCAGAGATTTTACACTTAAGCTGCTTACACAATACATTTGGCCTGGATAAGAAAAGGTGTCTTGATTACATTTTTTTAAATATAAATTTTAGGTGAAAATAAGGTCTGTTAGAGAACAGATTACTCATTCACCTCCAGTTTGAGACATTAGCATCTTGATTGTATCAGGATGGGTCATTGTTCTGTCCTTCCTGGCAGGCATATGGGAGGGTTGGAGGAAGGTGCAGGAAAATCCCTGTAAATATGTAGAGGCTTGTCTTTCCAAACAAAATGAAGTAGGATCCCTCTGGTCATGTTTGCCTTTGCCATATAGATGCCAATATTCCTTCATATAAGAGGAGGGTAGCTAACAACTCCTTGTGTGAAAAAATGTTTCACATCCTATCTTTCCTGCCCAGACACTGAGAGGTGCCTGTTGCTGCCACAGGTGACCTAGGATGTTTCTGCACAGGGCCTCAAGACCCCATTAGGGATCCTTGTGGAACGGACCCTAAAAGACCATTACGCACAGGAGATCCAATTAGGACCAGATGAGGGAGCTGTCTTCAGCACGATGGCCTTCCAAATCCAGCCCTAATGGGTTCTTCAGGGCCATAGATCCAGATTTCCAGGAAAACATTGATAATCATGTCTCCAATCTGGTCTTCAGCAGATGGGGATCTCCAAGAAGAAGGCCTCGCAGGATTGGAGCTCTGTGTGCAGGTGGTGCCAGCTCCGCCCTGCCACTGACATCTATAGAGGCCTGCATGTCCAAAGCAGTTCAGCACAGGCTTTGTAGCAGCAGCTACAAAGCTATGCCTCTCCTGGAGGGTGGCACTGGTGGATTGCTCTGCCGCCACCCAGAGTGGCGGGGGGTGACGATTGTGTGTCATCACCACACTCCCGATGCAGCAGGAAGGGGAGAGATGGAGGCAGCAAGCTCCCGCTCGCTCCCATGTAGCTGCTCTAGCAGTGGGGCTTTGAAGGCAGGCAGCGGGGGTGGGGTGGGGAGCAGGCAGCCGCTATCCACCAGGCCTCCCTCCCTGATGGTCCTCAGCCATCATTGGGACATGAGGCATGGCAGAGGTGCCGATGGTAGCCACGGCACAGCACTCCCCCTGATAGGTGATTTGGAAGTGGGCCACCAGCGTGGGGGGTCTTGCTTCCTCCTCCATCTTCAATTCCCCCATTGTGGTTGGCTGGGGGTGATGGCGATGCAGATCACCATCTCTCCCCTGCCTCTGCCACTCTGGGTGATGGTAGCGCGATCGTCACCTCGAGGGAGTGTCGGAGGTGGCTGCCACACCACCGCCACCCCCACAATGGGTGGAGGTGGCCGCAGCATGTCCTCCTGTGGCCTGATCCATGTGACAGGAGGCATGATGCGCTTCCACATGGTGCCTTTTTCAGCACCCATTGCATTGTGTGCTAGTAGGTTTGGATCTTTGAGTGCTATGTGAAAACATCCCTTGTGATAAAGACACATTCATAAGGTGCCCGGTAGGTAAGTGGTGACTAGAAAGGTATTAGGGGTGTGCACAAATGCAATTTTTGGGATTCGATTCAATTTGAATTAAATATTTGAAGATTCGGATAATTGAATCGAATATCCAAAGATTAGAATCAATTGGAATGTTTAAAATTTGAATGCATTCACATTTGATTTGAATCAAATACATTTGAATCTATTTGTACGGATTTTTTATTTGTATTTGAAGATACGAATGTCAACAGCATTTGAATGTTTCAGTACACATCCGTAGGCATCCTGTTTTTATCCTGTATGCATCCCGTTTTCGTCCCGTACGTATTCATACAAATGGTTACGGATAGAAATAAGATCTGCATGGATACGTATGTAATGCACAGATATCTGTACACATATGCATGTTTGAATAATCTGTACAAATGATTTGAAAGATTCAAAAATTCATTTGCATGTTGAATTTGAATGTCCGAATTTGATCAAATTCAGTTGAATTTGGAATGTTTTGAATGTTTGTACGCATCCCTAAAAGGAACCATTACCTAAGCCATTGCTAGACTTTTGGAATTATGGGAAACTATGAGGTGTCCTTTTTCAAAATGTCCCCACGCTTCCTCTAGATTGCCTCAATATATTCAGATTTCCTTGGCTGTGTAACGTAAACGGTTCAAGAAACAAAGCGATTTAAGGTGGAGTGTGTTCATCTGTACCCACGCAGCTAAAGGCTTTAGGAAAACAGCCTCCCACTCCTCTCACTTTTGCTCTTTCCATCGATAGTTTGTGTCAAATTAGTTTCACTGGGTGTAGCTTTTTGTCTGCTTGTTCGTTCACTCTGACTTGCAGCATTGATTTTGCGCACCGTAGAAGCCAAAAGAACAGAATGGCGGTTAACACAAAATTAAAAACCACATTAAGAGGAGAAAAGGATGATCCAGAGTTTATCTGCAGCTCTGTGGATACCAGGAAGGAAGGAAGGAAGGAAGGAAGGAAGGAAGGAAGGAAGGAAGGAAGGAAGGAAGGAAGGAAGGAAGGATTGCTTTTTTTTTTAAGGAAGGATTGTCTTTAACAAGTTGCTAAGGATCTCTCTGCTTCTGTTCTCTGATTTGGTATATTACCATGGCTATGAAAAGGCCTGTATTTTGGAAGGAGGGTCAGTAGGAGGTGAGTTGTTTACATAATCACCTGGCCCTGAAGTTCTTGAAGCAGTGGAATGAACATGACAATGGAAAGGACCTGCTTCTCTGTATCTGCTATGGGCAATGGAACCAACTTATTGGAGGAGGCACATGGACAATAGGTTTACGAAATCCAAGAGTTCATAATTCAGGGAGGAGTCTACAAGATGAGACATTGGGAAGGTCTTCTGTAAAGCTATCATAGATAAACCCCCCTTATTTTCTATCTGAGCATATAACCCAAACATTTTGCAAACGCTTAGGCTGCATCTCCATTTATCTTCTGAGGTGCACCATGGCTACTGAAGAAGGTGACTGTTGGTGCTGTATAGACATGTCACTCAAAGGGGGGGGGGTCCACTAGCACTAAGTACACATTAAGTACCCATTAGGCTCAGAGCAGGAAGGCTCCATTTCCACTGCAGACCCCATTAGAGCCCCATTTGTTTCCACCAGTTCTAAGGAAATCTGGATTGAATGGGTCCTTCAGGGCCTATAATCCGGATTTCCTGTAGACCCCATGAAAGGGCTCTATAATGGGGTCTTCAGGCATCAAATCTGGATTATACGGAGCGTGTTTCCACTGTGATCAGGTAATGGGGTCTGGGGGGGCCCTCTGGGGGGTGCACCCATAGGGGGAGGTACCCCCAAACCCAAACCCAAAGCTCTGAAGCCTGTGCACAATCTCTGAAGCTGAGCTCCAAAGAATAGCACAGGCTCCAAAGATGACCCCACGTGAGAGCAATGCCATTCCTATGGACCTTTGTCAAAGGCTCCGGAGAATCTTTGAAGTTGTGGAAGATCACTCCGGAGAGTTTCCGGAGCTTGTGACAAGGGCCCTTTCCGCACTAGGCCTTATTTCAGATTATATCTCAGGATGGGGACAGACCATCTGCATGCCGGTGCAGACTATGGTAGGCCCTGGTATGGCCTACCATAGATAGGACTAGCATGAAGATGGCTGGTCCCTATCCTGAGATATAATCCCGATTAAGGCCCAGTGCGGAAAGGGCCAAAGCTCCAGAGATTCTCTGGAGCCGCTCTGGGGAATCTTTTAAGAATCTCTGGAGCGTCTTTGAAGAATCTCTGCACCCCCTGTCCCCCCCCTAAATTCTGGGATGATGGGCGGGCCCTATGTGGGTCAATCCAGATTCACTACATGGGTGCTCCAGCATTTCCGCTGTGGTCAGGCTAGCACCCATTGGGGATGCATCAGGTACCTCCCTTAATCCAGATCTACTAGATCCAGATAAGTTGAAGGACCCATTGATTAAATCCGGATCATCTTAGATCTGGTTTAATGGAGAACAGTGGAAAACCGCCAGAATTACATCTCCATGCTCCAAAATGGAGATATGGGATGCACCTTTTTCCATTGTAGATCAGGGTGCCTCTCCCGCCTGCCCAAAATGGAGCCACCTCAGAAGGTAAGTAGAGATACATGTACATGCAATGTGCATGGGGGAAGATAATGATGCAGCTACTCTTGATAGAATGCAGAGATGGGATGTCTCCCATCCACCGCCATATTTGGTTGTTCACACTATGAAGCCTACCCAGGGTTCCATCCAGCTGCTTTTGGGTCTGCTGGAAATCCTGGCTTCAGGGTGGCAACAGGAGAACCTCTTATCATGTCAGTACTGGGCATGCATGCCTGGTCTATCTGTATCATTCTGGGATGCTGTGTGGCCAGCATCATTACACTGTGCAGGTAATGTTTAGTTTAGGGATGTGCACGAATTTTCATAACATTCCAAATTCCTATGAATTCAGACAAATTCGGAGCTTCAAATTCGAATTCAAGGGTCGACCTTCCAGTTCTAATAGAACGTTTTGACATATTTGTATGAAGCTTCATATGGGATTCATATGGGATTTGTATGCAATCCTTATGCATTCGTATGGGATTCATATGGGATTGAACATTCGTATTGAATACACATCCTACCACATTTGAAGGGAATCTATTCAAACGAACACAAATTTTCTTGCATTTGATTTTGATACGAATTGAATTTTTTAAAAAAATCATGTACCAGTACTTTAGTAGGATCTTCCAAAAACCTCCAAAATTTGTTTTACTTGGCAATGCAATGACCTTTAGGAGGATTTTCTAGGCTGCTTACGATGCCTTGCAGCCAGAGATACAGTGCCAACCTGGAGTCAAAGTTCTAATTCCAATTAGCCCTCTCCACTGCCTTAAGAATTTCTCCAGCTCTTCTACTCATGCTGGCATTTCCACATTGGTGATGTTGAGTAGATAAATGGAACATGTCAGGGATATTTTGGGACTGCAAGAGACCAGAGGCAGAATGCAGCTGGATCCAAGCTAGTCCTGTCCTGGATTGCTTGAGCTAGGCCAAGACCAAAATGGGTAATGGTCTGCATGCCAGAACCATCCACTCTGTTGTGGCTCCTTCCTGAGGGAAGTTCACACTTCCTGTCTGTTCTGAGGGACACGAATGTTGAACTTCTGGCGTGTACTAACATTCACATTCAGGAATGTAAGTGCATGCCATTGCTCCCTCCATGCACCCACAGGCTTACCTGTTGTGTAGACACCTGTCCAGATGCTGCCATCTTTGTCTCAGAGAGGCAACACTGGAAGAGGTGGTGACAGCTACCAGTCTAGATGGCTTTAAGATAGGGTTAGACAAATGTATGGACGACAGATGTATCAATGGCTACTAGAATGAATGCCTAGGTGCATCTTTCAGGCTGGGGTGGGGAGGAACCGGGGCGCTCCTAAGGCCATTTGCTGAGATTCTAGAGCAGGAATAGGTTTGTCCTTGTCTCTGCTTGAGATGCCCATGAGCATTTGGTGGGCCACTGTGTGCGACAGGATGCTGGACTAGATGGGCTGTGGCCTGATCCTGCAAGGCTTCTCTTATGTTAGAGGCTGGCGTGACTGCACATATACCAGTGCTATCACTGGGATGATGGTGACCCACTGTGCATGCACACTCACATTTGAGGCCCTCTGTGGTGCCAGCATGCTTGCATGACACCTCAGATGACCTGCTTAGCACCATAGAGGTACAGATGGGCTTAACCAGAGACAAGAAAGGTAATCTCTAGTCAAGGTAAGTCTATGTGTGGAGCACAAAATCATGTTCCACATGCAGTTTTTGTGCAGTACACTCCTACACAGAAGGGGCCATTTCTGAGCTGGAAATGGCCCATTGAAGTGCATATGCTCTGTCTGGGAGTGTACTGCACCCAAAGTATGGGGCCAAATGCAGCAAAGCCTGTAGTCTTCTAGGGATGTTCCAAGCTAAGGGGCAGTTTGGCCAGATCACTCCCGAGGAGGCATGGCCGCCCAGAGGATGCTCTGTCATCTGGAAGCCACATTCAATATCAGCAGCTGAAATGGTCCAAATGCACTGGTTGGAAGCATCCAGAATGTCCACATGATCTTTGATAACCTCAAAAACTGTGGGACAGATAACACAGGAACTCCTTCTAAATCACATAAGAGTAGGTCATGAAGAGGAAAACGGACATGGGTTTAAACCAGTTTTCTTTTCCTTTTTTTTACTGAAGAATTTGACTTTTATGACCACAAGGATCCCTGGGAATATTATTTGAATGTCTGGAAAATGTCATGAGATGATCCATTATCTTTGCCATGGTGTGCTGGAGGTAATTGAAGCTTGGCATTCTGCTGGGTCCATTTGTAACTGAAGAAGTTCAGTAAGAGATATATTTTGGCTCAGTGTCCCATTTGACTGTTAGATAGGCATAATTGATGGTGCCACTGGAGACCAGGTGCCAGAAATATTTATTCATTTACAAACATCTGGCAAGCTCTTTAACTTAAGATGGAAAAACATTGCCAAAGGAAATAAGAAGGTTGTTGAGAACTCTTTATAGAAAAGTGATTTTGGTATTTGGTTGTATGCTAGAAAGGCGTTGTGAGATCAAACCAGGTTGATGCATTGCTCCATGAGATTCTGAGTTGATTTGGCAGATGATTGTAGATCCAAGATTATGGGTGCATCCCCATGGTACTTTTTTGTGTCGCTACTGTCCCTCTACTGCAGCAGATCTAACAAATGCGTGTTCAATTCCAAATTAAGTGTCCCCATGGGGCTCAGCAAAACACGCATTTTAAATGCACTGACCGTCCCCAAGGAAGTGTCTTTTGCTTACCCGCATCTTTTTCTCCCCACCCCTCACTGTTTCATTGGGTGCTCGGGCAATTCATTACGCTATGTATAAGTTCTCCAGCTGCCGAAACACCTCCCCCAGCCAGCAATTGTGTGATCGTACGCTCATTCACAAGTCCAAAAGAAAAATTTACAAGTTCTCTGTTCGTCTCCCCTGCTTGCAAAGGCAGTTTACAAGATCTCTGGCCCCGAAATGCCACTCCCAGCCAGCGATCTTGCTCATACACTTTCACTTGCAGGCGGGCGGAAGCAATTCATTACAATGTATCTTTGCTGTTTCTCTTTGTGATTGGAATGCCTGCCTACTGTTTTCATATCGTGAATGCTGGCTGTGGATGAGAGGCAAAAAAAAAAAAAAGAGAGAGAGAGAGCTTGCCACCTGGGAGAGAACCCCCGCCCCTTTTGCCACGGAGTGCCTCCATGCAAACTGTTGCTCTGAATACCCGTGTCTTCCCAGAAAAGTGAGCTGGTAGTCTTCTTTAAAGGGCACTTTTTTGCTGCGCATTTTCCTAATTGTGGCGCTGGAAGCCCAGATAAAAGCCATGCATGGCGGTGCTCAGCGATAAAAGAGGATTTTTAGCGGACTTTAAATTGCATGGGGATGCACCCTATATGTTGGATTAGGTTCTCAAAAGTTTTCCACTCTGGCCTCAAACTGAGAGGCTTGGAGTCACACTATTCATAATGCTGCTACCTCCTTTGAGAGTGCTCGTAGAACCATTCTCAAGGAGAAAAGACAACGCAGGAAGAACCGTGCCTTTACAGTACCTCCCAGGGAGAGCTTTCACTGTACCTTCTGCAACCAGACTTGTCTATCCCACATTGGCCTTTTCAGCCATCAGCACGCATGGGGCAAGCATGGGTTGAGCCCTTCTGAAATCTTTGTTTGTGAAACCAAGCCATGATTCCCTGGAATGGGAACCTGACGTAAGTCCCACTGTGGAAAACGTCTCTGGCACTGTCTGGCCCAGATCCAAAGGGTTACATGCATATCAGCATAATTCATATGAGTGGAAAAACAGTAGCAGCTAGCAGTTTGGTGTACCCAAAATACTGTGTACTGGATCTGGGCATTGCTGGCTCTGGGTGAAGGGGTCACTACCAATCAGCCATCAGTTATCTGTTTTGATTTTTGTTGTTGTTCAGGACTCACAGTGATCTTCTGCTATTAGCTTGCTGATATAACATTGCTTTGGGTTTTTTTTAAACTGGTACATGAATTATTAAACTATGGCTTGTACTTGATCACACAGAAGAAGAAGAAGAAGAAGAAGAAGAAGAAGAAGAAGAAGAAGAAGAAGAAGATTTGGCTTTTCTACCCTGCTTTTCTCACCCATTTAAGAGGACTCAAAGTGGCTGTGAAAGCTTCTATTCTCCCCACAACATACACCCTGTGAGGTAGGTGGGGCTGTGAGAGCTCAGAAGAGAGCTGTGACTAGCCCAAGGTCACCTGGCTGGTTTTGTGGGGGAGGGTGGAATTGAACCTGGTATTCCCAAATAAGAGTCCGACTCCCTAACCACTAGACCAAACTGGCTCATTCCATTGAAAGAATGGAATATGGTACTCACCTTCTCACAGTAAACAGTGTTTCTATCCCACTACCATCCTGTCTTTTGTTTCTTCTTTTTTTAACCTCGCTCATCTGTGTTCTTCATTTAACAGCATGTCAACCAAGCAATTATTGGCTCATGATCCTGTTTTCTCCAGCTCCAAGCAGGCCTAGAGATTTCTGCAATATGACAAGGTAACAGCAAGCCTGCCAAATCCATTTGGTTAGCAAATTTATTTTCTCCTCCAAGATGGATGATAAAATTGTCACAATGCTGGGCTCCAGCAGGGCCCAAGGGCTGCCCACCCACAGCTGTAGGGCTTGGGACCAAACCTTCTGGAGCCAGAATTCCATGCAGAAAACAGGCAGTGACTCGACTTAACTTGACTCCTGTTCCTGTTCGTTTTCCTGCTGAATGATGTATTGATTAACTGAACATCTTGACGGGCTTCTCTTTAGTGATTCACAGAGGTGGGGGAAACAAAATGCAAGGTCCATCAAAGTAGTTGTGTGAGAAGAAAGAATACCTGCCCCATAATTTCCAGGAGATCAAGGTATTTACTTTTATTTAATTTTGCAAAGTGTACCAAATAGGAATGTGCATGAATATTCAAAATATTCGCTATTCGTACAAATTCATATGAATCTGGACATTCGTATACAAATTTGATGTCCAGACATTTGTACTTGTGTACATATCTGTACGATCATGTACGTATTTATATGCATCTTGAGTATCCATAGACATCTGTATGCATCCGTACGGATACTTACGGGATGAAAACAGGATGCATACAGGATGCGTACGGATGTTTACAAGATTTGTATCATTGGATGCATAGCAAATATTCAAACAAATAGATACAAATGTATTTGGATCGGTTTGTTTATCCAGACATGGGTTTTTCTTTATAGTATCCCACTGCAGTTGGGTTCAGGGCTGGTGGCTGGTGTTCACACTGCAAGTGCTGGCGCAGTCTAAAACATAACTAGCAGCCCTTTCAGTGCATACGGTCCATCCCGGATCATCTGCGTTGCCATGGCAATCGGCCTGCTATGGTGATCACACTGCACTGTGTATTTGCATAGCCTCAGCCACAGGCAGGCGGTGTTCAACCTGCAACCTGTGTCTAGTTCATGGGATTAGTGGTTGCTGGTGTGCCCATTGGCACACATGAGGCAGGGGATAACACGGATAAAACCATGTTAGACCGAAGGCTCAGGTAGTGCAAGGGGTTTCCCCTAGCTGACTTGTCTCCCAAATGTAATGAAGCTTTGGCTAAAAAGCCATTAGCTTTTATTTCTGTATGAAGGATGGCCTGCGAAAGTAAGTCCCTTCACCTTTGCACGCAGAACCTTGGCCCTTCACTATTCAGTCAAATTGCAAAGTTTTTTTTTTTTGTCATATTCCTAGAATTGAAGTCTGCACAAGGGAGAAAGGGAAAGCAGACTCACATTCTGAGCTGCCTCTGTTACAGACCAGCCAGCTCTCCATTCATTGGGTCCTTCTGCTCTTGTTGGTATTCCTTGCCATTAGTCTGCATTGACATGAGGATGGAAGGCCCCTATTCTGAGATATAATCTAGAATAAGGCCTAGTGCAGAAAGGGCCCTAGTCTGGAACACAGAAGCATGCAACTTCAGGGGGAACCAGTTTCATTAGCACACCAAGACATGCCACCAAAATGGATTTCCTGGGGGTTCTGAGTATGGAAGCATTTGTTCCTTTGGAGGACCACCCTGGGAGCTCATGTGAGCTTCAGGGCTGGAGCAGGGCTGGTCTGAAGCAGTGCTATTGTGCTGATGACTCTGTTCCAGACTATGACTAGCTGTGGTCCAAACTGGTGGGCCTCCTTGGTCCAGGCTCATTGGTCCATTTTTCCTTGCTTCTAGGCTTCCTATTTCAGACATGGAGAGGGTTAATGTGACCAAGTTCACTCTGCTAAAAGAAAAAATTAAAAGAGTTTGGTGGGGTTGAATGAAATTTACTTTTCCATGATTGACTGGACCAGCCTCCCCCCCCCCCCATTGCTGGTACCATCATACCCTCCTCAGAGGTTCAACCTAGGCATCCTGGAGGAGGGTGTACAGCTAAAATGGTTGCCCCCACTCAGGAATCGCAGGAATCCCAAGAACCCCAAGAACCATGGAAAATCTCCACAATTTCCCAAGAATCATGAGAAACCATGTGCAATTTCCTGAGAATCATGGGAGAATCTCATGAGATCTCCCAGAATTCCAAATATCAGTGGGTTTCCATTAGGGATGTGCACAAATATTTGTAACATTCCAAATTTGGCCAAATTTGTACATTCAAATTTGAATCAAATGTTGGCACATTCGAAGATTGACATTAAAATTCAAATAAAATGTTTTGATACATGGATCTGTAGTAAGATCTGTATTATTATTATTATTTACTAGAGAGCTATGCTCCAGTAGGACTATGTTTTGGCTTTTGTAAGTGAAATTAATGCTTCAAAGGGAACTTCAAGGAACTACCCAAGTCATTGGTCCCTTGTGAGCCAGTTTGGGCTAGTGGTTAGGGAGCTGGACTCATCTGGGAATACGTGGTTTGATTCCACCCTCCATGAAGCCAGCTGGGTGACCATGGGCTAGTCACAGCTCTCTATTGAGCTCTCACAGCCCCACCTACCCCACAGGGTGTATGTTGTGGGGAGAAGAACAGAAAGCTTTGTCAGCCACTTTGAGTCCCCTTAAACAGGTGAGAAAAGCAGGGTAGAAAAAGCCAAGTCCTCCTCCTCGTCCTCCTTTTAAGCTAAATTTGGAATGGACCTCCTCAAACAGAGAACATTTCTCAATAGGGGACTGTCTTCTGTAAAGTCAGGCCACCAATTGACCCTCCAGAAGGGAGGAAATTTGCAGAAATTTCATCAAGGGAGAGAGAGAAAAGCTTGGGACATGATCCAGAGGTTTCCAGTGACGCAAATAGAAGAGTCAGTTTCGAGCAGGTTACACAGACTTTTTCATGAGTATTTAGTGGTTATCCCCCCCCCCCTTCATAGAAATGTAAGAGATCTGAAACACAAAAGTGGGGTTATGGTGTTTAGCCTCCACTCTCCCTAGCCTGGACTCTTGCTCCCATCCCGAGTCAGTTATGCAAAGAATTGGGGAGTTAAATTTATATATTTTCATATTCAAAACCACTTTTAATATTCTAGTGTGAAAGGCTAGCATGCCCGCGTGGAATAGCAGGATTAACATGCTTCTCTCTAACGGGGGCTTAACATATCAGGATAGTGCTCTATGTGATTCTCCAGTGTAATGTTCTGTTTAAAATATAGGGCTTTCGGTCAGAACAACAGCTGTCTGGCATTAAAATGAAAGCCCTTGTTGCCCATTGGCATTGCTAGGGAAATTTCACCAAGGGTTCAGGGAAGGTTACTGAAGAGGCAGAAATAGGGCTGGAGGAAAAAAAAAATTAATCTAACTTGTGAAGGAGCTTGGAAGCATACCACAAGCATCATAATTAACTTTAATAATTATAAATGTAAATGCAGACAAGCCACAAGGTTTTAATGGTGTGCCACATGCTTCTGCTAATTATTTTGGAGTTTGGACACATTCAGTGCCAGCTAATTATAAAACCCTGCTATGGAAATCATCTGTTTATATTAGACTTATTGATCTCTAGTGTTTAAGCAATATGAAAGGGGAAATCTACAATGCCGCACCATCTGCTTTGTATTCCTAATTGCTTTTAAAGAATCAAATATATAAATAGTCAGCTTTTTATAGGGTAGGCTTCAAACCCATCCAGCAAGCAGGTTTTGCAGAGCTAAGCAAAGCAGAAAGAGAGGAAGTATTACAATTAAAGGTGGGTGGATGGGGGAGTTGCCTTATTAATATTTTTTTAAAAAATATATAGTTATTTTCTCTTCTTGATGCAGATGTCCATGAGATGGGAGAATGGAGAAGAGAAAGAAGCCTTCATGTACTGTAAATATCATGAATTGGCACAACGTTTTTCATGCATCTTGGCCTGGAGGAAGTGACGCTGGCAAATTTTAGGGTAAGGATTCAGCGATGTGAGACCAGGAGGAAGTTCGAACTTTGCTTCTCCTCCATAGAGGTGGGCACAAATGCAATTTTCGGCATTCGATTTATAACACATTGAATATCTGAAAATTGAAATTTGTACGAGTAAAGAAAAATGAATTTCTGGACATTCAAATCGATACGAATACATTTATATCTATTCGTGTGAATATTCGATATGTATCCAGTGGTACAAATTTCATACACATCTGTATGCACCCATACACATCAGTACACATTCCGTTTTCATCCTGTATGCATCCTGTTTTCATCCCGTACGTATCTATATGGATGCGTACGCGATGTGTACATATCTGTACACGTAAGAATGTCCGAATTATTCGTACAAATAACTCAGAATATTCGTATTCATAGGAATACTAAAGTATGAATGTCTGGACCGATGTCCAAATTCATATGATTAATGACTAATTTGAATATTCATGCACACCCCTAATGCTCAGGTGTGTACTAATGCTTAGTATAGAGACTTACCTTCGGTGCAGATGGTGTCTCTGCAGTGGGAAAGTGCACAAATATTTGTAACATTGGATATTCGTATGAATTCATTTGAATTTGGATATTCATAAACGAATCAAACGTTGGGACATTCGTACATTGACATCCATATTTGAACGAATGTTTTGGAACATTCATACGAAGCTTCGTTACTCTTGTGAATCTGGGAAGGTGGGAAAATGGCTGCACCACTCACATGTGCGATGGACCCAGGGTGCATTCAACGTGGATTGAGCGCAGATTCAAAGCGGATTCAGGGCAGATTTGACATATGTTGGGGACACGTATGGGATATTTGTATTGTATTTGTATGGAACTTTTGTATCAAATACAAGCCTACCACATTCAAAGGGGATCTATAACAAATAGCAATTTTCTTACAATCAGTACAATATGAATCAAATGCAAAACAAAATCCTTACTGGGCACTGCTGTAACCTGTGTGCTCCCAGAACCCCCTTCTCTCAGAGTTATGCCAAGCCTAGTAGGGTTCTTCCACATGCTTCCCTAGACCAATCTGGGGGCTTCTGAGCTATTGGTAAACCTGTTTTTTTTTTTATGCTATCCCAATCTAGGTAACATTTTTCAGCCTAGATGGTCCTAGACTAGATGCAGGGTCCTACCAGGGAACATGGCCTCTCTAGTGCGCATCAGACTGTGGAAGAGAGAAGCCCACTTCCACAGGTAATTTTCAAAAAATGCCTATAATGTATCAGATGTGTCAGGCATGGAGACAGCCATCCACACTTTCATTGCTATCCCTAGCAAGACCAAAAGAACTTGAAGTGTCGATGGTCTGGTCCAGATAAACTGGATCACCATGTCAATGGCTGTAGCTTGTGCCCAGATGCTCCCATGGTGACTGGCCTGTTGTGTGTGATCATGGAGCTGCAGCTGTGCAGTCCCATCCACTCCTAGCTTCGCACCTGGAAGAGGGTTTAACACTGCTGGTCAGGAGCTCATTAGCTGCTCCCGGTCAAGGAGCCTTTTCGCACAAGGGGTTTTCGAATGCATGGAGAGCATGCTGGGATGCAGCATTCACTCTTGCGGGTGGCCAGATCCATTCTAGGCCGCCCGCAAGTGTCCCAACTTGCCCTCCATGCATTTGAGTTTCAGAGCACTAAAAAGTGCTCTGAAACCGTCTGCGTGCATTTGGCGCGTTCTGAACTGTCCCAGAGAGAAAGCATTCGCACGCTCTCTCTCTCTGTGGCAGCTCGGCCCCTCCCCCGGGCTGCTCCCATTGTCTCCTATGGACCCAGTGTGGGCAGCCCGGGTGCCTTCTTTCCTGCATTCCTGCTCGCTCCCTAACCCCAGATCGGGCTACGAAGGTGGGCAGGAACCCCATCCAAAAGCCCCCAACCCATCCCCAGGGTCGCGCGTGCATGTGTGAAGTGGTCTTACCTTCTCCTGTTGGCCCAATTCTGTGTAGAAAGACCAGGCCATTCTGAGCATGCTCGAGGGGGCGGTCCCTTGTTGTCTGGGCACCTGCCTGGCTTCTATTGCCCATCTGAGCATGTGCAGGTGTTCAATCCCATAAGAATCCCATGTGAATGCATATGAATGCATATGAATCCCATACATATCCCATACCAATCCCATACAAAGCTTCATACGAGTGTATCGAAACATTCAATTCTAATTCGAATGTCAATCCTCAAATGTGCCAACATTTGATTTGAATAAGAATGTCTGAATTCAGCCAAATTCATACAGATTTTGAATGTTACAAACATTTGTCCACATTCCTACCAGTGTTCCATATATTGCAATTCATACCTCAGGATCAATAGCTCAGAATCTGCTTTTCCTCCATCTATGCCTCACGGTAAGTTCAAGATTCCAAATCAGATTGGGATCCAGTGCATTGAAGACACTTCCCAGCTGAATTTTGTGGCAGCAAGTTCCTTAAGATTATATTCTTCTGATCTTCCCCAAAAGGGCTGTGTGCATGGCCTGTCACTTCTTGTCAAAGCTGTGAGCAAAGAGGACTGAAGGAACAGAACGAAGGGTTGTGAGAGCAGGTAGAAAATTTGCAGACGCCGTCTGTTTCTGGATAGATAAAAATGATCACAGGGCGTACCTTCAAGCTCTACCTGTCTCTGTTCTTTGTAGGCAACACCGCATATGCTCCCGTACCAATTTCTCTTTTGCAAGTCATCGCAGCATGAAGTGAGGCAGGCTCACATCTGACTGGCATTTGCAAGCCAAAACACTACCTGATACCTGCCCTCCAAAGTGTCACAGATCCTTAGAGTGAAATCTTTTGGAAAGACAAAGACAGCCTTTCAGGAGTGGGGTCTTTGTAGCGTGAGTCTTGATGACCCTGGGAAACCATGGGGGTTATGAAGATGGAGCTGGGCATATATGCTCTCCCATTTTCCTCCTTAAAATGGCTCCATTCGGAAAGCTTATTCAGCATTTGCAAAAATACTAATCCAACGTTATATTTTGACTTGAGTGCAGGGAAAGAGTGCATTTTTATTATTTATTCATTTATTTTATGGAGTTTTACAACTTACAACTTAATCTTTTCATATATTAACCCAATAAATTAATATTACATCCTTCTGTCATTATTGATGACTTCCTCCATTTTTTCAGCATCTCTTCTTCTTTTGCTACCATATAATATTTTATTTTTCTTTCCAGCTGGTCACTGAGTTATCAGCCAGATCCGTCCGTGAGTTTCCAATCTTTTACATACTTATCTGTTCTGTCTTTTATAAAATTTGTCAATTTGTCCATCTCTGCAAGTTCAGCCAATTTGATTAACCACAATTTATTACTATTATTTATTAATTATTATTAAACCCAGGTTAGATCATTGGAGCTTTCCTTCCAGAAGATGACCCAAAGAGCTGTCACGTCCCCCTTGATTTTACGCAAAGAACCCAAAGGAAAAGTTTTCTAGTTTATGTTCTTCCTTTCTTTTTCTTTTCCAAGAAACCTTTTGTCCTGCCACTTCAGTCCTTGATAGCTTCATCCGCCAATGTGCCCAGAAGTGCAATGAATGTTGATTTGCATTGGCCTCACTCTGCTTCCCTGCTGGTGTCATTAAAACCAGGGAGGTTGCTGCTCCCTTGGCATCTTTGGTGTGAGTTGACGTACACTGCTGGCTACATTATTGATGAAGATCACGCCTCTTGCCATGTGCGTTACCCACCTTTAAATGAAACAGTAGAGAGCAAGGGAGAGGAATGACATTGCTCCTTCACACTGTGCAATTTTGACATGACATTTATGACGCAGTTCAATTTGTCTCCGGGCAATTAATTTCCAAACACCCCTCCCTATGGAATAAAGATCAGCAAGTAGCGTTGGGGTGCTTTACTTCTTCTTTTCATTTGCAATGAATTTCCTATGAGCTTGATAGTAGGGATCTGCACAAATGCTTTTTTCGTGTTTGATTTGTATTGAATCAAATGCAAGAAAATGCGTATTCATTTGAATAGATCCCCTTGGAATGTGGTAAGATTCAAATTCGATACAAATGTTTGATATGAATCCAGTTGGAATCCCTGCTATGAATTGCCTATGAATCCCCTACATATCCCTACATATCTGCTATCAACATGTCAAATCCACTCTCAATCCACTTTGAATCCACTCTGAATCTGTTTTGAATCCATGCAGCGTGGAATGAACGTATAGAAAGATTTGATTCATATTTGAATGTCGATCTTCAAATGTACCAACATTCGATTTAGAACATAAGAACATAAGAGGAGCCCTGCTGGATCAGGCCACAGCCCATCTAGTCCAGCATCCTGTTGCACACAGTGGCCCACCAAATGCTCATGGGCATCTCAAGCAGAGACAAGGACAAACCTTCTCCTGCTCTCGAGTCCCAGCAGATGGCCTTAGAAGCGCCCTGCTGCCCCCCCCCCCAGCCTGATAGATGCACCTAGGCATTCATTCTAGTAGCCATCGATACGTCTGCCATCCATAAATGTGTCTAACCCTACCTTAAAGCCATCTAGGCTGGTAGCTGTCACCACCTCTTCCGGCAGCACATTCCATAAGCCATTGACCCTCTGGATGAAGAGATACTTCCCTTTGTCGGATCCGACTCTCTTACCCATCAGCTTCATAGAGTGCCCCCTGGTTCTAGTATTGTGTGATAGAAAAAAGAAATGTTCTCTATCCACCTTTTCTATACCATGCATAATTTTATATACTTCAATCAGGTTTGAATTCACATTTCCAAATTCAGACAAATCCATATGAATTTCAAAAGTGATGAATATTCATGCGCATCCCTACTTGGTAGTACTGGAGATGGGAAAACACAACAAGGTTCTGCTTAGAGTTTGGCCTTTTCTGCCCTTACCTTTTATTAACCTGGATCAGTTGGTGCCATTGGTCTGGCTTACTTGGAGGTGTTGTCTGGATCAGCAAGTCTGTGTTGCATGCACTGACGGCGCTGACCTAGCCCAGGTCTCCCTAGAGCTGCAAAGCTTGTGTGAGCTTTACAGGTCCATGCTCCACATCTCTGATGGCCAGGAAAGACAGTTCCTAGTCTGGGAGTCTAGGAATGATTTTGGCAGTGCACTATGGCATGCTGCTGAAAAACACTTCCCAGTAGTTCCGTATCATGGAGGCATGCTGTCTGCACACTTCCCATGATCCAAAATAAGACCTTTGGTATGGATGTAGACCTGAATAAATGGGCCTACAACAGATCCAGAATAAGGGCCTCTTTAATCCGGATCTGACTCTGTCCAGGGCAGACCGAGCCAGTCTAGTAGGACAGGTCCTCTTTGATCCACATTAATATGTGGATCAGGAGGTCCATGATTCAGATTAAGGGACTCCAACAAGTGCAGAAAGAGCTTTTACTTTGGCTGGGGTCCAGCAGGGGAGGTGAGGAGCAGAATAGAGCCGTATTACTCTCCCTTATATATCATGGTAGCAAATGCAGGGCCTTTCTGTACTTACTTTTATATCAGAACACAAGGATCATTGGACCACTTCTTCCGCATGGGGAAACTGGAAATGTGGGGTAGATCTTCCCATCACTTTGCCTGTATAGTGCTCTAAGAGGTGCTTATGGCAAAGCAGGTGCTCCAGGTGTGCAGGCCTGTGAATATCCTGTGCTCTGGAAGCTCTGTTGTTGTGTAATGGGGAGCAGAACTGTTTCAGCCTATACTGTACAGCCCAAGATTTTGTCTGCTCATGACCTTCTTTAACCAGACTGTATAAACTGAATATGGGCCTTCTACACCCACTTCTCTTGGAAGTGGAGACACAGATTCAGCACCTTGGTAAGAAAAAATGAATACAGAATGGGAGGAATCTGACTGAGTAGCAGCACAAATGAAAAAGGATCTAGGTGTACTGGTTGATCACAGGATGAACATGAGTCAGCAATGTGATGCAGCTGCAAAAAAAGGCCATTGTAGGATGTATCAAGAGGAGTCTAGAGTCTAGATCATGAGAAGTAATTATTCCTCTTTATCTTGGTCAGACCTCATCTAGAGTGCTGTGCCTAGTTCTGGATACCCAAATTCAAAAAAGACATTGACAGACTAGAGCAAGTCCAAAGGAGGGCTACCACAATGGTCAGTGGTCTAGAAACATGTCCTATGAGGAAAGGTTGAAGGATCTAGGAATGTTTTTCCTACAGAAGGGAAGACTGAGAGGAGACATGATAGGTGTCTTCAAGAACCTAAAGGGCTATCACAGTGCATAGGGATCACCCCTATTTTCACTTGAATGAGATGGGAGGACTAGAAACAATGGTATAAAACTTCAAGGGAGTCAATACAAATTAGGAAAAACTTCCTGACTGCGAGGGCAATCAGTCAATGGAATAGGTTGCCATGGGAGGTAGCTGGTTCTCCTTCACTGGAGGTCTTCAAGCAGAGGCTGGACCTACATCTGTCTGGGATGGTTTAGGAAATCCTGCATTGAGCAAGGGGTTGGACCTGATGACCCTAGAGGTCTCTTCCAGCTCTATGGTTCTATGAAATGTATCGACTACTGCTTTTCTTAGCCAAGCATTGCAGGCAGTCGTGTCCTTGGGTAGATCTTGGGGTTTTGTCTGTCTTTAAAAGCCCACCTACTATTTTAGAGAGAGGATGTGATCATTGTACATATAACTGAGCATTGTTCTGATAAAAATGATGTCTGCTTATCCTAACCTCCAGGGGGATGCAGAGGCTTCCATAATATTCTTGTTCTACATGCAAATCCTTGTGTTATTCATCCCTGGCTCCACACCAAATCCAATTTTACTTCTTATCCCTAAATTTAAGGAGTTGGAGGAAACTCAATCAAATCCACAGAGTGTACGTTCTGGTTGGCTACCTGGGAAGCACTGGAGAATAGTAAAGCTGGCTGCTTAACAGTACATGAAATAAGTCGTGATCTCCCAGAAGTTAGAATGCAAAAAATAAAAAATAAATATATCCATTGGGTGCTCAAGAGGATTCATGTTTTTGAATCTTCTATGTTTTCGAGCATCTTGCAATAAAATACCGGTTTCTGCATACCTCATAAGGATGGAATCTGGAGTCAAAAGGACCAAACCATTTCAGTGCATAGCAATGCAGTTTCTTTAGTAACCCAGGATGCTATAGGGTAGTCACTTTCCAAAAGGACAGGACATAAAGCTAAATAATATTGTGATGGCTTCACAAAGGGATGGGACAAAATTATGGAGAAAATATTGTGTTGGCTGTGGAACTCTTTCCAATGTTAGTGGCCATAAATTAGGGAAATATTTTCATGCTCATATCCTACTTGGGACCATCCTGTGGCCTATGGGTTGACAGCTCTGAGAACAAATGGCTTCATTAGAATAATATTATCTTTGATCTAGAAGGACGTTTTCATGCTTAACACAGCACCATGGGCCCTTTCTGCACTAACCTTTGGGATGGAAAAAGAACTCCCGTAGGGTTTGGGTGAGGGTTAGGTTAGGGTTTGAGAAAGATCTCAGTGGTGGAAGGTGATCTATCCAGAGACTTAACGCAAATTGACTGGGAATTTGATAAAATAATCTGGAAAAATTTCTGCTGCGCTGTGGTAAGTTTGGGAGGTAAGTACTCTGGTTTTTGGACAGAGTTTGGGGGACTTGCTGTGGTAGGAGAGTCAGATCCGATAAGGGGAGGTATTTCTTCACTCAGAGGGTCATTGGTTTGTGGAATTTGCTGCCGGAAGAGGTTGTAACAGCTCCCACAGCTAGATGGTTTTAAGGTAGGGTTAGACAAATGTATGGATGACAGATGTATCAATGGCTACTAGAATGAATGCCTAGGTACATCTTTCAGGCTGGTGGGGAAAGCAGGATGCTGCTAAGGACATTTGCTGGGATTCGAGAGCAGGAAAACTTTGTCCTTATCTCTGCTTGAGACGCCCATGAGCTTTTGGTGGGCCACCGTGTGTGATGGCATGCTGGACTAGATGGGCTGTGGCCTAATCCAGCAGGGCTTCTCTTATGTTCTTATGTTAGGGTTAGGGTTAGGATTTGTGCAAAGCTTTGAGGCCCTTCCACCACTAGTTTGCTCTGCCTTCACTGGATGGAGCATGATCCCAACCAGGGAGGCACTTATCCAAATTATTGGCAAACCTGTTTAAATGGGTCTATCAATGGACCAGTGAGCCCTGAGGCTTTTTCGCACTGCAACGCGTTCCGTTTGGAACGCGTGCAGGCAGGAAGCTTAAGACAGTTCCGGGCGCTTTTACCATTCACACACAGGCGCGCCGGAACGCATTCCGGCGCGCCTGTGTGTGAATGGTAAAAGCGCCCGGAACTGTCTTGGCCGGCAAAGGCCGGCCAGGGGCGGGGATTCGGCCGCAGCCGGCCAAGGGGACGGCCAGCGCTGTCAAGCCACCCAAGGGGACAGCCAGCGCTGTCAAGCCACACGCCCCGCGCTTCGTGCCAGCTCTACGGGCCCGGATCGGGCCCTGGGGACCTGGCACAAAGATGCCGGGCACCCGGGCACCCATCATGGGGCCCGGGGCAAGGTCCCTATGGGGCAGGGCCCCTTTGGAGTTCGGAGCCCCTGGCTCCGAACTCCAAAGGCTTCGCCCCGACCCTGTTGCTGCCCATCTACGGGATCTAGGCATCCGCGCCCTGCAGATCAGTCCCCCGCCCCCCCACCCCCCGAATCCGCCACCCCCAACCACCCTCCGCGACGGATCAGGCCCATCTTCGCTGTGTGGGTGCCTACATCGAGGCACCCACATGGCGAAGATGTTCCCCCCCCCTCCCCCAGGGCCCTGGGAGGACGCGCGCACGACGGAGCACCTACCTCGTGGCCGTCCACCGTCCGACTGAGAGGGGGAATGCCGGGATCGTGCAGCACGCAGCCCACCTAGGTGTTCTGTTGTGGGGAGAAGAACAGAAGGTTTGTCAGCCACTTTGAGTCCCCTTAAATGGATGAGAAAATCAGGGTAGAAAAGCCAACTCTTCTTCTTCTTCTTCTTCTTCTTCTTCTTCTTCTTCTTCTTCTGGGAAGGTCCTAGGGATCAAACCTCTGATACAAACCAGATGCTGTGCCACTGAGCTACAATGGCTCCCATATTATACAATGTAGTGACATACAGTGGTACCTTGACATACGAGTTTAACTCGTTCCGTAACCTTGCTCTTATGTCAAATCGCTCGTATCTCAAAGCAATTTTCCCATTAATCCATTCCAGCTCCCAAAACACCACCTCAGTTGTTTTTGTTATGTACTGTACTGTATTTACATACTCGTATCTCAAATCTTGCTCTCATCTCAAAGCAAAATATCACTCGCTCGGCAGCTTGTATCTCGAAACACTTGTATGTCAGGGCACTTGTATGTTGAGGTACCACTGTATTCGAATGTCAGAAATTGCATTTGTGCACACCCTTAGCAGATTGAGGTCTTATTTTCTTCATGATGGTCACAAGATCTAAAAATACTCCACAATTTTAAGGACTTAAAAAAAAAACAGCTTGAGCAAATGTTGTTTATTCCAGGCTTCATCCATAGTTCTGCCCAAGCGGTTTCATCAACAGCATTAAAACTATCAAGAAGAATCCAGTTTTCATTGTCAAGAAATGCCCTTAAGACAATAAAAACCTTCAGAATTCTGGTATTTTTACTTGCTAGCTTATTAACAATATTATTTATTTGTCACACTACATTTTTCTAAAAAAAAAAAAAGAGAAAAGAATCAGAAGTGGATGTTTTCCTTTACGTTTTTAATTAAAAGTTAATACCGTTTCCCTTTAATGAAAGCTTTTAAAGTGCATATTACTTACCTGAGAGACCAGCTCTTTTATATTCCCCTGGGTAAGTCCATAATTAGTTAATTTTACAGTATGCATATTATTTACTTGACAGGGCAGCCTAGTGCTGGGGGAACTCTACTCTTCTCTCGGTTGAGGACATAATTAGATACTTTTAAAAAACACGCAAGGCTTCTTATCTTTTTCTGCACTCAAGAACCATGCCAGTTGATTGGCTAAATAGCCCCTTGTTATTTTAAGAGGTATATTGTTGATGCATTTGAGCTGAAGGGTACTCTACTACAGACTTAGAAGGTGGATTCTACTCACTGACCTCAAACTTCACATTTCCTCCTTTTGAGTCTGGCTTCAGGTCTAGTCACAGACCTGAGACTCTCTTGGTTGTCCTTAGTGATGACCTGTGGAGAGGAGGAGGAGGAGGAGGAGGAGGAGGAGGAGGAGGAGAGTTGCTTTTCTACTCCGCTTTTCTCACCCATTTAAGGGGACTCCAAGCGGCTGACAAACCTTCTATTCTTCTCCCCACAACAGAATACCCTGTGAGGTAGGTGGGGCTGTGAGAGCTCAGAAGAGAGCTGTGACTAGCCCAAGGTCACCCAATTGGCTTCATGGGGGAGGGTGGAATCAAACCCGGTATTCCCAGATAAGAGTCTGGCTCCCTAACCACTAGACCAAACTGGAGTGCTGGGGCCCATGAGATCACAAAGGGTCAGACACAAGGGAATAACTCAACAACAGCAGCAGCAGCAGCAACAACAAAGAGCTATGAACATGGGGCTGTCACACCCACGTGACTCCCTCTGTGTTAAGGATGTGCATGAATATTTGTAACACTCAGAATTAGGCTGAATTCAGCCAAATTCGGTCATTTGAACTTAAATTGAATGTTACTATATTGTATGCATCTGGACATTTGTATGATTAGTTTGGACATTTGTTAAGCTGGGGAAACATATCAGATATGTATTTATTTGTATCAGATACGTATTTGTTTGTATCAGATACGTATTTGTTCGTATCAGGTATGTATTCATTTGTATCTGATACATATCAAATGTTCTTACGGATACGTATGAATAGTTTCGAATTGAATAGAATTGCACCACATTCGAAGGCCTTCTATTTGTACGAATGCAGATTCTCGAACATTTGATTCATTTCGAATTGAATGCCCAAAAACATTTGTGCACATCCCTGTTCTGTGTGCACAATTGTAGGCGTGAAATTCTCATTTTCAATTTCGTGTGTCTTTCGAGCTAAGAACTGTCTGGCAAAGTTCGAGACAGAGTGACAGACGGACACTTACCTGCATTCCAGTTCCTGAATGACTTCAAGAAGCCTGAATTGGACTTCTCTGCTTTAAAACGTGTTCTAAGCCTAATCCTGTGAGCCTCAGATTCCAGACGTTAACTAGGCGCTTTATTTTCTCAGCTGTTCGCATCAAAATCTGCCACAATTTTAATGAAGCTGCAAGATATTCTCCCTACATCTAATATATCTTGTGGGGTTTTTTTGGGGGGGGGTGTTGTTTTGTTTTGCACTGAACTCATGCTTGGAAGCCTTGATACAGAACTTCCACCCTGATGTGGAAACACATGTGAAAACCATTTAGAAATACCAAAATGTCCTTGGGTACCCACTTCCCTGAAAGAGTGGAAAAAGTGATTCGAATTGGAAGGGGAACGGTTCAGAAGAATCATCTTGTGAAAGAGATATAGGGGCAGAAGAAAATTCTCAAGGCTTTTATTGGGGAAAAGGGACAAATTCTGTTTGCCCAGAATTCGACAGCCCACACCAGCGAAACAGAGCACAGAGAAGGAGTCAGGATGGCTTGGGCCATCTAGGACAGTGAGTGAGCGCCCTCTGCTGTTTCTGCATCCTTTGCACATCCTTGAAATTACCTCCAAAAAATAGATCATAAAAATAAACTAGCAGAAGCTACCCTGGGAAGGGGAGAGGAGGGAGAGAGGAAGGGTTATATTGTGCAGCAAAAGCGTAGAATTGTAAAACCTGTATGTCAAACTGAATGCTGCTGCACATTCTACATGGGTTGTCAACCCTGTCTGGATGCATCCTAACCCCAGAAGAAAGAAGAGAAGGAGGGAATGAAGGGAGGGAGGGAAGGAGGGAGGGAGGGAGGGAAGGAGGGAGAGAGGGAGGGAGAGAGGGAGGAAGAAAAGGAGGGAAGGGAGTGAGGGGGAGGAAGAGGGAAGGGGAAAGTGGGGAGGGAGGAAGGAAGGGAAGAAGGGAAGGAGAGAAAGAGAAAGAGAAAGAGAAAGAAAGAAAGAAAGAAAGAAAGAAAGAAAGAAAGAAAGGAGGAGGGAGGGAGAGAGAGAGAGAAAGAAAAAGGAAAGGGGGAGAAAGAAAGAAATTATGGGCCATGCATTATGGGATATAAAGTGTGTGCAGCCGGGTTGGAAAATAGCAGGGGACCATTTACAACAGCACTAGAAGTGGCACTCAGAGGGTGTTTTTCCACCGTCACTAGAAGTACCCATTAAGTACCCATTAATGGGTACGCAATGGCATTTTTGTACCCATTAATGGGTACTTAATGGGTACTTGTAGTGACAGTGGAAAAACACCCAGATTCTACTCTGCATCTGCTTTGAATCTGCTCTGGGTTAGGGATCTGCACAGATATTCATAGGCATTTGAAATCCAATTAAAGGTGCCAAATTCCAACATTCAAACTCAAATAGAATGTCCCAAAATTAAAATATAAACATTTGAATTTCAGATCTATTGGTTTGAATTATCCGGACATTTGTATGTGTACAGGTTCATACACAATTTATTTATTTTTTATTTATATTTATATTTATATTTATATCCCGCCCCATACCCGAGGGTCTCTGGGCGGCTTTCAATTCATACTTAAAGATCTGCACCTTTCCTGCATCCGTGCTATTTGTACAAATCCATGCGGGATGAAAACGGGTTGCATGTGGGATAACTATGGGATGCATACAGATGTGTTACGGACACATATCAATGTGTACAGATGTGGGGAAGATGCGTACATGCACATACGGATGTTGTCGACATTCATATTTGTGCAAATTCAAATAAAAAATTCAAACTGATAGATTCAAATTTGGTAAATTTGAAATGAATCTTGTTAAATTTGAATTTAAAAGACTTGAACTGAATCGGATTTTGCGGTATTCAATTTGAACAGAATGTCAAAAAATATACATGTGCAGATCTCTACTCTGGATCCACTGAAGGTATGACTGGGCAGCCGCCTTGCTGTCTCCCCTAGGGATATGCACAAAAATTCAAAACATTCAAAATTGGTATGAATTCAGCCAAATTTGACATTTGAATTTGAATCAAATGTTGGCACATTCAAAGACTGACATTCGAATTTGAATCAAATGCTTCGATATATTCGTAAGAAGCTTTGTTACATTCGTGAACCAGGGGAAGTGTCCTGTTCAGAGCGGATATGTGTGGGATTTGTAGCAGGGATTTGAATCAAATTCATATCAAATTCCAATCCTACCACATTCAAAATGGATCTATTCAAACAAATATTAGTTTTCTTGCATTCGATTCACTTCAAATTGAATAAAAAAAATCTGTACACATCTCTAGCCTCCCCATGTTCATGAATATAACGAAGCTTTGAATGAATGGATAGAAGAATTCACTTTGCATTTGAATGCCAGTCTTTGAATGTAGCCAACATTCAATTCAAATTTGAATGTATGAATTTGAACAAATTCATATGAATTTTGAATAAGGCAAATATTCAGTTGCACCTGCAACATAAATCCAAGGGCTCAGGGAAGCCTGGAGAAGCAGCCTATAGCTACTTTGATTGTGGCTGCTATTCTAAAAACTGCAGCATTGTGGGTTACATCCTGGAGGCGGTAGCAATGCAGGTAACAGCTATTGCGGTTATGGTTCCTTGCCGGGTGTTGCAAAAGTAAAATCCCTTGATCCCTACCGGCTCGAGATCAGGGACCCACCACGTGCTTAATGGTGGATGTTAAAGATTAGAAGCACAGGGAGAAGAGATGAGTCAGGATCAGCTGGAACAGAGAGCCTTTATTTCCTCTGCAGAGGTGTAGAAGAAGAGAGGTGGTTGGCTGGGGCAGGGCTGGATTTCCCTGACATCGCATCCTGTTTCTGCCATAAGAGAAGAAGACTGTCACCACATGGTCTACATCCCACGTAGCCAGATGAGTCCACAGCATCATGGCAGCGGCTTCCAAGTCCAGCCCTTGCCGTTGCCAGATGAGAGAAGCTAGCAGCAGCAGCAGCAGTGCCACCAGTCTGTTCACCTCACCTCACTTCTGCTCCTGCACTTGCCCATCCATCCCTGCCACTGCTTTTTGCCTCCATTGCTGATTGCCTCCACTGCCATCTGCCTCCACCATCATCCATCCTTGCTACCATCTCCACCGCTGTCTGCCTCCATTGAGGTAAGTAGATCTGGGGGGGAGGAATGGGGCTCAAGCTGCCAGGGTGTTGGCGTCTCCTATCAGTGGGAGCAGTGTTGTCCTGGGCCCATGGGACCCAGCATGGGTGCCCCTGGTGCTGGGCTCCTTCTGAGAGGAGGCCACCTCCATGCTGCCATGGTGGGCCTGGCTTCAGCTGTGCCACAGCTGTGAGGGGGAGCTTGCTGATGGGGCCCAGATGAAGCAGGCCCCACCGCAGTGGAATCACCCTCTGTCGCTCCCTGCCTGACAAGCTCTTGGGCCACACAGGCGACAGAGCTGCTTGGGGGCCCACTGCTGCCCTGGGGTTGCCAGGAGCCGTGAACTGGTGGTGGGAGATAGAGGCAGCCTCTGACGCAGGCAGGGGCTCGGAGATGGGCCAGCAGATGAGGTAGGTGGGTGGAAGGAGGGGGGAGATTACCACATATTCATATACATACCTAGTCACCACCTTAAAGCCCTTTTTTTCACAGCTGAAGAGGCCTAGATGTTCTCTTTAAGAGATGGAGGTGGTCCTGTTGTCCCCAAGAGTCAAAATCCTATGAAAAATACCAGACACCTATGAACAGGTACCAAGGCACCATTTGGCATTTGTGAGTGTCCCAAAGGATAACCCTGAAGGAGTCTCTTTAGTATATGAACCTTGTATTAAGCAGCAACTCAGGAAGATATGAGTCTCCTTCAGAATTTTAATTTGTCCTCATGAACGTGAAGCCCGAGAGAGCAATGAAATCTCATTTCAGCAAGCAGCTGCAAAGAATGATCCAGGCAGCTTGGAGCCCTTGAAACTTTCCCAGCTAACCATGTAAAATCCCAAGGATGTCTCTATATAATTTTTTATACATTGGTTTGGGTGGGATATTTTTTTTATTTTTGGTGAGGAGGAAGCCTCTAGAAATTAAACCTCTTTAAGTATCTTGGAAGCAATTATAAAACACGTCGATTAGAATTGCATAATACTGTAAATGGGAATTTGTTCAAATGCCAAGGCACTTGCCATAAAAATGTAGTAATAACATGACACTAAACACAATGCAGAGAGCTTTCGAACATTAATACCGTTTTTATTATTTTCACTATTAATAACAATAAAGTTCAAACAACCGTCCCCAAATTGTTTGGGAGGGAATAGTTTTAATAGCATTATGATCTGCCTGCTGCCGGGCCTGATAATAGCACTGACGTCCTGTCCTGCAGAAAGATCACTTGTAAGAGGCTGCAGATGTGAAATTTTGCAGGTAAATGGCGCAGACGCTCAAAACCTGAAGCCTAATTGCAAATATGTCAGCTGGTGATTTAGCAAAGGAATAATCCCAGAGATAGGAAGGTAGTGAAAAACCTGTTCTCTCTCTCTCTCTTTTTTAAATTACACTCCCTTTCAATCTGTGAATTTCTACATAATGAGATTTTAGGAACAATGAAGTTCTGGGAAACTTAGGGCCTTTCTGCACTTGGCCTTATTCTGCAATATATCCCAAAAAAGGGACCTGCTATCTGCATTCCAGTGCAGACTATGGAAGGGCCCAGGTGAGCCCTGCCATAGTCTGCATTAGCTTGTGGCCAGCAGACTGTGATCCCGAGATATATTCCAGAATAATGCCAAGTGCAGAAAGGACCTTAGTCTACTTCCACATGGAGGTGTAGTCTACAGCCCCCTTGGACATGATGTGTGGAAGGATATACTTGATGGTCTGGTGTACCAGCCAGTGAAGAATGTCTGTGGGGAAATTCACACTGTCCACAGACACTGGGAGGTGGAGTGCTAGAATGTTTTAGGCATTTGCACCTGCAGACCCTCAAAGAATTCAAAACGTAGCCAGCGCTCAGCTGGCTAAGTGCAAATGGCTGCTGTTATAGTGGCCATCATGGAGCCCCAGTGACGATGTCAGCATTCCTGTGCGGCACCATTGCCAGTGTGATCTGGTGATGCAGTGCACAATTGCCCCTGTGCCTTCCCTGCACCTGGAAGAGGTGTGTGTGCAGTGTGGAGGGTTGTTCCAGCCCTACTGCTAGTAAATGAGAGGAGTACCGTTGAGTGTTCGTCTGGCACATATGGAGCCATTTCTGGTAAAGCAACAGCTTCATGGATTGCTGATGCTTCGTGCCAGAGTCTCCCCTGTTTCCCTTCTTATAGAGATTCACACCTGAGTTCTGCAAACACACAAGCCACTGGTCGCTTATCCCCAGGGATTACAGGTAAGCCTCAGTGATCCACCATTAACTCTTCCATCCAAGGAAGCAATGCCAACAGAGTACAGCCAGGAAATGATCAATGGCTCATCAGCAACTCAAACCAAGGAAGAACTGACAAACAAACATCAGACATCTATAAGAAAGGGGGGATCTAGGAAGACACCACTTGCCTTTGATCCATCCAATAGCAAAATCCCCTGAAGATGGATATTGCAGCTATATCAAAAAGCTTAGGTTCTCAGAAGAAGAAACCTGGAACACGGCATAACAGCCCCAAAACTGCTACAAATGAGGCTGTGATTTTTCTGCCCCAAATGAAAGCTCTCTTGGCTGCTGCTGAAAATGGTGCCACCATGCTCTACAATGGAGACATGGAGGCATTGTCTTTAGCAGCAATTGCTTTCCCCTTGCACTCAGAAATACGTGGACTCCATTTTGAGCTCACAACCATTGTAATATTTCTGCAATATTATTCTTTTATTTAAAGTCTCCATGTACTACTCTAGGTACCTGCAGGAACAGATCATGAGTCTACTATCTATTTTCAGTGGTAAGAAGCACTCTCTGCCAAATGCAGTGGTTGCCCTAGCCACATGGAACAAGGAAGCCAAGTAGTGCTCTTGTGGCAGGCAGATTGGCTATCCTGACATGGATATGTGGAAGTACTTGGTAGCTCCATGGAAGTGCCTACAACCCAGATGTCTCCCAACATGGTTGCAGAGAGATAATCTCTGTCATCTTATTTTTGAATAGCTCTTCTTGATATCCATCCATCCACCCACCCACCCACCCACCCACCCATCCATCCATCCATCCATCCATCCATCCATCCATCCATCCATCCATCCATCCATCCATCCATCCATCCATCCATCCATCCATCCATCCATCTATCCATCCATCCATCCATCCATCCATCCATCTGCATTCTCCCCATGCCCAAAGGTCTCAGGTGTCTTCACCAGTCACCTGAACACTGACTAGGAGGATGCCTGATGTACCTTGGTGGGGAGATTATTTCATAACTTGGGGGCTATAACTGCAAATGCCTCACTGTCACACGTTCCCTCTCCCCTAACTACCGAGGGTGGCGGGACCTCAAAGAGGTCTTCATTGGCAGATCTTAGGGTACAGGCAGGTCAATATGGAAGGAAGTGTTCCTTTAGATATTTGGTCCCAAGCCATGTAGGGCTTTAGAAGTTAATGTTAGTACCTTGAACTGGGCCTGGTAGCACATAGGAAGGGAAGCTTCACAGGCAATTTGATGGCCGATCATGGAGGGAGAGGTTAAAATATGTTCTTCCAAGGATATGTCATCAAGTTACATGTTGCAACGCTGAACCCAAAAAGGATTAGATATGATTTGCAGCTGAGAATCCAGATAAGAAAACACACATAAACCCCTTCAACCAGCTCAAGATTCCTGGTGGGTTTAAGAAGCGTTTTTGTCCAGGATTTTGCATTGCCTTAGATCTTGGGCCTTCTTGCACTTGGAAGATGAGGATGGCTGGGGAATCTCCAGCATGGAAACACTTCTGTCACAAAGTGGCTCTCTGCATATATGACTGTTTCTATCTTTGTTAGCTTTGGACCAGTTAAAACTGCTCCACAGCCATACAAGGAGGCTAGGGTACTCCTAATAAAGTCCTGCAAGCAGTCTTTGTTTACTGGTCTAGTGGTTAAGGAGCCGGACTCGTGTCTGGGAATACTGGGTTTGATGCCGCACTCCTCCACAAAGCCAGCTGGGTGACCTTGGGCTAGTCACAGCTCTCTTCTGAGTTGTCACAGCCTAACTACCTCACAAAGTGTTTGGTTGTGGAGAGAAGCTTCGTGAGCCACTTTGAGTCCCCTTAAATGGGCGAGAAAAGCGGGGTAGAAAAGCCAACTCTCTTCTTCTTCTTCTTCTTCTTCTTCTTCTTCTTCTTCTTCTTCTTCTTCTTCTTCTTCTTCTTCTGTGCAAAAGCTGTGTGTGTGGTTGGCTGCAGCTGCCTATTTGCATGCTGCCTCACCCATCATTTGTAGCAACGGCTCACCATGCATACCTGTTGCTAAGGTGAAGTGAATGGTCCCGTATAGGACCATTTGCACTTCACCTGAACCCAGGTAGGTCTGGGCAAAGTTTGTTTTCATGTATTGGATTTTAAATGCTGTTACCTGCCCTGAGACATTTGGGTATAGGGCAGGATAGAAATGTAAATTATAAATAATAAATAAATAAAGTGAAGAGGGTGGAAATTTGCATTTGTGCAAATGGAACCACTTCAAATGTTCTAGGCTTCAAATTTGCTTCAAATATTCATCAATCCCTTCTGCAACCAGTTGCACCTCTGAATTCATTCCAGATTCACTCCAAATCTGCTCTGGGGACAACTGGGCAGCCACTTTGCTTAGCGATGCTGCTGCCTGAATACTGCTAGTAAATGAAGCAAACTTTTGAATCAAGAAGAAGGTTAGAAAGAAAAAGAGTTGGCTTTTCTACCCCACTTTTCTCACCCATTAAAGGGGACTCAAAGCAGCTGGCAAACCTTCTGTTCTTCTCCCCCCCCCCAAACAGACACCCTGTGAGGTAGGTGGGGTTGAGAGTGCTCAGCAGAGAGCTGTGACTCACCCAAGGTCATCCAGCTGGCTTTGTGGAGGACTGGAGAATCAAACCCAGTACTCCTAGATAAGAGTCTGGCTCCCTAACCACTAGACCAAACTGGCTCAGAAAAGGCACAAAAGCTTTCACTTCACGTGAAAAGGTCAGTCTTTGAATATAGCCAATATTCGATTGGAATCTGAAATTTCAAACGTTCACAATTCATGCAAATTGCAAAGGCGACAGACATTTTTCTTCCATCCATAAGAACGTAAGAGGAGCCCTGCTGGAAAACGGCACAGCTCATCTAGTCCAGCATCCTGTCTCACAGAGAGGCCCACCAATTGCCCATGGGCATCTCAAGCAGAGACAAAGGCAAACCTTCTCCTGTTCTCGATGCCTTAAAGGCATCCTGCCTGTCCCCCCCCCCCCAGCCTGGAAGATGTACTTTAGGCATCCATTCTAGTAGCCATTGATACACCTGTCATCCATGAATTTGTCTAACCCTTCCTTAAAGCCATCTAGACTGGTAGCTGTTACCACCTCTTCCAGCAGCAAATTCCATAAGAACATAAGAGAAGCCTTGGTGGATCAGGTCACAGCCCATCTAGTCCAGCATCCTGTCGCACACAGTGGCCCACGAAATGCTCATGGGCATCTCAAGCAGAGACAAGGACAAACCGTCTCCTGCTCTCGAGTCCCAGCAGATGGTCTTAGAATCACCCCGGTTCCTCCCGCCCGCCCCCTTCCCCCCAGCCTGAAAGATGCACCTAGGCATTCGTTCTAGTAGCCATTGATACATCTGTCGTCCATAAATTTGTCTAACCCTACCTTAAAGCCAACTAGACCGATGACCCTCTGGGTGAAGAAATACTTCCCCTTGTCTGATCCGACTCTCCTACCCATCAGCTTCATAGATGCCCCCTGGTTCTAGTGTTGTGCGATAGAGAAACAAAATTTTCTCTATCCACCTTTTCTATACCATGCATGATTTTATATATCCCTAAATTACCTTCTTGGATTCCTTTCCAAATGACCCTTTGAGGAAGGGAAGAAAATCAGGCAGGCCCATTTCCTTCCCCTCCATTTGATGTTTGCGAAATCTACGGGATAGTCCCTGCACCCAGTATGTTTCTCACTGATATATTTCTGAATATGTGTATGCGTGTGTGCGAAGAAACTAAGTCTGTTATGCGTAGGAGTAATATGCACAATTAATTGTTACAGTGAATATTAATTAACCAACCACATCAAAAACAAAAACAAAAATCCCACCACTGTTGCTGCCTGCTATTTAATTAGACCCCTTACACACACCAGATCAAAGCGTGTGGATCGACCGCATTCTAAGAAGTTCTACTTGCTTTTTAGGAAGAGGATGGTAATGATCCTAATTTCCCTGCCTTAAGTTGGCCAGAGCATCTAATTATGTGATCCCCCCCCCAGTCTTTGTACATTTTTATGAGTTAATCCTATATATCCTGATAATCAACAAGGAAGAATGAATCCCTTGAGTGACACCTGCTATTGTTAGCAAGAGCTAATTGCTTAGATTTAGAAGACACTGTGGGATTCATTACAGTATATGCATCCCATATATACTTGGAGCAATTTTGATAGCTACTAGGATTGGGGTGGGTGGGGGGGAAGTGTTCTAAATTTTTTTGTTTTCGGCAATTGAAAGCAAAAGTGAAAATAAGTGGATCTTCTGTGTGAAACCCTCACAAAACAATCCAAAGCAGCAACAAGATCAGGGGAAACTGGTAATGAATACAAAATGTATTTACTGGTCTAACACATTAAAATAATAATTAGGAAATACTATTCTGATTCTTGCTTCAAAAAGGAAGCAGGGAAGGGGATGGTAAACTGGAGAGAAAGAGCAGGTGTATCAGTGGCTACTAGAATGGATACCTAGGTACAGGCATGCCCTTGTATCCACTGACCCAGTTACTGCAATTTCAACTGGATCAAGCTCTGCCCACTCCTGCTGGTGCCGTTAGGCCCAGGGGTGTGTGTGACATTTTCAGGGTAGGCTGCGGCTGTGTGCTTGTTGCACGGGCTTTTCAGGCAGCCTGATTGACAGGAGCGGTGGAGCAGAGAAGGAGCCTGCCAGAATCAACCAATGAGAGCAGCTGGATCCTGGAGGATAAAAGGCAGCAGCCCGGTGTTCTCAGCATCTCTCGTCATGTGGCATGTGCAGGAGAGGGGTCATTGAGAAGGTTTGCAGCACCCTCTGGACTTTTTGGCCTTCAGCTCTCAGCAAGGAGGGATGGGAATAGAAGGGAAGATCTAAAGACTGTTTACTCGGAGTTAGAGGGAAACAGGGACCTGCAGGGCAGCTGAATTGCTATGAGGCAAACACTACTGTTTGGGGAGAGTGGTCACACTGAATGGTAGTGGGAGGCTGAATCCCCAAAAGACTTATTTGCCTCTCTAGTCTCCCTCTACTGTCACTGTATTCAAGCGGACTTTAAAAGTGCCCTGCACTTCCGGAATAAGCGTCCGCATGAGGCTCAGCAAAATGCACATTTAAAATGCACCTTCCATCCCCATAGAAGCGTGTTTTCTTTCCCTGCATCTTTTTCTCCCCGCCCCCTATCTTGTTCAAAACTATATAGTAATAATGCTTATTGCATCTTCCACAGTGTGAGAGATATTATGGATTAAGAACCTAAGAACATAAGAGGAGCCCTGCTGGATCAGGCCACATCTAGTCCAGCATCCTGTCACACACAGTGGCCCACCAATTGCCCATGGGCATCTCAAACAGAGACGAGGCCAAACCTTCTCCTGCTCTCAAATCCCAGCAAATAGCTTTAGAAGCATCCTGCTTATCCCCCAGCCTGAAAGATGCACCTAGACGTTCATTCTAGTAGCCATTGATACATCTGTCATCCATAAATTTGTCTAACCCTTCCTTAAAGCCATCTAGACTGGTAGCTGTCACCACCTCTTCCGGCAGCACATTCCATAAGCCGATGACCCTCTGGGTGAAGAAATACTTCCCTTTGTCGGATCCGACTCTCCTACCCATCAGCTTCATAGAGTGCCCCGTGGTTCTAGTGTTGTGTGATAGAGAAAAGAAATTTTCTCTGTCCACCTCTTCTGTACCATGCATGATTTTATATGCTTCAATCAGGTCCCCTCTTAAACGCCACCTTTCCAGGCTGAGAAGGCGTAGATGTTGCAGTCTGATTTCGTAAGGGAGGTGTTCCAGACCCACACCTTTTTCTGTTGAGGGTGGTAGCATCACAAGGTAGCACTTCTGGTTCTTTGCAATAGCCATCCCTGTAGGAGGACTTCTTAGGACAGTAGGGGACAGGAGATAAATCTCCCCTCCAATCTCATTCCCACACTAAAACAAAAATTATTTAGCACTGAGGAGGAAAACACTTCTAAGTTATTTACACAAGGAAATTGAGATCGAGATTAGGTTTCACCTCTTTTGGGGTGGGTGTGAGAGAGAGTGTTAAATTGGTAACAGACATAATAGATTCTGCTGTACAGCAGTAATTTGCAAAGCCCCATTGATTTCAATGAAAGGGCAGTATAGTGGCTTAAAGGTATTGGGAGGACCAGAGATTTAAATGAAGAAAAATGGAGGGAAGTTGTGCAAAGGAAGTGAAACAAAACGAAATTGGACAGAAGAACCTGTGATAAAACTCGTATGTGTATTGCGCTGTCCCTTCAAATGGAAATGACAAGCTGAGGATACACCACCTGGTGCAAATAGCCAGGGTTCTACCAAAGGATCGAGCTCTGCCACCAAACTTCATGTATCACCATCACTAGCCTTGCTGAAATGCTTTGGTTTCTGTTTGAAATCCTCCAAAAAAGGATGGCAGACAGAGGACACGTGAATATGTTCCAATGTTAGGAGATGTCCTGCTACACAATTTTTGGGGGAAATAGTTCACCAGGATGTCTTCCTGTGTTATGATCTACGTGATGGATTTAAAAATGAAAGAACAGTTCTTTGGCGTCCAAGGACATGGAGAGACCTTTTTGCTAATTAGAAAAATAAAATGGTTTTTAATAATCAATGTTAAAATGAGTAACAAATGAAGCAGAGTGCTACAAATAAGCAAATAAGATTCCCAGTGGGGCAGCAGTTTAGATAGCAATCTGGAGATATATGGAAGGGAAGAGGAGAAAAGCCTATCTTAAGACCCTATGCTGTAATTTGACTGGTTCTCACCCATGCAGGAGGCATGTGGCTTCAGGAAGCAGCAAAGGCTCTCTCTCTCTCTGAAGAAATGGTAGGCAGGATGCTGATTTGTTGAGGCTCACAGGGCAAAGGCAGGCCCAGTCATTCCAGCTCTTGATCTTCAGCTTGTGTGATTATTGATTCTCAGCCAGCAGGACAGATTTCAGCTTGTGATTCAGCATGGCAACATGGACGGACACACCCTTGGGATAAGACCACGCCTTTCTGCATCCAGAGGCCTCCTTTTATTCCCCCAGAAAGTAGGGGCAGACCCATCAGGTCAGAAGCGGGAGGCTCAAATCTGAGCAAAGGCAAATTTCTAAGGGCTGGGATGAGTCAGACAATAGTGGCCAATTGAGATAACTGGTTGTTTACAGCTGCCCACATCTTCAACAAAAGGCTGTATCTTTGGCAAACGAAGGTACTTGGGTGTTGATGGCATCCCATCAAGGTGTACAGATCTGCATAAATAAACCAATGGAGTGGTTCTTTTGTCTGCTTGTTTAGCAGGAAATTCCAAATCCTCCTGAAAGAACACTTTTCTGGAAGGCATTATTTCCTACTCACAACTCTTTGCGTCCAGCTTTTGCAAGCCTAGCTTGGAGTTATGATATTCAATGTTGGTTTTGCCATAAAGCTATAAGGTAGCTCTGCTTGTCTTACAGCGGAGGTTTTGGGGTTCATAGGGTTATACCAAATGTTTCCTCAGGCCACAGTTTTGTGACCATGAGGCCCTCGCTATCCAAAGGATGCAGGAGTGAAATATCCACTTTCCAAGGCCGAGGTTTCAACACGTGAAGAAACTTTTCCTTCTCAGAGAAATGCTTTTTTGGTGGTGGTGCACGAATCCACCGGGCATAGGAAGATGACCATGTATAATTTACTCCCCAACTTTGCTTCTCAGTCAGAAGCTGATCTTTTTTAAAAAATTCTATCTTGTTCTGGGACCTCTAATGTTATGAAGGCCCTTGGGGAAATTAGAAATTCTCTAGGCAAGATGGTGCCCTGAAACCATCATTTAATCACTAGTCCACCAATGTCCCTCTTTTTCTGAAAGCAAGTCAGAGGATTCTAAAAACGAAATGGTAATAGTAATTATAGAGATATCGACCTCTTTTGTTCTCTGAGGATCGCACTCCAGTGAAGTAGATTTTAACCAGCTCCCTGAAGATTTCCACAGTCTTCTGTCAGCATATTTTGTGTGTGAGAGTGTGGTTTCTAGGTCTTCCAAATTTTTTTCCAAAAGGTTGCTGACTCCTGCTCATGGACCTGAATTCTTTCAGAAAATGACCTTTCTTCTTCTTTACTATTTTCTAAATATATAAAAAAGGGAAGTAAAAAGCGAAGCGAAGCGAAGAAAAAGTGGGTTTATATTAATTGCTTTATTGCACGTCTGTGAAAGGTCTGTTTTTCCCATCTCTTGAGTATGTTTATTCGTCCCTTCATTTTTGGCCTTGGATACTAATCTGCTTTCTAAAAAGAACTCCATAGCACATAAGAACATAAGAGGAGCCCTGCTGGATTGGGCCACATCTCACCTAGTCCAGCATCCTGTCCCACACAGTGGCCCACTACTTAGCTGGCATCCTAGTAAAGCACTGTCTAGGTTTCAAATGCTTTGGACATAAATAAGTGCAGATGCCCAAACCATTCCAAAACTTCACCTACCTATGATATGAGGTGAAGTGACAGAAACCTCTGTGTCTCCTGGTAGTTCTGAACATGGGAGGTGTGCCTTTTGCATGCCCCCGTGTTATGGATCAAGACCTCAGAGGCCTGTTTGCACTTAGGTTACTAGTGAATAAATAGTGCAGCTCTAGTGAAGAGCATACACATGTCCACTAGGTTGCTACAGCCTAGAAGCATGCCTGCTCTCACTAGAGGTTCACTAATTGTTGACCGCAGCATCTGGCGGTATGACCATTCACACATCTTCTGGACCGCTGCATGGGGTGGACAGGGAGTATGTTGTCTGTGCAGGCATGGCCACATTGCTGGCACTGATTGGTGGCTGGTGTCTTGCACAGGCACTGTCGTGATCTACCAATATCCATGCACAACTCTGTTTCTTCCCTTGTTGACATGGAGAACAGGCACCAAGCTGAGGCCTTCAGGGATGCAGTAGGAGTATTCCACTCCACAGTAGACAATTCTCCAGCTGTGTACAAGAATGGGGGTCTCAGGAAGGGAGAATAGCAACTTGAGTTGCTATTTCCCTTCCTGACGGATACTCCTCCATGAATGACAGGAGGGGATCTTCTTCTAGTGGATGATGAGATTATTAGCAATGTACAGAGATGGTTTTGTGAGAGGAAATGCCAAGGTTCACTTAGAAAATGGAAGGCTTGTCCTAATGAAGAGAACAGGAAGGAACATAAATTGGGGCAAAACAAATGCAAGGCAGCAGTCAAGAATAAGAATGATTTTGAGGAGCACATTTCAAAAAAGAAATCAAAAGAAGTAATACTTACATCAAAGTAAGAATTCAGCCAGGAAAGCAATTGGACCATTAGATAACCATGATCAGGAAAGGATAATTAAATGGGACAGTTTGGAGAGAGAGCTGGGATGCCTCTAAAGGCTTGATATTGGGAGCAGTGAAGATTTGGCCTTTGTCTTCTTCTTGAGAAGGCCCAGAAACAATTGGTGGGCTGCATCCAGACAGGATTAACCTTGATAGGCAATGTGGAGCACCTTTCAACTAGCCCAACAGGTTTTATGCTGCTCTGCAGACTGTGCAAATTTTAGAATGATTTTCTGGAGTAAAAAAAATCCTGCAGAGTATTCCTTTTGTCTGCATTTTCCTGGGTGTTTGGGATGAGGTCTTGTGAGATCACATGAGAGTTCACCCTCACCAGAGAAGCAGCAGGCCTATCTGAGAGTGAGATTCTAAGCACATGAACAGAAGAACCCTGTCTGCTGCTTTCTTTTGACCATAAGAACGTAAGTCAAGCCCTGCTGGATCAGGCCACCACTCATCTAGTCCAGCATCCCGTCGCACACAGTGGCCCACCAATTGCCCATGGGCATCTCAGGCAGAGACAAGGACAAACCTTTTCCTACTCTCGAATCCCAGCACATGGCCTTAGAGGCATCCTGTTTTCCCCCACCAGCCTGAAAGATGTACTTAGGCATTCATTGTAGTAGCCATGGATACATCTGTCATCCATAAATTTGTCTAACCCTTCCTTAAAGCCATCTAGGCTGGTTGAAGACTGTGGGAATTATCTTGTTTTCCCTGTTGAGGAACTTCACTATGAAGTAGCGGTAAGGTCTGCCTTTGAAACTTGCTGTCTGGAGACAGGTTGAGTCAGAAAAGATTCTGGATTAGATGGTGGGTGCCTCCAATGGTAAGAAGAGCCATGGCCTCTGTTTTTCCTTTCATTGCAATTTGCTCTTAAAAAAAAAAAAAGAATCAGCAACAGTTCAGGAAGACAGATAGTTGTGCAGCACAATCCCTGAGAAAGGAACTCAAAATCTTTGTACAGAAATTTAGCATGACAATGCTTGGTTGCAGATCCAGTCTATTATTCAGCATTATTACTTACTTTTTCTCTCTACATCTTATGTAGTTCAAGTGTCACATTAGCTGAGACAGCATCAATTTTGTTTGTTCTTCCAATTCTACATTTTAAAAAATTATATATATAAAATTCTCTCTCTCTCTGGACAAATTTGCCAGAAAGATCCTACGTGACTCCAAACTACAGGAGCCAGAAAAGGAGACAATCCACAAGGAGGATGGAATCTTCAAGGATAAATCTTTTTAGCCCCTTGTGGAAATGTTAACTATATTTTAATGATGTGATCTGATAGCATAACAATACGGCAGGGTCCAGGATTTGTTGTTTAAATATCTTCGACAGCATGTCATAACAAATTAGTTTCTCGGGATTGCCAATTTGGCATACAAACCTGATTATTTCCTGCAATCATGCAACATATGTGCACAAGATTATAATTAATGACCAGGGATAATGATCCTTCAGCATTTAGGGGACTTTTAGAGTTATTGGCATTTGTGCCTTGTGGTGAAGAGGGAAAGAGCAATTGAATACTGATAGATCCATCAGTGTCAAAGAATCAGATGGTTCTCTGATCTTCCTTCTAAACTGAAAGATTCTTTGTGACTTTTTGGCAAAGCAGTTGTGGGACATTTAGGCTATTTTTGGTATTCTTTGGATTACTGAGGAAGCTTGAATTCATCCTCTGGGAACTTTCTGCCACGGTTTTTATTCAATACTTTAAAGTTTAAACTATCTCTGCCTCTAAAGCATTCACATATTTGTTTTGCTGATTAAAGTGAAAATTGATTAATTCATTTCTTTAATTGTTTAACTAAAACAAGATATTTCATTCTTTATTTTGTTACTTTTTAGCAAAGAAAAGTGTATTTTCCCATTGAAAAAAAGCTCCTTTCATGACAAAAACTTAAAAGAAACATGAATGTTCAATTGAATTCTTCATTTTTGCAAGTGGAGGACTGGTTTGTTTCAACCAGTTTTGGATATTCAAAAACCTCCATTTTTGTTTTGATTTGAATGTCTGCGAATACAACATATTTTATTGAATTTGTGAATGCAAATTGAATTTTGCATGTCTCTAGTTATGGGTCCAGCAAAGGAGCTGTAGATTCTGCTGGAAAAATAACATGATTAATATGATACCGCTAAAAATGGCAATGTTGGCATGTAAAAGATGTTAAGAGCTATCTTCCTAAGCTTCTTTGAGTCAGAGAAAGGAGACTGAATGTTGGAAAGCTTAACAGATTGGCTTTACATGGTTGATAAAATATGGTCTGTCCATAGTTTAATGAAGTCCTACAAACTGTTAGCAATGTGACATGGCTCTGAGACACCGGTGACTTACATCGGTAAACTGAACGACCTCTTCACAGCATCTCTCACTAGGGACATTCAAAATTTGTACGAATTTGCCCAAATTCAGACATTCATATTCAAATCGAATGTTGGCATATTTGAAGATTGACATTAAATGTGAATTGAATATTTAGATGGATTTGTATGGGATTCGTATGGGATTCATATCCATTCGCGTGCATTCATATGGGATTTCTATCGGGTTGAACATTCGGATCAAATTCGAAGCCCACTACATTGAAAGGAGATCTAGTCAAACAAATACCAATTTTCTTGAATTTCATTCAATACAAATTGAATACAACCCCCCCCCACACACACACATTTGTGCACATCCCTTTCTCTGACACATTCACAAGCTTCACCCAAGCAAAAATTTTAAGATGACCCTCAGTCACCTGGAGCCATGTCAGGCAAGGGGTCCCATTCCATGCCCATTCATTCCCAAAGCGAAAAAAATACATCTAACTTGTAAGGTTGGTGAAACTACTTTGAGGACACTATGGGTATTTCCACATTTGCCCTGAAAAGTGGATCTAAAAAGGTCAGCTTTTCGGCAACCTGTCCTCCTGGAGATCCGTCACAAATAGTGACGGATTTTAGGGACCGCTGCGCGTATGCACACGTGCTTGGAGGATGGATTTGGGAAGACGGATGGAGTGGGTGCTGTGCAGATGAATCAGCCCCCATTCCAAAAATCCTCTGGCTCGTGCGCTGCCGACGCTACCCCCGGAGCCGCGGGACTGGAGCATGGAGCTGCCAATCATTGTGTGTTTCCGGTGGTGCCCAGCACGCGGAGGAAGGGCTTTGGAAGCAGGCAGTCCTGCTTCTGCCCTTCCCAACATGGCGGCCAGAGGGAATCCATCCCTTCGCCTGGCCATGTGCGGAAGCATCCTGCTTCTGCACACATCCAGGCAAAGTGATGGATTGAAGACCTACTAGCACCTTGGAAGAAGGTGCTTCATCCAGAGGAGAAATTTAATTAAGGCTGTGATTGGACACAGCTTCAAGGTGGGATTTTTACGCCCCACTCTGCCTCTCGCTCCTTTCATGAACATCCTGTGCTAGAAAAGGTCAATTAGAGAAGGCTTGGGAACAGGAGGGCCACACGCTTTGAGTCCTTTTAAATGGGTGAGAAAAGCGGGGTAGAAAAAACAACTATCTTCATCATCATCATCATCATCATCATCATCATCATCATCATCATCATCATCATCATCATCATACCATCATAAGAACATAAGAACATAAGAGAAGCCCTGCTGGATCAGGCCACAGCCCATCTAGTCCAGCATCCTGTCGCACACAGTGGCCCACCAAATGCTCATGGGCATCTCAAGCAGAGACAAGGACAAACCTTCTCCTGCTCTCGAGTCCCAGCAGATGGCCTTTGAAGCGCCCCAGTTCCTCCCCCCCCCCCAGCCTGGAAGATGCATCTAGGCATTCGTTCTAGTAGCCATTGATACATCTGTCATCCATAAATATGTCTAACCCTACCTTAAAGCCATCCAGACTGGTAGTTGTCACCACCTCTTCTGGCAGCACATTCCATAAGCCAATGACCCTCTGGGTGAAGAAATACTTCCCCCTGTCAGACCTTATTCTCCTACCCATCAGCTTCATAGAGTGCCCCCTGGTTCTAGTGTTGTGTGACAGAGAAAATAAATTTTCTCTATCCACCCTTTCTATACCGTGCATAATTTTATATACTTCAATCAGGTCCCCTCTCAAACGCCGTCTCTCCAGACTGAAGAGGCCTAGACATTGCAGCCTGGTTTCGTAAGGGAGGTGTTCCAGAGCCTTAATCATTCTGGTTGCCCTTCTCTGCACCTTCTCTAGTTCCACAATATCCTTTTTGAGGTGTGGTGACCAGAATTGTACACAATACTCCAAATGTGGCCTCACAATAGATTTATAAAGGGGCAAAATGACACTTGCTGTCTTATTTTCTATTCCCTTCCTAATTATTCCCAGCATTGAATTTGCTTTTTTCGCTGCTGCCGCACACTGGGTTGACGCCTTCATTGAACTGTCCACCAAAACCCCGAGATCCCTTTCCTGATGTGTTGCAGAAAGCTCAGACCCCATCAGTTTATAGACGTAATTTGGATTCTTGGCCCCAATGTGCATTACTTTGCACTTGTTAAGATTAAAGCACATTTGCCGCTTGGTTGCCCACTCACCCAATGCTAAGAGATCCCTCTGGAGCTCTTGGCAATCTCTTTCAGATTTTACTACCCTAAATAATTTAGTATCACCAGCAAACTTTGCTATTTTACTATGTGCCCCTTCTTCTAGATCATTGATGAATAAATTGAAAAGCATTGGTCCCAGTACTGAGCCTTGAGGGACCCCACTTTTTACTTCTTTCCACCCTGAGAATTTGCCATTTATTACTACTCTCTGCTTTCTGCCCTTAAGCCAGTCACAAATCCAGGACAGAACTTGTCCTTTTATTCCATGGCTGATGAGTTTACTTTGTCAAAAGCCTTCTGAAAGTCCAGATAGACAATGTCTACTGGTTCACCTTTATCCACGTGTTTATTGACACTCTCAAAGAATTCCAATAAATTTGTGAGGCATGATTTACCTTTGCAGAAGCCATGCTGGCTTTTGTTCAGCAATGCTTGCTCCTCCATGTGCACACTAATTTTGTCTTTAATAATGGTTTCCATCACCTTACATGGAACTGACGTTAAGCTAACTGGTCTGTAATTGCCTGGATCACCCCTGGATCCTTTTTTGAAGATTGGTGTTACATTTGCTACCCTCCAGTCCTCAGGTACAGAACCTGATGTTAGGGAAAGATTATATATTTTTGCTAGAAGTTCGGCAATTTCACATTTGAGTTCCTTAAGGACTCTTGGATGAATACCATCTGGTCCCGGTGACTTGTTCACATTTAGTTTATTAAGACATGCCAGGACCTCTTCCTTGGTTATTTCTGTAAAGTTTAACTCTTCAGAAAATACAGGCTTACCTACTGGCATGTGTCTTCTGTCTTCCTCTGTGAATACGGAAGCAAAAAATTCATTTAGTCTCTCTGCAATCTCCGTGTCTTCTTTAATTACCCCTTTCTCTCCTTTACCATCTAGTGGTCCAACTGCTCTCCTGGTTGGATTCCTACTTCTGATATACTTATAGAAGTTCTTGTTATTTCTTTTGATGTTTTTAGCAATGTGCTCCTCAAAATCTTTCTTAGCTTTCCTAATGGCCGTCTTGCATTTGTGTTGCCAGCGTCTATGTTCCCTCCTGTTCTCCTCATTTGGACAAGCCTTCCATTTCCTAAATGAACTCTTCTTGTTTTTAATGACTTCATCTACTGCATTTGTGAGCCACATTGGTTTCTTCTTGGACCTAGAAGTCCCCTTTCTTCTTTTAGGAATGCATTCTAGTTGCACTTCCATTATTGTGTTTTTGAGTAGTCTCCATGCATTTTGAAGTGATTTAACTCTTTTGACTTTCCCTTTCAATTTTCTTTTCACTAATTTCCTCATTTTGGGGAAGTTTCCCTTATGAAAGTTTAAGGTCTCTGTGTTAGACTTTATTAAGAACTTACTCTCTGTATTTAAGTTGAAGGTTATTGCATTGTGGTCACTGTTCCCAATTGGATCAGCTACAGTGACATCCTTTACCAGGTCCGGAGCATTACTTAGGATCAAGTCCAGGACTGCATTTTCCCTGGTTGGTTCCATGACCATTTGTTCCATGGAACAGTCATTAAGTAGGTCTAGAAATTTTCTCTCTCTATCCTGAGTTGAACAGGAGTTCACCCAGTCTATGTGAGGATAATTGAAGTCCCCCAATATAACCACCCTATCTTTATGGGATACCTCCTTTACCTCCTTCTCCAATTGTTCATCTCCTTCGGGCGTATGGTTGGGAGGACGGTAGCATGTCCCTATTGTTAGACTTCCTTTTTGGCTTGGTATTTTTACCCACACTGCTTCTGTGGAAGAGTCAGACTCACCTGGACATTCCAGTTCATAAGATTCTATCTCTTCTTTAATATACAAGGCTACACCACCTCCATGTCGCCCTTCCCTGTCTTTCCTGTACAGTTTGTAACCTGGGATGACTGTATCCCATTGGTTTTCACTGGTCCACCAGGTTTCAGTTATGCCAATAATATCAATCCTATTTTCCATAACTAAGCTTTCTAGCTCCCCTATTTTGGCTCGAAGGCTCCTGGTATTTGCATATATACATTTATATTCACTCTTCTTGTCCAAATTCTGCCGTTGAGGAACAGGTGAAACTAATCCCGCACTAAGCTCTGCATTTTCTGCATATTTCCAGCACTCCTCACTTGAGGGTGCGCTCTCCCGAACCGGATGCTGCCCAGCTCCTGTCGGCTTTCCCCCAGGGATCAGTTTAAAAGCTGCTCTGCAACCTTTTTAATGTTAATCGCCAGCAGTCTGGTTCCCTCTTGGTTCAAGTGTAACCCGTCCCTCTTGTACAGGTTTGGCTTGTCCCAAAAAGTTCCCCAGTTCCTTACAAATCTAAACCCCTCCTCCCGACACCACTGCCTCATCCACGCGTTGAGGCTCCTGAGCTCTGCCTGTCTAGCTGGTCCTGTGCGTGGAACAGGTAGCATTTCTGAGAATGCGACCCTAGAGGTCCTGGACTTTAGTCTTCTACCTAACAACCTAAATTTGGCTTCCAGGACACTCCGTCTTGCCTTCCCAACATCATTGGTACCGACATGTACCATGACCGCTGGCTCTTCCCCAGCACTGTCCACTAATCTATCCAGATGTCGCGTGATGTCTGTAACCTTCGCACCAGGCAGGCAAGTCACCATGCGGTCAACATGCCCATCACGAACCCGGCTCTCTATATTCCTGATAATCGAATCACCCACTACAAGAAGCCCCCCTCCCACTACCCGTGGAGGACTATCCTCGGTGCAAGAGGATACCGGCACATCCACTGAGGAAGGGGTCCCAACTAAGGGAGCCTGCCCCTCTTCCTCGGCTTGATGTCCTCCCTGCCTGAGGCTTCGACTCTCCGAGGCAGCTGGAGAGCTGCTTGTCATGGAGTGGGATGCTCCTACTGCATCCCTGAAGACCTCACCCTCAGCCCTGTTACTCCCTAGCTCCTTCTCCAGGTCCGCTACCTTGGCTTCGAGGGAAGAAACACGTTCCCTGAGAGCCCGGAGCTCAGTGTGCACTCAATGCCCACCTGGATTCAACTGTAGAAGAGCATTGTTTGATACCTTTTGCAAGTATACATTATAATACCCATAAGAGTGGCAAATTTTTGCTCTGAATCCAGCAATATTACCAATGTGAAACAGAGCAAAAAGACCTAGCTGAAGAAAGCTATGAAAGGTTGGTCAGGTTTTCTATGTATAATCAAACATTACTTTCAAAAATGCTTTGGAAGGCAAGTGTGCTTAATTTGGGAAGGTGAAATGTTAATGTGGTCATGGTCAAAGATCGGAGGCAAACAAGTATAAAACTTATCGCCTATTGTATGCTGCATTTAAATGAGAAGATAATGCCTTGTGCAAAGCCAATTTACTGTAATGTTTTAGTGCAGGCTGAAGAAACACTTCATTTGGTCTCATTTATTTATTTAACTGGGAAAGACCAGTTCTAATGCTCTTGAATGATAGTTTCTTTGTATGCTGGAAAAATGCACACAAAATATAAATTTAGTATAAGACATGCACTTTTCCAAACACCAGCACCCAGCACAATGGAGTGGACCCTAAACGGAAATAATAGAACTGGATGCAAACGCGAATTTGCCTGATCCCATTACTTTCAACTTAATTGTGTTCGATCTGGATTCTGAAGATTGTACATGGCGTACGTGACTCAAGTGGTTACTTTCTAAAAGCCACTTTTCGGGGCTGCCCTGCCCTCTTCATCCTGGCTTGAACCCGCCACCGATAATGGACCCCTTCACGGAGCCTAGCTGGGTGACTGGGTGGCTGCCACTTGCCTGGATGGATGAAAAACAGCACCGGGCAGCCAGCGATTCTCTCCGCTCCTCTCCCCATTGCCCAGGGCACACAGCAGCAGTGGCAACTCAAGCCCCCTTCACCTTTAACATTCACACATCTCCCAGAACGTGCGGCTGCTTTCCTTTCTTTTCCCTTTCTAAAGGTCAGAACTTTCAGAATTGTGCAAAATTGCAACATTGTTATCAGGTGTGGAGTGGGTAGATTGCTACAGTGTAGTGGCTGCTGTAAGGTGTGGATTTTTACAGTGAAATCACTATCTTTGGAAGCAAGCTATTGGGGGAGAGAAATCCTAAACACACATTCTCATCCCACTAAAACGGTAGGGTTCCCACAGTAAGAAATGTAAAACATTTCAAATGCACGAACCAGAGTGAGACCTGTTGAAATGAGTGTTAACATTTACAACACTTTGGGGCGATTTAACACGTGGAAAGCATGTTAAGCCAACCTGACGTGGTGACTGCGAGGATCGAAACCGTTTCGAAACCGTTTCAAGCTTGTAGTGGGAATTCACCCATAATGGTGTTATTATGTGATATTAACATGAAATAACTATATCATGAAATTTGCTACATTTTAAGGGGGAAACCCCATGGAAATATAACACAAGCCAGACTGTTATCTCAAACTTCTCCTTTTAAAGGAAAGGACATGGTTCTAGAATGACATGAGCGGGGGGAGTCTTCAAAAAGAGGACATTTAATTGCTCTTGAGCAACATGGGGGGTTGGTGAGTGTCTCTGCTAGATAGTCAGACTAGGAGAGATTCTGCACTGGTTTGGTATACCAGACCAGCAAGCATACCAGTGATAAATGCCTCTTCAAGAGTCTTTATAAAGGAAGCTTGGCATGCCCCCTCCTTTTGAGGACTTCCCTGGATCCAGAGGTATTAGACAATTACAACCCAGTGGCTGATTTTACCTTTTGGGGCAAGGTGGTGGAGAAGGTGGTCTGGTCTCCCACCAGGAATGCTGGGGAGGTCCCTTGGAGGAGATTTTGGCATGATTTTTGTGTTGGGAGCCACTCTAATTCATGGTCCAGTGCAGACAGGCTGTCCCTTGTAGGGATGTTCACGAATGCATTTTTGACATTCGAATCAGAGTAGATTTAAATGTCATAAAATCCAATTCGATTCGGATATTTAGGATTTGGAAAATCCTAAAATCTGATCTGAAGCCGTACATTCAAATGTTACATTCGTATTTAAAGATACGAATGTCCACAACATTTGTATCTGTTATACGTATTATTATTATTATAGTTTATTTCTAAAGCGCTGTACATGTACTCAGCGCTGTACAATATTATATGAATCTTAGACAGGTCCCTGCCCTCAGGCTTACAATCTAAAGAGACAAGAAACAAAAGGAAAATGGTGTGGGAGGGAACAGGGAAAAAGCAAAAAGCAAACACGTGAGGTCTTCAGCTCCAGTTCTTCTGTTCATTTCTTATTGCTGGAATTTTCTTATTCTCTTTACTTTGAATTTTCTCTTCATTGATGACAAACCAAAAAATGGTAGACATGGTCAGCTGGCATCTACTCAGCCCCACCTTGCTCGGTCTCAGAACCAGATGTTTCCTCAACTGGTGGATCCACTGCCATAGTCTCTTTGCCATCTTGTGATGGGAGCAGTTCGAGTACGTATCTGTGCGCATGCTGGAAAAATCTGTAAGCATCCCATATTACCCTGAACGCATCCCGTTTTAATCCTGTATTTTAAGTGTGTGATACGGATAATTTTCTGGCAGATTCATATACGACAGATACGAATCTACACATTCGAGTCATTCAAAAATCTGTATTGGATTTTTGAAAATCCATATTTGAATTCCAGTGTTGAAATTTGTCAAAATCAAATTGAATATTCAAGTTTTTGAATCCTTAATTCCTTGTGAAGTACAACCTCTTGGTAAACTGTTCTGTCATGTGGATTCAACATTTTATGTGCCCTACTGGTGCAGGCCAGCAGCCATAGTGAAGTTGCTGAGGTCTCCAGAAATGGCTTCAGCAGTATCACTATAGTTGCCTGCTTTCTATGGTTACCTTGAGGCTTTTTAACTTGAAATCAGTATACTAGTTAGAAAGCTTTAGGATAGTATCTACTTGGGTGCCTAGTTGGGGTGTGGACAAATGCAATTTTTGGGTTTGATTTGAATAGAATATAATAATAATAATAATAATAATAATAATAATAATAATAATAATAATAATAATAATAATAATAATAATAATAATAATAATAATAATAATAATAATAATAATAATAATAATAATAATAATATTTATTTGTATACCACCCTATGGCAAACCAATCCGGGCGGTTAACAGCAGTAAAATGTAAAATATAACAATTAAAAACACCTTATCCCTCCCCCCCTTAAGACAGTATTAAACAGTATAACATATTAAAACACAATATCAATGTATAAAACAATTTAAAAACTAAAAACCCTGATGTCCCTCTGTTGATCCTCAACCATCACTAAGATGGGGCCACGGGAGGAATCAGGGAATCTGGGCCGGGATGGTTAATCTGGAAAGGCCTGCCGGAAGAGATCCGTCTTGACCGCCTTTTTAAAGCTGTCTAATGATGTTATCTGACGGACCTCATCCGGCAGGTCGTTCCAGAGTTTGGGGGCGACAGCAGAGAACGCCCTCTGGGAGGTCGCCGCAAGCCTAGATTTTAAAGGCTGCAGTAAGTTCCTCCCAGAGGACCGGAGAGTGCGGGGAGGATTGTACGGGAGGAGGCGGTCCCTGAGATAGCTTAGACCCAAGCCATTTAGGGCTTTAAAGGTGATAACCAACACCTTGTACTGGGCCCGGAAGCTGATAGGCAGCCAGTGGAGGGACCTCAAAACGGGAGTGATGTGGTCCCTCCTAGATGTTCCTGAGACAAGCCTGGCTGCCATGTTTTGAACCAGCTGTAATTTCCGAGTCAAGCACAGGGGTAGCCCCATGTAGAGTGCATTACAGAAGTCAAGGCGTGAGGTTACCAGCGCGTGCACAACAGTCTCGAGATCCCTTACTTCCAGAAAAGGGCGCAGCTGGCGTATCAGCCGAAGCTGATAACAGGCACTCCTGACCGTCGCATTTACCTGATTTGTCATCAGGAGCGACGAGTCAAGGAGCACCCCCAGACTGCGAACACAGTAACTGGAGGAGAGTGTGACCCCATCCAGGACTGGAGGTTGCAACCCAATTCAAATTGGTACGAACAGAGAAAAGATGAATGCATTCAAATTTGAACCAATTTGAATACATTTGTATCTTTTTGTACCAATATTCAGTTTGTATTTGAAGATATGAATGTCGATAACATTTGACTGTGTCTGTACGCATCTGTATGTATCCCATTTGTATCCCGTGGTCATCCCATTTTTGTCCCCTACGTATCTGTACACATGCCTATGGATATGAATAAGATGCGTACGGATAGGTATGTAATGTGTACATATCTGACACATACAAATGTCTAAATAATTTGTACAGATGATTTGAAACATTCAAATTCATTTGAATGTTAAAAAATGAATGCATAGACATTCGGTTTGAATTTTGAATGTTTCAAATATTCTTGCACGTCCCTGATGCCTAGGGTTATTCCACCCTGGTCCAAGAAATGACCAACCAGCATCTGGGCTTCTCCACTAGACTTTGGAGCAGTCTTACTTGCAGGCTCTGTTCTTCTAGTCCAGAGACAGATGGCTGCCTGCAGGAGCTTTCTTCTCTTCTGAATAGAAGGATGGAGAAGTCAGGAAGAACCTTACAGGTCCAGATTGTAGAGTGGCTTCTTTTTTTCAGGGGACTAGAAATGGCTAAATGGATCCCTGGAGATCTTGCAATTGTAGAGCTTTGAAACGGAATTGTCTCAGGAAATTGGCCAATTTGGGTTAGTGGCAACTCCTATACCCTGACCCTCTAAGTCACTTCCCATGTCCTCTGTCCTCTATACTGTAGAGGGGGTGGAAATACCCATGGGGGGTCAGGAAGCATATCATCATCATCATCACCATCACCATCATCATCATCAATTTATAAAGCACCAGCAATGTACAAGGTGCTGTACAAAGTTAGACAAATTTTAGAATAAAACCATAACAAGTTAAAATACAACAAAAAACATCAACGGGGAAAAAAATGAAAAATTCCCTAATTAAAATAATAAATATTGACAATACACAAATGAAACTTTAAGTGTCACAGCGAAAAGATCAGCTTGTCAATTAGCACAGGGAGAACTCTCAGGCGCAACGGTATCCCAGAGTTAATGACAATCAATGGCCCTGGAAAAATAAAACTGTTTTTAACTGCGATTTTAAAAGCAATTAAAGTTATTTGCCACAACTCTGCCTATAAGAGTGTGGCGGATGTGCATTTCATGAGAGTTGTTAACATAAGTGGTTTCCTTTCCACCCAAGTGGGGATGAAGGCAAGAGTCCTATAGATCATTGGTGCAGGTGAAGCTTTTGAGACCTGTTATGGTGTTTTTCCACTTAGCACTAGAGTACCCATTAAGGGTCCTTAATGGGTACTCTAGTGCTAGTGGGAAAACACCCTTAGATTTGGGTAGAGATGATCCTTTGCTACTCTCTTGAGTTTAGGATTGAGAGGAATATTTGCAGCAACTCCATCTATAAGCTGTAAGCAATTTTGGCCAGTGGTCAAGAAAAAGTGAGATAGATTCTATCTTTTCTTTTCTTTCTCTTTTTTCTTCCCACTCCTTGGAAAAAAAAAACCAACCAAAATAAAATCCACGGCACGGTGGCTATTTTTCATGTTGTGGCAGCCAAAATTTATGGGCCCAATAATTTCTCACAAGCCACTTGAAAAATGTGTCTTTACCCAAAGGTTAACTCCTTTAGGAGTACAAACCTCTAAATTTTCTTCCCTCGCTCTATTAGTTGGTATAACCAGACTCACCAAGGTTGTAAATCTGTCCATTTCCCAGTCTACAACAGAATAATCCCTGAAATCTCATAGTTATAAATGGAATTGCTAATTTTCAATAAATCTGCCCTAACGGATAATAGTGTCAAATGCACCCGTTCCAATCATTTTTGCAATAATAAATGGGTCTGTGGATCACTTGAATTTGGCCATAAAATTTACAGTTCATGACACCAATTTTAACCCCCTAAGTACTTAACCAATTCCCCAATCTTTACTCTCATAGATATTCCGTTTAAGACCAGGACTTGGGGAGGTAAACTTCTTATAATGATTTACAATACGTTCTTAAGGGAATAATGTTTTTTCTCCCCTCTTCTAAGGTATGATACCAGGTTAATGTAATGAATTGTTTTTGGATGAATTTCAACTAAAAAATAATAATAATATCACAAATATTTTGTTTTGTTTTTAAACAGCTACAGATATTAGTCACAGATAGAGATGTGCACAAATGTTTTTTGACATTCTATTCGAATAAAATCGAATACCTGAAAATCCAATTTGATTTGAATCTTTTAAATTCAAATTTAACACGATTCAATTCGAATTTACCACATTTGAAACTGTTCATTTGAATTTTTGATTCAAATCTGCACATACAAATGTTGATAACATTCGTATGTGCACATATACATCTTCCCCACATCTGTACACATCCATACAAATCCGTACACGTCTGTATGCATCCCGTAGTTATCCTGTATGCAATCCGTTTTCATCCCGTATGGATCCGAACAAATGCGTACGGATGCAGGAAAGATGAGGATCTTCAAGTACGCATGGTGTACGAAACTGTACATATACAAATGTCCGGATGATTTGAACAAATAGATCCGAAATTTGAAATTCAATTTGAATATTTGCATTCGAATTTCGGGACATTCAGTTCGAGTTTGAATGTCAACATTCGGCACATTCAATCGGATTTCGAATGCCTACGAATATTCGTGCACATCCCTATTCACAGATATTTCCAAGTAGGATTTCATCTCTGAGAAATCTTCCTTTTGGTGGTATTGCTTTTTTGTTCTTATATAGTATTTCTTTACCCTCAGAAAGAGTAATAGAATGTGCCTACTATTCCGACAAAATCATGCTCAAAAGGTTTCAAATATTATGGAGATGAAGTAGAATCGGAAAACCCATTTTGAATTGTTTTAGTTTGATTTTTTTTTGCCACCTGGGGGCATGAAAATGGACTGGGTGGTGTGTGCTGTTTACCTCCCAACCCAGAAATAATAATAAGGTGTGCCTGCGAAAAGTGGTATTTTTGAAGTGCTTGAACAAAATAACACCAAATAAGAAGAAGAGTTGGCTTTTCTACCCCGCTTTTCTCACCCATTCAGGAGACTCAAAGCAGCTGACAAAGCTTCTATTCTTCTCCCCACGACACCCTGTGAGGTGGGTGGGGCTGTGAGAGCTCAGAGAAAAACCATGACTAGCCCAAGGTCACCCAGCTGGCTTCATGGAGGAGTGCAGAATCAAACCTAGTATTCCTGGTTAAGAGTCGGGCTCCCTAACCACTAGACCAAAGTGGCTCACAATAAGTTTGTATTGTACTTTAAACTTGACATACGTTTTAGGCCTGTTCCATTTTAAAAGTTTACCAGGAGCATACTAGATGTCCCTGGCCATGCTGTGGAGCTGTGGAGCAGTTTTTCCTGCTCCACAGCTATGGAGGATCAGGTCATCCTCACATACTCTGGGCCCTCTGGGATGAAGGCAGCACCACGGCATGTTATAGAGCTTCCTACAGAGTGTGTGAGGCTGTCTAGATGGGGTGTGTTTGAAAGAAAAAAGCCCAAAAACACTGCACATGGCAATCAACAGATGGTCAATATCAAAATCAGATTGATCATATAATTTGCATCCACAGATAAATTATATATCGAAAGTAAGAACAAGACTTAAGGTGCATCCAGGCGGCAGGAGCCAATTGCAGGTGTGGAAAAGGACCTTCTAGCACACTTGCTGGTTTAGTACATGGCTAGTGCAAAGGTGCCCTCAATCTGCCTTCTCCAGGCCCACCACCACCTGCGTCCCACTGTGCCAGCCAAATCCAGTTGGGGTAATTTGTACCCCAGCCAAATGAAAGGGCACATGGGTTTATCTGTATGCAGTTCAAAACAAAACAAACAAACAAAAAAATGGACCCACTAGGTCTTTTCTCACTCTGGCCTCTAGTGAACAATTAGTGAACTTCTGGTGAAGAGCATCTGCAGTTCAAGGAGGCTGCTACAGTCTCCAATCATGCCCTGCTCCCCAGAAGACAAATGTTTACCAGAAACTCACCTGGAGTGTTCAGCAGTGTGACCATCTGAACTTCTTCCAGTGCTCTGAGGTTGTCTGAGGTACCGCACAAGCAACCAGATAAGTATTCAATCATGGGGGGGGGGGGTAATGGCCAAAGTTGACTAGTGTTCCAAGTGCAAGTGAGAATTCCAAGTGAGCCAGTTTGGTCAAGTAGTTAGGGAGCCGGACTCTTGTCTGGGAATACCAGGTTCAATTCCACACTCCCCCGTGAAGTCAGCTGGGTGATCTTGGGCTAGTCACAGCTCCCTTCTGAGCTCTCACAGCCCCCCCCCCTCCACCTTACAAGGTGTCTGTAGTGGTGGGAAAAACAGAAGGTTTGTCAGCCGCTTTGAGTCCCCTTAAATGGGTGAGAAAAGTGGGGTAGAAAAGCCAACTCCTCCTTCTTCTAGTTAACATTGGTTAATCCTGCTCCTTTCCTGTCCAGTGGACAGGAAGGGAAGTGTAAAATCACCCACTCCCTGGGAAAAAGAGTCCCTGTTACTCAGACCACTATTATATGTGGTTTGGCTGCAGGAATTAAAAAACACAATCTACAAAACAGCTCCATCATCCACAAACTGTCTAATTATTCACTCCTACTGATGAGGATTAAAAACAAAACCAGAAAGCATTCATTTATCTCTATAGGCTATTAAAAATTTATAGGAATAATAAAGCCCTGTTGATATGCTTATGTGTCAGTCAAAGCTTCAAAACGAAGGGGCTCATTAGCTGTGCATCCCAGAATTATTTTTAATTTATCTATCCTATTTGTATGAATTATTAAAATTCCTGATAATTTCTAACTCTGAGACCCGTGAATGCAAACTAAAAGGGTTCTTTCCTTCCAATGCAGCATCACTGAGATGGAGTAGTCAGTAAGTGTTTGGATAATCAGGTGCGGTCTACGTGAGCATTCAGGTGACTGAGTGTCCATACACCCAGGGATAGGAGGGCTTAGGTATCCAGATATTCCCCCTCACATAGACCTCCACCCAGCCCAGACCTCCAACAGAAGCAATCAATTGAATGTGGACATTCAAATTTGAATAGAAGAAGAAGAAGAGTTGGCTTTTCTACCCCGCTTTTCTCACCCATTTGAGGGGACTCAAAGCGGCTGACAAAGCTTTTCTATTCTTCTCCCCAGAACAGAACACCCTGTGAGGTAGGTGGGGTTGTGAGAGCTCAGAGGAGAGCTGTGACTAGCCCAAGGTCACCCAGCTGGCTTCATGGGGGAGGGCAGAATTGAACCCGTTATTCCCAGATAAGAGTCCGGCTCCATAACCACTAGACCAAACTGCCTCACATTCTTCACATTCGAATTTAGACATTTAAATGAATGTCACATGTTCCAAAACTTTATTTTGAATGATACATACAGATACCTATGTATTACATATTTATCTGTATGAATATCATACGTATCTGTACACATTTGTGCTTATAATACAGAACAAAAACGGGATGCATACAGGATAAAAGGGGATGCATACGAAATGTGTACAGATACGTATAACACATATGAATGTTGGCAACATTTGTATCTTCAAATTTATATCTAATATTAGAACCAATAGATTCGAATGTATCATATTCGAATCAGGTTTTGTTGCATTTGGATTTTAAACATTTGAATCAAATCAAATGTTTTGACATTCGAATTGAATCAAATTTGAATGCAAAAAAGAAGAAAAATTCATGCACATCCCTAATCATGGGTGATGCAAGTAGCCCCTTAGTCTGTACCAGGCATAGAAAGGAGGCTTCTAGTATGAACATAAGTACATAACAGGATGTAAAGGCCGGTACCAGTTGTTAAAGGCCTGTTGTTATAAGTTACTTTACTGTTTTGGGTAGCGTGTATTTATGTCCTAAACAAGGATATAATGTCAGAACTTCCCTTTTTTTAAATATCTCTCTTCCTTCTGTCTCTAAGTCTTGATATTATGGTAACAATAGCTGCTTGCCAATGCTCCTCCCCCAACTCTGCCTAACCAGCAGTGGGTTAAAGATACAGTATCTGTTTAGAGCTCCAGCCTAACTTGGCTCACTTTGAAAACAGAGTACTCAGTTGAAGCTTCTTTAAAATAACAAGAAACAAGTTTATTGTGTACAGCTTTCTTAATAATAAACAGGTAAGTTCACTATGTCAATCACTGGTCCAGTCACCCTTCTGACTGAACTGTCCCCAGCTTCCTCACTCAGCCCAAGGACTCCAATCCTTTTCAGATTAATGCCAGCAGCATAAGTAACATATAACCATTTCAATTCTTTTACTCTCTAAACACCGTATATTCACTAATGACTCAGGACTCTATTCCCCAGCTTCCCTCAGGACAGCTTAGAGCCCGTTTCCCTCCTGTTAACCACCCTCTGGTCAGTTAACCCCAGGCAGAGAACACTAACAACTCCCTCAGGCTCCCTTAAATACTCGCCTAGGCTGTCAGCTTCAACCTGATTGGTCGAGACTCTGCCAGGATTCTATTTCGCACCCTCTCCTGGAGAGCTTGTCTAGCCCCTCCCTTAAACTACTTACCATTACTAAAAAACACACTTTGGTGATACTTTTGAACGTATGGACATACAGTTTTTGCCACACTTTGTATTTTAAACAAAATAACTTAATTTTGGGGTTGAGGGGTCCTATCGGGCATCACAGAGGAACCCTGCTGAACTGGGCCATAGCCCATCTATTCCAGCATCCTGTCCCACACAGTGGCCCACAAATTGCTTATGGGCATCTCAAGCAGAAGACAAAGGCAAAAACTTTGCCTGCTCTTGAATCCCAGCAAATAACCTTTGAGGTATCCAGCCTGTCTCCCCAGGCTGGAAGATTTGCCTAGAGCTTCCAATCTAGTCACCATTGATACAACTGTCCTCTATGAGTTTGTCTAACTCCTTAAAGCCATCCAAGCTGGTTGCTGTTACCACGTCTTCTGGCAGCAAATTCCATAGACTGATGACTGATTGGGTATATCAGCCATATTCCATAGACTGATGACTGATTGGGTATATTAGCCCATGTCTGAATTCTGACACTATTTTCATTATGTTGTTGCAAGTCCAAACAGAATTCTCATTTCCAGGAGTACAGTTTGGTTCACAGCAGCATTTTGGGCAATGCAGTGACTGCTGCTTCTGTTTTCGCCATGTCAGTTCCTGACCTCCTGCTACTACAGGAAAGTCTAACAAAAAGAATCTTCCTGATTTTCACAGACTTTCCAGAGGATTCTGTTGGATTGGATAGGGATGGGCAAAAAATCTTTGTCACCTTCACAATTTGTATATATTATGAAGGTTTGAAACTTTGCGTTCAAATTGATTATTGGCTGTATTTGAAGACCAACCTTCACATGCAAAGCAAAAGCATTTGTGTGTTTGGACCAAGCTTCGGAGTGGGTTCGGAGCAAATTTGGAACACATTCGAAAGGAATTCATAGGTACGATTGGTAGTGGAGGAGATTCAAAGCAAATTTGAAGTGAATTTGTAGCCTAGAACATTTGAAGTGGCTCCACTTCTGCAAATTAGGGATGTGCATGAATATTCAGAACATTAGAAATTTAGCTGAATTTGGCCAAATTTGGACATTCGAACTCGAGTAGAATGTTACAATATTTGTACGCTAACATTTGAATGGATATGAATGTTTCTGGACATTCATGTGAATAGTTCAGACATTCGTTAAGCTGGGGAAACATATCAGATACATATCTGTTCATATCAGATGTGTATCTATTCATATCATGTACGTATCTGTTTATATAGGATGTGTTTCTATTTGTATCATGTACGTATCTGTTCATATCAGATATATATCTATTTGTATCAGGTACATATCTGTTCATAGAAACGGCCCGCGCGCCGTTAAAAAAAAATTAAAAAAATTAAAAAAAAGAGGTCCAGTGGGATAAAAAAGAAAAAAAGAAAAAAAATTCATTCATACCCTAGCATCACATCTTTAAAATCCTTACCCTAAAAGCAATATGGAAAGCGAGAACACCTGTATTGTCACATGCAATGTATGCGGCATGTTTATGACCCTACCACAACAGATGCCACATTTTACCTGCCACAAATGCAAGCTTGTGGCTCTCCTGGAGGAAAGGGTTAAAAGTCTAGAAGAGAGAGTCAAGACATTGAAGCAGATTAGAGAAGAAGAGAACTTCCTCGACAGCATGGAGGAAACACTTCAAATTGAAGGGATAGAAGAACATCCTTCTGTAGTTGCAGAAACTGAGTTATGGAAGCATGTGACCCAAAGGAGCAGGAAGAACAGGAGACATTCGGCACCCTTGCAATTAAACAACCAGTTCCAGATACTCAGTCAGGAGAACAACACATCTGAAGAGTCGACGACAAGGTCCACAAATATTACTCCAATAGGCACTGAGAAACCTCTGGAATGGAGAGGAAGAAATGGTACTGCAAAGAAAAAGAGGAGAGTAGTGGTCATGGGAGATTCACTTTTAAGAGGAACAGAGGCAACTATCTGCAGACCTGACAGAAACTCACGAGAGGTGTGCTGTCTCCCAGGGGCCCGGATCAAAGATGTAACTGATAGCATATTGAGGCTATTCAGACCTACAGACTACTACCCATTATTACTCATACATGTGGGCACAAATGATACGGCAAAAAAGCACTTTGAAAACATCTACAGAGACTTTGAAGACCTTGGCAGAAAAGTAAAGGAACTGGGAGCACAAGTAGTCTTTTCATCTATCCTTCCGGTGGATGGTCACGATAAAAGTAGAAGGGATAGGATTCTTGAGGTGAACAAGTGGCTACGTCGGTGGTGCCGGCAGCAAGGATTTGGATTTCTGAACCATGGAGAAAACTACCTATATGACGGACTCCTTGCAAGAGATGGGTTGCACCTTACAGGGACAGGAAAGAATGTATTCGGGAAGCGCCTTGCTTCGGTTATTAGGAGAGCTTTAAACTAAAACAAAAGGGGAAGGGTAACAAAAAGTCAAGCAAAAATACTCAGTCAATCAAACCAGGCGATATTCTTACTCCCAGAAATAGTACCAATAAACAAACGCATAAATTTTGTAAGGAAAACAGAGGAGGCAAGCTCGCAATAGATAGCAATTACAAACTAAAATGCCTCTACACCAATGCCCAAAGCATGAGAAATAAAAAAGGGGAGCTGGAGATCCTGACCCAGGTAGATAAATATGATGTCATAGGTATTACGGAAACCTGGTGGGATAACACATATGAATGGAACACAAACATTGAAAGCTACAACTTGTTTCTGCGAAACAGACTTAACAAAAGAGGAGGGGGTGTTGCGCTGTATGTTAAAAAAGAAATTGTCTCCTCAGAGGTTCAAGTTTCAGAGAGTGGAAGCTCAGTAGAATCGGTATGGGTAAGAATTCAAGGAGAGAGCAACAGAAAGGATACCATTGTAGGAGTCTATTACAGGCCCCCTGGACAAACAGAAGATATGGATGACCTATTCCTAGACCAGATGGTTAAACTTTCATGAAAGCATGACATAGGCTGAATCCCCAAAAGACTTATTAGCCCCTCTCGGATTCCTCTGCAGTCACTCTGTTATAGCTGACTTTAAAAGTCCCCTCCACTTCCAGAATAAGCGTCCCCCTGGCAGCCGCGATCTAAACGGACTTTCTGTCCCCGTGGTAGCAGTTTTCTCTTTCCAGGCATTTCCCCCCCCCCCGCCCCCTCTCTTGTTAAAAGGAAACATAGCCAGACCTCCGTCTCTTGAAACTGCTCCCCCCCCCCAGCAAAGCAGATGAGCGCTCATTCTGTCACTTTCATTCACTTTCAGCAGCTACTTTCACTTTGTTCTCTGTTAGAAAAGGATTTTCTGCCCTGGTAAAGTCAGCGGCTGCAGGATCGGGAGCGCGATCCTTCGCTCATTCTCTTTTAAGGCTTCACTTGAAAACAATGTTGCCATTCTGAGCAATTCTGGCTCTTTTTACAAAGGAAAGGAAGTGAACCTGCTGCATTTCTCAGATGTGTGAATGCTTTTTGGCTGTGTGTGCAAGCAAGCAATCCCCGCCCCTTTTGCCACGGAGCGTCCTCAAGGCAGATATAGCGAGCAAAACCCGCAAATCGCCGAAAGAGCTCTGAAACTCTTCTTTAAAGTGCACGTATTTTATCGCGGGTGCCTCACTTTGCTAAGCTCCCTAAGCGCCTTGTAAAGCCCGGAATGGGGACGCTCAGAGGCAAAAGGAGTGTCCTGGCACACTTTAAATTCCATGGGGACAGGGCTATAGTGATTATGGGAGACTTTAACTACCCAGACATTTGTTGGGAATCTCGCTCAGGAAAAAGTCACAAGTCTAATAAGTTCTTATCCTCTCTCGCTGACAATTTCATGTACCAAAAGGTGGTGGAGGAAACAAGAGGATTGGCTATCCTTGATCTAATTCTTACCAACAGAGAGGAAATGGTTGAGGATATCAGAGTTTCTGGGGCATTGGGAGGCAGCGATCATGTTATCCTTGAATTCTGGATAATAAGGGAAGGAAAGCATGAGAGGACTCAGACATCAAAGTTGGACTTCAGACAGGCAGATTTTGATGGACTCCGGAGGAGGTTAGGAGGGATCAAATGGTTAAATGTACTAAAGGATAGAAATGTCCAAGAAGGATGGGATATTTTGAGAAATGCAATATTAGAAGTGCAATCATTAACAATTCCTCAAAGAAGGAAGAATGGAAAACATCTAAAGTGACCAGGTTGGATAAACCTAGAACTTAAAAACTTGATAAAAAAGAAAAAATAAATGTTTAAGAAATGGAAGGAGGGATACATATCTAAGGAGGAATATAATGAAATCAGTACAATCTGCAGGGCAAGTATCAGAAAAGCTAAAGCTAAAAATGAATTGAGGCTTGCAAGAGAGACTAAAAACAATAAAAAAGGGTTTTGGGGATATGTCAACAGCAAAAGAAAAGTCAAAGAGGTTTTGGGAAGTCTGCAGGGAGAGAATGGAGAAGTGATCGAAAGCGATCTTGAGAAGGCAGAGATTCTGAACTCCTATTTTGCATCTGTTTTTTCCAAGAGGGATAATGTGCATGCAACAGTCCTTCACTGTACTGATGAAGGACTAGGAGAATCAAGACACAAAATCAACACTGAGAGAGTAAGGGAACGCTTAGCTAACTTAAACGAATTTAAGTCCCCAGGTCCAGATGGATTACACCCTAGGGTACTGAAGGAATTAGCAGAGGTAATTGCTGAACCACTTGCTGCAGTCTTTGAGAAGTCATGGAGAACAGGAGAAGTCCCAGACAATTGGAGAAGGGCAAACGTTGTTCCTATCTTCAAAAAAGGGAAGAAGGTAGACCCAGGGAACTACAGGCCTGTTAGCCTGACTTCAACACCAGGAAAGATTCTCGAACAAATTATTAAACAACACATATGTCAGCATTTGGATAGGAATTCAATAATTAACAGTAGTCAACATGGGTTTGTATCAAACAAGTCGTGTCAGACCAACTTGATTTCATTTTATGACAAAATCACTGAATGGGTTGATCAAGGAAATGCAGTAGACATAGTATTTCTTGATTTCAGCAAAGCATTTGACAAAGTATCTCATGCGATCCTCATTGAAAAATTGATCAAATATGGGTTTGACAAGGCAACTATAAGGTGGATTCAAAACTGGCTTAGTAATCATACTCAAAGAGTGGCTTTAAATGGCTGCACATCCAAATGGAGGGAAGTGTCAAGTGGAGTACCACAAGGTTCTGTCCTGGGCCCAGTTATGTTTAATGTTTTTATAAACGATCTGGACGAGGGAGTTGAAGGGAAACTGATCAAATTTGCTGATGACACAAAGCTAGGGGGGGGATTGCAAACACCAGAGAAGAGAGAGAGAGGATTCAAAAAGATTTAGAGAAACTCGAACAATGGGCTGCAACTAATAAAATGGTATTTAACAAAGAAAAATGCAAGGTTCTGCACCTGGGCAAGAAAAATGAAAAAAGCACATATACAATGGGAGGAATTCGGCTGAGCAGCAGCACATGTGAAAAAGACTTGGGTGTCCTGGTAGATCATCAACTGAACATGAGTCAACAGTGCGAGGCAGCTGCAAAAAAGGCAAACGCAATCCTGGGGTGTATTAGGAGAAGCATAGAGTCCAGATCACGTGAAGTTATTATCCCCCTCTACTCTACCTTGGTCAGACCTCATCTGGAGTACTGTGTCCAGTTCTGGTCACCCCAGTTTAAAAGAGACACTGACAAGCTGGAGCAGGTTCAAAGGACAGCTACCAAGATGGTGAACGGTCTGCTTAAGGAACTAGGAATGTTTAGTCTATCAAAAAGAAGACTGAGAGGAGACATGATAGCTGTCTACAAATACCTCAAGGGTTGTCACAGGGCAGAGGGATCAGCCCTGTTCTCACTCTCCCAAGGAAGGACTAGAAACAATGGGGTGAAACTGCAGGGAAAAGATTTAGTTTAGATGTTAGGAAAAAATTTCTAACAGTAAGAGTGATCAACCAGTGGAACAGGCTGCCACGGGAGGTGGTTGGTTCCCCTTCGATGGAGGTCTTCAAGCAGAGACTGGACGGCCATCTGTCTGAGATGGTTTAGGAGATCCTGCCTTGAGCAGGGGGTTGGACTCGATGACCCAGGAGGTCCCCTCCAACTCTACCATTCTATGATTCTATGATTCTATGATTCATATTGGATGTGTATCTCTCAATTTCAGGTACGTATCTGTTCATATCAGATGTGTATCTATCCGTATCAAATACGTATTTGTTCATAATGGATGGGTTTCTATTCGTTTCAGGTACCTATCTGTTCATATCTGATATGTATCGAATGTTTGCATGAATATGTTTGAATAGATTCATTTTTAATAGAATTTTACAACATTCAAATGCAATCTATTCATACCAATACGGATTTTTGAACATTGGATTTGTTTCTAATCGAATGCCCAAAAAACATTCCTGCAGACCCCTAATGCAAATGCAAAGTCCCATCCTGTTCGGTTCAATGCAAAGTGAACAGAACAAAAAAAACATGCCCATTCCTAGGACTGAACCATGTCCAGTCTAGTCCAGCTGCCTGTTCTTATTTTAGCTAAATAGATCCATGTAGGAAGTTCACAAGCAGGATGTTAGCACAGAAGCAACAGCATCTTCCCTATTTATGGTTTCCATCAACTGGCTTTACCAGCCGTATATCTCCTTCCATATGGGAGCTGGCATATCTCTGGCTTAGCTTTGTTTAATGGCCACCACCATGGAACCATGCGATGTTAGAGGTTGAAACCTGGAATCATGGGATATTAGCACTGAGAACAGTCTTATTTGCTTGCTGATTTCAGCTTATTCCTCAGAAAATTCACTATAGTCCATCTCTTGGTTAAAGACCTTCTTTCCATTTTACCCCATTGCTGATATGACATCAAGTTCCTCCTAACTAGCCTTATAGGATAATCACCCTTCTCTTTTTCATCCCCACCTTCCTTCGGTCAGCCTAACAAATCAACTTGTCATTCTTGCCACTGACTCAGGAAAGGTGTTACTAGAACCTTTCCTCTGAGACCTTGGAGTCTAACCTAGAAGGCCTCCGGGGTCAAGCTCCTACCTTCTCAAAAGGCTTTATTGCATGATTTGATAGTCACCACAGTCATTATCAGCCAGCTCAGCCAAGGCCTCTGGGGTGTTCCATTGAGCAAGGGTCTGAACTGGTCTGCCCATGAGCTCTTCACACCAATTATCAGCTGCATGCACTTTGGGGAAGGGGGGGAAATCCCGGCAATAACATATCAACATTATTCCTTTTTCCTTGTAATGAGGAAGCAATTTCCCCTTATTATACCTGACTAAATATGAATGGACTGACCCACGAGGACCCTGGCTCACCTTTCTCCTTTCCCTCTGGAAATCATCTCCCAGCCTCATCTTTTCCATTTCAATTTGCTCACCTTCCTTCTATCTCCTCTCTTACCATTCTGGATCTTCCGTTCTTGTCCCAGTTTTATCGTTCTTGTCCAAGTTTTCCTCATCCATCTTTTTTTTTCTTTCATTGCAGCTCTCTCTACATCAAAGGCATTTTTCTCCCATTTGCCCTCATAAAGTTGCCTGCAGCTTCTGTTATGTGCCAGTTACACCTAGGATTTGCATAGATTTGTGGACAGCTAATTGAAAACCTGGAAAACACTAACCAAATATCTGGCCAGCTGGATCAAATCAGTCTAGGAAACTTAGCCTTCATTCTTCTTTTCTATTATAATCCCCTGTCTCCCTTCCAAATTCTAAATGTCTTATGCTTGTTGGTTCCGAACCTGTTCTCATCCTAAGCTCTCTGTTTCCTCAGCCTTTTCTTTCCTCTGCTTCTTTGTAGGCAGTGTGGTAGGAATGTGCATTTTAAGCTCCACCCAGGCATGGAAGAAACCATCTGCATTTCAACCTTCATCCAGACATAACTTACTTATTCCGCATTATAATCCAGAATAAAATGTGTATGGGTGTGCTTTACCCCAGATTATGCAAATAATGCAGAATAAATAAGGGCTTTCTGAATTAACCTTTAGATCAGAATTGTGTTATTACCTCAGCCACCACTCTCTTCCCACCTCCTATCCTGATAATTCTAGGGATATGCACAAATTATTCATGCATTCGGAATCTGGACGAATATGTCTGGATTCCGAGATTTGTGGACGGATTGAATAGGGCCCTATTCGATGGGTGCTATCCATCCATGAATCGAATAATCCAGTATCCATAGAAGCTATGGTAGAAGCTTCTAAGGATGCTAGATTACCCTGGGGCTTCCCCCTCTCCGGGGCTGGCCTACCACAAACCTCCCCCCTCTCCGGGGCCGACTTACCTGGTTCGGCAGCACTCCAGCCCTCTTACGGGCGCTTCTGGAAAGCCAAATAGGTTTACCGGAAGTTGAAAACAGGGCCCGAGCCACCCGCCTCCTCAGTGCCCCCTTACCTATGGGGGTGCTTGGGCAGTACCTTGGGCCTCTTCCCAGTGCTTCTGGAAAGCCAAACAGGCTTTTTGGAAACTGGAGACAGGGCCTTCTGGTCCTAGACGGTACTGTTTCCAGCTTCCAGAAATATCCGTGCATGGATACGAATACCCCCACATCTGTGGGGTGGGGGTACTCGGCTAGAGCCACATATTTCCACATTCTATTCACCCCGAATAGAACATGGAAATTGGCTCTGTGCACACCCCTAGATCATTCTGAGGAATGATGTACAAAAATAAAACCATCTAATGATGCAAAAGGAAGAGATTTCCCTCCTCACTACTTCATCATCAGCAATTTAGAACATATAACCACATACAACACACACACACAACAACAACAACAACAACAACAACAACCCTAACAGTGCACATTTGGTTTTCTCTTGATTTTAATGGCTTAATCAGTGGTTTCTCCCCTCCCAGGCTATGTACAGTCAGGTGTAATTGTATGGACTCTTTACATTAAGCCATAAGGCACTGGGACAACCAATTAGATCAAATTTTACCCGGTCCTTCTGAGATTTGTGGTTGATGTTTAAGCAGAAAGACATGTCACTTCCAGAGACCAATTTGCTTGTACTTCGTTGGCATAGATTTATTGTGATCTGTCCTTACGCTTCCGCACCACTGCCCCCTCCCCTCCCCACATGGGTGTAGAAGCCCCCCCTTTCCAATCAGCATAAGAAAAGATGTGAGGCATTCTTTTTAATTAGTTGGGTGCAATTTTGGGGATCATGCATGAGTTGCTTCCAGGCTACTAACACAGCGTGGAAAACAAATATTGTTACCGGCTTATTTTCTCTCTCCTTGGACGTGCAGAGAGACTACTGTGTGTTTTAGTTAGAAATAAACAGAGTTTGCTTATGACGTTTATATCCTCTCTCCTCTCTCTGTTCTATGGAAGAAATTTTGTAGGCAAAAATTTTGAGAGTTCTGGAATTTTATCTGTTACAAGTAAACAATATATTTTTGATTGCAAAAGAAAAAAGAAGTTATTAGCCGCCTTCCTTTCTGCACCAGCATGCAGATGGCAAGACCCTATTCAAGGCCATCATCTGGAATAAGACCCAGTGCAGAAAGGGGCAATGAATCCATTTTCAGCCATGGTTCCATCCACACAGGGGAATTATAGTGGCATTATGGCTGGAGTTTGGTGGAATTGCTCACCTTGTGGAAGGAGCTACCATTGGTACTCTGGTCGCCATGAACGTGTGGGGGCTAAAGGAGATTGCTATGCATGTGCAGTGATGGCAATGTGCAAAATTTTGTGTTACTAAAAACAAAGACAGCACTGGCCCCTACTCTGTCCCAAACCATGCCAGAGGGGCAATACTACATATTATCAATTCTCATGTCTCAGGCCAGCAACGTCCAAGGAGCAAACACATGTGTGTGCCCATGCTCAGGGCAAGCAGTAGCAAGTAGTCAAGTTCCAAAGTCCATTGAGGGTTAAAGAGTTGAGCAAAGTCACTGAAAGCCGGGGTCAAAGTTATCAGAGGGTCAGCATTGCCAGTAATGATTCAAAAAGCAAGGGTCACGGAATCTGGAGCTGCAGATTTACAAGCGTTTTGTCTGCAACAGGCCCTATTCAGTCTGATCGGTCCTTAAGTAGAGTTGTGAGAGGCACGCCCCTTTTGGCACAGCTTCCGCTTGACCTGCAGATAATCTTTGATCTTCCAGCCAAAACCATTTTGTGATCCAGCCCAAACAGGCTGCAGCATGATATAACCTCAGACTGGGTAGTCCCAGACCTCTTCTTTCTTTGGAGTCCTGCATCAACTTAAATCTTATCCTTGGCTTCTTCCCTTGCCAGGATTGTGCCACCGTCCCCCCCACCCCCACGCACACAATGCCTCACCTTGCTGGGCCTGGGGTATGATCTGCACAGGTGTGTGCACTCCCAGTACACGGGACCCACATGGTCAGCCTGGGTCCCATTTACTGGAGTGCGCGCGCCTGCGCAGACCACAGCAGATCATACCCCGGGCCCAGCAAGGTGAGCGATTTGTGCGGGCCTGCTAGCTGTTGGGCCAATTTCGGCCCAACAGTGGCAGGGGGGGGGGCATGTCCTGCAGCTTCCAGGGAGGTAGGCATGCAAACACTTCCTTCCCTGGACAGCTGCGGAATGGCCGGGGGTGGGCCGGAACATGCTGGGCTGGGTGTAGAGCACAATTAAGTGCTCTACACCCAGAACATGTGTAGGACATGCTGGGATGGGCTGGGGCAGTTCCAAATGGAACCTCTGGCCCAGGAGAGCGAATGCTCCATTCCGGCGTGTTCTACACACATTCTGAAAGGCCTAGTGAGAAAAGGCCTATGGTTTCCAGTAGGGGTGTGCACAAATGCATTTTTTGCATTCAAATTCAAGTCAATTCAAATATTTGAATATTCTATTTGATTCGAAAATAAAAAATCCGGATTTTCAAAAATCCAATTCGAATCTGGATTATCCGAATACGTATTTTCAGAAATTTCATTGAACTCCAAAATACAAATGTTGGCAACATTTGTATCCAATTTTCTAATTCGCGCACATCCCATTTTTATCATGTTTGCATCCTGTTTGTATCCCATGTTATAAGCACAAATAGCCATGATATCTGCGTGCGATATACGATGTTCTGTTCAGTCGAATTGTTCGAAAATCTGTATCAGATGTTGAAAAATCCAAAATCCATTCAAATTCAAAAATTCAGATTTCCAAAAATCCGAGTCGAATTTGAACGTTGATATTTGTCGAATTCAAATCGGATTTTTAAAAATCTGAATTTTTGAATTTGAATGGATTTTGGATTTGCAAATATCCGTGCACAATCCTAGTTTCCAGACCACTAACCATTTTGGTAGCCATCAGCAGATGCTGCTGAACCACAGCTCTCATGGTTTTTTGGCATCAACCAGATTGCCTGGGGCTTACAGGGATGGTAGATTAACTTTTAGAAGGCCATAATTTGGCTTCTCCTTATTTAACTACACCTTCCCAACAGACATTCATCAAAGTAAATCTAAAAGCACTCAAATCTGCATTTAAGGCAAAGACTTGCATTAACAAATTTATAATAATGATTTAAATATTCTAGGCTGACATCCTAGCTTCACTTTTCAGAGAGAAAATCTCATTGAAGGAGGTAGGAGAACGCACAGGATTTAAACCAGTACTAAAATGAAATAAATTTCAAATAATTGTAAAAATAAAAAATAAGAATTACACAATGCTCAAACATTGGCTTTAATAAAATCAACCTGGTTGTCTCATCCATATATTTGGCATTTGTTTTTCATTGATTGGGAAGTGTGAAGTACAATAGGGCATGAGTTGGATGCTGTATAGGAAGAGATTTCTGGGTGAAATGCAAGGCATGTAAATGCAGTTCAAGTAGCTGAGCTGGATAAAGTGATGGCCGCTGGGATATGCTAATATCGATTACACTAATAAAAATGAAAGCAGTGCTTCCATCTGGTGGCTATGAGTAGTAATGCAGAGAAATCTGTGGAATGAATAGTTGGCTGGTTATCTGAATGCTCAGTTCAGCTTAAGTGGGGCTAGTCAAACTACAGCGCTCAAGACTTTGCTCAGTGTTATCTACCTAATCTGGCTGGATTGTTCCATCTGCAGCCAGAAGTTGAGACAATTTACCTGAAGTTACTACAACCCTCCCTGGGAGTGGAGGGAGGTTTGGGTTTAGGGTTAAGAGATAGGTTTTAGAGTTAGATTTAGGGTTAGAGTTAGGTTTGAGCTAAGCGTTTAGGGATTATGGATTAGGGTTTAGAGTAAGGTTAGGGTTAGGGTTAGCATTAGGGCTAGGGGGTTAGGGTAATTTTGCCTTCTTATAAATCTCTGATGAGGCCACATTTGGAATCCTGTGTACAATTCTGGCCACCACACCTCAAAAAGGATGTTGTGGGACTGGAAAAGATATAGAAAAGGGCAACCAAAATCACTAAGGCACTGGAACATCTCCCTTATGATATCATATAACACCTTGAAAGATGGCATTTAAGAGGGGACCTGACTGAACATCAGAACATAAGAGAAGCGATGCTGGATCAGGGCACAGCCCATCTAGTCCAGCATCCTGTCTCACACAGTGGCCCACCAACTGTTTATGGGCATCTCAAGCAGAGACAAGGACAAACCTTCTCCTGCTCTCAAATCCCAGCAAATGGCCTTAGAAGCATCCTGCTCCCCCCCCACCTGAAAGATGTACCTAGGCATTCATTCTAGTAGCCATTGTTACCATACATCTGTCATTCATAAATTTGTCCAACCATATCAATTGACTTCCTCCAGACCGACAGGTCTTCTATGATCTTTCTAAGATCTGCCTGGGCCTGCTCACATTTAATTGCATTGGATGGTATAACCATACCATTTCACTGCAGATACGTCTTCCCAACAGACATTCATCTAAGTAAATCTAAAAGCACACAGACCTGCATTTAAGGCAAAGACTTGCAGTTCCCAACTAGACTACCAGCACTTGCAGTGTGGATGGTCCAGCCCAGACCATTTAGATCGCCATGGCAATGGTTGCTGCAACATCTGCCGCACACCTGGACATTTCCATGACAATTGTGACATGGTGCATGATTGCACAGTTGTAGCCAACCCCCCTCAGTGACTGGCAGTGTTCAACACCCAAAAGAGAGTGCAGATGTGGCAAGCAGAGGAAGAAGAGGAGTTGCCTTTTCTATGCCGCTTTTCTCACCAATTTAAGGGGACTCAAAGCTGCTGACAACACTTTCTAGTCTTCTCCCCACAACAGAACACCCTGTGAGGTAGGTGGGACTGTGAGAACTCAGAAAGAGAGCTGTGACTAGCCCAAGGTCACCCAGCTGGCTTCATGGAGGAGTGCAGAATCAAACCTAGTATTCCCGGTTAAGAGTCCAGCTCCCTAACCACTAGACCAAACTGGATCACAGCATACCAGCTGCTCCCAGTAAAGCTGTGGACAGGTTCTTACTTGTCCAAACACCTATGGAAGACTGGGCAGCTGGAGGGAGTTCCCAGTGGTGGTGGTGCAGGATGTAGGCGGACCGCCCCCAGAGCATCCAGAACCACTAGCTAAATGTAAGTGTACACTGGGCCCATTGAGTCTATCCACCTACTAGCTGACCATTCCCTTCTAGTGGTCAGGGAGCCAGATTTTTATCTGGGAACACCGGGTTTGATTCCGCCCTCCTCCATAAAGCCAGCTGGGTGACATTGGGCTAGTCACAGCTCTCTTCTGAGCTCTCATAGCCCCACCTATGTCACAGAGTGTTCTTCTGTGGGGAGAAGAATGGAAACTTTGTCAGGCTCTTAGAGTCCCCTTAAATGGGTGAGAAAAGTGGGGTAGAAAAGCCAACTCTTTTCTTCTTCTTCTTCTTCTTCTTCACGGAGGAGGTGGTGCCGCGCACAGGCAGCGGCCGAGAAAGAGCAAATTTCTACAGGCGCCGTCTCTGCTCTGCTGCTGCTGCTGAGAGAATTAATGTTGGTTCTCTCGGCAGCAGCAGCAGAGCCGAGCGCCGGCGCCTGTAGAAATTCGCTCTCTCTCCGGTGGCAGCATGCGTGCAGCACCTCCTCCTCCTGTGCGATCGCGGGCCATATCAAATCGGCCCGCGGGCTGCATCCGGCCCGTGGGCCGTATGTTTGACATGACTGGTCTAGAATCTAAAACTTAGCAGTGCATTTATAGGCAAACTGCTGGTGCTGCAGAAGGCAGAAGGCAGAGGTGAGCACCGTTTTACTGCTTCAGAATAATGTCGAGAAGGTAGCCTCAGACATGTCCAAAGATACATTAATGTGACTTTCAGTGGCAAAATAGTATTCTACAACCATTGCCTGGAGGAAAGCTAATACGTTCCTGCTGTTTCTTCAATGTCTTGAAGGCTCTTAAACAAAAAGCTTGGACCCCCAAACAACTTGCTTCTTTGTCACTGACAACTCCAGTTAGTCGGCTCTTCTGTTCAACTCTGATGCAATGTGAGCATTTCAGCAAGTTGGCTGTTTACAACTACATCAGACGTGGAACTGGAAGCTCAAGTGGGATAACTCATTTTCTGGGAAGAGAACTCTACACGAGATAAAGTGGCAAAAGAAAGGCTGAAGTGGTACACATGGACATCAGCGCATAAGCCTTAAGAGAGGACACTTTACTTAAAAATAGATTCTTACAGGCTGTCCACACTTGGCTTTATTCTGGAATAGATCCTGAAATAAGAGCCTGCTATCTACATGCTAGTGCAGGCTACAGCAGGCCCCGGATGAGGCCTTTCATAGTCTGCATTAGCACGTGGACCACAGAGCCCTACCCTGAGATGTATTCCAGAATACAGCCAAATGCAAACAGTGTCTTGGACCATTTCCATGCTTCCCCAGAGTATCCAGGAACAAAGTGGGGTGCTCCAGTCCAGAGGTCTTTCTGCACTTCCCAACCATGGGACAGGAATAGCGCATCCTTCCTAGTGTGCACTAGCATTCACACTTGCAGATGTTAGTGCACACCAAACCAACCCCCCCCCTTGAGCATCTGGACACTCACTTGGTTCTGGACTCCTGTCTGGGCACTTCCATCCTCTCTGTGGAGCCTGGTGTGACTGCGCATGCACCAGTGCCATCACCATGATGACAGCAATGTGCAGTGCATGCACAATCACATTTTTTGACATCTGAGGCGCCAGCACATTTGTGCAGCATCTCAGATGACCCCTGCCACAGGAAGTGGTGCGGATGCTCTCTCTGGTGGTCGGGAAAGGTAAGGTACTGGATGCATGTGGTGCATGCTGGTGGATACTGGGGTAGCAGGAGACATTCCTAATGTGGAAACACTTCCTGCAAGTGCAGATGGTGCTTCCCAGAACAGAAAGCAGGTCCCTGGACCCCTTCCTAGAACGGAATAATGGCAAGTGTGGAAAGGAGAATGTCCCGAGATTGAGGTGAAATTTGGGGCCCCTTTGCACTTTGTTCACAGGAATGGTATCATTATACAATCGCAGTGAAGCAAAGATCAGACATAGAGAGAGCTATCTGCACTTGAAGTGCTGCTGTTCTCCCCAGTTGGATCATCAGCACTTCAAGTGTGGATGGTCCAGCCTCGAACATTTGCCAGATGCCTGGCTGTTGCCTTGACAATCATGTCTTAGTGTGTGATTTTGCAGCTGCAGCACACACACCCCATGTCCCCTTGAAGCATTTGCACTTGGAAGTGTGAACACTGTGTTCAGGAGTGACCAGGAGACCAGCTGCCCCCAGACATGCTGTGGACAGGAACTGGGCAGCTGGAGAAAACTCCCAAACATTCCAGTATGGTGGTGATGACACAGAGTGCAGACAGACCTCTCCTAGTCTAGTGAGAGGCTTCTAGAGCCGTTTGCTGGGATATGAGAGCAGGAGAAGGTTTTCCCTTGTCTTATTTTGAGATGCCTATGGGCAATTGGTGGGCCACTGTGTGAGACAGGATGCTGGACTAGGGGTGTTTTTCCACTGTCAAAAAGTACCCATTTTTGCACCCATTTAGGACCCATTTGGGTGTGAGCTGGATGATCCCATTTCCACCACGGCACCCATTTGGGACCCGATTGTTTCCACTGTCGTGGGGGAAATCCGGATCTAATGGGTACATTTTGGCCTTTAATCCGTATTTTCTGTAGACCCCATTAATGGGGTCTACAATGGGGTCTTCTGCCAGAAAATCCGGATTAAAGGGAGCCTGTTTCCACTGGAAACAGGCAATGGGGTCCAAAGGAGGCTAGGGGGAGGGGATGAACCCATTGGGCCCCCCCTAAACCTAGGCTCCAAAGTCACTTCGAAGCCACTTCAAATTGACTTCGAAGTCTGTGCAAAATAGCTCCAGAGTGCCTCTGAAGTCTGTGCTGATCTTCGGAGTGAACTTCGAAGTGACTCCGAAGTGACTCTGAAGTCATTTTGAAGTTCACTCTGAAGATCAGCACAGACTTCAAAGGCACTCCGGAACTACTTTGCACAGACTCCGAAGTGACTCTGAAGTGACTTCAAAGTGAATTTGAAGACTGCACCCCCCCTTCCCCCCAAAATACCTGGGGTAATGGACCAACCCCTTGTGGGTTGATCCGGATTCCCCACATGGGTGCAAAGTTGTTTCCACAGCAGGGGTGAAACACATTGGGTGCTTCCCTTAATCCGGATCTACTAGATCCGGATTAAGGAATGTATCCATTCCTTAGATCAGTGGTTCTCAACCTGGGGGTCGGGACCCCTTTGGGGGTCGAACTACCCTTTCAGAGTGGTCGTGACGAGTCTCCCGCCACCCTTCCCTCCCACCTCCCAGCTGTTCCACCCCTGTGGTTGGGGGTCTCCACAACATGAGGAACTCCATTAAGGGGTCGCGGCATTAGGAAGGTTGAGAACCACTGCCTTAGATCCAGATCTTCTTAGATCCGGATCTAAGGGCTGCAGTGGAAAAACACCCTAGATAGGCTGTGGCCTGATCCAGCAGGGCTCCTCTTTTGTTCTTATGTCCAGAACTGCTCTGATATGATCGGTGAGAACGGGCCGTCCAAGATAGTGTCAACATCTTCAGGTTTGATCAGCTGTATTGCAAGAATCATGTAATCAAGGACTGTGAGGGTTAGAGCAGGATATGAAACAGCTGTTTGACTGTGTGATTTTAATGTGTCTGTCTTGGCAGATTTACAGGCTTTTACAGAGATCTGAAACTAAAGATGAACAAGTGGAGAACTATATGATTTAATGGATAAAATATTGTAAATTCCCTATTTTAATGTCACATTGGGAAACTCAATGGTATATGTCTGTAAATTTAACAGCTAATGTATTAAATAAGAAAAACTGGTATAAAATGTTTTATTGTTGGTACGAGCCTCCTATTCTGATCACAACCCTGCTTTTTCCAGACTCAGCTGGAAATGCAGCAGATACACTTGGTGCTCTTTGTTTGTTTGTTGTTTGTTGTGTGTGTGTTTGTTTATGGTGGGAAAGAATGTGAAGAACCTCAAGAGCATTGAGAAGAATGAAATATTTACTCACACAGCAGGTTTCAAGCATGCCCTTAAGATTATTGGCTTTTTAATTGTTAACATTTTGAGGGCAGGAAAAGGTTTGTCCTTGTTTCTGCTTGAGATGCCCATGGGCAGCTGGTGGGCCCCAGGGATGTGCACAGATATTCAAAAATTCAAAATTTGATTCAAATCTGTCAAATGTCGACATTTAAACTTGAATCAGGTTTTCAAAACTCCAAATTTACACATTCAGATGGATTTCGGATTTTGGAAAATTCGATACGGATTTTCAAATAATTAAAATGTATAGATTTGTATCTATCTTATACGAATCTGCGCGAAAATTATACGTATTATCATATTTAATGTGGGACGAAAACGGGTTGCATACGTAAATATATATTTGTGTAGATTTGAATTTTGGATATGAATCTTATCGATATTTGTGTATCCAGATATGAAATGAATATACGGATGTACAGATCCGGATAATCAGGATCTGAATTGGATTTCCGAAAATGCGGATTTTAGACATTCGAATTGAATTGAATATTTGAATATTCGATTCAACTCGAATGCGAATGCAAAAAATACATTTGTGCAAACCCCTAACACGTGCAATACTAGGCCTGATTTTACAGGAAAAGTCCACTAGATGGCTCTGTCTCCTGCGCCTTAACATGTCCGTATTATTCAATGAAAATTCAATCAACTTCACCTATTTCACTTTATGGACCAGGGTGCGAAGAGGGGACTTTGCTTTTCTGCATTTACAGACCTCTGATGATCTGACTTCTTTGTGGGCATTGGGAGTGAGGCAGCCTAATCACTGCTCAAAAAGACTTTTCCTTATCCCACAACACCAGAACCAGGGGACATCTATGAAGCTGATGGGTAGGAGAGTCAGATCAGACAAGGGGGAGTATTTCTTCACCCAGAGGGTCGTCGGTTTATGGAATTTGCTGCCGGAAGAGGTGGTGAAAGCTACCAGTCTAGATGGCTTTAAGGTAGGGTTAGACAAATTTATGGACAACAGATGTATCAATGGCTACTAGAACGAATGCCTAGGTACATCTTTCAGGCTGGGGGGGAAAGCAGGATACTTCTAAGGCCATTTGCTGGGATTTGAGAGCAGGAGAAGGTTTGCCCTTGTCTCTGCTTGAGATGCCCATGGGCAATTGGTCGATCACTGTGTGCGACAGGATGCTGGACTAGATGGGCTGTGACCTGATCCAGCAGGGTTTCTCTTATGTTCTTATGAGACTGGACCAAACCAAACTAGGGGCACTTAGCTTCCCTGGGTTGCTGTCTAGGGAAGTTAGGATCAGGGGTGGGAGATAGCATTCACATTTTGAACACTGGTCTTATCCCAAAGTTACCCAAAGTGAGCCAGTTTGGTCTTGTGGTTACAGTGCCGGATTCATTTCTCGCAGTCACGGGATTTTATTCCGCGCTCCCCCATGAAGCCAGCTGGGTGACCTTGGGCTAGTCACAGCTCTCTTCTGAGCTCTCGCAGCCCCACCTACCTCACAGGGTGTCTATTGTGGGGAGAAGAATAGAAAGCTTTGCCAACCACTTTGAGTCCCCTTAAATGGATGAGAAAAGTGGGGTAGAAAAGCCAACTCTTCTTCTTCTTCTTCTTCTTCTTCTTCTTCTTCTTCTTCATTCACATGCAAACGTGCACAGCCCCTCCCCCTTTGCACACTTCATCTGCACCAGATATAGCTATGGACCAGGATGGGATGCATCATCTTATTTCTTCATACCCAGCCTAACAAAAATAAAAATAAAATCCCATCCTAGAATGTTTCAGAAGAAACTGTATCCTTCAGCCCTAACATCAATATTGTGGTAAATACTGCCTTCTGACACTAGGTGTCACTGTTCTAATGGGCACCAGCTCGAAGTTACTCGCTCTTGGGAAAGGAATTTTCAAATTAAAGCAAGCATGCTGAGAGTAGGTTTGCGCCTTTTGTCCTTAATGACTTCTTCTGTGGTTGTGTTTTTGACCAGGCAGGCACCAGAGGGAAGCCAAAATAAGAAAGAAAAAAGAGGCATGCTATCTCTGTAGCCCTCCCCACTTCATTTCTCCTGTTCCAGAATGTTTTCAGGATGTGGCACACAAAGGCTGTTGTCAAATCTATCCAAGTCATTTCCCTCATCCTTTGAAACGATCCTTCCATTCGGTGCAATAGGTGAGGTGTTAATTGTATATTATGCGCTCATGTTTATTCATATGAAGGAAGAGTTTGGTTTCCCCAGCCAAAGCAGAAGCCAGGCCACCAGGGAGCAACTTGGCTTTAAAATTTGTGCCCTTGGAAATGTTTTATGGAGATGAAGAGTGCTTGCCAAAACCCGTAAGAAATCAGCACACTTGCGCATACGCAAAAGTTTTGGAACAAAATTGCCAGCTTTGCTCAACCTGCAATTACAATTCAAGGTCATGGCTCCTTTGCCCATTGTTCTGTCCTTGAATGTGCCCTTGGCAGGGATGGGATACTGGCACCAGGGCAGTGAATTTTCAGTAATGCTCAGAGTCACAGAGTGAAAGGAGAAGCTGTCACAGATTCTACATGGCGACTTGACAGATGGGGCCGCTTGTCAAATATTTACCACTGAAAGAGCAAAGTCGGGTGTTTGGCAATAAGAACACAAGAGAAGCCCTGCTGGATCAGGCCACAGCCCATCTAGTCCAGCATCCTGTCGCGCACAGTGGCCCACCAGTTGCCCATGGGCATCTCAAGCAGAGACAAGGACAAACCTTCTCCTGCTCTCGAATCCCAGCAAATGGCATTAGAAATGCTTTCAGACTGTTAACAAGGAAAGCTGTAGTGGTATTTCTGGAAGATGTTAAGGGTGTGCAAAATACCGTTTCGAATGTTTTATGAAAGATTTGAAGCTCTGCTGCTACAGATGTGCAAGAATGGGTGTTTTTTTTTGGCATTTGATTCATAACAAATTGAATGTTAGAAGATTCATATTCATTTGAATAGATCCCCCTTCAAATGTGGTAAGATTCTATTTGATACAATTGTATTCATACTAACTCATAGGAATATCCGATACGAATGCATACAGACCCTGGATACCGATCCTATATCAACGCATACGTATCGGACATGTATCCTATATGAATGCATACGTGTCGATAGGTATCCGATATGTATCCCCAGTTTAATGAATGCACGAACTATTCGTATGAATGTTCCAATAAATCTGCATTGGTACGAATGTTGGTAACATTCAATTTGTGTATAACTGTCTGAATTTGGCCAAATTTGGCCGAATAATGAATGTTACAAATAATTGTGCACATCCCTAGTAACATGATATCTGTTAGCCACACACCCTAGGCTCTGAGAAAATTGAGAGGGGCTAGGCAGGAGAAAGATCAGCTAGGAGGAGGAGGAAGAAGAAGATGATGAAGAAGAGTTGGCTTTTCTACCCAGCTTTTCTCACCCATTTAAGGGGACTCAAATGGTTGGCAAAGCTTTCTATTCTTCTCCCCACAACAGACACCCTGTGAGGTAGGTGGGGCTGTGAGAGCTGAGAAGAGAGCTGTGACTAGCCCAAGGTCACCCAGCTGGCTTCATGGGGGAGGGCGGAATCGAACTAGGTATTCCCAGATAAGAGTCCGGCTCCCTAACCACTAGACCAAACTGGCTAAGCTAGCTGCTCTCCTCCAACACTGTTTAGCACAACCCTTGCTGGATGTTTCTTACAGTTTGTGAAAACTTCCATTAAAATAAAGGTTGGCGGTTATATGCAAAGTTTGGTTTTTCCACATGAAGTGAGCTATCCTGTGCCTGAAACACATGACCTGGTTCACAATGGACCAGCCTAACAGTGGTGCAGATGGCCCATCTCAGCCCAACTTAGGTGGCTGGACTGAAAGCTTCTCAAGTTCCTAGGCAGAGCTGTTTTGTCCAAGTATTCAGCAGTAGTGGACATCTGACACCACTTCCAGGTGCTTGTGAAATAGTGCTAGGAATCTTCTGCCATGTGCATTTTGTCTGTATATCTGAGGTTGCTAATATTTCCCCTGGCAATTCCAAGATCTCTATATGACCCTAATTGACCCCCAGTGATGGAAGCTTCCCTTCTATTTCCTGGAAATTTGCCTTGAGTTGCTGTGGAAGGGTCCAGCCTGTCTAGTCTAGGGATGTGCACGCAGCCCATTTCCCCAATTTGACTCCATGCAACAAGCCCCACACCATCATGGGAAGCTTTGGTTTCACATGCAAACATCCATCGAAAGTTTGCACACAAAGGTAACTCCCCCATCCCCTGCTGCACCCCCACTCACCTTTCGCCATCGCCACCATGGCCTCCATTGCCATTGCATTCTCCTCTGAGGCTCAATTAGGCCTTCTAGAGATTCATGTGCAGCTGGAGAAGCAGCCCCCCATCCAGGAATCATGGGAAACCTTGGAGGATCATGCAGTGACAGTGGACAGAGGCTGTAGTGGATATTTGCACCGTTCTTTGAGGCTCAATTAGGCCTTCCAGAGGTGCACATGTGGCAATGGCAGCAGCTGGATTTCCAGGTAAGGGGGTGCAGGTGTGGGGATGCAAGACTGGCAGAGGGCAGATCTGGCCCCTGGATACATTCAATTGATGGATGAACGGAGGGCTATGAATGTAGGTCCCCTTTGATTCACCTGCAAATGTTTGAATTTATATGCATTTGTATGACAGATAATCCATGCACATCTCTACTCGAGTCTCCAGGCCACTTCTGTCCAAAAATATCAGGCACAATTATCGGTGACTGCCAGGACAAAACCCTGTTGTCTTCTTGATAATACTTCTAAGACGGTATTCATCTTCTACGTCTAACCTACAAATCTTGAATTTCCTAGTGATATCCTATTCTGATACTACGAGATCCGGCTTTGCTTACCACCACCACATTCTCTGTTGTAATCGCAAAAAGCCGCTCAAGTTTCCCTAAGTTTCCCTTCCAGCCTCCAAGCCCTTGTTGAGCATTTCTCAAGCCTTAAGAGTAAAAAAGCAACTAATTTTCTGTCCCATAGCTTGCAGTACACACCCAGCACCAGCAGGGTGCTGGACTCGTAGCCTTGGGGCATAATGGCTCCCCATCCACATGGCACGCATAGAGAACAAGCCTCCTTTTCCTGTTTGAGGATCCTCCCCGCCTCCTGCCACAGGATGTGACATTAGAAGGACTTCTGACCTGCTCACCTGACACAGCTCGACCTATCGACTCCCTGGATTTTCTCCTGAGGTCACTTCCTTCCCCGCCTCTCTTGTGGCAGGCTATTTAAAGCTCTGCAGAGAAATAAAAGCTCTCTTTCCAGCTCATCTTGTCTTCCACCTAACTTCTTTTCCCCTGTGCTCTCTGTCTTGAACTCACCATAAGAGCACATGATGATCTCTTATAAGCATGCCGGTGGCTAATAAGGGATTTACAGTAACCACTGGTACCAAGCATCGCTGTGGTTTTCTGGACTGCAGCCAAGATCGAGGTAGCCAAAAGCTGCCTCCCCCGAGGTTTCCCAGAGCCGAGGATTCATGTTGCAGAGCCGGACTGCAACAATTCTCCACCTCCATCTTGAAATCATAAATATTTTATCTGATATAAGAAAAAAGGAGTAGAAATAGCACACCATCTGAGTTTAGCTATTTTTTAAAAAAATATAATTAAACGGCATTCTACAACTTGTTACAGGACGTGATCTGGACATGTGTCTTATATGGGGAAATTAGCCTAGCTCTGCCACAAACTTTAGTGTTTCCTGGCTTTAATAACTATAAATTGGCATGTGCTCCATTAAAATCAAGCAAGCAGTGAGCAAGATAGATTTCAGAAATGGTTTCTTCAATAAAGGAACAATTTTTTATTAAGAACGGGAAGCAAAAAGAGAAAAATGGGAATTCAGGTGGGCACTGCACAGAACACTGCCAAATAGATCAAAAATACAAGTGGAAGGGGAATCCCAGCAGTAACATAAATGCAAGGCTGGCCAAATAAAGAGCAGTAGCTTAGCACACAGGAAAATATCAATAAAAGGTATTCTGATACAAACTTTTGCAATTAAAGTAAAAGGATGGAAAAGAAAGTAAAAGGGCCTTACTGCAACACTTTACAGCAGTACTTAGCTAGGAGCAGAAGGTTCTCACACTTGCTGACCTGAAGATGATTTGACTGATGCTCCCGGAGACAGTGGAGTTTGACCAGGGTAAGCCCTCTTTAATGGAGCCAGGGAAGTGGATTCATATTGAATTGAATGCAATAAAATTCTGAATATATCCCCTTTGAATGTGGTAGGATTTGTATTCGATATGAATGTTCGATCCCGTATGAATCCCATACGAATGCATATTAACAGCTTACGAATCTCATAGAAATCCCATAGAAAGCTTCATATGAAGCTTTATATGAATGCATCAAAACATTCAATTCAAATTTGAATGTCAATCTTTGAATGTGCCAACATTCGTTTCGGATTCAAATGTCCAAATTCAGCCAAATTCATATGAATTTTGAACACTGCAAATATTCATGCACATACCTAAGAAAGCTAGCAAGCTAGCAAGAGTTCTAGGATGCAGCACATGGACCCAGGCAGGAAGGCAGTGCACAGCAACAACTGGATTGAAGAGTCTTCAGCACCAGCAACAGAATTCTGGATCAAAGCAATGATGAGCACATGGAAAAGAAGAACCAGAGATCAAAGATGTGGCATGACAGAGCACCAGAAAGAATGATGGAAGAGAAACCATTGAGATTATAAGGAACTATTGAGTTGACACAGAGAGAATTTGTCCCTAAAGTCCAGTCCAGGGGCAAGGAGCAGGAGCCAATCACAAATCAGGGCAGTAAATTTAAACAATGAAAGGGTGCAACCAATAGGTGGCAGTTAAAGGTTGCATTTAGGTGAATGGGGAAAAGAGGGCTAGGGCTAAGGCTCGGGCTAGGGAGGAAACAAAGAAGGTACTTGACTGGAGGGCATCCTTGATTACATCATATCTGAGTTGATGATTTGGCTTCAGCGCAAACAACAATCTAACCAAGTAGGTTAAACAATTTAATTGGAACTTATTAAGTCCTACTCAGATTTCCTGAAAAAGATCTCTCCAGATATTCACTGTAAATAAGAGTCTAGATTTTGTTACAAAAACTCCTAACTTCTACCTTGTTTTCATATGAACTTCTCCAGACAGTGGCCAATCTTTGGGGTGATGGGATTATCTCTCTTCCTAGGCTGATGAAGATTCAATCAGGACTTTCGTTTCCTGAAAAAAACTATTTTGCAATTTTTGCCTCTTTCAGCCAAAACAGAGCGTTGTCTTTTAAAAGTATATTTCTATATCTTTTAATATGGCCTGATACAAAATCTCCTGTTTAATTCTGTACTTCTAGCTCAAATGCCAATAATAGTATGCCAATCTTGACTTCATATCCTGTATAGAGGTATCTGTGCCTAGGCACAGCCCTGCTTTGGCTTGGCACAGCACTCCGAGTGAGGGATTCTGGGAAGCACATGGCTACAATGTATCTATAGTGGGTTAGTTGTTTTCCAAGTAATATTTTCCAATTTTCAGAAAATCTCAAACACGTTTTTGATTTATTTCTAACAAAGAAAGTGATACTATAGAATAGAAACAAAGATAACATATCGTATTTTAAAACAAATCTGGACTGTAGCAAGTATATGAATCAAATCTTCAATCAAATCTTCATTAAAAAAATGCATTCGCTGAAAAAAGATCACATATTTACAATCCACGATACTAAATCTAGGAAAAACCCCACCCCAAACTCTGAGTACTAATCTTTCTCTGTTTTTGTGTGTGCTCCAACCCCTCTGCTCCCTGTAAATCCATACTTCTTAATGCAACCATTTCTACATCTCTGGCATGCAGCCTAAAAGTACATTAAAATCTTTAAACAACAATAACCCATGTAATGCCATGTTCCCTGCAAAACCATATTGGCCCAAAAGGGAGCAATAATTGTATACTGTGCTAGGGGGTATGTGTGCCCTCTTCTACATAATATTTCATACATAAGTCCTTTAAATATCCACTAAGAGGTTTAATATGCTTGAATGTTTTCCCCATGCAGTATCAGGCTCCATCCAGATGGGAGGAATATAGCACCATTATGACACTGCAATTGGGGGGGGGGGAGCATTGCCTCATGTATTTGAGGCAATCCCACCACAGCCTCACTTTCCCCGCCCCCCCAAAAAAAATTGCTAGAAACTTTTGCTGAAAAATCCAGCACTAGGGATATGCACAATTTCTTCCTGTTTGCTTTACATAGAGGTGAATGGGACAGAAATTCACATGCATGTGAATGGAGTCACTTCATTAAGCTTTGAATTCACTTTGAATGCTCATTGATAGATGAAGGAGGAGGAGGAGGAGGAGGAGGAGGAGAAGGAGGAGAAGGAGAAGAGTTGCCTTTTCTACCCTGCTTTTCTCACCTTTTAAGGGGGCTCATAGTGGCTGACAGACCTTCTGTTCTTCTCCCCACAACAGACACCCTGTGAGGTAGGTGAGGCTGTGAGAGTTCAGAGGAGAACTGTGACCAGCCCAAGGTCAACCAGCTGGCTTCATGGGGGAGGGTGGAATCAAACCTGGTATTCCCAGATAAGAGTCCAGCTCCCTAACCACTAGACCAAACTGGCTCACCCGTCACTAGAAGCAACCCTGTCTAATACCTGATGCCACCTCTGGATCCTCTCCAGATCTGCTCTGAATCCATACCAAATCACCTTCACAAATGTAATAAAGTTTTGAATAAAGGGACAAAAGCTTTCAGTTCACAGATGAAGTTTCAGTCCCCAGATATATGAACTGCCTTCCCATTGAGGTGCACCAAGCACCCTCATTGTATGCGTTCAGATCACTGGTGAAGAGCCACCTCTTTGACCCACCCTTTCCCTGAAGGGACAACATGATGGCTACTAGAACAGATGCCTAAGCACATCTTTGAGGCTGTGGGGACAAGCAGGGGGCCTCTAAGGCCGTTTGCTGGGATTCTAGAGCAGGAGAAGGTTTGCCCTCATCTCTGCTTGAGATGCCCATGGGCAACTGGTTATCCACTGTGTGCGACGGGATGCTGGGCTAGATGGGCTGTGGCCTGATCCAACAGGGTTCCTCTTATGTTCTTCCCTTGCAAGCATTGTTACTTTTTTGTGTTACTCTTTTAGTTATGCTTTTTATATGTTTTTATTATGATTTTATTATGGCCCATCCTGTGACCTTTGGTCATAGGGTCGAATATCAATCAATTTGTGTTACTCTTTTAGTTATGCTTTTTATCTGTTTTTATTATGATTTTATTATGGCCCATCCTGTGACCTTTGGCCATAGGGTGGAATATCAATCAATCAATCAATCAATCAATCAATCAATCAATCAATCAATCAATCAATCAATCAATCAATGTTGCATGAAAGCTGCCTAAAAGTCCAATCTTCATACCCGTGATTTCATGCTCAAAAGCACCAAAATGCCCATGTGCTGTACTTTCTTAACAGTAACACTGGAGGGCGCCAGTGTTTCAATTTCCAGCGGCAGACAAAGACTCCTGTTATGTCCAATAAAGCAAGGGGAAGGTAAACTCTGCAACCTGAACTTTTAAGTCTTGCAAGCTCATGTTATTTGATGCTCTGCGTCCTCCCCTCCCCTCCTCCTCCCCTCCCCACCTTTCAGGAAATGGAAGGGGCAGGTATGAAAACATCTCGGTGAAAAACAGTAGCTGTAACGGGTGGCTTTTGTGTCAAATGCCAAAGACCTTCCTCTGTTTGAAGGACAAGGGCACAGTGATATTTCAAGCTCTCTATAAAAAGGGACTGGCTGACGTGTCTTAAAAGTTAATTCAACAGGGTTTGCCGAGCACCTTTAGACCTCAATCTGGTCACTTCCACCGGGACAGTTTAATTGCTATGCCTTCCCTCAAAGAAGATTGGGAGCTGTGCTTTGCTGAAGGGGCTGAAAACAGAATAAGCTTTGACTACAGAAGTTAGGATGTCTCCAAGTATAGGGAAAAAACCACACAGGTCTCCTTGGACTATAGTGCTATTGCTCCATATATCTATGACACTCCCAATATTCTCTTGGTCTATCAAGGTGACACACCCCAGAATATTAATATTATGAGAAATCCAGGAATGGCATAAGAGCATGTAAGAGGAGCCCTGCTGGATCAAGCACAGACCATCTAGTTCAGCATCCTGTCCTACAGGGTGGCCCACCAAATGCTTTTGGGCATCTCAAGCAAAAGACAATGGGAAAACCAACGGGAAAATTATGCATGGTATAGAAAAGGTGGATAGAGACCATTTCTTTTCTCTAGCGCACAACACTAGAACCAGGGGGCATCTATGAGGCTGATGGGTAGGAGAGTCAGAACAGACAAGGGGAAGGATTTCTTCACCCAGAGGGTCATCCGTTTATGGAAATTGCTGCCAGAAGAGCTACCAGTCTAGATGGCTTTAAGGTAGGGTTAGACAAATTTATGGACGACAGATGTATCAATGGCTACTAGAATGAATGCCTAGGTACATCTTTCAGGCTAGGGGGGTGGGAAGCAGGATGCTTCTAAGGTCATTTGCTGGGATTCAAGAGCAGGAAAAGGTTTGTCCTTGTCTCTGCTTGAGATGCCCATGGGTATTAGGTGGGCTATTGTGTGCCATGGGATGCTGGACTAGATGGGATGTGGCCTGATCCAGCAGGGATTCTCTTATGTTCTTATGTTCTAACCTGCCAGGTTGTGTAGACGATTTGGACTGGAGTAAGACCACTAGTCAATCACAGCTGGACAGTCATTCAATCAAATAAACCCAGAGACAGAGTATTTTTCTTTTCTCACTGGAAGGTTCAGCAGCTTTATTTCAGAGTCCTTTTCTGAGAGAGAGCCCTCTCTCTTAAACAAGAAGCCAGTAAGCCAGTAACAGTTTTACATAGCAAAGGTATTTATATAGCCCACAATCTGCAAGTCATCATGAGGTTTTAGAAGGATGTCATTTAATTACTGTAACAGCATGAGACTTTGAATCATAAGACTCTGTGTCATGAGTTGCTGACTCATTGTGACTCTTTAGTTCCTGACTAAGTTAGAATTTTAAACTGCTTGACAAAACCTTCACTTGGTCTCAGTTCCCTGCAAATGGGCTTGAGAGGCATTCTGCTTCCAACCTGGAGCCAGTATCTAGGAATCAACTGGCCAGGGCAGCACGCCTGTGCAGAAAGCCTCCTGATGACCGGCGCTGCCAGAAGCAGCTCAGGCCAATCAGGAGGCACGCAGCACGCAGGTGCGCAGTCTCCTGGGTCCCCACGACCAGAATTGGGGTGACACCAAACAGGTATGGAGGGGATCGCTCGGGCTCTCCCCTGGGGGGGGGACTAGGGAGGGCCTCGGAGAAGCTCCCCCTGGCTCCAGAAGCGGCGATCCGCTGCTTCTGGGGTGAGGGTGAGCCGTGGAGTAGGAGTCCCCCGGCTCACCATGATGGCAGCCTGGGGGAGGGCCCCTGGAGCATGGATGTGAGGAGGGTGCTGTGCGTCCGCACAGCACCCACCTCAAATCCGTATCTAAGTCGTCCTTCTGCCATGTGTGCAGAAGGACAGGGGTGGGTAAATCTGGATCTACCCTGCATCCGGATTTAGTAAATCTGGATATATTCTAAAACGGATTTACTAAATCCGGATGAGGTAGATCCGGATTTAAGTATGGTAAGTATGGAAGCAGCCTTAATGGGTCCCTAATAGGTACTTAATTGGTACTTAGTGCTAAAAAACCCATGGATGCCTCACAGAGTATCCATACTGTGCAGAGCCAAATCTGTTCCAACAGTGGCTCCACACATGCCAGACTGTCCCCTAGGCAGAGAGTTGTGGAGAACTACAAAGTGCCCCACAGTTATCCTAGTATGGCCTGGGACATGGCTAGCACAGTACGTGGCCGCCATGACAATGGCCAATGTGTACGGCCATTGCTGTGGTTAGGCCACTCGCCTCTAGCATAGAGGTCGTAGCTAGAGATGTGCACTGATATTCATAACATTCGATAGTTGTATGAATTTGTAAGAATTCGGATATTTGGATATGAATCAAATGCTACAACATTCACACATTGACATTCATATTTGCACAAATGTTTTGGAACATTCATGAACCTGGGAGGGGGAACAGGGGCTGTACCAGCCATATTTACAACAGATCCAGAGTGCATTCAACATGGATTGAGAGCAGATTCAAAGCAGATTCAAGGTGGATTTGATGATTTCAGAGCAGATATGTTATGGGATATGTATCGGATACGTATCAGTACGTATGGGATATGTATGGGTTCGTATAGGATATTCATACAAATTCATACAAATTCATTTGTATCAAATCGAATCCTATCACATTCAAAAGGGATCTATTCAAACGAATACAAATTTTCTCACATTCAATTTAACGTAATTAATCAAATGCAACCCCCCCCCCCCCATCCATGCACATCCCTAGTTGTAGTACTTACTCGGTGTGTAGTGAAGGGCCGGTTAAGTTTTGGATGGATCAGGCAATGCAAACTGTGGACACCCAATCCATCCTACATCTTCAGCACCCTGGAACAGACATGCAGGTGTGATGTTGCAATCCAGATTTGCAACCTGAATCCTTAGCTCTGGGAAACCTGTGGGGGAGGCACCTTATGGCTACCTCATTCATGCCTGCAGTCCTGAGAACCACAGCGATCCTTGGTCACAACCCAAAGGCTGCAACGTTTGGTACCATTAGACTGGTACGATCACCGGGTGTTGCAAAAGTATTCCAGTTACCTGAGCGGCCCAGGTAACCAGGGGTCAGGCCCATGTGTCTTGCCTAACCCTGAGAGCTAGAAAATGGAGGAGAGGGAGAGAAGAGGCATGACGCAGAGATCAGCTGGAAGTGAGAGGTTTATTTCTGTGCAGAGCTTTAAATAACCGGCCACAGAGGGTCGGGGAAGGAAGTGACCTCAGGAGAAAATCCAGGGAGGCGATAGGTGGAGCTGTGTCAGCTGAGCAGGTCAGAAGTCCTTCTGATGTCATATCCCGTGGCAGAAGGCAGGGAGGATCCTCAAACAGGAAGAGAAGACGGATGCCATGTGGCCGGGGAGCCATTATGCCCCAAGGCTAAGAGTCCAGCACCCTGCTGGTGCCGGGTGTGTACTGCAAGCTATGGGGGCAGGAAGATTCTTTTTACTCTGAGGCTTGAGAAATGGAAGGCTGAAACCAGGGGAAAACCTGTGCAAACCTTTGCGGTTACTACAGTGTGAATTTGCTTCATGCTCTATAATTGCAAGCAAAAGGTTATATAACCCAGCCCATTTCCTCCTCCCATCCAAACCCTTCCAATATCCTTCCTTCATCCCCAGGTTTCAACCTTGAAATGAGCCCCCGCCTTCAAATGTCTAACCACCATCCACTTCCATGCCTTTGCTGGTGATACCCTCCCCACCTCTGGTCATCTGATGATGGGCCTTGAATAATTTCCAATAACAAGGCAAAGCTCCTTTTGCAAACCTGAAATAACGTGTTCCGAGATTTATAAGGCATTGTCAACAATCCCGCCGGTCTTTCTAATCCTCAAAGATATAGGCACATTTTGGCGGATGAGCAGAATGAAAAAAGGCCTTCTTCATCATTCTCTTTCAGAAATGCTTATAATCTCCTTCCCTGCCACCTACTCTAACTAATCCCTGCAAATATAAATTTGCATCTGACATCTTAGCTCCTCCGCCAAGCCTGTTCATTTGCATAAATGAAGATTTAAATGAATGGGGAGGAATCCCACCATGGTAAATAACGGATCTCCAAAGTGTATTAAAACTTCGGGAAAACATGTTATCAGGCACTTTGGCAAGCGTTTTAAATATCGATGGTCATGAAGTTCTCATTGGGCAAGGAAACTTGCTATCGGGTGTTTTTCCACCGCAGCCCTTAGATCCGGATCCAAGAAGATCCAGATCTAAGGAATGGTTACATTCCTTAATCTGGATCTAGTAGATCCGGATTAAGGGAAGCACCCAATGTGTTTCCACAGCGGGTGTAGCACCCATTAGCAATGGGTGCTAACCGCCCTGCCGTGGAAACACCTTTGGACCCATGAGGGGAATCCAGATCGACCCCAAGGGGTCGGTCCGTAACCCCAGGTGTCTCTGGGGACAGGGGGGTGCGATCTCCAAAGTACCAGCTTTGGAGTCATTTCGAAATCTGAAGATATTGCCAAGGACTTTGGAGAGGCTCTGGAGCTGTCAGCGCGGTCCATGCGCTATTAGCGCAGACCGCACGGACTCCCCTCCGAAGTCCCTCCGAAGAGATTGGCAGAGACTTCAAAGCCGTTCCGGAGTCCATTCGGAGCACCTCCGAAGTCTGTGCTGATCTCTTTGGAGAGACTGGCGGCAAGACTCCGAAGTCTCTGCCGATCGCTTTGGGGGGATTTTGGAGTCACTTCGGAATGATTTCGAAATGACTCTGAAATCACTCCAAAGCTTGGACTTTGGGGCTCCCCCCCATGGGTGCATCCCCTCCCCCTAGCCTTCTCTAGACCCCATTGCCTGTTTCCTGTGGAAACAGGCTCCCTTTAATCCAGATTTTCTGGCAGAAGACCCCATTGTAGACCCCATTAATGGGGTCTACAGAAAATCTGGATTAAAGGGCAGAAAGTACCCATTTGATCCAGATTTCCCTCATGGCAGTGGAAACAATCAGGTCCCAAACAGGTGCCGTAGTGGAATGGGGTCATCCAACTCACACCCAAATGGATCCTTAATGGGTGCAAAAATGGGTACTTTTTGACAGTGGAAAAACACCCATCATGTCCTGTTGAATAACTCCCAAATGTTCAGCTGCAGGATATAGTTGGTATTGTCCTTTACATTTAAACACCTTGCCGTACAGAGCGGATGTGCAAGGTGTCTGGTCCGGTGGTGATCAGTTCAGTGAATGTGAACTGAAAATGTTACACAACATTGTGTTCTATCAGTTACTGGTAGGGAGGTGCAGGGATATTTGTAATGTTCAAAATTCGTATGAATTTGGCCAAATCCAGACATTCCAATTCGAATTGAATGTTGACACATTTGAAGACTAACATTCGAATTTGAATTGAATGTTTTAATACATCTGTCTGAAGCTGCGTTACGGATTTGTATCATCAAATTTGTATGGATCATTCGTATCAAATTTGAATCCTACCACATTTGAAAGGATTTATTCAGACGAATATGATTTTTTTTTGCATTTGATTCTATACGAATTGAATTAAAAGAACATTCTTGCATATCTCTAGTTACTGGAGTTCAGACCAATGGGTCACATGTGGCTCTGCAAATCAGGAATATGGCCCATGCCTACAGGAGGGATTGGCAATGCCACTTGGTGGTACCACCCCATCCTCGGTACTTGGCTTTTGGGACTCTCCTAATAAAAACACAAGATCTAATCCAGCATCCTCTCTTGCCCAGTGGCCCATCAATTTTGTGTGTGTGATTCATATTGAATCAAATGCAAGAAAATTTGTATTCATTCGAATAGATCCCCTACAAATGTGTTAGGATTTGTATTTGATACAAATGTTCAATCCCATATGGATCCCATATGAATACATACAAATAGCATACTGATCACCTTCAAATAGCATATGACTCCCATATGAAGCTTCATATGAATGTATCAAAACATTTTATTCAAATTTGAATGTCAATCTTCAAATACGCCAACATTCAATTTGAATTTGAATGTCTGAATTTGGCCGAATTTCGCTGAATTTTGAATGTTATGAATATTTGTGCACACCCCTAGACTTGACTTCCAGCGAATGGCTTTTAGAGGCATCCTGTCTATCTCTCCAGGAGGCACTATCTACTTCTGGAGGCAGTATCTTTTAGTGCTCTATATCTAAATGCCCAGGGCATGTTCTGACATGCACAGAGGCACTTCTGGGTTAGATGCAGTTCTATGCAGTGCATATGGTCTCTGCGAGAACAGTGTCTGGATGAGTACCAGAGGAGTGTGGAAAGGTCTTTGATCTGAGAGTATTCCAGGGCCAGGGCTATAAGGAGAATTTTGCTTTGGGACCAGCAGAACCATCTTTTTTTTAAAGAACCTTTTTTCTGCAACTAATTTGTATTTTTATATTTTCTGTTTCAGTAAAGAATCCACTGTTTATTATTATTTATGTAATAATTTAATTGTTTTTTACTGTTTTACTACATTGTCCTAGTTTTTGTTTCAAACTGTCTTGAACATTCCCTGGGCATTTGTAAATGGATGGATGGGTGGATGGGTGGGTGGGTGGATGGGTGGATGGGTGGGTGGGTGGAATAAAGTATTTGTTATGTGAAATAAAGAAGGAAAGGAGTGCTTTTTTCTCTTCTCCTCAGTATATATTGAAATGCTAGATCCTAGAGATGTGGGGAAATATCCTGTGATTCTTCTCTGGGGCAAGTTTGTATATCTTTATTTGGGAAATATTATTTCAATATGACCGCATGAGAAACCACCTACAAAACTAAGCACAGTACATCACAGTTTTTGTCTATTTTTAATTTTTACTTCTCAAGAGAATAATCATTAATTGCTAAGAAGTGTTAATTTGCTAAATTAGGGTCAACCGTCAGAAGCAAATTAATGGAGATGGGAAGTTTATTTTTTACTTTTATTTTTTAAAAGGTCAAGAGTCTTTTGACGTGGCAGACACATTTTGCTCTTTTAACATCTGAAAGAACTTCATTTTGCATGTTGAACATTGGAGGCACCCATTTCTACTCACAGCTGAAATGCACAAAGGATAGTTTGGTACCCCAAATCTTTTCCATCCACCAGAAGAATTAAACATTCATGACGGCAATGAGCCAAAATTTGCTGGTTCTGTTCACTGTGGGATAGGGATGTGCAGAAAAGTTTTTTTGTGTGTTTGATTCCTATTGGGTCAAATGCAAGAAAATTTGTATTCATTCAAATATATCCCCTCTGAATGCGATACAAATGTTTGATATGAATCTGATTTGAATCCCTGCAATGAATTGCCTACAAATCCCCTACGTAGCCAATCTGCACACATCAAATCCACTCTCAATCCAGTTTGAATCCACCTTGAAGCCACTTTGGATCCATTGCGGATGTGACTAGGTGGCTGCTTTCCCACCTCCCCAAGTTCACAATGTAATGAATCTTTGTATGAATGTATAGAAACATTCAATTCGTATTCAAATGTCAATCTTCCAATGAACCATTAATATCTATTAATATCTATTAACATTAATACCATATTGATGTGCCTGTTTCCTAGGCTCTGCTAGCGAGCCCTCTTGATTATGCTGTCCCATCTAGCAGTTAAGGGAGTGAGGACGTTTGAGATGCCATTGGTATTAACTAGGGGTGTGCACAAATGCAGTTTTCAGTATTCAATTCAATTCAAGCATTCAAATGTCCGAATTCACACGAATAGAGAAAAAATGAATGTATTAAAATTCAAACTGATTTGAATACAGTTGTATCTATTTGTATGAATATTCAAAATGAATTTGATGATACGGATGTCGGCAACATGCGTATGTGTCCGTTAGCATCCATACACATCTGTACACATCCCGTTTTTATCCCATACGTACACAAATAAGATGCACATGGATATGTATGCAATGTGTAAGCATCCGTACACATAAGAATGTCCAAATTATTCAAAAGAATGATTTGAAATATTCATATTCATTCGACTATTTTAAAAAAACTAATGTCTGGACATTCGATTTGAATTCGAATGTCCTAATTGGGCCAAATTAGATCGAATAACGAATATATTGAATATTCTTGTACATCCCTAGTATATACCCAAACTGATAAGGCCTTAAAAGGCTTGGTCGCCAAATATCTAAAGGAACACCCTCCTCCCATATAGATCAGCTGGTGCCCTAAGATCTGCTGATGAGTTCCTCTTGGTTGTACCACCCTGTTCAGCACTTAAGGGGGTGGAGAAGTTTGAGGTGTCATTCTCAGTGATAGGCCCCAGACTGTAGAATAGGCTTCCAGACCAACACCGGCACCAAAGTGGAGGAACCGTAGTCATTCTGGTCCACATGACTGACTTCCTGCCCAAGCGACTCCATCCCTGCCAGAAATCGGTTCAGGCCCTATCACTCGTGTATCAAGCCTCTTGTAGAAAGGTGGAGCTGAACAGAAGAGTCTTCAAAGGCAGCATGTCTACCTCTGTATTTCATTTTCAAAAACGATCACTGAGGCTTGCAGAAGCTTTGAAGATGGGGCTGTGGCATTTTTCTTGATCTGAACCAGATGAAAAAGCATTGATGCTTGGACTGAAACAGATAGCAGTTCCCATGTGAGCAAAGCATATTTGGCATCCACTGGTACAGTCTTATATTTTTATGTTCTTCTGAATGGAAGATAGAGGAATCAGTCTAGGTATCTGTATAGTTAAGATATAGCAGAAAGTTCACATCTATTCACAGAAGAAGAAGAAGAAGATGAACATAAGAACATAAGAGAGGCCCTGCTGGATCAGGCCACTGCCCATCTAGTCCAGCATCCTGTCGCACACAGTGGCCCACCAAATGCTCATGGGCATCTCAAGCAGAGACAAGGACAAAACTTTGCCTGCTCTCGAATCCCAGCAAATGGCCTTAGAAGCATTCTGCTCCCCCACCCAACCTGAAAGATGTCCCTGGGCATCCATTCTAGTAGCCACTGATATATCTGTCATCCATAAATGTGTCTAACCCCATGTTAAAGCCATCTAGAATGGTAGCTGTCACCACCTCTTCCGGCAGCACATTCCATAAACCAATGACCCTCTGGGTGAAGAAATACTCTAGGTGAAGAAGAAAAAGAGTTGCCTTTTATATCCTGCTTTTCTCACCCATTAAGAGGACTCAAAGTAGCTGACAAACCTGTTTTTCTCCCCACAACAGACTCCTTGTGAGTTAGGAGGGGCTGTGATAGCTCAGAAAGAGAGCTGTGACTAGCCCAAGGCCAGCCAGTTGGCTTCGTGCAGGGGTGTGGAATCGAACCGGAAGACTATCATGTAAAAGTCCAAAGCTCTACCTGCAAGACCAAGGTGGCTCATGACCAAAGTGGCTCACCTCCAAGTCTGCCACTGTAGGCAACTTCTCCTAAGACAACTGCTCAATAGAGAAGGCAGTGCCATTTATGGAAGCCAACGGAGCAAAGAAGATATATCTCATGGAGAAGCAGGATCAGATACTCAAAATGGATATATTAATAGTACGTTTACAATGCACTGAAGGAACATCAGGTACTTTCCCAGCGCTGCCTCAATAACACAGAATTTATAGTTCTATAGAGAAATTATCTAACCATGGAAGAGATCCATAAATAATAAAAAACTGCTCAGTTCTTGACTGTTGAGGAACAGTTTTGGAAATTATTAGAGAGCTGTACGCTGCACAGATGAGTGATTATGCTAATGAAGTTCATTCCCTCTTGTGATGAATGAATAGAGAGCCACCAGCTCTGTTCTCTGCCAGGAATTAGCAAACTTCTGCTGGATATTCATGAACCTTCTACATCTCTGAAGTTAATTTATTGAACTAAACACAATGTCTCACAACTGGGGGGGGGGCATTTGTGGTGGGAAAAGAGTGTGGGTGCAGTCTAGTCAAGCAGAGCACTTAAATTTCAAATCCCATTGATCCTAATAGGTGAGTTATACTCATAATTAACTGTGTGTTTTATTAAATGGCCTTGATGAAGTGTTGGAAGTGATTTTTGTGAGTTACTGATTTGCTTCGCAGAGGAATTTGCTTACTTGGGTGTTAATGTTTCTTTCCCTTCAAATACGGATGCTTTTGTTTTGTATGGTCACCCTTCCAATTTGGTTTAATTAACTTAGCAGTCCATCTGTAGAAGGGTTGGCTTTTCTACCCCGCTTTTCTCACCCGTTTAAGGGGACTCAAAGCGGCTGACAAACCTTCTGTTCTTCTCCCTACGACAGAACACCCTGTGAGGTAAGTGGGGCTGTGGGAGCTCAGAAGAGAGCTGTGACTAGCCCAAGGTCACCCACCTGGCTTCATGGAGGAGGGTGGAATCAAACCCGCTATTCTTAGATAAGAGTCTGGCTCCCTAACCACTAAACCAAACTTCCTTTCAACACTGGGTGTTATAGCAGTCCTGTACAAGGTCTAAACCCCCTTCTGGACATTTTGTTCTTCACTCTGAAGAGAATGAGTCTTCTGTCTTGGCTACTCTGTCTGCATGAGATGGAGACATACATAAGAACATAAGAGGAGCCCTGCTAGATTGGGTCGCAGCCCAACTAGTCCAGCATCCCATCTAGCAGGGATGTACACAAATGTTCTAAACATTCAGAATTCGATCAAATTCAATTGAATGTGGACATTTGAATGCAAATAGAATGTCTTCACATTCGAATTTAAACATTCAAGCAAATTTCGAATGTTCCAAAACATTTGTTTGAACGATTTGAATCATTCGAATGTACAGATACGTTTGTATTACATATGTATCTGTATGCATTTGCGTTTATAATACGGGACAAAAACAGGATGCATATGGAATAAAACGGGATGCATACAAAATGTGTACAGATATGCATAACACATATGAATGTTGTCGACATTCGTATCTTCAAATTCGTATCTAACATGCGAAAGATTGGATTCAAATGTATTGGATTTGAATCAGACTTTGTTGCATTTGTATTTTAAACATTCAAATCGAATTGAATGTTTTGACATTCGATTTGACTCTAATGTGAATGAAAAAACAATGTGCACATGCCTACCATCTAGCACAGTGGCCGACCAATTGCTTTTGGGCTTCAAGCAGAAGACAAAGGCAAAGCCTTCACTTGTTCTCAATTCCCTGCAAATGGCTTTGAGGGTCATCCTGCCTGACTCTACAACCTGAAGGCAGTACTAGACCTCCACTCAAGTAGCCTGTCCTCCATGAATTTATCCAACTCTTTCTTAAAGGTGTTCAGCCTGGTTGCTGTCAACACCTCTTCTGCTAGGGTAATTCCATAGACCGATGACCCTCTGGGTGAAAAAAATATTTCCCCTTGTCTGTCCTAACTCTCCTGCCCATCAGCTTCATAGAGTGCCCCCCTGGTTCTAGTGTTGTGTGACAGAGAAAAAGAATTTTTCTCTACACACTTTTTCCACACTGTGCATTTTATATACTCCACTCAGGTCAATCGAAAAAGCCAAAATGTTCTAACTGGTCTACCGGTGGTCCAGGGATCTCTGAAATGGAACAGGGGATTCATTTTGGAGGCATACCAAATTGTGCCACTGAAATGGATTCCCTTCTGGGGCTCCAAAGCCAACAACTGTTGTTCATGTCGAACCCTTGCAGTAGGCTTTGCCCTGAAACAGGCCAAGTGAGGGCAGCCTTGTTCTAGTCATAATGGTTCCAACCAAAGCAGTCCCACCCTGCAAGTGCAGAAATGGCCAAAATTAACTAGGCCGGTTGTGAGAGTGCAGAAAGAGCAAATTTTGTACTCATCTTCTGCTACTGGACATTCTTATGGAGCTGGTTGGTTATCGTGGGTCCTGCCACACACCCTTTCCCTGTTCCAAGAAAGGGTGAGACATCTTTTCCTGAAACAAGCAGCCTGTCCAATGCTGGAACAAGTTGCTACTGGAGTAAGAGAGGGCAGTCTGCATTTGGAAGGCCTATTCCACTCCATGCCTGGCCACTACCTCGAAAGAGCCCTTGGAGGTAGTGTTGAGGGTCTGAAAGCTGGGGCCTTTCTGCACAGGCTCTAAAAATGGATTTAGAGCCTGTTCGGGGAGGGATTAAGACATGGCTTCCGCAGTGGAGGCGACATTGGAGCCCCTTTGAAGATGCCACATCTGCATTTCAGCGCGCAAGACCAGTCCCTCTTAGGGACAGATTATGAGAGAAAACGTTTCGCCAGAAAATGTATCTTATAGATCCATTTTCTGGTGGCATGTGTGGAAAGACCCCTGGACTGCTTTATGGACAGACCCACTTCTGGTGGAGCTTCCTGGAGTGCTATCAAAAAGGTCTTCTGTAGTATTCCACCCCAAAACAACATGCCTCCACAGACTGGTAGAGCAACCCTGGACTAATTATAGACCTCAGCATTTTGGGAGCTCTAGCTTGACCCACACTTTGTTCAAAATGGACAAAGATGATATGGAACCAGGAGTCTAGTATCCTGCACTAATGTGTCAAAGGAAGACTCCTAGACTGAAGTGAACCATGGTCTGGTCTACTGCCTGATGTGGAAAGAGACTAATGGGCCATCAGCTGATCCCATTGGTAATTAATGGCATTCTTAAATTCATGGAACTCATGATTGTTAGTGGCTATTAACCCTGCTGGCAGTAGGAGCTGGTTGCCTTTGAAGGCTAGCTGCTGGGAGACTGCAAGCACAGCAAACTGTCTGCTCACGTCCTTCTGGTGGGCTTCTCTGTATAGGCCGTTGGCCACAGTGAGAGCAAATTGTGGGACTAGATGGGCCATGGGTCTGATCCAATAGGGCGCTTGCTATGTTTTCATGTTCTTGTTGCCAGCTTGGCATAAGATTACTTTAAATAAGTCTCACACCTAAGTTCACTGGAAATGTAATCACCTGTGCTTGCTACATCCTGGTAGCATGGATTACCAGGGCCAGAGGCCAATTTGCATTTGGCCCCATAGTGTGCCATAGGATAACATCTGGTAAGTCGCATCTGCATTTACAACCCAGAAATGCCTCCTGCCTTCCCAGATGTTGCCCTATCTTCCACTAGAGGTGGTGTGCAAAATTGTGCACCACACACATCCCAACCTTAACCAGAACTTTACCTGTTGCATCCAGCGCTGTGACCATTTGCATCATTTCTGGTGCTAGGGGTCATCTGAGGTGCTGCACTGGGTTCCAAAAGCAGACTCCAAAACAAGATGGCAGTGCCTGGACATGGGTTTGGACACAGATAAATCTCTGGGGCGCATGGAGCTTACTTTGGCTTGTACTAGCATTCCCAAGTGCAAACGCTAGTACGCATTAGTGGGTTCTACACTTTTCCCATCCAGTGGACGGGAAGCCAAGTGCAGAAACGCCCCAGGACAGCATGAGGCTGGTAGCCAACCCTAGTATGAATGTGGCCCATGGCATACCTTTGATGAATATGACAAAAACAAAATGACTCATCACTTCAGCTGTTTAGTTGCTATCCTGCATTGAGATTTGGCCAAAGTATGATGTACTGTGATTTTGATCGCTTTACTAGCATGTTTTAGTACAAAGTACAAAGAACTTCCACATGAATGGCACACAAACTATCCCCTAGAAATTGATATTCAGGGCGTACGTGCATGTTAATTTTATGAATGCTGCTGAACTCTGAGTTGCTGATAAGAGGAATTATATCACATTTAATTCTGATTGGAAGCATCATACCAGTTAATAGTACAGCTAATAAACCAATTAACATCCAATTACAATATCAGGCAAAGCTAATTAATAAATAATTGCAATCAATCAATGGATTTCTAATAGTTTATATTAAATTAGTGATGCTTTCGATTTCAGTATAGAATTTAAGGGTCTCTGTTAGTTTGAATTTGATCAGGTTTGGGTTTTGGGTGAACTTTCAGAATAATCAAAGCCATGCAAGGCAGGAAAAAACCAAAATATTTGTGCCAGTGCGGACAGCTCTCTGCTGATATTTAGAGGCTCTTTTCAATTTATTATAACTCTTTGTCTTCAACGATTTCCCATGTCCAAATTAAGAATTCTGAGCTTTTCTTTCCTTTCAAGAAGGACTGAATTGATGGTGGAAGGATAAGCTTCCAGAGCTGGAGATAATAGGTGAAACATAGTCAAGAGGTTAATATTATGGACTGAGGATATCAACTCCAGCACCTGTGATTGGCTGTTCATACAAGAAAATAATATTGCAAAAGTATTTCATGCATAATGCTGCTTCCGTGCAAAGCACAGCTGTAGTTGCGTGCTGCATTGCCCAGTTGCTGTGGCGATGGCTGGTATGCATGGCCATTCCCGTGGCAAGGCAATTGCCGCTAGTACATTTGCTAGTGGCACTTGCAGTTACCTGGCACTTAGTGAAATGCCAGGTAACTTTGGGCTGGAGTTGGCATTAAAAATGAGAATACCCACTCTACCTCTGATATTTACTTCTCTGGGACAGCATCCCAGGGAAGTGAAGATGTGAAAAGGCCGATGGTCAAGTAGTAGCTCATGATTGGGGTAGTATTCAGAAAACCAGACCATTCTCAAGTACATGGGACAATTGGAGTTACTGGCACAGAAAGCATGCTCTTCCCAGTAGAAATATTCCAAACTGGTTTGAACACTTCACTGTTTCCATGAAATATGGGGTAGGGATGTGCAAAAATATTTGTATTATTCAAAATTCCTACAGATTTCAACATTCAGGGACAAGTTCCAATTCAACCTCAAATTGAATGAACCCAGACTTCTCCCCTAACAACCTTAAACCTAACTCTATCCCTAGCCCTAACCCTAACCCTTTTACCCTAACCCTAACCCTAACCCTAACTTTAACCTTAGCCCTAGCCCTAGCCCTAAGCCTAGCCCTAGCCTTAACTTTAACCTTAATCTTAACCTTGGCCTTTGCCTTTGCCTTTGCCCTGGCCCTGGCCCTAGCTCTAACCTTAGCCTTAGCCCTAGCCCTAGCCCTAGCCTTAGCCTTAGCCTTAGCCTTAGCCTTAGCCCTAGCCCTAGCCCTAGCCCTAGCCCTAGCCCTAGCCCTAGCCCTAGCCCTAGCCCTAACCCTAACCCTAACCCTAACCCTAGCCCTACCCACTGCAGCCTCCTGTCTCCTCGGCCACACTCCTTACCTCTGCCACCATCTCACACTCCTCCAAAGAAGAGTTGGCTTTCATGACCTATTTTTATCACCCTTTCTAAAGGGACTCAAAGCAGCTGACAAACCTGTTTTTTCTCCCTACAGCCGGCACCTTATGAAGTAGGTGAGTCTGTGAGATCTCAGAAATAGAGTGTGGGACCGTGGCTAGAGGCTTGTCTACAACAACATAATTAATCCCTTCCTCAAGACTCTCCCACTTTCGCTGATTGACAGACTTCACTCACACGAGCTCTTGCAGGAACGTTAGCAACTTCATTTATTTCTTACACCTCAACAACTAAGATAAGACACATAAGAACAATTCAATGGACTTCGGAACAGCCTCCACTGGCTTATACCCTAGCCCAGTACCAAGGATCCCTCCTACTCTCCCCAAATAAGCCTTCCAGGGACCCGGTTCCCAACCACCCCGATCATCCCGGCAGATATCAGTTTAGGAACAGTTAAGCTATCTCGCTCCATCCTTTTAAAAGTCCTGTTCTGCCACCTGAGCTCCCTGACTGGCTGGCTTCCCTTGGGCAAGCTACCCCTCCTTCCTTACATTCCAAAGGCTTCTCTCATCTTCACAAACTCCTTTCTCCTGCCTTTGACAGGACTGCCTCCTTTCGTCTGAGGCACCACACAGAGCTGTGACTAGCCCAAGGTCATCCAACTGGCTTCGTGGAAGTGTGTGGACTCGAACTGGAAGACTATCAGATAAGAGTCCAAGGGTGCTTACACACCTGCCGCCAAAAAAAAGGGGGCCTAAAAAGATCCGTTTTTCAGCCATCCATTCTTCCGAGGATCTGTCCCAAATAGAGACAGATCCTTGGAAGCCCTGCCTGTCCACACATGTGCAGGGCGGCCACGGCAAGGCCGGATTGGGTGGGCGGATTGCCCGGGTGGTGCACGGAAGCCACAGTACCCAAGTCTGAAGGCAGCTGGATTCCCACACCACCGACGCCACCCCTGGAGCCACGGGACTGGAGCATGCAGCTGCCAGTCACTGCATGTTTCCGGCAGTACAAGGTGTGCTGAGGAGGGCAGAAGGAGACAAACCAGCCTGTTTCCACCCTCCCCAAGATGGCGGCTGCTGGGACATCCGGCCTTTGCCTCTCCATGTGCGGAGATTGAGGCAACGGGCTGGATGAAGACCTAATTTTTCAGGTCTTCCCAGAGGCTGGATCATTTGGCGGCAAGACCTGATTAAGAACGGGTCTTGCCTGCCAATGTGCAGAAGCACTGCCAAAAAGGGACCCAGATCCAGCCTCCAGTGCAGAAGTTAAGTTTATATGTTGTCTGTATGTGTGTCTAATGTGTGTTTATATGTGGTTTAAGGACCTGTGCAGAAACACCCCAACACTCTAACCACAAGACCAAACTGATGGCGCTATAGCTCCACGGTCATCTGCTGGTGCCATGTGACCTTCAAAATAAGCTCACAGACTGCCTTCAACAGGGGAGGAGCTTCTGTCTGTGGTCCCCCATGCCAACCACCAGGGATCTGTGCAGACCAAAACCCATTTGTTAGAATCAAAGGAAGGTATCTGACTGGATTCAAATTGGATTCCCTTCCCCTCTCCATCTCACTCCAATTTCTACCTGTGGACTATAATTGCTATCAGATTTTTTTTTCATGTGCAAGAGCCAATAGCTTGTCCATCAGTCAATGTTCAAGGATAAACAGCAGAACTGATATCCCTCAACATTAACACAATGGTTTGTCCCCTGTATCACATTGGCTGTGGAGGAATAAACTAGTTTTTTGCTCTAAAAGTCTACCCACCCCTCTTGGTGAGGCTAGGCAAGATGATATTCCGCTTTTCAAGGACAGATAAATCTAAGAGTTAGTGGATACAATTTAGGAATAAAAGACATTTGTACCCAAAGTGCTTCTTTCTTCACAGTGCCTAGGGCGTGTGCTTTTTCTTTAATCCTAAAAACAAGCACAGCAACACAAGGCGTGGGGAAGAAAAGACAGTTCACAAAACGGAAGAGATCCATAGGTGCATCAGAGTTCAATAGGAACACATCAGAGATTTATCTGAGTTAAAGGCAGATAATTTTAATCTATTCCTCCTCTCTTGTCCATCCTGCTCCTTATCTTAATTTAAAACACATCCATTCATAAAGTTCAAGTCGCTGATAAAACTTTGAATTGGCTCCCAAAGGACAAAGCTGTGTGAGAAGTAGGGATGGTCACAATTAATTTTTTGCATTTGATTTGTATCAAATCGAATGCAGGGAAATTTGTATTCATTTGAATAAGCCCCCTTTAAATGTGGTAGGATTCGTGTTCAATACAAACGTTCAGTCCCATATGGATCCCATACGAGTGCATATGAATGGCATCCGAATCCCATTCCACGTTTCATACGAAGCTTCATTCGAATGTATCAAAACGTTTGATTTGGACTCGAATGTCAATCTTTGAATGTGCCAACATCTGATTCGAATGTTGCTAGGAATCCATCTTGTGACATGATTCAGAGGTAAACCTTCTTAGGAAAGTCACATTGGCTTAGGAATCTATTCTTCGGGTGCTTCCGCACATGCCCTTAAACACCCATTAACGACACATGTGGAAGCACGCATCCGCACAGCGGCAGCTTTTAAAGCTGCTTTTAGTACGGAGCGTCCGCACAGTAACACCCATTAAGCACACATGTGGGAAACCGCGTCTGCACAGCGGAACCCATTAGAGACAGATAGGGGCGGCCGTGGCCGCACTGATCTGTCTCTAATGTGTGCTTAATGGGTGTTAAAAAAACACCACATATAATGTGTCCTTAAAGGATGTTTCATTGTGAATACACATCCATTTAGGATGCGTCCGCACAGTGAAACTGTGCCTACCTGGGGACCTCCCCCGGCCCACCATGATTGGCTTCTTGGAGCCAAGCATGGCGAGCTGGGGCACTCTGCTGTCGGAGCTCGCCCTCGCCCCAGAAGCGGCGGATCACCGCTTCTGGAGCCAGGGGGAGCTTCTACGAGGCCCTCGCTAGCCGCCCCCCAGGGGAGAGCCCGAGCGATCCCCTCCTTACCTCTTCGGCGTCGCCCGATTCTGGTCGCAGGGACCCAGGAGGCTGCACACCTGCGTGCTGCGCGCCTCCTGATTGGCCAGGGCTGCTTCTTGGCCAGCACCCTTCTTGTCATGTTTTAGCTTGACAGCCAAAGGGAGAGTTTTGGGTGCTTCTCACACCTCCACTGGACATGGGAGGTGTGTGGACTACCTCCATGTCTGCAGCTCATATCATTATAGTCCCACTTGTAACCACCTGGAAGCCAGCCAAGCGGCTGCTCAGCTCTCTTTGTTGTATTTCATGCACTTGGCTCACTTCTGGCTAGTCACAAGTGGAATTATAATGAAACAAGCCAGGAGTCACCAGAGGCATTTCTGCATTTAACTTGGTTAATCCATATCAGTGAATCTACATTTGCTAAAGATCTGGATCAACATCAGGCAGCGCCACCTGCATTTTGGGGGCTGGATGTGCCCAAGGCACACTAAGGAGCAGCAAAAGGTGTTTCCACATCTTCACTTCCCTGGAAGGTGAAGATCTGGAGTAGACTGGGCAACTGACTCTTTGAATGCCTGACTCTTCCCAAAGTTACCTGGCACTTCACTGAGGGCTATTTAACTATGAACGCCATGTCTTAGAGGTGATTGCCTCACTGTGGCAACAGCTTTGCACATCAGCCGTTGTCACAGTGACCAGGCAATGAAGCGTTCAGCTGTGGCTGCACCACCCCAGCCCGTGCACCCTTCACCCAGAAGATGAAGAGCTGGCTTTTCTACCCCAATTTTCTCACCCATTTAAGGGGACTCAAAGAGGCTGACAAAGCTTTCTGTTCTTCTCCTCACAACAGAACACCCTGTGAGGTAGGTGGGTCTGTGAGAGCTCAGAAGGGAGCTGTTTGTGACTCACCCAAGGTCACCAAGCTGGCTTCATGGAGGAAGGTGGAATCAAACCTGGTATTCCCAGATAACAGCCTGGCTCCATAACCACTAGACCAAACTGGCTCAGAAGAGGTGTTGGTGTGTCCTAGCTGCATCCTATAGATGGCTAGTATAGCTGTGGATCACTTCATAGTGCTCTACCACTAACGGGCTGAGGGATGTCTAGCACGCACAGAGCCACTTCTACAAAGATGCAACTCTGTGCTATGTGTATGCTCTGGCCAGGAGCATCACTGGATCGACCTTTTAACCCAATTGAAAAAAAGACCCACAATGTGACTGCCATAGCACAGATCAACATCAGTGGATGCATAGTGCTGCCAAAAGAATTGCCCAAAGTGTGACACAATTCATCCAGAGTGCAACATCTGAGCACTAAGGCCAGAAATCACCAGAGGTAAGCTACCCCCACCATCTCTTCGGATTCCCTTAGGGATCTTGGTCACGATTTACCAACAGGTCCCACCAAGCAACCTTCTCCCCATGTACGGATGCATACACACCATATCTTCATCTGCAACAGACCAAAGATCTGAACAGAATAAAAATATTGCTAATATTGATACAGACTGGAATTGCATTTGCCTTTCTTGCAGGTTTAGCATGCTGTTGACTCATTGTCCTCAGCTACAGGGGTGTGGACAAATGCAATTTTTGACATTCGATTCAAACAGAATATTTGAATGTCTGAATTCATACAAATTTTGAACCAATTTGAACTGATTTGTATCTATTTGTACAAATATTCAGTATGAATTTGATGATGTGAATGTCGACAATTTTCGTATGTATCCATAGACATCCCTACACGTCCGTACGCATTCTGTTTTCATCCAGTACATATCCGTACGGATGCGCACAGATACGAATAAGATACGTACGGATACATATGTAATGCATACGTATCTGTACACATACGAAGGTCCAAATGATTTGAACAAATGATTTGAAATATTCATATTCATTTGAATAGTAAAGACCAAATGCCTGGACATTCAATTCAGATTCGAATGTCCACATTTGGCCAAGTTTGATCGAATAATGAATATTTCACATATCTTTGCACATCCCTACTCATCTATAATTTCAAATCCCATTCCGTTCCTGAAAACAAAGATACCCACCAGCGGGTTGCCAAACATGATACATAGCAATTTCTTCCATGCTGCCCCACAGGTACTTCAAAAGCCAAGAGAATGATTCGGCTGAAGGAGATTTTACTGGATTTTATGCCAACATTTCCCACCTTCACATGTAACTGAGATGGGGTGACTTCCTATGCTGCATTAACTTGACCTCTCTGTGCCTTAGGCCAAGGGAAATCTATATAGAATTGCAGCTTTAATGTCACTAAATCAAACATCTAATTGTCAGGAAGGCAGGAAATTGTTTGAAAATCTCTAATGCCCATTTTAGTGCTTCAGCTTAGCAGAGAAATGTTTGTGAGCAGCACAATGCAATGTTCTTTCCCTGTTATTGGCCATAAGAGAGCACTGTCTCCTGTACAAGCTATTAAAATGTTTTTGTTTTTGCTTTGCAATCAAACATCACCATAAAGGGAGGGGTATGATCTCAGGGTTATAAAGATCCACACACAGCCAATCTGGAGTGATCTCATATAAGAGAATGGTGCCATTTGATCTTCAGCTTCTTCTCTGTTTTCCAGTTCTAAGAGGACAGTTTGCATCAGAAAGTCACTAACTTCTGAAAGAGCAAATGACCAGACCAGGGGCCTTTCCGCACTTGGCCTTATTTTTTAATGTATCCCAGGATAGGGCCCTGTTGTCTGCATCCTAGTGCAGACTATGGTAGGCCCCAGGTAAGGCCTACCATAGCCTGCATTAACATGTGGACAACAGACCCCTAACCTGAGATACATTCCAGAATAAGGCCTAGTGTGGAAAGGGCCTTATAGAACTGCAATTCTAGGAATGGTGGTTTGAGTGTGGTTTGGAGCATGCACCGGCAATCCAGCTCTTCCCCGGCCATTTCGGAAGCATTTGCTTCCAAAACAGTTTAAAAAGAAAAGCCAGATGTAATCCCTGGGTGGAATTTTGGCGGCAAAACCGGTTTAAGAAACCGGCCTTGCGCGCCGAAATGCGGATGCGACATCTTCAAAGGGGCTCTAATCTGGCCTCTAATGCGGAAGCCACTTAAGGTAAGGTCCTTAATCTTACCTTAATGTGGCTCTAAATCCATTTTAGAGGCCAGTGCGGAAACACACCTAGTTCACTTGCTGGCGTGATACGCCAACCAGTGCAGAATTGCCCTCAAAATCTGACCTCTCCATTGCGGTTTGAGCAAACATTTACCGAATCAATCTGCAGATAATTGAAGCCTCCTGTTACCAATCTACTTCCTCTTTGAGGTCCTTCTCTTATTCGCTTCTCCATCTTGAGTGCCTTGATAAGGAGGCAATATTAAGATATTTTTATGACCCGATATTCCTCCTCACAGCAATTCTGTAGAACAATCTTTCCCTTTGGGAATCTCAAGATAATTCAATTCACTGTTCTCTTTTACATAGCATAATGCCTCCTCCGGTACACCCTTCCCTATCTTTTCTATAGACTTTGTGACGAAGAATAACTCACTAAACCACCAGGTTTCACTTACACCTATTATGGGCCTTTTTCCACTAGGGCTTAGAAGCTTTCTAAGACCCAATTGGGAACCCAATTAGTACCTGATTGGCACCAACTGGGAAGGCCCTGTCCCCACCTGGACCCCAATGAAGGCCTCATCTGCAAGGCCCTGTCCCCATGGGGGCAGGGGAAATCTGGATTTAATGCATCCTTCAGGCCCTTAAATCCAGATTTCATGTGGACCTGATTAAAGGTGTCCACAGTGGGGTCTTCAGGCATCTTCAAGATCCGGATCTCCAGGAGGACACCATCTCAGAGATCTGGATCTTGAAGATCTGGATCTTTGACTGTGCGTGGAAAAAGGGGGTAGATCTCTATTCTCTTCTAATACCAGGCATTCCAATCCAACTCATTTCGGCTTGGAGACTCCTTTGGTGACTTCTTCACAAAGTAGACAATACTGATTGCCAATGCCTTTTGGAGCCCAACCCTAAGCTCCATCACTTTTTTCTAGAATGTACGTTTTGGCTCAGGGGAGTGGATGGATCAAACATTCATTCATTCATTCATTCATTCATTCAGTTTATTTGTATACTGCCTTTCTAATAAATTACTCAAGGCGGTTTACAGCAACCATGAAAAAATGCAGTACAAAGTAATACATCATACATTACATAAATACACTAATACATTAAATAAATAATATATTGCAAAATTATATATAAATGGAATGCTACATTATGAGAATTGTATAAAATGTTGGGGGAGGGGGGAAAGAGGCAACAATACTGGTCTAGTGGTTAGAGAGCTGGACTCTTATCTGGGAGTACTGGGTTTGATTCTGCCCTCCCCCATGAAGCCAGCTGGGTGACCTTGGGCTAGTCACAGCTCTCTTCTGAGCTCTCATAGCCCCACCTACCTCACAGAGTGTCTGTTGTGGGGAGAAGAACAGGAAGCTTTGTCAGCTGCTTTGAGTCCCCTTAAATGGGTAGAGAAGCCAACTCTCCTCCTCCTCTTCTGGCTGGCTTTGTGGCTAGCAGGTTGGGGCCACACCAACACGTACACAGATCTTCCATCTTCTGGCTGGCTTTCTGGCTAGCAGAGCGGGCCACACAAACACACGCCGACGGGTCTGGAAGAGATCCCTAGCCACAGCTCTTCCTATGGCAATCCTCAGCTGCTGTGTCATTAATTTGAGCAAAGAGGAAGGAAAGAGCAGCTGGCAATGAGCGTGGCAACGGACTGTGACTCCTTGGATTAACGATCTCATTAAGTCCGGCTTCATGAATATTAGGAAAATTGGAAACAAGTCTCTTTCAGTCATTATTTAACAATTATGATAATACATCGAAAGGTGACATTTGTTCTTGAAGCCCTACTGCATTTCTAATCAGGATTCATGATCCCACCTCGCCCCTCTCCCTTGAACACTAGTGGTGGGTTCCTAATAGACTGGGATGTTCTAGTCATTTGGAGTCAATTTTCTCTTGAAACAATTTTGAAACTGAGTCTCCTTAGAAAGGAATGACAGAAATGGGCCCACTGTCTATCAACCAAGCTACCCTGCTGGATAATAGATTATTTATGTTCCCAGGGCACATAGCTGGTATAAATCGAGCAGGACACTACCTTTATGTGCCATAAATGCACCACAAAGGGGCAGGGCCCACAGGACTCTGCTTCCTCATATGATGTCCACATGGAACCACCTTTGCTCCACCACCCTAAGCCCAGGGCAGGCTTCTCACAGAACACATTGAATGGCTCATGTGAGACATTTCCTGGCTTCAGTGACCTCTCCCTGGCTTTCAACATTCCTGGTATTGCTACTACATCCAGGGGCAAGGTGTGGTGTGCAAACTGCATGCTACTATTTTGGTCCAGTGGTTAAGGAGTCCAACTCTTATCTGGGAATATTTGGTTCGATTCTGCCCTCCCCCATGAAGCCGGCTGGGTGACCTTGGGCTAGACACAGCTCTCTTCTGAGCTCTCGCAGCCCCACCTACCTCACAGGGTGTTCTGTTGTGGGGAGAAGAACAGAAGCTTTGTCAGCCGCTTTGAGTCCCCTTAAATGGGTGAGAAAAGTGGGGTAGAAAAGCCAGCTCTTCTTCTACTACTTTAGCAAGAGTGCTATTATGTGCAGATCTCTTCCCTCTACTGCATAGATCTACTTTAGGGGAGCAGTCTGGCGTAGTTGTTATGGCTAACCTGTTGGATTCCGGGTGCAGGTTGAAGGACAATCCCTATCACCCTCAACCAGTAGGGCCTTCTCAGAGTGGCACCTTTCCTTTGGAATGCTCTCCCCTCTGCTGTTTGTGAGGCGCGTACTAGGGATGTGATTGAATAATCTAAACATGCAAAATTCATTCAAATTTGAATAGAATGTCTTCACATTCAAATTTAAACATTCAAATGAATTTTGAATGTTCTAAAATATTCATTCAAATCATACGTATCTGTACACATTTGCGCTAATAGTACGGGACAAAAACAGGATGCATACAGGATAAAATGGGTTGCGTACAAAATGAGTACAGATACATATAACACATACGAACCTTGTCGACATTTGTAATTATGGAAAAATCTAATAATGATGCTTGTTGCAATCTAGCTCTGCAACCTAACCTTGGCTCCGGGAAACGATTGGAAGCAGCCGGGAAACTGCTTCAGTCTTGGCTACGGCTGGATATCTGTAGCAATATGGGCAGCAGCTGGAACTGCTGCGATTCCTTTGCTGCGTATTGTGAAAGATAATAATCCAGGAACTGTCCAGCCTGGCCCTCGGAATCAGCCACATGTTAATGGCTGACCCGAGTAGATAGAAAATGGGGTAAGGATAAATGGGGTCTTTATACAGCACAAGAAGGGGCGTGGAGGAAACGACTTCGATGCAACATCAGGGGAGGTGATTGGAGGAAAGCTGTTGTCTTCTGGAGCAGAGGTCCTACTGATGTCACATTCTGTGGTAGGAGGTGGGGAAAATCCTCAGAGAGGAAGAGAAAGATTGTCCTTTTAAAGCAATATGCTTTGTGGACTCCATAATGCCTAAAGGCCACTGCATGGAGTGAAAAGAAGTCAGCACCCTGGTGGTGCTGAGTGTGTACTACAAGCTTATGGAACAAGAAAATTACTCTGAGGTTTGAGAATTAAAGGTGGGAGCTGCAAGAAGGGGAAGCTAGGGGGAAAGCTGTGTAGCCTGGAGATTACTAAAGCATTCCAGCACCTAAAGGTCTAGTTAAGGAGAAAGACTCTTATCTAGGAATACCAGGTTTGATTCTGCCCTCCTAGATGAAGCCAGCTGGGTGACCTTGGGCTAGTCACAGCTGAGCTCTCACAGCTGCACCCACATCACAGGATGTTCTGTTGTGGGGAGAAGAACAGAAAGCTTTACCTGCCACTTTGAGTCCCCTTGAATGGGTGGGAAAAGCAGGGTAGAAAAGCCAACTCCCTCCTCATCCTCTTTTGACCTTGACTAACATCACACCATAAGGCATATCAGTTCCAACCCCTGGGTTCATATGGAGCCAAATTGTGTTGCCTTGTTTCCTACCACACAGTCTTCCAACCAGCATCACCTCTCCCTGACTGCAGCCAAGTTGATATAGCTGTTTCCCTATTAGATTTATAGTACTGGTGACATTACTTTCCATGTATTTTCTAGAGCAGGACAAAATGGCTTGATCCTGGCAATGTGTGTAGAGTAGACATTGGAGACCCCATAATCTAAAACCAGAGTGGCCCATTCTGGTTTGCTGTGATGTAATTAAAAGAAATGGATGGTCTCCAAGTCAATTAATGGGAGCAAAACGACACTTCATTTCCCGTTTTGCGCTCTTGTTTGAAGGAGAAGCAAGAAGGGGGCAGAAGGAAATGAGCTGATAGATATGAAGCAAAATGACAGAACTTCTGCAGATGTGATACTATCAACACCTTGGGGGTTCTTGTGTACATTTTCTACTGCACGATCAATACTGAATTTAATAGATGTGGCAGACGTGGAAGAATAAAAATGGATATAGCTATGCAAAGAAAACAAATGGGCTGGTAACCAATTGAAATAAAGTTTAGTTGATTAATCAGATGCCTTTTAACCGATGAATGGCTTCACTAATTAATTAAATATAGCATCATTTGCATATTAATTATCCTCGTGAGACCACCATTCAAGATACGGGGAAAGAGTAAGTTAACATCAAATCAAGGAAGGAAAAGCCACAGAGAGGAACTGACAGGGGTCTAAAACTCTTTGGTTGTGTCTCCATGGACTCTAGTTATTTTGGTGTTGAACTGGGACATCCCTAATTCAAACTGTAGTTCAAATTAACACGTCCCAATGCAATTGAGGAGAGCGCGGGTTCAAGCTGAATCCACCTGTCCCTAAGCAAACCGCAGTAAACCCCTGCATCGGGAAACCCCATCTTTTCTCTCCACCCCCTCTCTCGCTGATAGGAAGCCGGGTTGACGTCACCATGCCCTGTCCCACGCACTGCTGCAATGACAGGGAAACAACACCAGGTGGCACCACACCGCAGCTAGGTTACGATGGAAATCCTCCAGGTGGCACCTCTACACACGCAACACACAAGGATCATTACTAAGAGGATGCAAAAGCAGCGGATTTGTGACATTTGTCCCGCATGTAGCACGGATTAGAGCCTTTGCATGGGGATGCTCCGAGGTGAACTCAGGTTCATTTTGGCGTATATTTAGCATGGGGACACACCCTTTCTGCATTGGGCTTTATTCTGGATTATATCCTGGATTAGGGCCCTGCCATACATATAATGCTAGTGCCCCAGGACCTGCCATGGTCTGCACTAGTAGGTGTTTAAAAGCTGCTGGGTTTCGATACATCTCATATCTGACAGCACCACTTTCAGCTGCTGGCTGCTGGCTGAATGCACATCATGCTAGTCAAAAACAAACAAACAAACAAACAAACAAACCTGCCTTGCTTGCACTACATTGCCAAATCCAATTCAATGTCCTAAACATCTTAGGTCCCCACAAGCTTAGGCCTGTGTCTCAAGACCTGTTAGTAAGGTACTCCTGGCTGTTCTACCACCCACAGAAGTTAAAGTGGCAAGGGAAAAACGAAAGGGCCTTCTCAGTGATAGCCCCCAGAATAGCCACCCCCTCTGAAGTGTGTCAGACACCCTCATTTAGACAACTGACCACCAGAACCTCCACCTGGCCAGATTACCATGGAACAGCTATGGCAACTTCTGCCATGCACTGAGCTGTTCCCATGGCAATCATGACAGCCACTCTGCCCCCCACCCAGTATTTGCATCTGGAAGAGAGTGCAAATGCAGCATGCAGGAGTGACCAGGAGCATAATAGCTGCTCCAGAGGCCGGTTCACACTTTGGTCCATAGTTTACAATTAGTCAACATCTGGGCTGGTGCATCTGCACTTACAGGAGGTACTTACAGCCTACAAGTGCTCCCCGCCTGCCCAGATGTTGACTAATTGTAAACTAGCTGTGGTGCACAAAATTGTGCACCACAAGCTACCTAATCTTTACCCCACATGACTGGGAACCTACCTTGAAGCATCAAGCCAGTGAGCATCTGCACTTCTTCTAGCTGCAGAGGTCATCTGACCTGCTGCACAAATGCACTGGAAGCTCACATGACCCCCTGACATGACTGGGACTGCACAGAGCATTGGCATTGCTATAGCGATGGCGCTGACGCTGACACTGACGCAAGCACCATTGCACATGGTGCGGCACACAAGAGGGCAGTGTCCAGGAGTGGATTGGCCGTGCAATTGATCTCAGGTAAGTGATGGATCATGCAGGAGCTATTCTGTTGTTGTTAGTCTTCTCACACACCTTTCCTCTCCACAGGATGGCAAGGGAAGTGCAAAATAGTCTCTGGTTATTGTTGCAAGTCCAGCTCTCTTAACTGAAATCCAGGGGCCCTGGGAAACAGAGGGAGCAGCTGTGAGGCTGCTGGATATGGGGTAGCAGCTTGAGGGCTGCTACAATGATCAATCTGCTTCTAGGGTCCACCACGTGTTTAATGGCGGACAGGACCTGTAGATGTTAAATGATCAGGCTCAAGGCAAGGTGCAGGCAGAAAGACCTGGGCTTAAATACAGCAGTCAATAGGGGCATGGAGGAAATGATGTAAAGGCACAATCCAGGGAGGTGATTGGTGGAGCTGGGTCAGGCAGGCAGGTCAGAGGTCCTTCTGATGTCACTTCCTCTGGTAGCAGGAAGAGAAGCTGTAAGCCATGTGCTTGTGACATGTGCTTTTTAACACCAGGGATTTGCAGACTCCATAATGCCCAAAGGTGGCTACAGGGTGCAAAGAATTCAGCACCCTAGTGGCACGGAGTGCATATTACAATTCTATGGAAACAGGAAAAAAACTTATTCCTTTTACGCTCAAAGCTAGAGAATTAAGGGAAGAGCTGGAAGGGAAGCTAGGGGAAAACTGCAGCCTGGAGATTACTACATCTGGTCAAGCTGTAGAATATTGGGGTACTTTGGCATTCTGGGACTCTTCAGGACAGAGGCAGCAGAATGGTGTGGGGATGGAATGTCTTCAAGCCTCCTGACCCATGCCAAGAAAATAAGTGGGGATGAGGCCCTTCACTGAGATGGTTATTCGTAGGGAGGAATAGAAATAAATAAGCAATGCATTTCATCACCTTCACCTTTAGAATGGAATGGCCAGGATAAATTATTTTCTGTATTATGTGTATGTATTCTGGGTGCATAATTATGTGCTTTTTTCTTCCTTTGAGTTGTTGTTTGTTTTCATTCTTGTTCAATTTATAAACTGTGCAGAGTCATTTGTTTGTTTGTGTCTATTTTTATCTCTTCCTGTACCTGAAGGTTTCGCCACAGGTTCCAGCAACAGCAAAAATCTTCAGCATAGAAACCTAAGGAAAAAAAATGAATAATTGCAGCTTCATACTAATAAGTATTAAATTAATTAAATGCCTTTCAACCCCTTTTGGCATCCAAGCCAATATGAGCCCCAACCCTGCCTCAAAAGGTAGGGAGTTAGGTATTGCACATTAAACATTTAACTAATAAGGACTATGTTATAAAATTCTAATTCTAATTAAACAGTTGCATGTGGGCAACTATAATAAACAACACCATGGATTGAAAATTAAATCCCCAGCAAGTAATCAAGGGTCTTTCTGCACAGTCCCTTAAACCACATATAAACATATATTAGACACACATACAGACAATGTATAAATTTACCTGCCGCACTGGAGGCTGGATCCGGGTCCCTTTTCGGAGGCACTTCCGCACATCGGCAGGCAAGACCTGTCCTTAATCGGACCTTGCCACCAAATGATCCAGCCTCTGTGAAAACCTGAAAAATTAGGTCTTCATCTGGCCCTTTGCCTCAATCCGTTTGGAAGCAGGATGCTTCCGCACATGGAGAGGCGAAGGCCGGATGTCCTGGTGGCCGCCAACTTGGGGAGGGCGGAAGCAGGCTGGTTTGCCTCCTTTTGTCCTCCCCGGCGCGCCGCACGCTGCCGGAAACACGTGGTGACTGGCAGCTGCATGCTCCAGTCCAGCGGCTCCAGGGGTGGCGTTGGCAGCATGGGAATCTGGCCTGCCTTCGGCCCTGCGTGCTGTGGCTTCCACGCAGAACCCAGGCGAGCCAGCTGCCCAATACGGCCTTGCCGCGGCTGCCCCATGCGCGTGCGGACACGCAGGGCCTCCAAGGATCTGTCCCTATGCTCAAAAATTCAATTTGATTTGAATCTTTTACATTTGAATGTAGCCAACTTCGATTCGAAATAAGCAAATATGAATCTATTTGTTTGAATTTTTCATTTGAATTTGCACTTACGAATGTCAACACCATTCGTAGATGCCTGTACGCATCTTCCCCGGGTCCATACACATTGGTACGCATCCAAACACATCCATATGCATTCCATAGTTATCCTGTATGCAACCCGTTTTCATCCCGTATGGATCCATACAAATACGTACGGATGTGGGAAAGATGCAAGTCTTCAAGTATGCATTGTGTACAAACCTGTACTCATATGAGTGTCTGGATAATTCGAACAAATAGATCCAAAATTTGAAATTTGAATCAAAACTTTAAATTTGAATTTAAGGACATTCGATTCGAATCTGAATGTCAAAATTCAGTCAATTTGATGGAATTTTGAATGCATGTGGATATTTGTGCACATTCCTACTCCGAGGTCATTTGAGGTGCTATCCAAGCGCTCTGGCATCTCGAACAATCATAGGCATGACTGTTATGGCAACTGCGCATGCGCAGGGCATCAGTGTCAGCGTCATCAATGCGATGATGCTGACGCACTCACAGTCACAGTCGTGGAGGTCACCACAGCCAAAATGGCAGTGCCCAGCAGAGGACCAGGCCCCAGATCAAATAAGGTGAGTATCCAATTCTGGGGGTGGGGAATGGCCAAAGTTGAGTAGCCCTCAACTGTGAGTGCTAGTCAATGTTGGTTAATCACACTCCTTTTCCATCCAGCAGACTGGGAAGGAAGTGCAAATATGCCACAAGCCACAGCCCCAGTATCCAGCATCATGTCTGTGACGGTTTCAGGGGTCAGGCTGCAATGGGCAGCGATGTGTCTTTGCTCCTTGCAAGCCTCTGTGCAAAGTGCATGGCTTTCTGCCCATGCAAAGCCCTTGCAACTGGATTTGCAAGCCTTTTTGCAAGCCCTGGGTTTAGGCTGCAAAAAGGGCGGGAAATCCTGTCCGGGTCTAGGTGCAGGTGTGATCTGGAGGAGAAAGCTGTCTGGGGATCTGGGAGCTTGAGGAGGAGGTTCCCTCAGGTCTTTATCTCAGGAGTTTCCCCCAGGAGTTTGTGGTTTCCACCAATCAGGCTTAAGGGACAGGAGGAGTTCCATCAGGAGTTTATTTCAGCAGTTTTCCCCCAGGAGGTGGCAGCCAATCAGGGCCACAGGGAAAAAGGCATAAATATCCTCTGAATACAGCAGACGGAAGGAGAAGATCTGAACCCGAGGGAGCCGTTGCCAGTAGCTGACCAATGGTCTTTTCTTAGGAGGAAGAACTGACCAGGAGAGGAAGCTAGTTGCTGAACTTTGGGGAGGCTAGGGTAATACCTTGCAAACCAAAGGGAGGGAGGAAGTGGTGAAGCTTACCTGCCTGGGAGCAACTGAGGGATAGTAAGTCAGGGAAGCTGTTGGTGCTTGAAGCTTACTATGCTTAGAGACTTGTGAAACCTTTAACTGCTTATTTCTAGACTTTCCTATTTTCTTTTTTACTTCTGTAAATATTATTCTTAATAAACTTGTTCTGTTTATAGTTTTAAACGCTTGCTACTAGTGTTTTGCCTTTAAACTGTAGTACTCACTCGGCCTATTACACGAGCCCAGCATCCTACTAGGGCCCCGCTACTCTTAGGAGGGCAGGCACTGACTGGACCGCTGGGGAATGTGGCAATGTCTCATACAGTGGCCCAAAAATTGCTTCTGGGCATCTCAAGCAGCAGATGAAGGCAAAACCTTCACCTGCTCTTGAGTCCCTGCAAACAGCCTTTAGAAACATCCTGCCCATCTCTCCAATCTAGAGGCAGTACCTAGGCATCCATTCTAGTAGCCACCGATACACTTGACCTCAATGAATTTGGAGTAATTCCTATGCCTGACCTCAATGAATTTATCTAATCCTTTCTTAAGAAAGCGGAGACAAGGCACACGGTGATGTAGAGCTTACTCAACGCTGGTTTTTAGAGGAGGGAAGTTAAACGCAGGCCTGCCATTTTTTTTATACAGCCATCTGCTTACTTGAAGAACCGGTGTGCCTCTCGCAAACAAATATACCCCATTATCATATTGATTCACTTTTTATTGTTGTTCTCTGGACTAACCTCAACAGCTAAACTGCGCCCTCAACATACATAGTCTAGGTTCTGATTAAAATCTGCCCTTAGTGATTAAAATTGGCTCATTAATACCGCCCCATATCAGTTAATCAGCAAAAGCATTTGGTGCTTGTTCTACCCACCGAACCAATTAAACCTTGGAAAAGAACCCACTGTGATAGTTACATTTAAGCACAGTAGAAAACCATTCCAGAATGTGACTTTCAAGGCTAGAGATGGATTGAACCGTCTGTTTGTAGTCGCTGCCAATTTTGCATTTGATGGATTTTCCTTGGCTTGGGGACGGCTTCCAGTGTGATTTAGTATTTAGGAGGCCATGAATCCACAATTAACGAGGCTTCACTTACATTTCCTCATCCAAAATGCCACCAAGAATGTGAGGTTCCCTCTCCCCCTGGCACAGGCATCTGGGATGTTATTCTCAGGGAAGAAATTTCTCAGACCACTCTATCGATTTTTCTCCGTTTACTGATAGAAAATACACTGCTTATTACAGAATAAAATCAACCAAAGGAGGATTAGGTGGCTGTTTGAAAGGGCTTTAAATGGACATGCAGCATTGTTAGCAAACTTAGGGTGTTCCGCACAGGCCCTCAAGACCCCATTAAGCACCCGATAAGGGCCCATACGGCACACATCTGCAAGGTACCTTCCTCACAGCAGGACACAATAAGCCCCCTTCAAGCATGTTGCTTTTGCATGGCCTCGCACGAGATCCATCTCTAATGGGGTCTAGAGGCTGCCCAATCCAGTTTTTGGGAAGACCTGAAAAATTAATTCTTCAAACTATTCCTGCTTGCAAATTCCGGATCAAAGGAGGACGCTTCCGCACAGGGACAGGATAGGGAATGGATATGGGTAGGACCGGAAGTTGCCATGTCGAGCGAGGTGGCAGCCCCACATTCCAGCTACGTAGTCCATCCCACAGTTGCTTCACATTGGACATGCGCCAAGTTACGTCTGATCCTTCTGGGTATTGGTGCTGTGGCATCCACATAGCAGCCACGCGATGCGTTCCTCAGTAACTGTTCTTCCAGTGGATGTGCGGATGTGTTAGGCCTCATTTGGATCCATCCCTATTTCAGACAAATTTTCCTGGGGACGGATTTCAGAAATCCAGATTTTCTTAATCCGAATTTCAAGCAGTAAGTGCGGAAACACCCTTAGATTTAGCATAGATCAGGCAATTGCTATCCGGTTGCTGGGAGGGCTTCATCCTTTGCCTTTTGCTTACTTGCCTTTCTGGAGTAGGGATTTGCACAAACTGTTTTCTGCATTCGAATTCGAATCAAATTGAATATCCAAACATTCAGTTCAATTTGAATGTTTAGAATCCGAATGCAACAATATCCGTTTTGAATAGAAGACATTCGAATCTATTTGTTCAAATGTTAGATTCGAATCTGAAGATATTAATGTCAGCAACATTCGTATGTGTTATATGTATCTGTAAGCATTTCGTACGCATCCCGTTCTATCCCATATGTATCCTGTTTTGGTCCTGTGCTATCAGTGCAAATGCGTATAGATACGGATGAGATTCGTACAGATACGTATGAAATACATAAGTATCTGTACATTCAAATGCTCCGAATCATTTCAACGAATGTTTAAATTTGAATGTGTAGACGTTCTAATTGAAATTGAACTTCCACATTCGATCAAATTTTATCAAATTTTGAATGTTTAGAGTATTCATGCACCTCCATATTCTGGAGCCTACAGGGAATGATCAAAGGGCCTGATTCCGCTGTGACTATCAGGACAGTCTGGCATGCTCTGAGACAGACCATATGCTCCCCACGATGCCCTGATTCTTCCGTATCGACCTGCCGGTGCCTTAAGATCTGCAAAGGAGCCCCTCCTGGCTGTCCCACCACCCTCGGTAGTAAAAGGGGTAGCCATCCGGGTGAGGGCCTTCTCAGTGATGGGCCCTAGGCTATGGAATAGTCTCCCTATTGAGGTGCATCAGGCTCCTTCACTGTATATGTTTAGTATATAGTATACTGCTGTTATTTTAATATAAGTCTGATTTTAAATGGTGGTACCCACCCTGAGGCCTTTGGGTATAGGGGGGGATAGAAATACAAATAATTAAATAAGCATGCAAGCAAGCAAGCAAGCAAGCAAGCAAGCAAACAAACAAACAAACAAACAAATAAATAAATAAATAAATAAATAAATAAATAAAAACCCTGCACCTAAGAAACTGAGTGCAGCCGTCCAGCCTAGCAATAGACCACCTGTTTATGTCCCTTTCCTGGGATTAGAAGAAAAGGGTATTTGATTAGCACTTGGCGGCTGGCCATTACATAGTTTGTTAGTGCTGAATGTTTGCCAACTTAGGATGCAGTAAAAAGAAAAAAAAAGTGACTTAAAGTTGTCTCAGGAAATGGTAACATGTGGTTTGTTAGCGTTCTCACTCTGTTCTCATGCCATCTCCAGTCCAGGGGCAATTTTGCACTTCCCTTCCCGTCCACTCGACAGGAAAGGAGCGCGGTGACCCAACGTTAACTAGCGTTCACCCTTGCGAGTGCTACATAACAACAGCCCAAGCCCCTGTGTGTGTGCCAGCTCCGGCACCTTGATGACGCTGATGCTTTGTGCACGTGCAGTTGTGTCTATGGTGGTCTATAGTGTGCTTGCGTGGCACCTCAAATGACCCCAGAGTGCCAGAAGAAGAGCAAAAGGTCGCTGCCCGGACACTTAAGGTATATTTTGGTAAATGTTCGGTAATGTGTGGAGCACAATTTTGTGCTTCACACCTAATCAACAATTAAAGAACTTCTGGTGAGGGCGGGCACACTTGGAGGCTGTACCAGCCTACTCCATGTGTCGATGTTCACTAATCATGCGCTATTGGCCATAGGGTGAATAGGCCCTAAATCTAGTGTGACTTGGAGGTGCAGTTTCTAACTTCTACTGGCCACTAGTGCTGGGATGAGCACGCATTAAAGGTGATATTACCATGTCTGAGGAAAATATGGTGGCCAAAATTAATATCAGGAATAACATAATGCACAAATTATATGGAACTAAATGGGGTGCCGCTGCTACCACATTTAGAACATCAGCACTGGGTCTGGTATATTCTTCTCTGGAATATTGTACTCCTGTCTGGCTGAAGAGATGTGATATCAACAAATTAATGCCAGACCAAACGAAATCATATGGATAATTATAGGGTGCATTAAAACCATAATTGTTGGTTACATGTGCTGAGCACTACTGCGCCTTCAGATTTGCAAAGGAAAGATGCTCTTGTGAAAAAATAGCTTGAAATTCTGTGCAACCCCCTGCTTCCAATACACTCTCTGATAATCCACAAATATCAGTCAGGAGACTTAAATCTAGGGTGTTTTCCCAACGCGCTCCTTTAATCCAGATCTGAGAAGATCCGGATGTAAGGAATAGGTACTTCCCTTAATCTGGATCTAGTAGATCCAGTATAAGGAAAGTACCCAATGTGTTTCCATGGGTGGTCTAGCACCCAATAGCAATGGGTGCTAGGCTCCCTGCTGCGGAAACACCGGAGCACCCATTTGCAAATCTGGATTGACCCACAAGGGGTCTGCCTGTCACCCCAGGTGTTTTGGGGGACAGGGGGTGCAATCTCCAAAGTCCCTCTGAAGTTGCAAAGGCTCTAAAATCCCTCTGAAGGCAACTCCAGAGATTAGCAAAGGCTCCGAAGACAAACCTCTTCTGAGAGCATGCATATTAATAAGCTCCTTGTGAGCAGGGATGAATCAGCCTCATTAATATGCACCTCTTTCCATGCCTGAAGGTAACAGTCCCCTTTGTTCTCCCTTTGTTCTCGGAGGTTTGTCTTCTGAGCCTTTGCTAATCTCCAAAGGCAACTTCGAAGTGGCTTCAAAATGACTTTGAAATGACTTCGTAGCCTAGGTTTTATCGCTCCCCCCCATGGGTGCCCCCTCTCCTAGCCTCCTCTAGACCCCATTTGGGTGTGAGCCGGATGACCCCATTTCCTCCAAGGCACCCATTTGGGACCCGATTGTTTCCACTGCCGCTGGGGAAATCCGGATCAAATGGGTACTTTCTGGCCTTTAATCCGGATTTTCTGTAGACCCCGTTAATGGAAACAGGCTCCCTTTAATCCGGATTTTCTGCCTGAAGACCCCATTGTAGACCCCATATACATCCCGTTTTCATCCCATATGTTTCTGTACAGATGCGTACGGATAGGCACAAGTTTCATATGGATACATATGTGATGTATACGTATCTATACACATACAAATGTCTGAATTATTTGTACCAATAATGTGAAATATTTGTATTAGTACAAATACTAAAAAATAAATGTCTGGACATGCAATTTGTATATGGACATCCAAATTTGTCTGAATAAGGAATATTTTGAATATTTGTGCACATCCCTAGCAAGGAGTCATTGTATAAATGAGGTAAAACATCTCCCCCTCATTGTGACTGTGAAACCAGCCGCATATCAGACTGTTGACCATATCGTGACCAGCTGTGAACTGAGGTCAGGACTGGTGTCAGACACAGTCCTTCAATGGATGAGTGGCCTCAGTATTGTTAGAGAGGGTCTCTTTAACTTATGCACTCCGACTTCCTATTTTAATTTCCTATTTTAATTGTTGTTAGTCCTTGTGTTGCTGCTGTATACAATGACTGGCTGCTTCCAGATGGTAGCCCGATATACTGCTAGGAAGCACTAATTTGGGGCAATGCTCCCCTGCTATAATTTTTTCACTATTCTGACATTGTTGGCCTTCAGTCATGTGCAACATGGGTAATTTGCCTGCTGCTGAATTCCCAGATGTGTACATGATCACTTCCAGGCACGTGCGGTTAGCCGTTTCAGCTTCTGCGCATGCTGGCTGGCTGAAGCACAATCCAGATGAAGATCTGGATCACTAGCAGAGCTCAGTACTGAGGTCGGCCAACATACTAGCGTGTCCTGAGGCATTTTCACGCTACCCTTCCTCTACACTGGATGGCAAAGGAACACGATGACCCAATGCTGATTAGTGCTCGCACTTGAGCGCTAGTCAAATTTACTTGCCCCCTCCCTTCGGGATTGGGGCCTGGTCCTCCTCTGGGTGCCACCATTTTGGCAGCAGCATCTCTGTGACTGCATGTGCGTTGCCTTGATGATGCTGAAGCTCTGTGCATGCGCAGTCACATCTACAGTTGTCCAAGGTGCCAGATGTCCGGGAAAGCTGCCAGCACACACACACAAACACAGAGCTGATAAGAACGGCTCACTTGTCAAGGCAGTTCCGATAACACAGCAAATGTAGTCCAGAGAGAGTAGTCGAGATACAGTCCAAGTTCAAGTTTTGTGAGAGCAACGCAACAGTCCGGTCCAAAGTCAAGGTAGCCAAGTATTCAAGGTCTAGGGGTCAGATATGGCAGCTTTTTCTAAAGGAAAACCAATAGTTTCTGACAAAAGGCCTGGGCGTCTGCCCCGTGTTTTATCTACAGTCCCAGCTGCAGGCTATCAGCATGTTTCTCTGCAAGTCTCTTCGATCTTCTTAACCCTTCCTTCTCCACTCTCCTCTTCTTAAAGCTAAGGATCTCTGTGCCCTGCTGTTCCAAGACTCCCTCATCTTGCACTTCTGCTGAGGTAAGGCTGGGCTGCTGAACCCCAGGTTCCACTGGGGCTGGGAGGTCAGAACTGGGCCCTGACACCACCTCAGGTTCCTCCTGCACCTGAGGAAGTGAGTCCTCCTCATCTTCTGAGTCCTCCTCATGGCTGACCATGACACCAGAGTGCTTGTGCAGCACCTCAAACAACCTCGGAGCACTGGGAAGAGTGAATGGTCGCTCCGCTGGACGCTTCAGGTAAGTAATTAGGTAACATTGGTTAAGGTCTGGAGTATGATTTCATGCTCCACACCTAATCAATAATAAGTGCATTCCTGGGGAGGGGGGCACATTTGGAGGCTGTAATAGCATACTCTACATGGGTACACCCTTCCCCAGAGGTGCACTAATTATGCATTAGAGTCCATAGTGCAAAAAGGCCTCTGGTCTGAAACATGGAGGCATACAGAAGGCCTCCATTTTCCAGACTACCAGAGGATGCATTTCAACGGTGCACCAAAGTATACTGCTGAATTGGGTTCTCTGAAGGCTTCAAGGATATAGGAACTTTAATTTCTAGCTCTTTGGAGCCCTTGGAGCCTATATGTGGGATGGTCTGGACTAGTGCTATTGTCCAAACATCCCTCTTCCAGACAATATCTTGCTGTGGTCCAAAGCAGTGACAGAGGGTGCCTCCAGACAGGGATGGAAGCAGCAAATTTGCTTCACTGCTTCTGTCCCCCGCAGTAGGAGTTTGGCATTCCCCTCCCCTCCCCACCCTGCACTCCTGCTGCTGACAACTGAGCTCCACATCTGGCCAGTGGGAAGCAGCTACACCAGAAATTCAAAGCTTCCATTCTCCAAGTTTTGAGGACTAAAAGCAGCAGCACCTTGATTGAGAAGCTTTTGATCTTTCATTTTGGAGTTCTGGAAAGAGCTTCCCATTTAAGGTGGAGTAAAGGGCATGTCTGGAGGCACCCAGGATGGTGTAAAGAACTCTCAGAGCTTTTCCAATCTCTTTCCTCACTCTCTGTTTCAAAGTCAAATCTTCAAATTTGTCAGCAATTGCAGGAGGAACCTGAGGTGGTGTCAGGGCCCAGTTCTGTGCAATTGTGTGGAAGGGAGCAGAGGTGGGTGCAGACAATAGTCTGTAGCAGTATTCTGCAAATGCAAAAGGGTGAGGATGCTAAGGTTGCAGTACTTTCTGACTTCCTATGTGGGTCCTGCCTGAAGCTCTTGCATTTTTTCTACATCAAGGATGCATCTGCACATGTCTAAAAAAGGAGCTAAAAAGAAGCTTAGAGGTGGTAGCTAGTGTTTCTGCATTGCTTCTCATCCACATTGAAGCCCATAGAATGCATTTTGGATGTGCATTTTATGGTCTTTAAAATGGGCTCCTCTAAACTCCCTCCAAATGTGGTGGCTTCAAACAATGAGCTATTTCAGCATCCTATGTGTAATGACCCTTGTGTGTTGTGTGTGTAGAGGTATCACCTGGTGGATTGCCAACGCAACCTAGCTGCGATGTGGTGCCACCTGGTGTTCTTTCCCTGTCATTGCCCCGGTGGGTGGGACAGGGCATGGTGTCGGGAACCCAGCTTCCTACTGATGAGAGAGGGAGTGGAGAGAAAAAGATGCGGTTTCCCAATGCTTGCATGGGGACAGGTACATTAGATTTGAATCTGCGCTCTCCTCAACCGCATGGGGACGTTTTAATTTGAACTACAATGCACATTTTTATGACCCGATTCAACACCAAAATAACCAGAGCTCATGGGGACGCACCCGAAGATTCTAGTGTGCAAAGGTTACCGCATCTAAGGCCCAATCCCAAAAAGACTTATTAGCCCCTCTCGGCTTCCTCTGCTGTCACTCTGTTATAGCTGACTTTAAAAGTCCCCTCCACTTCCGGAATAAGCGCCCCCATGGTAGCCGCGATCTAAACGGACTTTCCGTCCCCAAGGAAGCCTGTTTCCTTTCCCCGCATCTTCCCCCCCCCGCCCCCTCTCTTGTTAAAAGGAAAAATAGGCAGATCTCCGTCTCCTGAAACAGCTTCCCGCCCCTAGCAAAGGCAGATGATCGCTCATTCATTCATTTTCAGCACTTACTTTCCCTCAGTTCTCTGTTAGAAAAGGCTTTCTGCCCCAGGAAAGTCAGCGGCTGCAGGCATCAGCAGCGCGATCGTTCGCTCATTCTCTTTTAAGGCTTTCACTGATCACTGATAACAATGTTGCAATTCTGAGCAATTCTGGCTCTTTTTACAAAGGAAAGGAAGCGAACCTGCTGCATTTCTCAGATGTGTGAATGCTTTTTGGCTGTGTGTGCAGGCAAGCAATCCCCGCCCCTTTTGCCACGGAGCGTCCTCAAGGCAGATATAGCGAGCAAAACCCGCGAATCGCCGAAAGAGTGCTGGAACTCTTCTTTAAAGTGCATGTATTTTATCGCGGGTGTCTCACTTTCCTAAGCTCCGTAAGCGCCTTGTAAAGTCTGGAATGGGGCCGCTCAGAGGCAAAAGAAGAGTTCCAGCAGACTTTCAATTGCATGGGGACAGAGCTTAAGCTGCTTTTGGGGCACTTTTATTTACCATGTGCACCATATAGATGGAACTTGAGTTCTATAATGTAAGAAAATTGGGTCACAAGCATGATGTATGGCTCTTAATACCCTTATCGACTGTTTTGGTTTGTAGGGCAGATCAATCATCAGGAATGTCAGAGGGCAAAGCTTTGTAGTTGATTCTTAAGTTTTATGGTGGGATATCAGAATTTATCTTTGGTATTGAGTTTATGGCAATGGGAGTTGGAACTGTAGAAACTGAAAGGTCTCTTGTGAGACTCATCCCCAAATTTTGTACAATAAAATATATGCTATGATGAAAGCATTTGCAGCAAAGGATAATATACATAAGGCAAAGAGCAAATGGTTGGAATTTTTCTGTGCAAAATTGATGTTCAAACAGCTAACAATGATTTGCCTGTCCTATCTTAGCTGTCAACTGTATTCGTATGTAGGTGCACACAAAGATCTTTTGAATTATGCTGTGTTAATATATAAAAGGCACTCCTAATGCCAAAGGTATGTAAACTAGGAGATATCATGGTGGTCTGTTTCGTGGGTTGAGGCTCGTTTTATACTCCCACTGGATTCATGCTGAGGTGTAAACTATCCTTCCTTCTGCTGTTAATCTTTTACTGCAACCCGTAGTAACGGCTCTTGGCTATGTAGGAAGCAAAAGGCACCACAAGGTCTAAACAACCAGGAACCTCTACTTGCTTATGATTCTAGATTGTTGAATCTCATCAAAATAATGATGGTTATTTGGTGAATTTTTGCAGCATGTTGACCTGAGTGGAAAACTTTAAATGGTCTCAAACACTGTCCAGATTGAGATGAATATAGCAACATCAGATATCGTGAGAAGGCTTGTGCACAAATATTCGTAACATTCGAAATTTGGCTGAATTTATTGAATATCCAAGCCCGGAACAAATAAAACCTCCCACCCCTCCTTTGCCACCCCCTCCCCACTTACTTCACCTCCTCACCACTGCCATCTGCACCGCGACGGCGGTGGCGGCACTGGAGCGCCCTCATATATCAGAGAGGCAGGCAGATGCGTTCAGGTAGCACCCTAGGCCTGTTTCCCAGCCTTCTGGAATGCCAACCAGGCTCTCCTAAAGCTGGACAAGGGGCTTCCAGGACTGGAAGACCCTGTCTCCAGCTTCCAGAAAGCCTGGCTGCCATTCCAGAAGGCCAGGAAATAGGCCCGTGGCACCACCCAAGCACCCACACAGGTAAGGGGGCACCCAGGTGGCAGGTGGGAGCACTCAGTGGCATCCCAGGCTTGTTTCCTGACCTTCTGGAATGCCAGCCAGGCTTTCTGGAAGTTGGCAACAGCTGCCAGCTTCCGGAAAACCTGGTTGGTGTTCTGGAAGGCCCAGAAGAGGCCTTGGGTGCTGCCGGAGCAGGTAAGGGGGGTCCTGGGGGAAGGTTTGGGCTAGGCCAGCCCAGAGAGGGAGGTAGGCCCCAGGGAATCCAGTATCCTTAGAAGCTTTGACCAAAGCTTCTATGGATACTGGATTATCCAACTTGTGGATGGTTAGGGCCCTACGAATAGGGCCCTATTCGATCCATTCACAAATTTTGGAATTTGGATGCATTTGTCCATATTCTGAATGCACAAAATACTAGTGCATATCCTACTTGCCAATAGCTATGCGTATGCTTCTTTTCCTCCTGCACTCAAAACTCATTGATACTTTCCACACGCCTAATTGCACCCCCATTTCCTGCATAATGAGTGGGTACTGAGAACCAGTTTGGTTTACTAATAAGTCCTTTGGCTTCCTGATGGAATTGCCTCTTGGACCTTGGCTGTTTTTAATAAGTGTAAGATTAAGTAGCTGAAAGGGCAGTGTACTAGCTAAAATTACTGATAACCTCGAATTGTGGAGGAAGCAAGTGGCACGGGGGGAAATGTCAAACGAAGTCCAGATGGATCTCAATCTACTGTGCAATTGTGTGGAAGTGTATAGCAAGCCCACTGGGGTAGTGACTGCAAAGGAAGCATGTTAGAAAAAGAATGAGAAGGCAAGAGACTCCAGCTGCGCAGAAAGCCAAAAATGTCTTTCACTGGGACCCTGGGAGAAATAGCAGCATACTGATGGCGCATCCATTCCAAAAAGAACCCCTTGGATCCTAAGGATGACACTTCATTCAGTTGATAAGGTAGGAGAAGCTCTGGATAAGAAAAGGACTAAGTGCATTACAGATATTCCATACAGAACACATACAGGAGAGTGGCCTCATCTTTTTAAAATTATTTCAGTGCTATTTTTGAGGATTATATATGATTGTTCCCTGCATTATGTCATGGTTTCCTTCCAACTAAGGTTGTGCAGAAAAGTTTCAGCACCTTCGCAATTTGATCCAAGGTTTCGTGAGTGAAGGTGGTGGCCTACTGCCACGATGCCCAGCGATCCAGTTAGTGCCTGCCCTCTCTAGGAGAAGCTTGGCCCTGTTAGGATGCTGAGTTCGTGCAATGGCCGAGTGAATACTACAGTGTGGACACAAAACACTGGCAGCAAGCGTTTCAACAGTAAACTAAAACAAGTTTATTATTATACACAAGCAATACTAAAAGGAAAATAAAGCTCAGGTATTTGTTGGTTTAACTCAGGTTTAACTCAGTAAGTCTCTTAAGGCTAGGAGCTACCCCTTTCTCTAAAGGAAAATAGTTCCCCTTTTAAAAGACAAACCTCTCCACATTCCTCCCCCTCTGGCTTGCTCTGCCACAGCTCACGCCAAGCCAGTGTACCAGAACGTGGCTCCAGATGATCACAAGGCCCAGTCCGTCCTTGCTTGTCCGATCATCCAGCCTGGTCAGTTGCTATTGAAGTCTTCCTTCAAGATCTTCCAGCCAAAAGACCCCTGGTCAGCTACTGGTTCCAGCTCCCTCAGGATTCAGCTCTCTTCTCCTTTCAGCTCTTGTACCAGCATGAAGACATAGTCTGCTGTTTTCTGTGTTCATTTATACCCATATCCCTGACCCTGATTGGCTGTAACCTCCTGGGGAAAACTGCTGAAATAAAATGCTGCTGGAAACTCCTGATTGGAGGGAACTCCTGCTCTAACCCCTCCAGCACTCAGCTTTTCCCTCCAGAAAGCAGCTTCAACCAATCATTGCAGCAGGGCCCGCACAGGATTTCCCGCCATTTTTGCAGCCTCTGTCCAGGGGCCTATTCACACTTGGCCTTTTTCTGGAGTATATCTCAGGATAGGGGTCTGTGGTCCTCATGCTAATGCAGACTCTGGCAGACCCCACTTTGGGCCTGCTGAAGCCTGCACCAGCTTATGGACAACAAGTCCCTATTCCAGGATATATTCCAGAATAAAGCCAAGTGTGAATAAGCTTCAGGTCTGGCAACAAGCTGTTTGCAACAAGGTTGGCTATTGCAGCTTTGCAAGAAGCCTGCAAAGCCCGAAAGCAAAACAGTTTGCAGCCTGTACCCTGAAACCGTCACACCTACTTTTTAAGGCCAGCCTTCACGTGTGAAGTAAAGCTATTGACCTTTGGCTGAAAGCTTTGTTATATTTGGCAGTAGCCCTATACCACCCTAGGGGGTGGGGGGTGTTCCCTGAACTGGAGGCCCAGTGGAAGGTGAGGTGGGCAGGTGGGGGTTCCAGTCAGACTTCTGGGAATACCAGGTTCGATTCCACACTCCTCCACAAAGCCAGCTGGGTGACCTTCGGCTAGTCATGACTCTCTTCTGAGCTCTCACAGCCCCACCTTCCTCACAGGGTGTTCTGTTGTGGGGAGAAGAATGGAAAGCTTGTTAGCCACTTTTAGTCCCCTTAAATGGGTGAGAAAAGTGGGGTAGAGAAGCCAACTCTCCTCCTCCTCCTCCTCCTCCTCCTCCTCCTCCTCTTGTCCAGCTGCTGCAGTTGGAGCTTGGCAGGTGAAGGGGGAATCCTCACCCACCTGCCTTGCCTCTTGCCTGGCTTCTGGCGCCTAAACAAGAGGCAAAGTGTCACCCATTGGCTCTCCCTGGGAAAATGGCTGAAGTTGGCCAGTCCCTGGAAGGACCTAAGGTTCCCTTTGCCTCAAACCTTCATTGATGGTTTGGAGTGGAGGCAAAGCCTCCCTATAGGAAAAGCCTCCTTTGACGTGAAGCAAACGGAAAAAGTAGCCTTTGTGCATATTCCTACTTCCAACCAACCATTGTATAATGCAGAACTGTGTTTTGCTAATAATTACAGGGGATGGGGAACAACAGAAGCCCAACCTATCAGTTTATCAATTTAAGTCAATAGAGTCATGTTTCTTTGATGTTATGATTGTATTTGTATTGTATCTTTGTTTTTTCCATTTGTTGTAAACCACCTTGGGCGAAAATTTATTTTTGGAAAGGCGGTATATAAATATAAATGGAAATGGAAATGGAAAATAAGAACATGAGAGGCGTCCCACTGTACTTGGCCCATGGCCCATCTTGTCTAGCAATCTACTCTCATGGTAGCCACCAGCAGGACATGGATACAACTTGCTCTGCTTGTTGTCTTCCAAAAGGAAGAGAGGGAGGGAGGGAGGGAGGGAGGAAGGACAGACATAAGGACATAATAAATGCCCCCATTGAATTGGAACCATGACCTCTCCAGTAGGGATGTGTAAGAATGTGTGTGTGTTTGCTTCACATCAAAGTGAACATGAAAGAAATTCACATTTGCATGTGTGGTGACATCTGCATTTGGTTGTATCCACTGAGAATATTTGCCAGATGTTTGCTGCATAGGTTTTCCAATAAGATTTGAATGTCAGACTGTACATGCAAATCTTATAAGATTCAAATTTGAATCTGTACACGCATATCTTGTCTGGAAGTGGCGCACTGCCATCCAATCACATGATTTAAATGCTCTCGGGAGGTGAGCCGCTTTTGCCAGCAGCACCCAGCCAGATCCAAATCTGCTACATTTTATTATACCAATTCTAATAGGAGTTAAACACTGAAGACTTGCATGAAAAGATACGTTTTAACAAAGTGCTGAAACTCATGTTAAGTACATACCTGGTAATAAATCCTCAGAGGGAGGCTGTTCTCAAGGCTCTCTTGTATATCACCACTGTTTTCACATCTAAGGGGGGAGAAACCACAAAAAATATCTTTGGTATCTTGTTATTTCTGCAAATTCAAATAGGAAAAGATGCTCGTTCAAACATCCAGGTCCAAGGCTTCTATAATGTTAGCTGTAGCAATCGCTGGGAAACCCCCTTCCATCTACCTGCTAGCCTATGCTTGAGTCCCCTGTGTAGTAATCTCCTGGCTGCAGTTTCCCCCTAGCCCCTATCTTGACTCTCAAGCCTCTTGCTAATAAAAGGAGAAAGAATTTTCCTGTTCCGTTGGCTTGTAGTACACACTCAGTGCCACCAGGGTGCTGAGTTCTTTCCACTCCATGCAGTTGCCTTTGGGCATGATAGAGTCTGCAAGCACATGGCATTAAGGGGACAACTCTTCTCTTCCAGTTTGAGGATTTTTCCAGCCTCTGACCACAGGATGTGACATCGTCAAGGACCTATGACATGCATACCAGAGCATGGATCCCTGTGGCCTAGCTACCACTATCAAACTGTGCATATCTGAGCACTGTGAGATGTTGTGGTATATCCATTTATGGCCAGTAATGTACCTGTAACCTAAAGCATATTGTTGAACAAAGCTTTCAAATTAAATCTCCATGACTGTTCAACGGTTCTTGTCTGAAAAACAATGCGACTTCCCAACTACAGTCCTCAGAAATAACGACAGCTCAAGACATGGGATGTTTTCCATCTTCACAAATTCACAGAAAGCAAACTCACTTGACTCAGGCAAATGAAACCAAGACATTTGGATGTCTCCTTTTGAATTTCTAGTTATTTTTTTAGAAAAACAAAACAAAACAATCCTTGAGTATCACTGATTCCTAAAATTAATTAGTTCTGCAGTAATTTCATTCATTCACAGGGTTTTTATGTTAGCTTAAGGGCTGATTAGTCATAATTGGTCATGTAATTTTGAGGAATGTTAATAGCATTAGAACAGCAAAGGCACCTGCTAATCCAATTGTTCCATTTCCCCAAACTGCTTTTGAAATACATCAGAGCAAGTGTATGGCGTTTTGAGATACTGTTGCTGCTATGACATGTACTCTGATTCAATTTCCCTTATTCATTAAAAGATGTCATTCATTCATTCATTCATTGGAGTATGCATGAATATTTGTGCAATTTGGAATTTGTATGAATTTGTATGAATTTCAGCTTCCACAGGCAAAGTGAAAGGGGCCTACATTCATAGACCCCCGTCTGCCCATGAAATGAATGAATCTGGCCTTTGTAGAAGCTCCATAGAAGCTTTGACGAAGGCCAGATCTGTCCTCCCCCCCCCACCCTTGGCATGGTCCCTTACCCACAAATGTGTTTCATGGCCTCTGCAGCTTTCACTGCTATCTGCTCCAAGGACCAAATAGACCTTTCGGAGGTGCACATTCACCTCCATCATCTGGGGATCATGGGAATTCTCATGGGAAGGCCTACTTGGGTCTCATAGCAATGGCAGCAAGGGAGTCGGGGGTATGAGGCAGTATGGTACAGGAGGGGTGAAGTGGAGTAGGGGTTACTCTGCAGTTGACTATATTACTAATTAATATCCATACTATCGAGTCAGCTTTAAGGAGATCAGAGGTGTTTTCGCATTACAGCGAAGACGCCTCGGAACGCTTCGGCCCGAACGTGTTGAGAGCAGTTCCCCATCTGCACTGGCAGGTAAAAGATGTGTTCCAAACGCATCCTTTACCTGCCTACGTGCGGACAGGGAACTGTTCTCAGCCCATTTGGGCCAAAGACCCTCCCCCGAGCTGCTGTGATTGGCTCCTCTGGAGCCAGTCATGGCCAACCCAAAGGCCCCCTTTCCCTCGGCTCCTGGAGCCAGGGGCACCCACACCTAACACCCCCAACCCACCCTGGGTCGCACGCGCACGTTCGCAGCCTTACTTGCAGACTGCCGGGTTGATTCTGCCTGCAGGAGGCCCGGTGTGCTGTGCACATGCTCACGGGGCAGCTCCTCATTGGTCAGCCACCCGTGCCTGCCCAGATGGCCTGGTAAAGCCAGGAGGGTGGCTGGCCAATGAGGGGCCGCCCTGCGAGCATGCACACAGCAGTTTTTTCTTCTCTGAAAATGGAATGTGTGGAGAGTGCGTTGGGATGTTTGGGGCGGTCTGGAATGGATCTGGCCACCCCTGACGTGCGAATGCTGCATCCCGGCATGTTCTCCATGCATTCAAAAACACCTTGTGCAAAAATGTCTCTGTCTATGACTTTGAGTGTTGGATAGTTGAAATGAAATAGCATCATAGAGGTCTATGGTAGAAAAATTTGACACAGTGAGGAACTGTTTCATTCATGGTGGATTTTGAATTTAAGAACAGATTTCGTAGTCATTTGGAGGATGTCCAGTATACAGACAATATTCTGCTACATTATTTTTGCATGACAGTGTTTTAGTGGAACAATTACCTTCCCAGTGCCCAAATTCAAAGGCTTGGATAGATTAAAATATATTAAAACCTAAGACTGGACTTCCACATTACATGGGTGATATTATTTTAAAATATGTTTAAATATTTGTTTAAACAGGTCTAGATGAACTGTTTCTCCCCTAGAATCGCTTTTCTCTTCCCGCCTATCAGCAAAATGAGGATTTTTAGCACAATGCCTGGTGACAACCCACCTAAAGACAAAAAGAGCTCCTTCTCCCAATTCATGCTTTTTTAAAAATTAATTTTTATTTGTTTTTGATACAGCAATAATAAGACTGCGGTTCCTTTTCACCCCCTTTCCCCAAATGTCCTAGAGAAGTCACTTTTTCACAACTGATGGCTTCCTGTGTTTTTTCAGGATGTTACAGTATCTTATCATTTCCACTGGTCCTTAAAACAGAAAAAGAGTCAGTTGAAACTAGCTGTTGTTAATCTTTCTTCCTGTAGAAATTCTACATAGGGTCTCCAGTTTTTGAGATACTTCTCTATTGTTCTATCTTTTAAGAAATTTGTCTGTTTGTCCATCTCTGCGAATTTGGACAGTTTAATTAACCAATTCCCCACCAATTCATGCTAAGCGACTGGTGGAGCTGGTATTGTGGCCAGCTCCTCAAGGCGTCATGTCCTAGAGAATCACCAATGGAGAAAATGAGCTCTAAAACAAATAATTTGCTCCACATGCTCAGCAGAACAGCGTGTTGGCCGTTCCTTAGGGGGTGATGAGAAGAGGAGGATATTATTCCCAGCATGGATGACTCTAACTTGTCACAGTCAAAGATTCAATGCAGGTAAGAGTCAATAAAATTGCTATCACACAGTTAAAAAAAAAAAAAAAGATCAATTTCCTCCTGCCTTTTTTTGGGGTGGTAGTGGTGGTTCAATTGTTTCTTTGTTTCTTATCACATTCAGCCACTTTGCTGCACCCCTACAGGATTCCTCCAAAACGCATTTCTATGCTGAACTTTCAGGCCCTCTTTTACGCTTCCCATTGTTTTCAATTTATTAAATTACCAACTTCAAGGGCACATGCTGGAATTCGCCCATTTGGGCAGCAGCTGCTAGCATTCCATAAATGTTTGGTTATAACAGAGACAATTTCCTCCTGTAATTATCCATATTCCTTTTCTGCCATAATAAGCTTGCATGCAATCTTTTTTCTTTCTCTGGCATTTTCTCCTTTACTCACAATTTTACCAGGAGGTTTTCAAGTTCTTTGAAATGCGCTGTCATGCCAACAAACCAGATTAAAAAAAAAAGCCTAGTAATCAACAGCATGGGGCCTGTCTGCATTTCTTGTCCTGTCTGGGGTCAGGAATAGTGCACTTGCTCAAGCGTGTACTACCATTCACATTTTCAAATGCTAGTACGTGTCAAACCAACCCCTCCCCACGCACCTGGACACTCACCTGAGTCCAGACGTGTATGCAGGTGCTGCTATCTTCTCTTTGAGTGGTGATACCACTGTACATATGCTGGAACCATCACTGAAGAAGGAGGAGGAGGAGGAGGAGGAGAGTTGGCTTTTCTACCCCACTTTTCTCACCCATTTAAGGGGACTCGAAGCGGCTGACAAAGCTTTTCTATTCTTCTCCCCACAACAGAACACCCTGTGAGGTAGGTGGGGCTGTGAGAGCTCAGAAGAGAGCTCTGACTAGCCCAAGGTCACCCAGCTGGCTTCATGGGGGAGGGCGGAATCGAACCCGATATTCCCAGATAAGAGTCCGGCTCCCTAACCACTAGACCAAACTGGCTCACTGGCTCACTGGGGCAATGGTGACACACCATATGCACATGCTAGCTTCCCCGGTCACTTGACATGCTGGCGTGGCATGTCAGATGATGCCCATCACCCGGAAAAGGTATGACTGGTCTCTCCGGTGGCCAGGGAAGGTAATGGTTGGATGGATGTGGTGCATAATTTCATGCACCACCAGTAATGACCACTGGAGAAGCTTCTTAGATCCCCAACCTGTGATTCAATTACACCTGCCTTGTCTTTTGCTGAAACTCCAAAGAACTGGACATGTAAAGTGTTGGGCAACCTGCAGATGTTGCCCAGATATCCAGCAAGGAGGTATTAATGCAGGAAATCCTCTCCACTTAATTACTGCCTCCTAAGGCCTATTCACATTTCAGCCAGTAGTCAACAATTAGTGAAGTTCTGGGGAAGAGCATCTGCACTTTGAGGAGGCAGTTACAACCTCCAAAGCGTGCCCTGCCTCCCAAGAAGTTCACTAATAGATTCAAATTGGTTTTTGTTGCATTCAGATTTTAAACATTTGAATCGAGTTGAATGTTTTGACATTCAATTCTACTCAAATTCGAATGAAAAAAAAATGTGCACATCCCTAATTTCTATTTGCTCTTTGCATAATAGCATAGAAAATTATTTGGATTTTCCAGGGTTTGTTGCCTGAACTTGGAGAACAAATTTTCCCAGTCAGTAAGTTCATATCGGTTAAATACTATCTCCCTGAACAAGTTTTCTGTCCAACTCATTGCGAAAAAACAAAACAGTAAAACCAAACAACTTCCTTTGGGGCACAGAGGTGGGTGCATTTACAGAGACATGCAAGGATGGTAGTATATGGTGAGTAGCCAATGTGTGGCTCTGAACTGAAGCCATCAAAAATAGATTTTGCGTTATAGAAGTGACAGCACTTCTAAACCACCTGCACAGTGGTTGGGGACTTGTCTTGCAAAGCATCACAGTGTTCATTGAAAGGCAACTGAAGATCTGATCAAGCTAGTGAGCCTGATGGGCCAGATGGTGTCCTGCGTAGATCTGGTGATGTGGGACATGATTTACGTCAACTTCAATGCTTCCTATTGCCTTTCCAGAACCACGTTGCATTGCCGATAATACTGAACCTTAGAAATCTGCGTATGGAATGGAGACATGGAAGTGGGAAAGATCACCCTATTTCTGGCCTTTTCACACTTGCCGGTATCCTGGTATCATGTGAAGCCTAGTCCAATTTCGGCTCTGTCTCTTCTGAGCTCAGCTTTGGATTAGACAGCTCTGGTCCCCTGGCAGGGGCATCTACATGCGATGCATTGTAGCCCAGTCTAAGCGGCCAAAATGCTCACCTAGGTTTGGACACCAGGGACTGCTAGACTGGCTCAAGGAAGCCTGTGGAAGGGCACAGGTTTCTGTGAGCCAGTATGGAAGGGGGACCCATTTTGTTTGTGCATCTGCATGGTGGCGGATCTACTAAGAACCCTTCCGTCTGCACCTGCAAGGGAAGGACGGATTTAGATACGGATTTGGGGTGGGTGCTGTGCAGAGGCACAGCACGCACCTCAATCAGTCCTCCCAAAACCCTCCCCGCGCCTCCCTGATTGGCTCCTCTGGAGCCAAGCATGGCGAGCTGTGGGCCTCCTATCTTGGGGCTCCCCTTCACCCCAGAAGCCACGGATTGTGGCTTTTCGAGCCAGGGGCACTTCACCTACACCTCCCCTACCCACCCCGGGGCAAGCGCGCACGCACAATCCCCTCCTTACCTTCAGGCAGCCTGGCTGATTCTGGCTGCCGGGGCCTGGCATGCTTTGTGTGTGTGCGCAGCATGCCTCCCTATTGGCCAGGACCGTGCCTGGCTTCAGGAGGCCCTGTGCACATGTGCGCGGCCCTGGTCAATAGGGAGACGTACTGCATGCATGCGCAAAGCACACCGGGCCCTGGTAGCCAGAATTGGCTTGGCTGCCTGAAGGTAAGGAGGGGATCGTGCACGCTCACCCCAGGGTGTGTAGGGTGTGTGTAGATGAAGCCCCCCTGGCTCGAGAAGCTGCGATTTGTGGCTACTGGGGCAAAGGGGAGCCTCGATATAGGAGGCCCCCTGGCTCAGCATGACTGGATCCAGAGGAGCCAATCATGGAGGCTGGGGGGAGGGCCCACTTAAGGACACTTGTGCAGGTGCGGATGAATCCTAAATGGATGTGTCTTAACTGCACAAGTACTCATTAAGTACCCATTAAGACTACCTCCAAGGTAGTCTTCCCTTAATACATATTAAGGGCCTCTTAACACCCATTAGAGACACATGTCATGCGAGCCAATGCGGACACATGTGTCTCTAATGGGTCTTGTGGTGCAGACGAGGGGCCTTTCCGCACACCCCGCCGAAAACGGATCTAACAGATCCGTTTTCTGGCGAAACGTTTTTAAAGGGGAAACCATTGGCCAGCTACCCTCGCGAGGCTTCCTGGGAAATGTAGGCAGCGGCACGCCTAGGATCCATGGACGCCGGCCCTGCTGCTCTCACAGTCGCCCCACCAGCGACCAGGTAAGCACCCCAAAAGAGGTAATGGGTGGGGTGCGGGGTGGCAGCTGCAGCTTCCCCTGGAAAGAGAAGGGGCCATGGCCCTTTCTCTTCCAAGGAGAAAGACCCAATCGGGCCGTGAAACCTTGGGGGTGGGTGGGTTCTACTTTGGCTTCCCTGGCAAAGAGAAGGGGTCATGCCCGCTTTTCTTGCCAGGGCAAAGCCAGGGAAGGCGGCAGCCGGCCGGACCATGGCCAGCTGTCAAACAGGGAGCATGCGCTCTCCCTGTTTAACAACTGGGCATGCGCCGGCAATCCGGCTTTGCCCCCTCCGGTGCGGAAACGTTGATTTCCAAACTGTTTTCAGGGGGAAAGCCAGATGTAAGACCTGATTTTTTCAGGTCTTACATCTGGGTAGGATTTCGGCGGCAAAAACGGTTAAAACAACTGTTTTTGCCTGCAGATATGCAGATGCGGCTTCCTCAAAGGGGTCCTAATTCCGTCCCCTATGCGGAAGGCAGGTCTAAATCCGTTCCACATCTGGCTCTAAATCCGTTTTTAGAGCCAGTGCAGAAAGGCCCGAGGTTTTTAAAATCCGTCCTTAATGGGTGCTTAATGGGTATTTAGTGGCCAATGCGGAAGCACCCCTGGCCACCCAAGCCCTTGCAGCATGTTCCAAAGCTTTTGTTAGCTTCCAAGTAGCATGAGACCATGCAGGTCTTGTCCGAGAACAGGCCATTCAAGTGAGGGCAGCCTTGGTTGGAACTAGTTGGGTCACTCCAGTTTGGAACTACTCCAGTCTTAATGGTTGTGGCCAGCAATGAAAAAGCACAAATCTGAAATCTTCCCTTAAGATCTAGGTCAATGCCTACATTGTCCTGCCTTTTGTTAGGAATTATTTACAGCCATTCTGTTTTGCTAAAGCTGAATAAGAATGGCTTTATCCCAAATGTCTATTCAATTTTGAGGGGTCTTTTCAAGAAGAAGAAAAGAGGGATTGCCGTGAATCTGAAGACAGACTCTTTAGTCCACACTGGTGAAGGCTGTTGTGAATTCTCTCTCTCTCTCTCTCTCTCTGTGTGTGTGTGTGTGTGAGTGTGTGAAGGCAGTCATGCTGCATTGACACTTTATTAGCTAAACCGTTTTAGTGTCACAGCACCCTTGGGGCAGCAAGCTGACAACCTAATTTGAAGGAAAGAGAAATGTATGCAACATAGTGCAGATACATTAACTGTGAACAAATTTAACCATGCCAAGGTGTGTGTGGGGGGACTTTGGGTCTTTTTGTATGGACCCTTAATCCAGATGTAGGGTACACGTAGAAGGTTCTAGGCCTTTGTGGCTGTGTCTCCACCTGGAGCCTTTTCGCACAGGGGTTTTTCGAATGCATGGAGGGCACGTCGGAACGCAGCATTCGCTCTTGCGGGCGGCGGGATCCATTCCAGGCTGCCCGCAAGCGTCCCGACGTGCCCTCCATGCGTTCGAGTTTCAGAGCACTAAAAAGTGCTCTGAAACCGTCTCTGCGCGTTCCGACCTGTCCCAGAGAGAAAGCGTTCGCACGCTCTCTCCCTGTGACAGCTCGGCCCCTCCCCCGGGCTGCTCCCATTGGCTCCTATGGAGCGAGGGTGGGCAGCCGGCTGCCTTCTGTCCCTGGGTTCCTGCTCACTCCCGAACCCCAGATCGGGCTCCAGGGGTGGGCAGGAACGCCAGCCAAAAGCCCCCTACCCATCCAAAGGGTCTTACCTTTTCCTGCAGGCTCCATTCTGTGTAGGAAGGCTGGGCCGTTCTGAGCACGCTCGAGGGGGCGGCCCCTCATTGGCTGGGCACCCGCACATGCTCAGATGGGCAATAGAAGCCAGGCGGGTGCCCAGACAATGAGGGGCCGCCCCCTCGAGCATGCTCAGAACAGCCCGGACTTTCCACACAGAATGGAGCCTGCAGGAAAAGGTAAGACCCTTTGGATGGGTAGGGGGCTTTTGGCTGGCGTTCCTGCCCACCCCTGGAGCCTGATCTGGGGTTCGGGAGTGAGCAGGAACCTAGGGACGGAAGGCAGCCGGCTGCCCACCCTCGCTCCATAGGAGCCAATGGGAGCAGCCCGGGGGAGGGTCTTCCCTCCGAACGGGTTGAGAACACTTTCCCGTTCGCATTGGCAGGTGAGGGAACTGCTCTCAAAGCGTTCCTTACCTGCCCTTGTGTGAACGGGAAAGTGTTCTCAACCCGTTCGGGGGGAAGCGTTCCGAGGCGTCTTCGCCTTAGTGCGAAAACGCCTCTGGTCTCCTCTGTCTGCGCAAGACACAGATCCAGATTAAGAAGGCTTAATCCAGGCTTACTGTGTTGAAAAACCAATGGGATGGGGTCCAAATCTGGAACAAGGGCCTTGATTCAGATCATGGGATGAGCTTAGATGGCACACTTCTAGGATACCGGATCTCCCACAGCCGACCACACATGCATGGAGATGGTGACATGTCCATCCAGGAATTCAGTGGTGGCCACCTTGCCTGTATTGCACATCACCAAAATGCACTAGATCAAGGGTAGTCAAACCATGGCTCGAGAGCCACATGAGGCTCTTTGGCCCCTTGAGTGTGGCTCTTCCAGGTTAGGAGTACACTAATTAAGTTAAAAACAGTGTACCTCCCAGCAGTGCCCCTCCCTCCTCCAACTGCCATCACAAGGCTGTGAACCATCTTGCCTGAGAGGAGTGGAGAAGAGGCAGGAGGCTGGGCTCTGCCATCTTGCTCCCAGTAAGAAGGGTTAATAATGAATATGAAGGGTTAATAACAGATAAAAATTAGATAAGAGATTTGCAATAGAGATATGTGTTAAAGAGCAAGAAGTTGTTGTTTAGAAGCAATGTGGTAATGGCTGTATTAGGAGAACTATGGTAATGAAATGCAATGGTTGAAAGTGCTGATATGCAGGAATTTTATGACATGCGTATTGTAACTTAGGCTAATGCTCCGCCTTCCTATAAAAGCTGTCTTTTCTGTGAATCATGGGGGCAGTTTCTGCAGTCTGTAACTACATGGTGCAGTTTGGAGAACTAATTCCTCTGCTACCATTTGCATGCAAATAAAGACTCTCTTTCTGGAAGATTCCTTTGACATTGATTCCTTGCGTAGTGCGTAGTGCGTAATTTGACCGTAACACCAGCAGTGCCCCTCCCTCCTCCAACTGCTCCCATCACAAGATGGCAAAGAGACTATGGCAACCAATCCACCAGTTGAGAAAACATCTGGTCCTGAGGCTGATCGGGGTGGGGCTGAGTAGATGCCGGCTGACCATCTCTACCATCATCCAGTTTGTCATCAATGAAGAGAAAATTCAAAGTAAATTGAATAGGAAAATTCCAGCAATAAGAAATGAGCAGAAGAATTGGAGCTTGCTTTTTGCTGTTCCCTGTTCCCTCCCACACCATTTTCCTTTTCTCTCTTGTCTCTTTAGATTGTAAGCCTGAGGGCAGGGACCTGTCTAAGATTAATAGAATATTGTAACCCGCCCTGAGACCTTCGGGTATAGGGCGGGATAGAAATATAAATAAATAAATTGATAAATAATAATAAATAATATAGCTTAAATTTTAAAAATGTGGCTCTCAAAAGAAATTTCAATCATTCTACTGTTGATATTTGGCTCTTTTGACTAATAAGTTTGCCGACCACTGCACTAGATAGTATCCTTCTGCATGTCATAGCAAAAGGAAATGGTACCAATACTGGTACTGAACTCAGCAAAGGCATCACCAACATGGTGACTGGCCCTTGGAGCCATCCTGCCCTGTTCACCCACAGCCTTGCACCCAGAAGAGGGTAGGAATGCTGCTGACCAGGAGCTCACAGTTTGATCTAGTGGTTAAGGAGCCAGACTCTTATCTGGGAATACTGGGTTTGATTCTTCCCTCATCCACAAAGCCAGCTGGGTGACCTTGGGCTAGTCACAGCTCTCTTCTAAGCTCTCACAACCCCACCCACATCACAGGGTGTTCTGTTGTGGGGAGAAGAATAGGAAGCTTTGTCAGTCGCTTTGAGTCCCCTTAAATGGGTGAGAAAAGTGGGGTAGAAAAGCCAACTCCTCCCTTCCTCCTCCTCCTCCTCTACTATTTATTGACTCTTTCTTGATAGGCCTCTTGACTATGATAAATGAAATTCTGCAGACTAGCATGACACGAGAAAGAATTTCCACCTACAGCCTGCCTGCTATCCATCACTGATCCAAAGTAAAGAAATTCACAACAGTGTCAGGGTAACTATTCCAGTGCTAAACAGATCTTATCATTCAGTCATGCAACTTTTCTTCTTCGAAACACCTCCAGCATTTATGAAATCCCAAGTTATTACTTCATCCTGTTATTCTGCCTTCAAATACATAGCTCTTCATAGATGAAGACACCAACAGAACTTTAGCTGCCTCCAGACATCACTTATTTATTCTGCAATTTGTCAACCTACCGTTGTAAAGTACACCTGGAACTACCACACACTGTTTATACATTTGAGTGATACTGTGAGTTTTAGCATTTCTGCAGCAGCAGACTGAGATTCCAGCTGTGAGATTGTCCGTCCAGGTGACCTAATCCTACCAATAATATATTGTCTTTATCCCCCTGGGTTCCAGCAGCTCACATGGAACTCCTATTGTATTTCTCATGCAGTAATCCAGACAGAACAGAACAGTAGTTAATTTTACCAAAATAACAATAACCTGGTAAATCAGGTTTATGGGCCAATTCACACTTGAACAACCCCCCCCCCCAAAAAAAATCAAAATTAGATAGATCAACCCAACAGAGAGAACACAAAAGATCTATCAAGGAGAAAAAAACCAAGGTCCTTCTAATATGAGATAACTAAAAAAGAGTGCCCTGATTGTAGTTCTAAAGAAAGATAGCATTACATTGTTTTAATTCAGAGAATCTTCTTATTGCCTTTGTTAAATATTTGTACGTATGGTGTATTTGTTATAGCCCATTGCGGCATAGATGAAAGGAGTCATCACCATTTGGGATGATCGAAAAAAGCCACTGAAGAAGACGACCTGTCAAAACGCGTCTGGCTTTAGATCCCCATTATTGACACAGTAAAATTCTCTGGACGCTACTGTTTATTTGCCCTTCGTGAGAAGCATCGGATTGGTGTTTCTGTATGGTTGGCTATTTGTTACCTCCTTTCTTGTTTTTTATACACCATTCTTTTTATCCTCTTTTGTATACTGTTATAAACTTTTATAAGATATAATATTTTTACTAGTAAATTTACCATTATTTGTATAAAAGGGTGTATATTTCCCCCTTTTTTGGTATCAGGGCACTCTTTTTTAGTTATCTCATATTAGAAGGACCTTGGTTTTTTTTCTCCTTGATAGATCTTTTGTGTTCTCCCAATTCACACTTGGCCCGGTAGTCCATATGGGGTGAACTCCCAGAGGGAGCATCTGAACATGAAGGAGCCACTTCTTAACTTCTTAAATGGCTCTTTCCATGGATGAGCTCACCCTATGTGGACTAGGCAGATTGAACCATGCATTCACTTGCCTTTCCCAAGCACTGGAACTAGTAAGGCCAGTTTGGTCTAGTGGTTAGGCAGCTGGACTCTTATCTGGAAATACCAGGTTCGATTCCTCACTTCTCCATGAAACCAGCTGGGTGACCTTGGGCAAGTGTGTTCTGGGGAGGAGAATAGAAAGCTTTTTCAGCCACTTTGAGTCCCCTTAAATGGGTGAGAAAAGTGGGATACAAAAGCCAACTCTTTTTCTTTTCCAGTTGGAAGTGATGCTAGAGGAGTACATGATGTGCAGTGCATCACATAGTTGCCCTGGTACCAGCAACATGCATGCGCACTGGTGCCGACACCGGGATCCAAAGATGTCTGCTGTCTGGGCAGCCATTCACATGCAAGATAAGTTTTTGGGAAGGTTCCTTATGCAGTGAGCATCTGAAAGTGCAGTTGCTTTATGCATACTTGGGCCACTTCAAAGTGCAAAAAGACTCTATATTTTGGGAATGTATCAGGAGCACCATGATCATATCTGTCAAATCAGGTACAAATATAGAATAATGACGGGTTTTTGACCAGAGGCCAATTCTCACTTGGCCCTGTAGTTCATGATGGTATGGTAAGGTGCACCTGCACTTGCAGGAGGTGTTTGCAACCCAGAAACACCTCCTGCCTTACCAGGTGTGACCCTATCATTGAATAGTGGTGGTGTACGAAATCATGCTCCATGTACATCCCAACTCTTACCCTAAGCTTACCTGAAATGTCCAGTGCTGTGGCCATTCGCACCATTTCCAGTGTGAGGGGTCATCTGAGGTGCCACGCAAGCACCACAGATGACATCAAATGCAACTGTACACGCATGGAGCATCAGTGCTGCCGTGGCAATGGTGACAGCACACACACAGTCCCACAAGGCTCCAAAATCAAGATGGCAGCACCCTACCATTGATTGGACAAGTTTCCAGACATAGGTAAGTAACCTGTACCACCATTCCCAAGTGTGAATGCTGGTACACTTTAGCCTATCATGCACTTTTCCTATCCAGTGGATGGGAAGCCAAGTGCAGAAATGCCCCATGTCTGGATGCAGAAACTCTTAATTTCCATTCAGTGCATTGTTCTTAAAATCAAATCACAGCAGACTGCCAAACTTCGTTGGTTTCAGACAGCTCCCCCTAAGATTTTCCCCAGAATGCTGGCAGAATTCATTAAACAAAGAAAATCCATGCAGGAAGAGCTCTTCCCAGGCTTGGCATTCCAAACATGCAAATTGGTATTCATTGTTCAAAGGCTGTTGACCTGGATCCCCCAGGAAGGCCTGTCATCTTGACACGCATGGATTACCCTCGATAGCTGCGGGGGGGGGGGGCAGTCACTTTGGGTTTGCGAATCACTGACTGGTTATAATTAATGAATACATGCATATTCACAATGTGACACAGGTGAATGTCAGAATGACAGGAGGTTATGTTTGTCTGATGCCAGCGCGGCTTCCTGCAAAACTGTGGATAGCCATGCTCTGCTCTACAAGTTAATTCAGCTACTGGAAACCTGGCAGAACGGCCTGCTATGCATCAGTATGCTTTCCGTCCGGTTGTCCTTTGACAGTGTCTTCTAGAATTCAGTTTGGCACGTTGCCCAAAAGATCTAATACAGAGATATGGAGGACTGTGGAAGCCACAGATCTGATGTTCTAGATAGATGCTGCCTTTGCTAAAGATAAATGCACTACACCATTTTAGAGTTTGAGTCCTGGCAGGTTTCTTTGTGTCTCCTGTTTTCTCTGGAGCTGGAACCTATCCAGATGCAGATGGGTGGTGGAACCTATCCAGGGTCTTTTCTACACTTACTTGCAATAACCATGGATCAGTGGGTTCAGAATAGTCTGGTCTGTTGATCCAGATAATGGGGAGGTGTGAGCAGGATTAATGCCATTTGTGTTGACTGTGCTGGTCTTGATTAGCCCATTCCACAGATGTGAAGCTCACATGAGCTTTACACTAGGGGTGTGAATGAATGCAATTTTCAAATTTGATTCGTAATGAATTGAATGTTCAAAAATCCAAAGGTATCCGAATAACGAAAAAATGAATGTTCAATTCAATACAAATACATTTATATGTATTTGTATGAGTAATTCAGATATTTGCATCTGCACAGGTACATACGCATCTTGTATGTGCCTGTACAAATCCCATACACATCTGTACTTATCCCATATGCAGTCTGCATGGGTGTGTACAGGTATGTACAAGATGCATATGTACCTGTACAGATAGATGCAAATATCTGAATTATTTGTACAAATAACCCTAGATAGTCGTATTCATTCAAATTCATATTTCAAATATTTGTGCGCATTTCTAACTATACCTCATACCTCTGAAGGCTAGGAACAAAGGGCCAGGTAGGAAGAACAGGAAGGACAGAGGCATTTTCGCACCAAGGCAAAGACGCCTCGGAACGCTTCCCCCCGAACGGGTTGAGAACACTTTCCTGTTCGCACAAGAGCAGGTAAGGAACGCTTTGAGAACAGTTTCCTTACCTGCCAGTGCGAATGGGAAAGTGTTCTCAACCTGTTCGGTGGGAAGACCCTCCCCCAGGCTGCTCCCATTGGCTTCTATGGACCCAGTGTGGTCAGCCCAGGTGCCTTCTTTCCCTGGGTTCCTGCTCACTCCCGAATCCGCAAGCGGATGGGAACCCTAGCCAAAAGCCTCCAACCTAACCCCAGGGCTACACGTGTGCTTGAACAGGGCTTACCTTCTCCTGCCTGTCCGATTCTGGGTAGAATAGGCCAGGCCATTCTCAGCATGCTCGAGGGGTGGGTTGGGGGCTTTTGACTGTGGTTCCTACCCATCCCCGGAGCCCAATCTAGGATTTGGGAGTGAGCAGGAACCCAGGGAAAGAAGGCACCCGGGGTGCCCACACTGGGTCCATAGGAACCAATGGGATCAGCCCAGGGGAGGGGCGGAGCTGTCATAGAGAGAGAGTGTGAATGCTTTCTCTCTGAGCGTGCAGAGACAGTTTCAGAGCACTTTTTAGTGCTCTGAAACGCGAACGTGTGGAGAGCAAGTTGGGACACTTGGGGGCAGCCTGGAACGGATCTGGCCGTCCGCAAGAGCGAATGCTGCGTCCCAACGTGCCCTCCATGCATTCTAAAACCGCTCGTGCGAAAAGGCCTCAGGATGTTCCAAGAAAGAGACATAAGCATGTCATACCTGTTCCTTCTCCCTCCTGCTGCCCTTTCTAACCCCAGTGCACAGGTAAACTGATGCTGTGATCAGACACAGCAAAAAAAGAGACCTCTGATGTACCTCTGAAGCAGTTTAGAGAAGGCTTCAAGGTGGGATTGTCCACACACCAGTTTGCTTCTCCCCTCTCTCCTAAACATTCTGTGCTAGAAAAGGTGCATTATAGAAAAGCTGGTAACCTGAGGGCCACACGCTGTATCCCCGAGATACCTCTGAGACACCTTTGTTATGTCTGAACATAGCCCTAGAAGCATGCCCTCAGGTCTGAAGGTTTTGTTGTTTAATCCCAGGTCAATGAAAGCAGAAACATTGCTTATCCATGGTTTAATCGGTCTGAGAAACTTTGGCGCCTCTGGGCATAATTCAAGGGCATTCTGGACATGGGAAAAATCTTTTGTGATACTTCTTTGAAACTTTTATTATTATTATTTTCTTCTCTTCCAATTAATCTGATTATGGTTTGGGGCAGGGAGGCAGGGCTCTGCAGTGTCAAATGGCAGGAGATCGAAAACCTGATGCTGTGGCAGAAATCAGTAGCTTCTTTCCATTTGCAAAATGCTCTTTGTGATGAACTTCTGTCCAGAAGATGCTGTGTTTTATGGATGATATCACAGAGAGGATATTGCAGCCTGAGACGAGAGAATTGATTGTGAAGAACTCAGGAAGAAATAAATATGTGTTGATTTGAACAGGCAAAGATCTAAACGAATTTCTTTATCTCATCAAAAACATACATCTCAGAATGATGCAAATATATCTCATGATGGGAATATCATTAACCGTTCTCCGGCTTATTAAGAACAGGTCTAAAAAGAAAGAAAGAAAATAGCTTTTCACACTTAGTAAAAGGGTCGAGATCAGAATGGCCCAGTATACAGACAGATGCACAGTTGCTCTGGATGCATATCTACGGCTTTATTTATATATTTTATTTATTGATCTGAATTTCTGTCCAGCCCTATATCAAAATATCTCAGAGGGGGTGACAACATTAAAAGCCGAGTATAAAATGAACACACTAAAACCATAACAGTGCCTGAATGTGGGGAGGAAAAGCTGTTTCCTTTGTAGCTAAAGGCCAGAGCAAAGAGCTATATCTTCACAGCTCTCCTGAAGCCCCTCAGGGGGGAGACTATTCCATAATCTGGGAGCCACCACTGAAAAGGCCCTATCCCAGGCGCCCACCCATTTGCTACTGAGGGTGGTGGTACAACCAGGAGGACCTCCTCTGCAGATCTTAGGGCACAGTAGGGATGCGCATGAATATTTGAAAGTCAATATTCAAATATTCGAATATTTGAACTCGTCAAATGTTGACATTCAAATTTGAATCGGATTGAATAACATTTGAATTTAGACATTCAAATGGATTTCAGATGTTCCAAAACACTCATTCAAATGATTTGAATGTTCAAATATTATAGGTATTTGCGCTTATAATACGGGATGAAGACTGGATGCATACTGGATAAAACGGGATGCATACGAAATGCACACAGATACGTGTAACAGATACGAATGTTGTCAACATTCGTATCTTTAAATACAAATCTAACATTCGAACAAATACATTCGAATGTTACGGATTCGAATAGGATTTTTTGACATTCAGATTTTAAACATTCAAATTGAATTAAATGTTTCAACATTTGATTTGACTCAAATGCAAATGCAAAAAAAACCCACCCATTTGTGCACACCCCTAGGGCACAGGGAGATCATTATGGAAGAAAGCGTTCCTTTAGATATTTAGGGCCAAAGTAATTCAGGGCCTTATATATTCCTGCTGTCTAACTATAAAGACACAATTTGGGTGGCAGCCAGTAAAGCAGTATACAGAGAGATGCAGTGTGGTTGCATAAGCACTGGCGATGTTCATGAATATCCATAATATTTGATATTTGTACGAATTCAGACATTTGTATATGAATTAAATGTTATGACATTTGTACATTGACATTCGTATTCGTACAAATGTTTTGAAACATTCGTACAAATGCTTCAAAACATTCATGAACCTGGGGAGGTGGGAGAGCAGCTGTGCTAGTCACATCTGCAATGGATCCAGAGCACATTTGAGATGGACTGAGAGTGGATTCAGAGTGGATTCAGGGTGGATTTGATGCTTCCAGAGCGGATATGTTACGGGATATGTATCAGATGCGTATGTGTTTGTATCAGATATTCATACGAATTTGTATGTATACACTCGTATCGAATAGAATCCTACCGCATTCGGAGGGGACCTGTTTGAACGAATACACATTTTCTTACATTCAATTTAATAAGAACTGAACGCAGAAACAAAACAAAACCCATTTGTGCAAATCCTTAATAAGCACTGTTTTGTATTAGTGCAGCGATTCTCAACCTTCCTTGTGCCGCGACCCCTTCATGGAGTTCCTCATGTTGTGGAGACCCCCAACCACGGGGGTGGAGCAGCTGGGAGGTGGGAGGGAAGGGCGGCAGGAGACTCGTTGCGACCCCTCTGAAAGGGTAATGCGACCCCCAGAGGGGTCCCGACCCCCAGGTTGAGAACCACTGTATTAGTGGATGCACTTCTGAAACCATGGCTGAATTCACACTTAGGCCTCTGGTAAGCAATTAGGGTTTCATTCCGCATTTGCCACTGAAAAGCGGGTCTAAATAGATCCGCTTTTCGGTAATCCATCCTCCCGAAGATCCATCACTATTTGTGACGGATCGGAGGGACCCCCATGTGTCCGCATACGTGTGGGAAGGACGGATTCCAGAGGACACATTGGAGTGAGTGCTCTGTGGAAACACCAACACCCATTCCAATCTGTCATCCGGATTGAACGCCAGTGACGACGCCCCCAGAGCCGCGGGACTGGAGCATGGAGCTGCCAGCCACCGCATGTTTCCAGTGGTGACCGGTGTGCAGGGGACAGGCTTTGGAAGCAGGCAGTCCTGCTTCTGCCCTTCCCAAAATGGCGGCCGCAGGGAATCCGTCTCTTTTCCTGGCTGTGCGCAGAAGCGTCCTGCTTCTGCACACATCCCCAGGGGGAAGTGATGGATGTAAGACCTGATTTATCAGGTCTTACATTTAATCCGGATTTCCGCGGCAAAACCAGTTTAAAAAACGGACTTGCATGCCAAAATGCAGAAGCGCCCTCTCCAATGCAGAAGGTGTTCAAGGTAAGTGACTTTAATGTGTCTTTCAGTAGGTTAAACTGGTTTCCGCAGTCAATGAGGAAACACCCTAGGACAGCTCTAGCACAGAATATCTGTACCAGAGCTGTCCTAATCGCATACCAGAGGCCTAAGTGCAAATTCAGCCTGTAATGCAATTGGCCCACGTCCCTGTCAATCAAACACCGCATCCGGGTGGAGGAAGTGAGGGGTCTTCTCAGGCAAGGTGTAAATGCAACGCTTGTTCCAAAGCACTGCGAAGGCATAGGTTGATAATGTTTTTAGCCAGCCACCTTAGTGTGAAACATTAAGAACGTTTGTCTCTTGGAAATAATACGTCTTGCTTAGATCTTCCTGTTCTATATTCCCTTGGCATACTTTTTCTTTCTTATATTCATTCCACCACTGTGGCCAATAATTGTGAAAAACCCATCTACCCTGAGGCAACTGAGTGTGAGATCTATGGGTTCATGTTTTAAAATGCCTCATATGTGAGATCACTCAGTTGCAAGGCTAGAGATAACTGGGCTTATCCTGAGAAGGTATTTAAAAAATGTGGGTTGGTTGACGTACCTAATAGTGATGGCCAAGAACTAAATCTGCATCTTGGATATGTCTGATTATTTCCACGAGAGAGTTGCAAATGTTTGTTATCAGGCTCTGTTTGTTCGAAGGCAAAGCAGATCTTTTGAAAACTGCTGGTGGTAAAAGGTAACTAAAGGTTGGATTCTGGCTCTTTCTTTATCTTCCCACTGTTGCCAAAGGCAGGAATTACAGGGGGTTAGCTCCTAGTGAAACATGTCTTGCTGTTTTAGTGCATGACTATTTCATACTTGGTTCATTACCATTCATTACAGCGGAAAGCAAGAGGGCAGGGAGTCCATGCCCCTGGGAAATTTCTAACACAAGTTAGGCTGTAGGCACTTTGTTCAGTGCTTTAATATAAAAAAATAAAACTACTAAAGCAGCTCCCTATTTTTATTTTATTTTTAAAGTCCAAGCACAGCGCCAAAAACAAGGGCCTTTTCTGCACTCACCACACTTAATCTGGATTAATGAATTCAGATTAGCTAGCTTCGGATCAACCACAGCAGGAGGCATCTGCGGGCAGCATACAGAGAGATGCAGTGCAGAAGTATAAGCACTGTTTTGTTTTAGTGGATGAATACTACTGCCAGTTGCACTTCTGAAACCACTGGAAGGTTGTTAGTAGCACTTGCAGACTAACAGGAGAAGGGTTGGTGGCATGAGCTTTCATAGACATGTCTACTTCTTCAGATGAAGTAGACGTGCCCATCGGCCCCCCTAGCATCTGAAGAAGTAGACGTGCCCATTGGGCCCCCTAGCATCTGAAGAAGTAGACGTGCCCATCGGGCCCCCTAGCATCTGCAGAAGTAGACGTGCCCATCGGGCCCCCTAGCATCTGCAGAAGTAGACGTGCCCATCGGGCCCCCTAGCATCTGCAGAAGTAGACGTGCCCATCAGGCCCCCTAGCGTCTGCAGAAGTAGACGTGCCCATCGGGCCCCCTAGCGTCTGCAGAAGTAGATGTGCCCATCGGGCCCCCTAGCATCTGCAGAAGTAGACGTGCCCATTGGGCCCCCTAGCATCTGCAGAAGTAGACGTGCCCATCGGGCCCCCTAGCGTCTGAAGAAGTAGATGTGCCCATCGGGCCCCCTAGCATCTGCAGAAGTAGACGTGCCCATCGGGCCCCCTAGCATCTGCAGAAGTAGACGTGCCCATCGGGCCCTCTAGCATCTGCAGAAGTAGACGTGCCCATCGGGCCCCCTAGCATCTGCAGAAGTAGACGTGCCCATCGGGCCCCTAGCATCTGCAGAAGTAGACGTGCCCATCGGGCCCCCTAGCGTCTGAAGAAGTAGATGTGCCCATCGGGCCCCCTAGCGTCTGAGGAAGTAGACGTGCCCATCGGGTCCCCCAGCATCTGAGGAAGTAGACATGTCTACGAAAGCTCATGCCACCAACCCTTCTCCTGTTAGTCTCCAAGTGCTACTAACTACCTTGCTGGACTCTTCAAATTAGACTAACACAGCTATTTCTCTGATATCAAATTTGATATAATTTGATATAATTTTGAATGTTTTGAATATTCGTGCACATCTGTATTCCCTAATGTGAATGCTAGTATACATTCATCTCTAATGTACTCTTATCATCCAGTGACAGGAAGGCAAGTGCAGAAACACCCCTGGTCGTGACTCTGGTACTACAACATCCTACATATGATGCCCTGCAAAGTTTTAGCTTCATAGCAGGGTGAGGGTTAGCAAAGCCCAGGTGCCCACATTTGTCCTCATGTCTGTTGAGTGACAATTAGTTTTCATCGATCATGGATGCCAACATGGTGCCTTATTCCTACTAAGCTGTGAGTGTGGCCTAAAACATCTGAACATAACTGTTATTTCTTTTGGGGAGGCTAGTAGAACAAGACCATTTTGACTGCAATAATAGCAGAATTAAGCCAACACTGTTGCTGACCATTCTTTTCCATTTCAAATAAAAATCATCAGCCTTATGAATAACTGTAGTCAGCTGAATGTTAATACATGGATACCAGGTTAACATAATTCTAGCCCTTAATTTTCAACATGGAAATTAAGAGCATTGATGAGATGCAGCAAAATGCAATTTTATCAGATCCTAATTGTTCTGGTGTCACTCAAAAAATGCTAGCTGTACAAATGACCTTGCGAAGAATGTTTAGCTAGCTCGGAATGACCTTGGGTAATACTCCAGTTGGCAGAAAAAAGAGGCTTATTTGTCTCATGAAGCCAGATGAAATGTGGCAGGGAAGGCGCTAATGATAATGATTCCAAGGTAACTTCTTCACATTGGCTTAAATAAAGGGCAATATCAAGTATGAGGCTCTAGGTGCCCCTTTATCATCATGATGATCAAAAAAGGCCTGCCACACCTTCTTTTTCATGAGCCAGTTTGGTCCAGTGATTAGGGAGCCGGACTCTTAGCTGGGAATACCAGGGGAGGGTGGAATCGAACCCGGTATTCCCAGATAAGAGTCCGACTCCTCAAACACTAGACTGGCAGGAGACTGGAAAATCTATTCACTTGCCAACTCCAGCTGCCATGCCATCTGGACAGCAAGCAATTACTCCAGAAAAGGTTTATTCTGTAGTATTGTTTAATAGTGAGATTTTCAGTCACTGTCTGGAGGTGTCCTCAGACAAAATTGGAACAGTGTCCACCTCCAAAATCCAGCTGAAAAACCTGCTATTTATCTGTTCAGCCGCTCCTTCTGTAACTTCTTGACACTTCTGATATTAAACGTCTAGTTTTTTCTTACATCCTGTCATGTATCCTGCTTCCAATTTATATTCAGGTCACTCACCCGACCTGTAATATAATCCTTCTGTGCATTTCTAATAAAATACATAATTTATTTCTAATAAAATATTATAAATCTTGGTAACTGTCCCCTTCTGGCGTAGTTCTTCTTCATCTAATAGATCCTCTAAATTGGTCCACTACACTTTCTCAGCAATTCCACAAATATCCCCTGGCTCAAAAAACCTGAGTTCACTGGCTTTAGCAGTCACAATGCATGATATATTTAAGACAGCTGAAATTGACCAAAAACTTCAGCTACAGAATTATATGCTTTTACCCTGGACTTACCTAGAAAGATTGCAGCCTGGCTTTCGTTGCAAAAAAGGACCACTTCTGCACCTAGTAAAATGTTCTTTTGTGATTTACAAAAGCTTACCAAAGCTATCAGCAGATATCTTTCCTGTCATCTGCTACCTGACCCCTTCTGTGAAAGATGCCAGGGATGTTTTGCACATGAAATAGATCCTCTTCCATTGAGTTACTGTCTTTGGATAAAAGTGCAAAATGAGAGGACCAAAGAAACCACAACGTGCAAACCATGAAAGACCAGCTTTGAGAAATGTCTCACTTGACTCACGCCTGAGGTATACCATTAATATATTTGGGGCACTATGAGTTAATAACTGCACAAAGTGAACAGAACTAGACATTTTTAGAAGAAGACTTGAAGAGTTGGTTTTTATACCCTGCTTTTTTTCACCCTGAAGGGTACTCAAAGCAGCTGACAAGCCTTCTGCTCTTCTCCCCACAACAGATACCCTGAGCGGTAGGTGGGGTTGTGAGAGCTTTGAAAGAGAGCTGTGACTAGCCCAAGGTCACCCAGCTGGCTTCGTGGAGGAGTGTGGAATTCACTCGCAGATAGGAGTCTGACACTCTAACCAGAACGCCAATCTGGCTCACTTCTGAATCTCACTTCTGCCAAGTGTCTGCCAGCATCAAGTGCACCAGGAAGAGGCTAAACAGTGATGCTCCATTAGCCTTTGATCTCCCAAAGCAGGCCAAATTGTGATTTTCTTTGCTTGAGAGAGCCACCTGCAAACAACCACCCCCTATGAACATCATGCCAGCTTCCACAATTCATACACCAGATATGAGGCTCCCATTCATTAACCTTGGCTTTGGTTTCGCCATCCTAACTGCATCCCTGGGTTGTTTATAAGCCAACTATTCTTCTCCACCTTCCTTAGACAAGGTGGCTCTTCTGGTGAGAATTGTGGAAGGAAGGAAGAAGAATAGTTGGCTTTTCTACCCCGCTTTTCTCACCCATTTAAGGGGATTCAAAGCAGCTGACAAAGCTTTCTATTCTTCTCCCCACAACAGAACACCCTGTGAGATGGGTGGGGCTGTGAGAGCTCAGAAGAGAGCTGTGACTAGCCCAAGGCCACCCAGTTGGCTTCATGGGGGAGGGCAGAATCAAACCCGGTATTCCCAGATAAGAGTCTGGCTCCCTAACCACTAGACAAAACTGGCTCGAAGGAAGGAAGGAAGGAAGGAAGGAAGGAAGGAAGGAAGGAAGGAAGGAAGGAAGGAAGGAAGGAAGGAAGGAAGGAAGGAAGGAAGGAAGGAAGGAAGGAAGGAGCCACCAATGAGAATCTGCCCACCTTGCTCTTCTCTTTTCTTTTTGCAAGGCGGCTCTTTTGATGACAGTTCAGGGAATGAGGGGGTACTGCTTGGAGCTGATGGAGACTATTTCTCCTGGGCTCAATAAAGACAAGGGTTGACACCATGGACTTTTCTGCTCTTACCTTTTGTTAATCCAGATGAATGGATGTCACTAATCCAGATTACATGGAGGCCCACTGATCCAGATTGCTTGGGGGCATAAATGGTGTTGATCTGGCCCACACCTTCACATGGCTGCAAAACTCATGCAAGATTTGCAGCCCCACCCCCCGGGCAATGAAGGCTAAGAATGATGGGATAGTTTTGAGTAGTGTGCTGTCTGCATGCCTCCTGTGATCTGGAATGAGGTCCTTGGTCTCAGCATCAGCTCAGTGTGGTGGTGGTCTGCCATTGCACACGCCTGCACAGAGAGGGGCAGATCCTCCAGTAGGCCACACAACAGGTTGCATCGGACTGGAGGTCCAATAAGGTAAGTGGGTCATGGGCAGCTGGAGGGTGGTGCGCACCCCTGGGTGGGGTCAGGCACCAGGGAGGTCCCTGCTGGCTGTTGTCAGCTCGATCAGGGTGGTGGCAGACAGGAGAACACTGGGGCAGCCCTGGCCTGAGGCATTTCCGCACTGAATCGCGTTCGAAACCGAACGCGTTCAGGCGGAAAGCTTAAGCCAGCTTCGGGCGCTTTCCCCGTTCACACACAGACGCTCCGGAACGCGTGTAAACGCGTTCCGGAGCGTCTGGGTGCGAATGGTCAAAGCGCCCGAAGCTGGCTTAGCCGGCAAACGCCGGCCAGGGGCGCGCCGGCGGCCGCGGAGGCAGATCGACAATCAGCTGTTTGAAAAACAGCTGATTGTCAAAGCCGCGCGGCGTCGGAGGCGAGCCGGCAGGCGATCGGGAGACAGAAGCGGCGCGAACGCTTCTTCTCCCGAACGCCTGCGTGCGGCTCGTCCGCGTTGGAACGCGTGTAGAGCACTTCGAAGTGCTCTACATTTCGAACGCGGAAAAGCCAGCTGCGGACACGTCGGGACGCAAGGCGCGCGCGGCCAATGCGGATGACGTGTCCACAGCTGGCTTTTTCGCGTTCGAATCAGCCCCGTGCGAAAACGTCTCTGGTCTCAACCAACCCCCCCCCCCCAAGGTGCTGCCAGCTAGTGGGCCGGACATCTCTGGGACATCTGGGGATGGTTTGGTCCAGGTGTGAAGCACTATTTCATGCTCCAATACCATGGACAAAAGTAGGGCAGCCCTGGGGCAGGACGGGACAGTTTCAGAGGGAATAGAGTGAATGCTCTATCCCAGGGCTGTTCCTATACCTGCCCAAGTGTGAACAGGCCTCTGATTAAATGAGTCTACAACAGAACCAAATTAAGGGCCTCATTTATCTGGAACTGGATCTGTCCTGCCCAAATGGAGCTGGACCAGTGGGGAAAGACATCCTTGGTCCAGTAACATGTGGATCAGGAGCCCCATGATCTGAATTAAGGGGTTCCTTACTCCAGATAACCAGTGAGTGCAGAAAGGCCCCACTCTTGAGAATTAAAAAGAAGGTGAACAGTGAGGAAGAAAGTAATGACAAACCCAGAGACGTTCTTGAATGCTGAAGACATTTCACTGACAAGACGAATCGGAATCATTAGGCAATGCTATTTCCACCGTGGCTATTTATGACCACAAATTCTGGATGCTGAGAAGATATTCAGCTGGTAGTATCTGAAGATAATTACTAAATGTACCATGGGCTGCTAGGAGACGCAATCCTTTAGTCCTGGACCAAATTAAAACTAGAGTTCCTTTGTGGCGAAAGTCAGCAAATTTGAAACTCATACGTTGGGCATGTGGTACTCAACAAGGAAGGGACAGAAAAACTTTAAGGTTGGCAAGATAGAAACAGGAGGATGGGGGTTGCTGCTTTTCTCACCCATTTAAGGGGACTCAAAGCAGCTGACAAAGCTTTCTATTCTCCCCACAAAAAAACACCCTGTGGGGTAGGTGGGGCTGTGAGAGCTCAGAAAGAGACCTGTGACTAGTCCAAGGTCACCCAGCTGGCTTTGTGGAGGAGTGCAGAATCAAATCTAGTATTCCCAAATAAGTTTTCAGCTCCCTAACCGAACCGGCTCACTTGATTATGGACAAGATAGATGGAGAGGAAACCAAAGAGACTACTGGACTGCTTTTATAAGAGTTGCAAGACCCCACAAAGGATAGTTTAAGATGTCAAGTATTTGTCCACCCAGTCATCAGATGGTGAACCTTTTTACATGGTAGCACTCAAGTGCAAATGTGCAAGCAAACTGACATTTTCCTTGTCAATGCTCAAATGGAAACTGGCAAAGAAAAGAGCAAGTTCATTCCCCAGCTGCCTAACCCAGTGAACTCTGATGCCCAAGCTGAAATATTCCTTCCAACACAAGACAGCCAGCCAGCCAATCCAAGAGAAGTTTAAAATGGTAAAGTATTCAGGAATGGTGGACCATAGTTTTATGGGTGGGCAGTTGCAGGCAAGAGCTGGGAAACGTGACCATGAAAACATGTTATCACCCTACACACAGCTCTTGCATTGGAACACTGAGGAACATCATGGGTGTCCATGGCTATTTTTCACCCAGTTCATGCCTGCATCCATGCAAACTGGAAAGTCACTGGCTGCCACTATTATCAGGCTCCAGGGCAACTTCGTGCAATGTGAAACCCAAATGCAGGAAAGGAAAGGACTAGGATACTAGAACTTGTGAAGAACATTGTGAAATATACTGTATGTAAGCGTTGCTATAAGTCCCTTTTCTGCTCTCTCCTTTTTAAAGAGAAGATGACTTCCAGGTGACAGCAACAGGGAATTTGGAAAAATGGTTCAGTGCTTCAAGGGATGGGCAATGCACGTGAGAACATAAGGGGAGCCCTGCTGGACTGGGACGTAGCCCATCTAATCCAGCATTCTGTCCCATACAGTGGCCCACCAATAGTTTATGGGCATCTCAAGCAGAAGGCAAAGGCAAAACCTTCACCAGAGACCAGAGGCCTTTTTGCACGAGGACTTTTCGAATGTGTGTAGAACACGTTGGGATGGAGCATTCGCTCCTCTGGGCCGGTGGCTCCATTCCAGGCTGCCCCATCCCATCCCAATGTGTTTGAGTTTCAGAGCACAAAAAAGTGCTCTGAAACTGTCCTGGGGTGTTCGGCCCATCCTGGCACATTCCCAGCTGTACCAGAGGGAAAGCATTCATACGCTCTCCCTCCATGACAGCTGGGCCCCTCCCCTGGGCTGCCCCATAGGCTCCCTTGAAGCCAGGGATGGGCAGCCCAGGCCCCTCCCTTCCATGGGCTCCCACTTGCTCCAGGGGCCCAGATCAGGTTCCTAGGGCCAGCAGGACCGCCCCATCCTCCCATCCCAGGGGTGCACACACATGAATGGATTTACCTGTTTGGCACTGGGCAGTAACTAGGGCGAGGAGGCTGGCTGTGCTTTATGCCTGTGCACCACATGTTGTCTGTTTGGCCAGGGACCTGCCTGGCTTCAATTGCCCATCAGCGCAAGCACGGGTCCCTGGCCAATCAATGAATGTGCTGAGCACAGGCACAAAGCACAGCTAGCCTCCTTGTCCTAGTTACTGCCCAGCGCCAAACAGGTAAGACCCATTCATGCACATGCACCGCTGGGGTGGGGTGTGAGGTGTGGGTCCCGCTGGCCCTTGCCGAGCCCGAACTGGGCCCCTGGAGCAAGCAGGAGCCCAGGGAAGGCACCCAACAGGCCTCCCGCCCTGGGTCTTGCCTGATCCAAGGACAGGAGGCTGGGGGAGGAGTGTCCCGCCCACATCCCAGCCTTTCTAGGCTAGGGAGGGAGGCAGGAATGTGTGTAGACGCATTCCTGCCTCACTCAGTGTGAATACTCCCACGTGTCTTAGCCTTTTTCACTACAGCCATTCCAGCTGTAGCGCGAAGAGGCCTCTTTTCTCACTTGGGCCGGTAGAGATTAATTATGGAACTCCTGGGAAAGGGCATCTGCCCTTGGAGGAGGCTGCTACAGCCTCCAAGCACCCCCTACTTGCCCAGAATTTCCCTAATTATTCACTAGATGTGGAGCACAGAGTAATCCATTCATGCCGGAACAGGTGTTCCAGGGTTGTCTGAGGTGCTGCACAGGTGCACTGGCACCTGGAATGACCATTGATGCAACTTCATGTGTGCAGAACATCATCATAGTGGCAACATTCTCACATGTGCTGTTCCAGAAGGCACCACAAACAAAATGGCGGTGATCTGAAGAGGACTAGCCCTGGGATCGGTAACAGGTGAGTGACCAATCACGCAGGGTTTAGGCTGTAAGTGACAGTCATCTTTGGGTGATTACACTCGTTTCCCATCCAGTGGACAGGAAGTGCAAAATTTGCTTTCAACTTCCTGCAAATGGACTTTGGAGGCATCCTGCCTATATCTCTCACTTGGAGGAAGTACCTAGACATCAGTTCTAGTAGCCATTGCTACACCTGTCATCCATGTATTTGTCCAACCCTTTCTTAAAGCTGTCTAAGCTGGTTGCTGTTACCACCTCTTGTGGCAGCAAATTTCAGGTACGACAGCAATGCTACCTTTCAAGGTGACTTTCTTTTTCCTATCTGATATTACAAAGCCTACTATTAAGGTTCTCATGCTCAGCCCGAATCTATGTGCTTTCTGATACTTGCCATTACCAGACTTGGGGCTTAAACTACATGCTGCACACAGCTTTAGCTGCGGAAGGCAATTTAGTTTGGTTTTATTTACTACCTATTAAAATTAACAATGCCTTACTAATAAGATAGTTGTAAAAAGCCCACTACGTAAAGCAGTTAGTTTGTAGGTTATGCAATTAATCTTGTTAGTTCTGCTATTTAATTTTTATAACAACAGATACACCTCACAAATTGTTTTGCACATCCATGCCACAATGCATAAAAACTAGAGATGGAAAATGGATGAAAGCCAAGATCTCATATTCCCCTCATATTACTGAGTCCATTCAGGATGTCTCTTTGAGATAAGAACATAAAAGGAGTCCTGCTGGATCAGGCCACAAACCATCTAGTCCAGCATCTCCTCTTGTACCAACTCATTCTGGGAATCTCAAGCAAAAAACAAAGGCAAACCCAGCTCTTGACTAGGCATGTGCACAAATATTCAGAAGGAGAAGAAGGAGAAGAAGAAGAGTTGGCTTTTCTATCCTGCTTTCCTCACCCATTTAAGGGGACTCAAAGTGGCTGACAAACCTTCTATTCTTCTCCCCACAACAGACACCCTGTGAGGTAGGTGGGGCTGTGAGAGCTCAGAAGAGAGCTTTGACTAGCCCAAGGTCACCCAGCTGGCTTCATGGGGGAGGGTGGAATCGAACCCGGTATTCCCAGATAAGAGTCCAGCTCCCTAACCACTAGACCAAACTGGCTCATAACATTCATTATTCATATGAATTTGGACAAGTTATTATGATATTCATATACTAACATTTGTATGAATATGAATGTTTCTGGACATTCATACGAATAGTTTGGACATTCGTTAGATTGGGGATGGTGGGAAAAAGGAGTGCCAGTCACATCCACAACGGATCCAGATTGCATTCGACATGGATCGAGAGCGGATTAAAAGTGGATTCGGGTCGGATTTGACACTTTCAGAGCACGGATTTGTTATGGGATACGTATCAGATACATATCTGTTTGTATCAGATACGTATTCATTCATATCAGATACATGTCAAATGTTTGTACGAATTTGTGCAAACACATTTGTATTGAATAGAATCCTACCACCTTCAAAGGGAATCTATTTGAACGAATACGGGTTTTCTAACATTCGATTCATTAAGAACCGAATTTCAAAAAACCCCATTCATGCACACCCCTACTAGGGACACTTCATCCGCTCTGTGTCCTGTTTATTCAGTCGGAGTACATCTTGAGAGACATTCCCAAGCAAAGCAATATATTTGCCCAGGTGGTAAACATCAGAAGAGTGAGTTTTTCTGCAACATAAATAATACAGTTTCATTATAGTTTCCTTCGAGTAAAATATCCCCATCCAGTGCTAAGGGATTTTATTGGCACAACAGAAAGAAACTAAGAACGTTGTTTGCACATGATGTAACCACTCGCCTGCCTGAAACTCTGGGAAAGGACATAAAAGACCAAAGGAAATGCGAGGACAGAAAAAACACAATAGCTGTGGGGATTCCAAATTCACAGACATACTGAATAAGAAATGATACTTGTTTTGTATGTACAAAAGGAATAAACAGATCAGGCAAAATATATATATAATAATGTAAATATGGGTGTTTTTCCACTGTCAGAAAGTACCCATTTTTGCACCCATTAAGGACCCATTTGGGTGTGAGTCGGATGACCCCATTTCCACCACGGCACCATTTCAGACACATTTGTTTCCACCGCTGCTGGGGAAATCCGGATCATATGGGTACATCTCAGCCTTTAATCCAGATTTTCTGTAGGCCCCATTAATGGGGTCTATAATGGGGTCTTCAGCCAAAAAATCCAGATTAAAGGGAGCCTGTTTCCACATTAGTTTGGCAATGGGGTCTAGAGGAGGCTAGGGGGAGGGGCACCCTTGGGTGGGAGCCCCAAAACCTAAGCTTCGAAGTCATTTCGGAATCATTTCGAAGTCATTTTGAAGTCACTTCGAAGTCTGTGCAAAATAGCTCCGGAGCGTCTTTGAAGTCTGTGCTGATCTTCGGAGTAAACTTCAGTCACTTCAAAGTCACTTCGAAGTCACTCCAAAGTCGCTTCAAAGTTTACTTCAAAGATGCTCCAGAGCTATTTTGCACAGACTTCGAAGTGACTTCGAAGTGACTTCAAAATGACTTTAGAGCTGCTTCGGAGATTGCACCCCCTGTCCCCCCAAACACCTCAAGGGTAGATCCGGATTCCCAAATGGGTGCTCCGGGGTTTCCACGGGAGGGAGGCTAGCACCCAATGCTATTGGGTGTAGATCACCCATGGAAACACATTGGGTACTTCCTTTAATCCAGATCTACTAGATCCAGATTAAGGGAAGTATCCATTCCCTAGATCTGGATCTTCTTAGATCCGGATTAAAGGAGCGCGGTGGAAAAACACCCTATGATTGTTTCTGTAGCCATATATACATCATTCAGTGGTCCTGTTTGCACTGAGTGACCCAGCATGTTCTGGAATGGAGCATCTTCACACTGTGGGGCTGGAGCAGTCCAGAGCATGTGCAGTGAAAACTGCTCCATGACACCCAAGACAAAGCATTAGCATTGCTTCCTAGTCCAAACCCTGCATGGGAGGAGCATCATAGCCATGCAGTCATGTGTGCACGAATGCAATTTTCGACATTCAGTTTATAACAAATTGAATATTCAAAAATCCGAATTTGTACGAACAAAGAAAAATGAATGTCTGGACATTCGGACCGATATGAATTCATTCATATCTATTCGTTCGAATATCCGATACATATCCAATGACATGAATCTCATACGCGTCTGTAAGCATCTGTATGGAACACGTATGCATCCCGTTTTCATCCCGTATGTATTCATACGGATGTGTACAGATACATACAAGATGTGTATGGATATGTACGTGATGTGTACATATCTGTACACATATGAATGTCTGAATCATTCGTATAAATAACTTAAAATATTCATATTCGTACAAATACTAAATGACTTGATTCGTCCGAATGTGTCCGAATAATGAATATTTTGAATATTCATGCACATGCCTGGTCATGTGTCTGTCACAATCATCATAGCAAAAGCCTCCACTTCAATGACCTTCAGGTAAGTTTGGGACAGTGCTGGAGCTCACACTGCAAATGGTAGGCACCGTCCCCGGACTTAACTTTTGTGGGACACTGTCCAACGGAGGTTGTTACAGCCGGGCTGTGGCCATCAATCTAAGATGAAGGAAGCCATGAACCATTGAACAAGTCAATAGCCAGGTGTGACGAATGGTGTATTGTAGGCCCTTTCTGCACTTATTGTTGAAAATCTGAATTTAATAGATTCAGATTGTCAGGATCCGGCCCTGCGTTAATCCGGTTCACATAGTTCTGGATCAAAATGGAGATCCCGTAAGTCTGCATGGAGCATACAGCACCGTATAGCAATGGTGCTAAACAAGGGTGCTGTACGGTTCCCATAGCACACATTCCTAGGCACAGAACAGGCCCGTTCCGGAAATCCTGCCTGCAGTGCTGCACAATTGGCCAGCTGAACTGTCACTCAAAGGTCTTGTCAGGTTACAGTGAGGGGGGCAGAAAGACAGTGGCATAGTTGCCTACATAGGGTTTACATATGGCTAAGGAGTTGTGGGTGGCTACGTAAACTTCTATGTAGGATGAGTGGGGCTTCATAGGGGGTATGTAGAGAGGCAGCACTGGCACTGCCCCCTGCACATGGTGGCTTCTGGGCCTGCCCCTGGACCACATGGATCCAGTCTACTATGTGGATGCTCGCTGGGTAATGTGGTCTTCAGAGAGGAGGAACAGATTGCAGACCCCTTTTTTGAGATCAACAGCTAATCTGGATTAGGGCTCCCAAAGACCCAATTAGATCTGGATCTGTATGGTGCCCATGCAGACGGCGTGGCCTTAATTGGTCTTAATGGGGCCTGCCCTGCAGTACAGAAGGTACGTAGCATATGTGTACCTAATGCGTATCTATCAGGTGTTTAAAGGAGTCTACAGAGCCTATGCGGAAACACCCATAGGACCTTTTTCCACTAGGGCTTAGAACCTTTCTAAGACCCCATTAGGAACCTGATTGGTACCAATAGGGAAGGCCCTGTCCCCATCTGGACCCCAGTGAAGGCCCCGTCTGCAAGGCCCTGTCCTCAGATGTAATAGGTCCTTCAGGCCCTTAAATCTGGATTTCATGTGGACCTGATTAAAGGTGTCCACAGTGGGGTCTTCAGGCATCTTCAAGATCAGGAGCTCTAGGAGGACCCCATCTCAAAGATATGGATCTTGAAGATCCGGATCTTTGCCTGTGTGTGAAAAAGGGGGGTTAGTGTGGATGTTCTGCTGGACCTCTACTTAAGAGATCAAGAATCAAATCCCCCTGGAAGTGACCCTGGGTGGTTGTGATAAAATGGGGGTGATCATATTTCTCACTGGAGCTCTTTGGAAAATAGGTGGGATAAGCTATTGTTATTTACAGTTTTAATAACTGTGAGATTCATGTTATTAAATTTTATATTGATTGTTACTATAGAACTCTATAGGGGTTTGGGACCCGCAAACTGCATAATCCATGCACCCAGATGTTATTACAGAAGACTGACATTTCCTTTCTTTTGGGAGTCAGGGAGTGGTGTTGATACTGCCTGTTTATGTCTTACTCGTGATCTGCAAGTTTTTCAGTTAACAGGGTTTTCCTGGAAGGGAACCTGCATGAATAATAAGGGGTGACTGTAAATGCAAAATTAAAGAAACTTTCCAGTAAATGCATATTTCAGTGGGGTATATATGTCCAACTAGAGCAAGAGGAGAAAGCCCTGTCCTAAAAATATAACCAAAGAGTAGAAAATACAGAAGAACAATTTTGGAGGAGGAGGAGGAGGAGGAGGAGAAGAAGAAGAGTTGGCTTTTCTACCCAGCTTTTCTCATCCATTTAAGGGGACTCAAAGCAGCTGAGAAAGCTTTTCTATTCTTCTCCCCACAACAGACACCCTGTGAGGTGGGTGAGGCTGTGAGAGCTTAGAAGAGATCTGTGACAAGCCCAAGATCACCCAGCTGGCTTCATGGGGAAGGGTGGAATCTAACCTGGTATTCCCAAATAAGAGTCTGGCTCCCTAACCACTAGACCAAAGTGGCTCACTAGACCAACAGTCTTCTCCATACAGGCGCCCTTTCTGCACTGGCCCTTCTTCTGGATTATAGCCCAGAAAAGAAGCCTGCTGTCTACATGCTGATGGGAAAGGAGTTGGCTGGGAAAGGAGCGTGATTAACCAACATTGATTAGCGTCCACACTTGGAGCGCTATTGGACTTTGGCTGTTACATCCCGCCGGGATTGAATACTTACTTGATTCGGTTGCAGGGCTGGCCCTGATCAAATACTTACCTGACTCGATTGTGCCGCCATGACAACACTGATGCTCTGCACACGCACAGTCAGGTCTATGGCATCCAATGTTCCAGCACGCTTGTGCAGCACCTCAGACGACCCTGGAGAACTGGAAGAGGTACAAATGGTCACACGGCTGGACACTCTAGGTAAGCTTTTAGTTAGGTGCTCCACACCTAATCAACAACCAGTGAACTTCTGAGAAGGCAGGGCATTCCTGGAGGCTATAGCAGCCTCCTCCAAGTGCAGATCCTCTTCACCAGATGTTCATTAATCATGCACTACTGGCTTTAGTGGAAATAGAAGAAGAAGAAGAAGAGTTGGCTTTTCTACCCCACTTTTCTCACCCATTTAAGGGTTCTCAAAGTGGCTGACAAAGCTTCCATTCTTCTCTCCAGAACAGAACACCCTGTGAGCTAGGTGGGGCTGTGAGAGCTCAGAAGAGAGCTGTGACTAGCCCAAGGTCACCCAGCCGGCTTCATGGGGGAGGGCAGAATTGAACCTGGTATTCCCAGATAAGAGTCCGACTCCCTAAGACCTTAGGAGTTCACTGGCTGCTCTGAGTAAAGCTGTGGAAAAGCTAGAGAAGGTCAGGGTAGCTTGAAGGAGCTCCCAGATGGTCCAGGATGCCAGGGGTGGCACAGAATGTGGATGGGCCTTCTCCAGAGCATCCAGAACCACCTGCTTAGTGCAAACAGGACATACAGATGTTGCCTTAGCAAAGATCAAAGAAGGAATCAGCAATGGTGCTAGCGTTAGCATTAGCTTCCTACTCCCAAAAGACAGATCTCTGATAGAATCTGAATTTCTAGTATAGAATAATTTCCAAGTACAATCATATATGTAAATTGCCTGTATGCATTTCTTAGAAAAACAATCTTAGGGGAAAAAGACACAATTATATTTCCAGCTGATTTTATCCTATATTGCCTGCAAGTTCTGTATCTCTGTTAAAGTGAGGATTTATTAAATCTAAATTAAATGCTTTTTGAATGTGTTTGCACTCCAGCGATTCCCGCTGCTCAGGGCCGCATTGAAAGTGTGCTCAAAAGTAGTGTTGTAGGGAAAGGGTTCCCCCACACACACACACAGAAAGAGGCGACATTAAATCCCTATTGCTGATCACTCCAGGTGTTTTGGCATTTAATTGTTCGGAGAAGTTTGAACCGTAGACTTAAAACGACTCAATAAAATCAAAGGATTTGGAAACATCCATTTTCAGTAAGCAGTTGCGTGGTCACTCAGATCAAATAGTCAATAAAACCCCAATCTTGGAGTCAGAATTACACCTTCAAGTGGTAGCCAGTCTGGTCTAGTGGTTAAGGAGCTGGAGTCTTATATGGGAATATGGGCTTCGATTCCACCCTCCCCCATGAAGTCAGATGGGTAATCTTGGGCTAGTCACAGCTCTCTTCTGAGCTCTCACAGCCCCACCCACTTCACAGGGTGTTCTGTTGTGAGGAGAAGAACAGAAGGTTTGTCAGCTGCCTTGAGTCCCCTTAAATGGGTGAGAAAAGCGGGGTAGAAAAGCCAACTCTTCTTCTTCTAGGAGGAACTGCTTCGGACATCAGAGAGCAGTTTCTGTGCTGATTGAACTGAAGATCCTGGATCAATGACTTCCTTTGAAAACTTTTAAGTATATTTTTAGACATATCTATTTCTGACACTATAGAACTTTATAGATATGAGTTCCAGGAAACAGCCATTGTCTGTAAATCAAAAGAATTAGTATTTGAAAGTTCCTTTTGGCTTTGGCACTAGGTGTGATCAGAAGTCAGGTGAAACAGAGTTCTATCTCAGCCCTTTGTCCACCATATTTTATTTCAGATTATATCCTGGAATATGGATCGTCCACCTCATGTTAGTGCAGACTGCAGCAGGTTCTGGGCATGGCCTGACATAGTCCACACCAGCATTTGGATAGCAGGTCCCTACTCCACAATACTATGCAGAATAAAGTCCAGTGCCGAAAGGGACCTCTTCTCTGTATCTGAAACAGAAGAGTTGGATGGATAGAGCAGTGCTTGCAAGCTGTGGCACTCTGGGTGAAGGCCAGTGGGCTGAAATCTTTGAATCCTGGAAATGGTGGCATTGCTCAAGTGGAAGAATTGGTTGCATCCATAGAGCTGGATGGGGTTATGTTCTTCCTATAGGGCAACATGTGACTTTGATGGCCTCCTAAATTCTATTGTGTTCACAGAATTATAGAATTATAGAGTTGGAAGTGACCTCCAGGGTCATCGAGTCCAACCCCTTGTTCAGTGTAGGATTTCCTAAACCATCCCAGACAGATGTAGGTCCAGCCTCTGCTTGAAAACCTCCAGTGAAGGAGAACTCACTACCTCCTGTGGCAACCTATTCCACTGACTGATCGCCCTCACTGTCAGGAAGGGATATCTTTTTATTTATTTATTTATTTATTTATTTGTTCAATTTCTATGCCGCTCCTCTCCGAAGACTCGGAGCGGCTTACAACAAGTCAACAATAGTAAAATAGTTAAAACAATGACAGTTAAAAACAAAACAATAACGCCAAAACACCCACCCTCATACCCATTCCCGAAACAGGGAGGTCTTAACAAGCTTTCTAAACTCTAGGAGGGTGGGGGCGTTTCTTATAACGTGCGGGAGCTCATTCCACCAGGTGGGGGCTGCCACCGAGAAGGCTCTCCCCCTCGGGGTCGCTCTTCCACACTGTTTTAATGTAGGAACTTTCAGGAGCCCCAGTCTATGGGTCCTGACCGGTCGGAGGGACTCATGAGGCAGGAGACGGTCTCTCAGATATACTGGTCCTAAGCCATGTAGGGCTTTATAGGTTATAACCAGCACCTTAAATCGGATCCGGAGACCAATAGGCAGCCAGTGCAGCTCGCGGAGTGTTGGTGTGATGTGAGACCGTCTAGGAAGTCCCACAATTGCTCTCGCGGCTGCATTCTGGACCACTTGTAGTCTCCAAACATTCTTTAAGGGCTGCCCCATGTAGAGAGCGTTGCAGTAATCTAACCTCGAGGTAATAAGAGCATGAGCGACTGTACGTAGGGCCTCACGATCCAAATAAGGACGCAACTGGTGCACCAGGCGAACCTGGGCAAACGCCCCCCTTGAAACCGCAGCTATATGATGGTCTAAACTAAGCTGCGGGTCAAGGAGGACTCCCAAGTTGCGAACCTTCTCTGAGGGGGTAATATGTTCACCCCCCAGGTAAATGGATGGACAGTTTGAAATGTCCCTGGGAGGCAATACCCACAGCCACTCCGTCTTGTCGGGATTTAGTTTGAGTCTGTTCTCACCCATCCAGGCCCTGACAGCCTCCAGACACTGGCACATCACTTTCGCTGCTTCGTTGACTTGGCATGGAGTGGAAATGTACAGCTGAGTATCATCAGCGTACTGATGACATCCCACCCCATGTCGTCGGATGATCTCCCCTAGCGGTTTCATGTAAATGTTAAATAGTAAGGGGGAGAGCACCGACCCCTGGGGTACCCCACAAGGGAGCAACCTAGGGGTGGACCTCTCACCCCTCACTAACACCGATTGCGAGCGATTAGAGAGGTAGGAGGAGAACCACCGTAAAACAGTGCCTCCCACTCCCAAACCCTCCAACCGCCGCAGAAGGATACCATGATCGATGGTATCGAAAGCCGCCGAGAGGTCCAGGAGCACCAGAATAGTGGACTCACCTCTATCCCGGGCCCGCCAGAGATCATCCATCAACGCGATCAAAGCAGTTTCCGTGGAATGGCCAGATCTGAATCCTGACTGAAAGGGACCCAGATAATCGGCTTCCTCCAGAGCCCCTTGGAGTTGCAGTGCCACCACCTTCTCCACTACCTTCCCAACAAAAGGCAGGTTGGAGACTGGACGATAGTTGTTTATAACGGCTGGATCCAGGGAAGGCTTCTTGAGAAGGGGGCGCACAATTGCCTCCTTGTAGGGAGCCGGAAAGGACCCCTCTCCCAAAGAAGCATTCACAATAGCCTGGATCCAGCTCCGTGTAGTCTCCCTGCTAGCCGAAGCCAGCCAGGAGGGACACGGATCCAGCAAACATGTGGCGGAACTCACAGCTCCAATGGCCCTGTCTACTTCATCAGGTGTAACATGTTCAAAACTATCCCAGATAACATGCTCAAGACGTGTCCCTAGTACCTCGGTATCTATGCAACAGGAGTCTAGGCTCGCCCGGATCTTTGCGACCTTGTCCGCGAAAAAGTTGTTAAAGTCCTCGGCACTGCCCTGCAAGGGATCTGTCACACCCCCTGTACTTAGGAGAGTGCGCGTCACCCTAAACAGGGCCGCTGGGCGGTTTTCCGCGGACACGATTAAAGCGGAAAAGTACGCAGATTTTGCCGCTTTAATCGCTCTCAGGTACCTCTTAACATGCGAGGATAACCTGGTTCGCGCCGACTCGGACTTACTGCGTCTCCACTGCTTCTCTAGACGTCTACGCAGGCGCTTCATCCCTCTGAGCTCCTCTGTAAACCAAGGAGCCTTCCTCGGGCCAGCGCCTCGTAGAGGTCGCATAGGCGCAATCCGGTCCAGAGCCCTCTTAGCGGCCACATTCCAGGCCTCCGCTAGGGACTCTGCCGAATTGTGGATAAGGGAGTCCGGAATAACCCCAAGCGCCGCCTGAAAACCCACTGGATCCATCAGGCACCTGGGGCGGAACCATTTAATAGGCTCCGCCTCCCTGCGGGGGAGGATTGGCTTCCGAAAGTCAAGTCTCAGCAGATGATGGTCAGACCATGACAGAGGCAATACTTCTAAGCCCCTAACCTCTAGACCATCTCTCAACTGCTCCGAGAGAAATATCATGTCAGGGGTGTTTCCCCCCTCATGAGTCGGACCAAAAACTATTTGATTCAGGTCCATGGTTGTCATGGAGGCCATGAACTCCCGTGCCAGCCCAGAGGATTCCCCCAGAGTCGGCAGATTGAAATCCCCCAGGACAATTAACCTGGGGAACTCAACCGCCAACCCGGCTACCTCCTCGGCTAGCTCGGGCAGGGCAGTTGTCACGCAGCTAGGAGGCAGGTACGTGAGCAACAAGCCCACCTGAACGTTAAGGTCCAGCACCATGAGGAGGGACTCGCAACCCCTGATCTCGGTAACAGAGAGCCTGCGCAGACCAAGCGACCTTCGGGCTATAATTGCCACTCCTCCCCCCCTTCCCTGGGAACGCGGCTGATGCCATACCTCATACCCGGCTGGGCAGATCTCCTCCAGGGGAACCCCCCCCTCGGGGCCCAGCCAGGTTTCGGTAATACAAGCAAGGTCGGCCTCCTCGTCCGTGATCATATCATGGACGAGGAAAGTTTTATTTTTCACCGACCTTGCATTGACCAGTAACAGCCGGAAACCAGGGTCCGGGCTATCCTTATCACCAGGGTCTGGAGCTGAGCAGTTGGAAACTAGGGGGGCAGAACAAGGGACCGTTATTAAGCAGCGGTCCCTCATTCCCCGAGAGCGGCCTGACCCCCAGCTCCCGCCATACCTGCCTCTACCCATCACGACCGGAATATTATGACCCCCCATAGTCCCCTCATCAGCCCCCTCCAACTCCCTATAGTCCTGCCCCCCTGCCCAGGACCAACAACACAAACAAACATAAAGTGCAAAAAAGGCTGAAATTAACCAAGTTAAACTCATAGTCCCTTCCACCACACAAGGACAACCTCCCCCAACAAACACACCCACAAAACCAAGCGTTGCTATAAAAGAACCACCCTCACATACACAACCAGATATACAAAAAGAAACACACCCCACCCACCTACCTACACCTAAAACACCTACAAACACACACACACACGCCCACGCACAAATACACAAACACACACACACACAAACCCACCACAAAGTAACAGTACACGACCCACACCACGCTAAAACAATATTAAAGAGTTAACAATTAAAACATCAGTTCTAAAAACATAACAAAACAAAAGCCCTAACCCCCAAAACAAATACACCCCCATCAACAAAAAATTAATATAAAACAAAAACAAAGAACAAACAAAACAAAAAAAAAACAAAAAAAAAAAAAAAAACAAAAAACAAAAAAAAAAAAACCACCACCCTCACGCACACATACACACATGCACGCACATACACACACAGAGTTTAAAACAGTATTAAACAATGTAAAAAATGTAAAAACAATGCTTTGCTTCGTTTCATTCTTTTTTTTCACAAAAGGACACGCATATGCTCATGCACACTGTCCTCTCCTCTTCCTCTATTACTCATAAAAAGTTGCCAAGAGGGAGGGGTCCGGCCACAGCGTCCAGGTGTTATCCGCGTCTCCCCTCTTCCTCCGCTCCCTTGAAGGAGTTGCAGGGTGGGAGGGGTCCGGCCACAGCGTCCAGGTGTTATCCGCGTCTCCCCTCTTCCTCCGCTCCCTTGAAGGAGTTGCAGGGTGGGAGGGGTCCGGCCACAGCGCCCAGGTGTTATCCGCGTCTCCCCTCTTCCTCCGCTCCCTTGAAGGAGTTGCAGGGTGGGAGGGGTCCGGCCACAGCGCCCAGGTGTTATCCGCGTCTCCCCTCTTCCTCTGCTCCCTTGAAGGAGTTGCAGGGTGGGAGGGGTCCAGCCACAGCGCCCAGGTGTTATCCGCGTCTCCCCTCTTCCTCTGCTCCCTTGAAGGAGTTGCAGGGTGGGAGGGGTCCGGCCACAGCGCCCAGGTGTTATCCGCGTCTCCCCTCTTCCTCTGCTCCCTTGAAGGAGTTGCAGGGTGGGAGGGGTCCGGCCACAGCGCCCAGGTGTTATCTAAAGTTTCATACCTTTGTTTCTAGTCCTCCCATCTTGTGTAAACAAGAATAGAGCCAGTCCCTCTGCACTGTGACAGCCCTTCAGATACTTGAAGACCGCTATCATGTCTCCTCTCAGTCTTCTCTTCTGCAGGATAAACTTTCCTAGGGTGAGACTAGTGTTCCCAAGTGTGAGCGCTGGTCAACGTTGGGCGATTGTCCTCCTTTCCAGTAGGGATGTGCACAGATATTCAAAAATCTGAATATTCAATTCAAATTCGCTGAATGTCGACATTTGAACTCATATTGGATTTTCAAAAATCCAAATCTGCACATTCGAATGGATTTCGGATTTTTGAAAATCCGATACGGATTTTTGAATAATTTGAATGTATAGATTTGTATCTATCGTATATGAATCTGCGCAAAAATTATACGTATTATCATAATTAATGCGCTATGAAAATGGGTTGCATACAAAATTCGTATTTTGGATATGAATCTTACTGACATTCATATATCTGGATACAAATAGAATATACGAATGTACAGATCCGGATAATCCAGATCCAAATCTGATTTCCAGAAATCCGGATTTTTGAACCAAATTTTGGAACATTCAATTTGAATTGGATTCAAATGTGGAAAATACAGTTGTGAACAGCCCTACTTTCCAGTTCAGCAAAATTGGACTGGACATTGGAAAGGAAGTGCAAAATTGCCCAAGGTATTGTGTGAATAATCCTTCCACTGTTTGGCTAACGTTCTTTTCCTCATTACTTCTTTTGTTATATTTTAGGCTGTGTCCTTGGAATGGAACACAAATGGTGTCCATGTTTACGCGCCTGTTGATTGCTAATTCATTGGAGTACTGGGTTTCAAGGAATCCAAACAAGTGTTTCTGATTATTTTCCTGTTACTGTTTTTGTTGTGATTTTATTGTGCTTTAAACTGTGTACAAAATCAACCCAAGAGAATCCAAACAAACAAAATGAAGGTATTACATTATAAACTTCGAAAACCCTCAGTTGACAATTTTCTGTGTTTGCAATAACAAAAGAGCCCAAATCAACACAGAAGAGGATAAAAACATACTTAAATGTATCAAGCCTAATCAAATTATGCCATCAAAACCTTACATGGCGTATCTTAATTTCAGCAAATATTGTCAAACTGTTTCCCCAATCAGGGTTGCATTGATATAATCATTGTTGTAATTATAAATATGAATCATATAAAGTTTAGTAAGCAGGTCCAGTAGATTGTACATAGATTCTCTCTTATTTCTGCAGTGGAAAAAATAAATAAATGGAAGTCTGTTCCCATGAAATTCCTATCGACATTTAAGAATTTCAGCCAATATTAAGCCAATATTCATCAGACAGCTCTTACTCAATCCACATTATTTGGATAATCTGGATGAATCTGCCAATTCACTACCGAGCCCAATTCAAGGTGCTAATTCTGATTTACAAGGCCCTAAATGACTTGGGCCCCAAATATCTAAAGGAACGCCTTCTCCCATATCAACTTGGTGTCTTAAAATCTGGAGGGGAGGCCCTCCTGGTCGTCCCACCGCCTTCAGCAGCTAGGTGGGTGGGCACCCAGGAGAGGGCCTTCTCGGTAGTGGCCCCCAGGCTGTGGAATGGCCTCCCCCTGGAGGTGCGTCAGGCCCCTTCTCTGTTTATGTTCAGGAAGGCAGTGAAGACGCACCTCTTCACTCAGGCCTTTGGTTAAATGCTGCTTATGCTTCCCCCACTGCAAATCACTACTGTTTTAACTGTTTCTGCATCATTTTTATCATGTTGTATTTTTAAATGTTGTACTGGTCATTATTATTTTGATACAGTTTTGATATGTTCGATTTTAAAGGTTGTTAGCTGCCGGAGACCCTTGGGTACAGAGCGGGATATAAATATAAATTAAAGAAAGAACAAACATATTTTATTCTGGATTATCCACTCTTTGTTCCAGATTATTCAAATAATGTGGATTAAATACACCCTGTCTGGATGAAGCTTTTGTCAGAGGTAATCAAGTGTCATGTGATTTCCCCTCTGTAGCACAGCTGACTTATAGGGACAGACTGGGCCTCCATGGCTATATTCAGACATAAGAAAATGGTGTCCCAGCAAGGCAGTATGTGGCCCCTGAGTTGCCAAACCTTCTCCAATCCATCTTCTCTAGCACAGAAGGTTCATGAGAAGGTTAGGGGATGAATTGAATGTCTATAAATTTGAATTTAAGCATCTGAATGAATTTTGAATTTTCAGATCTATTCGCTTGTGTACAGGTATGTACACGATGCGTACTTGCGCATACAGATCTTTCCCGCATCTGTACACATTTGTATGGATCCGTACAGGATGAAAACAGGTTGCATACGGGATAAATATGGGATGCATACGGATGTGTACGGATGAATACAGGATGCGTAACAATGCGTATGGGCACATACGAATGTTGTCGACATTCCTAAGTGCAAATTCGAATGGAATTTGGGTGAATTCAAATTTTAAAGATTTGAATCAAATCAAATTTTTGGATATTGGATTTGAATTGAATCCCGAAAATTGCATTCGTGCCCACCCCTACTCAGGTTCTGTTCATGTAGAAGTCACACAGCCATTACCACAGGGATGCTTCACTCTTTCTCCCATATCGACCTGCCCGTGCGTTAAAATCTGGATGGGAGGCCCTCCTGATCGTCCCACCGACCCCAAAAACAAAAACAAGCATCTCTGAGGCGCCTCAAAGGAGGCTTCAAGGTGGGACTGTTCACACACTGGTCTGCCCTTACCTGCTTTCCTGAACATTCTGTGTTTTCAGGTGCTTCTGGATCCCATTAAAGCTTCACAACCGCTGTGCCACACCTGGGGCCTTTCTGTACTTGGCCTTATTCTGGAACATATCTCAGAACAAGGGCCTGCTGTCCACATGCTAGTGCAGACTATAACAGACCCCAGATGAGGCCTGCAATAGTCTGCATCAGCATGTAGACAAGAGACTCCTATCCTGAGGTATATTCTGGAATATGACCAAGTGCAGAAAGGGCCCTTGTCACGTGATTAGTCAGATTTATTTATTTATTTAAGAAATTTATATCTCGCCCTTCACCAAATTGTCCCAGGGCAGGTTACAATGAGGATAAAACATATCAAATATTAAAACATAATTAAAAGTATAACACCCACCCTCTCAGCCCCACCCTCCCTCCCTAACAGGACAGCACCCTGAGGAAGCTAGTTAAATGGCAAAGGCCTGGGTGAAAAAAATATGTCTTTACAAGGCAGTGAAAACTATACAATGCAGGTGCCTGGTGAACCTCAAGAAGGAAGTTGTTCTAGAGTCTTGGGGCCACCACAGAAAAAGCCCTCTTGCATGCCATTGTGCCTCATACCTCTGCAAGAGAAGGAGCTACAAGAAGACCCTGTCCTTGAGATCTCAGTGCATGGGCAGGTCTATATGGGAGAAGGCGCTCCTTTAGGGCTTTATATGTTAGTATCAACACCTTGAATTGGGCTTGGTAGTGAATAGACAACCAGTGCAGATCCTTTAAGACCGACATGATATGAGTCCGGCCAGAGATTCCCATCGACCGGGTTCAGCTTCTGAACCATTTTCAAGGTTAGCCCCCCGTAGAGCACATTTCAGTAGTCTAATCTGGAGGTTACCAGAGCATGGATCGCTGTGGTCAAGTTATTCTGATCCAGGTAAGGCCTTCAGCTGGTGGATTCAATGGAGACAGATGACGATCGATCATCTGTGGTTGCAGCACAGTAGCAGGGAAAGTACAGTACACATTCTGCATGATCCAGCACATCTCTGATTATAGTGGATCAATGAACATCAAATCAATGTATTACATGTTCAGTGTGGCTTAATCTGGCTCAGGTTTTCATCGATATGCTATATAATATTTTCAGGAATAAAGGTTCAAAAACCTCAGAACTTCAGCTGTCATATTTTTCAGCATAATGAAGTAAAGTGCTTTTTGCAGGCCAATTGCAAGGACAATATTAGAATTTTCCTGGAACTAGGGGGAATAGCTGTGCACCAGGTCAATGCACAGGGTGAGCAGAGCAATGGGAAATTGTATTTATTTATTTCAAATATTTATTACATTCTGCTTCCCCTTAAAATATAATCTCACGGTGGTACACACAGAATAAAAAACAGATGAAACCTAATTAAAATCCAGGATGGAGGAAACTAACAAACGTTCACTCTGGAAAGAGGCCTGAATAAAAGGTAAATATTCAACTGGCACTTAAAGACTAGAGGCCTTTTTTGCACTACAACCGAACAGCTGTAGTGAACGAAGGCTAATACACGTGGGGATAGATTCACCATTCACACCGGACTGGCCACTTTAGAACCCCACGTAGGTCCATGTCTGGGGGGGGGGTTTCCTGGGGGGGGGGTCCTGCGGGCTGTAGGGGAAGGGACCGGACAGGCCTGCCCAATGGAGGCAGCCAGAGGTTGGGCCTGCAGCTGTCAGGGAGGGAGCATGGGAATGTACTCCCTCCCTAACCGCTGTGGGATGGCCGGGGATGGCCGCAAATGATCAGGGTCGGATGTAGAGCATGATTTCGTGCTCTACACCTGGAACGCGTGTGGGCCCCCAGGGACGGGCTGGGGTGGTTCTGAACGGAACCACCTGCCCAGCAGAGTAAATGCTCCATCCCAGGGTGTCCTTGATGTGTTCTGTCCGCCCTTGTGCAATAGGTCTCAGGAGTATAGGCACCCTACAAATATCAAAGGGGATACTATTCCAGAAGGTGAGTGCCTTGCAGACGTGAGTTATCCTGAGCAGGCCTGTGTTGCAGAAATGCAATGAGTGCTTCCAAGATACAGCACTATTAGGGCCCTGTGTGGTTCTTATAAGGGTTTTTTTTTTGTTATTTTTTGTTTTGCCTCAGCATTTAGACAGCCCTTTAGATCATACCTGACACCTGAATCTACACAATATCAGGATTTATTTATTGAAAACATTCTGATACCACTTTCCATTAAAAAATGAATAGATCTTGCAGTGGACGGGAGACCACATGGAAACACTAGGTGTCCTAAGATGTATTTTTATGAATCTTATGGAGTTGTACCAGGACACCAGAGGCTGCTTTGCATTTTCTCTTTTCATCTGTTTTGTTTTGCAACTTGGAATTGGAATTTGATCAAATTATTTCAGATATTCAGGGTTCGTTTTTTCCCTCCTGAACTGTTAGTTATTTTTAAAAATTACCCTTAAAGTATCTCTGCATGTGATGTTTCTTAGGAAGAAGTCAAATAAATGCAAATATGCCTTGGGGGAAAATCATTTAAAGCTTTTTCTCAGCAGATGCCATGGGAGCTAAATGACTGGAAGGAAAACAATTGGAGGGCAAAGAAAGGGTAATGACAAATGAAAGAAAAGACTGGGGGGGTGGAGGAATATTTTTGGCATAGGAGATTTTTCTAAATCTAGCACCCAGCAATTATGCCAAAACCTGACCAAAGTTAGTGTCATCTCTGGGGTAAGAAGCCAAAATAATTTTTTCCTTACATATAAGAAGAGAACTTGACCAGTACAAATATAGACTATATTTTTAAATAACAACAACAACAATAATAAATTCACCGATACATCACTCAGTCCTAGGCCCTTGGGAAGGGCCTGACAAGTGATAACCATTACCAAAATCAGCATAAATATCTTTTTGCTGTGTGTTACTGTTGTTTTATTTAATACTAATGCTAATGCTAATATGAGAACAGAAGTTATTTCTTCTTGACCCAAAATTGAATTTTAGCAAAAATGCCAAAAAGAACTGAACTGTATTTTGTGTTTCAAATTATTTTCTCTCTTTTAAAACCAATGCTTTGATCCTGATTTGTTCATCTGTGAATGGCAGGCATATCAAGAAGAGCAGGGTGCACAGGACACATCATGAGTTTTACTCTAAGTGCCCTCCTGCCCTTGCGTGGTAGTACTGATTAAATGTTGCTACCAGAGATCTGCCTCATTTGTGCACTCAGCTACAAAGATCTGGAACGAGAAAATTCAGATCTTTGAGATGGAGTCCTCCCAGAGATCCAGATCTTCAAGATCTTCAAGATCTCGATCCCAGGGAGGACCCCAAATGCACTCATGGACTCACTAGCATTTGATTCGAATGGGTGCTAAGCAGGGTGCCATGCGGACATCACAGAATGACTCCTGAAACTGGATTGTGGACACCTTTAAATGGGTCCACGCAAAATCCAAATTTAAGGGTCCGAAGGACCCATTAAATCCGGATTTCCCCTGCCCTCATGGGGACAGGGCCCACATGATGGGGTCCTAAAGTGGTCCACAGTGAGGACAGGGTCTTCCTGATTGATACCAATCGGCTACCAATTGGGTTCCTAATGGGGTCTTAATTGTGAGCCAGTTTGGGGTAGTGGTTAGGGAGCCGGACTCTTATCTGGGAATACCGGGTTCAATTCCGCCCTTCCCCATAAAGCCAGCTGGGTGATCTTGGGCTAGTCACAGCTCTCTTCTGAGCCCTCACAGCTCTACCTATCTCACATCTGCATCCTCGGTGCCTCGTCTCAGAATCGGTGCGACACTGAACAGGTAAGGAGGGGATTCGCCGCGCTCCCCCTTGGGTGGTCTAGGGTGGGCTTTAGGGAGGCTCACCCTGGCTCCAGAAGTGGCGAGCCGCCGCTTCTGGGGCAAGGGTGAGCTGCGGCAGCGAGGTCCCCCGGCTCGCCATGCTTGGCTCCAGGGAGCCAATCATGGCGGGCCAGAGGAGGGCCCTCTGTAGACACACTTGCACCGTGTGAACGCATCCTAAATGGATGTGTTTTCACAGTGCAAGACCCTTTAAGCACACTTCAAATGTGGTGTTTAACATCCATTTAGCACACTTTAAGGACGGTTAGGTTCAGATAAACACCTACTGGAAGTGTGCTAAATAGACCCTGCAAATGCAAACGCGCCATGAAAAAACGGTGTTGCTGTGCGGAACACCGGAAGTGTGCCAAACAGTAACGCGTGTGCGGTCGCGTGTTTCCAAAAGTGTGCTTAATGGGTGTTAAAGGGCCTGTGCGGAAGCAGCCTAAGGGTCCAAGCAGAAACAGCCCTGGCTGAGTGGTGAAGGTGTTTGAAAACATTTTCAAGAGTAGTAACACCATCTGTTCTGGCCAAGGCATTAGTGCTTCCACACCTGTGCTAATCTCCACCAGCCTGGAGATGGCGGGTCCCTATTCCTGGATATAATCTAGAATCAGTGAGGAAACAGCCACAGATAATACAGTATATGCCTTGGTACAAAACACAGAAGCATAAAGAACTAGAAGAGAAAAAGAAAGAAGGAAATCATCTATATTACTTGTCTTAATTGCCATCAAAACTATTGCCTAGATGGTACTCCTTTTAGCAATAAAATCAAATGTTTCTATATATTTGTACGGAGCTTCATTACATCCGTGAACCTCGAGAGGTGGGAGAGTGCCTTCCCAGTCACATCTGCAATGGATCCAGAGCGGATTCAAAGTGGATTGAGAGCGGATTTGATGTGTTTGGAGCGGATACATAGGGGGTACGTAGGGGATTCGTAGGAGGTTCATAGGCAATTTGTAGCAGGGATTTGAACTGGATTCGTATTCAATGTTCGTATTGAAGTCTAATCCTACCACATTCGAAGGAGCTCTATGGTTAGGGATGTTCATGAATATTCAAAATATTCAGTATTCGTATCAATTCATACGAATTCAAACATTTGTATAAAAACTGAATGTTTGGACATTTGGATTTCCAAATTCAAACGAATATGAATATCTCAAGTTATTTGTACGGATAATTCTGACTTGTGTCTGTATGGCTATGTACACATCCCATATGCATCTGTATGCAACTGTACAGGATGAAAACAGGATGCATACAGTATGCTTATGGATACGTATGGATGTGTATGAGATGCGTATGGGTACATATGAGATGTGTAGTACCTGTACAGATACGGATGTTCTATTTATTCATATGAATACATGCAAATGTATTCATAGCGAATGAAATGTCTGGGCATTCATTTTTTCATTAATTGGATACATTCAGATTTTTTGAATATGTGATTTGTTACAAATTGAATTTGAAAATTGCATTTGAATTTCCTTTTTAAGGGGTTGATGCAGCATCCCTCCAAGGCTTTAGACAGATCATCCCTCCAGAATGGGTGAAGCCAGTCAGGAAGAGGGAAAAAATTAGCTTGCTCTAAAGTGAATCAAACAATCTTATTGAGCAATGAAACCAAGCCCAAATCAAGACATTCAATTAGGGAGAAACAGTTGCCAAAGCCGGCGGCCCCATCCTTTGCCTGCTTCTCCTTGCCAGGTGGGCATTGGGCTGGCGTGCTGACTCTGCTGCTTCCCTCCTCTGTTCTCTCCTTCAGCCAACAAAACTCCCTTCCAAGTCCGTCCCTTAGTCCTACATCTTCCTGCTGTGGCCTCCCTTGCTGGGGTCTGATTGAGGGGCACCCCGCCACCACCCAAGCCTGTCGGGCTAGAGCCTGTTGCTGCCTCCTCTGGGATGGCCCCGCTACCCGCCTACTTGCAGGACTGAGAGAAAGTCGCCCGCTTCCAACAGCTGTGTGGCATGGAGCCTCCCTCGAGCTGGAGGTCCAGCACTGGGGATGATCCCCTACTGCTGCTGGCCAACGAGAGCTGCCCCCCTCCACTCTAGCAGATGGCAAAGGCAAGGGGTGCCACCGCCTTCCAGGCCCCGCTAAGGTGGATGAGAAGGACGAGGCAGGGAGGTGCTCCAACGGCACAAAGAATGGGGTGATTGCCGGCAAAAGCTGTGGGGTGGGGGACTCCCCAAGAGACAAGTCATTCAATTGATGTGCAGGCCCTTATCCAAAACTGCTCACTCAACTTAAATACGGAGAACGATCCAGTACAGGTATAAAGTATTTAGATAAAATTGGAGCATTCAGGATTGTTCTCCAAATTTTTAACCATTGGGATATAAATCCTCAAAGAAGTACAATAAATTTCCAGAGAAGAAACAATAGGAGGTTGTCGTTCTGGATTTTTTTTGCAACCTCCCTGAATCAAATTCATTACAAGTGTATAGCAAATGATAACAAACTATCAAGACAATTTGTACAACTGCCTCATCTCTGAGTGTCTGACCCCTGAAGAACTTGTCAGAGATATAACACAGCCTTAAACATTTATTGTATTATGAATTATCAATGCTTCTTGAGCAGTATTCCCCTAGAACTATTTGGAGCATACCCACTCATGATTTCAGAGAGACAGACGAGAAAGAGGGAGAGAAAGAGAGAGAGAGGTAGGAAGCCATTTCATGTACAGTATGTTATTATTCTGGTTTAATTCCAGGAAGGTCAAGTCTGACAGTACATCTAGCGACTGAAATTGGAGGATCAAGGAAGAATGATCTCCTGGGCTGAAGTAACGCCATCACCATAATAAATAATTCTTCTGAAAGAGAGACCTACTCCTACGTAAAGGCATTAAAAAGGAATGAAACAGGGAACATGAAATTGGAATGTGGAACTAGAAAGTGATGAGGGGGGGAAAAGCCTTGAGTTTGAGTGAAACAGTATTTATCTATATTCTCCCATTAAAAAAAAAAAAGAACAAGAAGAAAAGAAACAGAAAAATATTAATGTGAAGACTAGGGCAAAGTTTTAAAATATATTACTGAGCTACTGGCTGATGGAGATTAAAAGCTTCAAAGCCATGGCTTTCATAATTCAAAAAACAGCTGGTGGCAAATGAGAGTCCCATGTTCCCAGATTTCGATTAAGTGTCCTTAAAATATTCTAGGACACCCATATTTGCAGGGAGGAAATTGATCAGGTAAACAGAGAAACAGGAGCGTTTCTGCACTTGGAAATGGGCCCTTCTGGAATATGTCCCCGAACAAGGCTGTCTGCATTTGGACAACCTGTTCCTGGACAGACTCTGCACCTCCCTGATGTTGTAACCACAAAGACATACAGCTTTTCCCCTGGCTTCTTTTTCTTCAGCCCTCCATGTTACAAGCCTTGGGACATGGGATAGGAAAGGAAGTGCAAAATTCCCTCTGGTTTAGTCAGTCATGATCACACTATGCTCCGTTATGGATATGCACAAATTTTTTTTTTTAATTCAGTTCATATCGAATCAAATGCAAGAAAATTCATATTCGTTTGGATGCATCCTCTTCAAATGTGGTAGGATTCGTATTTAATACGAATGTTCAGTCCCATACAAATTTCATATGAATGCATACGAATCCCATAAGGAGCTTCATACGAAGCTTCATACAAACGTATCAAAACGTTTGATTTGAATTAGAATTTCAGTCTTCGAGTATGCCAACATTCAATTGAAATTCAAATGTTCGAATTTGGCAAAATGTGTACAAATTTTGAATGTTGCGAATATTCACGCAGACAGAATGGCCTAGCAGGGGTGAGGACTTCTTCTGATTTGCTCCAGAATGCTGAATTAGAAGTCTAAGTTGTATCTAAGCCTCCTGTTGGAGCGATATATTGGTCAATGGAGAAAGGCTCAGGATCTACAAACCAAAATCTAAGGCCGCGGCTCCATGCACATTTGGTACGGTTCTGAATGCGGGATCGACAAGGGGTGTCCCCATGAATTTTGGATTTGATCTGTGGAAAGCCCAGTTCTGGCGTTCAGTGCTGCTAAGGGAGGGGGGATGCGGCACAGGGGTGGGCTGACATCATTCCGGCTCCCAATGAGGAGAGAGGGGGCAGAGAGGAGGGGGTGCTGCTCCCCCATGCCAGGGCTTGGTGCAGTTTGCATGGGGATGCCTCCATCAATGCCCAACCCCTACCTAGCCCACATTGCCAGGAATGGCACGGGGATGGGTTGGGAGCATTCTCAGACCCACTCCCAGTGCCATGTGTTCCGATCCCGCTCCAAATGGCTTGCATGGGGATGTGGCCTAACTCTAATAAAAGCACTCCAGAACTCTGGCAGCAGAATCGTATAGGTGGCAGATGAGCAAAGCTTTCTCCTAAAGAACTGCAGACTGAAAAGTGACTTGAAGGATCAGACCATCCAATGAATGCATAGTTGAAGGCTGCTTGGATACTATTAACCAAATCCTGAAATGTATCCTCCCTACGGACATACATTATTCAGAGGGCAAAGTACCATATGAGATTGCTTTTATATATTTGTTGTTAGTGCTGCCAAAGTTTATAAAACAATCAAAGACAAACTGGGCATGGAGGACAGTTATGCAAGAGATGTATTCATTATTTAAGGAGTTTGCTTCGGAGGTTTTCCCAGCAGCCCAGAGTAATTCTGACAGTTGGATACGGAGAGCATTTGTCAGTGCGTGCATAGCCGTGACAATCATTTAACATTCAAGCCAGGAGTTCTTGATAATGTCGCAGGAGATTATGCCACCACTAAAGCCTTATTTACATGTAAAGTGAAACTTGCTGTTGCTTGTCTAGTGCTGATGCTCATTTACAGAAATCCAAAAATCAGGTACTGTCAGCATTGCGCTCCTCTGGAAGAGCTTCTTCCGACTTTGGGAAGAAGGACTGTTGTGATAAGGACAGTGCTCCAGTTCGTATGTAAATAGGAAGACAAATTGCAGAGCACTAAAGCTGATAACACGTGGGGGACAGTTTGAGCATTCACTTTGGCTGGTAAGGGATGCGTGTACCAACTGTCTGGCTGCCTCAGGGGCCAGACGTCCTGCCCAGGTTGCTGCCATTGGCCACTATTGGCCCACTGGCTGGCAGCCTGGTTTTGGGGGCGGCTTGGGGTCCGGCTTGCAGCTGCTGCCCCAATCAGGCTGGCAGCAGCTCAACTGGACCACCAGCAGCCAGCGGGACCCCAAGACACCCCAGGCTGGTCGAATCCTGCCCCCAGAATGGGGCTGATAGGGCCCAATAGCAGCACTCCAGGGTGGACCTCCTGGGCTGGCTGGCAGGGAGAGTCCAAATGCTCTCCCTGCTGGACAGCTCTAGGATGCCCAGGCCTAACATTGTGCTCCACACCTCAGCCACAATTAGGACAGCTCTGGGACAGGCCGGGATGTTTCTGGATGGAGCCGGCCTTCCCAGAAAGTGAATGGTCTGTCCCAGAGCTGTCCTAATTGTTAGCCAGAGGCCAAAGTGCAAATAGGCCTCAGGTTTCTTTCTTTGGAAGTTTCCTGGGCACACTGCCAGCAGCTTTTATTAGCAGGCCGGAACTCCAAAATGACACTTCCTGTACACATCCTGTGACTTCCTGAAAAATTCCTGCTGATAGATATGGGGACACGACCTACCTGCCATAAGACCTTCAGGTGTAGGGTGGAATAGACAGACGGACAGATAAATTTCAGGGCAAAGGAATGACAATTGAATGATTTCTGAGAAGGAAAGAAACTTTTAGAGCATGCATACTTTACATGAAGTAGTCCACCAAGAAGAACTGTCCTATTAAGACACACACATGTATTTAGAATTGCATTATGCTCTAGTGAGCATTATGCATTTTAATTAAGTTTTCTGGATGCACTTTTTGTTCATGCAGAAATAATAGATCCAATTATTGCCAAGCAAACGAGGAAGGCAATTGCAAGGCACGTGTTAGATATGTACACAAGCATGTCAAAGCCCAAGCCAATTATTAGCTGATTCAGAACTCTAGACCTTTCCACACTTGGCCCTCTGGGATGGCCACACATGCTCTGACAGTGATGCATCAGTACACAGCAGAGCTGTTTCTGTCCCAGAGGGGCTCCCAACATGCCCAGCTGTCCCCAGTGTTCAGAAACTATGGAGCAGGAAAACCTGGCCTATAGATTCACTAGGAGTTTGGTCTAGTGGTTAGGAAGCTGGACTCCTATCTGGGAATACCAGGTTTGATTCTGCCTTCCCCCACAAAGCCAGCTGGGTGATCTTGGGCTAGTCACAGCTCTCTTCTGAGCTCTCACAGCCTCACCTACCTCACAGGGTGTTCTGTGGTGGGGAGAAGAATAGAAAAGCTTTGTCAGCCGCTTTGAGTCCCCTTAAATAGGTGAGAAAAGTGGGGTAGAAAAACTGGCTCACCTTGGTGTGTCCTTTTGCCATAGCATGCTGAGCGTGAACTCAGAAATTGGCTGGGGCATAACACCTGCATGCAATGTTTGTACCACTTCCAGGTAAAAATGGTGCAGGGAGGTCGGGTGGTGCAGCTGTGCATTCACATGCCTCACAGTGATCACCGTAGCAATGGCCGGGCACATGGTAGAAGCTGCTGCTGTTGCCATTGCTAAGGCGATCCGGATGGTCTGGGATGGAATATCCACACTGCAACACCCTGGTAGGGAAATTGGGGATTGTGCTGGCCCTTGTGGTGCAAACACTGTTCACCTTCCCTAACCTCAATGGGAAGTGCAAAGGGCCTTCAGGCTCACACATAACTGGATCAGATAAAACCTAGACAGAAAGATCATCTATCCCCAGCAAATATAAGTCTATTTTCTGTTGTCATCCTTAGTCACCCACTTTGTAGCTTTAATCTTTAATTACAGTCTGAGACAGGGAGAAAAATAACCCTCAAGTTAGAAATTGTTCATCTTTTGTCCATTTGTCTTTATCATTTAATCAAATGTTTTTTGTGTGGTCTATTGAAACATAAGCTGAATTCACACTTCAGCCCATAGTATGCAATTAAGCAACATCTGGTGTGTGTGTGTGTGCATCTGCACTTACAGGAGGGGTTTCAGACTAGAAATGCCCCCTGCCTGCCCAGAGGTTGCCATGGGAGGTAGTGAGCTCTCCTTCACTAGAGATCTTCACGCAGAGGCTGGACCTACATCTGTCTGGGATAGTTTAGGAAATCCTGCATTGAGCAGGGGGTTGGACTCGATGGTTCTAGAGGTCCCTTCCAAATATATGATTCTATGATTCTAATTGCATACAAGTAAATTAGCCAGTGGTGATCTTATAATATATAGCTCACACACCACAGGTTGTAAAATACTCTATAGCTATTGTGGCCTCCATGCATGAGGAACTAGCTATGACTCTCTACAATAGAGGGATAATTGAAAGGAGACAATACCTGGAAAATTGCCTATACTTGGTCTAAAGACATGCTCTCCTTGTACCCATCTAGTGGCTCAACAGGCTGGTGCACTATATAATAACATCTAATGTGTGCACCATCCCATGAGTTCAAATCCCCATAAGGGGGAAAGGAGAACTCCAATTACAGGCTGCGGGCACCTGATGAGCAGCAACTACTGCAAAACCGGCCATGTCCTGCCTGAGCCAGTGGTGGTCTTGTGATATATAAACTAACTTTAACAAAGCTTACCTTTAGCATCCAGCTGGGCATCATCTGCACTTCTGCCAGCTGGGGAGGTCATTGGAGCTGCCATGCAAGCACGCCAGCATCTCTGATAACCCCCTGACACAACTGCGACTGTGCAGAGCGTTACTGTCATGATAGTGATGGCACTGATACATGTGCAGTCGTGAGGGGGAACCCAGAAGAGGATCAAGCCAGAGATCCATCACAGGTAAGTGATTGATTGCATGGGGGGTAGGCGAATCTTGACTAGCATTTGCAAGTGCAAGTGCTAGTCAAGTATAGTTTATTGCACACCTTTCCCATCCATGGGACAGGAAGGGAAGTGTGAAATCACCCATATTTTGATACTAATAGAATGACAGTTACTGATAGTTTACAAATATTTAATTAGCACAAGAATTTTGAGCCAAAGAATGAGTACAAAACTTTGGATATCAGTTGAAAAATCCACTTTCTTACCCACTGTCACAGATTTTGGGGCAATTTGTACCTTGCTTCCTGTTCCATGCATGGACTAAGCATTTGGACTGGCAAATGCTACTTCATGCAAATCCTCTTCCATGCATCTGGACACTCACCTGAAGTGCAGATGGTGTCCTGGTGTCTCCATCTTTGTTCTCTGGTGTCGGTGTTTGCCAGCGCCGTCACTGGATCAATCATGACGTGCAGTGCACATGCACTTTCATGCCATGTCACGTGATGTGGAAGCATGCTTGCGCATGCCTCATGTGATGCAAAAGTGGCCAGCACACTCCAAGTGGGCCTTCCTGGGGCTGTTCTTACTAGCTCCGGCTCTGGCGCAGGTATAGGTAAGTTCACATGCAGCACACCTAAACTTGCACCACACACATTAGCCTCTTGCATGGAAAGAGCCGTTTCTCATTTGGAAATGGCTCCTTGAAGTGCAGATGCTTTGTCCTTGAGTGTACCACAAGGCAACTACCAGGCCAAGTGCAAAAGGGCCCTTTTCTAGTGTAGCAGAATTCATCAGATGGTGTAGCAGAATGCATGAATAGCACATTTTTCTAAGCCAGTGCTTATCAAATTGTGCTCCTCCAGATGTATCTGAGCAACTCCCAGCATTTCATTTCCAGCATTTCATGCTAGCCCCAGTGGAAATGTCATTCCATAGTGACAGGTGGACACTGCTTTAGACCTTTGGGCATAGGATGAAATAAAAATACAATTAAATCAATCAATCGATCGATCGATCGATCAAGAGGATAGGTAGGAGTGATGGGGGGCAAAGTGTGAATTCACCGTTAATTTTGGACCACAATCAAGCATGGTTTTGCATGCAGTTTGTTACAATGCATTCTGCCACTGTCATGTGCAGCTATGAATATTTCATCTGAAAATTCAGGGGAAGATGGCTGGAGCACAAATGTTTACTGGCCTGTTTTTCTGTTGTTGTTTTTTCTTTGCCCTTTATCAAAAATTAGGGGGGTTCCAGTTCTGAATGGGGACCATTTTACCACAGAAGGAAATGATGCATAATCTGGGAGTTGCTTCTGAATTCCTTCTGGTTCCTTGTGACAGTGGTAGCCCGGAGTGCTTAGATCCAACTCTGACTGGTTCACCAACTTCCATTGCATTATTTAAAAATAATAATAATAATAACTTGCCCAAGAAATGCACGAATAAGAGTGAACTACTGTTTTACTTGCAAACTAGGAGCCGGACTCTTATCTGGGAATACCAGGTTTGATTCCGCCCTCCCCCATGAAGCCATCTGGGTGACCTTGGGCTAGTCACAGCTCACTTCTGAGCTCCCACATCCCCACCTACTTCACAGGGTGTCTGGTGTGGGGAGAAGAATAGAAAAGCTTTGTCAGCCGCTTCGAGTCCCCTTAAATGGGTGAGAAAAGTGGGGTAGAAAAGCCAACTCTTCTTCTGCTCAAACAATATGATATTAAATTCTGCACTGAAGGAGACTTTCTGCTGGATTCTGGCATACTTTTGCATGTGGAATTGTAGATTTCTAAATTGACATTTGACTGGTGAGCCTAAACTGTTCCTCCAATCAGTAATCAAAATCAAAGGACCTCCTTGAATAAATCCAGTAAGGGAAAAATCAAGAGTTCCACTATAAACATCCTTTAAGACAAGGAATTTGAAGATGAAGAAATGCAAATAAAAGAGAGTTCAGTTAACCATTCGGAAATCCCTCCAATCATCTGCCCTATGAAGAATTATTTCCTGAGTTATTTGTGTTGTTGGAATGTATAGATCCATGGACAATATCTGCATGCCACAGAGGTAATGAGCCTTTTCTCTTACAATGTATGTGCATATGGGCAACACTCTAACATGGAAGATCTGGACTAGAGGTGGGCACAAATATTTGTAACATTCATCATTTGGACAAATTCAGATGAATTTGGAAATTTGTACATGAAACAAATGTTACGGCATTCATGCATTAATATTTGCATGAATAAGAATGTTTTGGACATTTGTACAAATAGCTTGGACATTCATGCGAATAGTTCGGACATCTGTTAAACTGGGGAGGTGGGAAAACAGCTGCCAGTCACATCTGCAGCGGATCCAGGTTGCATTCGACATGGATTGAGACTGGATTAAAAGTAGATTCATGTTGGATTTGGAGCTTTCAGAGCGCAAATATGTTATGGGATAGATATCGGATACATATTCATTCATATTGGATGTGTATTCACTCGTATTGGAAACGTATCAGATATTTGTATGAATTTGTATGGATACATTCATATCAAACAGAATCCTACCACATTTTAAAGGGCTCTATTCAAACAAGTACAGATTTTCTAACATTTGATTTGTTTTGAACTGAATGTCAAAAAACTCATTTGTGTGCGTCCCTAATCTGAGGCATTTTCGCACTAAGGTGAAGACACCTCAGGACACTTCAGTCCAAATCTGTCGAGTCCACTTCCCCATCTGTACTGGCAGGGAAAGGACATGTTCCCAATGACTCCTTTCCCTGCCTATGTGCAAATGGGGAAGTGTACTCAACCAGTTTGAGCCAAATACCCTCCCCCTGGCTTCCCTCAATTGGCTGCCATGCAGCCAGAGGTGGGAAGGCCAGTCGGGCCGCTGCCCTGGGGTTCTGCCACCTGCATTGGCCAGGATCAGGCCGATGCAAGTGACTGGACCCCCAACCAGCACCCCCCAACCCACCCTGGGGTCACGTGCCCACATGAATGGTGCTTATCTTCTGCTGCCGGCCCAATTCCGGCTAGAATAGGCTGGGACGTTCTGAGCATGCTCATGGGGCGGCCCCTTATTGGCTGGGCACCCGCCTGGCTTCAACTGGCCATCTGAGCCGACGCGGGTGCCCGGCCAATGAGGGGCTACCCCATGAGTGTGCACAGAATGTCATGGCCTATTCTAGCCAGAATCAGGCCGGCAGCAGAAGGTAGGAACCATTCACATGTGTGCGTGACCCCGGGGTGGGTTGGGGGGTGCTGGGTGGGGTCCTGCCACTTGCATGGGCCTGATCCTAGTCAATGCAGGTGGCAGGACCCCAGGGAAGAGACCCGACTGGCCTCCCCACCTCTGGCTGCAAGGCAGCCTATTGGGGGAGACCGGGGGAGGGGCCCAGCTGTCACAGAGGGAGAGTGTGCGTACGCTCTCCCTCTGGAACAGCTGTGGATGTGTCAAATGTATGGAGATGCTTTCAGAGCAGTTTTTTCTGCTCTGAAAACGGAACGCGTGGAGAGCGCATGGGGACCCTTGGGGCAGCCTGGAACGGATCTGGCCACCCCTGACATGCGAATACAGCATCCCTGCGTGTTCTCCATGCATTCAAAAACCCCTTGTGCAAAAAGGCCTCAGGACTTCATGGAGCGGTTTCTTTACTAGAAATGGTTCTGTGCATGCCAGAGCATCTGCACACCCTGCACATATACTAGCAAGAAGGGTAGTAAAGGCTTGCATGCTCCTTCTGCATTTCTTCTTTGTGGATGATGTGCAAGGGGAGAATGTGTCCATTGGCACAGGTGCATTGGGCACTGCATTGCCAAGTTGCCCCTGTAATGGCACCATGCAGGTGTGCTAGTGCCATTACTGGGGCTCCATGATGGCTTCTATAATGGTGGTCATTTGCACTTAACCAGAACCTAGTTAAGTACCACCTACTGTACTTTTTGAGTGCTTTGGCGATCTACAAGTGCAGACATCGAAAGCATTTGGAGTGCTTCACTTCTCGATGACAGGAAGCAAAGTGCAAATTTGTCCCATCCAGAGCAGGGACTTATTGGGGAAATGTTGGATGCAGGATGCAAATGGAACGCAAACATGAAAAAAAGGGATGCAAACAGATTCAAAAATCAGATACGAATGTTATAGAATCATAGAATCATTCATATTCAATTCGACATTCATATTCAATTCGACATTCCTATTCAATTCGACATTCATATTCAATTCAAATTGGATTTTTGAAAATCCAGATTTTTGAATTTTTATTTGAATTGAATATTTGATTCAAATCAAATTCAAATGCAAAAAAATGCATTTGTGCACATCCATAAGAACATAAGAGAAGCCTTGCTGGATCAGGCCACAGCCCATCTAGTCCAGCATCCTGTCGCACACAGTGGCCCACCAAATGCTCATGGGCATCTCAAGCAGAGACAAGGACAAACCTATTCCTGCTCTAGAATCCCAGCAAATGGCCTCAGAAGTGCCCTGGTTCCCCCACCCCCCAGCCTGAAAGATGCACCTAGGCATTCATTCTAGTAGCCATTGATACATCTGTCATCCATAAATTTGTCTAACCCTTCCTTTAGCCATCTAGACTGGTAGCTGTCACCACCTCTTCCGGCAGCAAATTCCATAAACCGATGACCCTCTGGGTGAAGAAATACTTACCTTTGTCCCTACTCCTGTTACCTGTGGGGGCAAATCCATGCACATTTCCTGACAACAGCTGGTAGTTCAATGCGGTCTCATATGCACTGCTATCTTTCCACCGGCCCCTGACTCTCTGCTGCGCTTCTTAAATCCCCATGATTAATTACCTTTGTGATTCAGATGATATAGGCAGACCTCATTTTCTGCTCCCCTTTCATGGGCATGTCATTGTCTTTTAAGACGAGTAATAAAGAGTCAAGGCGAACGGGTAATATCTGTATCACTGTCGTACAAGAATCACAGCATGCACCCACAGCGCCCGTGCTAAATTATTCAGATAAGAAGTCAAAAATAATTATCTTACAGCTGCTACATCAGTATTATCAGTTTAGCAAGCGATGTGGGGTTTAGGATTAATGAATAATTCATATCAAGACCCTTCTAAATATGTACTTTAATATTTTGGTTCTTCCGTTGTTGTTGTTGCTTCTAGATTAAGGGTATGCATGCATGGGGTTTTTTTTAATTCCAAATTGAGTTGAATCAAATGTCAAAACATTCAATTTGATATGTATGTGTTTATGTAGGGTCTATATCCAGGATCCAAAAGCATTTGTTTAGCACATCACTAGTTTTCTCTGTGAAACCATTGTTATGGATTAGCGACGTGCACAATTTTAGAAAAATTCTATTTATATTGTTATTTATTTTATTTTTTTTATTTATTTATTTGTATTTCTATCCCGCCCTATACCCGAGGGTCTCAGGGCGGGTTACAATATTATATTAATCTTAGACAGGTCCCTGCCCTCAGGCTTACAATCTAAAGACAAGAAACAAAAGGAAAATGGTGTGGGAGGGTACCGGGAACAGCCAAAAGCAAGCACTCAGGTCTTCAGTTGCAATTCTTCTCTTTGTTTCTTATTGGAATTTTCCTATTCTCTTTTGTTTGAATTATCTCTTCACTGATGGCACACTGGATGATGGTAGAGATGGTCAGCCGGCATCTACTCAGCCCCACCCTGCTCGGCCTCAGGACCAGATGATTTCTCAACTGCTGGATCAGCTGCCATAGTCTCTTTGCCACCTTGTGATGGGAGCAGTTGGAGGAGGGAGGGGCACTGCTGGGGGCAAGATGGCAGAGCCCAGCCTGCTGCCTCTTCTCCACTCCTCTCAGGCAAGATGGTTCTCAGCCTTGTGGTGATGGCAGTTGGACTGAATGCGAGAAAAATAGTATTCATTCTAGTAGATCCCTTTCGAATGTAATGAGATTTGAATTTGATATGAAATGCTCAATCCCATACAAATCCCATATGAATCCCATATATATTCTATACAAATCCCATACAAATCCCATGATTAAGGAGCCAGACTCTTATCTGGCAATACGGGGTTTGATTCCAACCTCCTCCACGAAGCCAGCTGGGTGACCTTGGGCTAGTCACAGCTCTCTGCTGAGCTCTCACAGCCCCACCTACCTCACAGGGTGTTCTGTTGTGAAGAGAAGAACAGAAAGCTTTGTCAGCCGCTTTGAATTTGAATGTCAGTCTTTGAATGTGCCAACACTGGATATCCGAATTCAACTAAATTCGTATGAATTTAGAATGTTACGAATATTTGTGTACATCCCTATTATGGTTTTTTAAAAAAACAAACAACCCCCCAACTCAAAAAAGCTAGAAATCCAGGTATTCATGTTTATCATTCACTCTTTTGATACATGCAGCATAGCTGACCAACAGTAACCATCCTGGCAGGGAATGAACTCTGTGAATCAATTAAGCACAAATCAGGAACTCCTCCCGCACCCTTTTTAAAAAGTGCAAGCTTAAGCCCTGATAAGAGATGGTATTGTTTATATTAGAATTATTTGCTTTCCACTAATGCAATTATGAGTTATAGGCAGTCATTTCTCTTTCCTTGTCAAAGAGGAGTGAGGGGAATACAATGTATGCAGCACGTTCTAAGGAAACACTAATTAAAAACTGCATTTACTTATCCTCTGGTTTATTTAATTGGTACATAATGAATATTCTCACCTGAGCACACGACTTGTGAGGCAAGGAAATAGATTGCTTTAGGATTTCTCTTTATCTGAGCTATTTAACCGGTACACTGCTTCAACATTTTTTTTATGAGAAGCAGCATATAAATATTTCAAACTAATAATACATTTTTATTTCCATTTTTTCTATCATTCAACAATCATGAACAATTTAACCCTGTTTTTAGAAACTTGAAATTCATTATTACAACAATATAACTAATAAATTACAACAAAAATAGAAATATTAATAAATTTCATATAACTAATTCTATGTTACTTTGACCTGTTGCCACCTCTTCTGGCAGCAAATTCCATAGACCAATGACCATCTGGATGAAGCTGTTTCAGAAATCATTGTTCCCAACCAGTTTTATGAGATGATTTCTCTCTGTTTTTACACATTTACTCACATCAGGGGTGGAATAGGAGGCCAGGGATAAAGGCCAAATTCATTTGATTCATACGTGACTGAGGGCCTACAAATCTTGGCCCTTTTCAATTTGCCCACAGATGATGAAATTTGTATGAATTTGTATGAATTTAAAATTGCACAAATATTTGTGCACATCCCTAATTGCTGTCTCTCACTGGGCCATTGATAACGTCCCAGTTTCTACTTTGATTTGGGACTCATATTTAAACATAACTTCTGCCAGAGTCATTTATTGGATACACTGATAGACCAGCTTGCGAAGAGCAAGCTGAAACTTCAGCAATAATAGAAAAAAATCTGGACTCTGATTACCTTCATGACTTCTCCAGAAAGAAAGAAAGAAAGAAAGAAAGAAAGAAAGAAAGAAAGAAAGAAAGAAAGAAAGAAAGAAAGAAAGAAAGAAAGAATTGGCTTTGGCAATTTGTACCCTGATTGCAAATAAAAGCTTAAATCACCAGCTATATAAAACTGCGGCATTTTAACAGGCACTTTTGAATCTTCAAGAGGCCATTGTAAATCTGCTGAAAGACAATGGAAGTGTTTTGTTTCTGTATTTAAGCAATACTGCTTGTCTTACAAGCTCTTTGGCTTATCATAATTATGAAACCATTAGCTTCACAAAGAGCGGATTCATATATCACATAGCATAAAGAGCAGTCTGATTCCTCTAGAGCTAATTGCGTAATGTTCTGATCACTGTCTTGTCCATGGCTCACTGCTTTTGCTCACTGGGTGTCTTCTCTGGGTCACAGCAGCCAAGAAATGGCATACAATGGGCCGGATGTGGGCAAATAAGTTGAAGCTAAATCCAGAGAAGGTAGAAGTAGGGTGTGTCTTGGGATCTGAAGTCCAGGAAGTTAGACATCATGCAATTCTCAGTGGGGTTGTCTTGCCCCTGCATGATCTGGGGGTGCTTCTAAATTCATTACTGTCGCTTGAGGATCAGATGGAAGTGGTAGGTAAGAGTGTTTACCTCCATCTCTGACTGGTTCATCAGTTTCAGCCTTTTCTGTGTTGGGACAACTTGGCCAGAGTGATTCATGCTTTGGTAACCTCCAGACTTAGGGTGCTTCCGCACAGGGGCTAAAAAATCTGGATCTCCTGCACCCGGATTTAGTAAAACCGGGTTCCAGAGCACCCGGTTTTACTAAATCCAGATCCCCGGTAGATCCAGATTTTCGGGGTAGATCCGCATCTGGGGCGAGGTTGAGCCGAAAGGTAGGAGACCCCCAGCTAGCCATGCTTGGCTCCAAGGAGCCAAGCATGGTGAGCCGGGGGAGGGCCCTCCCTAGGCACACTTGCGTTGTGCGGATGCATCCTAAATGGATGCGTTTTCACAACGCAACACCCATTAGGCAGACATGAAATGTGGTGTGCAGGAAACACCCATTTATCATGCATTAGAGACGGATAGATGCAGATGCACCTAGCCGGATATGTGCTAAATGGTGATTTAAGCTGGTGATTTAAGCTTTTATTTGCAAATGTGGATGCGCCGCTGAAAACCGGTTCTGAATGCGTGTTGCTGTGCGGACACACCTCACTGGATGCGTCCTAAAAAGCAATGTGTGTGTGGAATGGCCACGCCAGGGGCCTTTCTGCACTTGGCCTTATTCTGGAATATATCCCAGAATAGGGGCCTGCTATCCTCATGCTAGCTCAGACTATGGAAAGCTGCAGGTGAGATCTGCTGTAATCTGCATTAGCTTGCAGCCAGGAGACTGTTATCCCAAGATATATTCCAGAATAGGGCCTAGTGCAGAAAGGGCCCAGATGTGTGCTTAATGGGTGTTAAAGGGCCAGTGCGGAAGCACCCTTAGAGCCCTTTCTGCACTTATCCCATTAGTGTGCTCTGAACTAGGACCAGTACACTCCAGGTACAGGTGGACCATTTCCATTTGTTGGGGGGGGGGGAACTTACCCAAAGTGTCCCTTACTGGCCAGAAATGTGAATGGTCTTCTGTTGACCAGCCCGCACCACCACTGTGAAAGCCGGGAGTCCCACCTCCTTGTTGCTTCAATCAGCTGCTGCCAGTTGTGTCACACGTTTTGTGACACACTGGCAGGCTGATGCTTAGGGGAAGGACCAATCCCAGCGACATGGTGGGGGGCATGCCCTACCGCCCCCTGGTTCGGTGTCTGGCCAACTTGTCGCTGCGGTGCCAGCCAACAGGGACCTGCAAGATTGCGGCAGCAGCTGGCAACTGGGCATCATGGCCACACATGCGCAAGACACCAGCAACTGACCAGCGCCAGCAACATGCCTTCTCCTGTGTAGACAATGCACTCCCACCCACTACATGCAATGAACCACAAGACATGCAAATGACCGCACCTCCAGTTGCTGCAGGTAAGTTTCTAGTTAATGTTGGTATAGGTGTGAGGCACGATTTAGTGCTCCACATCTAATTAACAATTAGGTGCACCTCTAGTGAGGGCGGGCATGCTTCTAGGCTGTAGCAGCCTACTGGATGTGTGTATGCTCTTCACCAGAGCTGTATTAATTGCTGACTAGAGGCTTAAGTGTGAATTGGGCTTCCATTATTACAATGCTCGCTACATGGGGTTAACCTTGAAGATGATGTGGAATCTGGAACTAGTATGGAATGCAAAGGCATGCCAGCTGATGGACATTTCTGGCTAAATTCACATCACACTGGACTCAGAGGAATTGCACTGGTTACTAATATGCTACCAAGCCCAATTCAGGATGTTTACTTACTTACTTACTTACTTACTTACTTGCTTGCTTGCTTGCTTGCTTACTTACTTTTACTTACTTACTTACTTACTTACTTACTTGCTTGCTTGCTTGCTTGCTTGCTTGCTTGCTTGCTTGCTTGCTTGCTTGCTTGCTTGCTTACTTGCTTACTTGCTTACTTTTACTTACTTACTTACTTACTTACTTACTTACTTACTTACTTACTTACTTACTTACTTTTCTATCCCGCCCCATACCCGAAGGTCTCTGGGCGGGTAACAACAGATTAGCACAGATTAAAACAGGATACAAATTAAAACAGATACCAATTAAAATGAAATACAGATTAAAACAAAATGCACGTTTTAAAACACCTTAAAAATTCAACAAATTTAAAACCACGCACTCCCTAGTGCATTAATAGTGGTGTCATTGTAAGTGGAGAGGGAGAATGAAACCTCAGCCAAAGACTGAGGCAAACAGGTATGTCTTTATGGCAATCCTAAATAAATACAAGGAGGGGGCATGGCACACCTCGAGGGGGAGGCCATTCCACAGTCTCAGGGCCACCGCTGAAAAAGCTCTCTCCCGGGTGCCCACCAACCTCACTACTGAATGTGGCAGGACAACCAGGAGGGACTCATCGTTGGATCTTAAGGTACATGCAGGTCGGTATGAGAGAAGGTCTTCCTTTAGATATTTGGGGTCCAAGTCATTTAGGGCCTTCTAAGTCAGAGTTGATACTGCATATAAAGCCCTAAATGGCTTGGGTCCCACATAACTGAAGGAATGCCTTTTTCTTGTATAGATCTGTTCATGCTTTAAGATCCAAAGTGAGGGCCTTTGGTCACACCTTCACTTTAAACCTTCTTCAGTCCATCATCAGGTCTGACAGCTTACACTTTTTTGTTTGTATCCAATTGTAAGTTCACACTTGGAAAAGTATGAATGCTGTGACTGGGAGCTCACCAGCTCCTCCTGGTGAATCTGTGGACGTGTTTTTTTACTTGTCCACAGATATGGAAGTTGGGGCAGCTGGAAGAATCTCCTAGATGCTCTGGAATGGTGGTGGTACAGAACATGGGCATACCTCCCTAGACACACCTATATGAGACAGGACGTCCTAGTTCATAATTCAAACTGAAGTTGTACCAGTTCTATTCACACCTAGATCATTATAGGTTGGCCTCAGGCCATCCTCTCCTTGGGCTACATCACTCACATCTTTCTCCACAATTGACCTGAGCCTCCTCCATGGAACTCTTGGCTCTCCACCCCTTTTGCTGCATCAAATACATCTCCTTTCTTATTGGATGCTGTCACTCAAGGGAGGCGAGGGTGCATGTTTGTGGATCACAAGCCAGAAAAAGTGGTTGAAAACGAACAGGCAAAACTACTTTGGGACTTCAGGCTTCAGACTGACCGAAAACTGGAGCATAACACCCCTGACATTACAATTGTTGAGAAAGAGAAGGTGTGGATCATCGACGTTGCTATTCCGGGTGACAGCAGAATTGAGGAAAAACAGATGGAGAAACTCACCAGATACGAAGATCTGAGAATTGAACTACAGCGACTCTGGCGAAAACCAGTGAAAGTGGTCCCAGTCATCCTCGGCACACTGGGCGCGGTGCCAAAAGATCTCAGCGGGCACCTAAAAACCATTGGCATTGACAAAATATCCATCTGCCAACTTCAAAAAGTCACTTTACTGGGGTCTGCTCACATAATTCGCCGTTACATCACACAGTCCTAGGTGCTTGGGAAGTGCCCGACCAGTGATATAATACGAAATCCAGCATAGTCATCTCGTTTGCTGTGTGTAACTGCTGTTTTACATCATCACAATAATAATAATAATAATAATAATAATAATAATAATAATAATAATAATAATAATAATAATAATAATAATAATAATAATAAATTTGCAGAAAAATGCTAGACATTGGGCAAAAGGAAAGACTGGATCTCACCCACCACAGCACAGTTCAGCCTCCCTTAGGCCTTTCCCTCACTCACACTGAGGAAGAGGAGATGGCCTCGAGTGCCAGGACTGTCAGATCTGATTAGATTAGATCTGTAGATAAGATCTGTGAGCAGAGTGATTACCTGATTGCTAAATTCTTCTCCTTTGGCTCGACGCTTCTCCGGCAGAGACTCTTGGCACAGCTCCAAGCTCCAGCATTCCAGCATTCAATTTAAGAATCACAGCAGTTCCAGAGTTAAATCTAACTCTCTATGTTTATTGCAAGTAAAGATTACACAGGCTTATAGCAAAGCAAATACAGGCATTTAGCCTGGCGGATCCCCAATCCAATCCATGCTTATCAGCGTCAGCTTACATACTTGTTTAGCAGCAAGCAAAAACAGCAAGCGATAGATAGAAAGTACAGCCGTTACATCCGTTACGGCCGTGGCAGCATGGCAAAAAACCAGAAGCCTTTTTACATAGTAGCAGCCGGAAGTTGTATTATGACAACTTCCGAGAGCTTGAGTGAGTTCTGTCCCCCCTCCCAAGTGCCTACGTGCTAGCAAACACTTCACGACCTTGGTTCTCAGGAGAGAGGCAGACACACTATCAGTTTGTTTTGAAAAATCTTTCGGTACATCCGAGCTGTGTTTCCTTCACACTTTTCTCACATTCTAACATGCCCCTCCAAACACAGTTTGGATGTACGCAATGTTTACAATTTAGTTCACGGTGTCATGCCTAACAGATTTGCCAATTGCTCATGTTTACCTGTTGGCAGTGGCTTTGTGAGAATGTCAGCAATGTTGTCTTCAGACCCAATGTATTCCAGTCTTATGACTCTGTTTTGCACCATCTCACGTACATTCTGATATCTGACCCCTATGTACTTGGTTCGACACCTAAGATTCTCACCCTCAGCCATAGCAATGCAGGTCTGTGAATCTTCACGAACTGTAATAGGCTGGTCCACTGTTTCCCCCAAATCAATGAGCAATTGCTTGATCCACTGGATCTCAGCCAAGAGTTCAGATAAAGCTGCAAACTCTGCTTCTGAACTGCTTAAAGCAACACAACTCTGCTTCCTGCTGTGCCAAACAATTGGACTTCCAGCAAATTTGATAAGCAAACCAGACACTGACTTTCGGTCATTCTCCTCAGAAGCAAAAGAGCTATCAGCATAACAATCTAAACCTTGTTGATTGCCTTGGATTTCCAGCTTTCTGTGTTGTGTACCTTTGAGATACCTTAACACATGCTTCATTCTGACCCAATCCTGAACTGTAGGCCCATTTGCCTTTCTGCTAAGCAGAGCTACTACAAAACTGATGTCTGGCCTAGTGTGCGAGCTTATGTACAATAAGCTTCCCAAAACACTTTGAAACAACTTTGGATTCTCAAACTGTTTCTCTGAGTCTTCATTAGAAGTTCCAGTGAGCATTGGACTCTTCACTACCTTTGCATTCTGCAAACCACACTTCTCAATCAGTTTCTCAATCTTTTTCTGCTGGCTCAACAAGCACTTGCCATCCTGAGTCCACTGTACCTCGATCCCAAGGTAAAACTTCAGATTTCCCAGGTCTTTGAGCTTGAACTTCTGAGACAACTCTTTCTGCACTAAAGCAACTTCCTTATCAGTTCTAGCTATCACACACAGATCGTCAACGTAGATAGCAAGAATTATTTCATTTTTTGTGTATACGCACGCATCAGCAATGCTGCGTTTGTACCCCAACTTGACCAACTCCTCATGAATGCACAGATTCCAGCAACGAGCACTCTGCTTCAAACCATACAGAGCTTTCCTCAACTGAAAAACCTTCTGCTGCTTACACTGATCAAAACCTTCAGGTTGCTCCATGAACACTAGTTCATCAAGGGGAGCGTTCAGGTAGGCAGTCTCAAAATCAAAGTGTCTCACTGCAAACTGCTTTCTAGCTGCAAGAGCTAAGATCAGCCTCAGGCTTTCTGCCTTTGCAGTAGGTGCAAAGGTTTTGTCAAAACTCTCAAACCTCTGCTGTGAGTACCCTTTAGCAACCAATCTAGCTTTGTACTTCTGGGTTCCATCAGGCAACTCCTTGTGCTTGAAAACCCACTTACAGCCTATAACCTTCTGGTTCTCAGGCCTATCAACAACTTCAAACACCTGTTTGTCTACCAAAGACGAGTACTCTTGCTCCATGGCTTCAAACCACTTCTGCTGCTCTTCTTCAGGAAAAGAGAGTAGCTCTTGGAAGTTTTCTGGTTCAGCCACCACTGAAAAAGCTTTTGCACCTTGCACAACAAACCTATCTGGAGGTTTCCGGACTCTATGAGTCCGCCTAGGTATGATCACCTTGACTCTACCTTTCTCATCTGTGTCTGAACTGTCTGAGGTCTGAGCCTCTGTGGCAGGGTGTGTTTGTGTATGGTGTTGTGTAGAAGTACTGGGTTGAGGCCCTGCAGAAGCATCCTGCTTCATTACCCCTCCATTTCCAGCACTTGCAACACTTTGCCCCAGCTTGAGAAAAACCTCTTGGTTGGCATGAAGCCTGTCCCACCCGGAATGTTTCTCAAAGTTGGCACTTCTGGACAGCAACACTTCCCCATGGCCCAGGTAGAACTTGTAGCTGTTACCAGAATAACCCACAAACATCAGTCGCCTCCATTTGGGATCACCTTTCTTCCTAAAGTTTGCTGGAACATACACATTAGCGTACTGTCCAAAAACTCTTAGGTATTTCAGATTAGGTGGTCTCCCAAACAGCATGTGGTATGGAGTGGTTTTTACAAAGGAATTCCAAGTGCGGTTAGCTATATGATTGGCAGTCAGTATAGCCTCCCCCCAGAGCTGTTCCGGAGCCTGTGAATCGAGAATTAGGCAGTCCTTTATCTGCTTTAGGACCCCAATTCTTCGCTCAGCGAGGCCGTCCTCCTGTGGAACTGCTGGGTTTGTTGTCTCATGCTGAATCCCTTTTACCTTCAACCAGTTCTTCAGATCATTAGACAGAAACTCACCCCCTCTGTCTGTAACCAAGAACCCAACCTTGTACTCAAACTGTCTTTCAACCATGTTGACCCAGTTTTTGAGAAGTTGAGCAGCCTCACTCTTCTCCTTCATGAGCAGTACATATGAATACCTTGTGTGGCGATCCACAATTACCAAAAAGTATTTGTTCCCACCAAAAGTTTTGCTCATGGGACCTGCCAAATCTGCATGGATTACTTCAAAAGGCCGTTGCGTGGTTCGTTTACTACGTTTCGCAACTGGAAAAGCTCTCAGCTTGGCCTGGCTGCACACTGTACAGGATAAAAAAGAATCACATGCATGGATTTTGAGGTCAGGACACACCTGTGTCAATTTTTGCAGATTTGTGAAACTAGTGTGACCCAAGACCCTATGGTAGTAATGGGCACATTCCTCGTGTAAAGGCTGATTCTGAACCTGTGAGCAGTGCTCTTTCCCTTCTTTGTCAACCAAAAAATACATTTTGTCCCTCTTGACAGCTTTTGCACACACCTGGCCATTCAGGCTAATGTTACATTCATTCCCTGTGAAAACCAGAGTGTAGCCACTAGATGTCAGTGCAGAAACACTTACGAGACAATTCTGTAATCCAGGAACACACAAGACTTTGGAAAAATCTGTCCCAAAACTTGGCACATGAACAGTACCCATTTGTTTTACCATTCTCGCCCTCCCATCAGCTAAGGCAACAGAATGTATATCAGTTTTTACCACCTCTTTTAGGAGCTTTTCACTGTTAACCATATGAGTAGAGGCTCCAGAATCTAAGACCCAGGTATTTGCACTAGAACACACTTCTTGCACAATGGACACCATCATCCCACCGTGTTTCTGGCCCCGGCTTCCAGCCTCTTTGCCAGCCCCTTTACCAGCTGTTGGATGTTTACAGTCTTTTAACACATGTCCTTTCTGCCTGCAAGCCCAGCAGCGTTTCTCCCTAGAAACAGCTGCCTTTTCTTGCTGAAGGCCTTTGAAGTCTTCGGTCAGATTAGTGGAGTGTCTCTGTGCTGCGTGCGGCTGCCTCTGGAGCCCTGCTTCGTCCTTCCGACGCTGGCTCTCCTCCAAGACACGCGCTGCAACCAGCTCTGGAGTAAGCTGCCTTTCATCAACACTTTGCAGACTCCACAGAATGTTTTCATACTCATCTGCTAGACTCCCAAGAAGGATGTAGGACCGTTGAATATTTGAAATTTCTATCCCGCGGCTTTGGACTTGATTAAACAAATCAGTCATTTGTTCCAAGTGGGCTGCTGGATCTGTTCCCTTTTTCATCTTGCAGGAATACAGTCTCCGGCACCACAACATTTTAGACAAAGCTGTTTGCGATTGGTGCACAGCTTTCAAAGAGTCCCACGTGTCCTTAGCCGAAAGTTTATCTCTCACATGCGAAAGCTGCGAGGGAGAGATTGTAAGCAAGATAGTGGCCCTTGCTTTCCGGTCCTGCTCCGCAGTCGCTTGGGTTGGCCCATTCACAACAACATCCCAAAGGTTCTCTCTTATCAGCAACGCTTCACAATACGTCTGCCAGGAGGCATAATTAGAATTTTCTAACTTCGGAAACCTTGCTTGCTCCATCATTAAACAGCTTACAGACGGGATCTTGGCAGTTTTCCCAGCTTCTGCTGTCAGCTATGATAAGACACAGACGCTCCGTCTTGCTCAGTCTCACCAATCAGCCCAGACAGCTTTTCCAGCTTCAGGGTAAAAGCCTTTCTCCCAGTCTCAGCAAAAAAGTTTCATCAGATAGCAATCAGATAAGAGCTGATAACGATCTGGGCCCATAACCCTTGTCAGATCTGATTAGATTAGATCTGTAGATAAGATCTGTGAGCAGAGTGATTACCTGATTGCTAAATTCTTCTCCTTTGGCTCGACGCTTCTCCGGCAGAGACTCTTGGCACAGCTCCAAGCTCCAGCATTCCAGCATTCAATTTAAGAATCACAGCAGTTCCAGAGTTAAATCTAACTCTCTATGTTTATTGCAAGTAAAGATTACACAGGCTTATAGCAAAGCAAATACAGGCATTTAGCCTGGCGGATCCCCAATCCAATCCATGCTTATCAGCGTCAGCTTACATACTTGTTTAGCAGCAAGCAAAAACAGCAAGCGATAGATAGAAAGTACAGCCGTTACATCCGTTACGGCCGTGGCAGCATGGCAAAAAACCAGAAGCCTTTTTACATAGTAGCAGCCGGAAGTTGTATTATGACAACTTCCGAGAGCTTGAGTGAGTTCTGTCCCCCCTCCCAAGTGCCTACGTGCTAGCAAACACTTCACGACCTTGGTTCTCAGGAGAGAGGCAGACACACTATCAGTTTGTTTTGAAAAATCTTTCGGTACATCCGAGCTGTGTTTCCTTCACACTTTTCTCACATTCTAACAAGGACAGGCTGAGTCCTCTACAAAAGATGTAGGGGCAAATAAATTAATTGCATTTATTATTAAATTTAAAACTTCAGCTTGAATGAATGTTTGACGTTTCTAGGCTAAAGCTGAACTCTTCCCTCCAAGTTAACACCTGCCTGTCTGTGTTCTTTATCTTATCTTTTGAACTCAGATGGCAGGCAAAGGAGAAGAGAATTTACACTTACAAAACTAGTCAGCAACAGGGTGTGGTTATGAGAATGAGATGAAATAAAAGAACTTTAATTAATGCAATCTGCTTCTGTATTACACCACTTGTGTTAAGTTAGAACTTTAATATCAGAGTAAAAATATAAATATAATGGTACTCTCTACCATTCATAGGGAATAATCTAACAGCTAAAAAGTTGTTTGCAACTCCCTTTCGCTGTCTTGTAGGATCCACCTACAAGACAGCTAAAACGCCTCTTAAGTGCCTTATCTTTAAACACACACAAAGACTAGGCGCTAATTATTAGTAAGGTGTAAAATATTTGGTACTTTAGCTTCAAGAAACTCAAGGCTAGCAGAATGACAGAAGAGAGGCTGTCCAAATTAGGAGCAAGACTAACGGGACAGAAAAGGTATTTTTCTTTGAGCAAGAATTATAATATAAATGCTTGCAATGTATTGATCATAAGCAAAACTAATAAGAAGGGATAAAAGTTGTTTTCAACTATCTCTCTCTTGCTCTCCTTTTGCTTATGTCAGAAGTTCCTTATCTCTTCAAACTTATGTTTTCAAGTATAGAAAACTGGGGAAGGGCAGAAGTTACAGCCTATCCCTCTCTGTCTCCACCCAGCTACTGTATATTGAGAACCATATTAATTTGAGTGTTTTTATCTGATGATGAAGGAGAGACACACCTATCTGTAATTTTGTATAAAAGACTGTTGGCTGAAATGAGGGGCATACAGCACCTTTGGGTGTGCGTCACTGCAGGTAAAAATGTAATAAATATTGCTGATTCTTTCCTGGAACAATCCCGTCTCATGCACCATTATTTGGGACCCTTCTGGGGTCACTTGACGCCTTCAAAGAGGTCTCTGGTTAGAACAATCTAATGGGGTTGAGCAGGCTTGGAAATGAATTTAATAAAAATAATGTGAGTAACGCAACCAGAGACGTTTTCGCATTACTCCCGTTCCATTTGGAACGGGAGTAGGACGGGAAGCTTAAGACAGCTCTCGGCGCTTTCCCCTTTCACACACAGACGCGCCAGAACGCGTGTAAACGCGTTCCGGAGCGTCTGTGTGCGAATGCTCAAAGCGCCGGGAGCTGTCTTAGCCGGCAAAGGCCGGCCAGGGGCGCGGAGACAGCCGCGGAGGCAGATCGACAATCAGCTGATTGTCAAACAGCTGATTGTCGAAGCCGCGCCGGCGTCGGAGGCGAGCCCGCAGCTGTTCGGGAGACAGAAGCAGGCGCGAATGCTTCTCCTCCCGAATGCCTGCGGGCGGCTCGTCCGCGTTCGAACGCATGTAGAGCACTTTAAAGTGCTCTACATTTCGAACGCGAGAAAGACAGCTGCGGACACGTCGGAGCGCAAGCCGCGCTCGGGCAATGCGGATGCCGTGTCCGCAGCTGTCTCCCACGCGTCCCGTTCACCCCCGTGCGAAAACGTCTCAGAAGACAACCTGAAATCGTCTTAATCTAAAGATGTGACCAGGGCCAAGGTAAGCACAGCCGGGCCCTTTACTTCCTTTAATCACTGCTGTCCGTACTAAGGGTGTGAGCCATAGGAGAGATCCTACAGAGTGATCTTCTTGAAATGAACATCTTTTGTTCCTTTTTCTGTACTTCATTTGTATTTTGTTGTCTCTGTGTGTAATTTTGTAATGTATTATTTTGTTTTGCATGGTTTTCTTCCCCCTGCTTGTTATAAACTGCCTCGAGCATTTCTTTTTTGGAAAGCCAATATGCAGATACATGCAAGGGAACGAAATGAATGAATGAAAAGTAAGAATAGCATTAGGGGACTGATGGGCACCCAGAGAGCCCAGGTTTTGATGACACATCAGGGGGAATGAAGGATGCATTCTGAGAAAGCAGCAATCTAGCTTTGATCGGTTAATCACAAACTCTGTATTGTGTCTTGCATTTATCTTGATCGCTTGCTGCTTGTGAAGATGAGTTTAGCGATATTAAGCTGAGATGTAAATATTGCCCAGAGGAAATCTAAAATAATCTTATTCCTCTCCCTGCATTATGCATGGGAGGGTGTGATAGCTGGTGAACTCCTCACAGTCCAGATTGCTGTCCTGGGACTCTGATAAATCTGTGTTATTATTAGGATAAATTAATTGCACCCAGTTGAACAATTATATATGTCTCCCCTTGCCAGATTCAATCCTACCCATCAGAAACAAAGGCCAGTTTGCAGACATCTTGTATTCTATTCCAGAATACATTACAGGAACGCGTGTTTCCAAAGACCATTTAACAAGAAATCAGAAAGGGAAGAAGAGCCACACTGGAGGGATGGGTGGTAACATTTCTGTCAGTGGGGACAGCACTTGAAACTCATCTTCATGAGTCTCGTCAAAATACATAATTTGCATACTTAATCACATGTAATAACTTCATTTGCATAGTTATTAGTTACAACTGCATACTGTTCATGCAAGAAGACGCACAATATTTTGGCCTTTTAATGCCTTAAAGAATTAGAATCTCCAAGAACATACTACAAACAGGGCAGGGGAAATATTTTCTTTGCTTCTTTTTAAATGGCTGTATACAAGAATAGAGAAGCTGTTTTACTGTTATTGTTCTGATTTGTTTCCCAGAATTAGCAAGTTCTGGTTTGCAGTGGTTTAATGTTAAAAATGGCGTAAACATTGTAATCATTATATCTTGCTTAACTTGTAGTATTTAATCTAGGGCTCTTTCTACACTAACCTCTAGATTTGGATCAAAGGGCCTCTGGTCCCTACATTGCCTGGGACTCCTGATCCAGATATTAAGGTGGATCAAGGAGGCCCTACCCCCATCAGTCCAGCTCCGTCTGCATGAGACAAAGCCAGATCTGGATTAAGAGCTTCTTAATCAGGATCTGTTGTAGACCTGATATATCAAGTCTACAACTGGACTAAGGGCTGTAATCCAGATCATTGAGGCATGCAGATGGTATGGATCTGAAGCTGGTAAGCTCAGAAACAACCTACTTACCTCTCTACTCCTATCTCTCTCTGTGTGGCCCTTTCTCCATGGCATGGGCTATCTTGCATATAGCCCAGCCAACATAAAGGGCCTGGAACACCTCACTTAAGAAATCAGAATGCAACGTCTAGGCCTCTTCAGCCTGGAAAGACAGCGTTTAAGAGGGGACCTGATTGAAGTATATAAAATCATGCATGGTATAGAAAAGGTGGATAGAGGACATTTCTCTACCACACAACACTAGACCCAGGGGGCACTTTATGAAGCTGATGGGTAGGAGAGTCAGATCAGAGAAGGGGAAGTATTTCTTTACTCCAAGGCTGCATCCCCATTACAAGATTATTTTGCTTTCCCTAAACCGAAATAATAGAACTGGATGCAAACGTGAATTTGCATGTTCCCATTACTTTTAACTTAATCACCTTCGATCCGGATTCTGAGGATCGTACATGGCGTACGTGACTCAAGGGGGGACTCAAGTGGCTATTTTCTAAAAGCCACTTTTTGGGGCTGCCCTGCCCTCTTCCTCCTGGCATCGACATGCCACCCCAAAGGGATCCCTTCACGGAGCCTAGCTGGGTGGCTGGATGGCTGCTGCTTGCCTGGATGGAGGAAAAATGGCACCAGGCAGCCAGAAATTCTTTCCCCTCCTCTCCCCATTGCTCAGGGCACACAGCAGCAGTGGCAACTAAAGCCCTTTGCTTTAAACATTCACACAGAACCTCCCTTTCCCTTTCTAAAGGTCAGAACTTTTAGAATTGTGCAAAACTGCAACATTGTTATCAGGTGTGAAGTTGTTCAATTGCTACAGTGTAGCGATCGCTGTTAAGGGTGGATTTTACACTGAAATCACTGTCTTTGGAAGCAAGCTATTGGGAGAGGGAAACCCTAAACATGGATTCTCATACCTGAAAACGGTAGGGTCCCCACAGGAAAAAATGTAACACATATCAAGTGCACGATCCAGAGTGAGACCTGTTGAAATGAGGGTTAACATTTACAACACTTTGGGGTGATTTAACATGCGGAAAGCATGTTAAGCCAAACTGACGTGGGGTCTGCGAGGATTGAAACTGTATTGAATTCGATATAAGCTTGCAATGGGGATGCGGCCCAAGGGTCAGCTACCAGTCTAGATGGCTTTAAGGTAGGGTTAGACAAATTTATGGATGACAGATGTATCAGTGGCTACTTGAATGAATACCTGGGTTCATCTTTCAGGCTGGGGGGTGGGGTGGGGTGGGCGGAAGCAGGACACTTCTAATGCCATTGGCTGGGATTCAAGAGCAGAAAAAGGTTTGTCCTTGTCTCTGCTTGAGATGCCCATGAGCATTTGGTGGGCCACTGTGTGAGACAGGATGCTGGACTAGATGGGCTGTGGCCTGATCCAGCAGGGCTTCTCTTATGTTCTTATGCTGCACAGCAGGTCAAGAATTAGGCAACATCTGAGAAGGCAGGGAGTGCCTGTAACAGCCTCTTCTACGTGCAGATGCTCTTTCCCAGATGTTGCCTAATTCTTGACTATGGACCAAAGTGCAAAAAGGCTCTTGGCCTCTTAGTGTGCAATTAGTTAACATCTGAGCAGGTGCATCTGCAGTTGTAGGAGGCAAAATCTTGCACCACAAGCAACCTACACCTCCCAATCCTGACCCAAAGCTTACCTTGCATAACCAGGTGGTGAGCACCTGCACCTTTTCTGCTGCAAGGGGTCATCTGAAGCACAGCACAAATGTGCTGGTACCTCTGATGACCCCTGACATGACGGTGCATGCCCAGAGCATCATTATCACCATGGCGCTGGCACAGGGGCAGTCAGGCAAGGCACTGCAGTCAAAATAGTGGTGCCCCACAGAGGATCAAATGTGCAACCAGATCCAGGTAAGTTTCCAGACACATGGGGGCTAGGCTATCATGTACTATTGTTCCCTAGTGCAAACTCTAGTACATATTAGTCTCTTCTGCACTTTCCCCCTCCAACAGATCAGGAGGCAAGTGCAGAAACATCCATCTTCTGAATGTGGACTGAAACTGGATTAACTTTTAGGTGTAAATGCAAGCCCTGTGGGGTAGATTAGGCTAAAATGCAGTTACTGACCTAAGAACATCTGGTAAGCTTTCGTGGCCTGGTAGAGCTTCAAATATTGAGACTCTTAGCTTTGGGTCCAATTCTTTATGTAACCTTGGTGTATATTTATTTGGCAATTATTAATTGGAAATTGCTCCCTAGAAAAATAGCATTCAGGTCTATGGCGGAGGAAACACCTCCTTTGGTTCCTATTGGAGAGCGAGCAACAATGGATGATCCTGCCATGAGTGGTATTCTGGGCCAGCAAGTGTACTTGGAACGCCCTCCGCACGCTGCTGCTGAAAGATCGGCCCCTTCATCCAGGATCAGGTCACGGATGACTAGATTTTGTTCTGGACTGACCTGGCATTCACGAGCTAGGGATGTGAACAAATATTCAAAATATTTGTTATTTGGATGAATTCATATATGAATCAAATGCCCAGAGATCCATTTTTTAGTATTTGTATGAATACAAAAATTTTGAGGTATTCATATGAATAATTCAGACATTCGTATGTGTACATATACATATACGTACACATCACATACATATCTGTACCAACTTGTGCGTATCCATACACATCCATATGGGTTCATACAGGATGAAAACAGGATGTGTACGGGATAAAAACGGGATGCGTACAGATGCATATGGGTGTGTATGAGATTCATATCATTGGATATGTATCGAATATTTGAACAAATAGATACTAATGTATTCATATCAGTTAGAATGTCCAGACATTAGTTTTTCTTTATTCATACGAATTCGGATATTCAAATATTCAATTTGAATTGAATATCGAAAACTGCATTTGTGCACCCCACTATCACAAGTAGCACTATAAGAGCAACGGGGCAGTTGACAGGCCTCCAAAATTCTGTGGGTTGGAAGTAGTGATAGCTTTAATACATCTAACACTCTTCCCCCTATTCTGTTTTCAGGGCTGGTACAAGGCCTGATCTAGACCAGCACCATTATGGAACTGTTTCAGATCATGCCATGCCGTCATCTGGACCTTGCCGGTCTAGACCCAGTAATCCTGATCATGGCACAGTAGTGTGAAAAGGCCCTGGAACACCACCCTTTAGACTCCACTAGGAGCATCATGAGTCACAACCAGAGTGTTGTAGATTTCCAATGATGTGGCTTTGAGGGAATTCTGATTTCCTCCTGAGTTCCACCAACGGTGGAATCAGATCTTGATCACATATGAATATAGCGCTAGAGCCATGCAAACAAGGCACGCATACCAATGCGATTTACAGGGTGGATAAAATTGTATATAACTCACCATGTATGGGTGGATTGGCATTATTATTTAAAATAGTGGTCATGGCAGAGTTAAAGGTGAAAGAAAGAAAGAAAGAAAGAAAGAAAGAAAGAAAGAAAGAAAGAAAGAAAGAAAGAAAGAAAGAAAGAAAGAAAGAAAGAAATATTGCCATAACGTTAAATGGTGCATTTATTTTAAGTGAAAGAGTCAAATGATTTGTGAATTACTCAAGTGTGTATTGTTAATGGAAGATGCCTCAAATACTCAGGCATACTGTTCCGCAATGTAACTTTTAAAGTGTCTATTAAATTAAGGTATAATGCACACTTCTCTGAGGGGAACAAAATATATATCTCATTTCATTTTGTTTTGTAAGATTGCAAGATTATAGGCTTTTATGGAGTTGAAATATACTCCCGTATCTTGTTAAGTGTGAATTGATTTATTGGAGAGTTGGGGGGAGGGGGGGTCACAGAGGACAGAGTCTGGGCATGATGATAATTTTGTACTGGGTTATGGATGACATGCAAAGGAAGAAAAGACAGATGCAAAGAATTATGGTGAGAAGGGGAGATTGACTGATGATTGATTGATGATTGACTGACTGACTGACTGATGATTGACTGATTGATTCACTCACTCACTCACTCACTCATTCATTCATTCATTCATTCATTCACTTAATGCTATGAAATCCCACCTTCTTTCTGAGAAGGCCAAGGTGGCAAATACTACTCTCATTCTCCCCAATTCATCCTCACAGTGATTTAGATTAAGAAGCAAGGGAGTGACTGTGAACATGAACATGAAGGCATTTCAACAAGGGAGCCTGGCACGCATAGGGACAAATTTATGCTCGTCCTTTCAACAGGGGCCGGTTTGCCGGCTTCGTCTGAAGTCCACATGGCTTCCAGTCTCTTTGGAAGTAGATTTTCGGGACTTAGATTAGAGTTGTCATGCAAATGCTAGCACATTAACTAGGGAAGTGCACAAATGTGGGGGTGGTGGTTGCATTTGATTTGTAACAAATCGAATGTAAGAAAATTTGTATTCATTTGAATAAATCCCCTTTGAATGTGGTAGGATTCTATTAGATATGAATGTATTCCTATGAATTCATACGAATATCCGACATGAACACATATGTATCCTATACGCATCCGATATGTATTCAATACATATGCAATATAGATCCCTTAACATATCCGCTCTGAAACCATCAAATCTATCTATTCTCAAACCATGCCAGCCAACCCTGGGTATTTTTCCACCACAGCCCTTAGATCCGGATCTAAGAAGATCCGGATCTAAGGAATGGGTACATTCCTTAATCCGGATCTAGTAGATCCGGATTAAGGGAAGCACCCAATGGATGCTTCCGCACAGGGGCTTTAACACCCATTAGGCACCCATTCCAATGTGCGCCTCCACACACGGGTCGCTGTTTAGGACACTTCCTGTGAGAAGTGTCCGCACAGTGAGTCCGTCTTTAATGCGGATTCCGGCGGCAAAACCGGTTTGCCGCCGGTGCGTCCACATTAGTGGGGCCAAAGAAGCACACATCCGGTGGGTGCGTCCACACCTAACCGGACTTAATGTGTGCCTAATGGGTGTTTCTGGCATAGCACATTTCAAGTGGTTTTGCGCTGTGAATCTGCATCTGTTTCGGATGCGGCTGCACAGCGCAAGTGTGCCTACCCATGGCCCTCCCCCAGCTCGCCATGCTTGGCTCGCTGGAGCCAAGCATGGCAAGCCAGGGGCTCCTACCTGTCAGCTCACCCTCACCCCAGAAGCCTGCATCCTGCGTGGCTCCTGAGTGGCTGGGGCTGCTACTGGCAGCCCTTGCCCTCAGGAGGCGTTCTGAGCAGGCGCGCTGCCTACTACCGGTGATCCGGAGTTATTAAAACCGGTTCCCCCGGGAGCCGGTTTTAATAAATCCGGGTGCTGGGGATCCTGTTTAATTAGCCCCTGTGTGGAAGCAGCCAATGTGTTTCCATGGGAGGTGTAGCACCCATTAGCAATGGGTGCTAACCCCCCTGCCGTGGAAACACCTTTGCACCCATGTGAGGAATCTGGATTGACCCACAAGGGGTCTGCCTGTCACCCCAGGTGTTTGGGGGGACAGGGGGTGCAATCTCCGAAGTCCCTCCGAAATCCCTCCGAAGTTGCCTTCGGTCGTTAAGCAAAGGCTCCGAAGTCCCTCTGAAGGCAACTTCGGAGATTAGCAAAGGCTCCGAAGACAAATCACTTGCGAGAGCACATCATGCATATTAATTAGCTCCTTGTGAGCAGGGATGAGTCAGCCTCATTAAATATGTACCTCTTTCCCTACCTGAAGGTAACAGTCCACTTTGTTCTCCCTTTGTTCTTGGAGGTTTTTATTCGGAGCTTTTGCTTCAGAGGGACTTCGGAGCCTTTGCTAATCTCTGAAGGCAACTTTGAAGTAACTTTGAAATGGCTTCAAAATGACTTCAAAATGATTTCAAAGCCTAGATTTTGGGGCTCCCCACTATGGGTGCCCCCTCCCCCTAGCCTCCTCTAGACCCCATTGCCAAACTAACGTGGAAACAGGCTCCCTTTAATCTGGATTTTCTGGCTGAAGACCCCATTGTAGACCCCATTAATGGGGTCTACAGAAAATCCGGATTAAAGGCTGAGATGTACTCATATGATCCAGATTTCCACAGCAGCGGTGGAAACAAATGTGTCCCAAATGGGTGCCATGGTGGAAATGGGGTCATCCGGCTCACACCCAAATGGGTCCTAAATGGGTGCAAAAATGGGTACTTTTTGACAGTGGAAAAACACCCTAACACAGGAGGGGGATCTGTATCCTTTATGTAGGCATTTGCATAGGATACGTATCTAGGATATGTATCCAATACATATGCATTCATATCAGATATTGGTATGAATTCACACGAATACATTCATATTGAATAGAATCCTATCACATTGGAAAGGTATCTATTCAAATGAATACAAATTTTCTAACATTCGATTCCTTACAAATCAGATGCCAAAAAAACAAAAAACAAAAACCCTATCCTGTACATCCCTAGTTGTTGATTCAGGGAATAGACCATGAGGAATAGGAAGCTCCAAACCAGACAAGCATAGGCATGTGTTTTGCACCAGGGCAACTTAATTCAAATTTAAAACTTTCCATCCCTCCCAGTCTCCTCCTTGGGCATAATGTCTTTTTAGATTGTAAGCCAAAGGGCAGGGGCTTGTCTAATGTTATATATTCTAAGCTAGGCTAAAAATGGACTGAATAAATAAATAAATACATTTACCTGCAATACAAGCAAGCTTTCGTTACAAGGAATCTAGCAGTGAATTTATCTGTGGCATATTCAACTACTTGGGTACAGCTTATTGATTCATTAGTCACTTCCTGAATGTGGTTATTGGTGCTGGAATTTAGCTGTCATGATAGTGACCTTGGCATCTGTGCCAGAAGGTAAAACTGTTACATATTCAGAATTAGATCTTCCTGGCATTGATTTTACTGCAGGACAGATTAGATCCTAGTAAATCCTTTCATAAAAGTCAGAGATAAATTTGCTGTAATAAAACTTTGAACATGTGTGTTTTTTAAAATTCAGACCATTTATTTGGATCTTTGATAGTAATAAAATGATGATGATGATGACACCATTCTTTAATTAAGGCTAATTAATTTGTTATCTTACATAGGGGAGTTTTCCACTAGCACTAAGTACCTATTAAGTACCCATTAGGGACCCATTAAGAACCCATTAGGTTCAGAGCAGGAAGACCCCATTTACACTGCAGACCCCATTAGAGCCACATTTGTTTCCACCTGTACTAGGGAAATCCAGATTAAATGGGCCATTCGGGGAAATACTTCCCCTTGTCGTATCCGACTCTCCTACCCATCAGCTTCATAGAGTGCCTCCTGGTTCTAGTGTTGTGTGATAGAGCATGAAACCTTTCCCAACTCTTACCCCAATTTACCTCATTGCATCCAGCCAGGGAGCATTTGTTCTTCAGCTGGATGAGGAAGTCAACACAGCTGCTGCGCAACTGCACTGAAATCTCTGCTACGCTCCTGCGACTGCACAGAGCATCAGCATCATAATGGCAATGGCACTGACTAGAGATGTGCATGAATATTCGAAACATTTGAAATTTGATTTTTTTTGAATTTGGACATAAGTCAGCAAGTGCCATTTTGCCCCTTTATAAATCTATGGTGAGGCCACATTTGGAATATTGTGTACAGTTCTAGTCACCGCACCTCAAAAAGGATATTGTGGAACTAGGGAAGGTGCAGAGAAGCAACCAGAATGATTAAGGGTCTGGAACATCTCCCTTACGAAAGCAGGCTGCAACGTCTAGGCCTTTTCAGTCGGGAGAGACGGCGTTTAAGAGGGGACCTGATTGAAGTATATAAAATTATGCACGGTATAGAAAAGGTGGATAGAGAAAATTTATTTTCTCTGTCACACAATACTAGAACCAGGGGGCACTCTATGAAGCTGATGGGTAGGAGAGTGAGATCCGACAAAGGGAAGTATTTCTTCACCCAGAGGGTGATCGGTTTATGGAATGTGCTGCCGGAAGAGGTGGTGACAGCTACCAGTCTGGATGGCTTTAAGGTAGGGTTGGACAAATTTATGGATGACAGATGTATCAATGGCTACTAGAACTAGCCTAGGTTCATCTTTCAGGCTGGAGGGGGGGGGGGGAACCAGGGTGCTTCTAAGGCCATTTGCTGGGATTCTAGAGCAGGCAAAGGTTTGTCCTTGTCTCCGCTTGAGATGCCCATGAGCATTTGGTGGGTCACTGTGTGTGACAGGATGCTGGACTAGATGGGCTGTGGCCTGATCCAGCAAGGCTTCTCTTATGTTCTTATGAATCGAATGTCTATAAATGCAAATGTGAACATTTGAACGGATTTTGAATTTTGAATCTATTAATTTGAATTATTCAGACATTAGTATGTGTATGGATATGTACACAATTCATACTTGCCCGTATGCATCTTTCCTGCATTCACACACATTTCTATGGATCCGTATGGGACAAAAACAGGATGCATTCAGGATAAATATGGGATGTGTATGAGATGTGTACAGATGTGTACAGGATGAATACGGATGCATATGGGCACATACAAATGTTGTCAACATTCAGTACGTGCAAACTTGAATAGGAAATTCAAACAAATAGATTTGGATGTATTAAATTCAAATCGAATGTGAATACATTCGAATTTTAAAGATTCAAATCAATTTGAATTTTGGGATATTCAACTTGAATTGAATTGGATCCTGAAAATGAAAGATTATACTTACGTGAAGGTTCATTTTCGACGGGGCCACGAAGTTGGTCACACTGGGTATATCCCCTCCTCCTGCCTCCTTCCCAGACCGAGAGAGAGAGAGGAGGAGCTTTTCCCTCTGGGTATATATGCCGGGAGCTCCTCCTCCACTCCAGTTCATCTTGAGGATGCATAATTTATCAAATACGTGGAGATCCTTTTCCGAGGGGGGGAACCAACTTCGTGGCCCCGTCGAAAATGAACCTTCACGTAAGTATAATCTTTCATTTTCCGACGGGCCACTCAGTTGGTCACACTGGGACGTACCAAAGCAAGGCCCGTCGGGTGGGAATGAGTTGAAGCATGCGCATACCTGTTACAAGGCGTGCTGTAAGACTCTGCGCCCAAATGCGGCTTCAGCTGATCGCATTTTGTCCAACTTGTAATGTTTGGTAAAGGTGGAAGGAACACTCCAAACTGCAGCGTTACATATTTCCTGAAGACTAGCTTCTCTGGCAAAAGCTGCTGTAGTAGCCGCACTTCGGGTGGAGTGCGCCCAGACCTTGCCTGGAGGACGAGTGTTTTTTGCTTGATATGCTAGCAAGATACAGGATCTGATCCATGATGACAATGCTCTGGCTGAAGCTCTATTTCCCAAAGTGGTTGGATGAAAAGACACAAATAGACTCGAAGTCTTTCGAAACTCCTTAGTGCGTAGCAGGTAAGTTTTGAGTGCTCTTCTCACATCTAGAGTGTGCATATCCCGCTCCACCGGATGCCCAGGTCTTGGGCAAAGAGATGGTAAATGTATCTCCTGAGACCTATGGAACAGCGTATCAACTTTGGGAATATATGCCGGGTCCAAGCGTAGAACTACTGAATCTGGCGTGAATTTGCACAGCGATTCCTCTACAGACAGAGCAGCGAGATCCGAGACCCGCCTGGCCGAGGTCATAGCAACCAAGAAGAGCACTTTGAAAGAAAGCATCTTCAGGGAGATCTCTCTTATTGGCTCGAATGGTGGTTTCTTTAGAGCCGATAAGACCAGATGCAACTCCCAAGAGGGATATCTGTGAACTACCTGAGGTTTGGAAGCCTTGACTCCTTTAAGGAACTTGCGAATATATTTGTTAGAAGAAATTTTTGGCGCAGGAAAAAATTCTAATATAGCCTGAATAGCAAATACTTGTCTTTGTAATGTATTACAAGATAGTCCTTTATCAACCCCAGCAGCCAGGAACCCTAGTACTTGTTTAATTGTAGGGTTAGTTGGGTTGAATCCTTTAGCTGTGGAATAAGCTAGAAAAACTTTCCACGTATTATTATATACGCGATTAGTGGAAGGCCGTCTGGATTTTAACATTGTTTCTACAATGGCAGAGTCGAAACCTAAAGCCTTTAGGCGTTGCCGTTGAGTATCCATGCTGTCAGTGCTAACCACGATGGATCCGGATGGCAAATCTGACCTTGCATGAGAAGATCCCGCCTGAGTGGCAACGTCACAGGTGGTTCGGACGCCATCTGGAGCAACTGTGGAAACCATACTCTCCCCGGCCAGTAAGGGGCAATGAGGATTACTTGAGCTTGCTCCAGGTATACCCGATGAATGAACCTTGGTAGAAGAGGCCAAGGGGGAAAGGCGTAGAGTAGACCCTTTGGCCAGGGAGCTGATAGGGCGTCTATGGCGACCGCTTCCTGGTCTCGGTACTGCGTCATGTATCTTGGAAGCAGATGGTTGTCTGCTGACGCGAAGAGGTCTATGACGGGCATTCCCCACTGGCATACCAGGGAATCGAACACTTCTGCATTCAATGTCCATTCGTACGGGGAGAGTGTTGCCCGGCTCAGAGAATCTGCGATTGTATTTGTGGCGCCCTGCACATGAATGGCAGACAGAGAAGCAATGTTTACTTCTGCCCATTCAAACATCTCATATGATAACTGCATCAGAGAACGGGATCTAGTACCACCTTGCCTGTTTATGTGGGCCTTAGTAGTCATGTTGTCCGTGGCTACTAAGACATGAGAATGTCTAATAAGGGGTAAAAAACGTTTCAATGCCAAAAAGGCCGCCTTTAACTCTAACCAATTGATCTGATGTCTGGTGTCGATAGGGCCCCAAGTTCCCTGAGCAGTTCGCCCCTTACAGTGTGCTCCCCATCCTAAAAGACTGGCATCTGTAGTAACTACAATGCGCATAGGCTCCCCAATTGGAACACCCTTAGTGAGATTGTCTCTACGTTCCCACCAAGAAAGAGATTTCCTCACATTAAGAGGCAAGGCAACCTTAGCCCGAGTGGAATGGGAAATACTATACGCCCATGGAAGCAGGAACCACTGTAGGGGCCTAGAATGTATACGTGCCCAAGGTACAATCTGGAAGAATGACACCATTTTACCCATAAGGGAGGCCAGCCTTAACACTTCCGGTCTGGTCTTGCTCCTGATCTGGTTGAGGTCCTGCAGAAAGGACGCTACTCTATCTTGTGATGGGCAAAGAAAATCCTTGGTGGTATCTATAAAGGCCCCCAAGTGCGTTATTGTCTGAGAGGGTTTAAGGACACTCTTCTCTCTGTTGATTATAAAGCCATGATCTTGTAGAACTTTAATAGTCAGTTCTAATGCCCTAGCCGATTTGGCATAAGATTTCTCAATGATGACTAGATCATCCAGGTAGGCATAAATGGCCACGCCCTGGACCCTTAACAATTGAACCAAGGGCCCCAGGGTTTTGGTGAATACCCTGGGGGCAGAACTGAGTCCGAATGGTAATACTTTGTACTGGTAGTGTTTCTCAGCTACCTGGAACCTCAAAAACTTGCGATGAGGAGGAAAAATGGGCACATGATGGTAAGCATTTTTAAGATCTACACTCAGAAGCCAATCCCCCTTATGTACAGCTGATCTGATTGATGATAAAGACTCCATTTTGAACTTTTTTGGTTTAACAAATTTATTAAGAAACTTTAAATCCAGAATCGCTCGCCAAGAGCCAACTTTCCTAGGTACCAGAAACAGCCTAGAGTAAACCCCCGTTCCCTGCTGAAGGGGTGGGACAGGCTCAATAGCAGCCATGTGTAACAATTCTGCAACCTCATCTAAGAGAGCTTTTTTCTTTACAAACTGCGAGGAAATCTTGGTAGTCACTTGTCTTCCTCTAGGAACCACCGTGAACTCGAGGGCATAACCAACAGATACAACAGAACAAGCCCAGGGGTCTGTAACATCAGCCTCCCAGACCTCCTGATAATGCTGAAGCCTACCTCCCAAGGGAGGGGCTGCAAAGGAACAGTCAGGAACTATACTGGTGCTGTTTTGCCCCACGAAAAGAGCGGTGGTAGGATCCACGGGCTCTTTGTGACTGAGAGCCCGAGGCTTGCGAATAAGATCTTTGGTAAGACGGTGCCCAGGATGAATGAGGCCTATCTTTCTGTCTATAGGAAGACTTTTGTTGGCTGGGAGTTTTGGAATATGACCTCCTGTAATAAGGCTTACGCTCCTTAGATTTTGACGTGCTAGCGGGAGTAGGAGTAGACGGTAAAATCATTTTCTTACTCTTTGATTCAATAAGGAAGTCCTTAAGAACATCCTCTCCAAAGAGCTGACCTCCTCTGAAGGGCAAAGACACCACACGCATCTTTGATGCATAATCAATATTCCAGTGGCGGAGCCAAAGGATTCTTCTGGCTGCCGTAGATGAAGCCAACGCCTTAGCCATAAGCTGCATCATATCCAGAGATGCGTCAGCACAAAAAGCCAAAGCCATTCGGATCTGTTTGATCAAAGATTTTGACTCTTTAGACAGTCCAGGGTCCGCTAAGACCTGATCAGACCATTTCAAAGCTCCCCTGGAGAAAAGGGAAATGCTCGAAGACACGCGAGCTGCCAGCGAGGATACTTCAAAATTTTTCTTCAACAGAGTTTCTTGCTTTCTTTCGACTCCATCTCGAAGATTTGTCACTCCCTGTTGAGGAAACACATGACTGGATACAAGTGCCAACACAGGCTGGTCAATTGTTGGCACCTCCCACATCTGGTCAGGCTTATCAGGCGCATACATCTTCACCAGCGATGGAGCAATCCGCTTAGAGGAACAAGGGGCCTCCCAATCTTTCTTAACGAGCTTCTGGAAAGCAGCCGGGAACGGTAATGCATGATGCTCCATAGGAGTAGGCAATAGCAGATTTTGAGCTTCTGCCAACTCCTTTTCTTCATCATCCTTCTTGGTCATTTCAAGATTAAGGTCGACTATGATGTCCTGTACCAGATTAGTATATTCCTTCATGTCAAATAACTTTTGACCCGAGGACATGGATGGTTCTTTATCTGATTCATCTGATTCAGAATGGGAGCCTTCCTGGCTGAAATCCAGAAGTTCCCCTTCCTCAGGCCTCACTTTCCCAAAGGCCCTAGCCAAATCAGCCTGAGCCCTGCGGGTGAGGGGCTGTGAATCACGTGAGGTAGTTGATAGCTGCTCAGAGGGCACATCAGAGGCAGGAGAGGCGGACCTAGCACGTGGTTCCGCTCTTTTAGCTTCTTTTTGCTTGACACGTGAACGGCTTGACCTTTGAGAATGAGAGGAATCATCTCGCCTAGCCTTCTTGGGCGGAACAGAGGTCTCCCTTTCCGGAGAGCGTGATCTGTGTCTAGGTAGACGCTTGTCTAACTCTGTCTCCAGGAACTGAAGTAATGCTTGCTTTAAATCAGCTTGCTGAGAAGTAGAAGGTTCTTCCGCCTCCGTTCTAGCTGTCTTGGAAGAAGATCCCTTCTTCTTAGGGTCTTTAGTAGATTTAGATAACTTGCTTGACTTGTCTGTGAATTTAGCCTTGTGAATTCGCTTAGTTGAGACCGGTTGTTCCTTAGGAGGATCATTGGTCTCTGATGCAGGTGCAGTAGTAGACTTCGATGTTTCTTGATCTTCCATATTGTAAGATCCAGTAGATATTTTCTGAAAATTAAAAAATTGAAATAAGCATCCTAGCACGCTGAAAACTAAAACATAGGTGCAGGATGGTGTATATGTAAGACCCTATAAGGCATCACCCTTAAAAAAGACTCCTAAGGCTTCAGGCATAAAATCTTAAAAAACGCCATAGAAAACAATGGTGTTCTAGCTTGTAGTGGAAACAGGCAAACCGCAGGTCAAATTTAGCGTGGGGACATAGCCCGAGTCTACCGCGATGACCTCATGCTTAGGAATCCCTTTAGCGTTTACAGAAAACGCAACAATTGCAGAGCCAGTAGCCTGGCCTCTGCGGCTTGAGTATATCATCCGCAAGGGGAGGCGGGGGGGGGGGGGGGAAGGAAGCTACAGCCTAACTGTGCCTTCGTAGAGCCCATGAGCGTGTGCCTCCGCCCAAGCGGGAGCTCATCCCCGCTAGCCGAGCTTCCCGGTAAACGGGAGCATTGGCTATGGTCAGCGGCCCCCGTCGCGGCTAATTCCGCCTCAGCCCGAGCCTCCCGCAGAGCCGGGAGCTTTGGCTAACGAACGGCGCTTCCACCGCCGTTCAGGACGCCCAAGCCTCCCGCGCGCGGGAGCTTTGGCGTTTTCTTCCGTCTGCCGTTTAGGCAATGAGGTCCGCGCCCGAGCCTCCCGCGCGCGGGAGCTTTGGCGTCTTTCCTCCTTTTGCCGTCTAGGCAATGAAGTCCGCGCCCGAGCCTCCCGCGCGGGGAGCTTTGGCGTTTCTTCCCTCCTTTGCCGTTTAGGCAATAGGGTCCGCGCCCGAGCCTCCCGCGCGCGCGGGAGCTTTGGCGTTTCTACGTTTGCCGTTTAGGCATCGATGTCTTCGCCCGAGCCTCCCGCCCGCGGGAGCTTTGGCGTCTTAACCCTTCGGGGTTGCGCGTTGCGGCAGGCGCCCGAGTCTCCCTCAGAGGAGGGAGCTTTGGCGAGACTAAGGGGGGGGGAAACTCCCTTCTCCGAGCCCTTACCGCCGTTAGTCCAGCAAAATTTATCTCTTCTTTTGTCTTCTCTTCTCTTTCTCTCTTCTCTCTTCTGTCTTTCTCTGTTCTAACCGCGGCAATCCACGCCGCGGCTGCAAACCAACAGGAATGAGGCAGACCGAGAGATGAACTGGAGTGGAGGAGGAGCTCCCGGCATATATACCCAGAGGGAAAAGCTCCTCCTCTCTCTCTCTCGGTCTGGGAAGGAGGCAGGAGGAGGGGATATACCCAGTGTGACCAACTGAGTGGCCCGTCGGAAAATTGCATTTTTGCACACACCCGGTGCTCACACACACACAGTTGTGGAGGGCATTGCACCCAAGATGGTGGCGCCCCAAAGCGGACTGGCCCCAAGTTCAGTCACACATGAGTGACCGATCGTGCAAGCCATGGGCTGTAAGTGACTAGCACTCACAAGTGTGAGTGCCAGTTAAGGTTACGTGATTGTCCTCCTTTCCTGTCCAGGAAGGGAAGTGTGAAATTGCCCCAAGTGCGAATTGGCCTAACACACCAGTAAAGTGACTGGCCATTTTCCTTCTATACAATCTAACCCAAAGGTGGATTTTCTAAAATAATGAAAGAAACCTGCTTGTCATATTGTTGATGCATTCTTTCACTCCGAAAGTGGACTGAAGCTGGATTAAAACTCAGGTGTGAACATAGCCAGGGAGGTTAAAATGAAAGGGATGAAATTTGGGATACAAGTGCTATAGATAAAGATAATCAAGGGCAAGTGGTGTTTGAGCTCAAGAAATTTTGGATATAATATTCGACCGATCAATGGGAGAAATTGTAGACAAAGGATATGAAATTTACAACTTGTATGTTATTAAAAGAAAATATGATGTATAGATGGTATGTAACACCTCATAAATTAGGGAAAATATACCAGAATATGTCAACTAAATGTTGGAAATGTAAAAAAAAAAAGTGAAGGGAACTTTTTATGTGGTGGGCTTGTGAAAAAGAAAAAAGAAAAGAAAAGAAAGAAAAGAAAATTGGGTACAAATATATAATCTGATAAGACAAATTTTAAAGAGAGATTTTATATTCAAACCAGAATTGTTTCTGTTGGGAATTGTAGACAATACTTTGGATAATATTAATTCTTTGATTTTATATATGGTGACAGCAGCTAGATTACTGTATGCTCAAAAATGGAAGGAGGAAGAGATACCTTCAGGACAGGAATGGCTAATTATGGTGATGGACATGGCTGAAATGGACAAATTAACAAATTTAGTAAAAGACAGAACAACAGACAAATTTATGAAAGACTGGAGCCCCTTTATTAACTATCTATGAGAAATAGGAAGTCATGACAGATGGTTTTGACTAAAAATTAAGGGGTCAGCTGAAAAGCAACAAGGGACATGAAAGGAAAGGAAAGAAATAAGCAACATCAATAAAAGCTGGAAAAATGGAAGAAGTTATATAGAGTATTAAAGCAATGTAATAATGTGATATGAGAAAAATGTAAAGTTTTATGTTGTTTTTTAAAAATAAAAACATAGAAAAAATCTAAACGGTCACGTTTCAAAAACCTTTGCTGTGGCACCTTGGGCACTTATGTTCCCAATGCGCTGGGTTAGCTCCAAGTCGTTTTTAGAATCCAAAGTTTTAATGGGTTTCTTCAGCAGATTGAGAAACGTGAATACATCATTTCCAGTGGAGATACAAGCACAGCGTCGAGAAAGAAATATGGAGCGTATCAAAAGGAAAGTCAATACAATGTGATTTAAAGGCAAAATAGATTTTCCCTGCTAGCACATAAGTATAGATTGCATCAATTTGTGCTCAACATTGCAATCTGCTAAATATACAAGGTGCAGAGACAAACTACATTAGTCACAAATAACGATAGATCATAACCACAATCGGGTGTCAAATTAATATTTATTTGTAGGTACTGTGCTAATGTCACAGAGCCTGAAAGTAAATCAGCTGAGCATGGAATAGAATGGCAAATCAAATGATTCAGGCTGTTTTTCACTGAAGCTCAAGGAGGACAAAAATTATGGATTGACCAGGACACCATTCCTGGACTGCATTAATTTTGAATCCAGCCCTGTTATCAGTAAGTCCAGATTATTATGAAGCAGTTTCTTGAACTCATAAAATTGAGAAGGACTGCCATTCTCCCATTACTAATCAGCTTCTGCATATCCTGTTTCTACTGTGTATATTCTGTGTAGTGTTAAGAAGAAGAGGAGGAGGAGGAGGAGGAGGAAAAGAAGAATTGACTTTTATACCCCACTTTTCTCACCCTTAAGGGGACTCAAAGCAGCTGATCAAGTCAGTTTGGTCTAGTGGTTAGGGAGCTTGACTCTTATCTGGGAATACCGGGTTCGATTCCGCCCTCCCCCATGAAGCCAGCTGGGTGACCTTGGGCTAGTCACAGCCCTCTTCTGAAATGTCACAGCCTCACCTACCTCACAAGGTGTTCTGTTGTGGGAAGAAGAATGGAAAACTTTGTCAGCCACTTTGAGTTCCCATAAATGGGTTAGAAAAAAAGAGGTAGAAAAGCCAACTCTTCTTCTAAATGCGAAGTACCATGTCCATTCACTTTGATGCAGAGCAAATGAGGAAAAAGTATTTGTGTGCATCCTTTCTTGAAGTGTTCTACGCAGTCTCTTAATCCGGATTAAGGGTCTATGCATAAAGGCCCTTTGTTACAAAGACAAATATGGATAGTCAACTCAGGAATGAAGTCCTGGCTTTGCGTGTGAACAACCAAAGATCCAACCCTTGGCATCTTCAGAAAACAGGTTTCTGGAAAATCTTTGGCTTACAACTTTGGAGAACCAACCAGGTAGATGGTTCTAGTTTAGGTGAATTGAGAATCTATCTAGCATAAGGAAGACAGTTGGTGAGAGAGAGTTCCCTGGTTAGCTCTTAATATTGAGCCTCACCAATGTGCCAGGTAATAGCTGAAATAATGAATAATGAAATAATAATCCACCCTACTATCTTGGTCCCTGAAGTTTTATTGTGTCTGTGCCTCCATATGAGTAACAGGGCCAATTAAAAATAATTGGAAGTAGCTGCCCACTACTGGCGACCAAACGATTATGGTATTCAGTTTTGTGTTCCTTATCATCTGAAAGTAACACGTTGCGTACTAGAATTGGCCATGCTAATTGCAGGCTGCTGCAACAATTTATGTCAAGATTTGACAGTGGAGAATTGCCGGCGTCAACCTGAAGGAACTTGAAAAGTGCTTCAGTAATTGTCTTGAGTTATAATTAATATTGTCCCTTTGCCTTTAGTTACTAACAGAATGAGTGATCAACACACGCGACATGTTTACAACCCATCAGTAACGCACACTTAAGTGCCCGTTTCACTGGGGAGTGGCTATTAAAGTTTATTGGCATTACACATTCTTATTAGTGGGGAATAGTGCACTTATTTATGAAGATGATTATAGCCAACATTATGTACAGCACATGGATTGCTGGAGACATTTCAGACTTACGCGTCAATCTGTCTTTATTAAGCAGGCCAAAAGTGTTGCACTTTTTTTCCCCCATCCGTAATGTGGTATCTGCATTTTCATTTTGGTAGATGCAAGGGCTGGGGGCATAACCTCTAGACTGGACTACTGTAATGCGCTCTACATGGGACTGCCCTTGAAGACAGTTTGGAAGTTGCAGCTAGTGCAAAAGGCAGCCGCTGGAGTGCTGACTCGAACAGCTAGGCGGATGCACATCATGCCGGTATTAAAAGGGCTGCATTGGATGCTGATCCACTACTGAGCCCAATTCAAGGTGTTAACTCTGACTTATAAGGCCCCAAATGACTTGGGCCCCAAATATCTAAAGGGACGCCTTCTCCCATACTGACTTGCCCATGCCTTAAGATCTGAAGCTGAGGCCCTCCTGGTTGTCTCACTGTCTCGCTTCCACCCAGCTTTTTTTTTAACTCCATGCAGACGTGCCCTGTGAATCCATCACAGTGGCCATTGATAGATCTGTCATCCACCCAAAGTTGGAAAAACAGGCAGGATGCTGGACTACATGGGCTGTATCAACATCTACCCAAAGTGATGCCTAAGTACTGTCTCCAGATTGCAGATACAGCCAGGATGCTTTTAAAGGCCATTTGCAGGGCGTGGAGAGCAGGTGAACATTTTGCCTTTGTCTTCAGCTTGAGAAGCAATTATTGGGCTACACTGTGAGACAGTCTGCTGGACTAGATGGGCTGTGGCCTGATCCAGCAGGGGTCCTTTTATGTTCTTATTCTTAGTTACCTAATAGAGGATTGCCTTTCCCTTTTTAAGATTATCTGGTGGGAAAACCTAACAGGAAATGTTCAAGAGGAGTGAAATATTTAAGATGTCTCCAAGGAAGATACTTAAAAACATGAATACTGATGATGCCGATGAGAGGAGAACAAGGCAAGTCAGCAGAAGAACCCAGAGTTGCTGAACTGAAAGATTAGAGATGATTTGAAATTCAAAAGGGCATTCGGAAAATTGCTCACCAATGGATCCTCATTAACCTGCATGGACATGTCAAGGAGGAGGTTGCAGGGTTTGGTCATGGACTGAGAACTCTTCAACACCCTTATTAATGGCTTGGATAATGGTGTGAATGGCATTCTTAACAAGCTTGCAGATGGTACAAATTGGGAGGGATACAGTAGATATACTCTAGAAGACAGGAGAAAAATTCAGAACGATTTTAATGAGCTTGAAAGCTGGACTAAAAAAAGTGAGTGATGAGAGCAAATTGCTGAACTTAAACTAAAGAATCAAAGGTATAGACATAAGCAGGAAGATGTCTGGGTTGGATGGAGTAAGCATGGAAAAGATCTTGAAACTTTAGCTATTTAAAAACCTGGATATTGTTGTCACAGGGGGGAGGCAATAGCAATTTTGGGTTGCAATGGACAATCATGGTTTCATTGTGTACAGCACTGATTAAACTCCAACTTGAGTACTGAGACCAGGGGGTCCTTTTCACTTACCTCTGTAGTGCAGAGGTGATCAGCTCTAAGAGGTGACATATGCACGTCACACAGCCTTTTCTGTTCCAGAAATAGCTCTGCGCAATCCGGAGTGTCCTTGAGCTGACCACGGGCAATACAAGTGTGGATCACAAAAATGGGCTGCACACTTGTCCTAGTGGAGGGCTGGTTAGGCCTGGTAAGTTCCTTCTGCACCTCTTCTGGGTGGAAGAGGTACTGGAGGAACACATGATGTGTCACATGACATGCTGCACACCCATGTGATGTGTCATGTCACATGTCACATGGTGTGGGTGCCTGGTTATGGCACCGATCCCCAAGGGTGCACTCAGAGCTGTTTCATCCAAGGCTTCCCACAGCCAGGGAGCCAAGAGTAAAAAGGCACCGGTCTAGGCTTTACTTATTAAAGAAGAGGCTAGACAAATTAAAACGGTCCGAATGCCTGGGTGCATCTTTCAGGCTGGGGGGGGGGGGGAACTGGGGCGCTTCTAAGGCCATCTGCTGGGACTCGAGAGCAGGAGAAAGTTTGTCCTTCTCTCTGCTTGAGATGCCCATGAGCATTTGGTGGGCCACTGTGTGCAACAGGATGCTGGACTAGATGGGCTGTGGCCTGATCCAGCAGGGCTTCTCTTATGTTCTTATGGTCCACAAAAGCCAGACAGTAGGTGATTGTTGATCGGAATCAGTGGCATGACTTCCAAATATCTAAAGGAACACTTCCTTCCACATAGACCAGCCTGTCAGCTAAGATTAGCAGGAGAGGACCTCTTGTGAGTCCCACCCTGATCAACAGTCAAAGGGGCAAGGACATGCACTGGCAATCTGTCTTTTTCCCCTGCCCCTGCAGAAGCATTTGCTTCTGAAACGGTTTCAGGGGAAAAGCCAGATATAAGACCTAATTTTTCAGGTCTTACATCTGGGTAGGATTTTGGTGGCAAAGCCGGTTTAAGAAACTGGTTTTGCGCACTGACGTGTGGACGTGGTGTCCTCAATGGGGCCCCAATCTGGCCTCCGTTGCGGAAGCCACGTCCTAATCCCTCCCCAAACAGGCTCTAATTCCATTTTTAGAGCCTGTGTGGAAAGGCCCACAGTTGCAGCCACATCACACCACACACACCCATGCTGTTTTTGTACCCAGAAGTAGGAGGGAACACTGCTAGCAGGAGCAACTGGGACCATACTAGGTGCTCCCAGTCAGGCTGTGGAGATGTTTTTACTTCTCCACAGCTACAGAGGATTGGAGTGCTCTGGGACATTCTCTGATGCTTCAGGGCAGAGGCAGCAGCCCTGGCATCAAAATGGAGCATCCTGGTGCAACCTAATGCATGTCCTACATGTAAGTGCAAACAGGCCCAAAGATTGCAATGTCTGCATCTACTACAACTAACCCGAGTAATATAAAGTGGGAAATGATTGGGTTTTTTGCATTCGAATTTGAGGATACAAATGTTGACAACATTCATATGTATTATATGTATATGTACGCATTTTGTACACATCCCGTATACATCCCATTTCCATCCCATATTATAAGCGCAAATGCTTATAGAAATGTATGAGATCCGTACATACGTATCTGTACTTTTGAATCATTTGAATCATTCAGATGCTTTCGAACATTCAAAATCCATTTGAATGCTTACATTTGAATGTGAAGACATTCTGTTCTAGTCCGAATGTCCACGTTCGATTGAATTTTGAATGTTTAGAACATTCATGTACAACCCTACAGCTCTGTCTCTGAACTCTCAAAGTCCCACGTACCTCACAGGGTGTTCTGTTGTGGGGAGAAGGATGGAAAGTTTTGTCAGCTGCTTTGAGTCCCCTTAAATAGGTAAGAAAAGCCAACTCTTCTTTTTCTTCTATAAATTATCTAAAATTAAATAACCCATACTATCCCTTAACAGAGTGTTGTGCTTGGCAGAGATCTAGCTTGAAAATATTTACCCCGATCGGGGGTGGGGGTGGGAGGCAAAATTGGCCTTATGCCTGAATTTTCGGTAACAATTTAGAAATTAATAGACCAAGTGCTATTAAAGCTGCTCTGAACAGCTTTAGTGAATTGTGCTCTGCTTACGAACTGGCGAAAATACCCTTCATGCACTTTTATTGTTCTTTTAATGTCTGAACCTGATAGCATTATAGCTCTAACCATGGGCAGGTAAGTGCAGAAAAATCCTGGAAGTTGTTTTCTGCTTTGTATATCTACTCTAGCCTTCCTGTAAACAAATGTTTTCCACTGGATCAAAAAGATTTTTCCCCAGGAGGGAGGAAACATTCAGATTTCAAGATAGTTTGCATTTACATTATTGTTCAAAGGATTCACTTTCATTATTATTATATTAATTTTTTGTAAAGTCACTTCAAAACCAAGACATTATTCGGCTGAGTAGAACAGCAAAGCAGCTTCTGCCTGTTTGGAAAATGGATCTGATAATATTTACCTTTGATAATGTGAGGGAATGACAGGATGGAGTAGCATAGAATTGCCTCCAAGGCCATAACAGAGAGAGGAAAGGATCTCAAACAAGGAATGTATGCTGTATATCTGTAAATGTAGGAGTATATAGAAGTAAATACTCTTAGGCCCCATTCCCACTGGGGTTTTAATGAGTTTTGAAAATGTTTCGGAAATCCTTTGTCCCCATTAAAAATTTGCTTCCCACACTTTCCGAGGAGTAAATCACCTAAAAATGCAGTTAAAAAAAAAATACTTGTAGAAACAGCTCTCGCTCCAATTTTTCTGCTAGTACACTTTATCTTTTTTACTTCAGGAACAGTACTGCAGTATTGGGGGGAGATCGCATCTTTAGGGTTGTATCCCCTGATAAGTTTCTACCCAATATCTGTCACCATTGTGGGTGAGTCATTAGATGGGTGGAAGGGCAGCCCCTTGCCATCCTTCCTGTGTTATAGTGCCCCTGCTCTTTTGTCGTAGGTAAGGGGGGGGGAATTTTGGATTAGAGCAAAACAGAGGATAATATTGCCAAATAAAGGATACATTCAGACATAAAAAGCCCCCTCCCCAGTCTGTTTTCCTCCTTCTCCCCCATCCAGATCCAGTCTTTTCACTGTCCTTTTCTCTCTTTTTCTTCTTCCCCCCTTTTTGATCACCTCCCACCTGGTTTTGGGCACCAGTGGTGGAGCCCTTCACTTGCAGGAAATATACAAAATCACCCGAGATCTTACTTTTTTAGCTGTCGCAAGTGGATGGAAAATTTTAAAGAGAGAGACTTAGAAGGGGTCTTAGAAGGGTTCTAAGCTCCAGTGGAAAAAGGCCCTATGAGGCTTCATATTCTGTGACAGAAGTAAGTTCAGAAAGGGCCAAAAAATAAAATAAAATATCAGAATTAAAAACAGAATTAAACTGTCTCTTTAGCCAAAGGTCTGGGTAAATTATACCTATGCTTAATTGGCTGTGTTTAATAGGCTGGTGAAGCCTGGCAGGTACATATCCCTTCCTTTTTAAGATTTAAGAAGCAATCTAATTACAATAAAACCTCAATTTATTTCTGTTCTGGAAAAAAAGGCATGTACATAGAAACGACATAAATTGAGCAACTGACTTCAGAGTTGCAAAAACCTCCATTATATTGAATTGACCTACTTATCTGAAAATTGCCCATTCAAATGAAAGTAATAGTCAAGTATGCTGGTCAATCCAATATAAATCAATACAATTTTCAACCCAATGGAAGTCTTGGCAGAAAACAAAACAAAAAACCTAATGGTGAATAACTGGAGTACATAAATCAAGGCAAGTGGAAAAAATGTCAATCATGAAATAGCAAAACCACACTATGAGAACATGCTTAGAATGAGGTACAACTGTACCAGATGGCTATAAACTTGAATGTAAATATTGACCTTAACAATAAAAGTCTTTAATCACTTTAAGGATAAGGATGCTGGGGAAAAATGTCATTGTCTAGATCTGCCTCTAATGGTAACTTCTAACAATGAACAAACAGGAAAAAAAAGGAATTCTTAGCAAAATGCCTCTGTCTGAATTTTGTGATGGGGTTTTCTAATGAGATACATTTGTAGAAAGTAATGAAGGTTTGATCTGTTCATTTTATATGTTCACTGGTTTTAATGTTGTAACCTGCCCTGAGACATTTGGATATAAGGCGGGATAAAAATTCAAATACATACATACATACATACATACATACATACATACATACATACATACATACATACATACATACATACATACATACATACATACATACATACATACATACATAAGAGAAGCCCTGCTGGATCAGGCCACAGCCCATCTAGTCCAGCATCCTGTCGCACACAGTGGCACACCAAATGCTCATGGGCATCTCAAGCAGAGACAAGGACAAACCTCCTGCTCCCGAGTCCCAGCAGATGGCCTTAGAAGCGCCCCGGTTTCTCCCCCCCCCCCCAGCCTGAAAGATGCACCTAGGCATTCATTCTAGTAGCCATTGATACATCTGTCATCCATAAATTTGTCTAACCCTACCTTAAAGCCATCTAGACTGGTAGCTGTCACCACCTCTTCTGGCAGCACATTCCATAAGCCGATGACCCTCTGGGTGAAGAAATACTTCCCTTTGTCGGATCTGACTCTCCTACCCATCAGCTTCATAGGCTGCTTCCGCACTTGGCCTTATTCTGGGATATATCTCAGGATAGGGGTCTCTTGTCCACATGCTAATACAGGCTATGGCAAGTCTCACTAGGACCTGCTTTAGTCTTCAGTAACATGCAGATAAGAGACCCTGATCCTGAGATATATTCCAGAATGAGGCCAAGTGCAGAAAGGGCCATACAGTGCCCCCTGGTTCTAGTACTGTGTGATAGAGAAAAGAAATTTTCTCTATCTACCTTTTCTATACCATGCATAATTTCATATACTTCAATCAGGTCCCCTCTTAAATGCCGTCTCTCCAGACTGAAGAGGCCTAGACGTTGCAGCCTGAGGGATTTCCGCACTGCAACGCGTTCCAAACGGAACGCGTTCAGGCGGAAAGCTTAAGACAGCTCCCGGCGCTTTCACCTTTCACACACAGACGCGCCAGAACGCGTGTAAACGCGTTCCGGCGCGTCTGTGTGCGAATGCTCAAAGCGCCGGGAGCTGTCTTAGCCGGCAAAGGCCGGCCAGGGGCGCGGAGACAGCCGCGGAGGCAGATCGGCAATCAGCTGATTGTCAAACAGCTGATTGTCGAAGCCGCGCCGGCGTCGGAGGCGAGCCCGCAGCTGTTCGGGAGACAGAAGCAGGCGCGAATGCTTCTCCTCCCGAACGCCTGCGGGCGGCTCGTCCGCGTTCGAACGCATGTAGAGCACTTTAAAGTGCTCTACATTTCGAACGCGAGAAAGACAGCTGCGGACACGTCGGAGCGCAAGCCCCGCTCGGGCAATGCGGATGCCGTGTCCGCAGCTGTCTCCCACGCGTCCCGTTCAGCCCCATGCGAAAACGTCTCTGGTTTCATAAGGGAGGTGTTCCAGACCCTTAATCATTCTGGTTGCACATACATACATACATACATACATACATACATACATACATACATACATACATACATACATACATACATACATACATACATACATACATACATACATACATAGCAAGAAAGGTTTTATATTAGGGACAACTGCTGGCACAATGTATATACAGTATTAGGCAAAATTGATCATGACAGGCTGCTTAAATCAATTAATTGATGGATCAATTGATCTATCTATCAGTCAATCAACCTGGAACATGGTGGTGTGCAAAAGGCAACTATCCCTTTTCTGGACTAATGGGAAACCCATTTTGGCTATGCTCCAGTTATATCACCAAAATGAGTCCCCTGGCAGTTCCAAGACTAAGAATTTTCACTCGTAGACCTTCAGGGCCCGTGGAAACCATCTCTGAAGCTCATGTAAGCCTTTATTATGAGGACCACCAACCCAAGCACAAAAATCAGACATGCAACAGACATGTTAGCTGTAGGGATCTGCATGAATATTTGTAGGCGTTCGAAATGCGATTGAATTTGCCAAATTTTGACATTGTCTCGAAATTCGAATGTAAACATTTAAATCAAATTTCAAACTTTGGATCTAATTGTTCAAATTATTCAGGCATTCATAAGTGTACTGGTTCGTACAAGATGCGTACTTGAAGATCCACACATTCCCCACATACATACGCATTTGTACAGATCCGTATGGGATGAAAACGGGTTGCATATGGGATAACTATGGGATGCATACAGATGTGTACAGATGTGTACAGATGTGGGGAAGATGCATATGTGCCCGTACAAATGTTGTCAACATTCATATGTGCAGATTCAAATCAAAAATTCGAGCAAATAGATCCAAATTTGGTAAATACAAATTGAATCTTGTTAAATTTGAATTTAAAAGATTCAAATCAAACTGGATTTTCGGGTATTCAATTTGATTCAGATAGAGTGCACTATTGGTACACTTGCATAGTTAATAACCAATAAGAAACCACACTTGTAGACTCAATGAGATACATACATACACATACATACCTGGGTACCATCCTTTAGTGCCTATCATTCTTCTTCATTCATATGTCCTTGAATTATGGTCAGCCATAATCCTTAGGTGTTTTTCCACTGCGCTCCTTTAATATGGATCTAAGAAGATCCGGATCTAAGGAATGGGTACATTCCTTAATCCGGATCTAGTAGATCTGGATAAAGGGAAGTACCCAATGTGTTTCCATGGGTCGTCTAGCACCCAGAAGCAATGGGTGCTAGCCTCCCTGCCATGGAAACACCGGAGCACCCATTTGGAAACTTGGATCTACCCATGAGGGGTCTGCTTGTCACCCCAGGTGTTTGGGGGGTCAGGGGGTACCATCTCCAAAGTGGCTTCGAAGTCATTTCAAAGTCACTTCGAAGTCATTTCAAAGTCACTTCGAAGTCTGTGCAAAACAGCTCCATTGAAGTCTGTGCCGATCTTTGAAGTGAAATTCAAAATGACTTTGAAGCTTAGGTTTTGGGGCTCCCCCCATGGGTGCCCCCTCCCCCTAGCCTCTTCTAGACCCCATTGCCACAGAGACATGGAAACAGGCTCCCTTTAGTCTGGATTTTCTGCCTGAAGACCCCATTGTAGACCCCATTAAAGGGGTCTACAGAAAATCTGGATTAAAGACCAGAAAGTACCCATTTGATCTGGATTTCCCCAGTGGCAGTCAAAACAATTGGGTCCCAAATGGGTGCCGTGGTGGAAATAGGATCATCCGGCTCACACCCAAATGGGTCCTTAAGGGGTGCAAAAATGGGTACTTTCTGACAGTGGAAAAACACCCCATATCCTCCCTCTCCCAAAGGAACGCAAGATAACTTTGCGGTATTTGTATACAGGATTACTACAGGCTTTCCATCCATGCTATTGGTGGGTGTCTGTGCCTTGTTTTCAGTCAGGCTGTCTTTAGATCCTTTTTGCTTCTTAAGATAACATATTAAATATTTCTTCAGGGAGCAGAGGATCAAAAGTAACCCAAGTTCTCAAACGCAGAAAAAGCGATGGGAGAAGTCTGAATGAAATCCTCTTCACCTTTGCAATTATCGTAATAATACAAGAGGCAAAGTGTTGTTTTAGACTGGAATATGAAACCCTTTAATTTGCTGAATTTCATGCCTTGTATTTTTACTGAACTTTGAACCTTTTATGCAACCAAATATTGAAATGAATATGAATTATTTAAACCAAGATGAACTGTTAATGTTTTTACTGATGGTCTCTATAATAAACTAATTTCTTTTAAAAAAAAAATCTTACAAGATGTAAAACAAATCTGTGCTGGTTCGTGTACAATATATGTAGTTTGGAATACTAATAAAAATTAATTTGCATGGTCAGCCAGTTTGGTCTAGCGGTTAGGGAGCCAGACACTTATTTGGGAATACCAGGTTTGATTCCACTCTCTTCCATGAAACCAAGTGGGTGACCTTGGGCTAGTCACAGCTCTCCTTTGAGCTCTCACAGCCCCACCTACCTCACAGGGTGTTCTATTGTGGGGAGAAGAATAGAAAGCTTTGTCATCTGGAAAAGAATATTGATCTCAAAATGACTGATAATGATTGCAGGTTGAGAAACTTGCCTTCCCATTCACTGGGAAGAGTGCAGAACAGATGAATGTGTACAAGTGTTTGCACTAGGGAACGCTAGTGCACGGTAGCATGCCAGCAACGCATCTGGACATTTACCTCTGTCTGGCCGCACATCTGGTTCCCTGCAGGGCATCACCATTTTTATTGTGGCACCCTGCATGACCGTTCTTGCACCTGTGCTATGATGATGATGATGATTCTCTGTGTACGCACAACCGCAACAGGGGTCATGTGAGGTGCCAGCGCACTTGCGCAGTAGCTCAGATCACCCCTCACACTGGAAATAGTGTGAATGGTTGTGGCATGGATGAGACAGGTACGTTTTCGGTCACCATTGGGGAAGGTTAGTTTGCGTGCAATGCACAATTTCGTGCGCCCCTGCTAGTTTGTAAAAGGTGAACATCTGGGCAGGTGGGGCTTTGCTAGGCTGCAGATGCACTTGCCCAGATGTTAACCTATCTCCAACTACAAGGCCAAGTGTGAACAGGGCTTTGGTTTCACTTTGAAAAAACATTCCCAAATAGTTGAGATAATTTGGATGATGTTCCACAAAGATGCACAGCCACACTATCAGGGTAACAGCTCTACTTACAAAGAGAAAAATATCAGATTCTTACTTTGTGACAAAACTTGCATTTGGATACTGATATGCAGATATAGATATAGAGGGAGGAGGAGCAGCAGGAGGAGAATGGCTCAGAAAAGTAATTTCCAGAAGTCTGCTCCAGAAATTTATTAGAGTTCTTTGATAACTAGACTGCCAGCTGCGGTTCTTGCTACCATGGAAACAGACATCACTGGCAACGGGGCAGGTTGTTCTAAACTAATCAGTCTTGTACAAAAGCAGTTTTGTGTGTGTGTGTAATGAGTAACTTAAAAGAACCTGACTTCATTTTTCAGCTATAGCATTTGAGGTAGCAGGAGAATCAAGAGGCATTTTCGCATTACACGCGTTCCATTTGGAACGCGTGTAGAACGGGAAGCCTAAGACGCTTCAGGACGCTTTGACCATTCACACACAGGAGCGCAGGAACGCGTGTAAACGCGTTCCGGCGCGCCTGTGTGCGAATGCTCAAAGTGTCGTGAGCTGTCTTAGCCGGCAAACGCCGGCAAGGGGCGGAGAGACAGCTGAGGAGGCTCCTGCAGCTGGCGCTGGCTGAAAACAGCTGATTGTCAAAGCTGCGCCGGCGTGGGAGGCGAGCCTGCGGTTGTTAGGGAGAGAGAAGCAGGCGCGAATGCTTCTCCTCCCGAATGCCTGCGGGTAGTTCGTGCGCGCCCGAACGCATGTAGAGCACTTTAAAGTGCTCTACATCTCGAACGCGTGCAAGACAGCTCCGGACACGTAGGAGCGCAAGCCCCACTGAGCCAATGCGTATGCCGCGTCCGGAGCTGTCTTGCACGCGTTCCAAAATGGCGTGTGCGAAAACGCCTAAGGGCTGTTCTCTAAATGATCCCAGATGAGCACATTCCTGCTCCATATCCATGATAGAAACTATGACAGAAACTCTATGAGATATGTGGAGATCCATGCATGGCAGTGAGGTTCAACGTTTCAGATATTTCTGTTTAAATGTTATCTTTGTGAAGCTGTTTCTTGAAAGAATGCACCATAATGGCCTGCAGATTTATATAATACAAATTTTAAAAACTAACTCCAAAAGTGATTTCTTTTTTTCATATGAATCTTTGTACATTTACTTCCCTTTTCATCCCCCCCCCCCCATCTTTGAATCACGTATGATATCTTGGCCCATAGGAAGAGGAAACTGGAGATAAAAATAAGATGTGAGCAACGTATCATTGAGTTTCATTACATCTTCATTTATTTCCATTTGCTAAGAGTTTGGATGGCACACTGGAAAATAATTTAAATAAATAGGAGAGGCAGTGCTCTGATCCCGTCTCAGGGCAGCTCTTAAGTAAAAATGGCAGGTTATAGAAAGCATAGTTTAAAAACCATTACAGGTCTGTCAAGAAATACATTGAAGGTTTGTGATACGATTAGTTTTCTTTTTCTCTGTGTTTTTGATTTTGTGAGGGGTTTTTTTTGTAAAGTAATGCTGAGCGAAAGGAGAGAGGAAATAAATAAATAAATAAATAAATAAATAAATAAATAAATAAATAAATAAATAAATAAAGCAGACAGTACTTTCCAGATTGCTAGATAAATGCTGGTTGTGTTTTACAAACCACTGAGATAGTAAAGGTCATATTTTGCAGCCACTTTCAGCCATAAGGGATTTTCGCACTGCAACGCGTTCCAAACGGAACGCGTGCAGGCGGGCAGCTTAAGACACTTCCGGGCGCTTTTACCTTTCACACACAGACGCGCCGGAATGCGTTCCGGCGCGTCTGTGTGTGAAAGGTAAAAGCGCCCGGAACTGTCTTGGCCCGGCAAAGGCCGGCCAGGGGCGGGGATTCGGCCGCAGCGCTGCCGTCCATTGGGTGAGAGCACCCAAGGGGCGGGCAGCGCTGTCAAGCCACCCGCCCCGTGCTTCGTGCCAGCTCTACGGGCTGGCACGAAGATGCCCGGGCACCCGGGCACCCATCATGGGGCCCGGGGCAAGGCCCCTATGGGGCCGGACCCCTTTGAAGATCAGAGCCCCTGGCTCTGATCTCCAAGGGCTCGCCCCGCGCCCCGATCTCGCCCATCTACGGGCTGCAGGCGCCTGGATCTAGGCGCCTGCAGCCTGCAGATGAGTCCCACCCCCCCCAGTCCCCAAAACCCCCACCCCCAACCACCCTCCGGCCCGGATCGGGCCCATCTGCGGGCTGCAGGCGCCTGGATCTAGGCGCCTGCAGCCCGCAGATGAGTCCCACCCCCCCCCAGTCCCCAAAACCCCCACCCCCAACCACCCTCCGGCCCGGATCGGGCCCATCTTCGCTCTCTGAGTGCCCACAGCGGGGCACCCAGAGAGCGAAGATGTTTCCCCCCTCCCCCAGGGCCCTGGGAGGACACGCGCGCGACGGAGGACTTACCTCGTCGCCGTCCAGCGTCGAACTGAGGGTGGCATTGTGGGAGCGCGCAAGACGCAGCCCACCTAGCCCCCCTATTGGACAAGCAACTTCAATCCCAAGGCCTCTCCTTCCCCCAAAGAACTGCTTGTCCAATAGGGGGGCTAGGTGGGCTGCGTCTTGCGCGCTCCCACAATGCCACCCTCAGTTCGACGCTGGACAGCGACGAGGTAAGTCCTCCATCGCGCGCGCGTCCTCCCAGGGCCCTGGGGGAGGGGGGGAAACATCTTCGCTCTCTGGGTGCCCCGCTGTGGGCACTCAGAGAGCGAAGATGGGCCCGATCCGGGCCGGAGGGTGGTTGGGGGTGGGGGTTTTGGGGACTGGGGTGGTGGTGGGTGATCTGCGGGCTGCAGGCGCCTAGATCCAGGCGCCTGCAGCCCGTAGATGGCCGCGATGGGGGCGGGGGGGACCCTTGGGTGACCGGAGCGATGCGCTCCGGCCGCCCAAGGCGTTCCTCGCCCCCAGCGAGCCCAACATCGACCTCCTGCCACCCCAGAAAGGGGCGACAGGACGCCGATGCTGGTGCCTACTTCCCGGGTCTGGCAGCCCCATTGGGGCTGCCGGACCCGGGAAGGAGCCACGTCCCGGCGGCCGTCGGAGGCGACAGACGGGACGCACCGAATCGGGGTTCCCCTGTGCCATCTGCCAGGGTCACTGACCCTGGCAGACGGGGAAGCGGAACCCCGATTCGGTGGGTCCCGTCTACCGGCTTCGCCGCGCCGGCGCAATCGCCGGCCCGGCAAGTCGGACCCAGGGGGCGTGCCGACGGCTGTCAGGGAGAGAAGCGTGCGAACGCTTCTCTCCCGGAACGCGCCGGGGCGGCTCGTCCGCGTTCGAACGGATGCAGAGCACTTTAAAGTGCTCTGCATCCGGAACACATGGAGGACAGCTCCGGACACGAGGCGGCGCAAGCCCCGCTCGGGCAATGCGTATGCCTCGTCCGGAGCTGTCCTCCACGCGTTCCGGAAAGGCCAATGCGAAAAGGCCTCTAGTTTCTATTTTTGTCTTTTTAGTGTTAAAGGCAGGTTTGCTTTTCCTCCCCATTTTGATTGTGACTCTGTTTAACATCTTCCATAACCATTTCCCTAGATGTTCATATCTGCAGTTTGGGCTAGTGGTTAGGGAGCCAGACTCTTATCTGGGAATACTGGGTTTGATTCTGCCCTCCCCCATGAAGCCAGCTGGGTGACCTTGGGCTAGTCACAGCTCTCTTCTGGACTCTCACAGCCCTCGCTGGGTGTCTGTTGTGGGGGGAAGAATACAAAGTTTTGTCAGCCAGTTTGAGTCCCACACCGCACCAGAAAAAAGCAGTAAAAAAAATAAATAAATCTGGAGTAAGTAGAAATGTTGCTTTATATTTCCTGAGAGAAATTAAAACCGCCTCCATATTTGAGGCACACTACTGCAAATAACAGAGAAGTAGCAAAATCTGCACTATCAAGCATGGTGGCATCTTTGGGTGCCATTCTAACAACACATTATGCAGCGGCCTCTCTATGTCATTTGCCACCAGCTCAAACTAGAATGGTCAAAGGCCACCAAGGTCTGTATCCCCATTGTACAAATATGCTGTTTTCTGCTATGGAAAACTTGTTAAATTGACCGTGGGTCTCATGAAATAATTTTGTTTCTAAGTTCACATAAAATCCCCATCCACACCTGAATACTTCCCTAGGAAACTGGAACAGCTTTCTGTACAGAGAGAATGCAGAAACTCTGGTGACTGAAACAGAGGTGGAGGCTTGCTAGATGTTGCTTTCTACAAAACTCTTTCAGAATGGAACATATAATTGCCAGGAAGTACAAGGTACGGCTCATACAAGGTTGCATAGGCCTAAAAGGGAAATTTTTAAAAGATCCCTTCATGTTTGCATAGTTCAAACGTATTTGTGGAGTAAGGTATCCAAATACACCATGCAAAAGGCTTTGATTTATGCTCACCCTGAAATATTCATTATGCTTCTTCTTTCTCATTTTCTGTAGGCCTTCTGTCAGAAGACATGATCAGGAAGTACTGAGAAATAATTAACTGCTGTAATGGAACAGTTGCACAGCAGCTCCAATGATTTCCCCATCCAGCAGACCTGCAAATGGACGCTAGCTAGATGCTATCAGGTAAGTTGGGGTAAGGATGACAGATGTATCAATGGCTACCAGAAGGGATGCCTAAGTACATCTTTCAGACCATGGGGGCAAGCAGGATGTGTCTAAGGCCATTTGATGAGATTTGACAGCAGGAGAAGGTTTGCCCTTAGACGTTTTCGCACGGGGCTGAACGGGACGCGTGGGAGACAGCTGCGGACACGGCATCCGCATTGCCCGAGCGCGGCTTGCGCTCCGACGTGTCCGCAGCTGTCTTTCTCGCGTTCGAAATGTAGAGCACTTTAAAGTGCTCTACATGCGTTTGAACGCGGACGAGCCGCCCGCAGGCGTTCGGAAGGAGAAGCATTCGCGCCTGCTTCTGTCTCCCGAACAGCTGCGGGCTCGCCTCTGACGCCGGCGCGGCTTCGACAATCAGCTGTTTGACAATCAGCTGATTGTCGATCTGCCTCCGCGGCTGTCTCCGCGCCCCTGGCCGGCCTTTGCCGGCTAAGACAGCTCCCGGCGCTTTGAGCATTCGCACACAGACGCTCCGGAACGCGTTTACACGCGTTCTGGCGCGTCTGTGTGTGAAAGGGGAAAGCGCCCGGAGCTGTCTTAAGCTTCCCGTCCTACTCCCGTTCCAAATGGAACGGGAGTAATGCGAAAACGTCTCTTGTCTCTGCTTGAGATGCCCATGGGCAATTGTTGGGCTACTGTGTGCGGCAGGATGCTGGACTAGATGGGCTGTGGCCTGATCCAGCAGGGCTCTTCTTATGTTCTTTAATGTTCTTATAATTTCATGTTCCACACCTAGTCAGCAATTAGGCAACATCTGGGCAGGCAGCGGGCATTTCTAGCATGTAAACAGCTCTTTCAAGTGCACCTGCACCTGCCCAGATGTTGCCTAAGGGTGCTTCCGCACAGGCCCTTTAACACCCATTAAGGACAGATTTAGAAAGGCATGTCCACACATGCATGGCTGTGTAGGACACTTCCAGTGAGGAGCATCCGCACAGCAACATCCATTAAGCACACTTTTGAGTGTGCGCGTCTGCACACTCGGAGCTATTAACCACACTTCCGGTTAGGTGCGTCCACACCTATCCATGCCTAAAGTGTGCTTAATGGGTGTTAATTACACACCACATATGATGTGGTGTTAAAGGGTGTTACACTGTGCAAACGCATCCATTTAGGATGTGTCTGCACAGTGTAACTGTGTCTATCAAGGGCCCTCCCCCCGCCCGGCATGGGGGACTCCTACCATGCGGCTCTCCCTCGCCCCAGAAGTGGCGGATTGCCACTTCTGGAGTCAGGGGGAGCTTCCCTAAACTCCTCTCTAGCCCACCCGGGGGGGGGGGGAAGTCCATGCAATCCCCTCCTTACCTGCTCGGCGTCACCTCGATTCTGGAAGGAGGGACCCAGGATGGAGTGCGCCTGCGTCCTGTGCGCCTCCTGATTGGCCAGGGCAGCGCGCCTGTGCAGAATGCCTCCTGAAGGTTGGAGCTGCCAGCAGCAGCCCCGGCCAATCAGGAGGCACGCAAGACGCAGGTGCGCTGCATCCTGGGTCCCTCCTTCCAGAATTGGGGCGACGCTGAGCAGGTAAGGAGGGGATCTCGTGGTCTTTCCCCCGGGTGGGCTAGAGAGGCATTTAGGAAAGCTCGCCCTGGCTCCAGAAGCGGCGATCTGCCACTTCTGGGGCAAGGGGGAGCCACGGCAGTGAGGTCCCCCGGCTCATCATGCCTGGCTCCGAGGAGCCAAGCATGTCGGGCTGGGGGAGGGCCCTGGAGTACGGATGGGAGGCGGGTGCTGTGTGTCCACACAGCACCACCTCCAATCCAGATTTAATCCGTCTCCCTCCCGCGTGTGCGGAGGGACAGGGAGGGGGTAGATCCGCATCTATTAGATGCGGATCTACCCAGTAAATCCGGATCTTCCAGGCATCCGGATTTAGTAAAACTGGGTCTACTGGAACTCGGTTTTACTAAATCCGGGTGTGGTAGATGCAGATTTATTAGGCCCTGTGTGGAAGCACCCTAATTGTTCACTCCAGGCCGAAGTGCTAATTGGCAGCTGGTTTTTTTATTCTCTTAATGCGGTCCAGATCATTCTTCTGATATGTCAGGCTAACAGGTCTAGCTGTTTGTCTCAGGCTTCCAGGAAGCCACATTATGATTCACCTTGGCCAGAAGGTCATTATGCATCTGCTAGGGTGACCTGGCATCTTGGCTTCGAAGCCCATATTTTGGAAATCTCAGTTGTAGTATTCTTCCTTTTTTTCCTCGCTCTTCCTTTGCTCCATAGCTCTTAACATCGCCTCTTTTGCTTGGCTTCTCCTTTCCTTCAGTGTCGTCCTTCTCTTCAACCTATTTCCCTTAACCACAAACCTGTTGAATTTCTCACTCTACTCTATCATATAACCTTTGCCGTTAATTTCTGTTTTGAAAAGTAATGCACTGTTAAGGGCATCTTTCTTACACCGAACTGAGAATGAAAAGTCACCTTACAAAGCAAGTATCAGAAATGTCTGAATAAAAGCAGGCAGGACTACATTTTAGTTTCAAAAATATGGGAATAATATTTAGGTTGAACCATGATTTGTATAATAGATTACAGCAACTGTGTTCCCCTCCTCATGTCCTAGCGTTATTCATTCTCTTAAAACACACTGAGAAGCTTTTTATAGCCATCCTTATTATCTGACTTAGCCTCTTTTTTTCTCCTCTCTTTCCCCAGTTCTCCTCCTCCTAAAATTTTAAATGTATCAAATATGCTTGTTTCCTGCAAAACTGCTTTTGCTAAGCAAAGAATCAGAGCGAAAGCTCCTTATCATCTCTCACATTTGACCTACTTAATGAATTTTCTGTAGATTGCTGCTGACACTTGGTCAGCTCAATTTCACTTTGTTGATTATGCTGCCAATATTCGAGTGACTCTGTCGTAGCCGTATTGTGTTTGACGGTGGTTAGTCCCTGAAAAATTGGGTTACAAATGCAGTCCTCAGATGTATTCAGGCATAGCAAAAGGGATGCCTCAGAGACCCCTCGGAGACGATAGCGTGTGGCTCTTCTGTTCCCAATAGGAGTACGCACAGGCTTTCCCCCTTAAACTGGTTTGGAAGCGAATGCTTCCGCACCAGTGGGGGGAAAGCCGGATTGCCGGTGCATGTCCAGCTGTCAGAGAGGCAGAGCGCATGCTCTGCCACTCTGACAGGTGGGCGGGTCCGGCAGCCGGCTTCCCTGCCTTCCCTACTCCCACCCCCACCCTGCTGAGAGTCCTGTGCTCACGCCCAGGGCTGCTGGGAACTGTAGTCCGCGGTGCGCATGCATGATTGGTGCCGGCCCTGCATGGTGGGTGCAGGACTCTCGGTGGGGTGGGAGTGGGTGTAGGACTTGCCTTCCCCTGGCCAGAGAATGGCCGATCGCCGGTTCTCTTGCCAGAGGGAAGGCAGGGAAGCCGGCCGCCACACTCGCCCACCTGTCAGAGACGCAGAGCATGCGATCTGCCTCTCTGACAGCTGGACACGCGCCATCACGGCCGATTTGGGATGGGTGCTGGTGCATCTGCACAGCACCCACCCCAATCCATTTCCCCATCCAGCCCTGCCGCCGCTGCCCCGCACGTGTGCGTACCCACGGGGCCTCCAAGAATCTGACTCTCTATGGGTCAGATTCTTTTTTTAAAAGTTCCGCCTGAAAACGGATCTTTGAGATCCGTTTTCCGGCGGCACGTGCGGAAAGGCCCAAGGTCACCAGTGTCACATTTACAAGTGCAATGTATGGTGAGACTCGCGGGTGGATGAAGGTTGCAGCACGTTGGAGCATTGTAAATGCAGAGCACTTGTTCCCATTCTACATTTGTACTTGTTCTTCAGTCATTTGGTTATGCCTGACCATTCATGATTACAAGGACCACAGCATGCCAGGATGGGTGAAGCCTGAGGCTTCAAACATCTTTCATTATGATCAAACCAAGGTTTCAGGAAGGATCTTCATACCTTCCTGGCTGCCCTTGCGTAACAGCTTCGCGGGCCACAGGAAGAAGAGCTTTGTAACTAGGGGTGTACATGAATGCAATTTTTGACATTCAATTTGATTCAGATTGAATATTCAAATAGTTTGTGCGAATAGAGAAAAATGGATGTATTAAAATTCGAACCAATTTGAATACATTCGTATCTATTCATGTGAATATTCGATATGAACTTGATGATACAAATGTCAACATTCGTACACATCCATACACATCCTGTTTTTATCCCGTACGCATCCCCTTTTTATCCTGTATGCATCCCATACATATATGTACAAATGTGTGCGGATACAAATAAGATGCATTTGGATACGTGTGTAATGCTTACGCATCCGTACACATACGAATTTCCAAATTATTCATATCAATGATTCAAATTCGTTTTCATTCAAATATTAAAAAATGAATGTTTGGACATTCGACTCTAATTTGAATGTCCGAATTCGGCCAAATTCAATTGAATAACAAATATTTTGAATATTCTTACATATCCCTATTTGTAACTGTAGTCAGTAAGGGCCTATCATCTTAGACTAAGTCCTGATGGGTCTGGGGGAAAGCTGGAACTAGGCCTTGTAAAACACCCTGCACAATCTGGGGGTGTTATTGGACTCTGTGCTAACATTTGAATTCCAAACTTTTCTGGACTGAGATGATCCGAACAATCTGTGGTGAGCACCCATAGATAGGGTAGGTGTTGCCTGAACTGAGAGCAAATATAGGGCCTTTCTGCACTGGCCTCTAAAACGGATTTAGAGCTGCATTAATGTAAGATTAAGGGCCTTACCTTAAGCGGCTTCCGCATTAGAGGCCAGATTAGAGCCCCTTTGAGGATGCTGCATCCGCATTTCAGCATGCAAGACTGGTTTCTTCAACTGGTTTTGCTGCCATAATCCTACCCTGATGTAAGACCTAAAAAATTAGGTCTTACATCTGGCTTTTCCCCTTAAACCATTTTGGAAGTAAATGCTTCTGCAACAGCAGGGGAAGAGCCGGATTGCCAGCGCATGCCCAGCCTGTCAAAGAGGGGGAGAGCACATTCTCCCTCTTTGACAACTGGTCCCTCCCACTGGCCTCCGTGATTGGCTCCATCAGAGCCACCACAAGGACGCTGGTAGCCAGCTTCCCAGGGTTCCCCTTTGCCTGATCGCACCTTTTCGGGTGAGGAGAACTTGCAGTCTACTCACCCCCACCCCACCCGGGGTAACGCAGCGTGATCTTCTCCTTACCTACTCGCTCCTGGGCCATTTCTGGCAGCGGCAGGCCTGGCGTGCATGCGTGTGAGCATGCCACAGCTTCCCATTAGCCAGCCGCCGGTGGGGGCAGGTAGGCTGCGAGTTCCCCTCGCCCAAAAAGTTGCAGTCATGCCTTCTCGGGTGAAGGGGAACCCGGGGAAGCCAGCTGCCTTCCTCCTTGTGGTGGCTCCAGTGGAGCCAATCACAGAGGCTGGTGGGAGGGACGAGCTGTCAAAGAGGGAGAGTATGAGCTCTTCCTCTTTGACAGGGGAGGGCCTTTGGAAGTCGGATTGAGATGCACCATCACCTTTTCCAATCCGGCCCTGCCGCCACTGCCCCGCGCATGTGCAGACATGCGGCGCCTTCGAGAATCTGTCCCTGTTTGGAACAGATTCTCAGAGAAAACAGTTCACCAGAAAAAGGATCTTTATAGATCCTTTTTTTGGCAGCAGATGCGGAAAGGCCCATAAGCTGCGAATAAAGGAAGGCTCTCAGTTGTATATTTGGATAACTTTTTAAAAGACATTTTTTTTAAGATTGGACACACTTTCTTAAATGGATGACTAACGAAAACACTGTCTGATTGCACTTTATTTCTCAACACAAGAGTTTTGCAGAACTGCTGAGCATGGAAGAAAAATCGCACACATCATCCTAGTAGGAAAAGTAGAATTTAAAATGAAGCAAATAATAACAGTAATACCATATTAATTGATGACAAAGCCCATGTATAATTCATTTGTTTAAAGATCTATGCTCATTTTTGCCCAAAACTTGGGTAAGAACCACTTGAGCTTATATGTGTGCCCATAGGACAACTTAGCCAGTGGGGATGGGACAGGTAAGGTATGCTTACCTGCAGAGTGTCATTTTTGGCCTTACTAATGATTCTTCCTCCCATGCTAGGATGGATGATCTCAAGAGACAGAGAGAAGCACGTGGACAGGGCCATTCTTCTTTTGCTACAGGTAAGCTCTTAGCCCAAACTTTAACCTTTAACTGTTGCTAAAGGTATGCGCAAACAAATTTGCATTCAAAAATTCCATTCAATATCCAAATTTGCAAACTCTGACATTTGAAATAATATTCCCGGTGCATGAATGGTACTTTTGTGGTATTGCACTAATGAAAATAGGCATTTTCAATAGGAAAAAAATGCAAAAAATATTCAGCTGTGAATGGGAACATTTGAACAAAGAATTCAATCAGGAAATACATTTTCAGACATTTGATTTAATTGTGAAATGAAGATTTTTGTTTGTTTGTTTGTTTCTGCACACGTCTAAGTGTTGCTAACAGCTACTATTTTTCTTTGCTCTTGGTTTGGTATTTTTGAATGAATGCTTTGCAATATTTTTCATTCACCTAAATCTGCCTCCATCAGGAACCCATTTAGTCCAAATGCTCCATAGTCTGCTGGACAGCGCCCATGTACTCTACTCTGCCCCGCAGTTCTCATGCACCTTCTGTTTCCACTTCCTCCATATCCTCAGTGGTCACTCAGGATTCCCAGAGTCATCACTCATTGCCAGAAAGGAAATTCTTGTCAGGATCTCTGCTTCACTGAATTCAATTACCACTGGAGACTGCAAGTTGCGCCTTTTAGCTCCTCATTTATCAAACAAATTACCTCAATTTGCAATTTGAAGCCCCATCGATAATGGCACTGCAAACCAGCCAAGGTGCGGTAAAATATGGGATGATTGACAGAGTCAGCTGTTGTTTAAAAGGGCTGTGTGCAGCTCCATGATAGACGAAAAGATTTGGCATGTTTTGTAGATTAGGAAGGGGGATCCAATAGGTATGAGCACACATCCCTATCCGGTATTAAGGATGTGCATGAATAGTTTCTTAAAGTGATTCAAATTGAATTGAATGCAAGAAAATTTGTGGTAGGATTTTATATTTGCTGGGAAACAAACCTAAATCTTCTGATTTCTAAATGACCTTTTCCAATTGCTCCTCCCTCCCTCCCTCCCTTCCTCCCTCCCTCCCTTCCTTCCAGTAACCAAACTCAGGAGAACATAAGAGCATAATAGGTTCCCACTGGATCAGACCTATGGCTCATCTAATCCAGTACTCTGCTCACTCAATGGCCAACAAACTGCACAAGAAAGATCATCAGCAGAACATTTCTTCACAGCTTGCTCTGCTCACGGTCTTTTCCAAGGAAAACTGACTCCCACTCCAGAAGCACTCACCATTTCATCAGAGCTATAATAACCACTGATTGGTCTGACTTCCATGAATGCATCCAAACCCTTTTTAAGACCCCCGCCTAATCTGGAAACTAACACCACATCTTATGGCAGTGAATTCCAAGAGGGAGAGGGAGAGAAACCAGTTCTTTGAAGAGTTTAGTTTGCTGTGATATCTGATTTGTCTTCAAGCCATCATAGCAGCCACACTGAATTGCCGTTTTCCACAGCAGGACAGCTTTATGGCAGGTTTGTGAGATGTGGGATAAAAGCAATGTTCCTCTCTTCCACCCCCCCAAAAAAAAATATTTAGGAAAGAGCAAGATTTTTTTATTTTTTTATTTTTTGTAAATATCCATAAGTTGCACCCATCAAAGTCTACAAGGTGTGTATATTTCTCTCCCCTTCCTAGTATTTCTATACTGTGAGCCAGTTTGGTCTAGTGGTTAGGGAGCTGGATTCTTATCTGGGAATACCAGGTTCGATTCCTCCCTCCCCCACGAAGCCAGCTGGGTGACCTTGGGCTAGTCACAGCTCTCTTCTGAGCTCCCACAGCCCCACCTACCTCACAGGGTGTTCTGTTGTGGGGAGAAGAATTGGAAACTTTGTCAGCCACTTTGAGTCCCCTTAAATGGGTGAGAAAAGCAGGGTAGAGAAGCCAATTCTTCTTCTTCTTTAAAACAGATAGTGCATTGAATATGGAGAACCGTGGCAGGAAAACCTGTGTGTGTTTCAGACACATTTCTGAGGAGTTCTTCAGTCTCTACTCTGCAGGTAATGCATGCATGGACAAGTCTCCATTTGAAGTTGCAGACAACTCCACAGGCTGTCCTAAGCAGCAGGGGCAAATTCACGCTTTACTTCCTGAGAAGGCAAAGTTGCCCATATGTATAACCAGCATCCACACTGGCGAATGCTAATATATGTGGTCCCTTTCCCCCACTTGTCTGGGAACTTGCCTGGAGGGCATGTGCCAGCTCCATTACCATTGTGATGTGTCAGCATGCTTGCCCAGTGTGCCAGGTAACTGTCTAACACTGTGGAGCTGTGAATGGGCCTGCCAGAGCCTTACCAGCTCTGGTGCAGGTAAAGGTGAGTACACCACGCGTAATCACCTCACACTGCACTCCTGCACAGAAGGAGACAGTTCTGGTTTGGAAACAGCTCCTTGAAGTGCAGTGCTCCATCTTGAAGATCACCAAGGGGCCCAAGTCCAAAAGGTCACCAGTCACATCTGCAATGGATCCAGGGTGCATTCAACATGGTTCAAGAGCAGATTCAAAGTGGATTCAGGGTGGCTTTGATTCTTTCAAAGCAGATATGTTACAGGATACGGTATCGAATATGTATTGGATACTTATCGGATACATATTTGTTTGTATTGGATATTCATATGAATTCGTACAAAAACATTTGAAGGGCATCTTTTCAGATGAATACAAATTTTCTTACATTTGATTCGATACAAATTGAATGCAACCCCCCCTCCCCCACCATTTGTGCACATCCCTGCCATGGGCAATAGGTGGGCCACTGCGTGGGACAAGATGCAGGGCTAGATGGGCTGTGGCTCAATCCAGCAAGAGTCCTCTTATGTTCTTATGTTCTTAATACAGCGATAGGAATTTCTCTCAAAGCTGTGAAATCCCTAATTCAGCAGGGGGTCTCTCCCAGTACAGTATGGACAGAATTACCAGTTACAGAACTGAACCGCACGGATACCCGATAGCCAAATGGCTAATTGGGGCATGGCCATATCAACCTGCCTGCATTTTAAGATCTGCAGGAGAGGCCCTCCTGGTTATCCCACTGCCTTCAGTGGCTAGGCGGGTGGGCACCTGGGAGAGGGCCTTCTCAGTAGTGGCCCCCAGTCTGTGGAATGGTCTCCCTTTGGAGGTGCGTCAGGCCCCTTCTCTGTTTATGTTCAGGAAGGCAGTGAAGACGCACCACTTCACTGAGGCCTTTGGCTAAATGCTCTCTATGCTTCCCCCTTGCAAAAACTACTGTTTTTTAAACTGCTTTTGTATCATTATTATTATTATTATGCTGGATTTTAAACCTTGTATGGATTTTAGTATAGTCTGATACAGTTTTAATATGTTCATTTTTAAATGTTGTGAGCCACCAGAGACCTTTGGTTATGGGGCAGGATATAAATATAAATAAATAAGTATAAAATGGCACAGGAGAACACATTTGAATGAAATGCTCGAAGAATGCTCTGTGTTTTATACTCTTCACCTGATATAGTAAAGGGGAAAATCTTTTTTGGGGAAGGGAAGAAGAGAACAAGAGCAGGAGGGGAGGGAAATGGAGCAGGAACGAATTGGAGAATATTACCAAAGCAAGCCAATTGACTAAGGAAGAGATTAAGAAGTTATTACAGTGAAATCCCTCAAGCTTTCAGATCCGCAAAGCCAGAATAAGGATCAGAAACATGACAGTGAATTACATTTAATATGTTGTGCTACAAATCCTAATACCGGTGAATGAAGATATGATCTGAATGGGTCGTATGTTGTATGTTCCATAAAATTCAAAGCCAGTTCCCACTTTATGTAAACAATTAGAATGAGAAAGCTGGGGAACTTTTGCAAAGAATGTCCTGTATGGATTGTAGAAGGCACCGCATTTGTTTGAGAACAATTATTGCCAGTATCACTTATTTTCCTAGTTTAGTTCCTGAATAGGATTTTTATTTATTTGTTTGTTTGTATTTCTATCCTGCCCTATACCCGAAGGTCTCAGGGCAGGTTACAATATTATATTACTCTTAGGGCGTTTCTGCACTTGCTGCTTGAAATCTGGATTAAGGAAACACGTTTTTATGAAATGTGTCTCTAGCAAGATCCATCTCTAACAGATACAGATTTAAATAAGGCCCCGTGCTTCTTCACTCACTTGGGAAGGACGGATGTCACGATGCCCAGCGATCCAGTTAGTGCCTGCCCTCTCTAGGAGAAGCTTGGCCCTGTTAGGATGCTGAGTTCGTGCAACAGCCAAGTGAATACTACAGTGTGGACACAAAACACTGGTAGCAAACGTTTCAACAGTAAACTAAAACAAGTTTATTATTATACACAAGCAATACTAAAAGGAAAATAAGGTTCAGGTATTTGTTGGTTTAACTCAGGTTTAACTCAGTAAGTCTCTTAAGGCTAGGAGCTACCCCTTTCTCTAAAGGAAAATAGTTCCCCTTTTAAAAGACAAACCTCTCCACATTCCTCCCCCTCTGGCTTGCTCTGCCACAGCCCAAGCCAAGCCAGTATACCAGAACGTGGCTCCAGATGATCACAAGGCCCAGTCCGTCCTTGCTTGTCCATTCATCCAGCCTGGTCGGTTGCTACTGAAGTCTTCCTTCAAGATCTTCCAGCCAAAAGACCCCTGGTCAGCTACTGGTTCCAGCTCCCTCAGGATTCAGCTCTCTTCTCCTTTCAGCTCTTGTACCAGCATGAAGACATAGTCTGCTGTTTTCTGTGTTCATTTATACCCATATCCCTGACCCTGATTGGCTGTAACCTCCTGGGGAAAACTGCTGAAATAAAATGCTGCTGGAAACTCCTGATTGGTGGGAACTCCTGCTCTAGCTCCTCCAGCACTCAGATCCCCAGACAGCTTTTCCCTCCAAAAAGCAGCTGCAACCAATCATTGCAGCAGGGCCCGCACAGGATTTCCCACCCTTTTTGCAGCCTCTGCTCAGGTCTTGCAACAAGCTGTTTGCATCTAGGCTGGCTATTGCAGCTAACTAGAAGCCTGCAAAGCCAGAAAGCAAAACAGTTTGCAGCCTGTACCCAGAAACCGTCACAACGGATTGTGAGGAACACATTATGCCTTCAAACTGCGCATGCAGTGGCACAGATTTCCAGACGGATCTGGCCTCTCCGAAGCCACACCACCCCAGGAGCCATGTGATTGGAGCAATCAGCTGTCAGTCACTGCTGCTTTCCTGCCATGTGCGGACCAATCAGCAGCGTGTCCAAGATCCCATGCCCGCCTGGTGCCGAAGCCTGCTTTTTGTGCATGGAATCACTACATTCAGACTTGCTGTCCCTCTGCCGCTGTAGCTGGGCGCCTGCCCAATGCGAAGCCCGTGTGAGAGGGACTTTGTGGCTGGACTGCTTCTCCCGCCTCTCTCAACATGGCGGCTTGCTGCCGCTGCCACACTCAACATGGCGACTTCTGCCTGGGAAATGTAGGCTGCGGTGTGTGCATGCACGATGGATGCCAGCCCTGGTACTCCCAGAATCGGCCCGCCAGTGACCAGGTAAGGCGGTGCGGGCCACGGGCGGGGTGGAAGGTTGTGGGTGCTGCTTCCTCTGGCAGGAGAAGGCACCATCACCCCTTCTCTTGTGAGGGGGAAGCCAGGGAACCCAGCTGCCAGACTCCTCGTGGTGGCTCTGATGGACCCAATCATGGAGGCTGGTGGGCGGTCCAGCTGTCAAATGGAGAGCATGCGCTTTCCGTCTTTGACAGCTGGGCAGGGCCTCTGGAGGCCAGATTGGGGGGGGGTGCTGGTGCATCTGCATCAGCACCCTCTCCAATCCGGCCCTGCCGCTACCGCCGCCCTGTGTGTGCGCAGATGTGCGGGGCCTCCAAGAATCTGCCCCTTTTGGGGGCAGATTCTTTTTTACAATATTCTGGCATGTTCCTTCAAGACCAGTATGCTGTGTGTCTGACCAAAAACTCCCAACAGCAGTCATGCTGCTGGATTCTGCATTAGTTCCAGCTTCCAGACCATCTTCAAGGGTAGCCCCATGCAGAGCACATTACAGTAGTCTAGTCTGGAGGGTAATTGAGCAAGGATCAGTTATTGCATTAGGGCAGCATTTTAAACAATGGAGAAGGTCAGAAACATTAGGCAAGAAGAAGAAGAGGAAGAGTTGGCCTTTCTACCCCACTTTTCTCATCCATGTAAGGGGACTCTGATTGGCTGACAAAGCTTTCTGTTCTTCTCCCCACAACAGAACACCCTGTGAAGTAGGTTGGGCTGTGAGAGCTCAGAAGAGACCTGTGACTAGCCCAAGGTTGCTCAGCTGGCTTCATGGGGGAGGGTGGTATCGAACCTGGTATTCCCAGATAAGAGTCCGACTCCCTAACCACTAGACCAAGGTTACTCCACCACAGGAAGTAGATTCTATTTACTGCAAAAATGAAGCTTAAACTGGTTTAGGCTTCATGATCCTATCAAAGTACCTTAGTAACTCATAAGGGTCTGGCACTTTTGAAGATCCTAGTGAATGCTGGATTTTTTTTTATCATATGTATATTTTTTTATGAAGTATAATTAAAAAGATGACTGGGGAGCATTTCATCTGGGCTTTGTCCTTTGCTTCTCTTTCATGTCAGCTGAATCATTCCCAGTCTGAGACGATGCCACTAGTCAAGGAAGCCCTTAAAAGGACCAAAACATTTGACACAAAAGGAGATGCCTTCAGCAGCATGCCGTCAGGAGGATCAGCAAGAGAAAGGAACAGCCCTCTTCCTTTGTTCAAGCTGTCAGTAACTGAGGCAGCACAATAAACAGATAGTTGATGCTTAGAATAACAAAAAAAAAAAATCACCCAAAGCTTCTAGACAAGAAGGAAACTAAAGGGGGGGGGGGCAGAGGCTGATTAATAGATCTCAGTCTAAAGATGATTGATTGTTGGCTCTCACACCACATACATCTCACTGAAGATTTATCTTAATTTGGAGAGTGTGATGACAAAGAGTTCATGGCAACTTGGAAGTGGAAGATCTATCATGCCCATCATCAGCCATAAACATGGCCTTCACCATGTTTAATAGTTTGATCTTTTGTTTTCCTGTGGATATGCCTCACAAAAAACAAACAGGGTACTGGGTTCTCTTTTCTTTTTTCACAGATGCACCATTCTTCTTTTATGCCATCAGTTGGGGAGAAAGGCGGGACATTTTTTAGAAGAATCACAGGGAGAGATGTGCAGAAATATTCGTGACATTCAATGGGAGGTGGGGAAGTGGCTGTGCCACTCACATCCACAACTGATTAAGAAGAAGAAGAAGAGTTGGCTTTTCTACCCCACTTTTCTCACTCATTTAAAGGGACTCAAAGCGGCTGACAAACCTTTTAATCTTCTCCCCACAACAGAATACCCTGTAAAGTAGATGAGTCTGTGAGAGCCCAAGGTCACCCAGCTGGCTTCATGGGGGAGGGCGGAATTGAACCTGGTATTCCCAGGTAAGAGTCTGGCTCCGTAACCACTAGACTAAGCTGGCTCAAATTAAGGGCTTGTCTCCATGGTCTCTTTTTTCCCTCGGTTACATCGGATTTTAAAAATGCACGTTGTAATTCAAAATAAAGCGTCCCCATGAGGTTCAGGCAAACACAGTTTTAAGTTGGAACAGCAAAACAAAAAGAGATGGGTTTTAATTTGGAGCCACCCAGGGAGTTAGGTAGGTGAGCAGGGCAGAAGCTGCTGCCGCACTACCACCGCTGCGCTGCCGCCGCTGTGCTGCCACCGCCGCTGCCAAAACGGTGCATCCGCTCACGGTGGCCACCACCACCAGATTCTCCCTCTTGAGGACAGGGCATCTAGTTGCTGCTGCTCCTCCTGCTGCTGTCAAGGCAAGCAGGGCAGAAGCCGCCACCACCACCGCCTCATAAGCAAAGCAGCAATCTGTCCCTTTCTTTTACAGCTTCCCTTTCCTCTCTCACACGGGTGCATCTGGAGGCAAAGAGCAGAGGAGAGAGGGACGGGAAGGGAAGGGAAGGGAAGGGAAGAGAGAGGAAGACACACACACACGCGGGTGCACCTGGAGGCAAGGAGCAGGGGAGAGAGGAAAGTCAACTTGTGAGTGTTTTGTGGCACCCGTCCCTCCTGCAAGTATATCTGAGGGAAGGGATGAGAGAGAAAGACTAGTTAGCCTCCAGCCAGCTTTTATATATATGTGTGTGTGTGTATAATTATTATATGTTTTATTTGTTATAATATGCTATATATTTGTGACATGTAAACCTCCTTGGGGATAAAATTGTCTTTGATTTAAATTATTGATTATATTTGCTGTATTTTTTGATGTAATGATTGTATTTTGCTTTCTATTTTGTTTCCATTTGTTGTAAACCGCCTTGGGCAAAAGCGTCTTTTGGAAAGGTGGTATATATATTTTAAAAAATGGGGAAAAAATGGAAACAGTCAGTTGCTGAGTCCATACATTTTTGAAGATCAAACATTTCTGTATTATTTAATTTCTTAATTTATGTGACCAAAAAGAGTTTGTAGTTGGCATTTTAAACTGGGTTGGCTACAAGAGCTATTGGAGAGAGGCCCAGCTTCCATGGCAGAGCAGAGATTCAGATTGAGAGACTCCTGGGTTCTAGACTGTTGTTTTAAATAGCGATGTAGACGAATATTTATAACATTTCATATTCATACAAATTTGTACAAATTTGGACATTTGTATATGAGTTGAATGTTACAACATTTGTACATTGACATTCGTATTCGCATGAATAGTTCAGAACATTTGTGAACCGGGGAGGTGGGAAAGTGGCTGCACCAGTCACATCTGCAACAGATTGAGAGTGCATTCAACATGGATTAAGAGTGGGTTCAAAGTGGGTTCAGGGTGGATTTGATGCTTTCAGAGTGGATATATTACGGCATACATAGCGGATACAAATACATTCGTGTTGGATATTTGTACGAATTTGTATGAATACATATTAAATAGAATCCTACCACATTGGAAGGGGATCTATTTGAACGAATATGAATTTTCTTACATTTGATTCAACACGAATTGAATGCAAAATAAAAATAAAAATCTGTGCATATCTCTATTCTTAACGACTGTGCCACTAGATGTGCACACTTGTTAGTAAACCGGATGCACAGAAGGGAAAGCGGCAGAAGCAATTTAGAAGTTGGATGAGTCTTAGTTTGGACAGGGATCTGAAAAGGAACAGAAAAAAAACATTCAGGGGACCTCACATGAATCGCTAGAAGGCAAAGACAAAACAAGAAATCAGGCAAGGGAAAGATATTAAAGATGGACAATACAGCTGGAGATTCTGCTCTTGCCTGTAAACTCATAAAAGGCAGCCAGGAGGCAGCAAGAATTTGATAACATTTTTGACTTCAGAAAGTGATTAAAGAAAGCTTACGGAAGGTGAGAGATATTAAAGTGAATATTAAGAGTCCTGTTTAGTAGATGAAGTTATTGTAATGATATGCTGGAAGCCCTATACTTTTACAGAAATTCCACTATCATCAGCAAGCCGGTAATACAATAAACTTCTGTTTTTTTCTTTGGCTTCATCCATATGATCAATTCTGGGCTATCCTTGAGTAACTCTAGGATCCAGTAGAGGTTTCTGTCTACTCTGAGCCTGCAGAACGCTCCAAATTCCACCCATAGAGGGATCTTTCATACTGATTGTGGGAAACCACCCCAAGGGCAGGCTGTACCTTCAGTCACCTCCTCCATCCCTCTTGTGAGCCAGTTTGGTATAGTGGTTAGGGAGTCAGTCTCTTATCTGGAAATACTGGGTTTGATTTCACCCTCCTCCACAAAGCCAGCTGGGTAGCCTCAGATTAGTCATGGCTCTCTTCTGAGTTCTCACAACCCCACCCACCTCACAGGGTGTCTGGTGTGGGGAGAAGAACAGAAGGTTTGTCAGCAGCTTTGAGTCCCCTTAAAAGGGTGAGAAAAGTGGGAGAGAAAAGCCAACTCTTCTTCTTGTTGTTGTCAAAATCCTTATTAAAGCCCTTAAACCTAACTTTTTACACTGAAAACCGCCCCAAAACAGTAAAAGAAAGTCTTAACTATGGAAATCAATAATCACACAGGTCTGTTCTCATACTCCTGGCAATTAGCAACTGGGGTCTTCAGCCCTGAAGTTCCCCCAATATTGCAGCTTTGCAGAAACATCACTCTTGAGTAGAGATTTGCAGGAATATTCCTAACATTTGCAACTTAACACTTAGGCTGGTCAATTCTATTCCTGTATCTGACAATATTTACAAAGAAAGGCAAATATTTTCTTGCAACCCAATACCTGTCCCTTCTTTAATTATACCCAGAAACCAAACTTTTCAGCTTCCAAAGGGGAATTCTTCAAATCCTTAATGTCTAACATCAGGTCAATGTTTGCAAGTTAGGGTCACAAATTCTCTGCTCTGGAAAATGTCTTCCTTGCGGTCTAGAGAAATGCGCCTTTCCCTTTTCCCTACTATTATTAGGACAATTTTTCAGATCAACTGATTCTTTCCTTTAACTTTCCTTATTCCATATTAATGAATCACAGCCAAATCCATGCCCGTGTTCTCATACAAAAGCCCAATGCCTTCCAATTCAAAGCCCCTTCAAAATCCTATGTAAAAACACATTTTTTAAAATCTCAAATCTGTGCATTTTCTCTAAAATGCAAATTTTATTACATAACGCCTGTGTTTTATATAACCTAAGCAGTACTAAATAAATTCAAATTCCATTTTAAAACCTTCACTGAACAGGGCTGAAGCTAATCTCATGACATGTGCCACCGTTCTCATAGTTCCATATGAGGATTCATAGAAACAATCCATATTTTACACTCTGTGACAGAGCACTTATGGTGCTGCAACAAATACTTTATTCAAGAATATTATAAAAGGAGCCTTACTTAATGACATGCTTAAAAACTATTTGTTGCCCTCCAGGGAGCAAATAATAATATTTTCAATCTGTTGCTAGTCAACTGCAAAATGCTATCTTTACTAAGAATGCTTGTCTAATATTGGCTGCTTGGTAAAACTGAGTCATGTTTTGTTTGTCTATGCAATACTGAACAAAGATTAAGAGCGTGGCATTTGTCCTCAGTATCTCTGGCTCCATCTAAACAGGTGTAAAAAAAGCACAAATAGGAACTCCAGGTGTAGCTCATCAAGATATATGCTTAGGGTTGTGCAGGTATATTCGTAATGTTCGAAATTCGGCCAAATCCAGACATTCAAATTCAAATTGTTGGCACATTTGAAGATTAACATTTGAATTTGAATCAAATGTTTTGATACATTTGTATGAAGCTTCGTATGGGATTTGTATGTGGGATCCTTATGCTATTAGTATGCATTTGTATATAAGATCTATAAAAGGAGGAGGGACCAGTATTGATGCCTTTTTGTCCCCTCCCTCAACGTTTTATATAATTCTCATAATGTATTATTCTGTTTATATATAATTTTATAATATGTCATTTATTTAATGTATTAGTATATTTATTTAATGTATAATGTATTACTTTGTATTGCATTTTTGTTTCTCATGGCTGCTGTAAACCGCAACAGTGTGAGCCAGTTCAGACAAGTGGTTCGGGAGCCGGACTCTTATCTGGGAATACCGGGTTTGATTCCGCCCTCCTCCACGAAGCCAGGTGGGTGACCTTGGGCTAGTCACAGTTCTCCTCTGAGCTCTCACAGCCCACCCTACCTCACAGGGCGTTCTGTTGTGGGGAGAAGAATAGAAAAGTTTTGTCAGCTGCTTTGAGTCCCCTTAAATGGGTGAAGAAAGTGGGGTAGAAAAGCTAACTCTTCTTCTTCTTCTTGAGTAATTTATTAGAAAGGTGGCATACAAATAAATTTAATGAATGAATGAATGAATGAACACTGTTCATATGCATTCATATATAAGATGGGTATGCTATTCATGTGTATTTATTTGTATGGGACTGAACATTTGTATTGAATACAAATTTATATTTATTTATTTATTTATATTTACATTTATATACCGCCCCGTACCCGAGGGTCTCTGGGCGGCTCACAACATTTAAAAACAGAAATTTAAAAATTATATCAGCCATAAAATCAGAAACAAGTTTAAAAATGCAACTTTAGAAAAATACAAAAATAGTTAAAAGCAACAGTAATTTTCAATGGGGGAAGTGTGGGGGACATTTAACCAAAGGCCTGCGTAAAGAGGAATATTTTCACAGCCCTCCTAAATAGGAACAAAGAATGGGCCTGATGCACCCCGAGGGGGAGACCATTCCATAGCCTGGGGCCACCACCGAGAAGGCCCTCTCCCGGGTGCCCACCCACCTAGCTACTGAAGGCGGAGGGATCACCAGCAGGGCCTCCCCTCCAGATCTTAAAACACAGGCAGGTCGATATGGAAGAAGGTGCTCCTTTAGATATCTGGGGCCCAAGACATTTAGGGCCTTATAAGTCAAGGTTAACACCTTGAATTCGGCTCGGTAGTGGATTGGCAGCCAGTGCAGTTCTTTTAAAACTGGCGTAATATGTGTCCGGCTAGGTGTTCCTGTCAGCACTCTGGCAGCTGCATTTTGCACCAGCTGCAACTTCCAAACCGTCTTCAAGGGAAGCCCCACCACATTCGGTGGGTATCTATTCAAACGAATACAAATTTTCTTGCATTCAAATTTGATACTAATCAAATACGAAACAACATTTGTGTATATCCGTAATGCACATCCCTAGGCTGCTCCTAAGCTGCCTCAACCACTCTTAGAGTACGCTCATACTGAGATTTGGTGGGTGCCTATTTATTAAGTATCAAGCACTCTGGGGTAACAGGAAAAAATTCTGTCACACAAGATAGCGAACAAACACCTAGGCTGTTTTTGCTCCAGCAAAGAAGACCCCATTTAGACCCCATTAGGAACCTGATTTGTATGGATCAGTCTAGAGGTGTGCACAAATGCATTTTTTGCTTTCCAATTTGAGTTGATTTGAATATTTGAATATTCGATTTTTTAGCAATTCCAGAAATGATTGGCCTTTCTTGGAGGACCTGCCAGTATAGCAGCTGTAGCAACCTTCAACTGTAGAAGAGCCATGAGTTTAGCATAAGAGATATGCAATCTTGCTACTCTTATCAAAAAGACAACATAAGAAAAGATTTCCCCTTAGCTGACCCCATAACTAGAACCTGAAATTCTTCAAGGTTAATAATACTGAATAAAGTCAGACTTAAGGGTTTTTCAGATTTACCTTGGAAATGGTCCATTGTGGGGGCCAGCTCTCTTCTGGGTTTCTCTCCTCCACAGTCTGGTATGGATGAGAGACAACCTGAAATCCTTGATTTCACACTGTATCCACATTGAACCACAATGGCTGCCAAAAAAGGAATACCAATAGTCCTTTTTTAACAGGCCTCCCATTTTCCAGGGTGCCTAGACCATCCCAGGGAGGCATGCAGAAAGGGAGAGGGAGCTGGATTTTCTACCCTGCTTTTCTCACACATTTAAGGGGACTCAAAGCGGCTGAAAAAGCTTTCAGTTCTCCTCACTACAGAACACCCTGTGAGGTAGGTGGGGCTGTGAGAGCTTAGCAGAGAGCTGTGACTTGCCCAAGGTCACCCAGCTGGCTCCATGGGGAAGGGTGGAATCAAACCTGGTATTCCCAGATAAGGGTCCAGCTCCTTAAATACTAGACCAAACTTGTTTATTAATGGTGCTTACCTCCTTGGCCAGTTTAGAGGGGGACCCATTTCAATATTGCACCAAATTGCACTGCCAAAATAACCCCCCCTAGGCCTGTTAGTTCCTGGTTCAGATAGCCAGGAACTAAAATTCTTGGCCATCTGAGCCCCGACATCAGGCTCCAAAGCTCATGTAGGCTTCTTAGGGTGCTTCCGCATTGACCCTTTAACATCCATTAAGTCCACATCGGGAAAACCGCGTCCGCACAGCAGCACCCATTAGAGACACATTGGAAAAGCTGCTTCCACATTGATGTGTGTCTAATGGGTGCTAAGCAACCCTTAAACCGGTTTCTGGAAGACCACATACATTGTGGTCTTAATGGGTGTTTTTGCTGTTAGGACACATCCGAAACAGACACATCCACACAGCATGGCAAGCCAGGGGACTCCAATTTTGGGGCTTGCCCTCGCCCCAGATGTGGCGGATCACCGCTTCTGGAGCCAGGGGGAGCTTCACCTAACCTCCTCCCTAACTCACCCTGGGGCAAGCGAGCGGGATCCCCTCCTTACCTTAACGCAGCCAGGCCGATTCTGGCTGCGGGGTCCCGGTTGCCTTCGCACCTGCGTCCTGCGCATCTCCTGACTGGCCAGGGCAGCGCCTGGCTTCAGGAGGCTCTCTGCACAGGCGCACGGCCCTGGCCAAAGCATCCACCTCAAATCCAGATCTAAATTCGTCCTACTAGATATGGATCTACCTTAACACAGATCTCTGAAAATCAGATCTAAATAGATCCGGATTCCGGAGGTAAGTGCGGAAGCACCCTTAGTGACCAGGATGGGGCCTGTCCTAGAACAGGCCATCCAAGTGCAGATGGCCTTTTTCTGGCACAGAGGATCACTCCAGCATGAAACTGCTCCAGTCAGAGCTAAGTGGGTAGTAAATGTTAAACAGTAAATATAAATTAAAAGGCTGATAAAATTGGCAGGGAGGTACAATTAAAGTGGGAATCCCACCCTTAATGAGAAACTTGAAAGATTAATTTGATTTTTCTTTTTCAGAAAAAAAAACCCAAGAAACAAGAAAGGGCTGTCCAAAAAGAAGAAAAATGTTTAACGTTCATTTTGCTTTATCAGCACACTTCTGTGGTTCAACGAGAAGTCACGTTTTTCTGGCTGTGATACTGCATATTAATTGTATTTGCATATAGAAATGCATAATGTCCCAACCCTCTAATTATGTAAAATAACACTTGCAATGGCTTGTTTCTTGAAAACAGTATATCATGGGGTAATTTCATTACGCTTCTGGACACTTCAGTATAAATGCTGGTCGTAATTTGCAACTCCAAGAACATTTTCTGCATCTACTGCGGCATTCAGATGGAAGATCTCCAAAATCTCCTGCTGTATGAGATTCTGGATGATTCTGTCCCTTCCAGTTAAATAGTAACATTGAATGACAGATCACACCAGTCTCCACAGCCTTTCTTGAAAAATACAATGAACTTCCACATTTCAGCACTATCACGACACAAACGCATGATTCCAAGGGTCAGATCATTAGTTGTCTGTATTGAGAAAAATGTTGCAGTCAGTTCAAAGGTTATGGTTTGAGGAGCACTGGAGAATTCCACCTGAACCATAAGAACATAAGAGAAGCCCTGCTGGATCAGGCCACAGCCCATCTAGTCCAGCATCCAGTTGCACACAGTGGCCCACTAAATGCTCATGGGCATCTCAAGCAGGGACAAGGACAACCCTTTTCCTTCTCTCGAATCCCAGCAATGCCCTTAAAGGTGTCCTAGCATATGCACAGTTAATTTCTATCATGAGACCTCTGTTGTTAGTATCCCCTTCTTTGTACCCTTCTGAATGCATCTGTTTGCTGTTTCCTGACAAATTCTGACAGTTATGACATTTTGCCTTAATTTAAGCCTTCTGCTGATATCTCAAATAAAGTTTCTCATTGTTTTCAAAGAATCTTTTTGCCTGCGATCTTTTTATGATGCCTGCTTCTGCTTTTGATTCACCTGGGTTGATTTGCCTTTATAAAAGCCAACTTACTGAAAGATCCTGCTTTAAGGATTTGTGCCTGGGAAGAACTATTTTCCCTAAAAGAACTATTTTACTCTGTGCACGGCTCCTAATACTCATAAGCAATTGGTGGGCCATTGTGTGGGACAGGGTGCTGGACTAGACGGGATGTGGCCTGATCCAGCAGGGCTCCTCTTATGTTCTTATGTTCTTAAATTCTATAAGTGTCCTACAGGCCCTGCCACTACCAAATCACCACAACTACTCTAGAACCTTATCTCCCCCCCACCCCAGCCTAAATCACAATAAATAGCCCATGGGACCATTTTTGGTGACATCCCCAGCCATCAAGATTGTAGCCAGGAGAAAAAGGTTCCCCGACTGTGATTTTGACAGTAGGTGGCAGCATGCAGCATGCAGTCAACATTCTTCTGCTTTAAGCCATGTGCTACTGCCATAGAGCCCCTCTTCATTCTCAGGGGAAAGTGTGCTGTACTTGAAATGTTACCCTAATTGCAAAGAATGAACAAAAAGGCACAGAGGATGAGGAGGAGCAGGAGGAAGAAGAAGAAGAAGAAGAAGAAGAAGAAGAAGAAGAAGAAGAAGAAGAAGAAGAAGAAGAAGAAGAAGAAGAAGAAGAAGAAGAAGAAGAAGAAGAAGAGAGTTGGCTTTTCTACCCCACTTTTCTCACCCATTTAAGGGGACTCAAAAGAACTCTCAACTCAACCCTTCCCTATAAAATCACAATTTTTCTTGAGATACTATAATGTGGCCGATTTCTCTCCTCTTCTCACCCGGGCTCCAAAAGAGCCAGTCATTTGTCTTGATCGTCCCAAATTCCCTAGAAATGCTAATTTAGCACATTCCCTTTAGCACATCTGCTCTCGGGGAAAAGAATCTCTATCTTCAGCTATTATTATTATTCTGGAGAAGTTTGTGACTGAGAGTCTTTCTCTCTGAAATCAATCTTTCTGCTCCCAGAAACACTGTGTTGCACATTATCAATGGGCGGTCGCTCTGCAAATGAATCATGCCAGCTATTATAAGGCAAGTCTTCCCTACAACATGACTGGAAGCCCTATGTAATTTCTTCTCTCCAAGGAATCATTGGCTCTTATGTGAGGGGGTTTTTTTACTCTCTTTTTTCAACAGATGGCCAGTATTGCTGTTTCTATTCAGATATTATAGCAAACATAATAAATCACAGCTGGTTTGTTTTCAGCCTTGTGTGTGAATCTATCTGCAATCATAATATACGTACATGAGATACATATGGACAGATAGACAGATAGATAGATAGATAGATGTATGGATGTATGGATAGATAGATAGATAGATAGATAGATAGATAGATAGATAGATAGATAGATAGATAGATAGATAGATAGATAGATAGATAGATAGATAGATAGATAGATAGATAGATAGATAGACGTTGGGTTTTGGGTGGGTTGATTTAAGGTTAAACATAATGATTATGGACATTTGTGAAAATCCTCGCACACACATTTTGCACTTGATCTTGTCTAACACACAAACACTTCTGCAAACATTTTGCTTTGAATGGCAATGCGCCACCTGGGTTGGTCCTAGCTGGGTTACTTTTATGGAGCTCAAACTGTAAGCCATGGAGATGTGCCATCGGCATTTCGCCCATGATCCAGAACAAGGCTCTTAGTCCTTTGCTAGACCCAATAAAACAGATCTGCCAAAGATGTCAACTGAGGGCCTCTTAATCTGGATCTGTCTCCATCTAGAGCATTAACACTTGGCTAAGGAGACCTAAGGTTCTTAATCCAGATCTAAGGTAAGTATAGAAAGGGCCAAAGGCTGGGAATGAAAGTTGCTAGTTCTGGCTGTTTTTCCTGGGTGCCCATAAATGATACAGTTCTCAAGTAGGGATGTGTGCATGAATATTTGTAACACAAATTGAACATTACAACATTCGTACATTAACATTCATATGAATACAAATGTTTTGGACATTCGTTAAACCGGAGAGGTGAGAAAGCAGCTGTGCAGTCACACCTGCAACAGATCCGGATTGCATTTGACATGGATTGAGAATGGATTAAAAGTGGATTCAGGTTACATTTGACACTTTCAAATGTATTTGATTTGAATCGGATTTTGTTGCATTCGGATTCTAAACATTCGAATCAAATTGATATGTTTGGATATTCAATCTGACTCGAATTTGAATGCAAAATAATAAAAATAAAAATTGCACACATCCCTAGTTGATACTCACGCCTTAGGGATGGGCACATATATTGGTAACATTCGGCATTTGTACAAATCTGTACAAATTCATACATTTGTATACAAATCAAATGTTACGACATTCATACGTTGACATTCGTATTCATAAAATGCTTCCGAACATTCATGAACCCGGGGAGGTGGGAAAGTGGCTGCTGCAGTCACATCTGCAACGGATCCAGAGTGCATTTGGCATGAATTCAGAGAGGATTTAAACCTGATATATGGCAGATTTTATGCTTTCAAGAGCAGATATGTTACTGGATACATATCAGATACATACTGGATAAGTATTCATTTGTATCGGATACTCATGGATTCTTACGAATACATTCATATAATATAGAATTCAAATGGAATTTTGGGTGTTTTCTACCGCGCTCCTTTAATCCGGATCTAAGAAGATCCGGATCTAAGGAATGGGTACATTCCTTAATCCGGATCTAGTAGATCCAGATTAAGGAAAGTATCCAATGTGTTTCCATGGGTGGTCTAGCACCCAATAGCAATGGGTGCTAGCCTCCCTGCCGTGGAAACACCGGAGCACCCATTTGGAAATCTGGATCTACCCATGAGGGGTCTGCTTGTCACCCCAGGTGTTTGGGGGGACAGGCGGTGCAATCTCCGAAGCAGCTCCGAAGTCACTTCAAAGTCACTTTGAAGTCTGTGCAAAACAGCTCCACTGAAGTCTGTGCTGATCTTCAAATTGACTTCAAATTGACTTCGGAGTCACTTTGGAGTCACTTTGAAGTTCACTCTGAAGATCAGCACAGACTTCAAAGATGCTCCAGAGCTATTTTGCACAGACTTCAAAGTGACTTTGAAGCTTAGGTTTTGGGGCTCTCCCCCCATGGGTGCCCCCTCCCCCTAGCCTCCTCTTGACCCCATTGCCACACAAGCATGGAAACAGGCTCCCTTTAATCCAGATTTTCTACCTGAAGATCCCATTGTAGATCCCATTAATGGGGTCTACAGAAAATCTGGATTAAAGGCAGAAAGTACCCATTTGATCCAGTTTTCCCCAACAGCATTCAAATCAGTTGGGTCCCAAATGGGTGCCGTGGTGGAAATGGGATCATCCAGCTCACACCCAAATCGGTCCTTAATGGGTGTAAAAATGGGTACTTTCTGACTGTGGAAAAACACCCTTACTCTAACAAATATGAATTTTCTCACATTCGATTTAATACAAATCGAAAGTGAATTAATCATTCAGGCACATCCCTAGTACGCCTTAGCTTAATGTCAGAAGGGACAGGTGACTTTGAAAATGTTACTGCTGTGATTTCTGCCTCCTACTTGCCCTGTTTTCGTGATTACCGAAACCTGTTTCTCTTGCAACATTCCATTGCTTTGCACTTGTGTTTTTATCTTTTGCTTCCTCGAGCACTTGAGGGTATAATAGTTCCAAACTTCTGCAATGCGTTTTGAACGTTTCAGAGATAGTGTTTCAAAATAATTACATTCATGAGCAAAATCTTTTATTCTCCCATTATAGTCAAGCACTCAATAATTTTCTGTAATAGTGTAAGTGTTAAAGAGTTCTACTGGCACAACACTCTCCCAGTAAATTATTTGGGAGCTTTTCGGCAGTGAAAAACCTATTAGCATGAAATCTAATTGTATTTCAAGGGATTTTTAACAATGACAACAAACGTCGCCCGGTAACTATTGCGCAAATGGTTATTAATCTCGGCCTTTGCCCATTAGCAGAATTTATATCTGTTTTTATGTATCATTAAAAAAACGACTAGAGACAGCTTCGTTAAGCTTGTTTGACCTTGCGAAAATGTATCTTGTTGTCAAAGTGTCCGTTCAAAGTTGATTAGCAGAAGCGGCGGGCTGGAGAAGTATGAAATCCCTCCCTTACCACCTCGGAACTGAGATTCCCTAGAGGACACCGATGACCATTCAGTTGATATAAGCAAAAGGATGACATTCTGCACACTGAACTATCTGCACTGAGGCTGACGGAGACTGAATAGGGTGGGGCTGAATTTTTTTAAAATTAATTGAGTTTATCAGTTAAAACAATACAGTACAATGGATTTTTGCTTTGACAATAAAATGAACATGCAAACGTTTTCCATGCAGCTCCCTATCAAATAGGCCATTTCCTGTGTTCAGTGACCCCCCACTGGTAGTGGGTCAATATAAAAGCTAAGGCATAAAAGTTCTTGGTCTCAAAGTTCTGTAGCCAGGGGCAACTAGGGATGTCCATGGATTTTCTAAACATTCGAAATCTGATCAAATTCGAAGAGACTGTCTTCACATTCAAATTTAGACATTCAAATAAATTTTGAATGTTCTGACACGTCCGTTCAAATGATTTGAATCATTCGAATGTCTTACATACGTATCTGTATGAATATCTGTATAAAATTTATTTATTTATTTATTTATTTATTTATTTATTTCCATTTCTATCTCGCTCCATATCCGAAAGTCTATGGGCGGGTGACAACGAATCAACCAACTTTTAAAAAACATATTAAAAAACAAGGTACAATTAAAAACATATTAAAAACAAGATACAGGTTAAAACAAAGTGCATAGTTAAAAGCTCTAATTTAAGCCGTGCATTCAATGGTGTGTTAATAATAACTGTAATTAATAATAACTGTAACCAAGGGAAGAATGAATCAATCTTGGCCAATGGCTAAGGTAAAAAGATATGCCGTTACAGCCTTCCTAAATGATAACAAGGAAGGGGCATGGCGCACTGCAGAGGGGAGACCATTCCACAGCCTAGGGGCCACCACTGAAAATGCTCTCTCCCAGCTGTCCACCAAACTCACTGCCGAAGGTGGAGGAACAACTAGGAGGGCATCTTCTTCGGATCTTAAGGCACAGACAGGACAGTACGGGAGAAGGCGTTCCTTTAGATATTTGGGGCCCAAGTCAATTAGGGCCTTATAAGTCAGAGTTAACACCTTGAATTGGGCCCGGTAGTAAATACATATATATGGGTGTTTTTCCACTGCAGCCCTTAGATCCGGATCTAAGAAGATCTGGATCTAAGGAATGGGTACATTCCTTAATCCAGATCTAGTAGATCCGGATTAAGGGAAGTACTCAATGTGTTTCCACAGGAGGTGTAGCACCCATTCGCAATGAGTGCTAACCCCTGTGCCGTGGAAACACCTTTGCACCCATGTGGGGAATCCGGATTGACCCACAAGGGGTTTGCCATTCACCCCAGGTGTTTTGGGGAACAGGGGGTGCAATCTCCAAAGTCCCTCCGAAGTCCCTCCGAAATCCCTCCGAAGTTGCCTTTAAAGGTTAGCAAAGGCTCCGAAGTCCCTCCGAAGGCAACTCTGAAGATTAGCAAAGGCTCTGAAGAAAACCCCTTGCGAGAGCCTGCATATGAATTAGCTCCTTGTGAGCAGGGATGAGTCAGCTGCATTAAATATGTACTTCTTTCTATGCCTGAAGGTAACAGTCCGCTTTGATCTCCCTTTGTTATTGGAGGTTTGTCTTCAGAGCCTGTGCTAATCTTCGAAGTTGCCTTCGGAGGGACTTCGGAGCCTTTGCTAATCTCCGAAGGCAACTTCGAAGCCTAGGTTTTGGGGCTCCCCCCCCAAGGGTGCCCCCTCCCCCTAGCCTCCTCTAGACCCCATTGCCAAACTAATGTGGAAACAGGCTCCCTTTAATCCGGATTTTCTGGCTGAAGACCCCATTGTAGACCCCCTTAATGGGGTCTACAGAAAATCCGGATTAAAGGCTGAGATGTACCCATATGATCCGGATTTCCCCAGTGGCGGTGGAAACAAATGTGTCCCAAATGGGTGCCGTGGTGGAAATGGGGTCATCCAGCTCACACCGAAATGGGTCCTTAATGGGTGCAAAAATGGGTACTTTCTGCCAGTGGAAAAACACCCTATAATACATACGTATCTATACTCATTTGCTCTTATAATACAGAACGAAAACAGGATGCATACAGGATAAAACGGGATGCATGCAAAATGCATGCAGATACATATAACACATATGAATGTTGTTGACATTCATATCTTCAAATTCACATCTAACATTCGAACGAACAGATTCCAATGTATCGGATTCGAATCGGGTTTTGCTGCATTCGGATTTTAAACATTTGAATTGAATTAAATATTTTGACATTCCATTTGACTCAAATTTGAATGCAAAAAAATAGTAATAGTATGCAGTCAGCACACTACAGCATTAAGAACAGAAACATTAAAAATATTAACACATTCATATATCATTTCAACACGAACTCTTGAGATCACATAAATCTTTCACCACTGAAATTTAAAAAAACACACAGCAACTTTCTGTGATATTCAGATAGTGCCACTACTACCTATTTTCTAATTAAAGGTCCATAGCCAGGGCAAATAATAGAGGAGACAATAGGCAGCCGTGCTTTATCCCCTTCTCGATTTTAAATATAGAAGAAAGGGAGGCATTAACCCATACATTTGCCCAGTTAGTTGAATACATTTGTCTGATAATATGCAACGCTTAACCAAGATTATAAAATTTTCAGCTCTGCTGTAGCCAACAGAATAGAAGATTTCATTACATCTCTTGTAAGTCCTAACCAATTCAGATTCATTCCTACTAAATTAATAGCTGATCCTGTAAGAATTACATTAAACATAATCCATTATGCAATTGAAAAATAACCTTCCTTTCTGTTTATTATTGGTCAACATAGCCAGAGCTTTTTACTCTTTGCGACCTGATTTTCTTCTGTTGGTTCTAACAAGTGTGAATTTCCCCCTCTGAAACAACCCGTTTTAAGGTTTTATTTTTGCAAATGATGATCTAGAATGCATCCATATGCCAAGAGAAAAACACAGGATCTTCTTTTATTTTATTATTCATTTATTATTTGAATTTCTATCCACCCTATACCCAAAGGTCTCAGGGCAGGTTAACAACATTTAAAATAAAACATATATTTAAAAAACAACAGTATACATTAGAACAATAACAATGTCTGTAAAGTACGAAGAGACGGTGTATTCCCATTTAACCAAAAGAGCGCATCTTCACTCCCCTCCTAAACATATACAGTGAAGAAGCCTGATGCACCTCAAGGGGGAGAATAGTCCATAACCTGGGGGCCAACACTGAGAAGGCCCTTTCCTGGGTGCCCACCCCTTGTATTACTACTGAAAGTGGTGGGACAACCAAGAGGGCCTCCCCTCCAGATCTTAAGACCCTTTCTGCACTGGGGTTTATTCTGGATTATATCCTGGAATAGCAACCAACCTTCTATTTGCTAGTGCAGAGTATGGCAGACCTTGGGCAGGGCCTGGTGTAGTCTGCAGCAGCATGTGGACGGCAGGTCCCTATTTCAAAATATAATCCAGAATAAGGCCCAGTGCAGAAAGGTCCTTAGATCCTATAGTTGACACTCAACTGTCCCTACTAGGGGGCAGGATGAAATCCTTGAGTAAACATGGGCCCTTACCATGGCCCTTTCTGCACTTGGCCTTATTCTGGAATATATTGCAGAATAGGGACCTGCTATCTGTATGCTAGTGCAGACTAAGGAAGGTCCCAGGTGAGGTCTGCCATCGTCTGCATTAGCTTGTGGCCAGCAGACTGCTATGCCAAGATATATTCCAGAATGAGGCCATGTGCAGAAAGGGCTCTTGCCTGGCACTCCCTCCCATGATGCTTCCAATAATTAAACAGGACTGAGCAGGCACACACCCTGGATTTGGAAGAGTCAAGCAGATGCATGTTATATATGACCACCTTAGTTTTATCTCTCTTCTTTATTGTTCTCTTGCTTTTATTCTGTACATTGTACTGAAACTATAGTGAAAGGCAGTATAGTGATCCTGGAAGGGAGGGAGGGAGGGAGGGAGGGAGGGAAGGTGGATCACGGAGCCTTTTCGCACAGGGGTTTTTTGAATGCATGGAGGGCACGTTGGCATGCAGCATTCGCTCTTGCGGGTGGCGGGATCCATTCCAGGCCGCCCGCAAGCATCCCAACGTGCCCTCCATGCGTTCGAGTTTCAGAGCACTAAAAAGTGCTCTGAAACCGTCTCGGCGCGTTCCAACCTGTCCCAGAGAGAAAGCATTCGCATGCTCTCTCTCTGTGACAGCTTAGCCCCTCCCCCGGGCTGCTCCCATTGGCTCCTATGGACCCAGTGTGGGCAGCTGGCTGCCTTCTGTCCCTGGGTTCCTGCTCACTCCCGAACCCCAGATCGGGCTCCAGGGGTGGGCAGGAACCCCAGCCAAAAGCCCCCAACCCATCCCCAGGGTCTTACCTTCTCCTGCAGGCCCGATTCTGTGTAGAAAGGCCGGGCCATTCTGAACATGCTCGAGGGGATGGCCCCTTATTGGCTGGGCACCCGCACATGCTCAGATGGGCAATAGAAGCCAGGTGGGTGCCCAGACAATGAGGGGCCGCCCCCTCGAGCATGCTCAGAACAGCCCGGACTTTCTACACAGAATCGAGCCTGCAGGAGAAGGTAAGACCCTGGGGATGGGTTGGGGGCTTTTGGCTGGGGTTCCTGCCCACCCCCGGAGCCCGATCTGGGGTTCAGGAGTGAGCAGGAACCCAGAGACAGAAGACACACGGGCTACCCAGACTGGCTCCATAGGAGCCAATGGGAGCAGCTCGGGGGTGGGTCTTCCCCCCGAACGGGTTGAGAACACTTTCCCGTTTGCACTGGCAAGTAAGAGAACTGCTCTCAAAGCGTTCCTTACCTGCCCTTGTGTGAATGGGAAAGTGTTCTCAACCCATTCAGGGGGAAGCGTTCCGAGGCATCTTCACCTTAGTGTGAAAACGCCTATGGTCAGTAATTGAAAGGCCGTGCCATGTATACTCCCCAGTGTATCCATTCCCATTCCAGTTCTGTCAGCCTCAGCCTGGTTTAAAAAGAAAAAGAAAGAAAGAAAGAAAGAAAGAAAGAAAGAAAGAAAGAAAGAAAGAAAGAAAGAAATATCGCTGAATACTCTTTGCTTTTTCAGCATGCAGCCTTCAGCTCATGGCAGCACTTCAAAGAGTTTGCCACCTCTCCTCCCATGCCAAAGTGGAGAGAGGGCATGTCAAGATGGGAAGCCAAGGGTATAGCAAAGGGCACTTTGACAGATGAAAGACCAGTCTGGGTTTCTTTTGAACAAGGCATGGAAGAGGCATGAGGCTCCTGATGAACATCTACCCCTTGCAGAAAGCTTTGGTTTGGTTCCCACAGAACATGTTAGTGCAAATTTAATGACATCTGAGGAGACAGATGCCTCTGCTGAAGGTTTCCAGGATTGCATTAAAGAAGCAAAAGTTGAGTTTTTTAAAAGAAATCTAAAAGCATAAAAGCAACCCCATGCTGTACCAATGTTTGGGAAGGGAAAATGTGTTTTACCAATAGTATAAAAGCAAAACTGTGTTATATAAAACTGTGTTGTGCAAAGGATAGCTATACTGCAGGATCATCTATAATATGAAGATGCCCAGAATTGATTTTGACTACTGTTCCAATTTAGCCAGTGTAGAAGAGGAAGGGTTGGCTTTTCTACCCCGCTTTTCTCACCCATTTAAGGGGACTCAAAGCTGCTGACAAAGCTTTTCTATTCTTCTCCCCACACTAGACACCCTGTGAGGTAGGTGGGGCTGTGAGAGCTCAGAAGAGAGCTGTGACTAGCCCAAGGTCAAGTGTGGACGTTTGTATTGAATGTTGGCACATTGGAAGACTGACCTTCAAATTCAAATTGAATGTTTTGATACATTTGTATCAAGTAGGAATGTGCATGATTTTTTTTTTTTTTTGCATTCGAATTCGGGTCAAATTGAGTATCCAAACATTCAATTCAATTGTTTAGAATCTGAATGCAACAAAATCCAATTCGAATTAAATACATTCAAATCTATTTGTTTGAAAGTTAGATTTGAATCTGAAGATATGAATGCCCGCAATACTCGTATTTGAAGATACAAATGTCAACAGCATTTGTAGGTGTTATATGTATCTGTATGCATTTCGTATACATCCCATTTTATTCATGTATGCATCCCGGTTTTGTCCCATACTATCAGTGCAAATGTGTACAGATACGAATGAGATTTTTACAGATACATATGTAATACATAGGTATCTGTACATTCGAATGTTTCAAATCATTCGAACGAATGGTTTGGAACATTCAAAATTTGTTTGAATTTTTAAATTTGAATTTGTAGACATTCTATTTGAATTCTAATTTGATTAAATTCAATTGAATTTCAAATGTTCAGAACATTCCTATTATGAAACTTTATATGGGATTCGTATATGGGATTCGTATGCTATTTGTATGCATTCGTATATAGGATCTATGCATTCATGTGGGATTTGTATAGGAATGAACATTTATATCAAATACAAATCCTACCACATTCGAAGGGGATCTATTCAAATGAATATTAATTTTCTTGCATTTGATTCAATATGAATCAAATAAAAAAATAAAAAAAAATCATTCACAACTTCAGCTCTCTCATTCCTGCCTCTTCTTAAAAGCAAAAACTTGAATAAAAGGTCCAGTTTGAGCATGGCAGGAAGAAGAAAAAGCAACCCTGGAGCTCTAAATGGAACCATTCATTATTGAGCACACAAATGCACCGGCGCATGCTGACAAAGCAACTTTCTTCGGGTGGCTTTTCCCCTCCGGGGTTGTATCATTAGTATTACAAATGCAGCGGAATAAAAATGAGCTAAAGAATGAAAATATGTGGTGAGATTAAACATATATATTTCATGTCAAATATTATATTGTTCCCTGAAAATGTAGGCCAGTATGCAATTCAAATTTGCTCTCCATATATAAATATGTATTTAATAGGAAGGTCTAGCTTCAAAAATCTTTTGCTAAATAGCAGGCTTGTAAAAAGAAAGAGAAGAAGGAGGGAGGGAAGGAAGGAGGAAGGAAGGAAGGAAGGAAGGAAGGTGAGAGGGAAATGCTTGCTGTCTGTGGATTAGTCTGTTCAATGATCTTTCAGTAAAACCAACATTTGAAAGAGAGCTTTGAATCTACTATTATCAGCTTTGATTTATATCCCAGTTGTGACCAAATATGGATGCAGAATTTAGCCATGGTTAACCCATGCTATGCTTGTTTGTGTCTTTTCTTCAGTGAAAGATCTGAAATCAGAATCAAAGGGCCTTGACCAGTCTGGTCTTCTAACTCTGACCACAGAAAGGCATGGGCTGGATCAATGATGTCTGCACAATGGTGCTGATCCAGACCAGCCCACTCTGTAGCCTCAAAGCATGCATGGGCTTCAAGGCTAGGCTCCAACGCCTCTGAGGAGTAGAAACAAAAGATCCTTGGCTCAGAGCTTCCAGGGGACACATCTGAAGAAGAGATTCCAGAGAACTCTCTTGCTCTGGGGATGTGCCAAATATACTTGTCAGCTTCAAATTCACATGCAAATTCTAAGCTTCAGCTATTCGTATGCAAATTGAGACCACCACCACCCAGCCACACATGCACTAAGCCTGCACATATTGGATTTTTGAAAATCTGTATTCAGGTTTGAACTCGAAAATCCAGATTTTCAAAAATCCGATTCGAACCCAGATTTGGATTTTTGAATTGGATTTTTGGATATTTGGATTTGCAAATATCTGTGCACATCCCTAAAAATTATCAAAGGTTCTAGGCTAGAGGCAAGGCAGAGAAGCAGAATAAAGAACTGTGTGGGCATGTCATGCATATCAATTTCCCAGCCAACCAGAGTTTGTTGCTGGGTGTACCAGGGAAAGGTATAGTGCATTTGAACCCAATCTATCAGTTGAAGAGTAGGTGGCCCTGCAGGTTGGAGCCCCTTAATGCAATGAATTCTTCCATTGCAATTTGCTACTTTGATTCTATCAATTGCTGCTTCCCAGTACCTCTTATCAACTGAACCCCTGAAATAAATTGAGGTGACTGTGCCAAGTCAATGCTCTATTTTTCAATAATAATTTGATCAGTAAAAGTTGAAAGAAGTGAAGATTAAAGTTGAAGTGGAAGGAACAGCGTATTTCAGCAGATGTAACTCACAGGCTGAATTTCTTCTTCTGCACAACAAAGTTAAACAAACATTGGCCTCCTTTTCTATGATAACACTGGACTTGGTCACACCTTAACTTCTCAATCCATCTTCAGGTCTGACTGCTCACACCTTTTCATTTCTATCCATTTTATTTATGAACTTTCCACCCGCCATTTGGACTTTCCTGAATGGAAACTCCACAAATAAAATAGATATAAATGAAAAGGCATGAGTACTAAGACCTGAAGATGGACTGAAGAAGGTTTAGAGTGAAGATGTCACCACAGCCTAGCTGCCTGATGGAGACCTGATTGAGTTAGTTTCTTTCTTTCTTTCTTTCTTTCTTTCTTTCTTTCTTTCTTTCTTTCTTTCTTTCTTTCTTTCTTTCTTCTCCTTCCTTCCTTCCTTCCTTCCCTCTTCCTTCTTCTTCCTTCCCTCTTCCTTCTTCTTCCTTCCCTCTTTCCCTTTCCCCTTTCCCCTTCCCTCTTCCCCCTTCCCCTTCCTTCCTTCTTCCTTCCTTTCTTTCTCCTCTCTCTCTTTCTTTCTTTACATGTTTTAAAAATTCATTTTTGTAGTGTCCAGTTGATTGTTGTAATTCAATTTTTCATCATTTATAGAGGTTTGGTCTATTGCACTCAATGTATCTGCTCAGTGGGAGAAACATGAGCAACATTTAGCCAAAGGCCTGGGCAAAGAGATGTGTCTTCACCTCCTTCCTGAACATAGAGAGAGGAGGAGCCCAACACACCTCAAGGGGGAGACTATTACATCGCCTGGGGCCATCATGAAGAAGGCCCTTTCCCAAGTGGCCACCTGCCTCACTGCTGAAGGCAGGGGGACAACCAGGAGGGCCTCTCCTGCAGATCTTAATGGTTGGTGTGAGAGAAGATGTTCCTTTAGATATTTGGGGCCCTATTCATTTAGGGCCTTGTAAGTCAGAGTTACTGATCAGGGAGGCCTTGATTGAGATTTCCAATAGAAATGGCCATTTTTGAGCTTCTTTCCCACCCACTCTATCAATTTTATAGATATCAAGTTTACAACAAAACAAGACATCTTGGATTACTTATCCTATGTAATTATAGCACGTGATGTTCTTAACTCATAACAGCTAAAGGCTGTTCAGGATTTTGGTTAGAACTTTGCTTCTACTTTGGAACACTTAACAGTTTGAGGTGCTCTGAGGTGGCTTAGAAAAGGTTCTGAGGTGGGATTGTTCCCAAACTAGCCTGGCCCTGCCCCTCTTATAAATATTGCTGCTAGAAAAGGTGGATTCAGGGAGGGGTGGAAACACAAGGCCACACTGTTTCTTTGAGACACCTCTGAGGGCTCCCTTTTATTATGTCTAAATACAGCCTGTATGTTTGTTTCTTTGAAACCTGTGGTACAGAAACAATAAATAAATAAACAAAAATTGGAACTTTCGTACTAATTGGAACTTTCATGAGCCAGTTAGGTAATGTAAATGTAAAACATTTTATTGATTAGTCCATGTGACCATATCAAAAACAGAAATATAATACAATAGATAAAAAGAAAAACTTAAAATCTGATAAAATCAGCACGAATCTTCATTGCCCTCAGGGTAAAAAGTGCAACCTTTATAACGAACTGCCTGTCTGAGCCCCTAAGCAGAATATAGAGTTTCCTAGTATCATCCATTGAGCTAAAGTTGACAAAAAGGGGGTCTATATAGTAGCCCCTTATTTTCTCGTAAAGCTGGCAATGCAGAAACAGATGAGCTAAGTCCTCAACAGTGTTTTCACCACAAACACAGATCCTCCTGTTGTAAGGTAAACCCTGATAACGTCCAAGTTTGGACATAATGTCCAGTTGGTCAAATCTTGCCCTTGTAAATGTCCTGCGAAGATGTAAAGGCATTGGAAATTTGAGATAATCCTCTAAGTTGACCTGGTATTTGTGCATGGCTAGGTAAGGTGTTGCAGTGGCCTGAGCTATAGCAGCGATATCCATTTGTGCTGCAATATCCAGTGTCCGTTGGTATATAGCTGAGGTGGCTTTAGGGCCTAAAGCGCTTAGCATTTCAAGAGAGAGGCCAACAGAGGCAGAAGAATTTCCCAAACTTGTAAGCCAGGTGGTCTTTTCCCTTGATTGAGCCTGCTCTACCAAGCAGAGATGGGGTAATCTGTCTGGGTTCATTCTTGTTATCTTAACCCAGTAGTTGACTTGTCTTTTAAGAATTTGGCAGTTTAGGGGTGGTATTCTGAGTTCTGCACGAACAGCTGCAGATAAAGTTGATTTGTTGACACCCAAGCAGGCTCTAAGCTGGCAATTTTGAAACCTATCTAAGATGAGAAGGTTTTGTTTACCCCAAATTTCAACCCCGTAAAGCAGCATAGAAAGCACTTTGACCTTGTAAACTTGGAGTAAAGGTCTTAATGTCCCTGGGTTCCTGTGATAGTATAGTTTATACAAGGCACAGGCGATCCTCTCTGCTTTTGTTATTGAATGTTTCATATGTTGTGCCCAGGATCCAGTGGCGGTAAATATAAGGCCTAGATACTGGTAGCTGTAAACTTGTTGTAACTTTAGGCCGTTGATGTACCAGCTGTAGAGCTTCCTTGATTTTCCAAAAACCATCACCTTGGATTTATCTTTATTTATGCGTAGAGCATTTTTTTCACAATAATTTCCAAATTTGTTTAAAGACCTTCTAAGGCCAATTGGGGTTGTTGACATCAGAACCATTTCGTCTGCATACAGAAGGACATTTAAATGTCTGTTCCTGACTCTGGGAGCGTGCAGGTCCTTTTGGTTTAGAGCCTCTACCACATCATTAACATAGAAGCAAAATAGAAAGGGGGCCAAAATGCAACCCTGACGTACTCCAACAGTGGTAGGAATAACCTGAGTAAGAGCACCACCGTTCCCCATACGGACTTTTAATGCGGTGTCAGAGTAGAGAGCCATAATAAGTGCCAGCAATCTTAGGTCGATGTTTGTGGTTGCTAGCTTATCCCATAAAGTAGCTCTGTTGACAGAGTCAAAAGCAGCAGAAAAGTCTATAAAAGCAGCATAAAGTTGCCTGCCTTTGGAAGTATACTTATGTATCAGATGTTGCAGTATGAAGCAGTTAGGTCTAGTGGTTAAGGAGCTGGACTCTTATCTGGGAATACCGGGTTCGATTCCATCCTCCCCCATGAAGCCAGATGAATTCTGAGCTCACACAGCCCCATCCACCTCACAAGGTGTCTGTTGTGGGGAGAACAGAATTTGTCAGCCACTTTGAATCCCCTTAAATGGGTGAGAAAAGTGGGGAAGAAAAGCCAACTCTTCTAATAATAATAATAAATATTCAACTTACTAAATATTCTACTTTCAGTAGTCCTTTTCTGGTGTCCAAGCTAAAATGAGTGCCAACCCTCAGATGGTAAGAACTAAGATGATTTACAGAAACACTTATATAGTATATAACCATTTAACTAATAAGATATAAGCTATAAAATCCTAATGATATCCCAAAAGTACTAAATTAAACAATTACATGTGGACCACTCTAATTAAGTGACACGATGAAATGGCAATTAAATCCTCAGCAAGTAATTTCCTGCTGGTGGAATCAAAGTCAATGGCACCAGCACCCATATCTGTGATTTCCATAAGTAAGTTTCTGGTTGAGATGGCATATTTAGGAATGCTTTCCCACTAGATCACAACAGATAGACAGGTCTACCTTGGTCGCCCTGGTTGATGATCTCCTCCGGGAGAAAGACAGGGGGAATGCTACCCTGCTGGTTCTCCTGGACCTCTCAGTGGCTTTCGATACCATTGACCACGGTATCCTTCTGGAGAGGCTACGGAGTTTAGGAATTGGAGGCAGTGCTTGGCATTGGTTCCACTCCTATCTCCAGAGCCGATCTCAGATAGTGGTGATGGGAGAGACGGAATCGACACCCTGGGAACTCACTTGTGGGGTTCCCCAGGGGTCGATCTTATCTCCCATGTTATTTAATATCTACATGAAGCCGCTGGGAGAGATCATCAGGAGTTTTGGAGTGAGGTGTCATCAATATGCAGATGATACCCAGCTCTATCTCTCTGTGCCATCTGAATCAGGAGAGGTGGTTGAAGTGCTTGACAGGTGCTTGGAGGCGGTAATGGGCTGGATGAGGGCCAATAAATTGAAACTGAATCCAGATAAGACAGAGGTGCTGTGTGTTACAGGCTCTCGGGTCCAAGTAGTTGGGAGATACCCTGTCCTTGACAGGGTTGCAATATCCGGGAAGGGACAGGTGCGAAATTTGGGGGTACTCCTGGACTCTGCGCTAACACTTGAAGCTCAGGTGGAGGCCGTGGCCAGGAGTGCCTACTCCCAACTACGGCTAGTGCGTCAACTGAAACCTTTTTTGGACAGAGATGACCTGGCCACAGTTATCCACGCTCTGGTAACCTCCAGGCTGGACTATTGTAACGCGCTCTACATGGGGCTGCCCTTGAAGACGGTTCGGAAGTTGCAGCTGGTGCAAAATGCAGCCCCTAGAATGCTGACAGGAACATCTAGCCGGTCGCATATTACGCCGGTTCTAAAAGAACTGCACTGGCTGCCAATTCACTACCGAGCCCAATTCAAGGTGCTAACTTTAACTTATAAAGCCCTAAATGACTTGGGCCCCAGATATCTAAAGGAGCGCCTTCTCCCATATCGACCTGCCCGTGTTCTAAGATCTGGAGGGGAGGCCCTTCTGGTGATCCCTCCGCCTTCTTTAGTTAGGCGGGTGGGTACCCGGGAGAGGGCCTTCTCGGTGGTGGCCCCCAGGCTGTGGAATGGTCTCCCCCTTGAGGTGCGTCAGGCCCCTTCTCTGTTCTTATTCAGGAAGGCGGTGAAAACGTTCCTATTCACACAAGCCTTTGGTTAAATGTTCCCCACACTTCCCCTCACTGAAAACTGCTGATGTTTTTAACTGTTTTGTACTTTTAAAACTGTATTTTTAAATTTGTTTTATTTTTGATACTGTTTTTATACATCTGTTTTAAATGTTGTGAGCCGCCCAGAGACCCTCGGGTATAGGGCGGCATATACATTGAAATATAAATAAATAAATAAATAAATAAATAAATAAAGAAATAAATAAATAAATAAATAAATAAATAAATAAATAGAAGGTGTCCTCCCAATAATCCAGTTTATAAGCTGTACATTGTTTTGTGAGTCTGCACACACAAAACAGTCCACCACTGGGAAAGTCCCTCTCTGCACTCACTCATGGACCTGGGTCACGTTGCTGCTAAGAACACATCTGCACAGCAACCCAGATCAAGGAGTTGCTAGGGAACACATCTGGACAGGTCTAAACTAGATCCAGGGGGAAATTCATTCTTTGCTTTTCATTTGTAGGAAGCAAAGGGCAAACATGCCCATGTGTGGACTAAGCATTCACACTGGCGAAAGCTTAATTCATGAGAACTCTACCCTCAGTGCATCTGGACACTCACCTCAAGTGCAGGTAGTGTCCGGGTGCCAACATCTTCTCTCCTTGATGTTGGCTCCAGCATGTGTGCTCTGGCGCCTTCACTAGGGAAACCATAATGTGGTGCACACGCACACTTGCGTGGCATGTCACGTGACTCTCCAGCACCCAGAAGAGGTGCAGATGGTGTGTCCAGAGCCGTGCAAGGTAAGTGCATGTGTGGTGTTCTTAAACCTGCACCATATGTAGTCCACGTGGTGAATGCTTGTGTACAGAAGGAGCCATTCAGGTACAGAAACAGCTCCTTCAAGTGCAGATACTCTTGAACTGCTGGTCCAAGTGCAGCAAGGCCCCAGATCAGAACTGCCCTAAGGGCTCACTAATCTTGATTAGTAGTAGACCAGATAAATGTGATTTGCATTTGTACTAGCACTCTTTAAGACACATTTCCTCTTCTAAAGCCCACTCAATGCCCAATCCATCCCAAACTTACCCGGTGCTTCCCCAAATGCTAGGTAAGTGGGATTGTCTATATACTCGAGGCGATCGCCTCACCACAGCAACTACAGCAACCACAGCAATGCTGTACAAGTGTCCCTGTGCCACCCTGCTGGATGTCCCATTCACCTGGAAAAGGTGCCGACGGCGCATGCTGAGCTTTGCTAACCAATGGCTAGTATAGCCGAGAAACATGTTTTTGTGCTCCACCACTATCACAGGCAGGGGATGCTCAAGCATGCACAGAGATTAGGGATGTGCATGAATATTCGTAACATTAATTATTCTTACGAATTTGTATGAATTCGTATAAGAATCGAATGTTATGATATTCATACATTGACATTCATACGAATACAAATGTTTCCAGACATTTGTACAAATAGTTTGGAAATTCATTAAACTGGGGTGGTGGGAAAGCAGCTGCACCAGTCACATCTGCAGTGGATCTAGAGTGCATTCGACATGGATTGAGAGCGTATTAAAAGTGGATTCAGTTCGGATTTGATGCTTACCGAGAGGTTTTATTATGAAATACGTATCAGATATGTATCTTGGATATGTATCTGATGCATATTCATTCGTATCAGATACGTATTCGTTCTTATTGGATATTCGTACAAATTTGTACAAATACATTCGTACCAGATTCGTACCACATTCGAATGGGTCTATTCAAATAAATGCGAATATTCTAACACTTGACTCATTACAAAGTGAATGCCCCAAAACACATTCATGCACATCCCTGATGGAGATGCTTTCAGGATGGAAATGTCTCTGCATGGTCTCAGAGCACCCCTGGGCTTCCCCTTTTTGCAAAGTGTGAAATAAGGATGTGCATGAATATTCATCACATTCAAAATTTGTACAAATTCATTCAAATTCAGATCAAATGTTGGTACTTTCAAAGATTGATATTCGAACGCAAATCAAAAGCTTCTGTACATCCATCTGAAGCTTCGTTATATTCGTGAGCCTGGGGAGGTGGGAAAGCAGCTGCTCGGTCACATCTGCGGCAGCAAATCCAGATTCAAAGCAGATTCAGAGTGGATTCAGAGCAAATTTGTAGAGGATTTCTTGGGGATTTGTAGCTGTGAAGAGCAGCAGAGATTTGAATAGCATTTGAAGCACATTTGTACTGAATTCGAATCCTACCACATTCAAAGGGGCTTTATTCGAATGAATGTGAATTTCCACATACTTGATTCTATTCAAATTGAACACACACAAAAACTGTGCACATCACTAGTGTGAAAAGGACCATAGATTGGAAAATGGTTTTATCTTTTGCTAGGAGAAAACTCCATAGGACTGCATGATTAGAATACATTTCTGAAACTGAATACATTACTTTGTAGAACTGCTTTCTTCTCTGTTTATTGCCTTTTCTGTTTGCAATTATGTATACTTACTTTTCCGTCTCCTCCTCTTTTCATTGTAGCCACATGACTAATCAGTAAACTTGAACTGAAACAAACCTTGGGCCATACTAATCAAACTTAAATTTACATTAATGGGAATCTGTTTTAATGACTTAAGCCCCAGTGCTATCTAATACATACCAAGCTTTAAAAGTATTAATAATAATATTCAGGAGTGATCCAATTCATGTCACACTTCAAACACCTGTGTGGATCTTTTAATGTGCATGAAAACTCCTGTGTGGATCTTTTAATGTGCATGAAAACTCCTACAACTTGCCATCTTCCGTCTTCTACAAGGGCTTTGCGTTGGAAGACTCTTTCAAGTATGATGCTTTGATAGTCACACCAGGGTGTCCTCTGAATCTGCCTTTGGAATTTCATTTTTTTTGCTCCTAAAGAAAGATATTGTGCTTTCTCTTATTAGCTGAAAACTAATAGACAAACTTGGATCCCATCCAGATGAGGGATTTATAGGGTGTTTTTCCAAGGTCACATAGTACCCATTTTAGCACCCATTAGGGACACATTTGTTTCCATTGCACCTTGGGAAATCTGGATCATATGGGTACTTTTTATTTATTTATTTATTTACATTTCTATCCCGCCCCATACCCGAAGGTCTCACCCAAAGGCCAGGACAAAGAGGTGCGTCTTCACCGCCCTCCTAAATATATATAAGGAAGGGGCATGACGCACCTCGAGGGGGAGGCTATTCCATAGTCTGGGTGCCATCACAGAAAAGGCTCTCTCCCGGGTGCCCACCAACCTCACTACTGAAGGTGGTGGGACAACCAGGAGGGCCTCACCACTTGATCTTAAGGCACGGGCAGGTTGATATGGGAGAAGGCGTTCCTTTAGATATTTGGGGCCCAAGTCATTTAGGGCCTTATAAGTCAGAGTCAAAACCTTGAATTGGGCTCGGTAGCGAATTGGCAGCCAGTGCAATTCTTTTAAGACCGGCGTGATGTGCATCCGGCTAGGTGTTCCGGTCAGCATTCTAGCGGCTGCATTTTGCACTAGCTGCAACTTCCGAACCGTCTTCAAGGGTAGCCCCATGTAGAGCGCATTACAGTTGTCCAATCTAGAGGTTACCAGAGCATGGATAACTGTGGCTAAGTCGTCTCTATCGAGAAGAGGCTTCAGTTGCCAGACTAGCCGTAGTTGGGAGTAGGCGCTCCTGGCCACAGCCTCCACCTGAGCTTCATGTGTTAGCGTGGAGTCCAGGAGTACGCCCAGGTTACGGACCTGTCCCTTCCAGGGCATTGCAACCCCATCAAGGACAGGGTATCTCCCAACTACCCGGACCCGAGACCCTGTAAGACACAACACCTCTGTCTTGTCTGGATTCAGTTTCAATTTATTCACCCTCATCCAGCCCATTACTGCCTCCAGACACCTGTCAAGCACTTCAACCACCTCTCCTGATTCAGATGGTACAGAGAGATAGAGCTGGGTATCATCTGCATACTGATGACACCTTACTCCAAATCTCCTGATAACCTCTCCCAACGGCTTCATATAGATGTTAAATAGCATGGGAGATAAGATTGATCCTTGAGGAACCCCACAGGTGAGTTCCCAGGGAGTCGAAACAGTATCTCCCACAGCCACTATCTGGGATCTATACTGGAGATAGGAGGAGAACCAGTGCCATGCATTGCCTCTCAATCCTAAGCTCCGTAGTCTCTCCAGAAGGATACCATGGTCAATGGTATCAAAAGCCACTGAGAGGTCCAGGAGAACCAACAGGGTAGCGTTCCCCCTGTCTCTCTCCCGGAGAAGGTCATCAACCAGGGTGACCAAGGCAGTTTCCGTGCCATGACCGGGTCTGAAGCCAGATTGAAATGGGTCTAGATAATCAGCTTCTTCCAAGCATGCCTGCAGTTGAACAGCGACAGCCCTCTCCAGAACCTTGCCTAGAAAAGGTATGTTGGCCACCGGGCGATAGTTGTTTAAGTCTTCTGGATCCAGGGAGGCCCTCTTCAGGAGGGGGCGCACCACAGCCTGTTTCAGGGCCAATGGGACCACCCCCTCTCTCAGAGATGCATTCACTACCTCCTGGATCCACCCGGTCATACCTTGTCGGCTAGTCTTTATCAGCCACGAAGGGCAAGGATCCAGAGAGCACGTCATCGGCCGCACCCCTGCAAGCAGCTTGTCCACATCCTCAGGCTGCAATAATTGAAACTGATCCAACCAAACAGGACCAGATAGTTCTCTGGACACCTCATCTGGACTCTGTCCAATTGTGACATCCAATCCCCTACGAATCTGGGCGACTTTGTCCTCAAAGTGCTTTGCAAAATTGTCACAGCAGATATTGCTTGGCCCTGGCTCATGCTTCTTTGAGCTTGGTTTTCTGAGGCCATTTATTATTCTAAAAAGCTCTGCTGGACGGCTACTTGAGGACGCAATGGTGGCGGAGAAAAAGTTCTTTTTCGCCGCCATCACTGCCACATGGTAGGCACAGTAGTGTGCTCTAACCCGTGTTCGGTCAGATTCACAGCCGGATTTATGCCACCTGCGTTCTAGCCGTCGACCTTCCTGTTTCATGGCCCGTAGTTCCATGGAATACCAAGGAGCTTTTCGGGCTCCACAAGCATGCCGAGGGCACTTGGGAGCGATCGTGTCAATAGCCCTGCTCATCTCTCGGTTCCAGAGAGAAACCAGGGCTTCGACAGGAGCGCCAGACATACCAACCGGAAAATCCCCCAGAGCATTCAGGAATCGCTCGGATTCCATAAGTCTCCGGGGGCGGACCATCTCTATAGGTCCCATTACCCCACAGAGGGTAGTTGCCGTTGTGAGTCTGAACCTCACCAGTGAGTGATCTGTCCATGACAACAGGTAGACAGTCAACCCTCCTATCAACGGATACTCACCAGTCCGCTCTGAGGCAAAAACCAAATCAAGGGTGTGACCTGCTATATGAGTCGGGTCAGATACAAATTGAGACAGCCCCATGGTTGTCATGGCGGACATGAAGAACTGAGCTGGTCCACTGAGCGTAGCCTCAGCATGGATGTTGAAATCCCCCAACACCACCGTGGCAGGGGCTTCCAACACCACGTCCGAGACCACCTCAGCCAGCTCAGATAGGGAGGATGCTGGGCAGTGGGGTGAACGGTACACCAGCAGCATCCCTATCCTGTCTCTCTGACCCAACAGCATAAACAGGCCCTCAACCCCTGTTACAGTGCGAATTGGTCATCTGGTGAGAGGAATGGATGTCCGATGGACTACAGCAACGCCCCCTCCCCTCCCCTCTGGTCTGGAACAGTGCTGCACTGAGTATCCTGGGGGACAAAGCTGGGCAAGACTAGGCCCACCCAATTCATCCACCCAGGTCTCAGTAATGCATACCAGATCAGCCCCTTCATCCAAGATCAAGTCATGTATAACAGATGTTTTATTCCGGACTGATCTGGCATTCAGAAGCAGCACGGCCAGAGCAGCGGGCTGGTTGGTAGACCTCCCCAAACTCTGTCGGCTAGGAAACAGAACAGAAGGAGTGATAGCTTCAATACATCTACCACCCCTTCTCCTAATCTGTCTCTTCTGCTTCCCAACGCCGTATCTCCCCCTGCCCATTACCACTGTAATGGTGGTCCCTTGACACCCTTCTCCCCCTCCTGCCTGGCCTTGGCACATATTTCCCTACCCAGGATACAACACCCACTCACCCACGCGTGCACACACACACAAAGCTAAAATGGTATTAAACAGTAAACAGTTAAAACAATGCTTCTAAAACACACAATTTAAAAGCTCCCCCCACATGGGTGGGGCCAGGACAAATGCCCCGGAGTAGCAGCTTGTTAGTACTTATTCATCCTCCCCTCAGCCTGATCTTAATGTCTTGGAGGGTGAGTGGGGCAAAAAAAAAAAAAAAAAAGCCAACAGCCAACAATCTTTCCTCTTTTCAGCTTGGTGTTTTAGCTTGGAGGGTGGGTGTGGCTGGAAACAAACACCCAAGGAGCCAGCAAGCAGGTCTTCCTCTCCTCAGCCTGGTTTTGTTGCTTGGAGGGTGGGTGTGGCTGGAAACAAACACCCAAGGAGCCAGCAAGCAGGTCTTCCTCTCCTCAGCCTGGTTTTGTTGCTTGGAGGGTGGGTGTGGCTGGAAACAAACACCCAAGGAGCCAGCAAGCAGGTCTTCCTCTCCTCAGCCTGGTTTTGTTGCTTGGAGGGTGGGTGTGGCTGGAAACAAACACCCAAGGAGCCAGCAAGCAGGTCTTCCTCTCCTCAGCCTGGTTTTGTTGCTTGGAGGGTGGGTGTGGCTGGAAACAAACACCCAAGGAGCCAGCAAGCAGGTCTTCCTCTCCTCAGCCTGGTTTTGTTGCTTGGAGGGTGGGTGTGGCTGGAAACAAACACCCAAGGAGCCAGCAAGCAGGTCTTCCTCTCCTCAGCCTGGTTTTGTTGCTTGGAGGGTGGGTGTGGCTGGAAACAAACACCCAAGGAGCCAGCAAGCAGGTCTTCCTCTCCTCAGCCTGGTTTTGTTGCTTGGAGGGTGGGTGTGGCTGGATACAAACACCCAAGGAGCCAGCAAGCAGGTCTTCCTCTCCTCAGCCTGGTTTTGTTGCTTGGAGGGTGGGTGTGGCTGGAAACAAACACCCAAGGAGACAGCAAGCAGGTCTTCCTCTCCTCAGCCTGGTTTTGTTGCTTGGAGGGTGGGTGTGGCTGGAAACAAACACCCAAGGAGACAGCAAGCAGGTCTTCCTCTCCTCAGCCTGGTTTTGTTGCTTGGAGGGTGGGTGTGGCTGGAAACAAACACCCAAGGAGCCAGCAAGCAGGTCTTCCTCTCCTCAGCCTGGTTTTGTTGCTTGGAGGGTGGGTGTGACTGGAAACAAACACCCAAGGAGACAGCAAGTAGGTCTTCCTCTCCTCAGCCTGGTTTTGTTGCTTGGAGGGTGGGTGTGGCTGGAAACAAACACCCAAGGAGACAGCAAGCAGGTCTTCCTCTCCTCAGCCTGTTTTGTTGGGCTTTAATCCGGGTTTTCTGTAGACCCCATTAATGGGGTCTACAATGGGGGTCCAGCCAGAAAATCAGGATTAAAGGGAGCCTGTTTCCACGTTAGTTTGGTAATGGGGTCTAGATGAGGCTAGGAGGAGGGGGCACCCTTGGGGGGAGAGCCCCAAAACCTAAGCTTCGAAGTCATTTTGAAGTCATTTCGAAGTCTGTGCAAAATAGCTCCAGAGCATCTTTGAAGTCTATGCTGATCTGCAGACTGAACTTCAAAGTGATTCTGAAATGACTCCGAAGTCACTTCGAAGTCACTCCGAAGTCACTTCGAAATCACTCCAGAGACACTTTGAAGTCACTTTGAAGTTTACTCCGAAGATCAGCACAGACTTCAAAGATGCTCCAGAGCTATTTTGCACCGACTTTGAAGTGACTTCGAAGTGACTTCGAAGCCGCTTCAGAGATTGCACCCCCTGTCCCCCCAAACACCTGGGGTGACAGGCAGACCCCTTGTGGGTAGATCCAGATTTCCAAATGGGTGCTCCGGTGTTTCCACGGCAGGGAGGCTAGCACCCATTGCTATTGGATGCTAAACCACCAATGGAAACACATTGGGTACTTCCCTTAATAAGGATCTACTAGATCCTGATTAAGGGAAGTACCCATTCCCTAGATCCAGATGATTTTTTTTTCACTCAATTCATATTGAATTGAATGCAAGAAAATTAATATTTGTTCAAATAGACCCCACCCCACAAAATGTGGTAGGATTCAATTCAATATGAATGTCTGTATGGAATTCATATGGGATTAAACATTTGTATCGAATACAAATCTACCACATTCAAAGGGAATCTATTTCAATGAATACAAATTTTCTTGCATTCAATTCAATACAAAGAAATAAAAAAATTGTGCACATCCTTAATTGACTGTACTTTTTTGCTTATTCTAATGAACACTGCAAAAGTGGGAGCAGAAAAACAGTTAATTGAAGGAATTTGCCAATAGGTTTTGACACTTGCAGACTGCACTTATTTCTGCAAGACATCGAAGTCTCATTCACTAAAATCAAAGCTAAGCAGCAAATATCTGCTTGTCCCACCCCCCGTGAGTCACGTATTCTTGCTTAAACTTCAAAACCCAGGGGAGAGCTATTGGGGTGGAAGTTGGAGCCAACTTCAGTTCTAATGGGGACATGCATTTCAGAAACTTTGCTCCTGCTAAATTGCTTGTTTGTGTTTTTCCAAAGTCATAATGAAGGACAGACTAAAAGGTCTAAGCTTGTAAATCCTCCATATATAATGCTGATTGCTAATGAATAAACCACATTAGAGGCCAACTCGTCATGTTTAATTGCTTAAAAGAACAGCAGTGAATCAGGTAATTGTGTAACAAAGGACAGAAAATAATGATGTGGCTTTTTAAAGCAACCATCAAAGTCTCATCTACAAAAAGAGGAAGATAAAAACTGATCACAATTTCTCATAGTCCAATTTTGCTGGTTTGGGCTTTTGGAGGAAGGTATAAAACATTAGAGAGCCAGTTTGGTCTAATGATTAGGGAGCCAGACTCTGGGAATCTGGGAATGCAAGGCTTGATTCCACCCTCCCACATGAAGCCAGCTGGGTGACCTTGGGCTAGTCACAGCTCTCTTCTGAGCTCCCACAGCCCCACCTACCTCACAGGGTTTCTCTTGTGGGGAGAAGAACAGAAAGCTTTTTCAGCCACTTTGTGTCCCTTTAAATGGGTGAGAAAAGCGGTTTAGAAAAGCCAACTCTTCTTCTTGTGGTTTCCATGTGAAAAGAAGTGAAGGGAGGAAGATTTGGGGACTTTCTCCATTTCAGCAATTTCCAGGGATGTCCAGGGATGCTCCAGCATGGAACATATGTACTCTGTAGAGCCAATTCCATTCCAGAGCACCTCCCAGCACGCATGGCTGTCCCCAAGCTTCAGAAGCTATGGAGAAGTAAAACCTGCTCACACACACTCAGCCTTCTCATTACTGCCTGGCACACATGGCCATTGCTGTGGTAAGGTGGAGGCTCCCAGATGGCAGCATTTGCACTTTGAGAGCATAGAGGTAGGTGTGGGTGAAGATCGTCATCGGCCAGCACTTGCAATGCCAACACTGGTTTCCATCCCTAATTTTAGCCTCTATGAAACACTGCCCTGCAGAAGTTAAGTGCAAACAGGCCTACCTGGATCTTTTGTGACCCATGCTATGTTGCAGCTGTGCACACAACAGGGGCCTTTCTGCACTTTGTCCAGTAGTTGGCTTCCAGCACACTCCTAGATGGACCATTCGTACTGGAAGGGGATATATAAGGCCCTAAATGACTTGGGCCACAAATATCTAAAGGAGCACCTTCTCCCACATCGACCTGCCCGTGCCTTAAGATCAAGTGGTGAAGCCCTCCTGGTCATCCCACCACCCTCATTAGTGAGACTGGTGGGCACCCGGGTAAGGGCCTTTTCAGCGATAGCTCCCAAATTATGGAATAACCTCCCCCTTGAGGTACGTCATGCCTCTTCCTTACAGATATTTAGGAAGGCGGTAAAGACCCACCTCCTTACCCTGGCCTTTGGCTGAGATGAGATGATTATATTCTCTCCCTTCCCTAGTCACAGGCACAACAAACACAATATGGAGTGTACTGTTCTAAATTTGCTGAACTTTTAAGTGTTTTCAATCTATATTTAATGCCTATATTGTTTTTAATCTACTTTTCATTTTTAATGTGTATCTTGTGATTCATTTGCTGTGACCTGCCCAGAGACCTTAGGGTATGGGGTGGGATAGAAATGTAAATAAATAAATAAATAAATAATTTCCAACTCAGAAACTGACTACTCCATGCAGGGGCGCACTGAAAGCCAACAACGTGTGGAGCACAATTTCATGCTCCACATGTAGACGTAGTATGTCCTGTGCCATCTAGCTGGCTCCTCTGGCAAGCCGATTCACACCTCTATGGTGTACCACACAAGCATGCTGGCATGCCATGTGACATGCTGGTACCAGTGCATGTGCATGGTGCATCACTATGGCAGCTCTTGGACATGTGTCTGCACTTAAGGTAAGTGTCTGGAGGTGTGGGGAGTGGCTTGTTGTGTACTAGCATTTGTGAGTGTGAATACTAGTGTACACAGGGGCAAGTTCACCATTCCTATACCCTAGATGGGACAGGAAGTGTGAATTTGCCCCAGAAGGACTTCTGATCAATGTAAGTAGCATGAATGTTATAATCTGTCAGGAACATCTGCCAGAGCAGTTGCAGAAGATGGTGGAGTAACAGCGAGGTCTGGGTGGGAAATTTCTCTTTAATCTGCCCAACTTGTCTTTCGATCCAGATTTTGCTTCCAAGATACTTCAGTGGCATACCCTCCAATGTATAAAACTCGGGAACTGGATCACTCTGGGAAGTACAAACAGTACATATCTCAATACACAGTATTCATGTTCAATCAATCAATGAAAAGAATGCCCAGAGACCATTTGAAGGGCAAAAAGAATGGCTTTTCCTGCCCCTATCTAGACACACATAAGAACAGACATGTAGACCCACAAAACTATTTCCCTAAACTATCCTTTTCAGTAAATGTTTTGTTTTGTTTTCAAGAACTGCCAAATTCCAAAAGGTTTTCCATTCTGAATTTCACATCTTTGTTCAATAGATGTGAATTTTGTAAAAGCACTTGGCATATCTGCTCAGACCATGCAAAATGTTGTCAAGCTGAACTGACGAGCAACGCTTATGACTTCTCTTTGCCATCCGTATTTGTGTTAAGGGCTGTTAGGATAGCTGCAGGAAACTATGTTGACTCATGCTAAGAACAAAACTCTTGGCCTGAGAGACGAGGATCCCACAGGCCTGGACTGAAGTCTTAATATAAGCACATTGCTTTTCTTAGCACATCTCCACTGGCACCACTGAGAGAGACTTCAGGGCATTTTTTTCTGCTACAGCTGTGCAATAAAGTCTCTCACAAGGGTAATCTGTGTATCCAAGCAAGAACTCAATAAGTTAGTGTCCTTGCTCATTGATTCCTCCCAGTTCACGTCTCCCAATTACACTCTGATCAACAGCTCCTTCCCTGGGTGTTTGCCTTCAAAGCCTCTGTAATCACTGGATCATGCTTTAGTGCACAGTCAAGATGTTCCAGCTATAGATAGCTCTGGGGGTCATTATCCTTGACTTTTCCTGTTCAATACACTGGTGCTACTCAGGAGGGGAGAAGAGGGAAAGCAGGAAATGGTAAGGCAACACCAGTCCTTTTCACATCATATATCCATGCATTACATATACAGAGAAAATAGACCTTGTCCCACATACTCATAAGCAATCTAGTATTCATAAGGGCATAGGATATGTCCTACAGGATCACATCAATGGCCTATGTAGGCCAGCAGTCTCTTCTGATAGTGGCCAAACCATTGCATGTGGGACAGGAGCTCACAGTTTGCTTGCTCACACTGGTTCTTTCTGCATGAACGTCTTGATCCAGATCAAAGGGCTTCTGATCCAGATCTGGGGCCTCCACATCCACATGTTAATCTGGATGAACAAGGCCCTGCCTCCTGTTAGGTTGGCTCCATCTGTGTTAGATGGAACCAGTTCTAGAACAACAGGCCCTTGATCAGGCCTACAATCCAGCCTAACGGCTGTAATCCAGAAGTACCAAGAACTGTAAGTCTAAAGCATGATCCAGTGATTACAGAGGCCTTAAAGGCAAGCACCCAGGCAAGAAAATCACCCAGCCATAGCCTGAGGCCAGGAACTGTCACTCCTGGCCATTGGGGTGGGTGGGAGAGAGGCTATGAAGCTCATGCAAACTTCACAGCCTTAGAAGATTTGATACAGATTAGCACAGCCAGTTCAGGTTTTTTCAGCCCTGTAGTGCTTGCAGAAGACATAAAACTAGCACTGCTTTATGGATTAGCAAAGGTCCAGTTCAGTTCTGAGTTCAGCTCAATCAACGGATAATTACCTTAATCAAGAATGGCAAATAACAGAATAGAGTCTATTTGTGAACTGTGTTGGACCATCCTGGAAATGAGTTGATAGTGGAGCTCCTCACATTAGAAGGAACCTCTTGTGCAATATAAACAGTTTGTCCCATAAAGCTAAGTCTTTGGGGGGCATCAAAATGATAAATTTCTAGCTTCCCAATCCTGGCTTCACCTCCAATACATAAGCAAGGAATATATCCCAAACACGGGCTTTGCGCTAGGACCTTTTTCCGAAAGCAGAAGAGACACTGCATTGTATCTGGCCCTGTCAAGTCTCTTCAGCCTTGTCCCACAGAAGTACAAAAGCTTTGCAACTTAGAGGACCTTAGCTCCATCCACTAGGTAGCAGAGCTAAAGTCTCTGGGTTTGTTTACCCTTCCCGCTCAGACATGCTCCCACATACTCCAGGACACTCCATCTGCATGCCATGGTGCCCCATCTGTCCCAGAGCATCCCACAGCATGCAGGGACATCCCCAATCTTCTGAAGCTGTGGAACAGTTTTACTGCTCCACAACTTCACCAGGAACTGCTAGGGGGACCCAGGTAAGCTCCCAGACACAGCATCTGCACCTTCTTCCGATGTGAATGCTCTGTGGGAGTAGGGGACCTCCACACAACGCTGTGATCGCTGTGGCACACATGGCCATACCCATTGGTTTGGACAGTCCAAGATGGACCATCCACACTATGACTGCTGGTAGTACAGTTTCACATGCACCGGTGCTCGTGCTGCTAGCATGTGCTGCTGTCCCTGTGCTTTGCTGTGCTGGAATACTCATTCCAGGCAGTTAACTGTAGGGGTGTGTACGAATGCAATTTTGGGGATTTGATTTGATTCGAATTGAATATCCGAAGATTCAAATCAATTTGAATGTTTAAAATTTGAATGCATTCACATTCAATTCAGAAAGAATACATTTAAATCTATTTGTAAGAATTTTCAATGCATATTTGAAGATACGAATGTCAACAACATTCATATGTATCCGTACGCATCCATACACATTCATACTCATCAGATACTTTTTTATCCCGTATGCATCCAGTTTTTGTTCTGTACGTATCTGTAGAAATGCATACGGATACAAATAGGATGCGTACGGATACATAAGTAATGCATATGTATCTGTACACATATGAATGTCCAAATAATTCGCACAAATGATTCAAAAGATTCAAAAATTCATCCGAATGTTAAATTCAAACGTATAGATATTTGACTCATATTTGATCGAATTTCAAATGTTCTGAAAGCTAAGTGTGAAAAGACCCTCTCCCACCAGAGGAGCTGTTCTCTGGAATTCTTTGAAGCCTATATGCTTTCAGCAAATCCTCTTTCGATCCCATCCCAAATGTGCAAATTGCTTTTTCAGCAGAGGGTGGCCCTTTTAGCTGTGCTTGCCTGCTATTGCCACTAGGTTAAACTTCATAGAATTGTGGTATGGATGGTTATCTGATCTTAATACAACTGCTCAAAAGAAAAGCAAGCTGGGCATATCAGTGGTCATACTCTTTCTGGCTCCTTAGCTGCCCTTCACTGAGACACCAAGCTAAAAGGCAGTAGGACCTCTTCACCACTAGGGATTTGCACAAGTATTAGTAACATTCAAAATTTGGCCAAATTTGGCTGAATATAGGACATTCAAATTCGAATTGAATGTAACGATATTTGAATGCTAACATTTGAAAGAATGCAAATGTTTCCAGACATACGTACGAATAGTTCGGACTTTTGTTAAGCTGGGGAAATGTACAAGATACGTATCTGTTCATATCAGATACTTAGTCTGCTCGTATCAGATATGTTTCTATTCATATCAGATACATATCTGATCGTATCTGATACATTTCTATTCGTATAAGATACATATCTATTTATATCAGATATGTTTCTATTCATATCAGATACATTTCTATTTCTATCAGATATGTGTCCATTCGTATCAGATAAGTATCTGTTTGTATCAGATACAGATCTGTTTGTATGAGATTTGTATCTAATAGAATTTTACCCCATTCAAATGTGATCTATTCATACAAATACAGATTGAGCATTCGATTTGTTTTGAATCGAATGCCAAAAAACATTTGTGCACATGCCTATTCACCACAGACCCTACAAGAAAGCCTCCTCAGTGGGAAACTTACCTTTGAAGTGGAAAACTCCTGATTACTTTGTTTTCCTTACCAATTAAGAGGACCTGGGTTTTCCTTGCCTAGTGGCAACTTGGGGTCCTCTTGATCCAAGCAAGAGAATTTGGCATTCTAGTAAGCAAATAACTTTTTGATTCTTGGAACTTAGGCCCTTTCTGCACTGGAGCTTATTCCAGATTATATCTCATAATGGGGACCTGCCATTTGTGGGCTGATCAGACTACATCAGACCCTGCCTAGGGCTTGTTGTCTCCTTCACTAGCATGTGGACGGCAGATCCCTATTCCAAGAGGTAATCCAGAATAAGGCCCAGTGCAGAAAGGGCCTTTGGCTTCCTATTTCTCCACCACCTGAAGCCTTTTGCTTCCATATCTTCTCTGCATTTTTATTTCGTTTTATTTTTTGCAAGAAAAGGGGAATTCCACTTCCCAAGGAGGTTCTACATGTTGTGAATTCTGATTGTATTTTACATAATTTATAACATGTTGTGAACCGCTCAGAGAAATATGGATGTGGAACAGCCACATCAGTTCATTTAACATCACAATAATAGTAAGCAAAAATAAATTTGCCATTGGGACGACAGAGATGGAACAAGGGAGAAGAAATGTCCTTTTTTGCCTCTTTCAGCACATTCCTGATTTTCCTCCCATGTCAACCAGATTTATTCATTGCTCACTGAGCGGGTGTTTTTTAGATCACCTGATTATGTATGTCAGCAACCCAATCTGTCCCTTTTTTAATTTTCTTGGTTATTTAAGACTGCAATATTCAAAATGCAGCAACTTTTAAGTACCGTTTCAGTTCATTGATTGTTCTTAAATCAAGCAAATGGCAGCTGTTGGAAAGTGACGAGGTATTAATGACTTATTCATGAAGTGTCTCTTCTGGTTTCCAGAACCCAAGTGTTCTGAAGAGTGTTCATCAAAAAGTTCTTTATTTCCAACCTCCTGTTGAAACCAGTAACCTCTTACATTGCCAGAACTGCACAGGGAAAAAAGAAAAAGGGGGTGGATGGGAAATGAAAATTTTAAATATTATAGAAGCAGGAAGCCAGCTGGGGAGATCATGGGTGCTTTTCCACCGTGCTCCTTTAATCCGGATCTAAGAAGATCTGGATCTAAGGAATGGGTACAGATCCGGATTAAGGGAAGGACCCAATGTGTTTCCAGTAGATCTGGATTAAGGGAAGTACCCAATGTGTTTCCATGGGTGGTCTAGCACCCAATAGCAATGGATGCTAGCCTCCCTGCCGTGGAAACACTGGAGCACCCATTTGGAAATCCGGATCTACCCATAAGGGGTCTGCTTGTCCCCCCAGGTGTTTGGGGGGACAGGGGGTGCAATCTCCGAAGAGGCTTCGAAGTCATTTCAAAGTCATTTCGAAGTCACTTCAAAGCCACTTTGAAGTGAGTGCATAACAGCTCCACTGAAGTCTGTGATGATCTTCGGAGTGAACTTCGAAGTGACTTCGGAGTCACTTTGAAGTTCATTCTGAAGATCAGCACATAATTCAAAGACGCTCTGGAGCCATTTTGCACAGACTTCAAAGTGACTTCGAAATGACTTTGAAATGACTTTGAAGCTTAGGTTTTGGGGCTCCCCCCCATGGGTGCCCCCTCCCCCTAGCCTCCTCTAGACCCCATTGCCACACAAGCATGGAAACAGGCTCCATTTAATCTGGATTTTCTACCTGAAGACCCCATTGTAGACCCCATTAATGTCACAACACCAATATGACCCCCAGTATCACAGTATCTTGATTAATTTTTTTCTGGGGGGGGGCTTGGCATGGGCATGCAAATGCACACTGCTGAGCCATAATGTGCAGCAGTTATGGCTTTTCGATGTGACGCATAAGTCCTGTTCCTCATAGCTCAGCAGCCTGCATTTTTGTGCTTGCAGCATTAGGGAGGGTAAAAGTCATCAAGACGCCATGATAACGGTATCATAAAGGTCTCATAACAAGATGCAGACCCAGCCTGTAAGTCCTTTCTGTGGTGCCAAAATTTGACACCACTTGGACCAAGCTGTGGGGGTTGAGGGAAGGCCCATTGGGTTTTCATTTCAAAGCAGACATAATCAGGCTTTGAAACTGCTCTAGTTCTTCCTCAGAAAGACCATTAATGTCAATGCATACTGAAAATTAGATTTTTAAGATCCTGCTAATCTTTGTATAGAAATCAAGGCTGCCCACTTTAGTTCCTTGAGTGGATATCAGCTATGTTACTGGCAGTTGGGTCTGATGTGCTTCTAGCAGCTTTCTCCAGTGTATTTTCTATGTGCACAAACAACAACAAAAAACTATCATTATTCTCGCATATAAAGTCAAAGTATATTTACGTTAATTAACCAGGAAATTTAGCAGAACAAAGTTGAGGGATTTATTTGTGTTAATGTTGCTACCAGGGAACAAAGCAAAATGTGTGGAACTGGGAGTGATGCCATACTTCACGATTTAAAATACACGAAGAATATTTTTTTGCGTGCCAAGAATGCATGTTGCAAAATATTGTTGAGCCCACTGCAACAAAAGTAGGCCTTTGCCCCCTGAACATAAGAACATAAGAGAAGCCCTGCTGGATCAGGCCACAGCCCATCTAGTCCAGCATCCCGTCGCACACAGTGGCCCACCAAATGCTCATGGGCATCTCAAGCAGAGACAAGGACAAACCTTCTCCTGCTCTCGAGTCCCAGCAGATGGCCTTAGAAGCGCCCCGGTTCCTCCCCCCCGCCCTTGGCCTGAAATGCAGTCCTGGACTTGATCCTAAGTAATGCTCAGGACCTGGTAAAGGACTTCACTGTAGCTGATCCAATTGGGAACAGTGACCACAATGCAATAACCTTCAACTTAAATGCCCAGGTGTTGCCTAATTGTAAACTAGATGTGGTGCATGACATGTTGCACCACAAGCAACCCAATCCTCCCCAATTGAAACTGGGAACATATCTTACACATCCAGCCAGCAACTACCTGCACTCTGGCTGGCTGAGGCGGTCACCTGAGCTGCCACGTACAGTAAGTGACCTAGCAGCTCACACGACCCCCTGACACAACTGCGCAAAGCATCTGCATTGCTGTAGCGAAGTTGCTGGTGCACATTCAATCGCACAAGGTGCCACGCTGAAGATGGCGATTCCCTGCAGATGATTGGTCCAGTGACTGCGCACAGGTAAGTGATTGATCCCGCAGGGGCTAGGCTGTCGTTGACTAGCACTCACAATTCTCATTATTTATTTATTTATTTATTATTTACATTTGTATCCCGCCCCATACCCGAAGGTCTCTGGGTGGGTTACAACAGATTAAAATAGAATATACATTAAAAGACATTAAAAGTTCAACAAATATAAAACAGTATACAATATGTTTAAAATGATAGTGTCTGTACTGAGAGGGAACATAAGCAGCTTAGCCAAAGGCCAGGGTAAAGAGGTGCGTCTTCACTGCCCTCCTAAATGTATATAAGGAGGGGGCATGATGCACCTCGATGGGAAGGCTATTCCATAGCCTGGGGGCCATCACAGAAAAGGCTCTCTCCCGGGTGCCCACCAACCTCACTGTTGAAGGTGGTGGGACAACCAGGAGGGCCTCGCCACTTGATCTTAAGGCACGGGCAGGTCAATATGGGAGAAGGCGTTCCTTTAGCTATTTTGGGCCCAAGTCATTTAGGGCCTTGTATGTTAGAGTCAAAACCTTGAATAGGGCTCGGTAGTGAATTGGCAGCCAGTGCAATTCTTTTAACACCGGTGTGATGTGCATCCAGCTAGATGTTCCAGTCAGCATTCTAGCCGCTGCATTTTGCACTAGCTGCAACTTCTGGACCATCTTCAAGGGCAGCCCCATGTAGAGTCTCTTGCACACATGGGAAGGGAAGTGCAAAATCACTTCTGGTCTTAGTTCTTGCTTTTCAATTTTTGTTTAACAGGGCTGTGTATGAATATTCACCACTGCTGCACCTGAGCTTCTGCTGCCTGAGCCACACCCTCCCAGAAGGGATAAGAACTTTGGCTGAGGGAGAAAGAATAATGGGCTAGCTGCTTCACCTGAGCATTTGGCTTCCTTGCTGCACTGAGATGCCTGCTACCTTTTCCCCACAGTTTTGTGTGATTTTCTAACGTACTATTTTATAATGTATGGAATGTTACTATGTATTTTTATATGTAATTTTATAATGAATCATTTTGTATTGTATTTTTTCTTTGTTGTAACTGCCTTGAGCATTTCTTTTCTCTTATTTTGCAGTGTTTTGTATGATGGGCAATTTTTATAATGTGTTTTTATTATGTTTTGATTATTTCTTTGCGTTGTGTTTTCTGTTTGTTGCAAACCGCCTTGGGCAAAAGTTTCTTTTGGATAGGCGGTATACAAATAAGAATGGAATGGAATGGAATTCAAAATTCATTTGAATTCACTCAAATGCATACATCCGAGTTCAAATCAAATGTTGGCTTCATTCAAAGACTGACATATGAATGCGGAATGAATGTATAGTCCACACATGGGCAAGCTTGCACTTTGCTTCCCGTGGGCAGGAAGCAAAATGCAAATCCTCCCCCTAGACAGAATAGTAGGGATGTGCGTGATTTTTTTTATTTGATTCATATTAAATCAAATGCAAGAAGATTTGTATTCATTTAAATAGATCCCCTTCGAATGTAGTGGGATTTGAATTTGATAAGAATGGTCAGTCCCATATGCTTCCAATACATATCCCATACGAAGCTTTGTTCGAATGTCAGTGTTGAAATGTGCTAATATTAGATTTGAATACGAATGTCCGAATTTGGCCAAATTCATATGAATTTTGAATGTTACAAATATCTGTGCACATCCCTACTGAATAGCAATTGATGGCTCTGGTTTCAGCTGATGCATGGAGTTAGGACGTCATTTATTCTTATTCTTTTCTGGGGTGCACTTGCAACGATGACATAATGGCATGGTGGCATCTCGTCACTGACATCTTCTCTGCAATTAAATCTGGTTTGGATCATTACACTCCTAGTACTTAATTAATTCAGACACCAGTGTGGATTTTGCCTGTATTAAAATTCCTCTCACTCACTTCAGAATGCCTACAGATGTTAAGCTTGTGTAGCTCTCTCCAATGCTGAGATCAGACTTTGTTGACCAGGAAAGAAGAAATTAAAACCTTTGGGTAATTTTTATGGAGAGGTTCATTCTATGTGTTTATGGAACTCATAAAATATCTTAATATTATAAATATAAAAGTCAATATTGCAATTTATTGGATTTACAAAATGAAGTACATAGTACCACAACTTGCAGATTCTACCATGAATTTCCCTTAACCCTCCTCACCTTGTTACAAATAATTTAAAAGTGTTGTAACCACAAGAGTGAAGATGTGGCTTGTTTTTATAAATGGAAAACAACAAAATATATTTTCTTTGCTATGTCAGGGCAAGGGATGGGCACAAATATTTGTCGCAGTTGAAATTCACCTAAATTCATCTGAACTTAAAGGTTCAAATTCAAATTGAATGTTGGCACATTTGAAGATTGCGACTTGACTATAAATTGTAGCCACCTTTAACCTGCCTTCAAGTTGGACTGTGAGCATTCTCTGCAGCCCTGCCCTCTTGCAAGTGTATTTAAGAGAGGGAACAGGAGAGAAGGACTGGGCAGCCTCCAGCCAGCCTTTTTAAAAAAGTATTATATAATGTTATTTGTTATGATATGCAATGTATTTTTGACTCATGTAAATTGCCTTGGAGAAAAAATTGTTTTTGATTTAAGTTGTTGATCATATTTGCCATATTTCTTTAATGTAATGATTGTATTTTGCTTTGTATATTTTCTTCTCCATTTGTTGTAAACCACCTTGGGCAAAAGTTCCTTTTGGAAAGGCGGTATATAAATAAAAATGGAAATGGAATGCTTCATTACTTTCATGAACCTGGGCAAGTGGGAAAGCGGCTGCCTGCCCCAGTCACATCTGCAATGGATCTGGAGTGGATTCAAAGCAGGTTCAGAGTGGATTAAAAGTGGGTTGAGAGTGGATTTGACACATTCAGAGAGGATACGTAGGGGTTTCATAGTAAGCCGGTTTGGTCTAGTGGTTAGGGAGCTGGACTCTTATCTGGGAATGCTGGGTTCAATTCCGCCCTTCCCCATGAAGCCAGCTGGGTGACCTTGGGCTAGTCACAGCTCTCTTTCTGAGCTCTCACAGCCCCACCTACCTCACAGGGTGTCTGTTGTGGGGAGAAGAATAGAAGCTTTGTCAGCCGCTTTGAGTCCCCTTAAATGGGTGAGAAAAGTGGGGTAGAAAAGCCAATTCTTCTACTCTTCTTCTTCGTAGCTGGTATTCGAATTGGATTTGTATTGAACACTCATTGAATTCAAATCCTACCACATTTGAAGGGGATCTACTTGAACAAATATGTTTTTTTTTTGCATTTGACTCAATCCAAATTCTACACACACACACACATTTGTGCAATCCCTAGTCAGTGCCAACAACGATGGTGAGAAATGGTGGGAGAATGTCTGATCAACCATCTCACGCTGGAGATCTAACCTCTTGGTGAATTTTGCTATTCTACTCAAGCACTATATTTTATTCATGGCACCAACGGGAATGTAAGAAATATTAAGAACGTATATACATATCAAGGCTTTGGTGCTGCTATGCCTGACTGCCCAAGTAAATATAATTATCTATGAGCAGTGATTTGTTGAAAGATTAAAGCAAAAAAAGGTTGGTGTGACCAACATCAAAATGTATAAGAAAGCTTAATCATTATTAATACCTTGTCAATACCTATTTTTTTCTTTTTTGGCGGAGGAATTGGAAGGAAGGAAGGTCTATGTAACTTGCTGCCAGAAGATGTAGTAACAGCTACAAGCCTAGATGTCTTTAAGAAAAGGTTAGACAAATTTATGGATAACAGATGTATCAGGGGCTACTAAAATGGATGCCTAAGTACATCTTTCAGGCTGGGGGGACAAGCAGGATGCTTCTAAGGCCATTTGCTGGGATTTGAGAGCAGGAGAACATTTGCCCTTGTCTCTGCTTGAGATGCCCATGGGCAATTGGTGGGCCACTGTGCAGGCAGGGGGTGATTGTAGACTGTAGACACCTCTTGCAGGTAAGTAACTAATGGTAACTTTGCAAACTATGGGCCTTTCTGCACTGGCCCTTAAAACGGATTTAAAGCCACATTAAGGTAAGATTAAGACTCTTACCTTAAGCGGCTTCTGCATTAGAGGCCAGATTGGAGCCTCTTCTGGGAGGGGGCTTCCACATTTCGGCAAGCAAGACCGGTTTCTTAAACTGGTTTTGCCACCAAAATCTGGCCCTAATGTAAAACCTGAAAAATTAGGTCTTACATCCAGCTCTTTCCCTGAATGCGTGCAGAAGCAGGACACTTCTGCACACAGCCAGGGACGAGCCGGATTCATGGCAGCCACGATCTTGGGGAGGGCGGAAGCAAGCTGGTTTGCCTGCTTCTGCCCTCCCTGGTGCACTATTGGGGGTTCAGTGACAGGCAGAGGCGTTGGTTGCCTCTGCCCCACCTGACATTGAAGCTCCTTTGCTGCAGCGAGTACATGGTGGGGTGGGGGCTGCCCCCGCCTCACCATGTGGGTACTGCTCTCCAGCGATGGGGCAGCCCCATGGCTGACCCATCACTGGAGAGAGGGGAGGAGGTGGCAGCAGCGGCAATGCCACACTGTCACCGCCACGTCCATCCCCCGGATGGGGAGGGGGTGTGGTTGGCAGCTGCCTTCATTCCCCCCCCCCCCGCCATCACCTCCACCTCTAGGGGCAGGGGGAATCTAGCCGCAGCGGAGGCGTCTCTGCTGCCACCCGATCCCCTCCCCCCGAAGGCTGGGCATGACAGGTAGCATCGGCAGTGGCAAGGCAAAGAGAAAGCAGCTTCCTCCTTGCCCTGCTGCTGCTGACACCGACGCCTGTCATGCCCACACCCAGGGTGGGTTGGGGGCAATCACGGCTTCTGGGCCAACGGGGAGCCCACGGAGAGGAGGACCCCTGGCTGCCGATCCCTGGCTCCAGAGGAGCCAATCGGGGAGGCCGGGGGAGGGTCTTGGGAGGACAGATTGGAATGGGAGCTGGTGCATCCATGCAGTACCCACTCCAATCCGTTTTCACAATCTGACCTTGCCACCACTGCCCCGCACGTGTGCGGACATGGTGGGGTGGGGCAGCCCCCACCCCACCATGTACTTGCTACAGAAAAGGAGCTTCAATGTCAGGTGGGGCAGAGGCAACCTCCACCCCTGCCTGTCACCTTTTTGGGACAGATCCTCAGAAAGAACGGTTCACCAGAAAATGGATCTTTTTAGATCTCTTTCTTGGCAGCCAGTGTGGAAAGGCCCTAAGAGATCAAGTGTGAATTGTCCTTAAGTGCAAACAGGCTGTAAGGTTTGCTGGAAGGTCTTGGCTCCTTTTTTCTTTGATCCCTAAATCCAGTTCAAAGTTCTTTGTGGACAATATTCTTCAAAATTCTAGTTCTGGCAAACACGGGCTCTCTTGTACTCTTCCCCTCCATACTTTGGGAAGAAATGTAGATACTTTGAAGATATATGTCTATCTAAATTATAGATAGATAGCCATATATATTCTTCTGCTAAGGCTTATGAGTTTTGCCTATGGATCAGGACAAATTGCATCGTCAAAATTCCTGGGCTCCATCCTGCAGGATGCAAAATGCAAATGGTGAATGTGCTTCCTGCGCTTTCCTGCCAAGAACACCATAGATGGGTACAGCATAATGAGGCTTTATGCTGTAAATAATAAATTAGGTTTCATTTCTTGGAAACAGTTTCAGTACACACCATCTGACAGCCACAAAACTGACTGCAAAGCACAATTTCTTCTCCAAATAATTAATCTCCAGAACTACAGAGTCATCAGGTTAAACATAAGGCACTCCGTTAAAGGACACTTTTGACCTGCAGTCAGGCAGATCCCAACAATTTTCACCATGTTGCTCACTGGCAATTATCATAATTGGCAGCTATCCTTGTGCTCTGTTCGGAGACCTAGACCCTGGTCACACCTTTAGATTAGGACGACTTCAGGTTGTCCTCAGGTCGCATTACTCACATTATTTTTTATTTATTTTCTAAGCTGGCTTATCCCTATTAGATTGTTCTAACCAGAATCCTCTTTTCCAGAGGTCTCAGCCTGTCCTGGCATCCCAGGCCATATTTGCTTCCTCACTGTGAGCAGGAGGATGGGCTAAAGGAGGCTGAACTGTGCTGTGGTAGGTGAGTCCAGTCTTTTTTTTTCAACCAATGTGCATGCATGGAGTTTGTGAGGCACCTCACCTTTTCTCCTCAGTTTGTGTGTATGATTCCTCTATCTAGTGTTTTTAAACAAGTTTTATTTATGATTGATGATGGTGATGGTGATGTAAAAAGAGCAGTTACACACAGCAAACAAGATCACTATGCTGGATTTTGTATTATATCACTAGTCGGGCACTTCCCAAGCACCTAGGACTGCGTGATGTATCGGCGAATTATGCGAACACACCCCACTAAAGGGCCTTTTTGTAGTTGGCAGATGGATATCTTGTCAATGCCAATGTCTTTTAGGTGCCCACTGAGATCTTTTGGCACCGCGCCCAGTGTGCCGAGGATGACTGGGACCACTTTCACTGGTTTTCACCAGAGTCAATGAAGTTCAGTTCTGAGGTCTTCATATCTGGTGAGCTTCTCCAGCTGTTTCTCCTCAATTCTTCTGTCCCTGGAATAGCAACGTCAAGTCCCCTTAAATGGGTGAGAAAAATGGGGTAGAAAAGCCTCCTCCTCCTCCTCCTCCTCTTCCTCCTCCTCCTCCTCCTCCTCTTCCTCCTTCTTCTGTCACTTCCTTTTCCATGAGCCGAAAGCTGGCCACTTGATATTCTTCCTTTCATGCAAACAAAAAAAAATACCTGTAAGAGGGAAATAAAACATGGCAGAACTATATGGCGGTGATCAGGAGAGCTGAGATCTGACAAACCAACTGGGCAAAACAGACAGGCTTAACATAACCCAGGAGATTTGCAAGCATTTTTACAAGAGCTCTGAAGAGTTTAACAAGGCCTTTGAAGTTATAGTGAAATTTAGTGAAGTTTTTACAATCCCCCAGAATGCATAAAGCAGGGAAGGAGGGAGAAAAGGTTATTCAACGGTCTCTTGCTTTAGGATAATGATATGCAATTGCTTGATGAATGAAAATGAAAGGGAAATTCCAAACGGCAGTGTGTTGGATTCAGGGGGTGTTAACAGATTAATACTGATCCACAAGTCTTCAAAATGTCTTTATTAATGAGTTGCCATAGAAAGGAATCGTCTCCTTCCCTCTGTAACACTGTGATTCCTACAACTAACAGCACGGCACTTATTTCCTTTATTTGGAGTATACAATAAAGATGCAGGTGCTGGTGGTTATAATGCTGGGATCATGGGACACAGGAAAGATTTGCGGGGGGGGGGCAGAGTCCTCATTCTTATTCTTGAGTCTTGGCAGGATCAATCCCATTACCAGTTCAGCTGGATATATAAGAGACTCTGAGCAGAAGAGCATTATTACCTTTGAATTGAACAGAGTCACCTTGTGTGAGCTGAGGATTTTATATACATTTTATTATTTTGAATACTTACAGGCCACTGAAGAAGGCTGTAGTCGAAACACGTTTGGCCTTGTGTTTTGAAATTTGGATTATTATTATATTATTTTATTTTATTTTTAGTACTCGCACACTTTTAAGTGGGGTATTGTTACCCCTTTAGAAATTATATTGGCTTTTCTGCCCCAGAGTTCAGTTATTTCTTTATATATTTTTGCCTTTTTATTATTTATATTTGTTAGTGGGATATATTTTACCCTGTTTATCACCTAGCTAATATTGTTTGGCAAAACAATATTGTTTTTGCTTGTTTTTTTGGTTCCATAAATACGCACGTGCAAGAATATCCAAAATATTCATTATTCATACAAATTTATAGAAATTAGGACATTCGTACTTTAGTATTTGTACGAATACGAACATTTTGAGTTAGTCATACAAATAATTCAGACATTCATATATGTACGGATACATACGGATCACGTACTTATCCATACACAGCTTGTGCGTATCCGTATGGATACATACAGGTTAAAAACAGGATGCATACAGATGTGTGTGGAGGCGTATGAGATTTGTATCATTGGATAGGTATCGAATGTTTGAATGAATAGATCGGTTCGATTATCTAGGCCCTCGTTTTGCTTTATTTGCACGAATTCAGATTTTTGAATATTCAATTTGTTACAAATTGTCAAAAATTGCCTATGTGCACACCCCTACCCATAAACCCCCTTGTTTGTGAACAATTAAGGATTTATCCACGTCATGCAAAAGTCACCGTAGGCCAATTCACATTTGGCCCTGTAACATCTGGGTAACATCTGGTAAGGAGCATCTGCACTTGCAGGAGTGTTTTCAACCCAGAAATGCCTCCTGGGGGCATTTTTGCACTTCCCTTCTCGTCCCGTGGATGGGAAGAGAGCACGATCACCTAACCTTAACTAGTTAATTGCATCCCATGCCCCGCACAATCGGTCACGCCCCTGTGATTGATCCCAGGGCCAATCCACTTCAAGGTACCACCATCTTGTTGCATTCACACCAGGAGAGCAGCAAAGCTCCCAGTGCCCTTGTGTGGCAGCTCTCTTGACCTCCTCATCCAGGAGAAGAGTGAATGGTTAGCACTTGGATGCTTCAGATAAGTAATTGGGGAAGGCTGGTAAGGTGGTGAAGCATGAATTCATACTCCACACCTAGTGGATAATTAGGCAAGTTCTGGGAAGGCACAGGGCCCCTGGAGGCTGTAACATCCTTCTCAAAGTGTGGATGCCCTTCTCCAGATGTTGCCTAATTATTCACTATGAGCCGAAGTGTGAAAGGTCTGCAGATGTTTGCTCTGGTAGTTAGAGTGGTGCACTCATATCTAGTAGTCACTGGGTTTGATTCCTCCCTCCTCCATGAAGCCAGCTGGGTGATCTTGGGCTAGTCACAGCTCTCCTTGAGCTCTTACATGGTGTCTGTTGTGAGCAGAAGAACAAAGCCTTTGTCAGCCACTGTGAGTTCCCTTGAATGAGTGAGAAAAGCGGAGTATAAAAACCAACTTCTTCATCAACAACAGCATACAGTAAGTGCCAGATCAGCAAGTTTGGAGCATGCAGCTTTGTGCTCTTGTGGGAAGAATATAGAATGATATCAAAGGTTAGTAATTATGAAATAATTGAAAACCTCTTAATAGGTGGGCGATGCCTTGAGGTGGCCTCAATTTATATAGACAGAAAAATATAATGAAAAGTGACCGTTTTTATTTTCTAGAATGGAAAAAGAAGCACACACCATGAAAATACCTTCACTGTAAAACTCTAGAAGAAAGGTAATGCCGGTTTTCTCATCTTCAGATATGCCAGCCAGGCTATCAGTCATATTATGCAAGATGTTGGGCCATCTGGTTTTCATTAAAGTCAAGATATATATCAACAAAACCTCATTTATAACAAACACTAGCTAACTCCTGCTTGTGCATTTAGGAAGCCATGCACCAGTAGTTCATAGCAAGATCCGCAGAGGATGGGGAGAATGCATACATCGTAGCATTCTTCCCCTTACAAACTGAGCAATGCTAGTGATTTTGCAGCAAGTGGCAATATGGTATCTGTTCACTTTCCGCCCATCAGACTGAATTTAGACACAGGATATGGCCCCCGCGGACACTTATAGCAGCACGTCAGTGAGACAAGTGTAAGTTCATGTGAATGCTACACACGTTCAGTGTGCTAAATGCACCATGAAGATGCCAGGTCATGTAGATCCTGCTCCCTTATGGTGCATTCGTGGTATAATAAAAACTCTGTGCAGGACCTATCCATATTGCAACCTGGGACCTTTCTGCGCTTGGCCTTATTCTGGAATACACCTCAGGATAGCTGTCTGCTGGCCACAAGCTAATGTAGATCATGGCAGTCCTTACTTGGGATAGGGAAATGCTTGGGAGACTGCTTTAAAGTGATTTCATAAGAGGCAGAATGAAAGGCCTGTTTTGATGTCCAAAGAATGCCCTCTGGAAAGGTAAGGGAGTGGGCTCTAGTGGAATGGGGGGGGGTTGCATCATCCGCTGTCATTTCTGCAATCTTTGGGTGCAACCAAAGTTAAGGGGGTGATGGGGGGCTGTGGGGGGATCCCGCCTTGGCTGAAGCTTCAAACAAAGCTTGGATGAATGCCAGATAAATCCAGTTTGTGGACCAATAGGTAGGCCCTATTTGATTCGTCCATGAATGTCATTATTCATATGAATTTGTATAAATAACAAAAAGCACGAATATTCGCAAACATCCCTACTCTAAATGCCCCTTGAAAGTACAGATGCACCTGCCCAGAGGTGGCCTAATTGCAGGCTCCAGTTGAAATGTGAATTCACTCCAAGTTATGTGGAAGACGTGATGCACTGGAGGTAGAGTTGTGCACAAATATGTGTATTATTCATTTGTTGTACAAATTCATACGAATTCAGACATTTGTATACAAATCAAATGACCAGACATTTGTACTCTAGTATTTATACAAATACAAATATTTTGAGTTATTTGTATGGATAATTTGGACATTCGTATTTGTACACATTTTGTGTGTATTTGTACGCATCCGTACGGATACATACGGGATGAAAATGGGATAAAGGCAGGATGAAGATGGGATGTGTACGGATGCATACTGATGCATACGAGATTTGTATCATTGGATATGTATCAATGGGTGTTTTTCCAATGTCACTAAAAGTAGCCATTAAGTACCCATTAATGGGTACGTAATGGCAGTTTTGTACCCATTAATGGTAATGGGTACTTCTAGTGACAGTGGAAAAACACCCAAATAGTCATACAAATAGATACAAATGTATTCATATCAGTTCAAATATCCAGACATTTGTTTATGCATATGAATTTGAGGCAGTGATTGTCTTTGTGATCTCTACAACCTTTTAGGGTTTATGATTGTTTTAAGTATCTTGTTTCTGTTAGTTTCTTTGTGCCTGGATCACCCATCTTTAAGACTTTATTGTGTCTGTAGTACTTCCAGGCTTATTTAAAAATATCATTTTAAGTGGAAGCTCCCTTCCATCATTTGTATTTCTGGCACCAGAGCCTGATCCATACCAAGCAAAATGCAGTCTGTACATAGTCCTTAGAACATCCTTTTGGCACCCAGACAGAATGTCAGCCTTTGATGAATGGAAAGAGCCATGTCTTCTACAGATAATCAACTTACATCATCTGGTTCAAACTCTAGACATTAATTCTATCAAAATCAGATTAAGGCCCATTAAATGCAAGTGGATTTTGTTACATCAAATTAATCACTTCACGGCAATACATGGAAAAGCCACTGGTCCCCTTATACAATTTTTGAAATTGATGTGAAATGTCGTGTAAATAAATATATTAAGAGGTTATCAGTGGAGAAGTCTGGTGATGTTTCTAGAGAGCTGGAGTCAAACGTTTATGCAATGAGTCTCTGCTGGAAAAATTCTAAAACAGCAAGCTGAAAGAGTCCATAGGAGAGAAACCTGGAAACTAAAACTGGGAAAACTGGGACTTACCTGCTTGGAATGGAATCAGTAGTAGAGATGGGCACTTTTTTTTTTTTTTTGGCATTCGATTTATAACAAATAGAATGTTAGAAAATTTGTATTTGTTCGAATAGATCCCCTTCAAATGTGGTAGGATTCTATTTGATATGAATGTATTCATACAAAATCATACAAATATCAGATATGAATGAATACGGATCTGGTACATATCCTTTACATATCTGCAACATATCTGCTCCGAAAGTGTCAAATCTGACCTGAAAGCATCAAATCGAATGCACTCTGGATCTGTTGAAGATGGAAATCTAACCTCAACATTTCTGGAGGCCCTTGAAGTATGGATGGTCCCATCGAGAGATGTGCACAGATGTTTTTTTGACATTCAATTAAAAATGAATTGAATGTTCAAAAATCCATATTCGTACAAATAGATTGCATTTGAACATGGTAAAAATCTATTCATACTTATTCATATGGACATTCGATACGTATCTGATACATATCCATAACATATCTGATACGAACAGATACTTATCTGATATATCTCCCCTGCTTCACAAATGTCCTAACTATTCGTACAAACGTCTGGAAAGATTCATATTCATTCAAATGTTAGAATACGAATATTGTAACATTTGAGTTTGAGTGTCTCAGTTCAGCCGAGTTAGGCTGAATTTTGACTGTTAAGAATATTCATGCCCATCCCTAGTCTTGCTGTCCACATCACCATAGCAAAGGCCATGTTCCACGGGCCACTGCTATGACAATTGCTGACATGTTGCATGACTGCACAGCCTCAGCCTCACCCACACTGGCCCAGTTCAGGTAATTTGGCCTATGATGGGCCAGGATTCTCCTGGGCCACAGCAAGAGGCGTCTGCATTGTGGGTGTTCCAGCCCAACTCAGCTATGGAGGTCAAGAACGAAGATTCACAACCTCTGAAGAATGGCAGAAGATGCATTTTCCATATTATATAGCTGTTGTAATCCTGAAGCTTGGGCGATAGATGGAAGCTGGTTGATAGATGCTCCACCCAGCAACCCTTTCTCTCTTTCTCTTGTTCTCTACATAATGGATCTTTCAGCCTCATTTGGAACTTTTCCCATCTACTTTTTGGCACACACTTGGTTTTGATCTCTACAATTTCAAAATATATTGCTCCAAAGCAGCAACAATCTCTTAATTGTTCAGTCTAGGAGCAGTATCCCAGTGAGATGCCAAGTTATTCAACTGTTAAGGAAAATGTACTTATTTTTGCTGTTGGCATGGAAATCTATTCCCAGGCTGCCAGCAAGATTAAGAAAAATGACAGCCATAGAAAGCACAAGAAGAGGAGGAGAGCTTTCGAAATAACAGTGTTCGGTTGTTTTCTATGCACTCCTTAACATATCAATCAAAAGGATAACCTGGAATGGACCAGGGGGCTGTTGTCCACCCTGGCTAATGCCATTTTTGGGCTAATGCCATTTTTGGGCTAATGCCATTTTTGTCTGAGATGCAGTGACCAAAAGCCTTCATGCTATTCCAGATGAGATGACACCATCTCTTTCCACAATAGAAGAGAAAATGGCATTAGCCTGCCCCCTGCCCCCCTTGCACATGGATAGCTTAATGAACTGCATTCTCTAGTGTTTGCAAACTTGTTCATGGCATTGTAATTGCACTGAGACACAGTGCAGATTTTAGATAGAAAAAAAGGTTTCAATAGATCCAGACAACTTAAGCTGCATTTATACGGCCCTGGAGGTTGTTCTCAGGGCAACATCAGTCACACACACAAATACACACACGGCTGAGTGAATACAATCTCCCCACCCAAAAGATCCCCTGATACTGTTGCATACACTAGGGATGTGCAGAAATATCCATAACATTCAATACGTGTACAAATCCATACAAATTCTGACATCCGTATATGAATTATTTATTTATTTGTTTGTTTGTTTACATTTCTATCCCGCCCCATACCCTAAAGTCTCTGGGAGGGTAAATATAGATTAAAAAAAAAACACTTGAAAGTTCAGCAAATTTAGAACAGTACACTCCATATTGTGTTTGTTGTGCCTGTGACTAGGAAAGGGAGAGAATATAATCATCTCATCTCAGCCAAAGGCCAGGGTAAAGAGGTGGGTCTTTACCGCCTTCCTAAATATCAGTAAGGAAGGGGCGTGACACACCTCAAGGGGGAGGCTATTCCATAATTTGGGAGCTATCGCTGAAAAGGCCCTTACCCGGGTGCCCACCAGTCTCACTAATGAGGGTGGTGGGATGACCAGGAGGGCTTCACCACTTGATCTTAAGGCACGGGCAGGTCGATGTGGGAGAAGGCGCTCCTTTAGATATTTGGGGCCCAAGTCATTTAGGGCCTTATAAGTCAGAGTTAACACCTTGAATTGGGCTTGGTAGTAAATTGGTAGCCAGTGCAGCGCTTTTAAAACCGGTGTGATGTGCCTCCGGCTAGCTGTTCTGGTCAGCACTCTGGCAGCTGCGTTCTGCACTAGCTGCAACTTCCTAACCGTCTTCAAGGGCGGCCCTATGTAGAGCGCGTTACAATAGTCCAATCTAGAGGTTACCAGAGCATGGATAACTGTGGCCAAGTCGTCTCTCTCCAGAAATGGCTTCAGTTGACATACCAGCCGCAGTTGGGAGTAGGCACTCCTGGCCACGGCCTCCACCTGAGCTTCAAGCGTTAGCGCGGAGTTCAGGAGTACCCCCAAGTTACGCACCTGTCCCTTCCAGGGCATTGCTACCCCATCAATGCAGCCACCTTCCAAGTCAGCTTCCAAGCCAGCTTGAGAGCGTTTTACACCACCACGTCCAGCTGTTGCAAGTATAAGGGAAGGAAGGAGGAAGAGCCAACCTGCAGCCACCTTCCAAGCCACCTTCCAAGCCAGCTTGAGAGCATTTTACATTGCTACGCCCAGCTGCAAGTATAACTGAGGGAAGGGATGAGAAAGGAAGACTAGCCTGCCTCCAGCCAGTTTTTATTATTATTATATTTGTTATTATACTGTATAATATGTTATTTGTTATAATATGCTATATATTTTGATTTATGTAAACTGCCGTTGGTAAAAATTGTTTTTGACTTAAGTTGTTGATTATATTTGCTGTATTTTTCTTTTTTTGGATGTGGTGATTGTATTTTGCTTTGTATTTGGTTTCCATTCATTGTAAACCGCCTTGGGCGAATGTTTCTTTTGGAAAGGCGGTATATAAATAAAAAATGGAAAATGGAATGGAATCAAGAACAGGGTGTCTCCCAACTACCCGGACCCGAGACCCTGTGACACACAGCACCTCTGTCTTGTCTGGATTCAGCTTCAATTTATTGGCCCTCATCCAGCCCATTAACGCCTCCAGACACCTGTCAAGCACTTCAACTGCCTTTCCTGATTCAGATGGTAAAGAGAGATAGAGCTGGGTATCATCTGCGTATTGGTGACACTTCACTCCAAAACTCCTGATGACCTCTCCCAGCAGCTTCATATAGATGTTAAATAACATGTGAGATAAGGTTGACCCCTGGGGAACCCCACAAGTGAGTTCCCAGGGTGTCAAATTGGTGTCTCCCACATTCACTACTTGGAATCTGCTCTAGAGATATGAGCGGAACCAATGCCACGCAATGCCTCCCACTCCTAAACTCTGTAGTCTCTCCAGAAGGATACCATGGTCAATGGTATCAAAAGCCGCTGAGAGGTCCAGGACAACCAACAGAGTAGCATTCCCCCTGTCTCTCTCCCGGAGTAAGTCATCAATCAGGGCGACCAAGGAAGTTTCCGTGCCATGACTGGGCCTGCAGCCAGATTGAAATGGATCCAGATAATCAGCTTCTTCCAAGCATGCTTGCAGTTGAACAGCAACAGCCCTCTCCAGGACCTTGCCTAAAAAAGGTATGTTAGCCACCGGGCGATAGTTATTTAGATCTTCTGGGTCCAGGGAGGTCTTCTTCAGGAGGGGGCTCACCACAGCCTGTTTCAGAGCCAGTGGGACCACCCCCTCCCTCAGAGAGGCATTCACCACCTCCTGGATCTACCTGGTCATGCCTAGTTGGCTAGCCTTTATCAGCCATGAAGGACAGGGATCCAGAGAGCACATTGTCGGCCGCACCCCCGCAAGCAGCTTGTCCACGTCCTCAGGCTGCAATCATTGAAACTGATCCAAATAAATTGGACCAGACAGTTCTCTGGACACCTCATTTGGACTATGTCTAATCATGACATCTAATCCCCTACGAATCTGAGTGACTTTGTCCTCGAAGTGCTTCGCAAATTTGTCACAGCAGATATTTGGTCCTGGCTTAAGTTTCTTTGAGCTAGGTTTGATAAGACCATTTACTACTCTGAAAAGCTCTGCTGGATGGCTACTCAAGGACGCAATGGTGGTGGAGAAAAGGTTATTTTTCACCGCCGTCACCGCCACATGATAGGCACAATAGTGTGCTCTTACATGTGTTCGGTCAGACTCACAGCCGGATTTACGCCACCTGCACTCTAGCCGTCGACCTTCCTGTTTCATGGCCTGTAGCTCCATGGAATACCAAGGGGCTTTCCGGGCTCCACAGGCATGCCGAGGGCACTTGGGAGCCATCGTGTCAATAGCTCTGCTCATCTCCCGATTCCAGAGAGAGACCAGAGCTTCGACAGGAGCGCCAGTCATGCCAACCAGAAAATCCCCAAGAGCATTCAGGAATCGCTCAGATTCCATAAGTCTCCGAGGGCGGACCATTTCAATAGGTCCCACCCCACAGATGGGAGCTGTCATTGCAAGTCCAAGCCTCACCAGCGAGTGAACCGTCCATGACAACGGGCTGACGGTCAGCCCTCCTATCAACGGATACTCACCAATCCGCTCTGAGGCAAAAACCAAATCAAGGGTATGGCCTGCTACATGAGTTGGGTCAGATACAAACTGAGACAGCCCCATGTTTGTCATGGAGGACATGAAGAACTGAGCTGGTCCACTGAGTGTAGCCTCAGCGTGGATGTTGAAATCCCCCAACACTACCGTGGCAGGGGCTTCCAGCACCACATCCGAGATCACCTCAGCCAGCTGAGATAGGGAGGATGCTGGGCAGTGGGGTGGATGGTACACCAACAGCATCCCTATCCTGTCTCTCTGGCCCAACAACAAAAACAAGCTTTCAACCCCCATTAGAGTGCGAATTGGCCGTCTGATGTTATGAATTGAATGTTATGACATTCATACACTGACATTCATATTCGTATGAATGTTTTGGAACACTTCTGATAGCTAGGAGTGAATGTTCTCAGGTCAGGGTGCAGTAACCACAAAAGCTGCACAGCTTTTTTCCTGGCTTCCTTTTCTTCAGCCTTCTATTTCTCAAGCCTCAGAGTAAAAGGAGCAACTATTTTCCTGTCCCATAAGCATGTAGTACAGACTCAGCACCACCAGCACCCTCTTTCCACTCCATGCAGTGGCCTTTGGGCATTATGGCGTCTGCAAAGCACATGGCTTTAAAAGGATAACTCTTCTTTTCCTGTTTGAGGATTTTCCCCACCTTTGGCCACAGGATGTGACATCAGAAGGACCTCTGACCCTGAAGAAAGCAGCTTTTCCTCCAATCACCTGCCTGATGTTGCATTAGTGTCACTTCCTCCACACCCCCTTTTTGGAGGGATATTTAAACTTCAGCAAGGAAATAAAGCTCACTCCATCTCCAGTCTCATCTCTCTCCTCTCCCTATGTTTCTCATCTGCCAGGTCGGCCATTACTGGGCAACCACATGGTGGATCACCAGGGCTCTTGCTGGTAGAGCAGCCTGGCTTTAACTATCACAACATCCAGAATAAGAGCAGCAACCTTTGCTGCTGCAGACCTTCTTCCCTGGATGTTTTAGGGGCACGCAAGCTGGATACGTGCTACATCTGGGCTTCAGGGGTGTGTTTTGGTGTGCCACTGAATAGCAGCCCTCTCATCCACAGCATACTCCACAAAGCCTTGAGGCTAGGAACATTTGCTCCTTGCAAAGGTGGCTGGGGTTGTCACATAGCGTGTTGCCAAATAGCAGCCCTCTGTAGTTCTGCACACCTTCATGATTCAGATCATATCCTCTGATCTGGATGTAGACATGATTATTTGGTCGACAACAGATCAAGATAAAGGGATTCCTTAATACGGATCAGTCTCTCTGTCTCATGCAGACAGACCAGACAAATAGGAGGTGTGGCCTCATAGATCTCCATTAATGTGGGGACCTATGTGGCCTGGAAGTGTTGCACATGGACCCTTAATCCAGATTCAGGATCCATGCAGAAATGGCCTAAGTTACATTGCTCTGATTCTTGGAAACAATTGCAGCTTTTGGTTGCATACCTCTTTATAAACCTGTCACAAATACAGGTGTGCATGAATGTGATTTTTAGGATTTGATTTGATTCGAATTGAATACCCCAAAATTCAGTTCAGTTTAAATCTTTAAAATTCAAATTAAACCCAATTTGATTCAAATTAAGCAAATTTGAATCTGTTTGAATTTTCAGTTCAAATTTGCACTTACAAATATTGATAACATTTGCATGTGCCCATATCCATCATTATGCATCCATACACATCCAAATGCATCCCATAGTTATCCTGTATGTAACCCTGTTTTCGTCCCATACAAATGCATACAGATGTGGGAAAGATGTGGATCTGCAAGTATGCATTGTGTACGAACCCGTACACATGTGACTGTCCAGATAATTCGAATGAATAGATCCAAAATGCAAAATTCATTAGAATTTTTAAATTTATGGGCATTCGATTTGAATTCCAATGTCAAAATTAGGACAAATTTGATCGAATTTCAAATACCTTCGAATACTCTTCCACACCCGTCACAAATCCTCCTATGAAACATAAGCTTAAACCAACATCTAAAATTGTTCAATCATATAAAATACAGTTTTCCTGGATTGTCATCTGTTTCTTCTCCAGATTTCAAGAACATCAACTTAGCTTTTTACCCTGATTCCTAACGTAAGCATCCAGCCTGTTCAAGAAGGGAGATTTCCCCTGTAAGAAACATATGCTATGTAAACTGCAAAGGGAGAATTTTATAAAATGGTCCAGCTAAGAGCAATTTGGCATCCCAGGAAGAAGGGCAGTCCCTTGGAATCATTTATCAAGGCATTAATCAAGCGTGCAAGAGCTTCGTATTGTGAGCCAGACTCTGTCAACTTGAAATATGGAAGCGAGGGAGTTTTAAAGGCCCTACAAAATGTGAGCGTAATGAAGATGCCAGGGACAGAAGAGACACAAACACTTTTGATCATGTTAAGGTGGACATTTTTAAAGCTTTCCTTCCTTCCTTCCTTCTTTTCTTTCTTTTTCTTTCTTTCCTTGCACAGACCCCGAAATAAATAGTATAGTAAAACAAATCAAAATGCATGACTTCATCAGAAAATTAATATTAAAAATACTTTTTAAAATTTCATCAAATTTGATCATGTAAGTTGGACATTTAAAGCTTATTCTCTTTCCTCCTTTTTGCAAGCCCTAAAATAAATTAATTTTGGTCTAGTGGTTAAGGAGCTGGACTGTTATTTGGGAATACTGTGTTTGATTTCACATTCCTCCACAAAGCCATCTGGGTGACCTTGGGCTAGTCACAGCTCTCTTCTGAGCTCTCACAGCCTTACCTATCTGACGGGGTGTTCTGTTGCAGGGAGAACAGAAAGCTTTGTCAGCCACTTTGAGTCCCCTTAAATGTGTGAGAAAAGCAGGGTCAGAAAAGCAAATGTGTGCACATTTGTTTGACAGTTCATCTGCTTCAGCGCAAACTTGTTGCCTTCCAGCAATGTAAATGGAGGTAACGTTACCAGCACAGCGAGCGAGGTTATTTTCCCATTCATCCCCTCCTTGTCCATGGTCTGCAGGGGTGGAGAGGATGAATGGGAAAATAACCTCACTCACTCACTCTGCTGGCGAATGGATGAGGGGATACCGCAATGCTCCTCTCGCTGCCGCCGCCGTTCCTGCCATTCCATGGGAACAGGCAGTTATGGTTTGGATCCGCATACCCAAACTGCATGGGGATGCTTTATTCCGTGTTACAATGTGGATTTTTATCACACGTGTCCAAATCGCATCAGCTGGCTTGCATGTGGATGCGCCCGTAGAAAAGACCCTTCATCAGAAAATTTGAAAATTTTTACAAATGCTAGTTCAAATTTTAGGAGTGATCCACTTTAGCTGTTCATAACTGGATCACTCTGGGGAGCACTATCAAAACTTCAGGTGAGTTGTGGCAGAGGCCAGGTGTGACCAGAGTGATCGAGTGAGCAGTCTGGATCACTCCATGAGGTAAGTGTGAAAAGGACCTCCTTTCCTCAAGGAAAGTGCGCAAAGACAGAAGGGGCACCTTGGCAGGCACGATTTCCACCTGGACTCCTTCCACAGGGGACCAAAAATGACCAACTTCGAGTCATATCAAAAAATATCAGTGCTGTCAGCAGAATTACAGGGGCAATCTAGGGCTGCTTGGGCTATCACATTTCCTTTTCCATCCTGTGGATGGGAAAGGTGTGCTAGAGACTAAGGTTGACTAGTGCTCACACTAGCGCAATCAATCACTTACCTGTTTTCGATCGCACAGCCGATACACTCCTGAATGCTGCCATCTTTGATACAGCACCTTGCAAGACTCTGCATACGCCAGCACTGTCACTATGGCGATGCTGACACTCTGTGCAAACACAGTCACATCTAGGGTCATCTTAGGTGCTGGCGCACTTGCATGGCCCCTCAGATGACTCCCATTGCACCCTTACCCGCTCCACCAGCTGTGCTGCGTGCACCCTCCCAATGGCGATCCCATTGGTCAAGCTGACCCCAATTTACTCCCTAAAACTCCATGTGCCAAGGATGGTATTTTTAGTGCGTCTCTCCTTGGGCACGTTGGCCTGAGAACCCTTCAGTGTTTCCTCCTGGGTTGTTTCCCATCTTAGCAGCAGCAGTAGCTGTAGCAATTAACAGAATGACATGCTGGTGGATCAGTTAGGGACAGATTTTGCTGGAGAGCAGAAGTGTTTGTTGTCTGATCCAGAAGCAGGAGATGTACCAAGCGGTGTCTGTTCATTATAAATTGATCTCCCCCCAGTAATTAGATGTGGCTGTTTTCTTCAACACACTCGCTGTATTTACCCAAAACGGAAGCTAGTTAAAATTCCATTCCAAAGGACTTGCCTAATGCAGGCATGGCTGAATATACAGCAATTACCCAAATAGCTCTATATTTAGTTAATTGGCCATTTGGGCTCTCACCACTCTCATAATTTTCTTCTTATCTTTCTTTTATAAAGAAAGAAAAGAGCTCATTTCTCCTTTGCAAAGAAGCAATTTTATAATCAGCGGCAACATTTTTTATTTTTTTATTATTTTCTGCTTCATCACAGATGCCGCCAAAGTTGTGTTTGAAAACACGCACTGCCGGTTCTCCTCTGAAAAGTAGACAAATAAGAGAAAACTTGGTTGAGTTTGATTTCTAAAGGAATTGGACTACGTGGGGCCTGGTTAGACTTCCATGCTTTAGAACACTCTGTCCTCAAACCAGACTAGAGATGTGCAGGAGTATTCGAAACATTCAAAATTTGATTGAATTTGTTCAAATTTGGACATTCGAATTCAAATTCAAATGTGACATTGCCAGGGACCTCTGACCTGTCTGCCTGCCTCCAGCCAATCACCTCCCCAGATTCTCCTCCTATGTCATTTCCTCCATGCCCCTTTCTACTACTGTATAAAAAAGCCCGGGCAAGATTAAACATGCTCTTTTACCTGCTGCAACTCCTATCTCCATGTCTCTTCTTTTACCCCAACCCCATTTTCTAGCTTCCTAGGGTCAGCCATTACATGTGCTTGAACCCCGATTATCTCGGCCAGTCAGCTGTCGCTCTCCACTTCCCAGAGCCCTCTGATCAGCTGCATAAGCCGGATACGCAGCATTGAAGCTTTGTTCTATTCATGAATTTGGGGAGGCAGCAAAGCAGCTGCCCAGTCACATCCGCAGTGGATCCAGAGCAATTCCAGAGCAGATTCAATGTGGATTTGAACAAAAAGCAAAAAACAATCCCAGAGCACCCAAAATTGTCCCATCCACAGCTTGATCAGGAGCACCTAGTCCACTTCTAGCTGCACCTGCATACAGAGTTTTCACCCATTCCCAGGGGCGAGCAGCTGCCGCTGTGCAGTTACATGCCATGCCATGCCATGATCACCATGGCAGCATCCAGGCACAGGGTTGCTGTGGCCATTGCTATGGAGCTTTGGATGGTCTGGGACAGACCATCTGCACTGTGAGCACCAGGAGGTAACCTGAGGATGGTATCAGAGCTCACAGTGCAGATGTCCGTCCTCGAACTTTAATTTTAGTGGGATGGTATTGTTTTACCAACTCACAAAGTTAAGTTGAAAGGATCCCTATATTAAAATACAATTAGCAGTCATCACAAACATTTCCAAACATCACAATTCTACTTTGATTCAGGAAAATATGAATAAATCTGAAGTTTTATTGGGAATGTTGCACTTTTTTTTTTTTTACATAGGCTGAGGGAGAAATTTATAACTGGTGTGTTCAAAATCAGAGTCACAATTGAACCTGGCTGCTTTGGGTTCAAAACCCCTGTTGGTCCCAAGGGGTGACCTTGGGCCATTTACTCCCTGTCAGGCTAACCTACATCCCTGAGTTACTATGTCAATAAAACTGAGAGAAGATTAATGGTTGCTACCATGAATCCATCAGAAGAAAAATGAAATATGAATGCAAAAATCAATTTAGAATATAATAAAAAATGAATGCAATCTAGATGCATTTTTTGTGTGTTTCTCAGATTACAAGCACAAGAGATTGCATCAGGCGTCTGCACTTCAACAGCACTTGCATAAGTATCAGGTAGCTTTGGGTTGGAGGCACCATTTGCAATATGAATATTAGCCTCCATCCCTGATCTTAACGTCCATGAAACACTGGATCATGAAAGTTACTGTAAGTGCAAACATGCCCTCTGTCTACATGGGGTTAGCACAATCCCAGTCAGGAACTGTCCCAAGAGGTCCTTCTTCCAGATTGGCTGTAGACCTTCTTGAAGAGGTCTACCATCTAGGGGTGTGCACAAATGCAATTTTTGACATTCAATTTGATTCGAATCAGATATTCAAATATCTGAATTTGTACGAATAGACAAAAAGTGTCTGGGCATTCAAACTGATTCAAATACATTCATATCTATTCATACATTTCTATCCCACCAAATACCCGTAGGTGTCTGGGCAGGTAACAACAGATTAAGAACAAGAATATACATTAAAACCCTTTAAAAAATTCAATAAATCTGAAACAATACCCAACGTGTCTTGAATAATGATATCTGTGCTGGAAGGGGAGATAAAATCATCTCAGCCAAAGGCCAGAGTAAAGATGTGTGTTTCTGCCGCCTTCCTAAATATATATAAGGAAGGGGCATGACACACTTCGAGGGGAGACTATTCCATAGTCTGGGGGCATCACCAAAAAGTCTCTCTCCCAGGTGCCCACCAGTCTCACTACTGAAGGTGGTGGGACAACCAGGAGGGCCTCACTGCTAGATCTTAAGGCACAGGCAGGTCAGTATGGGAGAAGGCGTTCCTTTAGATATTTGGGGTCCAAGTCATTTAGGGCCTTAAAAGTCAAAGTCAGCACCTTGAAATGGGCTCGGAAGTAAATTGGCAGCCAATGCAACCCTTTTAAAACCGGTGTGATGTGCGTCTGGCTAGCTGTTCCGGTCAGCACTGATGACACCTCACTCCAAATCTCCTGATGACCTCTCTCAACGGCTTCATATAGATCAGTGGTTCTCGACCTGGGGGTCGGGACCCCTTTGGGGGTTGAATTACCCTTTCAGAGGGGTCGCGACGAGCCTCCCGCCGCCCTTCCCTCCCACCTCCCAGCTGCTCCACCCCCATGGTTGGGGGTCCCCACAACATGAGGAACTCCATTAAGGGGTCGTGGCATTAGGAAGGTTGAGAACTGCTGATATAGATGTTAAATAGCACAGGAGATAAGTTCGGCCCCTGAGGGACCCCGCAAGTGAGTTCCCATGGTGTCGAATCAATGTCTCCCACAGCCACTATCTGGGATCTGCTCTGGAGGTAGAAGTGGAACCAGTGCCAAGCATTGCCTCCCACTCCTTAACTTTGTAGTTTCTCCAAAAGGATACCATTGTCAATGGTATCAAAAGCCACTGAGAGGTCCAGGAGAACCAGCAAGGTAGTATTCCCCCTGTCTCTCTCTCAGAGGAGGTCATCAACCAGAGCAACAAAGACGGTTTCTGTGCCATAACCAAGTCTGAAGCCAGATTGAAATGGGTCTAGACAATCAGCTTCTTTCAAACAGCCCTCTCCAGAACCTTGCCTAAAAAAGGTATATTGGCCACCGGCCAATAGTTATTTAAATCTTCTGGGTCCAGGGAGGCCCTCTTCAGGAGGTGGAGCACCACAGCCTTTTTCAGGGCCAGTGGAACCACCCCATCCCTCAGAGAGGCATTCACTACTTCCTGGATCCACCCAGTTATACCTTGCTGGCTAGTTTTTATCAGCCACAAGGGTCAGGGATCCAGAGAGCATGCCATCAGCCCCACCTTCACAAGCAGCTTGTCTGCATCCTCAGGCCACAACAATTGAAAATTATCCAAAGAAACTGGACCAGACAGTTCTCTGGATGCCTCATTTGGACTCTGTCTAATTGTAACATCCAGTCCTGTATGAATCTGGGTGACTGTCCTCAAAGTGCTTCACAAATTTGCCACAGCAGATATTTTGCCCTGGCTCCTGCTTTTTGAGCTTGATTTTATAAGGCCATTTACTACTCTGAAAAGCTCTGCTGGACGGCTACTCGAGGACGCAATGGTGGCGGAGAAAAAGTTCTTTTTCGCTGCCATCACCATCACATGGTAGGCACGATAGTGTTCCCTCACCTGCGTTCGGTCAGACTCACGGCCGGATTTACGCCACCTGCACTCTAGCCGTCGACCTTCCTGTTTCATAGCCTGTAGCTCCAGGGAGTACCAGGGAGCTTTTCAGGCTCCACAAGCATGCTGAGGGCACTTGAGAGCAATTGTATCAATAGCCCTGCTCATCTCCTGATTCCAGAGAGAAACCAGGGCTTCAACAGGAGCACCAGTCATGCCAACTGGAAAATCCCCTAGAGCATTCAGGAATTGCTCGGATTCCATAAGTCTCCATAGGCATGCCATTTCAATAGGCCCCACCCCACAGATGGGAGCTGCCATTGGAAGTCCAAACCTCACCAGTGAATGATCTGTCCATGACAACGGGTTGACAGTCAGCCTTCCTATCAATGGATACTCACCAATCTGCTCTGAGGCAAAAACTGAATCAATTATGCAAAGCTCGTATGCATCCGCACACATCCTGTTTTTATCCTGTATGCATTCTGTTTTCATCCCGTACATATCCTTATGAATGCGTAAGGATATGGACAAGATGCGTACAGATAAGTATCTGTATTATTATTATTATTATAGTTTATTTCTAAAGCACTGTACATGTACTCAGCGCTGTACAATATTATACTAATCTTAGCCAGGTCCCTGCCCTCAGGCTTACAATCTAAAGAGACAAGAAACAAAAGGAAAATGGTGTGGGAGGGAACAGGGAACAGCAAAAAGCAAGCACGTGAGGTCTTCAGTTCCAATTCTTCTGTTCTTTTCTTATTGCTGGAATTTTCCTATTCTCTTTACTTTGAATTTTCTCTTCATTGATGACAATGGGATGATGGTAGAGATGGTCAGCTGGCATCTACTCAGCCCCGCCCTGCTCAGCCTCAGGGCCAGACATTTTTCAACTGGTGGATTGGCTGTCATAGTCTCTTTGCCATCTTGTGATGGGAGCAGTTGGAGGAGGTAGGGGCACTGCTGGGAGCAAGATGGCAGAGCCCAGCCTGCTGCCTCTTCTCCACTCCTCTCAGGTAAGATGGTTTTCAGCCTTGTGATGATGGCAGTTGGAAGAGGGAGGGGCACTGCTGGGAGCAAGATGGCAGAGCCCAGCCTGCTGCCTCTTCTCCACTCCTCTCAGGCAAGATGGTTTCTAGCCTTGTGATGGCAGTTGGAGGAGGTAGGGGCACTGCTGGGAGCAAGATGGCAGAGCCCAGCCTGCTGCCTCTTCTCCATTCCTCTCAGGCCAGATGGATTCACAGCCTTGTGATGGCAGTTGGAAGAGGGAGAGGCACTGCTGGGAGCAAGATGGCAGAGCCCAGCCTGCTGCCTCTTCTCCACTCCTCTCAGGCAAGATGCAAATGTCTGAATGATTCATACAAATAATTTGAAATATTCGTATTCATTCAAATACTAAAAAATGAATGTTTGGACATTCGATTCGAGTTTGAATGTCCAAATTCGTCCAAATTCGATCAAATAATGAATATCTCGAATATTTGTGCATATCCCTACTACCATCATTAGCTGTTATCTTGTTCCAGTCCAAACTTGAGTGCTTCCACACCAAATCTGGAACACGAAAAATGCGCTATCTCCAAAGCTTCTGCAAACTTCCAAATATCATTTTCAAAACCACAGCATTGAGATGGTTCTTTTCAGCCCTGCCCTTGTGCCTGGGACAATAGATTGCAGGAGTGGATGGTACCTGAGATGAGGAACACATCACACGGACAGGAACAGCTATGGCACCTCCACAACTGTCACTCTGCTTACCCCAGGACAAATGGCATCACCCCTTATCCTGTTTCTGCTGGAAGGCAATGGGCAAACAGGCCAATTTTGGGATGAAAGAAGTTCAAGTTCTGCCACACGGTGAGCTTGCGAGATAAGAGTAGCAATGAAATAAATGAGACAGTAGCAGCTTAGCAAGCCAAAGGAGACATGCCAGCCCTGCACTCTGTGCTTATAGAGGACCCCAATAAAATGGCAAGTGCTCCCCTCAGGCAAAACGTGAAGCACTTCTGAATCCAAAGTCCCTTTTTTATAGACAGGCTGGAGCCTGAATGTCTGTGCACCGAGATGTTTTTCTCATTCTCTAAGGGCCCTTTGATGTTCCTCCCTTATCTCCATCCACTTGCCAAGTGTGGGAGATGGCAAGAATATACATCGCTTGGGGTTGAAGGGCAGGTTAGGCCAGGTATATTACTCATGGTGTCAGCCACTAATAAGATGCTATGTGCCAAGAACTAATTATGCAGCTACCCTTGCCTAGGTCAGAGAGAATTACATCAGCCTGTCCCTTCCTGGTGCAGCAAATATGTGAAGGAAAGCAGTTTTGACCCTTAAGGAGCATCTAAACCTGTATCTTTATATATGGAACCCATGGGACCTGCTTGTACTTGCTTTCTTCTAGCAAGCTCTGTTTTGGTTGCTGGTGAGAGGTGCATCTCATTTTTCCAGCAGGAAGATATGCAGAAAGAGTGTGCAATAGGGATGTGGATGGATATTTGTAACATTTGATATTTGTACCAATTCATACCAATTTGGACCTTAGTATACTAACTGAATATTATGACATTCATACATCGGCATGCATACTCATATGAATGTTTTGCAACATTTCTGCAAATGCTTCAGAACAATTGCAAACTGGGGACATGAGGCAGCAGCTATGGCAGTCACATCTGCAATGGATCCAGAGTGCATTGGACATGGATTGAGAGCGGATTCAGAGTGGATTCGGGGTGGATTTGACACTTACAGAGCAGATATGTTATGAGATACTTATCAGATACATATTAGATAGGCATTCTTTTATATCGATTCAGTACATTCATATCGAATAGAATCCTACCACATTCAAAGGGGGATCTATTCAAACAAACACACATTTTCTTACATTCAGATCCACTCATCTGCATCCCTAGTGTGCAGGGCTCTACTAGCAGTGGAGCAGCTTTAACCACTCCATGTATGGCACAGGGGATGCTCTGACATGCATGGAGCCATTTCTGGTAAAACAACCTACTCCGTGAAGTACAGGCAGCCTATGCTGGAGCATCTTCCACATGCACTTACAATGTAAGTCTAAAAAGCCTCTAAATTTCTAACTGCGATCTTCACTGGTTTCCCTGAGCCATGCTATCTGGACCTACCTGGGGCAAACTCATGCTTCCTGTCCTGTCTGGGGGATGGAAAGGTGTACACAGACTTAATTGCAGTGTGGACACATGTTGAAGCACTACCATCTTCTGTTCAGATCTTGGCACCAGTGAATATGTGTTGGTGCTGTCACTGGGGCAATAGTCATGCGCCATGCATGCGCACTGATGCCAGCGCATCATGTGATGCACCAGCCCACTTGCGTGGTGCATCTCACGTCCCACCTTGCACCACAGAGGTGTGGATGGTCCCCATGGGAGATGGAAATGGACAGCAAAGGTCATGGTAAGTCTACATGTGGAACACTTTATCATGCTCCACATGTAGCCAAGCTGCAGTGCACTCTTGCATGGATGGAGCTGTTTCTGAGTCAGAAATGGCTCCTTGGAGTGCAGATGCCCCATCTGGGAGCGCACTGTGGGTCGACTGTGGGGCCAAGTGCGGAAAGAGCCCTGGTCCAGTCAAGTAATAGACAGATGGCACAAGAAAATGGTCTGACTTCCAGAACCTTGTCCTGTCCTGTCTGAGAAGACAATCCTAGGTGAAAATAACCCATAATGCATCAGTGCTGGTGGTTTATGAGTGGATTCAGCCAGTGGTCATTTGGAGGGTGTCCAAGGACAGTGAAGGTATACCTGTGTTTATGGAATTTGCTGCTGGAAGAGGTGGTAACAGCTACCAGCCTAGATGGCTTTAAGGTAGGGTTAGACAAATTTAAGGATGATAGATGTATCAATGGCTACTAGAATGAATGCTTAGGTACATCTTTCAGGCTGTGGAGGGGAAGCAGGACACTTCTAAGGCCATTAGCTGGGATTCAAGGAAAGGAAAAGGTTTGTCCTTGTCTCTGCTTGAGGTGTCTCTGCATTTGGTGGGCCACCATGTGCGACGGGGTGCTGGACTAGATGAGCTGTGGCTTGATCTAGCAGGGCTTCTCTTACATTCTTATGTGCTGTGGTGTCTCCTGTAGAGTAGTTTCAGAGATGAATTCTTGTTTATGCTTATGTTTATTGAGGGACTTCTACATAATGTCTCAAAATGCACATAAAAGGATGTGTTCTTGTCCTTCAGCTTAAAGTCTTCCTGTTTGTTTGCACATTAGGGGCTATCATGTTCGGCATGTTCTTTAGCAGCAACCTCATTCTGCCAGAAGCTCACTCTGGTCAGTTCTCCAGTTTTATTCATCAAGCTCCTTACCCCAGAGGACTTTCCTGGCGAGCTGTTACTTGAAGCAGCCCTGATGCTACACTTTTGCTTAACATATATCGCTTCACTAGTCAGTAAAGTTTTCAAAGCCCTTAGCCTCCTGGACTCAGAAGGCTTTTTTTAGCCATGTCTGTTTACAAGCCTTGACCTTCATTTGCAGCTTGCAGACAGCCAGAACCATGTGACTATCAGCTGGTGGAAGAATGCTGCCGGACTCATAGGAAATTCTTCCAAACATCCTGTGCTCTGGCCCTGGCAAATGACATTAAGGGTGTTGTCCAGGTAATTTTATCAGCTGAGTGGATACTATTGCAGGAACTAATGCAGACCAAATAAGGCTGCAAAACGGCAAATGAAGGCTTGTGCTTTGGGAAGAACTTTGGGATAATGGGGTAATGCAGATAGGTGGGTGTGTGGGTGTGTGGGTGGCATCCTTTCCCAGGAAAATTTGTGGAACTTTACATTACTATCTTTGAGGTCTTGTGGTTAGAGTGCCGGACTCATATCCTGCAATCACTGCGTTTGATTCTGCACTCTTCCATCACAACAGCTGGGTGACCTTGGGCTAGTCACAGTCTAAGCTCTCACAGCCCCAACTACCTCACAGAGTGTCTGTTGCCAGGAGAAGAATAGGAAACTTTGTCTTTGACAGTGATTTAGTCTGTTAGGTGTATTGGGTCCCGGTCCGGATAGCTGTAGGGCATGAAAATGTGCTCTACAGGTATACTAGGCTCTTCTGGATGAATGGAGCATGCAGGGGGTGGAGCCTGCCCGATGTGCGTGAGGGTAAGGGTGTGAAACCATGCTCCAGCAATTAGTGTCTTCTCTTCCATGTTGTCAGGCAACTGCATGCACCAAAGTAGTTACCAAGAAGACCTCAGTCCTGAGGTGGAGCTGGTGCTTCTGGGAAGGTGGTCACCTCCAGCCACCTTTATAGCAACTAGCAAGGAGCTGACTTCATGGAAGGAGAAGGAGGAGGAGGAGGAGGAGGAGGAGGAGGAGGAGGAGGAGGAGGAGAAGAAGAAGAAGAAGAAGAAGAAGAAGAAGAAGAAGAAGAAGAAGAAGAAGAAGAAGAAGAAGAAGAAGAAGAGTTAGCTTTTCTATCCTGCTTCATGCTAATCGCGAACTGGGGACATGGGGGAGCAGCAATTTTATATATATATAAAATTTCCTCATCTGAAAATCCAATTCGAATTTGCTTAATTCGAATTGAATTTGGTTAAATTCAAATTTAAAAGATTTGTCTCAAATTGAATTTTCAGATATTTGATTCAAATTGAATCAAATCCCAAAAATTGCATTACTGCACACCCCTAAAGCTGAAGATAAGTTTTAAGCAAATTAAGCAAATTGAATCTATTTGTTCAAATTTTTTATTCAAATTTTCACTTATGAATGTCAACAACATTCATATGTGCCCCTATGCATTGTTCCACATTCCGTACGCATCTGTACACGTTGATATGCATCCTGTAAATATCCCATACGCAACATATTTTTGTCCCCTACGGATCCCTACTAATGCATACTGATGCGGGAAAGATGCATATATGCAAGTACACATCGTGAACAAACCCTTACACATACGAATGTCCGGATAATTTGAACAAATAGATCTGAAATTTGAAATTCGTTCGAATCTTTAAACTAGAATTTATGGACATTCAATTCAAATTTGAATGTCAAAATTTGGACGAATTCAATCGAATTTTGAATATCTTCAAATATTTGTGCACAACCCCATTCAGCATTTGTATGAAGACCAAGAGAGGAGGATCTAAGCACATTCCAAAGACTTTGGGTGACCTGGGAGGAAAAATAACCCAGTTGCTAAATAGTTGTTTCCAGTGTGGACTTATGCACTGGAATTGTCCCAGCATCAGAGAAGAAACCAATTGGAGTTTCCTCTCTTCCCTTTCACCCTGTCAGTCTCTTTGTATGAGTTGTGGGCATTTTTTAAAAAAATCAATTAAATTAGTTTCCTCTGTGACTGCAGCCAATGAGGATTTAGTTCCAGGTTTCCATCCACACCACCCTCTTCTGGCTCCTTTTTGCTGATCACACATTGGTTAGATGCGGCGCATAGCTGGCTGGGATAGCCGCCTAACAGACTAAATCACTATCATATTTATTGGAGCCGAGAACAATTTGATGAACACCATGGGCAGAGTCAGAGGAGAGACTCCAGTGACCTTCTGTGACTTTTAACAGTAGGAATCAGATGCTAATTGATCTTCAAATAAATCACTGACTAAATACCACCAGGCCATCTTACAAAGGGGGATGGAGGCGGTATAATTAACAAGGTGTTTGTGCTCCATTTATCTAACGGGAAATGTTTTTTCGCTGTCCAATGTATTTTTGGAGTCTCGCTATTCATCACTGTGTCAAACAAAGGGCCTGTTCCAAGTCGCCTCCATCTGCATCTGCTTGAGGGGAAGTCCATTCACACACCCTGATGCCTTGGCCAACCCAAAAGATCCCAGAGTGTCCAAGTATGCATGGTGTAGAAAAGGTGGGTAGAGAACATTCCTTTTCTCTGTCACACAACACTAGAACCAGGGGGCACTCTGTGAAGCTGATGGGTAGGAGAGTCAGATCAGACACAGGGAAGTATTTCTTCTCCCAGAGGGTCATCGGCTTATGGAATGTGCTGCCGGAAGAGGTGGTGACAAGCTACCAGTCTAGATGGCTTTAAGGAAGGGTTAGACAAATGTATGGATGACAGATGTATCAATGGCTACTAGAATGAATATCTAGGTGCATCTTTCAGGCTAGGGGAGGGGGAATGGGGTGCTTCTAAGGCCATTTGCTGGGATTCTAGAGCAGGAATAGGTTTGTCCTTGTCTCTGCTTGAGATGCCCGTGAGCATTTGGTGGGCCACTGTGTGCGACAGGATGCTGGACTAGATGGGCTGTGGCCTGATCCAGCAGAGCTTCTCTTATGTTCTTATGTTCTTATGTAATTCTTTCCAGCCGCCTTTGGCCACAGCTTCACCCAGAACAGTAGAGAGATCCCAAACACAGCACACATTCTCTCTTCCAGGTGCAAATACTGCATGTCTGTGTTAGTGCAGTTGCACAGTTGCACACTGCAAGCATATCTCCATGGCAATGTCCTTGCACATGCCAGATGTTGCCATAGCCATTGCCATGGTGATCCAGCTGAGACAGCCTGGGCCATCCACACCTCACATGCAGATGCTAGGGTGTGCACAAATGCAATTTTTGACTTTGATTTTATTTGAATTGAATATTCAAATATCCAAATTCATATGAATAAACAAAAATGAATGTCTGGACATTCGAACAGATATGAATACAGTCGTATCTATTCGTATGAATATTTGATATGTATTTGATTATACAAATCTCGTATTCATCCTGTTTTTATCCCATACATATCCGTATAGATCCATACACATACAAATGTCAGAATTATTCATACGAATAATTTGAAATATTTGTATTTGTTTGAATATTAAAAAATGAATGTCTGGACTTTTGATTCGAGCTTGAATATTCAAATTCATCCAAATTCGTTCGAATAACTTATATCTTGAATTTTTGTGGAAATCCCTACTCGGAGTCTAATCTTAGCCAATTCCACCGATAAGTGCAAACAGAAGAAGAAGAAGAGTTGCCTCTTCTACCCCACTTTTCTCACCCATTTAAGGGGACTCAAAGCGGCTGACAAACCTTCTGTTCTTCTCCCCACAACAGACACCCTGTGAGGTAAGTGGGGCTGGGAGAGCTCAGAAGAAAGCTGTGACTAGCCCAAGGTCACCCAGATGGCTTCATGGGGGAAAGTAGGATCGAACCCGGTATTCCCAGATAAGAGTTCGGCTCCTTAACCACTAGACCAAACTGGGTTGCATACGGGATAACTATGGGATGGATACGGATGTGTGTACGGATGCGTAAGGGGAGATGTGTATGTGCACATACGAATGTTGTCGACATTGGTATGGGCAGATTTAAATAAAAAATTTGAACGAATAGATTCATATTTGGCAAATTCAAATCTTGTTAAATTTGAATTTAAAAAATTCAAATCGAATCAGATTTTCAGGTATTTGATTCAATTTGAATAGAATGTCAAAAATACACTTGTGCACCTCTCTAGTGCACATGATGCCCATGCAGAAGACAGCATCTCTCCCCCCCCCCAATTGCTGTCAAGCTGCCTGGGCAACAACGAGAAGAAGAAGAGTTGACTTTTCTACCTGGCTTTTCTCACCCATTTAAGGGGACTCAAAGTGGCTGACAAACCTTCTGTTCTTCTCCCCACAGCAGAACACCCTGTGAGGCAAGTGGGGCTGTGAGAGAACTGTGACTAGCCCAAGGTCACCCAGCTGGCTTCATGGGGGAGGGCGGAATCGAACCCGGTATTCCCAGATAAGAGTCTGGCTCCCTAACCACTAGACCAAACTGGCTCACAAGGGGTATTTCAGAGGACCGTTGGTCTATAATATCCCTAAAATGCATGATTTCCCAGAGACATCTGGAGGCAGTCTTTCTGTACATAACAGCTCTGTTGCTAGTCAGCTTTTCCCTCCTTCAAGAAGATTTTAACTCTCCCCTCCAGATATACTGCTATCCACTTTCTTTGATGGATGTACTTGCTTTTCATAGTTACATGTTCCACATAAATAGATCTCAGGTGCTTTTGTGTTGCTGTCCCTGCCTTACCGTAGCAGCTCTCTTTTCAAATTCTTTTCAGCTCTGCATAGAAATTGCCTGGTAATTAGATAAACCCGTTGTGCAGTTTCAAGGGAAAAGATGGAGGGAGGTAAGGTAGGTCTCCTTTAATCCTACAAGGACAGCAACATGACAGACTTGGGATCCTTCTTCCACAGCCAATGCATAGCGAAAATAATGCAATTTAGATATCCTTCAGTTCTGAGAAAGACATTGAATCATTTAGTAGGGGAAGTTCTTGTGCTTCAATTTAAACAGCAGTCACACCATTCAGTCCCGTAGAGGTTTGTTCAAATGTATTGGCAATTCAAATCCTAATATATATATATATATATATTAGGATTTGAATTGCCAATACATTTGCAATTGCCAATATATATATATATATATATATATATATATATATATTAGGGATGTGCACAGGTATTTGTAATGTATGAATTTTGTACGAATTCAGATGAATATGGAATTCAAATTCAAATTGAATGTTTCAATACATTTGAGCCAGTTTGGTCTAGTGGTTAGGGAGCCAGACTCTTATCTGGGAATACCAGGTTCAATTCCACACTCCTCCACGAAGCCAGCTGGGTTACCCTGGGCTAGTCACAGCTCTCTTCTGAGTTCTCACAACTCCACTTACCTCACAGGGTGTTCTTTTGTGGGGAGAAGAACAGAAGGTTTGTCAGCCGCTTTGAGTCCCCTTGAATGAGTGAGAAAAGCGGAGTAGAAAAACCAACTCTTCTTCTCCTCCTATTTGAATACTTCCAATATTTGAAGTGGCTCTGTTTGCACAAATGCAGATTTCCTTTGCATTTGTTTCGATGTGCAGCAAACACAAAAAAATAAATTCATGTACATACCAATGATACAGTCAGAATAGCTGATGCACATGTGCACACCCAGAAGCACTCGCTGCTCTTACTCCTAGCAGGGGTCCCAGAGAATAAGAAAGTCAATAGAATGAAATCAGACATAAAGAAGTGTTATTTAATGATGACATCCATATGGTTTTTCTATGCCATCTCCAAGATGGAGGAAGAAGAAAAGTTGGCTTTTCTACCCCGCTTTTCTCACCCATTTAAGGGGACTCAAAGCGGCTGACAAAACTTCTGTTCTTCTCCCCACAATAGAACACCCTGTGAGGTAGGTGGGGCTGTGAGAGCTCAGAAGAGAGCTGTGACTAACCCAAGATCACCCAGCTGGCTTCATAGGGGAGCACAGAATCAAGTCCGGTATTCCCAGATAAGAGTCTGGCTCCCTAAACACTAGACCAAACTGGCTCACAAGATGAAGTAATGACAGTGTAGGCCCTCCCTATCTGACCTACTGTTAATTTCCCATGTTCAATTCCAGAATCACTATGGGACTATTGCATGGGCTCTATCATTTCCCCTGTAATAGGAGAGATTGACATTTGTTGGCACTTAGCTAAGTGTTGGCTAAGTTATAAATGCTTTAGGCCTAAAGCATTCCAGGATTTCACTACACAGAGATGAGAAGTGAAGGGTGAATTCTCCCACAGTCTTCAAAGTTGGACTGTAATGGGTCGCCATAATGTGGACAGCTCTTGTGGGAAGGCACTGGCCACACTTCCAATACTGGGCAAGGGGGGTGTTTCCACTGACCTCCCTTAATCTGGATCTAAGATGATCTGGATCTAAGGAATGAGTCCTTCAACTAATCCAGATCTAGTAGATCCAGATTAAGGAAGGTACCCGATGAGTCCTGACAGGCGGTGTGGCACACAATAGCAATGGGTGCTAGCCTGCCCGCAGTGGAAACACTGGAGCACCATTGTGGCAAATCCAGATCAACCCATTTGGGACCCCCCTCTAGACCCTATTGCCTGATTGTGGTAGAAACAGGTTCCATATAATCTGGATCTGATGCCTGAAGACCCCATTGTAGACCCCTTTAATGGGGTCTACTGGAAATCCAGATTATAGGTCCTGAAGGACCCATATGATCCGGATTTGCATAGAATTGGTAGAAACAAATGTGGCTCTAATGGGGTCTGTAGTGGGAATGAGGTCTTCCTGCTCTGAGCTTAATGGGTCCTTCATGGGTCCCTAATGGGTACTTAGTGCTAGTGGAAAAACACCCAAGATTACACTCCATACAGCCCAAGACTGAGGCGACGTCCAGCCTAAGTCACAAGCAAAATAATGAAACTCTTCAGTGCTGTAATGAAGCAAGGCTTTCATCCCGAGTGAAGACAGCTCTATAGATCTTCATCTTGTCCGAATGCTGCTACCTATTTATACACTTGGCTTCAGTTCAAAGTATTTTTCTCCCTCTTTGCTGAGCTGGATTCTGCCACTCTTTTCACTTTCCCTCTCAAATTAATGCAGGGATGTGCACAAATATTCAAATGTATTCGAAATTCAATCGAATCTGACTGAATTTCGACATCTGAATTCAAATAGAATGTCCACAAATTCAGATTTAAAGATTCATATTCGTTCAAATTATCCGGACATTCGTATGCATGTGGGTTTGTACGTGATGCATACTTGCAGATCTTTCCTGCATCTGTACGCATTTGTACAGATCCGTCTGGAACAAAAACGGGTTACATACAGGATAACTATTATTTTAATATTTAGGGTGTTGTTTTAAATGTGCTGAATCTTTTCAGTGTTTTTATGTATATCATTGTTTTTCATATATATTGGGTTGTAATCTGTTGTTTTAGTTACCTGACCTGAGACCTTTGGGTGTAGGGCGGGATAGAAATAGAGATAATAAATAAAATAATTAAATAAAACTACGGGATGCATACAGATGAGTAGGGGATGCGTAATGGGGCATATGGGCACATACAAATGTTGACATTCATAAGCGCAAATTCAAATCAAAAATTCAAACAAATAGATTTGAATTTGCTTAATTTGAATCAAATTTGGTTAAACTTGGTTAAATTTGGTTAAAACTCAATATCTCATGACCAGATCTGTGCTGTAGAGATTTGGTTATCCGCTAAGATTTTTCGTGAGCTCTGGAGGAACAGATAAAGTTCACTTCTCCTGGTTTTCTAAAGAGGCCTTTTTGCAGACATTTCTCCAAGACAGAGAGAGCAAGAAAATCAACTGACTCTGGTCCTATATTTTTATTTTTCCAGTCTAGTCAACTGTGCATTTCATTTAACACATCAGAAATTGTATCTTCTCTCACCCACTTCAGTGTAAGTTATCACTGGCCATCTGACAGTGAATGACAGACAATGTGAACTGATTCTGCTACATGCCACTCACAGACCTCCAGAGTCTGGCCCTTAAATTACATTCCCAACACAACTCTGACCAACTGCTGCATCATTAGGAATCCATCTTTCTGGTCCTCACTGTAAGTGTTACGATGGTAATCTCTGCTAGTGCATACCTTGACGATGTCCTGCTTCTGGGACTGAATTTATGCAGCTCAATAACTTTCCAGCAACACTCTGACATTCCTCAGTTTTATGACGGACGCAGTGACATTTATAGAAATACAGCCTTGTTGTTCATAAGGTATCTCTGACAGATGCTGAGTTTGAGAATTTTGCGGAACCAACAACTCAATGTGCCGTGACATAAGTCAGACCAGGGTGAAGTTCGCATTTTTGCTTCCCCTCTGTGGGAATAAAAGTGCAAACATGCCCTCATGTGTTCTAAGAATTCACATGTGCAAGTGTTTAGTGTTTAGCCACGTGTCCAGATGCCTACCTCAAGTGCAAATGGTGTCCATGCCTCGTGTCCTCTCTGACCAATTGCTGTGCATAGGAAGGTCCCACAACTGCCAGCTGAAGCGAGGAATTCACGCCTCAGGTGCCAAATGTGGAAACTGCTTCTCCCCCCACCCCACCCCACCACCAAATGGGCATTGTTCCAATTCAGATAATACACTCTGAGCCAAGTTCTCTCAGGAGTAGGAGTGTTCACGAATGCAATTTTTGGAATTCAATTTAAATAGAATATCCGAAAGTTTGGTTCAATTCAAATCTTTAAGCTCTGAATTTGCCCAAAGCTGATTCGAATTAAGCAAATTTGAATCTATTCATTTGAATTTTCGGTTCAAATTTGCACTTACGAATGTTGACAACATTCATATGTGCCTGTGTGCATTGTTACGCATGTCTGTATGCATCCTGTAGTTGAATTTGAATGTCCAAATTCCACTGAATTTGGTCAAATGACAAATATTTTGAATATTCTTGTGCATCCCTAGTGTATGCTCTATCTTCAGTTCCCTGGGTGGTTTTCCCAAGGAAGTGAAGGTACGAAAATCCTGATTGTCAGACCCAGATTAAGAAGTTTTTAATCCAGATCTATTGTAGGCCCATTAAATCAGTTCTACAACTAGACTGAGGGCCTCGATCTGAATCACAGACACGGGGAGATGGCATACCTTCATGATCCAGAACAACTGGGGACTCCTATTTAGGAGCACACCAAAGTGCACCACTGAAAAACAACCCCCCCACACACACACACCCAAGTAGGAACAAATGTTCTTAGTCTTGGGGTTGGGCAGTGGTAGTTTGGCAGTGTGCTTTCAGTCTTAGGGAGGCTAGGGCCAGATCAACACCATCAGCACAGATAATGCTGATCCAGCCCACGCCTTCCCATGATCTTGATCAATAGGTCTAGTTAATCTAGATCTACTGGTCCAGATTAAAACCAGGCAAGTGCGGAAAGAACTTGAGCTTGCATGCCAAACTGATAGTTTCTGTTTTATTTCAGGAGAAGGTTCACTAAATGGCACGTGCCTCAGTGAGAATATACTTTGATTGCTTTGATATTCATCAGGCAAATGAGCTTTGGAGAGCCTTCAGCCTACTCATCTACTCAATTAACAAGCTCTTGGGAAAAGATTATTGGCCAATATCTGCTGAATGCTAATGCTTATGGCTGCCAATTACCTAGCAAAATATATCATCTAGTAAATTTAAATATAGGATGGGGATAGATCGGTCTTTTCCCTTTCTGGTTCAATTTTACATGGTCTAAAGCATGGATCCAATTTACATTACTGCCTTTCCCCCACTTTATGGGGGATTTGAAAATGTCATGTTACATTATATACAGTGTTTTTCCTAACTTCTATGAGCATCCTTTCCTTAAGGTATTATTTATTATTATTTAACTTATTTCTAGCCTGCCATTTTTAGAGCCCAGAAAAATAATTCTGGGCTCCATGCGCCATATGGTGCATGTCACCTACTGCCATCTGTTAGGAATCTGCACAAATGGGATTTTTGGCTTCGATTCATAATGAATCTAATGTTAGAAAATCCATATTCATTTGAACCATCTCAACTAGCCATGCATATGAAAAAAATGCATGGCTGCTACAGTTGGTTAGAGTATTGGACTCTTATTCGGTAGTTGCCTGGTTTAATTCCACACTCCTCCACGAAGCCATCTGGTTGACCTTGGGCTAGTCACAGCTCTCTTTCTGAGCTCTCACAGCCCTTCCTTCTTCACAGGGTGTCTGTGATGGGGAGAACAGAAGGTTTGTCAGCTGCTTTGAGTCCCCTTAAATGGGTGAGAAAAAGTGGGTATTAAAGCCAACTCTTCTTCTTATGGAATGTGCTGCCGGAAGAGGTGGTGACAGCTACCAGTCTGGATGGCTTTAAGGTAGGGTTAGACAAATTTATGGATGACAGATGTATCAATGGCTACTAGAACGAATGCCTAGGTACACCATTCAGGCTGGGGGTGGTGGAAGCAGGACACTTCTAATGCTTCTAATGCCGTTTGCTGGGATTCAAGAGCAGGAGAAGTTTTGCCCTTGTCTCTGCTTGAGATGCCCATGGGCAACTGGTGGGCCACTGTGTGCAACAGGATGCTGGACTAGATGGGCTGTGGTCTGATCCAGCAGGGCCTCTCTTATGTTCTTATGTTCTTCTTAATTGTGTTGTTGAATTGTTTAACTGAAAAACTGGTTTTTCACATTCATTTTCACAATCAGGAAGACTGTCCCGTTCGATCGATGTTTTGGATGTATGAAAAACTGAATTTTAATTTCAGTGCAGATGTCTGTGACTCTCAGCCTATTTACTTCCTTCTATATAGGTTCCAACTTCAGTGCTTCCACCATAATGCTTCTCTTTTGGCCCAGAATATTTTGGTGCCCTTTTTTTCCCATCAGATCGCTTAAGGCATCTCATAGAAAAAAAGAATGATACACGGGCACATTTCAATCATAGTAACAGAGTAAAATGGCAAATAACAGTACAGCATTTGAAATCTCAGGAGTTCAGTATTTCCCACTGTTGCTAAATCACTTGTTTTCTATAATAGCCAGGGCTTTACAATGCTTACAGCAAGACATACCTCTTTATGAATTGGCCTCAAAATCTAAGACACTGAAAACAATACCCAGTCCTGCGTTCCAGGCAAGCATAGAAGGCATTTCTAGGAAATAATAAATGGGCAAAATCTGTAACTCAGTGGTAAATGAACATTTTAGGAGGCAGAGCAAGTCTGGTCTGTCATGCCAACAGGAAGGATAGGAAAGTTGCTTCTACGTGGTGGACATTGTGCCGGAGCACAATTCGATGGAAGACTCTGAGAGTTCCTAGACTGCGGGCTTCTCCATCCATCTTCCAGGTGGTCCATGGAGACTGATGTCATTTGCTCGGCCATTTGCAGTGCAGCACCCAAAACCCTGCAGCCTGCAACTTTGGAAGCTGGGCAGTCTTTGTTCTTTGATCCCTGAAGAAGGCTGGATGGGGACACATCAATTTGGATGACCCCTAGAACAAAAGAACATAAGAGAAACCCTGCTGGATCAGGCCATAGCCCATCTAATCCAGTTTCTTGTCTCACACAGTGGCCCACCAATTGCTTCTGGGCGAAACGTTCACCTGCTCCTGAATCCTTGTAAATGGCCTTCAGAGACTTCCTGCCTCCCACCTGGAAGATTGACCTAGACATCCATTATAGTGGCCATTGATAACCTCTTTCAATTTATCTAGTCCTTTCTTAAAACTGCTCCCCACATAGGTTACCACTAGAGACATGCACTAAGGGGTTTGTGGGGTGTTTTGTTTTGTTTTTGTTTTTTGCATTCAATTCGTATTGAATTGGATGTAAAAAAAAAAATTTGTTTGAATAGATCCTCTTCGAATGTGGTAAGATTTTATTAAATATGTATTTGTATGAATTCATACAAATATCCAATACAAACGGATACGTATCCGATTCGTATCCAATCCATACATATCGGATACATATCCATACGTATCCGATACCTATCTCGTAACATACCTGCTCTTGAAAGCATCAAATCCGCCCTGAATCTACTTTGAATCCTCTAAATCCGTGCTGAATGCACTCTGGATCTGTTGCAGATGTGACTTGGTTCACCAATGTTCTGAAGCTTTGTACGGATGTTCCAAAACATTTGTACAAATACAAATGTCAATGTACAAATGTCGTAACATTCAACCTGCTTACGAATGTCTGAATTTGTCTGAATTCATATAGATATCAAATGTAAAGAATATTTGTGCACATTCCTTGTCACCATGCCCCACTCCATTCTTACCCTTAATCATGTGATCACAGCCAAGAGCAACCTCCATATTGTGTGTCAACACGTGCAGTGTGGAGACTTCTGAAAAGATCCTCACTTGAAACGGACAGTTTCCTTGCTGCTGCTGCTGCTGCTTTGGTTCCATCCTAGATGACCCTCTGAAGGACAGGAAAATGGCTGATTTCTGGTCATATTTCTCATCTGTGTTGCAGAAACAGATCGGTAGGCTATACCTTCCTCCTCTCTGTTTCCGCAAGGGAAGGGGAAGAGACTCTTAACTACCCCAGCTGCCCTTGAGGGCTGCTAAAACCTGTGATCTACTTGGTATTCTGTTAGGCATGCCATACATACTAGTTGTATTCCCAATATAGATCTCTATTAAAGGAAATCTGGCAATGATGGTGGATTTCCCACATTAGTGATGCTTACCACTCTTCTCACCCTTTAAGAGGACCTTCAAAGAGACTCAAAGAGGTAGACGGAGCTGTGAGAGTGTAGAAAGAGAGCTGTGACTAGCCCAAAGTCACCCAGCTGGCTTCCTGTAGGAGTGTGGAATCAAACCCAGGAGACTACCAGGTAAGAGTCAGGTGCTATAAGCAGAAGACCAAACTGAATGGGGAGTATCCTTGGCATACTGATCCAAATGTGTTTCACTCTTTCAAGATGGCCTCCCATGCAGGCATCAGATGGGCCCAGCATTCTCAAAGCTGGCGCTAGATGTACACATAATAGACCACTGAAGGGAGTTCAGATGGTGTTCACCTTAACAGCCATCATTGGTAAGAAGTACAATTGAAGTAATATTAGCAGCACTTCTTGGCATGCCAGATATAAAGAAGTCCCTATGGCTAGAAAGGTCAACTGCCCACCTAGCTCAGGGACAAGGTGACCACCCAAGATCTTCAGCAGGGGTCTTTCATCTTCTGATGCCTCAGCAACTTCTGACTGGATATACTAAGGACTGAACATGGCACTTTAATCATGTGGAAGATAAACTCTTCCTCTGAGTTTCAGTCTTCCAACACAGAGTGGCCTAGGGAGATGCACCTTTACCTTTCCTATTCTTAAAAGTTGGCATAAAACAAATGTCACATACTTGGCACTGTGTAGGTTAACGATAGCCAAAAGCCATGGAACTACAAAAAAATGTAGAAGGTCAGTTCAACTATCTCTGCCAAACAGTAAAAGTCTTATTTATGATCCTATTCTATCTGTATCAGAGGGCTTTCTACTGTGAGGATTTTACAGGAATGACTTTCTTTTCTTTCCTTCTTTCTCTTCCCCTTTCACATGACTTCACTAACTTTGTTTTCAGCTGCATTGCCCTCTACTTATGATACTGACTTGGCTATAGAAATGCTGGAGAGGGGTGGGGGGAAGGAGTTTGCCTCAACTTATTGTCAGGTTAAGTTATATTCTGGGCTCTATACAATATACAAAACACAATGGAACTAACTTTTAGGATTTATAATTTTCCATCAAAAAGACCATCAAAAGGAAACATTTTAAAATGTGCTTGTAAAAGATAAGCCTCCTGTATGCAAGAGGAGGAGGAAGAGGAAGAAGGAGTAGTAGGAGGAGGAGTTGGCTTTTCTACTCCGCTTTTCTCATCCATTTAAGAGGACTCAAAGTGGCTGACAAAGCTTTCTGTTCTTCTCCCCACAACAGACATCCTGTGAGGTAGGTGGGGCTGTGAGAGCTCAGAAGAGAGCTGTGACTAGCCCAAGGTCACCCATCTGGCTTCAAGGAGGAGGGCGGAATCAAACACAGTGACTATGAGATACAAGTCTGGCCCTCTAACCACAAGACCAAACTGACTCTATGCTGCTGAGAATAATACAGCCTTTCCTTGACAGCACAGATCTGTACAAAACAATTTTGCTTTTACACAGCTATTAAAATGTGTATTCCTTTTTACAGCAGTGAATCGTGAGCTGTGGTCCTCCAGGTGTTACTGGGGCAATTTTGCACTTCCCTTCCACTGGACGGAACTAACGTTTACTAGCATTGGAACTTGCAAATGCTAGTAAATGTTAACCTCCCCTCCCTGCAACTTAACACTTACCTTCTGTTCAGTCCCTGGGCTGGTTGTCTTCAGGGTGCCACCATTTTGGTTGTGATGCCCTGTGCGACTGAGCATTCATCAGTGCCATTGCTATGATGATGCTGGTGATCTGCACACACGCAGTCCTGCCTATGGTCATACCAGGTGCCAGTGCACTTGCACAGCACCTCAGACAAACCTGGAGCACCAGAAAAGGTTCTGATGCGCGCCACCTGGATGCACCAGGTAGGGAATTGGTGAAGGTTAGTAAAGGTAGGAGCACGATTTCATGCTCCACACCTAGGGAACTTCTGTGAAGGCAGGGGGTGCCTGGAGGCTGTAACAAACAATACCAGAAGCAGGGGGCACTCTATGAAGCCGATGGGTAGGAGAGTCAGTCTATGGAATTTTCTGCCAGAAGAGGTGGTCAAAGCAAGCAGCCTAGATGGCATTAACAAAGTATTAGACAATTCAAGGATGGCAGGTGTATCAAAGGCTACTAGAATGGATACCAAAGTAGATTTTTCAAGCTATTGGGACAACCAGGATGCCTCTAAGGCCATTTGCTGGGATTCGAGAGCAGGAGAAGGTTTGCCCCTGTCTCTGCTTGAGATGCCCACGGGCAATTGTTGGGCCACTGTGTGGGACAGGATGCTGAACCAGATGGGCTGATTCAGCAGGGCTCTTCTTGTGTTCTTATGGAATATATCCTAGAATAGGAACCTTTCGTCTTTTAGGTGGGGGCGGGGGGAGCAGGACACTTCTAAGCCCATTTGCTGGGATTCAAGAGCAGGAAAAGGTTTGTTTGCTGGGATTTGAGAACAGGAGAAGGTTTGTCCTTGTCTCTGCTTGAGATGCCCATGAGCATGGAAAAGGTAGCAGGAAAAGCAGGAAAAGGTTCATCCTTGTCTCTGCTTGAGATGCCCATGAGTATTTGGTGGGCCACTGTGTGCGACAGGATGCTGGACTAGATGGGCTGTGGTCTGATCCAGCAGGGCTTCTCTTGTGGTCTTATATTCTTCCCATTCCTAAGTTTTCAACACAGTGTAACGGACAACCCAGACAAAAGTTGTGACTATACTTCTCTATTATTTCCCTTAAGGAGCTCTCTTCTTTCCCAACCAAGTGACAAATGTATTCAACCAGCTTGCAAAATCTACACATGTGTGTTCAAGATCTACATTATTAGTTCCCTCGCTTTTACGAGTCCTTAAATTGCCCATAAATGTCAATAAGAATCAAAAGAAAATGTTACATTAGCCTTTAAAATCCCCCTGAAAAATCGCTAAGTATGTAAAACCTTTACAGCTCTGAGTTGGTGGTTTTTGTAGGCGGCCGGGGGGGGGGGGGGAGCCTTCTTCCAGGAAGTTCAGTCATTGAATGGGGAAATGGTCACAAAGGTTTGCAGAGTAGTTGTTTCAAGTAACCCCAAACAGCAAGGCAACTTCACAATGTGAAGCCAGTTTGGTCTAGTGGTTAGGGAGCCAGATTCTATTCTGCCCTCCCCCGTGAAGCCAGCTGGGTAACTTTGGGCTAGTCACAGCTCTTTTCTGAGCTCTCACAGGCCCACCCATCTCACAGAGTGTCTGTTGTGGGGAGAAGAACAGAAGCTTTGTCAGACGCTTTGAGCCCCCTTAAATGGGTGAGAAAAGCAGGGTAGAAAAGCCAACTCTTCTTCACAATGAACCACAGAATTTTGCCATGCAACAGAATTTTGAGCCCCTAGACAACGGAGCACTTAGGCCTTTTTCTGTTCTTCCCTTAGATCCAGAACAGTTGGCACCATAATAGGGGGGGCGCACAAATGCAATTTCTGACATTCGATCCAATTTGTACGAATAAAGAAAAATGAACATCTGGACATTCAAACCGATATGAATCCACTTGCATGTATTCGTTCAAATATTCGATACATATCCAATGTTATGTATTTTGTATGCATCCACACACATCTGTACGCATCCTGTATGCATACCATTTTCATCCTGTAGATATCATACATTTCCGTATGTAATGTGTACCTATCCATACCCATGCGAACGTCTGAATTGTTCGTACAAATAAATCAAAATATTCATATTCATATGAATACTAAAGTACAGTGGTGTCAAACTCAATCCGGCCGAGGGCCGGATAAAAAAAAAAAAAAGTGAGGGCCAGGGGGCGTGGCGGGGGGCGTGGCGGGGGGCGTGGCTGGAACACAGAGGAGGGGCTGGGGGCGTGGTTGGGGGTGGGGCTAGGGCAAAGAGGAGGGTTAGGGGCATGGCCGGGGCGTGGCTAGGGAGGGGCTGGCTGTTCATGGCGGCGCCCGCGTGCTCGCTCGCCTCGCCTCGCCTCCTTCCGGCCCAAGGAGGGCGGTGCGCGTCGGCAGGCGACGCCGCGCGTCGGCCCACCGCGCGGCGTGCGTCAGCGGCGCGCATCCCGCATCGGCAGGCCGGCCGCGTCGTCGGCGTCGCGTAGTGGCGGGCCGCAGCCGCAGGCGGGCCGCTTTGGCGACGGCGGCGGCAGCATGTGAACTGCTTCGGCGGCGGCGTTGCGCGGTGGCGGGCCGCAGCCGTAGGCGGGCCGCTTTGGCGGCGGCGGCAGCAGCATGCAAGCCACTTTGGCGGCGGCAGCGGCGGCAGCGGCGTTGCGCGGTGGTGGGCCGCAGCCGCAGGCGGGCCGCCGTGGGCTGGATTGAAACGCCTCGCGGGCCGGACCCGGCCCGCGGGCCGTATGTTTGACATGCCTGCTAAAGTATAAATGTCTGGATATCTGATTCATACACAAATGTCTGAATTAATCTGAATTCATATGAGTAATGAATATTTTGAATATTCATGTACATCCCTACACCGTAGTCTTATTCAGGGCCTCACCCCTTCTGGTATGCCCCATGTCCATGAGGTGGAGCGTATTGCAGATCAAGAGCTCCCGAATGGCCTTCTGGTCCACTTCTAAACCTGGGGGCATTTTTACACTTCCCTTCCTATCCTGCAGATGAGAAAAGTGTGCAACCAACTAATGTTGACTAGCCTGTGCACTTCCAATCACTAGTCAATCTTACCCTACCCCCCACATGATCAATCACTCACCTGTGATTGATCCTCGGGTTGGTCCTCTTCTAGGTGCCGCCATCTTAAGTGTGGCCCCTTCTGCAACTGTGCGCGCATCAGCACCATTACTATGACAATGCTGATGCGCTGTGCAGTCACAGTCACAGCAGTGGGTCATTGGGGCTGCCAGCGTGCTTGCGTGGCAGCTCCAATGACCTTCCCAGCCAGTAGAGGTGGGAATGCTCGCCGACTGGACCCTTCAGGTAAGTCTCAGGTAAGAGTTAGGTGGCTTGTGAAACACAATTTCATGCTCCACAGCTAGTTTGTAGTTAAGCAACCTCTGGTCAGGCAGGCAGGGGGCATTTCTAGTGTGTAAACATCTCCTGACAGTGCAAATGCACCTGCCCAGATGTTGCCTAATTGCATACTATGGGCTGAAGTGCAAATTCATCCCAGAATACTTTGTTCTGCATGTCCTTCTTAGATTCAACTAGTGTTGGAGGAAGCTGAGGAAAAGCTACCTCTGGCAGGTTGTGCATTTTCTATATGAGCAGGTTCTTCACACTTGGGGTCTGTTTGCACTTAGTGTCCTGGAGCGCTTCTAGCCCCTCCAGGGAAGGTTCACCCTAGGGATGTGCATGAATGCATTTTTTACATTCAAATTCAATTCAAATAGAATATTCAAATATTTGATTCGAATCAAAATTCAAAAATCTGTACTTTTGAAAATCCAATTTGAATCAAATGATACGAATGTCGGGAACATTCATATCTGATCTTCCAATATGTTCAATCCCATTTTTTTCACATTTGCGTTCCGTTTGCATCCCGTATTATATGTGCAAATAGACCCAATGTGACATACGATGTCAAATTCAAATCATTCGAATTTGAATCATTCAAAAATCCGTATCAGATTTTCAAAAATCCGGATTCGAATCTGAATTCAAAAATTTGGATTTTCGAAAATCCAATTCAAATTCAAACGTTGATAGTCATCAGATTTGAATCAGATTTTTGAATTTTTGAATATCCGTGCTCATCCCTAGTTCACCCACCTACCATGCCCTTACTGTTCTAGAGCATCTAGGACCTCCCTCCAGCAGCCCTGATCTTTGTTAGCCCAGCTGCAGTGTCCACACTCTCTTCTTGGTGCAAACACAGCAAGCAGGTGCTGTGGTGTGGCTATAGCTGTAGCTATAGTTGTTGGTGTTCCTGTTGCCATGGAGATCAGAGTCCTATTCACACTACAGTCTCTAGTCAGTAATTAGTGCACCTCTGGAGAAGATCATACACATGTCAACTAAGCTGCTACAGCCTACAAGCATGCTCGCCCTCCCCAGAAGTGTCCCACACAACCAACTTACCTCAAACATCCAGCAGCATGACCATTTGCTCTTCCCAGTGCTCTAGGGTTGTTTGAGGTCCCGCACAAGTGGGCTTGGGGCTTGGATGACCATAGACATGACTGCATGTGCACAGAGCATCAGCATCCACAAGGCAACAGTGCTGACACATGAGCCATTGTGGAGGCACCGCTGCCAAAACAGTGGCACCAAGAGGAGGACCAAGCCCTGGGATTGATTAAGGTGAGTATCCAATCCTGGGGGGAGGGAGCAGGTAAAGTTGACTAGCACTCAAGTGCGACTGCTAGTCAACGTTGGGTCATCATGCGCCATTCCCATCCAGTGGATGGGAAGGATAGTATGAAAACACCTCTGGCCAGGCCAGGCCAGGCTGGGCCATCCACACTTCAAGTGCTGGTAGTCCAGTTGGGGACTGCATCAATGCAGGCACCTCCTTCTGCCCATCTTCATCTCAGTTACAACGCTCCACTAAGTTGAGTTCTTAGAGACATTAATTTATCCATGGCATCTCAGCTGGAGTGATGTGAAAAGACATGACAGCATAGAAATTTAACATCTCCAGTTTCATTCTGCTCTAGAATTCCATACATGACACCTGGAAAATCATTTGGCTCGGTTAGGAAGAAATGGTTACCTGAGAGCTGCCTTTCAAGCCCTTAGGTTTCCCGCAGCGTAAGAGTCCCTGCATTTTCTCCATAGATTTAATATTACATTATATTATATTTTCAGCAAGAAATGTTTTATTGATTTGTAGCTATGAGAAAATTTCATTCTAGCTATTCTGGCTGCGGGGTGAATCGATGCCAATTCACTTTTCTTTATTTATAAGTGGCCAAAGGGATGCAACGTCAAATTTTAAGAAGAAAGAAGCGCCGGTTGTAGACCGTCTTGTCATTCCGACAGTTAGCTCAATGCAACAAGCCGGCAGGTAGTCCTGGCTAGGATAAATCTGCCATTAGTACAGTCATTTCTAAAAGAAAGGAAAAGGAATGAGGTGGTTGAGGATTTTAATGAAGAACAAGCAGGTTCTTGAAATACAAGACGTACGGAAATCAATAACAGCTTTGCTGTAATTGTACGTATTAAAGCATCCATTCACTTTTGTGAATTCAGAGTTTCATTGAATTCTAAAATGAATCCTTGGTGTACTATTTAACAGAAGAATTGCTTGTGGCAATGGCGGGTGTCCTGGTGCGGAAGCCGGAAGGAAGCGATGGAAGGGACCTAGGGGTGTGCACAGATGGATTTTTGGCTTTTGATTCATAACATATCAAATGTTAGAAAATTCGTATTTGTTCGAATAGGTCCCCTTCAAATGTGGTAGGGCTCTATTCAATACGAATGTATTTGTACAAATTTGTATGAAAATCCAATACGAATCCATACATATCCTGGATATTTTTATTTATTTTATTTTATATTTATATTTATATCCCGCCCCATACCCAGGGGTCTCTGGGTGGCTCACAACATTTAAAAACAAACATATCAAAAACTATATCAATCCTAAAACCAGTTACAAAGTTTTAAAAATGCAGCATTAAAAAATACAAATACAGTTTAAAAACAGCAGTGTTTACAATGGGGGAAGTGAAGGGAACATTTAACCAAAGGTCTGAGTGAAGAGGTACGTTTTCACCACCTTCCTAAACAAAAACAGAGAAGGGGCCTGACGCACCTCCAGGGGGAGACCATTCCACAGCCTGGGAGCCACCACCGAGAAGGCCCTCTCCCGGGTGCCCACCCGCCTAGCTGCTGAAGGCGGTGGGATAACCAGGAGGGCCTCCCCTCCAGATCTTAAGACGTGGGCAGGTCAATATGGGAGAACGCGCTCCTTTAGATATCTGGGGCCCAAGTCATTTTGGGCCTTATAAGTCAGAGTTAGCACCTTGAATTAGGCTCAGTAGTGATCTGGATCCTAAATGAACGCATACATATCAGATACGTATCCTATACCAATGCATTCATATTGGATACATATCCGATACATTACCTATAAGAACGCATACGTTTCAATGCGTTTCCGATACATATCCTCAGTTTAACGAATGTACAAATTATGTGTATGAATATTCCAAAACCAGGTTTGTTGTTTCTCAGCAATCATCCGTGCTATCTGGATTGCGGTTAAGTCATTCAGAGCGATACTCCAGACTCTAGTGAGCCATTTATCGTTTGCTAATGTATTTGCCATACACTGGTGTACATCCCTAGAGGGGTCAGAATAGGTAGTGCAAATAGAAAATGAGACACTATTGAGGGTGAAAATTGACCTCACTGGACAAAACGGATGATGTACACAGCAGCCAATGCTGAGGCCAATTTGCACCTGGCTCCATAGTACACAATAGCATAACCCAGAAATGGGTAAAGTGGCTTCCAAACCTTCTGTTCTCTTCTAGCCAGTTTGGCCTAGCCGGACTCTTATCTGGGAATACTGGGTTCTATTCCACCCTCCACCATGAACCCAGCTGGGTGACCTTGGGCTAGTCACACCTCTCTTTCTGAGCTCTCACAGCCTACCTTGCAGGGTGTTCTGTTGTGGGGAGAAGAATAGAAGCTTTTTCAGTCACTTTGAGTCCCCTTAAATGGGTGAGAAAAATGGGGTAGAAAAGCCAACACTACTTCTTCTTCTTCTTCTTCTTCTTCTTCTTCTTCTTCTTCTTCTTCTTCTTCTTCTTCTTCTTCTTCTTCTTCTTCTTCTTCTCCTTCTCCTTCTCCTTCTCCTTCTCCTTCTTCTCCACCACCACAGATACCCTGTGAGGCTCAGAAGGTGCCACAGCTTGAGAGACACCACAGACCTTGAGATCTCAAAAGGAGAGCTGTGACTAGCTACCTTCATGGAGGAGTGTGGAATCAAACCCAGTGACTATGAGTCCAGCATGCTAAGCACAAGACCATGCTGGCTCTCACATTTCCAAACCGGGCTTGCTGTTCCTCGCACAAGACATCATTCAACTCAAGCATCCTTTGGACCGAAATATTTGGACCGAAATATTTTTTATTTCTAAACATAGCATTTTCTAGACGCAGGACGGAAACTGGAAAAATCGCTGAACCAAAACCATTTTTTTCTGCTCCATTCATACAGTAGAGAGGATATTTAAAAGGGATAATCATCCTTTTATCCACTATTTCCCAATGATTTAAGCTCTAAAGAAGTGTGCAAAAAATTTTTTTCATAAGCAAGTGGTCAGTGGGTAGCTATGCATAAGCATGAAACAACTGGACTCCACAGAGTCTTACTGCAATCCACATTTAAAAGCCTATAACTGAAATTTTGCAGTTTCATTGATTTTGGCTAATGTCTGTACATCTACCTTCAGGCATGTTAAAAACAATGGTGCATCACAGAGAAAAGAAGAACGAATTTCCCAAGAAAATCAAGCTCACTGTAGTTGTAACATTTCCTGCCCCCTCAACTCTGTTCTTTACATCAAAATCCATATGGATTTTTTTAAAAAGTTTGGGAAACTCAGTAGAAGGCTGCCAAATAAAGTCACACACCTTCCCCACTGTGTATTTATGTGTTCTTTTTTTTTTTCAGATCATTTTTATTAACTTTTTGGTTCTACAATATATTAAAACTTCAGGGTTCATCATCACCCCTTTTTCCCAATTAACATATAAATGTCCATTCTTTGCAACTTGTGACTTCCTCCGTTTTTTCAGGATCTTATCCTATTGTTCTAGTTTCGTCTAATTCGGCCGTTCCTTGAAAAAAGAAGAGTTAATCAAAACCCGCTGCTGTTATTCCTTCTTCTTGTAAAAATTCGATGTAGGGTCTCCAGTCTTTTAAATATTTTTCTGTTGTTCTTTCTTTTAAGAGATTTGACAATTTATCCATTTCAGCATATTCAGCCAGCTTAACTAACCAATTGTCTACTGAGGGTATTTCTGGTGTTTTCCATTTTTTTGCATATATCATTCTCGCAGCAGTGACCATATACATAATCAAAGTATTCAAGGGGTCTAAGTTACTGTCTATTATTCCCAATAGAAAAAATTCTGGTTTAAATGGAATCGTAATTTTTAATATATTTCCCATTGCTCTATGAATTTTTTTCCAGTATTTACTTGCTATTCCACATGTCCACCACATGTGGTAAAATGTTCCCACATTGGTCCCACATTTCCAACACCTATTGGACATGGCATAATAGATCTTAGACAGTTTATAAGGAGTTAGGTACCATCTGTACATCATCTTAAAACTGTTTTCTTTCAACACAGTACATACAGTAAACTTCATATCCTTTCTCCATAATTTCTCCCACTGATCCATATTAATGTTATACCCAAAATTTTTTGTCCACGTAATCATACATTCTTTGACCTGTTCTTGCTCTAGGTCCATCTGTAACAATACTTTATAGATCACTCCAATTATTCCTTTTTCAGCTGATTTTAATTGTAGTTCCCACTTTTGTTTGTCCCATTCAAAATTCATTCTGTTTTTGTCTTCTCCATAAATATTTTTAAGTTGTGTATATGTAAACCATTGTATATTTTTTCCCTCCTGGTTTAACTGCTCTCTTGTTTTTATAGTAAATTCCCTTGTATGTTCGTTTTTATCTAGCAGATCTTCATATTTGACCCAGTTATCTCTTCCCCCAAATTCCCTTAATATTCCTTCATGTGGGGAGACCCACAACGGAATTTTTCTATACAAGTTACTTTTGTACTTTTGCCAGATCCTGTACAGAGCATTTCTTACAAAGTGGTTTTTGAAATCAGAATTGACTTTAACTTTGTCATACCACAAATACCCGTGCCATCCGAACCTCAAATCATGCCCCTCCAATTTTAATAATCTGTTATCATCCAACCAGAACCATTTTGCTGTGTATTTATGTGTTCTATAAGGCAAGATCTGCAGAGACTAGGGATGTTCACGAATATTCGTGACATCCATTATTCGTATGAATTTGGCCAAATTCGGACATTGGTACACAAACTGAATATCAGGACATTTGTACATTAACATTCGTAAGAATACAAATGTTTCAGAACATTTGCACAAATAGTTCAGAAATTCATAAAACTGGGGAGGTGGGAAAACAGCTGGGCCAGTTATACCTGCAGCAAATCCAGAGTGCATTCAGCATGGATCGAGAGCAGATTAAAACTGGATTCAGTTTGGATTTGACGCTTCCAGAGCAGATCTGTTACAGGAAACGTATCGGATATATTCGTTTGTATTGGATATTTGCATGAATCCATCCAAATTAGGAATGTGCATGAATATTCATAACATTTGCTATTTGTATGAATTCAAATACACCAGGTTTAAAAGCCACACACCACAGCGAAAATCGAGCTATAAATATAAACCAGTATGTACAAATAAAGAGTCAAGGACCATACGCGTTTCGACTATAAAGTTTTCCTCAGTGGCCTATAGATAAAACAGAACTAAAATGCTGTGAGTAAAACTTCTCTTACAAGAACAGTTCTCACCTATGTGCTGTTTGAAAAAAGAAACCTCTTATATAGTTTAAAGACGCAAGGAAGTGAGATCCTGCAAAGACTCCCAAAAACAAATACAGGCCCTTGACTCTTTATTTGTGTGTGGTTTTTAAACCCGGTGTATTTATAACCTATTATTTTTGCTGTTTTGTTTGCAGCTGGATTTTCTTGATTTTCTTTTGAGTGCTGTGTATTTTACCATTTATATATTTTTCTGTCAGTGGGGTTATCTCAACCCTTTTAGTAATTATTATTTTATATTCTTGATATAGTACCCCTGTTTGGTTTTTTTGCTCTTGGCATTTTTGGTTCTATTAGGGATTTTTGGTTGTTTCACTGCATTCATATAGGATACATATCTGATACAGTATCTGATGCATAGGTGTTGGTAAAGGATATGTATCCAATATGTATGTGTTTGTATAGGATTTATAGGCAGGATACGTATCCAGGATACTTATGGATTTGTATTGGATATTCATACAAATTCATACGAATAGATTAGTATTGAATAGAATCACATTTGAAGGGGATCTATTTCAATAAATACAATTTTTTAACATTTGATTCGTTATGAATCAAATGCCCCCCCCCCCCCGCCCCCAAAAAAAAAAAACCATTCGTGCACATCCCTGGCAGAAACCCTTAATTGCTGGGAAATCTCTAACAGTACCTCTCCATAGTTTTTTTACAATATGCTGCTCAGTTCTACCTGGTTCAGCAAGGTCCTCATTGCCAAACACAAGAAAGTGGCCAACCTTCTCAGCCATTTCCTATGCTTTCCCAGGTGGAACCATGGAACTGAACATAAGAACGTAAGAGGAGTCCTGCTGGATCAGGCCACAGACCATCTAACCCAGCATCCCATCTCAAGTGGTAGCTGACCAATTGTGGCCAGGCATCCTTCTGTAGAACACAAAGTAAAACAGAACCTTTACCTGCTGAAGATGCCTTTTAGAGGGATCCCTCCTGGGGATGCATTTTGGCTGTGTGGTTTGGGGTGCCACTAATATGTGTCTCCCTGTTAAACTGGAACAGGGAGGCATGCACCCTTCCGGACGTCTCCCTGTGCTGAACTAGTCACCTCTAGAATGCTGGTAGCCCCTATACTGGGAAACTCTCCACGCCCAATGTAGATGGAGCAGCCCAGGGAGAGGAAGTGGGTTCTCTCTTCCACAAAGCACATGGAAGAGAAGGTCCTGAAGAGGGTCAGAACCTGTGCTATACCTGACTACCACTAGGTGCAAAAAAAGGTCCAAAGTAGAGATGTGTATGAATATTTGTAACATTCAAAATTCATCTGCATTCATCTGCATTTGGATATTCAAATTCAAATCAACTATTTCAATACATTTCTATGAAGATTTGTAGGGGATTCGTAGGGGATGGAACTGTGGTATCAAATACAAATCCTACAACATTTGAAGGGATCTATTCCAACAAATATGAATTTTCTTGCATTCGATTTGATACAAATTGGATTTAAAAAACACACAATTCATGTGCATCCCTTGTCCAAAGTCATTAAGGTTGACAAAATCGCCTTTCTCCCCCATGGCATCAAAGCCTCACTTGTCAAAATCAAAGGTACCCTGTCACTCACAGTGTAGCCCTTTCCCCATTCGATGCCCCATAAGCCAGAACAATCTAACGCCATGGAACACTTGTGGCCCTCATCATGCTGCCAATTCAAGTATTCCTCCACCCTGAAGACAAGGAAAGACAAAGTCTTCCCACTAAAATTGTATTCCGGAGATTTGTTTCTTACAAAAGAACAGGCGGAGGGGAGGGGCACCTAGCAGTAACATACTTATTGTTCAATTATTGTTAATGAAAACAAATAACACAGTTTCTTAAAGTAATTATAAACCCAGTGTAAGAAAGCTCAATTGAATTATGCATGCATGACTCATATTGGTGTCATTTCCCCACTGGCAAAATAATTAGGTTGCCTGCTTTAATTTTTGAAATGTGCTTAGCATAAATTGTTGGTTTTATTCTACATAAATTGTCTCTCTTATTTCTTTTTTTTAAAAAAGAGAGTTTCTTTATTTACTTTGATCTCGTGAATCTTCTGAATGGAGAAAGGGAAAAAAGAATGACTTTCCTGCAATATCCAAGCAGCCCAGAAACCAAACGGATAGCAATAGGGTTTCATCAGGGCTGGAAAAATTAAGAGGTTTTTTCCCCCTCCTTCTGCTACAAACTAATGGATTGTTGTTGCTGTTGTTGTTGTTGTATTGGGCAGCATGGAAAAATTATTTAATTTTTAATAAATTAAAAATGTATTTAGGATAATCTTTCATTTCTGATGTGTAAAAGCACTCAGGGGGGAAAAAGCTATGAAAAGTGAATCCAACAAGAAGAATTCAGGCTGAAATTCTCTCTCACTGGGCAGCATAAACCAGATCAACCCCATCACTGCAGATGATGTTGATCTGGCTCACATAACCTGAGGCATTTCCGCACTGCATCGCGTTCGAAATGGAACGCGTTCAGGCGGAAAGCTTAAGGCAGCTCCGGGCGCTTTCCCCTTTCACACACAGATGCGCCAGAACGCGTGTAAACGCGTTCCGGAGCGTCTGGGTGCGAATGCTCAAAGCGCCCGAAGCTGCCTTAGCCGGCAAACGCCGGCCAGGGGCGCGCAGACAGCCGCGGAGGCAGATCGACAATCAGCCGTTTGACAAACAGCTGATTGTCAAAGCCGCGCGGCGTCGGAGGCGCGCCCGCAGCCGTTCGGGAGACAGAAGCAGGCGCGAACGCTTCTCCTCCCGAACGGCTGCGGGCGGCTCGTCCGCGTTGGAACGCATGTAGAGCAGTTTAAAGTGCTCTACATTTCGAACGCGGAAAAGACAGCTGCGGACACGTCGGAATGCAAGCCGCGCGCGGGCAATGCGGATGACGTGTCCACAGCTGTCTTTTCCGCGTTCCGTTCAGCCCCGTGCGAAAACGTCTCTGGATACTCATCTTCACACTCTGTAGCAAAAACCAGATCAAGGGTGTTTTTCCACTGCCACTAGAAGTACCCATTAAGTACCCATTAATGGGTACTAAGTACCTATTAATGGGTACTTAATGGGTACTTCTAGTGACAATGGAAAAACACCCCAAGAGTATGTCCCGCTGCATGTGTTGGGCCCATAACATATTGGGACAGCCCCATGACTGCCATGGAGGCCATGAAGTCCTGAGCTGGTCTACAAGAGGTGTCCTCAACATGGGGACGTTCAACATTGCCTAGTGTGAATGCTGAGACACATTAGTCTATCGCATTTCCTATCCAACAGACCGGAAGGTAAGTGCAGAAACGCCCTTAGTGTCATCAGCAAACTTTGCTATCTCACCGTTTATCCCTACGTCTAGTTCATTTATGAATAAATTAAGAAACACAAGTCCCTTTCTGCACTAGCCTCAGGTCTAGATCCTGGGTCTCCTGATCTACACATTAATACTGACTGAAGAGGCCCCACCCCCATTAGTCCGGCTCTGTCTGCATGAGACAGAGTCAGAATTAGTTTAAGAAGCCCTTAATATGGATTTGCTTAGAGCTGATATGTCAGGTCTACAGCTGGGCTAAGAGCTGTAATCTGGATCATGGAAGTGAGCAGATGGCACACCTCACTAATCCAGAAGTACTGGGAGTTGAAATTCCATAGTGCTCTATAGTGTGCTCACCAAAAATCACCCCCCACAGGCCCCAAGGCTAGGAATTTCCCTCCTAGCCATTGGGTTAGGGTGAATGAATCTTGTGTGAACTTTATGCCTCTGGAGACTAGGTCCGGATCTGGCCCTTGCCTCCCCATGATCAAGATTAGAATGTTTAGAATCTGAATGCAACAAAATCCGATTCAAATTGAATACATTTGAATCTATTCGTTCAAATGTTAGATTTGAATCTGAAGATACGAATGTCGACAACATTCATATGTGTTATACGTATCTGTATGCATTTTGCATGCACCCCATTTTAGCCCCGTATGCATCCAGTTTTTGTCCTGCACTATCAGCGCAAATGCGTACAGATACGTATGAGATTCATACAGATATGTATACAATACATACGTACTGTATCTGTACATTCAAATATTTCGAATCATTTGAATAAATGTTTCAGAACATTCGGAATTCATTCAAATATTTAAATTTGAATGTGTAGACACTCTATCTGAGTTCAAATGTCCCCATTCAGCTGAATTCAATCGAATTTTGAATGTTTAGAACATTTGTGCATATCCCTAATCCAGGTCTGTATGTCCAGTGAATCTGGATCTACCCACCTAGACCAGATATCTGAAGCTGTTAAGCATCGAAACAGCCACAGGTTCTGTTACTGAATTTTGGAAGACTCCATTATTTATTTTCCTCCACATTGAAAACTGTTTATTACTACTCTCTGTTTCCTGACTTTAGCCAGTGACCAATCCAGGACAAGACCTACCTTCTTATTCCTTGGCTGATGAGACTTTGTCCATGGAAACTTTGTCAAAAGCCTTCTGAAAGACCAGCTAGACAACATCTCATTCAGCTTTTTAAAGGATCTTACAGAGTTGATTTTCCACCTACGGGTGTGTGTTTTTCTTTACCTGTATCACTTTCCTACAAATCCTTAGCTTGGCAACTTTCTGATTCCTTTAACGTATTTGTTGATCCATCTTTGTTCGTGAAAAGTAAATGTTGTTTTCAGGAGAACAGGCTACTAGCAGTCTTACTCTAGACTCTATTGGTAACCATGGAAACTGCATCATAGCTCAGAAGAAAAATCCTTTATTCAGAATTCTGTCAGCAGTTTATTTCAATAGAGATACCATCATTATAAGGGGACCCGTTCATTCAGATGCACTGAAATTCACCTCAGGTAAAATACAGACATTTCTACATAGAAAACATCAATGAGAAGCTTCCTTCTCACCACCAACCACAAAAGCAAAAGCAAAGCAAACTTCTCTACCTCAGAACCAAGTTTGGTTGACTTCCGTTCTGTGCTCCATTGCCCACTTCATTCAATTAAATCGAGAATGGGCCTCCACTTGACTTTGGAGATGGCTTCTTTGTTGACACCTGAGAGGAGACACCATGACTGCTGCTGGAGAAGATACCTCTAAATTAGGATTGTGCACGAATTGAAAATCCATATTTGTAGAAATAGATTGGATTCGAATGTCGTAAAATTCTATTTGATATGAATCTATTTGTACATATTTGTACTAGCATTTGATATGTATTGGATACGAATGGATATGTATCTGAAACAAATAGATATGTATCTGATAAGGCAGATATGTATCTGATCTGAGCAAATACGTATCTGATACAAATAGATACAGATCTGATACAGATACAGATCTAATCCAAACAAATACAAATGTGATATGAATAGATACATATCTGATATGAACAGATTTGTATCTATTATGAATAAATATGTATCTGAAACGGTTCCCTAGTTTAACAAATGTCTGAACTATCTGTACGAATGTGTGGAAACATTCGTATTGCATGTTAGCATAAGAATATCGTAAGATTCAATTTGAGTTTGAATGTTATGAATATTCGTGCATATCCATCCTCCAAATCTCTGTTTTTGCCCCCCAAGGTAAGTGGAGATGTGGCCTACCTTCACAAAATTGGGATCAATATGGTCCCTTTGGACTGTGCCAGAAGAACACCGTGTGGTGACTGCATGCTACTGCTTACCAAAGAGGGCCAGGTGCTCTCTTGGAGTACATTGACTTCATGCCACTAGCACCCAGACCACTTACAGGAGTGGAATCTACCCTTGGGAGTGTTCCTTCTGCAGAAAGCATGGCTTGCTCTAATGGCTTCTATGTGGCTTCTGAGCTGACCAACTTGAGCAGGTTTTGCATCATGGGAACAGACAGAAACTTGGGGTGCTTCCACACAGGCCCTTTAACACCCATTAAGCACACCTTGCTTAATGGGTGTCCGCACACACGTGGCTGTGTAGGACACTTCCGGCGAGGAGTGTCCACACAGCAACACCCATTAAGCACACTTTCGAGTGTGCGCGTCCACACACTCGGACATATTAAGCACACCTATCCAGACCTAAAGTGTGCTTAATGGGTGTCAAAATGACACCACATTCCATGTGGGCTTAATGGGTGTTAAACTGTGAAAACGCATCAATTTAGGATGCGTTCACACAGTTTAAGTGTGACTACCCAGGGCCCTCCCCCGGCCCGCCATGCTTGGCTCCTTGGAGCCAAGGACAGTGGGCCGAGGGAGGGGCCCCGGAGAACAAATCTGAGGCAGGTGCTGTGTGTCCACACAGCACCCACCTCAAATCCAGATTAAAGCCGTTCTTCCGCCACGTGTGTGGAAGGATAGGGGTAGGTAGATCCGGATCTAGTGGGCATCTGGATTTAGTAAAACCGAGTCTACTGGAACCCGGTTTTACTAAATCCGGATCCCCGGTAGATCTGGATTTATTTAATCATGTGCGGAAGCACCCATGGTCACAAAGTAACTTTCATCCCCCACCTTTGATGCATGCATAGACAAGGATGCATGAATTTTGTGGAGAGCCTATCAGCACATAGGCCACTGACTGAATATGCTCCATGGATGCTTAGTATACCAGCTAGAACACTCCAATATACAACCTAGAACATTTCCACTCCAGCTGGACCAGGATACAGCTCCGATTTTGTACTGTAACCCACTCCAAAGCTTTGTCCTGTGCAGATAGACTGTGGTAGCAGGGGTGATGGCCTCTGTTAGACACCCCAAAACAGCTAAGTTTCAAATGCTTTGGGTGTCCGTAGGATGGGAGACAAAGTGCAATTGAGACAGACAAGGATGGATGCACAGTGGATAAAACTAGGTGGTGGGCGTCCTCAGTGTCATTTTATGCACTCTGAGCAAGGGCACAGTAGAGGGTATGGTTAGGTCCCAAAAGCAGATGTCCATGTCATTTGACTGCCACACCCTAAGGTTTCACAGAGACACCCATCACAGCTAACAGATTGATTGATATTACATTACAAGGAAGGGAAAGAAAAAGAAAGAAAGAAAGAAAGAAAGAAAGAAAGAAAGAAAGAAAGAAAGAAAGAAAGAAAGAAATTGTTAGCTAATATAACAAAATGGAGAAGGGGGGAAAAGTAATATAACTCCAGAGTGTTTTATTGGAATTTTGTAAAAGTATTATAGACTTCCCTTATATTTTAAAGATTTATGTTCTTACATGAATGCACAACAAACCACTTTATTATTCATGTAGGCAATTGGGGTATTTTGTGGAAATAATTTTTAAAATGCCTGCTATTAAATGAAAAGCTATTTTATGGATTTATAAATTAAGTGATGCGGTTTTCTTGCTCTTCTGATACCCTTCTGAATGGTATAACTCCTGAAATCGCTTTCTAGATAATAATGCTGTTGGTTACAGAGGATAAAATTCCCTTGTTCATAAATGCATCGTGCCTCTGAACCTAACTTTTTAATGAGGACTGTTGAAGAGATAGATTGATTACCCATAGAGATCATTCCCCTTGTCGACATGAAGTTCCCGTCCACCTTGCTTCTTGCAAAGCTCAAGTTGTGTATGCATTGGGTCAGTAGGTCAACTCAAAGGACCAGCTACTGCATTATGGAGAGGTCTACTAGGAGGCCATGCCCCTGCTAGAACAGGAAGCAGCTTTGGACCACACTGTGGCCTGCTCCAAGTGTGCTTATAAGCAGTCCACACAATCTTCTAGCTGGTGTACCGGACCAGCAGCCCACGTGCTGTCTGATGCAGCAAATTTTCACTTACCGGTGAACTTGTGCATGTGTGTGCTAGCATTTGCATTCATGAATGTGAGTCCACGCCATCCCTCCCCCCACGTATCCGCAGACCTACCTTAAGCGCAGACTGGTGTGCACGTGCCACCATCTTGTGTCTTGATGCTGGCACCAGCATGCAGGTACCATCGCCATGACTGTGATAAGGATGACGCACAGCACATGCCCACCCACATGCCAGGTCACATGATGTGTCAGCGCAACTGTAGGGTGCATCAGCTGACTCTCCAGGACCTGGAAGAGGTGCAGATGGGTGCCAGAGCTAGGAAAGGTACAGGTAAACCGCATGTGGAGCACTTAATCATGCTCCACACATAATCAGCTCCCAGTGCACTCCTGCACGGAAGGAACCATTTCTGAACTGGAAACGGCTACTTCAAGTGCAGGTGCTCCATCTTGGAGCACACCGGGAGCAGACTAGTGGGCCAAGTGCATAAAGGCTCATGGTTTGGTACTGTTTTGGGGCGTCAGACAGAAACAGCCCTGGCTAGCCACTTTGAAGGCTGGAAATCGGTTCTTGTCCTCTCAAGATGGGCCAGAATGGATACTTAATGCAGACAGACCTTAGAGCCTGGAGCTGGGCAGAGATGCATGAGATAGCCTACAATATACAGAAAGGCCCTAGAAATCCAATTGAAAATCAGACATTTTCACCATATCAAAAAGCCCATAATCCATCCCGTTCTCTAAGGGTGTTTCCGTACTAGCTGCAGAAACTGTTTTAAACCCCCCCCCCCCCAGCCAGATTAAGAACATTTACCTTAAGCGGCTTCCACATTGAAGTCCTCTTTTGTGACCCTTTGTGGAGGCCGCTTCCACATTTCGGGGTGCAAGACCGGTTTTTAAAACCAGTTTTGCCGCCGAAATCCGGATTAAATGTAAGACCTGAAAAATCAGGTCTTACATCTGTCTCTTCGCCTGGATGTGTGTAGAAGCAGGACACTTCCACACATGGCCAGGCAAAGGGACAGATTCCCTCCACCCACCATGTTGGGAAGGGCTGAAGCAGGACTGCCTGCTTCCGAAGCCCTTCCCCAATGTGCTGGGCACCGCCGGAAACACACGGTGACTGGCAGATGCATGCTCCAGTCCTGCGGCTCCAGAGATGGAGGAGGAGGAGGCACTGGCAGCGGCGCACGAGCCAGAGGACTTTTGGAATGGGTGCTGATGCATCCACACAGCACCCACTCCATCTGTTCTCCAGAATCCAGGCTCCCTGCGCATGAGAGGGCGTTTGAGAGGGGACCTGATTGAAGTATATAAAATTATGCACGGTATAGAAAGGGTGGATAGAGAAAATTTCTTTTCTCTATCGCACAACACTAGAACCAGGGGGCACTCTATGAAGCTGATGGGTAGGAGAATAAGGTCTGACAGGGGGAAGTATTTCTTCACCCAGAGGGTCACTGGCTTATGGAATGTGCTGCCGGAAGAGGTGGTGACAGCTACCAGTCTGGATGGCTTTAAGGTAGGGTTAGACAAATTTATGGATGACAGATGTATCAATGGCTACTAGAACGAATGCCTAGATGCATCTTCCAGGCTGTGGGGGGGGGGGGAGGAACTGGGGCACTTCAAAGGCCATCTGCTGGGACTCGAGAGCAGGAGAAGGTTTGTCCTTGTCTCTGCTTGAGATGCCCATGAGCATTTGGTGGGCCACTGTGTGCGACAGGATGCTGGACTAGATGGGCTGTGGCCTGATCCAGCAAGGCTTCTCTTATGTTCTTATGTTCTTATGTGTGCGGACACATAAGGGCCCTTTGGATCCGTCACTATTTGTGACGGATCAGGGGGAGGACGGATGACCAAAAAACAGATCTTTTTAGATCCGTTTTTCAGCAGCCAATGCAGAAGCACCCAATCATTCAATTTGTCACTAATCCAATCCCAAAAGACCCATTCATGTACAGCCTTAGGCTTTAGCCTTTCAGATGTAAAAGCACCAATTTAAAAAAAATGATCTGAACTGTTGCAGATGATATTAGTGATCTCTGTGTAGTAAACATACCATATGCACCCTGTCCTTTAAGCTCCACAGGGTTCCACCTAAATGACGCTATGAATAATACTAACTTTGCTGAGGTGCTGTAGGACATATGGCACATTTCACTCACCTCTCCTCTTCTAATTTCCTTTTAAGAACTATCTTTTATCTGAAACCCTTTATATCCTTGAAATTCTTTGCACTACGATGTGGCATAAATCACTTCACCCCACCCTCATTTCTGAGTAGAACACTGATATCACAAAAGGGTATGAGAAAAGTAATAAATTTGTTTAACAGTATATAGATTACACAAAACATTCAGGCAATTCAATAAAACCGGAGCGCGAATCAGAAATTATATCTGCTCCGTTTTCTATTTTCCTCTCTGGTCTTTCTCTCGCGTGTCTTAATATATTCCTTCAAATATCACTACCAAAGGTCTGATGTTAATCTTTCAGTAATGATAAGTCTCTATAGTTCAGTCTTGGACATCAGCAACCATAATAGCTTTTATTAAGTACTTCACACACATTACTAATCTTTCTAATACCCTTGTAAGAAGGTCAGTTTTGTTATTTCCCTGCCCCCAGTTCTGCAGATGGGGAAAGTGCAGAGCAAAATATGTGGGGGGGAGGGGGTTATGGCCATTAAATAGGGTATTATTTGAACATATGGATCTTTCCTTCATAGCTCTGTCTGATGCCATGGTGGAAGGAAAGAGAAAAAGTTGGGCTGTGTTTAAGATTCTCAGAGGGTTGTTGACCTTTGCCCAGTAGGATGAATCAAGTATGCGCCCACACTCCTAGAAATGTCCCCATGAGTGCTGGAGTGGCCGCCAGGTGCATCATGGGGCCAAGCACAAACAAGGTAAGGGCCCAGGCTCAACCCATGGTTTTGGCAGAGATGGTGAGAACCTTGGGGAACCTCACTTTCCACCCTGAAAATTGGCCATTTATTACTACTCTCTGCTTCCTACCCTTAAGCCAGTCACATATCCAGGACAGAACCTCTCCTTTTATTCCATGGCTGATGAGTTTACTCAGTAGCCTTTGATGTGAGACTTTGTCAAAAGCCTTCTGAAAGTCCAGATAGACAATGTCTACTGGTTCGCCTTTATCCACGTGTTTATTGACACTCCCAAAGAATTCCAACAAGTTTGTAAGACATGATTTACCTTTGTTGAAGCCATGCTGGCTTTTGTTCAACAATGCTTGCTCCTCCATGCGCACACTAATTTTATCTTTAATGATGGTTTCCACCACCTTACATGGAACTGATGCCAAGCTAACTGGTCTGTAATTGCCTGGATCTCCCCTGGATCCTTTTTTGAAGATTGCTTAAGCTAGTGCAAACAGCCCACATCTCTAGAGCTGAAGAGTTTTCCTCCTGCTTGGGGCATTTCTCAGCACTTGTATTTTATTAATGTATATTTAATTTGTACAAATAACTGTTCCTTTCTATTTGGCCTGGCAGAAGACCCCTAGGTGAGTACTGGGCATAATTAAGCGGTAAAAATTGTGATTATTCTAATAAAAACTTGGAGTAGCATAATGCCAACTTCTGGGAAGCAGACACCATTCTTTGAAACTAGAACTATGGTCAGGGCTTGGAGATATTTATTTGTCTTATATTACGCAGTGTGGGTTGAAATAATTATTATAAATGCCTAGCTGTATGTGCAATTTAGCTTATTAAGTTTTTAAGTAATTGAGTTCCTCTTTTGACTGCTTCCCCACCACCACCCCAACAATGTATAAGTGACCTCCCTAGTCTTATCATATTAGCAGAATTAACTAGTGCTCCATCTCTGGGATCAGCCTAGGATGGGGCATCTTCTCCAAATGCCTTTCACCTCATCATCTGAAAGGGTCACCCTTTTTGTGAGAGGAAGTTCTCCAACACTGCAGCCATCCTGGCCGTGGTCACACCTTCAATTTAAATTTTCTTCCATCCCCTTTTCAGCTCGCATCATTTCTACCCCTTTTATTTGTGGACTTTCCATTCAGAAGTAGGAATGTTCATGAATGAATTCACATCTGGAAATTAAATCAAATGTTCAAATTCACAAATGTTTGCACTTCTGCAGTATTCTACTCATGTAAAGAGGCTCCTTCGATAGTAAGAAAGGGTGCTTCTGCACTGGCCGCCGAGAAACAGATTAAAGAAAATCTGTTTCCTGGCGATCTGTCCTCCCAAGGATCCGTCCGAAATAGGGACAGATCTGAGGAGGCCACCCATGTCCACACATGTGCAGGGAGGCCAGATCCTGCTGCCTGTATCCTCTGGGTGCTGTGCAGAGGCCACAGCGCCCATTCCAAAAGGCAGCTGGCCTCCCGCACCACCGTCGCCATGCCGGAGCTGCGGGACTGGAGCATTCAGCTGCCAATCACTGCGTGTTTCTGCCGGTGTGCCTCACGTGGGGGAGGGGCTCCGGAGGCAGACCGGCCTGCTTCTGCCCTTCCTAAGTTGGTGGCTGCTGGCACATTTGGCCCCTCATCTCTCCATGTGTGGAAGCATCCTGCTTGCGAACAGTTCGAGGCAAGGGGACGGACTGAAGATCTGATTTTCCAGGTCTTCACGGAGGCCGGATCTTTCGGCGGCAAGACCCCATAAGAATGGGTCTCATGCACTGGTGTGCGGAAGCGGCCACCTCGAAGGGTCCTGGATCCGGCCTCCAGTGCAGAAGCTAAGCCCTGAATGTGTCTTTAATGTGTCCTGTATGTGTTCTTAATGGGGTTTCCACAGCCAGTGCGGAAACATCCAAAATCAGCAAATATGTTTAACTGTAAATGTGAATGTCTGGATGTTCAAATGAATGATTCAATGAACAAACAAATCCTTGGACATTTGTTTTGACCTGGAATCCATTTTTTTGTCTGTACACATCCGTATTCAGGAAAGTCCAGATGGAGGGTGGAAAGTCCACAAATAAAACAGGTAGAAATGGGAGCAGTCAGACCTGAAGATGGACTGGAGGTTTAAAGTGAAGGTCTGACCATGACCTCCTGTTTGTTTTATCCCACTGTATCCCACTCAGTCAGTGGTCCCTGCTACCACCAATAATAGAAGTGGATGTTCAGCCATCATGAACAACCATCACAAATTTGTCTGACCTCTTTCCAAAGCCATCCAAGTCGGGTACCCTTACCATATCCCCTGAGAGAGTGAATTCCATTATTTAATTATGTGCTTCGGTAAAGAACTATTTCCTCTTGTTTGTCTAGGACCTGTCAAGTTCCTATTATTTTGTGAGAAGGAGAAAAAGGTTTCCATATTTATTTTTTCCACATCATGAATAATCCATATCCTTCTCATTAGCTAACCTAGGGCTCTGTCCCCAGTTTTTTAAAAAAACAATAAAAGGCCCAGACATTGTAACCATTTCTTTATAAGAGAATGCCATGTGTGCAATCTGATTTTGTCCGCTAGGGATAATTCTATGCTCACTGCCTTTGCAGGAAGGTGGAAAAAAGCATTTGAAGGATTGGAGTCTAGAGGCCTGCCCCAGAGGCAAAAAAAGGTACACTCTTCACCTAGAACCAACCTCTTGTCTTTCATTCTTAATAGTGGAGCTGTTGTTCCAGAGGCCAAAATACTTCCTTTTGAAGGAATAAAGTCTAAGGTGAAAAGCAAAAAGATATTGGGTACAAATATATAATCTGATGAGACAAATTTTAAAGAGACATTTTATATTTAAACTGGAATTGTTTCTGCTGGGAATTGTAGTCAATGCTTTGGATAATATAAATTCTTTGATCTTATATACGGTGACAGCATCTAGATTATTGTATGCACAAAAATGGAAGGAGGAAGAGATACCTTCAGGACAAGAATGGCTAGGTAAGCTGATGGACTTGGCTGAAATGGACAAACTAACACATTTCCTAAAAGACAGAACAACAGATAAGTTTACGAAAGACTGGACCGCCTTTATTAACTAGGGGAAATAGAAGTAATGACGGACGGTTTTGACTAAAAATTAAGGGGTTAGCTGAAAATAACAAGGGGCTAGGAAGGGAAGCAAAGAAATAAACGACATCAAAAAGAGAAGCCAGAAGAAAGGAGGAAGTTATATAGAGTATTAAGGCAATGTAACAATGTGATATAAGAAAACGTAAGAAGTTTTTTATGCTGTTTTTTAACAAACGAAAAGAAAGAAAAGAAAAAAGTAAAAGGTAACCAATCATAAAGTTTAAAAATTAGAGAGATTTATTGGGAACAAATAATTAAAACAAAATCATGCCCACGAGGAATTTTATAAGGAAACCGCAAAGGGCAAAAGGGTTTTTAAAGGTAACGAGAGTGCTGTTTGCATTATGGATGTGCCATTCTGACCAATCTTCATAGGATGAGAACCCATTCCCAGCCTCCAAATTCATTTTGTCATTTAGTCATTCATTGAAATGTTCAAACGTTTGCATTTGCCGTTGAACATTCTTCACAGCTTTTTTTTCTGTTGAAAAAGCCCATTTTTATCAGTAAAATACTAAGAAAGTGCAAAAATTCAGTCAAAATTTTAAATTTGTGAGCCAGGAGCATTGTTTGTTTTGTTCAGATGTTGGAATGTCCGTATGTTCGTTTTGATGCAAAAAGAATTGCAAATTCAAATATTTGATCAAATTGTTTAATATGAATTTATTCATGCACATTCCTACTCTGTGGGCCTCTGGGTCCAGACGAAACCCTCCCACCCTTTAGAATGATCTGGACAAAGCAAATGCTGGTTGGTTATGATCGTTTATATTCAAAAGCTTATTCTGCAGAAAGAGGATTTTTGTTCAGTTGCCCGGAAGAATATTTGTGTTCCATTCTAAAGAAGTTTGGTTGAGGTATGGAGCACTTGACTAATATCTGAAGTAGTGTTACAAGAGGGGCAACTACATTTCCCCAATTATTTCCTATTACTTTATGGACTCTTCAGTGCTCATCTAAGGGGAAAATTGCTATGCAATTTTGGAATATCTAAAATTAAATGGCCCTGCAATTTTGACATAGAGAATATTTTTGGGGATGAGAAATTTAAAAAGACTGACAGCTTTCTTTCCCCCCTCTTCTGATGGAACCCCAACTGATTTGTGTGCTAATGGTAGCCACAGGGACAATTTGAATGATTACTACAGTTTTCTAGCAAGAACAGGGGCGGTTTTGCATGTCCCTTCCTGTCTGCTGGATGGGAAAGGTGTGCAGTGAACTAACATTGACTAGTGCTCACACTTGGGAGTGCTAGGCGAAATTAGCCTCCTCCCCACCCCACCCCGCGATCAAATGCTTACCTCCGTTTGATTACTAGTCCAGTCCTCTTCAGGGTGCTGCCAATTTGACTACGGCACCCTCCATTACTGCGCGCGCATTAGCGCCGTCACCATGACAATGCTGACACTCTGCAGAGCCACATCAGGAGGTCAGCAGAGCTGACAGCGTGCTTGCACGACAGCACTACTGACCTCCCTGTCCAGCAGAGGGGCAAATGGTAACCGGCTGGATGCAACAGGTAAGCTTTTAGGAAGGTTAGTAAGCTTGACTTCACACTCCACAGCTAGTTGCTAATTAGGGAACTTCTGGGCAGGGAGGCTTTTCTAGCATGTAAACGCCTCCTGCAAGTTCAGAGGCGTTTTCGCACATGGGGTTTTCGAACGTGTGCAAGACAGCCTCGAACGCGGCATACGCATTGCCGCAGCGGGGCTTGCGCTCCAACGCGTCTGGAGCTGTCTTGCGCGCGTTCGAGATGTAGAGCACTTTAAAGTGCTCTACATCTGTTCCCGCGCGGACGAAGCGCCCGCAGCCGTTCGGGGAGAGAAGCATTCGCTCATGTTTCTCTCTCCCTGACATCCGCGGGCTCGCCTCCCCCGCCGGCGCTGGCTGAGAATCAGCTGATTGCCTGCTTTGCCGGCTGCGGGAGCCTCGGCAGCCATCTCCCCGCCCCTTGCCGGCGTTTGCCGGCTAAGGCACTTCAGAATGCTTTGAGCATTCGCACACAGGCGCGCCGGAATGCGTTTACACGTATTCCTGCACTCCTATGTGTGAATGGTCAAAGCGTCCTGAAGTGTCTTAGGCTTCCCGTCCTACACCCGTTCCAAATGGAACGGGTGTAGTGTGAAAATGCCTCAGATGTGCTTGCCCCAGATGTTGCTTAATTATCAACTGCAGGCTGAAGTGCGAATCGGCCCCAGGAGTCATTGTATAGATTGCCCCTGTGTAAGGCCCTTTCTGCACTGAGACCAGTTCAAGGGCCCACCTAGTAACTTGGGCTTCATACGTCCACATATTACTGCAGATCTAATTGGATCCACATTTGGGATATGCACAAATGCATTTTCTGCATTCAAATTCAATTCAAATAGAATAATCAAATATTCTATTCAAATTGAAATTTGAAAATCTGGATTTTTGAAAATCTGATTCAAATCTGAATTATCTGGGATCCTAGCACACTTCCGGTGAGGCGCATCCACACATATCCGTCTCTAATGCGTGCTTAATGGGGTTTAACGGAACACCACATTGAAGGTGCTCTTAATGGGTGTTTTGCTCAAAATCTGCATTAATGGAGGACGTGTCCGCACACGGACAGGAGAGAAAACACATGGGGCGGGACAGGAAGTTGCCATGTTGAGAGAGGCGGTGGCAGGAAGCTGCCATGTTGAGTGAGGCAGAAGAAGCACAGTCCAGGCACAAAGTCACTCTCACATGGGCTTTGCATCAGGCAGGTGCCCAGCTACAGTAGCAGAGGGACAGCAAGTCTGAACGTAGCAATTCCATGCACAAAAAGCTGGCCTCGGTGGCAGGCGGGCACTGGATCTTAGTCACGCCACTGATTGGTCGACGCACAGCAGGAAAGGAGCGGTGACTGACAGCTGAAGGCTCCAATCACGTGGCTCCTGGGGCAGCCGTCTTGAAATCTGTGCTACTGCATCCGCACAGCACAGGCAAAATCTGTTCCTTGCAATCCATCCTTCCCATGCATGTGCGGATGGACGGGGTGTTGGTAGATCCGGATCTACTAGACCCGGATCTACCTTAAACCAGATTTAGTAAATCCGGATCTACCTTAAACCGGAGTTAGTAAATCCACATCTACTCTAAACCGGATTTAGTAAATCTGGATGTAGTACATCCAGTACATCCAGATTTCCAGCGGTAAGTGCGGAAGCACCCAAAGACTCAGCACGCTATTGAAATGTGCTCACCGTAGGCTTGGGGCCCATGGGAGGTGATTTCAGTGGTGTACCATCATAAAACATTCCCCAGTACTCCTGGAACATAGAGGCTTGCCTCCTGCATGACTCTTGTGTTCTGGATCCATGTAGGTCTGTGTAGGTCCAATTTAATAGCCCTTTCTGCACAGACCCTTGATTAAGGCTCCCTGTACAGATTCTGGCCCTCTGTATACTATCATAAATGTGGATCAAGGAGGTAGTACCAGAGAGATTAATGCTAGGACACGGAAGGCATACAGAAGGTGTGCCATCATGTTCTGATACTATTAGAAGGTACTTTTTGGTGGTGCACCATAGCGTGTCACCAGAAAACCCCCCCACAGGCCCTGAAGGTAGGAATTTCTGTTTCTAGCTCTTGGAGGATCTTAGATCCAGGTCAAGCTGTTAGTGCAGAAAAGGCAGAGTCTCTATGCTCTACTCACACCCAACCAGGTCCAATGCACAAATTTTATTGCAGCCGAAAGACCTGCCATCTAATTTTTCCAGTGGCCCTCTGATCCATTCCTCTACATTTTACAGTTAAGGGGAGAAAGATTCTTCCCCAATTCTTTCCACATTGCTCACAATTTTATAAACCTCTGTCGCCATGAAGGTTTAGTAACATCTACGTTGCTAAGAAAATCCTAAAGGTTAAACAAACATTTTCCAAAAGGCCACCATCCTATTTTTCTATCTCATCTAAGTCTTGATCAAATTACACACATGAAACTTAAATATTAAAAACAGAGCAAGAATTAAAACTCAGAATATTTGATGTGAAATACCAAATTTCATACTGTTTGCTGGTGATTTAGAAGGAAAGAGATCTGCCTCACACATTATGACTGTGCTTCATTTCTCTTCCCCGTTGTTGCTTCAGGGCTAATAAAAAAGAAAAAGGAAAAAGCCAGGCTTAGATATTCGTCTAAGAGGAAAAGTAATGTCACCGCATACCTTGGGTTCATATTAATCATATATGCTTGCCTTTGAAGCTGATAGAATAAGTTATGTAAGATATTTAGACCATAAAGCTATACAGCTGGCCTGCCGCACTGAGGGAACAGCATCAAAGAAATACGCAGTTCCTATAAAATTTGGTTTATTAGCCTATTAAATTATTTTATACATTATTGGAAGAAAATAGCCACTTTAGAACATTTACCCTATTGGGGAGTCTAGAGTAGTAACATGCACAATTTTTTTTTGTCTTCGATTTAATACAGTCGAATTAAATTTATATTTAATTGAATGCAAAAAAAATGTATTTATTTGAACAGATCCCCTTCAAATGTGAATCATAGAATCATAGAATCAAAGAATGGTAGAGTTGGAGGGGACCTCCTGGGTCATCGAGTCCAAACCCCTGCTCAAGGCAGGATCTCCTAAACCATCTCAGACAGATGGCTGTCCAGTCTCTGCTTGAAGACCTCCATCGAAGGGGAACCAACCACCTCCCGTGGCAGCCTGTTCCACTGGTTGATCACTCTTACTGTTAGAAATTTTTTCCTAACATCTAAACTAAATCTTTTCCCCTGCAGTTTCACCCCATTGTTTCTAGTCCTTCCTTGAGAGAGTGAGAACAGGGCTGATCCCTCTGCCTTGTGACAACCCTTGAGGTATTTGTAGACAGCTATCATGTCTCCTCTCAGTCTTCTTTTTGTTAGACTAAACATTCCTAGTTCCTTAAGCCGTTCCTCATAGGACATGGTTTGCAGACCGTTCACCATCTTGGTAGCTCTCCTTTGAACCTGCTCCAGCTTGTCAGTGTCTTAGGACTCATATTCAATACGATAGGATAGGACTCATATTCAATAGAATGTTCAATCCCATACGAATCCCATTTGAATCTCATATGAAGCATCATACGAATATATCAAAACATTTTATTCAAATTCGAATGTCAATCTTCAAATGTGCCAACATATGATTTGAATTCAAATGTCCTAATTTGGCCAAATTAATACGAATTTTGAAAGTTACGAATATTCATGCACATCCCTGGTCTAGACTATTGGAACAGAGGCTGGATTTCCACTGCACACTTACAGTGCCAGAATCCACCTGTGAGCCAGTTTGGTCTAGTGGTTCAGGAGCCGGACTCTTATCTGAGAATACCGGGTTTGATTCTGCACTCCTCTACTATGAAGCTGGCTGGGTGACCTTGGGCTAGTCACAGTTCTCCTTCTGAGCTCTCACAGCCCCACCTACCTCACAGGGTGTTCTGTTTTGGGGAGAAGAATAGAAAGCTTTGTTGGCTGCTTTGGGTTCCCTTGAATGGGTGAAAAAGTGGGGTAGAAAAGCCTCTTCCTCCTCTCACACCTCCAGGCTTACTTGTCATGGGTCCCTGATAGTTAAATTAGTGTCCTTTCTGCCATCATCCCCCTCTAAGGTCGTGACAGAGCCCTGTAAGAGTAGTGACAGCATGTACATTTCTTATTACCATGTGGCCAACACACTGACACTGGGAAAAGCACACCTATCTGATCCACTGTCATTGCCACCAATATCTTTAAGATCAGGAAATAGCCTACAAGGAAATGGCCCACAAACAGTCCTGGCTGGCAACCCGGTAAACACAGGGCATTTCTCCATTTGGCTTTCCATCCACTGGGCAGGAAATGCACATTCCCTACTAATGTGTACCAGCATTCACTAGTACCAGGGTTCTCATGCAGGTAAGCATGAACTAGACCATATTCTTACCCATAACTGAAGTACAGATCCATATACATATAGTTAAACGATGCCTAAAGAAAGCAAGCTAGGTTGAGGTGTGGGCCACTGCTTTCCTTAAAGGACACCCAATTGAAAGTTCAACTGTATATCTGTGTGAGGGTGTGTGAGTTCCTCCTTCTTTCTGAACACCTTCTCATATGTTGACAACTAGCCCTTTATATTCAGTTTAGAAAGGAGGGATGTGGGAGTCACTGGATTTCAGATATTTTGTTTTGTTTTCAGTAATAACAGTGAGTAGCAGACTTTGACATTTGAGGAAGATAAACCTGTTTTACAGAGTTTTCCAAAGCCCAGGTGAGATAATGTATTAGGGCTGTTATAGTTCTGTTATTCTCCATTGGAAACATCATAACTGGAACTATCTTTACTGTGCAGGGAAGTTGATTGGGTTGTCAATCAAATGCTGACAATTTACTCCCTTTGAGTCACTTTTTGGAGGTAATTTGACTCTCTTGACACCATTTGAGTAATCTTGAAGCACTGCTTCATTCAGTTCATAGAGATGGGAAGTACTTCTGGGGGAAATCTGAGAAAGCAGGGAAGACAACGCTGACCAATTTCTTCTCTTCAGATAGATGTTCTTCTGTGGGTAGAGATGGGTGAGACAAATCCATCAAATGCAAATTCTCAGGTCATCTTACCTGAGCTGCATCTTCTAGGCCATGTCCCCAAGCAATAAAAAGCTCATTAAAAAGCTTCTTTTGTCATGGAACATCTCCATGCATGGCTTTTCTCTGAGCTTCCAGCAACATAAGGAAGGAAAATTCGCGTAATAAAGAACCCCCTTTAAACAAGACTACTAGCGCACTTTTTGGAAGCCGCGGGTATTCCTAGCAACATTGTGCATGGAGACGCTCCATGGCAAAAGAGGTATTGGGGGTGGGGATTGCCAGCCAGAGAGATCATCTCTCTCTCTCTCTCTCTTTTTGCCTCTCATCCACAGCCAGCATTCAAGATCTATGAAAACAGTAGGCAGGCATTCCAATCACATAAGATATATTGTAATGAATTGCTTCCACCCGCAATTGAAAGTGTTGAGAGTGAATGAGGGCATGATCATGCGATCGCTGGCTGCAGCCACTGCCTTTCCTGGCAGAGAAGACGTTTCGGCAAATGGAGATCTTGTGAATAGCGTAATGAATTGCTTCCGCCCAAGCACTGGCTGCAGCCGGTGACTTTGCAGGCAGGGGAGACGGACAGAGAACTTGTGAATACCAATGGCTATTTTTCTTTTGGACTTGTCAGGGGTTGTCTTCCTGGTTGTGGCCGCGCAGAGCGTAGTCCCTCCACGTTCCCACCGGCACCCTATCAACCAGAGAGGGGGCTGGGAGAAAAAGATGCAGGCAAAGAAAACACGCTTCCATGGGGACGGCAGGTGCATTTTAAATGTGCATTTTGCTGAGCCTCAAGGGGATGCTTAATTCGGAATTGAATGACATTTTTAAAGACTGCTGCAATAGAGGGACAATAGAGAAACAAAAGAGTACCATGGGGATTCATCCTTAGATTAGCATCGTGTCCAGTGCAGGTGGTAACAGCAAAGCACTCACACACATGCACGCCCAGCTAGCACTAGCAAGATGACAAGTCAATTACCAGAGTTCTTGGGGATATAGAGTATGCAGAGTCAAACAGGCCAAGAATTGGGGTACCAGAGAGTCGTCATAACTTCGGGAAGTCAATCAGGAGACAAGAATCATGGTTCACATGGGTCCAGGGCTGCCAAGGAGATTCTTTGTTTGCAACGGCAGGTGCAGAGTTTGGTGTTTCTTATGTAGGACTCGGAGATTCAAGCCCCCGGTGGCACAGCTGTTTTGCATGGGGGTGACTGAGCAACACAGCTGTTGTCGTTCTCTCCAAAGAGAACTCAGCTCGGGCCTTTGTGTATTGTCTGAGTCTGGACAATCCCCACTTGGGGGGACAGAAGCACTTTCCAAGTTTCGCCCCTGAGGCGCGCCTCCCTTGCTTTGGCTGGCAGAAGTGGGACCTTCCTCCGAGGAGTCAGAGAGGACACAGAGCATGACAATTAGTAGGTTTGTTTGTTGACTGGGAATCTACACAGACTGTCCACAGTTGTGCTTTAACTATGGGCATTTCCACGTGGTGTGAGCTATCATGCACCATGCAGTTCTGGCCCACACTAGAGTGGGCTAGTGGGAGCCTGCATTAAGAGCTACCCACAGTTTGGACAGACTGCCCAAACTGTCAGGATCAAAGTCCAGCCCATCTTGAAAGACTGGGGATGAAAGATCCTGCTATTTGCAAGTCCTGCCCAGGATCTTTTAGGCAGTGCAACCAGGGGTGGCACTGCTTCACCGTGCCTGATCCCAAAAGGGCCAGGCCTGGTATACTGGCCTATGGGGGTGTAAATTCTGCACATCCTTCATGACCTGGTAAACCAACAGGAATCCATTATTGGATTACTTGTTATGGACAGCTCTGAAGAAGAGGATGAGAACATGGGAAAATCTAGAGACACTCCCAAACGGTGCATCCGCATTATGTGTAGCTGCTTCTTTACCAGTCTCCACACACACACAGGAATTCCTTCCCACAGGTCAAAGAGGTGCAGGTGGCACAGGTGTGTTGCACTGCTGTTCACCACAGCAATGATACCATGCATGTATGTTGGTGCCATTACTGTGGTTCTGTGATTGCTTCCACACTGGAGGCAATTTGTACCTTGCCAATGTGTAGGGATGCTGGATGCATCCCCCATCTTCACTTTATGGACACCCCTTCTCCATGGGTGTTTTCGCACTCCCCTTCCATTCTGCTGGACAGGAAAGGAATGTGATTAACCAACGTTGACTAGCGCTCACACTTGGAGTGCTAGTAGACTTTGGCTGCCCCCCCTCCATAATCGAATACTTACCTTATTCAGTCCTGGGCCCGGTCCTCCCCTGGGCACTGCCATTTTGGCTGTAGTACCCTCTGCCATGGTACATCCATTGGCACTGTCACCCTGACAACGACAATGCTCTGCACATGCACATGCACAGTTGCATCTATGACCATTTGAGGTGCAAGCACGCTTGCACAGCACCTCAAATGACCCCCGAGCATTGGAAGAAGAGCAAACACTCCTGTCCTGGACACTTTAGGTAAGTGTTTGGTAAATGTTGGTTAATGTGTATAGCAAGATTTCATGCTCCACATCTAATCAATGAGTTGTAGGGGTGTGCATGAATGCAATTTTTGGGATTCAATTCAATTTGAATCAAATATCCAAAAGTTCAATTTGATTCTAATCTTTAAAATTTGAATTTATCCACATTCGATTCAAACTGAGCAAATTTGAATCTATTTGTTCAAATTTTCTATTTGAATTTGCACATATGAATGTCGACAACGTTCATATGTGCCCTTATGCATCCATACACACCCATAGGCATCCAATATTTATCCTGTATGCATCCCATTTTTGTCACGTACAGATCCGTACAAATGTGTACAGATGCAGGAAAGAGGCATACAGACATGTACGCATTGTGTATGTATCCGTACACATATGAATGTCCGAATAATTCCAACGAATAAATTCAAAAATTTGACATTTCTTCGAATGTTTAAATTCAAATTTCCATTTTTCCATTTCCTTTTTTTATCTTTCCAAAATAAATTTTTGCCCAAACAAGCAGAAAACATAAAATAAAATGTTCCAATATAAAATTTTGCCCAAGCAGAAAACATAAAATGCAAAGTAATCATCAAAACATTATAAAAATACATTATAAAAATTGCACATCATACAAAACATTGCAAAATAAGCCAAAACACAAACACAAATTGAGGCAGCTGTGGCCAAATAGAGTCCAGAGCAGCTGACCAAAGGTCCCAGTCCAAGGCAATAATAACAAATAATACAATGCAAAATGATTCATGATAAAATTACATAACATTCCATACATTATAAAACAGTACATTATAAAATCACCTAATACTGTTCTTCCTCCTCCAGCCACAGTTCTTATACCTTGAGGGAGGGTGGGGCTCAGGCAGCAAATGCCCAGGTGCAGCAGCCAGACATTCAACTATATTCAAATGTCCAAATACAAACAAATTCGATTGAATTTTGAATGTTTTGAATATTCCTGCACATCCCTGATGAATAGTGAACTTCTGGTGAGGGTGGGCACTCTTGGAGGCTGTAAAAGCCTCCAACACGTGCCGATGTTCTTCACTAGAGGTTCACTACTTCTTCACTAGAGGCCATAGTGCATATAGGCCATGATTCCTTCAGCTACAGTACCTTGACACAGTCAAATATCCAAAGAGGAATCAGGTCCCAGTCATGGTCTGCCCCCAACCGATGCCTTGGAGATATTACTTACACCTCAAAAGATGGATGAAGACCAAGAAGTGGAAACTATCTCAGCTACTTAAAGATGAAGGCAGCATGCTTTGGAACAGATTCCCAGAACCAATAGTAAGTAGAAGTGTGGCAGGCACGATTAGGCCAGTTGGGCAGGGAAGCTTGTATTTCAGCGATGCTTGGTCCATTGTCTATCACTACTAGAAATCTCTGTGAACAGCTTGAGCCTCTATGTTCCCTGAACCCTTGTGCTGCATTCCTGGATTGACTAGGAATAGACTCTGATAAAAACTTTGGAACATGCTGGCTGCTATCTTCATTCCTGCTGTATCTCTGCAAGGCAGACAGTTGATGTTGCTTGCCTGGTACGCTGCCATTATCTTTTACTCGGAAATTACAGCTGGTTCAAAATATGGCAGCCAGGCTTGTCTCAGGAACATCTAGGAGGGACCACATCACTCCCGTTTTGAGGTCCCTCCACTGGCTGCCTATCAGCTTCCGGGCCCAGTACAAGGTGTTGGTTATCACCTTTAAAGCCCTAAATGGCTTGGGTCCAAGCTATCTCAGGGACCGCCTCCTCCCGTACAATCCTCCCCGCACTCTCCGGTCCTCTGGGAGGAACTTACTGCAGCCTCTAAAATCTAGGCTTGCGGCGACCTCCCAGAGGGCGTTCTCTGCTGTCGCCCCCAAACTCTGGAACGAGCTGCCGGATGAGATCCGTCAGATAACATCATTAGACAGCTTTAAAAAGGCGGTCAAAACGGATCTCTTCCGGCAGGCCTTTCCAGATTAACCATCCCGGCCCAGATTCCCTGATTCCTCCCGTGGCCCCATCTTAGTGATGGTTGAGGATCAACAGAGGGACACCAGGGTTTTTAGTTTTTAAATTGTTTTATACATTGATATTGTGTTTTAATATGTTATACTGTTTAATACTGTCTTAAGGGGGGGAGGGATAAGGTGTTTTTAATTGTTATATTTTACATTTTACTGCTGTTAACCGCCCGGATTGGTTTGCCATAGGGCGGTATACAAATAAATATTATTATTATTATTATTATTATTATTATTATTATTATTATTATTATTATTATTATTATTATTATTATTATTATTATTATTATTATTATTATTATTATTTTACCGCCTATTTTGATGCTGACAGTGATGAAGCCTAACACTATTTTGTTGAAATCTATTGGAGAAATGGGATACAATACTATTTTGGCACCATCCAGTTCTGCAGCACCTGTTTAGAACGCAGAGGTCTGGATCCCTTGTGGGCCGGTATACCCATGTAGAAATGTTCTAAAGCCTGGGTTCTTAACATGTGGTTTGCAGACCCCCAGGGTTTGTGAAGGCCTCATAAGGAGTATGCAAATTCTTGAAGAAATATTAAGACAGGGACAGAGTAGTCCAGGGGTAGTCTAGGGGAAGAGCAAGGACAGTCTACAGATGGTCTAGGGGTGGGGTTAGGGAAATAAAAATGAAAACAGTTCCTGAACGCCACATGTAACAGCCTGGCATTTTTGAAGTTACCGGTGGTCTGTAGCACAAAAAAAGGTATTTGAAGGGGTTCCACAGTGAAGAAAAGGTTACCCTATCATCTACTAGTGGTGGCACATGAAATCATGCACCACATGCATCCTTACCCTAACCAGAACCTTACCTTTCATGTCCAGTGCTGTGACTATTTGCACCACTTCCAATGCTAAAGGTCATCTGAGGTGACATGCAAGTGTGCTGGGACCTCAGATGATTCCAAATGTGACTGAACATATGTGAAGCATCAGTGTTGCACCAGGCTCCCAAAACAAGATGATGGCACCCAGACACAGGAAAGTCTCTGGGCAAGTGGGGCTTGGTGCAACAGGTCAGTTAATGTCCAGACTGGCCATTCTGCCCAGCAGTGTTAGGCATTTAGTGGGCCACTGTGTGCGACAGGATGCTGGACTAGATGGGCTGTGGCTTGATCCAGCGGGGCTTCTCTTACATTCTTATGCATGCAAACGGCCAGGTTCCAGTCCTTGTGTTCTGACCTTAGATGTCCCACCACCCCTACACCATGACTGAGCAAGGGGACAGCACATATGCTGTAGGTGGGCAGGGCTAGCTGGTGTGGAACAGAAGGCCTGGAAGAGTCCAGTTCACACTGCTTTATACAGCAGGTAAGCACAAGGAACTAGCAGGAGGACTGGTTCCAGGTGGACTGTGGTTCATTCCTACACTCTGCCCAGAAAGGTGTCTAGGCTGAGTGGTAAAAGACCTTATAATCTCTAACTGGCCAAATTTGATTTCTCGCTCTGATTTAAATTTTGATGAATCTGTAGTTTAGCCACAGAAGTGGTGAGATGTGTTTTCTCTTTATAGGTTGCTAGACAGACATTTGTGATGAGTTTGTTTAGATGGATGTAACGGCTCTCTTAGATTTCCTCAAAAAGAAGTTACAGGAGGGCAGATAGTGTTGTTCCAGACCAGGGGCCTTTTTGCACTTCAGCCTCTAGTCAATAATTAGGCAATATCTGGGAAAGAACATCTGCACTTAGAGGAGGCTGTTACAGCCTCCAAGTGCCCTCGGTCTGCTAAGAAGTTGCCTAATTATTCACTAGCTGTGGAGAACAAAATAGAACGTCATCAGCATATATATGATACTGAAAACTCCACCTCACTATACATGGTCCCAGCAGAAGGGTATACAGCTGAAATAGGAGAGGGCTGATGACTGAACCTTTTGTTATTTCCAATCCAAGAGGTGGCCTCTTCTGCCTCAATGCCCAATTTGTGGAAGGTATTTCCATGAAATGTGACAGCCATCAACTTTGTGTTTTCATTACCTCAATAGTGCTTCTTGATTTGGGTATCTGCTGGTTCTCAATCATATCCCTTGACCAAACAGTTTACTCTTCCTTTTCAGTGGTGTTTTAATTATGCTTTCATTCTGCTGCTTTTATTTTACATTGTTACTGATTCCTTAATTGCCCACTTTATAAAAAAAAATAATCCAACTGTGAAGATGTTCCAAATACTTGGCTTGACCCTGAGCAGGAGCTTTAATTTGCTAGCCGGTGAGAATACATTTCCGCTGATGGCAGTGGTACTGTTACGTATGAGCAATTAGGAGATTTCCCTCACCAGACTGAACAAAGTGATCTGCTATAAGCCATTTGCCTGTAGCAATTTTTTTTTTTTTAAGTGCAGAAATAATTGTCAGTGAGTTCTGTACTGGATGAAAAGGTAGTGGCCAGAAGAGAGAACATCAAGGCTGACAGGGCATGTGAAGGCAGCGTATAAGGGAAATGTACAAATGAAAACTGTGTGGTCACCTTGGCCCTTTCTGTACTTACCTAATTTAGATCCAGATCAGTAGATCCAGACGGGAAAGGAGTGCAATTAACCAACAATGACTAGAGCTCGCACTTATAGCACTAGTCAACTTTGGCCGTTCCCCGGTCCTCCTCTGGGTATCACCATTTTGGCTGTGGCACCCTCCACGTCAGCGCCGTTGCCTTGACAACATTGTTGCTCTGCACATGCGCAGTCGCATCTATGGTCATCCAAGGTGCCAGTGGACAAACCCCAGAATACTGGAAGAGGTGCAGGATGTACCACCGGGTGCTTCAAGTTAATTGCTGGTAAATGCTGGTGCTCCACACCAAATCAACAATAAGTGAATTTCCGGGAAGGCAGGAGCTGCCTGGAGGCTGTAGGAGCTACATTGAAGACCAGATGCTCATCAGATTTTCACTAGTCATGCACTGCTGGCTGTAGTGCAAATAGGCCCCAGATTAACAAGACCTACTGATCCAAATCAAGGGGAGGCATGGGCCAAATCAGTACTATCTGCATTGATAGTCAGAAACACACACACACACACACACGAGTTGGCTAGCAGCTTCATATTCATATTGGATTCATATAGGATTTGTATGGGATTAATATGCTATTCATATGCACTCGTATGGGATTCGTATGGAATCAAACATTGGTACTGAATACAAATCCTACCACATTTGAAGGGGATCTATTAGAACAAATATAAATTTCCTTGCATCCGATTTGATACGAATCGTATAAAAAAAATTCATGCACATCCCTATACGAGACTGTACTAGGAGCAGTAAAAATTGTTCCACAGCTACTGAAGATTGTGACAGCCATCCACACTCCAAGTTGTTCTAGAATAAAAGACTCACAACATCCCTAAGAGGAGTTTAAGAGTCAATAATTCTGTGCTCACATGTAGTAATCTCCTAGCTGCAGTTTCCCCCTAGCTTCCCTTCGAGCCCCACCTTGAATCCCAACCCTCTCGCTAGTAAAAGGGGAACAAATTTTCCTGTTTCCATAAGCTTGTAGTACACACCCAGCACCACTAGGGTGCCGGATCCTTTCCACTCCATGCAGTAGCCTGAGGCCATAATGGCATCTGCAAGCACATGGCATACAACTTCCTGCTACCACAGGATGTGACATCGCCAAGGACCTCTGATCTGCCCCACCTGAACTAGCTCCACCAATTGCCTGCCTGGATTCACAGTGACACCATTTCCCTCCACGCCCCGATTTGCTGCTGTTTAAATACCTGGGAATTTTTGAATAAAGGGTCTTTCTGCCTGCACCCTGCCTCATGACTGGTCATTTAACATCTCCCAGCTGATCGGATCTACCATTAAAACACATGGTGGACTTAGGAAGCAGGGATCACAGACTGACCATCGTAGTGGCTCTTAGAGCTACTACCCCATACCCGGCAGCCTCTCAGCTGCTACCCCATATTTGCCAGCAGTTCACTCTGCTGCTCCCAGCTGTTCCCCAGGACCCCTGGACATCAGCTGCAGAGCTAGACCGTGGCTTCAGTACTCACAGACATTTTCCAAACATCACATTTTCGTGGAATTTTCTTTTAGGACTATTGATCCACGATCCCAAAAGTGGCAGTTTGTAATTTTGCTTTAAAAACAAAAGATATTCCAGCACAACATGAAAGTTAGATCACAGCACACAAATTCACAAATATACTCACCGGGGAAAGAAATCAGATCACTCGTCATGCCCATCTGTACTTTTTTCACCTCCTGCTGAAAATAGTTCATCTTCTGCCGGCAAATGTCAGCCTGAAAAACCGCATAGGCAGAATTCTTAATATATAATCAAGTTATTCAGACCAGTGTCCGCATGACAGTTCTAATATCAACAAAGCAATTTTCTCTTGTTTAGAAGAGATAGCAAAAGGCCTCCTGAGAAAGGCAATTTTGCTAGATGTCTGTTCCTTGGGGGAATATTGAATTATAATCATCTGCTTATGTAAAGTGTTAACGGTTTTGAGGAAACTACAGGCCTGCATATGAAGGCTGGACACTCAGGGCCTGTGTGCCCTTCACTCACTGGAATGGTATAATAATACCATTCCAGTGAGTTGAAGATCAAAGGCCTTTTCACACTACAACCGAATGGCTGTAGTGCAATTAGGCTAGGACACTCAGGAACATTTAACCCATTCACACAGAGGTAGGTAGGAACCTAAAGGGACACAAAGCAGCTGACAAAGCTTTCTATTCTTTTCCCCACAACAGAACACTCTGTGAGGTAGGTGGGACTGTGAGAGCTCAGAAGAGAGCTGTGACTAGCCCAAGGTCAACCAGCTGGCTTCATGGAGGGGTGCAGAATCAAACCCATATTCCTAGATAAGAGTCTGGCTCCCTAAGCACTAAGACCAAACTAGGGGTGTTTTTCCACTGGCAGAAAGTACCCATTTTTGCACCCATTAAAGACCCATTTGGGTGTGAGCCGGATGACCCCATTTCCACCACAGCACCCATTTGCAACCCAATTGTTTCCACTGCCGGTCGGGAAATCTGGATGAAATGGGTACTTTTCTGCCTTTAATAGGATTTTCTGCCTTTAATGGGGTCTACAATGGGGTCTTCAGCCAGAAAAATCTGGATTAAAGAGAGCCTGTTTCCATGTTTGTGTGGCAATGGGATCTAGAGGAGGCTAGGGGGAGGGGGCACCCATGGGGGGAGGAGCCCCAAAACTAAGCTTGGAAGTCATTTCGAAGTCATTTTGAAGTCTGTGCAAAATAGCTCCGGAGCGTCTTTGAAGTCTGTGCTGATCTTCAGAGTGAACTTCAAAGTGACTCCGAAGTGACTCCAAAGTCACTTCAAAGTCAATTCAAAGATCAGCACAGACTTCAAAGGAGCTAGACAGACTTCGAAGTGACTTTGAAATGACTTAGAAGTGACTTCAAAATGACTTCGAAGCCGCTTTGGAGAATGCACCCCTTGTTCCCGCAAACACCTGGGGTGACAGGCAGACCCCTCATGGGTAGATCCGGATTTCCAAATGAGTGCTCCGGTGTTTCCAGGACGGAGAGGCTAGCACCCATTGCTATTGGGTGCTAACCACCCATGGAAACACATTGGGTACTTCCCTTAATCCAGATCTACTAGATCCGGATTAAGGAATGTACCCATTCCTTGGATCCGGATCTTCTTAGATCCGGATTAAAGGAGCGCGGTGGAAAAACACCCTAGTTCACATGGAAAAAATTATCTGTCTCAGGAAGAGAATTTCCACATAGAGAAAATTATTCACCTCAGGAAGAAGAAGAGGAATAAATGAAGAGCTCCTTGGTTTAGGCATATATTTAATATATTTAGTGTGTTTTTATCCCATCTTTCTTCTGAAGAAGTCAAGGCTGCACCCATTATTCTCCATCCATTTTATCCGCACAGCAACACTGGGAAGTTGACATTTTAGCACCCTTTGGCTCAGCTTGCAACAGCCTGGAGACCTTCAGATATTTTGAACCTTAGATCCTATCAGCTCCAGCAAAAGCATGTCATGAACCAGTACCACCCAATCACAAATGTTTGCTACAAACCAGAAGAAGACCAAGAACCCTGTTTCAATTCTCGTGGAGAAACTAAACAGTGCAGAGACATCGGAAAATGTAGACGATTGCATAGGGGAGGGGAGGGGGAGTGAATGCCAATAAACTGAAATGATACAAAATCTAGCCAATATATAATTACATGATGTTCAGGAAATGTACTAAATTGGGTCTGGGAATTGGTGGTGGGTGGGAAGAATAAAAAGAAGCCTAATTGCTCACTCCTGTGTATTGAAGAGATACTAGCTTGACAATTAGCTACTTGAGCTCGCTGTCAATCTAAAGAAATCCACAAGAGAGATTAGCAAACTACCCGGGAAAGCCCGGTGAAGGCATGCCCTCCTTTGGTTTGTGCAGTTCTGATTCCCTTCCCGACATACGCAGGGACAAAACACAAGGTCAGTTGCACAGATTGCTTCTTGTTTATTTCCTCCCTCTTGACTTTTCCCTTGCCTGTGCAAGAAAAAGGATGTATTGGGCACACTGGGGCCTTTTGCACGTACTTCAATAGTGCAGGGCAGGGCATCCCCAAGGCGCACCATATGCACATCACAGAGCTATTTCTGCTCCAGAAACAGCTTTGCATGTCACGGAGCATCCCGGGGCTGACTCTGCTAGAGAAGTGCAGAAATATGCATAGCATTTGAAATTCGTCTGAATTTGGCCAAATTCAGACATTCGTATTCGAATAGAATGTTGGCACTTTTGAAGATTGACGTTTGAATTGGAATAAAATGATTCGATACATTTGTACGAACCTTCGTATGGGATTCGTATGCACTGAAATGGGGCTCTTATGAAACTGAAATCTCATACCGAATACAAATCCCACTAATGTCAAAGGGGATCTGTTTGAACCAATATTAATTTTCTTGCACTCAATTCAATATGAATGAATACATCCCTAGACCACGCACAGTACAGATGTGGAGCACTAAAACATGCTCCATGCTTGCACTAGTGCAGGGCTGGTTAAGGCCTGGTAACCTCCTTCTGCACCTCTTCCAGATGGAAGAGGTGTTGGAGGAGCATGTGATGTGTCATGAGACAATGCCATGCCCCTGCATGATGAATCACATGACACTTCATGGGATGTGGTTGCCTGGATTTGGCTAGGGATGTGCACAAATGCATTTTTTGCATTTGAATTCAATTTGAATTGAATATTCAAATATCCTAATCAAATCAAAAATTGAAAATCCAGATTTTCAAAAATCCTATTTGAGTCCAGATTATCCAGATCCGTATTTTCAAAAATCCGATCCGAATTGAATGATACGAATGTCGGGAACATTCATATCTGATTTTTGAATCCGTTCGCATCCTGTTTTTATTGCGCTTGCATTTTGTTTGCATCCCGTTTGCATCCCATATTAGAAGCGCAGATAGACTCAATATTCGGATGTGATATACCGAGATGAACTCAGTGAAATCATTCAAAAATCCATACTGGATTTTCAAAATTCCGATTCGAATCCAGATTCAAAAATCCGGATTTTCAGAAATCCCATTCAAATTCAAATGTCAATATACACCGAATTCGAATTGGATATTCAAATTTTCAGATATCCATGCACATCCCTAGTTTTGGCACCAGCACCCAGGATCTGAACATTTCAGGTAAGTTTTGAGGAGGGATTGGGGAGGATTTGAATGCACTAAACATCTGGAAGTGCAGATGATTTGTTCACTTGGGGCCATTTTTTGGTGAGGAAGCCCAGTGCGAAATGGTCCTACTGTTGCATTCAGCTCATCTTTCCTGTTCCTCCATGCTGTTTAAAACTGGCATCTACAAGCAATTACCTTGCTTCATATGCAAATTAGCTGCATCAGATAGAAAACAATTCTGAAACAATTGTCGTTTTTTAAAAAAAATTAAAAATCTGCATTTCCACTTGAAACAGTTCCTCCCCTCAAAAAGCCTGTGGGCAAGGGCAGCATATAAAACCATGAAGAACATGAAGAAAGTAGCAAGAGAAACATGGTCCACAAGCTCCAAAGTTCCGGGGGGGGGGGTTCATTCCTGGTCTTTGGAGCATTTGGAGCTACCCCACACCAGAGCCTTCAGGGAGTTGACATAGAACCATCTGTCCCAGTGCAGACTGCTCTGTTCTACCCAAGGAACAGTTCTTCTCACTTTTGGATGGATTGATTATTCAGGTACAGGGTGGCCTGCCCTATACCAGAAAATCAATGGTGGTTGCGTAAACGGCTCTAGTCTAGTGGTGAAATGCCACAAACAGAAAGAACCATCTCAATGCAGTAGGAGATAGCTTTGAACAGCTCACACAGGTGTGACTTGCAGCTGTTCTCTTACTACTAGTCCATAGCTCCGTGGTACAGCAACTGTCTGGGAAGCAGAGCATCACAGGGACAATTCCTGGAGTCTTTCTGGAATAAAGTGATAGCAAACCCACCCCAACTCAATGGCACCTAACAGGAACTGCAAAATATAGTCTCAGGCTGTGTCCCCATGGGCTCTGTTTATTGCGGTGTTGAATCAGAGCAGCCCCAATGCACATTGTAGCTTGAATTAACACGTCCCCATGTGATTGAGGACAGTGCAATTTCAAGCTGAATCTGCCCGCCCCCATGAAAACCACGGTAAACCCCTGCATTGGGGAACTGTATCCTTTTTTCTCCATCCCCTCCTCCCTGATAGAAAGCCCGGCTGACGTCACCATGCCCTATCCTACCTGCTGCAGTGATGACAGGGGAAACCCCTCCCGGTTACACTTCCAAACACAACACACACAGCTTAGATAAGATAAAAAATGATAAAAGGGGGGCTCAGTGCTTTAATCACTTTAGCCGTGGCTCAGTGCTTCAATCACTTCTGCAGAGGTGGACACCTCCACTTGACAGGAGGCACACCTTTGCCTGACAGCAGCTTCTTCTGATCTTTTCAGCTGAGTGCAGGAAAGCCATGAGCGCTTCACCCATTAAGGCGATCAAGCACTTGTGCGCTAAATCAAGCCCTTTACCCATGCATGCCTTGGCGATCGGGCAATCAGGGAAGGGAGGTGCCATGCTTGTAGCTGGAGAGACCCTTGGAGAGCCATTTGACACTCTCATCCCTTCTTTGAAGAAATCCCCCAATTGCAATGTGCATGGCAGGGACAGCGAAACCACGCCCGCTAATGTTGCAATCACCAATCTCCGCCCCCAATACACCAGGAGTGTCCCCATGACTCCAGGATAATGCGTGATTGCCTCCTAATTCGTGGCAAGAACAGTTGTAAAGGGGAAGTTGTCCTGGATTTGTGCAATTTGTCCCACATGTAGTCCGGATTAGAGGCTTTGCCTGGGGATGCTCCAAGGTGAACTCAGGTTCACCTCAGAGTATTTTCATCATGGGGATGCACCCTCAATGAGCTTGCGCCTAAAGATGGTTCTGAAGCTAATACTGTTCTAAGACTTCCAGTGACTATTCCTTGGCGGATGCGTATTGTGTCAGTATGGAAAGATAATCAGTAGCTACCAATTTTCTACAGAGCTCAGTTCAAAATGTCGACATGCCTGGGAAGGTCTGGGTGGTAGCACAAGCCTCCTCTTAATCTTCATGGTGGCTTCTTGATGGTGGAAACTTGGTCAAGGAATGGTCTTGCTTCTGAGTTCTACCAGGCACTAGCATTTTACATTTTCATTAAAATGCAGCTTTTCTCCCAGGTCTTTGTCCAATCATCTCTTTGCTCTGTAATTTTAGTTTTTTATTATCATTTTAACTGTATTATTTTGTTTAAATTGATGGATTTTTTATCTGTTTTAACTATTCTGTATCTGTATAAAGGATCGGTTATAAACATAAGAAAAGAAGAACACATTGCCCGATATTCCATCTCGTCTTGGTAGATGTTATCTCTACCTGGCTTAACACTGCTTCAGTAAAGAAATTGTTTTAGGGCATTCTAAAACAGCATGAAAAGTGCTTTCGAAAATGTATCTTATTATCCCATCTCAGAATAACCTGAGGCCAGCAAATAATAACAGAACCTATAACAAAATGTCGCAGTTGCATTTCACTTTTCTAGCAATCATATCCTCTAAAGGTGGATATTGTAGCCATATCCAAAAGCTTAGGTTGGAAGCAGGACTATGAAGCACAGTGAAACAACCCAGAAACTACAAGTGAGATGCTGAGGATTGGGTTTCTACTCACTTGGTCATTCCCATCGGAGAAGTGCGCATGAGTGAAAATTGGCCCTTTCTGCACTTGGCCTTATCCTGGACTATATCTCGGGAGAGGGGTGTGTTGTATTCATGCTACTGCAGGCTCTGCTAGATCTCACCTGGGGCCTGCCATAGTCTGCACTAGCATGTGGACAGCGCACCCCTATTCCAAGATCTAGTCCAGAATAAGGCCAAGTGCAGAAAGGGCCATTGTGTTCACCATCTAGCTGAACACCCATTTGTTCAGTTTGAAGGTGCATTGGTTAATTGAATAAATGATTGTTGCTTTAATTTTCAAATTAGGGACGTGCACAAATATTCACAACGTTCAGACATTCGTACACAAATCAAATGATACGACATTCATACATTAGCATTCATACAAATATGAAAGTTTCAGAACATTCATATGAATAGTTCGTACATTTGTTAAACTGGGGATCCATATGGGATAGGTATGCATTGGTATAGGATACTTATCCGATAATGACATGCTTGCATATGGTCCGTATGCAGGATATGTATGCAGGATACGTATGCATTCATCTCAGATATTTGCATGAATTTGTACAAATACATTTCTATTAATAGAATCCTACCACATTCAAAGGGAATCTGTTTAAATGAATATGAATTTTCTAACATTTGATTTGTTGTAAGTCAAATGCCAAAAAACCATTCGTGCACATCCCAATTCCAAACTTGTTAGAAAAATACATCCCCCCCTTTTTTTTAATAGCAAAAACTCAACAAACATTAATTGGTCAATTGATTTGCTCATGATGAGTTTCATCAGTGGCAAACAAGTTCAGTTTAATCAATGTTACAGATATTGGAACAACCACATGTTTCGTTTAAGGCGAACAGTCACAAACATGAACTGCTTTGGTCAAATATTCAGTTGTGAACCATCCTTTTTGGTCTAGTGGTAAGGGAGCTGGACTCTTATCTGGGAATACCGGGTTTGATCCTGCCCTCCCCCATGAAGCCAGCTGGATGACCTTGGGCTACTCACAGCTCTCTTCTCAGCTCTCACAGCCCCACCTGCCTCACAGGGTGTTCTGTTGTAGGAGAAGAATAGAAAGCTTTGTCAGTTGCTTTGAGTCCCCTTAAATGGGTGAGAAAAGCAAGGTAGAAAAGCCAACTCTTCTTTTTCATCAACTGCTTCCTGGAACAGCCATTCCACCATTAACTTGCAGTACTCACCTGACTAGTGTTCCCAGTTTTTCAACTGGTGGGCCAGTTTGGTCTTGTGGTTAGAGTGCCAGACTCACATTTCACAGTCATGGGGTATGATTCCATACTCCTCCACAAAGCCAGCTGGATGACCTTGGGCTAGTCACAGCTCTCTTCTGAGCTCTCATAGCCCCACCTCCCTCACAGGGTGTCGTTGTAGGAGAAGAATAGAAAGCTTTGTCAGTTGCTTTGAGTCCCCTTAAATGGGTGAGAAAGGTAGGGTAGAAAAGCCAACTCTTCTTCACACTGAGGTAGTACCACTTCTGTTTATACCTAGATCATTATAAGTTGTCCACAGCCCATCTTCACTTGAAGGTGCATAACTCACACCTATCTCTACGATCAACCTAAGCTTCATACCTGAAACTCCTTTTGCTGCATCAGATCTATCTCCTTTCTTAATGGATGCTATTGTGTCATTCAAGGGAGGCAAGGGTGTGTGTTTGTGGTTCTTTTTAAAGCATGCTCCACCACCTCCACACACCCTGCTCATGCAGCCCTCCCCTAGACACTGGCCAAAAGGAAAGACTGGACCCCACCCACCACAGCACAGTTCAGCCTCCTTTAGCTCACACACACACACACACACACACACACACACACACACACACACACACTGAGGAAGAAAAACAGCCTGGCATGCCAGGATGGGCTGAGCCCTCCAGAATAGGGCACTCCAGTAAAAACAATCTGACGGAGACAAGCCAGCTTGGAAAACGAATAAAAATAATGTGAGCAACACAAACAGAAGATGACCTGAAGCCGTCTTAAACTAAAGGTGTGACCAAGGCCAAACTCCCTTTGCCTTTTTCCTGGTTCTTCGTCCTTCTCCCATCTAAGAGAAACCCTGTGTGCTTTCAGCAGTGAACATACTCAATCACCAGTGGCCATCCTCAGCTCTTGGCTAATTGAGACCTAAACTTTTCTTTGTGGGGGTTTCTATGTAAAGACTGAGACTGTTGTTTGCGCATAATGCACATGACTGGTCTAATGACCATAATAAATCTTGAGGCGAAAAATATTTTTCTTTGTGCATGTGGAAATCACATGACCTTCTAAATGTTGTTAGACTCACACCAGCCCCAAAGGGAAGAAATGATAAGAACTACAATTATAGCATGGACCTCGCGGGTACAGATCAGGGTGCTCTGGCTACACTCACATGTCACTGTCTCTGGTTTCAGAGCATCTGAGAGCATCGCAGTTTCAAACTTATCCATCCCTCACCTCCCCATGATCTCTGGATTGGTAGATCTGGTAAATCCAGATCTACCAAACTGGATCTTCTATACCCTCAGTGCAGAAAGGGCTGTGGCGTCTTCCATGTGCACAGAGATGTTGTCTAAGGGAGGCCCAGCCCAGGTCCTCTCTCAAACCATCCCAGGGTGTGGAAGGGAGGTGCCTAGCATGCTTGCAGTTCCAGTGTTCTGACCCAATGAAGAATCGCCCAATGTTTGTTCCCCCTACCCTAGATTTTAATCATGATTGTATACAATTGTTATGATTTTGGTTGTTTTCAGTCTCCACGTATTGAAAACTTTTTCGAGATCACAATTTAATGGGAAGCAGTGTGTGTATGTACACATGTACGTACGTATGAATGAATGACAGCGTTTAAGAGGGGACATGATTGAAGTATATAAAATTATGCACGGTATAGACAAGGTGAATAGAGAAAATTTCTTTTCTCTATCACACAATACTAGAACCAGGGGGCACTCTATGAAGCTGATGGGTAGGAGAGTCAGATCCGACAAAGGGAAGTATTTCTTCACCCAGAGGATTATCGGTTTCTGGAATGTGCTCCTGGAAGAGGTGGTCACAGCTACCAGTCTGGATGGCTTTAAGGTAGGGTTAGACAAATTTATGGATGACAGATGAATCAATGGCTACTAGAATGAATGCCTAGGTGCATCTTTCAGGCTGGGCGGGGGGGGGGGGAACCAGGGCACTTCTAAGGCCATCTGCTGGGACTCGAGAGCAGGAAAAGGTTTGTCCTTGTCTCTGCTTGAGATGCCCATGAGCATTTGGTGGGCCACTGTGTGCAACAGGAAGCTGGACTAGATGGGCTGTGGCCTGATCCAGCAAGGCTTCTCTCATGTTCTTATGTTGAATGAATGAATGAATGAATGAATGAATGAATGAATGAATGAATGAATGAATGAATGAATGAATGAATGAATGAATGAATGAATATAGCCAATCTCATACAAGGGATGAAAGCGGAGGCGTTGGCTATATCAGAAGGTTGCTAATTATAAATACTGGCTGTAGATGGTCATATGTAGGCTTTCACAGATGGATTCCATCTCATTTGTAGCAGTTTTGGGGCTGTTATGCCATGCCCCAGGTTTTTTCTTCTGAGAAGCAAAGCTTTCAGATATAGCTGCAATATCCATCTCCAGAGGACTTTGCTCTTGGATGAGTCAAGGGTGACTGGTGTGTGTCTTACTAGATCTTTTTGGGGCCAAGCAAACAGCAGACATCTATAAGAAGGGAAACAAGCTTAGGTTCTCAGAAGAAGAAACCCGGAACATGGCATAACAGCCCCAAAACTGCTACAAATGAGTCTGGCTGTAGATATTCCTATTATTTCCCTCAAATGACCCTCCCCGATATATAAATACTAAAGATTACATCCGACAGGCCCTAATTTCACACATCATTGGGAACAATAATAAGTGTGTTCTAGATAAGGAGCACTTGATGTGCTAATGCGCTTTTATGCACTGCAAAACATAAGCTGATAAGTGGATCAACTAGATAATTGCCGCAAGTCAGCTTCAACATGGGTCTTTATTACTTATGCACATGTCTGGCAAGGGTGTCAGTTCCTGAGTGTTATAAGAGCTAGTGTTAATCTTCTTTCCATTACTTTCTTGAGACTGTGTTCGCAAGGGGAGCAGCTCCAAACGACAAGCTCACAGTTGTTTTGCAGCTCTGAACTTCTAAAAGAAGGGCTGCCTCCAGGCGGCAAGGCAAAATCACAGGACAAGCCTGAGCCCTTACCTTTCTGGTACTCGCTGCCATGATGCTTCAACAGAAGTGTGCAAGCACCTGCCCCTCCCAGAGCATCCCTGATCCTCTGAAGTTGTGAAGTTTTTACTTCCTCTTAGCTTCACCAGGAACTGCTGGTGAGCTCCTTGGGAGAGTGTCCAGATGCAGTGTTCACACTTTCTTCCAATACAAGAGTTTCATGGGAGTAGGGTAGAGCAGGGCAGTGTGGTTGCAGCTGTGTAAGTGCACACTGTGTTGCAATTGCCGTGGTAATGGACCATCAGCACTGCAATTGCTGGTAGTAAATTTGGGGGTTGCACCAGCACTCACAGTGTGGATGCAGTCCTCTGTCCCTGAACCTAAGTGCAGTGGAATGGTATCGTTATGCTATTCCATGCAGTTAAATGCAAACAGGGCCCTAGACTTCATAGTCAGTTGAAGGTTCTTTTATTTCAAGTCCTTCTCAGCCATGATCACTTTAACTTTCCTTATTTATTTGACTCATAGGACCTTTTTCTACCAAAATCTAGGCTACTTCCAGACAAGAGGAATACTTCGCAGGGACTGCAGAGCAGCTACTAACCTGCCAGACAGGTTTTATGATGTTCCACAGTCCCTGCTAAGTAAAGTTTAAAAAAAAAAATTCTTACATGAAAATTGGCTTCAGACGTTTCCTTCCTTCCAAATTTTCCTCAGTGTTTGGGCAAGATCTCACCTGGGAAGCAGCAGGCTGCTCAGAGGCCATGGTCACGCACAAATTTTAGGTCGACCTGAGTTGGAACCCCTACCCCACCCCCCGCCCTGTAACTCACATTAATTTTATCTAGGCCATATTCTAAGCCGGCCTACACCCATTAGACCATCCTAAACTGTAGCCCTGTTTTTACAAGACTGACAGGGACTCAGACCGGCTTGGAATTCCAGTCCATCTTCCACTTCCTCATGTGTGAGTGGGGAGACGGCCTAAAGGAGACTGAACTGTGCTGTGGTGGGTGGCGCCCAGTATTTTCTTTCAGCCAATTGGCCCATGTGGAGTTCATGAGGCACCTTCCCCTCTCCTCAGTTTGTGTGTAAGATTCCTCTCTCTAGCATTTTTAAACAAATTTATCTTTTATTATTTTAAAAAAATTGCAAGGAGAAGAAAAGCACATAAAAAAGGAAGGGTGTGTGTGGAGGTGGGGGAGGAGGCCTTAAAAAGAACCGCAAACACACACCCTTGCCTCCCTTGAGTGACATGAAGGCCATCCAATAGGACACACGATAGATGTGATGTAGCAAAAGGGATGGAAGGAGAAGAGCTCCGTAGAGGAACCCCAGGCTGATCTCTGCGGAAATGTGTGACCAACAGGGCCCAAGGCGGGGATGACCTCAGGACAGCCGATATCAATCCATGTCTGACCAGCACTGGCATGATTTCAGTTCGAACTCATGAATAGGCCAAACTGTTTCGGACTTGTCTGACCAGGGCCAGTGAGGGATGTGTTGACCACGTGGCCAAAAGAGGTCTCCTTGCTGCTTCAGAGGATCAGAGGAATGTAGGGGCTCTCTGTTCTCCCTGTGGAGCTTCTTTACCTTTCAATAAAGCTAAGTTTCACATTTTTAATTTATGTCTGAGAATTCTCAGGTAACCAGACTCTTTCCTGCATGATGGAACTTCAGGCAACCCAGAAGAAGTTCTGCATTTTCCCCTTTCCACTCTTCACTGTGGAATGGAAAGTTGTAGCTACAGCTTTGTGGTCTGTCCTGATCTATAACCTGTTAAATCTGCCTCAAGTGCAACTGGAAGAAATTTGAGCTCCTCTGCCCTTGTAAGTATGTGCTGAACAAACCCACAAATTCCTTGAAAATTCACACAACACCATGCATACATGTAGGCCGCATCCCCACGACGTCGTTATCTCGAATTCAAAACGTTTTGATTTCGGGCCGTGCACATGTCACTTCGGCTTAATGCGGTATTTCCGTGATAAACCACGTTATCCCGATTTGAAATAAATCCTGATCTCAACAGGTCTCACTCCGGAACATGCCCTTGACACGTGTTTAATTTTTTACTGTGTGGACAGTATCGTTCCGGGATGAGATTCCGTCTTAAGGCTGTCCCGCCCCCCCAATCGCACTGTAACCAATGGCTGAACGTATTAGAAGCACGTCATGTTTAGGGTTTCCTTCATTGAAAAAATCCACCCTCAAACACCCACTATAAACCTCCAGTCCTTAAAGATGAAACACTGTATCAATATAAGCACTTCACACCTTAAAAACAATGTTGCAATTTTGCGCAATTTCAGACCTTTGAAGGTTCGGAACTACAGGGAAAGGAAAGCCCTGGAGCCTGTATTTTAAAAGCTGTGGCCCTCCTCCCCCCTTCTTTGCCATTGCTGCTGCTCCTGTGCATGATTGATTGGCCTCCTCCAGCCGAAGGAAGATGCTCCGCTGCCGCTACCCGCGTTGCAGGACCAGGAGCAGGAGCAGCGGGATTGATTCAGCGCGGGGCTTATCCAGCAGTAGGAGGGGTGAACGGCAGGCGCCCCCCGCCCGCCATCCATCTGACACCTCTCTCCTCCTTCCCCACCAGACCGCCACCCTGCCTCGGTAGGGGATGTGCGGCCGGTGTCTTGCCTCAGCTGCCGCTCTACCGGAGCCCGATGTCAGGACCGGCGAAATGGCTGCTCCTTTCTCCGCCACCGCCTCCATCTCCTACCGCTGCTGGGGAAATGAAGCGACACCCCCCATCCTGCTGCGGGCGGGGGGTGCCTGCCATTCACCCCTCGTAGTGCTGGATAAGCCCCGCGCTGAATCAATCCCGCCTGCTCCTGCTCCTGCGACGGCGGCAGCGGCAGCGGAGCATCTTCCTTCGGCTGGAGGAGGCCGATCAATCATGCACAGGAGCAGCAGCAAAGGCAAAGGGGGGAGGAAGGCAGTGAGAGGGAGGAGTGGCGGGTGGCATCGGCAGTGGAGCCCTTCTCTGAAGGGGTGTTCTGTTGTGAGGAGAAGAATGGGAGGTTTGTCAGCCACTTTGAGTCCCCTGAAGGGTGAGAACAGAAGGTTTGTCAGCCGCTTTGAGTCCCCTGAAGGGTGAGAACAGAAGGTTTGTCAGCCGCTTTGAGCCCCCTGAAGGGTGAGAACAGAAGGTTTGTCAGCCGCTTTGAGCCCCCTTCAGAGGCTACTTTGCCTCTGTCTGTGGTCACACCTAAGGTTTAATCCAGTTTTAGTCCACTTTCAGAGTGAGAGAATACACCAGCAAACTGACAAGCTGGTTTTCTTTCAGGGTTAATGCACCCTATGCCTCTTTAATGTTTAAAGCCCCGGTCCTCACTTTCTAAAGTTCTGAAGGGTTGAAATTGCGGACATTTGCAACACTGTAGCCGCTGTGTGAAGGCTGTAGCAAAAGTGTCTGATTTTCTAGCTGTCTCCCTCGCCAGGAGGGGAAGGCTAGCTAGGCTTTCTCCGACTGGGCTCCCTTTAGCTGAAGTGGATCGAGACTTCTCCTTCTCCTCTTTTCTTTTTCGCCCCATCCAGCAGCAGTGGAGTGGGGCAAAGCTGCCCACCCGCAGTGCCAGAATGGGTGGGTGGATGCAGCCTGGCTTCTCGCTTTCTTCTTCCCTCTCTCCTTCCTTTTCGAAGGCAGCAGTAAAGTAATCTTTCAAAATGAGGCACTGAGAGATGACTTAGCCCCCTCCGCGAGATCCGCTTACAATTCCATGCTAAGGACTCGTTTACTCTGGAGTAAGAAGCCCCACAGAATGTATGACATTCCCTTCTGAGTAAAGGGGCTTGGTATAGCGTTCTTCAGCACAGACAAATAAAAATAAAAACTCTTTTAAAGGCGACGGTTTTAAAGTCCTTATGCATTTCTGCTGCCCCACAAACTAAAGGTCCAGAGCCCGTTCAGACGTGCGGGTCAGGAACTTGGGAACGTAGCAGAGGTTCTGGGGCTGGCACCTGCGAGAGTACCTCTGTGTGTGTGTGTGTGTGTGTGAGCACATGTGCTTATTTTTATAGGAATGCTTGGTTATGATTGCTTCTTTTGGCAGTAAGGCACTCTGCGTATGCTCAGTGCAGCTTTCCTTTTTTGATGTACCATATACACCGGCTTCGGGAGGGCGGGAGACGTGAGATGCTCATGCAATCTCTCCCCCCCCCAGGTACCCCTCCTTCCTCTCTCTCTTTGGGAAAGGGGGGGCTTCTTAGGAACCCCTCCCTCTCTCCTCTCTCTTTTTGGGAAAGGGGGGCTTCTCAGATACCCCTCCTTCCTTCCTTCCTCCCTCTCTCTTTTTGGGAAAGGGGGGCTTCTCTCACTTTAGAATCCCGTCTGTGCAAGGATGACACCCCCCCTTTGCTAGTCCCCCCCAAGACTCTTTTCCTTGGTGCCTTAGCAATGCCTCCCTTCCCCTCCCCACCCCCACCCAGCTGCTGCTGCCCCCTCTCCCCCCATCCTCATCTTCCTCATGCCCCCCCCCGATTTGGCTTCCTCCGTTCCTCCCCGTTCCTGATCGGCGGCGGCTCCGTTCTTCCCCCCTTCTCTTTTTCCTTCCAGCTCCCTCCCAAGCAGCCAGCCAGTCAGTCCCCCACCCCATCCCCAGCTGCCCTCTCCCCCTCCCCTCTCTCTCTTTAGGGACTAATTTTCCCCTCTGCCGTGTGGGGACCACCTAACACACCCACTGCCGCCCGTCTCTCTCGGCTCTCCTCCTCTTCTAGCCTGGCACCGAGGGAAGAGCAGCCAGCATCGGAGTGGGGCAAAGCGGGCAGGGGATCCCCGGTGAAGCATGGATGACGCAAAGGGAATGGAGGGTGGGACCCTCGGATGGAGCACCAATCACAAGAGAGGGGCTGGGCAATGGCGGGAGGACAGGGCTGCAATCTGGACTCTCAGGATTGATTCCGCGTTAAGGCTGCAGAAGAATGCTCTCAGAACTGGATCAACTTGCAAGTCGTTTGGACAGCTTTGTTCCGTTTCTTTTATTTCGAATTCTTTAAACTGAAATAACTCATGCCGTGAAGATGCGGCCGTAGTTTCCATCCACAGCGGTCCCGTCTCTTGACATGGGTGCTTCCAAGAAGAACATGGCAACATAGGAAGGCCCCCGTGGACTGGATGAAAGCTGCATCTAATTAAATACTCTGTTCTCCGTATGGCTAATTAGATACCAACAGGAAAGTCGCAAACAGGACATGACTACAGATATACACTCCCTACTGCTGGCCTTCTTCTGATCCTCAACAGCTGGAGTGCTGAGGTATATCTTGATTCCACTGGGCATATTCCATACTTACAGTCATATCTCCCATTGATTTGTCTAATTTCCTAAAACAGACATCCTGTCTGGCAGCCATCACTATTTTTTGTAAACATCATTGTTGCTGAGTATCATTGAGTCATGGTTGACTCCTAAGGTCTATTTGCACTTAGCCTTCTTGAATACAATTAGGACAGCCCTGGGACAGAGCATTCACGCTCTGTGCCGGGTGGTTCTGTCTGGAACTGACCGAGAACTGGCCGAATTGCAGCTAGGGTGTGTAGCACGAAATCATCCAGCAGGGAGAGCATTCGCACCCTCCCTGCCAGACAGCTCTGGTGTCCCGCCCTGGGCTGCCACCATTGGACCATAGTAGCCCGCCAGCTGGCAGCCCCTTTCAGGAGTAGGGCAAGACAGGACCAGGGCTGTCCTGGGGTTCTGCAGGTAGCTGCCACTCTGATTGGGCTCGCAGCAACCAGCAGGGGCCTCCAGGGTGCTCACCCCCACCCAGGGGTGCATGCTACCCTCAGTCCCCCACACCCCACTTACCTTTCCAGACCCCTGACTCCGTCTAGATAGGTCCTGGGGCTTCCTGGGGTCAAACTGCCATTCTTTGCGCAGGTGCACACAGCAGCAGAGCACCCCCAAATCAGGGTGGCAGCAGCCCACAGAACCCCAGGACAGCCATGGCCCAGTCTCACCCCACCCTTGAAAGGGGCTGCCAGTGCAGCACTCTTTTGTGGGCTGGTACACACGGGGAATGGATCCACCATTCACACATTGGCCGTTGAGAATGCGTCCCTTACAGACCAGTGTGAATGGTGGACCTGCCCCCCGCTTCTGGTTGACTGCATGGATACCTCCAAGCCCAACTCTATGCAGTTTTCTTGCCAGAGATACAGAAGTGGTTTTCCATTGCCTGCTTTTGGGGAGACAGTAGGGACTGAACCAGCAACCCCCTGCTTTGCTTTACTGCTGAGCTACAGCCATTCCCAGATTCCACGGGCATCTCTATGCAGCTTTCTTGGCAGCGACACAGCAGTGGTTTGCCATTTCCTACTTCCAAGGAGAGCCTGGCGATTGAACTGATAACCATTGGCTTTCCAAGGCAGTTTATCACTGAGCTACAACTTCTCCCTATTTTTTTTCCTTACAGTTTAACTAAGCTATACGTCAAGGGATATTTTGTCTGTTCCAAGTAGTATATTCCGTTACACAGGATGCCCCAGATTCGAGTGCATTATGACAGAGAGAAAAATGTTCCCACCCACAACTGCCCTATCATGTGTGGAGGAAAAGTTTGATCACTTTTGTGAAAATGTAAAATCTTCCCCTCATGTATATTATACACTGCTGAGATTTACAGTGATCATTTATGTGCAGAACAGTGAGAGGTTAAGATCAGTTGCATGGTTTCTATGGTAACTACCAGCTGTTCCCTCCAGAAATACTTTTAGCTCTGAAAAGTTTCTCCATAATTTTATTTTTTTATAAAATATATTTCTTGGCTGAATGTGGAATAAACCAGAGAGTTGCATAAAAGAGGAGATGGATAGAATACTTGAGAGAGATATTACTCGGGAGTCAGGCTGCATTCACACACGGTAAAACAAACTCCCTCTGAGACATCCGGCTTACAGGAGGGATCGTTTGCATAGGCTGGTATGTCACCCCCCACTATGAACATTCCAGGCTAGAAAAAGTGGATTAGAGATGGGATGAGAACAAGAATGCCTCATGCTACCATCTCTCAAACTGAGCCAGTTTGGCCCAGTGGTTAGGGAGCTGGACTCTTATCTGGGAATACCGGGTTTGATTCCGCCCTCTCCCTTGAAGCCAGCTGGGTGAACTTGGGCTAGTCACAGCTTGTGGGGGTGCAGGAGTTTTGCTAACCCACCTTGTAGGAACACCTCGGGGGTGGCAGGCTACTGCATGTGCCCACTTTTGACCTAGTTTTCCTTAAACTTAAGCATGCATCACAGTTAAGGAGTAGACTCAGTTATTTGGCTGTTTGTGAATGGATTCATGGAGACTCAGCTCTCCCTCCCCTGGCCAGATGAGCTTCCTCAGAAAGACCCCCCTTCATAAAGTAATAAAAGAGAGAGGAATTATGGGGTGCAATTTGCCCATCTCAGCTAAAGCAACAGTTGCTAAGCTGAATTACTAGGCCAAAGGATACATTCTGGGTCACTGTAACTTTCCTAATATCTCTCTCAAGGAAGTCAAAACATACATATACCAATGCACAGTACATGTAAACAATGTACAGCATCCAAGGATGCTGACACAAGATGCCCACATGCATAAGCAATCCCCAGAGACAGGCTTATATTGGTTCCTGAGTAACACCATATATGGCATTTCCTATGTAGCACTATCCTTGCATTTAGGCTGCTATAACTGGTTCTATACTGGTTCTGTCCAGTCCTCTTGCTGTAACCAAATATGGGTTTCCTGAGTGTACTTTTCCATTGTTCAGAGAAACTGTATAAAAAGCCTTGGCATGTGTTAATAAAGAGGGCTTACTACTCCCACTTGGCAACCATCCTGCATGTGAGTCCTAATTCGTTACTACAACAGCTCTCTTCTGAGCTCTCACAGCCCAACCCACCTCACAGGGTGTTCTGTTGTGGGGAGAAGAATAGAAAGCTTTGTCAGCTGCTTTGAGTCCCCTTAAATGGGTGAGAAAAGTGGGATAGAAAAGCCAACTCTTCTTCTTCTACTACACTTTTGAAGTATCATCTATCTATCTATCTATCTATCTATCTATCTATCTATCTACCTATCTACCTACCTATCCATCCATCCATCCATCCATCCATCCATCCATCCATCCATCCATCCATCCATCCATCCATCCATCCATCCATCCATCCATCGTGCCACCCTCCCCTAGACATTGGCCAAAAGCAAAGACTGGACCCCACCCACCACAGCACTGTTCGGCCTCTTTTAGCCCCCCCCCCCTCCTCCCGCTCATGCTGAGGAAGAGAAGATGGTCTGGAATGCCAGAATGGGCTGAGTCTTCTGGAAAAAAGGACTCCAGTTAGAACAATCTGACGAGAATAAGCCGGCTTGGAAAATGAACTGAATAAAAATAATGTGAATAACGCGACCAGAAGACGACCTGAAGTCATCTTAAAATAATGGTGTGACCAGGGCCTATCGAAGGTGGACATTGCCTACAGAGAGATGAAGACCAGGCCTCTGGACTCCTTAATATCTTAGGACCGAGGAAAGGTCCTCCTGAGAAAGTAAACACAACCTTAGAGGGAAGTTTCAAATGGCAGAGAGGGCCACAAAAAAACAAGGGAGAACCACTGAATTGCTGAACAGCTGAGGAGACATCCTGGAAGAGTTTGCTTAGAAAATAAGTTAGCCCAATCACTTAAGAGCTGAAATCATTTGAAGAATAACAAAATAGTTTATTCAAGTGACAGAAAATTTGTGAATCAGTGATTTGTTCAGGGTCTGCTTGTGGGGAGAATTTCAGAAGATCCTGAAGTCTTCTGCTCAGAATGTAGGGCCTGTTCAGACTTTCCTCAGTGGCATGGTATAATTATACCATGCCACTGAGCTATCGGGCCCAGAGGAAAGCATTCATACTTTAAGCGCTGTCCACAAATGAATCAACAGCACTTGAAGTGGGGCTGGCCCATCCTAGGCAGGCTGGATCACTACAGCAGCATCTGGCAGGCACCCAGAAATTGCTGTGATGATCAGCCCATGGTGTATGGCCATGTGACCACAGCTGCCTGCCCTACCCACTCACAGCTTTGCACCCAGAAGAGGGTGTGAACCCTGATGACCAGGAAGTCACTAGCTGCTCCTGGTTAAGCTGTAGACATTGGACGAGTTTTGACTTGTCCACAGGTTGCAAAAACTAAAGTACTGGCCCATCTTCGCCCTATGCTCCAGTACACTGGTGGTGGCCCAGTGCATAGACAGGCATCCCCACAAGTGACTGAACCACTCCTGACACGTAAATGAGAACAGGCATCTAGTGAAAATAGAATAGACCCTTTGTTGCTCAGGGCAGTGTTCAGCACGGATCAGTTGTGAACATTTTTACAAGCTTTTATTTGTCCATTAGGCACAGTTGGTTACCTCTTTCCTCTGATTTTGTACACGTTGTTATCTGTAACTACTAGCTGTTCAAGTACATTGATTTTTGTTGCTGTTCAATTGGATTGTATCGTTATACACTACTTCACAGTTAGCGGACTCACTGTTTTACTTAGTTGAAGTGTAGACGGAGGGCTATGAGGCTGTTAGGCAGAGATGTACAAAAGCAAGGGATTTGGTGTGTTTGCACTGGGATGGCTGAATCCCTACCCAGCCTGCGTTGCCGGGAATGGCATGGGGACAGGCAACATCCATTCTTGGACCTGTGCCCGGTCACATGCGTACCCAATTGGGGCCAAACAGTTTGCATGGGGAAGCAGCCACTGACAGGAACTTCTTGGCACAGAAAAGGTGGCACAGAGAAGCTTTTGGGGTGTTTGGATCGTATAATCCCACACCCATTAATTCACTTATGGAGCCAGAAAGTGCTATCAGAATCATTTTTTTCAAGCAGAGAGGGAGGAAAACCACTCTGAATGCACTTTTGACCCCCATCCCTCTCCGATTGCGTGAACTGACCTAAACCATTCCCTTCCTGGCTCCGTGTCCATTCCCATTTTGGAATGCAGAAAATAGCCAGCTTCCAAGGCCACATCCTGCTCCCACCAAAACAGGACTGAATAAAAATTTAAATCATGGGACAATAGTTTTTTGAGGCTAGCATGGTCAGGAGGGGGAGATCATGTGAACACCATGCTGCCTGTCCTCACTATGGCTGTCCTTGAGGACAACCTTCAGGTGCTGTTTTGGGAAGCAGGACATGGCCAGAGGTCCATGCAGGAGGTTCTCCAGGGCTATCCCATACTGTGAATCAAAAACTGTAGTCCATGTCTCCACATGTAGAGTAGGATTCACTTGGGAACATCATGCTCTGTGGAGAAAGTCCTCCTCACACCATTGCTGGGCATTCCCCAGATTCAGGTTTGTGCTGTATGGGCTTCACATCACAACCAAGACAGGTGTCCCCTGTATGTATTCTGCCCCTCAGCTCCAAGGGCTTTGGGAAGCTGACAGGAGTCTTGGAGGCAACTAATGGTAATGAATATGGATGGTCTTATGGTTGGAGGGTTGGCCTCTTATCTGGTAGTCTCCCAACCTGATTCTGCACTCCTCCATGAAGCCAGCTGGGTGACCTTGGGCTAGTCACAGCTCTCTTTCTGAGTGCCAACAGCCACATCTACCTCACAGGATGTGTTGTGGGGAGAAGAACAGAAAGTTTGTCAGCCACTTTGATTCTCCTCAAGGGTGACAAAAACAGGGTATAAAAGCCAACTCTTCTTCTTCCTCTTCCTCTTCTTCCTCGTCCTCATCCTCCCCACTTCAGTTGGATACTGCCATTGACTAACTACGGAAGAGTATTGTGCTGGCAGTGGAGGAAAGAGCACCTCACATGATTTCAGAATCCTCATCCCTCTTTTGTTCTCCAGTCTTCCAAAGTCACAGAAATCAGACGCAGCTAGGATAAAGGTTTAGTTGCATGGCCTTAGGATGAGAAGATACTAATATGAATAATGGGTGATTTGTTCCTGTCAACGGCATCCTCAAATGTCCAAGTCCAATTGGCTGTGGAGTTCACTGGCGACAGTAGATGTGGTTGTTTTACTTTCCCTTCTCCTCCTTCAGTGGGAGATTTTTGACATTTGAATTAAGTTTAATTGTCAGTTCCATTCGGAAGACACTTGGAAGGTCCTGGAGTAGCCAACAGCTCCTAACCCAAAGCACTTGTTTCTCTTTCTGCTTGTAGCATCTTTTACCTCTCAGCCACCTGTCACCTTCTATTATGCGTCCCTCACCTCCTGTGATAGACACCTTACAACGCAGATGCCAAAAGGTTTGCCTTCTCTCTTCTGAGCAACAACTGTTTTGCATAAGAAGTCTCTTAAGGCCAACAACTCCTTGAAAGCAGGAGAATGAAAACTGAAGAGCAGGGAGGGGAGAGAGAAAAGAAAAGAAAAGGCCACAGGTACGGAAGATTAAAGACATCTATTGCTAACATGGTCATTCTGGATGGCAGAGGGAGGCAGGACCTGTACAGCACATTTGTGGCACAACTGAGGAGGTCAGTGGCCATCAGGATCTCACACACACACACACACACACATCCATAAAGACAGCCTCCCCCTGTAGAGAGTGGAAAGCACACTCAGAGCATGAAAAAGCACTCTAATGACACTTCGCATTGTCCTCAATACACCTGACTGACTGACTGATTGCATTTTTATTCTTCCCTATACCGGAGGGTCTCAGGGTGGGTTACAACATTAAAAATCATAAGAACATAAGAGAAGCCCTGCTGGATCAGGCCACAGCCCATCTAGTCCAGCATCCTGTCGCGCACAGTGGCCCACCAAATGCTCATGGGCATCTCAAGCAGAGGCAAGGACAAACCTTCTCCTTCTCTTGAATCCCAGCAAATGGCTTTAGAAGTGTCCTGCTTCCCCCCCGCCCCCCTCCAGCCTGAAAGATGCACCTAGGCATCCATTCTAGTAGCCATTGATAAATCTGTCATCCATAAACTTGTCTAACCCTTCCTTAAAGACATCTAGTCTGGCAGCTGTTACCACTTTCTTCTGGCAGCAAATTCCATAAACCGATGACCCTCTGAGTGAAGAAAAACTTCCCCCTGTTGGATCCAGCTCTCCTACCCAGATAAAAGTAACTGAAAAGTGGGGATAAAAAACTATATCTCCATTTAGCCAAAGGTTGGGGCAAAGAGGTGGGTCTTCACTACCCTCCTAAACATGTAAAGTGAGAGTGTCTGACTTACCTCAAGAGGAAGACTATTTCATAACCTTGGGCCATCACTGAGAAAGCCCTATCCTTGGTGCCCACCCCTTTTGCTCCTGAAGGTGCTAGAACAACCAGGGCTCCCACTACACAGAGAGAGAGAGAGAGAGAGAGAGATCTTAAGGACTGAACAAGTTTGTATGGAAGAAGGCGTTCCTTTAGATATTTGGGGACTAAGTCATTTAGGGACTTATAGGTCAAAGTTAATGCCTTACCTATGGTATATAATTACCAGAACTTTCACTGGCCCTATGTCATGAGACATGGAAAACAACTGACTTCTGAAGCTAATTCCCACAGCCAGTTTGGTCTTGTGGTTAGTGTTGTGGACTCATATCTCATAGTCACAGGTTTGATTCTGCACTCCTCTATGAAGCCAGCTGGGTGATCTTGGGCTAGTAACAGCTCTCTTCTGAGCTCTCACAGCCCCACCCAACTCACAGGGTGTCTGTTATGAGGAGAAACTTTATCAGCTGCTTTGAGTACCCTTAAATGGGTTAGAAAAGCCGGGTACAAAAGCCAACTCTTCTTCTTCTTCTTGCACCTTTTGCAATAGGGCCAGGCAGAAATCTCAAAGCCGGGGAACTTTCATTCCCCGGCTTCAGTGTTAATGTCAAAGGGAGGAGGCAGCCATGTGAACAGAGCACTAACCATTCACCTATATCTCTAAAAAAAAACAATGGTCCTAGTGCAAAATCACAACTAAGTGAAAATGTTAAACATAAAACACATTTAGCAAAAAATCAAAAATTGAAATCTAAATTATATATAGATAAACAACGTACATTTTCTTCTTGTTTAACACCCACTCCTTGTAAACCTAAATTGGCATACAGCATCTCAAGAACCGCTAAAAAGGTGTAAAAGGATCCAAGTTGTCTGGACAGCATGCTTTCAAACCTCCTTGTTGAACCGGGAGTTTCGCCAGAGGTCACCAGCTTGTAATTAATACAACTCACATTTGAGAAAGCCAAGGATAACTAAAAAGGCATAGAAGAACATTAATTGTCCAGGGTGCCCTGAGATCAACTTATTACACTTGGAAACTCTCCAGAAGTCTCTGGTTTGTATTTAATATAGTTCACTTTCAAGAAAGCCAAATGTGTTTCGACCTAAACAAACAGCTTTCCTCAGTGGCTGTTTATTAATACCTAAGAAGAAGAAAGACTTTGAAAAGCTGCATCATGCTCCAAGTGGTCCCAGACCAAAACCAAGGGTCAGAACATTATTGGATCCCTGTACGCTACTCAAAACCAAAAATCAGTCTGCCCAATTTCTTCATTAATCCACAAGGCGCTTTTAGGAAAATCTGGATGAAAATATGTTTGCTTGTAGCGGTATTTAAACACATTCTATCAGAAAGCAAGTGAGCCAGCTTGGTCTTGTGGTTAGAATGCCAGACTCTTATTTGGAAGTTTCCCAGTTCGAGCCCACACTCCCCCACGAGGCTGGCTGGGTGACCTTGGGCTAGTCACAGCTCTCGTCTGAGCTCTCACAACTCCACCTACCCCACAGGGTGTCTGGTATGGGGAGAAGAACAGAAGCTTTGTCAGCCGCTTTGAGTCCCCTTAAATGGGTGACAAAAGCGGGGTATAAAAGCCAACTCTTCTTCTTCTTCTTCTTCTATGGTTATGTCCATCAAAAGCATTTCTTAGCAAAACATAATGTGATATTTTATTTATTTATTTGCATTTTTATCCTGACGTATACTCGAAGGTCTAAGGGCAGGTTAAAAGATTAAAAGCCAAATTTAAAAATGTGCATACTAAATCAGTAGCAGTGTTGACATGCATATTTTTTCAATATTTTAAAATCCTGAAACCAACAGTTTCTTAAGGAAAAAAAATCCATGAAGAATTTTGAGCAGAGAACTTGGTTTCAACTTTTGGAGAAGTGTGAAATCTGAGGACATTTTATTCCATTCTGCATATTAATCAAGTGGCACAGAAATTATTTCATCATCCCCAGCAAAGGAATGCCACTCCATCCCAACCCGTGTATGGATAATTCCTCGGTGACCCTATTAATGAGTTTTAAAATGTCACAGAAGGCTGAAAAAAGGCGTGTTTATCACCACTACCAAATATATACATAATCAGCAAGCACGAGATACCACAATAGCTAGAGTCCCCTTCTGTGGAGGACTGGCTAATTAAACTGACTGAATTAGCAGATATGGAGAAATTAACAAACTTAATAAAGAACAGGACAATAGAGAAGGGGAGATTTCGCACTTCCCATCTGCTGGACCGGAAAGGAGCGCATTGAACCAATGTTGACTCCACGATTGAATACTTACTTTGATTCGGTTGTGGGGCCCGTCCTCTTCAGGGCGCCGCCATTTTGGCTGCAGTGCCCTGCGCAACTGTGCATGCATCGGTTTCATCACCATGATGGCACTGATGCTCTGCACAGTTGCAGTTGTGTCAGGAGAGCAGCAAGGTTGCCAGCTTGCTTACATGGCACCTCTGCTGACCTCCTTGTCCAACTGAGGTGCGAACGCTCCCTGGCTTGTCACAAAAGGTAAGCAATTGGGGAAGGTTGGGGAGAATGTGGAACATGATTTCATGCTCCACAGGTAGTGCATGACAGGGGACCTTCTGGGAAGGCAGGGGGCGCCTGGAGGCTGTAGCAGCCTCCAGAAGTTCCCTAAATCATGCACTACCAACCCAAGTGCAAAAGGCCTAAGTACATAAAAGACTGGAGAGCCTTTATTGGTTTTCTACAAGAAACAGGAATTGCAGCTGCTGGATTTGACTGATTTTGTATTTCAAAGGACAGCCGGAAGAAGTAAAACTTACTGATTGGGAGTGCTAAAGAGGTGATACTAAAAGAAGACTCCAAAGAACGGAGGAAGTGATTTATAGCTAACGACCAAATGATGTAAAATAAATGTATATGAGATATCAAACTGGGAATTATAAAAATCAATTAGAGTCACTGTGTCTAGAGAATGCTTGGTGGGGCTGCCCCAGGGATGTCCATTATTCATACATGTTCATTATTCAGACGTTCATATATGAATCCAGTGTCTGGACATTCGTACTTTAGTATTCGTACGAATATGAATGTTTCAGACATTCAAACAAATAGTTTGCACACTTGTACGGGACACAGATACGTACAGGATGAAAATGGCATGTATAGAGGATACATATGGGAAGCATACGCACGCGTATCATCGGGAATATCAAATATTCGAATGAATGCATACGAATGCATTTGTATGAAATCGATTGTCCAGACATTAAAAATTGTACATTCGTGTGAATACGAATATTCGACCATCCGATTCATTTCGAATTGAATGCCGAAAATTGCATTCATGCACACCCTCTAGCTGCCACATCACCAAGAATGGATCTCACAGAAGTCCAATGGGCCATTTTGCCAAGTTCTCTTCCCCTTTTCAAACTGCTGAGCGACAAAAATGCCAATAGAGACAGAATATAAAGAATGGGTGATCCATCACTATGAGAGTTCGGAAGGCAGCAGAAGACCAGCAATGGCTAAAGATTGGATAAAATGTGCTTTGATGGTTTGCCAATTGTAAACAGTCGTGATTCAATTGGAAGAACTGGCAGCACAAAGTTGATGGAGTAGCAAAATCAGGCCAAAAATAACTGATTTTAGTTTTTTGTTTTTCAGGCTGATTGGATAAAAGTAAACGGGTGAGTGGTGGAGGAAGCAGGAGTTTACACTTGGGTTTTCTATATTTTTAGACTTCTTCAAGGTCCCTGCTGGTGGTGAGGGACAATCTGAGATTATCTCAGAGGGCAAAGAGATAGGGGTGTGCACAAATTATCCGTGCATTCGAAATCCAGACTAATATGTCTGGATTCTGAGATTCGTGGACAGATTGAATAAGGCCCTCTTCGAAGAGTCCTATCCATCCACAAATCGGATAATCCAGTATCCATAGAAGCTTTGGTAGAAACTTCTAAGGATCATGGATTACCCTGGGGCCTACCCCCTAAGCTGGCCTACCCCAAACCTCCCCCCTGGGCCCACTTACCTGCTCCGGTGATGCTCTGGGCCTCTTCCAAGGCCTGCTGGAGCGGTGAGGAGTCTTCCAATACCCAGAAGTGTGTGTTGCTACCACTATGCATGCTTGTTTGTCTTTCAGCTTCCACACATGCACAGGGTATGGAGCAATGGTGGTGTTTCCATCCAGAAGCTAGGTAAATGTACTATTGCTGGAAAACCTGCAACGAGTGCTGGGTTTTCTGGCAATCGTTTTTCCATGCGTTTTGGGGGGAAACAGCAGGGCTATGGCGGGGCTGCCTCAGATACATTATGGGACACACACACACCCATGGATGTGGGCTCAGAATTTAAAAAATATTCCCATTGTCCTTGCTGTGCTGCCAAAATCAGTTCCCCATGTCATACTGGAGCAAGGAGGCATGTTGTCTGCGTGCCTCTGTGTTCCAGTGCACCATCACTTAGTACACTGGTAGACCAGACCAGGAAGCCATTTTGGGCTTTTTAGCAGTCCTGCTCTTTGGGTTCCTGTGACCCCTACCAGTGAGCCGCAACAGTGGTCAGGCATGGATGAACCTGATTGGTGAGCGTACAGCGGCTCACCAGAAGGTAAGTGCAAACAGGTCCATAAAATCTATGCGAATCTTGCCTAAGACTTTTCACCCAATTGCACAAAAGGAAGGAAGGAAGGAAGGTCAAGCTCAAATGAATACAATAGGTTTCCATGCTGGTTGTTTCTGTTTCTGTTTTGTTTTGTTTTTAACAAAGAAAATGGGTTTCTGGTAACATAGCAACAGCAACCATATTTTGGCTACATCCACAGTGTTGTAAACAGTGTTTTCAGTGACTGCTGTCACTTACATGCTTTGAATTAGGTTTACATGCATTTGATATTCATTCCTGCTTCTCTTATTATAAGGCCCTGTTTGCACTTCCCACAATGGAATATAACAACAACAACAACATTCCACTGAGGCTAAGATGAAGTGTGAAGAGAACCACCTGTACTTCAAGCATTGGTGCAGTCTCCACACCTGGTGCCTGATACTTCATAGTGGCTGCGCATTATGCCACCACTACTGCAGATTTACCTGCTGCAGCACAATCAACACTCACTCCGCAGTATCAGGTAACTTCAGAGTTGCCTGACGGCCTGACAGGATGGCGAGAATCCACCAATGAAAGCCAAGCCTGCGGTTCAGCTCACAATGGCTGCCTGATCCTATGTGACGCACGCCTCACCACGCGCGCCACGGAAATCTCACAGCTGCTGAGGAGGAAACTGTGGACCTCTGACTGGAATGGGGACAATGCATCATAACATATTCAATATTCCTCATGTCCTATGAGGAACGGCTTAAGGAACTAGGAATGTTTAGTCTATCAAAAAGAAGACTGAGAGGAGACATGATAGCTGTCTACAAATACCTCAAGGGTTGTCACAGGGCAGAGGGATCAGCCCTGTTCTCACTCTCTCAAGGAAGGACTAGAAACAATGGGGTGAAACTGCAGGGGAAAAGATTTAGTTTAGATGTTAGGAAAAAATTTCTAACAGTAAGAGTGATTAACCAGTGGAACAGGCTGCCACGGGAGGTGGTTGGTTCCCCTTTGATGGAGGTCTTCAAGCAGAGACTGGACGGCCATCTGTCTGAGATGGTTTTGGAGATCCTGCCTTGAGCAGGGGGTTGGACTTGATGACCCAGGAGGTCCCCTCCAACTCTACCATTCTATGATTCTATGATTCTAACTTTGTAGCCAGGTAAGCTGTGGATTTTTATATGACTGTGGATTTTTATCCACATGTCTGGAAGGGACCCCACTGGGCTGGGGCGAAAGTCCAAGCAACATGGATATGCTCCGCCTTATATTAGATTAAGATCCTGATGAATCGTATAATTATCAAGATGAGAACAAGTTTTCCGCCTTTCAATATTGCCTTTATCCTCTTTATTTAACCGCAAAACGTTCCATTGCACAGAATGCCAAAGAGCATTCAGTTGCTGGGTTTGAAGGGCTCAGCTGTCGATACAGTACACACTGCCTCAAATTATTGGCCACTTTCGACTCTTCATTTTATGAATTGGGGTAAATAAACCAGGAGATAAGCAAGGCCTGCACTGAAGCAATGAAATACAGCGGACATTACTTTTACAATAGGATTTTGTTGGAATGCGTTCTTTCAATAACTCACAGCAGAACAAGGCGTTTGGAGATTCACAGCCTCCAAGATGTTTTAAGAGCACTGAAGTTGTAAATACCAGACAAAAATCAGTACCTCTGATTTCTTTTATATTTTGCCCATGCTTTGGCTATTCTGCAACACACAGGCTTTCTTCACTCACCTCTCTGTGTTCCAACCAACGGGTCTTGATAAGGAGTGGACATGAATACAATTTTTGGGACTCAATTCAAATCAAATATCCAAATATTCGAATCGATCCAGATGTTTAAAATTTGAATGTATTTACATTTGATTGGAACCTAATACAAATCCATTCAAATGAAATTTTGATCCGTATTTGAAGATACGAATGTTGACAATATTCATATGTCTCCGTATGCATCCATATGCGTCTGCACGCGTCTGTACGCATTTGTATGCATCCCGTTTTTATCCCGTATGCATTCCGTTTTTGGCCCGTACGTGTCTGTACAAATGCATACGGATACAAATAAGGTGTGTATAGATACATATGTAATACGTACGTATCTGTACACATACGAATGTCTGAATAATGTCAAAATATTCAAAAATTTGTTTGAATGTTAAATTTGAATTTAGAAGAAGAAGAGTTGGTTTTTCTACCCCTCTTTTTTTCACCCATTTAAGGAGACTCAAAGCAGCTGACAAAGCTTCTATTCTTCTCCCCGCACCAGACACCCTGTGAGGTGGGTGGTGCTGTGAGAACTCAGAAGAGAGCTGTGACTAGCCCAAGGTCACGCAACTGGCTTCATGGGGGAAGGCAGAATTGAACCCGTTATTCCCAGATAAGAGTCCAGCTCCCTAACCACTAGACCAAACTGGCTCACATTTAGAGATATTGGATTCGAATTTAGAGGATTCGAATGTCTGGATTCAATTGAATTTAATTGAATTTTGAATGTTTTGAATCTTCATGCATATCCCTAGCCTAGATTAGTCAGGTTCACTGCCTTGAACCACAAATCTTTTCTGCAGATACCTCAGTCAATCCATATTTGTGAATCCTGAGGTGCTTCTACACTTGGACGTGTTGCCAACAATAGGTTAACATCTGGGAAGGTCTATTTGAACTTGCAGGAGGCAGGTGCAACCTAGAAACACCTCCTGCCTGCCCAGATGTTACCGTATCATCAACTAGCAGTGGACTAGATGGTAGGAAATATTCGAGATATTCATTATTTGATCGAATCAGGACTAATTCAGAACTCAAATCGAATGTCCAGACCTTTGTTTTTTAGTATTCAAAAGAATATGAATATTATTTGTACGGATACGTACTGGATGAAAACAGGATGCGTACAGGATAAGAACGGGATGTGTATGAGATTTGTATCATCAAATATGTACCGCGTGCTCGTACAAATAGGTATGAATGTATTCATATCGGTTCAAACATCCAGGCATTCATTTTTTCTTTATTCATACGATTGCAGATATTCGAATATTCGAATCAAATTGAATTCAAAAACTGCATTCGTAGGAATGCAATAGTAGGAAATGTGTGCTGAAACAGGGAATACAAAGCAAACACTGCAGCCAGATAGGGATCAGTATCAGTACTACTGCCAAAGGACCTACATGAACTGTGGCAGGTGTGACGCCGTCCCAATTGGGTAAGTGTGAAAAGGTGAGTTTCCTAATTGATGCAGTTGCCCTTTCTGCACTTGGACCTATTCTGGGTTATATCCCAGAATAGGTACCTGATGACCACATGCTAGTCCAGAATAAAACACACCCTGGGTGGGGTCTGCTGTAGTCATAAGATCATAAGAACGTAAGGCCCTGTCCCCATGCAATTGAAAATCTGCTGGAACTCTTCTTTTGCCTCTGAGCGGCCCCATTCCGGGCTTTACAAGGCGCTTAGGGAGCTTAGGAAAGTGAGACACCTGCGACAAAATACGTGCACTTTAAAGAAGAGTTCCAGCGCTCTTTCGGTGATTCACGGATTTTGCTCGCTATATCTGCCTTGAGGACGCTCCGTGGCAAAAGGGGCGGGGATTGCTGGCCTGCACACACAGCCAAAAAGCATTCACACATCTGAGAAATGCAGCAGGTTCGCTTCCTTTCCTTTGTAAAAAGAGCCAGAATTGCTCAGAATTGCAACATTGTTATCAAGTGATCTGTGAAAGCCTTAAAAGAGAATGAGCGAAGGATCGCGCTGCCGATGGCTGCAGCCGCTGACTTTGCTGGGGCAGAAAGCCTTTTCTAACAGAGAACTGAGTGAAAGTAAGTGCTGAAAGTGAATGAATGAGCGATCATCTGCCTTTGCTAGGGGCGGGAAGCTGTTTCAGGAGACGGACATCTGCCTATTTTTCCTTTTAACAAGAGAGGGGGCTGGGGAAAAAGATGCCCGGAAAGAGAAGACAGCTACCATGGGGAAGGAAAGTCCGTTTAGATCACGGCTACCATGGGGACGCTTATTCTGGAAGTGGAGGGGACTTTTAAAGTCATCTGTAACAGAGTGACGGCAGAGGAAGCCGAGAGGGGCTAATAAGTCTTTTGGGGACAGGGCCTAAGAGAAGCCCTGCTGGATCAGGCTACAGCCCATCTAGTCCAGCATCCTATAGCACACGGAGGCCCACCAAATGCTCATGGGCATCTCAAGCAGAAACAAGGACAAACCTTGTCCTGCTCTCAAATCCCAGCAAATGACCTTAGAAGTGTCCTGCTTCCCCACCACCACCACGCCCAAGCCTGAAAGATGTACCTATGCATCCATTCTAGTAGCCATGGATACATCTGTCATCCATAAATTTGTCTAACCCTTTCTTAAAGCCATCTAGGGTGGTAGTTCTCACCACCTCTTCCAGCAGCAAATTCCATAAACTGATGACCCTCTGGGTGAAGAAATACTTCCCCTAGCATGCAGACAGCAGGATCTTATCCCAGGATATAATCCAGAATAAAGCCAAGAGCAGAAAGGACCAGTGTATTATACACTCCTATCCCTTCTTCTTTTTTAAATTAAATTTCCTCTTTAAATTTTACAAAAGGAAGGCACAAAAGACCTGAGAACTTTGTTAGCTGCGTTTGCACATTTGTTCATGAACTCAAAGTTAGACTCAGGAGTTAAATTTCATCTCATCACACATTTTGTCCTATTCTAAAAGCCATTCCTCACTGCTCTGAAACCAAGTACAGTTCGAATGAATCTCATCAGCAGTACTCAGAGCTTTCCCCCCAAACTCACAGCACACAGTTTTATTGTCTCCCAACAAGATTACAGACAAAACAAAAACAAATATTCATCCATCACTTCCCAAAAGAAGTCGGTAAGAACTGATGCTCAGATTCATTATGACACTAGCTGATTGCTGGGATGTTATGAACCCATCCGTCTTCCCTCCCTGTACAATTTAAAAATCTTGCACTCGTACAGCTCACACAGCATCATAGGGCAGAAGGTAGCAAAAAGATTTACAGAATGCAGCTGAAATTTAGGGAAGTTTGTTTGAAAGATCTGGACGTTGCAGATTCAGGAGAGGGAGGGGAATGACAACTTTGATTCACATAGGGGGCATCCCCATGGGCTCCACTTACTTCGGAGTGGATTTGGGGCAACCCCAATGAGAATTGTAGCTCGAGTTAACACGTCCCCATGTGACTGAATCCACCTGTCCCCATGAAAACCGCGGTAAACCCCTGCATCAGGGAACCACATCCTTTTTTCTCCACCCCCCTCCACCCTAATAGGAAGCCTGGCAGATGTCACCATGCCCTGTACCGCCTACTGCAGTGATGACAGGGGAAGCCCCTCCCAGTTGCACCTCCAAAAACACCACACAAAAATGATAAAAGGGAAAATGGCTCATTGCTTGAAGCCGCGACAGTGCTTCAGTCATTTTAGCAGAGTTGCGCTCCTCCGCTTAACAGCAGGCATACCTCCACCTGACAGCAGCTTTGATCTTCCTCAGCTGAGTGCGGGGAAGCCATGGGCGCTTCACCCATTAAGGCAATCAAGCACTTGTGCGCTAAATCAAGCCCTTTACCAATGCGTGCCTTGCGGATCGTGTGATCAGGCAAGGGTGTGTGTGTCATGCTTGTAGCCGGAGAGACACTCGCAGGACAAACAAGAGCTCATCAGTTCTCTTTCAGAATTTCTTTCAAGAGATCCCCAAGCAGTTGCGACCACAGCGCGCATGGCAGGGACAGCGAGCACAGGCGAAATCCCACCCGATAATGCTGCAATCACCAATCTACGCCCCCAGTACCCGGGAGTGTCCCCGCAACTCCAGGATAATGCGTGATTGTCTCCTAATTCGCAGTGAAAACAGTTGGAAAGGGGGGGTTGCCATAGATTTTTACCATTTGTCCCTCATGTAGCCCGGATTAGAGGCTTTTCAGGGGGAAGCTCCAAGGTGACTCAGGTTCACCTCAGAGTATTTTGATCATGGGGATGCACCCATAGATGCTAACTAATGTGACAAGCATGAATGTTCAGTGCATGAACGTCCATGGTTTGTACATAAAACAATGGCTCTCAACGTATTCGCACCTGGGACAAAGCTTGAAATGACCCAGGATGCACCAAGCATCCATACTTGCAGATGCTCAGTGCATATTAACCTTCGCCTAAAACCATCCGAACACTTACCACAAGTGGGGATGGGTGTCCAGATGCCACTTTTTTCACTCACTGGTGCTGGAGCCAGCACACATGTGTGGTGCCACCACCGGGGCAACCATGTGGTGCATCGGGGCAACATGACTGTGCCATGCATCATGTACCCCTCCACATACCAGTAAATGCAGATGGGGCTTCCAGACCTTGACTAGCTCTAGCTGTAGTGCAGGGTTAGGGCATGTGTGGTGCACTTAATCCTGAACTACACATAGTCAATGCATGGTGAGCTCCCAGATGGAGGGAGCCATTTCTGGTAGAGAAATGGCTCTTTCAGGTGCAGATATTCCATCTGGTAGCTCACCACATGTTTACTATCGGGCCAAGTATGAGCTGGCCGTGTTTTCTGATTGGCTTAGGGGCTATCCGTGAGCCAGTTTGGTCTAGTGGTTAGGGAGTCAGACTCTTACGTGAGAATACTGGGTTCGATTCCGCCTTCCCCCATGAAGCCAGCTGGGTGACCTTGGGCTAGTCACAGCTCTCTTCTGCGCTCTCACAGCCCCACCTATCTCACAAGGTGTCCTGTTGTGGGGAGAAGAATAGAAAGGTTTGTGAGCCACTTTGAGTCCCTTAAATAGGTGAGAAAAGTGGGGTAGAAAAGCTTCTTCTTCTTCTTCTTCTTCTTCTTCTTCTTCTTCTTCTCTGGAAAATTAAGATCAGCTATGGAACCAATGTTCATTTTGCAAACACTGAAAAAGCATCAGCCAAGCTGTACCCATTCGTTCATTTGTTCCTAATTAACATAGATTAGTGGGCCACGTTCTGCGCTCATGGTTTATCATGCCCTGACAATGTAGCCGACCAGATGCAAACAGGTGTCGAGCATCGAATCTCATAACTCTCCTAATAGATGGGTATCTCTCATTCACTCTGGATGACTGCCAAGTCAGGAGAGAAGATATGCCCCTTATGATTGCATTCCTCAGGCATATACAGATTTTGGTACATATTTTAAATCTGCTCTGCCATATCATCTGCCTTTAAAGTAACAGATGATTTATACATCATGGTGCATTTAATGGGGGTTGCACTGATGCTATAAATCAGCAACACTTAAGGATTATTCATATTGCCACGTTCACAAAGGCCTGATACTGAAGCTACAGTCAAAGAACTACCAGCCATGTTCACATTTAACTCTGCTATCCTATTCTAATTTTGGGACATTCTATTAGAGTTTGAATGTCAAAATTCGGCACGTTCGATTGGATTTTGGACGCCTATGAATATTCGTGCACATCCCTAGTACACATTAGTCTGTCACACATTTTTCCCATCTGTTGAGCAGGAAGCCAAGTGTGAAAGCAGCCCCGAGAGACTTTATTGAGAAGGAAAAGGTATGGTTCATCGATGTGGCAATACCTGGTGATGGTAGAGTCAATGAGAAACAGCATGAGAAAATAGCGAAATATGAAGACTTGAGGATTGAAATGCAATGACTCTGGCACAAACCGACACTTGAGGTACGCTGGGTGCCATCCCAAGAGACCTTGGGCAGAAATTGAAACAAATCAATACTGACAAAATCACCATCAGTCAACTGCAAAAATCCATACCACTCGTATCTGCATGCATTATACATACATCACGACATCCTAAGTTCTTAGGAAGGACTAGTGTGCAGTGAGCCATTTTGGTCTAGAGGTTAGGGAGCCGGACTCTTATCTGGGAATACTGGGTTCGATTCTGCCCTCCCCCATGAAGCCAACTGGTGGACCTTGGGCTAGTCACAGCTCTTTTCTGAGTTCTCACAGCCTCACCCACCTCACAGGGTATTCTGTTGTGGGGAGAAGAATAGAAAAGTATTGTCAGCCACTTTGAGTCCCCTTAAATGGGTGAGAAAAGCGGGGTAGAAAAGCCAACTCTTCTTCTTCTTCTTCTTCTTCTTCTTCTTCTTCTTGGGAAGAACATCATCTAGTGATCTGGTGGTTGTGCTATACTTGTCGTGTCCCAGGCAGGTGTGGACAGTGAGGCAAAACACATGTGCATGCTTATGGCAGTCGTTTGAGGGCTCAGAAGTACTCAGCATCAGTTCAGTCCAAAGTCAGGGGCATCCAGGGATTCAGCAAGTATCAGCACGGCCAGTCAATCCAAAGGTCAAGGTTTCCAGAGGTTCTGCAAAGTCACAAGGGGGTTCCAAGAGTCAAGATACACACATGCGGCGGGAGTTGCACCAGAGTTGTCTGCAACACTAGCTCAGCGTGTGCTGCTCAATTAAGTAGGGGAAGCAGCACCACGCCCTTGCCGGCAGAGCTGGGCCAAATGCTGTGATCTATGCCTGATTTGCTTTTGCTGGTGGAGAAGGAGTGGGGAGGGGTGTGCTAGGGGTTCTGAGCTTTCATCTCCAGAGGTGCCTGAGAGCTCCCCCAATGCTGGACACTGACTCACAACATCCACACGGCTATGTCTCGGTTGCTGCCCCGGCTGCTGTGCCATTGCAGGTCCACCCTCCTCATCTGAGGATGCTGTACTGTCAGGATGGAGCATGACAATACTGTTGTTTTGTGTGTTGAATAATAATAATAACAATAACAATGATGATGATGATGAAGGTATCTGATATGGTGATATATTGTCATATACCCCTTTCTTTATCTGTGTCTTACTGGATTTTCTTCACTTCAGAAAGTTAGAACTGGAGTGAGATACTGATTTGAGTTTTGTTAAAGATTCCCATGGCTTGGTTTTGTACTAATTGGAGCTCTTGAAGTGTAACATCAGATAGGACAGCGTCAGGAGAACAGAAATAATTCCCTGTGGTGGCTCTGAGCAAGATACAAAGGCACCAGGAGGGAATGAAACCTTATTAACTTTGAAGCTAAGGGATTTTTTTAAAAAGTTGACAGCTTTTACTTGCATAATTATGCATCAGGATTTGAGTTGATAACTGTCTGGGAACAAAAAAGAAAAAAGTACCGGATACCATGCAGAAGATATACTACTTTTTTAATCATCAAAGATTTCAGCAAGCTCCTGCACAAAGAAGGCTTTTGATACAAGGTTCATTACGGACTAGAAATCAAGGGCTGGCTTTCACTTAACATAGTGAGATCACCAGGTATTGCCACATTGATGAACCATACCTTTTCCTTCTCAATAAGGTCTCTCGGGGCTGCTTTCACACTTGGCTTCCTGCCCAACAGATGGGAAAAATGTGTGACAGACTAACGTGTACTAGGGATGTGCACGAATATTCGTAGGCGTCCAAAATCCAATCGAATGTGCTGAATTTTGACATTCAAACTCTAATAGAATGTCCCAAAATTAGAATGCTCACGATAGCAGAGTTAAATGTGAACATGGCTGGTAGTTCTTTGACTGTAGCTTCAGTATCAGGCCTTTGTGAACGTGGCAATATGAATAATCCTTAAGTGTTGCTGATTTATAGCATCAGTGCAACCCCATTAAATGCACCATGATGTATAAATCATCTGTTACTATAAAGGCAGATGATGTGGCAGAGCAGATTTAAAATATGCATGAATATTTGAATCTGCCCAAATTTCGACATCTGAATTCAAATTTAAAGATTCGGATTTTGAATTTTGGATCTATTTGTTCAAATTATCTGGACATTCACACATGTACGGGCTCATACACAATGCACACTTGCAGATATGCATCTTTCCCACATCCATATGTATTCCCACAAACACCCTGGCTGGGTGTAGAGCAGTATTAACTGCTCTACACCTGGAACGTGTTTAGGGCACTCTGGGATGGGCAGAAAAGCGAGTGCTCCATCCCAGGGTGTCCTTCATGCATTCCAAAAGCCCTCGTGCGAATAGGTCTCACATTTGGAATATTGTGCACAATTCTGGTCACCACACCTCAGAAAGGATATTGGGGAACTGGAAGAGGTGCAGAAAAGGGCAACCAGAAATCAGGCTCCAATGTCTGGGCCAATTCAACCTTGGAAGGTGAAGTTTAAGAGGTAACCTGATTAAAATATATCAAACCATACCAGGTGTGGAAAAGGTGGACAGAGAAAAAATATTTTCTCTATTGTGCAAAGGTAGAATCAGGGGCACTCTATGAAAGGGATGGACAAGAGAGTTAGGACCAACAAAAGGAAAAAGAATTTCACCCAGAGAATCATTGGTCTATGAAATTTGCTGGCAGAAGAGGCAGTGACAGCAACCATGCTGGATAGTGTTTTTTTTTTTAAAGGATTAGGCAGACAGTCTTTTCTCACACGATAGTCATGGTGGATCTGAAGCATTCCCCAAATACACATCCTGAAACATTCCCCAAAAGGTCTCTACATGTCATGCCCTGCTCAGCCTCATCGGAAGAGGAAATGCCTGCAATGCAACCACAGGCTGAGGAGCAGCCACAGCAGAGCATTGCAGGCATGGAAAAGCCAAGGCTGGGTCCAGAGGAGCAGTCAGACAGTTCTGGTGACGAGTCCACCTGTAGGGAGCCTAATCAAAGGCTCTCTCATAGCCTGCTTAGACAGAAGAAGCAGGTGAGAAGGAGGTCAGAGCGATTAGCCCAGCTGCACCGTGGGCGTGGCTCTGACTCTCCTATATAAGAACAAGCTCACCGTGCCTCCAGTTGCTGCAGACAACGTCTGAACAGCCTCTTGTTACCTGAGCTGAAATCCTGGACTCATGGGGACCTGCTGACTCCTTGGACTACCTGACTCTTGCTGACTTCTGAACTCCTAGACCCTGGACTGGTGCTGACTTCGAGAACGCCTGAAATCCTTGGGACTGAGTAGCCACGCAAGTGTCTGCCTATTGCCCAACTGGCCTGCGACGTGACACTACAACTATACTAGCCACTGGGTTGGGATATCCTGGCAAGCTCCCATTTGCACCTCTTGCAGGTGGAAGAGGTGTGAGGGGATCACGTGACTGGCAGTGCACATGCGATGATGCGCTGTGGTCTCCCTGGCAATGGTGCCACACACTTAAGAAGAAAATTGGCTTTTCTACCCTGTTTTGCTCACCCATTCAAGGGGACTCAAAGCGGCTGAGAAAGTTTTCCTATTATTCTCACAAGAACACCCTGGAGGTAGGTGGGGCTGTGAGAGCTGAGAAGAGAGCTGTGACTAGCCCAAGGTCACCCAGCTGGCTTCATGGGGGAGGGCGGAATTGAACCCGGTATTCCCAGATAAGAGTCCGGCTAGGCAAAACTGGCTAGAATGTCCAGCTCCCTAACCACTAGACCAAACTGGCTCACAGCTAGTTTGGCTAAGTGCAGAGCACTGGATAAAATGGGCCCTGGATCCGATCCAGTGGGGCACTTATGTTCACCTTGCCGCCAGCCTCAAAATGCCTAAACATTGGCTTATATGGAGGCAGCCTTAGCCAAAAACGTAATGTGACAATTTGCATGTTTTCAAATCGGGGCTGGATTGAACCCAGAGAAGAAATCTGGCCTTGTGTATAAGCTGCAAAACACTTAGGGAAGCAGCACATGGCTGGTTGGAATAATTACATGCTGGTTACATAAACAGTGCTCTAATTTCCATACACCCACACAAGAATCTAGGGCTGGGCACGAATATTTTTTGGCATTCGTTTCAAAATGAATCAAATGTTTGAATATCTGTAGTCATATGAATAGAAGACATTTGAATGTGGTAAAATTCTATTTGATATGAATCGATTCGTACGTATTTGTACAAACATTCAATACGTATCGGATACGAATGAATACATATCCAATATGTATCTGATACATATTTATTCGTATCAGATATGTATTTGTTTGTATCTGATATGAACAGATACCTACTGATACAAATAAATACGTATCCGATATGTATCTGATACTAGCAAATACATATCTGATACGAACAGATACGTATCTGATATGAACAGATACATATCTGATACAAATAAATACATATCCAATATGTTTTCCCAGTTTAACGAATGTCCGCACTATTCATACAAATGTCCAGAAACATTCATATTCACTCGAATGTTAGCAAACAATGTAAATAATAAATAAATAAATAAATAAATATAACATTCAATTCAAACTCAAATGTCTGAATTCAGCCAAATTTCAAATATTACGAATATTGGTGCACATACTTACAAGAATCTGGATAACTATATCAGCACACCCCATTTCAGAGAGGAATAGGGAAGGGCACTGCTTAATACTAATTTACATAGGGAAAATCCTCAAACCTATATAGCAATCTTCCAAACTTCTAAGTCGCCCTCTCTCCCCATGACCCCATTAAACAGCCTCAGGATCCAGAGTCTATGGGCATTTTCGCACTTCCATTCCCATCTCTTGGATGAGAAAGGTGGGCAGTCAACGAACATTGACTAGTGCTCACACTTGCAATCACTAGTCAATGTTAGCCTACCCCTACCCCCACACAGTCGAACACTCACCTCTATTTGGTCACTGGCTGGTCCTCTTCTGGGTACCAGAAGTGTGGTGGTCCGGATCATAATTGTGGTGGCCCTCCATGATGGGGCATGTGTCAGCTTTGTCGCCATGATGAGACTGATGCTCTGAGCAGCCAGGGTCACTTCAGAGGGTCATCAGAGCTGCCAGTGCACTTGCACAGCAGCTTCAATGACCTCCCCAGCCAGCAGAAGTGCAAATGGTCACCGGCTGGATGCTGTCAGTTAAGCGTCTGGGATAGATTAGCATTTTGTGCTCCACAGCTGACATGCAATTAGTCAACCTCTGGGCAGGCAGGGGACATTTCTAGGCAACAAACGCCTCATGACAGTGCAGATGCAACTACCCAGAGGTCACCTAATTGCAGTCTATGGGCCAAAGTGCAAATTCAGCCTGTGAATGAATCCCTTCACACCTCTGGCACCCCAAAATGATAAGTTAAAGGTCCTTTCAACACTTGCTAGTGGGTTGGCTTATGGGGCATCCATGGTGGTGAAACTTAGCACGGGCCACACACATATGCACACACACACACACTAAAGATGTGCACAAATGTTTTCTTGCATTCAAATTTGATTGGAATCAAATGGCAAAACATCCAGATTCTTTTTAAAAAATGTTCCACCAGAAACATAGCCCATAGCACTAGGGATGTACACGAATAATTGAAGACATATGAAATTCGATTGAATTTGTTTGCATTTTGACATCTGAATTTGAATCGAATGTCCATAATTTTGAATTTAAACATCTGAATGAATTTTGGATTTTCAGATCTATTTGTTCAAATTATTCAGACATTCGTATGTTTATGGGTTCATCCATGATGCGTACTTGCACATACACATCTTTCCCTCATCTGTACGCATTTGTACTGATCTGTATCAGACGAAAACGGGTTGCATATGGGATAACTACAGGATGCATACAGATGTGTATGGATGCATGCGTAATGATGCATAAAGGCACACACGAATGTTGTCGGCATTCATAAGTGCAAATTCAAATAGAAAATCCAAATGAATAGAAGGTAAATTCAAATTTTAGAGATTTGAATCAAATCAAATTTTGGGATCTTCAGTTCAAATTGAATCAAATCCCAAAAATTACATTTGTGCACACACCCTACATAGCACAGATCTGATCTGGATCAGCACTAGTCCCATGCAGACAACATAGCGTAAGCAGCTCCTTGATCCAGATTAACAAGTATGTACAGAAAAGGCCCAACATGTATCTGTCCCGTGCACAGACGGATTATTCCCGGCATGGAGCAAGGTCATCCGCTTTGATATGACGTGTTCCATACTAGTCCCAGTGCTGGCTCCAAAAGTCAGACCAGACCAGCTTCAGCGCTGGAGGGAAGGCATCCAAATGCTCCAAAGACCAGAAACAAGAGTTCTTCCCCTTTGGAGCTCCTGGGAGGACCACCTTCAATGCGGTTTCCCTTATCCCACACTAGCATGTGGAAGGGAGACCCCTAGGCTATACCACACTAAGAGCGCGTATGGAAAGGGCCTTCGGTTTGCCAATAATGTTACAGCTCTGTGACTGTTTTGATTCACCCTCCCCTCTCCCCACGGCCCCCTGAGGATAATCTGTCATTAAAATTGTTCACATAACTTTTCTTAGGCTGCAGGCGCCTCCACTGACACGGGCTGGCACAATCTTCTTTTCCACATTACAAGGCTAATGATAAAATTTGTAACTCCATCACAGTCTGTTCTATTTTCCATCAAGATCTTTGCTTTCAGGTTAGCCATGAGCTGTGAAAGGGTGGGCAACAGAGAATGTTCTGGGTACTCACACAAATGATAAAGGAGGTGGATTTTTTCCACCGTCTTCAGCGATGAGCGATGCAATGAAATTCTTGATCGTTAACTCCCCAGATCCCATTTAAATGCTCCAGCAAATGAGAACTATGTGCCTTCTCTCCAGGCAGGCTGCTTTCGAAGGGACTGAGAAGTTGAATCTTCTCTGTGCAGGTTGAAAAAAGTAATGAAAGGATTTCATTTAAATTGGACACACTTTGAAAGAAAAACATCACTACCACTAAGTACCCATTAAGTACCTATTAGGGGCCCATTAAGGACCCATTAGGCTCAGAGCAGGAAAACCCCATTTCCACTGCAGACCCCATTAGAGACGTATTTGTTTCCACCAGTTCTAGGGAAATCTGGATTGAATGGGTCCACTGCAGTTTCCACTGTGGGCAGGCTAGCACCCATTGCTATTGGGTACCTCCCTTAATCCGGATCTACTAGGTCCAGATTAGTTGAAGGACCCATTCATTAGATCCGGATTAAGGGAGGTCAGTGGAAACCCCCCCACAAACATAAAATATATATTCCAAAATACATGGCATAATCTCTCGCTTTGGTCTCTCTTTGCAAATGTTAGAGGAAACCAGCCAGTTAGCTAAAGAGATTTTTAAGCAGCATGTGATGGACATTAGTGCACCAAATGATATTGCGAGCCTTTCTAACATAAAATCACTAAAATGGCTAGCACAAACACCCCAATGCAACCACAGACTTACCTGAAGAGTGGGTGCATTTCTGGGTTCCATCATCTTGATTCTCGATGTTGCCACCAGTGCATGTGCACCAGGGCCATCACTGGGACAATGATGATGCACCATGCATGTGTGCTCACCTTCCAAGTCACCTGATGCACCAGTACACTTGCACGACGCATCAGCTGACCCACCCAGCACCATAGAGGTGCGGACGTGCTTGCCGGAGATGGGAAAGGCCAGGACAGGTGAAGGTGAATGCACATGTGGAGCACTAAATCCTGCTCCATATGTAGTCATCTCCCAGTGCACTCCTGCCCAGAAGGTGACTATAGCTCCTTCAAGTGCAGGTGATCCATCTGGGAGAACATTATAAGGCCAAGTTACAGGGCCAAGGGTGAAAAGGCCCCTGGTGTGACACCCATTGTGGAATTGCCCTTAGCTGGGTAACAAATTGAAAACACCCCACCTGTTCACATTAAGGTGACCAGGACAAGCTGGTGTGCTCTGAGATGGATCATTTGCATCCATAAGAATATAAGAGGAGCCCTGCTGGGTCAGGCCACAGCCCATCTAGTCCAGCATCCTGTCACACACAGTGGCCCACCAATTGCCCATGGGCATCTGAAGCAGAGACAAGGGCAAACCTTCTCCTGCTCTCAAATCCCAGCAAATGGCCTTAGAAGCATCCTGTTCGCCACCCCCCAGCCTGAAAGATGTACTTAGGCATCCATTCTAGTAGCCATTGATACATCTGTCCTCCATAAATTTGTCTAACCCTTCCTTAAAGCTATCTAGGCTGGTAGCTGCTACCACCTCTTCTGGCAGCAGATTCCATAGACCGATGACCGTCTGGGTGATGAAATATGACCCAGAGCCATCCTGTCCACCACTGCCCACACCTTAATCAAGATTGTCCAGGGCTCTCTCCGCCAAGCCCTGGACACAACGTCATTACTTCCTATGCTAACGTTGCATGGAAGCAGCACAGCAAGGCTACAGCTGCAGTCACGTGCCATGTTGCCAATTGTCATAGCATTGACCATCACACATCCATGTGACGTGTGGCAATGAGGATGAGGCCCTTCGTGCTTCACTGGAACCCAGATGTCAGGTGAAGTTTGGGCTGGGACAGTGCAAAAAGGCCCTCAACTGCAAGATCCATATGGGACGAAAACAGGTTGCATACAGACATGTACAGATGTGTATGGATGCGTACGGGATATGTAACAATGCATACGGGCACATAAGAATGTTGTCGACATTTGTAAGTGGAAATTCAAATAAAAATTCAAACAAATAGATCCAAATTTGCTTAACTCGAATCCAATTTGGTTAAATTCGAATTTTAAAGATTCAAATCGAATTGAACTTTTGGATATTTGATTTGAATCCAATCCAATCCCAAAAATTGCCTTCCACCTGCCATCAGGGAAAGTTTTTGACAAAAAAGGTCTCTTCCTCTGTTGATAAACAAGCACACACTCAGGGGTTGTTTATGCTGAAAAACATCGCAATATCCTTTCGGGAACAATAAAAAGGTACTTACCCTTGTGAATAACAAATCAAGTTCAAGTAAGCAAGTGTGTCAGATCTATGAGACTTGTACTCGCCCTAGGACAGAAGCAGTGAACAAAAAATAAAGGCTAGTGTAAGCCCTTGACCTGAAGTTCGGCTATTAGGACCTGGGTGGTTTCCATTCTCAAGGGAAGTGTTTGTGGATAATCTTGAAGACAGTGCCTGGGCTATCTCTGGCTTTACATGGGCTATGCAGCGTTTACATAGAGAGAACAAAACAGCACATTTATCCACCTTCCCCTTTTCACTGTTGCTATGGTTATCACGGCTTCTCTGTCGCTCTCGGTGTTCCTTTTTGTCCCATAGGAATTGTCTGGAGCTGTATTAAAGGGTCAGTGTTTTGCTCTTGTTTTATTCTTGTCTTCCAGGGTGGTTACACACCATACAGAGAGAGAGGGAGAGAGATGGCTGCCTTCTGTCCCAGTCAAGAAGAAGAAGAATTGGCTTTTCTACCCTGCTTTTCTCGCTCATTTAAGGGGACTCAAAGTGGCTGAAAAGGCTACTGTTCTTCTCCCCACAAGAGGTGGGTGGGGTTTTGAGAGCTCAGAAGAGAGCTGTGACTAGCCCAAGGTCACCCAGCTGGCTTCATGGGGGAGGGTGGAGTTGAACCCAGTATTCCCAGATAAGAGTCCGGCTCCCTACCAGTAGACCAAACTGGCTCAGTCAGGGTCAGGGAGGAGTTTCCCGCTCTATGGTCACTCTGCGACAGTGGAGTTGGAGCATCTTAGCGGGCAGTTGTTAACCAGGAAATAAATTGTGGACTCCTGGCAGACGACTCAGTGGGAATATCAGGCAGTTCTGAACTGGCTGATATACTGGACGAGCAAGAGAACTAGAGGTGGACTCCCTTAGACTAAGCAAGTGTGCAGGCTTCTCATACACTTGCTGATCCAGTATCCCAGCCAGTGCATAACTGTCCATTGATCATCTTGTATTGACTCTTATATAGATTACTGTGTAGAATATTGCCGAATTGGAAACACGTATAAGCAGTTGTTTCTTCTTCTTCTTCTTCTTGCAGCCAGTTTGGTCTAGCGGTTAGGGAGCCGGACTCTTATCTGGGAATACCGGGTTTGATTCCACCCTCCCCCATGAAGCCAGCTGGGTGACCTTGGGCTAGTCACAGCTCTCTTCTGAGCTTTCACAGCCCTACCTACCTCGCAGGGTGTCTATTGTGGAGAGAAGAACAGAAGCTTTGTCAGCCACTTTGAGTCCCCTTAAATGGGTGAGAAAAGTGGGGTAGAAAAGCCAACTCTTCCTCTCCTCCTCCTCCTCCGTTTTCTACTACTACTAGAATAACTAATCACTCAAGATATGTTCAGACTTTTCATTTTGCATACCCTCAGGGCACATGTGGGCTCAAGGGACAAACATAAAATGAAAAAAATACCCCTTTACCTCATTCCGAAAACTCTCCTTGTTTGTCCCTTTTGAATATACTAACGGATGACTCTCAGGTGAGTTGAAGTTTTTGATAGATGGGTTTGAGGCTACAAAGCTCCTGAAGTCAATAGCAGTTCGCCCTTGCCACTAACCAGTCAAAAACCAGGCCAGCAGCAGTCATGTAGATTAAAAGACAGGATGTGGCCTTAAAGGTGAGTTTAAAAAAAAAAGGCTGGTCTAAGAGGCAGAGGAAGATATTTACTAATGAAAGCAAGACAAATATAAACAGTGTGGTGACAGGCCTGTCTCTAGTAGGATCAGTTTTGTGCTTTCATTGTGAAAACAAGCTCTCTCTGCCTTTATGACGGCATTTCAAATAATAATCAATAGCTATAATAACACTGAAGCTGAGTGTTTATAAAACATAACAATTTGCCCAGCTGTAGTTGTGATCTCTTTGCAACCAAGAGCAAAGGGTAGGATTAGGAAATAGACAGAGAGGATCAAAAAGCTCCAGGTAATTGCCTCTTTCAGGAAAAAGGAGTCAATAGTAAGATGACTGGAACCTGTTCTATAAAGACACTTTCTCCCCTTTCCCCTCTGTATGGTAATTCTTCATCAGTAGTGACATGTTGGCTTGCATTTGAAAAATGAGCAAGCAAATAAAGGGAAATATATTTTTTTTGGCACGTTTTGTTTTTGTGCACATGACACATATTACAAGCCAGATCTTCGGCAATTAAGAAATTCCAGAACTAGTGGGATACAATAACAGGCATTGAATAATCCCTGGACTTTGAACTCACTGGAAATAGGAACACAGGAAATATTGAGCTGGGTCAGAAAAGCGATTTGCTGGTTCCCGTAGTTTTACACTCAAGGGCAGCTTCGGCAAGTTCCATATGGATTGGATTAAGTTCCTCTGGGGAATGTGGCGTCCACTCGCTAAAGTAGTGGAACCTATGACCACAGGGGTCTTTACCATGAAATAATCCAACAGGTGGCTACAACATCTTGGCCCCTTCAGCCTTGAAAAACGGCATTGAAGAGGGGACCTGATTGAATTATATAAAATCATGCACAGTGTGGAAAAGGTGGATAGGGAAAAATTGTTTTCTCTGCCACACAGCCAAAGAACCGGGGGGGGGGGACTTTATGAAGCTGATGGTCAGGGGGTCATTGGGCTATGAGATGTACTAGCAGAAGAAGTGTGACAGCAGCTTCCCTGGGAGTCATTAAGACAAAGCTTGGCAAATTCATCAAGAACAGGTGCAACAATGGCTACTAGAATGGATCCCTAGATACTACCTCCAGGTTGGAAAGACATCTGCAGAGGCCATTTGCAAAGATCTGAGAGCAGGTGAAGGTTTTGACTTTTTGCTTGAGAATGCCCAGAACCCATTGGTGGGCCACTGTGTGAGACAGGATGCTAATTCACACTTAGGCCTCTGGTAAGCAATTAGTACAGCTCTGGTAAAGAGCATGTGCATGCCCACTAGGCTGCTAGAGCCTAGAAGCATGCATGCCCTCGCTAGAGGTGTACTAGGAAGCAGATAAATGTGAGCATGGCCATGTTATCCTTGCTGATGATCCTTGAGAAGTTTTTCTTTACAGCAGTGGGGGCTGGCATGGGCAGATGCACGGAGTAGCTGGGTAACACGTTGCCACTGAGCGTTTATGTTGGCAGATGGCACTTTCTTCTTCAACGTGTCATTGTTTGCCGACATCAAAGTCTAATGGGAAATCACTGCTTTGCTCTGCCTCCTGTCTCTAAGCTGGCCACAGCTTTACAGCCATAGTTGCTCCAGTATTCCAGCACTGGAGGTGATTTCAGAACTTTTTAAAAGACTTTTAGCTAAGGATGTGCATGAACGGTTAGGGTTTTTTTGCATTTGATTAATATAGAATCGAATGTAAGAAAATTCATTTGAATAGATCCCCTTCGAATGTGGTAGGATTCTATTTAATACGAATGTATTTGCATGAATTTGTACGAATATCTGATACGAATGCATAAGTATCCCATACATATCCGATACATATTCAAGATGTATCTGATATGTATCCATACATATCTGATGTCTATCCGACACGTTGTCAGGCTGGCAAAGGATAACCACAAGACTCTTTCTTTAAAAAGATGAACAGTGATTTATTTCAGCTCAGAGTTAGGACATTTCTTGTTGGGAGCAACTTGGAACAGAAAGCCCAGCATATTTATATGTTTCATAGCTGGGCGGGGTTTGGCCTTCAACCAATGAATAATAACTATTTTTCAAAACCTAGTTTCAAAACCTAGTTTCAAAACCTAGTTTCAAAACCTAGTTTCAAAACCTAGTTTAAACTTGGAGCCAAAATGTATCACTCGACCCCAGCAGGGAGGGGGGAGTCAACTGTCACTTCCAAAACAACAGGCAGGTACTCTCAATCCTTGTTGAATGCACTCTGGATTCGTTGGAGATGTGATTGGCCCAGCTGCTTTCCCACCTCTCTGCATTTACAAATGTTCTGAAGCTTTCCTATGAGTTTTTCAAAACATTCATACAAATACGAATGTCAATTTATGAGTATCATAACATTCAAGACATGTACGAATGTCCACATTATACAAATTCATACAAATATTGAACTTTATGAATATTTGTGCATATCCCTGCTTTTAGCAACTAACTCTCCAAGTGCCATGCAAGGTCATTATTTAACTCCACTGGTATATAATACCAGTTTAGACTGGCCATATATCAAAAAATATATGTGCTGGAATTGTCAGAAGGTTTTAAAAAAATTCTGGATACAATTACACCAAGAAATAGAGAAGCTACTAAACTTTCAGTTATATTTCACACCTGAGCTAGGACTTTTATTTTCAAGAAGAAACCAGATAAAAACAAAACATTAATGAAATTTTAATTACATTGTATGAATATAATAATAGTGCAACAATGGAGATATTCAGATAACATCATTTTTATAAAAAGCTATAAAAACTATCAGAAATAGTAGTAGAATATGCCCGATAAAAATTTTAGGGGGTCAGAAATCTAACAAAAAATGCTAACTTATCATAATAATTGCTTCAGGTTTGGGATATAACAGATACTACTTATCTTCCTGTTAGAAGTACAATTAGTTATATTAATAGCTGTGAGATTTAGATCGATGAATAATGTTGGATTCTAACAATATATAATATGTATCTAATGAATACATTCTCTTTATATTATTTTATGCATTTCTTTGTTCAAAACCTTTATTCTGAATATATGTTTTCTCTACAATGTATATTTAAAGTTAAAAAAAAATGATTCAGTCGAGGGTGTGATCACACAGAGCAATTATTGGGCATTCCTTGGTCAAGGAGTGCTTCATTTGCCAACATGCTAAAAGTAAGTGTGACACACATATTCTTTTTGAGGGGAAAACCTGTTTCGATTCCCTCATCACCTTCTGTGCCTCACATCCTGTTAGTGTACAAATGTTCTTTTTTATTTGATTTGTATCAAATCGAATGCAAAGAAATTTGTATTCATTTGCATAGATCTCCTTCGAATGTGGCAGGATTCATACTGATCTAGTGGTTAAAGAGCCAGACTCTTATCTAGGAATACCGGGTTTGATTCCGCACTCCTCCACGAAGCCAGCTGGGTGACCTTCGGCTAGTCATAGCTCTCTTCTGAGCTCTCACAGCCCCATCCACCTCACGGGGTGTTCTGTTGTGGGGAGAAGAATAGAAGCTTTGTCAGCAAGTTTGAATTCCATCTAAGGGTCTTTCCACATTGGACTCTAAATATCCATTTAGCACCCATTAAGGATGGATTTCAAAAACTACATCCGCGCCACAACAGCCATTAGAGACACATGTGTCTGCATTGGCTCTCATGCGATGTGTCTCTAATGGGTGTTAAGAGGCCCTTAATCCGGATTAAGGGAAGACTACCTTGGAGGTAGTCTTAGTGGGTACTTAATGGGTACCTGTGCAGTAAAGATACATCCTGTTATGATGTGCCCACACCTGCACAAGTGTCCTTAAATAGGCTGTCCCCCTGGCCTCCATGATTAGCTCCTCCAGAGCCAAGCATGGCAAGCTGGGGGCCTCCTATCTCGAGGCTCCCCCTTGCCCCAGAAGCTGTGGATAGTGGCTTCTGGAGCCAGGGGTGGGGGCTTCACCTACACCCCTCCTACCCACCCTGGGGGGAGCACATGATTCCCTCCTTACCTTCAGGCAGTCAGGCTGATTCTGACTGCTGGGGCCCAGCGTGCTTTGCGCATGTGCACAGTGTGCCTCTCCATTGGCCAGCCATGCGCCTGGCTTCAGCAGGCCCTCTACGCAGGCATCCCTGGGTACGGATCCTGCCTCACTCATCCCTGTCTTTCAAAACACATTTGTGATTGCACGGCCCTTATCACATCTTGCCGGAACATTTTAACCACTCCTGTCTTCAAAATAAATCCCTGTTTGCCAGCGTCGCAAAGCTGTATTTATCTCCCTGCCATTCAAACGCTGTTGAAAAATGAGAACTGCTCCCATCAGCGAATCCGAGCGTTGCAACGGGAAAGTAAACTACTGTAAAACCCACTGATGTTTGCATCCTGTAATATGATCCCTCTGATGTTTTCATAAGTCTGTATTTGCCAGAAATACAAATGAGTCTTTAGTCTTCCAGCCATTAAACGTGACATTGAGAAGTCAAGAAATGCTATGGTCAGCATGTCTTGAAAAATGAAAGAGAAACTGCAAAATGAAACATGAAGGGAGAAAAAACAAGGTTGCGCTCACTTGAATACTGTAATTTGTCTTAGCCCCTTCCTGCACTTACCTGTCTGTGGTCAGAATCAGTGGTCCTGGAGCAGACAAGCCTGCTGATTCCGACCATAGAAAGGCATGGTCTAGAATAGCATCGTCTGTGCAGTCGCATTGCTCCAGGCAAGCCCATGCTGTGACCTCGAAGCTTGCATGACCTTTGAGGCTGGATTCACCTGCCTCCAATGGCTAGGGACCAGGCATGGGGCCATCTTGCCTGTGGGGAGAGGAAGAGAGAAGGAAACTGGGTGAGCGCCTTCCATCAAGCTCCCATCATTGACCCCTCCCTCCCAACTGTCACCACACTGGTTATGAAGGAGCCATTTTGCCTGTGGGGAGAGGAAGAGAGAAGGAGACTGGGTGAGCACCTTCCATCAAGTTCCCAGCATTGACCCCTCCCTCCCAACTGTCACCACACTGGCTATGAAGGAGCCATCTTGCCTGTGGGGAGAGGAAGAGAGAAGGAAACTGGGTGAGTGCCTTCCATCAAGCTCCCATCGTTGACCCCTCCCTCCCAACTGTCACCACACTGGCTATGAAGGAGCCATCTTGCCTGTGGGGAGAGGAAGAGAGAAGGAAACTGGGTGAGCGCCTTCCATCAAGCTCCCATCATTGACCCCTCCCTCCCAACTGTCACCACACTGGCTATGAAGGAGCCATCTTGCCTGTGAGGAGAGGAAGAGAGAAGGAAACTGGGTGAGCGCCTTCCATCAAGCTCCCATCATTGACCCCTCCCTCCCAACTGTCACCACACTGGTTATGAAGGAGCCATTTTGCCTGTGGGGAGAGGAAGAGAGAAGGAGACTGGGTGAGCACCTTCCATCAAGTTCCCAGCATTGACCCCTCCCTCCCAACTGTCACCACACTGGCTATGAAGGAGCCATCTTGCCTGTGGGGAGAGGAAGAGAGAAGGAAACTGGGTGAGTGCCTTCCATCAAGCTCCCATCGTTGACCCCTCCCTCCCAACTGTCATCAAACAGGCTATGAAGGAGCCATCTTGCCTGTGGGGAATGGAGGAGAAAAATACAAATAAAAGTATCTGTCGCTGCCAGAATGTCCCTGTTCCCTCCCACACCATTTTCCTTTTGTTTTTTGTCTCTTTAGATTGTAAGCCTAAGGGCAGGGACCTGTCTTAAGATTAATATAATATTGTAACCCGCCCTGAGACCTTCAGGTAAAGGGTGGGACAGAAATACAAATAAAGTAAATAAATAAATGCAATTTTTGACATTCGATTCAAATCAAATATTCAAATATCCAAATTCGTACAAATAAAGAAAAATGAATGTCTGGACATTTGAACCAATACGAATCCATTTGTATCTATTCGTTCAAATATTCGATACGTATCCAGTGATACGAATCTTGTGTGCGCACCCTGTTTCTATCCCGTTTTCATCCCATATATATCCATATGGAGGTGTGTGGATACCTATGTGTTGTGTACGGATACCTATGCGATGCATACACATACGTTCACATTTGAATGTGCGAATTATTCATATGAATAACTCAAAATATTCATATTTGTACAAATACTAAAAAATGAATGTCTGGGCATTCAATCTGTATTACAAATGTCCAAATTCATCCAAATTTGTATGGATAATAAATGTTACGAATGTCCATGCACATCTCTACTAGGGACCTTTCTTCCTAGCCTCAGGGTCTTTGGAGGATGCATTTTGGTGGTGTGCTATGGCCACTGAAATGCAACCCCTGGTATTCCAGAATAGGGATATCTACCTTCTGCAGACCTCTTGTGTTCTAGATCAGTGGCTTCTGGTAGGCTGGTAGACTCAAGTAAGTGTCCATACAGAAAGGCTTATAGGCCAAATTTCCATGCATGATGACATACATCCTGGCAAAGGGTTGCAGCTAGGTATGTGCATAATTTTTAAAAATTCAATTCATATTGAACCGAAAGCAAGAAAATTCATATTCGTTCGAATAGATCTCCTTCGAATGTGGTCAATACAAATACAAATGTTGAATCCCATATGAATCCCATACAATGCGTACGGACTGAACATTTGTACTGAATTTGAGTCCTATTACATTCAAAGGTGATCTATTTGAATGAATAGGAATTTCCTTGCATTTGATTATTATTATTATAGTTTATTTCTAAAGCACTGTACATGTACTCAGTGCTGTACAATATTATATGAATCTTCGACAGGTCCCTGCCCTCAGGCTTACAATCTAAAGAGACAAGAAACAAAAGGAAAATGGTGTGGCAGGGAACAGGGAACAGAGAAAAGCAAGCGCTTGAGGTCTTCAGCTCCAATTCTTCAGTTTCCATTCCATTCCATTCCATTCCATTTTTATTTGTATACCGCCTTTCCAAAAGAAAACTCTGCCCAAGGCGGTTTACAACAAACAGAATATATACAATTCAAATACAATCATCACATAAAAAATACAGCCAATAAATACAGCAAGTAAGAAAATAAATTTCAATAACAAAAACATCAAATATATATCATAAACAATATACAAAATTCTAATAATAAGCTACGTAATCTAAAAAACTAGAATACACAGTATCAAATAAAAAATAAACCATAAGACCAATTCATGCAAAACAATTCAAATATCGAAGGAGAAACTGAACCAAAACTGCAGCAAGTAACAACCACCAACCCAGGTGTCCATCCATTCTTCCATCTTCTTCCACACCTAGAAGCACAGACCTTCCTTGTTTCTCCTCTCACCCCAGCCAGAGTCAGCCATAGTTTTTATATCTATCCTGGGGGAGGGCGTGGTGCAGGTTCCAGTCCCACAGGTGAAGCACAAACCTTCCTTGTTTCTCCTCTCACCCCAGCCAGAGTCAGCCATAGTTTTTATATCTATCCTGGGGGAGGGCGTGGTGCAGGTTCCAGTCCCACAGGTGCAGCACAGACCTTCCTCGTTTCTCCTTGTTTCTTATTGCTAGAATTTGATGCGAATTGAATTTTTAAAAATCCATTCATGCACATCCCTAGCTTAGACTGCTTCCAAACACATTTTAAAAAGCAGTGGTGTTCCCATCTCATTTCTAATCCACTGTAGTAGTAGCACTTGATGTTCTTCATCTGTCTCAAATTCAGAGTTGTATGTTTCAGGGAGTAAAGGGGAAAGCAAAAGACCACTCCGTCAGATGGAGCGTGGAATAATTTATGATCTGTAACGGCAATCAGATGCAGTTTGAAAAAGACCGTTAACTAGGAAAGGTCACTTATTAATTGCAGAGACCGCCGCCTGTGTGATGATTGGACAGTTTTTTGGGTGCCCTAATTGAATTCAGTTTTGCATGAAATTTTGTGGCAGGACAGTTCTCCTACACTTCTTGGGTAAAATCCTAGAATAATGTGCAATACACTTAGTCAACTGCATGATGTGCCACATGAGCTCATCTGCATGGGGCATCACATGATCCTTCAGCAATGGGAAGGGGTTCGTACATTGCATGTGGAGCCTTACTGGTTCCGGTGCTTGGAAAAGGAAGGTGCACGTTGGTGCCATTAAGTCTGCACCACATGTGATGCGTGCAGAGTTGCTTCCACTCAGAAAGAGCCGTTTCTGGTTAAGAAATGGGAATTCACCGCATGTGCATTGACAAGTCAAGCGCAAATTGGCATTGTGTGGATGCAGCCCTAAAGATATTTCTTAGAGAGAGTGGGATGATGAGTAAAAGATGTGGTAAGTGCTACCTTCTAAGCCACAAACAAAATCAATAACTGGAGGCCTATTTGCACTTCAGTAGGATTGTATAGCAATACCATCCCACTGAGGCAAATGTCAGGCACGGAGAGAGGCAGCCACTTGCCAGTGATACCTCCAGCACCCTGTCTACTCATAGCATTCATACCCGGGATGAGAACTCTGCAAGTTGGAGCTCACCAGCTGCTCCCATGGGGCTGTGGATATGTTCTTACTTGTCCACAGCTACAGATGATTGAGGCAGCTGTAGGGAGCTCCCAGAGGTGGTCCATTCAGTGAATAAGTGCATACCACTGCCATTGTCGTTCCAGAGGTCACCAACCCTCGGTGGCTCCTGAGTATCAACATTTGGACCCTCTTCTGGCTGCAACACTGCAAGTGGGCATGGTGCTCTGGTCTGGCCTGACCATCTGCACTTCAAGCACTTGTGGTCCAGTCTGGAGCTTTACTAGCATGGCTCCCACCACGCTTGCTCTTCACCTGATGGATGTTATTGAATCAAACCAGTCAGTTAAGTGTGAACAGGTCCTGGGCATGCAACACTCTGCTTCTCTTCATTCACCAAACTTCTTCATATGTAAAATGGAGCTGAAAACATCTATCTACTATCAGTTTGGTCTAGTGGTTAGGAAGCTGGACTCTTATCCGAGAATACCAGGTTTGATTCTGCCCTCCTCCACGAAGCCAGCTGGGTGACCCTGGACTAGTCACAGAGCTCTCACAGCCCCACCTGCCTCGCTAAGTGTCTATTGTGGGGAGAGGAACCAAAGGCTCATCAGCTACTCTGAATCCCTTTAATGGTGGGAAAAGCAGGGTAGAAAAGCCTCTCTTTGTCTTCTTCTATTAGAACTTAAGGACATAACAGAAACCCTCCTAGATGAGGCCACAATCCATTTAGTCCAGCATCCACCAATTGTTTCTGGGCATTCTCAAGAAGAAGACAAAAGCAAAACCTTCCAGAAATGTCATGATCCAGCTTCACAACCTAAATCTGAAGGCTCTGGAAAGCAGAGGGAAGCACCCGGGAAGCTGCTTCGATTGAGGCAACAGCTGGGTGACTGAAGCTATGAGGGCAACAGCTGGGTGTTATGATTGACAGGTGTTATGATTGATCATATCCGAGCTCCTGACCAGCCCAGGTCTCAGGAGTCAAGCCTGAGTTAATAGGAGTTAATAGCTGACCTGATAGGCAAGTAAAGGGGAAGGGGAAAATGAAGAAGCTGGAGACAGGTTAAAGATGGTAAAAAGAGAGTGTTTAATGTTGCAAGGGGTTTTTATATAGCTAAAGGAAGGGGCGTGGGGGAAATATCAAAGCAACATAAAGGGAGGTGATTGGAGGAAAGCTGATGCCTGGTGGGTCAGAGGTCCTCCTGATGTCACATCCTCAGATCAAGGCGGGGAAAATCCTCAAACAGAAAGAGATGGGAAGCTGTACTCTTAAAACCATGTACTTGCAGACTACATTATTGCCTAAGGGCAACTGCACAGAGTGGAAATAATTCAGCACCCTGGTGGCGCAGAGCATGTACTGCAAGTCTATAGAAAGAAAAATTCTTACTCCTTTTACTCTCGAAGCTTGAGATTTAAGGTGGGGGCTAGAAGGGAAGCCAGGGGGAAAACTGTGTAGCCTGGAGATTACTATCCAGATAGAAAAAAAGTAGAAAATAATTTCTCTTTGCTTTTTTCCTTCGTTTGTTTGTTTTTCAGCTGTGGTTACAGATCACAAGGATGTCTGTCTTTTATAAAGAAGCTATTTCAGCTCTTATTTATGTAAATAAACAAATGAGTTGGGTCCTTGGTGAGGACTGAGGAATTTCAAGGAAAAGAGACCCCAGTGTGACAGTGTGTCCTTGGATATGGAAGAAATCATTCTTATGGGAAGAAAATGCAGAACCTCTCTTTGCAGAATGACTTTCAGATCCAAGAAACTGTATTCATTTGGGAGCGTGAGTTCCCTAGGAGGGGTTTCTAGACCACTGATAGATCACAATCCTATCATTTGGAATGAAGCATTTCTCTAGACAACTGCTGAAATATTTCCCATGTACACAGGCTTCTTTCGGAAATGTCAGATCACAATATTAATGGTACTGCAGCAGAAGTTTCAGTTCCTCATGAACCAAGGGTTTATTGCTAGTTTATTAAATTTCTGACACACTCTCAGAGAGAGAGAGAGATCTTCTCAAAACAATCATAAATGTCTCTCTGAAAAGCACAGAAATGTCCCTGAAAAGAAAACTTGTATTATAATACCCTGGGCTGTTTGTTCTTTGCATTAAAGCAAACTTTTATTATTGCTCTTTAATTGCATGAAGTTTTCACCCCTGTTTGCTTCACACAAGAGTGAATGGGACCGAAATTTGCATTGGTGCAAATGGAGCCACTTTGAATGTGCTAGTCTTTGAATTTGCTTCCAATTATCTTTGAATTTCTGCTGCCATCAGTTACACCTCCAAATCCAGTCTCAGTTGAATCTGATTCCAGTTCAATCAAATCAAGCCTGATCCTGATATAATCAAATCCTATGCAAACCAAATTTGCTCTGGAGGCATCTGGGCAGCTGGTTTGAGTGTAACAAAGCTTCAAATGAAGGAACAAAATCTTTCACTTCGCATGCAAAGTTTCAAACGTTCACAAATTCAAACCTTCATAGGAATTGCGAAGGTGACCAAGGGTGTTTCCGCACATGCCCTAAAACCACATTTAGACACACATTAGACACAGATATAAACTAACCTTCTGCGCAGGAGGCTGGATTAAGGACCCTTTTTGGTGGCGCTTCCGTACATGGGCAGGCAAGACCCGTTCTTAATTGGGTCTTGCCGCCAAAAGATCCATCCTCTGGGAAGACCTGAAAAATTAGGTCTTCACCCAGCCTTATGCCTCATTCTGTTTCAGAAGCAGGACTGGTGAAAACCAGATGTGCGGGTCTCCCTGGCCCTAGAAGTTGCGATCTTGGCTTCTAGGGTGAGAGGGACCCCAGGGAAGCCACCCGACTGCCTCCCCACCCCTGGCTCCAAGGGAGCCAATCAGGGAGGCCATGGGAGGGTCTTCTGCCCACCGGAGGACGGACTGGAATGGGTGCTGGTGCATCCACACAGCACCCACTCCAATCCATTTCCCCAATCCATCTTCCCCACGCATGTGCAGATGCACAGGGCCTCAGAGGATCTGTCCCTATTTGGGACAGATCCTTGGAAGAACGGATGGCCAGAAAATGGATCTTTTTAGCGACATATCAATCCTAGCAAGCCCCGGGACCTATTCAGACTGAGCCAGTGGTCTGGAAAGGTAAGTGGGGCATGGAGGACTGGGGAAGGTGCACCCTTGGATGAAGGGCCCAGCTGGATGCTGCCAGCCAAATCAGGGTGGTGGCAGCCCACAGAACCCCAGGACAACTTCAGTCCGGTCTCACCCCAACCTCCAAAAGGGGCTGCCAGCCAGCAGGCCAATACAGCCAGGGTAGGTCTCCAGAGTGTCCGGCAGGGAGAGTGCAAATGCACACCCTAGCCACAATTAGGTCAGTTCTGGGACAGACTGGGATGGTTCCAGACTAAGGGTGTGCACAAATGTTTGTTTGTTTGTTTTTAATTTGAGCAGAATCGAATGTCGGCCCAGAGAGTGAATGTTCTGTCTCAGGATTGTCCTAACTGTATACTAGATACCTAAGCACGAATAGGCCTCCTGCTGCCCAGGGTCAAGCCTTTTAGAAGCTTGACTCTACACTACTGATTAAACAAGAAATAGAATACCAGCCGAAGCTCCAAATTTATTTTGATTTGAGTAATACCCTGGACATTTCTGGCAATCTGCTATGGGAAGCTGTCATGATCTGGCTTCATGACCTGAATCCAGGGCTCTGGGAAGTGGGGGGGGGGAGCAGCCAGTGAGGTGCTCCGACTGGGACAACATCCATGAAGCTGTTGTGATTGCCGGGTGTTACAACAGATAATCCTGGGCTCCTGACCGGCTCGAGTCCCAGAGATCAACCACATGTTAATGACTGACCCAATTAGGCAAGAAAAATGGGGAGGGGAAATAAGCTGGAAACAGAGATATAGCAGGAAAAAGATCATGAGTTTATTCTTGCAGCCCTATAAATACAGCAATCCCAAGGGGCATGGAGGGAATGATATAGATGCAACATCAAGGAAGGTGACTGGATGAAAGCTGGTGTTTTGTAGGTCAGAGGTCCTGGTGATGTCACATCCTCTGATCAGCAGGAAGAGAAAGGCGGTTGTTCTTCATCTCTCCACATGGCTGAGAAACTCCATTATTGCCTAAGGGCAGCTGCACGGATTGGAAAGAATTCAGCACCCTGGTGGTGCCAAGCGTGTACTACAAGTCTATGGAAAGGAAAATTCTCACTCCTTTTACCCTGAGGTTTGTAAAATGGAGGACTGCAAGAAGGGGAAGCTAGGAGAAAGCTGTGCAGCCTAGAGATTACTACAGGAAGCAATGAAGGCAGTAATGAGGGAGCACTGTATCTCACATTCACATTGGCTACACAGGAAGCATACTTTAGAATATGGCAGACTCATGATAGAACTAGAAGAGTTAGGGAAAAAAACTATTGGCTCTAAAAATGTTTATGTCAACATTTTCCAAAGAGAAAGGCTATAGATGCCCTTGAAACTACTAAAATTGTCAAAGCACATATTTTTCTTAAGCACAAACTTTATTTGGAGGCCAATTGAAATTCAAAGTGTTTGGCTGCTCTTTTGCATAAAGGATGTCAAAAGAATTACAATTTGGCCCTTCTCCTCAATTGAATCTTTATGTTGATGACTGTGCTCTTTTCACTTCTGATCCTCTGGGTTCTCTGGCAAAATTGTAAAAAGAACTATTTCTCTTTTCTGGCATATCTGACCTTAAACTTAATCTCAATAAATCCCAGATGATATATTTTAATATCCCTCCTTGGATGTAATTGGCAGACTTCAGAGAGATACTGGCATCAGGACTAACAATATTGGCTTTTGTTACTTAGGGGTGCATACCAACCCCCCACCACCACTACCACCACCAAAAGACAATCACATTTTTTTTTCTTATGGTGAAAGGCACAATTTGAATTGGTGAGTTATCTACATTAGGGAAAAGCAGAGCACTAAAGATTATCATTGTTCCAAAATTCCTACACTGTCCCTTTTCTTATGAAGAACTCAATAATTTTTTTTTAAGGGAATGTATGCTAAATTCATTTTTTATAGTCAACAACCTATGGCTCGTCCCCCCAAAACTAAAGAACCAAAGCTATGGGTGGAGTTATCCTCATTTAACCACTTACTTTAATGCTTTCCAAACACGGTACATACTCCTTTCCACTCATCCTTAGCGGCATTAGTGGTTTAAACTTGAAACTTTAGAACAGCCACCAGCTAAACCTTGTTCTTCTTTTCTCTAGCATGACCCATAAGGAAATGGAAGCCATTCACAATCCTATGTGTTATTGTACCTTTAAGGTATGGCAGAAATTGGGGAAAGTGCTTATACCTACACAGTCTCCTGTTCAGCCTTTTCAGTGACTAGATGGAGTCATTGCGCTAGATAACAGATTCAGAGACCCTTAATTTGGATCACTAGTGAATCCATTTAATCAGGTCCAACAGTGGGACCGGGAATACAGAAGGCACGCAGACAACACATGTCCATCTTCTGGGACTACTAGGAGGTGCTTTTCAACAGCCCCTACCCCCAGGCCCTGAGGCTAGGTATGTTCATTCCTAGCCTTTGGAGGAGCTTTGCAGCCATGGTGTTGGTTAATGCAGATCAGCACTATTAGTGCAGAGGGCACTAAGCCTGTTAACATCACCTTGGAGTCCAGAGGCCTTTTCACATTAGGCCATTTGGAACATGTCTACATCGTGCTGGGACAGAGCACGACCCACCTCAGCCGTCCCAATGCATTGTAGATGCATTCGGTTTTCAGAGCACAAAAATGTGTTCTCCACCCATTCGCCCTGTCCCGGGCCATTCCCAGCTGTACCAGAGGGAAAGCATTCCCACGGTCTTCCTCCGTGACAGCTGGGGCCGTCCCCCCCCCCCCCGGCTGCCCCCATTGGCTCCTGTGGAGCCAGGGGTGGACAGCCCTGGTGCCTCACTTCCCTGGGGTCCCGCCCACTCCAGGGCCCCGGATTGGCCTCCTGGGGCTGGAGGGACCCCCACCCAACACCCAACACCCCACCCCAGGGCATGCTCGCTCTTTACCTGGTGGTCGCCCGGTCGCTACTGGCACGATCAAGCCAGTTGTGATTTGCGCCTGCATGCAGCAAAGTGCAGCACGGTACGGTCCCTGATTGGCCAGGCACTCACAAGGGGCCTATTCGCACTTGGCTTTATTCTGGAATATATCTTAGAATAGGCATATGCTGTCCACATGCTAGTGCAGGCTATAGGATGCCCCAGATGAGGCCTGTCAGAGTCTGCATTAGCAGGTGGACAAGAACCCCCTGTCCTGAGATATATTCCAAAATACAGCCAAGTGCGAATAGGCCTCTGGCTTCAGCTGGTCATCTGCACAGGTGCAAGTGCCTGGCCAATCAGGGACCACACTGCACGCAGGCTCAGAGCATCGCTGGCCTCCTCGCGCCACTTGCAACCCGGCGGCAAGCAGGTAAGCAGTGTATATGCATGCGCCTGGGGGGGTTGGGAGGGGTTGTGCCACCTGCATGGGCCTGATACGGGCCCATGCAGCTTGTGGGACCCCAGGGAAGGCACTGAACAGGCCTCCCTGCCCCTGGCTCCAAGGAGCCAATGGCAGGAGGCCAGGGATGGGACTTGTGAGTTTCTGGATGGCCGTTCGGCCCAAACGTGTCTAAAACAGTTTCCTATCTGCACATAGGCAGGTAAATGCCAACGCAGATGGAAAACTGTCTTAAACACGTTCAGGCCAAAGTGTTCTACCGCATTTTCACTGTAGTGAAGAGGCCTCAGAGGCCGTTTCACACTATGGAATCTAATGCACCTCTGGGGAAGAGCATCCACATGTTGAGCAATCTGTTACATCCTCCAAGTGTGCCCTCCCTCTCCAAAAGTGCACTAATCATTGATGAGGTGTGAAGCACAAAATCCTGCTCCACACCTTAACCAGCGTTAGCTAATCACTCACTTCAAGTGTCCAGTAGTGCTACCATTCACTCTTGCCGGTGCTCCGGGGTCATTTGAGGTCCCACGCAAGCACAGTTGTGGAGGTGCCGCTACCAAAATGGTGGTGCCCAGAGAAGGACTGGGGCCCAGGATCGAATAAGGTGAGTATCCAATCCTAGGGGATGGGAGCAGGTAAAGTTGACTAGCATTCAAGTGCGAGTGCGAGTCAACATTGGGTCTTTGTGCTCCTTTCCCATCTGGTGGATGGGAAGCGTAGTGCGAAAATGCCACGGATCAATGGGGCCCATTATTTTGGACTCGCTGCTCTAGAATAATAGGAGGTAAGTGCAGAACGGGCCTGTGTCTAACCCTAACATTCTCCCGAGACGTTTTCGCATTAGCCGCTTTCCCCTTTCACACACAGACGCGCCAGAACGCGTGTAAACGCGTTCCGGAGCGTCTGTGTGCGAATGCTCAAAGCGCCGGGAGCTGTCTTAGCCGGCAAAGGCCGGCCAGGGGCGCGGAGACAGCTGCGGAGGCAGATCGACAATCAGCTGATTGTCAAACAGCTGATTGTCGAAGCCGCGCCGGCGTCGGAGGCGGCCGCAGCTGTTCGGGAGACAGAAGCAGGCGCGAATGCTTCTCCTCCCGAACGCCTGCGGGCGGCTCGTCCGCGTTCGAACGCATGTAGAGCACTTTAAAGTGCTCTACATTTCGAACGCGAGAAAGACAGCTGCGGACACGTCGGAGCGCAAGCCGCGCTCGGGCAATGCGGATGCCGTGTCCGCAGCTGTCTCCCACGCGTCCCGTTCACCCCCGTGCGAAAACGTCTCAGGTCTTGCAGATGGCTGCCAGTGCACTCCTCAGCAATTGCTCCATTCCTGGCCCAAATCACTAAGTTCAGCCGAGATAACATTGTACACATTGCACACCAAGCCACACAGTGTGGAAGCTGCCATTCAGGCCTGCAAAAAGGGCCCATTCGAGAGCAGCTCCATCTGCATCTGTACAAGCTGCACTACGAAGACCAGCACTATTGCAGGAGGAGCTCAGGTAGTGAGTTACGACAGGTGAACAAACACTGATTTGCCTCCAGACTTTGGGCCTGTTCACACTTATCTGGGAAAATCCATGCACCTGCCATGTTGCCTCCACTGACCCTGAATGGCTGGGAGCATCTGGGAGCTGCCCCTATCTTCTGTAGCTATGGAGCAGCTGGTGAGCTCTCGGGCACAGTGTCCACTCTAACTTCCAGGTGCTAATGTTGTGAGCAGACGATCCAGTGTTGCTGTGGATGCACAATTATGCACCATGGGCTGGTTACCCTAGCAATGTCCTAGCACACACTGGATTTTGTTGTGGCTGTTGCCATGGTGATCCAGATAGACCAGGCCAACTGTACTTCAAATACTGGTGGTCCAGTTACAGACTGCACCAGCACTTAGAATAATAGAATCATAGAGTTGGAAGGAGCCTCTAGGGTCATGGAGTCCAACCCCCTGCTCAATGCAGGATTTCCTAAATCATCCCAGACAGATGTAGGTCCAGCCTCTGCTTGAAGACCTCCAGTGACAGAGAACTCACTACCTCCTGTGGCCACCTATTCCATTGACTGATCACCCTCACTGTCACAAAGTTTTTCCTAATATCTAATCTGTATTGACCCCCTTGAGGTTTCATACTGTTGTTTCTAGTCCTCCCATCTTGTGCAAGTGAGAATAAGGACAATCCCTCTGCACTGTGACAGCCCTTCAGAGACTTGAAGACTGCTATCATGCCTCCTCTCAGTCTTCTCTTCTGCAGATTAAACATTCCTAGATCCTTCAACCTTTCCTCATAGGACATGCTTTCCAGACCACTCACCATTTTAGTAGCCCTCCTTTGGACTGGCTCTAGTTTGTCAATGTCTTTTTTAAATTGGGGTGCCCAGAACTGGACACAGTACTCTAGATGAGTACTTGAAGTACAGAGGCCTCCCTCTGAGTCTCTGAGTCTGATCTAAACCTCAGTGGGATGCTATAACAAGTGTGAACAGGTCCCCAAAAGCCTTTTCTAAATAGACCCTTAACTGGAATCTGAGCCTCATAGATCCACACATTAGTCCTCTTGGTCTGCATTAGATAGAGAATGGTCCAGATTGGGAAGGCCCTATTCATTATCAGTGTTAGATCTATTTGAGTCTATTCTACAGGTGTACCAGGGGAACTGCTGAGTTATGGACTACGAAGAAATGCTCTTCAATGGGATCCAGCAAGGTAGTTAGTAGCATCTGGAGACTAACAAGAGAAGGGTTGGTGGCATGAGCTTTCGTAGACACATCTACTTCTTCAGATCTGGAAGTGCTATTAACTACCTTGCTGGACCTTTCGAATTAGATTAATACGGCTATTTCTCTGATATTGACTTCAGTGAGGTGCCACCCCCCAGAGTCTCCGAGGCTGGGGACATTTGTTTGTAGCCCACAGAGGCATGGGAGTCTTGCTTCAGCATTCTTCAGATTAGACTTCTTACACCAGGGTTATGTTTCCTAGTTTGAAGAATTCCCTGGTTTGGTACTGGCAGAATCCTTCATGGACATTTTGCCAAGCTCACCTCAAAAATGTCAAGTGATACTTAACCCCAGGTCCCTCCACGTCTGTACTTATGCAAGGTTGAAAACCATGTTAAAATATGCAACAGATACTTACCATCTTCTTCTTTTTCAAAATTCATGATCCATCTGTTTGTTTTTGGCATCTACCTTGACCAGTTGTCTGATTATAAATGCTAATCAGGAGTTCAAGAATTATTTTAGATAATCAGAAGGTCTGCTTCCCATTCTCCTATTCACTCCTCAGCCATCAGAGGGCCAGTTCCTTAAATGGAATAAAAAAAAAGCAGAAGTATATATCTTTATGCAAGCCCTACTTCCCTGAGGGAGATGATAAATCCAGAGGCAGTGCACCAAAGTTTCTTGGTTGATCTTTCTTGATGATCATCTCAAAGGAAAAAAAAGCATAGTGGAAGCAAATGAGATTCTAGTGGGGTTAGATTGCATGGATAATGATTGTCAGATTGGCCATGTTTGGCACTTTCTGCACTGAGCTTTCTGGATTGCATCCCAGAATAGGGACCTGTCATCTTGGTGCAGGTTTTGCAGGCCCCAGACAGGGTCTACCATAGTCCGCCTGACATGCAGATGGCAGATTCAGAAGAACATAAGAGGAGCCCTGCTGGATCGGGCCACAGTCCATCGTGTCCAGCATCCTGTCCCATACAGGGACCCACCAATTGACCATGGGCATCTCAAGCAGAAGAGAAAAACAAAACCTTCACCTGCTCTCAAATCCTTGAAAACGGCCTTATGGGTATCCTGCCTGTCCATCCAGCCTGGAAGATGTACTTAGGCATCCATTCGAGTTTGTGGTTTTCTGTGGCTTTGGAACTTCACTCCAACTTTGAAATTCTCCTGGGCCAGAGATCTTGCTGATAGTTCATCTAAGGGTGAAATGTGTGATGTCTCTCGGATCATGTTTAAGGCTTTCCTTTAGTCATTTAGGCCTTGGTGCAGCTCTCTTCTGAGTTCTCTCAGCCCCACCTACCTCACAGGGTGTTCTGTTTTGTGTGTGTGGGGGGGAGAATAGAAAGCTTTGTCAGCCACTTTGAGTCCCCTTAAATGGGTGAGAAAAGCCACTGCGATGCTGCAGTGAGCCAGTTTGATCTACTGGTTAGGGAGCTGGACTCTTATCTGAGAATACCAGATTTGATTCCGCACTCCTCCATGAAGCCAGCTGGGTGACCTTGGGCTAGTTACAGCTCTCTTCTGAGCATTCTTCACAGCCCCACCCACTTCTTCCTCTTCTTCTTCAATACTGTTTTGTGGCTTAGTAGGTCCCAGACATGCTGCTACTCTGAAGCATTCACTGCTTGATTCTGGCAACTAGGTGGAGTTACCAAGTGGGAAAAGCCACTGTGCAAATATAATGTAAACCAGATTCCTGTCAAAGTATGGGGGTAGCAGGACTAGCCTACATCTGCTGAAACACATGGCATTTCAGCAGTCTCTGGAAATGCCTGACATCTATGTCCCTTTCTAGAGCCTGACAACCCTGCGTGGGAACTTCAACATCAAGGAACTTTCATTCCCAGGCTCAAAGTTTGTTCCTTTTAAGATAGAATGTGCTCCAGCCTAGAAGCAAACCCCTTTGCACGTGGCACGTGGCAGATGTGGATCTTGCCTTTGTAGCTCTCCTTCCAGAAATGTTTTAAGAACTAGTGGCTCAAACACAATTCTGCTTATTAGAATGTTTGGGGGGACTTTTCCAGTTTTGTCTTCAGTTTTTGGCTTAGTCTGCATTCCCACACATATAAAGAGCAGCTTAGAGGGCGTAGCATGTGGCAGCCAGTGTTCCCGCCCTCCTCTAATCCATATTAAAGGCCATAAAATGGACTTGGAAGCACGATTTCCGGCCTTTAATGCGGAATGGATGAGCGGTACTAATGTGCAGATGCTCCCACCATTAAGCCATCACGGAACCACATTTTTCAAAATTCAGAAATGCAAGAATTTAGAAAAGAAATGAGATCATAGGCCTTTCTGCACTTACTTCATTAGTCTGCTATGAATTAGGGCCAGTACTCTATAGGGACAGGAAGACCGTTTGCATTTCTGGCCAGTAAGGGACACTTTGGGAATGGTCCTCCACTGACCAGCCCATGCCACTACTGGGAGTACTGGCTCCTCCCTGCCTTGATCAGCCCCCCCCCTCAGCCATGTCACACATCCCATGATGCACTAATGCAGAGGGATGGGACCGATCCTGCTCGAGAGGGTGCAGACACAGGGGGCCTTTCCACACTTGGGTTGGTAGTGGATCATATACTAAGCCAGGTACAGCGGGAGCATTTGCATTGGTCAGGGAGGGAAGCATATTCAAGCATCTCTTACCAGCCAGAATACATATTGTCCTCCTGTACTCATGACTCAGAGTGTTATGATTCAAAGTCTCATGCTGTTGCAGTAATTAGATGACATCATTCTAAACCCTCATGATGACTTGCAGACTGTGGGCTATATAAGTATCTCTGTGTTGTAAAAGTTTTGTCTTTGGCTTCTTGTTTAAAAGAGAGGTTTCTCTCAGAAAAGGATTCTGAAGTAAAGCTGCTGAACCTTCCAGTGAGGAAAGAAATACTTTGTCACTGGATTTATTTGACTGAATGACGGTCTAGCTGTTCTCTGAGACTGACAAGTGATCTGACTCCAGTCCAAATCTGCTACACAACCTGATACTAATTGCATATCAGAGGCCTAAGTGTGAAAAGGCCTATGGTTAGGAACATTCTTGGGGTGAATTTATTATAGTTATTGTTATTGTTCATAAACCCAAACATAGCACACAGTAGAACAATACAGAGCACACAATGCATATAAAGCTTACTGTAATAGATGCATTACACACGATGCATATAAAGCTTACCCAACCCACCTTTGAAGGCCAGGAAACAAATGTTCTCACCTCTGGCATCCAAAATTGCATGGAGAATTTTAGCAACGTGCCTAGAAATGGCCCTGGAAGTGATCCATTTCTGGAGTCAAGCTGTATGGGCTGTTCCAGATACTTATCTCCTTGGGAGTGGCTGGCTGAAGCCACAGCCTAGGAATGTATGGAAATCCAGTTTAAAGTGGTCCCTGACTTGTTTATACTGCACAGCAGAATGCACAGTCATGACTGGGGCATCACACATGACGACTGATGCATCGTCATGGCGGTACATTATCCAATCGCTACTGTGCACTTACCTTAATGCTGATTTAACAATACTCACTGAGCAGTATAAAGAAGATTCAAACCTTTCCACCAGTGTGGGCAGAACAGTGATAACAGATGAATGAGAGCAGAAAAGGGCAGCTCAGTTCTGATTGGCTGCCTCATCCTGTGTGACTACAAGCACCGACTCAGCTCTCACAGCTTCTGAGGAGGAAGCTACAAAGCTGCTTTTTAGTCGGCACAGCTGGTCATCACTTTGCAGCAGGTAAGCTGTGCTTTTCCCTTTAACTGCAGATTTATTCCACAAGTCTGGACGCAGCCCAAGACTTGTCAGACCTGGGGCCTTTCTGTGCTTCCCATTCCATCTGGGAGATGGAAATAGTGTACCCCACTGGCATGCACTAGCATTCGCACTTGCAAATGCTAGTACCCACCAACCCACACGTCCGGCTACAGAACGACACTGATGTGGCGCATACGTGTACTTGCATTTTCAGTCATCTGATGTGTCGACATCAGAAGAGCTGCAAATGGTCTCTCCGGTGGCTGGGAGAGGTAAGGTTTGGGATACGTGTAGTGCATGATTTCCTGCACCACCGCTAGTAGATGCTGGGGTAGCTTCTGGAATGGCAGGAGACATTTCTAGTGTGGAAATGTCCTATGATTCCAAGCATTGGTGCCAGTCTTTATGAGGAATATCCATCTATGCCAAAGTATCTTCAGCGTCCCAGTATTGTACATCAGAACCTAACCTTCAGTTTGGTTTACAGAATTGCCTCACCTGATAAGTCTTTCTCTCCCACTGTTCTAAAACTAGGCAGGCTAATTAAGTTGTCCCATATGTATGCAGATGAGCCCAGTATTTCTGAGACCTCAGCAAGGCAGCACCTGCATTTCCCGGTCACACTGTTCTAAGCAGCTCTGACACTTGGAAATTGCATCCACCTTGAAGCTACTCAGACCCAATAAAAGCAGAACGAGAGATGTGCAGCTGCTAAATCCAGTTTCCGGTGTTCCAATTTCAAAGAGCAAAACATTGAAACGAAAGGGAGTTGCTGATGACTGTCAGTTAGGATCTGCACTTTGCATCCTGTCTGGGGAATGGGAATAGTGAACTCTCACTAGTGTGCACTAGCAATCGCAATCGCTAGTGCATACCACCTCACCCCACACAGATCTGGAAACTTGCCAGAAGTGGAGACACATGTCTGGGTGCCGTCCTCGGAGGTCTGGACACTGGTGTGACTGTGCAGCACCTCAGATAAACTCCAGCACCCACAAAATGTGTGAATGGTCTCTCCAGTGGCCAGGAGAGGTCAGCTTTGGGACCCATGTGATCCACAGTTCCATGCACCACTGCTAGTGGAGTCTGAGGAAATGTCTGGGGTAGCAGGAGATGCTTCTGATGTGGAAACACCTCCTGCAAGTGCAGATGGCGCTTCCCAGAAGCTACCCCAGCATGCACTAGCAGGCCAAATGCAAATTGTCCTCAGTCCTTGCATCTATGGACTTGAATTTCTCTGTTGTAACAGAGGGACTTTTCACACTTGACTTCTCTGGGACACTGTCAGGGAGGGAAGCTAGCATTCACTGGCTCCCTAGGATTCAGACAGTATGCAAACACTAGCACCCCAGAGCATCCTACCTGTAGTGGCAACAGGTATGCATGGTGGCCATTGCTGTGGTAACTGGACAACAAAGAACATGGCTGTGCAGCCACAGCTGGGCTACACCATCCCCATACAGGCTTCACATGGAACTATGTGTGAAGGCTTATGCCTGGGAATTAACTAGGAGCCCCTACGGTGCTCTTAGGATAGCTGTAGAGCATGTTAGAATGCTCCATGGCTATCAAAGAGCAGGGGCAACCACCTCGGATGCTTGGAGCTGCTCTCAGGCAGAAGCAGCTATGTGCTGTGTGGGTGCTCCTGTGGGTCAAGTGAAAAAGTCCCAAACTCATCTAGCTTTCAAAGGCTATTTGCTGGGATTTGAGAGCAAGTGAAGGTTTTGCCTTTGTCTTCTGCTTGAGATGCCCATGAGCAATTGGTCGACCACTGTATGGGATTCTGTGGCCTCACCCAAGCAAGGCTCCTTTTATGTTCTTAACTCTGTGCAGGCCCAAAAGTGTCCTAGTTCTTGGTTGGGAACTTGAAGCCCAGATTTTAAAATGGTCACTAAAGCTGGAGGTAGATGAAATGCAGTAGAAAATCATCCACAAAAGCACAAGTCATTTGTGTCTGGCTAGAAAAGTTCAAAGTTGAGATCAGGGGGCACCAAGAATGTAGCACCTTTCCTCTCTTGTCCCATAGTCCTGGAGAACTTGACAGAATTTATTCTGATTTGCCAAATACTAAGGCAAACACACATTGGCCCTAGTCACACAAGTAGTTTACAACAACTTCAGGTTGTCTTCAGGTCGTGTTACATTATTTTTATTCAATTCACTTTCCAAGCTGGCCTACCCCTCATTAGACCATCTTAACCAGAGTCCTCTTTTCCAGAAGACTCAGCTCATCCTGGCTTGCCAGGCCGTCTTTGCTTCCTCAGTGTGAGTGGAGGGACGGGCTAAAGGAGGCTGAACCATGCTATGATGGGTGGGTCCAGTAGCTCAGTAATTGCACAGAGAAGAAAAGCAACTAAAAAAAAGGAAGGGGGCGTGGAGGTGGGGGAGCAGGCTTTAAAAAGAACTGCAAACACACACCCTCACCTCCCTTGAGTAGAAAAGAGGTAAGATTTGACACAGCAACAGAGATGGAGAGCCAAGAGTCCTGTGGAAGAGGCTCAGGTTGATCACGGAGAAAGGCGGGAGCGATGCAGCCCAGAGCAAGGACAGCCTGAAGACAACCTATAACAATCTACATCTAAACAGAACTGGTACAATCTCCATTTGGATTATGAATAGGACATCCTGTCTTAGACTTGTGCGACCAGGGCCATTGAAGATTCATGTGCATTTAATGAGCACTTTCCAGACTTCTGTCTAATGCCACAGGATCTGATTCTGAGGGGGAGGGGGGGAAATCTTGCAATTAAAAAGGTCAAGCATTGACAACTTCTTTCTGGAATACTATACAACTTTGATGCAAATTTTATCTTTCTTCCTCCCTCGATTGTACAGAGCAATTTAATTTGGCCTTTCTCTTCCATGCTTCCCCTAAAGTAGCAAACTAAAGCCCTTGGCATTGTTAATGTGCATCTTATGCGCCCATATAAAGCAAACAGGGCAGGGGGAGTAAAGGGAAAGAATAGGTTCCAATTTATAAAGTTCTGTGGTTGCTGAACTGACAGCCGGTATCTCTGTTGCCTATGAATTATTTAGAAGTTCCTACATTAGCAAAGCAAAAAAAAAAAAAAAAAAGCCACAAGGATCTACAGAAAAAGAAATCAAGATGCTTTATGTTCGTATGGAAAGTCAGGCCACATCTAAATATCCATGGTAGCTGATCAGAGGGTGATGGGTAGGAGCCTAGCAATGTGTATTCATTTGAATAGATACCCTCCGAATGTGGTAGGATTCTATTTAATACAAATGTATTTGTATGAATTTGTACAAATATCCGATACGTATCTGATACAAACAATTACGTATCCTGGAACAATATGTATCCTGGAACAAATCAGTGCTCTGAAAGCATTAAATCTGACCTGAAACCACTTTTAGGGTATTTTTCCACTGTCAGAAAGTACCCATTTTGCACCCATTAAGGACCCATTTGGGTGTGAGCCGGATGATCCCATTTAAACCACGGCACCCATTTGGGACCCAATTGCTTCAACTGCCGCCGGATCAAATGGGTACTTTCTGGCCTTTAATCTGGATCTTCTGTAGACACCATTAATGGGGTCTACAATGGAGTCTTCAGGCAGAAAATCCGGATTAAAGGGAGCCTGTTTCCATGCTTGTGTGGCAATGGGGTCTAGAGGCTAGGGGGAGGGGGCACCCATGGGGGGGGGAGCCCCAAAACCTAAGCTTTGAAGTCATTTTGAAGTCACTTCGAAGTCTGTGCAAAATAGCTCCGGAGCGTCTTTGAAGTCTGTGCTGATCTTCAGAGTGAACTTCGAAGTAACTCCAAAGTCACTTCGAAATCACTTCGAAGTTCACTCCGAAGATCAGCACAGACTTCAATGAAGCTGTTTTACACAGACTTCGAAGTGACTTTGAAGTGACTTCGAAATGACTTTGAAGCCACTTCGGAGATTGCATCCCCTGTCCCCCCAAACACCTGGGGTGACAGGCAGACCCCTCATGGGTAGATCCGGATTTCCAAATGGGTGCTCCGGTGCTTCCATGGTAAGGAGGCTAGCTATTGGGTGCTATTGGGTGCTAGACGACCCATGGAAACACATTGGGTACTTCACTTAATCCGAATCTACTAGATCTGGATTAAGGAATGTACCCATTCCTTAGATCTGGATCTTCTTAGATCCGGATTAAAAGAGTGTGGTGGAAAAACACCCCATATCTGCTCTCGATCCGTGTCGAATGCAATCTGGATCTGTTGCAGATGTGCAGTGCAGCCGCTTTCCCACCTCCCCAGTTTAACAAATGTCCGAACTATTAGCACGCATGTCCAGAAACATTTGAACGAATGTTTGATTTGATTCATGTACCAATGTTCCATTTCGGATGAACTTGTATGAATAACGAATGTTACAAATATCTGTGTGCACATCCCTAGATGAGCCACATAGTGGAGATTTTATATGCTGTTTTCCCACATCACTCTGGCTCTACCAGAAGACCTGGTGACAGCAACCCGTCTGGGTGGCTTTAAGAAGTGGTTAGACAAATTCATGGAACACAGATGTATAGAGAAGTGCCCAAATATTCATGAAGTTCATTATTTAGATGAATTCGGATGAATTCGGACCATCGTACGTGAATCAAATGTTATAACATTTGTATATTAACATTCATATGAATACGAATGTTTTGGAACATTCCTACAAATAGTTCGGATGTGGCTCCACACAGCACAGGAGTTTCCCCCGGGCATACAGCAGTAGAGCAGTTTTAACTTCACCTGCTCCACCAGTCTCAACCTTGGTCTAGTGGTTAGGGAGCCGGACTCTTATCTGGGAATACCGGGTTTGATTCCGCCCTCCTTCACGAAGCCAGCTGGGTGACCTTGGGCTAGTCACAGTTCTCCTCTGAGCTCTCACAGCCCACCCTACCTCACAGGGTTTCTGTTGTGGGGAGAAGAATAGAAAAGCTTTGTTAGCCGCTTTGAGTCCCCTTAAATGGGTGAGAAAAGCAGGGTAGGAAAGCCAAATCTTCTTCTTCTTCTTCTTCTCCATTTATACCTCACCTCTATACTAGCAGCAGGGCTGAGACAGCCCTGCAATTCAGGATGTGTACAAATATTCATAACGATACAAATTTGGCTGAATTTGGACATTTGTATTCGAATCGAATGCTGGCACATTTGAAGATTGATATTCAAATTCTAATCAAATGTTTCGATACATCCATACGAAGCTTCATATGGGATTCATATGGAATATGTATGGGATTTATATGCATTTGTATGGGTTTGAATATTCATATCAAATTCAAATCCCACTATATTCAAATAAGAAGAAGAGTTGGCTTTTCTACCCCGCTTTTCTCACCCATTTCAGGGGACTCAAAGCGGCTGACAAACCTTCTGTTCTTCTCTCCACAACAGAACAATCTAATTTGATTGGCTGCTCCTTTTCAAAGCTCTATCCCCCCTCCCTCCAGGAGAGTTAGAATAGCCCCTCCCTTGCTTAACTTACCATGTCTGAATAATACAGTTTGGCAACACTTTTAACCATATAGACAACCCATTTTGACACCACTTTGTATTTTTACTATTAAAACTTACTTTTGGGGTCAGGGCATACTTATGGTCATCACACACCCATTTAAGGGGACTCAAAGTGGCTGACAAACCTTCTATTCTTCTCCCCACAACAGAACACCCTGTGAGGTAGATGGGGCCGTGAAAGCTCAGAAGAGAGCTGTGACTAGACCAAGGTCACCCAGCTGGCTTTGTGGGGGAGGGTGGAATAGAACCCAGTATTCCCAGGTAAGAGTCAGGCTCCCTAACAACTAGACCACTCTAGTCTATAGAAGGGACCTATTCAAATGAATAAAAAATTTCTTGCAATCGATTCAATACGAATCAAATACAAATAGAACATTCATTCTCATCCCTACCCTGCATGCTTCATTTGCACCTCCTTCAGATGGAAGAGAGGGAAATGGAGCTGGCACAGGCACCACTGTGCGCTGCATTGCCTGGTTGTCCTAGCAACAGCAACATACAGGCGCATTGGCCCTATTTCCACATTTCTGCAATAGTCTTTCTAATGGGAGGTGATACACAGTTTGCCAGCGCTTGGAGAACCACCAACTAAGTTTGGAATAGATCATGCATTGCGAAGTGTGGACACCCGATCTATTTCAAGAGTTATCTGGCCAGCACACCTAGGAAAGGTGTGAATTGGCCCTTATTTTCTGAGTTGTGTCTGAGGACACACAGTCTTCCACTACGTGGTGAGTTTCCGAACCTTTTCTGAAGTTCCAGCAACAAACCCCTTGCTCGCTCACTCTATGGAATCATGTTCTGTATAACCAAAAACTGAGCAGAGAGAGCATTTTCAAGGAAGCACATTTTAGGTCACCCAGGACTGTACCTTTTGCAGAGAAATCACATTATTAAGGAGTCTCCTAAATAGATAATGATGCCATGGCATGCCAGATAAGGGTGCAAAAGGTCAGAAACAAGCTGTCCCCCCAAAATTAACTCTATAGAATTGGAAACTTCTTCAATCTCAACAATACACCGCGATATCCAATTGCAGGGAGAGAGAAAAAATGGATATTTATGTGCAGCCCACCCAACTTATTTTGCTCATTCCGTGCAGAAATGAAAGTCAAGTCAGTATTGCTGCCTTCATTCATTGCAAGGGAGGGGGAGAGTTTTGCTGACCGAATCTGAAGTTTAAAATCTGCAAGGAATGATTTGCAAGTGGACTCCCATTTAGGAATGTGGACAAAGGTTTTTTTTTTCCTTTCAATTCGTATCAAATTGAATGTAAGTTAATATTCGTTTGAATAGATCCCCTTCAAATGGGGTAGGATACCATTCGATTGAAGCATATTTGTATGAATTCGTACGAATATCCAATACGAATGCATGTGTATCCAATATGTATCCATTAACATATCTTCTCTGAAAGCGTAAAATCTGCCCTGAATCCTCTTCGTATCTGCTCTCAAACCATGTTGAATGCACTCTGGATCTGTTGCAGATGTGACCGGTGCAACTACTTTCCCACCTCTCCGGTTCACAAATTTTCATATTCATTTGCATAGATCTCCTTTAAATGTTGTAGGATTCTATTCGATACAAATGTATTTGCATGAATCCGTAGGAATATCCAATATGAACACAGATGCCCGATGTATCCTAGGAGTGAGCCAGCCTTCACACCGGACGAGGGTGCAAAACAGTTCCTATACATTATCCAAGGGAACAGTGCACGTAGGGAGGCCACCGGTCAGCTGGATGGCTCCCTTCCTGACTGGCCAGTGGGTGGACAGGTGGGTGGGCATCCTTCTCTGCCAGAGGACCCATGGGGGGGGCTCTTCTCCCTCCCTCCCTCCCTCCCTCATTCTTTTCCCCCTTCCAGCCAGCCAGGTGGCATTTCCTCTTCCTCCTCTGCACCGCCTCTGTCTGCTAGCATGGCAAGCATGGCAAGCTGTGGGCACCCACATGTGGCTGGCTTTGGCCAGAAGGTTACAGCTCCACCTCAAATAGCTGGGAGCATTCCCATTTGGCGGGGGGCGGGGAGCAGACAACTCTGAAAGGGTAAAAAAAAAAGAAGCCCCTCAGGACTTTATTTACTCTGGATTTTTGCAGGATAGTCCTCATAAAATCCAGGAATAAGAACTTGAATGGGAACACTGGATGCCAAATTTGGATTAATTGCATAAGCAATGGGAACACTGGAAACCGAATTCGAATTCTGTTCAGATTTAAATGCCTATGGGAACGCAACCTTGGAGTAGAATACTTTCAAGTTCTCTTCAGGCTGCTATATCCAAGGGTACCACATTTTCATGCTTATTAATCTGATTTCTTTTTCTTTTTTCCTGTCAAGCAACCTGGGAACTGAGGATGGAGGGGGTTTAAAAACCAATAAAATATCCAAATAAAGAACATTTAAGCAGGAAGCTATCAGAGCAGCATCCACCACGATGCCTCAGAAAAGATATTTGTTTATAGCAAATCATATCTCAGGTAACAGGCCTTGACATCTCCTGAACTCACTGTTCTCGAAGTAAAGTGATTGGCAAGGGGAAAAGCTTCTATTTCATTAGTAGGAATTGCATTCCTTTTATGTTTTGGTGCTCTCTTACCATAAACAGCTTAATAAATCCTGATGGAACAGAGGGGTTAGTGCCATTTTAGCAGAACTCGGCGAGGCTGCCAGAGTCACAAATGGAATCCATCCACCGTCTGAGGGTTCTTAAGCCCAGTCCCGTGTATGAGAAAGTGCCGTCCCTCGTGCCATCAGCCCTTCCTCCTCTGAGGATGAGGAGGGTGGCGGACATTCTAGCCAAGCTAAGACAAGCTTCCCTGCCGGCCAGGGTGACAAAGGAGGGCCTCAAGAGTCAAACATAAACAATGATCTGTGACCTTTTCGCACAAGGCCTTTCTGAACGTGCGAAGAACACGCAGAGACGCAGCATATGCACTGCTGGGGTGGCGGAGCTGTTCCAGCCCGTCTCCGAGTGTTCCCCGTGCATTCAAGATGTAGAGCAGTTAAAACTGCTCTACATCTGTCTTTGCACATTCTAGCCATCCCTGGCTGTCTAGGGAGGGAAGCATTAGCACATGCTTCCCCCCTACAGCTGTGCGCACGTCCCCCACCATCACCACCATTGGCTGAAAATCAGCCAAACAGGTGACAGGGGCCATGCAAATCACTCACCTTGCCAGGCCGGGGTTGCCATCGCGCAGGTGCGCCAACTCTGGTAGACAGTAAATGGGACCCACAGGGCCCCGTCTACCGGGAGCGCTCGGACCTGTGTGAAGGCAACCCTGGCCCAGCAAGGTAAGTGAAGGCCGCATGTCGGGAGAAGGGTAAGTGAAGGCCGTGTGCGGGGGGGGGGGGGAATCCAAGAGTCAGGGAGACACCCAGATCGACTTCCCCTCACCCCTTCCTGGGGTGGAGGGAGGCCGATCTGCGGCTGTCGATGGACCAGGGGATGTGGGACCCCTTCGTAGACTGGATCCATGTGAGTCAGGTTTACTGGGGTCCCACATTCCCCAGCCCACCACAGCAGATCGCGAGCCTCTGCGGGGTTGAGATGCCTCGATCGAGTTGGCTAATCTCCGCAGAGGCGCCCCAGGGCCTGGGGACGCACACGCACGCACGTAGGTTTTACCTCCTTGCTGTCCTGGGTCTCTATGACCTAGGGCAGCCGGGAACGTGCACCACGTGCTCACTGCATGGCTTCTGATTGGGCAGATCGCCCACCCGATCGGGTCCTGTACAGCTGGCAGGAACCGAGGAAAGCTGCCTGACAGGGCTGCCCTCCCCTGGGTGCTCCCACCAATGGCAGGCAGGCCTGGGGAGGCGTCCCCGCCCCTGTCTGGCCTTTCCCGGCTAGGACACTTTGGGAAAGTTTCCCCATTCGCACGTAGGCAGGTAGGAACGTGTGTAAACGTGTTCTTGCCTGCCTATGTGTGAATGGGGAAACCGTCCCAAACTGTCTTAGCCAAAGTGCATTACAGACGTTCCAGCTGTAATGCAAAAAGGTCTCTGGTCTCCCAAGTTGGAGACAGCTCGAGTGAGGACGCTGAGCCACACCCTTTGCAGAGCTTTCTACGGCAACAGCGAGAACACCTGAGACTCTCCAAGCATCTGCAGGTCAAGCGGCGGCAGCTGCACCAAAAGGAGTGTGCCTCTCACAGCCTCTACTTAAGAACCACTCGGACTGAACAGGAGCTGTTGCAGACAAAACACTCATAAATCTGCAGCCCCAGAATTCGTGACTCTTGCTTCTTGAATTATTACTGGCAACGCTGACTCTCTGGTAAATCTGACCCTGGCTTTCAGTTTTGCTTAGCTCTTTAACCCCAAACGGACTTTGGAACTTGACTACTTGCTATTGCTTGCCCTGAGCACATGCATGTGTGTTTGTTCCTTGAACGTTGCTGGCTCAAAACATGACAGAATGTACATTTCTGTTCCCTTGGATGTGCTTTAGCAATGCTGGCCACAGTCTGAAGGTGATGATAATAACAGACACTGAACAATAATAGAGCCTTCCAGGTATGTTTCTGCACTTGCCTTGCTGGTCTAGTGTCCAACAGGACTAGGCAAGCATGGGCTGGTTCCAGCAGAGGCTCCACCGTCCTGGAGCAAGCCTTCCACGGCATGCTGTCATGCTGGTGATGGAGCCTGCATGATCTTCAGAGCCAGCAGTGGTGTTCTCTGATGCCTGGGAACTAAAGTTGCTTGCCCTGGGGTCCCAGGGGGACCTATTTCAGTGATGGAATTTGGTGCACTGCTGAAAGGAGTTCTCCTGCCAGACCAGAACAGTGAGGTGTGCACTCTTCTTCATGGTCCCCTGTTCTGTTTCAGATGCTACTGAACTGCCAGTAGACCTGTTCAAAGGTCTATCGGTTGTGCCAATCTAGGCAGCTATTTTGGCCACCTAGACCAGACTACGTTCTGTCCACTGCAGGTGGAATGGCCTAAGCAAGGGTGGCCCCTCTGTCTTTCACTCCAGAGTGTGTAGTTAGGTGAAGAAGAAGAAGAAGAAGAAGAAGAAGAAGAAGAATTGGCTTTTCTCACCCATTTAAGGGGACTCAAAGTGGCTGAAAAAGCTTCCTATTCTTCTCCCCACACCAGACACCCTGTGAGGTAGGTGGGGCTATGAGAGCTCAGAAGAGAGCTGTGACTAGCCCAAGGTCACCCAGCTGGCTTCATGGGGGAGGGTGGAATTGAACCCGGTATTCCCAGATAAGAGTCTGGCTCCTTAACCACTAGACCAAACTGGGTCCAGTGTGAATAGTCATCAGACGTGGTAAGAGCATCTGCACGTGGAGTAGAGTGTTACAGCCTCCGAGGTTGCCTCCCCTCCCCAGAAGTTCACTAACTGTTGATTAGGTATCGAGCACTAAATCGTGCTCCACACCTTTACCAACATCAACTAAATGCTTACCTGAAGCATCCAGTGGAGCAACTGTGCACTCTTCTTCCAGTTCCCTGCGGTTGGTGGGCAGGGAAGTCATCATCTGTGCAGGTACAATGGCAGTGGTGGCCGTGATTGATCACTTACTTCTGACGTGACCGGGCCGCTGATCCACGGGAGTGGCAACTGGTCACAGAGTTGCAAGAGGGGCATTCAATCACGGGTGCTGGTGTGATCAGCCACAATAGGTCCCTCTACTCAAACATGCCCCTCTGCAATAGCATCCTAGCATGTCACAGAACAGCCAATCATGGGAGTGAGGAGGTGGAACTTCCACCTTCAGATGCAGCAGTGTGGGCTGGTAAATGGGAGGACCATTTGCATGTCTGGCCGATAATGAACACTTTGGGGAAGCTTTCCTCATGACAAGTGTGAATGACCCACCTTTGTCAGAAGTTTACCAGCCCGAGTTCACAGCAGCCTAATCAGCTAAGTGTAGAAAGGCCCCTGGATCACAGAGGTGTGCCATTTACACACTTCCCATGATCCAGAACAAGACTAGGGGTGTGCTCAAATGCATTTTTTTTGCATTTGATTTCAAGTCGATTCAAATATTCAAATATTCAATTCAAATTTTTAAAATCCGGATTTTCAAAAATCCAATTCGAATCCAGATTACCTGGATCTGCACATTTGGAAATCTGATTCAAACCAAAAAATACGAATGTCGGCAAAATTCACATCAGATTTGCATGCATCTCGTTTTCATCCCATATGCATTCCGTTTTCGTTCCACATTATAAGCACAAATACACAATACTCGGATGCGATATAAGTGGATCTATCAAGTCAAATTATTCAAAAATCCATATCGGATTTTTAAAAATCCAAAATTCAATCAAATGTTTAAATTTAGATTTTTGAAAACCTGATTCAAATTCAAATGTCAATATTCGACAGATTTGAAATGGATTTTTGAATATCCATGCACATCCCTAAGCAAGACCTTTAGTCCTCTTGTGGATTATTAAATGGGTCTACAAGAGATCCAGATCAGGGGCTCTTAATCCGGATCTAAGAGGCCCAGGATCTGGATTAAGAGGGTCCTTAGACTGGTCCAAAGGTATCTGCAGGAAGATCCAAGGTTGCCTCTCTTTTCTGCCTTTCTTAAAATTCTACAGATAAGCCTATAATTACCCCACCAAAAAACAACTAGAAAGAAACAAGGTCCTTTCTCTGTCACTGGCATGAAAAAGAAATATTTAGTTTCAGCAGTATATAATTTTCAAAACATTTACATCCACAGTGCTACCACATTACCGATTCCATTCCTCACTTTTTTTTTAAAAAAAGTGTTTTTGTCCTTCAATCCAAACAAGGGCTGTAATTATCTCTCTCATTTATTATTGTGAAGAAACAATGCTCCATGGTTTTTTTTAATTCCCCTGGAAAGGGGCGCATGATTTTCTAATTCATCCCACCACCCAAGAGAAAAAGGAGGAGAACAAAATTTACCAACACTGTGTTAGAACAAAGAAGTAAATTTATTTCCAGCATCACTCCTGTTATTGTGGCCTAATGCCACGTACAGTGAGAAAGTCCTTTTGGGAGAAAAGAAAATGAGAGTGAGCACTTGTGATGGTGGTCCTTTGCACACTTAACTTCAGAACCATCTGTGTTTACACTGCTGTCCTAGAGAGTCTGGAAGCTCTCTCCGGCAGCCCCGATCTTCTCAGTTGCAGTGTTCACACTCTCTTCTGGGTGCAAATGCTATGAGGGCATGGCGTGGCCACAGCTGCACAGTCACGTGACGTAGGCCGACCACCACGGCCAACCTTTTGGTTCATGCTGGATGTTGTCAGGGCTGTTACCATGGTGATCTGGCCAGGCTGATCTGGGCTATCTGCACTTCAAGTGCTGGTGGTTCAGTTAGGGACTGCCCCAGTATTTGAAGTGCAGATGCCTCCCTCTGTGCCTGGTCTTCACCTCAGTAAGATGATATTGTTATACTATCCCACTGAGTTAAGTGTGAGTCTTCACACATGACCTTTTGTGGCAACTGTGATCGCACATAGAGAGAGACACCCAGACCTATGGCCATGGGGGGCAGACCCCCAAATTTTGGGGAGCACCCCTCAATTTTTAAAAATTTTTAATCTACTATAATGTGACAGACCCCCCCCAAAAAAATTGTGATAGCCCCCCCCCCCATAGATATGGAACTGACTACAGACTTGGAGATACGTCTACTGCAAAATAAATCTTTATAAAAGATGTTTCAGAATGTGTCTTCAAGAATCACTCTGCCTGGAAATGAGACAACCTATTCTTCTCATTTAGGTTTTCAGCAAAGTCAGGTCATATGTCCTGCGATTTTCTCCTGCACTGGATTTGAGAACTTGGTTTACAAGAAAAATAAGCAGGGTGAGGTAAAAGTGCGCTTACTGAAAACACTTACTTACTGAAAAGCAGCAGGGCAATTTCCTTCCATTTAACATCGGAGTGATGGAGTCATCGTTAATTGTGAAACCAATTTATAAATCCATTAAAACAACACGACAGCTGGATTTACCACATCTCAGCAGATGATTATTTGAGCCTTGGAGAGAGAAAACAGTCATTGCCACAGAAGGCAGAAAATTAAGTCTGCTTTTTTTTAACAACAAAAAAGGGATAGTTCAGAACTCAGATGCACAAGTCCTTTATATCCAAGATGGCAAGTGGTTGTGGAGTATATCTAATGGCAGCAGCTGTTCTTTATCGCCATGACTCCTTTTTTCCCACCCACCCTACCTCTTGAAAGCCTTCACTGAAGAATGGGGACAGCTGAGGTAGGTAGGTAGGTATGTTGGTTGGATTGGATGGATGGATGGATGGATGGATGGATGGATGGATGGGTGGGTGGGTGGGTGGGTGGGTGGGTGGGTGGATGGATATGGATGGATGGATGGATATGGATGGGTTGGGTGGGTGGGTGGGTGGGTTGGATGGATGGATGGATGGATGGGTGGGTGGGTGGGTGGGTGGGTGGGTGGATATGGATGGATGGATGGAGATGGATGAGTGGATGGATGGATATGGATGAGTGGATGGATATGGATATGGATGGGTTGGGTGGGTGGGTGGGTGGTTGGGTGGGTTGGATGGATGGATGGGTGGCTGGGTGGGTGGGTTGGATGGGTGGGTGGGTGGGTGGGTTGGATGGGTGAGGGTGGGTTGGACAGGTGGGTTGGACAGGTGGGTGGGTGCATTGGATGGGTGGGTGGGTGCGTTGGATGGGTGGGGTGGATTGGATGGGTGGGTGGGTGGGTGCGATGGATGGATGGATGGACGGACGGACGGACGGACGGACGGATGGACAGATGGATGGATGGATGGACAGACGGATGGATGGATGGACGGAACAAACAAACATAGCATCACAACAGTGGGCAGATTCTCTCCCATGGCACACCAGTATGCAATCAAAATAAGTTATAAAAAGGACTGTGGAGTCATTTACTCTGGACCACCAGTAAGTGCTGAAAGGCCCTCAGGTTATGACTTCATATGGAAGAGAGCATGGAAGAGACCTAAGTAACTCAAGGGGAAATTGAAATGCCATTAATACCTATGGAGAAGAGGTAGATGCATAACATTCTGGACGGACTGGATAAGGAAGCTTGATATTTTGCCCTCAGCAGGTGCTTCCACCTGGGAGAAGCACGCGTGATTCCGTCATTACCTTCAAGCAGCCAGGCCGATTCTGACTGCCGGGGCTCATTGTGCTTTGCGTGTGCATGCAGCGCACCTCCCTATTTGCCAGGGCCGTGCCTGGCTTCAGGAGGCCCTCTGCGCAGCCCTGGCCAATAAGGAGGCACGCTGCATTCACGCACAAAGCGCGATGGGAACCGGCAGCCAGAATCGGCCTGGATGCTTGAAGGTAAGGAGGGGATCGCATGCACTTCCCCCGGGTGGGATAGGGTGGGTGTAGGTGAAGCCCCCCCCCCCAGTTCCTGAAGCCGCAATCTGCGGCTTCTGGGGCAAGGCAGAGCCCCGAGATAGGAGACCCCCAGCTTGCCATGCTTGGCTCCAGAGGAGCCAATCATGGAGGCCAGGAGCAGGGCCTTCGGAGCACAAATTGAGGTGGGCGCCCACCTCAAATCCGTCTCTAATTCTGTCCCACCCTTGCAGATGCGGACAGAAGGAGTGGTAGATCTACTAGATACAGATCTACTTAACACAGATTTCCAAAATACAGATCTGATAGATCCATATTTTGGAGGCCCAGTGCGGAACCACCCCTCCTTTCATCAGGGGCATATCACCTCCTTCAGAGGCATATCACCTTCTACTCTTGTTGATAACCTTAGGCCTATTCACACTTAGGCCTCTGGTATGCAATTAGGACAGCTCTGGCACAGATATTCTGTACCAGAAGCTGTACCAAAGTTGTCCTAACTGCATACCAGAGGCCTAAGTGTGAATTCAGCCCTAAACTTCCATGAAGGTTCTGATAGCCAACGGTTGTTATGATCCTCTTCTATTACCAAGTTTCCATATGCAACCTTTACCTTAACCCAGAAAAATCCAAGTGAAAAATACAAGATCTGGGCCCTTTCTGCCCTTCGCCTTATTCTGGAATATATCTCAGAATAGGGATCTGTTGTCCACATGCTAATGCAGATTATGGGAGATTTAGCAAGCTCCATCCCCTATGCAGGAGGAGCAACCCTGTTGTTCGTGCTTTATGAACTATGCAGAATAGGAGCAATCCTGTTGGCAGGAAAACACTTATAGCATAGTTCTCACTCTGGGTTTGCAGACCAGCTAGGAGGAAAACTTAGGAAGAATTTTCAAACATAGCTGAAACAATTGTATTTTGGCGGAATACAACAGTTCTTAAAACTGCTTATCTAGAAGTAGTAACCACACAGCCTTGACAGACTAGCTATTTTCTACACAGCTGATCAGTGCCCCAAAACTAATCCCAGCCTGGAAGATTTGCTGTTTTAACCCATTAAATCCTCTTAACAGCAACGTATCGGAACTTCGGGCTGTAATTTTTTGAAATATTTCCTCCCTAGAATTTCCTCATGAATGTTTTTATATTAGTGGATGGGCACAGCGCGTCAGGCGGGAGCATGTCTTTAGTGCAAACACATCTGTGTGCAACATTCATGTGGATTTTGCCAAAAAAGACCACAGTATATGACCTTGTTCCAAGAAAAGGAAAGGGCATTGGGTCAGAAGTACCTGAGGGGGAAAATATATCAAGATCCCAGAGGAATAGGTTTAAATATGTAATGTTCCAGGTGGCACGTGAAATTAGCTTTAGCATCATTGTTCCACAACTGAGCCAGATAACATGCACACATATTCCAAATTCAAGATGTCTTGAGGAGGGAGTCACAGTAAGGGTTCTTTTCCACTAGCACTAAGTACCCATCAAGTACCCATTAAGGACCCATTAGGCTCAGAACAGAAAGACCCCACTTCCACTGCAGACCCCATTAGAACCTGATTTGTTCACACCTGTATTAGGGAAATCTGGATTAAATGGGTCCTTCAGGACCTATAATCTGGATTTCCTGTGGACCTCATTAAAGGGATCTACAATCTGGTCTTCAGGCATCAAATCCAGATTTGACACATCACCCTCCCACCCACCCCCAAAAACGTGGTGTGATGGATATCTCCCACTTGGGTACAGATGGGTCCTCCACATGGTTGCTCCGGTATTCCCACTGCGAGCTTGCTTAGCAACCAATGATATTGGTTATTGGGTGCTACACTGCCCATGGAGACGCATCGGGTACTTCCTTAGATCCAGATCTTCTAAATCCAGATTAGTTGAAGAATCCATCTCTTAGATCGGATCATCTTAGATCCAGATTAAGGGAGGTAAGTGGGGAAAAAAGCTAGGTGTACCTCTGTTGTCCCTGGGAGCTGATGAGAGGCCTGTTCACACTTACCTGTCTGAAGCAGCTGCTCTAGGGGAAGTACATCTGCACACCATGCCACCTGTGTACCTCCAGAGTGTCCAGAAGCTCCATCATAAATACATGTCCACAGCTTCACCAAGAGCAGCTGATAAGCTCCCAGATGCAATGTTAGCACTGTTTTCCAGGGGCAAATCCTAGGATTGGGCAGGGCGGCATGCCATGGGGCAATCACCGTGGCAACATCCTGGAACAAGTCAGATTTTAGCACCAGCTAGTGCAGAAAGGGTGAAAGTAATGCTTGATAAAGTTTCTCCAAACTCATCTTGCTTATTTTCATTTCTAACACGTCAGCAAGCTTGTGGTGCTGAAAGAATGGTTCAGAAGGTTTAAATTCAAGCTTCCCATCTGTACATTAATGTGGATCAAGGAGGCCTTGCCCACCCACTGGTCCAGGTCCATCTGCGTTAGACTGAACCAGATCCAGATTAAGAGGCCCTTAATCTGGATCTGTTGTAGATCTGTTTAATCAGGTCTACAAGCTGACCAAGGGCCTTGCTCTGGATCACAGGAGCTGTTCAGGTCGTACTCTTCTACGTTCTAGAAATACTAGGGAGTGACTTTTGATGGCACCCCATAGAGTGTAGCCAAAAACCCAACTCCCCAGGCTCTGAGGCTAAGAACTGACACCCCTAGCTTTTGGAGGCCCAGTTATTGTCGACCTTCTGATAGGAATTAACAGACGGTAAGCACAGAAAAGGCCTTTGAATCCTGTAGCTGAGTCAGCTTCTGCCGCTGTCTCAGCGACAGTCCCATAAAGCTCCTCAGAATATGAAAGGAAGCAATCTAAGCACGACCGCAGTGTCTCTTGGCTGGCATTTCAGTAACGTTTAGGTCCACATTTCAGAAAAGAAGGTCACTGCAGCCAACCAGAAATGAAGCTGCGGCAAGAAGTGCATCTTAAGCAAGGTCTGGCATGCAGGTGGAGAGTTCAACCTGTCTGGGGAAGTGGGTGATGGATATGCAATCTGACAGGCTGAATCTTGAGCAATCTATACAGCACGAGGGGCAGAAGGAGCGCTCAGGTGTGGATGTCCCTCGCCCTCCTTTGGATCAATGCTTTCCTACGAAAAGTAGCAAACACACATACCTCACGAGAGGAGGTTAGAGAAAGATTTAGGCTAAATCCTCATGTGCACTGTGCAGCCAAACTATTACAAACTGCAGATAGGACGACACATGACTGCAACACAACACCTCATGCAAGAGGTGAAACTCCTCAGGTGTATGCATTTTGCTGCCAAAAATGGATATAAGTAAGTGGAGATATCAAACACACACACACACACACCCTACATAATCAGAATGGGAAAAGAGAACATAAGCCTCTAAAGACCTTTCAGCCAGCAGAGGGTGGCAGATTTGGGCAGCAAAGAGGTGAAGAAGGGGTGAAGCTCCAGTTAAAGGCTTGCTTTCATCTCTCAGGGCCAGGATTCGATCTCCAAGGTGCCGTTTGTGAAGATGAAAGGCAGGTTTCCAGTGAGAATTTCACCCCACCCATTTTAACCTGTGATCCCAGGGTCCATAGGGTGCTGGTACTTATAGGATTTGCATGGCTTTAAAAAAAAAGTTGGAAAAAGAGAAATTTTATTTAACAGTGCAAAAATCCCCCAGAACAGATTATTGAAAGGCGTGGTTTTAAAAAAAGATTGGGGTGGGGGTGGGGGATTTCAAGTATTAGCAGAAATTACTAGCTGAAAATGTCTATATTGGGCAAAAATGTATATAATCAAGGGTTTGATCAAACAAAGAGTTTTTCAAATGCACCAATTTTCCAGAACCCTGATTGGTCACTGCTGGTCAGCAGCATTTGTTCCCCATGATGCAATTGGCTAGATTTCCCTCCTCTGTTCTGTCCCCTAATGCAACCTGAAGTTGAAGAATGAAGTCACCTTTGGTCTAAAGATTCTGAGGAAGGTAGGACCCTTGGAGGTAAGGCATATGCAAAGGTAAAATGTTGGTGCCCCGTCTCAGATAGGGATATGCACAACTGTTTTGTTGTTTTTGTTTTTTGTATTCGATTCATATAGAATCAAATGCAAGAACATTTGTATTTATTCTCATATATCCCCTTCTAATGTGGTAGGATTCATATTCAATACGAATGTTCAATCCTGTACAAATCTCATATGAATAGAAGAAGAAGAGTTGGCTTTTCTACCCTGCTTTTCTCACCCTTAAGGGGACTCAAAGCAGCTGACAAAGCTTTTATATTCTTCTCCCCACAACAGAACACCCTGTGAGGTGTATGGGGTTGTGAGAGCTCAGAAAAGAGCTGTGACTAGCCCAAGGTCACCCAGCTGGCTTCATGGGGGAGGGTGGAGTTGAACCCAGTGTTCCCAGATAAGAGTCCGGCTCCCTACCAGTAGACCAAACTGGCTCAGTCAGGGTCAGGGAGGAGTTTCCCACTCTATGGTCACTCTGCGACAGTGGAGTTGGAGCATCTTAGTGGGCAGTTGTTAACCAGGAAATAAATTGTGGACTCCTGGCAGACGACTCAGTGGGAATATCAGTCAGTTCTGAACTGGCTGGTATACTGGACCAGCAAGAGAACTAGAGGTGGACTCCCTTAGACTAAGCAAGTTCCCTAACCACTAGACCAAACTGGCTTACGAATTGCATATGAAGCTTCCTACAAATGTATCAAAACATTTGATGGAATTTGAATGTCAATCTTTGAATTTGCCAACCTGCTATTCAAATCCAAATGTCCGAATTCAGGTGAATTCGTACAAATTTTGAATGTTGCGAATATTCGTGCAATCACTACTCTCAGCTTCACCCAGAAGAAATCCCTTTCAGTATCACAGCCCGTGCGTATACACAAGAACTTGTGTTTCGCTTGTTTATTTCTTTAAATAGAGCTAAGGTTGACTTGAGGTGAAGCGGCAATTAAAATAGAATTACCATCTAAATTTGTTTTCAAAGTCTTGCAGGAAAGGACAGGGAGAGTTCTGATCTGACGCCAAAAGGAAACCTGTCCAAAAACACTAGCTAACAACCCAAACCCCCAGAGAATGGTACTTAGTCGCAACAGCTGGAGAAAACTGAGGAAAGGGGAGATCAAAAGATTTTTCCAAGGTGTAGTGATAAGGATGATCGTTTCTCCATGTTCACCAGGTCTTCCCCTCCCGAAGCAACTTAACAAGCCGAGGATACGTTGGCTGAAAGATGTGGACTCCAGGCTATTTTGCTTTCCTTTTCATCCTTCCCTTTACCCCTTTCTTCATCTGCGTGAATAAGTAATTTCCTCATTTGAATGAATACGCAATTTGACTTCACACTGTAATTACCCGCTCTTCTCTACCGCCTTGAGATGGTAACCTGCTCCCCTGCGGGATCCGGATCTCTTGTCTTTTAGCTTTAATAGCCAAAAGCTACATGAATACCCCTGGTGACAGGAGGCAATCTGAGACAGCGGTATCCTGGCTCACTTTCATCTCCCTCTTTAACTGCCTTTAGAAACATTTGCAGCTGAAATTCCTCCTTTCAAACTGTGTACGAGTGTTTTCCTTCAACTCATTTACCCTACCTGCAGGAAATTAACAGTAAAGAATTCCCCCTCTCTTTCCTTGTCTTTCTCTTCCCATTAGCCCCTTTCATACTTAACTAGGAATGAAACAAAATTACTCTTTCGCATTTTCTACTCAACCGCGGGGAACTCACAGACACGGTCCGATGTATATAAAACCATGCACAATATAGAAAAGGTGGACAGAGAAAATGTATTTTCTCTGTCACACAACACTAGAACCAGGGGGCACTCTATGAAGCTGATGGGTAGGAGAGTCCAAAAAGGGGAAGTATTTCTTCACCCAGAGGGTCATCCGTTTATGGAATGTGCTGCCAGAAGAGGTGGTGACAGCTACCCGTCTAGATGGCTTTAAGGTAGGGTTAGACAAGTTTATGGATGACAGATGTATCAATGGCTACTAGAATGGATGCCCAAGGACCTCTTTCAGGCTGTGGGGACAAGCAGAATGCTTCCAAGGCCATTTGCTGGGATTCGAGAGCAGGAGAAGGTTTTCCCTTGTCTCTGCTTGAGATACGCATGGGCAAATGGTGGGCCACTGTGTGTGACAGGATGCTGGACTAGATGGCTTGGCCTGATCCAGCAGGGCTCCTCTTATGTTCTTATGTAGTATCCAGTGGTGACCATCCACATCTCTGCTGGCTGGAGAGGTCATCGGAGCTGCTTGCACAAGTGCACTGGCAGCTCTGCTGTGCTCCTGGCGCAACTGTGGCTGCAAGTGCGCAGTCACATAGGGCACTGCACACAAGATGGTGGTGCCCAGGAGAGGACTGCCTGGGGATTAAACAGAGGTGAGTGTTCCATTGTGTGTGTGTGGGTGGGTGTGTTGTAGGCTAACATTGACTAGCGATGGCAAGAGCGAGTGCTACTCAACATTAGTTTATTGTTCTCTTTTCCCATCCCTGGAACGGATCCGGCTGCCCCAAGCATGTAAATGCAGCATCCTGGAGTGTCTTAGGGGCTTTCCGCACAGGCTCTAAAAACGGAATTAGAGCCAGATGTGGGAAGGATTAGGACGTGGCTTCCGCATAGGGAACTCAATGAGGGCCCTTTGAGGACACCATGTCCGCATGTCGGCACGCAAAACCGGTTGCTTAAACGGTATTGCCGCCGAATCCTACCCATATGTAAGACCTGGAAAAATCAGGTCTTACATCTGGCTTTCCCCCTTAAGCCGGTTTGGAAGCGAATGCTTCCGCACCGGGGGGGGGGGGAGCTGGATTGTCGGCGCATGTGCAGTTGTCAGACAGGGAGAGCGCATGCTCCCTGTTTGGCAGCTGGCCATGGCACAGCCGGCTGCCGCCTTCCCTAGCTTTCCCCTGGCAAGAGAAGGGGCCATGGCCCCTTCTCTTTGCCAGGGAAGCCGAAGCAGAAACCCCCCGCCCCCGCCCAGGGTTTCACGGGCCCGATTGGGGCCTTCCCTGGCTTTCGCCTCACAAGAGAAAGGGCCATGGCCCCTTCTCTTTCCAGGGGAAGCTGCAGCTGTCACCCCGCCACTCTCGTGAGGCTTCCTGGGAAATGTAGGCTCCAGAGCGCCTAGGCTCAATGGACGCCAGCCCTGCTGCTCTCACAGACGCCCCACCAGCGACCAGGTAAGCACCCCAAATGTGGCCACGTGGCCACGAGTGGGGTGTGGGGTGGCAGCTGCAGCTTCCCCTGGAAAAAGAAGGGGCCGTGGCTCTTTCTCTTGCCAGGGGAAAGCCAGGGAAGGTGGCCGCTGGCTGCGTCATGGGAGCTCCTGAAGGAGCCAATGGCGCAGGCTGGTGGGCGGCCCAGCTGTCAAATGGAGAGCATGCGCTCTTCGTCTTTGACAGCTGGGCATGCGCCAGCAGGGCCGGTTTGGGATGGGTGCTGGTGCATCCACACAGCACCCACCCCAAACCGTTTCCCTATCTGGCCCTGCTGCCGCCACCCTGCATGAGTGCTTACGCGCAGGGCCTCCGAGAATCTGACCCTATCTGGGTCAGATTCTTTTTTTAAACCGTTCCACCGGAAAACAGATCTTTTAGATCCGTTTTCGGCGGCACGTGCAGAAAGGCCGTTAGATGTGTTCCACAGCCCCTCATGCAAAAAGGCCTCTACTGTACTCCCATGCAGACTATGTATTCTTGATAGCTCCTTGATCTGGATTGCCGGGGCAGACAATGTGTTCTGAGCAGCTTCTTGATCCAGTTGAACAAGTACTGTAAGTAGAGACAGGGCCTCACATTCTTGCCAAGAGCAGTATGATAGGTAGCAACAAGGATAATTTGGCAATAGCAAACAGGGATGTGTGCGAATGGAATTTTTTGCATTCATATTTGAGCCAAAATGAATATCCAGACATTGATTTTGATTTGAATGTTTAGAATCCGAAGGCAACAAAATCCAATTCGAATCGAATACATTCAGATCTATTCGTTCGAATGTTAGATTCAAATCTGAAGATACAAATGTCGACACCATTCGTATGTGTTATACGTATCTGTACGCATTTCGTACGCATCCCGTTTTATCTCTGTATGCATCCTGTTTTCATCCCGTACTATCAGCGCAAATGCATACAGATACATATGGGATTCGTACAGATACGTGTGTAATACATACGTTTCTGTACATTTGAATGTTTCGGATCATTTCAACAAATGTTTTGAAACATTCAGAATTTGTTCAAATGTTTAAATTTGAATGTGTAGACATTCTATTTGAATTTGAATGTCCACGTTCGATCGGATTCAATCAAATTTTGAATTTTAAGAACATTTGGGCTCGTCCCTAATAGCAAAAGAAAACAAATGCTGCAAAGTTTAAGATTTATTTTTTGCTTTCATCCCACACACTTTAACATTAGTAGCATGTTCATTAACGTTCTGCTACCAGAACCTTGGCCTTTAGGGAAAGTAAGACAGACGTGTGATTTGTTTTTTGGTTTTCTTTCAAACTCACCCTGAAAAATATTTCTCAGAAGAATTCCCTTGTTCCCAAGTGCAGCCATAGGAAAGCACAAGAAGTCTCTTTCACCTCCCTTTCCCTGGGGACTAACAATATTTGTGAATGTTCTCTGCATATTTCTTTCTTTATTTATTACCCAGCAAGAAGAATTGCAGTGTCACAGAACTTAATTAAAGCCATCGTTAATAAACTATCATCCGGCTTAGAGAGTGCAAAGCTGAACTTCCCAGCTTTATATCTCTCTTAGAACAAAATGTATATCAGTGAGGGAACCAGACATTATAACAATAATGGGGAAACAGGGAGCAGAATAAGTTTGCAGGTGTGGAACGGGAAGAAAGACATGCTTCTTGCTTTTGGTCTGGCCTATAAAAAGTGCTGGTGACGCAGGTTTTCCTCCAGGTGCAGTATATCGCGGGAAAGTTCAGAGGAGGAGGCAGGAAAATGTACATAAGCTGGTAGTCTCAAGTTTGGAATTCTAAATATTCATTTCTTATTGCAATGTTTTGCAATAATAAAAGAACAAAATAAGTGCACTAAAGCAAGAGCTGTCATGCATGGGGCCTTCTCTGCACTGGGCCTTGTTCTGGATTATATCATAGTAGGAGGACCTGCTGTCCTAGCCTTTGGAGGTGTGGAAGAGGGCTGGGTGCAAAGCTCACACAAACTTTGCAGCCACCCCCTACCCACATACCTCCAAGGGCTAGGATGGCAGGTCCCTATTATAGGATATGATCCAGAACAAGGCATGACTGCAAATGGCGCTGATCCAGCCTATACCTACACGGACTCACTCCATGGCCCCTTCTGCACATGGCCATATTCTGGATTATATCTTGGGACATGGGTCTGTTGTCCATACGCTTATACCAGACTATGGCAGGCCTCATCGGGGGCCTACCATAGTCTGCCCTAGCATGTGGATAGCAGACCCCTGTTTGGAGATATATTCATGAATAAGGCTAAGGGCAGAAAGAAAAAGAAGAAGAAGAGTTGGCTTTTCTTACACCACTTTTCTCACCCATTTAAGGGCACTCAAAGTGGCTGACAAAGCTTCTGTTCTTCTCCCCACAACAGACACCCTGTGAAGTAGGTGGGGCTGTGAGAGAGAAGGGAACTCAGAAGAGAGCTGTGACTAGCCCAAGGTCACCCAGCTGGCTTTCATAGGGGAGTGTGGAATTGAACCTGGTATTCCCAGATAAGAGTCCGACCCCCTAACAAATAGACCAAACTAGCTCACTAGACCAAAAGGCCCCATGTTTGTTCCTGGCCATCAGATTTGGCTGCAAAGCTCATGTGTGCTTCAGGGCTAGTGCAGGGACTGGTCAACCACAAGTCAGGATCAGCCCTTGCCTGATCCAGACCTACAGACCCAGAACTTATAGTTAAGTGCAGAAGAGCCCTATGTTTGGCTGTGGTCACACCTTCACTTTAATCCTTCTGACCATCATCTTCAGACCCCACCACTCACACCTTTTTAGTCCTATCCATTTTATTTGAGGACTTTCCCCCCTGCAGGTCTCAATCCCTTATAGTGTTAATCTTTTTTTTTCCCTTGGGGGGGTGATCATGGAAGAGGACTAAAGGGGGCTGGACCATAGTAGAGAGGGTGGATACTGCATGAATTTGCCTTCCCTTTTGCTCAGTGTGTGATTGCCTGCTGTTGAGTGACAGGATTATCAGGTATTGGGTATGGCTGGAGTTAATGCATGGGTGTTTTTCCACTGTCACTAAAAGTACCCATTAAGTGCCCATTAATGGGTACGAAATGGCATTTTTGTACCCATTCATGGGTACTTAATGGGTACTTCTAGTGACAGTGGAAAAACACCCCATGTTGCATCCAGGGGTGTTTTCGCACTTCCCTTCCCATGGATGGGAAAGGAGAGCGATCACCTAATGTTGACTAGCACTCACACTTGAGAGTGCTGGTCACTAACAGCCCATTCACCTGTGGCCGGTCCTCTTCTGGGCACCACCATCTTGAGTGGGGCACCCTCCGTGTCTGTAGATACATCAGCGCTGTCACTATGACAATGCTGGCGCTCTGCGCAGTCACAATCATATCAGGAGGTCAGCACAGAGCTGCCTGCATGCTTGCGCAGCAACTCTGTTGACCTCCCCATCCAGCAGAGGTGAGGATGGTAACTGCTGGATGCTTGAGGTAAATTTTCAGTAGAGGTTAGTAAGCTTGTGGAGCATGAGTTCATGCTCCACAGCTAGTTAATAACTAGTCAACATCTGGGCAGTGAGGGGGCATGTCTATGATGTAAATGCCTCCTGCATTGCCTAATTATCAACTATGAGCTAAAGTGTGAATTGGCCCCTGTTTCTTAATAAGACAGACTATTGCAGCAAGGTGTGACCATGGCCTTTGAGTTTCAGGATTTGCATGCAGTATTCATTAGGGATGTGCACAAATATTCAAAATATTCATTATTCGTACGAAATCAGACAAATTTGGACATTAGTCTGCAAATTAAATGTCCAGACATTCCTAGTTTAGTATTCATGCGAGTACGAATATTTTGAGCTATTTGTATGAATAATTCGGACATCTGTGCGCATCTTGTGTGTATCCATATGCATGCGTACAGATGTGTACAGAATGAAAACGGGATGCATACGGGATGAAAATGGGAAACGTACGGATGCATATGAGATTCCTATCATTGGATATGTATAGAATATTCGTACGATTAGATACAAATGTATTTGTATCAGTTCCAATGTCCAGACATTCATTTTTCTTTATTCGTATGAATTTGGATTTTTGAGCATTCGGTTTTTTATTAATCGAATGTCACACCCCTAGTATTCATACAACGCAACATGCTAGAGATTCTGTTGTAGTTGGAGAAATGCTACTGCAGAATTACTTGGCAGTGAGAAGAAGTGGAAGGCAGCAGCTCCATCACCCTGCCTTATTCCAGTAAAGCTTCTCTTGACCTCATTTCCTTCACAAAATCTCCATTTGCTCTATTTGGGTGACAAAGTTGTTTACAAGGAATTAAGGAGAAGCACAACACAGTTTGCTCTGTAATATTACTCTTATCTCACTCCACATGCTACGTATAGCCAAATTACAGGAAACTGCTTTAGAAGAAAAAGGTTCTAGATTTGAATCACACAGGCTTTATGTGTGAATCTTTTTTGATTTTCAAGTGCCCAAGTGGTGGAAGGGCAGTGAGAGTATGCATTTCAAGCACTGAATGCCAAATGAAAATGAGAATTATCAAGCAAATTTGAAGTCTCATAGAGGAACACGGGCATATTTGCATATTATTCATTGAATTATTTATTTCGTCTCAACTCAAGTTGGAGGACAATTTAGTGTGGTCCATACTTTAAAGCAAGCTGACCTATTTTGCAATTTTTGAACCTTCATATAAATGCTCAAAAACTAAAAAACATACTGGGCTCTTCTCCAAATTTTGAGATGTATTTTGGCTTCTCCACGCCCTCCCCCCCCAAAAAAAAGACCTCCAAAAGTGTTTATTTCTCTATCTACTTCATACAGAAACAAGTAATTTAAAGGGAAATGCATGTGCAGGATTAATATTTGTATAACAAACTGTAAATCATTTGAATGTGTTTTAGAATGCAATAGGGAAATATTTTGCATGGAAACCAGAACAGAGGCCTTTTCGCACAAGCCTTTTCTGAACGCGTGGAAGACAGCTCCAGACGAGGCATTCGCATTGCCCCAGCGGGGCTTGCGCCGCCTCGCGTCCCGAGCTGTCTTCCACGCGTTCCAGATGCAGAGCACTTTAAAGTGCTCTGCATCCGTTCCGACGCGGACGAGCCGCCCCGGCGCGTTCCGGGAGAGAAGCGTTCGTGCACTCTTCTCTCCCTGACAGCCGTCGGCACGCCCCCAGAGCCCGACTTGCCGGGCCGGCGATCGCGCCGGTGCGGCGAAGCCGGTAGACGGGACCCACCAAATTGGGGTTCCCCTTTCCCATCTGCCAGGGTCAGTGACCCTGGCAGATGGGACAGGGGAACCCCGGTTCGGTGGGTCCCGTCTGTCATCCCCGACAGCCGCGAGGACGTGGCTCCTTCCCGGGTCCGGCAGCCCCAATGGGGCTGCCGAAGCCGGGGAGCCACCAGCATCGGCTTCCTGTACCCCTTTCTGGGGTGGCAGGAGGCCGATGTTGGGCTGGCTGGGGGCGAGGAATGCCTTGGTAGACCGGAGCGCATCGCTCCGATCCCCAAGGGTCCCCCCCGCCCCCATCGCGGCCGTCTGTGGGGTGCGGGCGCCCCGCAGATCAGTCCCCCCACCCCCCAGTCCCCCAAACCCCCACCCCCAACCTCCGAGCCCGATCGGGCCCATCTTCGCTGTGTGCGTGCCTACACTGAGGCACCCACACCGCAAAGATGATTCCCCCCTCCCCCAGGGCCCCGGGAGGACGCGCGCGCGCGACGGAGGACTTACCTCGTCGCCTCCCGGCCTCCGAATGAGGGGGGCATGCTGGGAGCACACAGCACACAGCCCACCTAGGCCCCCTATTGGACAAGCAGTTCACGTGAACTGCTTGTCCAATAGGGCGCTTAGGTGGGCTGTGTGCTGCGCGCTCCCAGAATGCCCCCCCTCATTCTGAGCCTGGACAGCGACGAGGTAAGTCCTCCATCGCGCACGCGTCCTCCCGGGGCCCTGGGGGAGGGGGGAATCATCTTCGCGGTGTGGGTGTGGGGGTTTTGGGGACTGGGGGGGGTGGGGGGACTGATCTGTGGGGCGCCCGCGCCTAGATCCAGGCGCTCGCGCCCCGCAGATGGGCACGATCCGTGTGGCAGGGAGGCGTTTGAAGATTGGAGCCAGGGGCTCCGATCTTCGAAGGCCTCCTGCCCCATATGGACCTTGCCCCGGGCCCTCCAATGGGCACCCGGGTGCCCGGGCATCTTCCTGCTAGTTGCACAGGGCCCGATGAAGCCCCGTACAGCTGGCAAGACGCGGAGCAGCCGCTTGACAGCGCTGCCCGCCCCTTGGGTGCTCTCACCCAATGGGCAGCAGCGCTGCCGGCCGAATCCCCGCCCCTGGCCGGCCTTTGCCGGCCAAGACAGTTCCGGGCGCTTTTACCATTCACACACAGGCACGCGTTCCGGCGCTCCTGTGTGTGAATGGTGAAAGTGCCCGGAACTGTCTTAAGCTGCCCGCCTGCCCGCGTTCCAAACGGAACGCGTTGCAGTGCGAAAATCCCTCAGATCAGTTTTACAACTGCATGCAGAATTAACACAATTTGACTAAAAAAAAACACCACAGTATTTCCACATTATCTATCCCAAAGGTGAATTTTCTGAGTTATTTAACACTGGAAGAAAACAGCTTGTCACTTTGCTGATGTATTCTTCCCCTATGAAAGTGGACTGAAGCTGGATTAAAACTTAAGTGTGACTACAGTCACAGTAACCCACTAGATGCTTTTGAGATGCAAGCAAAAGACAAAGGCAAAACCTTCACCTGCTTTTGAAGCCCTACAAATGGCCTTTATAGGTCCCCTGCCTGTCTCTCCAATCTGGAGGTGGTACCTTGGTATCCATTCTAGTAGCCATTGATACACCTGTATTCTATGAATTTGTCTAGTCCTTTCTTAAGAATTTGGCCACAGGGGCCTCTGTTGGTCAAAGTTCAGAAGAAGAAGAAGAAGAAGAAGAAGAAGAGTTGTCTTTTCTACCCCACTTTTCTCACCCATTTAAGGGGACTCAAAGCAGCTGACAAAGCTTTCTATTCTTCTTCCCACAACAGACACCCTGTGAGCTAGGTGGGGCTGTGAGAGCTCAGAAGAGAGCTGTGACTAGCCCAAGGTCACCCAGATGGCTTTGTGGAAGAGTGCCACTCTCTATAAACGAGGATACCTGGAAACCTTATCAGTTGGCTACTGGGGTTCTTTCACGTGCAGTAAAAGTTGCCCCACTAAGCCGTCTCTAGAACTTCTTTCAACTTTAAGATGGGACAGTGATATAGTATCTAATTCCTTTTCATAGTCTGTAGCTGAGATGACATATAATAAATTAAATGAAGAAGGCACATGAGGATGTTCCATTTGAAGTGAATCTGACATGATGTTCCTTTCCTTCTCCAGACTCCCCTTTTAATATAAAATGTTTACAGAATGCTGGACATTATTGGACCCACAGGCCTGACGTGTCACATGGGATCAAAATGATTGGTTTATCAAGATGCCCTTGAAACGTGCGTGCAAGCTTCAGTCTATATTCTGGCCTACGCCTGAAGCCTTGCTCGAATCTATGTCTCAATGAGAACAGATTGTGCTCCCCACTTTTCGAAGAATACAAAAACAAAATCCTCTGCTGTCATAAAGCAGCTGTTCATCATCCTTGTTTTTTGATTCAGATATTTTTAGTATTCCATGATGTCATCAGCTGGGGCCATTGAGCTGTTGGCATTTCTAAAGGGGTCTAGGCCTAGTCTGGGTTTGGCTGAGAGATCTATGTGTCCTCCATCACTACTAGCTATTGTATCTGTCTTATCTGGGCTGGTAGGTGGGAATGAAGAGACACAGGTCCAGTTCAGACGGGGCTTAAAACCAAAAATTATCTCATGACTAGGGATGTGCATGAATATTCGTAGACATTTGAAATTCAAATGTGCTGAATTTCAACATTCAAACAAGAATAGAAAGTCCTGAAATTTGAATATAAACATTAGAACTGAGTTTTGAATTTTGGATCTATTCATTCGAATTATCCAGACATTTGTATGTGTGCAGGTTTGTAAACGATGTTTACTTGAAGATCCACATCTTTCCCGCATCGGTACGCATTTGTACGGATCCGTATGGGATGAAAACGGGTTGCATATGGGATAACTACAGGATGCATACAGACATATACGGATGTGTATGGATGTGTATGGATGTAGGGAAGATGCGTATGGGCACATGCGAATGTTGTCGACATTTGTATGTGCAGATTCAAAGCAGAAATTTGAACGAATAGATTCAAATTTGGTAAAAACGAATCGAATCTTGTTAAATTTGAATTTAGAAGATTCGAATCAAATTGGATTTTGGGTATTTGATTCAATTCGAATAGTATGTCAAAAAAAAAAATTCATGCACATCCCTGCTCATGACTACGTTGGGATTTCCAGATGTTTCTGTGGCAATCCCAACATAGACCCATGCTATTGGGATGATATTCAATCCACAATAACAAGTCTGCATGAAAATCAGCTCCCAATTCTGTACAGTTGTTCAACCTATTCCAGGACAGGCCCTGTGCCACTCCAAAACTTATGTAAGCTTCAGAGTCTTCTGTGAGGACTGTTCTGCCCCAGGTATACTCAAGCTTTAAGTTCAGTCTGCACTCTGGCCTTGGGCAGAGGTCTTGAACAAGTGAAACTCCTCCCTCTTTGAAGAATCCACCAGTCTTTCTTAGTATACACAAATTACAGTATTTATTGCAACAGCAAAACAAATATATAACCACTTTCTTACAAGTCAGAGCTTACAGTTTCTTTGCAGCTTACTGGGTCTTCAGGCTTTGGTTACTGTTCTTTGCTGAGTCACTCAGTCTAGAAAGAGTTCCTGCCTTCCTTTGGGACACTGGCTGGTCTAGAAGGACTTTCTGCTTCCTTTGGCACTTGCTGGCCTATTGGAAGTTGCTGCTTTTCTTTCTACTGATGAGTTTCTTCTTCCTGTGGCACTTGCGGCCTATGAGGAGTTTCAGCCTGTCTAAGAATGATGCTTCTTTCCACTCTCACAGCAGACTGAAAACTGGCCTGACTCTCCTGTGTAAGCTGTAAAAGCTCCACCCTCCTTACCCATAAGCCTACCTCTTAAAGACACAGGCTCACATTCCTTTCTAAACTTCCAATAGACAACATAAACTTCAATTGCTATAAACAAACTTGTTGCAGAGGCATAACAAGGACTCTGATGTAGAGATATGCATGAATATTCATAACATTAATTATTCATATGAATTTGGATTAATTCACAAGGTGTCTTTTGTGGGGAGAAGAATAGAAAAGTTTTGTCAGCTGCTTTGAGGGTAGAAAAGCCAACTCTTCTTCTTCTTCTTCTTCTTCTTCTTCTTCTTCTTCTTCTTCTTCTTCTTCTTCTTTTGAATGTTGACCAACAGAGGCCCCTGTGGCCAAATACTTAAGAAAGGACTACTAGACAAATTCATAGAATATAGGTGTATCAATGGCTACTAGAATGGATGCCAAGGTACCACCTCCAGATTGGAGAGACAGGCAGGGCACCTCTAAAGGCCATTGGGGTTGGGGGAACGGGGCGCTTCTAGTGCCATTTTCTGGGATTCAAGAGCAGGAGAAGGTTTGTCCTTGTCTCTGCTTGAGATGCCCATGAGCATTTGGTGGGCCACTGTGTGCGAGAGGATGCTGGACTAGATGGGCTGTGGCCTGATCCAGCAGGGCTTCTCTTATGTTCTTATTCATACACTAATCAAATGTTAAGACATTTGTCCAAGAACATTCAAACAAGTACAAATGTTTCAGAACATTCTTACAAATAGTTCAGAGATTCCTTAAACTGAGGAGGTGGGGAAGCGGCTATGCCACTCACATCTGTAATGGATCCAGAGTGCATTCAACATGGATTAAGAGTGGTTTAAAAGCTGATTCAGGACAGAATTGATGCTTTCAGAGTGCATATGTTACAAAATACATATCAAAATTCATATGAAGAAGGAGAAGAGTTGGCTTTTCTACCCCACTTTTCTCACCCATTTAAGGGTTCTCAAAGCGGCTGACAAATCTTCTGTTCTTCTCCCCACAACAGAACACCCTGTGAGGTAGGTGGGGCTGCGAGAGCTCAGAAGAGAGCTGTGACTAGCCCAAGGTCACCCAGCTGGCTTCATGGGGGAAGGCGGAATCGAACCCGGTATTCCCAGATAGGCGTCTGGCTCCCTAGCCACTAGACCAAACTGGCTCACTGAGATATATTTCAGATACGTATTAATTCGTATTGGACATTTGTACAAATGTACAAATACTTTTGCATGCAATAGATCCCCTTCAAATGTGGTAGGATTCTAATTGAATGAATATGAACTTTCAAACATTAGATTTGTTATGAATTGCATGCCAAAAAAGACATTCGTACTCTGATGACCATGAATGAATGAATCCCAGAACGTGGTGTGGATTTGGTATACCACTGAATTGAGTCCCCTTGCTAAATCAGCAAAGGGAAGTGTATGTCCTTCTGAATGCCTCTCTCTTCTGTTCCAAAGACCCCTGGACTAGATGGGCTGTGCATGAATATTCCAAGGTATCCGAAATTTGATTGAATTAGTCTGAATTTCAACATTTGAATTTGAATTGAATGTCCATAAATTTGTATTTAAAAACTGAGACAAATTTTGAATTATGGATCTGTTTTTCTGAATTATCTGGACATTCACATGTGTACAGGCTCGTACACGATCCGTACTTGCACCTATGCATCTTTCCCACATCCATACGCATTTGTACAGCTCTGTATGGGATAAAACGGGTTGCATATGGGATAACAATGGGATGCATTTGGACGTGCACGGATGTGTACAGGATGTGTAACGATGCATACGGGCACATACAAATGTTGTCGGCATTCAGGAGTGCAAATTCAAATCAAAAATTCAAACAAATAGGTTCGAATTTACTTAATTCGAATCAAATGTGGTTAAATTTGAATCTTAAAGATTCAAATCGAATTGAATTTTCAGATATTCGATTTGAATCAAATTGAATCTCAAAAACTGCGTTCGTGCACACCCAACCCTGGACCATCAATAGATGCAGCGTAATAGGAGGGGGCATGGCCTTTCCCTTCAGCTTCAGCGTGTGGAAAAGAGAGGCCTAGAAGTGGGCTAGGACTCCTGCTACACCGTGTAAAATGTAAGTGCGGAAAGGCCCTAGTACTCCATGCCCACAGCTGAATTAGCATACAAATTCCTTTCTTCTGCTCCTTCCCAATGTCATGTTTTTTATTATGCATCGCTGTGCGTCTGAGCTACAGTCACTACTACGGTCCTGTCTGCATTTGCAAGCGGACAGCTCAGTCATCCGGGTGAAGGACCCTGTCTGCATTTTGTGCTTGACTTAGCGGCTTGGATTTCAACTCTTGGGCATAACCTTCTATGCATTTTGGAATTCCATGTTGCTTTATGCGGTGACGGTTATGATAAGTGGTCTGGAGTCATTATTGTCATGACAGGGAGAGAAAAAGAGACAGTGATCCACTTATGGTGACAGGCAACGAAAACAAATGTTTCCATAAGAGAAAGGTGTCAACAGCTGCCATCGCTCCTTTCACAAAACATTAGTGGAGGTTCAGGTGTTTCTAATTTCTTGCAGACATTTCAGAGCCCAAACCCATCAGATAGATATCTCTGACATGAGCAGAACTGGAGATGTGCCCAATTTTTAAAAATTCAATTCATGTTGAATCAAATGCAAGAAAATACATATTCATTTTCCTGGCTTATATTAACCTCTAGACTCCTGACCCTTGACTGACTGACTATGGATATTCCACTATGGGTGTTTTTCCACAGTCACTTAGTACCCCTTTTAGCACCCACTAAGGACCCATTTGGGTGAGAGCCAGATGACCCCATTTCCACCATGGCACCCATTTGGGACACATTTGTTTCCACCGCGCCTCAGGAAATCCGGATCATATGGGTACCCTTTGGCCTTTAATCTGTATTTTCTTTAGACCCCATTAATGGGGTCTACAATGGGGTCTTCAGCCAGATAAATCCAGATTAAAGGGAGCCTGTTTCCACGTTAGTTTGGCAATGGGGTCTAGAGGAGGCTAGGGGGAGGGGCACCCTTGGGGGGGGAGCCCCAAAACCTAAGCTTCGAGGTCACTTCGAAGTCACTTTGAAGTCTGTGCAAAATAGCTCTGGAGCGTCTTTGAAGTCTGTGCCAATCTTCGGAGTGAACTTCGAAGTGACTCTGAAGTGACTCTGAAGTCACTTTGAAGTTTACTCCAAAGATCAGCACAGACTTCAAAGACACTCCAGAGCTATTTTGCACAGACTTCAAAGTGACTTCGAAGTGACTTCGAAGTGACTTTGGACCCGCTTCGGAGATTGCACTCCCTGTCCCACCAAACACCTGTGGTGACAGGCAGACCCCTTGTGGGTAGATCCAGATTTCCAAATGGGTGCTCCGGTGTTTCCACAGCAGGGAGGCTAGCACCCATTGCTATTGCATGCTAGACCACCCATGGAAACACATTGGGTACTTCCCTTAATCCAGATCTACTAGATCTGGATGTAGTAATCGCAAAGGTTTGCATGGGTTTTCTCCTGGCTTCAGCCTGCCATTCATCAAGCCTCAGAGTAAAAGGAATCGCCCTGTCTCTACAAGCGTGCAGTGCACACTCAACACCAGCAGGGGCTGGACTCATAGCCTAAGGGCTTAATGGACGCTAGCCATGTGCTGCCCGCAGAAAACAGCCTTCTCTTCCTGCCTGCCACAGGATGTGACATAGGAGGGGCGTCTGACCTGCTCAGCTGATGCACTCCACCTATCAGCTCCCAGGATTTTCTCCTGAGGTCACTTCCTTCCCCGCCCCTCTGTGGCGGGTTATTTAAAGCCCTGCACAGCAATAAAGGCTCTCTTCCAGCTGATCTCTGCGTCCTGCCTCTTCTCTCTCCCTCCCCATTTTCTAGCTGTCAGGGTCAGGCCAAACACATGGGCCTGATTCCCAAATTATCTGGGCCAGTCAGGTAATTTGAAGACTTTCGCAACATCTGGCGTTCAGGAGCTGCAGCAAGCTGCTGTTGCTCCCCATTCCCCGGAGCCCTCGCATTTCGTGGCGTAAGCCGGATACGCCACATCTGGATTAAGGGAAGTACCCATTCCCTAGATCCGGATCTTCTTAGATCTGGATTAAAGGAGCACGGTGGAAAAACACCCTATATTTTTATATTCTGGAATAAAGCATAGCTATTAGGAACGTGCACAAATATTCAAAAATTCAAAAATCAGATTCAAATGCAACAAATGTTGACATTTGAATTTGAATAGAATTTCTTAACATTTGAATTGAGACATTTGAACAGATTTCGGGTGTTCCAAAACATTCATTTGAATCCTTCAGATGCATGTGTATGCATTTGTGCTTATAATATGGGATGAAAACAGGATGCATTCAGGATAAAACGGGACGCGTACAAAATGTGTACAGATCCATATAACACATACGAATGTTGTCAACATTTGTATCTTTAAATACAAATCTAACATCTGAACGAATAGATTCGAATGTTACGGATTTGAATCAGGTTTTTTATCACTCAGATTTTAAAAATTTGATTCAAATCTAATGTTTTGGCATTCGAATGCAAAAAAAAAAAAATCGTGCACATTCCTAATGGATATTCTGGAATATCCAAACATAGAATAAGTAAGGAATGTCTGAATGAAGTCTAAGGAGAAGAAAGCACTGTCAGTAATGCTTTCCCCATAGATTAAGAGAAAGGACTCTGGCAGCACTTTTCCCTGTTCTGCCATCCCACCATCGCTGCTATGAAGACCCACTTCCAGAGGCTTCAAAAGGTTAGGACAGCATGATCCTGTTCTAGAAAGCACCAACTTTCATGGCAATTGGCAGGCCACCTTGTGCAACAGGATGCTGGACTAGATGGGTTGTGGCCTGATCCAGTAGGGCTCCTCTTATGTTCTTGTGGCCATTTCTTGTGCCTTTCACAATGCTCCCAGGCAGAAGCATCAATGCCATGGAATGAAAGTTCCCCGGCTTTGGTATTTTGCATCGCCATGGGCCAGGAGGAACATATGAACAGCATACTTCCTGCAGATCAAGTGCTCTGGCCTGGAAGTGACTGGTTTTGTCATGTTGTGAACCCTCAATTTCTGTGGTAAAGGAGGTGGTATGACTCCAAAGATCCACTTCCTAGGAGACCATAAGCCAACGAAACCATACTCTGGAAGTGTCCACAAATATTCCAGGGTATTCAAAATGTGATCGAATCTGCCCAAATTTCAATATTTGAATTCAAATCAAATATCCATAAATTCAAATTTAAAGATTCGAACGAATTTTGAATTTCAGATTTATTCATTCAAATTATCCAGACATTTGCATAGATATGGGTTTGTACACAATGCGTACTTGCAGATACGCACCTTTCTGTACGCATTTGTACAGATCTGTACGGGATAAAAATGGGTTGCATATGGGATAACTGCAGGATGCATATGAACATGCATGGATGCGTATGGATCCATACGGGATGTGTAACGATGCATACGGGCACATATGAATGTTGTCGACATTCGTAAGTGCAAATTCGAATTGAAAATGCGAACGAATAGATTCAAATTTGCTTAATTTGAATTGAATTTGGCTTAATTCAAATTTTAAAGATTCAAATCGAATTGAATTTTTCAGTATTCTATTCAAATCAAATCAAATCCTGAAATTTGCATTCATGCGCACCCCTATCATACTCATGCTCTACTCATTCTACACGGAACTGCTTGGCTTCTCTGATAACAGTTTTGCCTTTGTCTTCTTCTTGAGGTCCCCAGAAGCAATTGGTGGGCCACTGTAGGAGAGAGGATGCTGGACTAGATGGGCAGTGGCGTGATCTAGCAGGGCTCTTACATACTTATGGACCACTGACCTGACGCAACAGAGCATTTGTTATCTTTGAAGGTTAGATCCTTTCCAAACTGGGCCTCATTCTGGGACATATAAGACCCAGTGCGGAAAGAGTCATCCACTCAATCAACTTTACTTATTTGTTGCTGACTTCAAAAACAATATACAGCAATTAAAACCCATTTTTAAAAAGCCAATTGACCACAACCAGATTAACACACACCCCTGTTACAGCTTATGTGAAATTAATGAGGCTGCACATGTTTTCACCAATTGCAAATATCTTTTTATTATTATTTTGCATCTTGTCTTCCTGGGCATATTTAGAGCAGATAGGTGATATATTTAGCAGCAGCATTATTACTTTGCAATCATAAACCCATTTAAATATCATGTATATTATCTGGAATGAGTGCAAACCCTTTAGAAATGCATTTGCCAATATTTGTGTAAATGTGTTCAGAACAAACTCCTACTTATCTTGATTCCTGCTTGACATAGATCCTTAAAAAGCAAAACCCTGAGTGAACAGACCAGGTGTTGAGTTTCTCTATCATGTCTAACTGACAATTAAAACTGGACATTAAGCTGAAAAGTGAGAGAAAAGGAAAGCCCAGTTGAAAGCTAAAAGAATTAAAAGGTTGATCAACCAAATTCCATTTCTTCAGCATCTTTTTGTGCTACGCTGGAGTGTTGCTTTTTATTACCTGAAATTGCACTGTTTTAGTAGTTTCCACAGGTTTTTGTGTCATTCTTACCTGTTTTCCATTTTCATGTTTTTTACTGTCCCTGGAACTCTGCAAATATCAGTCCCAAGCCCAGACAAAAAAGGAGGAGGGTTGGGCATCAGGTTAGCAACACTTCCCCATAAAATGGGACGAAGCCGCAAATCTGGCTGCTGACCAGAGTTGCTGGAATAGTCTCATTGTCCGATGTGCTACTTAGCAAGATCCAGATCTTTGAGATGGGGTCCTCCTGGTGATCCGGATCTTGAAGGTGCCTGAAGACCCCATTGTGGACACCTTTAATCAGATCCACATGAAATTTGGATTTAAGGGCCTGAATGACCCATTAAATCCGGATTTCCCCTGCCATCATGGAGACAGGGCCTTATAGATGGGCTCCAGGTGGGCTCCAGGTGGGGACACGGCCTTCCCAATTGGTACCAGTCAGGTACCAATTGGGTTCATATTGGGATCTTAGAAGGATTCTAAGCCCTAGTGGGAAAAGACCCTAACTGTCTCTGGGAATGTGTAAATCTGGGACTCTGGGCTTCTCCATACCTTCTTTCAGCATGGAACCTGGTAAATACCTGGGATAGATCATGTGTCCACATTTTGGAATGCCCAATCCATCCCAAACTTACCTGGCACTTCATTACATGCCGGGCAAGTATGATAACCACAGAAACAGTCATGTGTGTTGGCCATTACTGTATTCAGAGGGAATAGAAATAGGTGCCTCAAAAGTACCTCAAAGGGTGCTTCCGCACAGGCCCTTTAACACCCATTAATCACACTTTTGGAAACGCGCGACTGCACATGCATTGCTTTTTGGCACACTTCCGGTGAGGTGTGTCCGCACAGCAACACCGTTTTGAAACTGGTTTTTGGCAGCGCATCCGCATTTGCGGGGTCTATTTAGCACACTTCCTGTAGGTGCGTCCGCACCTATCCGTACTTAAATTGTGCTAAATGGGTGTTAATTACCCACCACATTTCAAGTGTGCTTAAAGGGTCTTGAGCCGTGAAAACGCATCCATTTAGGATGCGTCTGCACCGCGCAAGTGTGTCTACCGAGGGCCCTCCCCCGGCCCGCCATGATTGGCTCCCCAGAGCCAAGCATGGCTAGCCGGGGGACTCCTACCTTTTGGCTCACCCTCGCCCCAGAAGTGGTGGATCGCCGCTTCTGGAGCCAGGGTGAGCCTCCCTAAAGCTCACCCTAGTCCACCCTGGGAGGAGCGTGGCGAACCCCCTCCTTACCTGTTCAACGTCGCCCCGATTCTGAGACGAGACACCCAGGATGCAGCATGCCTGCATCCCGCGCGCCTCCTGAGTGGCTGGGGCTGCTACTGGCAGCCCTTGCCCTCAGGAGGTGTTCTGCGCAGGTACACCGTCTAGTCAGGGCAACGCGCCTGTGCAGAACGCCTCCTGAGGGCAAGGGCTGCCAGTAGCAGCCCCAGCCACTCAGGAGGCGCGCGGGACGCAGGCGTGCTGCATCCTGGGTGTCTCGTCTCAGAATCGGGACAACGCTGAACAGATAAGGATGGGGTTCGCTGCGCTCCCTCCAGGGTGGGCTAGGGTGGGCTTTAGGGAGGTACACCCTGGCTCCAGAAGTGGCAATCCGACGCTTCTGGGGTGAGGGCGAGCCGTGGCAGCGAGGTCCCCCGGCTAGCCATGCTTGGTTCCGGGGAGCCAATCATGGCGGGCCGGGGGAGGGCCCCGGGGCACGGATTGGCCCCGGGGCACCCACCTCCAATCTGTTTCTATTCCGCCCTCACGCCACGTGTGCGGAGAGACAGGGGGCGGGGTAGATCCGCATCTCTTAGATGCAGATCTACCCCATAAATCCAGATCTACTGGGCATCCGGATTCAGTAAAACCGGCTCCTCTGGGAGCCGGTTTTACTAAATCCGGGTGCAGTAGACCCAGATTAATTAGCCCCTGTGCGGAAGCACCCAAAGAGACTATATGGTCATCATGCCCCAAGCCTCCTCTAATCCACCTTTTCTAGCATAGATTGTTGAGGAGAGGGTGAGGGACAGCCTGGTGTGTGAACAATCCCACCTCAAAGCCTTCTCAGATGTGGTTCAGTGGCTGTGGTCACACCTTGCTGAAATAATCTGTCTTATTGAGAAACAAAGACTCAAACCACACTAACTCTGATGACATAGTTGAGACTAGGGGTGTACATGAATGCAATTTTTGACATAATGAAATTGAATATTCAAAAATCCAAATTTATCTGAATAATGAAAAATTAATGTCCAGGCATTCAGTTCGCTACAAATAATTCCCACATTTGTGTTTTTACGGGTACATGCGTATCCATGCACATCTCGTATGCATTCTGTTTTAATCCCACCGTGCGGATACATACTGGATATGTACAGGTATATAGATGATGCGTGCATACCTGCATAGATGCAAATGTCCAAATTATTCATACAAATAACTCGAGATATTCATATTCATTTGAGTTCGGAAACTCGAATACCTGGACATAATTCCTATACGAATGTCCGAGAATTGTAAAAATCAGGATTCAGGAAAGTACAACTGAAGGGAGGCAAGTCCATAAATAAAGCAGATTCAGCTAAAAAGGTGTGAGTGGTGGGTTCCAAACATGGCCTGAAGATGGATTAAAGTGATGATGTGATCATAGCCAGGGATGCGGGTTTTTTTGCTGTGTCTGTTCACAGCCTTGGTCTCCTTGGTGCCCTAAAATGCACTAAATCATTGTGGTGTGACCACGACCCTAGTTTAATACACTGAGGCAAAACTTTCCTAGTAGTGTTATGTGGGATTTTTCTTTAACTTCACTGCATTTGGTTAATGAAGCAACCCACTAAAGACACACACTTGCTTGACTGGATCAATTAGATGCGGAACTCAGTGTGATCCTATAATTAAGGGACATCACCGTTCCATTAATTATATCAGTGTTGCTTGGAAATTATACAGGCTCAAAGCACTTACATCCCTTTATCAACTGGACTGTTTTGAAGTGTGTTTTTAAAAGGTTAAGAACATTTTGTCCAGTAGATCTCTTCTTGCATTTGCGTTGAAGTCTTTAACACAGAGGCTGTGTGTCCACAGCTGTGAAGGAAGCTGCTGGGAGGTGTTGCCTAGGCAGAAATTTCGTTCCATGGCATTGCTGGACCCTTTCTCACGTCCACATCCAGTGACACGGAGGAGCTATTAACACAGTGGCCAAGGCATGTGCGTGAAGAGTGCAAATTTGTGCCCCTTCCCAAGAACCTCAGGTGGACATCACACTCTTCACAACACTCCAGACCTTCTCACAGGCTAGATACAAGTGCAAGGTGCGGGTGTTGCAATATTTGTTTTTATAATTTTATTTAGTTACGGTTATGAGGATGATGTGCCATCTGTAATTACGTTGCCTTTGGAAATGGTCAGCAAACCATTTAATAGATGCAATCATAGTGTCCATCCATATTCTATTAAAGTGACTGGGCTGTCGTGGCTAGAGACTCTTGGATGGACAATACCAGCTCCACCGAAGGAGGCAGAAGGACTGAAATAAATAATAGCCTCATATATCTCTGCTGAGTTAATGGACCAGAAACTGTGCCAGGGAGATCTACGTATTTCTTCCCTCCTCCCTTCCCTCCTCCCTGTGTTGCAGATAATCTTTAGAGGGTGATTTAGTGGGAGAAATTATAAAGCTATACATTTTCAGTGTCAAAAATTGCTAATTCTCTGTTAGGTGGCAGTTATGGGAATGTCTCAGTTGATTTTACCAGTGTTCCCTCTACCTGCCCTGTCCTGCCCTGCCCTGCCCTGCCCGTCTGTCTGTCTGTCTGCCCGTCTGTCTGTCTGTCTTGGGAGTATTCCTTAACAGATAATAAAGCCCATCCATTCTACAGTAACCATGAACTCAACTGCACCAAAGTCCCTCAATTCTCTGCTTGAGTGATTTTTCAAAAGAAAGAACAATTTGTGAGCATTTTCCTCGTGTGTGTGTGAGAGAGAGAAGAAGAAGAAGAAGAAGAGTTGGCTTTTCTACCCCGCTTTTCTCACCCATTTAAGGGGACTCAAAGCGGCTGACAAACCTTCTGTTCTTCTCCCCACAACAGAACACCCTGTGGGGTAGGTGGGGCTGTGAGAGCTCAGAAGAGAGCTGTGACTAGCCCAAGGTCACCCAGCTGGCTTCATGGGGGAGGGTGGAATCGAACCCAGTATTCCCAGATTAGAGTTCATCTCCCTAACCACTAGACCAAACTGGCTCACAGAGAGAATGCATGTGTTTTTCTTTTCACAAAGAAGGGCCCTGCTCAAAGGTGCCAAGAGTTTCCCATAGCATGGCAACAAAGGAATAAGTAAAATCTAGATCAAATGACACAAGATGCACTAGAATACATTTTTTTTAAAAAAAAATCATTTAGTGGAGGGGGAGGAAGAGGAGGAGATGCTAATAAGCTGAAGAGTCCAAAAATAGATCAGGGAATCACACATATGCACAGATGGGTAATAGCATGCCTGGCAGACAGAATGCAGTTAATTAATTAATTAATTTGCATTTTTATCCCAAAGATCTCAGGGCGGGTTACAGCAATAGAAACAAGGAACGTAAAAGCCGAAAGCCCATCTTGCCCAGCATTCTCTCTCACACAGTGGCCCACCGATTGACTCTGTGCATCCTCAAGCTGAAGATGAAGGCAAAAACTCCTCCTGCTCTCGGATCACAGCAAAAGGCCCTTAGAGGCATCCTGCTTGTCTCTCGAACCTGGAGTTGCAGCGTCTAGGCGTCCATTCTCTTAGCCGTAGTCCAAAAGTTTTGAATTTGAGCCAAACACCCTGCCTGTTCAGGGACAAAGTTTGAACTCAGGATAAACAAAGGGACGTTCTGACAATCCTAGCTAACACATCCTGTTCAGCCGAAGGTTTAAAGGTGTTTGATTCGAACCAAGCACCCTGGTGCTTGCAGGTAGAAATCCAAAACCTGAATTGAACAAAGGAGTATTATCTGTTCCATTAAAAGATCACACACATCTCTAGTAGATATACTTACATCGGTATTTGTTTTCATATTTTATGGGAATCTTTTACAGTTTTTTAAATAGTGTTTTGTCTTCGAGATTTTTGAATCTCTTTGAGAAGTTCTTTTTTTTTTTAAGTGCTAAAGTGGAAGAGGCAAAGGGCACCAAGACAACGACATTATGTAGATCAATGGGGAGACTGCCCGAAGCTTCAGATGAACAGCGGTGGACTAGAGCTACTTCCTGCATGTTAAATGCAAATGATTGTTTTAGTGTAGGAAAGCGTCGGGGTTTTGCCTTTCTTTCTTGGGTGTTCCTTCCCAAGGTGGAGGATTGCCTATATGATTCAAATCTGAATTCAGGGTGCTGGTAATGACCTTTAAAGCCCTAAATGGCTTGGGACCTCAGTACTTGAGGGACCGCCTCCTCCCATACAGATCTACCCATGGTTTAAGATCTACCGGAGGGGGGCTCCTCTGTGTTCCACCAGTTAGAGAAGTCCACTGTGTTAGGAGATGGGAGAGGGTCTTCTCAGCTGTGGCCCCGCACTTATGGAACACCCTTCCCTTGGAGGCCCAATTAACGCCAACTCTTCTAACTTTTAGGCACCAAGTAAAGACCTGGCTCTATATTAAAGCCTTTGGAGATTAATTCACTCAGGGACTATTTTAATTTTAACTTTAGCTTTTAACTAACTATAATCTTTAATACGGTTTTAACGGGGTATGTATTTAATTTCTTGTCTGTTTATCGGGGGGGGTATTGTAAGTCGCCTAGAGATCCTGGGATATGGGGCTGGATAGAAACATTTTAAATGGATGGATGGATGGATGGATGGATGGATGGATGGATGGATGGATAGATAGATAGATAGATAGATAGATAGATAGATAGATAGATAGATAGATAGATAGATGATAGATAGATAGATAGATAGATAGATAGATAGATAGATAGATAGATAGATAGATAGATAGATAGATAGATAGATAATTGTTATTTGCACCTAAAGCAGGAGAAAAGCCATGTATGTAGTTATGCCCTCATCAGCCAGTATGGGAAAGATGACTGGACTAGACACTCTCCAGGCCCAGATAATAAAGTCATTTCTTATATTTTTATGTTTTGGTTCACTAACTTAGGGTGTTTCTGCACTTGCCTTCCAGCCTATTAGGCCGCGTCCCCATGCAAACCGTTTGGTGCCGATTGGGTTTGCAAGGGCCTGGGTGTGGGACTGAGATTGAATCTTGGCCGTCTGCATGCCATTCCCGATAACGTGGGCTGGGAGCAGATTCAGCCATCCCCATGCAAACTGCGCCAAATCCCAGGAAAGGCTTGGTTTTATTCCAATTTCCAGGCAAGCAAACTAAGAGGCCAAGTGCATATTGGCCAAAAATGACTGGAACAGACACAATCGTGGCGCAATCAAGCAAGTCATTTCTTACACTTTTATGTTTTGATTTTCTAACTGACTTCCAAAGAAAAAACTAAACTTAAAAATAAGTCCCCAAGCCTTATGGGAATGGGGTGAACCGAACTTTTAATTTGTCATATGAGAGAATTGAGCAAAACAAAAGCCGAACAGATTTTTCTGTCCTATTTCTAGACGCTCCAGATGTCCCATTTTGTGTGCCCACAAAATGCGTTCTCCCCCACTTTTTTTTTCAGAGCTTTCCTTATCATTTCTTCTAAATGCCTCTCTCAGATGCCTCTCAGTTTACTCTCAAGGTAATTCGATCTGACAGGAAAACATATTGGACAACAAATTGCATGCTCAGAGAATGCAAGCACACATTCCCAATTTTACCCACGTTTTAAATTGGGAGGAGAAAGGAACATAATCAGAATAAATCAAGAAAGAAAATCACCATCGCCATAATCGTCTGCTTACTTTTGTCAATAATCCAAGCATTGAATTTTTATTTTGATGCTGCTGGTATTGCCCTTTCCACACTTAATGGTATTCCATCATGGTGCATGACCTAGAACCCCTCTGGGCCTCTTGTTCTGGACAGTCATGAGAAACAGAAGAGGCCCCACACCTCGTTCTGTACTCATTGGATGGAGCACCGCCTTTCCAAGCAGCCAAATGTAAGCCTAGATGGGATAGGGGTAGACCTCTTCTCTTTTTTTTTACATATATTTTATTATTTTTCTATTAATATATACACAAATTAAACAACAAACAAATATAAAAAGCAAAACAAACCATACAAACCAAGAAGAACAGAGACAAAGAGGAACTCGACAGTTCACGAATGTTCTTAAACATTGATACAAATACGAATCTTAATATACAAACGTCATAACATTCAGTTTGTATATGAGTGTCTGAATTCATATAAATTCATACAAATATGGAAAGTTATAAATATTCCTGCACATTAGCAATGTGCAATAATATTTGAAACATTCAAAATTTGATCAAATTCATTTCAATTCATGCATTTGCATTTGAATCGAATGTCTATGCATGTTTCAAATCATTTGTATGAACTATTTGGGCACTCATATGTGTACGGATACATGTGCCTTACATGTGTATCCAAACGCATCTTATTTGGATCTGGATGCATTTGTACAGATACAAACTGGATGAAAACGGGATGCGTACAGGATAAAAACAGGATGCGTACAGGATAAAAACAGGATGTGTACGGATGCATACGGACACATATGAATGTTGTTGCCATTTGTATCATCAAATATGAATAGAAGAAGAAGAAGAAGAAGAAGAAGAAAACTTGGCTTTTCCCACCTATTTAAGGGGACTCAAAGTGGCTGACAAAGCTTTTCCATTCTTCTCCCCACAACAGACACCCTGTGAGGTGGGTGGGGCTGTGAGAGCTCAGAAGAGAGCTGTGACTAGCCCAAGGTCACCCAGCTGGCTTTATGGAAGAAGAACAAGAAGAAGAGTTAGCTTTTCTATCCCACTTTTCTCTCCCATTTAAGGGGACTCAAAGTGGCTGACAAAGCTTTTCCATTCTTCTCCCCACAACAGACACCCTGTGAGGTAGGTGGGGCTATGAGAGCTCAGAAGAGAGCTGTGACTAGCCCAAGGCCACCCAACTGGCTTCATGGGAGAGGGCAGAACTGAACCCGGTATTCCCAGATAAGAATCCGGCTCCCTAACCACTAGACCAAACTGGCTCACAAGATCAAACTGTTCAAATAGATACGAATTTATTCAAATAGGTTCAACTTTGAATACATTCATTTTTTCTCTATTCGTACAAATTTTAACATTTGAATATTCAATTTGAATCGAATCGAATGTCGAAAATTGCATTCATGCACACCCCTAGTGCACACCCCTCCTTCCCTTGCTTTGCTCCATCAGACAGAAATCACGCACCAAGATCACCTGCTTGGTTCAGGACAAGCTCAGCTGGTGCCGGCATCTCCTTCAGCTTGGCAGCTTTGCTTTCATCCATCATCGGAGGCTGGTGACTGTCAGTCAATTCGACAGGCCCCATGAGTCAGCCAGCCCCGTCGCAGAGGAAGAGGGCAGGGTAGGGCAGAGCGCTCTGCCAGCTTGACAAGTTGCCTTCGAGTGACACAGGGGACAATCATTCCCAATAAAAGATTCATGGGAAACGCCGGCTGCCTTGTCATGTCAGGAGGCATTGCTGATGCTGCTTTTTGGCTTAGGAATCACTGGGATGCGTGACAGAGAAGGGAACAGCCAAGAACAGAAGCCATCTGCTGCTCAAGCTCTCCAGGAGGAAGAGGCAAACTCCTCAAAGTTGGACATATGGGCCTCCGACTTAAGGTGCCTTTGTGCCTGAAGGTGCCCTCATTGCAGGCCTTCTTCTGAAGTAGGATTCAGATGGTCGCTCTTCTGAAGTAGGATTCAGATGGTCCCTCTTCTGAAGTAGGATTCAGATGGTCGCTCTTCTGAAGCGGAATTCAGATGGTCACTCTTCTGAAGCAGGATTCAGATGGTCCCGCTTCTGAAGTAGGATTCAAATGGTCCCACTTCTGAAGTAGGATTCACATGGTCAGACCTGTCTGCCAAGTAGGGAAATCTTTGTGACTTCTTATTCAACATTCCTCATCATCTGTCATTATTAAAAGGGGACCTGGGGGCGGGGGAGGAACCGGGGTGTTCTAAGGCTATCTGCTGGGACTCAAGAGCAGGAGAAGGTTTGTCCTTGTCTCTGCTTGAGATGCCCATGAGCATTTGGTGGGCCACTGCGTGCGACAGGATGCTGGACTAGATGGGCTGTGGCCTGATCCAGCAGGGCTTCTCTTATGTTCTTATGTTCGTACTTGGCTTCCCAGCTGTGGGGAGCCTTGGACGAAAGGAGCCCGCGTGAAGAAGAAGAAGAGGAGTTGGCTTTTCTACCCCACTTTTCTCACCCATGTAAGGGGACTCAAAGTGCCAGCAGACACCCTGTGTGGTGGGGGAGGCTGTGAGAGCTTAGAAGAGAGCTGTGACTACCCAGCTGATTTCATGGAGGAGAGCAGAATTGAACCCGGTATTCCCAGATAAGGGTCCAGCTCCCTAACCACTAGACTAAACTGGCTCACTAAGCACCTGCACTTCACCTGCTTAGTGCCTTCCAACCCTCCCCAATTCCTCCTCAAAACTTACCTTAAATATGAATGGCTGCCAGGTGGCAGCCATGTTCACATAAGAACATAAGAATGTAAGAGGAGCCCTGCTGGATCAGGCCACAGCCCATCTAGTCCTCCGTCCCATCTCACACAGTGGCCCTCCAATTGCCCATGGGCATCTCAAGCAGAGACAAGGGCAAACCTTCTCCTGCTCTCGAATCCCAGAAAATGGCCTTAGAATAACCTGCTTGTCCCCATAGCCTGAAAGATGTACTTAGGCATCCATTCTAGTAGCCATTGATACATCTTGTGACGGTTTCAGGGTACAGGCTGCAAACTGTTTTGCTTTCTGGCTTTGCAGGCTTCTAGCTAGCTGCAATAGCCAGCCTTGTTGCAAACAGCTTGTTGTAAGACCTAGGCAGAGGCTGCAAAAAGGGCGGGAAATCCTGTGCGGGCCCTGCTGCAATGATTGGTTGAAGCTGCCTTTTGGAGGGAAAAGCTGTCCGGGGATCTGAGTGCTGGAGGGGCTAGAGCAGGGGTTCCCTCCAATCAGGAGTGTCCAGCAGCATTTTGTTTCAGCAGTTTTCCCCAGGAGGTTACAGCCAATCAGGGTCAGGGATATGTGTATAAATGAACAGAGAAGACAGCAGACTATGTCTTCATGCTGGGACAAGAGCTGAAAGGAACAGAAGAGCTGAACCTGAAGGAGCCAGACCAGTAGTTGACCAGGGGTCTTCGTGCTGGGACTGAGGCTGAAGGGAACAGAGGAGCTGATCCTGAGGGAGCTGGACCAGTAGCTGACCAGTGGGCTGTTGGCTGAGCGATTTCTGAAGGGGGGACAATCAAGGAAGATTGGGGCTCCGAGGGAGACTTCGCTAGCAACTGACCAGGCTGGATGATTGGACAAGCAAGGACGGACTGGGCCTTGTGATCATCTAGGGCCACGTTCTGGTACACTGGCTTGTCTTGAGCTGTGGCAAAGCAAGTCAGAGGGGGAGGAACGTGGGGAGGTTTGTCTTTTAAAAGGGGAACTATTTTCCTTTGGAGAAAGGGGTAGCTCCTAGCCTTAAGGGACTTGCAAATTTAAACTAACAACTACCTGAACCTTATTATCTTTTTAGTATTGCTTGTGTATAATAATAAACTTCTCTTAGTTTACTGTTGAAACGCTTGCTACCAGTGTTTTGTGTCCACACTGTAGTATTCACTTGGCCGTTGCACGAACCCAGCATCCTAACAGGGCCAAGCTACTCCTCAGAGAGGGCAGGCACTGACTGGAACGCTGGGCATCGTGGCACATCTGTCGTCCATAAATTTGTCCAGCCCTTCCTTAAAGCCATCTAGGCTGATAGCTGTCACTACCTCTTCTGGCAGCAAATTCTATACACCGATGGTCCTCTGAGCGAAGGAAAACTTCCCCTTGCCTGATCTGACTCCCCTAGAGGTGGTAACAGTATCAGCCTAGATGGCTTTAAGAAAATGTTAGACAAATTTATGGACTGCAGATGTATCAATGGCCACTGGAATGGATGCCCAGGGACTGCCTCTGGGTTGGAGAAACAGGTAGGTTGTCTCTAAAAGCCATTTACAAGGATTTGAGAGCAGGTGAAGGTTTTGTCTTCTGCTTGAGATGTCCAGAAGCAATTGGCAGGCCACCGTGTGAGTCAAGACGCTGGACTAGGTGAGCTGTGGCCTGATCCAGCAGGGCTCCTCATATGCTCTTATGTTTTTAAGATCCAGAGACTTTCATCCAGGGCTTTGTTCCTGATCTTAACTTCCCAGGGACGTTAAGTGTGAATTTCCCCTGTGTCAAGTGAAGAAACACCACACCTGGAAGGTGATCTGTGGCCCATGCCTTGTTGTGGATCTCTGTCTGTCTGTCTGTCTGTCTGTCTGTCTGTCTGTCTGTCTACTTACTTACTTACTTACTTTCTTACTTTCTTACTTACTTTCTTACTTACTTACTTACATTTCTATCCTGCCCCATACCCGAAGGTCTCTGGGCGGGTAACAAATGTTAAAACAACAGATTAAAAACAGAATATACATTAAAAGCACTTTAAAAATTCAACAAATTGTTATTTCCTGGTGTAAAGAAGGAAAGAGCCATCTGGGAACAGCCCTTCTTCTGCACTTGAGGCTCTTGGAGGATCATCCACGCTGTGTGCCTGGCAAACTCCTTTTGTCTCTGATATTTATAGCATGCCTCTTGTCGTGACGCAAGGGACAAGAGAAAGCAGAGATCGATGCAGGGCAGTTTAATTTAATAAAGTAAATATATAAAGAACTGCCTGGTAAGTGTTTTGCCTTGACATCAGAGTAAGCGGAGTGTGAGGCAAAATGTGTCCTTTTCAATGGTGATTACAAAATGTCTCCAATCTCTTCCCAGTGAAGTTAATGTGCAGGAGGGAAGGCGGAGGAATGATTTATTTGTGGTGGATTCCTTTCCAACTAACCTCAGATGCATGACGGACTGGTGCATGCAAGAGGGCCTTCTCTGTGGTGGCCCCCAAAGGTCTCTGGGCAGGTAACAACCATTAAAACAGATTAAAACAGAATATACATTAAAAGCATTTTAAAAATTGAACAAATCTAAAACAATACACTCCATGTTTAAAATGATGGTATCTGTACTGGGAGGGAAGATATAACCACCTCAGCCAAAGGCCAGGGCAAAGAAGTGTTGTCTTCACCACCTGTCTAAATATATATAAGGAAGGGACATGATACACCTCAAGGGGGAGACTATTCCATAGTCTGGGGGCCATCACCAAAAAGGCTCTCTCCTGGGTGCCCATCAGGCTCATTACTGAAGGTGGTAGGACAACCTGGAGGGGCCTCACCACTAGATCTTAAGGCACGGGCAGGTCGGTATGAGAGAAGGCGTTCCTTTAGATATTTGGGGGCCAAGTCATTTAGGGCCTTATAAGTCAGAGTCAACATCTTGAATTGGGCTTGGTAGTAAATTGGCATCCGATGCAAATCTTTTAAAACCGGCGTGATATGCAGCCAGCTAGCTGTTCCTGTCAGCACTCTAGTGGCTGCATTTTGCACTAGCTGCAACTTCCGGACCATCTTCAAGGGCAGCCCCATGTACAGTGTGTTAGAGTAGTCCAATCTAAAGGTTACCAGAGCATGGATGATGGTGACCAAGTCGTCTCTATCCAGAAAAGGCTTCAGTTGGCACACCGGCCATATTGGGTATGGGGTGGGATACATACGTATCCATACACATCTTATTCGTATCCAGGATGAAGGCGGGATGCATACTGGATAAAAACTGGATGCATATGGATCCTTACAAGATTCATATCATCAAATATGTATCAAATATCTATATGAATAGATTTGAATGTATTCGTATTGGTTCGAATGTCCATACATTCCTTTTTTCTTTATTTGTACAAATTTGAATATTCAAATATTCAAATCAAATTCAAAAATTGCATTTGTGCACACCCCTATTAGAGAGTAACTCTGCCTAGCGAGCACTAGTCAACAACAGCCTAGCTCCCGTACGATCCATCACTTATCTTTGTTCAATTGCGTCGATGATCCTCCACAGGGCATTGCTATCTTGAGCATGGTGCTCTGTGCAATTGCGTGTGCGTCAGCGCCATCACTATGGCGACACTGACACTTTGCATAAGTGCAGTTGTTTCAGAGGATCATGTCAGCTGCCAGGGTGCTTGCATGGAAGCTCAGATGAAGTCCTCAGCCAGGAGAGGTACAGATGCTCACCTGCTGGGCACGTAAGGTGAGGGTGGCTGTGGCATACAACATCTGGGCAGGTAGGCAGTGCTTGTAGGCTGTGCGTGCCTCCTGTAAGTACAGATGCACATGCCCAGATGTTGACTAATAGTAAGCTATGGGCCGAAGCACAAACCAGCCCATTGTCTGTGCAAGTCATGTTCAGCGTCCATACTTCCAATGCTGCAGATACCTGCAATTTGTAGTTACATATTTGCGAGGGCAAGGAAAAGATCAAATTAAGGATTTGGCTCAAGAACCTTCAACACAAGCAAATATGCTTAGCAAGGGGCAGAAACACCAGTTTCATTTTACATGTTGATTTTACGTTGAGAGGAGTGGAGAAGAGGCAGCAGGCTGGGCTCTGCCATCTTGCTCCCAGCAGTGCCCCTCCCTCCTCCAACTGCCATCACAAGGCTAGGAACCATCTTGCCTGAGAGGAGTGGAGAAGAGGCAGCAGGCTGGGCTGCGCCATCTTGCTCCCAGCAGTGCCCCTCCCTCCTCCAACTGCCATCACAAGGCTGTGAATCCATCTGGCCTGAGAGGAGTGGAGAAGAGGCAGCAGGCTGGGCTGCTCTGCCGTCTTGCTCCCAGCAGTGCCCCTCCCTCCTCCAACTGCCATCACAAGGCTAGGAACCATCTTGCCTGAGAGGAGTGGAGAAGAGGCAGCCGGCTGGGCTGCTCTGCCGTCTTGCTCCCAGCAGTGCCCCTCCCTCCTCCAACTGCCATCACAAGGCTAGGAACCATCTTGCCTGAGAGGAGTGGAGAAGAGGCAGCCGGCTGGGCTGCTCTGCCGTCTTGCTCCCAGCAGTGCCCCTCCCTCCTCCAACTGCCATCACAAGGCTGTGAATCCATCTGGCCTGAGAGGAGTGGAGAAGAGGCAGCAGGCTGGGCTCTGCCATCTTGCTCCCAGCAGTGCCTTTCCCTCCTCCAACTGCCATCATCACAAGGCTGAGAACCATCTTTCTTGAGAGGAGTGGAGAAGAGGCAGCAGGCTGGGCTCTGCCATCTTGCTCCCAGCAGTGCCTTTCCCTCCTCCAACTGCCATCACAAGGCTAGGAACCATCTTGCCTGAGAGGAGTGGAGAAGAGGCAGCCGGCTGGGCTGCTCTGCCGTCTTGCTCCCAGCAGTGCCCCTCCCTCCTCCAACTGCCATCACAAGGCTAGGAACCATCTTGCCTGAGAGGAGTGGAGAAGAGGCAGCCGGCTGGGCTGCTCTGCCGTCTTGCTCCCAGCAGTGCCCCTCCCTCCTCCAACTGCCATCACAAGGCTGTGAATCCATCTGGCCTGAGAGGAGTGGAGAAGAGGCAGCAGGCTGGGCTCTGCCATCTTGCTCCCAGCAGTGCCCTTCCCTCCTCCAACTGCCATCATCACAAGGCTGAGAACCATCTTTCTTGAGAGGAGTGGAGAAGAGGCAGCAGGCTGGGCTCTGCCATCTTACTCCCAGCAGTGCCCCTCCCTGCCTCAGCGCCAGACATTTTTCAACTGCTGGATTGGCTGCTATAGTCTCTTTGCCATCTTGTAAAGGGAGCAGTTGGAAAAGAGACTATGGCAGCCAATCCAGCAGTTGAAAAATGTCTGGCCCTGAGGGTGAGCAGGGCGGGGCTGAGTAGATGCCGGCTGACCATCTCTACTATCATCCGGTTTGTCATTAATGAAGAGAAAATTCAAGGTAAAGAGAATAGGAAAATTCCAGCAATAAGAAACGGACAGAAGAATTGGAACTGAAGACCTCAAGTCCTTGCTTTTTGCTCTTCCCTGTTCCCTCCCACACCATTTTCCTTTTGTTTCTTGTCTCTTTAGATTGTAAGCCTGAGGGCAGGGACCTGTCTAAGATTAATCTAATATTGTACAGCGCTGAGTACATGTACAGCGCTTTAGAAATAAGCTATAATAATAACAACAACAATCCAAGTCAAAGTAGATTCCATTCCGGTAGCTTCCTTCCACAGCCTTCCACTTGTATTTGCAAAATGCACATGACACCAGGACGATTAGTCAACTGTCTTCTGTCCTTCAATCTTTTTCAAGTGAGAAGTTCCAGATCCTTTATTTGTTGCTCTTGTCATTCCTGGTCTTCAGGTAAACACAAGGTCCTTTCTTTCTCAGCATTTCTGACACACTGAAGGTTGTAGGGTGTTTTTTCTTCCTTCCCTAGAATCTGATTTGCTTCAATTAAAAAACAAATTTACAGGCAAATCTTCAGACTTGATGTTCTCAACAAACACCTTTTCCAGTTGTGTTTTTTATTCAGCTTTTTACATTTGTTTTCTTGTCATTCAGTTGTTCCATTTGACTTTTCATGACCCCATGGACCGTAGCATGCCGGGCTCTTCTCCACTGTCTCCCAAATTCATATTCTTTGCTACCATGACACCATCCAGCTCATTCTCCTTTTTTTTCCTTCAACTTTTCCTAGCTTTCACTGTACAGAACTTTGACCTTCAGCTGATGTCTCTGCTTTTTAAAATGGAGACCAGGCTGGCCATAGCTTTTATCCCAAGGCGCAAGTATCTTTTAATTCCGTGGCTACAGGCATCGTCTGCTGTGGTCTTTGAGCCCAAGAAAATAAAATCTGACTCCTCTTCCATTTCTTCCCCTCTCTTTGCCAGGAAGTAAAGGGACCAGTTGCCATGATTTTACTTTCTTTTCTTTTTTTTAAGTTTGAGCTTCAAGCCAGCTTTTGTCTCTTCTCTTCCACCCTCATCAAGAGGCTCCTTCATTCTTCATTTCCAGAATAGGACTTCGGAGAATAAGAAGGAAGGTAGGAAGGAAGGAAGGAAGGAAGGAACCAACCAACCAACCAACCAACCAACCAACAAACCAACCAACCAACCAACCAACCAACCAACAAACCAACAAACAAACAAACAAACAAACAAACAAACCTTTGTCAAATGCCCAGAACCTTTTCAACTGGACAATAGAATTCCTTGTAAGGTAGGTGGGGCTGTGAGAGCTCACAAGAGAGCTGTGACTAGCCCAAGGTCACTCAGCTGACTTCAATATGGAGGGCAGAATCAGACCTGGTACTCCCATGTGGGAGCATATTGCATGCAAACTATGGAGCCAAGTGCAAAAAGACCCCAACAGGTTTCCTCTTTAAGTTTTGATATCCTAAGGAAGCACTAAACCATCATTGCAAAGATTGTGTTGCAACAGTGATGTACTTGGGTCTATTTGGGAACATGGTTGGGTGGGGGGGAGAAAGAAATGAAGGCCCTCCATTCTACACCTAGGAATCCGATATTCATTTGAGCGACATACCAAAGACCACAAGTGGTTCCAGGGGTTAAAAATTCTTTCCAACTTTTTCATCCACTTTTGAGGGTCGGATTATGCAAAAAGGGGAAAGTCCTGCTACTTTTCTCATATGATCTCTCTGCTCTGGAAATTCTTCAAAGGTGAATAAAAATGCAGGTAGAGTCAGTCCCTTAAACTGTTTTTTCCCTTATTATAAGCCCCAGCAAGATTTTTTAGCACACGGGAGGCCACAAAGACCAAAAAGATATACATATTTGAATGTATACACTCAGACTAAAACCATAACTAGCTATTCAAATAATCCTTTTAAAATGTAGAAATACATTAAAAGAAAGATAAAAGTATGAGTTAGACAAAACGCGGTTGCAGGAGGAGAAAGGATTAATTTGATTTTCATGAGTGCTTAACATTTCTTAAAAATAACAGAAGTGCCCATTTAACCTGCATTTTTCACTGAAAAGAACTATATAGAACTAATGCTATGTAACTATGGCTGCATAGAGAAATAGACAATTTCCATTAGTTTTATGGAAATTTCTAAGGGGCAATTTGTGTTTCTTTACTGCTCAGTGTTACTGCATTTCACACCTAAAATTCTTTCAGAAGAAAAAGAAAAAACAGGTTATAATGCAACATCAAGCAACCTTACATAAGAGAAGCCCTGCTGGATCAGGCCATAGCTCATCTAGGCCAATGTCCTGTCACACACAGTGGCCCACCAAATGCTCATGGGCATCTCAAGCAGAGACAAGAACAAACCATTGCCTGCTCTCAAATCCCAGCAAATAGCCTTAGAAGTGTCCTGCTTCCCCCCCCCCCAGCCTGAAGGATGCACCTAGACATTCATTCTAGTAGCCCTTGATACATCTCATCCATAAATTTGTCTAACCCTACCTTAAAGCCATCTAGACTGGTAGCTGTCACCACCTCTTCCGGCAGCAAATTCCATAAACCGATGACCCTCTGGGTGAAGAAATACTTCCCCTTGTCAGATCCGACTCTCCTACCCATCAGCTCCATAGATGCCCCCTGGTTCTAGTGTAGTGCGATAGAGAAAAGAAATGTTCTCTATCCACCTTTTCTATACCAGGCATAATTTTATATACTTCAATCAGGTCCCCTCTTAAACACCATCTCTCCAGACTGAAGAGGCCTAGACATTGCAGACTGATTTCGTAAGGGAGGTGTTCCAGCCCCTTAATTATTCTAGTAGCCCTTTTCTGCACCTTTTCCAATTCCACAATATCCTTTTTGAGAAGCGGTGACCAGAATTGTACACAATATTCCGGATGTGATCTCACCATAGATTTGTAAAGAGGCAAAATAACACTTGCTGACTTATTTAACCTGAAAATTTAAGCAATGGTGTCAACAATTAGACTGGAATTATGAATTAGCAATTAAGAAGAGCCGTGCCTTAAAAAAAAGTAGGAAGGAAATACATATATGTTTGCACCATAAGACTTAAATTCTTTATGTCTAGAAGTCTCTGCAACGTTTGTTCTACCAGCCTATAATAAGGACTTGACCTTCAGCCCTGACATCATAAACAATGGAACAGCTCAAGAAGCCAAACGGAGTTTTAATAGAACTGCATACAAATGAACAGTGCTGACAAGGGAATTCAGAACAAAATAATGTCAAGTATAAGATCTTCATTATGCATAGGCATATTTTAGGCATCTTACTCATTAGCTTCCAAGTTTATTATCTGCACCAGTGTCTTTTGTCATTTGCATTCATCAGGGTAGACGTGATGAGTGTAGCCTGCTGGGACATTTGCTACCAGGGACATTAAGAAATTGCTAATAAAAGTTATATTGGAAACACCCAATTACGCTCTTATTTTAATCATTCCATTTATTTCTTTGCCCCTTCATCATACATAAGATTGGGAGGGGGGCTGCAGCTCGCTGAAATGCTGAGCACTTCTACAAGTATGGACGGCAGAGCATGTTTAAAGGGAAAGAGAAATCAACAGCCGGTCTGCAGGAAAGAGCTCTCCCATCAGTTGTAATTGAAAAGTACTTTTTTATCCTTAGGAAGGAAAGGAAGTTCAGGCCCTCTCTGCACTTTCGTCTTGTTAATCCTGGATCAGTAGGTCCAGGGACCTTTTTGCACTACAGCCTATAGTGCATGATTGGGGAAGTTCTGGAGAAGCACCTTGAGAAGGCTGCTACAGCCTCCAAGTGCCCCCTGCCTTCCCAGAAGTTCTCTAATCGTGCATGAGGTGTGGAGCATGATCTCATGCTCCACAGCCTCCACAGCCTTCCCCAATTGCTTACCTGTTGCATCCAGCCAGGGGGGATCCAGGGGTTAGCTTTGCTAACCTTCAAAGCTCTCTATGGACCGGCCCCTTCTTACCTTTCTGACCTTCTCCACCCCTATACTCCTTTCCGAACCCTTAGCTCCAGGAGCCAAGGCCTATTATCTCAGCCGCAACTAGTTTCTGCTCCGTCTAGGATTCGTCCTTTTTCCTTTGCCTCCCCCTATTTCTGGAACCGTCTGCCCTTTCCCTTGCACGCCATTTCTTCTTTATCTTCTTTTAAATCCGAACTCAAGACCACTCTTTTTAGGGAAGCTTTCCCAGGTTCTCTCTAGACAGACTGTTTTAATGAGATACCCTCTTCTGTTTTTACTGTTTTATGCTTTTAGCTTATTTTATTTTATTTTATGTGTTTTAACTGCTATCTTGAGATTACTATTGTTGTTTAGATTGTACGCCTTTGGCAGGTTTTTATACTTATATTGTATTTTTGACTTGTACAGCGCTGAGTACACTGTCAGCGCTATTTATTTATTTATTTATTTATTTATTTTTATTTATATTTCAATTTATATGCCGCCCCATACCCAAGGGTCTCTGGGCGGCTCACAACATTTAAAAAAGATGTATAAAAACAGTATCAAAAATAAACAAATTTAAAAATACAGTTTCAAAAGTACAAAACAGTTAAAAACATCAGCGGTTTTCAGTGAGGGGAAGTGTGGGGAACATTTAACCAAAGGCCTGTGTGAAAAGGAACGTTTTCACCGCCTTCCTGAATAAAAACAGAGAAGGGGCCTGACGCACCTCAAGGGGGAGACCATTCCACAGCCTGGGGACCACCACCGAGAAGGCCCTCTCCCGGGTACCCACCCGCCTAACTAAAGAAGGCGGAGGGATCACCAGTAGGGCCTCCCCTCCAGATCTTAGAACACGGGCAGGTCGATATGGGAGAAGGCGCTCCTTTAGAAATAAACTAATAATAATAATAATAATAATAATAATAATAATAATAATAATAATAATAATAATAATAATAATAATAATAATAATAATAATAATAATAATAAAAAATAATAATAATAATAATAAACCCCCCGATGGGTGCGGCCTTGTCGTGGCGGTGGGGTTTGAGTGCTCCAATGAAGCTGAGAGCTGGGCCGGCGGTAGTGCAAACTACTGGCAGGTTCAACCATGCCGGAGTGGTCAAAGCAGAGGAGCCAGACTAAGTGCACCCAACCCATTTATCACAATGGAGACACAAATAAAAAAGAAGTCTATACTGGCTCGGTCGTCGCCCAGGATAAAAAGGACCGCGGTGGTTGCTGAGGAACCTGGGCAACCATCGACAAATGGGCTACAGGAACAAAATTCACAAACAAGGAAGCGGCAGAAATTCTCAAGGCCAGAGAATCGTATAGTCATGAAGTGCTACTATAAATCAGAACCTGGAAAACGAGGCTATCAAAAACGGATGCACCAGCTATGGAAACAAGAATACCCAGATTCAAAGATAACAGAACTGCGGCTGGCTGATCAGAGAAGATTCATAAGTGGGACTAAAGTGTTCAGTGAAGCTGAACTTGAAGAAATACGAAAAACTAATGAAACTGAAGCACCGCAGCCTATTGTAGCAGCAACAGAAGCTCCAACAAGACCAGGAGTCACTGATCAGCTAGAACCTGATGAAAATCTGGAAATTCTGCAAGAAGAGGAAGAACAGCAACATGAAGTCATGGATGAAACACCTGGCACATTGTCTCAAAGACAGCAGGAACTGAAGGACAGAATACTGGCTCATACAGCATCAAGTACAGAGCGAAAGCGACTGCCAACCCTAAAAACTATAGGCAGAAAACGACTTGTCCCACTGATGAATGACATCAACTCTGCCCTTGTAACTGTTCAGGTAGCAACAATCGAAGAACTGAACCAGCTCGCCTACAGTACAGCTGTGATAGTAACAGAAGATCTAGGGTTACTGCAGCCAAAACCAATTAGAAAATCTACTGGAAAACCAAAGTGGAAAGTCCGACTGGAACTAAAAATGAGAAGTCTGAGATCAGATGCCAGCAACCTAAAAAACATGAAGGAGAAGAAACTGAACAATGAGAAGACTAAAGAACATCTGATCAAAAAATACTGGCTGAATACAAGGAAAATTGACGAAGCTTTGGAAATCGTGAAACAGCAGATAACAGCTACAGCCAGGAAAATCGAAAGATATGAAGCAAGAATCAACCAGTACAGGCAGAACCAAATGTTCCAGTCTAATCAGAGGCAGTTCTACCAGAGCCTACATGAGCAAGTAGACAAGAAAATGGAAAAGCCAGAGAAAGAATCAACAACTAACTTCTGGAAAGATCTCTGGGAGGCTGAAAAAGAATACAACAAAACTGCTGGGTGGATAAAGGATTTCGAGAAGAAATTCTCCATGAACAAAATGCAGCAGCTGAAAATAACACCTGAAATGGTCATGAAAAGAGTGAAGAAAGTGAAGAACTGGACATCCCCTGGCACTGATCAGTTGCATGGCTTCTGGCTCAAATACCTGACCAGCCTGCATGCAAAAATGGCCGAACTGTTCAATGAAATGCTGCAAACAGGAAACATCAGTGAATGGCTAATAACTGGCAAAACATACTTAATACAGAAAGATGTAGCCAAAGGAGCCATACCAGGAAACTACAGGCCGATAACTTGTCTACCTACTATGCTCAAGCTGCTGACAGGCATAATAGGAGACAGGATTCAAGACTACCTCGAAGACAACAACATCATTCCAGTAGAGCAAAAAGGAAACAAACGGAGAAGCAGGGGCACAAAAGACCAGCTACTGATTGACAAAATGATTCTGGAGAACTGCAAAAGCCGAAAAACAAACCTGCATATGACTTGGATCGACTACAAAAAAGCTTTTGATTCACTGCCACATGGTTGGATCACAAAGTGCCTGGAAACCATCGGGATCAGTCAGAACATCACCAAATTTATAGAAAGTGCGATGAAACGCTGGAAGACTGAGCTTTTTGTCGGAAATGAAAGCTACGGACTGATCAACATCAAAAGGGGCATCTTCCAGGGGGATTCATTGTCCCCACTCCTTTTCATCATTGCTATGATCCCACTGTCACTCATCCTAAAGAAAACAAACCTGGGCTATCAAACTGCCAGGAATTCACAGAAAATTTCACATCTACTCTACATGGATGACTTAAAGCTTTATGGAAAATCTGAAATCGAGATCCAGTCACTGACCAACACAGTGCGAATATTCAGCAGTGACATCAGTATGGAGTTTGGCCTGGACAAATGTGCCACAGTGGCACTGAAGAAGGGGAAGATTACTGAAAGTAAAGGCATTGAAATGCCAAATGGTCAAGCCATAAGGTCCCACCAGCCAGAAGCCTACAAATACCTTGGCATCTTGCAACTGGATAACATTAAGCATGGCCATGTGAAATCTGTGGTCAGTAAAGAGTACATCCAAAGGACTAGAAAAATCTTGAAAAGTAAATTGAATGGCGGTAACACCATTAAGGCCATAAACACCTGGGCCATACCAGTCATTAGATACACTGCGGGAATTGTGAACTGGACTCAGCTGGAATTAGACAACTTAGACAGAAAAACCAGAAAACTGATGACGATCCACCATGCACTACATCCTCGGAGTGATGTCGACAGGTTGTACTTGCCCAGGAAAGCAGGCGGTAGAGGACTTTTGCAAGTGAAGCAAACAGTGGAAGAAGAGAAGCATGCATTAGCAGATTACGTGGCAGAAAGCAAAGAATCAGCTTTAATTGAAGTCAACAACCAGAAGCTTCTCAAGGTGCAGGAAACCAAGAACCAGTACCGGAAAACTGCAATTCAATGCCGAACGGACAGCTGGCACAATAAAGCGCTGCATGGACAGTTCCTGGAGAAGATCGAAGGCAAAGTGGACATGGAAAAGACCTGGTCTTGGCTTACGAATGGAACATTGAAAAAGGAAACAGAAGGACTGATTCTTGCTGCACAAGAACAAGCAATAAGAACAAATGCCATCAAAGCCAGAATTGAAAAATCAGGAGAAGATCCAAAGTGCCGACTCTGCAAAGAAGTGGATGAAACAATTGACCATATACTCAGCTGCTGCAAGAAGATCGCACAAACTGATTACAAGCAGAGACATAATGCTGTAGCACAAATGATCCACTGGAACTTGTGCCAAAAGTATCATCTGCCAGTGGCAAAGAACTGGTGGGATCACAAGCCAGAAAAAGTGGTTCAAAACGAACAGGCAAAACTACTTTGGGACTTCAGGCTTCAGACTGACAGAAAACTGGAGCATAACACCCCTGACATTACAGTTGTTGAGAAAGAGAAGGTGTGGATCATCGACGTTGCTATACCAGGTGACAGCAGAATTGAGGAGAAACAGTTGGAGAAGCTCACCAGATATGAAGACCTGAAAATTGAACTTCAGCGACTCTGGCGAAAACCAGTGAAAGTGGTCCCAGTCATCCTCGGCACACTGGGCGCGGTGCCAAAAGATCTCAGCGGGCACCTAAAAACCATTGGCATTGACAAAATATCCATCTGCCAACTTCAAAAAGTCACTTTACTGGGGTCTGCTCGCATAATTCGCCGATACATCACGCAGTCCTAGGTGCTTGGGAAGTGCCCGACTGGTGATATAATACGAAATCCAGCATAGTCATCTCGTTTGCTGTGTGTAACTGTTGTTTTACATCATCACAATAATAATAATAATAATAATAATAATGAGGGCACTGGCAGCCCTGCTACCCTCCTGATGCAACTGTGACTGGACAGAGCATCAGCATTGTCATGGCAATGGCACTGATGCACACGCAGTCACACAGGGCACCACCGCCAAAATGACGGCACCCTGAAGAGGACCGACCCCACAATCAAATCAAGGTAAGTATTAGATCATGGGGAGGGGGGTGGCTAATGTTGAGTAGCGCTCCAAATGTAAGTACTAGTCAACGTTAGTTCATTGCGCTCATTTCCCATCCAGCAGAAGGAAAGTGCAAAATCGCCCCAGAAGAGCCCAGCCCACTGATCCAGATCATGAGAAGGAGTGGGCGGCTTCAGCACCCTCTGCCCTAATGGTGTTGATCTGGATTAGCTCACATCAGAGCTGTGAAGCTTGTGCATGCTTTTCAGCCACACCCCCAGGCCTCTGAAAGCCAGGAGTGAGGAGTTCTTACCTGCCCATGCCTGCATTCACCTGCATCGCCTTCCAGAATGTACTAGGGGCAGTGTGAAAAAGCAAACAACAAAACATCTATCACAGATTTGTGTCACCCTTCCAAGTTCTAGAAGTCAAAAAGGGTGCAGATGCAGGTAGGCAAGGGAGCATATAAAAGGGTGTTTATGCAAGTGAACACTGGACATGGTTGAGCCCCTGTATGAAATGGATCACATTTGTCTTTAATTGTGACAAATGAAAGTATATGGAAACAGACAGGAAACAAAGACTACCGGAAGGGGAATCTCCACATTTATGTGAGTCAGTTTGGGCTACTGGTTAGAGAACTGGACTCTTATCTGGGAATGCCAGGTTTTATTCTACCCTCCTCCACAAAACCACCTTGGTAACCTTGGGTTAGTCACAGCTCTCTTCTGAGTTCTCACAGCCCCTCCTTCCTCACAGGGTGTTCTGTTGTGGTGAGAAGAATAGAAATCTTTGTCAGCCACTTTGAGTCCCCCTAAGTAGGTGAGAAAAGCAGGGTAGAAAAGCCAACTCTCTTCCTCCTCCTCCTCCTCCTCCTCTCTTGTACCTATGAAACTGCCATACAACCCAGTCATGGGGAGTCTTCTAGCCATCAGAGTCCTTGCAGACCCTTCACTTTCTCAACATGGCTTCTGCATGCTATTCCAGAACAGCACAGATTCCACTTCCAGAAAACTCCACCTACCAGATGGAGTATGAAGCGGGAAAAGGCATCCAAAATGGCACTTTGTCACGGCCTACGAGAAGACCTCAATATCAAGGTCTAGTGGCATACTAATAGGTTCATAGGGATCATGTTTCAGTGACACTCCAGACAGCAGTAATGAAAGTGGCACTGGAAGGCGGCACATCACCAAAATGTGGCCCCTCAGCACCTGAGAAGGCAAGGAATTTTCACTCCCAGCCTTCATGTGGTCCAACCAGCTTTGAAGCCTAGGTCCAGTCTTCTGGTCTCTGAGTACAGACAGCCCTAGCTCATCCCAGTGTGGGACAGGTTACATATCCCTGGCTAGGAGTGCAGAAATGTTCAAAGACATCTATCCTGGAACAAACCGAATTCTACCTCCACCCAGCCCCGAGGTTTGAGTTTCTGCAAGACACACGGCAAAGCTTTTTGCTCAAATAGTTTTTAGCTTTGGGCTATTCTTGTGTGTGTAAGAGTTACTATGGTAACTGGTTGAACATGATGTCAAGGAGTAAGGAGTAACATATACAGAGAGTCTGTGGTGGCAGTTAAATTATATATATATTATTTTAAAAATTAAGGAAATCAAGCAATATATATATTAAAAGAAACACAAGAATTAATATTCAAGACAACCTATAAAAAATGTCATATTAATACTTGTAGATGTATATATACCATTATGGTGTGATCACACAGAGCATTTGGGGGGGGGAATGTATTTCCAAAAGATTGCCCCATTTGTGAATGCAGGAGGGACACCTATATATCACAGTTTTTTAAGGAACACCTAAAAGCCTCCTATGTTCCTCGTCAACTTCATCTCCAAGCCTAGCAACCTCTCCATAGCAACAGATGCTTACTATTGATTTACTGCCACCAGGCTGGTTTTCCAGAACCCTGATTGGTCAACACCGTAACAGATTGGGATTGGCTCTGGATCTTCATAGCCAGGACACCCCATCCAACCTTAGCCCCTTCTCACCCTGAGAGTCATTTTTTCTCATCTGTGGAAGGGGCAGATATACAGATTCCTGGGGTTGAAGTAAGTGATCTTCTACTTTAATACTAAGTTTGCCCTTAGGGTCCCTAATTCGCCCCATGGACACCCCTAATGTACCCTTAATCAAGAAAGGCACACCTAGGTGGTTAGGGAGGCGGACTGTTATCTGGGAATACCAAGTTCTATTCCGCCCTCCCCATGAGGCCAGCTGGGTGACCTTGGGCTAGTCACAGCTCTCTTCTGAGCTCTCACAGCCCCACCTACCTCACAGGGTGTTCTGTTGTGGGGAAAAGAATAGAAAGGCTTTATCAGCCAATTTGAGTCCCCTTAAATGGATGAGAAAAGCAGGGTAGAAAAGCCAACTCTTCTTCTTCTTCTCTGTAACTTGATCAGTGGGAGGAAATGGCTATGTTTCTTCACAGAGAGAATAATTTAATATTGAAACCATCAATTATCTTTTCAGGTGAATTGAACTTATTAAATCTGTTCAGAAGTAGCAACAGATATGCAAAATACAGTGTTAAAAGAAACAAAAATGTCTAATATCAATGCTGTCTGCTACAGCAGGTGATGGGGAAAAGTAAAAGCCCCACCAAAATCCCACTGCTTTTTGAAACAGCAGCTATGAATATATGGTGCGTCCACACAGACCATTTTGGGTGCATGTATTTCCAAAGGATTGCTCCATTTGTGAATGCATCACAGGTATGAATATATAGAATTTTCATTTGGCTTGCTGGAGATTTCAGCTTTTTATAAGACATTTTACTCCAGTCTTTAGCTAGGGAGGTGCACAAATATTCAAAACATTCAAAATTCAATCGAATTCATTTGAATTTGAACATTTGAACTCAAATCAAATGTCCATAACTTCAAATTAAACATTCGAATGAATTTTGGAACTATTTGTACAAATTATTCAGACATTTGTATGTGTACGGATACGGACACGATGTGTACTTGCCTGTACGCATCTTTCCCGCCTCCGTATGCATTTGTACAGATCCTTACAGGACCAAAATAGGATGCTTACAGAATGTGTACAAGCATGTAAGAATGTTGTCGACATTCATATTTGCAAATACGGATTGAAAATTCGCGCAAATAGATTCAAATTGAATCAAATGTGAATATATTCAAATTTTGAACATTCTAATTGATTCAAATTTTTGAATATTCGATTCAAATTAAAACAAATCCCAAAAATTGCATTTGTGCACACCCCTATCTATAGTAAAGTGCCAGATTTTAGATCTTGCAACATCCGCTGATTCATCATAAAAACATAAGAGGAGCCCTGTTGGGTCAGGCGACAGCCCATCTAGTCCATCAATTGCTTCCGGGTATCTCAAGGGCAAAGCCTTCACCTGGTCTCAGCTCCCTGCAAGTGGCCTTTAGAAGCATCCTGACTGTCTCTCCGACCTGGAGGTGGTATTTAGGCATCCATTCCAGTAGCCATTGACACACCTGTCCTCCATGAATTTACCTACTCCTTTCTTAAAGCTGTCCAGGCTGGGTGCTGTCATCACATCTTCTTGTAGAAGATTCTACAGACTAGGGGTGAGCAGGAAAGCAATTTTGGGGATTCAATTTTATTCAAATCAAATATCCAGAAATTCAATTCAATTCAAATCTTTAAAATTTGAATTTAACCGATTCAAGTTAAGCAAATTTGAATTGATTTGTTCAAATTTTCTATTTGAATTTACACTTAAGAATGTCAACATTTGTATGCATCGTTAAGCATCTCGTACGCATCTGTACACATCTGTATGCATCCCATAGTTATCCCATATGCAACCCTTTTGTCCTGTACGGATCCATACAAATGGGTACGGATGTGGGAAAGATGTGTTATCTGCAAGAACGGATTGTGTACAAACCCGTACACATACGAATGTCTGGTAATTCAAACGAATAAATCCAAAATTCGAAATTTGTTTGAATCTTTAAATATGAATTTATGGATATTCAGTTCAAAATTGAATGCCGAAATTTGGACAAATTTGATCGAATTTTGAATATCTTTGAATATTCCTGCACATCTGATATTGAGTTTGAGAGAGACACTCACACACAGCTATTCGTACATATATTTTAATATTGGCCACTGAAGAAGACTTTTCTAGTCGAAAGGCGTTTGGCCTATTCTTATCTATATTTTATCTATATTTTCTTCATCGCTTTGATTTTAATATACCTTTTGGCTGTGGCTTGTGGTTTACTTTTTATTCCACAATTGTTTTTCTTACAGTGAGTTTTTTAATTTTGGTGCTTTATATTGTATTATTTGATTTAGTTCATTTATTATTTGCATTATCAGTGGGGTCATTGTAACCCTTTTAGTAAAAAATATTACAAATATTTTTTCTTTTGGTATAGAACCCAATTGTTTGTTTGGTCACTTTTGGTGTGTTTGTTTGGGTTTCTTTTGGGATTTTTGGTCATCTCTACTACAGACCAGTGACCCTCTGAGAGAAAAAAATCCTTCTTCCTCTCAGGCCCATCAGCTTCATGGAATACCCCCTGGTTCTGGTGTTGTGCAATATACCTTTGTGGCGACTCGACCCAACACCTCCCAACTCACCCTCTGCAGAACTGTGCAGTAAGGAAGCAGCTGCCAAGCACCACGACCCAACTACCTGCAATGGGTTGGGGTCAGTATATGAACAGAACAACAATACCCCATGGGCTTTAATTACTTGTATGCCAAGCCTCCCCTAAAGCAGCACATAAACACCAGTGTAATCCAAACACTAAATGTTTATTAGTATAAATAAATAAATGGTAGAAGCAAAATAAGATAAGCTCAACAGTCCTTGAGTTGCTTGAAAGAATAGTTGCAGTAAATAAAATAAAGTTCAGTTCTCAGCAAGAAGTTCCACTGAAAGCAAATAACACAAATAAACCCTGCTTCCAGCTCTACTCACTCCTCCTGCCCCTGAATGATTCCAACCACCATTCAATGCAAAGTATCTGGAGAGGAGAGGAGAAGAGGCAGCAGGCTGGGTTGCTCCATCATCTTGCTCCCAGCAGTGGCCCTCCCTCCTCCAACTGCCATCACAGGGCTGCAAACCATCTTGCCCGAGAGGAGTGGAGAAGAGGCAGCAGGCTGGGTTGCTCTGCCATCTTGCTCCCAGCAGTGGCCCTCCTCCAACTGCCATCACAAGGCTGTAAACCATCCTGGCTGAGAGGAGCAGTAGAGAGGAAGCAGGTTGAGGAGGTCTGCCACCTCGCTCACAAAAGTGCTTCCTCCCTCTTCCAACTGCTCCCGTCACAAGATGGCAAAGAGACTACGGCAGCTGATCCACCAGTTGAGAAATCATCTGGTCCTGAGGCTGAGCAGGATGGGGCTGAGTAGATGCCAGCTGACCATCTCTACCATCATCCAGTTTGTCATCAATGAAGAGAAAATTCAAAGTAAAGAGAATAGGAAAATTCCAGCAATAAGAAAAGAACAGAAGAATTGGAACTAAAGACCTCAAGCGCTTGTGTTTTGCTGTTCCCTGTTCCCTCCCACACCATTTTCCTTTTGTATCTTGTCTCTTTAGACTGTAAGCCTGAAGACAGGGACCTGTCTAAGATTAATATAATATTGTAACCTGCCCTGAGACCTTTGGGTATAGGGTGGGATAGAAATACAAATAAGTAAAAGTAAGTAAAAGTAAGTAAAAGAAAGTAAGTAAGTAAGTAAGTAAGTAAGTAAGTAAGTAAGTAAGTAAGTAAGTAAGTAAGTAAAAGTAAGTAAAAGTAATAAAACTTGCGTATCAGCAATGCTGACTGCCTTCCAGGACCCTGTCTCTCTCTACCCTGAGCTCAACAGTCCCTGCTTGCATGCATGCCTAATCCCAGATACGCTGAGATCTTCCCCTGCTAGAGAAGAGAGATCTCCTTTCTATCCCCTGACCCTCTGGTCCGAGAGCACAAGGCCTAGAAAAATGGAAAGCTAAGCCAAACCCTCTGTGATCCCTCTCGCAGATCAGCCGCACAGCCAGAGATGCTGAGAGCACCAGGCTGCTGGCTTAAATACCCCAAGATCCGGCTACTCCCATTGGTACGTTTTGGCGGTTTTCAGATGCTGCTCTGCCCTTCTGTCAATCAAGATGCTGCAAAAGCCCAGGAAACAAGCTCACGGATGCAGCCTGCACCAAAAACGTCACAACCTTCTTCCTCAATCCTGGAGTCCCATTTTGTCTGTGGAACTGAGAACTAGGGTCAGGTAGCATAAATGCCATTTGCAGAAAAATTTGAAAAGCCTAAATAACTTTTTAGGAAAAGGGATCCGATATCAAGGCAGGTTTCAGAGAGCTTCTTTGGGGACATTATTCAGTAGTTAAGCGGCTAAGATTATTGATGGTTTGTGCCACAGCTCCCTGCCTTACTTCAGGTAAGAGAAACCTAAAGCAGGTAACAATTATATGCCCCAGACATGAATCTCCATATGTTTCAGAGTTCCCATAGCTCCTATTTATCCTCTGTCATTGGTTTGGCTGGCTCAGATTGTCATGAGTAGTTTTTCTGCAACAGCTGGAGGGCTGCACATTAACCAGAGAAAAGGCTCTTTCTGATGCCATTTTTATGGAGCAGTTTATGTTTATTTAATGTATATTGATCCTTTCAGAGATAATAACCTATGTATGGAAATATCTCCTCAGGACTCAGTGGAACCTTTATGTCTGCTGTCCTTCCCTGATGCAAAGACGTGTGGACTTTATGGAAATGCATCGTTTTAGAGGGACAAGGGAAGAAAATTCCTTATGATGCATCTCCTCTGCTCTGCGTTTCCATATTGCCTTTATAGCTTTCCATGCGCTCTCTCTGAAATGGAACAAAGAAGCAAAACATTTTTGTGCATGCTCTGCATGAATTTAACATCTTATATGCCTAAGGATTTTATTCCCATGCTTTTGATCAGGTTGATTCAGTTGATTCACACAATGGCAAGGTGTGCCCTCTCAGCCCATAGGCCGATTTGCACTTGAATCCAATAGGACATGATAGGGTAACACCTCCTGCCTTAACTGATGTTACCCTATCATCTACTAGCAGTGGTGCATGAAATCATGTGCCACGTGCATCTCAGCCTTTACGAAAGCTTACCTGTCACTTCCAGAACCATGACCATTTGCTCAATTTCTGATGCTGCGCAAGTGCTGGAAACTCAGATGACCCCAAAGGCGACTGCACGTGCATGGAGCATCACCATGCCGCTTGCACTAAAACAAGGTGGTGGCGATGAGACACGTGCCTGGACACCGGTAAGTCTCTGGTTGTTTGGGAGCTTAGTGTGGCGTGTACTAGTGTTTCCAAGTGTGAATGCTAGTACATGTTAGTTGGTCACACAGTTTTCCGGTCCAGTGTACAGGAAGCCAAGTGCGAAAACATGTCATATCTCCTGCCCCATAAGAACATAAGAGGAGCCCTGCTGGATCAGGCCACAGCCCCTCTAGTCCAGTATTCTGTCTCACATACTGGCCCACCAATTGCCCATAGGCATCTCAAGCAGAGACAAGGGCAAAGCTTTTCCTGCTCTTGAATACCAGCAAATGGTCTTAGAGGCATCCTGCTTGTCCCCACAGCCTGAATGATGTACTTAGGCATCCATTTTAGTAGCCATTGATACAACTGTCATCCATGAATTTGTCTAACACTTTGTTAATGCCATCTAGGCTGTTACCACTTCCTCCAGCAGCAAATTCCATAAACCAATCACCCTCTGGGTGAAGAAATACTTCCCCTTGCCTGATCCGACTCTCCTACCCATCAGGGTTCATAGAGTGCCCCCTGGTTCTAGTGTTGTGTGTTAGATAAAAGAAATTCTGACTTCTACAGAAGAAAAGTTATCTGGTGTAAAGCATTCTTTCTGCACTAGGCCTTGTTCTGGATTATATGCTAGAATGGGGCCTCCCATCCAGATTCCAAAATAAGGCCCAGCACAGAAAGGTCCAAGGTTTCCATCCAGGGCTAGAAAATAATCCAGGAGTGAGGCATTTCATATGATGCCAGGCTTTGGTGCAGAAGGTAGCTTGGTCCTGCTGCCTCTGTCCTTCCACCTGGTGGGGTCAGAAGCAAACCTGTCCTGTGCCGGAGCTGCAGAGTTGTTTTTTCTACAGGTAAAGTACTTATGGAAGTGTTCACCACATCCCAGGGCCTCCTTTGGTGTGGGCCCTTTGGGGCCTGCTGATCTTGCAACATAGCAGTAAGACCATTGACCTTATGAGTCTAATAAAGTTTCACTGGCACCAATTTGGGAGAGGGATCCTCAAAATGAACACTCCCAACCCCGGCCTGAGGTCATAAAACAACTGGATGACTTCCGTTAAGAAATAGGCTGCTTGCAGATGAGAAATAAACCACATAATCCTTCCACTACTATGGGAAATTCAGCAGAAGTGGCAAGGTTCCCGTAGTAGCTTTGCTTAGCTGCACAACTAGTGAAGCGCATTGCTTTCTGTTTATTTATTTGCAATTTTATCCCATCCTATACCCAAACATCTCGGGGCAGGTTACAGAAATAAACACAAAATATAAGTGAACCTACTAAAAACAACAATGTATGAAAATAGGGAGAGGAAGCTGTTTCTTCAGCTAAAAACCAGGATAAATAGGTATGTCTTCACTGATCTCCTGAACGTATAACTTAGAGGTGCCTGGTGCACCTCAGAGAGGAGACTATTCCATAGTCTGGGGGCTACCACTGAGAAGGACCTGTCCTGGGCCACCTTTAACTACTGAAGGTAGCTGCCCAAGTGCATGAAAAAAAGATCCCAAAGAGGCAAGTGGGTGTTAAACAAGCTCCTGGCATCCCAAGCAAGGCAATCTTATAGGCATCTTGCCACATCTGAGCCTTCCTATGCCTGTCTGGCAGGACTCAGCAAGAGGCAATGTCATATTTTGGTGTATCATCCGCATTCCCTTTGCCATCTGGAAGCAGCCATGGCCTCTGCCACTGAAGCTTGCCTCAAGGGAGACTATGGAATTCACCCATCTTTATATCAAAAGAAGAGAGAGAAGAGTGCTTCACACAGAACAAATGCTTCTCTAATTTGAAGACATGTTTGAAAAGTCATCTACTAGGGTTCGATCCCTTTCAACTCCTTCATTCCATGGCTCTATAATTCTAGGACATAATGAGTTTTATGATTAAATATTGTTAATAATCTCCAGATTGTTATGAAATCTTCCTTCCCTCCTCCCCTCCTTCTGTCTTTCTTCCCTCCCTCCCTCCCTCCCTTTCTTTCTTTCTTCCTCCCTCCTCCCTTTCTTCTTCTCATCCTTCCATCCTTCCCTCCCCCTTCCCTCCCCCTTCCCTCCTTCCTCCCTCCCTCTCCTCTTTCTTCCTCCCTTCCTCCCCTCCTCCCCTCCTTCTCTTCCCCTTCTTTCCCTCCTTCCGTCTTCCTTCCTTCCTTTCTTATTTCCTTCCCTCCTCCTTCTTTCTTTCTCCCTCCCTCCCTCCTCTTTCTTTCTCCCTCCCTCCTCCCTTTCTTCTCATCCTCCCTTCCTTCCCTCCCCCTTCCCTCCTTCCTCCCTCCCTCTCCCTTCCCTCCTCCCTCCTCTTTCTTTCTCCCTCCCACCTCCCCTTTTCCTTCCTTCCTTTTTTCCCTCCCCCCTTCCCTCCCCCTTCCTTCCCTCTGTTTTTCACACGTCCACAAAGAAAGAGAGAGAAATTAGATTGTGTGTATCTGCAAGAGCGTTGTGATAATGCGCAGGCAACAATGTTCATAAACCTTCAGTCTGGTTCTGCATCTCTAATGTGTGAAGGAAGTTACATTAAATCACCAAGCCCTCTTCCAGCTGCGATGCACAGACAAGACAGATGCAGGGCCCGTAGTAGGCATCTGCCTGCAAGTTTCAAGCTTCTGTTCAAGAACAGTGCGGCACAATTTTGCTGTTATCTTGTCTCTGAGGTTTTCCCTGTTGCAGCCAATTTCTGAAGGTAGAATAAGATGAGAAATGCAAACAATAACTGTACATTTTTTATTATATTTGTTAGACTGTTTGTGGCATGCGGATGGAAATTGTATATTTGGAATTGCACACAAGTGTTGCAAATGTAGGGACAGGTCTCTGAATTGCTATACTAAGGCTTGCTGGGGTGGGGAAAGAGAAAGCATTTAAAGCAGTGACCAAGCTGCTTAGTAATGAAGCCAATCAGAGGCGAATAAACCAAAAATTTGCAATGAGGGAGGAGGCATAACTTCACAAAACTATGTGCAGCAGAGAGTTGTCTGGTTATTGGAACTGGGAATACGAACCAGCAAGCCAGGACATTATTTGAGCCAGGCATGCTGATGAACTACCGTGCTAGGAATGTAGCAGATGGACAGCAAGATGTTATTCCTAACAATGCTGATGCCTGGCTTGGATTCCTTGCTGTGATTTGCTATTTAAAATTTCCCACAATGCCCTACAACTGCCAACAGGACATCACTCCAAGGCGTTGCAGTAAATATGAACTACAGCTCAATGGTAGGGCATCGGTTTTGGATACGGAAAGGTCCACGCTCTCTCTCCCATCTCCAAGTGGGTCTGGAGGACATCCCTTGGGTGAAATCCTGAAGAACCATTGCTAGTATTGCACAAAATGGCCCAAAGCTCAGATTCAGTATATGGAGCTTTTTGCACTTACCCAATCAAGACAGCTTCACATGCTCTGGGACACTCCATTTGCACACTGCAGCACCAACTCTGTCCCAGAACAACCCAGAGATTGTGAGGCCGGCCTGCTCTTCAGTAGCTGTGGAGCAGTAGAGACCTCTCTACAGCTTGACCAGGAGAGTGCCAGAGGTTGCTGTGGCCATTGCTATGGCAATGCAGATAAGAACATAAGAACATAAGAGAAGCCTTGCTGGATCAGGCCACAGCCCATCTAGTCCAGCATCCTGTCGCACACTGTGGCCCACCAAATGCTCATGGGCATCTCAAGCAGAGACAAGGACAAACCTATTCCTGCTCTAGAATCTCAGCAAATGGCTTTAGAAGAGCCCCGGTCCCACCCACCCACCCCCAGCCTTAAAGCCATCTAGACTGGTAGCTGTCACCACCTCTTCCGGCAGCAAATTCCATGATGGACCATCCACACTGCAAGGGTTGCTAGGTAAGCTGAGGATGGTCTCCCACTGAAGTTAAGTGTTCCTACATTCCTGAGTGTCGCCACCACATGAGTATAGAACCACAGATGTGTAAAATTGGTAATTCAGGGTGCTTCTCTGCAAAGAATTTTGTAATTTTTGCCAAGAACCAGATTTGCCCAGTTGCTGTTGCACATGATTTTTCGTGTGGTGGGTCCCCATATTTATTTATTTATTTATTTATTTATTTATTTATTTATTTATTTATTTATTTATTTATTTATTTATTTATTTATTTATTTATTTATTTATTTATTTATTTATTTATATCCTGCCCTATACCCAAAGGTTTTGGGGTGCATAACAACATTTAAAATCAGACATATATTAAAACAACAGTATATGTTAAAACAGTAACAATTCTGTAAAGTGGGAAGAGACAGTATATTCCCATTGAACCAAAGGCCAGGGCAAAGAGGTGCGTCTTCGCTGCCTTCCAAAACATATACAGTGAAGGAGCCTGATGCACCTCAATGGAGAGACTATTCCATAGCCTGGGGGCCATCACTGAGAAGGCCCCCTCTCTGGTGCCCACCCCTTTTAGTACTGAGGCAGGTTGATACGGACAGGCATGGGCAGGTTGATACGGAAGAAGGCATTCCTTTAAATATTTGGGGCCCAAGTCATTTAGGGCCTTATAAGTCAAAGTTAACATCTTGAATTGGGCTTGGTAGCGAATCGGCAGCCAGTGCAATTCTTTTAAGACCGGCATGATGTGTCTCCAGCCAGTTGTTCCAGTCAACAGTCTAGCAGCTGCACTAGCTGCAGCTTCCAAACCATCTTCAAGGGCAGCCCCATGTAGAGCCATTGCAATAGTCTAGTCTGGAGGTTACTATGTGTATGCCTCCATACATAGGGATTGTTTAAGGGAATCTGGCCCTTCACCCTTTCTCATTCTCTCATTCTGCTTCTACAACTTACTACACTCTGGATTCATGCAGGCATCTTTGTCATGTTTTGCAGTATCATGGTACTAAATAGCAACAGCCCTCAAAGGACAGTGTCGGCTATTGATCTGATCTGAGACCCACTGACACAGCAGATAACATCAAGCGAAGGGGAGACACCACACAAGGTCATTGCTTTCTGAAAATAAACATTTGGCTACTGCCCTTCTTTTCAATCCAATAAGCCATTCTGTATTGATCGGGAGAGATTATATATAAATGGTCAGTCCCCAGAAGGCTGGATCTTTTGTTCTTGTCCTGGTGCCAGAGATTTCAAGGCTTGACAGGCACCCCAGTGAAGTTAAACCTTTGGGGAGAAAGCTCAGTGATTTAAAACGAAAATCAAAATCATTCCAAAAGACCGTGCCATTTCAAATGGCTTAGACATTTACCAAAGCCCTTCCCATGGTTTGTGCATGATCCAGGGTCCAGAGATAAATCTCGAACACTTAGATTTTTAAAAAATCTCTTTTAAGAAATCGAGTGCCAGGAATGCTTGTTCTTATGAAAAGCTGTTGAACTGCCTAGAACTCTGGCAAGATCTGCCCAGGACTTTAGGGTGGGGCAAGTGTCGCCATTAGATCGGCATGGTCATCACTGGATCAGCATGAAGGTCACCTTAGGATCAGGATGAAGGTCAGCATTAAATCAGCATGAAGGTCACCATAGGGTCAGCATGAGGGTCACCATAGAATCAGCATGAAGGTCACCATAGGGTCAGCATGAAGGCTTGAGGACTGCACATTTATGCAGACCTGTTACACCAAAAGAATGCTCCTAGAGTGCAGGATATGCCTCATTCTGCATCCTGGAAGCACTGCTGGTATCCTTAACACTCATTAGAGCTAGAGGTGTGCACGAATATTCAAAGATATTCAAAATTTGATTGGATTCATCCAAATTTAAACATTTGAATTCGAATCAGATGTCCATAAATTCAAATTTTAAAATTCAAACAAATTTTGAATTTTCGATCCATTTGTTTGAATTATCTGGACATTTGCATGCGTACGGGTTCATATATGATGCATACTTGCAGATCCGCATCTTTCCCACATCTGTACGAATCCATACAGGACAAAAACGGGTTGAATACGGGATAAATATGGGATGCGTACAGGATGCGCACGGGCCCATATGAATGTTGTTGACATTCATAAATGCAAATTTGAGTCAAAAATTCAAACGAATAGATTTGAATTTCCTTAATTCAAACTGAATTTGGTTTAATTCAGATTTTAAAGATTTGAATCAAATTGAATTTTTGGGTATTCAATTTGAATCAAATCCCTAAAATTGCATTCATACACACCCTTAATTAGAGCATTATAATGGTAAACCACCAAAGAGAGCTGTGGGCCTTTTTGCACTTACCTCCTAGTATGGTATATTAATACCATGCCAGTCAGGTAAAGTAGTACACAGCAGCAGCCATCCACACTTCAAGTGCTGGAAGAGTCCTGTGCTGGACCAGCAGCACTCAAAATGCAGATGGGCAGGCCAGGGCAGATCACCATGGCAATGTCCATGGCAATGTCTGATGTCCACCTGGACTTTGCCATGGTGATCTGGACACTGTGTGCAACTGTGCAGCCAGAGTCAAGCTACTGCACTAAGCACCACATCCAGAAGAAGGCGATGATGATGCTGTCTGGAGGACACTTGTGGGCTGCTTTTTAACCCCCGATGAGCTGCAGTGGTGGCTGGGTGTGGACACAGCACACCAGCAAGCGGACTGGGATTCACAATGAGGTAGGTATGAACAGCCCCCTCTGATCTGGGTAGCATTCGCTGAATTTGCCTGGTCTGATGAGGTCTTTGACAGAGAGCCCAAAGGTATTGCTGACTTCTGCAGCTACTTCCTGTGCTCTTTGAAAAGACCCTGGGCAGAAACTGAACCAAAACGTCTCCAGGTTCAGTGTTGTCTTTGCCAGTGTGCAAACAGCCACAGTGAGCAATGCTGTGGCAAGCAAAGTTGTTCAAAGAGCAATTTTCACCTGTGATGCAAATTCCACCTTCCCATGGAAGCTACCTTTCTGTAGATCAAGAGGCCTGACAACTCATTTTTCAAAAACAGATGTGGCAGACAAACCTTTTTTAATTGGGGGGGGGAGAAGAAAAGGAAAGGAGAGAGGGAGATAAATTAAAGAAAGGGAGGGAGGGAGGGAGGAAGAAGAAGAAGAAGAGTTGGCTTTTCTACCCCGCTTTTCTCACCCTTTTATGGGACTCAAAGCGGCTGACAAAGCTTCTATTCTTCTCCCCACAACAGACAGCCTGTGAGGTGGGTGGGGCTGTGAGAGCTCAGAAGAGTGCTGTGACTAGCCCAAGGTCACCCAGCTGGCTTCATGGGGGGGGGGGCAGAATCGAACCCGGAATTCCCAGATAAAAGTCTAGACCAAACTGGAAAGAAGGGAGGGAGGGAAAGAAGGAGCCTTCTCACTTGTTGCAGCTTTAGGGCTACGTTGTGTGCTCACAGTTGTCTAGGCTGGCAGCTTCTACTAAATGTTGGCTTTGCTAATGCAGCTGGCTATAAGTACATCATATGACTGAACATTTTATGTAGTGATTATCAACAGCATAAATGGTGTTTCTTCTGACAGGCTGGAAAAGATACACTGAATAAACAGATCACAACTACAGGATGACGAGAGCAAAGAGCTCATCTGGAGTGTGATCAAAACATGATTTTACAAGCATTCAAGCCCTTTCTCTTAACAGAGATCTCAAATTGTCACAGCGAAAGAACTCCGCAGGGTTTCCAGCAAATAAGGAGGCCTGAGTGGCAATGTTGCAACTGGTTGCATGGTGGGAAACCAGAGAGAAACACGGATGTTTCATAAAAATGGCACCCCAAGCAGCACTTATTCTTCTATTGCTGTTGGAGAAAGGAAGCACAAATGGAAGCACCAAAAGAGCAATTTTTTATTATTATTATTTTCCCCAATAAACCTTCATACAAAATTCATCCACCAAGAAACCACAAGAAGCTGGGAAGGGAAATCCTGGCTCTAGTTGGGTATGTTGGTACTGCAGAAGTCAGGTTCTTGCTTGTCTCCTGGGCTGGATTCACACTTCTGCCTTTAGTAGGCAATTAGGCAACATCTGGGCAGGTGCATCTTCACTTTCAGGAGGCATTTACAACCTAGAAATACCCCATGCCTGCCCAGTGGTTGTCTAATTGCATACTGGCTGTATATTTACCTAACCCTCACCTGAGACTTACCTGTCATGTCCAGCTGGCGAGAATTTGCACCACTGCTGGCTGGGAAGGTCATCGGAACTGCTTCACAAGTGTGCTGTATCGTTCATAGTGATGCCACTGATGTACACAGTAGTGGAGGGTGAGGCACTCAAGATGGTGGCACCAAGGGATCAATCAAAGGTGAGTGATCAATCAGGTGGTGGTCATAGGCTAACGTTGACTACTGATCACAAGTGTGAGTGCTAGTTGAGCTAGTTTGGGTTTAGTGGTTAGGGAGCTGGACTCTTCTATGGGAATACTGGATTTGATTCCACCCTCCTCCATGAAGCCAGATGGGTGACCTTTGGCTAGTCACAGCTCTCTTCTGAGCTCTCACAGCCTCACCTACCTCACAGGGTGTTCTGTTGTGGGGAAAAGAATAGAAAGCTTTGAGTCCCCTCAAATGGGTGAGAAAAGTTGGGTAGAAAAGCCATCGCTGCTTCTTCTTCCTCTTCTTCTTCTTCTTCTTCTTCTTCATCATCATCATCACACCTTTACCAAACACAGGATGGGAAGGGACGTGTGAAAATATCCCTGGTTCCAGCATGTCTTTTTTTTATTATTATTATTTTTAAATTTATAATTTTTACATAATTATGCACTTATACATTCTTCCCTTATTTCCCCCCCTCCCCACCCCCTCCCACCCCTAAATAATGAATATTCAATAACATTTATGAGCTAAGGGTTACATTTGGAATACAATTCTTAACTGTAATTTAACTAATTCACTTCTGACACTCGCTTCCAGGTAATTCTTAACCTCCATCCATTTGTTTTTACACCTTCTTATTTTTACTAAATCATTTTCAAAATTTTCCCGACATTCTCGAACCTCTACTGCAATCGAGGCTATTATATATTCATACAGTTTCTGTATTTCCCATTTAGATGCATCCTTCCATCCATTTACTACTACCAATTGAGCCATCCTAAGTATGGAACAAACTACTTCCCTAGTCTCTTTTGGCCTTATATTCTCCAAATCCAATTGAAATATTACTATCCTTTCATTTAAATTAATATTAAGTGCGTATATATTATTGATCATGTTTTCTACTTCCTTCCAAAACACCTGAACTCTCTGACAATGCCAAATCATATGTATAAATATTCCTCTTTCTTGACATCCATGCCAGCATTCTTCGGTTACATTTGGAAAGAAGTGCGACAGTTGTATTGGTGTTCTGTACCATTTATGTATTATTTTCATTCTTGTTTCCCATATTCGTCCATATTTTATTTTTTCCATTCTCTGTATTTCCTTTTTGACTTCTTCTCTGTTAATTCTTATATCATCGTTCCATATCCCTCTTATTTCTTCATATATTTCCTCTCCCACTGTCATTAACCCCTTATATATAATTCCTGCAATACCTTTTTCACTCTTCCTCACTTTTCTTATTATTTTATCAAATGCTTCATCTTCCTTATTAACTATCTCTCTAATTCTTACTTGATCTATATAAGTCTTTATTCCCCTCGCTTGCAGCCAGCTTCCTCCCAATAATTGTTCTAATTCCCTTAAATTTTTGGGATTACATCCCGTATCATATAAATCTTCAATTACTTTTATTCCTCTCCTGTATAATCTATTTAATGCCCATTGTAAACCATCCTCAGCTCCCACATTTATTTTCCAGATTGTAGCTAATTTCCCTTCCTCCTGTGCAATTTTCCTTTTCCTTTTACTCCATATTTTCATTGTGCCCAAAAATTTTTTACTCCAATTCCTTTGTTCTCTTGGTAACCAATTTCTATATATTAATTCCTTTCCTTCTATATTGTTTATTTTTTTTCTAATTTAGCCCATTTAGACTCTCCATATTGTAATTCTAATAATCTTTGTATCTGAAAAGCATCATGGTAGCCCTCTATACTAGGTATTCCCCATCCACCTTCCTGCTTTATTGTCGTCAACCACTTATATCTCAATCTCGGTCTTTTCTCATCTGCCACCCATACTTTAATTCTTCTATCCCAATTTCTTAACATCTTCTCTGATACTGCCATAGGGAGTGTCTGAAACAAATAAAATAACTTGGGCATTATAAATATCTTTAACACTCTTATTTTATCTAACCTGCTCAAAAATTTTACGTTCCAGCATGTCCAGTTCTGGTCACCCCAGTTTAAAAAAGACACTGACAAGCTGGAGCAGGTTCAAAGGAGAGCTACCAAGATGGTGAACGGTCTGCAAACCATGTCCTATGAGGAACGGCTTAAGGAACTAGGAATGTTTAGTCTAACAAAAAGAAGACTGAGAGGAGACATGATAGCTGTCTACAAATACCTCAAGGGTTGTCACAAGGCAGAGGGATCAGCCCTGTTCTCACTCTCTCAAGGAAGGACTAGAAACAATGGGGTGAAATTGCAGGGGAAAAGATTTAGTTTAGATGTTAGGAAAAAATTTCTAACAGTAAGAGTGATCAACCAGTGGAACAGGCTGCCACGGGAGGTGGTTGGTTCCCCTTCGATGGAGGTCTTCAAGCAGAGACTGGACAGCCATCTGTCTGAGATGGTTTAGGAGATCCTGCCTTGAGCAGGGGGTTGGACTCGATGACCCAGGAGGTCCCCTCCAACTCTACCATTCTATGATTCTATGATTCTATGTCCTGAGACAACTATTGCAGCACCATGGATAGCTCCCAATAAGGAACCTGGGCTGCTGAAAGTTGCAGAGGAAACTGGCAGCCAGTGAGGCCCAAGCCAAATTCAAAAGGGGCATTTATTTGTATTTATTTTATATTTTTCTCCCACTCTGTACCCAAAGCTCTCAGGGCAGGTTACAAGCATAAAAACCAAATGTAAAATGAATCCACTGAAAGTGGGGAAGGGAAGCTGTTTCCTCAACCAAAGACCACAGTCTTTACCAGCCTTATGATTCTATATAAGGAAAGTGTCTAGTGCAGCTCAGGGAGAGGCTATTATATACTCTGGGGGTTAACACCAAGAAGGCCCTATCCCAGCCCCTCAGCCTTTGAAGTGCTAAAGACGATGGTGGTGTTGGATTTGCTCAGGTCTACTAGTCCAGAGCTGCTTTCACAATTGGCTTTCTGGCCGTTGGATAGGAAGAGCGCATGACCAGCTAACATGTACTAGTGTTTGCACTTGGGAATGTTAGTACATGGTAGACTAATCCACACCCACCTGGAGATTTACCAGTGCCCAGGTGCTTGTCTGATCACTGACAGGGCGCTGCTGTCTTGATCGTGGTGCCTGGTGCAACTGTGCATGCACCAGCATTATGGCAATGGTGACTGTCTGTGTACACACAGTCACATTTGGGGTCATCTGAGGTGTCCATGCTCTTGTGCGATAACCCAGGTGACCCTCCTCACTGGAAATGGTGTAAATGCTCACCGGCTGGACGCTACAGGAAAGCTCCCAGGTAAGATTAGTTTGCATGTGGTGCATAATTTTGTGCACCACCACTAATTTAAGACAGGTTAACATCTGGGCAGGCAGGAGGCTTTTCTAAGCTGGAGAGATGCACCTGCCCAGATGTTAACTCCTGGCAAACTATGGGGCCAAGAGAGAAAGCACCTCAGGAATGCAAGAAGGTCAGAGTTCTCACTCCATAGGACTCGTCCTATGGGACATCATTCAGAAGACCAACGCCTACCAATGTCAGCACTCAGAGTCAGGAATGTGATTTTGTATTTAAGCAGTGTGACTATAGCATTTGCCCTGGCTGCAAGAACTTCAGATGGCAGAGACCTCTCAAACTGTAAGAGTTTTGGGCTTGCACATCAGAACATAAGCCATGAGGCCAGTCTCTAATACTCCACCCAAGTTAAGTCTATCATGAGAAGAATAGCAATTATGGTGCCCCTCACATCAGGTCAAACTGCCAGTCCACCATTCTGAAAACCATCACAGTCTGTCAGCAACCTTCAGAACTGGTTACCCTTTTACACACCCATTCCCAACATCTTTGATCAGTTCACATCCACAGGCCCATGGGAAGCAAACTGTATTATTGTGTGCCAACCACAACCATCTGCCTTTGTGGGAGGGAGAACAAATCTCCCATGTATTAAATGAGGGTCAGTTTAAAGGAAGACAGTTTGAGCGACGTCTACCATTTGTGTTGGCTACTACACCCTAATCCAACTCAAAAGACACCTGCAAGTCCAACCAGAGTTGCAACCAAGGTTTGGTTTATCAGTACCTTAAGTTGAGATGTGCACAGATAGTGTTTTTTTTGTTTGTTTGTTTTGTCATTTGATTTGTAATGAACCAAATGTTAGAACATTCATATTCGTTTGAATAGATCCCCTTTGAATGTGGTAGGATTCTATTCAATACAAATATATTTGTATGAATTTGTACGAATATCCAATATAAAAGCATACGGATCTGGAATATGGATCCTTTAAGTAAAACTAAACTTTATGCTAATAGTTATTATTAAGAGAACATAAGAGAAGCCCTGCTGGATCAGGCCACAGCCCATCTAGTCCAGCATCCTGTCGCACATGGTGGCCCACCAAATGCTCATGGGCATCTCAAGCAGAGACAAGGACAAACCCTTGCCTGCTCTCAAATCCCAGCAAATGGCCTTAGAAGCATCTTGCTCCCTGCCCCCCAGCCTGAAAAGCGTACCCAGGCATTCTTTCTAGTAACCACTGATACATCTGTCATCCATAAATTTGTCTAATCCTACCTTAAAGCCATCTAGGCTGGTAGCTGTTACCACCTCTTCCAGCAGAAATTCCATAAACCGATGACCCTCTGGTTGTGTTGTACTGGTGTTCTATACCCCCTAATTTTCCCTTCTTGTTGCTATCAGTCTATAGCACCAACGTCATGATCAACTCCAGGCTATGAGAAAAACTATGAGGTTTTCTTGCAAGAGGTATAGAAGTGGGTTCCCTTTAGCCTACTTTGAAGGAGAGGCTGGGGATCAAACCAGCAACCCTCTGCTTTCCAGACAGTTTACTATATCACTGAGCTACAGCCACTCCCAGACTCCATGGATACCTCTATGCAGTTTTCTTGCAGACGATACAGAAATGGTTTGCCATTGCCTATTTCTGGAGAGAGGCCGGGGATCGAACTGCCAACCCTCTGTTTCCCAGGGAGTTGGCTCTACCACAAGTAACTGATCCATATTGTATTTCTCTTTGGACAATATAATTTGCACCGGCTTTTCAGGATTTGTTTTGGAAACAGAAACCTCCTTGCTCACTTACTCCATCTGTTTCCTGGCGTGCTTTGTAAATTCAGCCATTCTTCTATCTCCAGATGGCATAATCCCCCCCCCCCACTCCCTGGCCAGGTCTTTCTCTCTCTTTGTTCACTGCTCAGAGCAAGTATTTATCTAGCGTAATGAGCAAAGGCAGTTAACATCTTATTTGCACAAAGTTTATTCCAAAGCACATGGTTGAGACAAAATTCCTAATTTTTATACTCAGAAACAACCCAGCTGATGGATGTTGAAATCTACACAAGAAGCAGGGAATGCCAGAATTGCACTGCCTGGTTTTATCTCTGTGAATTCAAGATTCTGTTTGCACAGCAGACAAAAGATACCTAGCTGGTTGTGCACTGATTTTCTGAGGAAAAAGGTATAGAGCCTGTATCTAGATATAAGATGCAGTTCTTCATGGTTTGAGGTGAGAAAATCAATCACCCTTCTCCCAGAAGGTGGCCTTTGCTTGTCTTCTCTTGCAAAATCTACTATCCAAGGAATGAGAGAAGTCACTTGAAGTTGTACGTTGTGACATACAAACGTGGCTACCAAACATGCCTCAGAATCAGCGACAATCTTGAGGAAACTGGCTGTGGCTGACTTCCATAAGGACATAAGAGAAGCCCTGTTGGAGCCCTGTCTAGTCCAGCATCCTGTCTCACACAGTGGTCCACCAATAGCTTCTGGGCACTCTCAAGCAGAAGACAAGGGCAAAACCCGCACTCAAATCCCACAAATGGCCTTTGGAGGAAGAAGAAGAAGAAGAAGACTCACAAAGTTCTGACAAAGGTTTCTATTCTTCTCCCCATAACAGAACACCTTGTGGGATAGGTGCGGCTGTAAGAGCTCACAGGAGAGCTATGACTAGCCCAAGGTCACCCAGTTGGATTCTCGGGGAAGCGTGCAATCAATCCCAGTATTCCCAGGTAAGAGTCCGGCTCCTTAACCACTAGACCAAATTGGAGGCATCCTGCCTGTCTCCACAGCCTGAAGGATGTACCTAGCCATCAATACACCTATAATCCATGAATTTCTCTCACCTTTTCTTAAAGCCATCTAGGCTGGTAGCTGTTATCACCTCTTTTGGTAGCAAATTCCATAGACTGATGAACCTCTGGGTGAAGAAATACTTGCCCTTCTCTGATCTGACTCTCCTGCCCATCAGCTTCATAGATGCCCCCTGGTTCTATGCCATGCAGTATAAAAAAGAATTTTTCTCTACCATGCATGATTTTATATACTTCAGTCAGGTCCCCTCTTAAACGCCGTCTTTCCAGGCTGAAGAGGACCTGGGTGAAGGTATTTACGGTGTATAAGGCGACCCCTGACTTTTCAGAAGATTTTTCGGGGTTAAAAAGTCGCCTTATATGCAGGAATATATGATACGATAAAAATGGGATGCATATGGACAATTTCAAATGTTGTCAACATTCGTATCTTCAAATATGAATAGAAAATTCATATGAATAGATTCAAATGATTTGATTCGAATCAAATGTGAATACATTCACATTTTAAACATTCAAAAAGATTTGAATCTTCAGATGTTCAATTTGATTCAAACTGAATCCCAAAAATTGTATTCACACACATCCCTAATAACAACCAAGTAATCAGGTGCAAACAGGTCCTGGATCTACTCTGAATCCTATTGGAGACTGAATTCTGTTTCTTCCTAAAGGCCTGATCATAGGGCACTCAAGAAAAACAGGACAGCAACAGAAGACACCAGGAATTTGAGCACCAAGTTTTCAAGGAATTAAAAACTGTCTCAATTAGGGATGTGCCCGAATATTTTATTTTTCATTCAAATTCAAGTTGAATCAAATGTCAAAATATTTGATTTGAATGTTTCAAATCTGAATGCAACAAAATCCAATTTGAATTGAATACATTCAAATCCATTCATTTGAATGTTAGATTTGAATCTGAAGATGCAAATGTTGACAACATTCATATTTGAAGATAAGAATGTCGACAACATTCTCATGTGTTATACGTATCTGTATGCATTTTGTATGCATCCCGTTTCCATCCCATATTATAAGTGCAAACATACAGATATGCATGAGATTTGTACATATGAGATACATAGGTATCTGCACATCTGAATGTTTTGAATCAGTCGAACAAATGTTTAGGACCATTGGGTGGAATGTTTAAATCTGAAGGTGAAGACATTCTATTTGAATTCGAATGTCCACATTTGTGTTGCAGTTGCGCTCTGCAACCTGATATCTGGGCTCGAAACCCAGCTGGATGCAGCCTATGGCTACCTCTGTCTTGGTTACAGTTCTGAAAACCACAGCAATGCTTGGTACTAGTGGTTGCTGGTACGATCCACCGGGTGTTGCAATAGTTACTCCCTTATTTGCCACCGGCATGCGATAAGGGACCCACCACGTGCTTAAGTGGTGGAGTTAAAGGCAGAAGCACAGGGAAAGAAGTCAGGCGGGAGACAGGATGAGCTGGAAAGAGAGTGTTTATTTCTCTGCAGAGCTTTAAATAGCCCGCCGCAAGAGGGGCGGAGAAGGAAGTGATGTCAGGACATCATCCAGGGAGGCGATAGGTGGAGCCATGTCAGGTGAGCAGGTCAGAAGTTCTTCTGATGTCACATCCTGTGGTTGGAGGTGGAGAGGATTCTCAAACAGGAAAAGAAGGGTTGTTCACTGTGGGGGCCATGCGGCCGGGGAGCCATTATGCCCCAAGGCTAAGATTCCAGTACCCTGCTGGTGCCGAGTGTGTACTACAAGTTTATGAAAGCAGGGAGATTCTTTTTACTCTGAGGCTTGAGAAGCCAGGGGGAAACTTGTGCAAGCTTTTGCAGTTGCTACACATTTGGTTGAATTTGATTTGAATTTCATACGCATCTCTAGTCTCAACGAGGAAAACTTTTGTCCCAATGTTTTCCCTAATGCATTGCAATATGCCTAGGCCCCAAACCTGGAAAGACTTCCCTAAATGTGTAACCTGCAAATCAAAAGGAAGGGGGGGGGAATCCTCCAGCAAACCCACCGAGCTTTAACTTTACCTCACAGCTGCAAAGAAGGAAGGTGGAAAAGATCAGTTTCCACCCACAGATTCTCTTGCTCGTTTTTGCATCAGCAGAACACCATTATTTTTCACACATGGCGAGAAGCATTTTCTCCCCTGAAAACTAAACTGCAAGTCACAGCAGAAGGGAAAGGAAAGCTGAAGGTCAAAAGGAAGAATACTGCTTGCTTGGGCACATTTCTGCAAAACCCAATCTTACCCCCTGTAATCAGAAACACTGCTTAATGAGAGGAAACCAGACAGGAGAACGCGAGAGGGTATGGAGGGAAGAGAAAGGAAGGACCGCGGAGAGACGCAGGCTGAAAAAGGACTATGAAGAGCTGGCAAAAGGGATTCACGTTCTCTTTCCCAAGGGGATTGCCACAGAAAATTGGCCTGCTGCTCAGAAATCAAGCTGGCTAGATTCACTTTATGAAAGGATAATTTTATTCTTTGGACAAACGTGTCACGTGTTCTTATATACAGTATGTGCTCAGGTTTGCATCATGTTTGTGGGTGGGAGGAACACATGCAGGAGGAAGAGCAAGGCAGTGACTGGTCTAGTGGTTAGGGAGCCGGACTCTTATCTGGGGATAATGGGTTTGATTCTGCACTCCTCCACGAAGCCAGCTGGGTGATCTTGGGCTAGTCACAGCTCTCTTCCTGAGCTCTCACAGCCCCACCTACCTCACAAGGTGTTCTGTTGTGGGGATAAGAGCAGGTTTGTGAGCCGCTTTGACTCCTCTTGAATGGGTGATAAAAGCAGTGTAGAAAAGCCAACTCTTCTTCTTCTTCTTCTTCTTCTTCTTTCATCAGTCTCAAGGAAACAGCTCTCTGCTGCAGCAGCTCCAAATGCAGTCATGTAGGTGGGGATGCCAGGCAGAGATATGTATGTATGTATGTATGTATGTATGTATGTATGTATGTATGTATGTATGTATGTATGTATGTATGTATGTATGTATGTATGTATGTATGTATCTATCTATCTATCTATCTATCTATCTATCTATCTGTCTGTCTGTCTGTCTGTCTGTCTGTCTGTCTGCTGTCTGTCTGTCTGTCTGTCTGTCTGTCTGTCTGTCATCCATCCATCCATCCATCCATCCATCCATCCATCCATCCATCCATCCATCCATCCATCCATCCATCTATCCATCCATCTGAATTCTTAATCCACCCTATACCCAGTGAACCTATAAAACGAACATATTAAAACCGCAATTTCATGTTCCACCTCTAGTGCATGGTCAGGGAACATCTGGGTAGGCAGGGGGTGCCTGGAGGCTCTAACAGTCTCCTCTAGACTGCCAATAGGCCTTCACAGTCCCTTCAGAGCAGCCACCTTGATGGTGATGTATTGTCTGCAAAGATGCCTCGTCCTCACTGCCCAGATGCAGTGTTTGATTGACAGGAACATGGGCCAATCGCATAGGGATTTGGAAAGTTCTGGGAGTGGTAGTTCACATCCCCTAATATGGAACAGTGCTGATGCATCCACATCCTGTCCTTCCTTATACCGTCTTTCCCACCATCCAGCCTACTTAATGCAGACACCTCCTGCCTGGGTTAATTCAGATCTAGCTAATCTGGATTCCAGTGCTCTGGATTAAGTGTGGGGCCTCTGCGTCTGTGTGACTTTGTCAATTAAATCTTATTCCACTGCTTTTTAGTCTGCTACTTCTTTCTCCGATGTCTGAATGTGCCCCATGAGAACAATAACCTAATCACACCTCCTTCTGAGTCTGAAGAAAAACACAGGGATCTGGGGAAGAAGGCTACGATGATCTCAACTTGGCCTATTTTGGCTGCGCTGACACCTAAGGTTCAATCCAGCTTCTGTCCACGTTCAGAGCGAGAGAGATTCTGCCCTCCCCTATGAAGCCAGCTGGGTGACCTTGGGCTAGTCACAGCTCTCTTCTGAGTTCTCACAGCCCCACCTACCTCACAGGGTCTTCTGTTGTGGGGAGAAGAATAGAAAAGCTTTGTCAGCCACGTTGAGTCCCCTTAAATAGGTGAGAAGAGTGGGGTAGAAAAGCCAACTCTTCTTCTTCTTCTTCTTCTTCTTCTTCTTCTTCTGAAACTGCTGCGCGTCGGCCCTGCCGCACCCACCCTCAGACCATGAAAATCTGTGTTTGGGAGGGGAAGAGGAGAACCGGCCTTAGTAGCCGGCTGTCTCACCTGTTTTATAAGGGTTTTTGTCATTATTATTATTATATAATGTATTTTTATAATATGCAATGTATTTTGATTTATGTAAACTACTTTGTCTCTGATTTAAGTTGCAGATTATATTTATCTGTCATGTTTCTTTGATGTTATGATTGTATTTGTATTTGAGTGAACCTGCTATGGGGGGTAGGCGAGAAGTTTCATTGTAGGTTGTTGTCTGTGTATATTTTTATTGATTGTATATGTTTTATTGTCAGGCCCTTTGGAAGAAAGGGCATTAGAAATAAACGTTTTATTATTATTATTATTATTCTTCAAAGCAACCAGTAATTTCCTTTCCATGTTTTCTGTCCCAAAGCTGAACGTTCTGAGTTATTTAACACTGAAAGAAAACAGCTTGTCACCTTGCTGATGAATTCTCTCACCTTGAAAGTGGACAGAAGCTGGATTATATTTTAGGTATGAGCACAGTTTGATATGTCTGCATGAATGTTCAGCAGAGAGAGCTTCGCTCATATCTGCTGCTCTGGGGCAAAGCTAAGACGCATGTGAGTTCTAATCTTATAGCAGACAACACCTACAGGAAACCTCCAGTCATGGAGATCCAGGATGTGCATGAATATTTGAAATGGTCATTACGTATTCGGACAAATTCATATGAATTTGGACATTTGTATATGAATCAAATGTCCAGACATTCATTTTTTAGTGTTCATACAAATATTTTGAGTTTTTTCATACAAATAATTTGAACATTCGTATGTGTATGGATCCGTACACATCACATATGTATCTATACGCATCTGTACGCATCCATACAAGATGAATATGGGATGTATACAGGATAAAATCAGGATGCATACAGATGTGTACGTGATTCTTATCATTGGATATGTATTGAATATTTGAACGAATAGATACGAATGTATTTGTATTGGCTTGAATGTCCATACATTCATTTTCCTTTATTCGTATGAATTTGGATATTTGAATATTCTATTTGAATCAAATTCAATGTCAATTTGTGCATACGCCTAGTTTAGAGCAGCTGCAAAGACTGCAGAGTAAAGAGGTATTATTTATTTAATTATTTATTTATTTATCCTTGACATTCACCTCCACCTCATAATGTTTTCCTTTCCCATAATTTGCACCTTTGGTTTTTTTATCTGGTCCCTGGTGTCCGTTTCCCGACCATTTTCTCTCTTTTGTCAAAGTTTAAGGATGCAATTCATTCTATTTCTAATTGGCAAAATAGGATTAAAGCACAGAGAAAGAGAGAGAGGGGAGAAATTTCCCGCACTGCCCTTCTGCTTAGATCTTCAGTACTTATTTGAAAAGTTTCCCCAGGCTAAAGGATGCCCTCGGTTGAACCTGCTCAAACAGCATGACTTGAAATTCTTTCCCCTCATTTTGCATGCAAGTCTTGACCAAAGCCCAGGAATGAGCTGAGCTATACAGGTATAATTTGTAGGCCTGAAGGAAAGTCAGTCTTCTCTGCATTTGAATCTGAAATAAAAGCAATAATCACCATTGCAAGCTATTACTCACTGGGAATGTCAGTCCCAAATGCAAATACCAAGGCTTCTATTTACCAACATTTCATCTACTGTCTCTTCTGAGCAATTTTTGCCATCTAATTACCTGTCAAGGCAGGCATAGATTCTAGTTAGCAGCAATTTATGCTCAGAGGCCCATGATGTGCATAATGTCTCAACGCTTATATATCTTTGGGTCCTAAATGGATGATCCATTTCTGGAACATAATGCAGCACTTTCCATAGCTTCTTGGCATCAGGGAACCATGTCCGCATTGTTTCACTGCCAAACAGAACCCAGAAGAACTTCTGAATGTGGGAGAAGAGTCTGATGTGAGCTGTATTGCAGAAGAACGTTAAGAACTGGCCCATTGGATCAGACCCAAGGCCCATCTAGTCTAGGAGTTTGCTCTCACGGCAGCCAAAAGGAAAGCCACTAGCAGAATGGGAGCATAGAACTTGTGTGGCTTGCAGCCTCACAACAGCTGGCTTTCAGAGGTTAATGGTCATTGGTGGCCCTGACTTTCATGGATATGAGAACATACGTTCGTCAGTGGGTCTGCCTCACAGTTCTGCTAGCTAACAGGAAGGAAGGAAGGAAGGAAGGAAGGAAGGAAGGAAGCAAGCAAGCAAGCAAGCAAGCAAGCAAGCAAGAAAGAAAGAAAGAAAGAAAGAAAGAAAGAAAGAAAGAAAGAAAGAAAGAAAGAAAGAAAGAAAGAAAGAAAGAAAGAAAGAAAGAAAGAGCTCTAGTGAGCCAGTTTGGTCTAGTGGTTAGGGAGCTGGACTCTTATCTGGGAATACCGGGTTCGATTCTGCCCTTCCCCATGAAGCCAGCTGGGTGACCTTGGGCTAGTCACAGCTCTTTTCTGAGCTTTCACAGCCCCACCTACCTCACAGGGTGTCTGTTGTGGGGAGAAGAACAGATGTTTTGTTAGCCGCTTTGAGTCCCCTTAATGGGTGAGAAAAGTGGGGTAGAAAAGCCAACTCTTCTTCTTCTTCTAGATGGCTTCTAACATTGTTTAAGTGGTTCTTAAGAAAGGGTCATCATATGATGAAAAATAGCATAGAACAACAAAACTGAAAGCATACAACTTGCACACAGAGTTCACAACAACATTCCTTGCTAAGGTCATATCTGCTGCCAGCCTGAACCAGTATCTCGCTATTCTCATATTTCCTGCTAATATCAGCAACATTGCAAGTAGCCATTTATTCTATTAAACCAGAGTTCAATATAGGCCCTTCTAAGAATTGCTATAAGCCTCTATATGGGGCCCAGCCAGATGTCAGCAGAAATAATAAACCTTCTGCAAAGTAAGATAAATTCTTTATTCGGCATTCGCAGCTTGAGAGAAGCAAATACTTCCGGCACCAAATAATAATTATACCTTGCATTTCCCTGGCTAATGCTACAGTCCAAAAGCTGGGTGAGAACTATTCTCTTAAACGCAAACACAGCCAGACGCAGACAATGAAGCCTTGGGGCAGTGCAGAGACATTTGCACTTCATGTCCCCCACAAAATATGCTAGAAAAGAATAGCAACGCACATTAATGCATGTGACCACAGGAGCCACCACACCCCAGGCCCTTCAGGGCTCTAGTAGCTCTGAAAGATTGCCCAAGTTCATGTTCCATCTCCTCCTCTGCCATCCCTCCTCCTTTTGTCTCCATTCTTTCCTTGCATCAGGAAATCAAATCCAGCCTCCTCCTCAATGCAGGATTTCCTAAACCATCCCAGACAGATGGAGCTCCAGCATCTGCTTGAAGACCTCCAGTGAAGAAGTACTCACTACTTCCTGTGGCAACCTATTCCATTGACTGATCGCCCTCACTGTCAGGAAGTTTTTCCTAATATCTAATCTATATTGACTCCCTTAAAGTTTCTTCCCATTGTTTCTAGTCCTCCCATCTTGTGCAAGTGAGAATAGGAATGATATCTCTGCACTAGGGATGTGCATGAATAGTTCCTTATTCATACAGATTTGTACAAATTTATACATTCGTATAGAAATTAAATGTTACAAAATTCGTACATTGACATGCATATGAATACAAATGTTTCAGAACGTACTTACAAAGCTTTTAAACATTCGCAATATGGGGAGGTGCAAAAAATGGACCCAGAGTGAATTCGACATTGTTTGAGAGCAGATTCAAAGTGGATTCAGGGTGGATTTGATGCTTTTAGACTGGATATGCTACTGGATACGCATCAGACACACACTGGATATGTATCAGATATGTATGGGATATGTATGGGTTCATATCGGATATTTGTACAATTCGTATGAGTACATTCATTTTGAATAAAATCCTACCACATTAGAAGGGGATCTATTCAAATGAATATGGATTTTCTTACATTTGATTTGATACAAATAAAATGCAACCCCCCCCCATTCATGCATAGCCCTACTCCACACTGTGACAGCATATATGTTATCGTAGTCCTCACTACTCTCAATATATTTGCATGAGTACCGTATGAGTAGTGAGAACAGGAGTGCAATAACATATATGCATGAATAACAAATGAATAATGAAGAGCTGAATACAGAGAAAAAACCTCCAGCAGGGCAGAGGATATATTTCTTATAATTATGAATTCATATTAATATTGTTATGTCCCCAGGTTACAATTTCAGGCTATGCTAGAGAAAATAATGGTGGTAGAGGAGTATAACTGATTTGCTCTTGCCACTGCCCCATGGATTCATACCGATGCTTGGACAGAATCACAGTAGTAGAAGAAGAAGAGTTGGCCTTTCTACCCCACTTTTCTCACTCACTTAAGGGGTCTCAAAGCAGCTGACAAACCTTCTGTTCTTCTCTCCACAACAGACACCCTGTGAGGTAGGTGGGGCTGTGAGAGCTCAGAAGAGAGGTGCAACTTGCCCATGGTCACCCAGCTGGCTTCATGGAGGAGGACGGAATCGAACCCAGTGCTCCCAGATAAGAGTCCAGCTCCCAACCACTAGATCAAACTGGCTTACTACTGGCTCAGTAGTACCCAATCCCCACAGCAGTGAAGAAGAAGGAGGAAGAGGAGGTGTAGGAGGAGGAGTTGGCTTTTCTGTGCCACTTTTCTCACCCATTTAAAGGGACTTAAAGCAGCTGACAAAGCTTTCTATTCTTCTCCCCAGAACGGAACACCCTGTGAGATAGGTGGGGCTGTGAGAGCTCAGAAGAGAGCTGTGACTAGTCCAAAGTCACCTGGCTGGCTTCATGGGGAAGGGCAGAATTGAACCCGGTATTCCCAGATAAGAGTCCAGCTCCCTAACCACTAGACCAAACTGGCTCATGTAAGTCTCTAAATTTCCTATGTCTCCTAGTGCAGGCCATCTCAGTTGAGTTCCATCACTACTGTGCCACTCTGAAAGACTGCACCATTCAGAGGCTGCGCAAGCTCATCTCTCCAGATGTTTCTGAACTACAGATCCCATCAGGAGTTCGGAAACATCTGCAGAGACACATCTGAGCAATCCACGTCTGCCTGAGATGAGCCCCTTGGGACCATCTACCTCCATGTCAGGAGGTTAGCTTTCAGAAACAGTTCTAGTGCTTCCTAATGCCTGGTCAGATCAAGCCTCCTGTATGATGGCATGGACCACTTTGAAGAAGAGTTGGCTTTTCTACCGCACTTTCCTCACCCATTTAAGGAGACTCAAAGTGGCTGACAAACCTTCTGTTCTTCTCCCCACAAGAGTCATCCTGTGAGGTAGGTGGGGCTGTTAGAGCTCAGAAAGAGGGCTGTGACTAGTCCAAGGTCATCCAGATGGCTTTGTGGAGGAAAGTGGAATCAAACCCAGTAACTACGGGATATGAGTCCGTCACTTTAACAACAAAACCAAACTGAAGGACTTGGCCCAGGCTGTAACTATTCAATTGACCAGATAGATAGATAGATAGATAGATAGATAGATAGATAGATAGATAGATAGATAGATAGATAGATAGATAGATAGATAGATAGATAGGTAGGTAGGTAGGTAGGTAGGTAGGTAGGTACCTACATACCTACATAAATACATACAGGGCACATTTTCTTAGCTAGAAGGTTGCAAACTGTCATGTTTTCCCAGTGAGATTTAGTTTGTCAGGCGCTACATAAATGCTTATCGCATCTGTGTGGCATAACTTCTAATGTAAATCTATTGTTATTTTTTTTCTTTGCCAAAACATATCTGAGGGGTAAAATATGTAATAAAGCAGCAAGCATGGATAATGTACAGTTTATGCAGAAACCGTTTAGAAAACATGTCTCTGTGCTCGTAGACAAAGGATGCACCAGTCAGATTTCCAGTTTTTCTTCATCCATAATAGAGTGCCTGGGATAATTAGACTAATTATGTTTCCATCTTGCAATTGCTCTGATTTATAGACCTAGCGGCTTAGCTTGTTCTCGTAATGCGTGGAAACGTCTTACGATTCTGATTCGCTAAAGATGATTTAGAACTCATCTCTTGAAACTGATGGCTAGTCAGTATTCTTCCATGACCTTTCACGGCAGCTGAAGGCTCACTGTTAATTTCCTGTCGTGTGACCTGTAGTGTGTGATTTATCATAACACTGGCATGAGTTCACACCCAGGAGGTTCGCAACAGGAGGTTTTTCCCACACTGATGAAACATCAGGCCTTTTGGGTGGTGTTGAGACGTTAAGTGAGGTGGCCAGGATGAAGAAGGAAGTCTGAGCCTTAAGAGGTGCAGCACGGAAGAGGAAAATTTAGCCAGTGACGTCTGCACTGATAAATGGCATAACTTTGTATCAAAACGAATGGGACAGAACTTTGGATTCGTGTGAATGGAACCGCTTTGAATCTGCTAGGCTTCGAATTCGCTTCAGATCCCTGGGGCCATCAGTTGTGGCTGCGAATCTGCTGCGAATCCGCTCTGAATCTGCTACAAAAACTTCTGGTTCACATGCAAAGGTCAGTCTTTAAATACAGCCAATATTCCTCTTTTTATATAATGTATTATTTTCTATTAAGATACATACAGATATTCAAGAAGCACAAACCATACAAACCAAGAAAAACATACAGATAAAATGAAAGAAAAGATCCTACTTTAAGTGTCCACTTTGTCATTTTAGAAAAAAATCTTAGTCGTTTGGACCTTAAACACCATCCTTATGTTAACAGTCTATTTAAAAAAATTATTTTCAGCTGAATCTAGAAAAGATATCCTGTTCAGTTCTTCTGTTTAATGGGTTCCAAATGAGTCTAAACTCTTGAATGTTGCAAATTCCATCCAATTGTAAAATATTTCACTGAGAGATATTCATTCATGAATTGCAGAGGTGACTAATAGTTTTCACCCATCTCTACTAGCATCTCCTGAAATATCCTCTTTAGGATGTGCACAAATTTTTTTATTGAATTGAATGCAAGAAAATTTGTATTTGTTCAAATAGATCCCCTTCAAATGAGGTAGGATTTGTATTCAGTACAAATATTCAATCTCCATACAAATGCATACATTCTTTGAAGAATCTCCAGAGCATCATGGCAGCCCCCTGAAACATGGGGTGATGGGCAGGCCCCATGTGGGTAGATTTGGATTCACCACATGGGTGGTCTGGCGTTTCAACTGAGAGCACGCCTAGCACCCATTGCTTTTGAGTGCTACACCACCAGTGGAGACACTGTGGCCCTGTCTTTACGGCAACCTTATCTCGGATTCAAAACATTTTCAATCCTCAGAGTCCACACGGCAGTTTGGCTTAACACACTTTCTCCGTGTTAAACCACCCCAAAGCGTGGTCAATCTCAATCCTGATTTCCACAGGTCTCACTCCGGATCATGCGCTTGAAACGTTTTACATTTTTTTACTGTGGGGACCGTACCGTGTTAAGGGATGAGAATCCATGTTTAGGGTTTCCCTCCCCCAATAGCTTGCTTCCAAAGATAGTGATTTCATTAAAAAATCCACCCTCAAAACAGCCACTATAAAAATCCAGTCCTTAAAGCTACACTGTAGCGAACTAGCCACTTCACACCTTAATAACAATGTTGCAGTTTTGTGCAATTCTAGCTCTTTGAAAGTTCTGACCTTTAAAAAAGGGAAAGGAAAGGAAAGCCCTGGAGGTTCTGTTTTAAAGGCTGTGGCTGTGAAGGGGGTTTGAGTTGCTGCTGCTGCTGTGTGCCCTGGGAAATGGAGAGAGGAGGGGAAAGAATCGCTGGCTGCCGGTGCCTGTTTTTCATCCATCCAGGCAAGCGGCAGCCACCCAGTCACCCAGCTAGGCTCCATGAAGGGGTCTGTTATGGGTGGCACGTCCATGCCAGGAAGAAGAGGGCAGGGCAGCCCTGCAAAGCAGCTTTTAAAAGGTAGCCACTTGAGTCCCCCCTTGAGTCACGTATGCCACGTACGATCCTTAGAATCAGGATCGAACACGATTAAGTTAAAAGTAATGGGAACAGGCAAATTCGCGTTTGCATCCAGTTCTATTATTTCGGTTTAGGGAAAGCGAAATAAGCTTGCTGTGGGGATTCACCCATTGGGTAATTCCTTAGATCCGGATCTACGAAATCCAGATTAGTTGAAGAACCCATTCCTTAGATCCAGATCATCTTAGATCCAGATTAAGGGAGGTAAGTGGGAAAAAAACCCGAAGGAAGACAAGAACAGTTGGTCTTCTACAGAAAGGTAAAGGGAGCATCTGCTCCTCCACCCAGCAAAACATGTGGCCCACAGGGAGCATTGGACTGATGACAGTTCCCAAATGCTGAGCAACCCAGCCAGCACTGCATCCAATGCTAAATCACACGCAAGACTATTTTACCCTGTTCTACCCAATTTTCACTGACAATGGTCGTAATTTGAATTGCAAAGATCGGAAAAGTATAAAAGCACACTTTATTTCTGTGACAAGGGTGAGTACTTTAATATACATTTGCCGCTGGGTCCCTCTCCACCAATTTCTCTCCATATTTACGAGGACTGCTTTGAAATAGGCTATTGAGAATTAATTGTATTCTTACGCCTTAATGTTGCTTGTCAACTGAAGATGCATGGCCCTGGTGAAAAATCACAAAACAATCCAGGAAACTGTTTCACTAGGCTGTGCACTATATTTTTGCTCGGGACCCAAAGTGTCAGTACAAAACTCTCTGCTGAAAGAACAAGGATGTGATATTGGCTTAACCACAGGTTCTCTTTTTTTTCCTGAAAATCTGGCTTTAAAAACATGGGAGTGAGGCACATAGTTGATAATGCCTTAATAAAGCACATGCTGGCTGTTTTTCTTCTCTTTCGTGTGGTGCTCTAAATTAGGGATGAAACCTGATTTCAGAGGCAGACACAGCTGAACCAATGCAGTATTTCTCATGCTACACAGTCAATGAATCAAAATATTCTTCTCGGGAGAATTTTCTCCTCCTCCTCCTGCTTCTCCTTCATCATCTATTTCTCCTCCTTTCCTTCTCTTCCTTGTCCTTGTCCTCCTCCTCCTTCTCTTGTTTCTCCTTCATCGTCTCCTCCTCCTTTGTTTCTCTTCCTCCTCCTTCTCCTCCTTCTCCATCATAGAGTCCAGATCACGTGAAGTTATTATCCCCCTCTACTCTACCTTGGTCAGACCTCATCTGGAGTACTGTGTCCAGTTCTGGTCACCCCAGTTTAAAAGAGACACTGACAAGCTGGAGCAGGTTCAAAGGAGAGCTACCAAGATGGTGAACGGTCTGCAAACCATGTCCTATGAGGAACGGCTTAAGGAACTAGGAATGTTTAGTCTAACAAAAAGAAGACTGAGAGGAGACATGATAGCTGTCTACAAATACCTCAAGGGTTGTCACAAGGCAGAGGGATCAGCCCTGTTCTCACTCTCTCAAGGAAGGACTAGAAACAATGGGGTGAAACTGCAGGGGAAAAGATTTAGTTTAGATGTTAGGAAAAAATTTCTAACAGTAAGAGTGATCAACCAGTGGAACAGGCTGCCACGGGAGGTGGTTGGTTCCCCTTCGTTGGAGGTCTTCAAGCAGAGACTGGACGGCCATCTGTCTGAGATGGTTTAGGAGATCCTGCCTTGAGCAGGGGGTTGGACTCGATGACCCAGGAGGTCCCCTCCAACTCTACCATTCTATGATTCTATGATTCTATGATTCCTCTCCTCCTTTTCTTTCTCCTTCTCCTTCTGCTCCTCCTCCTTTTTCTCCATCATCTCCTCCTTCTATTCCTCCTCCCCTCTTTCTCCTTCAACATCTTCTCCTCCTTTCCTTCTCTTCCTTCTCTTCCTTGTCCTCCATCTCCTTCTCCTCTTTTTCTTCTCTTTCTCCCCCTTTCTTCTTCATCATCTCCTTCTCCTCCTTTCCTTCTCTTCCTACTCCCATCCCTCTCCTTCACCTTCTCCTCCTTGCCCTTTTCTATATTTTTAGTAGTGAAAGAAAATAGGCTATATCCAGACATGAGTTACTTATTCCAATAGATGTGGATATTCCTGAATAAATCATGGCTATTCTCCTTTAGATCATGGCTATTCTGCCCTAGAGTTCAACAACATGCAGATGGCAGGTTCCTATTCCAGAATATAATCCAGAATAAGGCCCAGTGCAGAAAGGGTCCTAAACTCAGGCCCTTTCTGCACATATCATACTTGGTAACTGCAATCCCACATAGTCCTCTTCTGGGCTTCATCAGTCTGCATATAAGTGCATAACTGTGAGGTCTCAGCCGCTGTTAGTATGCCCCATCTGCAAAGGACAGAGCTTGATCCAGATCAAGGGGACTTCGATCTGAATCACCAGGGCCCTGGTAACACATCCTCGGGACGTCCCCACCTTGAGTCGCATTGGTCACACCTTTCTCTGAGATTGACTTGAGCCTCTTCCACCCACCCCTTTTCCTGCCTCAAATCTACCTCCTTTCTTATTGGATGCCGTTGTGTCACTCAAAGGAGGGGAGGGTGTATGTTTGCGGTTCTTTTTTAACTCTGCTCCCACACTTCCATGCCCCTCCTTCCTTTTTTATGTGCTTTTCTTCTCTGTGCAATTAATTTTTTTAAAAAAAAATACATTTGTGTAAAAATCCTAGATAGAGGAATCATACACATAAACTAAGGAGAGAAGGGGAGGTGCCTCACGAACTCCATGCATGCCAATTGGCTGAAGGAAAGACTGGGCCCCACCCACCACAGCACAGTTCAGTCCCCTTTAGCCCTCCCCTCTGCTCACACCTGAGGAAGCAAAGACGTCCTGAGATGCCAGGATGGGTTGAGTCCTCCTCAATCCTGTAAAAGTGAGGACTACAGTTAAGACAATCTAACAGGGGTAGGTTGGCTTGGGAAACAACTTAAATAAAAAATAATGTTCATAACACAACCTGAAGATGACCTGAGGTCGTCCTAAACTATATGTGTGACTAGGGCCTGTAGTAACGAATTAGGACTCACACGCAGGATGGTTGCCAAGTGAAAGTAGTAAGCCCTCTTTATTAACACATGCCAAGGCTTTTATACAGTTTCTCTGAACAATGGAAAAGTACACTCAGGAAACGAATATTTGGTTACAACAAGAGAACTGGACTGAACCAGTATATAACCAGATATAACAGCCTAAATGTAAGGATAGTGCTACATAGGAAATGCCATATATGGTGTTATTCAGGAACCAATAGAAGCCTGTCTCTGGGGATTGCTTATGCATGCGTACAGCTTGTGTCAGCATCTTTGGATGCTGCTTATTGTTTACATGTACTGTAGATGTTATGACTTCCTGAGACCTTCTTTGAGAGAGAGATATCTAAGTTACAGTGACCAGGATTTTATCCTTTGGCCTAGTTGCTTCAGCTTAGCAAGTGTTGCTTTAGCTGAGATGGGCAAATTGCACCCCCACAAAGGCCCAGTAGATTTGTTTATACAGGTCTACTGATGGAACAGTGTGTCCTGGTTCAGAACCTGGAGGCATGTAGAGACAACGTATCCTGTGTTTGATACTGAAATCAGTTCCTTGCTGGGCCCACGGCAAAGAATATCATTTCTATCATTTGAAGCCCTTGGAGGTCGGCCCCAAAGTTCATGTCAATTTCAGGGCCTGAGTGAGTACTGCTTTGGATCAACACCATTTCCTTTTTAAAGAATTTTTATTATTTTATCAAAAGAGTTTAAAACATGTTGATGAAAAACACTAAATTCACACAATTAAATTGTATTAATTTTATTTCACTTGCAGGGAATAAATTGTAAAATTTGTGTTTTGTATTACATTTGCTAAGAAATGTTGTTTTGTAAAATATGTAAGATAACACAAACTAAAGTTAATTTTAAAAAAAATCACACAATTGTTGATCTCTTACTTATATTGGATTGTAGTCTTGTTGTTTCATTGTAACTCTAACAATAAGCTTCCCATAAAATTTCCCCCTCATTCTTTTTCCACTTTGTCTTGTTTCTTTTATCAATCTGCAAAACCTGCAGTTTGTAAGTGGTTTTCTTGCCGCTGCAAATAATCAATAAAAAGTTGCCAGTTTTTTAAAATCAATTTTACCACTGAACAGTTTCTTGTCAGATTGGTTAATTCATGCATTTGCACAAATTCCATCACCTTAATTGCCCAATCTTCTATTGAAGAGATATCATCCATTTTCCATTTTTGGTCACATAACAAACTAGCAGCAGTTACCATACATTGCATTAATACCATCCATTCATCTACGTTTTTATCAATTAATCCTAGTAGAAACAGTTCAGGTATCAGTCTTTAATCAGGACTACAACTGAGCTAAGAGCCCTATTCTGGATCACAGGAGGTGTGCAGAAAGATAAAGTTTATTGGTAAATATTTACTGTTTTATATTGGCTGGGAAATAATTACCTCAGGTACAAGATACAGTTGAAATTTGGGGATTTTTTTTAAAAATGATAAATTGTAGAGGAATGTAAAGGATCCATATTTCAAGAAGATATTTAGGGATTTTTTTTTCAGTACCATCCAGGTGACAATTAGAAAAATGATTCAATGCTTACTGATCTTGGGAGAGGTCATCAGGAGATTTGGAGTGAGGTGTCATCAGTATGCAGATGACACCCGGCTCTATCTCTCTGTACTGTCTGAATCAGGAGAGGCGGTTGAAGTGCTTGACAGGTGTCTGGAGGCAGTAATGGGCTGGATGAGGGCCAATAGATTGAAGCTGAATCTAGACAAGACAGAGGTGCTGTGTATCACAGGGTCTCGGGTCCATGTAGTTGGGAGATACCCTTGAAGGGGTTGCAATGCCCTGGAAGGGACAGGCACGTAATTTAGGGGTACTCCTGGACTCTTTGCTTACACTTGAAGCTCAGGTGGAGGCCGTGGCCAGGAGCGCCTACTCCCAACTACAGCTAGTCCGTCAACTGAAGCCTCTTCTAGATAGCGATGATTGGCCACAGTTATCCATGCTCTGGTAACCACTGGATTGGACTACTGTAGTATACTCTACATGGGGCTGCCCTTGAAGACGGTCCAGAAGTTGCAGCTAGTGCAAAATGCAGTCGCTAGAGTGCTGAATGGAACATCTAGCCAGATGCACATCACGCCAGTTTTAAAAGGGCTGCACTGGCTGCCAATTTACTACCGAGCCCAATTCAAGGTATTGACTAGGACGTATAAGGCCCTAAATCAGCGGTTCTCAACGTGGCCAATGCCACGACCCCCCAATGCAGCTCCAAATGCCTCCGCGACCCCAGGGGCAGGGCCAGGGGCGGGGTGGGGTGGGGGCGGGGCCAGGGGCGGGGCAGGGGCAGGGGCAGGGTCGCCGGCATCACACTCAGTCCCCCCTGACCTGCAACTCCTCCCTGGGGGGGGTAATGCCGGACTCCACCGGGTGAAGGGGCCGGGCGGCAAGGCACCAGGTGGTGCGGGCCCGGCGCTCCCCACCGCCACCGCCGCCCGGCAGGCAGGCAGGCAGGCACAGCACCGGGCGGGCGCCCGCCCCCAGCGGCCAGGCCAGCCGCCCGGGGCCGCCCACAGTCACCGCCGCCGCTGCCGCCATCCTCTGCGCCTCGCCTCAAGCACCAGGGATGCTCCCGCCACCGCCACCATCCTCCGCGCCTCGCCCGCCTCGCCTCAAGCGCAGGGGATGCTCCCGCCACCGCCACCGCCAATCCCTCCTCACAGCAGCGGCGGCGTGGCGACTCGGTGGGGGGCGTGGTAGGGGCGTGGCGGGGGCCGTGGGGGGGCTGCGGGAGCCCCCGGCAACCCCGCCGAAAAGGCCGCACGACCCCCAATGGGGTCGCAACCCATAGGTTGAGAACCGCTGCCCTAAATGACTTGGGCCCCAAATATCTAAAGGAACGCCCTCTCCCATATCGACCTGCCCGTGCCTTAAGATCAAGCGGTGAGGCCCTTCTGGTTGGCCCACCACCTTCAATAGTGAGGTTGGTGGGCACCCAGGAGAGAGCCTTTTCTGCAATGGCCCCCAGATTATAGAATAGCCTCCCCCTTGAGGTGCATCATGCCCCTTCCTTATATATATTTAGGAGGGCAGTGAAGACGCACCTCTTTGCCCTGGCCTTTGGCTGAGCTGCTTATGTTTTTTCCCCAGCACAGACATTATCATTTTAAACATACTGTGTATGGTTTCATATTTGTTGATTTTTTTTTAAAAAAAGTCTTTTAATGAATTCTGTTTCTAATCTGTTTTTAAGTTGTTACCCACCCAGAGACCTTTGGGTATGGGGCAGGATAGAAATGTAAATAAATAATAAATAAAAATTCTTAATTACCTTGAGACCTTCAGGTGTAGGTAGGATATACACTAGATAAATAGATAGACTGACAGACAGATCAATGAGTAGAAAGCTAAGCATTTGGTCCACGTTTCTGAAACATTTTTAACGTAACTGATAATCTTTCTGAACAATGCTCTGACATTTCTAAGATCTAATACCTATTCATTGTCAGAAGAGCCCTAACAATGAGGAACTTAGATGATTCACGATAAGATTCCAGCACTAGGCTAGCCTTTCCAGAGCTATTCAGATTACTTTGATAAAGGGAAGATAAAAGCTTGTCTTTGATGTGGAAATAAATGGGAACAGCAACCATAATAATTTAAACACAGAGAGAGAGACAGATAGCAAGAGAGCAGGGTTTTTCATGTTAACCAAATAGGACAACATTTTTTTTTCTGAATGCTAATATCAAAAATGATCCAGCAGGATCCAGAAATATACCTTTCCATTATTAGCCCTGAAGAGCATCTAAGTAAATCAGTTTCTGGAAAGGTATCAGGAGAAGATTGCTCTTTTCTGGCTTGCTTGTAGTTTTGAAAATGTGCTTTTTTATTTGTCATGTGTTACGTCAATATATTCTCCATGATCTACAGGATTTCTTTAGAACTTCGGTGGATTGATCTCAAGATGGCCTGTTTGGTCTTGTGGGTAGGGATTCTTATCTGGGAATACTGGGATTGATTCCGTACCCCTCCACAAAACCAGCTGGGTGACCTTGGGCTACTCACAGCTCTCTTCTGAGGTCTCACAGCCCCACCTACAGGCCACCTACCTCACAGGGTGTTCTGTTGCGGGGAGAAAAATAGAAAAGCTTTTTCAGCTGCTTTGAATTCCCTTAAATGGGTGAGAAAAGCCAGGTAGAAAAGCCAACTCTTCTTCTTCTTCTTTTCCTTCTTCCTGTTGGACTCCATCCATGGACTCTTGCCATGGGGAGGGAGGCACAAAAGCCACCAGTATTATCTGAGCTTCGACCACAAAGCCAAGACCAGCCTTGCAGTATCAAAACGGCTGCTGGAACCACAAAGCTGGGGATCAAAGACCATTTGCAAGGAGTGGAGAACAGGTGAAGGTTTTGCCTTCCTCCTCTGCTTGAGAATGTCCAGAAGCCGTTGGAGGACTATTGTGTTGAGACATGATGCTGGACCAGATTGGCTGTGGCCTGGTCTAGTAGGCCTTCTCTTATATTCTAATGTGAAAAACCTTCGTCCCCACCCATTTCTGCTGTTCTTCTAAATGTTAGCCATCTGCCAACACATCCTCTTCTTAATCCAATCTTTCTCCAAGGGCTAAGCATGACTTTAGTTTTGCCTCATGATGAAATCAGCTGAAAGGCAGAGCACTTGACTTAGTTTTGCTTTCCTTTAAAATTAATTAATGTGGTTTGCAAAGAACAAGTTGAATTATTCACACACACACTTTCCTTTACATGCTTTAGCAAGAAAGTTACGACAAACACATCTCACTAAATCAAATTTACAGGAATTAGCTATTTCTGAGGCAGAAAATTAAATCATAATCGAGGGCTTTTTGTTCCTCTACTTGCTGGTTCTATATGTCACTTTTACATGTAGCATTTGTAGGTTTACAAGACTGAAGGCCATTTTTGAAAGGATTCTTGACTCAAGGACTATAATTATAGGATGTTGAAAAGAGAATGTTAGGCTTGTTTCATTGCTCACAAGTGGCGAGGCCAGGAAAAAGTCTGGTTGGACTGTAGAAAGTCACAGTGGTTGGCACTCATCGGACACAACGGGACAAGTATGAGGGCTTTTTCTCTACTTGCACAAGGGAAGTGGTCCACCTAAAATTCTCCTGTTGGCTAGAAAAAGGCTATCCACACTTGGATGCTCTTTTCTTTCCCACACCACTCTGAACTCCATGCTGGCTTCAGAACCTGACACAAGGTCTCTAACAGCCAGGAACTAAGAAGAAGAAGAATAGTTGGCTTTTCTACCCCGCTTTTCTCATCCATTTAAGGGGACTCAAAGTGGCTGACAAAGCCTTTCTAATCTTCTCCCCACAACAGAACACCCTGTGAGGTGGGTGGGGCTGTAAGAGCTCAGAAGAGAGCTGTGACTAGCCCAAGGTCACCAAGCTGGCTTCATGGGGGAGGGCGGAATCGAACCCGGTATTCCCAGATAAGAGTCTTGCTCCTTAACCACTAGACCAAACTGGCTCACTAGACCAAACTGAGATTAAGGTCAGCCTGACTTCAGGGGCAATTCTGTAGCGTGATTGGATACAAGAAGCCATCTGATGGTGTGTAATGTGATTCATAATATCTGCATTCACACACACGGATTCAGTAGTGTATTACATTCTGTTCTGTCTGTTGTCATTCTCTTACTTACAAGCATATATTCTCTCATTTGTCCCATGACAATTATACATAATGCATTTATCCATATATCCATTAGGGGTGTGCACAAATGTTTTCTTTCTTTCTTTCTTTTTTGCATTCAAATTCAAGTTGAATAGAATATCCAAACATTCAATTTGATTCAAATGTTTAAAATCCGAATGTCAAAAAATCCTATTCGAATCCGCAACATTCAAATCTATTCGTTCGAACGTTAGACAACATTCGTATCTGTTATACATAACTGTGCACATTTCGTATGCATCCTGTTTTATCCCATATGCATCCCATTTTCATCCTGCATTATAAGCAAAAATATAATATTTGTACAGATATGTATGTAATATGTATCTGTAGTACAGATATGTATCTGTACATTCAAATAATTTGAATGAATGTTTTGGAAAATCCGAAATCTGTTCGAATGTCTAAATTCAAATGTTATTAAATCTGACTCAAATTTGAATATCAACATTTGTTGACTTGGAATCGGATTTTCTAATATTCATGCACATTCCTAATATCCATGCACTTAATCGCCAAGTAGTTTACTATGTATTTTGTTTATAATTCTCTTGTTACTAAGCAATAAAACCTCCTTTCGGATGAACCACCAACTCGATTCCTTGTCTTGGAAGCACTCTACTGATCAGCCTTCTGCGCTTACAGCTGGAAGCTCTATCTCAGACTGGAAACTCTGCAACAGTTCAATGCAGCAATGCCACCACACATGGCTATTGGCATCATTAGCAAGGCACCACAATTCCCTATAGTATAGAGGTGATTGCACGTAGCCAACACTTGGAAAAGGCAGAGACGGATTAGCTAGGTTGGCACAGGAAGATGTGGAAGAATGCACATTTTGGTGGGCAGGTTTAGCAGGGAGACCCATTTGGGAAGTGCACAAAGCTAGGTAAATGAAGAAGTGGCTTAGAAAATTAGGTAAATGTAAAAATGGACTAGTAGTACCGTGCAGAGGTTTGTTGGAAATCTGTAAGGTGTGTAGGACAGGTGCAAATATGTGCCATTTCGCTTGGTCATCCTCATAATGGCATCATCCACGTGCAATAGGGATGTGCACAAATGTTTTTTGAGCATTCGATTTGAAACAAATCAAATGTTTGAAAATCTGTATTCATACGAATAGATCATAAAATTCTATGTACGTATCCATACAAACATTCAATACGTTTTGGATATGAATGAATATGTCTCTGATATGAATAGATACGTATCTGATACAAATAAATACGTATTCAGTCAGGATGCCTCTAAAGGCCATTGCAGGGAGTTGAGAAAGGGGCAGGATTTGCCTTCCTCTTCTACTTGGACTTACCCAGAATGCTGGACTAGATGGGCTGTGGCCTGAGCCAGCACGGTTTCTGTTATAGTCTTAGGGTGCGTCTGTACCTACCAGTGAAAAACAGATCTAAAAATGTTTTTTGGCCATCCATTCTTCTAAGGATCTGTCCCAAATAGGGGCAGCCACAGCAAGGGTGGATTGGGCTGCCGGATGGCCCAGGTGCTACGTGGAAGCCACAGCACCCTGGGCTGAAGGCAGCCGTATTCCCGTGCCGCCGATGCTGCCCCTAGAGCCGTGGGACTGGAGCATGCAGTTGCCAGTCACCGTGTGTTTTTGGCGGGGCGCAGCACGTCAAAAAGGGCAGAAGGAGGCAAACCAGCCTTCTTCCGCCCTCCCCAAGATGGTGGCCACCGGGACATCCGGCCTTCTCCTCTCCATCTGCAGAAGCGTCCTGCTTCCGAAACGGATTAAGGTGAAGGGCCAGATGAAGACCTAATTTTTCAGGTCTTCCCAGAGGCCGAATTTTTTGACAGCAAGACCTGATTAAGAATAGGTCTTGGCTGCCAATGTGCGGAAGCACCGCCAAAAAGGAACCCGGATTCGGCCTCCAGTGCGGAAGCTAAGTTTATACGATGTCTGTATGTTTCTCTAATGTGTGTTTAGATGTGGTTTAAGGGCCTAAGTGGAAACACCCTTATATTCTTATATTGTTAACGTTTCTACTTCCATCACCCACATTAAAAAAAAAAGAAAGAAAGAAAGAAAGAGAAAGAAAGAAAGAAAGAAAGAAAGAAAGAAAGAAAGAAAGAAAGAAAGAAAGAAACACAACGCATTGTGTTCACTGTGGGTAGATCTGGATATTCAAATTTTTCAACAGCTTTCATTAATTTTGCAGGTTACTTCTTTATATTTTTCTCTCCTGTAGGTTCTATTATTGCTTCTTTTTTTCCCCTACCAGTGGCGGTTCTTTTTTCAGTAACGAAGCAATCTGTTTTTTTATATATTTATAGCACCATTCCCTCTTTTTTCTTTCTTTCTTCTTTTTTTGGGAGACAGGAGTCAGAGTCTTGTTCCCATGGTAACATTTTCTGTTTCGCTGAGGTAATTCTCTTCAGTTGAGGCGTGGAAGAGAGAGAGATCTGACCATCTTTCTGTCACTTACTTAAGCATTCCTAGAAGCTATCCTAGAGGCCCCCAGATGGGATGAAGCTAATGTTGAAAGGCAATCTGCACATTCTCATACCTTTTTAGGGTGTGCATGAGAAACAAGGAACTCCAGATCAGAGTCCACACATTTAGAGGCACCATCACACCATCTATTCTTTCCTTTGCTACTTCTCCTCTGGGGCCCTAAGCCAGGGTCCTCCAGGGTGGCCAGACAGCATGAAGCCAAGTCTCCTGCACCTTTAATGTCGGCACAGAAAAGGTCATTAGAGACCTTTCTGCACTCAAAGACTGTGGTCCGAATGCAATCTGGATCACAACATACTGTGGTCTAGAACACTGCTTTGCCACACTTCTGTGCTAGTCCAGACCAGCACCTGCATCACTCCCAAAGGTCACACATGCTTCAAGGCTGGTCTCTGAAGGCTACAAGTAACAAAGAATGAAAGGGCCTTTCTCCATTAGGGCTTAGAATCTTTCTAAGGGCCTTTCCGCACAAGTTCTAAAAACGCATTTAGAGCCAGATGCGGGAAGGATTTGGACATGGCTTCCACATAGGGACCGGAATTAGGGTCCCTTTGAGGACGCCACGTCCTCACATCGGCGCTCGAAACTGGTTGCTTAAACCGGTTTGGCAGTCAAAATCCAACCCAGATGTAAGACCTGAAAAATCAGGTCTTACATCTGGCTTTTCCCCTTAAACCGGTTCGGAAGCAAACACTTCTGAAGCGGTGGGGGGAAAGCCGGATTGCCGGCGCATGCCCAGCTGTCAAGGAGGCAGAGCGCATGCTCTGCCTCTGTGACAGCTGGGTGAGGCCGGCAGCTGCCTTCCCTGGCTTCCCCCCTCGCAAGAGAAGGGACGATCGTCCCTTCTCTTGCCAGGGGAAGCCGAAGCCTAACCACCCCACCCCACCCCCACCCCACCTCGCCCAGGGTGGCGCACTTGCAATCGGGGTCTTAACTGGTTGTGGCGCGTCAGCTCCTGGAAGCGGGGAAGTATGTCTTCCAGTGCGCCTGCATGCGCCACAGCTGGCATTGGCCAGCCGTCGTCACAAGGGTGGCTGGTCAATGGGAAGGGGCCATTTTCGGTGGCACGTGCGGAAAGGCCCTAAGACCCCATTAGGAACCTGATTAGTACCTGACTGGTACCAATTGGACTCCATTGGTCCCCACCTGGACTCCATTGAAGGCCCCCATCTGCAAGGCCCTGTGCCCACTAGGGCAGGGGAAATCTGGATGTAGAATGGTCTGGGCACCTGCATTTTGGGAGTGGGAAAGGGGGAATGGGAAAGAAGGGGTGGGAAAGGAGGGGTGGGCTATTCATTCTGGGCACTGATACTCTATAGAATATCTGTGCTCGGATTCGAAGTCCCCCACATCTGGGGGGAGGGGTATTCAGCCGGAGCCGAATTTTTCCACATTCTATTCAACTCAAATAGAATGTGGAAAAATGGCTTCATGCACACCTCTAGATCCTTCTGCCGTTCCTGGTAGGACTTGCTTTCCAGGCCACTAACCATTTTGGTAGCCCTCCTTTGGACTTGCTCTAGTAATAAATGTCTTTTCAAATTCCTTTGTGTCGCATCCATTAAAGCAGTCAGAGGCCTGAAAAGCCTTTCACTATGCAACTATTCATAACAGAGGTGCCCTTCTTCCTTTCCCTTTGACAGCCCTCATCTTGGTCTGCCATACCAGCAGCCTTCCCATCAGATTTATAAGAATGAAAGAAAGATATGAACCAGAGTTTGGACGAGTCCCTCCTTTACCACCCCACACCACCCCTAACAAGAAGAACAACAGTTTTGGGGATTACATCTTCCACCTTGGCTAAGGATTACGTGAGCTGAAGTTTCAGAAATGGGATTTTTCCATGAGCACAATATGGGCTGCAATGAGGCGCATTTCAGTTTATCTTCCCCACGGAAACTTTCCATTCCAGCGGGTGACCATAAGTCAGTGATTTTATTACTGAAATGTAGAAGGCCAGTCTAGAAGAAGGAGGGAATGAATCCTGTAAAGGAAGACAAAATGTGAAAGGAAGAAAAAGAGAACAGAAATAAAATGGATAGTCAGCATGATAGGAATGTGCACAAATGTGTTTTTTGGCATTTAATTCACCAAAAATCGAATATTTAAAAAATTGTATTCGTACACATAGACGCTTTTGAATGTTGTAAAATTCAATTCAATACAAATGAATTTCTACAAATTCGTAGAAATATCTGTCATGAATGAATACGTATCGGATACGAATGAATACGTATCCAATACGTATCCATATACATATTTGTTACGGGATGTGTATCACACACATCTCAAATCTGACCTGATCCCACTTTTAACAGGCTCTCAATCCATGTTGAATGCACTCTCGATCTGTTGCAGATGTGCCTGGCGTAGCCATTTTCCCACCTCCCCAGTTTAACAAATGTCCAAACTATTTGTATGAATGTCCAGAAACATTTGTGTTTGTATGAATGTCAATGTACAAATATCGTAACATTCAGTTCGTGTAGGAATTTCCAAATTTGTCCAAATTCACCCAAGTAACGAATGTTATGAATATTTGTGCACATCCCTAGTCAGTGGGTTTCTCTCAGGGACATTATTAAGATTGCACAAGACCAGAGACGTTTTCGCACGGGGCTGAACGGGACGCGTGGGAGACAGCTGCGGACACGGCATACGCATTGCCCGAGCGGGGCTTGCGCTCCGACGTGTCCACAGCTGTCTTTCTCGCGTTCGAAATGTAGAGCACTTTAAAGTGCTCTACATGCGTTCGAACGCGGACGAGCCGCCCGCAGGCGTTCGGGAGGAGAAGCGTTCGCGCCTGCTTCTGTCTCCCGAACAGCTGCGGGCTCGCCTCCGACGCCGGCGCGGCTTCGACAATCAGCTGTTTGACAATCAGCTGATTGCCGATCTGCCTCCGCGGCTGTCTCCGCGCCCCTGGCCGGCCTTTGCCGGCTAAGACAGCTCCCGGCGCTTTGAGCATTCGCACACAGACGCGCCGGAACGCGTTTACACGCGTTCTGGCGCGTCTGTGTGTGAAAGGTGAAAGCGCCGGGAGCTGTCTTAAGCTTTCCGCCTGAACGCGTTCCGTTTGGAACGCGTTGCAGTGCGGAAATCCCTCAGCTTTTTAACGGAGAGGTGACCAGGAAGTGAAGGGGTCTTCTGGAGCATTTGGTTGGTCATTGAGCTGCATGTTCCCTGTTTTTGGTCTTAGGCCCTTTCTGCACTTTGCTTCCTGTTCCTGGAAAGCCAATGTCTAAATGGCCCAAGTATGCACTAAGCATCCACATTTGCAGATGCTTGGTTCATATTTAACCCTCTTGACAGAGAAAGCATTATTCTTCACCTTGAGTTCATTCTCACCACAGGAATTTCCATGTGTTTTTTAACATTCTCCCAGGTAGAAGCATGGCTGGGTATGAAGATCTTCCTTGAACACAGTCCAGGTTTTTTTCTCCTTGTAGGTTATACTGATGGCGAACTCACACACCGGTACTTTTCGGTGGTGATGCACATAATGGCACAAGTCATTAGCGTTTCAGTTATGATGCCCTTTCCAGTGCTAGTGGTCTGTGCAATTGCGCAAACTTTTTAACCCTGTGTTTTTAATCTTGGCCAATTGCCACAGGATCTTTCAGGACTGATGCCGAAGCCAGGAGCATTCCAAATAAATGTGCAGATAAAAGCTAATGAATGGAGAGAAACATTCAGGACTCTTCTTAGTCTCAAAATCAAACAAGCAAATCACCATGAGGTTAAATAATTTATTACTGTTGCTAAGATGAACATGTATGCCTGTTACTCCCATTATATGGTGAACGGTAAAAAAATAATTTTAATACAGTATCAAAATTGACATTTGCCTCTTGTGTCAAAAGACTGGCATCACTCAAATAATCTCCTGCAGACATTGCGCAAGATCCAAACAAAAAAAGACCTCCCCATAAAACTCACTCCAACCCTTAAACTGGGGGTTTTGGACTTTTTTCTCTTATGAACAGCAGCCACATTGCCAGTAGCAAAGTGTTTCTAATGGCCTTTCCGCACTTACCTTGATTCCAGATTATGCTGTGTCATGCGCCCTGTTGTCAGCCCCTCTTCCTCCGAAGATGAAGGGGCAGTTGCAGTGCTCAGCCCAGCTCAGGCAGGCTACTCGGCTGGACAAAATGAGGAATGCCTGACACAAGCAGCTAGTGAGAACACTGGATCAATAGCTCAAGATAACAGCAGCCCAGGATTGGAAGATGCCGGGCAACACCCTTTGCTGACCGGTTTGAAATGTGAGCGTGAACAGCTGTGTAAATAAAAAAGAATCCATACCCTTCACCTGTGGCAAAGGAGGTGTGACCCTGACTTGCCTATTTAAGACAGAATATTCCAATAAACTTTGTTGCAGACAAATGCTCAAAAAACTCCCGGATTCGTGACCTTGCTTCTGATTCATTACCGACCTTATGACCCTCTGATAACATTGACTCTGGAACTCTTTTGACTACACATTTAACTTTCAAGCTCCCAGGTACTCTGACTCGGACTTTGCTGACTGTTATTACTGACTGCAGCTTCTCTGTGCATGCATGTGTGATTGTTCTCTGCACCTTACTGGCTGGAGACATGACATGCTGCCCCATATCCTCTTCTGAGCTTCTTCTATCCACCTGCTGGTGGGAATTAGGGAGGCACCGCCCACCACTGCAACACTCCATTTGCACCACAGTGAGCCTAACCAGACCAGGCAGCTCCTGATCTGGATTGCTAGTAGTCCTTAGAATCGCGGAATACTGATGTACTACTGTGGGCAAGTCTAGAACATGGAGGCATGCAGAAGGCATGTCATTGTCCTCACTGGGGGACCCGTTTCAGTGATGCACCCAAAGTGCGCCACCTAACGGGATGCCCCCCCCCCAGGACAGAGTCAAGGAACTTTCATCCTTAGCCCCCAGAGCCATTGGAGGCCACCTCTGAAGCTTGTTTGAGCTTTGGAGCGGGTGTAGAAGAAAAAAGAAGAGTTGGCTTTTCTACCCCTCTTTTCTCTCCCATTTAAAGGGACTCAACGTGGCGGACAAAGCTTTCGATTCTTCTCCCCACAACAGAACACCCTGTAAGGTGAGGCTGTGAGAGCTCAGAAGAGAGCTGTGACTAGCCCAAGGTCAGCCAGCTGGCTTTGTGGGGGAGAGTGGAATCAAACCCAGTATTCCCAGATAAGAATTGGGCTCCTTAACCACTAACCCAAAGTGCTATAGGGGCTGAGCTAGACCAACCATCGCCATGCAGACAGCACTGTCCCAGTCCAAGCCATGCTGTGGTCCTGACCATACAGTATCACTTATTCCAGACCCAGTGATCAGGATCGTGCCAAGCTAAGTGCAAAAAGGCCCTAAGCTGGGAAATGACTCTTAAAACAGAAGGTGGGCTGCTCTTCACTGAAAAATAGTTTAAAACCCCACAAGGTAGAAGGAGCGATCCTCTGGATCTCGGCCTTGCCTGCAGGCACACATTCTTTTGAGGGTTTCTCTTTTTGCTGTTTGTTCCTCACGTAATCATAGGAATACAACAATTCAAGATTGATAACAAAAGCAGTGGTTTTGATTAGTGTGACATTAAAAGAAAGAACTGGAGAAAGAGGAGGAGGTGACTTAGTCACTGAAGCAAACCAGTCCCCTTTGTGTATGTTCTTTTAATTCCCTGGAAAAAATGGTAGCCTGTTATTATGCTCTGCTACTATACGGGAAAAAGGGTTACACTGCAACAGCGTTGCCACATTCCGCACCCCATATAACAAAGTCCACCGAAAGGAAAACGGAAAGGAAAACACCACCAAACAAACAAATGCCTAAAAGGTTATCAACTTGGAGATCTTTTAAAAATGAAAAACAAACAAATACAAAACTGCAGGAAGGTTGCATTCCTAGTTCTTTGTCTTTGTCTTTTTGCTTAAAATACTCAGCAATGGTTAAAAATTCAAAGCAACAGCATTTAATCACAAGCCTGTTGCACATTCATACGATAAACTGCTGCTGCATTTAGATATATACACAAAATAGCTCAATACGCACAATCTACTGGTTTACGTTCATGGAGAGAAACGTCAAATTAAGCCCGGCTAGGTTCAAGAACTCAGGTATAGCACGCTTGAGTTTCGAACCTCCAATTTCAGGAAAGACATGCTTTTGCAAGGGAAGCGACTGTTAGCGAGGAAAGCTTTCCCACCCGCCCGGAATAAATGTGGCGCCATCTTGAATCCTGTGAAGTAAAACGCTGAATGGCGAAAGGAATGGAAGAAACGAGATGTTTGATACTTGGAAAGGACTCGTGGCAGGACCTAAGGTGGACATTTCAAATACTCAACACATCTAACAGCCCAATTTGAAAGCACACTTACACCAGCAAATAAGCATTTATTTATTTTTTAAAGGAGGCATGTTGCTCAACTGGTCATGTGGACCTACTTCAGTGTGCCGATGCCATGGTCCAATCCAGGTTCTGAACCAGCATGGGACTATGAAACCAGGAACAGTTGCCACCAGCAGCTACCATCAGGTACTACGGGCCCCTTCTACCAGACACAGGAATTGGGTTGAGTGAGCAAGTGTGGAGTAAAGGCTAAGTAATAGTTAAGAGTCATCTACACCAGGTCAGAGAAACTAATCCTGTACGTAGATGTCAAGGCTAAAGATGCTGAAGGAATCTGGATCTCTTGTTTCTAAGGGGTTGTTAAGGGTTGAGGGACATTTTATGCAGCTCACTCTACTTGTCTTCAAAATATGCTTTACTAAAATGTATATATCTGTATATTTATTTATTTATATATATATATATATGTATATATAGAGAAAGAAAACATAGTGACATCTGTTCCTGCCGTGCAGAAGTTCAGAATGTTACTGTAAATGTCCTCTGGAAGCAATAAGATTTGTATGGGGGAGAAATTATAGTTTCCAGCAGCTTGTTCTTACCCCCCCCCCCGAAAAAAAGGATAAGCTTTTCATAATAGGAGCACCTCTTGAAGCACTTTATAGAATTATTAAAAACTTTTTTTAAAAGCCAGACACACTGGAAAAGCAAGAAAATCAGAACGTGCATCTGAACCTCACCGCAAGCGTCTCACAGGGCATCCATCTGAACTGCAGAGGAACAGGTTGGATGTAGCAGAAAAATACAGTTCAGTGTTAGAAGAAGATGTGACCTTCTCCTTGGCTCAGAGGTCTCCATGACTTCCAGGCCAATTCCTAGCAAGACTCTGGAATCAGCTGTGTTCCTACCTGTGGTTAACTTTGACTAAAGGTAGGCAGCACTACCTGTGAAAGGAGAGCACAGGGTGGGGGGGGGAACCCCTCACTCAGTTGGTGGGAACTTCAAAGAGAAGGCCAATCATCAGCACCATGGAAACACAAACATACATAACATAACAAGACTGCAAATGAGTGAAAGATGGAGAAGGGCTTCTGTCTGGACCCCTCATTCACCATCCACCTGTGCAGACAGGAGAAACAAACCAAAGGAGATTCATATTTTATAAAGTTGATTCATCTTCATGAACCATAGCTATGATTAACCAATGTTTTGTGCTGGATGACTGCTCGGAAACCAAAACAAATATGGAAGCATTCAGTCTTTCCATCTACAGTTAAGCTCAGTTTTGACACTATGCATTAGGTATATAGCACATATTGAGATGTCATGATGGAGAACGGTGAAGAGGGTGGAGTTTGAACACCTCATGGACCATTCAGGCACAGCAAACAGGGTGGCTCTAAAGCACCTTGGAGTCAGAGGTGTGTGGTCCTTGTGTTCTGTCCCATCTCCAATCCACCCATTTTGGCCTAGAATGTTCATGAGAGGAGAGAGGCAGAACGGGGTGTGAATGATCTCACCTTTGAACCACCTCCAAGCCATCTCTAAAGCTGAGTTCACATAATAGCAAAAAAAGGTGACTCAAAAGCACCTTACAGATACAAGTGGGTGGTCCTCGTGTTCTCATCCCATCTCTCATCTATCTCTTCCAGCCTAGAAAGTCCATGAGATCAGGGAGCAGAAAGCTGTCTTGTGAATCATCTCTAAGCCACCTAAAGGCCCTTTTTGCACTCACCTGGCGAAATCTGGCTCCAGTAGGTCTGAAACAAGGGATCTATCCCAAGGACAGGGCGGATTGCTCAGGGCTGTGCACAGTGATGGCTCTTTCAGTCCAGACAGCATGACAGTCCGAAGCTCATATGAGCTCTGACAGTCAAGAATGAAAGTTCCTGGCTTCAGAACCCTTGGGGAACAGCGCAATAAAACACACTGCCAAAATGGATCATCCTGTAAACCAGAACATGGAGGCATGCACCATCTGCATACTTCTATGATCCAGATTACGTCCCACTAACATGCTGGTAGACCTTGATATCGAGATCAACTTGCAACCCAGATCAGGCCCTTAGTGGTCTTCCTGGTGTGGAACACCAGAAGGCCCCATATACTATGGCTAAAAGTAAACCCAAATTGGTGCATCCTTCCATCCCACTGGAGAGCTTCAAGCCTTCAGATCAAGAGGCCACAGTCTTCCTGGATAAACACCATAATCTTGTGCCTGAGTTGTTCCCAGGAATGCATAATTCCTCTAAAGTAAGTGAACACCATGAGAGCAATAGAAACCAAGGCCCATTTGCCAAGAATGGTCCATCCATTTATTAGAAATAATAAATGTGTTACTTACGGCTATGTAACACTGATCCCAAAGTGTGTATTTAGGCCATCTCCCACTTAATTTGCTGACATAGTCCAGCAGGACTGGGCCAGCCTGGCATGGTTCTGGTGTCAGGAGCAGCCCCACTCTCCTAGAAGAAGCCTTTGATCCTTGGAAGATTGTTTCTGTACAAATGTTGGCTCTGAAGATCATGTCATGGTTCAAGCCAGATTCTGTTTCCATGATGGCTAGGAACTAGATTTTCTGACCTCAGAGCCCTAGGGGGACTCTTTTGGGAAGCAAAATTTGGTGTGCTGCCAAAAAGGGTCCCTCTGCTAAGCTAGAACAGGGAGGCATACACTCTTCCGCATGTTCCCCTATTCCATTCCAGAGTCCCCTGGACTGCCCATAGACCTGTTAAAACAGATCTACCAGTATCCTGGACTAGTCAGTCCAGTGAAGACAGAATGGTCTTAGCACGGGGCAGTGGTAGGGGTTGTCTTCTGCTCCAGATTGTGCAAGAGAGATCCCAGAATAGGAAGAGACCTCACAGTGGCTCAGGCTAGGGGTCAATGAAGAAGGCCCCTACTTATTTATTTTTTCATGTTACTTTCCAAAAATTGCAGGAATGGCAATCATAACACAATTTGTGGCCTGGATGGGATCAGTTCCCTGGATTGCCTGATGGTTTTTAATGCATAAACAGGGCAGGGTAGAAGCTTTACTGCTATGAAGTATTGTTGTTCTGTGTGCACTGTGACCTGACAGGAGCATCCTTTTGAGTCCTTCAGGCCACAACTGATGGCAAAGAGGGCTGTATGAAGGACGCAACACAGCCTGCAAGGCACACAGTCATGATGTCATCAATAGGTGCCAGGTGCTTCCTCAACACCCACCCTATCATGTGCCAATCTTGCCTTATTTTTTGAATGCCTCTTTAGTCTCTGCCTGATCAAGCTACAAAATATACCTCATCACAATGGGATTTGGTCCCGAACCCCATGGCTTCCATTGGGCAGTCAGGCTTCCACTAGGGAAGAATCAAACCAAAATAAATTTCAGTTCATCTGAATTTTTAGGATTCTTTTTCAGGTCACAGGAAGTCTGTCCACATTTCCACGGAGTCGGGATGTGCTTCCATCCTTGTACCCTGGCAGTATTCATATACAGCTGCCTATAACTGCCTACAGAGCATCCAAAAGATGGATGGGGCTTCATGTCCAAATGGACCTGACCATCCCTGCAAACTTCACCTCCACGCCCCACTCCAGCCCTGTTTAGAAAGCCAGGAATGTTTATTTCTCAGTGCGCCCTACACTTGTGCACCCTATGGTCTGTTAGAAACAAACTCTCATCTGTTCCAAAAATACTGTGAGCCTTCTAAAGCTCCACTGCTGGGATTCCCTTGGGATAGGGCAGCAAGCAATGGTGACATATCAGGACACTCCGGCACAGAAGAAGTGAAAAGAGCCAAAGGGTATACCTCGCTGTTACAAGTCCCCCTGGCCCAGCGGTTCTCAACCTGTGGGTCGCGACCCTTTTGGAGGTCAAACTGCCCTTTCAGAGGGGTTGCTACAAGTCTCCTGCCTTCCTGGCCCAACCTCACCTGAGTTTCCCCACCCCCGTGGTTGAGGGTCTCCACAACATGAGGAACTGCATTAAGGGGTTGCGGCATTAGGAAGGTTGAGAACCGCTGCCCTGACCCATCTTCTAACCCTAAGTCCCAATCTGTTGGCTGCTAATGACAAGAAGTAGGACAAAAAATGCCACCTCCATGGAAAGCATTTGCTCAAGTGGGGGGAAATTAAGGGATCTGTACTTTGGGGGGGGGGGCTCAGTTCTAGTGAGGACATCTTTGCTACAGTACTGGCTGATCAGGGGATTGAAACTCTTCTTCTTCCTCTCCTCCTCCTCCTCCCCCCTCAGAATGCAATTATTCTATAAATATGAAACAATTCATCTACAGTCTCCCCCTAAGCACCACCAACCAACACTTTGCACACTCAAATTTTGCAGAGCTATGGGGAAAACCTACTCTCCCCAAATCTTAAAGACCAAAGGCACAGTTTGTTGGCACTTCCCCACCCATTCAAGTGAAAAGCTTCTGGAAAAATGTCACTGGAAGTCCAACAGAATGCAGAGTTCTCTCTCTTTCGGTTTGGAGGTGATGTGGAGTCTTCTTCTGGACCAGGTTCTCAACAGCACTGAGAATTACTAAGAGGAGTGCCCTTAAATGCCTGTGGCGTTAGAAAGGTGGCATTGGTCAATGAATACCAGGAGACCTGCATACTTCACACCACCAAAGTTTTGGTGAGGAACAAAAACAAAAGACTCCCAGTTTTCAGAGGTGATCCCAAGCATGGATGAAGTTGTTAGGAAAGAGGCTGCTATGAACAGACTGTATCCCCCTTGGCAGTTCAGACTGTTCCGTGTTCTGACAGCGATTCACATTGGCCCCTTGTATTGGTTTCCGGAGAGATGTTGCCTAATTCCAGGACACGAGCCTACAGCATCGCCAAGTTTCCTCCACACAACCTGAAAACAGAAAACAAAATGGACGTCAGCAGCCTTGCTCAGGAGTGAGTGCATGCTTAGGCTCACACAATTCTACATATGAGATATGACAGTGTAAGGGCTGTAAGACTATAATCCTTCCCAGAGAAGAAGAAGAAGAAGAAGAAGAAGAGTTGGCTTTTCTACTCCACTTTTATTACCCATTTAAGGGGACTCAAAGCGGCTGACAAATCTTTTCTATTCTTCTCCCCACAACAGATACCCTGTGAGGTGGGTGGGGCGGTGAGAGCTCAGAAGAGAGCTGTGACTAGCCCAAGGTGACCCAGCTGGCTTCATGGGGGAAGGCAGAATCGAACCCAGTATTCCCAGATAAGAGTCCAGCTCCCTAACCACTAGACCAGACTAGCCGTCACAGCTAGGAGAGGAAGGGAGTTAAGGGGTTCTTTTCACAAGTATCTCACCCCGTACATCAATACCTCTCAGTTAACCCCTTGGTACCTTCTACTGGGAGCAATCAGAGCCCAACAGCAACCGGAAAGGATCAATTTTGCGGCAAATCCATGAATATCAAACCCGCCACTATGTTGCTAGGCCATCACTTTCATTTTAAGAACAACAGCTGGCACTGATTTGGAAAATATAAAATTGTCTTTAACCCATTCAGTTTTAATTGTGTCCTTAAGAGTTTGGTGCTTTATCTGTTTTCAACCCAGTTTTTAAGGTTATAAACTGTCTGGGGATATTTGGCATGAAAGAGCAGGAGAGGGAGAGGGAGAAGGAATTGCTTTACTACTGCTAATAGAATCATATATTTGGGAGGGACCTCTAGGGTCATGGATTCCAGCCCCCTGCTTAATGCAGCAGTTCCTAAACCATCCCGGACAGATGTAGGTCCAGCCTCTGCTGGAAGACCTCCAGTGATGGAGAACTCACTACCTCCCATGGCAACCTATACCACACACTGATCACCTTCACTGTCAGGAAGTTTTTCCTAATATCTAATCTGTATCAACTCCCTTCAGGTTTCATACCACTGTTTCTAGTCCTCCCATCTTGTGCAAATGAGAATACGGATAATCCCTCTGCACCGTGACAGACCTTCAGATACTTGAAGACCGCTATCATGTCTCCCTCTCATTCATCTCTTCTGTAGGCTAAACATTCCTAGATCCTTCAGCCATTCCTTGTAGGACATGCTTTCCAGACCACTCACCATTTTGGTAGCCCTCCTTTGGACTTGCTCTAGTCTGTCAATGTCTTTTTTGAACTGGGGTGCCCAGAACTGGACACAGTACTCTAGATGAGGTCACCCAGATCCTTCTCACTTGTGCTACTAGTCAACCAGATTTCTCCCATTCTCTATTCATGGTTATCATTTTTCTTACCAAGATGTAGGACTTTGCATTTGTATGTATTAAATATCATCCTGTTACTTTCAGCCCACTGTTCAAGCTTATCTGGATTTTTTGAAATTCTCTCCTTCTCCTCCCTAGTGGTAGCAACCCCTCCTAGCTTTACGTCATCTGCAAATTTGATCAGTATCCATTTGACCCCCTCATTCATATCATTTATAACAATGCTGAATAGTAAAGTATGAGTTTGAATTATTTTTATGCCAGTTACCCCTCACATAATACTGTAGCTTTAGGCCTTCGGACATTTAACCTTATACGATCAGACCATTGGTCTGGACCTGCTGGTTCAGACCACGGAAAGGTGTAGTATGGAACAATGTCATCTACACAGCAATGCTGAACCAGACCTGCCCCTGCACCATCACCAAGACTTGCAAGATAAATCAATGGAGGACAAGTGCTACTAGAATGGATGCCTAGGTATTACCTCCAGGTTCGAGGGGCAGACAAGATCCTCTATGGTCCATTTTTTGAGAGTCAGGAGCAGGTGGAAGTTTTGCCTTTGTCTTCTGCTTGAGATGCTCAGAAGCAAGTGGTAGACCGCTGTGTGACTCAGGATGTTGGACCAGACGGGCTTATGGCCTAATCCAGTAAGATTCCTCTTATTTTCTCAAGAGCCAGGTTCCAAGAGCTCCAAAGCACTAGGAACAAAGGTTCCTAGCCTCAGAGCCATTGAGGAACCCATTTTGGTGCCATGCTTTGGAAGTGCCATTGAAAGAAGTCCCCTCCCCGTCAGAAAGCCTCCTGAGGGCAAGGGCTGCCAGTAGCAGCCCCAGCCACTCAGGAGGCGCGCAGGACGCAGGCACGCTGCATCCTGGGTGCCGACCCTCAGAAATCGGCCGACGCTGACAAGGTAAGAGGGGATTCGCCGCGCTCCCCCCAGGGTGGGCTAGGGTGGGCTTTAGGCAAGCTCGCCTTGGCTCCAGAAGCAGCGATCCGCTGCTTCTGGGGCGAGGGCGAGCTGAAAGGTAGGAGCCCCCCAGCTCGCCAGGCTTGGCTCCGGGGAGCCAATCATGGCGAGCCGGGGGAGGGCCATGAGTGAGCACACTTGCGCTGTGTGGCCGCATCCGAAACGGATGCGGATTCACAGCGCAAAACCACTTGAAATGTGGTGTGCAAGAAACACACATTAAGCACACATTAAGTCTGGATAGGTACGGACACACCCACCGGAAGTGTGCTTTTTTGCCCCCGCTAATGCAGACGCTCCGGCAGCAAATTGTTTTGCCACCAAAATCCGCATTAAAAACGGGCTCGCTGTGCGGACACCCCTCACCGGAAGTGTCCTAATTAGCAACCCGTGTGCGGAGGCGCACATTGGAATGTGTGCTTAATGGGTGTTAAAGGGCCTGTGCGGAAGCACCCTAACAGTTTTAACAACTCCAACATAGATATCAATCATAACACCTTAAGCCTGGGTTTGTCCAATTTGCTGGTCCCAGTAGTTTGGATTATTTGTATTTTTGTAAGCTGGTCCCTTAAATGAATTTCAGTGGCAAATTTCATCGATAACTTATTTAGTCAGTGTTTTAGTCAGTATAGATATAACATAAGAAGGGGTCATCAGAGCATTGTCCATAGAAAGGGAAAAAGCTGAGAGGCAGCCTCCCCCCAAATTTCCAAAAAGGTTTGGACTAGATAGGAAAACCATTCCAATGCTGCTGTTTCACCTTCTCTTCCATTACTAAAGTTGCCTTTCTTCTGCTCATCTGTACGAACAGCAAGCAGCAGCCTTATGGTTTGTTGCTATGGCATTGACTCTTAGCTAAGCAGGTTTTGCAGAAACCCTCATTATAGAAGTGTCTCTCTCAACCATTTGTTTTCTGTTCATTGAGCAACAAAAAATATTTGCCCAGTAGATAATCTGGATGTGGCAAGAAAGTGAGAGCTGACATTTTCAATTGCCTTTATTTCCAAGGGAAATAATAACCTCTAGCTAATGTGAAGGGGCAGAATGCATAGATTCCGAGTGTGCAAAGAAACGGGCATTCACCACTATTCTAAGGTTGTTTGGTTCTCAAGTTCCAAGACCTATGCACATAGCAACTGGATCTAAACACTAAGGTCCCATTCCCACTGGGGTTTTATTGAGCTTTGAAAACGATTTGAAAATTCTGTTGGCCCCATTACAGATTGGCTTCCTGCACTTTCCAAGGAGTAAACTGCCCAAAAATTCATTTTAAAAAATCCTCAGGAAAAAAAAAACAGTTCTGTAAAAGAGACTGAGTATACAATCAAAGGATGGAACTGGAATTCCTCACCTTCGGCCATGTCATTATGTTAACTGTGGGAGCGAACCCCATCAAGAGAGAGGGGTGGGAACCCCGACTGGCAAAGCTCCACTTTCCCCAATGCATTTTTGGAGTGTTTTCAGCGGGAACATCAAGAATCGGGGTTGACTGTGATTTACAAGTTAAAAAATGGGAACGGGCAGAATGCGCATTCGCATCGGATTTAGGTTAATTTCATTTTTAAAAAGTCAAGTGGGAATGCAGCCTACCATTACTTCAGTAGTTATATGTTGTACAAATGACATTAGTCTTTCAACTGCAAACTGTACTTTTCACTAAGTTATAGATTGCAGAATTTTCTGCAAACGACGTAGTGCATTAAACTTTCGCTACAAGCAGAATGATGGACCGCCTTCATCTTTTGCTGAAGAGATGTACTTTTAAAATTAGATGCACAGGACTGGAAAGAAAGCATGGTGAACTCCCCAGTCTCCCAAAATGGGTGCTCTTCACTCCTTATTGCAAAACTATCTAAGTACCTATAGTATTCTAACCAGTACATAAAGGCTGAATATACTGTATGTAGAAAAGTTTTCCTCCCATTTCCAAAAGATTAAATCCATGCTCAGGCATGTAAGATACACCACCTTTTTTAGGGATGTTTGAGGAGAGCAAGATCCACCCCCTCCTTTCAACCACCATAGATTTCCATCTTAAAAAGAGCCCTGCTGGATCAGGCCACGGGCCCATCTAGTCCAGCATCATGGTCCACCAACTCCTCCTAGGCATCTCAAGCAGAAGACAAGGGCAAAACCTTCACCCACTCTTAAGTCCAAGCAATGGCCCTAGAGGCATCCTGCCTGTCCCCCCACCCTGGAGGATGTACCTAGGCCTCCATTCTAGTACCCACTGATACACCTGTCCTCCATGAATTTGTCTAACCCTTTCTTAAAGCTATCTAGGCTGGTTACTGTCACCACCTCTTCCGGCAGCCAGTTCCATAGGCCAATGACCCCGTGGGTGAGGAAATACTTCCTTTTGTCTGATCTGACTCTCCTACCCATCAGCTTCATAAAATGTAATGTGACAGAGAAAATAACTTTTCTCCATCTTTTCTATACCATGCATGATTTTAGATACTTCAATCAGGTTCGCTCTTAAACACCGTCCTTCAAGGCTGAACAGGCCCAACTGTTGCAGTCTGATTTCGTTCCTACTATCATTCATGTTTGCCATTCCCTGCGAGGAGTCAAGTATAATAACCACCACATTTGTATAGATGAAGAATAGAAACAGGAGGAAATATAAGCTAGAATCAAAGAACCGGAAAGTACCATAGAAATCTGCAGCACAGGAGATGGGTATAATATTCTCCTACTATTCTTAAGCAGGCTTCCGATGTGACTGGTAAACACTGTTAGCGTTATTACCCATAAAGTCCTCTTTTGTAAAGAGCCATGCCAAATCAGTAATCATCAGCTCTTCTGGGAGTTGCAAATGTCACAGCTCCACAATGCATTCTGCCTTAGGTTCCATTTTTTGAACAACCCTGCATTCTAGCATTAAAATTAAAAAATGGGAGAAAAACCATAAAATCTTCTCCTTGCTTCAGCCACAGTTGGTTTGCACATGGTGAAATCAACTGCGGCCGAAAGAAGGGGGAGATAGAAAATGCAGCCGAAGGCGGGGATAAGATACACATAAGCACATAAGATACACCCCATTTTTTAGGGGCATTTTTGAGGGGGGAAACTGTGTCTTATATGCGGACAAATATGGTAAATTAAAAAATCACACTCATTTCACTATGAAATCAAACGTTTGAAATTTCATTTTCTTGCAGCTTCATTTAAATTGAATGTCCGGACTTTTGTGGGGTTTTCACAACTTTTTTCCCCATTGACAAAGCCTTTTTTTCATGACCAGAACACTGCAAAATATTAATAGTTGATTGAAGTTTTCATATTTACAGACTTCATGTTTTCATATTTGCAGATACTTCGATTTGATCAAATGTTTGGATGGCTGGGTGCCTCTAAAGGCCATTTGCAGGGATATGAGAGCAGGTGAAGGTTCTACCTTGATCTTCTGTTTGGGATACCTAGAAGCAATTGATGGGCCACTGCTGGACTAGATCGGTTATGGCCTGATCCAGCAGGGCCCTTCTTATGTTCTCATGGGATTGAACATTTTAATGGATGACATGTATATCAATGGCTGCTAGAATGGATGGCCAGGAACTGACTCCATGTTGGAGAGACAGACAGGCCATCAGCAGAGATTCAAGAGAAAGTAAAGGTTTTGCCTTTTTCTCTTGCTTGAGATAGAATCATAGAATCATAGAATGGTAGAGTTGGAGGGGACCTCCTGGGTCATCGAGTCCAACCCCCTGCTCAAGGCAGGATCTCCTAAACCATCTCAGACAGATGGCCGTCCAGTCTCTGCTTGAAGACCTCCATCGAAGGGGAACCAACCACCTCCCGTGGCAGCCTGTTCCACTGGTTGATCACTCTTACTGTTAGAAATTTTTTCCTAACATCTAAACTAAATCTTTTCCCCTGCAGTTTCACCCCATTGTTTCTAGTCCTTCCTTGAGAGAGTGAGAACAGGGCTGATCCCTCTGCCCTGTGACAACCCTTGAGGTACTTGTAGACAGCTATCATGTCTCCTCTCAGTCTTCTCTTTGATAGACTAAACATGCTAAGAAGGAATTGATGGGTCACTGAGTGAAACAAGATGCTGGACTAGATGTACTATGCCCTGATCCTGCCAGACTCCTCTTATGTTCTTATTTACTTATTTATTTATTATTATTTATATTTCTATCCTGCCTTATACCCGAAGGTCTCAGGGCGGGTAGCAACATTAAAAATCCAATAAATTAAAACAATAAACTATCTATATTAAAACAACAGTGTCTGTAAATAACTAGTAATGGCTACAAGTGGGAAGGGGAAAGGTGTTTCCATTTAGCCAAAGGCTGGGGCAAAGAGGTGTGTCTTCACCGCCTTCCTGAACATATACAGTGAGGGAGCCTGACACACCTCAAGGAGATTATTCCATAGCCCGGGGGCCACCACTCAGAAGGCCCTTTCCCGTGTGCCCATCCATTTGCTGCTGGGGGTGATGGGACAACCAGGAGGCCCTCCTCTCCAGATCTTAAGGCATGGGCAGGTCAATATGGGGGAAAGCAATTCGTATGGGGCAGTTCCAAACCGGCCAGTATACTAGGAGCTTTCCTTCCACATGACAAAATGGTCTAAGGGAAGTTGCACCCAAGGTATATCCCTTAGATCACACCAGTGTGCAGGAAGGAACCTCCTAGCAGGCTTGCTGGTCTGGTACACCAGCCAGTGCAGAAGCGCCCAGGAGAAAACTACTGAATCTATGTTCCTCTCGTGGGTTCCCTGCAGGCATCTGGTTGACCTCAGTGAGGACAGGCTGTGAGAAGCAAAGGAATACAGGCTGTGGGAACCATTGGTCCAGACCAAATGTCTTTTTTTTTTTCATCTTCCTTAGAAGAAAGTTTCCACCCAGCACTAGAGAAAAGTGCAAGGTGACTACAAACTGCCTTTGAAGCCTATGGACCCCTTTCCAAGCACAGAGAAGGTACACCATTCGCTGACCTAAGCACTGCAATGCCCACGTCCACGAAAAGTCAATAAATCCACATTACAGGAGAATTAAAGGGTAATTGGTTTAATTTCCATATTAAAATACTTTTGAGGCATAACATCAGTGTTTTAAAAAATTCATAACATTTCTTCAAATGTGATTTGGAGCTCTGAAGAGAGAATACTAAACGAAGCACATAAAAAACTCGCCACAGCTCTGTTGCCAACTCCCTACCAAAATCTACCGAGGAAACTGTTTTTAGCAATTCTCCCACACCCCCACCCCACCCCACCCCACCCCACCCCACCCCAAGCTTTCATGACTTAGGCACACTAGGAAGGGTGGGGAGCCGAATTGTAAAGTTTAGCATTGAAACAAAGCTTGCTTTTCATCTCTAATCAAGAACATTCGTCTGCCCTTCTGGCAGCATTGATAATGGATGTTTAACGGAGTCACGCTGAACAGAAAGTGAACATATCACTTTTGGCCCAGCGGACACGGATCCTGCCCTTAGTTTTAGATATTTGTTGACGAGGGCAAATCCCTCTACAAATGCATGTAATGTATAAATCATGTGCTCCAGATGAGAAGGAAGAAGAAGAAGAAGAAGAAGAGTTGGCTTTTCTATCCTGCTTTTCTCATCCATTTAAAGGGACTCAAAGCAGCTGACAAACCTTCAGTTCTTCTCCCCACAACAAACACCCCGTGAGGTAGGTGAGGCTGTGAATGCTCAGAAGAGAGCTGTGACTAGCCCAAGGTCACCCAGATGGCTTCATGGAGGAGTGCAGAATCCAACCCTGTGATTCCAAGATACAAGTCCGGCTCCCTAACCACTAGACCAAACTGAGGGCTTCAGTTTGGCAAGGGAACAGCTGCAACGCTGTCTCATGGGTCACTATGGACTGAGGCCTCCCAAGGAAATGGAAAGAGAAATGCTCCTTTGCCTCTGCTTCTGCGAACAGATCTGGGGCGAGCAGCACGGACTATCTCAAGCAAGCTGCCTGCATTGTCTCTGCTCAGAGTCTAGACATCGATCTACTAACTGAGCTATGAAGAGAAAGGGGGGATTCACACTAGCTAGCCTAGGATGTATACTTCAAGTGCTGAAATGCCCCATACCAGAGGTCAATTCACACTCGGCCTGCACCATCTGCGCTTGCAGGAGGTGTTTCCACACCAGATCCTCCCCCAATGTCCACTAGGGTGGATGTGCCTGAAATCATTCACCACACCCATCCCATTCCTGACCCTTCCCAACTACCAGAGAGAGCACTTGCACCACTTCCAGTGCCGTGTGTGTGTGTGTGTCAGCTGAGGTGCCACACGAACTCATGTGCCTGTCAGGTGACCTAGGACACGAACGTGCATGCATGGTGCATCACCATTCTCCCAGTGATGGCGATCCTGCACACCCTGTTGCGCCAGCTGCTGGGCTAAGATGGTGGTGCCCGGACATGCATCCAGATTTCCAGTAGGTCTGCAGTGCATGGGAGAAGCAATGATATGCACTAGCACGTGCAAATGATAGCACACACCAGTGTGAGTGCACTATTCACATCCCCAGGACAGGATGCAAAGTGTCGAAACGCCTCTTGTCAGTAGTAGGGATGTGCACAAATGGGTTTCTTTTGCGTTCAAATTCAGTTTAAAGGGACTCAAAGCAGCTGATAAACTTTCTGTTCTTCTCCCAAACAGACACCCTGTGAGATAGGTGGGGCTGTGACAGCTCAGAAAGACAGCTGTGAGCAGCCCAAGGTCACCCAACTAGCTTCATGTCGCAGTGTTGAATTGAACCAGGAGACCTCTAGGTAAGGATCTGGCATGCTAACCACAAGACCAAACTGGAGATGAGGCATCCACTGGGAAGAAACCATAGCTCCTTTAAAACCATGGATAAAAAGTTCCCTTCCATGTGTGTTTAAACCTTTAGCCAGCTAACAGGTTTGGACTGTGAATCTTTGTAGCTCCATGCTTCTATAATAATCAATTATTGCCATTCCAGCACATGCCTACTCAAAATTCAACGAGACTTGAAGCTATTTGCAGTGGAATGACAATGCCAGGCTGGCTCCAAAAGGTAAGGAACTGTGCATTTTACTGAAAGAAAATCTTCAATTTTTCTGTTGCTGTTTCTCCTTGTAATGAGCCTGCCCATCATTCCCAAAGCCCATCAGGTGCTGCATGAGATATTCAGCGCAACTGGCCTGTGCAATATTTTTTGGGGAAAAACCTACTGTCCACATATTCTGACCCTCATCAAACTGCTACCCGGCTAGTTTTCTCAATTTTAACCTGGGGCCTTGCTGCACTTGGCCATATTCTGGAATATATCCCAGGGTGTTTTTCCACTGGCAGAAAGTACCCAAGTTTTGCCCCCTTTTCCCAAACCTTGAGAAATACCCACTTGTAATTCTTCCATGAGAAAACATGGTAATCAAAGAACATTACGGTGGTCATTGTGATGCACTTGGTTTTCTTTGTACACCATCCTTGGCCAGAAATTTTAGGGCCTTGCAAATCAGCCCCAGGAAACTTTAAAAAACGTGATCACACTGAAAGTACGGGGGTTGGAACGATATATCAAAACCAGCAAGTCAACCATCTAATCCTACTGCAGAGGTGGCATTAATGGCTAGCAAATGTCTAAAAGGAATTTTAAAAGGCCTTTGAATTAGACAGTGCTGGCCTTATTCTGGGGATGGGGGACTGGAGAGAATGGACTTAATAAAAAGACATTTGAATGTCAAAAAGTTTGTTCCAGTACGTGGGAGAATAACAAAATCTGTACACTGGACTGAGGAGTAAATATCAGAACATTTTGCATTAGAATTTTTCAAGCAACCATGAGACGGCATAAGATAATAAGTGATTTCCACATATACTCTCGCTTTCTCAAAGGCAGCGAGATGGAACATGAGACGTTTTCGCACGGGGGTGAACGGGACGCGTGGGAGACAGCTGCGGACACGGCATCCGCATTGCCCGAGCGCAGCTTGCGCTCCGACGTGTCCGCAGCTGTCTTTCTCGCGTTCGAAATGTAGAGCACTTTAAAGTGCTCTACATGCGTTCGAACGCGGACGAGCCGCCCGCAGGCATTCGGGAGGAGAAGCATTCGCGCCTGCTTCTGTCTCCCGAACAGCTGCGGGCTCGCCTCCGACGCCGGCGCGGCTTCGACAATCAGCTGTTTGACAATCAGCTGATTGTCGATCTGCCTCCGCGGCTGTCTCCGCGCCCCTGGCCGGCCTTTGCCGGCTAAGACAGCTCCCGGCGCTTTGAGCATTCGCACACAGACGCTCCGGAACGCGTTTACACGCGTTCTGGCGCGTCTGTGTGTGAAAGGGGAAAGCGCCGGGAGCTGTCTTAAGCTTCCCGTCCTACTCCCGTTCCAAATGGAACGGGAGTAATGCGAAAACGTCTATGTTTTATGCATTTGCTGAGACTGTTGGAAAATGGAACAAAAAGGTTTGGAAGTTACAACACACAGTACATATAGAGCACATATGTGCATAATGTATGCTTTGGTTTTCCGCACTGGAACTTAAAATATATTTTAAAAAATATTCTGACTAGGAGAAAAATATCAAAGGTTGTCCTCCCCCATCCTCCCCCAAATTGATCCTCAGAGCTGAGGAGATTTAATAACTAGGTTTTGGAGTCTGTGACCCTCATAACTCAGAGGTTCATGAGTTAAGCCACAAAGGCTGCCACCTTACCACTCATTTTCAGAGTAGGTTGGAGAGTTTATTTATTTGTTTATCTGTTTGTTTGTATTTTTATCCCACGCTATACCCAAGGATCTCAGAGCAGGTTACAACATATAAAATGAACACATTAAAACCAGGGTGAAGAGGTCCATCTTCACACCTGAAGCCTATTCACACTTGGCTTTATTCTGGAATATATCCTAGAATAGGGACTTGCTGTCGATATGATGGTGCAGGCTTCAGCAGGACCAAAGTGAGGTCTGCCAGAGTCTGCATTAGCATGAGGACCACAGACCCCTATCCTGAGATATACTCCAGAAAAAGGCCAAGTGCGAATAGGCCCCTAGTCTGAGCACATAGAGTGAAGGTGCCTGGTGCATCTCAGGAGTGAAACTATTACACAGTCTGGGAGCCGCCACGGAAAAAGCCCTATCCCGGGTGTCCACCCCTTTTCCTGCTGTGAGTGGCGGTACAACCAGGAGGGCCTCCCCTACTGTCCTTTAGATATTTGTGGCCCAAGTCATTTAGTAAAACCCCCTGCTTTATGGCTCCTTTATTCTTTGCAAGTTTTTATATCCTTGGAATGGAAACCCCTTAAATAATAAGGGACAACTGTGTTTAGTGGGAAAAGTTCCAAACCTCCTTCACCAGTGCTGCATTCACACCTAAGTTTTAATCCAGTTTCAGTCCATTTTCAGAGTGAGAGAACACTTCAGCAAAGTGACTAGTCATTTTCTTTACACTTTATCTAACCCCAAGGTGGATTTTCTGAGTTAATAAATGCTGACAGAAAACAGCTTGACACTTTCCTGATGTGTTCTCTAATTCCGAAAGTGGACTGAAGCCAGATTAAAGCTTAGGTGTGAATGTAGCCTGGGTCCTAGAAAGTAAGCAAAGGACCCAGAAGGCTGGTTTTAGCATAGTGCTTATGTGGAGTATACCTCCACGGCTGCATTCACACCTAAATTTTAATCCAGCTTCAGTCCACTTTCAGAACAATAGAACCCATCAGTCAAGTGACAAGCTGCTTTCTTTGGGTATTATCTAACTCAAGAAAATCCACCTTTGGGTTAGATGATGTAGAAAGAAAATGACAAGTCACTATGCTGATGGGTTCTCTCAATCTAAAAGTGGACTGAAGCTGGATTAAAAATTTGGTGTGAATGCAGCCCAAAAGGTGCTTGCTAGCCCATATATTTCCAAATGCACTGGAAGCAAAGACAGATTGCGAACTGGTACACAAGAGAAACCAAAGCTCACGTGATTCTGTGTACACTATTCATAAGAAAACTCAAAAGAGTAGAGAAACAGCTTTCAGATCTTTTCCCCCACTTGTTCCACAACAGAATATCTCAAGGTCAGCCTATGATTTAAAGTAGAAAGAGCACAGGACTTGGGAAAAAGAAAGACTTGTTTATTCATTTCAATCCAATGAATGTATGAGTTTTGCGTTCATAAGACATGGCCTCAAGCCACTTTTTAAAATGTCCCTAAAAACCTGGAACCCCCATAATTTCCACCCAAAGACCACAAGGGCTTGAAATGATGGAATATGTGGTCTAGAAACACAAGCAAGATCAAGCTGTATCTACATCTTGATCAGAAAAATTCAGGGTCTTTTTGTATTTACGGGTAGTCTGGATCTAAGGGAATTATGGGTATCCGTTCTGCAAATTAGTGTGGATTAAGGGAGGCCTCACCGCTGGTAGTGTGCTCTGTCAGGATATGACAGAGCGTAATCCAGTCCGGGAGGTCCAAAATGGCTTCCTGACTGAATCCAGATGAGGGATGTGCACAGATATCCCGAACATTCAAAATTCGATCGAATTTGTTCAAATTTGGACATTTGAATTCTGATTGAACGTCTGTACATTTGTATTTTAACATTCAAATGAATTTCAAATGTTTCAAATCATTTGTACAAATTATTTGGATATTTATGTGTACGGATACGTACGGGACAAAAACGGGATGCATACAGGATAAAAACGGAATGCATACAAGTGTATACGAATGCGTACAGATGCGTAGGGATGCATACAGACACATACGAATTATGTCGATATTTGTATCTTCAAATACGAATCGAAAATTTGTACAAATAGAGTCAAATGTATTTGAACTGAATGTGAATACATTCATATTTTAAACATTCAAATTGATCTGAATTTTCTACATTCTATTTGAATCGAATACTGAAAATTGCATTCGTACACACCCCTAATCCAGACTACCAATAGACAACTTGCCTCTGTGGTCCAGTTTGCCATTGGCTAGTATGCCATTTCAGCATACAAAAGGACATGCCACAAAAAGGCCAAGAAGTTCCAGTGCAGACGGCCTTGTTCTGGTCAAGGGCGATGCAGCCTTGCTTTGAGACAGTGGCGGCTGGTGGACTTCAGATCTGGGATAGATTGCTTGATCTGGACCAGCTGTTCTGGATCAGGTAAGTGCAGAAAGGCCCTCACAGTGTAGAATGATGATACCGAAAGAGGACCTCTGTGTGCCAAGACAATATCCGAGAGATAGCAACAGAAAAGGGCTGTTTGTGGTTGTTTCTTCATGCCATGTTTGTGGACTTTGCGGAAAGGACCAGACTGCTCACATTCAGCACTGGAAGGGCCTCTCATCAAATTTAAGAGTTTCCATATCCTCAGCAAGGAGAACCAGACCTTTAACACAGCACCAATGCAGCCTTCTGTAGGACAAGCTGCGCCAGCTGACATCCCAAGATTGGTGATAACACGATGGATAACACGTGTGGTAAGATATGTGGGAGATGACACCACCTCTTGGGGAGTCTCATTTTGCCTCTAAAAGATGCTGATGCTTTGGTGCAATGGATCACGGATGGTCACAGAACATACAGATGGTTGATTTGGCACAGATGTGCCAAACACAGCAAGGTGTGTTACCTTGAGGCCATTAACCATCGCTTCAGGCTGCTGAGAAGGTGAAGAGGCCTGGTCACTGAAGCTAGCTGGATGGCTTGCTGAGCAGACATTCCCATCTGCCCCTGTTGGCATCCTAATGGAACCCTTTGTAGAAAATCAGAAACTATTTAATTATGAAATGCGTGGAATGCCAATCAAGCAGAACAATATAACCCTCCCTCCCATTACTGCCCAGTTCAATCCCAGTTAGGCTTGTTAACACTCTGAATATGTACTTCAATCCTCAGTCAGCATCTTGTGCCTTCAAAAATATGGTGTCTCCTAGGCCCACAAAAGGTCTTTATGAGAAGGCCCATGACTTGAATCACTCACAAAACCAGGGTAGCAACTCTTCAGTCAGGAAACCCAAAATCTCTAGCATCAATACACAGATAGTTAAATCATGTTTCAGTCCCACTGGATTAGAATATCTTAAGCTGCACCCAGGCAGAATCCTGATCTTCTCTTTCAGCCAAGTTTTGCCCCTTTCCCCAAACCTTGGGAAATGCCAGCAGCTTTCGATTTACTAGGCAAGTTTTACAATTCTTCACAGTAGCTGAGTGTTATAACCCAATGTTCTGGAATTAAAAATACTATGTTTAATGACAATATTGCTGCAAAGTGTTCTCTTACGCTGCATGTTCCTGTGTATTTGGGGAAACTTCTCAAGGACTTATGAGAACTTTCCTTCACCCGAGAACATGTAAACCTATCAGAACTCAGCACATAGGAAGGGGTTGAGCACAGAAATGGAAGAATCCACATGGCTGTGGCCATTTCCCCTCTGGAAGCCAACTACACATTTTTAATGTGATGTCTGGAGGCACCTTTATGTTCAATACACCTTACTGATCTTACTTGAAGGGCGACTTCATTTACCACATCAGAATTCAGAGTTTAATATTCAAAGAAGGGCAGAGGATCAAACTAACTTGGGATCCTCACACAGTCAACCTGAAGGGGAAAAAAAGCTCTGCAGTTGTAGTAAGGGATGGATGGATGGATGGATGGATGGATGGATGGATGGATGGATGGATGGATGGATGGATGGATGGATGGATGGATGCTTTGACTGTGGGAAATTAAGGTTTAGGACCGGTTTAAAATCTGTTCTCCTTCCATATTATCTGACACAGAAAATCCAACTTTGGTTTAGATAATGCTGATGCTTGTCACTTTGCTAATGTGTTCTCTCCCTCTGAAGATGGACTGAATATGGTCCATCAAAAGTTGTGCAGACAGAAAAATAGCAAACATATAACTTTTGTTTGTAAGTCTGTCTGTAAACACAAAGTACTCTGTTCTAATTCCTTGGTGTGCCACTGGTCAGATTCATAAGCACTAGAATCACTTAAATTGTAGAAGTGAAGGATTAAAAATGTAGATGAGGGCAGATCTCATCTAATCCAGCTTCCTATCTCTTATGGCACCCAACCAATTGCTTCTAGGCAACCTCAAGTAGAAGACAAAGGTAAAACCTCCACCTGCTCTAGACTTCTTGCAAATGGCCCTTAGAGGCATCCTGCCTGTCTCCCCAGTCTGCAAGGATTACCTAGGTATCTGTTCTAATAGCCATTGATAAACCTGTCTTCCATGCATTTATCTAATTTATCTAGTATTAGCACATGCATGCTGGCCATTGAACATGACACTTTAAATCATTGATGCGCATTCCCCAGGCATGATGCTCCTTTTTACACAGAGAGAGATAGGGAGGGAGGAAAGAATATAGCATATCAGGGAGAACATGATGCTGAAGATGTCATTAAAACAAAACTTCTCTGTCTTGAAGCTGGAGCTTGAAATGGGAAAGAGCTGTTCAAATGTTGAGGATTAATGTGGCAGTAACATCTTACATGCCAAAAAGTGAGATTAAGAACATAAGAAGAGCTCTGCTGGATTAGGCCACAGCCCATCTAGTCCAGCATCCTGTCCCACAGGGTGGCCCACCAACCCTTATGGGCATCTCAAGCAGAAGACAAGACAAAACCTTCCCCTGCTCCCAAATCCCAGCAAATGACCTTTGAGGCATCCTCAGCCTGAAGGATGTAGCTAGGTGTCCATTCTAGTAGCCATGGATACATCTGTCATCCATGAATTTGTCCAACCCTTCCTTAAAGCCATCTAGGCTGGTTGCCGTTACCACCTCTTCTGGCAACAAGTGCCATAAACTGATTACTCTCTGGGTGAAGAAATAATTCCCCTTATTTGGGGCTTTGGTGACATTTTGTATTCTGAAATATTCTGCATTGGACCTTATTCCAGATTATATCCCAGAATAAGGACCTCCCATCCACATTAGACAAGGGCCTTTTCCGTAATTGGACTTATCCTGGAATATATCTCAAGATAGGAATATGTTGTCCACATGCTATTGCAAACTACGGCAGGCCTCACCTTCTGCTTGCCATAGCCTGAATGAACATTCAGACAGACAGCCCCTACCTAACCTGAGACATATTTCAGAGTAAGGCTAAGGGCATGCTATAGTTTGCACCAGCAAGCTGATGGAAGGTCTTTATCCAGGGATATTCTAGAATAAAGCCCAGTACAGAAAAGGTCTGTGTCTCTTTGGAGGAACAGGAGTGATCTCCCAATATTTAACCAGTGATTAATCTTTAATTCTTTTGTTGTTGTTCATTTTACTAGAGATTAAGCATGGAAGTGGAGGATATAAAGTTAAAAATAAGATACAGTCAGCCTCATGCCAATAAAGTCAAATGCCCTCAGCATATAAAGCTAGAAAAGGTAGCCATTTCCCTTCATGTAAGTCCCTTCAGAATGGATATCAATGTACTATGTGATTAGGACCATCTGCTCCTCTCTCCAAAGTTTAAGTCTTCCTGCAAGGGTGAAACTGCCAAGAATCCACTTACATTGTCCATTAGTCGGTTTTAGGGATCAGCTCTAATTCGGACACTAAACCCACGCATGGAGGCTCAGATGAACAATAAAAGTTGGGTGGGGCAGAGGAGGGGCTGAGAGATGGGGGCTTGATCACTTGATCTCCTGAGCCCTATCGGCACCCAGGGAGAAAGATCAGGGAGGAAATGCTCTTCAAAACTGACTTGAGGAGATTTTTATCTAAAAATCTGTGAGCCAGTTTGGTCTAGTGGCTAGAGAGCCAGACTCTTATCTGGGAATACCAGATTTGATTCCTCTATTCCGAGATCTCACAGCCCCCATCTACCTCACAGGGTGTCTGCTGTGGGGAGAAGAACAGAAGGTTTGTCAGCTGCTTTGTGTCCCCTTAAATGAGAGAGAAAAGTGGGGTAGAAAAGCCAATCCTTAATCTTCTTTTAAGTATGCAACTCATGCTTTTATTACCGGTTGAAGACATCAAAACCACTCCTGACATGGCAGATAAAGGGAGCAATAGGTTCTATGTAAGGATGCACATGAACGAAAAATTCATGTTCATTTTGCAATAAAAACAAATGGTCGAAAACTGTTAGTTCAAATGTTGAAACTTTTGCATTCAAGGCAAACATTTTTGCAGTGTTTTTTCCCATTACTGGGCAACAAATACTATTCTCATTAGTAAAACACTGTGAAAGTGCACAAATTCGATTGAAATTTCTTATTGTTAATTTCATTTCATTAGAAAGTCTAGATGTTCAGACATCCATACTTTTGTTTTGATGCAGAAATTTGCAGATTTGAAAATTTGATCAAATCTTTGAATTCCCTCTCTTTCCCTTAATTAATTGGTCAGTCCACTCAAGGCAATTTTCAGCATGTCCTGGAAGGTAATCGTCCTGAAGGATCAGAAGGAGCGAAGTCTGGAGCAGGCGTCCTCAAACTATGGCCCAAGGGCCACATGCGGCCCACCAAAGACATTTATCCGGTGATTTTTTTTTTAAAAAAACTATATTCTGGCACTCCAGTGGTCTGAGGGACAGTGGACCCGAGGTCTGGAGATTATCTGGCTATTATGCAGGGCTGCTTCCTATTTTGTCCCAGGTAGCTAAGAAATATCTTCTAAAAAAGAAGAAGAAGAAGAAGAGTTGGCTTTTCTACCTTGCTTTTCTCACCCATTTAAGGGGACTCAAATCGGCTGACAAAGCTTTTCTACTCTTCTCCCCACAACAGGCACTCTGTGAGGTAGGTGGGGCTGTGAGAGCTCAGAAGAGAGCTGTGACTAGCCCAAAGTCACCCAGCTGGCTTCATGGGGGAGGGCTGAAGCGAACCTGCTATTCCCAGACTAGAGTCCAGCTCCCTAACCACTAAATCCATGGCTGGCAAACTCATTAGTCAAAAGAGCCAAACATCAACAGTTCAACGACTGAGATTTCTTTTCAGAGCCAAATTTTTAAAACTTAAACTATATAGGTAGGTACATTGTTATTAACTTAATTCGCCTACTCCTAAGCTGGAAGAGCCACACCCTAGGGGCCAAAGACCCACATGGGGCTCTCAAGCCGTGGTTTGCCTACCCCTGCACTAGACCAAAGAGAAGAAAGAAAAAGAGAACAAGTTGCTTTATGTTCTGATGTGATTATGCTGGGGTGATTATTACGCGTGGGAAGTTTGATGGGTTGTTTTGCTCGTTGGTCCTGATTAGGAATGTGCACAAATGCAAATTTTGGGATTTGATTTGATTTGATTTGATTTGAATAACCGAAGACTTGAATCGATATTTAAAATTCAAATGTATTCACATTCGAATAAAATCAAATACATTCAAATCTGTGTGTATGAATTATTTATTCATATTTGAAGATACGAATGTTGACAACATCTGAATGTGTCTATGCGCATCTGTACGCATCCACACGCACCCCGTTTTTATCCCGTATGCATCCCATATTTATCCTGTATGTACACCCCATCACTGAGAACAACAGGTGATTTCACAGGCAAACACACCATTGCTGTGAATGTGGCTGTGGTTCTGAAGGGACTGAGAAAAAGTCTTCAGTTTCACTATCACAGGCAGAACACGGAGCGTGCAAGCACAGAAGTCACCTATGGTGCTCCTGAGTAAGGATCCAACGAATGGCAATTGCTGAGCCAATTACTAAATTTTCCAAATATATTCTTAGAATCAAAAAGCTTGTTTTCCAATGCTCAAGGGCTTCTACATCTATAGTATAAATAAAACACCATTGTCAAAGCTGAAAGTACCTACATAGGATTGGGGTCAGGGTGTGTGTGCGCAGTGCTCAATTTTTCTACAATGCATGCAATAGGAGATAGTTATCCTTAAGGGCAGGATTAGAGCCAGTGAGATGAAATTAGAAGCAAAATATTCATGTTACATATCATAAGAAATTTCCTGGCTGTTAAGACCTGTTAAATAGCTTTGCTGATGCCTGCCAGCTACCATTTCAAGATGGTTAAAACATTCCTGTATTGATCACAGTTGGACAAGGTGATTTCTAAGAACTCTTCTAGTTAATACATTCTGTACTTCTGGTTTTCCCCCCAGAACTATTTATTTAATTTATTATTTATATCCTGCCCTATGCCTGAAGGTCTCAGGGTGGGTTATAATAACATCATAATAAAAGCAGATAAAAGTTATGACTAAAACATTGACAGTCCCCACATGGGGAAGGGGTGCTGTTCCCTCAGCTGAAGGCCAGGGTAAAGAGGTAGGTCTTCACCAGACTTAAGAAGAAGAGGAGGAGGAGGAGTTGGCCCTTCTACCCCACTTTTCTCACCTATTTAAGGGGAGCCAAAGTGGCTGACAAACCTTCTGTTCTTCTCCCCTCAACAGAACTCCCTGTGAGGTAGGTGGGGCTGTGAGAGCTCAGAAAAGAGCTGTGACTAGCCCAAGGTCACCCAGCTGGCTTCATGTAGGAGTGCAGAATCAAACCTGGTATTCCCAGCTCCTTAACCACTAGGTCAAACTGAACACATACAAAGAGGGTGCCTGGCACACCTTGCAGGGAGATTATTCTATAACCTGGGGGCTATGACCAAGAAGGTCCTACCTTATGTTCCCACCTCCTAGCTACTGAAAGCGGAGAGACCTCCAAGAGGACCTCACTGGTGGATCTTAGGACATGGGCAGACCTCCCTGGGAGAAGGAGCTTCTTTAGATACGTATTTGGGGTTCAAGTCATTGAGGGCCTTATAGGCTGATGTCAGTGCTTATGTTTTTTGTTCGTTTGTTTTTGATGTGCCCGTGATTTTGGTCTGTTCTTGTGCTTTTAATACAGAAATAACTACTTTTGACTTGATCTTTTTTCTGCCTATTCTTTTGATGTCCCCGTTAACTCTCCATTTTTAAAGCCAATAGCCTATAAGGTGATTGTAAGAGCTCCCCCCCCAAAAAAAAAAAACCATTCCCAATTCACTGCGCTTATCAAGGTTTTAGAGCCAGTGTCAGGCGCTGGCTGAGGACAGGTCTCCCCAGTAATATTGTATGCCCCACATCAACAGCAAGCCAAGCCAGGCTGGGACAGGTTGTGTATGCAGGGCCAGGGAACCCATTGTCGTGTCTCGTGCTCTCTCTGAATCCTCAGATGTTGAGGGCCCCACCCCTGCCAGCCAAGACAAAGGATCCTCATCTATTTAAGGGGACTCAAAGTGGCTGACAAAGCTTCCATTCTTCTCCCCACAACAGAATACCCTGTGAGGTAGGTGGGGCTGTGATAGCTCAGAAGAGAGCTGTGACTAGCCCGAGGTCACAGGGCTTCATAGGGGACGGCAGAATCAAAGCCGGTATTCCCAGATAGGAGTCCGGCTCCCTAACCACTTGACCAAACTGGCCCACCAGATGCTGGGCAACACCCAGAACTAAGTTATCTCGAGAGAAAACAAGAATACCTGCGATGTTTAGCCTGCCTCCACGCCAAACAACTGTGCTGGAAGGGGAAGGGCAGTCCAAGCCCAAGTTAAGGAAGTCACACCGAGCAACCTCCAAATTATCTTCTTGGCAACCCCCAACTCATGTAACCTCTGGACTCCTGACTCTGATGGGATATCTGGCTGATGGCGAATCTCTGGTAACCTGCCCCCTGGCCCGTTTGACTACGTGTAACTCTATATCCCAACTAACTTTTGAAACCGAGTTGGCTTTGCTAGCCGTGCACACGTGCATCCTTGTGCTTGCTGCTGTTGTCCACTCCAGAAACAACATCCTTCCTGGACTGAGATGCCACAGGGAAGTGGGTAAAGAGGGTGAAAAACAAAAGAAATGCCTTGCTGTGTCAGGCTCACCTTGCCTAGCATCCTAATCATTACAGCTGAGGGGCTGCATATGTGACCAAGTTGCCCATAGATGAGCCAGTTTGGTCTTGTGGTTAGAGTGCCGGACTCATATCTCAAAGTCACGGGGTTTGATTCCGCACTCCTCCATGAAGCCAGCTGGGTGACCTTGGGCTGGTCACAGCTTTCTCCCTGAGCTGTCAGCCCCACCCACCTCACAGGGTGTCTGTTGTGAGAGGAGAACACTTGTTACCCACTTGGAGTCCCCTTAAGGGTGATAAAAGTGGGATATAAAAGCCAGCTCTTCTTTTTCTTCTTCTTCTTCATCTTCATCTTCAATTGATCTCTGAATCTAGAGATGGATGGGTGGGGCGATGGATTCAACTTCCACCAAGTACAATCTCACCTGTGGGGTTTCTGGCGTATTACCAGAACTGGGAGAAGCTATTTTGGCCACTGAGTCCAACACCCTGCTCCAAAGCTGTCTAGGCGCAGCCCCATTATAAGCTTAATCCAGTTTCCCTAAACTGAAATAATAGAACCTGATGAAAACGCGAATTTGCCTGTACCCATTACTTTCAGCTTAATCGTGTTCGATCCGGATTCTGAGGATCATAGGTGGCGTATGTGACTCAAGGGGGGGACTCAAGTGGCTACTTTCTAAAAGCTGCTTTTCAGGGCTGCCCTGCCCTCTTCCTCCTGGTGTGAATGCGCCACCCATAAGGGACCCCTTCATGGAGCCTGGCTGGGTGGCTGCCGCTTGCCTGGATGGAGGAAATATGGCAGCGGGCAGCCAGCGATTCTCCCCATTGCCCATGGCACACAGCAGCAGCAACTCAAGCCCCCTTGCTTTAAACATTCACACATCTCCCAGAACCTGCCCCTGCTTTCCTTTCCTCTTTAATGGTCAGAACTCCAAAGAGCTAGAATTGTGCAAAATTGCAACATTGTTATCAGGTGGCTGGATTGCTACAGTGTAGCAGCTGCTGTAAAGGGTGGATTTTTACACTGAAATCACTATCTTTGGAAGCAAGCTATTGGGGGAGGGAAACCCTACATATGGATTCTCATCCCTTAAAACGGTAGGGTCCCCACAGTAAAAAATGTAACATGTATCAAGCGCACGATCCGGAGTGAGACCTGTTGAAATGAGGGTTAACATTTACAATGCTTTGGGGAGATTTAACACGCAGAAAGCGTGTTAAGCCAAACTGACGTGGGGTCTGTGAGGATTGAACCCGTATTGAATTCGAAAAGCTTGCTGTGAGGATTCACCTTCTGTCTAACCCTCAGGTGAAGTTCCTCTTCACCAGTTTGGTCTAGTAGTTAGGGAGCTGGACTCTGATCTGAGAATACTAAGTTCGATTCCACCAGCTGGGTGACATTGGGCTAGTCACAGCTCTCCTCTGAGCTCTCACAGCCCCACCCACCTCACAGGGTGTCTATTGTGGGGAGAAGAATAGAAAACTTTGTCAGCCACTTTAAGTACCCTCAAATGGGTGAGAAAAGCGGGGTAGAAAAGCCAACTCTTCTTCCTCTCTTCCTCTGCTTTCTACTTTATTTCACACTACCAGTGATTCTGTTGTAGTAACAGAGCGTAACCAGAGGCAGACTGACTAGTTAATTTCATGGCTGATCAGGAATTTCGACTTTGCATCTGTTCAGGAACTTTCCAGATGACTGCAGCAACCATAACCTTTGACCTTTCAACACATTGGTTGAGTCTGCTGGGATTGCTAGTCTGGAACATCAGGGGAGCAAGATGAAGGTTGTAAACCCATGGTGCATGGACCCCATAGAGTTTCCAGTGGCTTATTGTGCTCTCCAAAACTTTTGCCTTCTTAAAAATTTAGTCAGCAATGTTATTTTAATATAGATGAAGGAAAACTAAGCAATCCATACAATCAAAAACACTATGAAGACATCTGTCCACATTCTTTATTATTATTATTATTATTATTATTATTATTATTATTATTATTATTATTATTATTATTATTATTATTATTATTATTATTAGAAAAGTAGATCAAAAGCACTAGCATGTTGCAGTTATGACCTTTTAAGCTGCTTTTGGTCCTTCCTGCACGGATCCTTAATTTCGATTAAGGGACTATGAGGTAAGCATCTAGGCCTCATAGAAGTTAATGCAGATCTATGAGGCCATGCCCTCCTCTGGTCCATTCTGTCTGCATTAGATGGAACATGATGCTAGCCAAGGAGGCTGTGTTCGGTATCTCTGGTAGACATGATCAATCAGGTCTGCCAGCACATCAGTGGGTCTGATCCAGAACACAGAAGATGTGCAGAATGGAGGAATAGCCTGGATGAAAGGTGTATCAATGGCTGTTGGAATACCCAGGTACCACCTCCAGGTACCACCTCTAAAACCCATCTTCAGGGAGTGAGGAGCAGATGAAGGACTTGCCTTTATCTTCTGCTTGAGATGCCCAGGAGCAGTTGGTGGGCCACTGTGTGAGACAGGATGCTGGACTAGATGGGCTGCAGCCTGATTCAGCGGGGATCCTTTTATGTTCTTATGTTCTGGAGTACTGAGGGATGCATGTCAATGATGCACCATGGTGTCACACTGAAATGTTTCCTCCCAAAGTTCTGAGGCTAGGAACTTTTGTATTCTGGCCCTCAGAGATTTCGAAGCCAGCAAGATAAGTGTGGAAACAGCTATGGATGCTAAGTCAGACCAGCAGTTGTGCATTCTAACTGTCAACGCTTCTAAAGTGGAGAAGGTGCTTATTTCTCTGTCACCCACATAGCTGCTGGAAGGACATAGGGTGGCACAGTAGGGCTGCCAGCCAGATAGTCATGCTACCACCCAACTGCAGGAGGCAGACTGGAGAGCCTCTCTATCTGCTCTATAGCAGACCAACAATGCTGGCCAGCCATGCAGATATCCATATAAGGGGTGGGTTTTTTCAGATCTCCTTTTCGGTCACCATCTTGGCTGCTCCTCCTCCTGGTTTTTTTTTTTTTTTTTTAACCACAATGGATCAGACTCGTGGCCCATCTGGTTCAACAGCCTATTGTCACAGTGGCCAACTAGCTCTCACAAGGAAGGAGAGGAGCCCATACCTTGCTCTGCTGACAGTCTCCCAGATCTCTGTCCTCGAAGGCAGACCACCTCCTGCTCCCGTCAGAGCTAATAGCCATTGGTAGCCCTGACAATAATAAATGCCGTGCACTTGGTTTCTAATCTGCCTGTTGCTTATGATGCCCTGTTCTACCTATGACTCCTCCTTTGATTTTTTATTTTATTTTATTTTTTTTTATCAAAGAACACTTGTGCACAAAAGTCTGAATTTTCAAGGGTCGGCCCAAGGGAAATACATCTGATTTGCTGGAGTGCCATTATGACTGAGCTGTTGTTACAAATTTTCCTGTCAGGATTCCCCTTAGGGGGACGTTCTGCTTCCAATTTCCTGTTCACTTAAAAATAAAATGGCTCCAGGTCGTTTGACGGTGACAGGAATTAGATGTGTTTATAATACAACGGAGAATTGCTTTACATTCTTATTGATTTATCCTCTCCCAGTTGTCAGTTTTGTGTCAAAAGAGAGAGACAGAGAAAAGGGGGGGGGGAAGGGACAGAAAGAGGGAGAAACAGCTGCGTCCCACAGGAATCCCCACCAGAATTACATTGTATGTATGTCTATAATTACAGTTGCTTTGAGTGGAACAATAAATCATTTCGCTCCAGCACTTTCAGCTGGACAGTTTTCAGACAATGTTCCAGGCATGGCCAAGCTGGATGGTTTTCAGACAGTGTTCCAGGCATGTCATGAGGGCCACCTGCCATCTCTGGGTAGCTGTCATGGTAAGAGAAGAAGAAGAAGAGTTGGCTTTTCTATCTCACCCATTTAAGAGGACTCAAAGCGACTCATGAAGGAGTGCGGAATCAAACCCGGTATTCCCAGATAAGAGTCCGGCTCCATACCATTAGACCAAACTGGACAGGAAAACACCACATCCAGACAGGGAATGAATAGCATTATTATTTCTTGGGCATGTTGGGATTGCCATGCATATCTGTGGCAATCCCAACACAGCCCCACAATATCAAGGTGAAAACCCATTATATTTCCTATTTTAGGAAAACCAGCTCTGAGCACAGGTTTTCCCCAAACAGTGCTATGTCCTACCTGTCTGGATGCTGTCACTGGGAGTCCCCATCTTGAACATCGCCACTGAGCATGTGCAAAGCCTGAAAAAGGTGGTTCCACATGTGCAGTGGTGGCGACTGCACACTTCTGGGTATTTCGTTCTGTTGCAGTACCTGGATGTTCGTGTCACTATACTGCAGAAGGACAACACCAGTCTCTTGCTGTTTAGGTAACTATTAATTACTCCAGAGGGGCTTTAGACCAGAATATCACTTGTTAGCATGATCTTCAGGAAGTGTCTGCAGGCAGGTGGAAACTCAGTATATAACTGTAATGAACACATAAGGAGAATGGCCTGTCCTCCCCAAAAATGAGCTCTATATGTCTCCATACAAACTACTCTTCTGAATTCACCTTTTGAATGTAAACTGTCAAACCCAAGACAGTGACTTGCCCACAGTTACGACACCCAACAATCTCCAAATTATTTTGCTCCCTTAACACAGAATAACCCAAAGACGCTCAACGCAAGTACGGCATTTGACTCTTCCACAAGATGGATCCTCTGTACATAGATAACGTAGCTCCATCCGAAAGCTCGGCTTCACAAAAGAACTATGGAACATGGCATTACAACCCCAAAATGGCAGCAAGTGAGATGGTAACCAGCCATGAAAGCCTACATTTTACCAGAAATGGGGGGCTATTGGGGTTACAAGAAAAAAGTTGTTCAAACCTAGTGTTGCATGCAGGGAAATCGTAGGAAAACTTCCCTGTTGGGGAACAGACTGCTCTGGTTTGGGCAACAACCTTCCATTCACAGAATCATGCTAACTTGAAGAGACAAGTTTTATTTTAATAAATAAATTAGATAGATAGATAGATAGATAGATAGATAGATAGATAGATAGATAGATAGATAGATAGATAGATAGATAGATAGATAGATAGATAGATAGATAGATAGATAGATAGATAGATAGATAGATAGATAGATAGATAGATAGCTTTGATTGAATGACTGGCTACTTCATCAGGAGCCAGGCAAAAAACGCCTTTTCTCTCCACACTTGATAGGAGTTGGCACAGCTGGCAAAACCAGTGTATTTGCCCAGTGTACTGCCTTGGAGGTCGCCTGCCATTCGTCACATCACTCGAGTCAGAGAAAGTCTGGCCAGCTGCCTGTTCCTCCAGCAATTTTCCACTGGCATGCAAGACTAGGCAGGAACCAAAACAAACACACACACATGCACACAAAACCCCAACAGCACAAAATGAAATTTTAAAAAAAGAGGCTATGATAGAATAGTGCACCAGGGCAGAGACTTTTAAAGGATGGTCCGTCCCCGCCCCCCAAACACACACACAAAACCACACAATCCTGTGCAGCCACTGAATTCTGCAACAACTTCTCATTTGGCACAGGGTCATGCCTGCAAAGAAGGGCTTTGGTTATGTCCCAGGATCTTAAAATCTCAGTAAGGGGGAAAGAAGGGGAGCCAGAGAGCATATTGTTTCCCGCTGGGCAGTCTGGCATTCATTCTAAATTTCTCCTTGATGCCAAAGTCTTCTCTCTTCTCCTTTTCTCTCTCCTTCTGCTTCTTCCCCTGACAATTTAACCTTCAGTTCAGCCAAAACAAACTCTTCTGTGTCAATAAGCTAGCTTCCACAAAATAATCAGTTGATGGCTGACTAGATACCAAACAAAGAACACAGTTTTTTAAAAAAAGAGCAAAACAATTTGCAATGGTTTTCAGAATTCTACCATTGTGATTGCCCTCACTGTGTTTTAAGGTATTTAATTAAGGTATTTGTACTCTGTAACAGTTTTGAGTTAAATGTGGGATCACTGGGATCTTTCTTTGCGTTGCACTCTGCAAAGAAGCTTCTAAAAATCGCAAAAGTTGTGGCTGCCCATAAAAATCAGGCAAAAGAGATGGTTTGGTTGGTCTCCATCTACATAAGGCCCAGATACATGCAGGACCATACTTAAAGGATGTTATTTCTTTGCAGAAAAAACCCATTTCTTTCAGGAAGGGGCAGCAGAGTGAAACAACATCAGTCACTTCTGAGCCATTAAGATAACCCCAGGCTTTTGGAAAATTCTCATTCTTGAAAGTTTGATGATACGGGCTTTTTTGGGGGGGTGGGGAGCAGGATTTCCTGGATTGGAGAAGATCTGAGCAAGTGTCAGCCAAGAGGAACATTCATTCATTCATTCATTCATTCATTCATTCATTCATTTCCATTTCCATTTCCATTTCCATTTCCATTTCCATCCTGCCCCATACCCGAAGGTCTCTGGGTGGGTAACAATGGACCAGACAACATATTAAAAACATATTAAAAACAAAATACAGATTAAAACATATTAAAAAACACAATACAGATTAAAGCAAGGTACATAGTTAAAAGCTCTGATATAAGCCGTGCGCTCAATAGTGTATTAATAATAATTATAACTGAGGGGAGAATGCATCACCTTAGCCAAAGGCCAAGGCAAAAAGGTATGTCTTTACAGCCTTCCTAAATGATAATAAGGAAGGGGTATGGCACACTTCAAGGGGAAGACCATTCCACAGTCTGGGGGCCACCACTGAAAATGCTCTTTCCTGGGTGCCCACTAGCCTCACTACCGAAGGTGGTGGAACAACCAGGAGGGCCTCTTCTTCAGAGGGATTGTGTGAAGTGGGTGACAACCAACTACTGTTTCCATTGCTCTGACCTTCAAGAAACAGAAGGGCCGAGTTGTAGGTTCCTTATCCTGTGGCCACTGTAGGGTTCATTTTTTTGAGGAACAGAATATGTTGTTTAAGAGCATAAGAGAAGCCCTGCTGCATTTATCTCTAGCCTGGATGGTATTCCTTACTAGCTTCTGCTGATAACTTCATCTGCATGAGACACAGGACATTCTGCATCAGGTGACCTCCTGGTCTGCTTCTGGTCTAGAATACTGGTAGATCTCAATAACAAAGCCTATGAGCATTCTAAAACCATTGGGGGGGGGGAGCTCATTTGACCAGGGATCCTTGGTGCACCTCCAAAATGGTTCCACTAGGGGTCTCCATGGTCAGCAGGAGGGCTGGTCCAGATCAGATCAGTACCAGCCCTTGTCTATCTGGATCTGCAGATCCAGAACTGCACAAGTAAGAATTGCAAATCTCTTCACTCTAGTCTTTGGTTGAAGGAACAACATCCCCTCCCCAATGCAGGCTCTGTCAGTATTTCAGCCAATCTGTTTTATCTGATTTTATAATTATTTTATTGTGACTAGGGATGTGCAAGAATATTTGAAATATTCATTATTCGATCAAATTCGGCTGAATTCGGACATTCGCATTCAAAATGAATGTCCAGACATTCATTTTTTAGTATCTGAATGAATATAAATATTTTTAATTATTCATACGAATTTGGACATTCCTATGTGTATGTATCCATATGCATCACATACATATCTGTATGCATCTTATTAGTATCCGTACGCATCTGTATGGATGCGTACAGGATGAAAATGGGATGAAAATGGGATGAAAATGGGATGCGTACGGTTGTGATGCTTACAAGATTCATATCATCAAATACGTATTGAATATTCACACGAATAGATACGAATGTATTCATATCGGTTCGAATGTCCTGACATTCGTTTTTCGTTATTTGTGTGAATTTGAATATTCAAATATTATATTGAAATCAAATCAAATTTGAAAAATTGTATTCGTGCACACCCCTAATTGTGAACCATCCTGAGACCTTCGGGTACAGTGTGAGGTAGAAATGTAACTAAATAAATAAATAAAGGCCCTAAATGACAGGCAGCACCTCACCAACCACGAAAGACTGTTATACAAGGGATGACTCCCTGGTAGAACATAAGAACACAAGAGAAGCCCTGCTGGATCAGGCCAAAGCCCATCTAGTCCAGCATCCTGTCGCACACAGTGGCCCACCAAATGCTCATGGGCATCTCAAGCAGAGACAAGGACAAACCTTTTCCTGTTCTTGAATCCCAACAAATGGCCTTAGAAGCATCCTGCTTTACCCCACAACCTGAAAGATGTACAGTGGTACCTTGACATACGAGTTTAATTCGTTCCGTAACCTTGCTCTTATGTCAAATCGCTCGTATCTCAAAGCAATTTTCCCATTAATCCATTCCAGCTCCCAAAACACCACCTCAGTTGTTTTTGTTATGTACTGTACTGTATTTACATACTCGTATCTCAAATCTTGCTCTCATCTCAAAGCAAAATATCACTCGCTCGGTGGCTTGTATCTCAAAACACTTGTATGTCAGAGCACTTGTATGTCGAGGTACCACTGTACCTAGAAATTCATTCTAGTAGCCATTGATACATCTGTCGTCCATAAATTTGTCTAACTCTACCTTAAAGCCATCTAGACTGGTAGCTGTTACCACCTCTTTCGGCAGCAAATTCCATAAACCGATGACCCTCTGGGTAAAGAAATACTGCCCCTTGTCAGATCCGACTCTACTACCCATCAGCTTCATAGAGCGCCAAATGAATTTTCTTTCCCTTCCTTTTGCAGACCCAGCTAAAAATTCATTCTTAGATCTAATCTTCATACGAAATAATTTAAAAGCACAATCACTGATGCACCTCAGAACTTTCATAACCCATGGTGCAGTGCAACAGCAAGCCCACTTTGCAACAGCACTGAAGATCTTTCAGGAAAGTGAGAAAAACTTTCATCCATCCACCTACAAATCTGATTTGGTCAGGGGTAGAAATTTTAATTCCCAGAGCTGTAAAAGCACAAGTGAAATAAATTTTCTCCTCTCAGCCACTGACTGTTAATTCCTCACGGAGAACCTTCCCCAGAAAGAAAATCGTAGGATAATAAGGGAAAGAATAGAAATCTCAGTCGAAACTCAGTCTTCTATAAAGAATAAAATAAAGATGTATCAATTTACCAAGCAAAGCAAGCAGTGAAGGATTGTCAAAAATAAATCATCTATGTCATGAAGTTCAAAAAAGGTTATATCCACCGCCGCAAATCAATACTAAAACTGGCTCTGTAACAAAAGAGTGACCTTTATAATTCAGAATTTCTGATCCTGGTGCTGAAGCTTTCTAGCTGTAATCTAATATACAGATTTAGAAGGGATATCTGCATGCAAAAGAAAATCACAAAGGCAGCAAGAAGGTATCTTTCATCCCTCGTTCCCCTGCTGGAGTCAAAAAAAGGTATTTTCGGTAGCAGCTTGCTCTTGAGCTATTTAGCGACATTTCATCTCCATTTTCCGTTTCTTCCTATGCGCTTCCTTCCACAACTCCTGACTCCACTCTCATGCAGGACTTGTTGGAAAGAAATGAAAATCTTTTAATATATCTCCAGTACTTTGTGTCTCTAGTGTAAAGCATGGCCCTTCCTGAACTCTGTGGGGACCTGCCCATTCCTTAAGGTATGCCAGTGAAGGCCGCTTGGAGGTCCCACCACCCTCAATAGTTAGCGGGGTGAGAGCACGTGGGAGGGCATTCTCCATGGTACCCCCCAGGTTAGAAGAAGAAGAGTTGGTTTTTCTACCCCACTTTTCTCACTCATTTAAGGGGACTCAAAGCGGCTGACAAAGCTTTCTTTCTTCTCCCCACACCAGACACCCTGTGAGATGGGTGGGGCTGTGAGAACTCAGAAGGGGAGCTGTGACTTGCCCAAGGTCACCCAGCTGGCTTCATGGGAGAGGGCAGAATCGAACCCAGTATTCCCAGATAAGAGTCCGGCTCCCTAACCACTAGACCAAACTGGCTCAGGTTAGAGGGCAGTCTCCCCTTTAAGGTGTGTCAGCAGCCCTCATCGTATGTGTTCCGAGGACTGGTGTGAAGATGCACCTCTTTGCCCTGGTCGGGCAGGAAATATCACTGTTCAGGCCATGTTTTTGGCAGTTTTTACTAGGATTGTATTGTGACACACCCTGAGACCTTCAGGTAAAGGGCAGGATGGATGGATGGATGGACAGACAGACAGTTGAAAGAATAAATCTGTTAACCTGGACCATGATAGAATGGGCTACCAGTAGCATGCTCCAAGGGCTGGCCACATTAAGGCAGACCATCATGGTCCAGTCCCCACTGGTACAGCGGTACACCACTCCCAGCACCATTTCTGGTAGCACTTTCTGGAACGCTGCCACAAACAGTCTGCCAGCATGTTATGGCCCACTACCTTATGCTGTCTGCACATCCTACAGAACCTGGGATACAAGCTCTGGACCAGTTGTGGACCTCCACATCCCAATCCACTGCTTTGTTTAATCCAGACGAAGTGTGACTACTGTGTGGACAGCAGGCCCTTATTCTGGGACTTATCCCCCAGAATAATGTCCAACGCCAAAAGAACCAATGCCACTACCTATAGAGCAAAAATAGCAGGAAGAAAAAAGATGGAGTCCAGTACTCCTGATCTGTTCTGCTGCCCTGTGGACTATATCAGGTAGGAATGGCTCATGATGGCAGAGCAGGTGCCGCCTCAGTAGCTCAGAACATGTTCTCCTTTTTCTGTTTCACCTACAAGTTCTGTCGGCCAGCTATGGGTCTAGCTCAGTACTTGTAGTGCAAATGGTCACTACCGTGCTGGATCTTCACTGGACCGGTATGGTATTGTTAAACCATTCCAGGCCAGGAAGTATAAACAGGTCCCTAGTATCTCAGCTAACCCTGGAATCAACCTAGAATTCCCATGAAGGCCTGAATTCCAAATATTGCACTTCCTGTACCTGAAAGCTTAGTTTTCATTTAGAAATAATAACAACATAAGAACACGAGGAGCCCTGCTGGCTTGGGCCACAGCCCATCTAGTTGTCAAACAGTGGTCCACCAATTGCACCTGGGCATCTCAGGCAGAAGACAAAAGTAAAACCTTCACCAGCTCTCAAATCCCCAAAAATGCAGAAGAATAAACTAGCGCCAAGCCCTTTTACTCAATGGAAGAAAAGAACTGAAAGGTTCTTACCCAGGCAGGGGATCAAGGTGTAAGTAAGCAAAAATTTGCCATGCAGACAATGCACATACATGTGAAATGAGCAAACATGTTAACTCAGGGATGATCGAACTGCGGCCCTCCAGGTGTTACAAAACTAATTGCCGCTTAGACATGCACCAAACTGCAGTTAGTCAAACACAGTAGGGATGTGCACAAATGTTCTAAACATTCAAAATTCAAGCAAATTCAATTGAATGTGGACATTCGGACTCGAACAGAATGTCTACACATTCAAATTTAAACATTTGAACTAATTTCAAATATCCCAAAACATTTGTTCAAATTATTCGAAACGTTCAAATGTACAGATACAAATGTACACATATGTATCTATATGTATCTCATACGTATCTGTACGCATTTGCATATGAAATGCATACAGGTACGTATGACTATGGCGTATCTGGCTTACGCCACGAAATGTGAGGGCTCCGGGAAATGGGAAGCAACAGCGAATTGCTGAAGCTCCTGAACGCCGGCTGTTACAAAAGTTTTCCAGTTATCTGACTGGCCCAGATAACCAGGGGTTAAGCCATGTGAGGCCTGACCCTGAGGAGCTAGAAAATGGGGGAGGGGAAGAGAAGAGGCAGGAGGCAGAGATCGGCTGGAAGAGAGAGATTTATTTCTCTGCAGAGCTTTAAATAGCCCGCCACAAGAGGGGCGGGGAAGGAAGTGATGTCTGGACATCATCCAGGGAGGTGATCGGTGGAGCCGCATCAGGTGAGCAGGCCAGAAGTCCTTCTGATGTCACATCCTGTGGCGGGAAGCGGGGAGGATCCTCAAACAGGGAAAGGAGGCTTGTTCTCTACGCATGCCATGCGGCCGGACGCCATTATGCCCCAAGGCTAAGAGTCCAGCACCCTGCTGGGGCTGAGTGTGTACTACAATCCCATGGGACAGGAAAGCAGCCACACCTATTTTTCTCTGAGGCTTGAGAAACGGAAGGTTGAAGCCAGGGGAAAACCTGTGCAGCCTTTGCAGTTACCACATATGACACATACAAATGTATTCGATTCGAATTGGATTTTGTTGCATTCGGATTCTAAACATTCAAATCGAATGGAACGTTTTGACATTCGATTCAAATCTAATTTGAATGCAAAAAAACACACCATTCGTGCACATCCCTAAAACACAGACTTCTTTGAGAGGCCCAGAACTGTCAGGTGTCTTAACTGGCAACCTCAAACCCTCCTCGTCACCTGCAGCAACACACAAATAGGTGAGCCTCACTGAAAAGGTGCAGGGAACTCACCTTTATTGGAAGTGCGTGGCTAATGGCATTATCATCTTTCTGCAGGTGGGACATTATTGTGCAAGTGCAGAGAGCCTCAATACAATACACTTTTGTACTTATGTGATGGCATCACATGCAAACACAGCACAGCTCCTCAAGAAAATGCCAGAAAAAGGTTTACCTTTGCTCCACTGACTATAGCAAAGCTCTGGACCTGCTAACACCAGGATGCCTGACAGTCCTTTTGAGAAATCTTTAAAATGAACAGGAAGCTGCCATAAGAACTGGCTTTGGGAAGATGAAGGGCTTCAAAACGGAGAAGGGAGTTAAGACAAAGATGCCTACTGTTTCTTATCTGTTTATTATGCAGTCAGTATATCATAATAATGGTAGGACTGCCAGAGATGACAGCTGGAATCCAAAGTGGAGGTCAAAACATTAACAAATTGAGATGTAAAGATGGCACCATTCTGTTCGCTGTATGTAAAAAAGGCATCGTGTAAGCAAAAGTGGGAACTGAAAAATCTGGATTAAAGATAAACATTAAGAAGGGAAATTGTAATGCCATGCTGTAATCCTGACAGGCAGTTTTGTTCTTTTGGGCTTATAAATAGAGGTAGACAGACAGTATAGTATAGCATTAAGGTAGAGAATAAACCTAAGGAAACTTGGGCAAGATCTGGAAGGACATTTCACCACCAACAAAAAAATCAGAATAATTAAAGCAATGGTCCTTCCCCTGGTATTGTATGACCGTGAAAGCTAGACACTGAAAAAGAGATAAAAAGTGGTGACTTTGAATTATCAATCTGAAGAACGCATGATTTTTTTTAAAAGCACCTTAGTGATGGCTCTGAACACTTTAGGTTAGAAAAGGTGGATCAGAGAACACAAGGGGCATGTGCTACTGTCTCCAAAGCACTTTTGAGACACTTCTTTTGCTACATGTGAATACAGCCTCAGAATTCCTTGGATTGCAAAAAACACCAACCAACCAATCAGTCGTGGACCAAATAAAACCCAACTTGTCTTCTGTGAAAAGAGTCATCTTGAAGAACCTCACATCTTTTCAGCATGTGGCGCAAGTAGAAAAAAAAAAACCCTAAGGATAATGTTCACAATTGGGAAGGCTGAAGGAAGCAGAAGAGGAAGAAACAAATTAAAATAGATGGGTGAGAACATCTACTACCATATCAACCTGCCCATGACTTAAGATCTGGAGGAGAGGTCTTCCCTGTTGTCCCACTATCCTCAGCAGCAAAGGGGGTAGGCACCTGGAAGAGGGCCTTCTCAGTGATGGCCCCTAGGCTGTGGAATGGTCTGTGCAATGGTCTGCATCTATCACTTCACTGTACACATTTAGGAAGGCAATGAAGAAGAAGGAGGAGGAGGAGGAGGAGGAGAGTTGGCTTTTCTACCCTGCTTTTCTCACCCATTTAAGAGGACTCAAAGCGGCTGACAAAGCTTTCTATTCTTCTCCCCACACCAGGCACCCTGTGAGATAGGTGGGCCTGTGAGAGCTCAGAAGAGAGCTGTGACTAGCCCAAAGTCACCCAGCTGGCTTCATGGGGGAGGGCAGAATTGAACCCAGTATTCCCAGGTAAGAGTCTAGCTCCCTAACCACTAGACCAAACTGGCTCACACCTCTTTGCCCTGACCATCGGTTAAATGGGGATACACTTCCCTTCCCACTTACAGATACTGTTGTTTTAATATATACTGTTATTGTTTTAATATGTTGATTTTAAATGTTGTTACAAGGAAGGAAGATTGATTACTGGAATGCCTTTGGTGGAACTATGAGACATTGGCTCCATCCAGACTTCCATTACGCATGAATGTTCCAGAAAAAAACATTCCCAGGAGTGCTTTATTCCAGAATGTCCAAATATAGCGGAATAAGTAAGCGACGTCTGGATGCAGGTGTTGCTCTAAACAGGTAAAAACAGAGCGTAATTGCCCATACAGTCAGTCGCAGCCAATCAGACTTGATGGTCCTTAACAAAAATTATGACAAATGGGTTATACTGGGGTGCGTTCAATGCAATGTAAAACAACAAGCTGCCAGTTGTCCTATGTGCTGTGACTGGAAGACAGAGATTTATTTCCTAAATTAACACCAGTGACTGGGTAGAGGAAGGCAGCATGACCTTCTATCCAACAGTCCAGACGCATGTGAAAAAGAAGATTTAACAAGCCAGGCAGGAGAAAAACACAATGAGAGTTTGATCTGAAGTCCAAGGGAAACAGGGGGTGAAATCCAAGGTGACAAAATAATGGGAAGAAAGAACACAGAAGAAAAACAAGGCCTGCTAGAGTCACTGGAAGATAATGCGATGCGTGCCTGGGAGTTGGCGACACTATCGTTCGCCTCAGCCCTCGAGCAAGGGAGAAGAGCTGCAAAATGACACTAGTCACCCAGACACCTGGGAGCAAGGCGTCTTCAGGAAAAAGAAACTACTAAAAAAGGAAATGAAACAGAAGAAATCAAAAGCAAAACTAGGAGGGAAAGATAGAGCAGGAGGTGATGGGGAAAACAAGGCTAACTAGCCAGAGATTAGGGATATGGACGAATATTTGTAAAATTCGATATTTGTACAAATTTGGACATCCAAATAGGAATCAAATGTTACGACATTCATACATTGACATTCGTACGAATATAAATGTGTATCTTGTTTTAATGTCTATCTTGTTTTTAATCTGCTGGTTAATCTGCTGTTACCTGCCCAGAGACCTTTGGGTATGGGGCGGAATAGAAATGTAAGTTAGTAAGTAAATAAATAAATGTATGTTCCGGAATATTCGTACGAAGCTTCGGAACATTAGCGAAACAGGGAGGTGGGCCGCAACAGTCACATCCACAATGGATCCAGAGTGCATTCAACATGGTTTGAGAGCAGATTCAAAGTTGATTCAGGGCAGATTTGGCACTTTCAGAATGGATATGTTATGGGACACATATCGGATATGTATGTTTTTGTATCAGATATTTGTAGGAATTTAAATATATTCATATTGAATAAAATCCTACCATATTCGAAGGGAATCTATTTGAACTAATAGGAATTTTCTTACATTTGATTTGATACAAATTGAAGGCAAAAAAAAAATTTGTGCAGATGTCTAAGGCGAAAATGAATTTAGCTTCTTCTGTTCAGCATGACAGTGATGTGTCACGTGGGACTGAGGCTACATTAGTGGTCCTCTGTCTTTTAACAGCTTGGTAGGAAAAATAATTTCAGCAAATGTTGTCTGCTTTGAAAGCTAAGCCTAAATTGCCTTTGCTACGCAGATAATGAAGATTTATCATAGATTTATCATGAAATTATAGAAGAAGAAGAAGAAGAAGAAGAAGAAGAAGAAGAAGAAGAAGAAGAAGAAGAAGAAGAAGAAGAAGAAGAAGAAGAAGAGTTGGCTTTTCTACCCTGCTTTTCTCACCCATTTCAGGGGACTCAAAGCGGCTGACAAAGCTTTCGGTTCTTCTTCCCTCAACAGACACCCTGTGAGGTAGTTGGGGCTGTGAGAGCTCAGAAGAGAGCTGTGACTAGCCCAAGGTCACCCAGCTGGCTTCGTGGGCGAGGGCAGAATCGAACCCGGTATTCCCAGGTAAGAGTCCAGCTCCTTAACCACTACACCAAACTGGAAGGGACCTCTAGGGTCACTGAGTCCACCCCCCTGCTCAACACAGGATTCACTAAACCACCCCAGACAGATGTAGGTCTAGCCTCTTCCTGAAGCATTAGCCTTTGTATCAGAGAAAGCCTGTGCATTACACACAAGCCTGCCACACATAAGTGGTAGTCGCTTCCACATACTCCATCTCCTTGCCTGTCTTGATCCTGCTGTCCACTGCAGCCAGCCAGGAAACCAATTCAAACACCAAAACCCATAAAAAGCAATGGATCCAAGTCAGCTGCCTCTGCCCAAAAGTAATCATGAAATATATTTCCAGAGCCTTTGACACAACAGCTGAAATTTCTGTCCCCAAAGTTATTATGTTTCCGTTGCGGGATTCATTGCCTAACCTCTGCATAAGTACATTACACCACAGCCTCTTTTTGTCCAACTTCGGCTGCGTTGCCATGGAAGTTTGAGATTTCCATTCTTCCAGCTCTTGCACGCCTGCTTGTGCTCTTCAGGCAACAAAGGTAGGGTCCTTCTGTTTCGCTCAGATAGGGTTGTCCTGGCAATCGCTGCTTAGTGTTCCATTCAAAGGTGACACTTCAAGGCAAATTACACTACTAGATTTAAAATCTGTCTGTGTGTGTATGTATATGCAGAGGCTAAATAGTGGTGTTGTTAAACACACAGTTTGTCACGTAGGGATGTCCAAGACTATTCAAAACATTCAAAATCTGATCGAATTCGGACATTCATTTTTTAACATTCGAACAAATTTGAATGTTTCCAATCATTCATACAAATTATTCAGACATTCGTATGTGTACAGATACATATGCATTACATACATATCAGTTACCTCGTATCCATGCGCATTTGTACAGATATGTATGGGACGAAAACGGGATGCATATGGGATAAAAACCGGATGCGTATGGACATTCATATCATCAAATACGAATCTAATATCCGTACAAATAGATACAAATGTATTTGAATCCGTTTGAATTTGAATACATTCATTTTTTCTCTATTCATGTGGATTTGGATATTCGAATATTTGATTCAAGTTGAATGTCAAAAATTGCATTCGTCCACACCCCTAGTCATTAAGCAAGACCCCTAACACTTCACCCACCTAATCTGCCTCAACTATGAGAGAAAGAAAAACAATTAGAAGTTGGATCCAGATAGCACGTTGGCCAGACAGCATGGGGCTGGCACTGTTTGTGTACAATACAACAGGACATTTTCTTTCTGTATTATCTAACCCAGGATCTATCTATCCATCTATCCATTCATCTATCCATTCATCTATCCATTCATCTATCCATCTATCTGTCTGTCTATCTTTCTGTCTGTCTGTCTGTCTATCCACCCACCCACCCACCCACCCACCTACCCACCCACCCACCTACCCACCCACCCACCTACCTACCTACCTACCTACCTATCTATCCATCCATCCATCCATCCATCCATCCATCCATCCATCCATCCATCCATCCATCCATCCATCCATCCATCCATCCACCCACCCACCCATCCATCCATCCATCCATCCATCCATCCACCCACCCACCCAAAGGTTCCAGGGCATGTCACAGTAATAAAAAGATAAAACATATAAATCACTCTTAAAACATGGCATATTTAAAATAGAACTCTCCTTCTCTCTCTGGCAGGACAACACCCAGAGAAGCTAAACATCAATGACCTGGACAAAAAGGTGTTGTTGTTTTTAACCAGATACTGAACCTCCCTAGGGAGGCTGTTCTAGAGTCTGGGGGCCATCACAGAAAAGCCCATCCCGCATGTCCCTGCCCCTTGCACCTCTTAGAAAAAGGCCCCAAATACAAGCATACAAATAAGACCTTCCTTCAAACATTTTCTCCTCTGATTCCATTCCAATTCAACTTTGCAAAACTTTGACTTTTATTGACACTATTAGCCAACTTCTTTTTAGTACTGCAGACAGGGCAAACGACATAAATGAAATGAACACATAAACCCTGCAGTTTAAAAAGGAGAGTTTAAAAGTTCAGTGGCACATTTCAGTGGCACATTTCAGTCACATTTCAGCCAAGGGGCTGGTTAGCTGATTCCGACCCAAAGATGAAGTTCATGCACCCATAGGCAGGTGGTGCTTTCTAATTTCTCAGCCTCTTACAACTTCTGTTTACTGTTCATCCTGCTCCCAGAAAGCTGTTTCTGTGCCTAAGGGACAAGTCAGACATCACTCCAAGCCTGAACTGCCAATTTTCCTTCCTTCTCAAAAACCAAACGGCAAATAGCCTGACAGGATTGGATCCTGCAGCAGTTAGAATAATTCACGAGTGCTCCTCACTCAGCTCACTGTGTCAAAAGCTCCATCATTGGAAGCCCCCAAAAATATAGATTCGTGGCTAGTTTATTCTATGTGACTTTGAGGAAATGTTGATGTAGCCATTTGGGTAGAATGTAAAACCTGAAGGAGGGGAAGACAAATCAAGTTTTTATCACTAACGTGCCAGACTAGGAGATGGGTACCAGGCCTAAGATTCCAATCATTCCAAAACATCAGGGAAGACATTTTCAAGATGTGCTTTAGAGTAGCAATTCCCTCCAAACACATGGCTCATTTCTCTAAGCAAGAAGGGGAACTTGCCTTCCAGATCCTCCAAACTCTATTTCTGTCCAAGAGATTCATAGGTCTATGTGTTTGGCTAGGCAGTGCCACTCTGGGTGGGGGAACCTTTTGGTGGCTAACCAATTCATTTTGACACAGTCTACATGGGGAGGATAGCACAGAGCCTGTAAATCATAGGCAGGGGCTGTTTTCTTACTCCAGCATTTCCCATCTATGGTCACAGATTCAGAAGAGGCACAGATCCAATCCAGTCTTAGGCCAATTGGAATGGAAGACCAGATAACGCAGTCCAAGCAATTGAGAAACACAACATTCAGCCTCACAGTTTTGTGACAATATTCTGTGCTGGCTCACATGTTCAGAATACTACCACAAATGATGCAACGGCTGAGAAGAAGAAGAAGAAGAAGAAGAAGAAGAAGAAGAAGAAGAAGAAGAAGAAGAAGAAGAAGAAGAAGAAGAAGAAGAAGAAGAAGAAGAAGAAGAAGAAGAAGAAGAAGAAGAAGAAGAAGAAGAAGAAGAAGAAGAAGAAGAAGAAGAAGAAGAAGAAGAAGAAGAAGAAGAAGAAGAAGAGTTGGCTTTTCTACCCTGCTTTTCTCACCCATTTAAGGGGACTCAAAGCAGCTGATAAAGCTTTTCTATTCTTCTCCCCACAACAGAACACCCTGTGAGGTAGGTGGGGCTGTGAGAACTCAGAAGAGAGCTGTGACTAGCCCAGTTTCTCTGGCACACTTTGGTGCACCACCAAAATGGGTTCTCTGCTAAACTGGAACACGTAGGCCATGTCCGCATGCAAGCCAGCTGATGTGATTTGGACACGTGTGATAAAAAATCCACGTTGCAACACAGAATAAAGCGTCCTCATGTTCTTTGGGGCAACGTGGATCGAAACCGTAACTGCCTGTCCCCATGGAATGGTGGGAACAGCAGCAGTGGCGACAGCAGTGAGATGAGCATTGCAGTATTCCCTCATCCGCCCACCGGCAGAGTGAGCGAGCGAGGTTATTTTCCCTTTCATCCCCTCCTCCCCTGCCGGCCATGGACAAGGAGGGGATGAATGGGAAAATAACCTCGCTCGCTCACTCTGCCGGCAATGTTACCTCCATTCACGTTGCTGGGAAGGCACCAAGTTTGCGCTGAAGCAGATGAGCTGTCAAGCAAATGTGCGCACATCTGTCCATCTGCTTCACATGACCGCTCACCTACTTCTTCTTCCCTCAATTTGTGTGGAAAAAACCCCAAGCGGCTGCTGATTGCAGCGCACACGGCAGGTACATGAAGCACAGTCAAAAACCTCGCCCGCAAATACTGCGGCCACCAAGCTCTGCCCCAAGTTACCCAGGAGTGTCCCCATGACCCCCGTGACAATACATGTTAGCTCCTTATTTCGAATGCAGTACACTTGTTAAGTGGGGTTTAACACGTATTGACTCAGATGTAGCGCCCATAGAGACTATATGCCTCTCTCGCTTGCCTCTGTACCTCAGGCCGTGGACACATCTTCATTTTAAACGTTCTTCAGTCATAAGAACATAAGAGAAGCCCTGCTGGATCAGGCCACAGCCCATCTAGTCCAGCATCCTGTCACACACAGAGGCCCATCTTCAGGACGGACAACTCCTTTATATTTCTACCAATTTTATTTGTGGACTTTCCACCTTCCATTTGGACTTTCCTCAATGAAAAGTACACAAATAAAATGAATAGAAGTGAAAAGGTGCGAGCATGAAAAGTAAGCTCTGAAGATGGACTGAAGAAGGTTTGAAGTCAACATGTGACCACGGCCCTAGACTAGATGGTCATTTGGGGCTACGTAGTCTAACCTATACTCCATCCAATGAGGATGAAGCTTAATAGCAAGAGGCATGGCCTCACTTATACCACACCAGAAGGTCTCCACCTTTTCACAGAGTGGTACAGTAGTCTCATCAGAGGATTACAGGTGCATTTTTGCAAAACACACCACAAATGGTTGCTTCTTCTGCACCTTCCCCTCTCAAACCTCAGATTTCTCCATTCAAGGAGGCTGCTCTTTAGTACCTTAAAATAAGATTATTTTTTTTGAATTTTTACAAAACCTGAATTTCCCACAAGCATGCCAACCTTCCCTTTTGCTCCTCCATTGCCCCATTTTTCCTCCAAAGGAACAATTATAAACTATATGTGTGTGAGAGAGAAATCAGGACGGCTGGAACCAAGCTATTTTTTTTTTTAAGCATCTATACAGCAGAAGAAATATCAAACAGAAATGTCTCACAGAGATTGCAAATAAGGCTGCATTACAAAAAAATAACAGCAGATGCTCCATCAGCTGGCTGAGCATTTGATCAAGCGACTCAGGCCCCATGCAGACAGGAGGATTATAGTAACACTATGGTGGGGTCGCCACACGTCTCTGTGGCAGCCCCACCACAGCTCTGCTATATCCCCCCCACCAAAAGTGCAAAAACCTACTGCTGCAAAACCCAACACGGGTGGCAGATTTTTTCCAACAATAGCACATTTACTCAGTTTATAGATGGAGCCACCATCTTTGCCCTATCCACTGGGCAGGTGTGGAGGCTGAAACTGACACCTAGGCATGCGCAGTGGTGGGAACGTGCACTTCCGGGTATTAGGTGCTGGTCAAATACCTGGATGTGCACATCACTAAAACATGCAATGACAGCACCATGGCCAGCTCTGACTGACCAGCAAGCAATAATGGCAGTGGGACAACATGGTGCACTATCACTTGCTAGCAATATATCTGCCTGCTATCTAGAAGGAACCTTAGGGATCTAACAGAATATTACCTGGCTTAATATAGGATTTATTCTAGAATCTTCCCTCCCATCTTTCCCTCCACCCTTCTTTGTTGCTGCCAGCTGTGATGTAATCACCTGCCCTTCACCGACCTGATGGCTTCCATCAGCTTCAACCCCCCAGCAGGAAGGGATCCCTTATGCATTTCATTCTCTCCATCTAGATGTTGCCTTGTGTCCTGCAAAATTAACCTTGGTCTTGGAACACTGGCCACTGATAAAACCCAGATGACAAGTGCAATGGCAATCTGCCTTACAGCAGGCGAGCTCAGCCATTCACTTATGGCTTTGATATGCAACATTATGAGGATGAACTCTGCTAGGAGTTGGTGCTAATCTTCTAGCCTAAGAACCTGATCTAAAAGCTAGTGTGCCTAGCAACAGAAATCACCCACCTGGGGCAGCATGCGATTTTCCTCCTCCAGCTGTCTTACTCTTGCTTCCAGCTGCCTAACATAGGACAAGGTTGATTCTAAAATTAAAAAAGACAAAAGAAAAGAACTTATATTATACAGAGGAATCTGCTTTATCGCACCCAAGGTCAGAACTAGTCACCAGCTGGTGATTTTCTGGATGGATGTGTTCACAGTAGTAGCTGCACACTGTGGCCCTTTCTGCACTGGGCCTTATCCTGCATGATAACCTGCAATTGGGATCAGCCATCCGCACGGTAGTGCAGACTATGACAGGCCTCCAGTAGGATCTCCAGTAATCTGCACCACTTTTCCAGGAAAGAATAAGGAATAACACCCAATGCAGAAAGGGCCTTATTATAAGATAGATGGTAAAACCTGTGTTCCTGCTTTGGTCAAGGATTCGGCTTTCCCAGTATTGCCTGTGACTGATGTTACTTTAAATTTTTCAAGAAGACTGGATCTTTCGAAAGGATGGTAGGGCAGGTGATCTACTGTCCCCAAGGACCAGTACAGAAGCCACTTTTTTAAAGTGAGGATGTAAGAGATGTCTAGGCACCTTCACCCTGGACCTTCTGCAAAATACCTTAAATAGTAAGGTGGTTAACACTCAAATCCATGCACCAAATAAAGTGGGTGATGTAAATTCAGTGGAATGTCACACACCATTTCTGTGTTCACCTCCACATCCCTCCGGCACTGAATTAGCTGACAATTGCATATCGGGCCCAATTCAAGGTGTGGCTTTTCACCTGCAAAGCCTTAAACAGCACTGGGTCTGGATACCTGAAAAACTGCCTTATAGCCAACCCCTCACCCTCTACAATGGGATGCGCACAAATATTCAAGGACAATCAAAATTCGATCGAGTTCATCTGAATTTCGACATTTAAATTCAAATCGAATGTCCATAAATTCAAATTTAAATATTTGAATGAATTTCAAATTTTTGGATATCTGTTTGAATTATTCGGACATTCATATTGTACGGGTTCGTACACAATGCGTACTTGCAGATATACATCTTTCCCACATCTGTACGCACTTGTACAGATCAGTACAGGATGAAAATGGGTTGCATATGGGACAAATACAGGATGCATACGGACGTGTACGGATGCGTTCGGGTTGCGTAACGATGCGTATGGGCACATACGAATGTTGTCAACATTCGTAAGTGCAAATTTGAACAAAAAATCCAAACGAATAGATTCAAATTTGCTTAATTCAAATCAAATTTGGGTAAATTCATATTTTAAAGATCCAGATCGAATTGCTTGTGCAATAAGAAAGCATGGAAATTTGCAAGATCCATGCTTTCTAGCCTACAATATTGGAGAGCATTATAAGCTCCATCTAAATCAGGGAAAAACTTAAGTGAGTAGTTCTAACTTGAATGCAGAGTGCTTTAGTTATTCAAGCAAGGCTGTTTGTTGGGCCAGTGTTTTGATCTCTTTTAATCTGATGTATAAGAGGAAGATATTTCAAATAAATTATTTTATTTGTTATATTAAAAGGAGAAGAGGGGAAGCAAACTTTGGTAGAAAACTTTCTGTCTGCTGCCAAAATCAGGTATGAAATCTCAAAGAGATGGCCTCTTGTAGTTTCTCTTCTCTCAGAGTTATTGGTGGGAGTGTAGAGACATGCAGGTGTCAGGCAGGGAGAGCCTTTTCTGTGGTGGCCCCCAAATTCCAGTTTGCCAGGTGCTTACATTATAAGGTGTTAGGTGCCTGGTTAAAACATTCTCCTTATCTCCTCTGGGTGCTGTCCAGACAGGCAGGATGGGAGGGAGGGAGGGAGGGATATATTCTAAATATGTTTTGATGTTTTTTTATATATTATTTTTTTACTGCTGTAACCTGGCCTGGGACCTTTTGGTGAAGGGCAGAATATAAATTATTAAATAAATAAAATAAATAAGATCAGCATTAAGACTAAGGTTCTAATCGTCAACCGTTTTGAAAATTTTAATGCAAAAAAGCATTATAGAATTGTTTCAAATAAATAAATAAATAGGTATCTTCAGGTAACCCACTGAACTCCACCATTTTTTTCAGACTTCATAAGGCTTCTATAGAGTCTGTGCCTATTATTTAAGCAATTCCTCCTTTTACAGATGCAGGGTGCTAAGTCTGCGTCCGCAAATATTCCAGTAGCATCAAGGATTTTCTTCCCTCTGCTAGATGGGGGATGTTCTTTCCCCAAATCCCCCTGCACCGCTCATTTATGGACCCCTGAGAGCTGGTCCCAGAAGTTGCTTATCGCTTTCTAAAAGTTGCACACTTTATGCACCTTTCCTTTGGTGGCCTCTCCATATCCCTTCCCTATTGTACCAACATCACAGATCAAATTCTTATCTGGGGCAGTAAAGAAATACTCCACTCATCCAGAACTATGTGATCTATAACATACTCAAACTTCATTTATGACTAAGAAAGTGGCTTTAAAACTTGCACGTACAACAAGGATTTTTAAAAAAATATCCCAACATATTGAATCATCCTTTGTACAAAATCAAAAGGCATTTCTGCACTTACCTTGCCATGATCTGGCCCAGTGGGTCAGGATTCCCCATGAGGCTCCCTGCCTGGATCATAGCAAAGCTTGGTCTGGAATGCTCTTCCAGTAGAACCCTCAAACTGGTCTTGAAGCCTGTACAAGCTTTGGAGCTGGCTCCCAAGGGCTCTGATGGCTAGCAACACAAGTTCCTAGCCTTTGAGTCCCCAGGGGACCCATTTCGACAGCACACTTTGGTGTATCACCAAAATAGATCTGCCAGCAATCCAGAAAATTAATCCTGTTGTTAAATGTTGTTGTTTATTAGGGGTGCACACGAATGCAATTTTTTGGGATTCGATTAGATTCGAATTGAATATTCAAAAATTCAATTCGATTCAAATCTTTAAAATTCTAATTTAACCAAATTTGATTCAAATTAAGCAAATTTGAATCTATTTGTTCAAATTTTCAATTTGAATTTGCACGTACAAACGTCGATAATATTCGTATGTGCCCATATGCATCATCACACCTCCCATACGCATCCTTACACATCTGTATGGATCCCATAGTTATCCTGTATGCAACCTGTTTTCATCCCGTATGGATCCATACAGATGTGTACAGATGTGGGAAAGATGCTTATGAATGTCTGGATAATTCAAACAAACAGATTCAAAATTTGTTTGAATGTTTAAATTTGACTTTATGGACGTTTGATTTGAGTTCCAGTGACGAAATTTGGACGAATTCAATCGAATTTCAAATACCTTCGAATATTCATGCACATCCCTATTATTTATTAATTAGAAGACTTTACGAGGCGTTTGATTTATTCTTTATTTTTGGCTGTTTTGTTTCAATGGATGAAGCCACGGTGGTCCTCGTTACTATTCTAAATCCTTCAAAACCGTTTTACGAGAAAGGCATAGTTGGGATGGCACATTAAAATTGATACACATGGATGCAGAAATAATGTTCATCTTAACCCCAACAGCTGAGCATTGCACTGAATGAGCACACACGGAGAAAACAAAGCCAGGAGCTCAGCAAACCTTAGGAGACATTACTTCTGCTTGCTGAGATGGCTACTCTATTATATCCAGATCACCTCACCTGCCAGGCAATCTATAAAATAAAAATGGATCGCAAAAGATGTGATCTCACAGCATCCCACTTTAGGGCTCATTGGAGACTTAAATATGTCCACGCACTGGGAGTGCGTGTGAATTGTGAGAGACTAAGGAGGCAATCTTCCACACTTTGTCAGAAGTGATTAATACACACTATGTGCGATCAGACTAAAAATAGGGCGGTGGGACAACTGGGAAAGAGGTGATCTGAGGTCTTCTGTGCACCACTGTGTAACAGTTGTCAAAGCAAGTCATAGAACAACTCGTGATGATTCATAAATGAGCGCATATTATTTGCAACTTTTGCTCAAAGAGATATGCCTTTGGGGTACATCCACATGTTTTAAAGGCTGTAGCCACACCTAAGGTTTAATCCAGCTTCAGTCCACCTTCAGAGTGAGAGAACCCATTAGCACAGTGACCAGTAATTTTCTTTCCACATTATCTATCCCAAAGATGAATTTTCTGAGTTATTTAACACTGAAAGAGAACAGCTTGTCACTTTGCTGATGTATTCTCTCACTCTGAAAGTGGACTGAAGCTGAAGCAAACCTTAGGTGTGACCCTAGCCAAAGTGCTGGGAAGATCAGATACCTGCAAAAGCATCTTTCTACATTTGAAGAAGAAGAAGAAGAAGAAGAAGAAGAAGAAGAAGAAGAAGAAGAAGAAGAAGAAGAAGAAGAAGAAGAAGAAGAAGAAGAAGAAGAAGAAGAAGAAGAAGAAGAAGAAGAAGAAGAAGAAAGCCCGCCTTTTTTCCCTTTGGGAAAGCTTCCGGACTATTCAGAGAGGAGACCTGTCTCTCAAGCTGTCCCCTCCCCATATCCTTTTGGCCAATGCCTGCCACCAATGGGTGGGATTTCACATCTGGAAAGGTCTGCCCCCTTGTTCTTCCTACCCCTGCGTTAGAGTCCCAGAGATCAAAGTGTTGGCTCTTTGAAAATAGATTTCCCTTTTTGTAAATGCCACTGTAACTACGAGAAATACATTACCCTGTTACAACAGTTGGCTGGGGAAATCTTTCTTAAGCCCTGCTCCGTCCTTAGTAGCTCATTCAAAGCAAAGAAGATGGAAGGGAATCTTCACTTCTCCTTTTGAACCTGTGCAGGAACCACGAACCTCCATTCTCCCCTGCACCCCTAGCTGATTTGAAAGGGAGAGATAGCTTTGCCCTGTATGTTCTTTTGCTCAGCTGAATCAGCACAAAGCTGCTGCCTTCCCAGTAACATAGTGAATGGAGGGAGCGCCTGATTTGAAAGGGAGCGTGATCACTTTGCCCTGTATGTTCTTTCGCTCAGCTGAATATGCACAAAGCTGCTGCCTTCCCAGTAACATAGTGAATGGAGGGAGCGCCTGATTTGAAAGGGAGCGTGATCACTTTGCCCTGTATGTTCTTTCGCTCAGCTGAATATGCACAAAGCTGCTTCCTTCCCAGCAACATAGTGAATGGAGGGAGCGCCTGATTTGAAAGGGAGCGTGATCACTTTGCCCTGTATGTTCTTTCGCTCAGCTGAATATGCACAAAGCTGCTTCCTTCCCAGCAACATAGTGAATGGACGGAGCGCCTGATTTGAAAGGGAGCGTGATCACTTTGCCCTGTATGTTCTTTCGCTCAGCTGAATATGCACAAAGCTGCTTCCTTCCCAGCAACATAGTGAATGGAGGGAGTGCCCGATTTGAAAGGGAGAGTGATCACTTTGTCCTGTCTGTTCTTCCACTCAGCTGATACTGAATGGGGCAGGCTTACAGGGTTTGGACAAGGGGCAGAGATGAAAAGATCCTGTTTCTCTGTGCTGGGGATTTGGGTGGTTTGAATGGGAACTGCAGTATTCAAACTGAGCCCGCGTTATCACCACGCAAATGGGAACAGCCAGAATGTGCACTCAGTTCTGAATTTGGATTAAAATAGTCCAATCTGGTTTAAAATAGTCGAGTGGGAACGAAGCCTAAGGTACTTTTTGCACTGAGCCTTATTCCAGATTATATCCAGGAATAGTTGCTTGTAGTCATGTTCTGCACCAATATGCAGATGGCAGGCTCCTATTCTGGGGTATAATCCACATATAAGGCCTAATGCAGAATGGACCAATGTGCCACTGGAATTTACTGGCACGGGTCTAGAATCAGACTGGTAGCCAGGCTGACTTTCGCTGCTGTTGAAGCTGCCAGTCATCCAAAGACTGGAACAGAGAAGTCAGAACAGTTACTCAAGAATGCCACCTCTTAATTCCAGGCATTTATACATGTCAGAGAAGGGCATGAGTCAACCCATCATGGTTCCTGCTCTTGTGAGAACAGCGTGCTTCTTGACAAGCAAATGTTCCCTCGTTTAAAGACTAGCAGCTTTTCTCTGCCTACCCAAACTTCCTATGCAACAATTTTATTGCTAGTTACCAAAACCTGGTGGGAAAATTGATGATGATGATGATGATGATGCTTCAATAAAGTACTAGTTCAAAAGTAACTAGACCCCCACCTCCAACCCATCAAAAACAGCAATGTAAAGATGTGGGGAAATCACACGCCCAAAAAGGCCCTCTGAGGCCGCCTCCAGGCAGTGAGAGGAAAATGTTGGATCTTCTGGTAATAAATTCCATAGAATGGTGACTCTCTGGATGAAAAGATACTTCTCCTTGTCAGTCTAAGGGCCTTTTTGCACAAGGTCTAGGAAGCCATTTTAGACTCCATTAGAAACCCGATTGCTATCAATTGGGAAGGCCCTGTCCCCACATGGACCCCACTGAAGGCCCCATCTGGCAGGCTCTGTCCCCACAAGGACAGAAGAAATCCAGATTTAATGGGTCCTTTGGGCCCTTAAATCAGGATTTCATGTGGATCTGTTTAGAGGCGTCCACAATCCAGTCTTCAGGTCTTCAGCACCACCTACCTCACAGGGCGTCTGTTGTGGGGAGAAGAATAGAAAAGCTTTGTCATCTGCTTTGAGTCCCCTTAAATGGGTGAGAAATGCAGGGTAGAAATGACAACTCTTCTTCTTCTTCTTCAACATTTGGGATTTCACAGATCTCGAGCCAGCTTGGGCAGGAAACTAAATAAGCAAAGAGATGGAGCTTTCCTATCGATTGGCCAATCAGTGGTGGGCACCCATAGTTACCATAGATGTTGCCTGACTTGGAGGTGAACACAGGCTTCACTGCTGCAAAACAAAAGTGCATTCTCAGCTGTACATTCAGATAAGTGTTTGGAAATCATTTTTGTTTTGTTTTGTGCCCCTGGGGATTGGACGATTTATTTTAAAGGGATGACTGAAAAAAGCACTGTCTGATCTTGCCCTTAGAGAAGGCGCAAAAATACTGTATTCTGGGACTTAAATGTTCTCAGTCTAGTAACTGGAAGATGACCTTTGATGTGACACCTTTAACTGCAACTCTCTCCAGCTGAGAAATGTTTATAAAACATGCTCTCCACTGAAGGCTAAAATAGCATCAGAAATGCCAACAGCCTGCTTCTGATTACTTTCCAACATAACACAACCGCACAACACAACATTTCAATTCTCCTTACGCCTTCCCCTCTTGGAGCTGTTCCACCTTCATGATCTGTCTGCAGGAAGTGGGCTCCTTTTCACATCTACCTCTGCTATCCCAGGAAAGGGCAGGCTGACCCATCCCAGAATTAGCGAACCGTCCCAAGTTCGGATGAGTTGCTTCTGGCATGGGACAAGATCATCTGCACTGGGACAGCCTGTCCTGCGCCAGCCCCTACACTGGCTTCAAAGCATGCACCAGCTTTGGAGTGAACACAGGGGACCTCTGAGTGCTCCAAAAGCCAGAAATGAAACTGTTGGAGAGCTCATTTCAGTGGCACCCCCTGTTGTGCTGCCAAGATGGGTTCCTTGTGGTATACAAGAACACAGAGATGTGCCACCTGCATGCCTCCGTAGTCTGACACACCACCCTTTTAGCCTTTAAGGCCCTAAATGGCTTGTTTAAAGTCGAGTTTATGGACATTCGATTCAAATTCGAATATCAAAATTTGGACAAATTCTATCGAATGTCAAATGTCTTCGAATATTCGTGCACATCCCTATTCTAGACCCCTTTTGATCACAGAAAGACCCTGTGACTCCACCGGGTTCCTTATAAGAATAGGATGTGGCTGATGAGGGATTCTGACCACACCCCACATGCCTTCACCTGCAGCGGGTGCAGAGTTCATGCTTATCTCTGGGGTGTTTCTGTTCAAAGCCCTGCTCGGCTATGGACCCACCAGAAAGACTTGGCCAAGTCAATTTTTTCATTTCACCCGACTTTCAAAGAACGTTGATAGTGCCATGAGGATGTTAGTGGTACAGCTTTACTGCCAGGGCTTATTAATGCATGCTTTTTATATGCAACGAACTTTGGTAGAGCACAATTTTGCCCTTATGTGTTTGGTAAAATGCAAACTCCCATACAGCTGAACAAGCACTCATCCGCTTTACCTATGAAACATTTGCTAATGCTTGGACATTATGGTCCAACAATATCTGGAAAAAAAAACATGTTCAGTCCCAGAGACTATTATATATAAAGATCTTGCCACACTTCTTAGCTATGTGTGGACACCATCTTACATGGATATTTACTAGTATATATATGTATCTACGTGAGCCAGTTTAGTCTAGTGGTTAGGGAGCTCGACTCTCATCTGGGAATACCGGGTTTGATTCCTCTCTTCTCCATGAAGACAGCTGGGTGACATTGGGCTAGTCACAGCTCTCTTCTGAGCTCTCACAGCCCCACCTACCTCACAGGGTGTTCTGTTGTGGGGAGAAGAATAGAAAAGCTTTTTCAGCCGCTTTGAGTCCCCTTAAATGGGTGAGAAAACTGGGGTAGAAAAGCCAACTCTTTCTTCTTCTTCTTCTTCTTCTTCTTCTTCTTCCTTTTTATAATGGTAAACATTAGTCTGTTTCCAATTTATCCTAATTGTACTCTGATGTAGTATATACAGTTTTATTTTGAATACTGACGCGAAGCCACAGTGTTATATCTTTCTTGCAAACCCTCAATCAGTCTCTTGGGATGTTATAATGATACATTCTCAGCCTTGTTGGAGAAACTCTGGGTGTAAAAAAAGAGCATTAAGAGCTGTCTGCTAAGTTCCAACTAAACCTTTTAACAGCCAGAATTCAATGAGTAAAAAAACCAACAAGTTAAGAGGCCATCAGGTGTAGCTTGGATCACAGTGACTGCATGGACAGTTACACAGTTTTCTTGGAAACAATTTACCTAGATCAGGTAGCATTCCCAAGTGGTATCCCATCCAATCACTAACCAGAGCTGACTCTGCTTAGCTTCTAAGATAAGGCACACCTAGCAAGGGGCAGACAATGTAGATGTCCACCTGCAATACTGTAGTTGGAATCAAAAGGATCCAGATTTAAAGTATAATCAGGATTTGTTTTAGTTATGCAATAATATCCACACCAGGTAAAATCTAAAATTAAAGGTGCTTCCAGTCAGGGGGAAAAAACAGAAATGTGGCCAAGACTATATTAGGATTGCCACACATATTTGTCACTGGGGCTGTGATCACACCTAAGGTTTAATCCAGCTTCAGTCCACCTTCAAAGCAAGAGAAGGCATCAGAAAAGTGACCAGGAATTTTCTTTCCACAATATCTATCCCCAAGGTGAATTTTCTGAGTTATTTAACCCTGAAAGGAAACAGCTTGTCATTTTGCTGATGTTTTCGTCTCACTCCGAAAGTGAACTGAAGCTGGATTAAATGTTAAATATGACCACAGCCTAGGTTTTCCATAATAATTATTGCTTATCTCTGTCTGTTTCTTCACAGGATCCTTTCTGTTGCAAAATACTCTCTCACACACACACAAAGGGAAGTAGGTGGGTGCTTCCTACACACGGGTATTTTGCAGAGAAACACCAGACAGAGGTAAGGGCTTAGTATTTTGCTGGGATTGCCTCCTACCATTTGGAGGGGGTGGTGAGGTACAGTTCTGGGATCTAAAGAAGATCCTGGAATTTCCCCTTGCCTTCCTTAGTGCTGAAATCTTGAATAAAACACAGCACAGAATAAACAAGAATATTATATGCATAACAGCAAAGTTACAGATCCCTCAAATAAGACAAAAAAACACACCTGTAAATCAAATCCAAGCTCAGACTCATTGTCTGCTTTTAGTGTATTTGCAATACTGGCCAGCTAAATGTCTCTGGAAGTTCTCAAAGGAGATATACAGTATCTGGTCCTGTTGCTTCTTCCAGTAAACAATACCAAAAAAATACCTTGTATCCCTATGCTCAGACTCCAAATAACTTATGATTATTTGTGTTAGCTTTTCCTTGCCTGATACTGCCGGAGAACAATTCCTTGTAAAGGCAGGTTGGCTAGGAGAAGACGAAGAAGAAGAGTTGGCTTTTCTATCCCACTTTCCTCACCCATTTAAGGGGACTCAAAGCAGCTGACAAAGCTTCTATTCTTCTCCCCACAACAGATCATCCTGTCAGGTAGGTGGGATTGTGAGAAGAAGAACAGTTGGCTTTTCTACCCCACTTATCTCACCCATTTAAAGGGACTCAAAGCAGCTGACAAACCTTCTGTTCTTCTCCCCACAGCAGACACCCTGTGAGGTAGATGGGGTCTGTGAGATCTCAGAAGAGAGCTGTGACTAGCCCAAGGTCACCCAGCTGGCTTCATGGGGGGAGGGGCAGAATCGGACCCAGTATTCCCAGGTAAGAGTCCAGCTCCTTAACCACTAGACCAAAGTGGCTCACAAATTTTTAGATAAAAATCTCCTCGAGTCAGTTTTGAAGAGCATTTCCTCCCTGATCTTTCTCTCTGGGTGCAGTTAGGGCTCAGGAGATCAAGTGATCAAGGCCCCATTTCTCAGCCCTTCCTCTGTCCCAACCAGCTTTTACTGTTCCTCTGAGCCTCCATGCATGGGTTTAATGTCTGAATTAGGGCTGATCCATAAAACTGACTAATAGACTCAAAGTGGCTGACAAAGCTTCTATTCTTCTCCCCACAACAGAACACCCTGTGAGGCAGGTGGGGCTGTGAGAGCTCAGAAGAGAGCTGTGACTAGCCCAAGGTCACCAAGCTGGCTTCATGTAGGAGTGTGGAATCAAACCTGGTATTCCCTACTAGACTGAACTGGATCACTGCAGTATGGGAAGGATGTTCATTTAATTTGACATCTCACTGAAGACAAAAATCAGAACAGTTAACGTCATGGCTTTGAGAGCTGTGTTTCATGAATGTGAATAGGGGTGAACACAAATGTTTTTTTCGCATTTGCATTCAAGTTGAATAGAATGTCAAAACATTCTATTTGATTCAAATGTTTAAAATCCTAATGCAACAAAAACCAATTTGAATCCATTACATTGGAATCTATTCGTTTGAATGTCAGCTACAGATTTGAAGTTACAAATGTCGACAACATTCGTATGTGTTATGTGTATCTGTACGCATTTCATATGCATCCCATTTTAACCCATATGCATCCCGTTGTCGATCTGTATTATAAGCGCAAATGCATAGAGATACGTATGTATTTGTACAGATACATATGTAATACATACATATCTACATTTGAATCATTCAAACAAATGTTTTGGAGCATTCAAAATTTGTTTGAATGTCTAAATTCAAATATGAAGTTATTCAATTCAAATTCGAAGGTCTACATTCAAACAACTTCGATCAGATTTTGAATGTTTAGAATATCTGTGTGCATCCCAAAAGAATTTTGAAAAGAAACATTAGGTTTAATCCAGAATTGTTTTATTGGGAATTTTAGATCATATTATGGATAGTTTAAATTTGTTAATTCTGTATATGGTAACAGCAGCTAGACTATTGTATGCACAGAAGTGGAAGGAAGAAAAGATACCAACAGGCTAGGAAGGGCTAATCAAGATGATGGACTTGCCAGAAATGGGTAAACTAACAAATCTATTAAAAGAACAACTGATAAATTTTTGAGAGACTGGTCCCTGTTCATTGAATATCTGCAGAGCTAGATTTAATGACTGATGGGTTCGAGTGAAGACCAAGAATAAACAGGAAATGATGGAGAGATAAAGATGCGGAGTAATAAACATAGACATGTAATATAGATGTCGGAAGACAGAAGTCAAATAAAATTTTTAAGTAATGTAATGATTGAACAAAAGAAAAAAATGCAAGAATTTCTTTTAGATTGTTGGGGGAAAAAACTTTTAATAAATAAATATATATGTATTTATTAAAAGTTTTTTCCAAATCTAAAAAATGTGAAAGTCGGACAAGTTGAAACAAAGCTGGAGACATGAATAGCTCTTCCGAACTTCACCAGTGGAAGAGACTCCTCAGGGTACCATGGATAGCTAGAAGGACTGATTTGAGACCAAATAAGACCTCAATATTTATTAGAAGCAGAAGCGGCAAGGCTTAGAGGATCACATTTTCGGCACATAACGGGAAGACCAAACGCCCTGGAAACATAGTGATGCTTGGAAAAGGAGAAGGAGAAGCAGCTGGCCAGTTAATAGATGGATAGACTCAATTATGACAGCCAAGAAAACATTGCCGGTAGGCCCAGGAAAGATCACAGAAGAATATTCAGCCTGAAGGAAGTCAATTCATATGATCATCAAGATTTCAGTTACATAAAAAATATCTACACCAGGTACCTCCAGACCAGACACGGGTGAAAACCCACAATATTCCCAGGACTATATTGGGATTGCCACACATAATAAAACCCAGAAACAAATCTTGGCTAGGACTAGATAGCATTTGTTTGTTTACATTTTTATCCCACCCTATACCTGGAGGTCTCCAGGTGGGTAACAACATTTAAAAGCAAGCATTATTAAAATAACACTATGTATTAAAATGATAGCATCTGGAGGGAGGAAGGGAATAGTGTATCCCCATTTAACCAAAGGCCAGGCCAAAGACGTGTGTCTCCGCTGCCTTCCAAATGAGTACAATGAAGGTGATTGATGCAACTCAAGGGGGAGATTTGTTTGGTTTTTTTAGGGTCTTTATGTATTTTTCTTTACATAAGAACATAAGAGAAGCCCTGCTGGATCAGGCCACAGCCCATCCAGTCCAGCATCCTGTCTCACAAGGTGGCCCATGGGCATCTCAAGCAGAGACAAGGACAAACCTTCTCCTGCTCTCAAATCCCAGCAAATGGCCTTAGAAGCATCCTGCTTGTCCCCCCAGCCTGAAAGATGTACTTAGGCCTCCATTCTGGCAGCCATTGATACATCTGCCCATGTTTTATTAGACATATTCCACAAAATTCAAAATAAACTTCATCCACAATAAAATACAGAGCACAGAGCACAACTTTACTTGTGGAAGGAGCAGTTACTTGGCATTCTAACCTGCTAGAGTTTCGCTGGACATGTCTTCTCCAGCCTTTGCACAATTCCTGGGATCCCCCTTCTTCTGACCCCCCCACACAACCATCAAAACTCTTCCAGGTCCAACCCAATGTGAGTCAGATTAGGGCAACAGAAGTACAAATGAAGAAGTCAGTCAGGGATTGCAAAACAAAGAACCCTCTTTTTCCACTTATCCCACCACAAAAAGGTCAAACAAGGACAAAGATTACATCTGCCATCTCACTCCTGCTCAAGAATGAAAGAGGATTTCAATCCACTTGGGCTGGAATTAAAGAAGCCATCAGCTGACAGCACCACCTTCCCGGCTGTGCCACAACTCTTCAGATAAAATCGCCTCCACATTCACTACGCGTTTAAATGTCTTCTCATGAAATATTCTGCAATCAGTGTAACCTTCTCAGGCTCCTCTGACTGAAAGTATATCAAGGCACTTCATCTACCTTTACAAGACTTGTCAGATTCTATGAGATCTCCTTTTCTGTTTAGAATCCGAATGCAATAAAATCCAATTTGAATCGAACGAATTCAAATCTATTCGTCCAGATGTTAGATTTTAATCTGAAGATACGAATGTTTGTTTGTTTGTTTGTTTGTTTGTTTGGATTTCTATCCCGCCCGATACCCGAAGGTCTCTGGGCGGGTAACAATGAATTAAACAACAGATTTAAAACAGGATACAAAGTAAAACGAGATTCAGATTAAAATGAGGTACAAATTAAAACAAAATACACAATTAAAAACACCTTAAAAATTCAACAACTTTAAGCCTTACACTCAATAGCACATAATAGTGATTATAACTGGAGCTGGAAGAGAGAACGAATGAACATTTGTATTTGAAAATACGGATGTCGACATATCTGCATTTATTTATTTATTTATTTATTTATTTATTTATTTATTTATTTATTTATTTATTTACATTTATATCCCGCCCTATACCCTAGGGTCTCAGGGCAGGTAACAGCATATTTAAAAGACAAAAATACTTAAAATAAAACCATATATAAAAACAGTATAAGACAATTGTATGTGCAGTAGGGAAAAACTGTGCCACATTTAGCCAAAGGCCAGAGCAAAGAGGTGCGTCTTTACCCCCCTCCTGAACGTATACAGTGAGGGGGCCTGACACACCTTGAGGGGGAGGATATTCCACAGCCTGGGGGCCATTACTGAGAAGGCCCTCTCTCGAGTGCCCACCTGTCTTGCTATAGAGGGTGGTGGTGGAACAATGAGAAGGGCCTCCCCACCCCAGATCTTAGGGCATGGGCAGGTTGGTATGGCAAATGCATACAGATACGTATGAGATGCATACACATTTGGATCTGTACATTCAAATGTTTCGAATCATTCAAATGAATGTTTCAGAACATTCAAAATTCATTCGAATGTTTAAATTCAAATGTATACACATTCTATTTGAATTCGAATTTCGAGTGTTTAGATTATTCATGCACGTCCTTACTCAGCATCACTGGCTTATTTCTAATTCATAACCAAACACCTCCATGGGAATCATGCTACATCAGGAGCAATTTCATGCTTCCCTTTCGGTCCGCTGGATGGGAAAGGAGCGCGATTAACCAACATTGACTAGTGCTTGCCCTAGGAGTGCTAGTTACCTTTAGCCATCCCATCCACCGCGATGGAATACTTACCTGATTAGGTTGCGGGGCCGGTCCTCTTCAGGGCGATGCCATTTTGGCTGCAGTGCCCTCCACAACTGCGCATGCATCCAGACACATCAATACTGTGCAGCAGCATGCGCAGCCACAATTGGGGCGTCACACACCGCAGTAGATGGATCGGGGTTGTGACGCATTATCCCACCGCTACTGCACGTTTATTTACCTTAATCTTGGATTAAAGACACTCACTGTGCAGTATTAAGAAAATTAGAATCTTCCCACCAGTCCAGGCAGGATGATGAGAACAGACAAACAAGAGCAGGAGGGCAGCTCAACTCCGATTGGCTGCCTCATCCCATGTGACCCTGTGCACCGACTCAGCTCTTGCAGCTTCTGATGACTAAGCTATGGAGGCTGCTTCTAGCCAGGGAAGCCAGTCGTCACTTCACAGCAGGTAAGTGGAGGTTTTTCCTTTAACTGTGGATTTATTCCGCAAGTGTGGAGGGGGCCATGCAGTCAAAATAAGTCATAAAAAGGACTGTGGAATCATTTACTCTGGACCACCAGTAAGTGCTGAAAGGCCCTCAGGTTATGGAAGAGAGCATGAAAGAGACCTAAATAATTCAAGGGAAAATTGAAATACCATTAACACCTAAGGGGAAGGGGTAGATGCATAACATTCTGGACAGACTGGATAAGGAAGCTCGATATTTTGCCCTCATCAAATGCTTCCTTCCTTTAGTTGCCCTGTAGGTTTAGCTTGCAACTGCGCACAAACACCTAGCAAGGTTCTTCCCTCCGCAATCCTCAGAAGAACAGCAGGCTTTCCCCCTCTGCCACAGAACCGTGGCCCTGAACTATTTCACATAAGTGAATGAAAATCTGCCAGCTGTAATTAAATTTCAAATTGGGAAATAAGCAAATGAAGAGTGAAGGAAAAGGCCAAAGTTAGACAGCGCAGCGGGAACAGGAGTTAATGCCGCAGTGCATAAATTACTGGCTTCCACATTTACAGATGCGAGGACGCATTTGGGCATTATTATTTTTTGCAGCTAGTTAAATGTCAACTGACATCACGACTGATTTATCATCCTCTCCAAAGTCACAAAATGGACATTTCTGCTTCCGTCGCTGGAGATGCAGGAAGAAATGCTGACGCGCACACACACACCTCTGGGCTGCTCATCCTGCCAATTCAACACACACCGCACAAGGTGGGCAGGCTCACGCGCATGGCAACAGGCACATTTGCACCCGATGACAGAGCATTTTTCAGAGCCCAGCTGAGCTGAGCTAAATTAGTCACACTTAAAATCATAATTTTCTTTCCATCTAATTGGATCTGATGCAAGTATAACATAGCCTTCGCCAACTTCTGCCAAAGCTTAACCAGCTTCATTCCCTCACCTGTAATTATAGCTCTATAGCTCTTTCGATTTTTGTTTCCATTTTATTTTATTTTATTTTATTTTCCCCCGCCGGAACGAAATGTACAGTTTTTGCACATGGTTAATTCACTGGAAACTTGGTGTCAAATATGCAGCTCTGATGATTGCTAAATGAAGACTTAACGCTTGTAAGCTTTATCCTTTGCTGACCAAATTACATTTGGAATTACATCACACACACACACACACATACACACACACACACACACCGATTATCACTGCTTAGTCAAAACAGTTATTTTTATACCGGAGCCCACAGGTGCAATTTATTCCTCCTCCAGAAATAACTTGCTTTCCAGATATTACCAGTCACTCTGCATCCCCCTGTAATTAGCTATTTTTATACCAGCATACGGAAGGCGTGCAGTTCTTTATTTTAGTACTAACAGGGCTCAATTAGGGATTCCCCATCATTCCTGTATCTGATGCTTCATGCATTTGAAGCAGGAGTGTGCACAAATGCCATTTCTGAATTCAATTTGTAACAAACCGAATATTCAAAAATCGGAATGTATCCGAAAAACGAAAAAACTAACATCCGGACATCTGATACGAATCCATTTGTATGTATTCCTATGCATAATTCATAATTCGTATCTGTACTGGTACATACGCATCTTGTATGCATCCATACGCATCTGTACGCATCCCGTATGCATCTTGTATGCATCCCGTTTTCATCCCATACAGATGCATACGGGATGTGTACGCGTACATACAAAATGTGTATGTATTCATACAGATACGGATGTCTGAATCGCCCTCCCAAACATATAAAGTGAGGGTGCCTGTCAAACTTCACGGTGAAGCTATTCCATAGCCTGGGGGCCATCACTGAGAAGGCCCTATCCTGGGTGCCCATCCCTTTTTGCTGCTGAGAGCAGTGGTAAAGTAGCTCTTACAGATTTACCTGGCAGCAACTGTGCATTCACACGGTAATGGAATGAACTGGTTTAGGCGGGAATTACTCTGTAGAAGACGACGAAGAAGAAAAGAGTTGGCTTTTCTACCCCGCTTTTCTTACCCATTTAAGAGGGCTCAAAGCGGCTGACAAAGCTTTTCTATTCTTCTCCCCACAGCAGACACCCTGTGAGGTAGGTGGGGCTGTGAGAGCTCAGAAGCTCAGAAGAGAGCTGTGACTAGCCCAAGGTCACCCAGCTGGCTTCATGGGGGAGGGTGGAATCGAACCCGGTATTCCCAGGTAAGAGTCCAGTTCCTTAACCACTAGACCAATCTGGCTCACTGACCTTAGGCAATTTAGCTACAAAATTACCTAAACGTCAGGGCCAAGCACCTTCCACGTTGATTTTAGTCCAATTAATAACAACAAGAAGACTTATCTGAATCTCTTTGATTCTGCTCCAGGGAAAAGAAAACTTACTTTGCACCTTTGATTCACAAACTGAACTGTCAAGACGCTTTTCTCACTGACTTCCCTCACTTTGTCCAAACCATCTCCCCTTCCCCCTCTCTGCACCTCCTAACCTCACTTCCATTTTGTGCCAAATCCATTTAGATGACAAGAAGAGCACTCTGAAAATTGATCTCATGCCACCTTTGTTGAAATCGCACCGTGCCTGCTGGTTTGTTGCAGAACAAATTGGCATTTAGTTCCAGCGTTTTCTTTGCTTTTTCTATTTTGGAAGAGGGTGCATTGACTCGTAAATGATTGGGGAATCCTCTTTTGCCAACACAAATCTCCGCTACTTATCCAACCGTTGAATAGTCTGGGAGCACAGGGTGCTATTATATGGTCAAAACGAAAGGAGTAATAGCTTGGTTTGTGTCCAGATGAGAGGCTGGTTTGGAACGAGTCCTATGTAAATGGATCTATTGTATCTTCTAGGAAAATAACTTAGGGTGCGTTCCCAAGGAATAAAAAGTCTGATGAAAATCTTCTTTTGCCTCGGAGTGGCCCCATGCATGGCTTTAATACAGGCTTCCAGCACCGCTAATGGGAAAAATGTGCTTTAAAAAAATAGCCGTTTAAAGCAGACTACATCCAATAAACAGAGAACTTGTAAATTATTTTTCTTTTGGACTTGTAAATGATCGCACGATCGCACGATTGCTGGATGGGGGGAGGCGTTTCAGCAGCTGGAGATCTTGTAAATAGCGCTGGCTGCAGCCCGGCTGCCTTCACAAGCAGGGGAAATGAACAGAGAACTTGTAAATTTTTCTTTTGGACTTGTGGATGAGCGCACGATCACACAAGCACCCAATGAAACAGCGGTGGGCGGGGAGAAAAAGTTGTGAGTAAACAAAACACACTGCCTTGGAGACGGTCCGTGCATTTTAAATGCGTGTTTTGCTGAGCCCCATGGGAACACTCAATTCCGAATTGAACACGCTTTTCTTAAATCCACTTCAGTAGAGGGGCAATAGAGAGGCAAATAAGTACCATGGGAACGCACCCTTAAACTGGAGAGATTGCAAGTATGCCCCAGCAAGTTTCTAAGGACCTGCTCCAGTATACCTTGAAGAGTGCATTCTAAATCAGATCTTCATAGAATCATAGAATCATAGAATGGTAGAGTTGGAGGGGACCTCCTGGGTCATCGAGTCCAACCCCCTGCTCAAGGCAGGATCTCCTAAACCATCTTGAAAGACTCTTTGGCAGGATTCACACATGCATGTTAGTCCATGCTCTACATATCCAGCCTTGGGCCTGATCAAGAGAGAAGACAGGACTAGGCATAAGAACAGAGAACGTAAGAACATAAGAGAAGCCCTGCTGGATCAGGCCACAGCCCACGTAATCCAGCATCCTGTGGTTCACCAATTGCCCATAGGCATCTCAAGCAGAGACAAGGACAAACCTTTTCCTGCTCTCGAATCCCAGCAAATGGCCTTAGAAGCATCCTGCTTTCTATGTTTTTTCTAAATTTTGGATAGGCTAGTGCTGCTTTTAGCTATCATTTTTCAATATCAGGGCAATTAATCTAGAAAAGAACGTATTCTAGGGCCCTTTCTGTACTTACTTGTTAATCCAGATCAAGGAGCTGCTAAACCCCTTTAGACCCCTTTAATGGTGTCTAATCGGGATGGGTGCTGCGGCATCCACATGGCAGCTCTGTTTAGCACCCATTGTTATCAGGTACTAGATGGTCCGATGACGGATACCAAAGGTCTGGATCTTCTAAATCTGGATTAAGGGAGGCCCATGGGGAGGACCCCATACATCCGTACAGAAGACACCAATAAAGGGGTCTAGCATTAATCCAGATTTAGGGCCCAGAGACCCCATTAAATCCAGATTTCGCCAGTAGGGGACAGGTATATCAACCTAGAATGACTACTAGGTTGGAGAGACAGGAAGGACGTCTCTGAAGGCCATTTGTGGGGATCTGAGAGCAGGTGAAGGTTTTCCCTTTGAGAATGCCCAGAAGCAAATTGCCAGCCCACTGTGTGAGATAGGATGCTGGACTAGATGGGCTGTGGCTTGATCCAGCAGGGCTCCCCTTCTGTTCGCAAATGCCTGGCCCAATGTTGGAGGCTGGAAAATGAAAGTCTCCATCCTCCAGAGCTGATCCTTGAGACTGTTTTAGCCAGATGCCCAGATTCAGCATCACATATCCAGTGAAATGGTGCAGGGCTCTTTGTGCCCATTACACTAGCCCAGACTCTCATTGCTGTCCACACAGGAGTGCTGGATTGTCCAGCACCAGGAGCACTATTTTCCCACCAGAGCCCACACCATAGAAATTTCCCTGGCTGACCAAGTAAAGGTTAAGAACATAAGAGAAGCCTTGCTGGATCAGGCCACAGCCCATCTAGTCCAGCATCCTGTCGCACACAGTGGCCCACCAAATGCTCACAGGCATCTCCAGCAGAGACAAGGACAAACCTTCTCCTGCTCTCGAGTTCCAGCAGATGGCCTTAGAAGCACCCCAGTTCCTCCCCCCCCCCAGCCTGAAGGATGCACCTAGGCATTTGTTCTAGTAGCCATTGATACATCCGTCATCCATAAATTTGTCCAACCCTTCCTTAAAGCCATCTAGACTGGTAGCTGTCACCACCTCTTCCGGCAGCACATTCCATAAGCCGATGACCCTCTGGATGAAGAAACACTTCCCCCTGTCAGACCTGACTCTCCTACCCATCAGCTTCATAGAGTGCCCCCTGGTTCTAGTATTGTGTGATAGAGAAGAGAAATTTTCTCTATCCACCTTTTCTATACCATGCAAATACCATAAATGACATTGCCATCTTATGACTATGAGTTAGGCCTTCTCTGTGGTGGCACCCACCCTCTGAAATAGTCCCCATTGGCTGCTCAATCCTGGAAGTATTGCAGCTTTCTGTGAGAAAGCTGTGGGGAGGCTTGCTGGAGTCCAGCCAGTCCTTCATGGTTTCACAGCCAGGGAAGCTACATATTTTATTATAACTGTGGATTTAATCTGCTAATCTGGGCCCAGCTTCTTTGGATTGATTCCATCCTAGTTGGTTGTTAAGAGAAACATCTATTCAAGAATTGGTGTCCAAATCTGCTTCCCCCTCAGAGAAGAAGAGTCGCCTTTTATACCCCACTTTTCTCACCCTTTTAAGGAATCTCAAAGCGGCTGACAAACCTTCTGTTCTTCTCCCCACAACAGACACCTGTGAGGCAGGTGGGTTTGTGAGAGCTCAGAGAGAAAGCTGTGACAAGCCCAAGGCGACCAGCTGGCTTCGTGGAGGCCAATTTGCACTTGTGCGTAGGTGCATTTGCAGGAAGCGTTTACAACCTAGAAACAGCCCCTGCCTGCCCAGATCTTAACCTATCTTAAAGTAGCAGAAATGCATACTAACATTAACCAAAAGTTTACCTGTCCCATCAACAGCGCAACCATTCACACCATTTCCAATGCGAAGGATCATCTGAGGTACCGCGGAAGCATGCTGGCACCTCAGATGACCCCAAATGTGACTGTGTGTGCACAGAGCGTTGTGGTTGCCACAGCAATGGAGCATGCATACTTGCGCCAGACTCCGTGATCAAGATGGCAGTGCCCTGGCAGTGATCTAACACATCCCTGGACACCAGTAAGTTTCTTGGCATGTGGGAATTGGTCTAACATGTTCTAGCATTCCCAAGTGTGAACGCGAGTACAGGTTAGTCCCTCTTGTACTTTTCCCTTCCAACGGACGGGAAGCCAAGTGCAAAAGCGTCCCAGGAGACTAACAGCTAAGAGTCTGACATTCTAACCACAAGGCCAGACTGTCATTCTGTTTCTCTTTTTGATCACAGCCCTGATGACCAGGGCTGTCTTCCCTGTTATTGATCTTACATAAAGCCTCTGGAAACCATTTTTAACCAGCGATTCCAGCCGAGAAAAGGCTCTGAATACATGAACAACACCCCCAGCTATATCTCTTGCTTACTGAAACAGGGGAAAGCAGCACAATTTTTGCAGGATAAAGAAAGATGCTCATGAATTGCCGGAGCCCGTGGGAAACCTCAAAAGGGTTACCCACTTCCCCCCAATTACCTTTAGACCAGCTTTAACTTTCTGCCAACTTTCTGCGGCGATTTGCTGAGCGACAAGCAGAGCTGAAAGCATTTATCGATTCATCTGCGTGCTTAATCAATTAATTCTTTAATCAGAGATTTACAGATTTAGAATCTGGGTCTTTAATGAGATTTTAATTTGATCAAGCAGCTGGTCCTCTGGATTGCCAAAGGCTGGGGGCTTATTCCAAAGGAGCAAAGTTGATGGGCAGAAAGCAAGCACAGATCCGTCACTAAGCAACAAATTCACTTTTGGCACAGGCGTCCAGAGAACGAAAGTTCGTTCTGGCACGCGCACGCAGCACGAACTTCATCCAGTGACAAGTAGAAGTTCCCTCGTGGGGAGGGGGTCCCTCCCTTCCCCTGTAACATTTGGTCACCAGTTCTCTTTGGCTGGGAGACAGTGCCGCAAGCCAGAAAACTGCTCCACCTTCGCTTGTGTGCCCAGGTACAACAGATCCCGTTGCATCCTCAAAAGGCAATTGTGTTTGAGTTGGCAGAACAGCCAGTGGGTAACAGGAGACTTCTCTGCAGGCACAAAGTGGCCGGGACTGCAAGATGAGCATCGCTTTAAAAAAAAAAAATTGCAAAGGCACACAGGAGTGATGAACAGCAAGCACAGCTATGTGCCAGACGTAGAATGATATGAAGTGTCCTGGCTGCCTGGCTGGCTGAAATCCCCAGAATGACTATTCTACATAGCAGCATTTGGATAGAGCTCCAGCTTATTCATTTAGAAGGATCAATGGTGCATTGCTCTGAACGCAGCTAAAAAGAGGGACATGCAGGAGGCATCCACAGATGAAACCAAGTGAGTAGGGCCAGATTCGACCAACTTGGCATCATGATGCAAACTGGCAGTTATTATAACATGCCAAGATGTGAAAGACTCTGTGTCTGGGGTGATCAATCTGTTGAAGATACGGAACATTTTCTTTTTGATTGCCCTGCCTATACGGAACTTCAGCACAGGTTTTTATACCCACTAGTATCTGAGTTCCAGTCTCAAAACAGAACTGAGCTTATGGCATTTCCTCTACAAGGTCATGAAGGATCTATTATAGTAGGAGTTAGCCTCTTCATTTTAAAAGCTATTTAAAAAAAAAGAAGCCATCTCCTGAATGTAGAACCCTGACTGTATACAGGGGACTTCTGTTCTATTGTTTTAATTGTATTGTACTTTGAAATGGTCACACGACTAGTCAAATAAATTTTCTACTCTACAAAAGTGAGTTGAGCAGATTTTGAACAACATGAACAGCAAGCAATCAGCAGCTGTTTCACTTAGCATGGCGGACACGATCAGGGATACTCTCTGCACACAGCAAGATAAACCTGGCTGCTTCGGCCTCCGGTATCCTATCCTATGTAGTGATTTTCACAAATGGGATTTTTTGCATTCCAATGAATTCCCTTCAAATGTGGTAGGATTCTATTTGATACTGATGTATCCATACAAATATCCGATACGAACGCATATGTATCCAATACGTATCCAACACACATCTGATATGTATCCCATAACATATCCACTCTGAAAGCGTGAAATCTGCCCGGAATCCACTTTGAATCCACTCTCAATCCATGTCGAATGCACTCTGGATCTGCTGCAGATGTGACTGCTGCTGCCACTTTCCCACCTCCCAGGTTCACAAAATGTTCTCTAGCATTTGTACGAATTTTGCGAAACATTCATACAAATATCAATGTACAAATGTTGTAACATCCTTAATCCTGTGCTCTTCAAATGGTATGCCCGCCCTCTTAAAAATCAATGGTAATTTTTTTTTTTTTAATTTAGGGGTAAAGAGTTTGAAGAGTTCAAAACTTGGCTTATTCATGTGTTGCGGTCAGTGGCGGCTGGTGGGCTTCAGGACTGGCTGCAAGCCAGCCTGCCTTGTTGCCAACAAGGGAGCCCTGCTTGCCACTGTCTTCCTCCGCCTGCCTTGGGGCAAACTGGGCTCCTTTGTTGAGAACAATGTAGGCCGCTGAGAAAGAGAGAGAGATTAGAATTGGTCCTCCACAAGGCGGCCACGTGGAAAAGGACTACCTACTCCTAGGTAGGGAATGGGGGGGGGGGAGAAAGGGAAGAACGCGACACAGAGAGCACAGAGAGAGGGGGGAAGGTAAGGGGAGGTAAAGCTAAGCTTAGGGGCAAAGGGAGCAACTTACCTTGGCTCCTTGGCTCCTCCAATCTCTCCAGGAATGGTGGCGGCAACAGGGCCAGGCGCGCACACACAGGAGAAGGAAGGAGGAGCATATCTTGTTCCACCAATCAGCTTTGTCAGAGCGGCACTCGCTGGCAGCGCTCATCTAGCGATAAAAAAAAAATGTGCCTTGAACCAATCGAGGGAATGGAAAGCTGCTGATGGGTGGAACAAGCTATAATGCATTGTATGTAATTTTCTTGTCCCTCGTGGTGCAGGGTGATCACGCACCCTACCGCCCACAAGAGGGAGCCGCCCCTGGTTGTGGTTCTCCCATCCTTTCTATCGGGATCCTGGAGCTCTGAGAAACAGGAGGGAAGCAGCAGAGGGAACTGCTGCTGGAAGGACTCTAGGAAGAAGCAGGGAGCAGGGAAGCAACTGGCAGGGAACAGCTGTGGACTGTTGCAAAGGGAGCCCTGGAGTCTGAGGGGAGCAGCTGTGAAGCTGTTGAATCCAGGGTAGCAGATTGGGGGCTGCTACAAAGGTTAGAGAGGGGGCAGCTAAGAGGCTGCCGGGTATGGGATAGCAGCTTGAGGGCTCCTACGATGGTCAGTCTGTGAATCCCTGCTATCTGGGGTCCGCCCTGTGTTTGCTGGGTGGACAGGATCTTTAGATGTTAAATGTTCAGTCATGAGGCAGGGTACCCTGCCAGTCAAAAGGATGGGTGCCACCACAGAGAAGGCCTGGCTGCAGGTAACCACAAGACTATATTCATTAATCTGTGGAATCCACAGCAAATCATCTCAGCATGGTCTTAGTGACCTCACCGGCCCGTAGCAGAAGAGGAAATAAGTCAAGCACTATACCTAAGTTTATTAGGGCCTTGCACATCAAACAAAATACGCCGAATCTCTCTTAATAGCTAACGGGTTATAACTCCACCAACTTATTTTTCTCTTGCCATATACTTCCATTAAATGTTGTTTACATTGCAGGAAAGTGTAGGGAAGGGACAAGATATCATTTTTGTCGAATTTTGGTATCATCCCATGAAGTAAAATGTATGCTCTTTGGTTGTCTCTGTGCCTTAGTGCTCAGTAATTGCTGTTATTAGAGGCTGAATGGAAAGGGAGGAACTTTAAAGTTACTCATCATGAAGGTGTCCTTTTTGCTGTTCATATTCTCCATTAAATCCACACACACAAAAGAATGCTACATATTTGAGGATTACCGTAAATAACTAGGACCACTGTCGTCAGTTCCTACCGAAATTCAACATCCTTAATGCAGGTTTAGCTATCTATTTATGTCCTCTGCTGAATGCACAATAGCTGTGCATTATCTGCTGTATCTGTGGCAGCAATTACTCCACGGATTTTCGAGAGAGTACTCACTTAGTGTGCCTCAACAGCTAAAGATGACAAACGATCGCTCTTCATTTCAAGATATTGGGTCTCTCTCTTCAATTAAAGGCCTCTTTTGGTAATTTACTACAAATGGTTATCTACTTTCTCACTCTCTCTCACTCTCTGACCCTGTGGACATACGATACTTCAGAAGATACTGATGTTCAGGACGCTTCTCTGGGAGCACAACCTTTAAAATAGTGACAATAATCTGTGAAGTTATAAGTAGTAATATTCAGATATGATATGTCAAATGATAGTTCTCTTACTCAGATGAATCTAGAGAGAGGTTAGTAAAGTCTGGCATGCTTTAAGTATATAAAAAGTAGTTTTGTTTCCCTCAGGGATGGAACTCTACAATCTTATAGGATGAGGAACATCACCAGGAACAGGGTTATAGCTTTCCCTGTGGAATCATAGATCGTTTGTGAGCCAGTTTGGTCTAGTGGTTGGGGAGCCGGACTCTTATCTGAGAATACTGGGTTTGATTCCACACTCCTCCATGAAGCCAGTTGGGTGACTTTGGGCTAGTCACAGCTCTCTTCTGAGCTTTCACAATTGTTCTGGGGAGAGGAACAGAAGATTTGCTAGAAAAAGAAGAAGAATTGGCTTTTCTACCCTGCTTTTCTCACTCATTGAAGGGGACTCAAAGTGGCTGACAAAGCTTTCTGTTCTTTTCTCCACAACAGACACCCTGTGTGGTAGGTGGGGCATGAAAGTTCAGAAGAGAGCTGACTAGCCCAAGGTCACCTGGCTTTGAGTCCACTTAAATGAGTGAAGAAAGCGGGGTGGAAAAGCCAACTCTTCTTCTTTTTTCCGCACTGGATCTAAGGCCCAGCGTTCCAATTGAGGAATTTGGTAACGCTGTCTGCATGGAATAAATTGGTGGACCAGCTTACGATGCCAAAATGGCACTATTTCCCATTGATGCTGTGGGCCTCACTGAAGAGGCCCACAACTGTGTTACTGTCTGTATTCTGGACTACAAAGGGAGTACAGATAGCATAGCCTTATAGGCTGGAATACTCGGGTGAATCTATTTTGGCAACATTCTAGAAAATGGTGCCAGAATTCAGCACAAGGCCAAAAGCAAAAGCTGGGGAAGGGGAGAGTTCCCAGCCATCAAAGGTTCTGTTCCAGTTTCCAGGGTTGGATGCAGCCTTTGAAGCCAGCAGTAGGAACTGGGTCATGACCGGCTGTCTGAATTTGAACAGCCCTTGGAACAGGCTACTACTGGCCTACTCACTAGACGGCATTAAGTGAGCAGGAACCGGCAATATAGTGTGGAAAAAGCCAAAGGGAGCAAAAGTCATTATTACAGCTGGCTAGCTGGCCAAGGTAGATCATGCTTTTTGCTGGCTGGCTGGCTGCTGATCTTGACATTTAATTTTTGTTGTAGAAAAAGAGTTTGCTTTTCTACCCTGCTTTTCTCACCCATTTCAGGGGACTCAAAGCAGCTGACAAATCTTTTCTATTCTTCTCCCCACAACAGAACACCCTGTGAGGTAGGTGGTGTTGTGAGAGCTCTGAAGAGAGCTGTGACTAGCCCAAGGTCACCCAGCTGCCTTCATGGGGGAGGGCAGAATCCTAATTCCAGGCACCTTCCACACCCAAATATCCATTACCATTTCAGAAGAACTGAAACGTCACCGTCTGCATATTCAAACTTCTTTCAACCCCAGAAAAAACGAAAAGTTCATAATCCGGGAGAAACTCTTTTACAGCAAATCTCTTCTGCACTCCAGTGTGGTCCTGAGAGGCCTTGTTCTCTGCTATCATGTAAGAAAATGTGTATTCATTCGAATAGATCTCCTTCTAATGTGAGAGGATCCTATTTGATATGTATCCGCTCTGAAAGTGTCAAATCTGCCCTGAATCCTCTTTGAATTCGAATACACCTCCCTGGTTCAAGAATGTTCCGAAACATTGTCAGTGTATGAATCTTTTAACATTCAATTCATGCACACATGTTACAAATAGATAAGATGAATTCTTTGCTCTTATATATGACAAGTGCAGCAAGATTGTTACATGCCCAAAAATGGAAAGACATCGAAATCCCCACAGCGAAGGAATGGCGAATTAAACTGATTGAACTAGCAGAGATGGACAAATTAACAAATTTTATAAAAGAACAATAGATAAGTTGGTAAATTACTGGAACCTCTTTTTCGACTATCTACATCAAATTGGTGTAAACACAGATGGATTCAATTGTTAGACAAGGAAAAGGAAACATTGATGAGAGCCAAAGAAGAAGAGATACCAAAATGAGATCCAAAAAAAATGGAGGAAGTCATCAACAAGAACAACTGAAAGATGTAAAAATAGCCTATGGTGTCATTGTGTGAAAAGATGAAGTTTTAAAGTTGTTAGAATAAAATTTTAATAAAAGGTTATGAATATTTGTGCACATACCTACTAGCTGAGTCTTATGGGGGTTGAAGTCCAGCCACATTTCAAGAACACTTCTTTCCAACAGAGCCATTGTCCAACTCCATTCTCAGAAGAACTCACCTGGATCCAATTGCACAGTGTTTCTAACAGCAAACTTTGCAACCTTTCCCTTCTCTTAGAAGTTTCAAGGTGAGTTTTTCTACTTTTTCACTCCTACTTTCCATTGCTAGCTGTGAATGCAATTTGATTTCACTTTGCTTTAATATTGATTTGCATCTTAGTCTGTACTCTGTTATTGTGATTCACCTTGGGAACCTCTTGCAGGTATGTTGACGGGCTCTATAGAAATATAAAATACAAACGGAGGCAAAACTGCTTTCAGAAATTAAGTTGTCACGTGCACTTGGACCTTTTGCCAGAGGACATATCTCAGGTAAAACCCTATTATCTTTACTTAGCTTGGCTAGAGAGAGAAACTTGGGAAGTGGACCCAGAAAACCTGACCACAACTTAAAATGACAAATGGGGTGGGGGGAAGAGAAGCATTTCCTAAAGAAAGAAATATAGGTGTTATCTTTGGAAATGCAATTGCTCAGAATGTATAGGCCAATCAATGGCCTGCCTTACCAATGCAGGAATAAATAAAACACAAGGCAATGAGGAATCAGCAATAGTCATTTTATATTAGGCATTTAAATCTTGCATTGAGTAAAACTTTTTAAAATGCTTCTGAGACTCCACGGCCAAAAAAAAGCAATTATCTATATTTTTCCTATTAAAAGCACCACCTGAATCATTATGTTATATAGGAGTGGAGAAGCACTTTACATCAAAGCAAAACTGTTGTTTCAAAAGAGATTCTCATACACGTTATAGCCGATCTAGTTTATTGCTATGGATTATAATTTGGGTTTTAATATCTCTTTAAGAACCCATTTTGTTCCAACAAGGGGCAACTCTTATGGAGAGATTTTACCTTTACAAAATTGCTACTTAAAATAGTCCCTTTACAGGCTGACGAGATGAACTTGTAACCTCCCATCATAATTATGGGACCACTGTTATATTTTATGACAATATCCAAATGGCACTCAGCTTTTCTGGGTCGTAGAAGAAGTTCACGTGGGCTAGAACTGGTGGTTAAAACTCATGGGAGGTCTAGTTTTCTCAAAGCCTGCTCAGATTCTAACCCCGCCACCTAACATTCATGCAAAGAACATCTACATCTACATGGTGACAGTGTGAGGCTACATCTGGACAGGGTCAAAACCCCATAATTATCTCATAATTATACCTGATTTGTGAGATGGGGGCTGCACTCAGACCTAAGTTCTAATCTAACTTCAGTCCACCTTCAGAGCAGAAAAACACACTGGTTGGCCAATGGTGGGAGCAGGCTGCTGGACCAGGGATCCAAGAGAAGGAGGAGGAGAAGGGGGTTAGCTTTTATATCCCACTTTTCTTGCCCTTTTAAGGGGACTGACAAGCCTGTTAGGACTACTTAGTTTAACAGCTTGTTTCTAGCAAGTGCACAGCTAACAGCATGTATGGATGGAGTTCAGATGCAAGAACAGAGTCTCTTTGCATTCCAAATGGAAGGTTTATTGCTTAATGGTTACAGAGTATATGCTTATATATGGTGAGTAAATGCATGGATATATGAAAAGAATAAAAGGTATACAACTTAAGCACTATCCTATGAATATACGCTATAACACTACGTGATTACTGAAAACTGAGATACATACAGATGAATCAACATGTGGTTATAGGAAACATCCATTCCATGTGAGCCCTCTGGACGAGTCACATTGACCTGCTACCCACAACAACTTTCATTTCTCATAGCATTACTATACTTATTGTGGCTAAACAGCTAAAACAGGATAGAAGATTACAGAGCACCTGTTATTACACAGCTCAAGATGGCCTTCCGGCTCAGCAATGTAAGCTCTGGTACCATTGTTACATTTCACCTTCTGTTTTCCTCCCCATAGCAAAGACCCTGTGAGGAAGGTAAGGCTGTGAGAGCTCAGAAAGAGCCGTGACTAGCCCAAGGTCACCCAGCTGGCTTTGTGGAGGAGTGTGGAATTGAATCAGGAGATTAGCAGATAAGAGTCTGTCACTTTAATCACAAGACCAAATCTAGGCAACACACTATCCCATTCTATTTAGTGCGGAAAAGGCCACAGTCTGAAAAATAACTTTCCCAGCCTATAACCCATCAATACTGGAAATGTAGCTAGTAAAGCATATAACCATTCATCAGTGCATCCAAGGAGTGCATGGAGGAAAATGTAGTGTCCAGTGCTTCAGAAAGAAGAAGAAGAAGAGTTGGCTTTTCTACCCCACTTTTCTCACCCATTTAAGGGTACTCAAAGCGGCTGACAAAGCTTTCTATTCTTCTCCCCACAACAGAAACCCCGTGAGGTAGGTGGGGTTGAGAGAGCTCAGAAGAGAGCTGTGACTAGCCCAAGGTCACCCAGCTGGCTTCATGGGGGAGGGAGGAATCAAACCCGGTATTCCCAGATAAGAATCCGGCTCCCAACCACTAGACCAAACTGGCTCACAAGGCTAATCATTAAGAAAAGGGAGGTACTAGAGACCACAAAATATCTAATGAATAGCACTGAAATTTTTCTAGAAAACCAACTAGAAAACTGAATCATAAGGAATTCAAACAGTATTAAGCTGGGAAGTTTTGAAAATCAGTAGGTAACATCTTTCTTAAATCACTTTTTCTCTTTGAATTAATATTAGTGCCTGAAGCTTCATGGCACTACCTTTTTATATATTTTTGTTCATCCTATAACAGTGGTTATCAACCTTCCTAATGCCGTGACCCTTTAATGCAGTTCCTCATGTTGTGGTGACCCCCAACCTAACCCTAACCCTAAAATTATTTTCATTGCTACTTCATAATGACCCCTGTGAAAGAGTAGATCAAGCCCCAAATGGGTCCCGACCCACAGGTTGAAAACCACTGCCCTATAATATATGAAATTAGTCAGCAAAGTACGCAGAGGGTTAGTAATTCCAGGCTGTTTGCAATTACTAGCTCTCATGCCTAACTCTTGGAAGCAATGGAATGGAATCTTTTTTAAACTTTCATCTGAGCGAACTTCATGAAACAACCCTTCTTCAAGTCCGCGGGCGAGACAAAAAGCTGAAGATGTAGAGATATTGTGTTCTTTTTGCACTTGCCCGGTACATCAGAACAAGCTACTCACTAGAACACCTCTTCCACATGGGACTAGGGCCATTCTGGTCCAGAGCCATGCTAAGGGATCCTGAGGCCTTTTTGCACTTCAGCCAGATGGTTAGGGTTAGGGTTAGGGTTAGGGTTAGGGTTAGGGTTAGGGTTAGGGTTAGGGCTAGGGCTAGGGCTAGGGCTAGGGCTAGGGCTAGGGCTAGGGCTAGGGCTAGGGTTAGGCCCAGAGAGCGAATGCTCTGTCCCAATTGTATACCAGAGGCCTAAGTACGAATAGGCCTCTGGTTTAGTGGTGGATTGTTTAAAAAGATCTGCAGGTATATTAATGCCACCTGTTTCAATTGAGGTGATGGCACTTCTGCAGTTGGTGTGGAACAAGGAAAATGCCACATCCTCATGTTCAAAGTTTGCTTAAGCTTCAAAGATAAGCTCCCAAGTTTGCATAAGTTTTGAAGATGGGGCTATGGTGCTTTTCACTGTTCCTTATGCAAGCTTCAAAGATCATCTTCAAAACCCCGAAACGGAGGTAGTTTAGCACACAGGATGCAATGGTGGAGTGACAGGAACATGGGCCAATCACAGGAAAGGGTGGGTGGTGCTTGTGGGAGCAGTTGGATCAGGACAGCAGCATTCCAATCCTCCCACTGGGAACCTGCTGGGCTTGGACTGGGACTGGCTGGAGCAGACTAGTTAAACCATTCTAAGGGAGGTACGTGCCAAAATGGGGACTGATTAGACCTAGTCTGGCCCTCTCATAAGAACATATGAGGAGATCAGGCTACAGCCCACCTAGTCCAGCATCCTGTCCTACACAGTGTCCCACCAATTGTCCAAGGACATGTCAAGGAGAGACAAGGGCAAGACTCCTGCTCTCAGTTCCCAGCTAATGGTCTGAGAGACATCATGTCTGTTTCTTCAACTTGGAAGGAGTACCTAGACATCTATTTGAATAGCTATTGGTAAACCTGTCTTCCATGAATTTGTCAATAAGAACCGAGGAGGGGGAGGGGGAGGAGAAGAACATAAGAGGAGCCCTGCTTGATCAGGCTACAGTCCATCTAGTCCAGCATCCTTTCTCACACAGTGGCCCACCAGTTGCTTCTGGGCATCTCCAGCAGAAGACAAGGGCAAACCTTCTCCGGCTCTTGAATCCAAGCAAATGGCCTTAGGGACATCCTGCTTGTCCCCACAGCTTGAAAGATGTACTTAGGCATCCATTCTAGTAGCCATTGGTACATCCATCATCCATACATTTGCCTAACCCTTCCTTAAAGCCATCCAACCTGGTTGCTGTTACCACATTATAACAGCAATTGTCTCCCAAGACAATTTTCAAGAACCTTCACTAAAATATCACCAGTAGCTCTAATTGTTCCTAGACTGGCTCCAATTCAATTAGGGCATGTAGGGATGAAACAAGCCATTGACCCTTTTGTTCAACAAAGATGGGCAGCAGATTTTAGGGATTGCCCAAACATGGTAACCCCATGTAATCCAAGTTCTTAAAGAAAAACAGAACCACTATGTATTCAGCAGAAACTACAGTAATAAAGTTTGGGGAAGTTCCCTGGCAGATCCCATGATCCATCACCTGCATGAATGTAGGCCAAAAATGGAAAATTTACAAATTCTACTCAGTGCACAAGTAGGCAGCATGCATTTACTCGATAAGTCACATATATCTGATGGAGTTGCCAGAAAGTGTTTTCAATTGTTGTGTGCACAAATGCAATTTTTGACATTCTGTTTGATTTGAATAGAATATTCAAATGTCCAAATTCATACAAATAGAAAAAAACACAAATGTATTAAAATTTGAACCAGTTCAAATACACGAGTATCTATTTGTACAAATATTCGATACGAATTCGATGCTATGAACGTCAACAACATTCGTATGTATCCATATGCATCTGTACGCATCCCGTTTTTATCCCGTACTCATTCCGTATTCACCCCCTTTGCCTCCCTATGGATGCATATGGATATGAATAAGATGTGTACGGATATGTATGTAATGCATATGTACCCATACACATAGGAATGTCAGAATTATTTGAACGAATAATTCAAAATATTCGTGTTTCTTTGAATATTAAAAAATGAATGTCTGAACATTCAATTCGAATTCGAATGTCCGAATTTGGCCAAATTTGCCCAAATTTGATTGATTTCTGCCTTTGGCAATTAGTGGCCCCTCAAAGTTGTAATGCAGCTATAAAGAAAAAATTCTTTGTGTATTTGCATGGGAAGATGTTCTTGTAAATCTTCTTTCAGCAGAAGGACTTGTAGGTTTCCGAACTCGTCTTTTTGCAAAATGGAACTCAGCCAAGTTCTTTATTGATGGGTGCTCCGGTTGGTTAATTTCATTCTGAGCAGTATTTCCTGACATGATGTAAAAATTAATTTAACGTGGCTAAATAAACCCTCAATGGAGGTGTTTGCCAACACAATAGGAATCGGTGGTGGTGTAAAAGAAGGGAAAGAAAAGTATCCGCCTGATGCAGAATTTCCTCTGGTGGTCTTGGAAAAGGAGGAAAGAAAATGTCAGCCGAGAAATCCGAGTCCATAAAATAAGGGGCTTAAAGTGATAAAACGGGTCAGAATTTTAGCCTGCCAACCACGGACACAACTCACTAAAGGGGACTTGTGATAACTTTGCACAATGAAGAGCAAGTTGTGAGTCACCTCTCCCCACACTCCCCCAAAACATGACCCAATACAGCCATCTGTAGTATAACACTATAGTTATAAAACCATGTCATTCAAGGAATTGCACCCATGGAAAAATGAGATACCAAAGGAAACCCCAATCAGATCAATTTATGGCACTGCAGAAATTTCCAGAAGCAATCTGTCACTGCAAAAAGGCTTTTGGACCCACCAGCTACCTGCACCACATTCAAGGCAGACACGGTCTCAGAAAATATCTGAATGAATGCATTTTGTATCAGATTAAGAGAAACTTTGGTTTTCTCATCAGTATTAATACTTTTTGAAAGCGCTATTGGAAGAAGGAACTTCCCCTTCCTCCCTGCATGCATGGTCTTATTGTATACAATAAACAGAAGATCTAAATTGAAGCTGAACTGGTCTGAAATTTCTTTGACACAGACTATCTGCTACCTCACAAGAGCTTCCAAAAAATATGTGAACCAGTAGGGCATGGAGAATGGTCTCCTGCCGGAGACACACACACACATACCCAAGTCATCGCTGGGCACCACAAAGCCTCAGTCAACTCATGCGGAGCTTCATGAAGTCTCCATAATGGAGTCCCTTGGAGTGTAATGCAAAGGTCAATCTCAGCCCAAATGGCTTGATCCAGGTTAAGATCAGAGCAGGGCACAGTGGTACGCATTCAGGGGCAGCCTGAGTTGTGGCAGCCCCATACCAGCTGTTTTTGGAGACCAGGAAACAAATGAGACACTTCTGGTAGCGATGAGCACAAATATTCGAATGCATTCAAAATGCGATCAGATCGACCAAATTTCAACATTCCAATTTGAATCAAATGTCCTTAAATTCAAATTAAAAGTTTTGATCCAGATTTCGAATTTCGGAAGTATTCGTTTGAATTATTCGGACATTCACATGTGTACGGGTTCATACACGATGCGCACTTGATACGTGAGGCAACCCCATCACGGCAGTGCTATAATAGCACTAAATTCCCCCCATCTGGAAAGAGCCTAGAAAATCATGGACAATCTTGGGCTGCATCCACATTCGCTCCAAAGCTGTGCAGAGTTTTTCAGCTCGCGCCATCGGTGCAGTATTCACTGAGGTAAAAAATGCAGATGGATCACCATCTTTTTATTGCACACTTTCTGGGACATGCTGCACTGCTTCTGCCAGAAATGGAGCATCCCATTGGCTGTACGGGAAGCTGCATCAAAAGGACGGTGCAGCTTCCAATCGGCTGGTCAGGCGGCCCGTGAAGCAACGGTGCCATCCCTGCATGGCTTCCCACCAGCCTGCCTGGCAAGCGGGAAGGGAGGGATGGCGCAGCTTTCAAGTCTGGAGGTAACCTTGATCTGTCTTTAGTAAGATTCTGTACAGCATGAACCAACACAACAAGAAAGAAAGAAAAAGAAAACTCGGCAATTAAAATACACAATATTATCAGGCATAACTGGTCCCCAGAGCTTCAGAACTCGAAAAGGAAAGGCATTGCTACATTATCCAAAGCGCAACAAAGAATTTTAGTTTCTCCACATTTCTTTCACATACGCAGAACAAGGGCAGACATTTTAGAGCTTCCTCCTTAACCCTCAGTTTTCCGTTATTCTGTATTTTGAACTGTTTGCCCAAAAGAGTAAGACTTACTCCAAGTCCTGACTCAGAGTGTGTCCAGACTGGGGGATACTGCGCATTCTCATGTGCAGTCGATGCATGAGTGTCACACCTGACCCCTGATGCTTTGTAGTGGAGGCACATTCTGCGTATTTACCCACTGCAGAGTGATCAACATTTGCTCCACAGTATCAGGTAATTTCGGCGTTTCCCGCCATCCTATGAGTCCGGTGAGAAACCACCAAACATAGCTGAGCCTGCAACTCAGCTCCCATTGGCTGCCAGGTCCCGCATGACACGCGGCTCACCACACATGCCACAGAAGTCTCGTAGTTCCCGAGGAGGAAGCTGCAGACCTCCGTTTCAAGTGGGGACGACATGTCATGACTCCGCAGCCAGGTAAGCTGCAAATATTTATATAACTGTGGGTGTTTATCCACTAGTCTGTAAGGGACCTCATTTTGTTCTCTCTGTAGTGAAGTAGGCCAAGGCATTTTTGCAAAAGAAAAAAGTCTGACACAGCATAGATATAACCTAATTAGCAGCCCACAAGAGCCAAAATTCTCTAATTATTCTTCAATGTCTTGTTTCCTGACAGAATTCAAAGCACACAGCTTCTAGTCACTGTTGCCAATTATTAATTATAGGTTTATCTATCAGTTTCTCCCAAGGTCTTTTCAACACCCACACCCCCTAGTATCCTATTTATTTAAAATAACACATTTAAAAGGTCTTCTTCACTGCGCCATTCTAGAACCATGGTGAGTTTGCGAAACAATTCTGGGACATTTGGAAAGGCAGAGTAGCATAGCAGCTAAACTGTCACAGTAGAACCTAGGACCTCGCCAGGGTAATTTAACAAAATATAAAACGAACATATTAAAAATAAGATACTAAAATAATAGCAATGCTTTTTATTTCAGTCAAAGGCCAGGATACTTGTGTTTTTAACAATTTTCAGAACGTATGAACTGAAGGTGCCTGGTGCACCTCAGAGAGGAGATTATTTCAGAATCTGGGGGCCACCACTGAGAAGGCCCTACCCCAGGTCTCAACCCCCTTAACTACTAAAGGAGGTGATACAACCATGAGGGCTTCTTCTGCAGACCTTAAGGCATGAGATATGGGGAAAGGCATTCATTTCGGTATTGAGGGCATTTTAACTTAAGGTTAACATGTTGAATTGGGTTTGGCAGTGAACTGGCAGCCAGTGGAGGTTGCCACGTTCTCTCTGAAGTTGTACTCTTTTCCATAGCTCACATGGCAACTAAGGGTGTGCATGAATGCAATTTTCGGGATTCAATTCAAATCGAATATCTGAAAATTTGAATCGATTTGACTCTTTGAAGTTCTACTGTATTTACATTCAATTAGAATGAAATATATTACAATTCGTGCAAATTTTCAATTCAAATTGCAAATACAAATGTCAACAACACTCGTATGTGCCCGTAGGCATTTGTACACATCCTGTATTTATCCTGTATGCATCCCATTTCCATCAGGTACGGATCCATACAATAGTGTACAGATGTGGGAAAGATGCGCAGGCCTGAGCAGGAAGGTCTGCCAGTGGTGCAGCACAACTGGCCCGTGTAGGCATCAATTGGGTCACTTCCTGTTATGGTAGGCATGGCAGAGAGACATGGCTTCATAGTGGCCCACGTAGCCGCTATGAAGCTTGTCCTCAGCTTCATAGACCACTACGAAGGACATGTGGGCTTACATAGCATGTGTGTTGAGAGGTGGAGCTGGAGCCTCCCCACTGCAAATGGCGGCCTCCAGGCCTGTCCCAGGATCCCATTGACCTAGGTTTTATTTTAGCTGGCTTCTAAAAGCGGTCCCCCAAAACTGTCCAAAAACCAGAGGACTTACCTCCCACACTTACCACAGCACAGCAGCAGTTTTCCCAGGTTATTTTATCAAAATCCCAGTTATTTTCTGGTTAGTTATAGCAGAGAGATCTTCCTCCCACGGAGTTTACTCTCAACTGAAGTTCAAACTGAAACTAAGACACTCCCACAAGCTCAGGAGTGGCTAGCCCTCTTTGCTAATGCTAATGCTTTGTCCCCTTTGTTATTTTCATGTGATCTCCTAGGAATCTGCCTAGAGTAACCTGAGCTGACCACACCTAAACTGACCTAGGTTTTATTTTAGCTGGCTTCTAAAAGCGGTCCCCCAAAACTGTCCAAAAAACCAGAGGACTTACCTCCCACACTTACCACAGCACAGCAGCAGTTTTCCCAGGTTATTTTATCAAAATCCCAGTTATTTTCTGGTTAGTTATAGCAGAGAGATCTTCCTCCCACGGAGTTTACTCTCAACTAACGGCGCGCGAAACATACTATAGCATAACCAAAGTTTATCTTAAAGAAAGTGTTTTAGAGGTTTTTTTTTTAGGTAATTTTTCATAAATAACACAAATCCATTAAATACAATGAAGGTAGAATGCCAGCAGGGGGAGGGGGGCTTCCCAGTGTTTTGCACTGAGTGTCATATGTATGACTACCTGCCCATGGGGCAGCAGTCGTGGGTATGTGTTTGGTGCAATGAGCTCCGGGCTCTCAGGGAACATGTTTCTTCCCTCGAAGCCAAGGTAGCGGACCTGGAGAAGCAGATAGAGAGTAGGAGGGCTGAGGGTGAGGTCTTCAGGGATGCAGTAGGAGCATCCCACTCCATGACAAGCAGCTCTCCAGCTGCCTCGGAGAGTCGAAGCCTCAGGCAGGGAGGACATCAAGCTGAGGAAGAGGGGCAGGCTCCCTTAGTTGGGACCCCTTCCTCAGTGGATGTGCCTGTGTCCTCTTGCACCGAGGATACTCCTCCACGGGTAGTGGGAGGGGGGCTTCTTATAGTGGGAGATTCGATTATCAGGAATATAGAGAGCCGGGTTTGTGATGGGCGTGTTGACCGCATGGTGACTTGCCTGCCTGGTGCAAAGGTTGCGGACATCACGCGACATCTAGATAGGTTAGTAGACAGTGCTGGGGAGGAGCCAGTCGTCATGGTACATGTCGGTACCAATGATGTTGGGAAGGCAAGACGGAGCGTCCTGGAAGCCAAATTTAGGTTGTTAGGTAGAAGACTAAAGTCCAGGACCTCTAGGGTCGCATTCTCAGAAATGCTACCTGTTCCACGTGCAGGGCCAGCTAGACAGGCAGAGCTCAGGAGCCTCAATGCGTGGATGAGGCAGTGGTGTCGCGAGGAGGGGTTTAGATTTGTAAGGAACTGGGGAACTTTTTGGGACAAGCCAAACCTGTACAAGAGGGACGGGTTACACTTGAACCAGGAGGGAACCAGATTGCTGGCGATTAACATTAAAAAGGTTGCAGAGCAGATTTTAAACTGATCCCTGGGGGAAAGCCGACAGGAGCTGGGCAGCATCCGGTTCGGGAGAGCACACCCTCAAGTGAGGAGGGCTGGAAACATGCAGAAAATGCTGAGCTAAGTGCGGGATTAGTTTCACACGTTCCTCGACGGCAGAATTTGGTCAAAAGGAGTGAATATAAATGTATATATGCAAACGCCAGGAGCCTTCGAGCCAAAATAGGGGAGCTAGAAAGCTTAGTTATGGAAAATAAGATTGATATTATTGGCATAACTGAAACCTGGTGGACCAGCGAAAACCAATGGGATACAGTCATCCCAGGATACAAACTGTACAGGAAAGACAGGGAAGGGCGACATGGAGGTGGTGTAGCCTTGTATATTAAAGAAGAGATAGAATCTTATGAACTGGAATGTCCAAGTGAGTCTGGCTCTTCCACAGAAGCAGTGTGGGTAAAAATACCAAGCCAAAAAGGAAGTCTAACAATAGGGACATGCTACCGTCCTCCCAACCATACGTCCGAAGGAGATGAACAATTGGAGAAGGAGGTAAAGGAGGTAGCCCATAAAGATAGGGTAGTTATAATGGGGGACTTCAATTATCCTCACATAGACTGGGTGAACTCCTGTTCAACTCAGGAAAGAGAGAGAAAATTCCTAGACCTGCTAAATGACTGTTCCATGGAACAAATGGTCATGGAAGCAACCAGGGGAAATGCAGTCCTGGACTTGATTGAGTTGAGAGTAAACTCCGTGGGAGGAAGATCTCTCTGCTATAACTAACCAGAAAATAACTGGGATTTTGATAAAATAACCTGGGAAAACTGCTGCTGTGCTGTGGTAAGTGTGGGAGGTAAGTCCTCTGGTTTTTGGACAGTTTTGGGGGACTGCTTTTAGAAGCCAGCTCAAATAAAACCTAGGTCAGTTTAGGTGTGGTCAGCTCAGGTTACTCTAGGCAGATTCCTAGGAGATCACATCAAAATAACAAAAGGGACAAAGCATTAGCATTAGCAAAGAGGGCTAGTCACTCCTGAGCTTGTGGGAGTGCCTTAGTTTCAGTTTGAACTTCAGTTGAGAGTAAACTCCGTGGGAGGAAGATCTCTCTGCTATAACTAACCAGAAAATAACTGGGATTTTGATAAAATAACCTGGGAAAACTGCTGCTGTGCTGTGGTAAGTGTGGGAGGTAAGTCCTCTGGTTTTTGGACAGTTTTGGGGGACTGCTTTTAGAAGCCAGCTCAAATAAAACCTAGGTCAGTTTAGGTGTGGTCAGCTCAGGTTACTCTAGGCAGATTCCTAGGAGATCACATCAAAATAACAAAAGGGACAAAGCATTAGCATTAGCAAAGAGGGCTAGTCACTCCTGAGCTTGTGGGAGTGCCTTAGTTTCAGTTTGAACTTCAGTTGAGAGTAAACTCCGTGGGAGGAAGATCTCTCTGCTATAACTAACCAGAAAATAACTGGGATTTTGATAAAATAACCTGGGAAAACTGCTGCTGTGCTGTGGTAAGTGTGGGAGGTAAGTCCTCTGGTTTTTGGACAGTTTTGGGGGACTGCTTTTAGAAGCCAGCTCAAATAAAACCTAGGTCAGTTTAGGTGTGGTCAGCTCAGGTTACTCTAGGCAGATTCCTAGGAGATCACATCAAAATAACAAAAGGGACAAAGCATTAGCATTAGCAAAGAGGGCTAGTCACTCCTGAGCTTGTGGGAGTGCCTTAGTTTCAGTTTGAACTTCAGTTGAGAGTAAACTCCGTGGGAGGAAGATCTCTCTGCTATAACTAACCAGAAAATAACTGGGATTTTGATAAAATAACCTGGGAAAACTGCTGCTGTGCTGTGGTAAGTGTGGGAGGTAAGTCCTCTGGTTTTTGGACAGTTTTGGGGGACTGCTTTTAGAAGCCAGCTCAAATAAAACCTAGGTCAGTTTAGGTGTGGTCAGCTCAGGTTACTCTAGGCAGATTCCTAGGAGATCACATCAAAATAACAAAAGGGACAAAGCATTAGCATTAGCAAAGAGGGCTAGTCACTCCTGAGCTTGTGGGAGTGCCTTAGTTTCAGTTTGAACTTCAGTTGAGAGTAAACTCCGTGGGAGGAAGATCTCTCTGCTATAACTAACCAGAAAATAACTGGGATTTTGATAAAATAACCTGGGAAAACTGCTGCTGTGCTGTGGTAAGTGTGGGAGGTAAGTCCTCTGGTTTTTGGACAGTTTTGGGGGACTGCTTTTAGAAGCCAGCTCAAATAAAACCTAGGTCAGTTTAGGTGTGGTCAGCTCAGGTTACTCTAGGCAGATTCCTAGGAGATCACATCAAAATAACAAAAGGGACAAAGCATTAGCATTAGCAAAGAGGGCTAGTCACTCCTGAGCTTGTGGGAGTGCCTTAGTTTCAGTTTGAACTTCAGTTGAGAGTAAACTCCGTGGGAGGAAGATCTCTCTGCTATAACTAACCAGAAAATAACTGGGATTTTGATAAAATAACCTGGGAAAACTGCTGCTGTGCTGTGGTAAGTGTGGGAGGTAAGTCCTCTGGTTTTTGGACAGTTTTGGGGGACTGCTTTTAGAAGCCAGCTCAAATAAAACCTAGGTCAGTTTAGGTGTGGTCAGCTCAGGTTACTCTAGGCAGATTCCTAGGAGATCACATCAAAATAACAAAAGGGACAAAGCATTAGCATTAGCAAAGAGGGCTAGTCACTCCTGAGCTTGTGGGAGTGCCTTAGTTTCAGTTTGAACTTCAGTTGAGAGTAAACTCCGTGGGAGGAAGATCTCTCTGCTATAACTAACCAGAAAATAACTGGGATTTTGATAAAATAACCTGGGAAAACTGCTGCTGTGCTGTGGTAAGTGTGGGAGGTAAGTCCTCTGGTTTTTGGACAGTTTTGGGGGACTGCTTTTAGAAGCCAGCTCAAATAAAACCTAGGTCAGTTTAGGTGTGGTCAGCTCAGGTTACTCTAGGCAGATTCCTAGGAGATCACATCAAAATAACAAAAGGGACAAAGCATTAGCATTAGCAAAGAGGGCTAGTCACTCCTGAGCTTGTGGGAGTGCCTTAGTTTCAGTTTGAACTTCAGTTGAGAGTAAACTCCGTGGGAGGAAGATCTCTCTGCTATAACTAACCAGAAAATAACTGGGATTTTGATAAAATAACCTGGGAAAACTGCTGCTGTGCTGTGGTAAGTGTGGGAGGTAAGTCCTCTGGTTTTTGGACAGTTTTGGGGGACTGCTTTTAGAAGCCAGCTCAAATAAAACCTAGGTCAGTTTAGGTGTGGTCAGCTCAGGTTACTCTAGGCAGATTCCTAGGAGATCACATCAAAATAACAAAAGGGACAAAGCATTAGCATTAGCAAAGAGGGCTAGTCACTCCTGAGCTTGTGGGAGTGCCTTAGTTTCAGTTTGAACTTCAGTTGAGAGTAAACTCCGTGGGAGGAAGATCTCTCTGCTATAACTAACCAGAAAATAACTGGGATTTTGATAAAATAACCTGGGAAAACTGCTGCTGTGCTGTGGTAAGTGTGGGAGGTAAGTCCTCTGGTTTTTGGACAGTTTTGGGGGACTGCTTTTAGAAGCCAGCTCAAATAAAACCTAGGTCAGTTTAGGTGTGGTCAGCTCAGGTTACTCTAGGCAGATTCCTAGGAGATCACATCAAAATAACAAAAGGGACAAAGCATTAGCATTAGCAAAGAGGGCTAGTCACTCCTGAGCTTGTGGGAGTGCCTTAGTTTCAGTTTGAACTTCAGTTGAGAGTAAACTCCGTGGGAGGAAGATCTCTCTGCTATAACTAACCAGAAAATAACTGGGATTTTGATAAAATAACCTGGGAAAACTGCTGCTGTGCTGTGGTAAGTGTGGGAGGTAAGTCCTCTGGTTTTTGGACAGTTTTGGGGGACTGCTTTTAGAAGCCAGCTCAAATAAAACCTAGGTCAGTTTAGGTGTGGTCAGCTCAGGTTACTCTAGGCAGATTCCTAGGAGATCACATCAAAATAACAAAAGGGACAAAGCATTAGCATTAGCAAAGAGGGCTAGTCACTCCTGAGCTTGTGGGAGTGCCTTAGTTTCAGTTTGAACTTCAGTTGAGAGTAAACTCCGTGGGAGGAAGATCTCTCTGCTATAACTAACCAGAAAATAACTGGGATTTTGATAAAATAACCTGGGAAAACTGCTGCTGTGCTGTGGTAAGTGTGGGAGGTAAGTCCTCTGGTTTTTGGACAGTTTTGGGGGACTGCTTTTAGAAGCCAGCTCAAATAAAACCTAGGTCAGTTTAGGTGTGGTCAGCTCAGGTTACTCTAGGCAGATTCCTAGGAGATCACATCAAAATAACAAAAGGGACAAAGCATTAGCATTAGCAAAGAGGGCTAGTCACTCCTGAGCTTGTGGGAGTGCCTTAGTTTCAGTTTGAACTTCAGTTGAGAGTAAACTCCGTGGGAGGAAGATCTCTCTGCTATAACTAACCAGAAAATAACTGGGATTTTGATAAAATAACCTGGGAAAACTGCTGCTGTGCTGTGGTAAGTGTGGGAGGTAAGTCCTCTGGTTTTTGGACAGTTTTGGGGGACTGCTTTTAGAAGCCAGCTCAAATAAAACCTAGGTCAGTTTAGGTGTGGTCAGCTCAGGTTACTCTAGGCAGATTCCTAGGAGATCACATCAAAATAACAAAAGGGACAAAGCATTAGCATTAGCAAAGAGGGCTAGTCACTCCTGAGCTTGTGGGAGTGCCTTAGTTTCAGTTTGAACTTCAGTTGAGAGTAAACTCCGTGGGAGGAAGATCTCTCTGCTATAACTAACCAGAAAATAACTGGGATTTTGATAAAATAACCTGGGAAAACTGCTGCTGTGCTGTGGTAAGTGTGGGAGGTAAGTCCTCTGGTTTTTGGACAGTTTTGGGGGACCGCGCGCCTAACGGCGCGCGAAACATAATATAGCATAACCAAAGTTTATCTTAAAGAAAGTGTTTTAGAGTTTTTTTTTTAGGTAATTTTTCATAAATAACACAAATCTATTAAATACAATGAAGGTAGAATGCCAGCAGGGGGAGGGGGGCTTCCCAGTGTTTTGCACTGAGTGTCATATGTATGACTACCTGCCCATGGGGCAGCAGTCGTGGGTATGTGTTCGGTGCAATGAGCTCCGGGCTCTCAGGGAACATGTTTCTTCCCTCGAAGCCAAGGTAGCGGACCTGGAGAAGCAGATAGAGAGTAGGAGGGCTGAGGGTGAGGTCTTCAGGGATGCAGTAGGAGCATCCCACTCCATGACAAGCAGCTCTCCAGCTGCCTCGGAGAGTCGAAGCCTCAGGCAGGGAGGATATCAAGCCGAGGAAGAGGGGCAGGCTCCCTTAGTTGGGACCCCTTCCTCAGTGGATGTGCCTGTGTCCTCTTGCACCGAGGATACTCCTCCACGGGTAGTGGGAGGGGGGCTTCTTGTAGTGGGAGATTCGATTATCAGGAATATAGAGAGCCGGGTTTGTGATGGGCGTGTTGACCGCATGGTGACTTGCCTGCCTGGTGCAAAGGTTGCGGACATCACGAGACATCTAGATAGGTTAGTAGACAGTGCTGGGGAGGAGCCAGTCGTCATGGTACATGTCGGTACCAATGATGTTGGGAAGGCAAGACGGAGCGTCCTGGAAGCCAAATTTAGGTTGTTAGGTAGAAGACTAAAGTCCAGGACCTCTAGGGTAGCATTCTCAGAAATGCTACCTGTTCCACGTGCAGGGCCAGCTAGACAGGCAGAGCTCAGGAGCCTCAATGCGTGGATGAGGCAGTGGTGTCGCGAGGAGGGGTTTAGATTTGTAAGGAACTGGGGAACTTTTTGGGACAAGCCAAACCTGTACAAGAGGGACGGGTTACACTTGAACCAGGAGGGAACCAGATTGCTGGCGATTAACATTAAAAAGGTTGCAGAGCAGCTTTTAAACTGATCCCTGGGGGAAAGCCGACAGGAGCTGGGCAGCATCCGGTTCGGGAGAGTGCACCCTCAAGTGAGGAGGGCTGGAAACATGCAGAAAATGCTGAGCTAAGTGCGGGATTAGTTTCACATGTTCCTCGACGGCAGAATTTGGTCAAAAGGAGTGAATATAAATGTATATATGCAAACGCCAGGAGCCTTCGAGCCAAAATAGGGGAGCTAGAAAGCTTAGTTATGGAAAATAGGATTGATATTATTGGCATAACTGAAACCTGGTGGACCAGTGAAAACCAATGGGATACAGTCATCCCAGGATACAAACTGTACAGGAAAGACAGGGAAGGGCGACATGGAGGTGGTGTAGCCTTGTATATTAAAGAAGAGATAGAATCTTATGAACTGGAATGTCCAAGTGAGTCTGGCTCTTCCACAGAAGCAGTGTGGATAAAAATACCAAGCCAAAAAGGAAGTCTAACAATAGGGACATGCTACCGTCCTCCCAACCATACGTCCGAAGGAGATGAACAATTGGAGAAGGAGGTAAAGGAGGTAGCCCATAAAGATAGGGTAGTTATAATGGGGGACTTCAATTATCCTCACATAGACTGGGTGAACTCCTGTTCAACTCAGGAAAGAGAGAGAAAATTCCTAGACCTGATAAATGACTGTTCCATGGAACAAATGGTCATGGAACCAACCAGGGGAAATGCAGTCCTGGACTTGATCCTAAGTAATGCTCAGGACCTGGTAAAGGACGTCACTGTAGCTGATCCAATTGGGAACAGTGACCACAATGCAATAACCTTCAACTTAAATACAGGGAGTAAGTTCTTAATAAAGTCTAACACAGAGACCTTAAACTTTCACAAGGGAAACTTCCCCAAAATGAGGAAATTAGTGAAAAGGAAATTGAAAGGGAAAGTCAAAAGAGTTAAATCACTTCAAAATGCATGGAGACTACTTAAAAACACAATAACGGAAGTGCAACTAGAATGCATTCCTAAAAGAAGAAAGGGGACTTCTAGGTCCAAGAAGAAACCAATGTGGCTCACAAATGCAGTAGATGAAGTCATTAAAAACAAGAAGAGTTCATTTAGGAAATGGAAGGCTTGTCCAAATGAGGAGAACAGGAGGGAACATAGACACTGGCAACACGAATGCAAGACGGCCATTAGGAAAGCTAAGAAAGATTTTGAGGAGCACATTGCTAAAAACATCAAAAGAAATAACAAGAACTTCTTTAAGTATATCAGAAGTAGGAATCCAACCAGGAGAGCAGTTGGACCACTAGATAGTAAAGGAGAGAAAAGGGTAATTAAAGAAGACACGGAGATTGCAGAGAGACTAAATGAATTTTTTGCTTCCGTATTCACGGAGGAAGACAGAAGACACATGCCAGTAGCTGAGCCTGTGTTTTCTGAAGAGTTAAACTGTACAGAAATAACCAAGGAAGAGGTCCTGGCATGTCTTAATAAACTAAATGTTAACAAGTCACCGGGACCAGATGGTATTCATCCAAGAGTCCTTAAGGAACTCAAATGCGAAATTGCCGACCTTCTAGCAAAAATATATAATCTTTCCCTAACATCAGGCTCCGTACCTGAGGACTGGAGGGTAGCAAATGTAACACCAATATTCAAAAAAGGATCCAGGGGTGATCCAGGCAACTACAGACCAGTTAGCTTAACGTCAGTTCCGTGTAAGGTGATGGAAACCATTATTAAAGACAAAATTAGTGTGCATATGGAGCAGCAGGCATTGCTGAACAAAAGCCAGCATGGCTTCTGCAAAGGTAAATCATGCCTCACAAATTTGTTGGAATTCTTTGAGAGTGTCAATAAACACGTGGATAAAGGTGAACCAGTAGACATTGTCTATCTGGACTTTCAGAAGGCTTTTGACAAAGTCCCACATCAAAGGCTACTGAGTAAACTCACCAGCCATGGAATAAAAGGACAGGTTCTGTCCTGGATTTGTGACTGGCTTAAGGGCAGAAAGCAGAGAGTAGTAGTAAACGGCAATTTCTCAGGGTGGAAAGAAGTAAAAAGTGGGGTCCCTCAAGGCTCAGTACTGGGACCAATGCTTTTTAATTTATTCATCAATGATCTAGAAAAAGGGGTACATAGTAAAATAGCAAAGTTTGCTGATGATACTAAATTATTTAGGGTAGTAAAATCTGAAAGAGATTGCCAAGAGCTCCAGAGGGATCTCTTAGCATTGGGTGAGTGGGCAACCAAGTGGCAAATGTGCTTTAATCTTAACAAGTGTAAAGTAATGCACATTGGGGCCAAGAATCCAAATTACGTCTATAAACTGATGGGGTCTGAGCTTTCTGCAACACGCCAGGAAAGGGATCTCGGGGTTTTGGTGGACAGTTCAATGAAGGTGTCAACCCAGTGTGCGGCAGCAGCAAAAAAAGCAAATTCAATGCTGGGAATAATTAGGAAGGGAATAGAAAATAAGTCAGCAAGTGTCATTTTGCCCCTTTATAAATCTATAGTGAGGCCACATTTGGAATACTGTGTACAATTCTGGTCACCACACCTCAAAAAGGATATTGTGGAACTAGAGAAGGTGCAGAGAAGGGCAACCAGAATGATTAAGGGTCTGGAACACCTCCCTTACGAAACCAGGCTGCAACGTCTAGGCCTCTTCAGTCTGGAGAGACGGCGTTTGAGAGGGGACCTGATTGAAGTATATAAAATTATGCACGGCATAGAAAAGGTGGATAGAGAAAATTTCTTTTCTCTATCGCACAACACTAGAACCAGGGGGCACTCTATGAAGCTGATGGGTAGGAGCGTAAGGTCTGACAGGGGGAAGTATTTCTTCACACAGAGGGTCATCGGCCTATGGAATGTGCTGCCAGAAGAGGTGGTGACAGCTACCAGTCTCGATGGCTTTAAGGTAGGGTTAGACAAATTTATGGATGACAGATGTATCAATGGCTACTAGAACGAATGCCTAGGTGCATCTTTCAGGCTGAGGGGGGGGGGAGGAAATGGGGCGCTTCTAGGGCCATCTGCTGGGACTCGAGAGCAGGAGAAGATTTGTCCTTGTCTCTGCTTGAGATGCCCATGAGCATTTGGTGGGCCACTGTGTGCGACAGGATGCTGGACTAGATGGGCTGTGGCCTGATCCAGCAAGGCTTCTCTTATGTTCTTATGTTCTTATGTTCTTGATCCTAAGTAATGCTCAGGACCTGGTAAAGGATGTCACTGTAGCTGATCCAATTGGGAACAGTGACCACAATGCAATAACCTTCAACTTAAATACAGGGAGTAAGTTCTTAATAAAGTCTAACACAGAGACCTTAAACTTTCACAAGGGAAACTTCCCCCAAATGAGGAAATTAGTGAAAAGGAAATTGAAAGGGAAAGTCAAAAGAGTTAAATCACTTCAAAATGCATGGAGACTACTTAAAAACACAATAACGGAAGTGCAACTAGAATGCATTCCTAAAAGAAGAAAGGGGACTTCTAGGTCCAAGAAGAAACCAATGTGGCTCACAAATGCAGTAGATGAAGTCATTAAAAACAAGAAGAGTTCATTTAGGAAATGGAAGGCTTGTCCAAATGAGGAGAACAGGAGGAAACATAGACACTGGCAACATGAATGCAAGACGGCTATTAGGAAAGCTAAGAAAGATTTTGAGGAGCACATTGATAAAAACATCAAAAGAAATAACAAGAACTTCTTTAAGTATATCAGAAGTAGGAATCCAACCAGGAGAGCAGTTGGACCACTAGATAGTAAAGGAGAGAAAGGGGTAATTAAAGAAGACACGGAGATTGCAGAGAGACTAAACGAATTTTTTGCTTCCGTATTCATGGAGGAAGACAGAAGACACATGCCAGTAGCTGAGCCTGTGTTTTCTGAAGAGTTAAACTGTACAGAAATAACCAAGGAAGAGGTCCTGGCATGTCTTAATAAACTAAATGTTAACAAGTCACTGGGACCAGATGGTATTCATCCAAGAGTCCTTAAGGAACTCAAATGCGAAATTGCCGTCCTTCTAGCAAAAATATATAATCTTTCCCTAACATCAGGCTCCGTACCTGAGGACTGGAGGGTAGCAAATGTAACACCAATATTCAAAAAAGGATCCAGGGGTGATCCAGGCAACTACAGACCAGTTAGCTTAACGTCAGTTCCGTGTAAGGTGATGGAAACCATTATTAAAGACAAAATTAGTGTGCATATGGAGCAGCAGGCATTGCTGAACAAAAGCCAGCATGGCTTCTGCAAAGGTAAATCATGCCTCACAAATTTGTTGGAATTCTTTGAGAGTGTCAATAAACACGTGGATAAAGGTGAACCAGTGGACATTGTCTATCTGGACTTTCAGAAGGCTTTTGACAAAGTCCCACATCAAAGGCTACTGAGTAAACTCACCAGCCATGGAATAAAAGGACAGGTTCTGTCCTGGATTTGTGACTGGCTTAAGGGCAGAAAGCAGAGAGTAGTAGTAAACGGCAATTTCTCAGGGTGGAAAGAAGTAAAAAGTGGGGTCCCTCAAGGCTCAGTACTGGGACCAATGCTTTTTAATTTATTCATCAATGATCTAGAAAAAGGGGTACATAGTAAAATAGCAAAGTTTGCTGATGATACTAATTATTTAGGGTAGTAAAATCTGAAAGAGATTGCCAAGAGCTCCAGAGGGATCTCCTAGCATTGGGTGAGTGGGCAACCAAGTGGCAAATGTGCTTTAATCTTAACAAGTGTAAAGTAATGCACATTGGGGCCAAGAATCCAAATTACGTCTATAAACTGATGGGGTCTGAGCTTTCTGCAACACGCCAGGAAAGGGATCTCGGGGTTTTGGTGGACAGTTCAATGAAGGAGTCAACCCAGTGTGCGGCAGCAGCAAAAAAAGCAAATTCAATGCTGGGAATAATTAGGAAGGGAATAGAAAACAAGTCAGCAAGTGTCATTTTGCCCCTTTATAAATCTATAGTGAGGCCACATTTGGAATACTGTGTACAATTCTGGTCACCACACCTCAAAAAGGATATTGTGGAACTAGAGAAGGTGCAGAGAAGGGCAACCAGAATGATTAAGGGTCTGGAACACCTCCCTTACGAAACCAGGCTGCAACGTCTAGGCCTCTTCAGTCTGGAGAGACGGCGTTTGAGAGGGGACCTGATTGAAGTATATAAAATTATGCACAGCATAGAAAAGGTGGATAGAGAAAATTTCTTTTCTCTATCGCACAACACTAGAACCAGGGAGCACTCTATGAAGCTGTTGGGTAGGAGCGTAAGGTCTGACAGGGGGAAGTATTTCTTCACACAGAGGGTCATCGGCCTATGGAATGTGCTGTCAGAAGAGGTGGTGACAGCTACCAGTCTGGATGGCTTTAAGGAAGGGTTAGACAAATTTATGGATGACAGATGTATCAATGGCTACTAGAACGAATGCCTAGGTGCATCTTTCAGGCTGGGAGGGGGGAGGAAATGGGGCCCTTCTAGGGCCATCTGCTGGGACTCGAGAGCAGGAGAAGGTTTGTCCTTGTCTCTGCTTGAGATGCCCATGAGCATTTGGTGGGCCACTGTGTGCGACAGGATGCTGGACTAGATGGGCTGTGGCCTGATCCAGCAAGGCTTCTCTTATGTTCTTATGTTCTTATGTAGTATATGTGTTGTGACCTGGTCTTCACGGCACAAGACCGGATTGAAGACACAATTAAAAGGGTCTAGCGTTAACCTAGATTTAAGGGCCTGAAGACCCCATTAAATCCAGAATTTGATGGCGCTCATGCGAACATGTTCCAAATGGGGTCCTTCAGGGGTCCTGTGTGCTGAAGATACATAGAGGATCTGTACCAAATGTGTTCCTATCGGGTTCCTAATGGGGTCTTCAGGGTCTGTGCAGAAATGACCTGTGAACATAAGAACATAAGAGAAGCCTTGGTGGATCAGGCCACAGCCCATCTAGTCCAGCGTCCCGTCGCACACATTGGCCCACCAAATGCTCATGGGCATCTCAAACAGAGATAAGGACGAACTTTTTCCCACTCTTGAATCCCAGAAAATTGCCGCAGAAGCACCCCGCTTACCCCCCCCCCCCCAGCCTGAAATGTCAAAACAGTTTCAAAGCTCGTTATATCTTGAATGGGGAACTCACCCAACGACTGATACAAAATTCGCATACCGTAATATTTGGTAACAACCCTGGAAACCTGCTCATTAAGCTCATAATTCCAAGAGGAAATTACAAACCCATTTTGATACAAAAGCTGCATTTTGCTGAATGTCATGTCATCCCTTTTGTTCTAACCCTTTTGTTCAGACTCTATTAAAAAAAGGTGCCGCTTCCTCAAATGTCACTTCTTCCGATCTTTATAACTGGTTTAAAGCTCCATAAACCATGCTTGTATTAAACTGAGAATCTCATGACTTGGAGAGGAAAAGTAACAGGCGGTGTTGTTGCCCTACAATAATAGTCGACTTTTTAAAAAATCTGCACACAAAGAAGAAAATAAAAGATTCATAATCCCAAGAGAAACAAATTTGATGTTAGGGATGTGCACTAATGTATTTTTGACATTCAAATCAGAGTAGATTCGAATGCCAAAAAACCCAATTCAATTAGGATATTTAAGATCCAAATGTCATAAAATGCAATTCAAATCCGTAACATTTAAATCCATACATTCAAATCTTAGATTCATATTTAATGATACGAATGTCGACAACATTTGTATTTGTTATTCGTATCTGTACACACTCCGTAAAAATCCGTATGCATCCCATATTATCCCATATGCATCCCGTTTTAATCCCATATTTTAAGCGGCTGAAAAAGCTTTCTATTCTTCTCCCCACAACAGACACCCTGTGAGGTAGGTGGGGCTGTGAGAGTGCAGAAGACTAACCCAGGGTCTTTCAGTTGGCTTCATGGAGGAAGAAGAGTTAGCTTTTCTATCCAGCTTTTCTCACCCACTTAAGGGGACTCAAAGCGGCTGACAGACCTTCCGTTCTTCTGCCCACAACAGGGGAGCTAGGTAGGGCTGTGAGAGCTCAGAAGAGAGCTGTGACTAGCCCACGGCCATCCAGCTGGCTTCATGGAGGATTGCAGAATCAAACCTGATATTCCCAGATAAGAGTCCGGCTCCCTAACCACTAGACCAGCCTGCTTTCTACTAGCACTGTAGTGAAACAGAATAAAAAAGTTTTAGTATTGACAGTACCCTATAAAACCCCTCACAGGGCAATGTGAACGCGTGAAGATATCTGGCATTGGACAAGACAAATTTTGAACAGAAATTTTGAATTTAAACCAGAAATGTTTTTGTTGGGAATTGTTGATGAAGGTCTAAATGATGTAAAGACTTTGATACTATATATGGTAACAGTTGCCAGATTGTTGTATGCACAGAAACGGAAGCAAGAAGAGTTACCTACAGAGGAGGAATGGATAATCAAATTGATGGAGATGGCAGAAAGGGACAAATCGACAGATCTATTAAAAGATAAAACAGTGAATATCTAAAGGAACGCCTTCTCTCATACCGACCTGCCCATGCCTTAAGATCCAACAATGAGGCCCTCCTGGTCATCCCGCCACCTTCAGTAATGAGGTTGGTGGGCACCCGGGAGAGAGCTTTTTCGGCGGTGGCCCCGAGACTATGGAATGGCCTCCCCCTTGAGGTTCACCATGCCCCTTCCGTGTATTTATTTAGGAGGGCTGTAAAGACTTATCTTTTTGCCTCGGCCTTTGGGTGAGTCTCTATTCTCCCTCCCCAGTTATAATGATACCATTATTAACGTCCTAGGGAATGCCTGGTTTTAATTTGTTGAATTTTTAAGGTGTTTTAACCGTGCATCTTGCTTTTAATCTGTATTTCATTTTAATCTGTATCTGTTTGAATTTGTATCCTGTTTTAATTTGTTTTAATCTGTTGTTACCCGCCCGGAGACCTTCAGGTATGGGGCGGGATAGAAATGTAAATAAATAAATATGGAAGATTGGGGCCCTTTTATAGAATTTCTTCAAGAACTGGGTGTTTTGACGGAAGACTTCAGCCTTTAAAAGAAAGAGTAAAAGGTACAAAAAGACTACAAGAAGAATTTATCATACTTATGTATTGAAATGTGCTATAAATGCTGAGTGAAAATAAATAAAAAATGGATACCAAAAAAGAAAGGTATCTGGCGCTTCTGTAACTTTATCGTTAGGAAGGGATGGTGGTCCAAACAGAAAGAAACAGAAAACTCAAAAGCTAGCATTAGAATATGGTATGTTAACGCTAACCCCTTAATTTCACAGATAACCAAATTTCAATTTCACTCTGGGCTCAGTTCTGGGCATAGTTTAAGCTCCACTAGTTAATGCATTGCTCTACTAGCATATACTGTATCTCAGTTTTCTACTAATCCAAATTTTTTTACACGGCAGAACTGCTTTAGCACGTTTATCAGCAAAGTACCTTCTTCTCAAGCTCCGTTCTCCTCTAGCCAGCTGTTTTATAAAACTCTGCATCCTAAGCGTTCCTCCTCGTCAAATTAAAGCACAAGTTTGTTCTGCAAACTCGGAGGACTTCTCTAACCTTTGGTTTCAATGACAATGCGCCGCTGGTTTCCACAGGGTGCATTTTTAAAAGCACAAGGAGAACTTTGCTCGGTGTGTCGTGGGCGCAGGGAGGCATGAATGGATCAGCAGGACCGAAGAGAAAAACAAAACATTGTTTCAAGCAAAGGGGTCGCCCTACAGAGCGTCAAGCGGCATATCAAAATAGTACTTCTGGAATACATCACCTTTTCATTTAATAATCCCTTTGGCCCTGACGAAAAGATCAAAAGGCTCGCCGCATTGAATCAAGCAAACCCATGGCACTATACGAAGTGTTACTACCATGCTCAAATGTACCCAAGCTGGTGGCATTTTCTGCAGAGACTGCACAGGGGGGTGATTTTGTCTCCTTATTAAAAATCCACATGCAAGGTGTATCTGAAGAAGAGCAAAAACACAAGCTGGCCCTGAAATGCAAGCTGATAGGAGTGCAGAAAATCGCGGCTTATACTTTCTCTCAAGTTTCTGCTAATGGAACACAAATTGCTCCCCGCCTCACACGCCTCAGTGAAGCCACCAACAGGATCAGACACCTCGGGGCCATAAACCTGACAGCGCATGATTTTCACCGTAACTTATTTTCCACTTCTGTTACAAGCCAAAACAAATCACAGCTTTAAAAAATCTAAATTACCCTCATTAACAAAACAACAGCAGCAAACCATAACAGGAGAGGGGGGGAGAGAATATTATTCTGACTAGGGATTTGCAAGAATATTTGTAAAGTTTGAAATTCATAGAAGTTCAGCCAAATTCGGACATTCGAACTCAAATTGAATGTTGGCACATTTGAAGATTGACATTTGAATTAGGATCAAATACTTCGATACATTTGTACAAAGCTTCGTTATGGATTCGTGTGGGAGGCGTATGGGATTCATATGCGATTTATACCTATCATTCGTATCAAATTTGAATCTTACCACATGCAAAGGAATTTATTTGAATGAAGACGAACTTTCTTGAATTTGATACAAATCGAATTAAAACAAAATTAATGCACATCCCTAATTCTGACCATAAAGACACGTTGCCTCTGTATCATTAAGTCCCACTGTCACGACTTCTAGCAGATGGTCCAGTCCCTGCCCTCCTAGGAGTAGCTGATCACTATTAGGTTGCTACAGTTCTAAAAGCAATAAACTGGTAGCAAGCGTTTAAACTGTAAACCAAAACAGGTTTATTGCGAATAACATTTAGAAAGGTAAAAGAGAAAAAATAGGAAGTTTAGATATTGCAGGACAAAGATCAAAAGTCTCTTAGTATAGCAAGCTTCTTATAACAACAGCAGTCTCTGCTTAAAAGTAAATAGTTTGCTCCTTTAAACCCAAGCCTCTCTGCTGCAACTTGCCTGTACAGTAGATAGCTTCTCCCTCTTTAGCCAGCTCTGCCTAAGCCCAAGCCCAGCTAAAGAACAGCAACTCAATCCCGGTTTCAGCAAGGCTTAGCCCTTCCTTGCTAGGCTGTGTGTCCTAGCCTCCTGGTCAGTTCTTGGCAAAGTTCCTTCAGAGAATCAACCACTCACGGCTGCCTCCTTCACCTCCGCCCCCCCAAAAGACCACTCTGATCAATTCCCCTTCAGAGAAAAGACCCAGTCTGCTGCATGCTCTGTCTATTATACCCTTCAGCCCCTAGTGCTGCGATTGGCCGTCACCAGTGGCAACTGAGGGAAACTCCTCCTGCTTGTCAGTCAAGCCCCCAGGTCCCTGGGCAGCTTTTCCCTCCAATTTGCCAGCAGCCAATCAATGCAACAGGGCCTGGGCAAGGTTTCTCGCCTTTTCTGCTATTTGCAGCCAAGGCTTGCAAATGCAGTTTGCAAGGGATTTGTAAAGGCAGAAAGCAATGCAGATTGCAAAGGGCCAAAGCACTATTACTGCCCTCTGCAGCCTGCACCCTGAAACATTCACACCCACCTGCCCCAAAAACCTTATTGGGAGGTATAAAGCATCTTCAGGACATTTCAGGTCACAGATGTGTTCTCCTTATCACTAGGGATAACCGAGAGCTGAGTGGGGCACACATGGTCATGCAGGATGAGGCAGCCAATCAGATTTGAGCTGCCCTCCCTGCCTTCCCTGCTCTCATTGTCTCTTCTTGCCATCCTGCCTGGACTGGCAGGAAGATTTGAATTTAGTTAATACTGCACAGCGAGTGTTCTTCATCACGCATTATGGTAAATTCGCAGTAGCAATGGGATAATGTGTCACCAATTTGATCTATCCATTGTGGTGTGTGACGCCCCCACTACGACTGCACATTCCACTACACAGTATTAACAAGTCTGGACACACCCATAATATCTTTCACAATAAATATTGTTGTGTCATAGGAAAGTTCCCAAGGCTATGTTCACATCTCAGTTTTAATCCAGCTTCAGTGCACTTTCAGAGTGGAATAGCGCATCAGGAAAGTGAACAGTCATTTTCTTTCCACATTATTTCACCCAAAGGTGGATATTCCAAGTCAGAAAATGCTGGAAGAAATCACCTTGCCATTTTCTTGATGAAGCTTCTCACTCGGAAAGTAGACTGAAACTGGATTAAAAGTTAGGTTTGAACACAACCCCAAAGTATTATTTACTTGAATTTAGCTCACAAGCAAACTAGGAGAGTACTGTCCACCTTCAGTTTGGTCTAGTGGTTAGGGAGCCAGACTCTTATCTGGGAATACCGGGTTTGATTCTGCACTCCTCTACTATGAAGCTGGCTGGGTGACCTTGGGCTAGTCACAGTTCTCCTTCTGAGCTCTCACAGCCCCACCTACCTCACAGGGTGTTCTGTTGTGGGGAGAAGAATAGAAGCTTTGTCAGCCACTTTGAGTCCCCTTAAGGGTGAGAAAAGTGGGGTAGAAAAGCCAACTCTTCTTCATCATCATCCCATTAAACCTAAAAACCACATTATCAAAAGGAGTAGGACCACCATGCTGATGAACCAATGACAGCTGGCAAAAAAAATCCCTCAGAAACTGTGGAGTATTTGTGCTCTTGAACACTGCTGTGACTTCTCTGTCATACCAAGTACCTAGCGCACTGTGTCTCAAGGGGATCTCTGACATTGCCCAGCAGTAACTATTTGATGTTGTTCTTGCTGCTGTATAAATAATAAGAAACATCCAGATTTAAAAAGCTACCAAATGAAATTAAAAAGATAATGGCTATTAAGGAGGTAATGGCTGTTTAGCGAATTTATTTTGTACATTTTAGAATTATTCTATTGTGACACATGCTGAGACCTTCAGACTTAGGGTAGGATAGAAAGGTATATAAATCACATGGCAGGGTTGAATGGAGGGGGTTGGTTCAAAGATCCAAGCCTTTTTTTTTTATCTCTGGCTAGTGGTTAGGGAGCCAGACTCTTATCTGGGAATACCGGGTTTGATTCCACCCTCCCCCATGAAGCCAGCTGGGTGACCTTGGGCTAGTCACAGCTCTCTTATGAGCTCTCACAGCCCCACCTGCCTCACAGGGTGCTTTGTCAGGAAAAAAGCCAACTCTTCTTTTCTCTAGTTCTAGCTTATTCTGAGCATGTTTTATGCCACTCTATTCTTTCTCTAGCTACAACGGGCATAACCCACCATAGGTCACTCTGTATGGACAACTCTGATAGCACCAAGCGACTGAGACTGAGACTGAGACTGGGCAGTTCCTCTGGCTCGACGCCCACTTGGGATCCAGCAACTGGAGCACAAAAGCACTGAAATACAGAGTAGGAACCTCAAGCAATATGGGGATGTGACCTGAGAAAGAGATCCATTGCCAAAATAACTTTTAAATGTGTTTGAATCAGATTTTCTTTGTAATCAAAATCAGCTCAAGGGCAAAAGCTCTAGTTTGTCACCTGGGCAACCAGAAACGGTCGTTCTCAGAGTGCAAGGATGCCAAGAGAAGAAAACCTTGAAAAATTCCAGGCAATAAATGGTTCTGCTTTTCAGTTCCACGGCATGGTAATAAAGGGTGTTTTTCCACTAGCACTACCCATTAAGGACCCATTAAGGACCTTTAATGGGTCCTTAATGGGTACTCTAGTGCAAAGTGGAAAAATACCAAAAGAGAACGACAACCAAACCAGCAGCACTGTTAAGAAGAGTTGGCTTTTCTACCCCACTTTTCTCACCCATTTATGGGGACTCAAAGTGGCTGACAAACCTTCAGTTTTTCTCCCCACAAGAGAACACCCTGTGAGGTAGGTGGGGCTGTGAGAGCTCAGAAGAGAGCTGTGACTCACCCGAGGCCACCCAGCCGGCTTCTTGGAGGACTGCGGAATCAAACACGGTGTTCCCAGATAAGTCCAACTCCCTAACCACTAGGCCAAACTGGCTCACCACCCATGGCATTTGTTGCACGTACCCACCCGTGATTGGAATTTTAAAGCCATGCTGTGCTCCTTCTTTCCCTAGTGAGCCAGTCTGGTCTAGTGGTTAAGGAGCCGGACTCTTATCTGGGAATACCGGGTTTGATTCCACACTCCTCCATGAAGCCAGTTGGGTGACCCTGGGCGAATCACAGCTCCCTTCTGAGCTCTCACAGCCCCACCTAACTCACAGTGTCTGTGGTGGGGAGAAGAACCAAGAGTTCTGTGGAGGAGTCTCAGGCTGATCGCGGATAAAGGTGTGAGCAGTGCAGCCCAGAGCGAAGACGGCCTGAGGGCAACGTAGGTGTGAACAGTCCTGGTACAACCTCAGTTCGAATTATGAACCAGGAGGTCCTGGTTCATATAGAAGTGACCAGGGCCAATATAAGACACAGTATAAGGTGGCTTGTTATGTCCTATGACTTTCCAGATGCTCTGTTACAGTTTTCTTTACCAAGAACATCACATGCAAGTTCTTTTCATGCCAGAAAGCCACACTCAATACAGTGCAGCATACTGGCACACTGCACAACTCTCCTTAGTCCTCCTCCTCTCCTCTGTTATTCTAGTGTAATGACAAGGAAGGAGAAGCATTTATCAAGATGACATATCACGGCTTTCAGCAATTCAGACACCCCAATATGAGCATGGGAGAAACTGTCAGTTTCTGAGATAGTCTGTCAGCTTTTCTCAAGTGATCCTGTGTTGGATGGCTGAAATGAAGCAACTGTGGGGCCGCATCAGAGAATCCTACCTCAAAGAAGGCAAGGCCAAGTATATTGCCTTATATGCAAACCATGCATGACAAATCAGTGAAAGAATTTTATACATTCAGAAGTCCAGATACCCACTGTGATACCCACTGGCACATGAGGCCACCCGCTTCTAAGGACCAGTTGGGAGTTGCTGGCAAGTTCTTGTGCTTAGGTCCTGTTGCTTGTGGACTTCCATACATGACCGGCTGCCCACTGTCAGAACAGGCCACTGGTCTAGATCAGTGGTTCTCAACCTTCCTAATGCCACAACCCTTTAATACAGTTCCTCATGTTGTGATGACCCCCAACCTAACTCTAACCCCCAACCATAAAATTATTTTCATTGCTACTTCAAATGACTGCTGTGAAAGAGTAGATTGACCCCCAAAGGGGTCGCGACCCACAGGTTGAGAACCCCTGGTCTAGATGGGCCATTGGTTTGAGCCACCAGAGCATTTTTTAATGTTCTTAAGAAGCTTCAGTTTATGTATTTCAGCACACGTCTCCTTCCTCAATTGATTCTCCTAGGAGTACCAGAAAAGCTCTCTTGAATTAGACAAGTGGCTCATCTCCACCCTGGCCCTCTGTCAATATCCACTCAAGGGTTTTTATTTGTTAAATGTTGTAATTCACAAAGTAATACACGGTTCAGGCATATACAGGATACTACAAGCAAACCACCAGCCATTAGAGCAGCCCGCTTCCAAGGGCCTCCAGAAAGCAGATTACGAGTAACGGCTGTTTGGAATCAGAAAAAGCACCAACAAAAAATCCTCAGCTTTCCTTTGTGCTCACTTCCCTTCAGCATCTCATAAGAACAAAAACTACCATGAGACCTTTGGGTACAGGGTGGTTGGATCAGGTGAAAGCCCATCTCATCCAGCTTTCTGTCTTCACAATGTCCGCCAATTACTCCTGGACATTCTCAAGCAGAAGACAAGGGCAAAACTTTTAACTGCTCTCAAATCCCTGCAAATGGCCTTTAGAGACAACCTGGAGGCAATACTTTGGAATCCATTCTAGTAGCCATTGATACACCTGTCCTTCATGAATTTGTCTAACCCTTTCTTAAAGCTATTCAGGCTGATTGCTCTAACCACCTCTTCTAGTAGTAAATTCTTTGGGCTGATGAGCCTCTGGGTAAAAAATAAAAAAATACTTCCCCTTGTCTGATCTGACTCTCCTATCCATCAGCTTCATAGACTGCCCTTCTGATTCTAGTTCTGTGTGATAGAGAAAGTAATTTTTCTCTATCCACCTTTTCTATATCATGCATGATTTTATGTACTTCAATCAGGTCTTCTCTTAAATGCTGTCTTTCAAGGCCGAAGAGGACTAGATGTTGCAGCCTTATTTTGCAAGGGAGGCTTTCCAGCCCCTTGATCCTTCTAGTTCTCCTCTCCTCCACTTTTTCCACTTCTGCGATATCCTTTCTCACCTGAGTTCATCTGAGTCATAGGCCTTTCTGCACTAAAAGGCTGTGATTCAAACCAATGCATCTGGAACAGCAAGGCCTGCTGGTTCAGACCATAGCAAAGTGAGATCTGAAATCGTGCCCTCAATCCCTGCACTAGCCCCAAAGTTCCCACAAGCTTCAAGCCCATGCTCCAAAATCCTAAGGGTTAGGAAGGCATGTCCTTTGCTTTGGTGCCTATTTCAGTGGCACCCTTTGCTGCTGAAGCAAGTGCTCTGGCATAGAAGCAGTGTGGGGCCATAGTAGCACCTTCACTTCAAACCTTCTCCAGTCCATCTTCTGATTGCAACCCTCACACCTTTTCATTTCTATCCATTTTATTTGTGGACTTTCCACCTTCCATTTGGACTTTCCGGGGCAGAAAGTCCACAAACAAAATGGATAGAAATGAAAAGATGTGTACATTTGGTCTAGTGGTTAGGAAGCCAAACTCCTATATAGGAATACCAGGTTTAATTCCGCAATCCCCCATTTAGCCAGCTGGGTGACCTTGGGCTAGTCACAGCTCTCTTCCCACCTACCTCACAGGGTGTTCTGTTGTGGGGAGACAAATAGAAAGCTTTGTCAGCCACTTTGAGTCCCCTTAAATGGGTGAGAAAAGTGGGGCAGAAAAGCCAACTCTTCTTCTACTTTGCAATCAGAAGGTGTGACCACAGTCTTTATGTGCTGCTGCCAAAGAACCTTTGTTTTTCCTGTCCTGAATCTTCACTGAATGAGCTACGTCTTACTATTATCTAACAAAATGCTTTCAACAGTAGCAGCAGCAACAACAAAATAACACACCCCACATACTCTTGGGCTAGATTTGGGTCATGCATACTGCCAAACAGGACAACTAGATAGCCTCACGTAGGGAGATTCTAAACTAGCCAGTATACTGGGCCAGTTGTCGTCACAGGATACCCCTTCTGCAAACTGCCGCAATCTAAGAGAGGCCTTGACTTCAGAGACAAAACCTAAGGGTGCAGTCTAAGGGGATGGAGCCTCAGATCCCACCAGCACATGGAACTGAAGCTCCTAATTGTCTTGCTGGTTTGGTACATTTATGGATGACAGATGTATCAGTGGCTACTAGAATGAATGCCTAGGTGCATCTTTCAGGCTGTGTGGGGGAAGGGGGAAGGGGGAAGGGGGAAGGGGGGCACTTCTAAGGCCATTTGCTGGGATTCGAGAGCAGGCAAAGGTTCATCCTTGTCTCTGCTTGAGATGCCCATGAGCATTTGGTGGGCCACTGTATGTGACAGGATGCTGGACTAGATGGGCTGTGGCCTGATCCAGCAGGGCTTCTCTTATGTTCTTATGTACATCAGCCAGGGCAGAATCATAAGAACATCAACTGCAGCCCATCTACTGCACCATCCTGTCCGACACAGTGGCCCATCGATTCCTTCTGGGCCTCTCAAGCTTCCCCTGCACTAATCCCTGCAAACGGCCCTTAGAGGCATCTCACCTGTCTGCCCAGCCCGGAAGATGTACCTAGGCATCCATTCCTGTAGCCACTGAGCGATACCCTATTCCTCCGGAACTGCCCTTCATAAGTGCACCTGATCCTTCCAGAATGAATGCAATCTCGTGCAAAAAACCACCCAGCTTTTCCTTCATTTGCCCGGGCATTCATCAAATTCAAGGCGGTGCTTTAGAACTTCTGCCCCTTCACCTGGACATCAGGCAAAAGGTGAAATCTATCACATGAAATAGCCCGCACAGTTTTGCAGCCGTCTTTCCGCAAGCCTTCCGAGTTTCCAGGGCAACCATTTCTCTTCCTTAGTTTTGCCAAGGATGAAGCCTGGGCTGCCCAGAGCTTATTGAGAAAGTTGTCTCTTGCGTACATACAGGTGCTCATCAAACAGTCAAGACGGATCTAAAACACAGAAGCCCCAAAACTGATTGTTGAGACAAATAGGACTTGACAGGGGAACAACAAGAAAGGAAAAGGACATTTTTACTGTGACAGATTCATTTCTCACTTTCAGGCAATGAATGAAAGAGCATTTCCACCACACAAAGCTCTAAGGAGCAGGAAAAAGTGTTTCCATAATCCACGGCGGAAACAATTTTCCTAGAGGCCCATTCACATTTTAGGACAGGGAAAACATTTCCATCCTCCTAGAAAGTTTAAGAAGATAAGACAGTTTGATCTTGTACTTAAGAGTGTTGGATTATTGTCTGGCAGTCTCCTGGTTTGAATCCTCACTGCTCCACGAAGCCAGCTGGGTGGCCTTGGGCTAGTCACAGCTCTCGTTCTGAGCTCTCACAGCCACACCCACCTCACAGGGTGTTCTGTTGTGTGGAGAAGAACAGAAGCTTTGTCAGCTGCTTTTGAGTCCCCTTTAAGAGGGTGAGGAAAGTGGGGTATAAAAGCCAACTCTTCTTCTATTGGATTTACCAGTAGTCTCCCTAGCCCAGCAGCCTGTTCCCACAGTTTGTTTGTTTGTTTATTTATTTATATTTATTGTTAACATTTCTATCCCGCCCCATACCCGAAGGTTCCTGGACGGGTAACAACAGATTAAAAACAAGATATAAATTAAAACAAGATACAGATTAAAAACACTTTAAAAATTCAACAAATTTAAAACGGTAAACCAGTTGAGCATGGCAGCACACCAGCAATAGATGAACACAGCAACTTTCCTTACTCGTAGCTTCCCAGCACAACTGCCTTTCATGCTACTGTTCCCATATAACCATCAGGACTAGGGCCCTTTCCGCACATGCCACCGAAAAACAGATCCAAACGGATCCATTTTTCAACTAGTCATTATTCCGAGGATCTGTCCCAAATAAGGACAGATCATTGTAGGCCCTGTGCGTCTGCACATGCACGGGGCAGCCGCGGCGAAGCCAGATCGGACGGCCAGATCGCCCGGGTGCTGCGCGGAAGCTGTAGCACCCAGGGCCAAACGTGGCCAGATTCCCGCATCGCCAACACCGCCCCCAGAGCCACGGGACTGGAGCAAGCAGCTGCCAGTAACCGCGTGTTTCTGGCGGCAGCCAGCGTGCATGGAAAGGGCGGAAGGAGGCAGATCGGCCTCCTTCCGCCGTTCTAAACATGGCGGCTGCCAGGAATCCAGCTCTTCCCCTGGCCATGTGCGGAAGCGTTCTGCTTCAACACACATCCAGGGGAAGAACAGATGTAAGCCCGGATTCTTCAGGTCTTACATTAGAGACGGCTTTTGGCAGCAAGACCGGTTTTAAAAACTGGTCTTGTGCAGTAGTGCCACCGAAAACGGACCCAGATCCGGCCTCTGGTGCAGAAGGTAAGTTTATATGTGTTTCGTATGTGTCCTTAATGTGTCTTTAAATGTGGTTTGACTATATTCACGGAAACACCCTAGGAGTCCCTTATAGCTCTGCTTCCTGTGACTTGCTGAATCCTTTTTTCGAAGCCATTCAAGATGGCAGCTACCATCACAACTCATAGTAATAATTCCATCATTACTATTGTGAGAAGGAACATTTGTCTTCCCCTGGGCTGAACTGCAAGCTATTTATTTATTTATTATTTATTAATTTATTATTAGTCTGTTAATTTATTCATTCGTTCGTTCATATTTTTATCCTGCCCTATACTTGGAGGTCTCTGGGTGGGTAACAACGTCTAAAATCAAACATCATTCAAATAATAACAACATCTGCCAGTGGGAAGAGAAAAGTGTAACCTCATTTAACCGAAGGCCAGGGCAAAGAGGTATGTCTTCACTGCCTTCCTCAACGTATACAATGAAAGTGATAGACGCACCTCAAGGGGAAGACTATTCCATAGCCTAGGGGCCATCACTGAGAAGGCCCTCTCCCAGGTGCCCGCCCCTTTTGCTGCTGAGGGTGGTGGGACAATCAGGAGGGCCCCTCCTCCAGATCTTAACGCACGGGCAGGTCGATATGGGAGTAGACGTTCGTTCAGACTGGGAGTAGACGTTCCTTCACCAACTGGCCAACTCTGAGCAAATCAATACATTAGAAATCTTTTCTGCACTTTAGTTCTCTTCCTCTACATTCACACAGCCAATGATGCATCTTGAAATTGCTAACCCAGGCTTACCCATTTCATGCACAGAGCACATTATTATGCTAAATTTGAACTGGATCTTTTATTCAACCAACAGCAGTCTCTGCATGACTGCAGATTCCATCCTCCAGACATAAACTGAAACCGCCTTCATACTTGTGCATTAATGGCTTTTGTCTTTTCAAGGAGGAAGATTTTTTGCTCATGATCCATCAGAAACTCAGGTCTCAAGGAAGCCCTGATTTTTTTTTAAAAAAAAACTGGGATCTTTGAACTAGCATGCCAAGGATGCATCTAGATTTAATTTTTCTAGCATACTCCAGATGCTAAGGTCTTAGGGCAGGCTGCAATGATTTAAAAACACATGAAGCTATGTGACTGCCATTTTTCCCATGGGGACATTCTCCTAAGAGCATTAACTGCCAGAATGTGTAGCTGACCCAGTGCAAAAGATGTAAAGTACTACAGGAGAGGGAGCTGTTGTGTCCAGACTCCATGGCACAACCATGCATGCTACTATCTAACATCTACTCAGCTGGGGGGCTTACTGAGCCCCTGCTTGTGGTCTAGGCTACATGTAGATGGGCCAAAATGTCTTGCGTCCCAAAAATTCTGTGGGCTGTAACTAACAGGATGATATTTAACAGGGACAAATGCATAGTCTTACATCTTAGTAAGAAAAATGGTAAAAATGAATACAGAATGGGAGGAATAGGCTCAGTAGTAGCACAAGTGAAAAGGATCTGGTTGGACTGGTTGATCACAGCATGAACATGAGTCAACAATGTGATGCACCTGCAAAAAAGGCAAACACCATTCTAGGATGTATCAAGAGGAATATAGAGTCTAGATCAGCGGTTCTCAACCTTCCTAATGTCGTGACCCCTTAATGGATTTCCTCATGTTGTGGGGACCCCCAACCATGGGGACAGAGCAGCTAGGAGGTGGGAGGGAAGGGTGGTGGGAGACTCGTCGCGACCCCTCTGAAAGGGTAGTTCAACCCCCAAAGGGGTCCCGACCCCCAAGTTGAGAACCACTGGTCTAGATCATGAAAAGTAATTATTCCTCTTTACTCTACCTTGGTCAGACATCATCTAGAGTACTGTGTCCAGTTCTGGGCACCCCAATTTAAAAAAGACATTGACACACTAGAGCAAGTCCAAAGGAGAGCTACCAAAATGGTTAGTGGTCTGGAAAGCATGTCCTATGAGGAAAGGTGGAAGAATTTAGTAAGGTTTAGCCTGCAGAAGAGAAGTGTTTTGTCCCCAGAGCAATGCTATGGACTTTAAGTGTAGTGAGGCCTCTGGCTCTAGGAAACACAGCCTGAACAAAAGACTTGTCCACAAACTTCTTAGCTTTTAAAGGCTTTACTTTGGAGGCATGACAAGAAGACTGAGGGGAGACATGATCATGGTCTTCAAGTATCTGAAGGGCTGTCACGGTGCAGAGGGATTGTCCCTATTCTCACTTGCACAAGATGGGAGGACTAGAAACAATGGTATGAAGCTTCAAGGGAGTCAATACAGATGAGATATTATGAAAAACTTTGTGATAGTGAGGGTGATCAGTCAATGGAATAGGTGGCCACAGGAGGTAGTGAGTTCTCCATCATTGGAGGTCTTCAAGCAGAGGCTGGACCTACATCTGTCTGGGATGGTTTAGGAAATCCTGCATTGAGCAGGAGGTTGGACTCAATGACCCTGGAGGTCCCTTTCAATTCTATTATTCTATTATTCTACCTAAAGGAATGTCATTTCCCATATATACCTGCTTGTGTCCTAAGATCTGCTGGTGAGGCCCTCTTTGAGGGCCCACCACCCTCAGTAGCTAGGGAGGTGGGAACACAAGGGAGGGCACTCTCAGCTGTGGCCCCCAAGTTATAGAACAATCACTGTATGCGTTTAGACAGCTGGTGAAGATGTACCTCTTTGCCCTGGCCCTTGACTGAGAGAATGGCATCTCCTTTACTTGCAGACACAATCACTGTTTCCAGCATTTTTCTTACGATTTTCCTGTGACTTACCCTTGAGACCTTTGGGGTATAGGGCAGATAGAAAAACAGAAATAAATAAATAGACTGCTAAACATCAGTTTAAGATAACTGAAAACTAACAGCAGTGAGCAAGCAACACTACTTTATAGCCAAAATCTAAGATAAAGCAATGGATCTTCCTCCACTTGATGAAAGATATTCCCCAGCTGATGAAAGTTCACAGTGCATGGCCTTGAAAGTGAACCAGCTGTGCAGTTGGGGGGGGGGGGATGGATGATTTCTGTCTATCAAATTTTCTTCTCTGGTTTAAAGAAATCCATAGCAACATCAGCGCACTGCCAGATTGGTTGAACTGCAAGTGAATAGATATGTGATAAAGATGCAGAAGTGTAACACCTCCTGTTTCTTAAGCCAAGTTTGGACTCTTATCTGGTAGCCTCCCAAGGCCTTTTCGCACTACAGCCAAACGGCTGTAGTACAGTAAGGCTAGGACGTATGGGGACGGATTCCCCATTCACACCTAGGCAGGTAAGGAATGCGTGGGTACGCATTCCTACCTGCCTACGTGTGAAAGGGGAACCCATCCCGTGTGTCCTAGCCTGAAAAGGCCAGCACAGGGGCAGGACGCCCCTCCCAGCATGCTGCCATTGGGTCAGGTAAGACCCAGGGGCGGGCGGGCCTGTCCGGTCCTTCCCTGGGTTCCTGCACACCCCAGGGGACCAGATCGGATCCCCTAGAGCAGGGTTTCCCAAACTGTGGGTCGGGACCCACCTCTAGGAAACTTATTTGCTTCACTAGGGGGTGAGCCAAGGCAGAGATCTTCGCTTTTCCCTTTTCCCAAAATTACAGTTGGGATGAGTGGAAGGATTAGTAGCAAACTGAGGTGCATTTAACCTTTCGCCCCCATTTTCGCCACCATCCTCAGAAATCATTACCAATTATTTAGGAAAGCTCAACATCCGTCTGCATTGTAAAAACTCCCAGGTCCGTTTCTTGATAATCTTCAAAGAAACATCTCATTTAAGGGACAAAGCACCTCAGTCTGTTTTCTGAACTGGAACAAATTGCTTTTCAGGCCTTGACTGCCACAGACCTATTGTAAAATTGTCAGAAGCTGGGAAAGCTGGAAAACAGCTACTGAAGACATGTTTTCACTGTTTGTTTGCATCTGTATCCCACCCTATACCTGAAGGTCTCAGGGCAGGTGACATCAATGGGAAACAGAATGTAAAAGGAACAAATTAAAATATGAAGTTGTGACTTTTCACTGGGGATGTTGCCCCTTCCTCCCTTGCTACCACAAGGGTTTTTATTTTATTTTATTCTGTTTATTCCATTTATATACTTGCCTGCTCATAAATAGCTCAGTCTGAATTGGTTATACCACACAGACACGCAATGGCTCTTATAAAATAATTTACATTCAAATACAGGGCTATCATTATTGTTAAAACCCATAAAATAGTATTATAAGCCAAGTTGAAAGGATGAGTCCAGTGAATGGCTCTGGTTCCCAGAAGGAGAAGCAGCAGCAGCAGCAGCAGAAGAAGAAGATTTGGTTTTTCTACCCCGCTATTCTCACCATTAAGGGGACTCAGAGCAGCTGACAAAGATTTCTGTTCTTCTCCCCACAACACTCTGTGAGATGGGTGGAGCTGTGAGAACTCAGAAGAGAGCTGTGACTAGCCCAAGGTCACCCAGCTGTCTTCATTGAGAAGAAGAAGAGGAGTCGACTTTTCTACCCCGCTTTTCTCACCCATTTAAGGGGGCTCAAAGCAGCTGACAAACCTTCAGTTCTTCTCCCCACAAAAGAACACCTTGTGAGGTAGGTGGGGCTGTGAGAGCTCAGCCATTTCTCACCCATTCTATTCTTCTCCCCACAACAGAGCATCCAGGGAGGTAGGTGGGGCTTTGAGAGCTCAGAAGAGAGCTGTGACTAGCCCAAGGTCACCCAGCCAGCTTCATAGAGAAGGGCAGAATCGAACTTGGTATTCCCAGATAAGAGTCTGGCTCCCTAACCACTAAAATTAGTTGCTGTCGCAAGCAATTCAGACCTAAAACATTCAGAGTTCTGTTCACACTTCTAGTAGTGAACAATTAGTGCAGCTCTGGTGAAGAGGATATGCATGTCCACCAGGCTGCTATAGCCTAGAAGTGTGCCTGTCTTCACTAGAGGTGCACTAATTGTTGACTAGGTGTGGAGCACAATTTCATGCTCCACACCTTTACCTACCTTTAGCACAGGCTTACCTGCAGCATCCGGCAGCATCACCATTCGCACATCTTCCGGCTCGCTGCATGCGGTGGGCAGGGAGCACGTAGTCTGCACAGGTGCAGCTGCATTGCCGGCACTGATCGGTTGCCGGCATCGAGCGTAGCTGCGGCCCTGATTGGGCAGGTCCCCGTGGACCGGTGCCGCAGCGGCAGCTGTCCAGGGACCGATCCACACAGAGGTGGGGGCACGCCTCCCCAACGTGACCAGGCTCGATCCCCTCTGCATCGGCCTGCCAGTGCATCATGGAATGTTTGATGCAGCTGGCGGCATCCAATCGAGGCATCAAGGCGGGGGACTTCTAGCATTCGAGGTGGCGGTGTAGGCTGGTCAACGGAGGACCATTCATATTTCTGGCCTTAATTCACGGCACACTAATTAGGTAAGTGCAGAAAGGCCTCATATCTCTAAAAGTAGTGCCCCCAAACTGCATCTTGCCTAGAAGCCTATTGACAACCAGTACAGCATTTTGAAACATGCTTTCACATGGGCCCTTTCAGCACTGGGCTTTATTCCAGATTATATCCCAGAAAAGGCTCCTGCCCTCTGCACGCTAATGCAGACTATATAGTAAGGATCAGGAAGGAACCGCCATAGACTGCACCAGTATGCATACAGCATACCTCTATTCCAAGGTAAAATACACAATAAGGCCTAGCTCAGAAAGGGCTCTGGATTCTCCAGTTTGGCCCAGAAGCCAGTTGGGCTGCTATGTTTTGAATGCACTGTTTGTGAACAATGCATGAGGGCATTTCAACTCTGAATATGCTGCAACGGACCAAAGATGTCAAGGGAGGCTTTCTGAGTGTTCCCAAACCACAACTCCCAGAATTCAGTTCCCAACACTCTCTGCCATCCCCACTTGCTGGGATTTGGGATGCTGGAAGCTGCAATTCAGAGACATCTGGAGGGCTATAATTGATCACCCATGCAGTATCCCACTGTAAAGTTTACCAGCTGTTCACAACTGTCTCTGGGATAATGTTTTCAGAGAAGAAGCAAAGCTGCCATGTCACCAAAGGGTCACAGAACATATTCCTACCCACAAGCTTAGGCATTTTTTGCACTTACTGAATAATCTTTTATGACGGGCAGGCATGGCCTACGTTACAGGAGCAATAAGTTTACTCCAGATGATATACGCACACTCTTTCCTTTTCAACGCCAGCTGATTCCCCCCCCAATTTATTTCATTTAACAAATATCACATTTTTCTGCTCAGAGATTGCATGCAAAATGTCTTTAAAAAGTAAAAAACAATTTAAACACATCTCTAAAGATATGAAATGAAAATGTAATGCATAACATACAATAATTAGCAACCAGTGCAATTAAGAACTGCAGTCTTACATATACTTCATATACCATTAGCTCTATGTATTCTCTCTCACCCCTTCTACCACTTCTTTTTAACTGCCTAACGGATACTAAACAACTCACTCAGGGTGCATCCCCACTTAGCTTTCTTAGTTCTGGTTTCAGTCCTGTTTGGACTATTTTTTGGGACTATTTTTAATCCGAATAGAGTGCCTGGCAATTAATCCAAATATAGCCATCTCCACTCAGAAGAGGACTTTTAAATCCCCCCCCCATGCAAACCCTGCCTGCAATCAAAGCAGCAAAATTTTCCCTTTCACTCACTCGAGCTCAAGCTGGAGAGCTTAAATTAAAAGCTGACACTTTAAAAAAAAATTTCTACACCCAATTACTTTCTCCTTTCACACCTCTCCCTTTTGACATTACCAGGAACTGTGTGCTCAAGCAGATCAGCGAAGAAGCGAGCACAGCAAGATCGAAAATGAGCTGCTTTCTGCAAAGCCTTTTTGCTCATAAAATGTATCTTTCTGATAACAATCATCAGAAAAGATACAAATGTTTCTGGCAAAAAGGTTTTAAAGCAAAACTGCATAAGCAGCTTTCTCCCCTTTTTGCCTTTTTTGATCAGGCCTCTAGCATTGCAAGCATGGCAAGGGATGGGGTGAGCTTTGCATCTGTGAAAACCCACCCACAGCTGGCTGCCACTGGCCAGAAGACTAGACCTCCACCCCCAAATAGCCCGGTACCATCCCCATTTGTGGGGGGAAGCAGACTCGGCTCCAAAAAGGGGGACTGAGTCCTGTTTTCCTCAGTACTTTTTTTCCTCCTGATTTCTGCAGGATAGTCCTCATAAAATGAAGGAATAAGAAATTGAATGTGGATGCCTGGATGCCAAATTTGGATTAATTACATAAGTAATGGGGACGCTGCATACCGAATTCAAATTCAGATTTAAATGCCTATAGGGACACACCCTCAGGGGCCCTTTCTGCACTTGTCCTTATTCTGGAATATATCTTAAGACAGGGTTCTGTTGTCTGCATGTTAATGTAAATTACGGCAGGCCCCAGTAGGGCTTCCATACTCTGCAGTAGCATGCGGACAGCAGGCCCCTATTCCAGGATATATTCCAGAATAAGGACAAGTGCAGAATGTAAAGGCCGCCTCTCAGTCGGGTAGCGATTTTATATATATCTTGACTTTGGTAGTGTGGTAACATTGGCTTTACTTTTTAGATTAAAACTCTGTTATTCCCTTTCATTTCCCTTTCTCTGCTATTAAGTTTGATAATAATGTTGCCTCCTTCCTGGTGCTGCAGCAGATAGTCTCTTCCCCACACTCTGCCTTGCTAGCAGTGGGTTACAGTATCTGTTTAGAACTCCGACCTAACTTGGCTCACTCTGAAAACAGAGCACTCAGTTGAAGCTTCTTTAAAATAACAAGAAAACAAGTTTATTGTGTACAGCTTTCTTAATAATAAACAAGTAAGTTCACTGTGTCAATCACACGTCCATTCACCCTTCTGACTGAACTGCCCCCAGCTTCCTCACTCAGCCCAAGGACTCCAATCCTATTCAGATTAATGCCAGCAGCATAAGTAACATATAACCATTTCAATTCTTTTACTCTCTAAACACCGTATATTCACTAATGACTCAGGACTCTATTCCCCAGCTTCCCTCAGGACAGCTTAGAGCCCGTTTCCCTCCTTCATTAACCCCCTCTGGTCAGTTAACCCCAGGCAGAGAACACTAAATGTTCCCTCAGGCTCCCTTAAATATGGGCCTGGCTGGCGAGCTTCTCCCTGATTGGTGGAGACTCTGCCAGGAGTTTATTTCACACTCCCTCCTGGAGAGCTTGACTAGCCCCTTCCTTAAACTACTTACCATTACTAAAAAAACACACTTTGGTGACACTTTTGAACGTATCGACATACAGTTTTTGCCACACTTTGTATTTTAAACAAAATAACTTAATTTTGGGGTTGAGGGGTCCTATTGGGCATCACACAGAAAGGCCCAGGGGGTTCAGACTGGGCATGATCAGTGCACCTTGTTATTTCATTTTTTTTTCTTTAGGAAGACAGGCAGTACAGTCCTAGTCTGTAAATTTTCTTCTAAAAATTTTAGCTGTTAAGAAAATCTACAGGTAAATTGGCAGGGGGGAATCAAGTGATACAGGAGCAAGGCTTCCCATAAAAGATGAGAGAACAAGACATACTGATCCAAATCTACTTCTTCAGACTGAAAAAGGCAGGCTATCAATACAATAACTCAAAAACAACCTAAGAAATAGTGCACAAACCTATAAGAGGCTGAATAATCTTGTAGGTACATAGAGAAGGAAGGAAGGAAGGAAGGAAGGAAGGAAGGAAGGAAGGAAAGGACTGCACATTAAGTGCTCATCAAAGAGGCTCCACCCACTTTGTCTGTATGCTTTGTCTGCACTGGAAGGAATGCCATTGAGGACTACCAGCATACCAGTCCATGGAGGCATGCAAAGGGCACCCTTCTGGACAACCAGGGGCCAAAGACTAAGCCTGGCACCAGCCACAGACCTTGTGAGAGCTTCAGAGCCAACCTCCAAGGGCTCTAAAAATCTTGGAATGAAAGATCTAAACATTGGTTGTACATGCTTCTGCCTGATCTGGCTAGCAAAAATCCTTCTAGTTGTTTTGCAAATTGACTTTCTTCAAAACTATCTCTAGGAACACGGCACTGGGGACCACACACTCCCAGGCCATGGTCAACACCTTCACTTTAAACCTTCTTCTGTCCATCTTCAGGTATGATTGTTCACACCGTTCCATTTCAGTTAAACCTGAAGATGGACTGAAGAAAGTTTGAAGTGAAGGCCCAGTTTAATTCTGGGTGTTTGACCCTACAGATCTTAACTTCCCTTCCATTACTGGATCCTCATTTTACAATAAAAGAGAGCAGTTCACCTCCATCTCACACACACATCCCTCCCTCTCCATTTCTGTTTTCTTTGCTTCCAGTGACTTTGAATGTTTTGCGTGAGCAGCTTGCAATGTAAATTTCACTTACTGTGAAGGGAACCATAAGTAATAAATATCAGCAAAGCTATTTCAGATGCAAGCAAAAATGTGCCTTGCTGTCTCCAGCCTGATGGCTCATTCCAATTATGCTCAGCTGCACTTTTCCTAAAGCTTTTAAGCAGCTATACAATGCTGAGTGAACAATGCCACGCCGGCCATCTGGATCCTCCTGCTCAGACATATTCTTACGTGCCACAGCAGACCAACCTAGTTTGCAGAGTCCTTAAATGGCTGGAACATGCCCCCACTTTCCTCATTGATACTGGGTGTGTCCAGACTGGGGGATACTGTACATTCTGATGTGCAGTCAGTGCATGGGTGTCACACCTGACGCCTAATACTTCGTAGAGGCAGCACATTATGCCATCGCTACTGCAGATTTACCTGCTGCAGAACGATCAACACTCACTCCACAGTATCAGGTAATGTGGAGTTTCCCGCCGTCCTGACAGGACGGCGAGAAACAGCCTGTGATGCCCACGGCCGGCGACCACCAGTTGCGAGGCCCCAGCCGGGCAACCAACTCTCTCCAGTCTGGCCACAATAGCCACGGACTTCAAATTCTCTTTTTAAGTAGGCCTCTAAGCCTTTTTTACTACTTCAGCACCCTGCTTCCAACTCTTGTTACACTATTACACTACGTTACTATGGCAACACTTCCCCCCTCCCTTGAGCTACTGAGCCAGTTTCAGGCCTCAAGCAGAGTGTCTTTTGAAACAAACGTAACTTTATTTGTTTACAACTCTTATGTTAGTTCAACTTCAACATGTGCAGTTCACATTAACTTATTTTCTTAACTCAGGACCCTGACTAATCCCTAGCTAGACTCTCATCAGGACCCAGATCTGTACTGTCTAACTTCTTCCTAAGTCTAGCCCCAGTTACAGAACAACGGCTCTGACAGGAAGGCCCTTTTTATAGACTCTGCCTGGGTTCCATCCCTTCTGATTGGCTGTTTCTCTCTGGGCTGCCCCCCTTTCTTCAATATGCTAATTGAGCTGGGCTTAGCCCCTCCTTCTCTGTTTACCGCCCTCCTGGTCAGTGCCATTTACCCTGAGCACGTTATATAATATTTACACATATGCAATTAAAGCCACAACAGGTGCATTAATCAAGCTTGGGCTCCACACAGCCAACAAGAGCCAAGTTTGCAGCTCAGCTCCCATTGGCTGCTCGATCCCACGTGAAGCGCACCTCACCGCGGGCGCCACGGAAGTCTCGCAGCTGCCAAGGAGGAAGCTGCGGACCTCCGTTTTGAGTGGGGACAACGCATCATGACTTCCCAGCCAGCTAAGCTGCAAATTTACTAACAACTGCAGTTTTCATCCACTAGTCTGGAAGGAACCTTATTTAACAGGAGCAGATTAAATGCAGCATCTTAAACAGCAAGAATAATAGAAAGCAGCTGCATGTACCCACTTGGTTTTAAAGTTTCTTAGGCCCTTTCCACCTCTCCAACGGCCTCCCTAGTGCATACTAGTGCAGATTCCAGGAGGCCTCACCCATGCAGGACAGAGCATAGAAGGTACTGGGGCACCCAAAAAGGTACCCTGGCCCAGTTTAGCAGCAGACCAAGGTAGGGATGCTTACTCCTGCCCTTGGGTCATGGCATCAGATGTCCGCATGTCCCACGCTCCATCCCTCACTGTCTTCTGATCTGACAGTGGCACCTCTGGAGCTGAATTGCAAACTCCAAAGACATCTTCCCTCTGCAAGGTGGAAATGGCCCCGGAAGTAGGTCTTTGCTGACATGGTTTCTGTCTAGAACAAGTGTCAAGGGATCGTTGACGTCGGTCACCGGTAGACCCCCCCATATTAATAACGATCCATGCAGCACTTACCTGCAGTTAATCCCGGATCAGTCGGTCTAGAATAGCCCAGCCAACCAATCCAGATCACACGGAGGCATGGGCCAGATCAGTGCCAGCTGCACTAATGGCACAGATCCAGATTATCCCAGTCCGTGGCTGCAAAGCCACATCCTCACACAGTAAACAAAAAAAAAAGCATCTGTGATAAATGAAATGTCTTTAGAACTGAGAAAAGACGTGGCAACCTTCCTTAAATACTCCAAAGATGACACAGGGGTAAGGGCCGTAATCTGCAGAATAGTGAATAAGAAGTTTGATTTGCAATAACACAGTATTAAGAGAAAAACTTTCTTATAACAGCACTTCAAGAATCAAAGAATTCCCTCTCCTGATGGGGTTTACTGTATTTTCTGGCGTATAAGACTACTTTTTAACCCAGGAAAATCTTCTCAAAAGTCGGGGGTCGTCTTATACGCTGGGAGTTGTCTTCTTATATGGCGAGTATATCCCAAACTCTATATTTTAACTGGAAAGTTGGGGGTCGTCTTATATGCCCAGTCGTCTTATACGCCGGAAAATATGGTACTTATCTCTTACTGTTAAAAGCACAGGGTAGGGCACCTTTTCTTCACCATAGACCCCCTTTGTGTCACGTCCCAAGCAAGTGGCATTCTGCAACCCCAGCAACGTGATTGCTCACCAGGCTAGTGGTAGCAGCAGCCAGCTCAAGTTCAAGAGTTCAAGAGTCAAAGCGTTGTCAGGAATGCTGTGTTCAGTTTGCCAGAGGGTCTTTGTAGTCATCAAACAGAGAGTCAGGAACATAGCGAATGCACGCGAACTGAGGTTGCAATGATAAAGAGCTGCTGTCTGCATCAGCAGTTGCAGGGACTGAGTATTTCTTAAGTAGGGCCAGGAGAGGCACGCCTTCTTCATCACAGGTGCTTGATCTGTAATCGTGCTGAGCCTCTCAGGTGCTCTCGTTCTTGCCTGAGAATACTCTGAACTGGGTGTTGGCCAGCATCTGAATCTGAGCTGTCTCCATCTTGGGAGATGGACTCATTGTTCTTGTTTAGTCCATGAGGCATGCCTTCCTCACTTTGGCTGGCCAGGAAGACTGCCTTGGCTTGGCTGGGAAGGCCGACTGTCTCCTCGTCCTCAGAGGAAGAGGCACGGAGAGCACAAGGTATGACACTTTGCCTACCTCCAGATGTCATGGACCCCCGTCCCCCCAGCCTCGCATCCCCCACTGCCCTCCACCTTGTGTCCCCTGACAGCCCACACTGCACCTCCGCTGGCCTGCCGTGGACTTCCTGGGAGACCTTAGCAGAACAGTCCCCAGACTGCAGGTTACGAACCGCTGGACTCAGGAGACAAATTATAGAAGTTCTTATCTCCTGTTCCAACTTCAGCACCATGAATGTAAGTGCATGAGAGATGACCAAAATCTCCAGCTATTCAAGGGACTCCAGTGACTCAACAATTACCAGAATTAGTTGCTAAAAACATACTGCCCTCTTCCTGAAATTCTCCTCTCACCCTCTCCTAATTAGTCCCGTATCTACAATAAACTGATCCGCTCCCATTATCTGCTTTTCCCTTGAAAGGAAGGGACAGTTGTTTGGACGCAGGCTTCCCTAGGCGTTTTCTGTGTCTGACTCAGGATTATAATTTAGTCTATTACACCCAAGTGAAGCCACTCCATGCTTTTTGCTGCACTGATTTTATTTCTTAATTAATATTGAAACCTTTCATTCCTAAATCCATAAGCGGCTTAAGACCGGGGCATATTAGCATGCTTCTGTTCGCCAACAACAGACAAGGGCATTTTCTTTTTTGGAGAGACGTTTAAAGTTAAATGTGTGTGTGTGTGCATTTGTCTGTGTGCATGCATGTGTGTGTGTGTGAGAGAGAGAGAGAGAAACCTCTGCTGGCTAGGTATGTGCAGGAAAGTACTTTCATTCCAATGTTTAATGGAATTAGAGGTCAAGGCTGCTCGTGGCCTCACCAAATTCCCAGCTATTTTCAACTATTCCTTCACTACTCACCTTGCCACCCTGCCCCCAAACCCCATGTCCACCCTCTGTTACCTTGGCTTAGGAGTGACTGAACGAGGCAAACCCAAACCCTGCCCAGGTGTGCTGGGGGAGGGAAAAGTGGACCTGGGGAAGGGAAGGAGGGAGGGAGGATAAGTCTTGTCAGTGCAGTGGAGGGGCATGGCAGAGGGGGTTGCGCTCTCCCCAAGCTGGCTTGGGTGGGAAATCACACAAGCAAAGACATGGGAGTTTTCTTTGTGTTCCCCAATCAGGTGGTCATTCATTAGGTAGCATCCAGATCAAGGGCCCTTTCCACTGGCTCTAAAAACGGATTTGGAGCCAGTATGGGGAGGGATTAACATGCAGCTTCCGTAAAGGGAACCCAATTAGGGACCCTTTGGGGAAGCTGCATCCGCACTTCAGTGCGCAAGACCGGTTTTTTAAACCGGTTTTGCCACCAAAATCCTACCTTTTTGTAAGACCTAAAAAATTAGGTCTTACATCTGGCTCTTCCCCTGAAACCGTTTCGGAAGCAGGATGCTTCCGCGAATAGCAGGGGAAGAGCCGGATTGCCGGCACATGCTCTCCCTCTTTGACAGCTGGGCCCTTCTCCCGGCCTCCGTGATTGGCTCCACTGGCTCTTTGACAGGGGAGGGCCTTTGGAGGCTGGACTGGGATGGGCGCTGGTGTGTCCACACTGCACCCACCCCAGTCCGTTTCTCCCATCCGGCCTTGCCACCGCCGCCCTACACGTATGATGACAGATCCTCAGAGAAAACGTTTCACCAGAAAACGGATCTTTATAGATCCGTTTTTTGGCAGCATGTGCGGAAAGGCCCAAGGTATGTATTGCCTGACTTAGAGATGAATGTAGGCTGCAGTGTGGCAAAATGAGGTATGTTCTCTGCTGCATATTCAAAAAACTATTTGGAAGGGATTTTGTGTGTGTTTGGAGATGGAAACTTTTTCTTAATATGATAACTTTAAAAAGTCCTGTCTGATGGCACTCTGAGTTGCATAACTGAAAAAAGTATGAAAAGACAACCCTTCCTTGTGTAATATACTTTCAACCCGTTGTATAGCTTGAAAGCATACTTGCCAAAATTACATTATAACCACAAGACCAAAGCGCCTCTACCGTTATTCTTAGGATTCTTTTGGCACCAGAATCATACTCTAGAAAAGGTTCACCTAAAATTTTTCTGTCTCTCTTCCACTGTGGCAAAGCTACTGAGAAAATTTCAAAAATGTTTTCTACCAAAGGTGGAGATTTTCAGCCCACCTGCTTTCCCAATTTAGCCTGCTCTTCAGAGCATTAATGTGCAAGGGAGCTGAACTTTCCTCCTTGAAATTAGATTTTTCTGAATATACCTGTAAATAGACACATTGACCTTTTAAAAAACGCCGATATCTGAACCAAGAATGCCAGCAATATTCACAAAGCTACTAATAAAGCTGATTTTCCTTTTTAAAAAGCAAAAAAAATGGCATTAGTATTTTACAAGTAGAACTGTATGGGAGGAAACAACAATTATCAGACTTAAAGGAGGGGGAAGCAAAATCCAGTTGCGCAAAAGGACATTAAAGGTCATTCCCTCAGTAAGGCAGAGCAAAATAATCAGAATCATGCATGATGAATGAGCAGTTAATTATTAATAACAGTTCGATAGGCTGCCATTAAAAAAGTTTCAGAAACTGGAGAGCATTTTCCATCCCCAATTCAGACTCTAAAAATTAATATATTTTTTAATCACGCAGCCTACCAGCAGGAACAGCCCGTTCCCAATTACTTTGCTCCAGTAAGGAACATTCCCTCACCCCAATGACACAAATGCTCTCATTAATAAGGACAAGGGGTCACCAGCCTACTTAACTCACTGTTAATGCTAAGCAAATTTTAACAGATTGCATCCAGTTCAAATTAATTTTCGAGGAAAAAAAATTATTCCTGACGCTCAACTTCTGAGCAGGAGTTCTGTGACATTCCTAGGGTCTTAAATTCACCTGTGACATTTCATAAGCGCATAAGGACGTAAAGAGGAGCCCTGCTGGATCAGGATGCAACGCATCTAGTCCGGCATCTTAGGCCTGTTCACACTATGGCCTCTAGTGCACAATTAGTGAACCTCTGGGGAAGACGGAGCCTCCGCACAGCCTCCAAGTGTGCCCTCCCTCCTCAGAAGTTCACCAACATTAATCATTGCTTACCTGAAGGGTCCAGCTAAGCTGTGGGGTACCACAGGGTTCTCTCTTGTCTGAAACAATATTTAACATCTGTACGAAGCTGCTGGGATCCCATCTAAAGAGATCTGAGGACAGATGTCAGCAGTATTCTGATGACACTCGACTCTTTCATTTTTTTTTACCAAACAACTGGACCAGAAGAAGCTATGAATGTCATAAACAAGTGCCTGGATGCAGTAATGGATGAGGGCCAACAAACTGAGGTCGAATCCTAAAAAGACAGGGACACTGTGGGGAGGAAGATCCTGAATTGAGGAGCTGGAGATTTTGCCTAAATGAAGTTGCACACCCTCAGAAGGAGCATGCATGTATCCTGGGGGTATTTTTGCATTTCTCTCTGTCACAGAAGGCTAAAGTGACTTTGGCAATCAGTGGATATTACCAGCTTCATCTTGTGTAACTGTTGAACCTTTACCTGGATAGGGAGCACCTAGCCATTAGGCTCCATGCACTAGTAACTTCACACCTACATGCTACACTCATCAGGAGAGCCTTAAACTAGAGCAGAAGAGGGAAGGAAGCAAGGGAGGAAGGGAGGAGGAGGAGGAGGAGGGTTGGTTTTTCTACTCCGCTTTTCTCACCCATTCCAGGGGACTCAAAGTGGCTGACAAAGCTTTCTATTCTCCCCACAACAGAACACCCTGTGAGGTAGGTGGGGCTGCGAGAGCTCAGAAGAGAGCTGTGACTGGCCCAAGGTCACCAAGCTGGCTTCATGGGGGAGGGTGGAGTTGAACCCTGTATTCCAAGATAAGGGTGCTTCCACACAGGGGCTAAGTAATCCGAGTCTACTGCACCCGGATTTAGTAAAACCGGCTCCCAGACTAGACGGCGTGCCTGCGCAGAACGCCTCCTGAGGGCAAGGGCTGCCAGTAGCAGCCCCAGCCACTCAGGAGGCGCGCAGGACGCAGGCGCACTGCATGCTGGGTGCCTCGTCTCAGAATCAGGACGACACTGAAAAGGTAAGGAGGGGGTTCACCGCGCTCCCCCCCAGGCGGGCTAGGGTGGGCTTTAGGGAGGCTCACCCTGGCTCCAGAAGCGGCCGAAAGGTAGGAGTCCCCCGGCTCGCCATGCTTGGCTCCAGGGAGCCAATCATGGCAGGCCGAGGGAGGGCCCTCTGTAGACACACTTGCACAGTGCGGACGCATCCTAAATGGATGCGTTTTCACGGCGCAAGACCCTTTAAGCACACTTCAAATGTGGTGTGTAATTAACACCCATTTAGCACACTTTAAGTACGGATAGGTGCGGACACACCTACCGGAAGTGTGCTAAATAGACCCCGCAAATGCGGACGTGCCACCGAAAACCGGTTTCAAAATGGTGTTGCTATGCGGACACACCTCACCGGAATTGTGCCAATCAGCAACGTGTGTGCGGTCGCGCATTGCCAAAAGTGTGCTAAATGGGTGTTAAAGGGCCTGTGTGGAAGCACACTAAGAGGCTAGCTCCCTAACCACTAGACCAACCTGGCTCACAAGAAGCCAGAGAAAAATATATATTAATGAATACAGATGATGATTGGGACCACACTGCTAGGACTAGAAGGAAAGAACAGAGACTGTGGCCATTTCTGCACTTACCATAGTTAATCCGGATTAAGTAAATCCAGATCTTCGGAATCCAGTCCCTGGGAAATCCGTTCCTTGAAGTTCCAGATTTAAAAGAAGCCCCCATACATCCATATGGAGCATGTAGCACCCAATGGTAATGGGTGCTAAATAGGGCTGCCATGCAGATGCCATAGCACCCATCCTAAGGACCCGAATAGGCCTGTGCAGGAAGTGCTGTCCACAGCATGGTGCAATTGCCCTTCACAACTGTCAATCAAAAGTCACTTCCATTAACCACCATGAAGCTCAGTGGATAACTCTGGGCCCTTCGTCTATGAATGTCCAAATTCAGAAGAATAACGAATGATACAAATATTCATGCACATCCCTAGTCCTGGCATTCAACATCTCTAGACAAGCACAAATCCCTCACAGAAAAGCCAATCCAAGGGCAGGCACAGTCCCACCTCAAAAAGGATATTGTGGAACTAGAGAAGGTGCAGAAAAGGGCAACCAGAATGATTAAGGGACTAGAACGCCTCCCTTACGAAACCAGGCTGCAACGTCTAGGCCTCTTCAGTCTGGAGAGACGGCGTTTAAGAGGGGACCTGATTGAAGTATATAAAATTATGCACGGTATAGAAAAGGTGGATAGAGAATATTTCTTTTCTCTATCGCAGAACACTAGGACCAGGGGGCACTCTATGAAGCTGATGGATAGGAGAGTCGGATCCGACAAGGGGAAGTATTTCTTCACCCAGAGGGTCATCAATTTATGGAATTTGCTGCCAGAAGAGGTGGTTTTAAGATGGCTTTAAGGAAGGGTTAGACAAATTTTTGGGCAACCGATGCATCAATGGCTACTAGAATGAATGCCTCGGTACATCTTTCAGGCTGGGGGTGGGGAAGCAGGATGCTTCTAAGGGCATTTGCTGGGATTTGAGAGCAGGAGAAGGTTTGCCCTTGTCTCTGCTTGAGATGCCCATGAGCATTTGGTGGGCCACTGTGTGTGACGGGATGCTGGACTAGATGGGCTGTGGCCTGATCCAGCAAGGCTTCTCTTATGTTCTTATGTTCTTAATGCAAAGGCAAATCACAAACTACCTGCCATGAAGTTTGATCTCCAGGTTCTTCTGCACCAAGAATAGCTGGGCAGCAGGAAGCCCATGCTACTTAACTCACACGCTCCTGCTCAAGCGATACAAGAATCAATAGCTTCCAAAGGAAGCGGATCACTTAGTGCACCCTGAGATAGATTTTTTTTAAAAAAAAAAAAGTAGGCAGTTATTAATAGCTCCAATCTGCCTGCGAGTCTCTTAAAGTGCATCAGCATTGACCTTGCAAGAACAGGATATGAAGATGACATTATTATTAGGGCATTATTAGGACTGATTAAAAGAATTTTTGAATCGCTTTGTTACCCAAAAAGAGACAGGGATGCCCCAAGCCAGAATATAATTTAAAAATATTAAAAAATAAAAATAAAAAAAAGAACTCAGTAATGGTTTGGTTCTCATAATCCACCCTGTAGTATGAAACTGTGTAATGGAACAAATAACCCATTAGTGTTTGCAAGAATTGTAGGTTTTATGAACTAGCTATGGCATTCCTAAATTAGAGCAAGTTTAGCCGGGGGGAACAACCTCAGTCCTAAAATTAAGGGGAAGGAGCTAAGCGCTTACTATTAAGGAATCTCCAAAGATTCGAATCGATTTGAATGTTTAAAATTCGAATGAATTCACATTTGGTTCGAATCGAATACATTCAAATCTATTCATACAGATTTTCTATTTGTATTTGAAGATACAAACGTCGACAACATTCAAATGTGTATGTACGCATTCGTATGCATCCCGTTTTTATCCCGTATGCATCCTGTTTTCGTCCCACACATATCCGTACAAATGCATATGGATACAAATAAGATGTGTACGGATATGTATGTAATGTGTACATATCCGTACACATACGAATGTCCGAATGATTCATACGAATGATTCAAAAGATTCAAAACTTTATTTGAATGTTACATTCAAATTTAGACACGTTCAATTCGAATTTGAATGTCAGAATTCGACTGAATTTTATCGAATTTTGAATGTTTCAAATATTTCTGCACATCCCTACTCACTATTGCTGACCTCTTTTTTTTAAGAGCTGAGAAGGATGGATCCATGCAATTTGGGAGCTACCGAGCTTTCCCTAACGCCTACCAGATTGGTAAACAGTTCTCTTTGCAAGCCTGACCGGGGTCCAGAAATTGTGTCACACTACCTTATGATGTCTCAAGAGCCCTGTGAGGTGAGAAGTGCTGAAGGGCCCAGAGTTATCCACTGAGCTTCATGGACAGGTTGGGTCTGAACCCTGATTTTCCAGGAGACTTCAGGTGTTTCTCCACTTACCATTCTTAAACCAGATCTTAGGATATCCAGATCTTTGAAATGGGGTCCTCAATGAATCTAGTCCTTGAAGACCCAGATCTTTGCAAGGACTCAATGCTTCTCTACTGGCCGTCTAGCACCCAATGCCAATGGGTGTGAACACCGAAGCTCCCATCAGGTAAATCTGTTCTGCCCTAAGCATAAGGCATGCTTGTGGTGTGGTGTGGCGTGGCGCAGCACGATTGGCCAATGTGGGCATCACTCAAGGCCCACCTCTGTCAACAGTCGGTGTGGGGGAGAGGTAAAGTTTTGTAGCAGGTTACGTAGCAGTTACGAAGTCCAGCACACACTCTGTAGCCAAATTGCGTAGTTCATCTACGAAGATGCCGTTGGACACATAGGAATGACCATTTAGCGGCTACACAGACAGATCCATCTACATAGACAGCTGCATCGCAACGACGCAGCCTGTGCTCGACTTTGTAGGCAGCTATAAAAGACATGCATGGCTACGTAGATGTGAGTGATGAAGCGAAGTCGGAGCCACCCTGCTGTAAATGGCAGCTGCTAAGCCCGCCCCTGGACCACACTGCTGAAGACCAGATTGAAGACACCTTTAAAGGGGTCCGTGGGAAGTCTGGATTTAAGGGCCTGAGGACCCCATTCAATCCAGACTTCACTTATGCTGGTGTGGACGGATGGGGTCCTAATGGGGTCTTGTGTGGGAACAAGGTCTTACTGATTGGGTACTGTTCGGGTGCCTAATGGGTTCTAAATGGGTGGTTCCTGCTAGTGGGAAAAACCCCTTTATGACACTCTGGTGCTATATTGTCAGAAGGATGGTCATGTTTGGATCTGCACTTCTGCCAAATGGTGCAGCTTAGATTCATACCCAAATTTACAACAAATGCACTCTTGGCTTCCCTAATCCTGCTTGCCATCTGAAGGGTGGAAATGCATTCCATCTCATGGAAGAGCAGCAATGGTGTCTGGACATTAGCTAGTCCCCAAACTTGGGTCCTAGATTAAACTTCCCCTCCCTCTCCAAAACCAAAGAACAGGCACACTGCAGGGAGGCAGACAAGTGCATAAGGCACGCCTGCCAAAAACAAAATTTCTTAATTCTTTGAAAGCGGTACAGTGTGTGCTTCAGCCACACAAATCAATAGCACAATAGCAAAGCCTGTGGAAGAGAAATTACAACTGCCGCTCACAAAATGAATCACACGGCGAGAGATAGAAACAGGAAGTTTTTCTCAGAGCACACGGCGAGAGACAGAAACAGGAAGTTTTTCTCAGAGCACACGGCGTGAGACAGAAACAGGAAGTTTTTCTTAGACCACACGGCGTGAGGTAGAAGCTTTCTCAGACCAATCAGAGCAGCGGACCATTAGGAATTAGCCACACCCTCAGGGAGGAGGAGTTACTCTGCTCAGCAGGGCTTAAATAGAAGCTCAAGTGGGAGGAGTTAGTCAGTTCCAGCTTGGGTGAAGTGGAAGCAGGAGCTTTTCTCAGAGCACACGGCGAGAGATAGAAACAGGAAGTTTTTCTCAGAGCACACGGCGAGAGACAGAAACAGGAAGTTTTTCTCAGAGCACACGGCGTGAGACAGAAACAGGAAGTTTTTCTTAGACCACACGGCGTGAGGTAGAAGCTTTCTCAGACCAATCAGAGCAGCGGACCATTAGGAATTAGCCACACCCTCAGGGAGGAGGAGTTACTCTGCTCAGCAGGGCTTAAATAGAAGCTCAAGTGGGAGGAGTTAGTCAGTTCCAGCTTGGGTGAAGTGGAAGCAGGAGCTTTTCTCAGAGCACACGGCGAGAGATAGAAACAGGAAGTTTTTCTCAGAGCACACGGCGAGAGACAGAAACAGGAAGTTTTTCTCAGAGCACACGGCGTGAGACAGAAACAGGAAGTTTTTCTTAGACCACACGGCGTGAGGTAGAAGCTTTCTCAGACCAATCAGAGCAGCGGACCATTAGGAATTAGCCACACCCTCAGGGAGGAGGAGTTACTCTGCTCAGCAGGGCTTAAATAGAAGCTCAAGTGGGAGGAGTTAGTCAGTTCCAGCTTGGGTGAAGTGGAAGCAGGAGCTTTTCTCAGAGCACACGGCGAGAGATAGAAACAGGAAGTTTTTCTCAGAGCACACGGCGAGAGACAGAAACAGGAAGTTTTTCTCAGAGCACACGGCGTGAGACAGAAACAGGAAGTTTTTCTTAGACCACACGGCGTGAGGTAGAAGCTTTCTCAGACCAATCAGAGCAGCGGACCATTAGGAATTAGCCACACCCTCAGGGAGGAGGAGTTACTCTGCTCAGCAGGGCTTAAATAGAAGCTCAAGTGGGAGGAGTTAGTCAGTTCCAGCTTGGGTGAAGTGGAAGCAGGAGCTTTTCTCAGAGCACACGGCGAGAGATAGAAACAGGAAGTTTTTCTCAGAGCACACGGCGAGAGACAGAAACAGGAAGTTTTTCTCAGAGCACACGGCGTGAGACAGAAACAGGAAGTTTTTCTTAGACCACACGGCGTGAGGTAGAAGCTTTCTCAGACCAATCAGAGCAGCGGACCATTAGGAATTAGCCACACCCTCAGGGAGGAGGAGTTACTCTGCTCAGCAGGGCTTAAATAGAAGCTCAAGTGGGAGGAGTTAGTCAGTTCCAGCTTGGGTGAAGTGGAAGCAGGAGCTTTTCTCAGAGCACACGGCGAGAGATAGAAACAGGAAGTTTTTCTCAGAGCACACGGCGAGAGACAGAAACAGGAAGTTTTTCTCAGAGCACACGGCGTGAGACAGAAACAGGAAGTTTTTCTTAGACCACACGGCGTGAGGTAGAAGCTTTCTCAGACCAATCAGAGCAGCGGACCATTAGGAATTAGCCACACCCTCAGGGAGGAGGAGTTACTCTGCTCAGCAGGGCTTAAATAGAAGCGGCCCGCGCGCCTAACGGCGCGCGAAATTAAAAAAAAAAACACAAAAAAAAAAAACAAAAAAATTAAAAAAAGGTACAGTGGGATAAAAAAAAATTCATTCATACCTTAGCACCACATCTTTAAAATCCTTACCCTAAAAGCAATATGGAAGGCGAGAACACCTGTATTGTCACGTGCAATGTATGCGGCATGTTTATGAGCCTACCACAACAGATGCCACATTTTACCTGCCACAAATGCAAGCTTGTGGCTCTCCTGGAGGAACGGGTTAAAAGTCTAGAAGAGAGAGTCAAGACACTGAAGCAGATTAGAGAAGAAGAGAACTTCCTCGACAGCATGGAGGAAACACTTCAAAATGAAGGGATAGAAGAACATCCTTCTGTAGTTGCAGAAACTGAGTTATGGAAGCATGTGACCCAAAGGAGCAGGAAGAACAGGAGACATTCGGAACCCTTGCAATTAAACAACCAGTTCCAGATACTCAGTCAGGAGAACAACACATCTGAAGAGTCGATGACAAGGTCCACAAATATTACTCCAATAGGCACTGAGAAATCTCTGGAATGGAGAGGAAGAAATGGTAATGCAAAGAAAAAGAGGAGAGTAGTGGTCATGGGAGATTCACTTTTAAGAGGAACAGAGGCAACTATCTGCAGACCTGACAGAAACTCACGAGAGGTGTGCTGTCTCCCAGGGGCCCGGATCAAAGATGTAACTGATAGCATATCGAGGCTATTCAGACCTACAGACTACTACCCATTATTACTCATACATGTGGGCACAAATGATACGGCAAAAAAGCACTTTGAAAACATCTACAGAGACTTTGAAGACCTTGGCAGAAAAGTAAAGGAACTGGGAGCACAAGTAGTCTTTTCATCTATCCTTCCGGTGGATGGTCACGATAAAAGTAGAAGGGATAGGATTCTTGAGGTGAACAAGTGGCTACGTCAGTGGTGCCGGCAGCAAGGATTTGGATTTCTGAACCATGGAGAAAACTACCTATACGACGGACTCCTTGCAAGAGATGGGTTGCACCTTACAGGGACAGGAAAGAATGTATTCGGGAAGCGCCTTGCTTCGGTTATTAGGAGAGCTTTAAACTAAAACAAAAGGGGAAGGGTAACAAAAAGTCAAGCAAAAATACTCAGTCAATCAAACCAGGCGATATTCTTACTCCCAGAAATAGTACCAATGAACAAACGCATAAATTTTGTAAGGAAAACAGAGGAGGCAAGCTCGCAATAGATAGCAATTACAAACTAAAATGCCTCTACACCAATGCCCAAAGCATGAGAAATAAAAAAGGGGAGCTGGAGATCCTGACCCAGGTAGATAAATATGATGTCATAGGTATTACGGAAACCTGGTGGGATAACACACATGAATGGAACACAAACATTGAAGGCTACAACTTGTTTCTGCGAAACAGACTTAACAAAAGAGGAGGGGGTGTTGCGCTGTATGTTAAAAAAGAAATTGTCTCCTCAGAGGTTCAAGTTTCAGAGAGTGGAAGCTCAGTAGAATCGGTATGGGTAAGAATTCAAGGAGAGAGCAACAGAAAGGATACCATTGTAGGAGTCTATTACAGGTCCCCTGGACAAACAGAAGATATGGATGACCTCTTCCTAGACCAGATGGCTAAACTTTCACGAAAGCATGACATAGTGATTATGGGAGACTTTAACTACCCAGACATTTGTTGGGAATCTCGCTCAGGAAAAAGTCACAAGTCTAATAAGCTCTTATCCTCTCTCGCTGACAATTTCATGTACCAAAAGGTGGTGGAGGAAACAAGAGGATTGGCTATCCTTGATCTAATTCTTACCAACAGAGAGGAAATGGTGGAGGATATCAGAGTTTCTGGGGCATTAGGAGGCAGTGATCATGTTATCCTTGAATTCTGGATAATAAGGGAAGGAAAGCATGAGAGGACTCAGACTTCAAAGTTGGACTTCAGAAGGGCGGATTTTGATGGACTCCGGAGGAGGTTAGGAGGGATCAAATGGTTAAATGTACTAAAGGATAGAAATGTCCAAGAAGGATGGGATATTTTGAGAAATGCAATATTAGAAGCGCAATCATTAACAATTCCTCAAAGAAGGAAGAATGGAAAACATCTAAAGAGACCAGGGTGGATAAACCTAGAACTTAAAAACTTGATAAAAAAGAAAAAAGAAATGTTTAAGAAATGGAAGGAGGGATACATATCTAAGGAGGAATATAATGAAATCAGTACAATCTGCAGGGCAAGTATCAGAAAAGCTAAAGCTAAAAATGAACTGAGGCTTGCAAGAGAGACTAAAAACAATAATAAAAAAGGTTTTTGGGGATATGTCAACAGCAAAAGAAAAGTCAAAGAGGTTTTGGGAAGTCTGCAGGGAGAGAATGGAGAAGTGATCGAAAGTGATCTTGAGAAGGCAGAGATTCTGAACTCCTATTTTGCATCTGTTTTTTCCAAGAGGGATAATGTACATGCAACAGTCCTTCACTGTACTGATGAAGGACTAGGAGAATCAAGACACAAAATCAACACTGAGAGAGTAAGGGAACGCTTAGCTAACTTAAACGAATTTAAGTCCCCGGGTCCAGATGGATTACATCCTAGGGTACTGAAGGAATTAGCAGAGGTAATTGCTGAACCACTTGCTGTAATCTTTGAGAAGTCATGGAGAACAGGAGAAGTCCCAGACGATTGGAGAAGGGCAAACGTTGTTCCTATCTTCAAAAAAGGGAAGAAGGTAGACCCAGGGAACTACAGGCCTGTTAGCCTGACTTCAATACCAGGAAAGATTCTCGAACAAATTATTAAACAACACATATGTCAGCATTTGGATAGGAATTCAATAATTAACAGTAGTCAACATGGGTTTGTATCAAACAAGTCGTGTCAGACTAACTTGATTTCATTTTATGACAAAATCACTGAATGGGTTGATCAAGGAAATGCAGTAGACATAGTATTTCTTGATTTCAGCAAAGCATTTGACAAAGTATCTCATGCGATCCTCATTGAAAAATTGATCAAATATGGGTTTGACAAGGCAACTATAAGGTGGGTTCAAAACTGGCTTAGTAATCGTACTCAAAGAGTGGCTTTAAATGGCTGCACATCCAAATGGAAGGAAGTGTCAAGTGGAGTACCACAAGGTTCTGTCCTGGGCCCAGTTATGTTTAATGTTTTTATAAACGATCTGGACGAGGGAGTTGAAGGGAAACTGATCAAATTTGCTGATGACACAAAGCTAGGGGGGATTGCAAACACCAGAGAAGAGAGAGAGAGGATTCAAAAAGATTTAGAGAATCTCGAACAATGGGCCGCAACTAATAAAATGGTATTTAACAAAGAAAAATGCAAGGTTCTGCACCTGGGCAAGAAAAATGAAAAAAGCACATATACAATGGGAGGAATTCGGCTGAGCAGCAGCACATGTGAAAAAGACTTGGGTGTCCTGGTAGATCATCAACTGAACATGAGTCAACAGTGCGAGGCAGCTGCAAAAAAGGCAAACGCAATCCTGGGGTGTATTAGGAGAAGCATAGAGTCCAGATCACGTGAAGTTATTATCCCCCTCTACTCTACCTTGGTCAGACCTCATCTGGAGTACTGTGTCCAGTTCTGGTCACCCCAGTTTAAAAAAGACACTGACAAGCTGGAGCAGGTTCAAAAGAGAGCTACCAAAATGGTGAACGGTCTGCAAACCATGTCCTATGAGGAACGGCTTAAGGAACTAGGAATGTTTAGTCTAACAAAAAGAAGACTGAGAGGAGACATGATAGCTGTCTACAAATACCTCAAGGGTTGTCACAAGGCAGAGGGGTCAGCCCTGTTCTCACTCTCTCAAGGAAGGACTAGAAACAATGGGGTGAAACTGCAGGGGAAAAGATTTAGTTTAGATGTTAGGAAAAAATTTCTAACAGTAAGAGTGATCAACCAGTGGAACAGGCTGCCACGGGAGGTGGTTGGTTCCCCTTCGATGGAGGTCTTCAAGCAGAGACTGGACAGCCATCTGTCTGAGATGGTTTAGGAGATCCTGCCTTGAGCAGGGGGTTGGACTCGATGACCCAGGAGGTCCCCTCCAACTCTACCATTCTATGATTCTATGATTCTATGATTCTAAATGTGCTGATTTTTATCTGCTTTAATCTGGAGTGTGTCAAAAGGGAGGCCTTTTAAGCCCGTGAAGAACCTGGCCGTTCCCACACTATTGAACTCTGCTACCTCTCCCTCTTGACAAATGTCAAGGAAGGAGGGAGCGCAGGAGAAAAATGGGTCAGAAGGACGATGTGCTCATCCATCCCTGCCCTGGATTATTTCCACAGTTCCACAGAAAGTGACGTTTTGATGAATGCACCTTTTTGCCCAGGGAGTAAAGATAAAAATATCTATCTCAGAGTTTCTCCTTTTCTCTGACAACCTGGCATAAGACATGCTAAAGATTGTTCCCTAGTGAGCCAGTTTGGTCTAGTGGTTAAGGAGCCGGACTCTTATCTGGGAATACCGGGTTTGATTCCGCACTCCTCCATGAAGCCAGATGGGTGACCTTGGGCTAGACACAGCTCTCTTCTGAGCTCCCACAGCCCCACCTACCTCACAGGGTGTTCTGTTGTGGGGAGAAGAATAGAAAGCTTTGTCAGCCGCTTTGAGTCCCCTGAAATGGGTGAGAAAAGCGGGGCAGAAAAGCCAATTTTTCTTCTTCTTCCCTAGGGAAGATGGTTGGATCAGGCACCTACATTTCAAAAGTTCAGAAAATCTGTGAAGATGCACCTATTTACCCTAGCCTTTGCCTAAGGAAACAGTTTCACCTCCCCTCTTTCTCGTACTGTTTTGTTTTCAGTGTGTCTCTTTTATATGCATAGGTCGGGATAAAAGTACAAATAAATAAACAAATAAACCTGGGAAAGGGGGAACCTAGCCTTGATCCTAAGTAATGATCAGGATCTGTTACATCACTGCAAATTATCCAATAGGGATCAGCAACCACAATGTGATAAACCTTCAACCTAAGTACAGACAGTAGGGATGTGCATGAATTAGGTTTTTTGGCATTAGATTCGTAAGGAATCAAATGTTAGAAAATCTGTATTCGTTTGAATAGATACCCTTCAAATATGGTAGGATGCTATTTGATAAGTACGTATTCATACAAATTCATACAAATATTCAATACAAATATATATCCAATATGTGTCCAACACAAACCCATAGGTATCCTATACGTATCCTGTAACAAATCTGCTCTGAAAGCATCACATCCAACTTGAATCCACTTTTAATTCACTCTCAATCCATGTCAAATGCGCCCTGGATCCCTTGCAGATGTGATGGGCACAGCCACTTTCCCACCTCCTGAGTTTAATGAATGTCCAAACTATGTGTACGAACGTTCCAAAACATTTGTATTTGTAGGAAAGTTGATGTGCAAATGTTGTAACATTCAATTCATGTACAAATGTCTGAATTTGTCTGAATTCATGCAAATAACCAATGTCCAACACAGACACCTTAAACTTTTATAAAAGAAGCTTCTCAAAAATGAAGAAACTAGTGAAAGGGAAACTGAAAGGCAAAGTAGTACAGTCTAATCATCCCAAATTCTTGGAAACTATTTACAGCATGAATCCAGATTTAAGGGCCCAAAGACCCCATTAAATCTGGATTTCACCGGTGTTCATATGTACAGAACATTCAGAATGGGGTCCTAATGGGGTCCTTAAAGGATCGTGTGTGCAGAAGGTACATAACTGATCCATATCAATTGGTTACCCATCAGGTTCCTAATGGGGTCTTCGTTGTAAGGACCGGATTCCAACAGAGATGGCATTTCAAAGATCCGGATCTTCTAAATCTGGATTAACAGGGGTAAGTACTAAAACAACCTAGGTTCTAGGGAGAAATTGCAGGGCAAGCACTAACACTTATCTGGCTAGCCACTTGCTCCTGTGATGGTATGTCATGTATTTTTGGGCATTTCAACTGCCCAAGCAGAAACCCCTGTAGTGCATAAGCCCCCATACGTGGTGGCCAGAAAACCCTACAGTGCATAAACCCCCAAATGTGGTGGCCATTTTCAGCCTAGTTTCAGCTGCATACATGTACAGTTGCCATTCGCAAGTGGGCGGCTCCCAGGAGCAAGCATCCCAACAGATATATCCATAATGTTATTCTGGGAAACATGGATTGGGAGCTCTGTTTCCCAGAACTGTGATACTACAAGATTTCACAGTGCTGGTCTTTTGTTAGGATTGCCATGGATAACACCATTATATACATTTATGGTGAGGCCACATTTGGAATATTGTGTACAGTTCTGGTCACCACAACTTAAAAGGATATTGAGGAACTGGATAAGGTCCAGAAAAGGGCAACCAGAATGATTAAAGGGCTGGGACACCTCCCTTACGAAATCAGACTTCAAGTTGTTACCCGCCCCAAGAACTTTGGGTATAGGGCAAGATAGAAATACAAAAATTAATTAATTAAGAGTGCCCCTGTTGTCTCCCACACCATTTTCCTTTTGTATCTTGTCTCTTTAGATTGTAAGCCTGAGGGCAGGGACCTGTCTAAGATTTTTATAATATTGTAACCCGCCCTAAGACCTCCGGGTATAGGGCAGGATAGAAATACAAATAAATAAATAAATAAATAAATAAATAAATAAATAAATAAATAAATAAATAAATAAATAAATAAATAAATAAATAAATAAATAAATGTCTAGGCCTCTTCAGCCTTCAAAGATGGACCATACTGAAGTACATAAAATCATGCATGGTCTAGAAAGGGGGGATAGAGTAAATTTCTTTTTTCTATCACACAACACTAGAACCAGGGGTCACTCTATGAAGCTGATGGGTAGGAGAGTTGGATCCGACAAGGGGAAGTATTTCTTCACCCAGAGGGCCATCGGTTCATGGAATTTGCTGCCAGAAGAGGTGGTATGGCTAGTAGAATGGTACATCCTCCAGACTGGGGAGACAGACAGGATGCCTCTAAGGCCATTTGCTGGGATTCAAGAACAGGAAGTTTTGCCCTTTTCTTCTGCTTGAGATGCCCTGAAGCAATTGTTGGGTCACTGTGTGGAAAAGGATGCTGGACTAGATGGGCTATGGCCTCACTGAGCAGGGCTCCTCTTATGTTCTTGTGTGTGTGGCAAACCCAACTTAGCTATAGGACAATTCCATATTTTAGGCCCTGTCTGGATGTGGCCTAAGACATTTGAGTTTCCTGCTCCCTAGGCCAAGTTCCGAGTGGACATTTTAACCCGAGTTTTAATCCAGATTATTTAATCAGCAGCCAGGTCAGCTTTTGAGTGTTCCCACCCCTAGCTTATGATGCGTACTGGGAGGGGAGAAACCCTCCCCACTCCCCACTCCCCTCCTCACTGTCATGCCCTGATGCACCACTTCCCTGACACCATTGATTAATTTTTTATTAACATTTTAATTTGCAAACAGGAGTGGGAGGGGGGGGGAGAGATGAGAGTGAGGTGGAGGGTGAGAGAGAGAAGGAAAGCAGATCAAAGCACCACCAGGCAGCGTGGAGTCTTTTGTCTTGTTCTGGCAGGGGAAGGAAGTATGGAGGGAAACAGAGGCTTATGAGCTGACAACTGCACTGCATCAGAAGATCATGGCCATGCAAAATCCCAGGGATGCAGGTAAAAGATGTGAATGGAAGAAGAAGAAGAAGAAGAAGAAGAAGAAGAAGAAGAAGAAGAAGAAGAAGAAGAAGAAGAAGAAGAAGAAGAAGAAGAAGAAGAAGAAGAAGAAGAAGAAGAAGAAGAAGAAGAAGAAGAAGAAGAAGAAGAAGAAGAGTTGGCTTTTCTACCCCGCTTTTCTCACCCATTTAAGGGGACTCAAAGTGGCTGACAAAACTTCTATTCTCCCCACAACAGAACACCCTGTGAGGTAGGTGGGACTGTGAGAGCTCAGAAGAGAACTGTGACTAGCCCAAGGTCACCCGGCTCCTTACCCACAAGAGAAAGGGACAATTGTTACACTGATTTTGTTACAAATGTTATAACCCTCCCCTGCCTCCAATCTCATGGCAGACAGCCTGGGGAAGAGAGGGGACATCATGCTTTTCATTGGGTCAGGTTGAACTGAAGAGAACTCCCCCAAAGCATGGTTCCTCTGCAAAAAAAACAAAAAAACCTGTTGCATTCACATTGTTAAATAAAGAGGATTATTTGTAGATTCAGCAGCGAGTCCTGTTACAATCTGAATAGGGATTCTCTGCATTTTGGGACCTTTGTAGGGGATCCCTTGCAAAGTGTTGGAATGGGGAGGGCTCGAGCTGAATTCAAGCCAGACAATGTGTCAGAATGCACCCTTCTCTCCTCCTGTCTGCCCTTTTCCTTCCTCACTGCAAAAAACATCCTCACCCCCGTGTCCTTGCCCTCTCTCTAATTCAGACGTTTTCAGAAATTTCTCTGGTTTCCTGCGCTTCACACAGATTTAAACACCTTCATCAGCCGGACATTTTGCAAAGCTTTTGTTGCATGCCTGACTGGTCTTTCTTTGCCTAGCTGTCTCTTATACGTGAATCTCTTTACTGATGCCTCCATGTGGATGCTTGCCAACTCCTCAAGCAGAAAGGCAATCACTCCACCTATTTAAAAATCAGGTTGCCCCTTCAGATTAGGAGTACCTGCTGAAGGCAGGCTTCAAGACATAACCTCACAGGGTGCAACTATAATTGCCTTGCTCACATTTTCATAAGCAGGTGGAAATGATGCCTACTGAAATTAGTTTCTGTTTCTTTGAAAGTAAGAGATACTGGCAGAACTAAGAAGCCTGAGGACTTTCTGTACTTAGGTGATTAGGCTGCCGTGAATTAAAGCCAGTAAATTTCAGGTACAGGTGGACTTAGGGTGCGTCCCCAAGCAATTTAAAGTGTGCTAAAAATCTTCTTTTGCCTCTGAGTGCCCCCATGCCAGGGTTTTGAACGAGCTTCCAGTGCTACAAAAGCAGGAAAACCTGTGTCAAAATACGTGTCCTTTAAAGAAGAGTTTCAGCACTCTTTTTGGAAGTCGCGAGTTTTCCTCGCAGCATTTACCTTGGGGACGCTCCGTTGCAAAATGGGCGGTGATTGCTGCCTGTACACACAGCCATAAAGCATTCACACATCTCCCAGAAATGCTGCAGCTTCCCTTCCCTTCCCTTCCCTTTCTAAAGCACAGAACTTTCAAAGAGCCAGAATTGTGGAGAATTGCAACATTGTTATCAGGCATGAAGTGGATGGATTGCAACACTGTTATCAGGCGTGAAGTGGATGGATTGCTAGTCACCGCTGCTCTACCGGGTGGATTTAGACGGTGATCTGTGAAAGTGCTAAGAGTGAATGAGCAAACAATTGCCCAGTCGATGGCTGAAGCCAGCATGGGAAGCCATTTCAGGGGGCGGAGATCTGGGAGACAAACAGAGAACCGATGGCTAGTTTTCTTTTGAACAAGAGAGGGGGTGGAGAGAAAAAGATGCAGGGAAGGAAAACACGCTTCCATGGGAACGGAAGCTGCGTTTTAAACGCATGTTTTGCTGAGCCTCATGTGGACGCTTATTCCTCATTTGCATGGCACTTTTAAAGTCCGCTTGAATAGAGTGACAGTAGAGGGAGACTAGAGAGGCAAATAAGTCTTTTGGGGATGCAGCCTAAAGGTGTGCACATTTTTTGTTTTTTTGTTTTTTTGCATTCGGATTTGAGTCAAATCGAATGTCAAAATATTCTATTCAATTTGAATGTTTAAAATCTGAATGCAACAAAAACCAATTTGAACCTGATACATTCAGATCTATTCATTCTAATGTGAGATACAAATCTGAAGATACAAATGTCGACAGCATTCATATGTGTTATATGTATCTATATGAATTTCGTATGCATCTCATTTTATCCCGTATGCATCCCGTTTTCATTCTGTATTATAAACGCAAATGTGTACAGATACGCATGATATTTGTACAGATATGTATGTAATTCATACGTATCTGTACATTCAAATCATTCGAATGAATGTTTTGGAACTTTCAAAATTCGTTTGAATGTCTAAATCCATCACCACTCCTGGGCATGAGTGAGTGATCGACCACAGCAAATGGGTGCGTGATTGATCAGCACCGGCAATGCCACTGCACCTGTGCAGACACCGCATTCCCCACCCACCAAATGCAGTGAACCAGAAACAGAGTGAATGGTGGCACCACCGGACGCCTCAGGCAAGCTTCTAGTTAATGTTGGTAAACAATTCGTGGTAAACAACAAAGCTTTTCTATTCTTCTCACTCCGAAGAGAGCTGTGGCTCACCCAAGGTCACCCAGCTGGTTTCGTGGAGGAGTGCAGAATCAAACCTGGTATTCCCAGATAAGAGTCTGGCACCCTAACAACAAGACCAAACTGGTTCTTGGTCCTCTTGTGAACCTGATTAAACAGGCCCCTGAGAGATTTGAATTAAGGCCCTCCTAATCCGGATCTAACTCCATCTTGTGAAGACGGAACAGGTCTAACAGGGGCAGGGCTTCCTTGAACCTCATCAGTATGCAGATGGGAAGCCTATGATCTGGATTATGAGACTCCTTAATCCAGATCTAAAATGAGAGTAGAAAGCCCCCATAATCAGCAACTGTGCAGCTATAGCAGAGTAACAAGCTTTCCCATGACCCAACACATAACAGTGTCTTGATTTAAACCCTTCTTTGTGTTCAGTTTTAAAATTCACCGCAACAATCTACCCAGCTCACAAAATTATTATCATTTAGATCCATTTGCATCCCTTCCGACTTCAAGAGGAGAGGGAGGGATGCATTCTGGAGATGTGAAAGAGTGGCAAAATGTTTCTTCTAAAAAAGCCTCCTGTTAACTCATTTGCTCTAAGGTCTTGCAGTGACGGTACAGCTTTTTTTTTTAATGAACTACAGTTTAAAACATGTGTTTTACAAAGATTCTGCTTTGACTGACACCAGCTCTTTCAACTGTAGGTAAAGTTGTCACATTAGTTCACTTCATCAGGAATGACTCTTTAAACATGGAAACGAGAGAGCGGAAATCTCGGCAGCAAAGCTGTTCGCCTCAGATATTGACAACTTACCGTATGTTTCTGCATTTTAATATGCAAGGCATCGCGCCTGCAATATAAAATTGAACAAAGGGTTTTCTCCAAAAGCCACTTCTGCAGCCCTCAAGATTCCCAAAGACGGCATAAAATCTACATCTAATTCCCAAATCTCAGCTTTAAGGAAAGAGTCACATACACTATGGCCGCATTCCCATTACAAGCTTAATACGGTTTCCCTAAACCGAAATAATAGAACCAGATGCAAACGCGAATTTGCCTGATCCCATTACTTTCAACTTAATCGCATTCGATTCTGAGGATCGTACGTGGCGTACGTGACTCAAGTGGCTACTTTTTAAAAGCCGCTTTTCAGGGCTGCCTTGCCCTCTTCCTCCTGGTGTGAATGTGCCACCCATAAGGGACCCCTTCACAAAGCCTAGCTGGGTGGCTGCTGCTTGCCTGGATGGAGGAAAAACGGCAGCGGGCAGCCAGTGATTCTTTCCCCTCCTCTCTCCATTGCCCAGGGCACACAGCAGCGGCGGCAACTCAAGCCCCCTTCGCCCACTCACCGCCACAGCCTTAAAAACATTCACACATCTCTCAGAACCTGCAGCTGCTTTCCTTTCTTTTCCCTTTCTAAAGGTCAGAACTTTCGGAATTGCACAAAACTGCAACATTGTTATCAGGTGTGAAGTGGGTAGATTGCTACAGTGTAGCAGCTGCTGTAAGGGGTGGATTTTTACAGTGAAATCACTATCTTTGGAAGAAAGCTATTGGGGGAGGGAAACCCTAAACATGCATTCTCATCACACTAATATGGTGCGGTTCCCACAGCAAGAAATGTAAAATGTTTCAAGCACATGAACCGGAGCAAGACCTGTTGAAATGAGTGTTAACATTTACAACGCTTTGGGGCGATTTAACACGTGGAAAGCGTGTTAAGCCAACCTGACATGGGGACTGTGAGGATCGAAACCATTTTGAAACCGTTTTACGCTTGTAATGGGAATTCACCCTATAATGAATCAAACTTACAGCAGCATAAACTGATCATTAATAAAAAATAAAACACACCCTCAAGTTTGACTCCTGGTGACCATATGGACTTAACCGTGCAGTATTTCTTGGCCATGATGCTGCCATGGATTTGCTGCTGCTTTCTTCTTGGGTAAAGCTAAGGATTGAATATAGGATACTCTGGTCTCAAGAAGAAGGAGGGGGAGTAGTAGTAGTTGGGTTTTCTACACTGCTTTTCTCACCCATTTAAGGAGACTCAAAGCAGGTGAAGGTAGCAGGTAAGTGCCCCTTGTAACACACACAAACCCATGCACACACCCCATCATACATGGATGAATGGTCCCCATTCCAGGATATAATCCAGAATAAGGTCCAGTGCAGAAAGGTAGGCGGTGGTTACACTTACGATTTAATCCAGCTTCAGTCCATTTTCAGAGTGAGAGAATACATCAGCAAAGTCACAAGCTGCTTCCTTTCAGTGTTAAAATATCTCAGAACATTCTTTGGGATAGAAAATGTGGAAAGAAAATTACTGGCCACTGTGTTGATGTGCTTTCTCGCTCTCATGGTGGACTGAAGCTGGATTAATCCTTAGGTATGACTACAGCCTAAATCATCACATTTGACAACAAGTAAGGAGGCAGGAATATCTGGAGGAGGGCACAGATATTTATTTATTTACATTTTTATCCCACCCTGTATCCAGAGGTCTCTGGGTGGGTAACAACATCTAAAATCAAAAATCATTTAACACCATTAAAACATTAAAACGATAACAGAATCTGCCAGTGGGAAGAGAAAAGTATCTCCCCATTTAACCGAAGGCCAGGGCAAACACGTACAGTGAAGGTGATAGACGCACCTCAAGGGGGAGACTATTCCATAGCCTAGGGGCCATCACTGAGAAGGCCCTCTCCCGGGTGCCCCCTCCTTTTGCTGCTGAAGGTGGTGGGACAACCAGGAGGGCCTCCCCTCCAGATCTTAAGGCACTGGCAGGTTGATATGGGAGTAGGCGTTCCTTCGGATATTTGGGGCCCAAATCATTTGGGGCCTTATAGGTTAAAGTTAACACCTTGAATTGAGCTCGGTAGCGAATTGGCAGCCAGTGCAACTCATTTATGACCGGCGTGATGTACATCCAGCCAGCTGTCCTGGTTAGCAATGTAGCTGCTACATTCTGCACCAGCTGCAGCTTCAGAACTGTCTTCAAGGGCAGCCCCATGTAGAGCGCATTACAGTACTCTAGCCTGGAGGTCACCAGAGCGTGGATAACTGTGGACATGCTCCCAGCGTCACCCTTTGTGTCCCATGTAGATGCAGCCTTAGACGTTCTTCTGTTCGCTTTCTGCACACAGGTATTATGGAATCATCTGCCGCCTGTAGGCTTTTACATTCTTATCTTAAACTGAGGTTTCCCACCTGCAGTAACAGCCTTTTTCAAAGTCTCACCAACTAACATGGCCTCTTTGCTGTTAGCCTACTCTTCCCCCCCCCCCCAGCCGACCCAAACCCACTCAGCTTTTCCTACTTTTCTATTATCAGATTAATTTTCTTTGCAGAACAATGGCTGGAAGAGTTGATTCAGTATACCAAGAAAAATAGGTCACAAACAGCAGATTTTTTTTGGGGGGGGGGAACCTAAACACTACAGTATTTTGCAAATCACTTCAAAAATGCTTTATTTTTCAATCGCGGTTTCTCCTTCATAGAGATAATCTTGTGACAAGGACATTAGCTCTTTTTGATATTTAGAAAATGAGATATTCTGGGCCAAGGACTTTAAATTCTCATCTCTGACAAGGTGAAATGTGTCTCATTGATCTTAATTGAGCACTCATTCAAGTAAATGGGATAAGAAATCCTTTCTCCATGGTCTGGCTCATATAGCTTTGGGAGACAGGAGTAAAAAAACAAACAAACCCAAAATCCAAGGAAATACAGGCTATATTATACATCTGGTCCTATAGATTTCAAGAGGACTGAAATTCAAGTCTTCCAGGTTCTGCATCGTGCAGTTAATGCATTGGGTGTGAACAACATTATATTCAGCGCTAGTGATGTGCACAAATGGGGTTTTTTTGCATTCACTTAATATTGAATCAAATGTAAGAGAATTCATATTCATTTTAATAGATCCCCTTTGAATGTAGTCGGATTCTATTTGATACGAGTGCATTTGTACGAATTTGTACAAATATCTGATACGAACGCTTGCATATCCCATATGTATCCCATAACATATCTGTTCTGAAAGCGTCAAATCCATCCTGAATCCACTCTCAATGCATGTTGAGTGCACCCTGGATCTATTGCAGATGTGACTGGCACAGCTGCTTTCACCTCCCCAGGTTATATCAGCATTGTTATATCATCCCACTGAATTCAGGGCAAACAGGTCTGGAGATCCAAACAGGTCTGGAGATCCAATGTCTGAAGCTGGAATGGATTGCTCCTGGTGTGGAATATGGCCATCTGCACTGGGACAGACGTTTCACATCAGCTCCCGTGCCAACTCTGAAGCTCACACCAGCTTCAGAGCCGGTGTTGTTGTGAGAGCAGCCTGGCCTGTATTTCCTTAGCAAAATGGATAGTTGTTTACGCTTTCTCAGACCTGGTGATAAGACTTCTTCTTAGAGCACGGCAAAGCTCATCCTGCTGTCTTTGGGTATCAGTTTGATAAAATGAAGCTCTCTCTACCAAACTTCTGTTGAAGTGTGAATTCTTTGGGTGGGCTATTCTGACAGTGCTCTAAACGCTCCAGAGTTCACATCTTTTAGAGTTCCTGGAGAGCCCATTTTGACAGCTAATGAAATGGGTCCCCTGTGGTCCAGTATACCACCTCCTAGGACACTGGAACACTTAACCAGGGTGCCATTTTGGGCACCCTGGTCCAGGCTATGCTGTGTCCTATGCGTATGGGCTTATTAGGAGGAGGAGAGTATCCCTCAAACCAGGGTGCCAAAAAGAGGCCCATAGACTACCTCCTGATACACACAACCTCCCTTTTTCCATGCACAGTCAAAGATATGGATCTTCAAGATCCAGATCTTTGAGATGGGGTCCTCCTGGAGACCTGGATCTTGAAGATGCGTGAAGATCCAATTGTGGACACCTTTAATCAGGGGTGTTTTTCCACTGTCAATAGAAGTACCCATTACGTACCCATTAATGGGTACGTAATGGGTACTTTTAGTGACAGTGGAAAAACACCCCAGGTCCACACAAAATCCAGATTTAAGGGCCTGAAGGACCCATTAAATCCGGATTTCCCCTGCCCTTATGCAGACAGAGCCTTGCAGATGGGGCCTTTAATGGAGTCCAGGTGAGGACAGGGCCCTCCCAATTATGACCAATCAGGTACTAATCAGGTTCCTAATGGGGTCTAAGAAGGGTTCTAAGCCCTAGCAGAAAAAGGCCCAATTGGTGAGTATGGAAAGGGGGCAAGATATAAAATATGCACAGAGTGCAACAAGAATCTAACATCAACCTCTTTTAGGGGTGGTTTTAATGGCCTGACCCTTGGCAAATGTCCAAACTCACTGACAGCAGCGACACTTCGTGAAAGAGTTTGCGCAGAGACTTCCTAGAAATCCTTTGTAAGGAATCTGCCAGCGTGACACTGTGCCATTAACTCAAGCAGAGCAGAAGAACCCTTCTGAGAAACCAGGAAAATCTCTGGAAAATTTATGCTTTAAAACCAGGCTGAATTAATTGCTGAGTCCAGGAAGGACTTAATTTAAAAATGCCCAAAGGGTTTGGGACTCTCACGTAGCTTACTCTTTGCAAAAGTGAACTCTAGGCCATAGAAGACATAGCAGAGGAGCAGCATTACGGACCAGCTTGGTTTATAGCAGACGAATTAATGCGATTAGTCTGATGACCAATATATACTAAGGGATTTCCATTTATTTCCTTTCGCCAGATGTGCATGTATTTATGTGCATGTATTTAGAAAGCCTTAAACACAAGTAGAAATGCAATAAACGGAGAGCTGAGAGGTACATTCTTTTTTATTTTGAAAGCTTTGGGAAATGACAGATACAAGGCTACCACTCTTTTTCCAGATATCTGTGCATTGCCACAAAATGTTTAACAGACTATTTTGTAAAGAACCAGAAGGTTAATTTTCTTGCACTGTCTCCTGCTGTCCGGTCTTTTAAGGCAACTGAACAGTCTGTCAAAAACGAAAAGAAAAGAAAAATCCAGAGTACATATGGGTAAATACACAGCAGGAATTTCTAAGTAACTTTCAGAATTCTATAGGGAGAGATTTTAGACGACACAATTGCATCTCATGTTATTGGATGCAAACCAACTCCAGGATGATCTGCAGTAATGGTTAAGAACACATTATATTAGTGGAGGAAACTGTTATCTTGTATGAAATCTACCAAACAAGAATCTCTAAGTACTTGTACCATATGGAGCATAAGGATCCCAGACTAGCAGGGGCAAAAGTCACTAAATCTGCTCTGACCTTCATCTGCACTTTTCTCTTAGAACAAGCAGAACATTTCAAGGTAGAAACCAGAAGAAAAACATATCGTTTCAGGCACTTGAGCCTCTAATTTGGAAACTTGCTTTCCTATTTTTCTTTCTTCTCTCCTCCCCTTCTGTAAAAAAATGAAATTAAAAAAGTTCCCAGTGTGCAACTAAGAAGCTCCCTTCATCTATTTTGTTCAATTCTGGAGGGACTATCAACCAAAAACTGCACTGCAAATGAACCTGTTTCCAACAGAGATTTTGGAAAACTTTAAAAATGCCTGAAAAGCATCCAATTGTTTAAGTATTTTGTGGGTTGCATGATGAAGGTAGGAGATATCCTGGGCTACCATTCATCCCATTTGGGGGCCTTACCCCTCTCCTGCAGGGAACTAGGAATTCAGGAGTCCCTACTGACAAACCATTTGGAAACCATTCAGAGTCCAGCCACACCAACAATACTCCAGATTAAGGATGTGCATGAATATTGCATGGAACTGAAGACCTCGAACGCTTGCTTTTTGCCGTTCCCTGTTCCCTCCCCCACCATTTGCCTTTTCTTTCTTGTCTCTTTAGATTGTAAGCCTGAGGGCAGCAACCTGTCTAAGATTAATATAATTTTGTAACCCGCCCTGAGACCTTTGAGTATAGGGCAGGATAGAAATACAAATAAATAAATAAATATTTGTAACATTCATTATTCATATGATTTGGACATCTATATACAAATGGAATATTATGACATTCGCACACTGACATTCATATTCGTACGAAATGTTTTGGAGCATTTGTGAAACAGGGAGGTGGGAAACCGGCCGCGCCAGTCACATCTGCAACAGATCCAGAGCACATCTGACATGGTTTGAGAGAGGATTCAAAGTGGATTCAGGGCAGATATGATGCTTCCAGTGCAGATATGTTACGGGATACATATCGGATACGTATGCATTTGTATTGGGTATTCGTATGAATACATTCTTATCGAACAGAATCCTACCTCATTCAAAGGGGATCTATTTGAATGACTACAAACTTTCTTACATTCGATTTGAAAATCCCATTCACGCACGTCCCTACTCCAGATGTGTTTGTAGCAGCCCCCTCATCCAAAGTCCCCTGCAAATCAATAAGCATCTCCTCAATCCCATCTTTCACCTGCAAAGATGCAGAACAGGCACAGGATCACAAATGGAGTCCTGAGCTTGGTCTGAACTTGGCCTGCTAGCATAACCTGGGGTAGCCTTTGGGAATCCCCAGCTGCACGTGCAGGAGGCATTTCCACAGCAGAAACACCTCCTGCCATCCAGTAGCCACCCCAGCGGATAGTAGCAGTGGTGCATGAAATTGTGCACCACATCCATCCACAACCTTACCTGTCCCAGCCAGAGGAGCGACTATTTGCACCTCTGCTGGTACCGGCTGTCATCTGAGGTGCCACGCAAACTCAACGGTGCATACATGGCACATCACTGTCATGCTGATTGCGCACACTGTCGCACTGGACTCTGCACAGAAGATGGTGGTGCCTGGAGACACTGCCAGACCCAGGTAGATCTGCAGACATGTTAGGGGTTGGTTTGGCATGCACTAACATTCACAAGTGCAAATGCTGGTGAATGCACTTTACCCATCCCGTAGACAAGAAGCAAAGTGCAGCAATAACTCTGAGCGGCTCTGCCCACCTCCACTCTGTTTCCAAGACAATGCAAAGCCTTCAGTGATCATTCACCGGTTACAGCTGTTTCACCAATTAGAAGTCCGCTATTACCTACACTTATAACATGTTGACCACAAGGTTATCTTTAGAACAGGAGCACTGAAACTGCAGCCCATCTTAAAATTGCAGGCCTAGAGCTCTCGTTATTGGCGTTCAAGCAGCACTTTAGGTGAAGTGATGGATCTGCCATCTCTAGTGGCTAGGAAGTAGGAAGCAGCTGTGGTAGTAAATGCCAATTTACCATTCATCTTGCCGACCTATTAAGCATGGCAAATCCTTACCCCAAATTTAGATGAAAACCTTACTTGCTATACTTGACAGGACAGCAAAGAGGAGAAAGCGAGAAAGACCTTAAGCCCTTCACTGGCTTTTGATACCCAGGTAGCAGCAGTGAAGAAGAATGTCTATCTCCATCTTAGGTCCATCAGGCAGCTAAAACCCTTACTGGGCAGGAACGGCCTTTCCACCTTGCCCCTTGTACCAGGGGTGAAATCTGGAAAAGGGGGAAGCAGACTGTAGATAAGTGCTGAACAGCCCAAGCCCTGTGCGCAAATATTTGTAGCATTCAAAATTCACACAAATTTGGAACATTAGTACAAATATTTGTTACATTTGTGAACTTGGGGAGGTGGGAAAGCACCTGCGCCACTCACACCTGCAGTGGATCCAGAGTGTATTCAAAGTGGACTGAGAGAGGATTCAAAGGCCGCGTTCCCATTATAAGCTTAATTCAGCTTCCCTAAACCGAAACAATAGAACTGGATGCAAACACGAATTTGCCTGATCCCATTACTTTTAACTTAATCGCGTTTGATCCGGATTCAGAGGATCGTACGTGGTGTACGTGACTCAAGGGGGGACTCAAGTGGCTCCTTTCTAAAAGGAGCTTTTCGGGGCTGCACTGCCCTCTTCCTCCTGGCGTGAATGCACCACCCATAAGGGACCCCTTCACCGAGCCTAGCTGGGTGGCTGGGGTGGCTGACGCTTGCCTGGATGGAGGGAAAATGGCAGCGGGCAGTCAGCAATTCTTTCCCCTCCTCTCCTCATTGCCCAGGGCACGCAGCAGAAGCGGCAACTCAAGCCCCTTTGCTTTAAACATTCAGACATCTCACCCAAACTTCGGCTGCTTTCCTCTATTTCCCCTTTTTTAAAGGTCAGAACTTTCACAAAATTGCAACATTGTTATCAGGTCTGAAGTGGGCGGATTGCTACAGTGTAGCGGCTGCTTTAAGGGATGGATTTTTACAGTAAAATCACTATGTTTAGAAGCAAGCTATTGGGGGAGGGAAACCCTAAACATGCATTCTCATCCCACTAAAACTGTACTGTTCCCACAATAAGAAATGTAAAACGTTTCAAATGCACGAACCAGAGTGAGACCTGTTGAAATTAGGATTAACATTTACAATGCTTTGGGGCGATTTAACACACGGAAAGCGTGTTAAACCAACCTGACGTGGGAACTGCAAGGATTGAAAACATTTTGAAACTGAAATAAGCTTATAATGGGAACGCGGCCAAAGTGTATTCAGGGCAGACCTGATGCATTCAGAGTGGATACGTAGGGCGTAGGGGATTCATAGGGGATTCACAGCAGAGATTCAAATTGAATTTGTATGGAACATTTGTATCCAATTCAAATCCTACCACGTTTGAAGGGGATCTATTTGAACGAATATGGTTTTCTTGCTTTCAATTCAATATGAATCGAACACCCCAAAAACTCCATGCACATCCCTAACGTACACCCTGTCAGTGCCAAAATGGCACCCTAATTCAGTATAACTGTAGGCCTCAATGTTGAGGTTTACATTCATCCCAGTCCCAATACACTGGACCATAGAGGCATGAGGATGATAGGCTCCCATGATCTGGTACATTAAGTGGGACCCTTTCTGAAAGTACTTCAGGACTTGCCCCAGAAGTGTGTCCACCACAATACTGCCCAGATCAGGAACTCTGAAAGATGGCAGCAAGTACTGGACAGGCCATCTGAATGCAGCTGATCCTGGGTGTTTTTCCACTGTCAGAAAGTACCGATTTTTGCACCCATTAAGGACCTATTTGGGTTTGAGCCGGATGATCCCATTTCCACCATGGCACCCATTTGGGACCCAATTGTTTCAACTGCCACTGGGGAAATCCAGATCAAATGGGTACTTTCTGGCCTTTAATCCGGATTTTCTGTAGACCCCATTAATGGGGTCTACAGTGGGGTCTTCAGGCAGAAAATCCAGATTAAAGGGAGCCTGTTTCCATGCTTGTGTGGCAATGGTGTCTAGAGGAGGCTAGGGGGAGGGGGCACCCATGGGGGGAGCCCCAAAACCTAAGCTTTGAAGTCATTTTGAAGTCACTTTGAAGTCTGTGAAAATAGCTCCAGAGTGTCTTTGAAGTCTGTGCTGATCTTCAGAGTGAACTTCAAAGTGACTCTGAAGTGACTCCGACTTGACTCTGAAGTCACTTTGAAGTCACTTCGAAGTTCACTCCGAAGATCAGCACAGACTTCAATGGAGCTGTTTTGCACAGACTTCGAAGTGACTTCGAAGTGACTTCGAAGCCTCTTCAGAGATTGCACCCCCTGTCCCCAAAACACCTGGGGTGACAAGCAGACCCCTCATGGGTAGATCCGGATTTCCAAATGGTGCTCTGGTGTTTCCACTGCAGGGAGGCTAGCACCCATTGCTATTGGGTGCTAGACCACCCATGGAAACACATTGGGTACTTCCCCTAATCCAGATCTACTAGATCTGGATTAAGTGATGTACCCATTCCTTAGATCCGGATCTTCTTAGATCCGGATTAAAGGAGCGCAGTGGAAAAACACCCCCGTCTCATTCCAGCAGAAACATCCTTTGCCGAGTACAAAGCAAGACTAACTGTATCTTAGATTTCCTGGGTCCTTCTCTTTTCAAATGTCAAAATAACTTTTGCTCTTTTCTTCTCTTCCAGCACCAACCACAGTTCTCTAGGAATTTTTAAAGATTGCAGAAAACAGTTTTGTTATCACCTCCACTAGCTGTCTTAACAGCCTGCTCTCTCCCAGTCCCAGAACCTTAAAATTCATTTAGAGCTGCTAGATTTTTCAACACAAGGACCTTTGTCAGTAACACCACCACTGTCACAATGGACTGTCACTTTTCTGAATGTGAAAAGATGTGTTAAAAGAGAGTGGGGGAGAGATGAGTTCTGCTGCCATCCACAGTTCAATTAGCTGCTTCCCACCATTCCCTGAACAACAGATATACTGTGGCTTTGGTGCTTCCATTTTGGATGTACTTGAAGAATGTGGCCCTTTCCACACTTGGCCTTATTTTGGGATATATCCTGGAATAGGGGCCTGATGTCTACATGCCAGTAGCAATCTGCCACGAATGGGGTTTTTTTGTATTCATATTTGTTCAAGTAGATCCCCCTTCAAATGTGGTAGGATGCTGTTCAATACAAACACCTACATACAAATATCCAGTACCAATGCATACATATCTGATACTTATCCAATACATATCCATATGTATCTGATATATATCCGATACATATCCCGTAGAATACCCACTCTGAAAGCATCAAATCCACCCTGAATCCACTCTCAGTCCATGCTAAGACTGGACCTGTTGCAGATGGGACTGGGGCAGCCACGTTCCCACCTGCCCAGTTTCACAAATGTTCTGAAGCGCTCGTACGAATATGGATGTCAATGTATGGATGTCGTAACATTCAACTCGTATACGAATGTTCAAATTTGTCCGAATATTGAATGCTCTGCATATTTGTGCACATTCCTACATGCTAGTGCAGATGATAGCAGGACTTGGGTGAGGTCTACCATAATCTGCATTAGCATGCAGACAGCAGATACCTACCCTAGGATACATTCCAGAATAAGGCCAAGAAGCATAAGAAGAGCTGGCTTTTCTACCCCGCTTTTCTCACCCATTGAAGGGGACTCAAAGCGGCTGACAAAGCTTTCTGTTCTCCCCACAACAGACACCCTGTTAGGTAGGTGGGGTTGTGAGAGCTCAGAAAGAGACCTGTGACTAGCCCAAGGCCACCCATCTGACTTCATGGTGGAGGGCGGAATCGAACCCGGTATTCCCAGATAAGAGTCTGGCTCCCTAACCACTAGACCAAACTAGCTCACCAGTGAGGAAAGGGCTTGTGTCTTTTTAATGATGCTGCTTGATTTTCCATTTGACACTTCACGCCAGAATTTTACATGTAACATTGCCGGAGGGCCGAGGGCTGAAAACAATTGAGCCAAGGCAAAGTTGACAAAAGCAGGAGAAGGAGAAGAGAACAGACAACACAAATGGGCAAGCTCAGAGAGGCCACAGAGGGAAATAAATAAATCATGATAACAACAGGTCAGAACACAGGTCCCCAAAGCAAAGCAAGATAAATTGCAAAGGTAGAAGAAAGCCAGTTTAGCAATGCAATAAAGATCTAAACTTCATACAAGTATTGCTGTTAGAGGCTTGACCTTGGAGGCCTGAAATGTATGGTACCTCCAGACAGCACCTTAAAAATGCACAGTTTACATAGAGTAAGAAGTGCAGTGCTTCCAGAGGGAAAATGGTTTGCCCCCACATATATAGAATCATAGAATCATAGAATGGTAGAGTTGGAGGGGACCTCCTGGGTCATCGAGTCCAACCTCCTGCTCAAGGCAGGATCTCCTAAACCATCTCAGACAGATGGCCGTCCAGTCTCTGCTTGAAGACCTCCATCGAAGGGGAACCAACCACCTCCCGTGGCAGCCTGATACACCACATTTTAAATGCCACAGCAGCAAGGGTTTCTTCCATTCACATGCTCAGCTCCTTCTGGCTTGCTCATCTCTGATAGGACCATGTGTTCTTTTTGTGTAGTTCACCCAAACATACAGAAAAATATGGAATAACAGAATACCCCACAGCAAAAGTCAAACTACGGGTTTTTTTAAAAAATTCTGGAATATCAGGTTATAATGGACAGCTACAGGAGAGAATCATTAAATCTGTCCATCAAATTGAATGCTGCTGCACATGCCACATGCATTTTAAACCCTCTCTGGGGCAAGCTAGTGCTTCACAGAAGGGCCCAGCCAAATAAATGAATACCAGGTCCTCTGATGAAGCTTTACTGAAGACCAGTCAAAATGGATGGAACATTTGTCCCTGCAATCTGGAGTCACACCCAGATCAGTGGCAACCTAGCAAGAACCATGTACTTATAAGAAGCCTTAGGATGAATTATAGTGCATTCAAAAGGACAGAAAATGAACCAATGGCACAAATAAATAAGTTTTCAAGTTTCAACCAGCCTTCCAGAAAATCCCAAAAATTTTCCATCTTTCCCCACAATCACCCTTTTTGTTTCCCTGAATTCAGTATGTCAAGACCTTTAGATGTGACCAAATTAAGGATTATACTGGACTTTTGTCCCAGGTATGGACACTAATCACAACAAATTTCACCTAAACATCTTAGACTGCAGGGCAGGATCAGCACAAGGCACTGTGGACTGGTCTACCAGGAGGTCTCTCCTCCAGAAGAATGGTACAGTTAGACACCCATATCCACTGAACTGGTAACCATGGTTTCAATTACCCATGGTGACCAGACCAGCCTTCCCCACTGCTGCCATTAGGCCTACCTGATGCTTCCAGAGGCCCGGGGCAATGAGAAATACAGGATGAAATCATGTGAGATTACCCGTGATTCCCATGAAATCTCATGGGATTTCACAGAAATCATAGGAAATTGAGCAAGATTTCGCATGATTCCTACAAATTCTCATGGGATTTCCAAAGAATAATAGGATATTGAGTGCAATTTCCCACTACAGTGGTACCGCGACATACAAGTGCCCTGACATACAAGTGTTTTGAGATACAAGCCGCCAAGCGAGTGATATTTTGCTTTGAGATGAGAGCAAGATTTGAGATACGAGTATGTAAATACAGTATAGTACATAACAAAAACAACTGAGGTGGTGTTTTGGGAGCTGGAATGGATTAATGGGAAAATTGCTTTGAGATACGAGCGATTTGACATAAGGGCAAGGTTACGGAATGAATTAAACTCATATGTCAAGGTACCACTGTATTTCAAATATCCATGGTTTTCAGTAAGGCCTGGAACTAATCCACTGATTCGGTAACCACGGTTTCAGCTAACCACGGTTACCAGATCAGCCCACCCCCCACGAGCACCATCACCAAAGCCCATCCCAAAACATAAGGGGGCACGTGGGAGGCATCCAATGTTGTCACATGCCTATTCCAACACTCTCCGGAGGCCTTCTGAAAGCCAGAAAAGGACTTCCAGTTCTGAGGTTGCACAACCCCAGACTGGAAGGCCTGTTCACGATTATCCATGGTTTCAGGTAACTACGGTAGGAGCCAGAATGTATCCCCAACAGATACGGGGGTCTGACTGTACATCCTTTTGTGCTGTCCCTCATGCATTCTTTGACAGCAGACCGATAAAGCCGCTAATGTGCAGACAGCACCAAATGGCTAGTATATAAAATCATGCATGGTATAGAAAAGGTGGATAGAGAAAAAATATTTTCTCTATTGCACAACACTAGAACCAGGGGGCACTCTATGAAGCTGATGGATAGGAGAGTGAGATCAGACAAGGGGAAGTATTTCTTCACCCAGAGGGTCATCCATCTATGGAATTTGCTGCCAAAAGAGGTGGCAAAAGCTACCAGCCTAGATAGTTTTACAGAAGGGTTAGACAAATTCATGGATGACAAGTGTATCAATGGCTACTAGAATGGATGCCCAGGTACATCCTCTAGGCTGAAGAAATAGGCAGGGTAAAGGCATTCTGCAGGGATTTGTGATCAGGTGCTTGAGATGCCCACAAGCTATTAGTGGGCCGCTGTATGAGACAGAATGCCGGACTAGATGGGCCGTGGCCTGATCCAGCAGGGCTCCTCTTATTTATTTTATTTATTTATATTTATATTTATATCCCACCCCATACCCGAGGGTCTTTGGATGGCTCACAACATTTAAAACAATCATATCGAAACTGTATAAAATACTAAAATCAGTGCAAAGTTTAAAAGTCCAACATAATAATAATTTTAAAAAATACAAAAACAGTTTAAAAAACAGTAGAGTCTGCAGTGGGGAAAGCGGAGGGAGCATTTAACCAAAGTCCTGGGTGAAGAGGTACGTCTTCACTGCCTTCCTGAACATAAACAGAGAAGGGGCCTGACGCACCTCCAGGGGGAGACCATTCCACAGCCTGGGGACCACTACCGAGAAGGCCCTCCCACCTAGCTGGTGATGGTAGTGGGATAACCAGGAGGGCCTCCCCACCAGATCTTAAGACGCAGGCAGGTCAATATGGGAGAAGGCGCTCTTATGTTGTTATGTTCTGGGGGGCAGGGGAGTTGTCACAGAAAACTCTTACAGCTCCCTTCTCTAGCATGTCTCAGCTTGAACCCACAAAGCAACTTCACTAATGAATTACCACCATTGCCCAGATCTGAGTTTCTCCTTGAAGTCCTCGGCAGCTGTTACAGCTGTTAGAGTAAGGCGACAGGCCATCAAACAAGCAGACAGGGGTTCCCTCCCCCTTTGGCAATGCTGACTGTATCCCATTTATCCTGCCACGGAGCTTCCAAAGTCTGCCAAAGCTGTTCTGACCAGGCAATGGTGGCACAAAAGACATCAACGCACATGCCACAGAAAATGCCACATGTCTCATGCTGCCTTCGTTGCTATTGTGCTCCAGACAGGCGTTAGAGCTAGTTAAGGGGGGTTTAAATAATGACTATACTAAGCACTAGTAAGAAAGGAGCCAGAAATCCTGCTGCCAGCAGCAGGCTTACATCAATTTGCATTCTGAAAATGGTTGCCTCTGAATCTCTCCAACCCCACCAAAAATGTCACTGTGTAAAATACACAAGAAGATTTTTTTAAAGAAAACTAAAAAACTAAAAATGGAGCAACGTCCATTATCGATTGCTCAGTGGAAGGGAAGCTCTTTCTCAATAGTGAGTCTTTATCTGTAGAATTTGCTCCTTGGGGAAGCTTGCTGGGCACAAAAGCCTTTGTTAAAGTTCTTTTTTAGTTTTCTTTTCCTTTTTTGCTCAGCCCTTTTAAACTATTTTTAGCTTACAGAATGCTGCTGCTTTTCTTTTCAGGCTGCACTGCCATTATACGAGGCAGAACTGAGCATAATTCCTCAAAAGCAACTGCTGGTGAGCCTGGTTGGATTGTGGGGACAGAACTACAGGCTTTGGCCTTCTCTTATTAAAGGAAGTAATCTTGATTTCCCACAGTTCCCTGGGGTGATGCTGGAAGGTCCTCAGTGGATTCACTTGAAAACAGTAGGAGTGGTCCAGCTACTCTTGCAAGCAGAGCAAGTTGTGGGCTCATGTCCAGCTGGTGGGTTTCCCTGGCCAATGTGAGAGTAGACTGCTAAGGCCTATGCACATTTAGGCCTCTGGTATGCAATGAGGCCAAAGGCTGCATCCCCATGCAGGAATAGTCCCTTTGGACTCAGGCAAGGGGTGTGTGTGGAGAAAACCACAGCATCCTGATGCAGGGATTTGCCGCAGTTTTCATGGGGATGGGTGGGGTTCACCTTGAACCCACCCTGTCCTCCATTACCATGGGGACTCCTTAATGCGAATTAAGATTCGCATTAAGGCTGCCCCGAATCCACCCGAGGGTAAGGAGAGCCCTATGGGGACACGGCCTCAGTCTTGTTTTCATCAGGACTTCTTTTTCTCTCCGGATTTAGACAGGATAGTCCTCATAAAATCTGGGAATAAGGAATGGCATGGGGATGCTTGGTGCTGAATTTGGATTTGATTCGGATTAATTACAGTGGCCATGGGGACACTCCTTCCCAAATTTGAATCGAATTTGGATTAACATGGCCATGGGGGGACACCCAAAGTGTGAATAGGTCCCTGGACTAGGTGGGCCATGGTCCAGTCCAATCTCAGGGCCTTTTTGCTGTATGCTTTCAGGAGCCAGGAGGCATAGTGCTAGAAGGAGAAGGAGAAGAGTTGGCTTTTCTACCCCGCTCTTCTCACCCATTGAAGGGGACTCAAAGCAGCTGACAAAGCTTTCTGTTCTTCTCCATGTGAGGTGGGTGGGGCTGTGAGAGCTCAGAAGAGAGCTGTGACTGGCCCAAGGTCACCCAGGTGACTTCATGGAGGAGAGCGGAATCAAACCCAGTATTCCCAGATAAGAATCAGGCTCATTAACCACTAGGCCAAACCACTAGAGCATACAAATACAAATGCCTTTCCGGGCACCACCATGCATGATTCCTGGTGACTGCAGCGCATGACGCATCATTCCATGTGTGCCACCCTCCTGCACCTCCTCCAAACAAATAGCACATCCAGAGCCTTGCCACTTCCAGCGCTAGTGCACCCATGGTACACTTATTTATTTAGAGTATGGAAAATTCACACTGTTAATTTATTATTCACATTAATAAAATAGCTATACACAATATAGAAAACTGAAAAAGTCTGTAAAGATCACATGGTCTGATCACAAACTTATATCTAAATCACGTAAGACATAAGAACATAAGATGAGCCCTGCAGGAGCCAGCAGGGCTTCCCTTATGTTCTTATCATCAGGCCACAGCCCATCGACTCCAGCATCCTGTCTCACAAAGTGGCCCACCAACTGCCCATGGGCATCTCAAGCAGAGACCAGAGCAAACCTTCTCCTGCTCTTGAATCCAGCAAATGGCCTTAGAAGCTTCCTGCTTGTCCCCCCAGCCTGAAAGATGTGCTTAGGCACCCATTCTAGTAGCCACTGATACATGTGTCGTCCATAAATTTGTCTAGTCTTTCCTTAAGGCCATCTAGGCTGGTAGCTGTTACCACCTCGATTGCACCTTTTGTCATTGTCAGGAAATCTCAATGGTTTCCACTATATTCTTGATTTTGACGTTCTTCCATGATATGCTGGATTGTTTGTCTTTCCGCCCCCCAGTCACACATCGGAGATGGAGTCCTTCCCCACTTGTAAAGAGCATCTGCACATCTACCACGTCCTGTGCCTATGCGATTTATAGCTGTCCATATTGCACGGGGCTGGCTGGTCAAATCCAGAATGCAGGGCAGGCTTTGGCATTGTGGAGCGAAACTGTCTATCCAATGCTGTTTCCATGTGTTCATGGCAGCTGCAAACAGGACTGAAATCAGATTCCTTTTTTGTGAAAAACGATCTCTTCACAAGGATGGTGCAGGGAAAACCATCAACTGGCCATTCCACAAAAAGAGCTTGAGCTTCGTCTGCTTACACTATTTTCAGTTCTAAAATCCACCACCCCAAGCCTCTCTCCTACACAAGCTACCAGCTGCTGCTTCTGCTGCTGACTCCTTCACAATTCCCATCTCCATCTGTATTTCTGATGCAGCCCTGGGTGTCCTGTCTTGCTCTTTTACTCTCCCCCTTGTCAGGTCCTCTGTGTTTCTCACTCCTCCGTCCAACTTTGGTTCAGCAGTATTCACTCTTCCATCTATCACACTGCCCTCAAAGAGCAACCCTCCTGTCTTCTCTCCTCCCCCTTCCTTTCTTTCTCCCCACATTCCACAATCCTCCTTAATTTATCTCCCTGACTTTCTGAAGTCAACAGCACATTGCGTCATTCATTACCATCAGCTGTTAACCCTCTTAAGAATACAGCATCCAAACCATCCCAGCCTTCCTTCCACACCAGGGGCCAATCCACACTTCGGCCTGTAGTTTGAGATAGGTGAACATCTGGGCAGGTGCATGCACACCTGCAGGAGGCACTTACAACCTGCAAGGGTCCCCTGCCTCCCCAGATGTCCACTAATCATGAACTAGTAGTAGAGCACAAAATCGTGCTACAGATGCAACAGAACACAACTAGAACTTACCCGATAGGAGTCCAGCCAGTGACCATTCACACCTCTGCCAGCTGGGGAGGTCATCGGAGATGCCATGAAAGCATGCTGACAGTTCTGATGACCCTGACATGATTGCAACTGCACAGAGCATCGGCGTCATCACAGCCATGGTGCTGATGTGGGTGCACCCGGAAGAGGAGCATCCCAACAATCAAACACAGGTGAGTATTCAAAAACAACAACGACAGGTGAGTATTCGATCGCACATGGGATGGGCTGTCAATGCAAGTGCGAGCACTAGTCAAGGTTAGTCCATCACACACCTTTCCTGTCCATGGGATGGGAAGGGAAGTGCGAAATCACCCCAAGACACAGAAGGAAGCCTTCTAGTACACTTGTGAGTAGCGATCTGCACAAATATTCAAAATATTCGTTCTTCGTACAAATTCGTACGAACTGTCATTCATACACAAATCGAATCTCCAGACATTTGGATTTCTGAATTTGAATGAATACAAATATCTCGAGTTATTTCTGTGAATAATTCAAACATTCATATTTGTAAGGGTACATACGCATCTCATACGTACCTATATGCATCTCATATGTACCCACACGCATCTCAAGCGTACCCATACGCATCTCATATGTACCCATACGCATCTCAAACGTACCCATACACATCTCATACACATCTGTATGGGATGAAAACAGGATGTATAGGAGATGCACACGGGATGCGCACAGGTACGTACAAGATGTGTATATACCCGTACAGATACGAATGTCCAAATTTATTTGTATAAATACATACGAATGTATTTGTATCAAATTGACTGTCTAGACATTCGAGTTTTTGTCATTTGGAGACATTTGAATTTTTGAATACTTGATTTGTTATGAATCAAATTCGAAAACTGCATTTGTGCACACCCTTTCTTGTGAGTCCTCTATACTGACCAGTGAGGAATCTCCCATAGGAAATCCCTCGCCAGCAGAGACATTAGGGATAGGCACCCGAAAGTATGTGTGTGTCAAGGTGCCTCCACATTTCTCTTCCCCCTGACGCCTCCCGCCACGCTGGGGCTTCTATTACAAGCACCACAGGGACAGCAGCATTTCCATTTTCCATCATCTTCCTTGCTGATGTCCCACCCCTAAGGAATACAGTAAAAGATGCTAAGAGCCTGTACCTGATGGAGGCACCAATTCAGTTATCTTCCTCCGCTTAGTTAAGACTGCAGAGCCTTTGATCTTGGTGGCAGGCGATCTGGTTAGGAAAAAAAACTGCATTGGAATGCTATGCTTTGACATTGCAAAGGGGCAGTTTAAAGGATGCATCTAGAATATGCAGTATGCCTCTCTCCAGAAGTAGGCAATGGCAAACCACTTCTGCATCTCTGCCAAGAAAACTGCACTGAGGTCCCCATGCCCTCAACCAGGAGTCAGCCACAACTCAGAGGTACCCAACCACAAATGTTTAGATACCCATTAGGAAAAAAATTGTCAATCAGCCTATAAACAGGCCACCTACCTGGAGCTTCTCAGAGGCCTGGAGTGCCCAGAAATTCATGCGAAATGATGCACGATTTCCCATGATTCCTGTGAAATCTTGTGGGATTTCACAGGAATTATGAGTGCATTTCCCTGCACTTGAAATATCCACTGTTTTTCGGTAACCACGGTAGGGCCTGAAACGTATCCCATGCGGATATGGAGGCCCCCTATAAGTTTATTATAATAGCCACACCTCTGTTTTCAATGGACATTTTTTAATTATCCATAAGATTACTAGACATTTTTACAGTGCATAATCACTGCGTTGACACTGTTGTCTAAGACATCTTTCCTGTTCAGTCATGGTCTGCCAGTCTGCTCAGATCCCCTGACTACAGGTGAATAGTTAGGGGGTTTAGCCCCAGTGTACAGTATCTGCAGGAGATTGGCTCCAGGCCCGAGATCAGGGCTGAAAACCATGGATATTTCAAGCAGTGGGAAACTGGACTTAGTTTCCCATGATTCCTATGAAATTCCACAAGACTTCACAGAAATCATGGGAGATCTCGTGGGATTTCATACTGTATTTCCCAGTGCCCCAGGACTTTAGGAAGCTTCAGGTAGGCCAAATGGCAACCAGGGGTAAGGTGTGGGGAAGGGAGGCTGGTCCAATCACCAGAAATAATTGAAACTGTTGCAGTCTAGCTCTGCAACCAACACTAGGGCTCCGGGAAGCCAAGAGCAGCTGCAGGGATACTGCTCCGATCTCAGCAACAGCTGATGGGCTGTTGCAATATGGGTGCTGAATGTTTCGATAGATATTATCCAGACTCCTGATCGGCCCAAGTTTCGGGGGTCAGGCCACATGTTAATGGCTGACCCGAGTCGATAAGAAAATGGGGAAAGGGTAAATAAAGAAGCTGGAGACAGGTTACAGGTGGAAAAAGAGAGCTTTTTAATGAGGCAAGGAATTTTTATACAGCACAAGAAGGGGCGTGGAGGAAATGACATCGATGCAACATCAGGGGAGGTGATTGGAGGAAAACTGCTGTCTCCCGGGTCAGAGGTCCTTCTGATGTCACATCCTGTGGTAGGAGGCAGGGAAAATCTTCAAACAGGAAGAAAAGAGTTGTCCTTTTAAAGCCATATGCTTTGCAGACTCCATAATGCCCAAAGGCCACTGCATGGAGTGGAAAGAATTCAGCACCCTGGTGGCGCTGACTGTTTACTACAAGCTTATGGAACAGGAAAACTGTTGCTCCTTTTACTCTGAGGCTCAAGAATTAAAGGTGGGGCTGCAAGAAGGGGAAGCTAGGGGAAAGCTGTGCAGATTCTGTGGTTACTACATGAAACCATGGCTACTGGATCAACAGATACAGGGATTTCACAGTACATCACTTTACACCTGTTTACATTGAATAACATCTGCCATTTTGATGCCCACTCCTGCAATGGGCTGGTTTGGGACTGCCCCACAAACTCTACAACAGAAGATTTGAAATCCAGTCTGCCTCCCAAACCACCAAGCCTTACATGGAATTAATACTTCAAGTAGAGGACATGCAAGTATCAGAAATACAGATTATCTTGTCAGAAGTTACTGGCCTATTGCTAACCCAAGCGAAAGGAAAACTTGTTGTTTCAGTCAGAGCGCTCCCAATAATGACTGCAGAGCAACCATTCAAAGAACACCACCTGGCCGATGTTTATTTTCAGCCCACTAATAGAACATAATGTGCCTCTGTTGTCATAATAAAGTGATGATTGCACGTGGGCCTGGCACAGGAGGAAGTAAATTTAACCTGAGCAATAATTAAAGCAAAGCTTTCTAGTTCTAAAACCAACCAGCAAAATCAATCTAGCAATCCAATCCAGGCCCTCGACATTTTATTACCAATCATGGAAGGCATCTATGCTTTGAAACCCCTGAGCTTAGTCTAATTGTGATATGACCATCTGCACACCATTTTCTTACACTGAGATGGGAGAAAGCACGAGCAAACTTCCATTCTCTCAATCAGTCAGTTCCTAAACACACAGCAACCACATATTTTATACAAGCTCATAAATGTCCTTCACAGTGAAGTGCCAAATCAGTTCAGTCAATTTGCGGTTCGCAACAAGCTGGGTGGCTCGCATGCAAACTGAACCTTCCTATTCACACAATTCCCAGTTCAAATCAAATGCAAACCAAGGAGTGGACTAGCAAACCAAGGCCCTGGTCACACCTTCACTTGAAACCTTCTTCAGTCCATCTTCAGGTCTGACCACTCACCCCTTTTCATTTCTATCCATTTTATTTATGGACGTTCCATTCAGGAAAGTCCAAATGGAGGGTAGAAATCCACAAATGAAAAGTATAGAAACGAAAGGATTTGAGTGTTGAAACCAGAGGCCTATTCGCACGAGGGCCCCTCGAACACGAGTGGAACACCCTGGGACAGAGCATTCGCTCTGCCAGCCCATCCCAGGGTGCCCACTCATGTTCCAGGTATAGAGCATGGAAATGCACTCTACACCTGGCCATGGCGTTCCCGGCCATCCCGGCCCATCCCGCAGATGTACAGGAGGGAGGGCAACCCGGGGAAGGAACGGAACCGGCCTGCCTGTCCCTGGGTCAAATTCAACCCAATGGCGGCAGGCCTGGGAGGAACGTCCCACCCCCATTCTGGCTTTTTCGGGGTAGGCCACATTGGGACGGGTTCCCCTTTCATCCCCATGTGTTCCTTACCTGCCTGGATGCCAAAGGGGAACCCGTCCCCGTATGTCCTAGCCTTCAAAAACGCCTCAGAAGATGGACTGAAAGAGGTTTAAAGTGAAAGTGTGACTAGAGCCCAAGTGAACCACAGTCACCTAAGATAGTTCAATGGTGGTACACTTTTTTCACATACAAACCCAACCAAGCTGTTGTTCAAAAAAAAGTTTCAAAACAAGCCCAAACTAAGGGTATTTGGCTCAGTTTGAACCAAACCACCAAATTTCAGTTCATCCGTATCTCTAATCTTTAATGGGCGTCACTTTCCAATATGTGTTCCTTTCTGAAGAATCAGCACGTCTCTGAATGAAAAACGGAGGCACTTTCACTACTTTGTTATCTATTTAAAGTATTTCTGTTCCACTTCCCACCACCAAACGATCTCAAAACAATTATGAGAGAATGTTAAAAAAAGAAGAAGAAGAAGAATATGTGGGAAAAGAAAAAAATCACACTCATAAGATCCGTGAAAGGTAGTTTCCATTCTGGGAAACCATGACACTATACAAATTGCACTAGAGGAAGTGGAAGTAAATATTTTAGTTATGAGTCTATTTTGGGTAGCACAATCTTTGTGCAATACTAACACTTTCAGGCACAGTTTTTGTTTGAGTATGTTCGTTTTTATATTTGCTTTTTTTATATCTGGTTATACCCAGCTTTGAAACCTTTGGGTACAGGGTGGACAGAAATACAGATAGATAAATAATAACATTTAGCAACCATGGCTGTTTCCCCATTTGCACAGAGGGGTGCAGCCAAGCTAGAACTGTGTCAGTTTGTGAAGTTCCAAGGTGGAGTGGTCCTGTACAGAAGAAGGCTGTCTGCACTTGCATGGCCTACTCCTGGACAGACCACACACTGTCGCATGTCACCCTGAAGCTCACACAAGCTTGAGAACAAGCAGTTAGGGCGACATGGTCAGGAACTAAAGTTCCTGGACAAAACGTCTGAGGAGGACCCGTTTAAATGGTGCAATTCTGTGCAACATCCAAATGGGCGCCCCTGATGAACTGGAACAGGGAGGTGTGCACCCTTCCACACATCTCTGTGATCCAGACTAGTCACTCCTGGAACACCAAGAGACCTGTAGAACAGAGGCCTTTTCGCACAAGGGAGTTTTGAATGCGTGGAGAACAGCGGGGACACTGAATTCGCATGTCAGGGGCGGCAGGATCTGGCCTATATAAGTGGCAGGACCCCACCCAGCACCCCCCAACCCATCCCGGGGTCGCATGTGCATATGAATGGTGCTTACCTTCTGTTGCCGGCCCAATTCTGGCTTATACCATCACATTAAGTAAAGTAATAATGAAAAGATTGTGTGAATTATTTTTTTCTTTTGAATATGTTGGAAAAATTTTAATAAATAAAATTAATTTAAAAAATACCATCACTGCAGTGGCAGTCAGTCCATTTCTGGATCCAACTCAAGGCACTGGTAATGACCTTCACAACACAAGGTCAGAAAAGTCCAAATGGAGGGTGGAAAGTCCACCAAAAAAAAACCCAGAAAGAATGGGTCAGTCAGACCTGAAGAAGATATAAAGTGAAGGTATACCACAACCTATACCACCTCTTCTCCAAATAGCCCAAGACAGCTTTCACCATTCTTCTCCCCTCCAGCTTATCCCCACAACAACCCTGTGAAGTAGGTTAAGCTCGAAAGTCAATACTGGCCCAAGATCACTTTGTGGGCTTTTAGGACAGAGTCAGAATTTGAACTTAGAAACCCCCGGATTCACTGCGGGTTCCATCAAGACTTCTTGATACTGTGCATCGGAATGCGCAGCTAAGATCGAGTCGTCACACATGACGCCCAATACTTCATAGGGTGAATTCCCATTACAAGGTTAAAACGGTTTTGAAACGGTTTCGATCCTCACAGCCCCCACGTCAGGTTGGCTTAACACGCTTTCCGGGTGTTAAATTGCTCCAGAGATTTGTAAATGTTAACACTCATTTCAACAGGACTCGCTCCGTTTCGTGTATTTGAAACTTTGTACATTTCTTACTGTGGGAATGGTACAGTTTTAGTGGGAAGAGAATGCATGTTTAGGGTTTCCCTCCCCCAATAGCTTGCTTCCAAAGACAGTGATTTCACTCTAAAAATCCACCCCTTACAGCAGCTGCTACACTGTAGCAATCTACCCACTTCACACCTGATAACAATGTTGCAATTCTGTGCAATTCTGAAAGTTCTGACCTTTAGATAGGGGGAAAAAAGGAAAGCAGCTGCAGGTTCTGGGAGACGCATGAATGTTTTTAAGGCTGTGACTGTGAAGTGAGCGGGCAAAGGGGGCTTGAGTTGCCGCTGCTGCTATGTGCCCTGGGCAATGGGGAGAGGAGGGGAGGGGAAAGAATTGCTGGCTGCTCACTGCCGTTTTTCCTCCATCCAGGCAAGCGGCAGCCACCCAACCACCCAGCTAGGCTCCGTGAAGGGGTCCGTTATGGGTGGCGCATCACGCCAGGAGGAAGAGGGCAGGACAGCCCCGAAAAGCGGCTTTTAGAAAGTAGCCACTTGTGTCCCCCCCTTGAGTCACATACGGCACGTAAGATCCTCAGAATCCGGATCGAACGTGGTGCTTAAGTTGAAAGTAATGGGATCAGGCAAATTCGCGTTTGCATCCGGTTCTATTATTTCAGTTTAGGGAAACCGTCTTAAGCTTGTAATGGGAATGCGGCCATAGTGGCATCGCATTATAGCAATGCTACTGTGAATTTACTTAATGCTGGTTGGAGAACCCTCACTCCACAGCATCAAGTAAATTCGAAGCTTCCCGCCAGTAGAATTCCCAGTGAGAAAAGGGATGGCAGCTCAACTGCGATTGGCTGCCTCATCCCATGTGACGTGCACGCCAATGCAAACTCCTGCAACTTCCTCCTCAGAAGCCACAGGAGTGCTGCTGGAGTCTCGACGTCAGATCCCTGCTTCCCAGCAGCTAAGGTGCCAATTTTTTAATAACTGAGGATTTTATCCACTAATCCAGAAGGGTCCTGAGTGACTCTACCTCTGGGCTATGGCTTTTCCCTATCCATAAAATCCAGAAGCCACAATAGCTTAATGCTATTAACCTTTGTACTTCTTGAAAATTCTTGGGATTTACCTTCAAACTGGAAGAATGGTTATATGACCACAGGTTAGTCCACAAGTCAGAGCTTTCATATACTATTTTCTGCAATAAAAAGCAGACCCCTAAGACTTTAAGGAATTTGATAGCAGAAAACAAAACAGTAATAAAATTCAATAAACAATTGTCAGCCCCCAGCCCCAAAGACAAAAGTAACTCAAGCACAGCAGAAATCCACCCCCAACAATACAACCTCAGATAAAGAGGCAAAGATAGCTGCTCCTCACAGATTATCAATACTGGGGCAAGGGCCATAGTTTACATCAGGTCAGTAGCTTGCTCTAGGTGTACAGAACTAATAGTGGCACCACCTTGCTGCACCTTATACCAGGTATTGAGCTGAGATGTCATTCATTTAGATACTGATTGGTTCCAGAAGGGATTTCCCATACTAGCCAGTTTGATCTAGAGGTTAAGGAGCCAGACTCTTATCTGGGAATACCAGGTTTGATTCCACCGTCCTCCATGAAGCCAGCTGGGTGACCCTGGGCTAGTCACAGCTCTCTTCTGAGCTCTCACAGCCCCACCTACCTCACAGGGTGTCTGTTGCGGGGAGAAGAACAGAAAAGCTTTGTCAGCCGCTTTGAGTCCCCATAAATGGGTGAGAAAAGCAGGGTAGAAAAGCCAACTCCTTCTTCTTCAGCATAGGGTTAGCACCATTCTAGTCCGGAACTATCCTAAGCGCCCCCTATACTGGTTTAGTGGTGGGTCTGTTTAAAAGAGTCTGCAAGCATTGGTACTCCCACACCTAGCCTAGAACAAGGGAAGTGCCATCAAATTCAAAAATTGCATCTGTGCACACCCCTAGTTCCAACCCTAAATCATTCTGGTTGCCAACTGAAAGACAAAATATTAACAGTCTGTTCGCGGAAACCCAGGAAAGCCTCAATGGCTCTGAGCAGAATCAAGCTGTGTGCCCCTCCTCTGCCAACCTTCAATAGGCTAGTAAAAAAAAATTTGCCAGGTGGTAACTGTTACAAGCTCTTTTATGAGATTGCTGAACGCACATACGATTCAATTCTGCCCCCCTTACTATCTCCTGTTTGAAAAAGGAAAAGGAAAGAATATCTACAATATATGTGCTTAAAACTCCCCATCAGACTCCTACCAAAGAAGCAAGAATTGGGGAAATTAACTGGGAACCTTAACAATAAGCCCGTTTTCTCCCATTGCTGTCTCCTTAGGGGAAACCTTGCTTTAACATGAGATGCATTGAGACTCGTTAATACTGCGCAGCGAAATGCGCAGTCGCGATTGAGGCATCATAGATGACGATCACTGGATCGTCGTGGCGTCGCATTATTCGATCACTACTGCGCGTTCACCTTAACCCTGGATCAAGGACACTCACTGCACAGTATTAAGAAAATCTGAATCTTCCCGCCAGTCCAGGCAGGACGGCGAGAACAGACGAACGAGAGCAGGAAGGCAGCTCAACTCTGATTGGCTTCCTCATCCCACATGACAGCCTGCCCCAACTCAACTCTCACAGCTTCCAATGAGGAAGCTACAGAGGCTGCCTTTAGTCCAGACCGCGCGTTGTCGCTTCGCAGCACGTAATCTGTGTTTTTTTCCTGTAACTGCGGATTTACACCCCAAGTCTGCAAGGGACCATGTTTCCATGTCTCCAGTGGGAAAGATTAAATAACACCTCGAAGCATGTGTGCAAAGGAAGGAAGCATGCATGTGTGGCATGCAATGGTTGCCCCGGCGACAGTGATAGTGGTAGCACATATGTGCTGGTGCCAACACCAGCAAAGAAGGTGGTGCCCAGGCACCATCTGCACTTGAGGGATCACACGTACTAAGCATTCACACGTGTGAACGCTTAGTACGTGTGTGAGCAAGTTTGCTCTTTGCTTCCCATTGACCGGAAGCAAAGTGAAAACTTCCCCCTTGACTCCACGGAGGGCGGGGAAGGCAGCCTTCCCCCACCATCAAAATCAAAGTCAGGAATCCCAAAGCCAGGGGGAAGCCTCCCGTCCCCTTGCCCCACCACCCATCAATATCACAGTGGCGATCTCTGCTACTTACCCAGCCACTCAGATCTAAGTCTGGTGGCGCATAAGTCATAAACAGCATGTAGCTAATTTACACCATACTCTGTGCTGTCTAATGTACCATTATAAAACTCTGACCCACATTTATACTGCAACAGATATAATTGTCGAGTGTCACATGGGTTGCCCCGAGACCCCAGACGCCCTTCTCGTTGTGGGGTTCTCTACACGCATAACCGGCACCTCGTCTTCTACTTTGCAGATTCTGCAGCTGGAAATGGTGATCGGGAAGCATCAAAGCAACCTACAAAAAGCACTGGAAACTACTCCCAGTGACTGCACGCCTGTGGCAATGTGACGAACACAATGTGACGAACACAAATCAAGAAGCAATGAAAGGCCTTGTTCCCCCTGATTCAACAGAGGCATCTAGGAAGGGAGAAAAGAATGTCATCAAGAGGGGACCTGACTGAAGTATATAACATTATGCACGGTATAGAAAGGGTGGATAGAGAAAATTTCTTTTCTCTATCGCACAACACTAGAACCAGGGGGCACTCTATGAAGCTGATGGGTAGGAGAATAAGGTCTGACAGGGGGAAGTATTTCTTCACCCAGAGGGTCATCGGTTTATGGAATTTGCTGCGGGAAGAGGTGATAACAGCTACCAGTCTAGATGGCTTTAAGGTAGGGTTAGACAAATTTATGGACGACAGATGTATCAATGGCTACTAGAACGAATGCCTAGGTGCATCCTTCAGGCTGAGGGGGGGGAAACTGGGGTGCTTCTAAGGCCATCTGCTGGGACTTGGGAGCAGGAGAAGGTTTGTCCTTGTCTCTGCTTGAGATGCCCGTGAGCATTTGGTGGGCCACTGTGTGCGACAGGATGCTGGACTAGATGGGCTGTGGCCTGATCCAGCAAGGCTTCTCTTATGTTCTTATGTAACTGTAGACAGGCTTAAGTGATTGGGTAATTAATATATTTTTCTTTTTCTTGCTCTGCGCTCCACAAAGGCAGAAAAGGGAGGCAACTTGAATGGCAGTTTTTAACATCTGGATTTTTTTGTCTTCAAACACATAGTTTCCATCTTGGAAATGCTTCTGTAATAGGAGGGTATCTTAGATATTGCTTGTTTCTTAACTCTTGTCATTTAGCTCTCGGCATTTCCTTCCTTTGGACTCAGAAGATAACAGTTGAGAAACAGAAACAATGATCTACCTGGCAGTTTTAACAGCAAACCGATTAAATGTCTGCCAATATGAGTAGTTTGCACCTAGCAAGGTACATGATGAAAAATTATTTTTCTGTTATTTTCATTTCTGTCACGCTCCACACCCCAAGGACTCTGGGTGGGTTGCAAGAATTAAAATGCACAGAAATAGAAATTAAAAGCAATTAAAACGAGCACTGCACCCAGAGGGGGTAGAGGAAAACTAACACTTCAGCTAAAAGCAAAGTAAAGCAGTAGGTCTTCACCAGACCCTTTCATGTGCAAAGTGATGGTGCTTGACACACCTGTGAAGACATCAGATGCCGATTAATCAGGGACTCCACGTGAAGAAACCCAAGGGGTTTATTTAACAGCAATTAAGAGAACCAGCAACATATTTACACCAAGAATGTTCTACTTTCTGAAAGCACTCTATTTATACTTTTACAGAATATAGTGAAGCTAACGGCTTACAGGATTTTCCCACCAAAATTAGCAGTCTCCCAAGGGCTGGCTAGGTTTGGAATGGATTGGGTGTCACAAGATGCGGGCACCCCATCCATTTCAGGAAATTAGCTGGCCATTGTACCAATAGCGGTGCAGACTCACTCTGACATGTGGAAGCGCAGAAAGGCCCAATGGAACCAAATCTGTTCAAAAGTCAGAAACGATCAAATGAAAGAAATGCTTTGATCGAGAATACGGCCAGCAGCACTAAGCCTTCACAATGTTATCTGGTGGCCCAAATAAAACAGGGGCAAGGTTAACGCTGAGATAGGTTTAATATTTGACAGAAGGTAAAACTCAACTGCATTTAGTACGTAAATAAATAAAGGAGGATTTGATGAATTTTCAGATTTTGTCACCCTCTCTTAGTGGCTTAGTGGTTAATTTTGTGGAGCTCAGATTTTAAGCACAAGTGTTAAAAGTGCTATTCCTTTGGATGGATGGATGGATGGATGGATGGATGGATGGATGGATGGATGGATGGATGGATGGATGGATGGATGGATGGATGGATGGATGGATGGGTGGGTGGGTGGACCACTTTTCACTATACTTCTAAGATAAAAAAACACAATAAAACTGAAAAAATGAGACAGTAAAAATAAGACAACAAAAAGATAATGATGATAAAAGAGAAGAAGAAGAAGAAGAAGAAGAAAGCCACTCAAAGTGGCTGACACACCTGTTCTCCTCCCTACGACAGACATCCTGGGAGGTAGTGTGAGAGCTGTGACTAGCTCAAGGTCACCCATCTGGCTTCATGGAGGAGTGTGGAATCAAACCCCATGACTACAAGACACGAGTCCAGCACTCTAACCACTCTAACCAGGGAATGCCTGGTTTTAATTTGTTGAATTTTTAAGGTGTTTTAATCGTGCATCTTGCTTTTAATCTGTATTTCATTTTAATCTGTATCTATTTGAATTTGTATCCTGTTTTAATTTGTCTTAATCTGTTGTTACCCGCCCAGAGACCTTTGGGTATGGGGCGGGATAGAAATGTAAATAAATAAATAAATAAGATCAAAGTGGCTCAATCAATTTTAAAGAAATTTATTGTTGTTGGGTACCATAAATTTGGGCTGTGTCCTGACTAGTAGATGGTCACCTCCACACAGATTTCTTGGTCGTTTCTTTCCGGGAGAGGCAAAGGATAAAATTTCTCACCCTGTACTTTTCCAGGCAACTGCCCTGCTACTGATCTGCACTTACGTGACCATTCCAGACCAGTTAATGTTCTGAATGGCCAGGCCCACTCGGACACTGGATACAGGAAGGAGTCCCATTCCAGTCCAGCAGTGGTAGGCAAAGGAATGGCCATGTTCCAGGTCTTGAGTCTGGATGTCAGATGCCCCACTCACCCCTCACCATGACTGGCTGAGGGTATAGCACATACACAGTACATACATGGGGCAAGCTGGGTCAGGATTCAACATCTGGAAGGATTCCATTTGCATTGCTCCCATGCCATTCATAACAGCACAAGACAGCTTGTGGACAGCTGTTGAGCTGTACACAGCAGGAAAACCTGGGGAACAGGCAGGAGGCCTCAGGGACTATGAGGGTGTTTCCGCACAGGCCCTTTAACATGGATTAAGGACGGATTGGGAAACGCGTGTCTGCATTTATGTGCCTATTTAGCACACTTCCAGCCACACGTGTCCGCATTTCGTGTCCTTTTCTAATACGGATTTCAGCAGCAAAACTGCTTTGGCACCGCCGCGTCCACATTAGGGGGGCTAAAGTTACACACTTCTGGTGGGTGCGTCCGCACCTAACCGGACTTAATGTGTAACTAATGGGTGTTAGTTACACACCACCTTTCAAGTGGTTTTGCAGCGTGAAAACACATCCATGTAGGATGTGTTCGCACGGCGCAAGTGTAACTAACGAGGGCCCTCCCCCCGCCTGCCGTACTTGGCTCGCTGGATCCAAGCATGGTGAGCCAGGGGCTCCTACCTTTCGGCTCGCCCTGGCCCCAGAAGTGGTGGATCGCCGCTTCTGGGACCAGGGCGAGCTTCCCAAAAGCCCACCCTAGCCCACTCCGCTGGGAGCGCAGACGATCCCCTCCTTACCTCGTGAGCAGCGGCGTAGTTCTGAGGGTCTTCGCCCAGGATGCAGCGCGCCTGCATCCTGAGCGGCTCCTGAGCGGCTGGGGCTGCTACTGGCAGCCCTTGCCCTCAGGAGCGTTCTGAGCAGGTGCGTTGCCCTGGGAACCAGTTTTAATAAATCCGGGTGCCGGAGATCCGGGGGTTTTTTTGCCCCTGTGCAGAAACAGCCTTACAGATGGATCATGGTCTGGATGACACACTCCCAAAATCTTGTTTTCCTAGGAGGTCACTAGCAAATATATTTTTTAAGCATTGTCAATGGGGTCTTGGCATTATATACGGCAACATAAGAACATAAGAGGAGCCTGCTGGATCAGGCCACAGCCCATCTAGTCCAACATCCTGTCTCACACAGTAGCCACCAATTGCTCGTGGCCATCTCAAGCAGAAGATAAGCGCAAAACTTCACCTGCTCTCAAATCACAGCAAACGGCCTTTAGATGCATCCTGCCTGTCTCCCCAAACTGGAGGATGAACCTAGGCATCCATTCTCGTAGCCATTGATACACGTCATCCATGAATTTATCTAACCGTTTCTTAAAGCTATCTAGGCTGGTTGCTGTTACCCCCTCTTCTGGCAGCAATTTCACAACTGAGTTCCTTAAGTTCCTCTTGGATGAATGCCATCTGGTCCCGGTGATTTGTTAACATTTAGTTTATTAAGACATGCGAGGACCTCTTCCCTGGTTATCTCTATCCAATTTAATTCTTCTGAAAATATAGCTTCAGCTACTGGCACATGCCCTCCGTCTTCCTCCGTGAATACCAAAGCCAAGAATTCATTTAGTCTCTCTGCAACTGTAGAAAAGGCCAAAAAAAAAGAAAAGAAAAGCTTGCCTGCTTATGAACTTCTTAAAGGCTTGCAGACATGTGCCGTGAAAACAGAATGATAGACTACAATAATCTAATTTACCAGAATTCTTCTTCCATTTGTTGATATAGACAGGCAGACAATTTTCTGCATTGTTCAGCCAGTGGCTTCACGGATTCCAAAAAACTCAACTGTATCCCAATCTGGATAGTATTTGGATGGGCAACCACCACAAAATCCAGAAATATCTAACCCTTTGGGTGTTTCCACATTGGCTGCAGAAACCGGATTAACAACACATCTAAGCCCCATTTAAGACCCCTTAGTACTTACCTTCCGCACTGGAGACCTCTTCAGCCAACCTTCCAGGTGGCCGCTTCCTCATTTCAGTGCGCAAGATCTGTTTCTAAAACCGGTCTCGCAGCCGAAAAATGGACTAAAATGAAGACCTCAAAAATGAGGTCTTCAGTCCGTCCCTTCACCTGGATCCTTGTGGAAGTAGGGTGCTTCCGCACATGGCCAAGCGAAGGGACGGATGTCCCTGCGGTCACCATCTTGTCTCACACACGGGCCCACCAGTTGCTCCTGAATATCTCAAGCAGAAGAGGAGTGCAAAATCCTCATCTGAGGCCTATTCACACAAGGGCCCCTCGAACGGGTGTAGGATGCCATGGAATGGAGCATTCACTCTTCTGGGCCAGCAGTTCCATTCAGAACCGCCCCAGCCTTTCCCAGGGCATCTTACCTGCGTTCTGTGTGTAGAGCATGAACCTGTGCTCGACACCCATTCCCAGCCATTCCGGGACATCCCAGAGCTGTTCAGGATGGAGAGCATTCACACAGCCCATCCTGAACAGCTGCAGGCCGCGTCCCCACCTGCCTCCATTGGGTCAGGTTCAACCCAGGGCAGGCAGGCAGGCAGGCCTGTCTCTTCCCTTCCCGGGGTTGCTGCGTGCTCTAGGTGACACGACCATTACACCTAGAGCCCACAGGAAACCCACCCACCCCCCGGGCACCCATCCCCCGGGCAGCGGCCTACCCAGGGATGCACGCACGCACACCACTTACCTCTTCGTCGCCAGGTTCAAACTGGTGCAGCCCAGCCAGCGGTGTTGTGTGCCTACGCGCACCACTGGATCTGATTGGCCAGCTACCCACTCCTGCGCAGAACGGCCATGGGGTGAACCTGACCCAATGACGGCAGACCTGGGAGGGTTGTCCCACCCCATGCCGGCCTTTTCGGGCTAGGCCACATGGGGGCGGATTCCACATTCGCACCTAGGGAGGTAGGAACATACATACATACATACATACATACATACATACATACATACATACATACATACATACATACATACATACATACATACATACATACATACATACATACATACATACATACATACATAGGTCAGGTTCAATATTAACCAATCTCTTCCAAGGCTGAATAGGTCCAGAGATCCAGAAGCTGCAGCCTTATTTCCTAAGGGAGGTGGTCCAGCCCCCGGATCATTCCGGTTGCCCTTTTCTGCCCATCAGCATTTTGGCTTTTGTTACCTTTAGATCTAAAGCGCCAGTTTTCCCATTTGCATGCAACGTTGTCAGGACTGATTTGGTGTTTTCTGAACCAGATGCAACAAGGTTAACTGGCAAGTCTGGATGCCAGGAAACAGATGGCAGCAGCAGGGTTATTATGCAGAGGCAACATTTTCTGGCTATAAAAGCAGCTTTGAAGTCCAGCTGTTTAAAGAAGCTGCTGCAGGAAACTGTATTCAAGATGGAAAAAAGATGCAGCCATTGAGGAAAGACTGGTGAAGACTGTCTTAGAAGCACACACACCCTGGCCAGTGCTGTGGTCCAGAAAGCATCTTCTGAAACAGGCTGCATTTCTATACACACTTACCAGGGGATCAGGCTCACAGCATGCGTGCAACTCGCTTCGAATAAAACACATGCAAGATTATACCGGCAACAGCCAACAACAATAAGCAGCAAAAATGCCCCCCCAGAGGGACCAAAAACAAGCAGAAGGATAGTTTCCTGTTTCTCCTTCTGCAGGTGGCTGGTTTTTCACTCCCAAACTGGCAAAATTCAAGCAAAAATGCATACAGTACTTTAACTCAATGCCAATAGTTTAATGATAACACCTGCCTACATCTCATCGCCTATACAACACAAATAATGCTCAAGAAAATGAGCTTTCTAGATTCCATGCTCAGGGAATGCAAAGACTTCAGAATCTAGTCCAATCTGAAGGGCTTTTTGCACTAGCGGTTGGACTGCTAGCAGGAACAGTTCCAGCGGTCCAGGAATGAGACCATCTGCACTTGGATAGCTTGTTCCAAGACTAAAGTTCCTGGCTTCCAAGCCCTCAGGGGACCCATTTTGATGGCACAATTTGGTGTGCCACTGGCTGCAAAGGACTCCCCTGCTAAATTTGTCTATGGAAGTGTGAGATTTTCCAGGTGCCCCCATGGGCTTGGTTTACTCACGAGTAGGAGAAGAGTAGACTTTTTAAAAAGGTCTACTGCTGTCCCAGGTCAAGGGGAAAAAAATGTACTTCCCAAGTAACTTCTCTAGCCTTTTATACGGATTAGAGATGGGATAGGGACATTAGCATTCTCATGCTACTCCCTCTAAGCCACTTTTCATTTTTAGGGGTCTTTTTAAATGTGTGAAGATGTGTTCCATTTGGTGGTTTATGCTCAGACATAATTCACCTTTTCCCCCGTAGATGCATGTTTCCAACGCTATATAACGCCTGTTCTCCCCACTCTGTAAGATCAACAAATGTTTGGTGTTCTCCAAGATGTTCATTAAATTAAGAAGCCTGAATTCAGCATTCTTTAACAATTTAAAAAGAGCTAACAGTTATGCACTCTGCCAAAGAGAAAACCTGCTCACTTCTTGACAGCCCTTCCATTCAGAATTCTTCTTCAAATTATCAGCTTTTTTCCCCACGTAGTGCTTACTCATATGTGAAGTTCCTACATCTTGCCAGACAAGGTTTCGCTTTGTGGTTCTGGAAAGAAGCCCTTGCCAAGTTGGCTCTTGTAACAGCCAACATCTCCTGCCAAATACTGTCCTTTTAACCTGAGGCAACACAAAATTCAGGACACAATCCTAGGCTGTGAGCCCCAATGGCTACTGGAATGGGCACCTAAGCACCATATCCGAGTTGGAGAGACAGGCAGGATTTCCTCTCAAGGCTGTTTGCAGAGGTTCAGGAGCAGGTGAAGGTATTGCCTTTGTCTTCTTATAGAGAAGCAACTGGTGGGCCACCTTGTGAGACAGGGTGCTGGACTAGATGGGCTTTGGTCTGAGATCCAGCAGCAGAAAGAGGAGCTGGCTTTTCTACCCCACTTTTCTCACCCATTTCAGGGGACACAAAGCAGCTGACAAACTTTCTGTTCTTCTCCCCACAACAGAACACCTTGTGAGGTAGGGCTGCGAGAGCTGAGAAGAGAGCTGTGACTAGCCCAAGGTCACCCAGCTGGCTTCATGGGGGAGGGCAGAATTGAACCGGGTAATCCCAGATAAGAATCCGGCTCCCTAACCACTAGACCAAACTGGCTCCACACCTCTACCAACGTTAACTAGAAGCATACCTGAAGCATTCTGCAGCATGATCACTCACTCTTCTTCCGGTTGCCGGCGTGTGGTAAGCAGAGAGCGTGGTGTATGCACAGGTGTGGTCACAGGTGACTGAACCTCCGATCCCCAGGATTAGCCTCCAATCACAGAGTTGCGAGAGGGGCGCTCGATCACAGGCACTGACGTGATCAGCCACAATACGCCCCTGTGGTCAAACGTGCCCCTCTCACAATGGCGTACAAGCATGTCACGTGATAGCCAGTCACGACAGCAAGGAGGCAGAACTTCCGGCTTCAGACACAGTGGTGCGGGCTGATAAACAGGAGGACCATTGGCATTTCTGGCCGGTAATGAACACTTTGGCGAAGCTTTCCTCTGGCAAACGCAAATGGTCCATCTTTACTAGACATTTACCAGCCTTAGTTCACAGCAGCTAATCAGCTAAGTGCAGAAAGATCCACTCACTTCTGACTCCACTCACCTGCACCTGCTACCGCTTTTAGGTCAAACATACCAGAGAGAGGATGAGGCCCAGTCACCCAAGAGAAGTCAATGGCACTGAAGAGGAGGAGGAGGAGAAGAAGAAGAACTGGCTTTTATATCCCACTTTTATATCCCTTAAGAGGACTCAAAGTGGCTGACAAACCTTCTGTTCTTCTCCCCACAACAGACACCCTGTGGGTGGAATCAAACCGGGTATTCCCTAACCACCACAACAAACTGGCTCACAGGAGAAGCAGACGGCATGCTAAAGTCCATTAACAGCAAGCCGCATTTTTTTAAAGTTCCACAACTGCGTTGAACGAGTCTCGTTTTCTCCTTTGCGTAAAAGCAAAGCTGCTACACAAAAGCACATCATACGAGAGAAGGCAGGGCTGCAAACTTTTGTTGCAGGGCTCATTAGTATCCTGAAGTATACGCTTTTCATCCTCCGGGGGAAGATAACTCGAGCAGCTGGTGTAAGCAACCATTAGGAACATTTCCACTTAGGCTCCATGTACCTTTTCCATCACTGCCCACCTCTAGTGTTAAATACATGCGGTTTCTCTTGAAAGTTGCTCCTTTCCCAAACTATCTGGGCCGGCAGTGCGTGCGTGTGCGTGCGTGTGTGTTCCGGAGAGAATTAGTCAGCACTTTTATTTTCACTCATTAATAACCTCAACAGGGAGCAAGAGGCAACGCTGAAAGCCTTTGATATTTTCCTTGCATGCAAAAGTAAAACTGGAGAGAACAAAACAAAGAGGTATTTTCAATCAGACAAAGGGCTCGTAAGAGATCGAGAGAAAAAACAGCTGAAAAACCTATCAGGAGGCCAGGCAGGCAGGCTACTAATTTTAACATATTAATTAGCACTCATGCAACACACCTGTATCCAGTGAAAAATATTATCCATTTGCATTACCCATTATGACTGATTTAAATCATGAAGAAGAAGAAGAGTGGGCTTTTCTACCCTGCTTTTCTCACCCATTAAAGGGGACTCAAAGCAGCTGACAAAGCTTCTCTTCTTCTCCCCACAAGAGGCACCCTGTGAGGTAGGTGGGGCTGTGAGAGCTCAGAAGAGGGCTGTGACTAGCCCAAGGTCACCCAGCTGGCTTCATGGGGGAGGGCGGAATTGAACCCGGTATTCCCAGATAAGAGTCCGGCTCCCTAACCATGAGACCAGAATGAATGGAGTATTACTGTAGCCAAAAAACTGTGGTGCAAATTCACAGCTTAGCTGGCTGCAAAGTCACAATGTGTTTCCACTCGAAATGGAGGTCCTCAGCAGCTGTGAGACTTCTTTGGCGTGTGCGGTGAGGCGCGGGTCACGTGGGAAGGGGCAGCCAACCGGAGCTCAGCTCTCATTGGCTCTTTCTTGCCGTCCTATCAGGATGGCGGGAAACTCCGAAATTACCTGATACTGCGGAGCGTTGATCGTTCCACAGAAGGTAAATCTGCAGTACCAGCAGCATAATGTGCCACTGCTACGAAGTATTGGGCGTCAGGTGTGACGCCTACGCACTGTATCCCCCCGTCTGGACACACCCTGTGTTGGTTGGAAATCACTGTGGTTGACAAGGTAGAAGCCAAAGGGGCTAAAAAGAAGTTCTATTCTTCACCATTGAGTCGTGGCCAGATCCTGATTGACTGCATAGGTACCTCCATGGGCACTCCACACAGTTTTCTTGGCAGAGATATAAGGCCTTTTTCCACTAGGGCTTAGAGCCCATCTAAGACCCCATTAGGAACCCGACTGGTACCAACTGGGAAGGCCCTGTCCTCACCTGGACCCCACGGAAGGCCCAATTTGCAAGGCCCAGTCCCCATGAGGGCAGGGGAAATCTGGATTTAACGGGTCCTTCAGGCCCTTAAACCCGGATTTCATGTGGACCTGATTAAAGGTGTCCACAATGGGGTCTACAGGCATCTTCAAGATCCAGATCTCCAGGAGGACCCCATCTCAAAGATCCAGATCTCGAAGATCCAGATCTTTGCGTGTGGAAAAAGGGGGAATGAAGTGGTTTCCCATTGCCTACCTCTGTGGAGAGACCGGGGATCGAACCAGCAATCCTCTGCTTTCCGGGCTGATTGCACTACGACTAAGCAACAGCCCCACCCAAGTTTAAAGCAAAGAAGGTGTACCGGTGTTTAAAAGAGCTGGAGTCAAGGCACACGAAGAATCACAAAAGGCAATTCTCTGCAAACAGCAGCAAATATTGTATTTGTATTTTGTAAATCAGGCAAGAAGGGCAGACCTCAGCTCCACACCTAATCGACAATTAGTGAACCTTTGGTGAGATAGGGCATGCTTGGAGGCTGTAAGAGCCTCTTTCACGTGCGGATGCTCTTCACCAGAGGTGCACTAATTATTGACTAGAGGCCATAGTGTGAATAGGCCCCTAGTCGAATCATGGATGCAACTCCTAGACCCTGTTTTAGGTGTGCCCTTTTCGATGCTCCCCAGAATCTACAAATCCAGCTCCCTTTTGGGAAGCGATTCAGGTTTAAAATTCACCATGCGTCACTCAAAGGCATTAGCCAGTTCTCTCATGGCTGAAGAAGTGTGCAATTCAAAAAAGCATCTGTTGGAATGTCAGCGGGGCAAACTAATTCATGGCAGCAAACGGTGAGGAACTGGCATTTCTTATCTCTAGCTCATCCTTCCTCCACTCAGAAAAACAAAACTCAAGGAAAAGCAATTAAGATTTTAAAAAGCAAACCTTTACCGAGTCAACAACGCTAATATCTCCCAAGGGCCCATCACCTGGATGGAAGGTAAACGAAATCTGGAATCGGAGAAAACGTGTTGCGAGGGAAAGACTTTGAGCTCCTGGCTGTTCCAAGGACACCCGACAGAGAACCCTCCAGAGGTAGCCACATTCCCACTTCTGTCACCCCTGGCTGGAACTAAAGACCAGAGACCTATTCACATGAGGGCTGACAGAACTGGTGTAGGATACCCTGGGATGCAGCGTTCGCTCCTCTGGCTTGGCGGTTCCGTTCCGAACTGCCCCAACCCAGCCCAAGGCATTCTAGACATGTTCTGGCCGGTGCGTTCCATCGATCTCTGGCCAGCGGCATGGTGCGCCTCCTCACCCCATGGCCTCTGACTGGCACTATGGAACCCGGCAGCAACTAGGTAAGTGGCTCTCTCTCGCACCTGTCCCCACATAGGCCCAAGCCTGGTGGGGTTCCTGCGGACACTCGGGGACCCAATCCAGTCCCCTAGAACGCACAGGAACCCGGGAAAGGACCGTGACAGGCCTGCCCGCTCCTGGGTCCAGCCGGACCCAATCCAGACAGGCCTGGGAGTGGGGTCCCGCCCCCGTGCCAGCCTTTTCAGGCTAAGATACAGGGAGATGCTTTCCCCTTTTGCAGGTTGGCAGGTAAGAACGCATGGAGACGTTCAGATCACCGAGTGCAGAGGTGCTCAGCTGCATTGCTCTGGACATTCCTGAACTACATCTCCCAGCATTCATGATTCAGAATGGCCCATCCCAGACGAGTGGAATAAATCTGCAGTGAAGGGGGAAATCGCAGCTTACCTGCTGCAAAGCGGCAACCGGGCATCCAGACTAGAGCAGCCTCCCGTAGGCTCCTCATCAGAAGCTGCGAGAGCTTGAGCCAGCGCGCACAGTCACATGGGAGGAAGCAGCCAATCGGAGTTGAGCTGCCCTCCCTGTTCTCATTGGCTCTTCTCGCCGTCCCATCTGGACTGGCGGGAAGATTCAAAGTTTCTTAACAGCTGAGAGTGCTGTTAAATCAGCATTAACGTAAATGCGCGGTCGCTATGGGATAATGCATCGCCACTACGATCCATCGATTGTCATGTGTGATGCCTCCACTGTGCACTGTTAATGAGTCTGGGCACTCCTTAATTTTGGGGCTTGTGGTTCAGGGAGATCTGGACAAGTTAAACACCTCTGACCAAGAGCCATTTGACAGTGGAAAAGGTAACACAAAGTCTCACAACCACAACCCTCCCTGCTCACTTTTTAACAATGCCAGGTAGGCTTTAGGAAAGCATAGGCCCTTGAGTTGCTAACCCTCTGCACCAACTAAGCAAACAGGAGTGACCCAATTCAGTTCAGGGCCACATAGCAGCAAACCAACAGAGTCCCAGCTGCCTCTGCTTCTCGCAGTCCTTTCCTGCCTCTCTCCTGTACGAAGGCTACGTGTGCACAGCTCTCTCACACACAGTACATTAGCTTTCAGCCTACAGGAATACCATATTTCAATGCCTCTTTGTACAGGCACGATGCTTTCACATAAAGCCCAGGAGATACAACCGTTGGGCAGCTGTTATGGCAACACATCCATCAACGTCACCGGTACTTATTCGACTAACCATCAGTGGAAGCAACTGTGGCTGTAACGGCAACTCCGGCTCCACTAGGCAGAAGAAGGGTATGTTGCAAGGGTTCCTGTGGGTGCCAGAAGGGACATCCCACCCCATCTCCATTTCCATGACAGCTCACACACTTAAAGAAGAGGGGGGAAAGACCACTTTCATTCTAAGCATCACTATTCTGGAATAAGAAAATGAGGACCCACCATTCATTCCATTGTAGAGGCCCCGGTGGTGGGGCGACAGGTCATCCGCCACTTGTCTCCTTAAGGTACCTTCTCTGCTGCCACCACCCAAGTGCTTGAGATGTTCTGGGCTTCCCCCATAGTGTTGTTTGAGGTGCTCAGGGCTAGTTCCCCGGGCTTTCGGGAGGTGTTCTGTGCTTCCACTCAACGTGTGTTTGTGTAGGAGCTCGGGACTCCCGCTGTTGCTGCTACTGCCTCCACCACCATGCTTCTGGTGCTCTGGGCTGCTCCCAGGTCTATGTTTTTGAAAATGATCTGGACTACTGCTCAACATGTGCTTTGGCAGGGTCTCTGGGCTGCTACAGCTGTGCTTCTGCTGGTCCGGGGTCCCTTTGCCCAGAGATTTATGATGCTCCGGGCTTGGTCCTTTCAGATGCTTCTGGTGATCTGGGCTTCCGGAACTTCTGGGTTTATGAAGGTGGTCAGGACTAGCGCTCCTGTGCTTCTGATGCTCAGGGCTCCCTTCACTCCTGGTTTTCTGGAGATGTTCAGGGCTGGAGCTTGGGTGGTGTTTATGATGGTCAGGGCTATCCGTACTTCCGGTGCTGGAGGTGCTGCTTCCATCTCCAACATCTCTAATGAAAGGGTTTGTGACACTTAGCTGGCAGAGACTGGCTTGACTATCTACAGAATTCCGGCAGCCTGCAAGGCCACTCTTCTCCTCGTCGAGCAGGACGCAAAGCTCCTTCAGTTCCAAGTTCTCTTTCACGACCTCTTCCTGCCTCACCTCCAGCTCCTTTAGCTTCTGCAAATACAAAGCCACCTCTTTATGCATAACACCTGCACTGTACCTGCCCAGTCTCTGCCACTCGCGGGAGACTTTCTTGCCTTTCTGCCGATCGTCATCCAAGAAGCAGCAAAGATCCCTCAGCTCCTGGTTGTCTTCTTGCAACTTCTGGTTGATGTCCTTCAAAAAAAAAGGGGAGAGAGGAGGAGGGGAAACAGTTAATCCAATATACAATTTTGCAATGTACAATGTTGTTACTGAGCCTTATCTTGTGGGTTAGAGTTTTAGACTCATATCTTACATTCATGGGGTTTGATTCTGCACTCCTCCATGAAGCCAGCTGGGTGGCCTTGGGCTAGTCACAGCTCTGTTTCTGAGCTCTCACAGGCCCACCTACTTCACAGGGTATGTCTGGTGTGTGGAGAAGAACAGAAAGTTTGTCAGTTGCCCGTGCACTGAGATCTCAAGGAGAGGGCCTTCTTGTAGTTCTTTTTCTTGCATAGGTATGAGGCATAGGTACGAGGCATAGGTACATACAAGAGGGCCTTCTTTGTGGTGGCCCCGAGACTTTGGAACAGCCTCCCTCTTGAGGTTTGCCAGGTGCCTATGCTGTATAGTTTTCGGCGCCTGGTGAAAACACATCTTTTCAACCAGGCTTTTGCCATTTAAATCGCTTCCTCGGAGTGCTGTCCTGTTATTTATTTATTTATTTATTTATTTATTTATTTATTTATTTATTTATTTATTTATTTATTTATTTATTTATTTACATTTATATCCCACCCCATACCCGAAGGTCTCTGGGCGGGTTACAACTTTCAAACAACAGATTAAAACAGAATGTTAGGGAGGTAGGTAGGTGGTTATATATATAAAATATATATATTAATATTTGATATGTTTTATTCTTTTTGTAACCCACCCTGGGACCACTTGGTGAAAGGCGGAATATAACATTTTTAAATAAATAAATTTGCAGGGAGGCAAGAGAAGGGGAAGATTTTGCCTTTGTCTTCTGCTTGAGATGCCCATGGGCAATTGGTGGGCCACTGTGTGAGACAGGATGCTGGACTAGAATGCTGGACTAGATGGGCTGTGGCCTGATTATGTGTTTTCATCAGGTGCCGAAAACTATACAGCATAGGCACCTGGTGAACCTCAAGAGGGAGGCTGTTCCAAAGTCTCGGGGCCACCACAGAGAAGGCCCTCCTCTGAATTAGGAGCCTCCCTTTCACCCACCATTCCAGTTTAAGGGAGGCCACTGGGGGGGAAAGGGGGTGTCAAACTGTACCAGAGCATGGAACAGAGACTCCTAGCAGGTTTGTTGAACCATCATACACACCAGTGCAGAATCACCCAGAGAGAGAGAGAGAAGGAGCATGTTTTGACCAATGGGGAGACTGCACACCATCTAATTTCACAACTGCATTCATAGCATTAAAGCTGAAAACACATTCTGCTATATTTGAATATTCCAGAATAAAGCATGTACATTTCAGGAAATTCCATGTTTTACTCTGGAATATCCAAATTTAGCAGAATAAATAACCAAAATCTGGATTTTTAAAATTTTATTTATATTTATATCCCGCCCCGTACCCAAGGGTCTCTGGGATGTAGCCATAGAACTCCAGGGCCTGCATAGACGCCATAAAATGCAAAGAGAAAATAAGGCAACCATGTGCACAAATCTACTTCAAGCACCAATTGGTGTAGGGGTGAAGAGGCAAACACTCTGGCCCCATCCAGTGGGGGAAGGCATGAGGTGCTTATCACAAACAAGGGCCCAGATCTTGGATTCAAAGGGCCTGTTCACACTTCCCTCACTGGAATGGTATCAGCATGAAGGGGGCTATCTGCACTTCAAAAGCTAGTGAAGTCTCAAACCAAGCTACTAGCACTGGAAGTGTGGATGGCCAAACCCAAGCAGGCCAGATCACCATGGGAACATCTGATGTGTGTCAAGATGTTGCCATGGTGATCAGGACACAGCGTGGGACTACACAGTCACAGCACTGCACTTGGAAGAGAGTGCAAACACTGCTGCCCTAGAGCTCCCAAGCTGCTCCTGGTCAAGATGTGGACAATATTTTAGTGGCCCATAGCTAGTTTAGACCAGGGTAGGCCTGGTGAGCTCCAGGGCAGCAGAGGACAGATGATGAGCCTCACCAGGAAGCGGACCGGATCACTCCACTTGGGGCGTTTTCACACTTCCCTTCCCATCCGCTGGACAGGAAAGGAGCGTGATGACCCAACATTAACTAGCATCTGCACTAGCAAGCACTAGTAACTAACAAACTAAGCCCCCCACAATCGGTCATTCACCTGTGACCGATCTGGGGGGCTGTCCTCTTCCAGGCGCCACCATTTTGGTTGCAGCATCCTCCACAACTGCGCATGCATGAGCACCATCGCCGACGCGCTGTGCATGCGCAGCCGCAGTTGCATCTATGGCTGTCCGAGGTACCCACGTGCTTGAGTGGCACCTCAGATGACCTCGGAAGAGGTGCAGATGGCCGCTGCACGGATGCTCCACCAGGTAAGCTTTTGGTCAACGTTGGCTAAGGTGTGGAGCACGATTTCTTGCTCCACACCTAATCAACCATTAGTGAACTTCTGGGCAGGCAAGGGGCACTTGGAGGCTGTAGCAGACTCCTCAAAGTGCAGACGATCTTCACCAGAAGTTCACTAATCATGCACTACCGGCTGTAGTGCGAATAGGGTAGGCCTGGTGAGCTCCAGAACAGCAGGGTACAGATGAACGTCACCAGGAAGCAGATAAGATGGCTCCACCATGTAACTACAAATAAGCCCACACTTTCCTTCAAATGTAGTCCTGTAGGGCTGAAGGAAAGGAGGGAGAGAGATTGGTTGTGTTGTATTTTAAATATGTTTCAGTGCCTGTGTTTTATCATTCACTGTGACCCACCTTGGGGCCACTGGGTAAAGTTTGGGATACAACAGTGATAAATAAATAAATCTTAAGGCAAGCAACACTAATGAACAGCACAACTCAAAAGACTGTGGCTGTCATCAGCTACCAAAAAAAACCCCCCAGAGTTTGGAAATAGGTTTTGGCTTTTTAAATGATTTTTCTGAACACCAAGGCAAGACCAATCCTTGGAATTTGCCAACTGCAAACTGGGAATATGGCATCCCAGGAAACATGCTGACAGCATGAGCCAGTTTGGCCTACAGTAGTGGTTAAGGAGCTGGACTCCTATCTGGGAATATCAGGTTTGATTCCACCCTCCTCCATGAAACCAGCTGGGTGACCTTGGGCTAGTCACAGCTCTCTTCTGAGCTCTCACAGCCTCGCCTACCTCACAGGATGTCTGTTGTGGGGAGAAGAACAGTTTGTCAGACGGTTTGAGCCCCCTTAAATGGGTGAGAAAAGCAGAGTATAAAAGCCAACTCTTCTTCTTCTCCCTCGTCTTCTCCTTCTTTCACTTGCAGTATTAGCACCAGGGAGCATTCCAAAATGGAGTACAAATGGAGTGTCCCAAGCAGCGCACTAAATCTTGCACTGTATCAGAAGACTTCTGAAACCACACTTCAAGTGGCTGTTTGAGTCATGGGGACCAAGTTCCTCTCAGCCCACTTCAGAGACTAAGGTTGTCTCTGCTTCGGTCCACTTTCAGAGTGAGAGAACACAGCAACAAATTGACGAGTCATTTCCTTTCCTCTTTATTTATTTCAAAGGTGGTTTTTCTTGAGTTAGATAATGCCAAAAGAAAAAGCTCAATACTCTGTGGATGAGTTGCCTCACTCTGAAAGTGGACTGAAGCTGGATTAAAACCCAGGTGTGTGTACAGAAGGAGATAGTCTTTGTGGCTTATTCTTGGATCTCCCGGGCTGTTCTGTTTGCCACTCCTGAAACACAACAGAGAACCTTTGGACTGAGCCGTCCTTTCTCAAAAAGATGCAACTTCAAAAGAAATCAATAAAACATAAAAATATAGCATCACCTCTTCTAAGATTAAAAATGGCTCAAGGCCAAGGCCACCCTGGGATGAAATGAAGTGCAAAGAGTTCTGCTTCCACAGCTGCGTTTGCACAGACCCTAGGCCTTTTCGCATTACAGCCGGAACGACTGTAATGCAGTTAGGCTAAGACAGTTCAGGATGCTTTCCCACATCTACACGCATTCCTACCTGCCTACGTGTGAATAGGGAAAGTGCCCTAAAGTGTCCTAGCCTGAAAAGGCTGGACAGGGGCGGGGACACCCTCCCAGGCCTGCCGACCATTGGGTGAGGGAAGACCCAGGGGCATGCAGATCTGGGAGAGCCCTTCCCTGGACCCTGCAAGTTCTAGGGGACAGGATTGTGTCCCCTAGTGCTTGAAGGGACCCATCTGGGCACCCACCCACACCCTGTCCTGGGATGAATGCGCACACACATTCACCTACCTGCTGTGGCACCACCTGAGCCTTGTCTCTCAGACCCAGGACAGGCAGCAGGTAGGTGGACACGCGCACGCGTACCCAGGCCAGGAGGAGTGCCCGGGGGTGGTGGTGGTCCCAGGGGGTGTCTGCTGGGTTCAGCTGCCTAGATCAAGGTGGCTGAATCCTGCAGAGGCCAACGATCTGCCCCAATGGGCCGGGGGATGTGGGTTCCTTGGTAGACCAGCCCTACCCATTTAGCGCTTCGGGTAGGGCCAGTCCACCAAGGAAACCCACATCCCCCAGTCCATAGACAGCCGCAGGCCAATCCCTCTTTCCCCTGGGAAGGGGTGAGAAGAAGCCGAACTGGTTGTCTCCCGGACTCCTGCACTCGCGATGGGACTACAGGAGCCAGGAGTGAGCCACCCTCCCCCCCTACGCACGCGATCACTCACCTTGCCGGTCCCGGGGTGTGATCTGTCATGGTCTGCGCTGAGTCCCGTCTACCATAGTGGGCGTAGCTGCACAGACCCACGGCAGATCGCACCCCGGGGCCAGCAAGATGAGTCATTTGCGTGAGCCTGCCACCTTTTGGGCCGATTTCAGGCCAATCGTGGGAGGGGGGGTGTCCCACAGCTGTCAAGGAGGGAGTCGTGCAAACACTTCCTCCCTGGATGGCCGGGGATAGGCCGGAACGCACTGGGCTGTGTGTAGAGCACAATTAAGTGCTCTTCACGTGGAACACGTGGAGGCCACTCCGGGATGGGCTGAGGAACCGCTGCCCACAGGAGCGAATGCTCCATCCCTGCATGTCCTCCGCGCATTCCAAAAGGCCTAGTGTGGAAAGGCCTCCTTTCTCTGTCCCTTTTGGACAGAGCCAGTGGCCAGCAGACCATCACCTTTTGTTGTTAGTGTTTGTACTAATGAGTCATGGGTAGGGATGCGCAAGAACTTTTGTTGTTGTTGTTGTCATTGTATTTTGTATTCATATTGAATTGAATGCAAGAAAATTTGTATTAATTCGAATAGATCCCCTTCAAATGTGGTAGGATTCAATTTGATACAAATGTTCCATACAAATTCAATATGAATGTTAGACATGAAGAAGAAGAAGAAGAAGAAGAAGAAGAAGAAGAAGAAGAAGAAGAAGAAGAAGAAGAAGAAGAAGAGTTGGCTTTTCTACCCAGCTTTTCTCACCCATTTAAAGGAACTCAAAGCAGGTGACAAAGCTTTTCTATTCTTCTCCCCACAACAGACACCCCGTGATGAAGTTGGGGCTCTGAGAGCTCAGAAGAGAGCTATGATTAGCCCAAGGACACCCAGCTGGCTTCATGGAGCAGTGCAGAATCAAACCCGGTACTCCCAGATTAAAGTCCGGCTCCTTAACCACTAGACCAGTGATGCCCAACCTATGACACGCGAGTCACAGGTGACACGCCAAGCCCTTTTGGGTGACACGCATGGTCACCCTGGCACCTGGGCGTGTAGTGCTTGCTTGTTCCTGAAGTGTGCTAAATTCCAACTTTCAATTGAAGATTTAGCAAACGAAATTCAGCAACAAAAGTCACTAATGCAAAGAATTATTCATTTTTGCTTTCAATAAAATACGTGTATCAAAAATATAACTTTTTTACTAGAGCTACAAATATCACAAAATTATGGATATTTCTAGATGTGACACAGCACCCGAGTTAAGCTAGGTTTTCTTCCGAATTTTGACACACCGAGCTCAAAAGGTTAGCCACCACTGCACTAGACCAATACATATCCCATATGAATCCCCTCAGAATGCGTCAGATCCACTCTGAATCCACTTTGAATCTGCTCTCAATCCACTTCAAACCCACTCTGGATCTGTTGCAGATGCAACTGGGGCAGCCGTCTTCCCACGTCCCCTGGTTCACGAATGTAACGATGCTTTGTATGAACATTCCAAAGCGTTCTATTTGAGTTCTACATCCAAATTCAAATAATGAACAATACAAATATTCATGCGCATCCGTAGTCATGGGGCCATTCTTCACTTGACCTTAGTGAGGGCTATATCCTGGAATAGGAGCCTGCGTCTGCATGCTAAGCCAGGCAATGGATTAAGAGAAAACAGATCCCTATCCCAAAATATATTACAGAGTAAAGCCAAGTGCTGAAAGGACCATGGCTGACTCCTGGCTGAACACATGGGTGCCTTTATTCAGCCTTCTTGGCAGACATAAAGAAGTGGTTTGCCGTTGCCTACTTCTGGGGAGAGGCTGGGAATCGAACCAGTGACCCTCTGCTTTCCAGGCAATTTGCTCCACCACTGAGCTACAGCCACTCCTGATCATCTACAAAACTCCTTCAAAAGGACTGGCTAAATGGCAATTATCCCTTATTGCAAACAGGAATAGATTAAAGGACCCTTGCCTTCCGGATCAGAAGGATTCCACTTCCAGAAAATCCAGGGAAGGCTTGCAGAAAATGCAGCTGATCCAACAAAGACCTCACGGCAAGTTTCCACAGTTTGCTGGGGAGATTTCAACAACCGTGTGTCATATTGTCTGCGCTACAGAGAACCATGAAACAATGCCGCCGCTCCTTCGCCTTCACAGGCCACCCAAACCACCCTCCCATTTTGAGACAGAGAACTTTTGTGCGATATTTCCAGGATGGAGAAAAGTTCATGCACTCCTCACACAAACTGCAGCAGAGCAGGTCAGCAAGAACCGAGCACACCTGAGATAATGAGGACACTGCGTGTACATTGTGCAACTTTCCACAGGCACTGGGAAGACATAATGAGATGCTTCTATGCTCCCTTGAAGAACGGAAGGAAAGCATTAAAAGCACCAGGTTTGTCAAGCGCTTCCACATCTCTCATCAACAGAACACATCTTGACCTCAAGTCAGACTCCCTTGGTCCACACAGCTTTGCATGGCCTACAAAACCTGGAAACAGCTCCCTGATGTTCTCAGCAAAATCTAGATAGGACAGAGAATCAAGATGGGACCGTCTGCAGGGAGACAGTTTGGTCTTGTGGTCAGAGGGTTGGATTCTTATCCAACAGTCTCCCAGTTCGATCCCACACTCCTCCACAAAACCAGCTGGGTGACCTTGGGCTAGTCACATCCCTCTTTCTAACTCTCACAGCTCCACCTACCTCACAGGGTGTCTGTTGGGCAAAGGTTTGTCAGCTGCTTTGAGAGCCCTTAAGGGTGAGAAAGGCAGTGTATAAAAACCAACTCTGCTTCTGCACACAAAGCACATGATTTACTATCTATGCAAAGTGCTTGCTCTACTCCCTACCGAAGTTGATGGCACACCTCTCTCCAAAGGTTCCTTCACCACACTAGTGGTCTTTCCACAGCAGCTGCATGGCCAGGAGAGCCCATCTCCAGACAAACTTTAGAAAACTGCTTTTTAGATATATTAGAGGGGGAAGGCCCTCCAAGATTATAATTTATTGCCCAGACAAGTACATAGAACATAAGAACATAAGAGGAGCCCTGCTGCATCAGGCCACAGCCCATCTAGTCCAACATTCTGTCTCACACCGTGGCCCACCAATTTTCCATCCGCATCTCAAGCACAGACGAGGGCAAACCGTCTCCTGCTCTTAAATCCCAGCAAATGGCCTTAAAAATATCCTGCTTGTCCCCACAGCCTGAAAGATGTACCTAGGCATCCATTGATACACCTGTCATCCATAAACCTGTCTAACTCTTCCTTAAAGCCATCCAGGCTGGCAGCTGCCACCACCTCCTCCGGCAGCAAATTCCATAAACTGATGACCCTCTGGGTGAAGAAATACTTCCCCTTGTTTGATGTGACTCTCCTATCCATCAGCTTCATGGATGCCCCCTGGTCCTAGTGTAGTGTTCTATACCATGCATGATTTTAGATACTTCAATCAGGTCCCCTCTTAAACACCGTCTCTCCAGACTGAGGAGTCCTAGATGTTGCTGCCTGGTTTCATAAGGGAAGTGTTCCAGACCCTTAATCATTCTGGTTGCCCTTTTCTGCACCTTTTCCACTTCCGCAATGTCCTTTTTGAGGTGAGGTGACCAGAATTGTACACAATAAAATTCTACTGTACACAATAGAATAGGTGTCAATACAACAGGGAAAGCACCATCTTCTGCACATGAAATACTCAGCAGTGTGCATACGCCCCTCACACATATGCAGTGACCATTCCAGCTCAGATTTGGCCATGCGCATGTGTGAACGGGAGGGAGCATTTTATTCAGCAAGGATTGCAGTGCAAACCTTCCGGACAGATAGGTTTTCACACTATTCTGGGAAAACCTGCACAGAATTTTCTCAGAACAGAAAAAAAAAGCACAATTTTTTACCCCCATATAGCAGGGCTATGTTGGGGTTACCACAGATAATAATCGCACCATAACTGTGTTTTTGTAACCAGATTCTTTGGAAGGAAGCCAGAGTCTTTGGAAGGAAAGGAAGACAGGCAGAAGGTCCCAAGGTGTGTCATTTAGAGCTTCAGAGCTTCCAAGTGAAAGATGAGAAAGGTAACTTCTTCCTATGTCTCCATCAGGAGATGCTGCCATTCAGAGTCTGAAGTCCTACGCTATAGGAGCAAAACCTTCCCTGGCAGAAGAGAAGTTCTCATGAAGTTCACTTTCACTCACAGCTTTCACAGAATTAATAAAATAGCTATAATCCAATGCTGAAGTATTCAAGGCATCAAAAACAAAAGTGAGATGAGGAGGAAAGATCAGAGAAGCAGGCTTTGCTGTCAATATTGCTATGACAGTCACATAGACCCTGGTCACACCTTCACTCTAAACCTTCTTCGATCCATGTTCAGGTCTGACCACCCATGGATTTTCATTTCTACCCATTTTATTTGTGGACTTTTCCACCCTCCATTTGGACCTTCCTAAATGGAAAGTCCACAAATAGAATGGATAGAAATAAAAAGGGGTGGGCAGTCAGACCTGAAGATGAACTGAAGGTTTGAAGTCCAGCAAGGTAGTAGTAGCACTTGGAAACTAACAAGAGAAGGGTTGGTGGCATGAGCCTTCGTAGACACATCTACTTCTTCAGCATCTGAAGAAGTAGGGAGACTAACAAGAGAAGGGTTGGTGGCATGAGCTTTCACAGACATGTCTACTTCAGCATCTGAAGAAGTAGACTTGTCTACGAAAGCTCATGCCACCAACCCTTCTCTTGGTAGTCTCCAAGTGCTACTACTACCTTGCTGGACTTTTCGAATAGATGAACACGGCTATTTCTCTGATATTGAAGGTTTAAAGTGAAGGTATGACCAGGGCCATAGATATTCCCAAAATCGTCTCCCAACCAGACCCCCTTTTTCACAAACAGCTCATGATCTTTACTCTTCTTCTGATGACCTTTAGATCTAAGTGCTCTGCACACTTTCTCAGCTTTTGCCGTGTTTGTTTGCTATTTCAGTATCCCCCTCAGTGAAACCTATGGGGCGAAACAGCTTATAACCCACTGACTTCATTTCCAGACCCACATTAGATAGATGCACAAAAATAGCAGAGGAAGGAAAGCAGAATGGTTTTTAGAACACTCCCTAATAAAGGGGCAGACACCAGTCACTGTATCCGCCAAGCTCTGCAAGTCAGGTAATTTTACAACTCTGTCAAATATTTCCCCTGGATCTCAGAGGAACTGAAATATAATAGGATGGAGCTGAAATTTTCTATGCTCAAACACATTTTCTCTTATTATTGCAGCATCCGCAATCCAGTCTATTTCATATTGCACGTACTTTGACTGGGAAAAGAACCATGGACGCTGCTTTCAAGGAAAGGAATCCCCAACCCCCCAACTGTGCAGAGACAAATTCCTAGGCAACTAGCACACCTTTTGGAGCACTGAAGAACTGGCTGACCATGGCAGAGCTTCCAGCAGCGACAGGACTTAATTCAGCTCAGAATCAGAGGTGATCTGTGCTGTTATTTCAGATGTTCTCAGCTGCAGGCAGCAAGTTGAGATCCATACTCCAAGGGACTCTGCCAGTTTGCTCTAGTGGTTAAGGAGCCGGACTCTTATCTGGGGATACCGGGTTTGATTCCGCCCTCCTCTATGAAGCCAGCTGGGTGACCTTGGGCTAGTCACAGCTCTCTTCTCAGCTCTCGAAGCCCCACCTACCTCACAGGGTGTTCTGTTGTGGGGAGAAGAACAGAAGCTTTGTCAGCAGCTTTGAGTCCCCTTAAATGGGTGAGAAAAGCAGGGCAGAAAAGCCAACTCTTCTTCACTTTGGAGGAAAGGAAATGAAGGTGAATTCCTTCATGGAGTAAGCCGAGGTGGCCCTGATGCAGCTAGCTGATCAAAGGCATCATTATGGGTGCCAAATCTGATTTATGGGGCATAATCCATGACAACTCTTCTCCTCCAGCGCAAGGAATGGGAACCACCATTTCGAAGCATTCCCGCGCCAAGTGCATGCATCACAACTTCTTTAACCAGCTTTGCAATGTCTGGGCTTTTTAGTTTATTTACTTTTCTTACAAATACACGAGAAGTACACAAGCACAAAGGAGGGGGGGCTTAGGTGTGTGATTTAAAAAAACAAATCTGGAGGTTTTCAACAGATCAATTTGTTTTCCGAAATGTTCCATAGGGTCAGGCTAAATGACCCGTGAGGTCCCTTCCAGGTCCTCAGTTCTGATTCCTAGGAACTGGAGACCCGGATGAGGAGCATTAAACTATGCATGACACAGAGCATCCGAAAGACCAAAGTTTCACCCCTTGTGAGAAGCACCCAAGATCACCGGATAAATCTAAACGCTGGGACAATTCAGAGCGGACAAAATAAAAAATGAAATCCTTCCATACTGCAAGACTCAACTATTCTTAGATATTGTGGAGCAAAAAGGCACGAACCAGGACAGACACAGTACCCTGATTCCCAATGGTCCACGGGTTCCGTGGGGCAAAGGTTGAGCTCGGGGGTTTTGCTGAGTGACTGTCCCAAAATGCTGCTAAGCACAGCGGCTTGGGTGACTCTCAAGGGGCACCAGATGCCACGAAGAGGGGCCAACGCTAAGGTGGTCTTCTAGGCAAGAGTATGGGCGCTACACCGCAGTTTTCTCGGCAACAACAGAAAAGGAGCAATCCGCTGCGGTCTTGCTGGGCAGGATCAACCCCTCTTGGTGTAAAGGCACTTCTGAAGGCCAGTGATGGGGAGCGCCTGCTTTCCTTTGGGTCCTCCTTAGGTTTCCTTGCGTTCACTGGGACCAAGGGTAGCTGGACGGACCACGTGCGGGTGACAGGCGAAGGCGGAAACGTTCTCCAGGGGTCGTGCCAGATGGCTCCCCCGTGCGCCTCTTCCCCCCTCCCCGTACCCCATTTACCTTGAGCCCCCGGATTTCGCCCAGGTGAAGTTGCAGCCGCCGGTTGACCTCCCGGATGAGGTTGCTGTGGTCCAGCATGGCACTCATCTTCTCCGACTCAGCTTTGCGGAGGCTCCGGATCAACTCCTCTTTGCTCCACTTCAGCAGCTCCTCATCGGACACCTTGGAGAGGTCTTCGGCCGGACCTGGCCCGCCGCTTTCTGACCCCGATGGCCCGGCTCCGGCTCCGGTTCCGGCTCCGGGTGCCGCCACTTTCGACATGCTCCGGCTGAAGTCACTGCTCCTCCAACTCCAAGGAAAGACCCAAAGGGCTGATGAGAAGGAGACAGGAACAAGGCTGCGTCAAGCCCAGGAGGGGCCAGAATTCAAGTCCTCCTGGGCTCACCTGTCCCTCCAGTGAGCCCCGATGGGGCGGAATCCACCGGCAATCCTGGTGTTCCCCCCTCCCCGCCAAAGGCAGCGCCGCCACCGGGACTCCAGATCTCCAACGTCCAACAAAGACCAGCTCTGCAAAAGGCAGAATTCCTCCCTTTAACAGGATTTTGCCCCCTTTGCTTTTTCACGTCGATTATTTGGTCCTTCCTTCCTGCCCGCCCCCCCCCCCCCACCAGGTTTTGTCCAGCAGCCAAGCGGTAGCAAAAAACCTTCCTTGCAAAACGGAGGGAGTCCTCGAGCGTCCGGATCGGATCCGGTCCGAGGGCAGCCGGGGTCCCCCCCCCCCGTCGAGGATGCCTAAGCGAAGTCAGCGCCCCTTGAGACGCACATGGGCGCAGCCGCCGGCCGGGGTCCCGTCTCGGGGCTGCTGGTCTCTTCGAGCCCCCCCAAGAAATCCGCCGTCCAATTTCAGGCGCTCGCTTTCAGCGCGAGGATTTCGGGGTAAGGTTCGTCCACACGCAACCGCATCAAGCACCCGAGGGTCCGAGGGTCCGCGACGGCGGCTTACTCGTCCCCCAAGCGCCACCTCGGGGGCTGCAAGCCAAGCCGTCCCCAAAACACTATCCCACCCGGCTGTCGGGACACCCGGCGCGCTCTCCCGTGGACGGCTTCCGGCTCTGCTGCCCGTGGCCGTCCAACAACTCCACTTGCTCCGGATCCGGCCGTCGCGAAGCCCCGGCGAGGCGGCTGTGCGGCTCCCCCGAGGCGGAGACCTGGGGAGCGGCCGTCGAGCGCCCCGTTCACACGCACACAGCGCGCTCCAGCGCCGATCCCGGACGGGCGGGCGGGCGGACGGACGAGGCGCGCGTGGATCGCAAGAGGAGGCGCCACCCCGGCGCTACTCGCCAAAGCAGGCGCTGCTGCGGCTTCGCTCCGCTTCCGCCCAGCCCAGAGAGGGGGATCACGCACACACACACACGCACACCCGCCGCCGCCAAGGCGATTCCCAACACGCGGGTCCTCCTCGGAACGTGAGAGCGGGGATTTCCCGCGGAGGATCTGGACGGTCGCGGCGGCTTCCCCGGGAAAGCACCCACGGAGGGCGAGATCGACGAGCCGGCGGCGGCGCGAACTCTTCGCCGGCACCGACCGGCGCCGCCTGCAATTCCCAACACGCAAGCCGGGCGTTCCCACGTTCTTTGGGCGCGCCGGGTGGCGGCTCCCGGGTTTGCCTGGCCGCCGCCGCTCCCTTCCACTCCGACCGAGTCCTGATGATGATGATGATGGTGATGATGATGATGATCTCCTGCCCGAGGTCAGCTGGGCTCGTCCCGGGCGACCATCCTTGCCTTCCCGTCGCCGGCGCGGGCTAGTCGTCGCCTCGCCCTCCACCACTCGCCCGGGGCGGGCATGGGGCGTTCCTCCGACCGGCGGTGCCCGATTTCCGTCTCTTGGGCAGAGCCAGCCGACGAGCAGTGCAGCTGGGCGGCGGCGGCGGCGGCGGGCCACGTGCGAGCCCGGAGGGAGCCGACGGCCCGGGCGACGCTGGCACTGCCAGGCAAGGCGGTGCCTCCTCGGCGCGGCTCGCGGGCGCCACCTGCCGTCCGTCCGCGCGGCTGGGTTGGTCTCAAGCGAGCGCTTGCGAGTTGGGAAGGAAGCGCACCGTGCGGGATTTTGTGAATTAATTCATCCTCGGGAAGTTCATCAGAGGGAAATCTCCGGACTGGCGGAGGGTAACCTTCTGGGCTACGTTCACACTTTAAGTTTCAATCCAGTTCCCATGCAACTTCCAATCCACGTTAAAGTCCAGATAATGCACTTTGGAGTAATGGGTTAAGCCACCAGCATGTAGATGCTACCACTTCTAAACTGCTGTTGGGCCCTTTTGTTTTTTTAATTTGTGCAGGTACAGTCCACACTGGGCCTTAACTCCAGATTGTATCCCATAATGGGCCCTGGTGCCCGCACGCGGCTTCTTTGAGTCAGTTTGGTTGAGTGGTTAGGAGGTCGGATTCTTATCTGGGAATACCGGGTTTGATTCTGCCCTCCCCCATGAAGCCAGCTGGGTGACCTTGGGCTAGTCACAGCTCTCTTCTGAGCTCTCACAGCCCCACCTACCCCACAGGGTGTCTGTTGTGGGGAGAACAGAAGCTTTGTCAGCCACTTTGAGCCCCCTTAAATGGGTGAGAAAAGCGGAGTAGAAAAGCCAACTCTTCTTCTTCTTCTAGTGTAACTTTCTTTTCAAAGGCTGCATTCACACCTAAGCTTTAATCCAGTTTGAGACCACTTTCCAAGTGAGAATAGATCAGCTCAGTGAATGGTTATTTTCTGTCCCCTATCTAATCCAAAGGTGTTTTTCACTTTTAGAGTGAGAGAATACACTGGCAAAGCCTCAAGCTGTTTGCTGTCATCATTACCTGGCTTGGAAAAACACACCAGGCCACGCGGGGATGGACTCGCCTTTTGCACATAGGCAGGTAGGAACACCTGTCCACACATTCCTTACCTGCCTAGGTGTGCATGGGGAAAGTGACCCCGAGTGAAAAGGCCTCTATTCACCCTTAAGCCTCTGGTATGTGAATCTGTACCAGAGCTGTCCTAATGTCACACGAGAGGCCTAAGTGCAAATAGGCCCCAGGTATGGAGCACGAAATCTTTCCCAAAAGCTTACTTTTTGAGCGGTGACCATTTGCTCTTCTGCTGGCTGGGGAGATCATCAGAACTGCAGTGCAAGCATGCTGGCAACTCTGCTGATCTCCTGACACTACTGTGTATAGCAGCAGCCTTGTCATGGCTACGGTGCTGACGCAGGCGCAGCCACGGAGGGTGCCGCACTCAAGATGGCAGCGCCCTGAAGAGAGCCAGGCCCACAATCAAACGGAGGTAAGTATTCAGTCGCCAGGTGTGGTGTCCGCCGCCCAACGCTTCCCTGGCTCTTTGTATTTGCCTATGAAACTCTTCAATACTGTAGGCTCAGGCTCAGCATTAGCAGCGTTCACCCCTTGTTCCAAAGAATAAAAGGAACCAGAGGCTTTCCTTCCAGCCCTCTGCTGGAATTTCGCTATAAAGTTTCTATCTCTCTTAAAGTCCCAGTGACTCCCACTCCAGAATACTTTGTATAAGTTTCTTGGTAATTCACTGACTACTGAGCACTTTAATGAGAACAGAAGAACAAGAACAACAAGAGTTGGCTTTTCTACCCCAATTTTCTCACCCATTTAAGGGGACTCAAAGCAACTGACAAATTTTCCTATTCTTCTCCCCACAACAGATACCCTGTGAGGTAGGTGGGGCTGTCAGAGCTCAGGAGAGAGCTGTGACTAGCCCAAGGTTACCCAGCTGACTTTGTGGGGGAGGGCGGAATCGAACCCAGTATTCCCTGATAAGAGTCCGGCTCCCTAACCACTAGACCAGTGGTTCTCAACCTGGGGGTCGGGACCCCTTTGGGGGTCGAACTACCCTTTCAGAGGGGTTGTGATGAGTCTCCCGCTGCCCTTCCCTCCCACCTCCCAGCTGCTCCGCCCCTGTGGTTGGGGGTCTCCACAACATGAGGAACTCCATTAAGGGATCGTGGCATTAGGAAGGTTGAGAACCACTGCACTAGACCAAACTGGCTCACTGAAGAATATATGGTTTATTATAACAATGCTCATAAAAGGTAACAGTCTTGAATTTAGATACAGCACTCTGATGTATAATTCGTATCTTATGAACGTCACATAGCAAGGTACGCAAATGAATATTGTTGGCTTTAGAACTAAATGCTAAGGTTTCTCAGTTTAATACAAACATCAGGACTCTCTAACTTTTGCTTCCCTCAAGCAGCAGTTCTGAGGAGCCCGTTTCTCCCTGTCCCACCCTCAGTGAGTTATCCCCAGGAAAGAACCCCCAGCCTGCTCTGAATGAGCTTATATAGCCTTCCAGTCAGGCGGCTGGTGAAACCCCATTGGCTGTGGCATAGGAGCCAATTTCCTGCACCCTCTGGGGTTGCAGCCATGACATGCCCACTAACCCCTCCTTTTCAGCCACTAGGTGGGGACCCAAACAGTTAACCAATCCCTTACCTGGTTATTGCACACTTCACACAGGGGCGGGGGGGGAAGGCTAACATTGATTAGTGTTTCTAAGTGCAGACGCTAGTCAATGTTAGTTTGTCATGCTCCTTTCTCTTCCAGCAGACAGGAAGGGAAGTGTGAAATCACCTGGAGACTTCAGCACTATGCTATACTGGTCTCTATTGCTATTGGGTGCTAGACCACCCATGGAAACACATTGGTTACTTCCCTTAATCCGGATCTACTAGATCTGGATTAAAGGAAGCACCCATTCCTTAGATCCGGATCTTCTTAGATCGGGATTAAAGGAGCGCCATTGAAAAACACCCAAAATCCACTACCTTGATCAAATTCACTGTTTTAGGCTGGTATTTTTCATTTTAAGAGCAAAGAATCTAGAGCAAAGAATGCACATCGGAGCCAAGAATCCAAATTACGTCTATAAACTAATGGGGTCTGAGCTTTCTGCAACACACCAGGAAAGGGATCTCGGGGTTTTGGTGGACAGTTCAATGAAGGTGTCAACCCAGTGCGCGGCAGCAGCAAAAAAAGCAAATTCAATCCTGGGAATAATTAGGAAGGGAATAGAAAGTAAGACAGGAAGTGTCATTTTGCCCCTTTATAAATCTATAGTAAGGCCACATTTGGAATACTGTGTACAATTCTGGTCACCACACCTCAAAAAGGATATTGTGGAACTAGAGAAGGTGCAGAGAAGGGCAACCAGAATGATTAAGGGGCTGGAACACCTCCCTTACGAAACCAGGCTGCAACGTCTAGGCCTCTTCAGTCTGGAGAGACGGCGTTTAAGAGGGGACATAATTGAAGTATATAAAATTATGCATGGTATAGAAAAGGTGGATAGAGAAAGTTTCTTTTCTCTGTCGCACAACACTAGAACCAGGGGGCACTCTATGAAGCTGATGGGTAGGAGAGTCAGGTCTGACAGGGGGAAGTATTTCTTCGCCCAGAGGGTCATCGGCTTATGGAATGTGGTGCCGGAAGAGGTGGTGACAGCTACCAGTCTAGATGGCTTTAAGGTAGGGTTAGACAAATTTATGGATGACAGATGTATCAGTGGCTACTAGAACAAATGCCTAGGTGCATCTTTCAGGCTGTGGGGGGCAGCAGGGCGCTTCTAAGGCCATTTGCTGGGATTCTAGAGCAGGAATATGTTTGTCCTTGTCTCTGCTTGAGATGCCCATGAGCATTTGGTGGGCCACTGTGTGCGACAGGATGCTGGACTAGATGGGCTGTGGCCTGATCCAGCAAGGCTTCTCTCTTATGTTCTCTCTTATACCTCTTCTGTGGAAGTGTTTTCTTGGTCCTAGAGCCAGACTAGCCCTATAGGTGAATTAAGTGGTCTCCTACAGCCACAAACAGTATGACAAAAATAAATTCTCCCTTTATCACCTGAGGTTCACCAGGCATCTACACTCTATAGTTTTGGCGCCTGTTGAAAATGAATGTTTTCACCCAGGCCTTTGCCCTTTAAATAGCTTCCTCAAGGTCCTGTTCTTCTAGGGTGGGAGAGGGTTATATTTGTTTTTAATATTTTATTTGTTTTACTCTTATTGTATTCCACCCTGGGACCATTTGGTGAAGGGTGGGATATAAATTCCTTAATAAATAAATAAATAAATAAATAAATAAATAAATAAATAAATAAATAAATAAATAAATAAATAAAATAAAGCCCTAAGGTGGGGAAGGCTGAAGGCACCTAGCCTTTTTGCACTTTGAATATAGGGATAATTCAGACTTCAGAACAGCGCATACACACACAACACACATGGGTCACATCCCCATTACAACCTTAATTCGATTTCAAACCGTTTTCAATCCTTGCAGACCCCACGTCAGTTTGGCTTAACATGCTTTCCACATGTTAAATCGCCCCAAAGTGTTGTAAATGTTAATCCTCATTTCAACAGGTCTCACTCCGGTTCGTGCGCTTGAAACGTTTTACATTTTTTAATGTGGGATCCCTTCTGTGTTAAGGGATGAGAGTTTCCCTCCCCCAATAGCTTGCTTCCAAAGCAAGCTGTAAAATCCACCATTTAAAGCAGCAGCCGCTACACTGTAGCAATCCAAGCTCTTCACACCTGATAACGATCTTGCCATTCTGAAAGTTCTGACCTTTAAAAAAGGGGAAAGAAAGGAAAGCAGCTGCAAGTTTGGGGAGATGTGTGAATGTTTAAGGCGAAAGGGGCTTGAGTTGCTGCTGCTACTGCATGCCCTGAGCAATGATGATAGGAGGGGAAAGAATTGCTGGCTGCCCGCTGCCGTTTTTCCTCCATCCAGGCAAGCGGCAGCCACCCAGCCACCCAGCTAGGCTCCGTGAAGGGGTCCCTTATGGGTGGCGCGTTCACGCCAGGAGGAAGAGGACAGGGCAGCCCTGAAAAGCAGTTTTTAAAAAGTAGCCACTGGAGTCCCCCCTTGAGTCACGTACGTCCTCAAAATCCAGATTGAACGCGATTCTGGCTGAAAGTAATGGGATCAGGCAAATTCGCGTTTGCATCCGGTTCTGTTATTTCGGTTTAGGGAAACTGGATTAAGCTTCTAATGGGGATGCGGCCACGGTGTTGCCTCTTCTGTCATGGGCGGGCTCCCAGAATGCTCCAAAGCCTCCATATATTAGTATATTAGGAGCATTGACAGCACTCCCAGTACACCCCAAGATGCTGCCTTTGGGCACATGAAGAATGTGCCACAATAACTGCTGAAAAAGACACCTCCTTCATCCCCGTTTTCAAGCCAGAAAGCATTCCGTGAAGCAGAACTCCTAAAGCAGCACTCTGTGGAGGGCTGCAAAACCGCACTATCACAAAGTGATGCCTTGGATGGCAATCACTCCTGATAGTGTCACGGTTGCCAGAAGGCGCTTTCTGCTGCCACAAGTGGAAATGCGGCTGCAGAAGTTGCTTTACTGGGCGCTTTGCATGCTAAGCAGAGATGCAGCCTGCATTTGGGTTCTCTTAAAATATATAGCACTGCACTGTACATAAATTGCAACTGTGTATAAAAAAGGGACTTGTGTTTAGCTCAGCACTAAAGTTCGTAGGCATTCACCATTTGCAGATCGAAACTTCTGAAAAAATATGATTTACCTTTTCTTGCGTGGATGTTTGCTCAGCCTAATGATTTTTGGCAAGTTTGGCTTTTTCTTCCTTTCTGTTTGAGCAACCGTATCCTCAGCATATTATAAATAATCCACCTTTGTGGGATCACTTTATTTCGTCCCCAAAGGACTCCGGTGAATTTTTGCGAAGTCATACATTATCAGCTGGAAATCAAGATGAAAATGAACTTAACAGAAGCAATCAAAAGTTCAGGAAGAGCGAAAAAATAAAAAGGAGGAGAAGAAGGAGTCATATTTCAATTTCTTTGCTATTAGAATTGCAAATTTCGAAACTGTGTCTCCTGCTTCAGCTCTGATTGCTTCTTCAGCTCCAACAACACGATCAAACACCAACCTTGCCAATTGCTGACAAATTTATTAACTGCTAATAAATATATATATATATATATATATATAAAGTTTGTGCCAATAGATTCCTCCCCTTCCTGGCCTCCATTCTATACTACTTCTAAGAACTTAATAGTTGTATATACATTTTTTTTGGGGGGGGGGAATGTTAGGCGTCCATCAATAAAATAATATGGCTGTCCCACCTCACAGGCTGTAGTTTGGGGACCGGAGGCCTATTTGCACTTGGCTTCTGCGGTAGCTGGAGGTAGCTGGAGGTGTTTTCAACCAAGAAATGCCTCCTGCCTTACCACACACTACCACAACATCTAGTTGTGGTGGCACACAAAATTGGGCACCACAACTATCCTAAGCCTAACCTTTCCCAACCAGAGGAGTGACCATTTGCACGTCTGCCAGGATTGGGGTCTTCGGAGGAGGAGGAGGAGGAGGAGGAGGAGGAGGAAGAAGAAGAGGAGGAGGAAGAGGAAGAAGAAGACTTTTATGTCCTGCTTCAAGGGGACTCAAAGTGGCTAACAAAGCTTTTCTATTCTTCTCCCTCAACAGAACTCCCTGTGAGGTGCATGGGGCTGTGAGAGCTCAGAAGAGAACTGTGACTCACGCAAGGTCACCCAGCTGGCTTCATGCAGGAGAGTGGAATAAAACCTAGTATTCCAGCTCCCTAACCACTAGCACCCCAAACCCCATGAGCTGCCTCAATGGTTCTTCAAAGCAGGTTCTGGTAAGGCATCTCACAGAGCAATTACAGCAACTCACAAACCAGGCCCATAGGTATCCTATCCTTTGAACTTCTAGGCGCTGGGGTGACCAGAAAGCCCATATGTGCCCGTGTGGACAATGACCTTCCAAGAGATCGCATCTGACTTTGGTTTACCTCTCATTGTTTCTGTTCCTAAAATGCAGCTTCTGTATCTCCATTGAACTCTACAAATTCTGAAGACCACTCCAAAGACCTTAGAAGGAAAATGATTTTCTGTTTAACTTGGAGTTTAACAGTGATGAGCATTTAAGCTGCTTAGCATTGATGTACTTCTAGCCACAGACAGAAGGACCCTACTGATCAATTGCTAACGCAATGCAAAGGTAACCTAATTTTACACTCCTCAATAAACACATTCACGTACCCTGATCCCAACAAGATGATAAATTATTGAATTATCACTCTTCTGAATGCCTTATACTTTGTCTCCAAAGTGGGACATTTACCTGGCACTGAACTCTCTTCACTTTTATTGATTGTGAAAATGAACATCAGCCTCATAAAGCAAGTGCTTCAGCCTTCAGAGTAAACGGGCTTGTATTTTGCTTTGTTTGGAGATTTTTCTTTTCTTTTCTCTCTCTCTCTCTCTTTGTATCTTTTCCCTGTTGCTTTCCCAGAATTTGTTCCAATGAGGGGGTTTTAAAACAGATTGCAGTGAGTCGTGGAAATACAGGTTTGGGGACTTCTGAAGGGGCCTGGGACACTTGGAAGTCAGTTGCCCCTATGGCAATAATTCCTCTGGCCTTGAGAAAAGAAGAGGGAGAGGAGGAGTCTGTTTTTATACTTGGTTTTTCTGTCACCCGTAAGGGGACTCAAGGCAGCTGACAAATCTTCTGTTCTTCTCCCCACAACAGACACCCTGTGAAGTAAGTAGGGCTGTGAGAAGAGCTGTGACTAGCCCAGGGTCACCCAGCTGGTTTTGCCAAGGAGAGCAGACTCAACCCAGGAGACTATCAGTTAGGAGTCCAGCATTCTAACCACAAGACCAAACAGGCTCACATTAGAACAGTGGTTCTCAACCTTCCTAATGCCACGACCCTTTAATACAGTTCCTCATGTTGTGGTGACCCCCAACCTAACCCTAACCCCAACCATAAAATTATTTTCATTGATACTTCATAACTGTAATTTTGCTACTGTTATGAATCGTAATGTAAATATCTGATATGCAGGATGTATTTTCATAATTAAAGCATAGAATTCACATCAACCACAGCTGAACATAAGTGTCGTTTTCCCTCCAATACTGCTGCTTTCTGCACAGTAGCTGCTCTCTGCTGTATTTGTATGGGGTGTATGTGATGGTGTTGGCGAGATGATGTCATCACGCCAGGTACTCGTAGGTGGGTGTATCTGCAGGTGGGCAGACCTGCCTGGAGACGGATAGAGGAGCGGTGTCTCAGTTCCTATGTGTTTTCTAATGATCTTAGACGACCCCTGTAAAGCGTACATCGACCCCCATAAGGGTCGCGACCCACAGGTTGAGAACCACTGCATTAGAAGCATACAGTCACTTTTCTCAGTTCTTCCCCCCCCCCTTATACCATTCTCAGAAGTTACTCCTCAACCCTTCATTTTTCCCTAAGTACAATGATTTTACTATTCATTCATATGAAATCCACAAGGTTTTCTAGGAAACTAACTCTTGCAAATAACAAAGGACAACACTACTCCTGAAAAGACTGTGATTTGAAGCTTCCAATATCTCATGCTTCAATAAAAATCATACAGGATCTTTTGCACCTTCTTGCACAAAGGGCAGGTGAAGTTCTAGGACACATTGTGCCTATTATGGCCCCTTCTGCATGTGACGTTATTCTAGAATATATCTCGGGATAGTGGTCTACTTGCCACAAGTTACTGCAGACCATGGCAGGCCTCACTTAGGACCTTCCATAGTCTGCACTAGCTTGCAGATGGCAGGTTCCTATTCTGGGACAATTTCCAGAATAAGCCCAAGGGCAGAAAGGGCCCAAAGCTCTACAGTGTCCGACTGGGCCAGGTGTGAAAAGATGGGTAGTTTACAAGGCAAGGAAACACCGGCACAAAGTAGGGATGTGCCGGTAATTTATCGCTTTCTTTTAAACAAATGTTTACTGATTCATACAATGAAGTGTGGATTTCCTATACATACTGACTTCTGTTCGTAGAAATTTACATTTTCCAATTCAATCCCAATGTACAACATGTGATTTAATGAGCTTGTGACTGTTCACATACAATCCAAATAAATGCACTTTGGGCTTGTCTCCATGGTCTCTTTTTGCTTCTCTCTTGCGTTGGATTTTAAAAATGTGGGTTGTAATTCGAAATAACATGTCCCCATATAGTTTGGGGCAACACGGATTTAAAATGTACTTTCCTGTCCCCATGCAAGCCGCTTTTTGTGAGCCCGCATCTTTTTCTCCCCATCCACCCACCCCGCCCGCTGCAGCAATGACAGGCAAAAACCTCAACTGAACCTCTACAACACAACACAGATCATCCCTTTACTTGGCTGCAAAGAGTTAAAAGCATAACTGAAAGCAGCTAGCTCTCTCCATAACTAATGCTTGTAGCATAGTTACAAGCATAACTGAAAGCAGCTCAACTCCCTGCAGCTGTCTGTGCGCAGAAGCTGTCCAGCGATCTCTCTCTTTCTTTCACATTATTGGGAAGGGGAGAGAAATTCTGTGCTTGCTATCAGGGGAAAGTCATGCTAATTATCTTAACAACCGAGGGGGAAACATCTATTCTTTCTTTCTGAAAGAAGAAAGAAATCGGCGGTTTGTTTGAGTGCATAATTAGTTATGCTTGTAACTATGTTACAAGCATTGGCTATGCTTTTAACTCTTGGCAGGTTTCCACAGGCGTACACAAGCATTCACACTTGCATATGCTAGTGCACGCCATCCCACCCCACACCTACCTGAGGTCCGGACAAGTGTCTGGGCCCCTCCATCTTTGTCCCAGAGGCCAGCATTGTCAGACTCAGGAATTTTGATAGTAGTTTTGGGCAAGCTCCCTGCACAGCTAAACTCAGCTGAACATAGTTAAGCACAGTTAGGAAAAGCCAATACAGCTCTCCCATTATCTTCATTGTTGATTGTAACAGTTTAGCTTTCCCATGCAAAGGTCCTTGACATTTAGGTACAACTAGCTTGTATAGCACCTGGTAAATATTCACCCAGGATAGGCCAAACATATACATGGAGCCTATCTTGCTATGTGACATCATGGTTCCTGAATCTGTATAATTGCTCAAGTATTGTAATCCACTATTGCCTTGCTTTGTTACTCTGTCTTGTAGTAGCCTGTTGTTTATACTTACTTTGGCGAGATGTAGCTTATGTGCATTTTGTGTTAGTGTATTGTTTGTACAGGCTTAGCTGATAGGATGTAAAGCTTATATTTATTTTGCTTATATCCTCTGCTGTATAATATTCACGTAACATATGGTGTTTTTTCACTGTCACTGAAGTACCCATTAAGTATCCATTAATGGGTACTTAATGGCATTAATATACCCATTAATGGGTACTTAATGGCATTAATGTACCCATTAATGGGTACTTAATGGGTACTTATAGTGACAGTGGGAAAACACCCATAGTTAGTGCTTGCCATGCATTCATAAGTAATAAACCTCCTATTTAGGATGCTAACTCCAGCCTGCTCCAGCCTGTGATTCCACTAAATGTATGCTGACTCTGTGTGTTTACTCAGCCGATCTCTGACCATTTGGGGCGATCCTTTGTCCCAGAGGCCAGCATATATGTGCTGGCGCCATCACTAGGACAACGGTGACATGACATGCACACGTACTCACCTTTGGGGTCATCTGAGGTGCTTTCACGCTTGTGTGGCACCTCAGATGATCTGGTCAGCACCACAGAGGTGTGAATGGGCTGTACCAGAGACAGGATAGGCCATCTTTGATGAAAGTAAGTCTGCATGTGGAGGAATATTTGAATGTATTCAAAATTTGACCAAATCGACCAAATTTTGACATTCAGACTCAAATCGGGTGCCTTTAAATTCAAAGTTTTGATCCAAATTTTGAATTTCGGATCTATTTGTTTGAATTATTCTGACATTTGCATGTGTACGGGTTCATACACGATGCGTACGTGAAGATCCACATCTTTCCCGCATCCATACACATTTGTACGGATCCATACAGGACGAAAACAGGTTGCCTACGGGATAAGTACAGGATGCATACGGACATGTACAGACAGGTATAGACGTATACAGATGTGGGAGACATGTATACGAGCATCTACGAATGTTGTGAACATTCATAAGAGCAAATTCAAACGAATAGTTCGAACGAATAGATTTGAATTTGCTTAATTCAAATCAAATTTGGTTGAATTCGAATTTAACAGATTCAAATCAGATCAAATTTTTTAGTATTCGATTTGAATCAGATCCCGAAAATTGCATTTGTGCACACCTCTACTCTACACGTAGTTTGCATGCAATACACTCCTGCATCAAAGGGGTCGTTTCTAAACTGGAAATGGCTGCTTCAAGTGCAGACACTGCATCTGGAAATGTACTACATATTAACTATCGTGCCAAGTGCAGAAAGGCCCCAGAAAACCAAAACTACATGAGTAGAATAATCATGAATTTAAAAAAGCAAAATCGGTTAACCCACTTTTCCATCCTCAGGACAGAGCTGTGTATCCGTTGGAGGATAAGAACATAAGAACATAAGAGAAGCCTTGCTGGATCAGGCCACAGCCCATTTAGTCCAGCATCCTGTCGCACACAGTGGCCCACCAAATGCTCACGGGCATCTCAAGCAGAGACAAGGGCAAACCTTCTCCTCCTCTCAAATCCCAGCAAATGGCATTAGAAGCACCCCGGTTTCCCCCCACCCCAGCCTGAAAGATGCACCTAGGCACCTAGGATGAATTAAAATGGCTTCCACCACACCTCCACAACGATGAGGAAAAGAAAATCACAGCATATATCTTTCCTCTCTCTTTTCCATAGTCGTGGCGGCCAGAAAAGGGGCTTTTAAGCTTGGAAAATCAAATGAATGGAGTTTAAACCATCTTTTCCCATCACTGTGGCCCATTTGCAAGCTGAAAGAAAATCTTAGATCTATGGCAGCAGTTGTATCTTAGATGGCATTTCAGCTTCACTTTTTCAGGTGTGTGCGTTAACATTTTTTGCAAAACAGCACATAAATGGAACATTACTACCCAGTCTTCATTTTAATCTACCGCCCTTCTGCTCACAGGGAGTATTTTATCTGGGGCATCCAGACAGTAAATATCCCACTTACATTCCGAGATTACGCAGACAAACAATTGCACACTGCAAATCCAGAAATAGCAGTCACTACAGAAAACGAGGGGAAACGATATTGCTGAACAATCCTAGCTTTAAAAACACTACCCACCCACCCCAAAGGATCACTTATCCAATTTCTTTCCCATCATGGGCCAAATGTAAAAATCAATACATTGTTAGCTTTATTCCCCCCCCCCTTAAAATGTAACATTTATAGTGAGGATGCATGGTTAGCTAAGATGGTTAATTACAGCTCTCATCTGGAAGGTCGATGCTTACTCTGTGAAGAGTTGGACAAGATTTTGGCAAGCTGCTGACTCATTCTGACCTGCTTCCGAAATGTGCCTTCCATCTCTTTCCGTCCTATGGGGTTTGGGTCTGGCTGACATCCACCTGTCCCCATAGACAAATCTAAGTAGTCTAGACTATTTCCGCATTAGTGGGGACCGGCCTGCCGTAGCTTAAACCACTCTGACTGGGATGGGTTTTGTCCTGAGGCCAACTTGCACTTGCCCTCTTAGTAGAATTTGAAAATTCAAATCCCAATCGGATGTCTATAAATTTGAATTTAAACATTTGAATGAATTTTGAATGTTTGAAACATTTGCATGAATTATTCCAATATCTGTATGTGTACAGATAAGTACATGATGTGTACTTGCCCGCAAGCATCCGTACGCGTTTGTACAGATCCGTATGGGACAAAAACGGGATCCGTACGGAATAAATACAGGATAAACACACATGTGTATGGATGCGTACAGATGTGTATGGGGTATGTATGGATGTTTACAGGCGCATACTAGTTGTCAACATTCCTATGTGGAAATATGGATTGAAAATGTGCACAAATAGATACAAATGTATTCAAATCGAATCAAATGTGAATACATTCAAATTTTAAACATTCTAATCGATTTGAATTTTCAGATATTCGAATCAAATCCTAAAAATTGCATTCATGCACACCCCTAGTAGACTCTGGAGATATGTCTCCTGCCTTCCCAGAAACTACCTCAGCATCTACTAGTTTTGTGCACCACACACATCCCACAGCTAATCCAAAGCTTACCATTGCTGGCCAGCTGTGGGACCATGTGCACCTCTTCCAGGTGCTGGAGGTCAGCTGACGTACTATGCAAGCACACTGGGACGTCAGGTGACCCCAAATACGACTGAGCATCGGCATGCATGGCACATCATCATCATCACGGTGATGGCACCAGTGTGAAGAAGGTGGCAATGCCCAGAAATGCGACTGGATGCTGGTGAGTGTCCAGATGCATGGGGGTTGGGTTTGGTGTGCCCTTTTCTCATGTTGCAGACAGGAAGCAAAGTGCAGAAAGGTCCCTGGAGTAGTCCAGCTGTCCTGCACCAGAACAGCCTGTTCCAGGACAGGCCCATGCTGTTCCAAAATGTGCATGAGCTTTGCAATTTATTTCTTTACTTTATAATACATTAGCATAGAACTTTTGAGTTTCCTCTAGTTTTTGTTTGTTTCTCATCTGTTGACCGTTTCTCTTATTTGCCAACTCTCACCTCTGTGAGAAATGTCTATTTACTCCTCCTCTTTGTTTTCTATCCCTTAGTCAGTTGCTTTTCCAAACTTGCTTGTTGCAATGAGCAGCTAGAGCCTGAGGCCACTTGTCCAAAGCCCAATGATGGTGACAACATTTCTGACTGTACCACGCTTATTCAGCATAGAGCAATACCGTTTTTAAATCCTTCTGTTCCCCCTCACCAGAACATACTTGGTGCAAGAAAACTAACTCCTTCCACGCTGAGAGCCACCCTGTACTTACCTAGGAAGGGACTCAGTGCAGTGATGTGCCAAATATATTTGTCAGCTTCAAATTCTCACACAAATTCAGAGCTTGAACAATTTGTGTACAGATCGAAGGGGGCCTATATGCGTATCCCGCCTTCATGTGTAAATCAAATATTTTTGACCAGTGGGCAAGGGGAACCCTTACCCACACCCACTTCACTTCTCACATGGCCACCCCTCCCTCCCCACTCACCCTCTTCTGCCCCCACCTCAGAGCTCCAAGCCCTACCAGAGACGCGCACATGACTGAAATGGTGACCCAATCCCCAGGGAATAGTGGGGACTCTCACGCAACCTCCTAGATCTCATGAGATTTCCCACAATTCCTGCAGGATTGGGCTGCAATTTCAGCTGCGCATGTGCACACCACTGGGAGGGCTTAAGGCTCAGCAGTGGCAGGGCTCCATGGTGGTGCACAGCAAAGCTCCACACAGTGGGGCAGAGCAGTGACAGCAGCAGAAGGCGGGGAGCAAGGAGATGATGGGGAGCACCTTCATACGCACCCCTAAATCAGAGATCTCCTTTATGCACAGTGTACTGGCTTAAAGAGGAGGCCCACCCCCTGATAGCATGTGGCGTCTCCTTTGGACACATCATTGCCCAGTATATGCACCCAAAATGGCCACCAAGACCGGGATACCAATAGTCCTGTCTTAATGGAACTACCAGTGGTCCAGTGCCCTGACAAATGGAATGGAGGCATGCAGAAGGGCACACATCATCCTATTCTGGTTCAACAAAACGGTGCCACCAAAATAGGTCCCCTTGGGGCTCCAAGGCTATGCCTGTTGTATACAGGCCACTGGACCCAGTTATGCCAGAAATTCACTCTGAAAATTGTGCAGTCTTTGAAGCCAGGACACAGGCTGTTCTTGAACAACCTTCCGAGCACAGAAAAGTTTGTTCTGAGACAGCAAGGCCATTCCTGCTGCCTGAACCACTCCAGCCTAGCCTACCTAATCCTGCCAGGTAAGGGCAGAAACAGCCTGAATCTCTGCATTCCCACTAGCACCTTCTGCTAAACGCTTAACGTGTCCTTGAGACAGGCCACCTGCTATAAACCTGCCAGCTCACACTCCTGCATTATCTCAGCCCATGGGAATAAGGGATTTGGGCAAAGCAAAGCAATACAGAACTGATCATTAGAGCAGAGTGAAAAGGGGTGAAGAAGACATCTTCTGGAATAGGTGTTCTCAGGTGGGTCTCAAGGACCAGTCGCTCTCTCAGCATAAGCAATAAGGTCTCATCTGAGTCTCATCACAATTCTGCAGCCAGGAGTGCAAAACAACACATCGGGAAGTATAAAGGAATAAAAATGAAGACTGTTGCCAGTTGCAGTGTAAATCAAACCACATCCTAATTTCTTCCCAGACCACAGAGGATGCCTGTCCCTGCTTCGTCAGTAAACATTTCAATTCTGTAGCGAATAGCATAAGCTAAGCCATAAGTCCTTGGAGAATTTCCGCAAGCAAACTTAACCTGCCAATAAATTCCAGCCAGAAAATGCTAATGCCCTTGTTTATCACCCTATGCAAAATGGCAATGCTCAGATGATCCCGGAAGAAGTTCACCTGAAGGGCACGGTGTTTTTAAAAGGAACGTAGAATCTGGCTGTTCAGCAAAAGACACTGACAGCTTGCGTCTCGTTCTCCTGGGAAGACCTCATGGCAATGGGTCCTTCCAGCCATCCATTTGGGAGAGGATTAAAGATGTGAATGCAAGCAAAAGTAAGCGCGGGTTTCACTTTGGATCCAGACTTTGCATTGATTGGAGCATAAAAACCATGGAAATGATGCAGACATGAGAGGCAAGCTAAGCTAAGTGCCTCTCAAAATGAGACACAGTGACTGGGAAATGGCACAGACACAGCATTCTCTCTAGAGAAACTCCAAAAACAGCTTCTGGGGTTGCATTTCCTGCCAGTCAACTGTGAAAGGGGGGGGGAGTGCACTTTTGAGGTTGAACTGTGGCTCTCAGAAAAACATTTACTGGAACAAGGTGGTTCTTATTTAATGTTATATGTCTTTTCAACAAATGAAATGCCTCCTCTAGGCAGACACTGACTCTTAACAGGAAATCTGATGAAGGTATCCTGTGTTGAATGGGAAGCAATAACCGTACTGAGCCCTTTCTGCATTTATTTGTTCACCTGGATGAAGGAGCTGCTAAGAACACATTAAATGCCACTGATGTAAAGGATAGTGGTGCACAATGGGCATAGCCAGGGGAGAAGGGCAGAACCTGAGCTTTCATTTTAAAAACATAAGAACAAAATAGAAGCCCTGCTGGATCAGGCCACAGCCCATCTAGTCCAGCATCCTGTCGCACACAGTGGCCCACCAATTACCAATGGGCATCTCAAGCAGAGACAAGGCCAAACCTTCTCCTGCTCTTGAATCCCAGCAAATGGCCTTAGAAGCATCCTGCTTGTCCCCCCAGCCTGAAAGATGTACTTGGCATCCATTCTAGTAGCCATTGATACATTTGTTGTTCACAAACTTGTCTAACCCTTCCTTAAAGCCATCTAGGCTGCTAGATGTTACCACCTCTTCTGACTCTCTGGGTGAAGAATACTTCCTGTTTTCTGATACAGCTCTCCTACCCATCAGCTTCATAGATGCCCCCTGGTTCTAGTGTTGTGTGATAGAGAGAAGAAATGTTCTCTGTCCACTTTTTCTATACCATGCATAATTTTATATACTTCAATCAGGTCCCCTCTTAAACACAGCCTTTCCAGATTGAAGAGGCCTAGATACTGCAGTCTGATTTCATAAGGGAGGTGTTCCAGACCCTTAATCATTCTAGTTGCCCTTTTCTGCACCTTTTTCAGTTCCACAATATCCTTTTTGAGGTGTGGTGACCAGAACTATATACAATATTCCAAATGTGGCTTCACCATAGATTTATAGAGAGGCAAAATGACACTTGCTGATTGTTTTCTATTCCTTTCCTAATTATTCCCAGTATTGAATCAGCTTACTTCATTGCTGCTGTGCACCGGGTTGACATCTTCATTGAACTTGTCCAGCATAACCCCGAAAAAGAAGGGGAAAGTCCCTTGCGTAGTATTTGTGACTTCAAACTGGGTTGCCATACTATAGGAGTCAGGTACAAGCAGAAATGAGCAAAATATTTCAAACACCACTCCAGCTCACTAAAGAGATCCATTCTAAGGAGCCACCAGACCACCACCACAGACACTTGATTGACTTTTATGATGTTAGCAGCCAAAAAGGTAATTACAATTGCCTGGAAAGGCAACTCAGAGTTTACTATCAGGTCTTGATATGACAAACAACGGGATCTAGCATTTCTTTATACAGTAGAAGCTACTCCATGGTACATAGCCTTTACTAACACAGATGTAAAACTTGGAACAGCCTTATCTCTTTTTTTCTGATGGTTAGCTGCCATGTGGATGTAGCATTGATTTTGTTAGGACTAGGAGCAGCCTTGGTCAATCAGGAGGTGCGCAGGACGCAGCCGTGCTGCATCCTGGGTCCTTGCGGCCAGAATCGGGGCGACCACAAGCAGGTAAGGAGGGGATTTTGCGTAGTCTCCCCTGGGTGGGCTAGGGAGGGCTTCGGAGAAGTTCCCCCTGGCTCCAGAAGCGGCGATCCGCAGCTTCTGGGGCAAGGGTGAGCCACAAGGTAGGAGTTCCCCAGCTCGCCATGCTTGGCTCCAAGGAGCTAATCATGGCGGGCCGGGGGAGGGGCCCAGGAGCACGGATGTGAGGTGGGTGCTGTGTGTCCACACAGCACCCACCTCAAATCCAGATTTAATTCATCCTTCCGCCGCGTGTGCGGAAGGACGGGAGTGGGTAGATCCACATCATTAGATGCGGATCTACCGGGCATCCGGATTTAGTAAAACCGGGTCTACTGGAACCCGGTTTTACTAAATCCGGATGAGGTAGATCCGGATTTATTTAGGCAAGTGCGGAAGCAGACGTTTTCCCTATCCACCTTTTATATACCATGCATAATTTTATATACTTCAATCAGGTCCCCTCATATTAGTATGAATACAAATATTGTGAGTTATTTGTACAAATAATTTGGACATTTGTATGTGTACAGATACATATACATCTGAATGGATACATACGGGATGAAAACGGGATGTGTATGGATGCATACAAGATTCATATCATTGGATTAGGGATGAGGATGAATTATTCATGCATTCGGAATCCAGATGAATAGATTTCGCCTTGGATGTGGCAGGATTCATATTCAATACGAATGTTCAATGCCATAACGAATGCATACAAATCCCATACAAAGCTTCATATTATTCGAATATCCGAATTTGGCCAAATTCATATGAATTTTGAATGTTATGTGAAGATCCTTATTCATTACAAATTTGAAATGGTATTTCATTCCAAAGTCAGAGTATTCAAGTCCCCGTTTCAAGCATAAAATCATTTGAACTGAAATGTTTTGCACACCAGCACGGGTAGATTTCCCACGTCAGTGGATGATCTTTATTTCCCTACTGTCAAAAAAAGAGAGCTTCCGGATTTAGCAGAAAATAGCTAGGGAGCTGTCTTACACTGTATCAGAATGTACCTTCTCTTCCCTCTGAATGCTGAGTCAGTTATTTTATTTAGAAAAAAAAAAGATGAAATATAAGCAGGCTTTCTTCCCAGCTGATACAGTTATTTTTTATACTTTTTTTCCTGATAGGATGACTTTGGAAATTCAGCTGAACCAGAGACCTTGGAAAGGTCCACATGGCCACATTGGTCTACCCTAAAAGAGCATCAGGAATGCAGTGACTGAACATAAGAACATAAGAGAACAAGAGGGGCCCTGCTGGATCGGGCCACAGCCCATCTAGTCCAGCATCCTGCTCACTGTAAGGCCATGGTCACAGCTTAGGCATTTTCGCACTTCCTTTCCCGTCTGCTGAATGGGAAAGGAGCACAATGACCCAACATTGCATTCAACATGGATTGAAAGTGGATTAAGAAGAAGAAGAAGAAGAGTTGGGTTTCCTACCTTGCTTTTCTCACCCATTTAAGGGGACTCAAAGCAGCTGACAAATCTTTTCTATTCTTCTCCCCACAACAGAACACCCTGTGAGGTAGGTGGGGCTGCGAGAGCTCAGAAGAGAGCTGTGACTAGCCCAAGGCTACCCAGCTGGCTTCATGGGGGAGGGCGGAATCAAACCCGGTATTCCCAGATAAGAGTCGAGTTCCCTAACCACTAGACCAAACTGGCTCACAAAGTGGATTCAGGTCGGACTTGATGCTTTCAGAGAGCGGATATGTTACAGATACGTATTGGATACGTATTTATATGTATCGAATACGTATCAGATACGTATTCATTCATATTTGATACGTATCAGATATTCATACGATACATTTATATCAAATCGAACCATACCACATTCGAAGGGGATCTATTCATACAAACACAGATTTTCCAACATTCTATTTGTTACAAACCAAAAGTCAGAAAACACCTTTGTGCACATCTCTAATGAAGAATATTTGAAGTTTAGCGCTAAAAATCTGCATGCCTCTTGCAGGGTGGGGGGTAGACACAGAGAATTATTTCGATCTGTGGCCTATATTAGTACTGGGCTTCTCCTATCACTTACCTGTGTCTGAGTAATAGATAATGTTGTCCATGTTTCTCATTGCAGGTAGAAAGTGATCACCAATCCTTCCTTTTTCCGTCTATAGCTATAGTCTTAGGTGAATTATTTTCAGCAGACTGTGAAGAATGAATTTTTATTCACCCCTGAGATCTCCCAGATAGCATCTTTGAAATCCAATTAAAGTTGAAAAAAGTACTAATTAAACTCAATGGATAAGGATAATGCTGGAAGGAGTTAAGCATTCCACCCTCAAAGCTCTTTATGGGGAATTAACTAATTAATACAGAAAAGGAGCTTAAAAATCAGGGCATGAACTGAGGTAACGATTAACATTGGTGACTCAGAGCGCCATTCTTTTGGGTTACCAGATTTCAGTAAGAGGCTCCAAATCATTTTTAAAGAGGGGAGGGGAAACGGATGGAAAACCTTGTCCACGTTTTAATTAAAAGGAGTGAGCAGGCGAGGGGGGGGGATATATTCTTAATTATGTTTTAATATTTGGTATGGTTTATTCTTATTGTAACCAGCCCTGGGACCATTTGGTGAAGGGTGGGATATAAATCTCTTAAATAAATGTGCACTGAATTTCATAGCTGCCTCCTTGTCCATTTCAAATGGTAAACTTTATTCTGTATCTGATAAGATGGGATAAAATTAAAATAATATGATAATCAAGCTGAATCCAATGAAACTGCTTCTTCATGGGGATATCTACAAATATTCATAACATTTGAAATTTGGCCAAATTTGGCCAAATTCAAACATCCGAACTCGAATAAAATGTTACAATATTCATATGCTAACATTCAGATGAATACTAATGTTTCTGGACATTCTAATGAATAGTTTGTACGTTCATTAAGCTGGGGAAACATATCAGATATGTATCTATTCGTATCAGATAAGTATCTGATCATATCAGATAAGTATCTTCATATCAGGTACATATCTATTCGTAACAGATACGTATCTGTTCGTATCAGATATGTATCTTTTTGTAACAGATATGTATCTGTTTGTATCATATAAGTATCGAATGTCCGTATGAATAAGCACAAATAGACTCATATTGAATAGAATTTGACCACATTTGAATGTGATCTATTCATACGGCTTTCACATGGAGTGTTAACCTTTGAGGCTGTGTTTAATGTTTCCTCCACAGCCTCAATTGGTTCCATCCACCAGCACAATTGTGATGAACAGGAAATGGCCATGGAAAGGATCCTGATGTCTAGGAGTCACCACTGAGAAAACGCTGTTGCAGGACGCTGCAAGATGGCATTTACTATTCAACGCTTAATTGCATTGGGCAGAAAGTGACCCAGGTAGGTTACCCTGCAGCCATCATCTCTCCAGAAGGCGAAAGTGGGAGAGAAAAGGGTAACAAGTGCCCTCAGAGTTTGTTTTTCTTCATGCAGGCTTCACTCGGGGCTCCTGCACTTCTGGAATTCTCTTCCCATGGTTGTCAATGAGGCAGCTGCTGAAAACCTACTTTCACCCCAGGCATTCGCAGTTTACCTGAATGCCTGTTCTTTGCCCCATCAGTTTTAATTTCTTAATACTTGGTTGGTTTTTATCTGGTCTTAAATTTGTTTTTAGAACTAAGATTTTTCAGGTGATGTTTCTGAAACATAAGAATGTAGGAGGAGCCCTGCTGAATCTGGTCACAGCCCATCTAGTTCAGCATCCTGTCCCACACAGAGACCCATCAATTGCTTGTGAGCATCTCAAGCAGAGACAAGGGGAAACCTTCACCTGCTCTCAAATGCCAGCAAATGTTCTTTGGGATCATCCTGCCTGTCTCCCTAGCCTGGAAGATGTACTTTAGGCATCCATTCTAGTAGCCATTGGTACACCTGTCCTCCATAAATTGTCTAACCTCTCCTTAAAGCCATCTAGACTGGTTGCTGTTACCACCTCTTCTGGCAGCAAATTCCATAGACCAATGACCCTCTGGGTGAAGAAATACTTCCCCTTCTTGGATCTAACTTTTCTAGCTAGGGATTTGCACAAATGTTTGCTTCTTTTGTATTTGATTCCTAGCGAATTGAATGCCAGTAAATTTGTATTTGTTTGAATAGATCCCCTTCAGATGTGATAGGATTCGTATCTGATCTGAGTGTTCAGTCCCATACAAATCCCATATGAAAGAATATGAATCCCATATGAATGCATACAAATAGCATATGAATCCCATACGAAGCTTCATACAAATGTATCAAAACATTCTATTTGAATCTGAATGTCCAAATTTGGTCAAATTCATACAAATTTCAAATGTTATGAATCTTCATGCACCTCCCTACTCCTACGTATCAGCTTCATAGAGTACTCCCTGGTTCTAGTGTTGTGTGATAAAGAATTTTTCTCTATCCACCTTTTCTGTACATGCATGATTTTATATACTTCTATCAGGTCCCCTCTTAAATGCTCTTTTTCCAAAGCCTACCACCAAAGTGGTTCCTTGAGGGCTGGGAGGCTAGGAACCTTCATTCCTAGTCTTTTGAACACTTAAAGCTTGTGAGAACTTTGGAGCCAGTGCAGAAGCTGGTGTGAACCAGCACTGTTGCTTATGCAGCGCTGTTGGTGACACCTTGCTGTGGGCCAAACCAGCAGGTCTTGCTAGTCCAGGCCCACTGGCTTGTCGCGGCAAGGAAGTGCAGAAAGATCCAATAATTGTTTGAAATGAATAAATAAATCACGCTAACTGGCAATCTGTGCAATTGCTTACTCATGAGGTGCCTCCAGATGTCACATTAAAATGTGTGTTTTATCTGCAGTCCAGAATAATGTGCTTCAGGATGGGAAATGGTTCATCCCCACCTATGGATTAAACTCTGCCTTTCAGACGTCACAGCAGGGATGACTTATCCATTCACATGCTCAGTCCCTCCCTGTGTGCTCAGTGTGTTCTCGGGTGAAGGCAAGTTCTTGCAAGTTTCTCGCACAGTTCACCAAACTAAGGAGGAACTGGAATACCCTGCAGCGAAAGTCCTTAAAAGTATGATTTTCAAAACCCAGAGCTGGGATGCGTATGAATTATTTTTGTATTTGATTTGTACTGAATTGAATGCAAGAAGATTTGTATTTGTTCAAATAGATGCCCTTCAAATGTGGTAGGATTTGTATTCAATGCGAACATTCAGTCCCATACAAATCCCATAAGAATCCCATAAGAATGCATATGAATCCCATACAAATCCCAGATGAATCCCATAAGAATCCCATAAGAATGCATATGAATCCCATACAAATCCCAGATGAATCCCATACGAATCCCATATGAATCCCATACAAATCCCAGATGAATCCCATAAGAATCCCATAAAAATGCATATGAATCCCATACAAATCCCATACAAATCCCATACGAATGCATACGAATCCCATTTGAATACTATACAAAACATTCAGTGTATCAAAACATTCAATTTGAATTTGAATGTCAATCTTCAAATGTCCCAACATTTGATTCAAATATGACTGTATGAATTTGGCCAAGTTCATACAAATTTCAAATATTACAAATATCCATGCACATCCATAACCCAGAGTAATGGGTTATAATGCAGAGCCACTAGAAAGAATCTTTAAACCTGTCTGCCAAACTGAAAACAGCTGTGCATTCCAGATGCATTTTCAAACCATGTTTGGGTGATACAACAGGTCCACAAGCCACTGCTCTAGGGATACGCACAAAGCCAGCTTGGTCTAGTGATTAGGGAACCAGACTCTTATCTGGGAATACCGGGTTCATTTCTGCCCTCCCCCATGAAGACAGCTGGGTGACCTTGGACAAGTCACAGCTCTCTTCTGAGCTCTCACAGCCCCACCCACATCACAGGACATTCTGTTGTGGGGAGAAGAACAGAATGTTTGTCAGCCACTTTGAGTCCCCTTAAATGGGTGAGAAAAGTGGGGTATAAAAGCCAACTCTTCTTCTTCAGGCTCTTCCATAGTGTCATAAATGCACCATGTGGATCTTGCCCCTAATCTTGCCAATGTAATGCAGTATGCTGAACATAAGACTGAATTATTGATCAGAAGGCCAATAAAAGATCAGGAGGAGAAGCAAGAAGAAGAAGAGAAAGAGGAGGGAGGGAGGGAGGGAGGGAGGGAAGAAGAAGAAGAAGAAGAAGAATTGGCTTTTTTACCCTGCTTTTCTCACCCATTCAAGGGGACTGACAAAGCTTTTCTATTCTTCTCCCCACAACAGACACCCTGTGAGGTGGGTGGTGCTGTGAGAGCTCAGAAGAGAGCTGTGACTAGCCCAAGGTCACCCAGCTGGGTTCTTGGGGGAGGGCAGAATTGAACCTGGTATTCCCAGATAAGACTCTGGCTCCCTAACCTCTAGACCAAAGGAAGGAAGGAAGGAAGGAAGGAAGGAAGGAAGGAAGGAAGGAAGGAAGGAAGGAAGGAAGGAAGGAAGGAATTGCCCTCAAAGAGCCATGCAGGAGCAAAGCTGCAACAAAGCTAGAAAAGCAAACTGTGAAGGTGTAGAGGAGATGGCATTTGCGTTCTCCTGCATTATTTAAAGATCGCTCACTGGATGCTCCTACTTCTTCAAATAGACTAACCAGGAGCATCAAAAGCCAAAGCATACAAGATGCTCAGGCTGGGCTGTTAGCATCTGCTCCTAGCAGAGGACACAGAAGAGCTGTGGCACACCAGGTCCCCGTTCATGAATATGCATGAGGAAGTTTATTGTATTCTGGACGCCTTCCTTTCAAACAGGTGCAGTCAGCAGAAGGAAAAGAGAAACACCCAATCCCCCGCTGAAAGTGCATGCTTAAATAAAACAGATAATGATCTTTGTGATCAACTGAAGGGGAAGGAGAGTGCAGGGAAGTTCAGGTCTTTGAAGCAGCGACTCGGAAGGTCTTATCCCAATGTTTTAAAAGGGGCAGGCAAATAGGGTCAGGTTCCTACTTGAACAATCCAGGAAGGAAGGAAGGAAGGAAGGAAGAAGAAGAAAAAGAAGAAGAAGAAGAAGAAGAAGAGTTGGCTTTTTTACCCCAATTTTCTCACCCATTTCAAGGGACTCAAAGTGGGTGACAAACCTTTTATTCTTCTCCCCACAGCAGAACACCCTGTGAGCTAGGTGGGGCTGTGAGAGCTCAGAAGAGCGCTGTGACTAGCCCAAGGTCACCCAGCTGGCTTCACAGGGGAGGGCAGAATTGAACCCGGTATTCCCAGATAAGAGTCCGACTCCCTAACCACTAGACCAAACTGAAGAGGTATGAGGGTTTTCTATTTATTTATTTATTTATTTATTTATTTATTTATTTATTTATTTATTTATTTATTTATTTATTTACATTTCTATCCCGCCCATACCCAAAGGTCTCTGGGCGGGTTACAACAGGTAAAAATAAATTAAAACAAAATACAAATTGAGAGCAGATACAGATTAAAATGAAATACAAATAAAACAAGATGCACACTTAAAAACATCTTAAGATTCAACAAATTTAAAACCGTGCACTCCGTAGTGCATTAAAATGATGCCATTATAGCTGGGGAGGGAAAACAAATCCTTAACCAAAGGCCGAGGTAAACAGGTGTGTCTTTAAGGCCCTCCTAAATAAATATAAGGAGGGGGCATGGCGCACCTCGAGGGGGAGGCCATTCCACAATCTTGGGGCCACTGCAGAAAAAGCTCGCTCCCTGGTGCCCACCAGCCTCACTACCGAAGGTGGTGGGACAACCAGGAGGGCCTCATTATTGGATCTTAAGGCACTGGCAGGTCGGTATGGGAGAAGGCGTTCCTTTAGATATTTGGGGCCCAAGTCATTTAGGGCTTTATAAGTTAAAGTTAACACCTTGAATTGGGCTCGGTAGTAAATTGGCAGCCAGTGCAATTCTTTTAATACTGGAGTAATGTGTATCCAGTTAGTTGTACCAGTCAGCACTCTAGCTGCTGCATTTGGCACTAGCTGCAGCTTCCAGACCGTCTTCAAGGGCAGCCCCATGTAGAGCGCATTCCAATAGTCCAATCTAGAGGTTACCAGAGCATGGGTAACTGTGGCCAAGTCATCTCTATCCAAAAAGGGCTTCAGTTGGCGCACCAGCCGTAGATGGGAGTAGGCACTCCTGGCCACAGCCTCCACCTGAGCTTCCAGTGTTAGTGTGGAGTCCAGGAGCACCCCCAAATTACGCACCTGTCCCTTCCAGGGCATAGCAACCCCATCGAGAACAGGGTGTCTCCCAACTACCCGGACCCGAGATCCTGTGACACACAGCACCTCTGTCTTGTCTGGATTCAGCTTCAATTTATTGGCCCTCATCCAGCCCATTGCTGCTTCCAGACACCTGTCAAGCACTTCAACTGCCTCTCCTGATTCAGATGGTACAGAGAGATAGAGCTGGGTATCATCTGCATAATGCATACTGATGACACCTCACTCCAAAACTCCTGATGACCTCTCCCAGCGGCTTCATGTAGATGTTAAAAAGCATGGGAGATAAGATCGACCCCTGAGGAACCCCACATTTGAGCTCCCAGGGTGTTGAGTCCACATCCCCCACAGACACTATCTGGGATCGGCTTTGGAGATAAGAGCCATCTTTTGCACTAACAGCCATTAACCTGGGACGGGATTAGCAACCAGCCCCTATGCCAGCTCCAAAATCTGCTTCAGCTTTGGAGCCAGCATTGGGGATGGGGTCCAAAGGCTTCTGGAGCACCCTGAAGTATACTGGACTACAAAGTAATGCCATCTGCATGACTCTATGGTCCAGAATAGGGGGAGTTCTGAGTGCCCTAGCCTGGGGCCTTTCAGCACTTGGCTCATGGGTCACCATGCATTGCATCCCAGGATAGAGCATTTCCATGTAGGAAGGCACTGGGAGCTGGCTACGATTAAGTGGTCCATGTGTGAACTTCCCTAACCTTTCCTGGCTCCAGCAAGGCCCATCCTCACCTCTTCCAGAAGCTGCAGGGTCACCTGACATGCTACCCAAGAGGGCTGACATTTTGTGTCGCCTTATGCACATTATTGTTGTCCCAGTGATGGCACCAGGACTGAGACGCAAGATACACACTTAAGATAGGTCTGCGGACATGTGGGGGGAGAGATGGCATGTACTAGCATCCACTAGGGGTGTGCATGAGTGCAATTTTTAGGATTCAATCCCATTCAAATTGAATACCTGAAAATTCAAATCGATTTGAATCTTTAAAATTTGAATGTATTCACATTAGATTCGGTTCAAATAGATTCAAATCTATTCCTTTGAAATCTCCATTCGAATTTGCACGTACGAATTTCGACAACATTTGTATGTGCCCATATGCATCATTACACATCCTGTACTCATCTGTACACATTCGTACGCATCCTGTATTTATTCTATATGCATTCCATTTTCATCCCATAGGGATCCGTAGAAATGCGTTCGGATGCGGGAAAGATGCTTACATTTATTTATTTATTTATTTATTTATTTATTTGTTTGTTTGTTTGTTTGTTTGTTTGTTTGTTTGTTTGTTTGTTTGTATTTCTATCTCGCCCTATACCCGAAGGTCTCAGGGCGGGTTACAATATTATATTAATCTTAGACATGCAAGTACGTATTGTGTACATATCTGAACACATACAATTGTCTCAATAATTCAAACAAATATATTCAAAAATCTGAAATACATTCAAATGTTTAAATTCAAATTAATAGGCATTTGATTCTAATTCGAATGTCCAAATTTGAACCAATTCGGTTGGATTTTAAATGTTTTGAATATCCGTGCACGACCCTGGCTTCCACAAGTGCAACAATTAGTACACGCATTGGTATGTTCACCTTTCCTGTCCCTCAGGTCGGAAGGGAAGTGGAAATTTTTCCCCTGTCTATGCTCTGTTCTCTACTCATGAAGCTGTGTCCTTACCTGAAGTTGTTTAGACTTTAATCTACATAACGTGCTCCATTCTGCCACTGCCTACATAATTTCATCTTATTAGCTGTGGTCTCCACAACCAGTGTGTTCCATTCTAGGTAGGGATGGGCGAAAAATATTTGTCACCTTCACAATGCATACGAATTTCAAAGCTTCAAACATTTGCATTTGAATCAAATATTGACTGTATTTGAAGGCTGATATTCACATGCAAAGCAAAAGCTTTTGTGTGTTTGTTCAAAACTTCATTACATTCGTAAAGGTGGCGGGGCAGCAAAGGGGCTGTCCAGTCACCTCTGGAGTGGATTCAGAGCGGCTTCAGAGGGGCAACTGGCAGCAAGAATTCAAAGCAAATTTGGAGAGCATTTGGAGAGCATTCAAAGCCTAGCAAATTTGAAGTGGTTCCTGTCATGCCTCATGCCATCGGCACCTCCTTGAATGAGGCAGCTGTTGCCCATGCAAGCCAAGACAAAGCAGCCTTCTCTGCCTGTGAAAGTGAGGGAAGCACGTCTCAGCCACCAAATGTGGAGGAGGAGGAGGAGAACAAAGAGGAAGAAGAAGAGGAGGAAGAGAAGGAGAAGGAGAAGATCTGGCTTTTCTACCCAGGTCTGACAGGAGGAAGTATTTCTTCACCCAGACGGTCATCAGCTTATGGAATGTGCTGCCAGAAGAGGTGGTGGCAGCTACCAGTCTAGATCGCTTCAAGGTAAGGTTAGACAAATTTATGGACGACAGGTGGATCAATGGATACTAGAATGAATGCCTAGGTACATCTTTCACGCTGGGGGCGGAAGCAAGATGCTTCCAGTGCCATTTGCTGGGATTTGAGAGCAGGAGGTTTGCCCTTGTCTCTGCTTGAGATGCCCATGAGCATTTGGCGGGCCACTGTGTGCGACAGGATGCTGGACTAGATGGGCTGTGGCCTGATCCAGCAGGGCTTCTCTTATGTTCTTATGTTCTTATGCTTTTCTCACCCATTTAAAGGGACTCAAAGTGGCTGACAAAGCTTTCTATTCTTCTCCCCACAGCAGGTGGGTGGGGCTGTGAGAGATCAAAAGAGAGCTGTCACTAGTCCAAGGTCACCCACCTGGCTTCATAGAGGAGACTGGAATCAAACCCGGTGTTCCCAGATAAGAGAACGGTTCCCAAATCACTAGACCAAACTGGTTTCCAGTATCTTCCATTTCCCAACTCTGGTCATATGTACATCTAGTTGCTGTTACCATATATTCCAACTCTGGACAGGAAAATTTGAATTTTGCAAATTTCCTCCAAGCTTAAACTTCTGTTGAATTTTGTGACATAACCAATTACCCGCAAACTTTGTTTTCTAGGACTGCCTTTCATTCATTATGTTCACATCTACTTGCGCTGATCTTTTCCTCTCCACGGCTTTAATCATCTCTTTTGCCAGTGGACATCCACTTGAGACCAGCAGATGTCTCCCTCCGACAACTTTAAAAGGTCCTGATATGCACACTTCTAAAACTCTTCTGGCTTTTCAGATTTATGGTGCTCTTCTGGAGATGGATTTACTGTCTTCACATCTTGCTGCGATATAAGGAAGGGCGAGGCACCATGTTTAAAATCTTCATTTCATAGAATATTCAGCAGTGTAAATCTGGAGGCTGATTACAGCAAATCTAGCTATTTCCACATTCAATATCAACATAGGAACGTAAGAGGAGCCCTGCTGGATGAGGCCGCAGCCCATCTAGTCTGGCATCCCATCTCACACAGTAGCCCAACAACTCAAGAAGAAGGCAAAGGCAAAACCTTCACCTGCTGTTGAATTCCTGCAAATGGCCTGAAAAATATCTAGGCACTCAGCCAGGGTAGGAATTAACCACATTTGTTGTTAAAAGCTGTGGTATAGATGAAGGTCCTGTCACTCAAGTCTAAGACAGGGTGGCCTATTCATTAATTCGATCTAGGTCGTAGCAGGGCTGGTAACACATCGATTGTTGTAGGTCACACTCAGGCCATCACTACCTTGGGCCACATCGGTCACACCTGTTTCCAAGATCAACCTGAGCCTCCTCTTGGCTCTGAGGCAAACAAAAATCCCTAATAGAACCCCAAAAAAGCCAAAAGCAAAAAACCAAACTAGGATACTATGCCAAAAATACAAAGAAATATAATAATTACTAAAAGGGTATGGTAACCCCACTGATAGAAAAATATAAATGGTAAATTGCAACAGCACTCAAAAGAAATAAGGTGTAAAAACATCAAACATAACAAATTTAACAAGTTAAAAACACACACCAAAATAAAAATCAAACTTAAAATATAAAATATAAAACAGCTGATAAAAACAAAGAATTTTTATCAGCTGTTTTATATTTTATATTTTAAGTTTGATTTTTATTTTGGTGTGTGTTTTTAACCTCCTCTTGGCTCTCCACCCCTTTTCCAGCATCACATTTATCTCCTTTCTGATTGGAGGCTGTTCTGTCATTCTGTCATGGTGGCTCTGAGCCAGATTAGTCTAGTGGTTAGGGAGACGGACTCTTATCTCGGAATACCGGATTTGATTCCGTCCTCCCTCATGAAGCCAGCTGGGTGACCTTGGGCTAGTCACAGCTCTCTTCTGAGCTCTCACAGCCCCACCCACCTCACAGGGTGTTCTTTTGTGGGGAGAAGAACAGAAGCTTTGTCAGCCGCTTTGAGTTCCCTTAAATGGGTGAGGAAAGCAGGATAGAAAAGCCAGCTCTTCTTCTTGTTCTTCCTCCACAAAGCCAGCTGGGTGAGCTCGAGCTAGTCACAATTCTCCTTCTGAGCTCTTACAGGGTATTCTGTTGTGGAGAGAAGAACAGAAGGTTTGTCAGCTGTTTTAAGTCCCCTTAAATGGGCGGGAAAAGCAGGGTAGAAAAGCTAATTCTTCTTCGTCGTCGTCTTCATCTTCTTCTGGTTCTCTTTTAAGACTGCTTGCCCATCTCTACACACATCCTTTCTTTTTTATGTGCTTTTCATCTCCATGTGATTAACTTTTAAAATAGTAATAATGTATTTGAGGAAAAAAGCTAGATAGAGGAATCATACACATAAACGGAGGAAAGGAAGGGGAGGTGCCTCATGAACTCCATGGGTGCCTATTGGCTGAAGGAAAGACTGACCCCACCCACCAGAGCACCATTAAGCCTCCATTAGCCTCCCCACCCATTCACACTTGAGGAAGCGAAGACATCCTGAGATGCCAGGACAGGCTGAGTCCTCCTCAGTCCTGTAAAAATGAGGACTGTGGTTAAGATGCTCTAATGGGAGTAGGCCACCTTGGGAAATGAATTAAATTTAAATAATGTGAGTAACACAACCTGAGGATTATTTGAGACTGACCAAGGGGTTTTTCCCACTAGCACTAAGTACCCATTAGGGACCCATTAAGGACCTATTAGGCTCAGATCAGGAAGACCCCATTTCCACTGCAGACCCCATTAGAGCCACATTTGTTTCCACCGGTTCTAGGTAAATCTGGATTGAATGGGTCCTTCAGGACCTATAATCCAGATTTCCTGTAGACCCCATCAAAGGGGTCTACAATGGGATCTTCAGGCATCAAATCTAGATTATACGGAGCATGTTTCCACTGCAATTGAACAATGGCATCTGGGGGGGGCTCAGGGAGGGCACACCCATGGGAGGTGCCCCAAAACTCAGAGCTCTGATGCCTGTGCACAATCTTCGAAGCCAGCTCCAAAACTGGCTCCAAAGCCGGCTCCAAAGAATAGCACAGGCTCCGTAGAGGACCCCATGCGAGAGCAATGGCAGTCCTATGGACCTTTGTGAAAGGGTCTGGAGAATCTTCAACATTTGTGGCAGATCGCTCCGGAGAATCTCCGGAGCTTATGACAAAACTCCAGAGATTCTCCGGAGCCACTCCGGAGAATCTTCTAAGAATTTCCAGAGCATCTACGGAGATTACACCTCCCTGTACCCCAAAAAATCTGGGGTGACAGGTGGGCCCCACGTGGGTCAATCCAGATTTGCCACACGGGTGCTCTGGCATTTCCACTTCAGGCAGGCTGCACTGCCTGTGGGGACAAAGCGGGTACCTCCCTTAATCCAGATCTATTAGATACAGATTAGTTGAAGGACCCATTCCTTAGATCCGGATTAAGGGAGGACAGTGGAAAAAAACCCTAGAACTACCTGTGTGACCAGGGCCATCAAGGAGTTGCTAAAATACTTGTATATGACCTAGGAGAAGAGTATTCAAATCCCCATTTTAGGTCTCGCTTCAGGTCTGACTGCTCGCACCTTCTGTTTGATTTCCTATAGAAGTTTGATTTCCTAGGGAAGAAAACGTCCCATTAAGAGGGCCACCAAACCTGGAAAAACAAAGGCTGCATCCAGGCATCACTCACTTATTCCACTGTATTTGGATATTCCACAGAATATCGATGCTTTATTTCAGAATATCCAGATATAATGGAATAAGTAACCAAAGCAAATAGGACAGAACTTCAGATTCATGTGAATGAAGCCACTCCAAAGGTACTAAGCTTCAAATTTGCTTCAGATTCTCCTAGAATCCCTGCCGCCCCCAGTTTCTCCTCCAGATCCATTCCAAATCTATCCATATCCACTCCAAATCTTATCCAAATCTGCTCCAAAGCTTTGAAGAAAGGCAGAAAAAGCTTTCGCTTTGGCTGCAAAGATCAGCCTTTGCATATGGCCAATATTTTATTTGAAAGCAACGTTTTGAACCTTTGTAATCTATACAAATTGCTAACCTGATGAATATTTGTTACCCATACTGATAACCGACATCAGGATGCAGGCAAAGAGAAATTCTGTGGAAGAGAAGGGGTTTATCATGAAGCATTCATAAAGCTTCCCCATGTCATTAATCTGAAGTATTGATGGCCACCTAGAACATCTATCTGAGTCATCTTCTGTTAACAATGCTGGTCATTTGCATTGCTCTCTCCTGAACACAATAATCACTTTTATTACTTTCCCATGCATTCGCTGACACATTCACTATATAAATATATCCTGGACAGCAAAAGCATTTCCAGCACTTTGTGCCCACCAAGAGAGATTTCCCCCAGCAAGCATGTGAAATTCTCCCTTCCCTTCTTTGTCCCATAGATGGCTGCAATATTTAACTGAGCAAAATTCTCCATTTTAGGCTAGAGCTTGTCAGCCACCATTAGAATCCCTGGGCTGTTGGTCCTGGTATGACTAACTATGGTACAGCATTATTTTGTAGTGCAAATAAATGCAATTCAGAATTGGAGCTTCTGAAAAAAAAACACTTATGCTTGACTCTTATACCTTTCCTCAAATTTCACCTTGGTCTGTCAACGTGCTTTACATTTCATTGCAGGATCCTGAAAACAGTTTATTGCTTTCCAAATGTGTGTGGGGGGGGTTCACTCTAAGGGTGCTTCCGCACAGGCCCTTTAACACCCATTAAGCACACTTCTGGCACGGCCATTCCGCACACGCGTTGCTGTTTGGCACACTTCCGGTGAGGTGTGTCTGCACAGCAACACCGTTTTGAAAGCGGATTTCGGCAACGGGTCCACATTTGGAGGGTCTATTTAGCACACTTCCGGTAGGTGCGTCCGCATCTATCCGTACTGAAAAGTGTGCTAAATGGGTGCTAACTGCACACCACATTTGAAGTGTGCTTGATGGGTCTTGTGCCGTGAAAACGCATCCATTTAGGATGCGTCCACACGGGGCAAGTGTGCCTAGGGAGGGCCCTCCTCCAGCTCGCCATGATTGGCTCATCAGAGCCAAGCATGGCGAGCCGCGGGACTCCTACCTTTCGGCTCGCCCTCGCCCCAGAAGTGGCGCCTCGCCGCTTCTGGAGCCAGGGTGAGCCTCCCTAAAGCCCACCCTAGCCCACCCTGGGGGGAGCACAGCGAATTCCCTCCTTACCTCGTCTCGCCCCGATTCTGAGACGAGGCACCCAGGATGCAGCGCGCCTGTGTCCTGCGCACACCCTGAGTGGCCGGGACTGCTACTGGCAGCCCTTGCCCTCAGGAGGCGTTCTGTACAGGCACACCATCTAGTCAGGGCCACTAGCAGCCCCAGCCACTCAGGAGTCGCGCAGGACGCAGGCACGCTGCATCCTGGGTGCCTCGTCTCAGAATCGGGGTGACGCTGATGAGGTAAGGTGGGCTAGGGTGGGCTAGGGTGGGCTTTAGGGAAGCTCACCGTGGCTCCAGAAGTGGCAAGCCGCCGCTTCTGGGGTGAGGGCGAGCCGCGGCAGCGAGGTCCTCCGGCTCGCCAGGCTTGGCTCCGGCGAGCCAATCATGGCGGGCAGGGGGAGGGCCTAGGGGCACGGATGGGAAGCAGGTGCTGTGCATCTGCACAGCACCCGCCTCCCATCTGGATGTATGCCGCGTGTGCGGAGGCACGGGGCGAGGGGTAGATCCGCATCTGTTAGATGCGGATCTACCCCCTAAATCCGGATCTACCGGGGATCCAGATTTGGTGAAACCGGTTCCCCTGGAAGCCGGTTTTACTAAATCTGGGTGCAGTAGACCCGGATTAATTTGCCCCTGTGCAGAAGCACCCTAAAGGTGGATTGAAAGTGGATTAAAACTTAGGTGTGGCTGGGCCCCAGGTCTCACCTCCAAAACACCACTGACTTGCATTATTACACAGTAGACCAATTTGTGTCTTTCTTCATTGCGATGGCCAGGTAAGTTCCGGAACAGATCAGGTCCACTTCTACACTTGGCCTTAATCTGGAATATATCTCAGGATAGAAATCTGCTGGTCACAATCTAATGCAGACTATGGCAGGCCTCACCTGGGGCCTTCCATAGTCTCCACTAGCAGGCAGATACCAGGTCCCTGTTCCGTGATATATTCCAGAAGTAAAGAAAGGCAGCTGTCCACATTTCAAGACACTCAACTAGGCGTGTGCACAAATGCATTTTTGACATTTGATTTGTAACAAATAAAATGTTTGAAAATCCATATTCATACGAATAGGTCACATTCAAATGTTGTAAAATTCTATTCGATACGAATCTATTTGTCCAAATATTTTATACGTATCAGATACAAATGAACACATATTGGATACTTATCCAATACAAACAAATATGTATCTGATACGAATATGTATCCGATAAGTATCTGTTAACATATCTGCACTCTGAAAATGTCAAATCTGACCTGAATCCACTTTTAATCTGCTGTCAATCCATGTCAAACACAATCTCAATCCATTGCAGATGTGACTGGGGGTGTTTTTCCACTGTCACTAGAAGTACCCATTAAGTACCCATTAATGGGTACAAAAATGCCAATACGTACCCATTAATGGGTACTTAATGGGTACTTTCAGTGACAGTGGAAAAACACCCTGGCACTCCATTTTTCCACACGCCCAATCTAACGAATGTCCAAACTATTTGTAAGAATGTGCAGAAACATTTGTATTCATACGAATGTTAGTATATGAATATTGTAACATTTGATTTGTGTACAGATGTCCAAATTTGTCCGAATTTGTACAAATATCGAATGTCACAAATATTTGTGCACATCCCTACACCCAACCTATCCCAAACTTAGCCAGCATTTACCCATCAAAGTTCACCAACAAAATTGGTTCCCAAGTAGCTCCAAGGCTAGACACCTTTGTTTCATCCTTACCCTTTGGCTTACTTGGATCCTAGGCCTGAAGGTCACACAAGCTTTGGGGCCAGGGACTGGTCTGCATCCATGCCATGATTCAGACACTGCTATTCCGGATGATGCACAACCTTTTCTGAGCCAGTTTACTTAACAGGTCTAGTTAACATGTTCTGTTTCATCTTTTGGCCAACTAAGTGCACTTCTCATGTTTGGTCTAGGTGAGCCAGTTTGGTCTAGTGGTTAGGAAGCTGGACTCTTATCTGGGAATACCAGGTTTGATTCTGCCCTCCTCTATGAAACCAGCTCGGCAGCCTTGGGCTAGTCACAGCTCCCTTCTGAGCTATCACAACCCCACCTACCTCACAGGGAGTTCTGTTGTGGGGAGAAGAATAGAAAAGCTTTGTCAGCCACTTTGAGTCCCCTTAAATGGGTGAGAAAAGTGGGGTAGAAAAGCCAACTCTTCTTCTTCTTCATGTCGTGGTGCAGTGGAAGTTTTGCTTCCCAGTTTATAGAAATGGGTTTATCTGGATGCTGCCTGTTGTTCTTGTTGCCTTTGTCTTCTTTTTGGATCTCTAGAGGGTGTCAATGGGTCTGTGTGTACTCATACCTTTTCTTCCTTGATCTCCCTGCTAGGACCCTGTTGTGACAGTGTTTCCACACAAAGAAGGACCTTGCAGCCTGTGTGTTCCCTCTCCTGCTCATTTAGCAGCCTGGTTTGAAATTACTGGGCCTAGGGGCAATGGAGCCTTCAGCTCATTAAGAAACCAGGGGCCCACGGAACTGTGTGCGCTCCCACCTCAGAACGAACGTGGCTTCATTTGAGAGGGGGAAGAGGTTTTTCAAAATGTCATTTGTCTTTCTGACACCCAGGAGAAGAGCCAAGAGATTCTATGCATACGTTTCATTTCCATTGGCCTTTGACCTCCGGTGACCTTTGGCCTGGGTCTTTCATCAAGCCTGAAGGACGCTGCACTGATACATTGGTTACTGGTCAGAAGGAAGAGTCCTCAAGCGCTGCTGCCCCATTTACCTGGAATTCTTTTCCTATTAACATATAGACAACAACACCATTCACTTTCTTTCTCTCATCAAAACAGTTTGCCAAGCTTATTTCTTTCCGTTGCTCGACCACAGAAATGAAGGATACATTCGGATACAGACAGGTTTATCTTGTTCTTCTCCATTTTATATCTGTATATTTTCAGTTGTTAAACCTCTTCCATCCCCCTTTTTTTAAAAAGGCCCAAAAATAATGGAACTTGTTTCTTTTTTAAAAAAAACACTATTAAATGTATACATACTAGGGATGAGCATAAATTGTTTTTTGTTTTTTGTTTTTGTTTTGTATCGAACTGAGTGCAAGAAAATTCGTATTTGTTCGAATATCCCCTTTGAATGTGTTAGGATTTGAATTCAATATGGATGTTCAATATGAATTCTGAGGTAAATGATATTTGATGAATATAGTGGATGTAAGGTTTTTTTGTTTTGTTTTGTTTTTGTCAAAGGCTCCGGAGAATCTTCGAAGTTTGGAGCAGATCATTCGGGAGATTCCCTGGAGCTTATGACAAAACTCTGGAGATTCTCTGGAGCTGAATCTTCTAAGAATCTTTGGAGCATCTACGGTGATTGCACCCCCTGCCCCGCCCCAAAACCTGGCGTGACGGGCAGACCCCACGTGTGTCAAACCAGACTTGCCACATGGGTGTGCCAACATTTCCACTGCGAGCAGGCTAGCACCCATTGCTATTGAGTGCTGCACCGCCCATGGGGACACAGCGGGTACCTCCCTTAATCCAGAACTACTAGATCTGGATTAGCTGAAGGACCCATTCCTTAAATCTGGATCATCTTAGATCTGGATTAAGGGACGTCATTGGAAAAATCCCTAAAACTACTAGTGTTACTAGGGCCATCGAGGAATTGTGTTTTAGTAAGTATTGGTTGTTGTATTTTTGTTTGTATCTTCTTTTGTTTTGAATGTTTGTATTTGGAAATGAAAAAAACTGAAAAATATATGAATTCAATATGATTCAATATTTGAATTGCATACAAATCCCTTACACATCCCCTACGTATCTGATACATATCCCTTATGTATCCACTCTGAACGCATCAAATCTTCCCTAAATCCACTTTGGATCTGCTCTCAATCCTCTTTTGATCCACTCTGGATCCATTGCAGATGTGACTGGTACAGCTGCTTTCCCATCTCCCCGAGTTCATGAAAGTAACAGAGCTTCAAACAAATGTCCTGAAGCATTTGATTTGAACTTGAATGTCCAAATTTGGTTGAATTCATACAAATTTTGTTCGTTAAAAATATTTGAGCACTTATCTAATACATACTCCTCCAAACAGGCATTGCCTTAGTTGTATTTATATATATATAGCGTTGAGGTGTGCAACTTCAGTACATTTCAGGACAGTTCAAATTGAAGTGTTTGGTTTGACTCAGTTAAATTCAAACTGAACTAGGGGTGTTTGGTTGAAGGGGGTCAAAGTAAACAGGTTGATTTGAACCATTCTAAATAGCCTGTATTGGGTTGTTAAATTATGGTATTTTTACATGTATTTCTATGGGCTCACTAACGTCTTAATTGTTACATAGATCGTCTCAAGTTTGCAAGTCTGCTGTTTGCTTCCCCCACCCCCACCCCCCAAGAAATTGTGAAAATACAGATTTGCGCAATATTGCACAATTTTACAAACCTGCATATTCAGAAGTTCAGAGGGAGAGCAGATTTGCATATCTATGTATATACACACACACACACACACACACACGTTAGGGGTGTTCACAAATGCAATTTCTGACATTGGATTCGATTTTAATCAAATATTCGAATGTCCAGAGTTGTACGAATAGAGAAAAAATGAATGTATTAAAATCTGAACCGATTCGAATACATTCATATCTATTTGTACAAATATTTGATGTGAATTCAATGATATGAATGTAAAAACATTCCTACGTATCTGGACGCATCCATACGCATCTGTACACATCCCGTTTTTGTCCCATACATATGCATACGTATGCATACGGATACAAATAAGATGTATGTAATGCATTACGTATCCGTATGTGTACAAACGTCTGAATTACTCAAACTAATGATTTGAAATATCTGTACTCGTTCAAATATTTAAAAATGAATGTCTGGACATTCAGTTCAAATTTGAATGTCTGAATTCAGCCAAATTCGATCAAATAATGAATATTTCCAATATTCTTGGACATCCCTAAAACACGCAGTTAGAACCATTCATGAATGGTTCAAAGTTCAGTCTAGAATGAGGCTGATATGTAGGCGGAAGAGAGGGTTTCATATGTAAATTTGTTTATATATATATATATATATGTATTATATATATATATACAAATTGAAATATATATATATTTAATTATATATATAATTAAAGTTTTTTCTTGAGCACTATAAATGCACATAGCGCTGTACAAACTACAAATATTTAAAAGACAGTACAGTAAAAGGATACAAATAAAGAAAAATTAAAATTACTAGAACATACTAGAATGACCTGGGTCAGCCAGGAGTGCGCACCATGTTCATGCGGCATGGCTTCTGATTGGGTAGACCACGTTCAAAAAGGCCTAGTGCGAAAAGGCCTCAGGATTCATATGGGATATGTATGAGATTGAACATTCCTATCAAATTCGAATCCCACTACATTCAAAGGGGATCTGTTCAAACAAATATTCAATTCAATATGAATCGAATACAAAAAAAAAATGTGTGTACATTCCTACTTCCAGAAAAGATCTGAATGTATAGATTTGACATCCAATCGCATGATTGGAATCGTTTCGCCAGTAGAACCCAGCCAGATCCATATCTGCTGCAAAGGTGCCGCATGCATAGTGAATATTTGCCAAACATTCACAGCGGAAACAAACCAAATGTGAATGTCACCACACTGAAAGTGGTTACATTCCCATGAATGCAAATTTCCTTCACATTCACCTTGATGCAAAACAAACATGAAAAAAAAAACCCTGCTCTAAAATCCGTGTCTCTAAAGAAATATTAGTCCTTCTACAGCAGGCAGATGTGGGATCATCTCTTCTCACAATTGTTTTCCTATAATCGCTGATATTTAAAGAGATCAGCTTAGTCGCTCCACATTGTTCTCATCCTATGCCTCTCCCAAATGTTGACCTCGCGGCATTAGCGGTTATACCCCAAGGTTATTATGCTGCTCCTCCATATGGATATCAAAACTCTTTTAGGATCAATTTTTAGGTTCAACTGAGCCTAGAGCTAGGTCACCCTGTGATTAGCAAGGAATTGTTCTCTGTTTCTTGTGAGGGTGCTATGAGAAACTAGGAGTTAGTAGCAAAACAGTAGTGCATATTTGCTTGCAAGAAAAGAGTTCTTTTGTGGGTTGCAAGGCAGCTTTGCAAAACAAAAGTTTATTTTGCTTGCTGACGTCAGTTTACGCCTGTCCAGGACTGAAGACCTGCTGTATAAAAAAGATGACGTTAATGAATATGATATTAAAACAAGAGAACGATTAAACTCAGAAGGGAAAAATGTACAGTGGTTCACATATGTACAACTTATAGATATTTCTAGAAATGATAAAGAGAATACAAATTTTGAATGGGAAAAACAAGAATGGGAAAGCAAGCTAAGCAAGTACCCATTAAGTACCCATTAATGGGTACAAAAATGCCATTACGTACCCATTAATGGGCACTTAATGGGTACTTTTAGTGACAGTGGAAAAACACCATGATCAGGTTAAAGACTGCATGATTATGTGGGCAAGAAACTTTGGGTACAATATTCAAATGGATCAATGGGAAAAACTATGGATTAAAGATATAAAATCTACTGCTTGTGTGACATTGAAAGAGAATATTTATAAGATGATGTATAGATGGTATTTAATGCCACATAAGCTTGGGAAAATGTATCAAAATACGTCAATGAAATTTTGGAAATGTAAAAAGGTAGACGGTGCTTTTTATCATATGTGGTGGACATGTGAGAAAGCAAGAAAATATTGGAATATAATATGGTGCTGGATGAAACAAATTTTGAATATTAATTTTGAGTTTAAACCAGAATTATTTTTGTTGGGCATTACTGATGAAGGTTTAAGGGAGGTAAAGACCTTGATATTGTATATGGTAACAGCTGCCAGACTGTTATATGCACAGAAATGGAAGGAAGAAGAATTACCTATAGAGGGGGAATGGATAATCAAACTGATGGAGATGCCAGAAATGAATAAACTTCCGAACTTATTAAAAGACAAAACAGTGAATAAGTTTATAGAAGATTGGGGACTTTTTATACAATTCCTTCGGGGACTAGGCATCTTGATGGAAGGCTTTGGCCCTTAGGAGAAAGCAACAAGTATACGAAGGGATAAAAGTGTGAAAAGATTATAAGAAGAAGAGTCTGAAGAACGGAGGAAGTCACATGGAAAATTTTAAAGTATCGTAATGGTATATAATTATGTATTGAAATGTGTTAATGAAAATAAATAAAAATGGATAATAAAAAAGGACTGAAAGATGGTCATGAACTGCAAAGATTAAGGTTCATCTGGTGTACTGGTAGAAGAAAAAAATTATTTTTAAGAATTTTTTTAAAAAAGATTTTATATGGGACCTTTCATCAAAAGGCCCCAGGATGGGTCAGAAGAAAAAGATAAAATATACAAAACACTCTTCATATACATTTAAAACATTGCTCTCCTTCCCATCCACCCTTCCTGGCAGGACAACACCCATAGGAAGCTAAACATCAAAGGTCTGGGTGAAGAGGTATCTTTTAATCAGGCACCAAAGAACATATATGGTAAGTGCCTGGTAAAGCTCCATAGGGGGTCTATCCCAGTATCCGGGAGGCCCCACTGATGAGAGTACTATCAAACCGAATGCATTTCATATTCATTTGTGGTACGATTCAAATTCAAATGTGGTACGATTCAAATTCAAATTCGATACGAAGGTTCAATATGAATTGCAAATAAATCTAGGGATGTGCATGAATATTCATAACATTCATTATTCAGATGGATTCAGATGAATTTGGACATTTGTACCCAAATCAAATGGTTCAATATACATACATTGACATCTGTACAAATACAAATCTTTCCGGACATTCGTACAAGTAGTTTGGACATTTGTTAAGCTGGGGAGGTGGGAAAGCAACTGTGCCAGTCACATCTGCAATGGATCCAGTGTGCATTTAACATGGTTTGAGAGTGGACTCAAAGTGGCTTCAGAGCAGATTTGATGCTTTCAGAGTGAATATGTTACGGGATATGTATCCTTTACGTATGGATACGTAGCGGATATGGATGCATTCGTATTGGATATTTGTATAAATTCATATGAATCCATTCATATTGGATAGAATCCAATCATAGAATCATAGAATGGTAGAGTTGGAGGGGACCTCCTGGGTCATCGAGTCCAACCCCCTGCTCAAGGCAGGATCTCCTAAACCATCTCAGACAGATGGCCGTCCAGTCTCTGCTTGAAGACCTCCATCGAAGGAGAACCAAGCACCTCCCGTGGCAGCCTGTTCCACTGGTTGATCACTCTTACTGTTAGAAATTTTTTCCTAACATCTAAACTAAATCTTTTCCCCTGCAGTTTCACCCCATTGTTTCTAGTCCTTCCTTGAGAGAGTGAGAACAGGGCTGATCCCTCTGCCTTGTGACAACCCTTGAGGTATTTGTAGACAGCTATCATGTCTCCTCTCAGTCTTCTTTTTGTTAGACTAAACATTCCTAGTTCCTTAAGCCGTTCCTCATAGGACATGGTTTGCAGACCGTTCACCATCTTGGTAGCTCTCCTTTGAACCTGCTCCAGCTTGTCAGTGTCTTTTTTAAACTGGGGTGACCAGAACTGGACACAGTACTCCAGATGAGGTCTGACCAAGGTAGAGTAGAGGGGGATAATAACTTCACGTGATCTGGACTCTATGCTTCTCCTAATACACCCCAGGATTGCGTTTGCCTTTTTTGCAGCTGCCTCGCACTGTTGACTCATGTTCAGTTGATGATCTACCAGGACACCCAAGTCTTTTTCACATGTGCTGCTGCTCAGCCGAATTCCTCCATTGTATATGTGCTTTTTTCATTTTTCTTGCCCAGGTGCAGAACCTTGCATTTTTCTTTGTTAAATACCATTTTATTAGTTGCAGCCCATTGTTCGAGTTTCTCTAAATCTTTTTGAATCCTCTCTCTCTCTTCTCTGGTGTTTGCAATCCCCCCTAGCTTTGTGTCATCAGCAAATTTGATCAGTTTCCCTTCAACTCCCTCGTCCAGATCGTTTATAAAAACATTAAACAGAACTGGGCCCAGGACAGAACCTTGTGGTACTCCACTTGACACTTCCTTCCATTTGGATGTGCAGCCATTTAAAGCCACTCTTTGAGTACGATTACTAAGCCAGTTTTGAACCCACCTTATAATTGCCTTGTCAAACCCATATTTGATCAATTTTTCAATGAGGATCGCATGAGATACTTTGTCAAATGCTTTGCTGAAATCAAGAAATACTATGTCTACTGCATTTCCTTGATCAACCCATTCAGTGATTTTGTCATAAAATGAAATCAAATTAGTCTGACACGACTTGTTTGATACAAACCCATGTTGACTACTGTTAATTATTGAATTCCTATCCAAATGCTGACATATGTTTTGTTTAATAATTTGTTCGAGAATCTTTCCTGGTATTGAAGTCAGGCTAACAGGCCTGTAGTTCCCTGGGTCTACCTTCTTCCCTTTTTTGAAGATAGGAACAACGTTTGCCCTTCTCCAATCGTCTGGGACTTCTCCTGTTCTCCATGACTTCTCAAAGATTACAGCAAGTGGTTCAGCAATTACCTCTGCTAATTTCTTCAGTACCCTAGGATGTAATCCATCTGGACCCGGGGACTTAAATTCATTTAAGTTAGCTAAGCGTTCCCTTACTCTCTCAGTGTTGATTTTGTGTCTTGATTCTCCTAGTCCTTCATCAGTACAGTGAAGGACTGTTGCATGTACATTATCCCTCTTGAAAAAAACAGATGCAAAATAGGAGTTCAGAATCTCTGCCTTCTCAAGATCACTTTCGATCACTTCTCCATTCTCTCCCTGCAGACTTCCCAAAACCTCTTTGACTTTTCTTTTGCTGTTGACATATCCCCAAAACCCTTTTTTATTGTTTTTAGTCTCTCTTGCAAGCCTCAGTTCATTTTTAGCTTTAGCTTTTCTGATACTTGCCCTGCAGATTGTACTGATTTCATTATATTCCTCCTTAGATATGTATCCCTCCTTCCATTTCTTAAACATTTCTTTTTTCTTTTTTATCAAGTTTTTAAGTTCTAGGTTTATCCACCCTGGTCTCTTTAGATGTTTTCCATTCTTCCTTCTTTGAGGAATTGTTAATGATTGCGCTTCTAATATTGCATTTCTCAAAATATCCCATCCTTCTTGGACATTTCTATCCTTTAGTACATTTAACCATTTGATCCCTCCTAACCTCCTCCGGAGTCCATCAAAATCCGCCCTTCTGAAGTCCAACTTTGAAGTCTGAGTCCTCTCATGCTTTCCTTCCCTTATTATCCAGAATTCAAGGATAACATGATCGCTGCCTCCCAATGCCCCAGAAACTCTGATATCCTCCACCATTTCCTCTCTGTTGGTAAGAATTAGATCAAGGATAGCCAATCCTCTTGTTTCCTCCACCACCTTTTGGTACATGAAATTGTCAGTGAGAGAGGATAAGAACTTATTAGACTTGTGACTTTTTCCTGAGCGAGATTCCCAACAAATGTCTGGGTAGTTAAAGTCTCCCATAATCACTATGTCATGCTTTCGTGAAAGTTTAGCCATCTGGTCTAGGAAGAGGTCATCCATATCTTCTGTTTGTCCAGGGGGCCTGTAATAGACTCCTACAATGGTATCCTTTCTGTTGCTCTCTCCTTGAATTCTTACCCATACCGATTCTACTGAGCTTCCACTCTCTGAAACACATCTGAAGGGGATCTATTCAAACAAATACAAATTTCCTTACATTCAATTCAATATGAATTGAATGTAATTCAAAAGAAGAGTTGGCTTTTCTACCCTACTTTTCTCAAAGCAGCTGACAAAGCTTTTCTATTCTTCTCCCCACACCAGACACCCTGTGAGGTAGGTGGGTCTGTGGGAGCTCAGAAGAGAGCTGTGACTAGCCCAAGGTGACCCAGCTGGCTTCATGGGGGAGGGCGGAATCAAACCCGGCATTCCCAGATAAGAGTCCGGCTCCCTAACCACTAGACCAAACTGGCTCACAAAAAAAAAAAAAAAACCCCTTTTGTGCATATCCCAATGCCCCATCACAGCTGGTCAAAAGTGTCGCCCTGTGTGGATTCAGCCTGAGAAACGAATCCTCAGTGTAAAATCCTTTGCTCACTTTATAAAGGCAATAGGCATACGGAACTGGCAAGATCTCTGTCTCTTTGGCTTTCGTTTCTCTCCTGGAAGGACACATGATGGTTTACATAAATTCTGTTCACCCTGTCTAATTAAGAAGCAGACGTAATTATAAGTGATTACATACAACATACTATCTGACAGAGGGGAAGATAAAACTCAGGCTGTTGGTCATGAATTGCAAAGGCTCTGGTCCAACCCGCCTCCTTTTTTTTCATCTTCCCTCCTTTATCAATCAATGTAAACCAAGCCTGACATTGTTCTGGCGAAGGGAGACGATTCTAAGGAAATCAGTGAGTACGAGCTCTGGCCGGCTTAATCAGACTGAAGCAGAAGACGTCCTCCATAATTTCTTTAATTACTCCACCTCTAATCAAAACTGGGTAGCCCAGAAAGCATCGGCCTGTTCCTATGGATTAAGGCTGCAGGGGTGCTGACTCATTTCAAGGATTTGGTTCTTTATTTTCCAGTAATTCATTTCCAGTCAAAGTACAGGAACAAAACCCAAAGCTGGGGAGCAGATGGTGAGGTTAATGTGCCGCTTTCTGTACCTTTTACAATATCTTATTATTGAGTATGCCGCTACAATGGAAATCAGTCTGGGGCTAAACACTTTTAAGCCCAATTATCCAAAATGAATCGCTAAGAAAAGTACGTGTCAGTGATTTAAAACTGCTTAAAGGAAGCATATGTCTATTCAGACAGGTAAATCAGCTGAAACGACTGAGTTGACCATTTCTAATTGCAAAACTTGTTTGACTCGGTTGTAGAAAGATCAGCTTTACATAAGTTTAGGATGATTCTCCATTTAAGATGTCTTCAGCCAAACTGTGTATTACTCTGCCCTTAGACTCTTGGTTTGCCTGCCTGCCTGCCTTGTAACCTTCCAACACTTGTAATTCTATATGAAACAACATCTTAAGGCAAGATACCGACTAGGGAAGGCCACAAATGGTTTTAGTTTTGCATTTGACGCATACAGAATCAAATGTTAGAAAATCTGTATTCATCTGTATTCGAATATGGTAGAATTCTATTCGATACAAAGGTATTTGTAGGAATTTGTACGAATATCCAATACAATATCTGATACGTATCCTATAACATAGCCGCTCTGATAGCGTCAAATCCGCCTTGAATCCACTTTGAATCTGCTCTCAAACCATATTGAATTCACTCTGGGTCCATTGCAGATGTGACTAGTGGAGACACTTTCCTACCTCCCCAGTTTAACAAATGTCCAAACTATTTGTACGAATGTCCAGAAAAATTAGTATTCGTATGAATGTCAATGTGTGAATGTTGTAACATTTGATTTGTATACGGATGTCCAAGTTCCTATGAATTCAAGATACAAGATACTGAACTCATTTCATGAAACTCAAACCTGAGGCCAGTCTTATGCTGCCGATGGAAGATTGGATTTTATTAAGACGTGCAAATCTGGCTTGCCGAAAAAAGCAGGGAAGCCTATTGCATTTATCCTGCGAGATGGAAAAAAATACTAATTACTTCCACGGTAAGTTCAAATTTTAGGATGTATGAGGCTGCCAGCTTGCCATGTGGCTTGCAGAATGTGACGGCCCCTGCTCATCTTTTCATATTTTACTACATGAGTGCCAGTGCTCAAAAAGTCATTAATATTTTGATTATGAATACCTACAATCATAATTTATTTAATTTAGTTTCAGGAGAATGGTCTTTTCAGACTAGACTTTTCTGGGAAGTTGTACAGAGAATTCAAAACAAAGTGTTCAGGAGTTTTGACACACTATTCATTTGGAATAGTTATTTTACTGGATCAAATTTTCTTTTAAAAGTTTTTGAAGTTGCAGTGTAGGCCAAATAGAGGTTTTGATGGACTCTGCATATGGAAAGAAAGGGAAAATTCACCATCCTTATATTTTATTTTAAAAAAACAACTTTTAGTTTATTAATTCTCAATATAATATACAGTATTTATTTATTTGAATTTTTATCACACCCTGTACCCAAATTACAACATTAAAAACCAGTGAGCATATAAAATGAACATTAAAACCATAACAATGCCTGAATGTGGGGAGGAAAGCCATTTCTCTGTTTAGCCAAAGGCCAGGGCAAAGAGGTACGTTTTCACTGATCTTCTGCATGCATTAGGTCAGTGGTTCTCAACCTTCCTAATGCCGCGACCCCTTAATGGAGTTCCTCAGGTTGTGGGAACCCCCAAAGATGGGGGTGGAGCAGCTGGGAGGTGGGAGGGAAGGGCGGCGGGAGACTCGTTGCGACCCCTCTGAAAGGGTAATTCGACCCCCAAAGGGGTCCCGACCCCCAGGTTGAGAACCACTGCATTAGGTGAAGGTGCCTGGCACACCTCAGGAGCGAGACTATTCCATGATCCGGGAGCCACCACTGAAAAGTCCCTATCCCAGATGCCCTCAGTAGTAAGTGAAAATTAAGAACAACAAAAAATAAAATAAAATAGCTCCAACTCCCTTCCCCTAAATGGGTAGGTCAGTCTTTGTCAGTCTTCATCCATGTTTTTTTCCCCAGAATATCCAAATGTAATGGAATAAGCAAGCAACATCTGGATACAGCCTCTGAGGCACCTCAGAGTTGCTTTTTTTTTACTGTGTCCGATCGTATACATTTGAAACTATTCATTCGAATATTAGTCAAATCTTAAGATACAAATGCTGACAGCATTCGTATGTGTTATACGTATCTGTATGCATTTCGTACGCATCCCATTTTATCCCGTATACATCTTGTTTTGTCCCGTATTATAAGCGCAAATACGTATAGATATGTGTCAGATTCGTACAGATACGTATGTAATATCTGTATTACGTATCTGTACTTTCAAATGCTTCGAATCATTCAAATGTTTTGGAACATTTAAAATTCGTTTGAATGTTTAAACTCGAATGTCCACATTTGATCAAATTCGATTGAATTTTGTGAACTTCAGTAAAGCTGTGGTCACATCGAAGGTTTAATCCAGCTTCAGTCTGCCTTGAGTGTGAGAAAACACACCTTCAAAGTGACCAATTATTTTCTTTGCACATCATTCATCGTAAGGGGAATTTTCTCAGTTATTTAACACTGAAAGAAAACAGCCTGTTACTTTGCTGATGTATTCTCTCTCTCTCTCTGAAAGTGAACTGAAGATGCCAGGAGAGGTGGTAACAGCAACCAGCCTAGATGACTTTAAGGAAGTGATAGATAAATTTATGGATAACAGATGTATCAGTGGCTACTAGAATGGATGCCTAAGGACATCTTTCAGGCTGTGGGGACAAGCAGGATGCCTCTAAGGCCATTTGCTGGGATTCGAGAGCAGGAGAAGGTTTGTTCCAATCCTGTCTCTGCCTGAGATGCCCATGGACAATTGGTGAGCCGCTGTGTGAGATGGGATGCTGGGCTAGATGGAATGTGGCCTGATCCAGCAGGGCTCCTCTTATGTTCTTATGGATTAAACCTTAAATGTGACCACAGTCTAAAAGAAGAGCCACTCATACGCAATAAAGTGAAGTAGGAACATTTATTATCAAAATGAGACCTCAATTAGTAAATTGTGTTATATAGAAACCAAGCCCGGATTTGCTCAAAATAGGACCTTACTGTATAATCAAGTACTATGTAAAGTTTTATGTGAAAATATAACATAATATAATAAGAGCGTTCATCAGTCAGCGCAGACATTTGGACACTTCAATCGGGTAGTTTAGCCATTTTAAGATCCACCTGTCCCACCACCACCACCACCACCCATAATCCCAATGGCTAATTCCCCCCCCCCCCGAAAAATTTATGCCATAAAACTCTTCCAGAATGCTGACTTCATTTTTGTTTTGTGTTTCCAAAGACGACTGAAAAAAGAAAGGGCACAAACAGCAGCATCCACAAAAACTGTCTTATTGATGAAATGCAGCCTTTAAAAATAAAGGGAGAGGGAGAGAGAGAAAACACCCCGCCTTTCCACATGGCACCAAAACAGCATTGAGAATTCTAGCAATAATAAAGGTTGGACCTGAAAAATATAAGGTCATCTGGAGAGAATCTATAGAGGGTGCTTCTGTGGTTATTACCTTGAGACAAAAATAAATGTCACTGCTTGATGGCAGCAGTACACTTAAAAGCTTTTCAAACAAAACAAAAGTCTGCACCCATTTGGAGCAAAACTCACAGTCTGAATACCAGCTGTCAAGCTGTGATGACTCTTATATTAGCACCACGTTTTTCTTGTCTTTATATTTGTATTTTTGCTTTCTGCCAAAATTTACCTTTTTTAAAAAATCTGTTGTTCACATTGAACAAAACCAAAAAGGCCTCTGGATGCAAAAGTCACTGATCTAGAAGAGGAATTAAGAATATAAGCTATGAAACTATATCTGTACAGTGGTACCTTGACATACGAGTTTAATTCGTTCTGTAACCTTGCTCTTATGCCAAATCGCTCGTATCTCAAAGCAATTTTCCCATTAATCCATTCCAGCTCCCAAAACACCACCTCAGTTGTTTTTGTTATGTACTGTACTGTATTTACATACTCGTATCTCAAATCTTGCTCTCATCTCAAAGCAAAATATCACTCGCTCGGTGGCTTGTATCTCAAAACACTTGTATGTCAGGGCACTTGTATGTCGAGGTACCGCTGTATTTGCAATTGATAAAGGGAGTACAGATCCGCTCAGGGGTGTTTTTTCACTGTCACTAGAAGTAGCCATTAAGTACCCATTAATGGGTACAAAAATGCCATTATGTACCCATTAATGGATACGTAATGGGTACTTTTAGTGACAGTGGAAAAACACCCCAGATCTTGTGCATGAAGGCCCTGGTCACCCAAGTCTAAGGCAGGGCAGTGTATTTATTCATTCAAGTTGAGGTCGTACTGGTGCTGGTCACACCTAGATCGTTATAGGGTGTCCTGAGGCCGTCCTTGCTTTGGGCCACACCACTCACACCTTTAAGCTCCAGGATCGACCTGAGCCTCCTCCATGGAACTCTTGGATCTCCACCCCTTTTCCTGTATAACATCTATCTCCTTCCTTATTGGATGCTGTTCTGTCACTCAAGGGAGGCGAGGGTGTGTGTTTTCTGTTCTTTCTAAAACCTGCTCCCCCACCTCCATGCCCCCATTTCCTTTTTTTATGTGCTTTACTTCTCCATTTAATTTTTTTAAAAATAATAAATTTGTGTAAAAATGCTACATAGAGGAATCAGACACATAAACTGAGCAGAGAAGGGGAGGTGCCTCACGAACTCTGCACATGCACATTGGCTGAAAGGAGAAACTGGACCCACCCATCACAGCACAGTTCAGCCTCCTTTGTATTGAACCAAATGCAAGAAAATTTGTATTCACTTGAATAGATCCTCTTCAAATGTGGTAGGATTCATATTCGATACGAGTGTTAAATCCCATATGAATCCCATACAAATGCATACGAATCCCATACGAATCACATGCAAAGCTTCGTATGAATGTACCAAAACATTCTATTTGAATGAATATTCATGCAAATCCCTAACTCCATGACCTAGACCAGTGGTTTTCAACCTGGGTGTCGAGACCCCTTTGGAGGTCGAATTACCCTTTCAGAGGGGTCGCGATGAGCCTCCCACCACCCTTCTCTCCCACCTCCCAGGTGCTCCACCCCCGTGGCTGGGGGTCCCCACAACATGAGGAACTCCATTAAGGGGTCGCGGCATGAGGAAGGTTGAGAACTGCTGACCTAAACAAAGGCAGATAGGCTGCTATGTTGAGGAAAGTGGGGGCATTGCTATTCCACACCAATGTGCAGAAGTCAGAGGTCTGGCCAGTCCATGCAGAAAAGCCTTCTGGTTCCACTCTGTTCAGAATTAAAGAGCTTGTAATTAAGAATTTCTTAATTTCTTCTGTTTCAGTTTTAAAATTGGAACATGTGCCTTCAATCACCTTTTAGTGGATGAGTTCTGTTCACATTTTAAATTATCTCACTGATGTATCCTAAATAATATACAAAATCCAACAATCTGGTACATCTGGAGAACATTGGTGAAAGGTATAGAAATGGTAGGGAAGAAACTTCCCTTAAATAGAGGAAGAGGAAGACGAAGAGGAAGAAGAAGAAGAAGAAGAAGAAGAAGAAGAAGAAGAAGAAGAAGAAGAGTTGGCTTTTCTACCCCCTTTTTCTCACCCATTCAAGGGGATTCAAAGCGACTGACAAGGCTTTCTATTCTTTACCCCGCAACAGAACACCCTGTGAGGCAGGTGGGGCTGTGGGCGCTCAGAAAAGAGCTGTGACTAGCCCAAGGCCACCCAGCTGGCTTCATGGGGAAGGGCGGAATCGAACCCAGTATTCCCAGATAAGAGTCCAGCTCCCTAACCACTAGACCAAACTGGCTCACAAAATAGCTTAAAAATAGAAGTAAAGCTAAAGAAACAGTCATGCAGGGAGCAACAAAGGACAGTGGGACGCAAGAGGGCCTTTTCAGTGGTGGCCCCCAGATTCTGGAACAGCCTCCCACTGGAGGTTTGTCCCCTGGAGGTTCTCCTACATTATCCGTTTTTCAACACTTGGCTAAAACATATCCCTTAGCTTCCTCTGAGAGTTGTCCTGTCGAAAAGGGCACATTATATTTTAAATATGTTTTTGGTTATTCTGTGGTCAAAATGGACTGTCCAGTAAGAGTTCCTGGGTCACAGTGACTGCATATCACTGTTCTCATGGGGCCTGCAGCTCACCTCTGAGACACAGAACTGAAGAATGCCAAGGACAGGCCACAAGAAAAGAATTTTGGAGGTGGCTTTGTCCCTCTTACACAGCTGCCACTACCATCTAGAAGGCAGTAGTGGTAGGGGTGACTTACCTGACCCATTTTCCACCCATCATGAATTAGACTTGAACAGAAAATGGCTGCCTTCTGGGATCAACCACACCAGGCAAAGTATGAAAGCTGAAGAGCCTTTGGGCAATTGCACACCAGCCAGTGTACTGGGCTAGCAAGCACACTAGGAACCTCCTTTCCACATGCTGGTGCTGTTGAAGGGAAGTCCCACCCCGTGTGTGAAAGAGAGACTCTACCTGGTGTATAGAAAGGAGCCCCCACCTAGTGTGTAGAAGGGAGGCCCAACTTTGTGTGAGGAAGTGAGGCCCTGCTCAGTGTGCAGAAGGGAGGCCCACCTGGTACGTAGAAAAGGCGGCACTCAATGTGTGGAAGGGGGGCACCCAGTGTTTGAAAAGGGGGCACACAATATGTGGAAGAGAGGACACCCAGTTTGTGGAAGGGGGGTACCCAGTGTGTGGAATGGAACTTCCACCCGGGGTGTAGGAGGGACCACCCACCCAGCATGTACAACAAAGGTCCTGTCTGGTATGTAGAAGGGAGGCTACTAGAATGTGTGGAAGGAAGGCTACTAGAATGCTTGTTGGTCCAGTATTCCAGCCAGGGTAGAATTGCCCTTTGTTCCAAAAATCCAGAGACGCTAAAACTAGGAAGTACCAGCCATGTACATGGCACATTTCCCAGTCCAGGGGAAGGACTGGGTGGATGGTCTTTCCGCAGTGATGGCTTTTTGTAATGCTGTGAAGATGCACAATTCATGCTGGATAGGGCTCTTAAGTTTTAGCTCAGTAGGCATTTGACGGCAAATGGCTTCCATGCAAATTTCAGTACATATCAGCAACTTAGCCTCCGCATTTCCCATTAGCTGCAACTTCCAAACCAGCCTCAAGGGCAGCTCTGCACATGCCAATGATTTATTTTGTTTTTGAATGTCTTAGGCAATATGTACCATCCTCTGTTTTTGGAGAAGATCACTGCCAAGTCGCATAGTTCAGTCCTTTGTGCCTCCATCGTATTTTGCCATCTGTTTTTTTACTATTCTTAGCATCTGCTTTGCTTTGCTGATCTTGCCGTTGCTAATATTAACCGCAAGCAAAACAAAAATATTTAACATTTTAAAAAAACAACACTATGCACACGCACACTAACCGTATGCACGCGCACTGATTTAACAATATGGTCAAGACCAGGAAGAAGGTGCAGAAGTTTGGGATAGAGGAGCCGATGCAAAAGCCTTCTCTGTGATCTCCCCTGGGTATAGAATCGCCTCTTCCCTGAGCATTGCCAACACAGTCATTATACACCTTTAGATGATTGATGAAGGTCAGTGATGGCTTGGAGGCTGTACAGTACAGATGGTCAGGCACTGAAGAGGCCCCAATGGAGGCAGAAAGTGTGGATGTCACAAAGCCAGGTGCAGTACACCTGAACCGCCTACTTTGACCACCAAGTGAAGTGTACTAGTTAAAGGCCCTTTCTGCGTTTTATTTATTTATTTACCTCTTTATAGGGATGTGCAAGAATATTCGAAACATTCAAAATTCGATCGAATTCTTTTGAATTTGGACATTCGAATTCAAAGCAATTTGTTTTTTAACATTCGAACAAATTTGAATGTTTTGAATCATTCATATGAATTATTTAGACAGACGTATCCATCAGCATCTTATTCACATCCGTACACATTTGTGTGGATATGTACAGGACGAAAACAGGATGCATACGGGATAAAAACAGGATGCGTACGGGATAAAAACAGGATGCGTACGGATGTGCACAGATGCGTACAGACACATACAAATGTTGTCGACATTCGTATCTTCAAATACAAATAGAATATTCATACAAATAGATTTCTCTATTTGTACAAATTCGGACATTTGAATATTCTATTCGAATCTAATCAAATGTCAAAATTGCATTCCTGCAGACCCCTACTTACTTACATACTAACTAACTTACTAAATTACTAACTTACTAACTTACTCACTTACTTATTTGAATTTTTATCCTGCTTTATATCCAAATGAACATTCAAAACACACATTAAAACCAGCACACTGCCTGAATGTGGGAAGGAAAAGCCATTTCCTTCGCTTAGCCAAAAGCTAGGGCAAAAGGTGTGTCTTCACAGGTCTCCTCAAGGCATAAAGTGAAGGTGCCTGACAAACCTCAGGTGGGAGACTATTCCACAGTCTTTGAGCTACTACTGAAAATCCCTATCCCAAGTGCCCACTCCTTTTGATACTGAGGGTGGTGGTACAACCAGGAGGGCCTCCCCTCCAGGTCTTAAGGCATAGGCAGGTCAATATTGAAGAAGGGGTTCCTTTAGATATTTGGGGCCCAAATCATTTGTGGGCCTTATAGGTTAAGGTTAGCACCTTGGATTGGGTTCGGTAGTGAATTAGCAGCCAACGCAACCCTTTTAGGACCAGCGTGATGTGTGTCTGACCAGCTGTTCTGGTCAGCAGTCTAGCAGCTGTGTTCTATACCAGTTGCAGCTTCCAAGCCATCTTGGAAGTTACTAGAGCATGGATAACTGAGGGTAACTGTGATCTTCTTGTATTCTTGTAGCCTTGCAACACTGATTTGGATTGTGGGGAGGTGGAGACAGGATCAATGCCATTTGATCTACACCATGGCTGCAAAAGCCTCCATGCCTCCAAAGGCTAGGAATGAACATTCCTAGCCATGGGATCTGGGGGACATGGGTTTTGGTGACACACCATGGGCACCACTGAAAAGCAAACACACACACCAGCAGTCCCAGAATACAGAGATGTGTCTTCTGCATGTCTCCCATATTCCAGATCAGGTACCTGGTCCTTTGAGTAGTACCAATTACACAGAACTACCAGAGAACCAGATTAAAAGCCTCTTAATCCAGATCAGAGTCCGTCCAATGCTGACTAAGCTGGATCAGTGGGGAATTGGGGGGGGGGCTTGATAAGAACATAAGAGGAGCCCTGATGGATTGGGCCACAGCCCATCTAGTCCAGCTGTGAGAAGAAGAAGAAGAAGAAGAAGAAGAAGAAGAAGAAGAAGAAGAAGAAGAAGAAGAAGAAGAAGAAGAAGAAGAAGAAGAAGAGTTGGCTTTTCTACCCAGCTTTTCTCACCCATTCAAGGGAACTCAAAGCAGCTGACAAAGCTTTCTATTCTCACAACAGAACACCCTGTGAGGTAGGTGGGGCTGTGAGAGTTCAGAAGAGAGTTATGACTAGCCCAGGGTCAGCCAACTGGCTTCATGGGGGACGGCAGAATTCCCAGATAAGAGTCCGGCTCCCTAACCACTAGACCAAACTGTCATCAAGGACTCCTGAATTTGGCAGCTTACAAAATCTGTAAGACACAAAAAAAGAGCTTCTGCTGAGTCAAACAATTGCTTCTTCTTACTCATCATTTTCAGCTCCGGCCAGGCAGAATTCCCCAGGCAAGGGTCTCAGATCCCACTCTGAGATCTTCAGAATGAATTTAAAAAAAGAAGGCAAGGACAGAGGCTTCTATGAGCTGTGCTCCACCAAAATATATCAGTCTTTCTCCTCCTCTTTCCACGGTGCTCAAAAATAGTTTATGTGATTTACCTGCCCTTGTATGGCTTCATCATATATTGAGTTTCAGCCTCATTTCAGCAACATTGATTGTCATTGGCTGGGACGCTCACAGCGAAATGAGAACCTCACACATGACAAATTACACAAGGCGTTGTGAAAAAGAAGCAGAAACTAGCTTGGCTCCACTCATTTCCCATGCTCGTTCCCACATCTGCTTTGAAGCCATGTTCTCCCAAGGCTGAAGTAGAGTCCCATCTGAAACGCTTCCAGGTTCTAATTTCCCTGCTCACTTATCGCAAGCAGATTATGCTTTTCGTAATCTGTGTTTCAGAGGTCTGTTTGTTCATGTGGCACCTGCATCTGAAGTTGATTGTTCCCTTACACGGTGCCACTCAGAAATCTGGGGGAGGATGGGGGGCCTGCCTCACAAAGTCTTCAAGTAATACACACACAAACGAGCCTGCCTGCATTCAAATGTGTGAAAGCGCATATTACACATAGTGCGTTATGTGTTTGTGTGCATCTGAGTTTATCCAGGCTCACACAAACCCATAGGTCCTCCAGTGATAAGGCAACGGGGAAAATCAATACTTGCCATGTAGCATGTAACCAATAGAATAAGGGGAATGATTTATGGATGGAAAGATGCGGTTAGAATCATCTGGGGCCTTGTACAGAGAAAGGGAGAGAGGCAGAGGAGAGACAGAAAAAGAGAGAGAGGTGGAGGGGAGTTTAGCTGGATTGCAGTGATTATTCCGACAGTATGACTAGCTTTCTTTTCCTGCAGCAATAAACTCCTTTTCTCTAGCACTGCGGGGTCTTGGTAGAAATCCAGCAACGTGTGGAAAGTAGCATGGTCAGCTTTTCTGGATGACGAAATGTCTCAAACCACAGGTACAGTTCGAAAAGAAGATGACGCCGACGGCAGTGTGGACTCGCTGGAGCTCTGTCACACAGGTACGTCCAACTCACAATGTCTGCTGTATTCAGCCAGCTCTGCGTGGCTAAGATCAGAGATGGAATGATTTTGCAGCTATCTCTTTTCTTTCATGTGCAGTTTCCACATGATCCTCCTCAAAGACCCCCTCCTCACCCCAAAAAGCCAGGAAAGATATATAGCTGAAAAAAGTACTGCCTGCTAAAAAGGAGTTTTCCCATGTAGGATTAAAAAAAGAAGAGAAGAGATTACTAGAAGCCTCATTAATGTCAAAGTATTATTCAGTGACTGCTACGGTAACTCCGAGCAAGGCGTTTTTATTGGGATAAAAACAAACCCAAGAGAGAGGACCACAGCAATCTGAACCTTTTTATTTGAACTTGTCTTTTCTTCCACCCCATATCATTTCAGGGATAAGTCCCACTGGTTGTAACAGGACTTGCAAACAAGTGAGTTCACTTGGAAACTGTGTGTTTCAGTTGTGATGGAAACTTGTTTCATTTTATGGTTATATTTGGGAACATTCCTTCTCTGTTTTCAGTTTGGCAGGTACCAAATCACTTCTCATGGTCATTAAAACAGCAAATTTGGTTTTGATAATTTCTCACCAGAGGAAATGTCTCTCTTTGTGTTGTTGTTTTTTGCCATCTTCCTTTAATGTATAGAACAGATCTAGAGCTGTAAAGTTTGTAACAAAGTACACTTACATTTGTATATTGAAAAGCAACTTACTACCCTCAGTTGTCAAAACAAGGTATTAGCACACCCAATATGTTATTTGGCTTACTGGGACAAGCACTTCAGAAAATCCAAAGATATAATACTCACTGGTATTGTACCATCCATTTGTGATTTACAGTGGATTTGTCAAAAGTGAGCATAAAATTTTAGATATATGTTCCTGTCATGTGCAACTCTTTTTAACATGATAATTAACAGTCATTTTGAGAAAGAAAGAAAGAAAGAAAGAAAGAAAGAAAGAAAGAAAGAAAGAAAGAAAGAAAGAAAGAAAGAAAGAAAGAAAGAAAGAAAGAAAGAAAGAAAGAAAGAAAGAAAGAAGAAAGAAAGAAAGAAAGAAAGAAAAAGAATCTTAGGAATACATGAGCAAACTTTTCTGATTAATTTAAGACAAGAAGGGCAAAGATTTAAATGTTTTTTAACAAACTGTTTTATACTGTCTGACCAAATATAGCATAATAACAATATTGTTGTATTGTTCTCCTTGGGGTTCACTTCCTCATTCATTTCATTTATGTAACAGTAGGTCTGTCTTGATGTTCCACCTTTAAATGAAAGATGAATATTTAAATTTACACAAAACAGACATTGCACTACAACCTCAGCCCAATTTATAATCATTTCAAATATATTCTAACACACCAAAAATAGTCCATATATAGCAGAGAAATGGATGTATATCTCTGTTTGTTTGTTTGTTTACATTTTTATCACACCCTATACCCAAAGGTGTCCGGGCAGGTAACAACATCTAAAATCAAACATTATTAAAACAATAACAGTATGTATTTAAACAATAGCATCTGCAAGTGGGAAGGGAAAGTGTAACCCCATTTAACCAAAGGCCAAGGGAAAGAAGTTCACATCCACCAAGCAACATTTTAATTCGTCATCTCCATCATCTGGTGTGAAAATGGTCTATCTATATTTTGAAAACTTTGATCGATATTTTCCTAAACTATAAAGACAGATGTGTTTTGAGTTCTATTATTCCTTCATTAAATAATGTGTTTAGTGATATTCCATAGGGCGGAGTATGTGTTATATTGTTTTAGACTCTGATCAGTTACTAATATTTTCTGTGCTGTTTTTTGTTGCATAGAAAATCACCACCCAGAACCTAAGTAACATTGCTGAGAAGCTTGAGGAAATCCAAGTGTTTGCAGAGCACAGATATTTTAAATGGTTTTTTAAAATTAATAATAATAATAATAATAATAATAATAATAATAATAATAATAATAATAATAATAATAATAATAATAATAATAATAATAATAATAATAATAATAATAATAATAATAATAATAATAATAATAATAATTTAGAGGAAAACAGCCTGTTAGGGAAGTTTTTGAAAATCAAAGAGGGGAGGACATAATAAAATATCACACAAGAAGATATAGCTAGCTGGCTGACAAGTTCATGTTTCATTTGTTCGTTCTAATAGCATTCAGTGGTAATTCAGACCCTCCCTGCATGTTCTTCAGGTTAATCCAGATCAGTGGGTCCAGAATAGAAGTGGTCACTGACCTGAGGCCTTTTCACACAAACAGTTTTTGAACGTGGGGAGAAACGTGTGGACGCAGCATTCGCACCTCAGAGGCAGCCGGATCCGTTCCGGACTGCCCCAAGCATCCCAACGTGCTCTCCACGCGTTCCATTTTCAGAGCAGAAAAAACTGCTCTGAAAGCGTCCCCGCGCGTTCGGTGTGTCCCCAGCTGTTCCAGAGGGAGAGCGTTCGCACGCTCTCCCTCTGTGACAGCTGGTCCCCTCCCCCAGGCTGCTCCAATTGGCTCCTCTGGAGCCAGGGGTGGGCAGCCCAGGGGCCTCCTTTCCCTCGGCTCTCGCTGTCTCCAGGTGCCAAGATCACGGCTCCTAGAGCCAGGGGGACCCCCACCTAACACCCCCCAACCCACCCCAGGTCACACACGCACATTCGCCACCTTACCTGCAGGCTGCCAGGTTGATTCGGCCTGCAGGAGGCCCAGCATGCTGGGCGCATGCTCGCGGGGCAGCCCCTCATTGGCCAGCCACCCTCCTGGCTTCACCAGCCCATATGCACAGGTGTGGGTTATAGCCCCCAGGTTATGGAATAGTCTCCCCCTTGAAGTGCGCCATGCCCCTTCTCTGTATATATTCAGGAAGGTGGTGAAGGCACATCTCTTTGCCCTGGCAGATACTATTATTTTAGTATTTTAATGTGCTCAGTCTTCTAAATGTTTTTATCTATATTATTGGTTTTAATATTGGCTTTAATTTGTTGTTTTAAAGGTTGTTACCTGCCCTGAGACCTTTGGGTATAGGGCTGGATAGAAATAATAATAAATAATAATAAATAGATAAAAAATAAAAGGTCGTCTGGTTTCAACCACCTTGGAGCTTTGAAGTGGGAACAGAGGCCATTTCTGCACACCTAGATGTTACCATGGTGATCAGTACATTCTGCACTGGTCCTTGTTCTGGGATATATCCTGGAGTAGGGACCTGGGCCTATTCGCACTTAGGCCTCTGGCATGCTCTGTACCAGAGCTGACCCTAGCTGCATGCCAGAGGCCTAAGTGTGAATAGGCCTCTGCTGTCCACATGCTAGTGCAAGACTACGGCCGCCTGCAGGGGAATGTAGGGGACAGGCCCCTATTCCAGGATATGCCCCGGAATAAGTTCCAGTGTGGAAAGAGGCCACAAGAAAGGCTGGAGAGGGCCGGGAAGGTAGTATTTTCCTTCCCTCTGCATTAATAGCCCTCTTCTCAAAGCAGTCGTGTGAAAACCACATGCCTGCCCCTGCCCCATGCCGCAATGCTGATGACTAGGCGAGTCATCAAGTACAGGAAACAGCCATAGGGTCACATCCTGCCATTTGTTGATTATACAGGCCACCCGGGCTTCCAAGGAGAATTGTCTGCTTGTATTTACCCTTGAGCAGTGGAACTGTGGCATGAGTAAGGCCCTCAAAGGCACTTATTCCCTCTCCTTTGGCTATTCAAGCCCTCTAATGATGGTGGACCTGCAAGTTCAGGTCTGGCCCCATGCAGATGCTGCACTTGAAGGCACTGTGCAAACACTGCCATTGTCTCTTCCCACTAATGAATTTTAGATGCCTCAGGTCCATAACACTGCTGACCGGAACAGCTAGCCAGACACACATCACGCCAGTTTTAAAAGAATTGCATTGGCTGCCAATTCGCCAACAAGCCCAATTCAAGGGGTTAACTCTGACTTATAAGGCCCTACATGACTTGGGCCCCAAATATCTGAAGGAACACCTTCTCCCATACCGACCTGCCAGTGCCCTAAGATCTGCAGGAGAGACCCTCCTGGTTGTCCCATACCTTCAGTAGTGAGGCTGGTGGGCACCTGGGAGATTATCCTCTCCTCCACCACCACCCCCGCGAGTTACAGTCCCTATTAATGCAATATTGAGTGTACTGTTTTAAATTTGTTGAATTTTTAAAAAGTGTTTTTAATCTGCATTTTGTTTTAATGAGTATCTTGTTTTGTAATCTGTTGGTTAATCTATTGTTACCTGCCCAGAGAGCTGCAGGTATGGGGTGGAATAGAAATATAAACAAATAAATAAATAATGCTGGGAGGTATCCTTTTCTTGATGGAGCAGGAGCAAAATCTGGGGGTGCTCCTGGACTTTGCACTGATGCTCGCAGCTCAGGTGGAAGCAGTGGCTAGGAGCACCTATTTCCAGCTGCAGCTGCTATGGCCCTCCATGCTCTGCTAACTTCCAGGTTGGACTTTGGTAATGCACTCTCTGTGGGGCTGCCCTTGAAGATGGTTTGGAAGGTATAGCTGGTGGTCAAGCTCCCTGGTTGTCAAGCCCAGTTCAAGGTGTTGAGATTAATAAGGCCCTAAATGGCTTGGGCTGCAAATATCTTAAAGGAACATGTCCTCCCATATCAATCTGCCAGTGCCTTCAATCTGTATGGGAGGCCATCCTGATTGTAACACCAGGAGAGGGACTTCTTGGTGGTCCCCTCCAGATTATGGAACAGCCTTTCCCCTTGCAGTGCTCCAGGCACCTTCATTATATATGTTCATCAGGAAGAAGAAGAAGAAGAAGAGTTGGCTTTTCTACCCCACTTTTCTCACCCATTCAAGGGGACTCAGTGGCTGACAAAGCTTCTGCTCTTCTCCCCACAACAGAACACCCTGTGAGGTAGGTGGGGCTGTGAGAGCTCAGAAGAGAGCTGTGACTAGCCCAAGGTTACCCAGCTGGCTTTGTGGAAGAGGGTGCCGGACTCTTACCTGGGACATGGGTTTGATTACGCACTGCCCGATAAAAGCCAGCTGGGTGACCTTGGGCTAGTCACAGCTCTTTTGAGCTCTCACAGCCCCACCTACTCAAAGGGCATCTGTTGTGGGGAGAATAGAAAGTTTGGTCAGCAGCTTTGAGTCCCCTTAAAAGGGGGAGAAAAGCAGGGTAGAAAAGCCAACTCCCCTTCTTCTGCTTTGCTGATAAGAACCTAAGAGGAGCCCTGCTGGATCAGGCCATAGCCCATCTAGTCCAACATCCTGTTGCACACAGTAGCCCACCAATTGCCCATGGGCATCTCAAGCAGAGAAAAGGGCAAACCTACTCCTGCTCTCAAATCCCAGCAAATGGCCTTAGAAGCATCCTGCTTTCTCCCCCAGCCTGAAAGATGTACTTAGGCATCCATTCTAGTAACCATTGATACATCTGTCATCCATAAATTTGTCTAGCCCTTCCTTAAAGCCATCCAGGCTGGCTGCTGTAACCTCCTCTTCTGGCAGCAAAAAAATGACCCTCTGGGTGAAGAAATACTTCTACTTGTACAATCCTTCTCAAAAGATGGAGCGAAGCTGGATTTAAGCTTAGGTGTGAACACAGCTTAGGTCAGGCATGTCAAAGATGCGGCCCGCGGGGCATTTTAATACGGCCCGTGGCTGCCGCCGCCGCCGCCCACCGCCGTCCTCCTTGGGCGTGAAGGAGGCGAGGCGAGGCGACACGAGCAAGCGAGTGCGCGGCGGGACCCTCCATTGCCCGGGCGCCGCCATGGACAGCCAGCCCCTCCCTAGCCACGCCCCGGCCACGCCCCCAGCCTTCCTCTGTGCCCTAGCCACGCCCCCCACCACGCCCCCAGCCCCTCCTCTGTGCCCCGGTCACGCCCACCACCACGCCCCCGGTCACGCCCCCTGGCCCTCACAGTATTTTTTTTTTTTAATCCGGCCCTCGGCCGGATTGAGTTTGGCACCTCTGGCTTAGGTTAAGCATATACACCCTTAAGTTCCCTCTCTGCTTTCTTCCCTTTCCTCCCTCTTTTTAAAGGTACCAGCAATGGGGCTTTGCAGTACTAATTTCAGTGTAAAAGGCACCATAAGGAACATTAAGGAAGGAAGATGAGGAGCACAGCTTGCAATGTTAAATCGTTAACTAAAAAACAGTTCCTGTGAGGCTGCATCCAAACCTGGGTTACTTAGGGCCTTTCCACACTGGCCCTAAAAACCGAAATAAACACACATATAGGACATATTAAGACAGCATTTAGACTTACTTTCCACATTGGAGGCCAGATTAGAGCCTCTTCTGGGAGGGGGCTTCCACATTTCAGTGAACTAGACCGGTTTCTAAACCAAAATCCTACCCTAATATAAGACCTAAAATATTAGGTTATAATCCGGCCCTTCGCCTCAATCCGTTTCGGAAGTGAAGGCCAGATGTCCTGGCACCCACCATCTTGGGGAGGGTGGGAGCAGGCTGGTTTGCCCTCCTTCCGCCCTCCCCCATGCACCAATGGGGCTTCAATGACAGGCAGGAGTGGAGGTTGCCTCAGCCCCCACCTGTCATTGTAGTCCCTTTGCTGGAGCAACTACATGGTGGGGCAGGGGCTGCCCGATTGCTGGAGAGGAGGGGAGGCGGAGGTGGCAGCGGCAACGCCACATTGTCTCCGCCGCTGCCACCTCCATCCCCCAGATGGGGAGGGGGCATGGATGGCAGCTGCCTCCATTCCCCGCCGCCACCGCCGCCACCACCACCACCACCACCACTGCCACCTCCAAGGTCAGGAGGAATCTAGAGGCGGTGGAAGTGTCTCTGTTGCTGCCCAATCCCCTTCCTGCTCTCGAATCCTAGCGAATGGCCTTAGAAGCATCCTGCCTTCCCCGCCAGCCCAAAAGATGTACTTTTGGCATCTAGTAGCCACTGATACATCTGTCATCCATAAATTTCTCTAACCCTACCTTAAAGCCATCTAGACTGGTAGCTGTCACCACCTCTTCGGGCAGCACATTCCATAAACTGATGACCCTCTGGGTGAAGAAATACTTCCCCTTGTCGGATCCAACTCTCCTATCCATCAGCTTCATAGATGCCCCCTGGTTCTAGTGCTGTGTGACAGAGAAAAGAAATTTTCTCTATCCACCTTTTCCATACTGTGCCTAATTTTATATACTTCAATCAGGTCCCCACACACATATATGGTGCGTCCTCTGTGCAAGACACACAGAAATGTTGATGTCCTTGTTTCTCCTTTCCGATTCTTGCCACATTCTTTCCCTTCTCAAAGGCAAAGAAGTCAAGAAGAGGAATTCGAACCACAGAAATACATCACAAATAAGAAAACATGACCATTGTGCTTCAGGCACTGGTGGGACTTGTAAATGAAATGTCATCTCAACTTGTTACTAGGGGTGTGCATGAATATCTGAAGGTATTCAAAATTTGATTGAATTTGTCCAAATTTTGACATTCGAATTCAAATTGAATGTCCATAAATCTGAACTTAAAGATTTGAATGAGTTTCCAATTTAAAGATTTGAACAAATTTCGAATTTCGGATCTATTTGTTTGAATTATCCAGACACTCTTATGTGAATGGGTTCGTACATGATGCGCGCTTACAGATATGCATCTTTCCCGCATCCGTACGCATTTGTACAGGAAGAAAATTGGTTGCATGCATAATAACTATGGAATGCATAAGATGCGTATGGGCACATACAAACGTCAACATTCGTAAGTGCAAATTTGAATAGAAAATTTAAATGATTCCATTCTTGTGGCTGGACCTGGAGGTACATTCAGGGAGCATATGTGTGGAATATTATCTTGGGGTGTATCTCAGGGCCCCACACATAAACTTTGCAACTAGGATTTCCAGCATTCTGTACAGCCACTTTTCCTTTTCTTTTTCCTATTTCCTTCACATCGAAGGGAACAGGACGGAACCGGAGCCACTTTGAATGTACAAGGTTTCAAATTTGCTTGGAACCCCAGCTGCCACCATTCATGCCTCCAAATTAGGGATCTGTCCAAATATTCGTAACGTTCAATATTTGGACAAACTGATACAAATCTGGACATTCGTACACGAACTGAAAGTTACAACATTGGTACATTGATTTTTGTATTTGTACAAATGCTTCAGAACATTTGTGAAATGGGGAGGTGGGAAAGCGGCTGCGCCAGTCCCATCTTCAACAGATCTGGAGTGCATTTGACATGGTTTGAGAACAGATTCAAATTGGATTTAGGGCAGATTTGACACTTTCAGAGTGGTTATGTTATAGGATATGCATCAAATACGTATGTGTTTGCATTGGATACTTGTACAAGTTTGTGTGAATATATTTGTATTGAGTAGAATCCTACCACATTTGAAGGGGATCTATTCGAATGAACATGAATTTTCTTACATTTGATTCTATATTAATCAAACGCAAAAAAAAAAACACCATTCATGCACATCCCTACTCCAAATCCCTTCTGAATCTGTTCCAGATCTGCTCCAAAGCTTCAAAGGAAGGCACAAAAACTTTTCCTTCACCTGCAAAGGCCAGCCTTCAAATATAGCCCATATTCAACTTGAATGCAAAGATTCAGGGTGCATCCCCAAGCAATTTAAAGTGTGCTAAAAATCTTCTTTTGCCTCTGAGCGCCCCATGCCAAGGTTTTGAATGAGCTTCCAGCGCTACAAAAGCAGGAAAACCCACGACAAAATACGTGCCCTTTAAAGAAGTGTTTCATCGCTCTTTGGGGAAGTTGCGGGTTTTCCTCGCAGCATTTACCTTGGGGACGCTCCGTGGCAAAAGGGGTGGGGATTGCTGCCTGCACACACAACCATAAAGCATTCACGCATCTCCCAGAAATGCTGCAGCTTCCCTTCCCTTGCCTTTCTAAAGCACAGAACTTTCAAAGAGCCAGAATTGTGGAGAATTGCAACATTGTTATCAGGTCCGAAGTGGATGGATTGCAACATTGTTATCAGGCGTGACGTGGGTGTATTTAAAGTCACCGCTGCTCTACCGGGTGGATTTAGACAGTGATCTGTGAAAGTGCTAAGAGTGAATGAGCAAACAATCGCCCGGCCGATGGCTGCAGCCGGCCCGGGAAGCCATTTCGGGGGACGGAGATCTGGGAGACGAACAGAGAACCGATGACTATTTTTCCTTTGAACAAGAGAGTGGGCGGGGAGAAAAATATGCAGGGAAAGAAAACACGCTTCCGTGGGGACGGAAGGGGAGTTTTAAACGCGCGTTTTGCTGAGCCTTATGCGGATGCTTATTCCTCATTTGCATGGCACTTTTAAAGTCCCCTTGAATAGAGTGACAGTATAGGGAGACTAGAGAGGCAAATAAGGCTTTTGGGGATGCAGCCTCAGACCTTCACAAGTCATACAAATTCACTAAGGTGAAGAAAATGTTTCTCCCATCCCTACTGTGCAGCATTTAGAGTAGCTCAACTTTTAGATAAGCTGCTGTCTGACTCCTAATTGACTGTGTGGACACCTGTGCACAGTTTTCTAAGCAGAGATAGAGACGTGGTTTGCCATTGCCTGCTTCTGGGGAGAGGCCGGGAATTGAACCGGCAACCCTCTGCTTTCCTATAGCAAGCAGAAATCTTCACCCGAACCCCGAAAGCCTGACAAATCGCTCTCTATAATTCAGTTCGGATGATCCAGTAGCTCAGTCCCATCCTTCTGACACCCTCTCTCCATCTTTCTCCCGCCCGCCTGCCCTCCACTGGCAATCCTATAGATTAACATCGAAGGGGATGCTCTTTAAAGGTGCTGGTCAAAAGTTTATGCTCTAGTTTGACAGGTTTTCTTTAAAGGCTGGAAATTAATCTCCCACACTAATTTACCCTTTCCAAATTGAGAACAAATCAGAGCAGAGATAACTTGTGGCTACACACACCGGAAAATACTTCCCAATAGCCCATCTTCCCTGAGCAAACAGAACGTGCAGCATTTTGTTTTTGACAAGGGAAAAAGCAGCAGCAGCAGCAGCCCTTGATCTGTTTCAAAATGCACGTTCATTTCCGACACTGTGAACGCAACGCAGAGCAATGGCCAAGGTGTAAAATAATTGCTGGGAAGAAGGAATTGCTCTCCCCGCACCCCATCGTCATTAGGCCATAAGATCTGTCCGCTACTTTTATCTCCAACAAACCATCACTGTCAACAGGACAGTCCCAGAATGCTTAATGAGTGTCTTCCTCTATTGTTTTTCCGGATTTAAGATTCCTGATCAGTTGTCCGATTCTCCCCGGCCTTTCCCTCCAACCCTCCACCCAACCACAGTTATCAAAGATAAGAAAACTTCTCCCGCTTGCAAATACTAAATGAGCCCCTGGCTAATGAAACTGCTATTAATTGCGTTGGGTTTTTCTCTGCTTCGGCTTTCTGCTTCCAGTGATATTTCCATGGTAACATTGCCAGGTTCTAGTAAAGCAAGGTGGGGGACCTTTCGCACCAGGAAAGGGTTAAATGTGGGGCAGCAAAGGGCAGGCAAATGGTCAGCCTTTTATTTTCTCTTGGTCCTTCAGCAAAGGTTAGTTGAGGTCACCAAAGGCCAAAGGGTAATTACTTTTCCTCTACAGGGTTAAAGTCACACAGATTGCAATCCGGAAAACTGTATAGATGACCTTCAGCTCTCTCCTTTCCTTTCCTTTTTTTTTCTTTAAAGATTATCTATTTATAATTTAGCTTTTTTCAGTTTGGCAAATAGCAATAAACATCACGGAGAGGATAAAGAACATACAGGGATGTCTGTATGCAAAGGAGATAGACCGTTTTAAAAATACACCCTCATCTATTAACTTACTCCATGCAGGGGGAAAATCAATTAAGTGAACCTTAGCTGGAAAATACAATTCAGTAATAGAACAACCCCCCCCCCAAAAAAAATATTTGTTTCAGAATGATGATAGGAGGAGGAGGAAGAAGAGGAAGTGGTGAAGGTTTTGCCTTTGTCTTCTGCTTGCGATGCCCAGAAGCAATTGGTGGGCCACTGTGTGAGGCAGGATGCTGGACTAGATGGGCTGTGGCCTGATCCAGCAGGGCTCCTCTTAATGTTCTTATGACTAGTGTATCAGCTACTAGAACAGATGCTGAGGTACTGACTCCAGGTTGGAGTGAGAGGTAGGATTATAAGATTGTAGAGTTGGAAGGGATCTCCAAGGTCATCAAGTCCAACCCCGACTCAATGCAGGATCCCCTTATACATCCTTTGAAACGTCATTATTATTATGATGTAAAAACAGCAATTACACAGCAAACGAGATCGCTATGCTGGATTTCATATTATATCACTAGTCGGGCACTTCCCAAGCTCCTAGGACTTATTATTATTATTGCTATTATTATACAGTGTATAATAATACAGTAAGGTATACATGAATACATAAATAATACATTATAATACATGAATAATAATACATTATAATACATTAATAATGCATAATAATACATTAATGTGTAATAATAATGTATAATAATTTCATGCTCCACACCTAATCAACCCTTAGTGAACTTCTGGGAAGTCAGGGCATGCTTGGAGGCTGTAGCAGCCTCGTCCAAGCACAGATGCCCGTCTCCAGAAGTTCACTAAGGGTGCATCCACACTGGCCCTTTAACACCCATTAAGCACAGATTGTGAAACGCGTGTCCGCACACGCGGGGCTGCGTAGGACACTTCCGGTGAGGAGTGTCCGCACAGCAACACCCATTAAGCACACTTCCAGTGAGGTGCGTCCGCACCTATCCGTACCTAAAGTGTGCTTAATGGGTGTTAAAATGACACCACATTTCATGTGGGCTTAATGGGTGTTTCGCTGTGAAAACGCATCCTTTTAGGATGCATCCGCACAGCGGAACAATTCCTACCCAGGGCCCTCCCCCGGCTTGCCATGCTTGGCTCCTCAGAGCCAAGCATGGCTAGCTGGGGGACTCCTACCTTGTGGCTCACCCTTGTGGCAGAAGCGGTGGATCAAAGCCCTCCCTAGCCCACCCGGGGGAGACCACGCTAAATCCCCTCCTTACCTGCTCATGGTCGCCCCGATTCTGGCCGCGGGGACCCAGGATGCAGCGCGCTTGCGTCCTGCGGGTCTCCTGATTGGCCAGGACTGCTCCTGGCAGCTCCAGCCATCAGGAGGCGTTCTGCGCAGGCGTGCCGTCTAGCCAGGGCAAGGAGCCAATCATGGCGGGCCGGGGGAGGGGCCCCAGAGCACAGATGTGAGGCGGGTGCTGTGCGTCTCATCTACACAGCACCCACCTCAAATCCGTATTTAATCCGTCCTTCTGCCGTGTATATGGAAGGATGGGGGTGGGTAGATCCGCATCTATTAGATGCAGATCTACCCCTGTAAATCCGGATCTACTGGGTATCCGGAATTAGTAAAACCGGGTCTAATGGAACCCTGTTTTACTAAATCCGGATGAGGTAGATCCGGATTTATTTAAGCAAGTACGGAAGCACCCTAATTGTTGCCTAATTGTCAAAAGGCCTCTGTTTTCAGCAGGGAGAGGGACATCTGACTCAACCCACCCGCACCAAATGCCACTGCATTACTTTCAGAGGAAGCAAAAACTGTTCCCTTCCTGAGACTGATCTTGTACCCTTGAACAACCAGAGATTAATTTAGAAAGCTATGAATGAGATGGGACTGCAATTCTCAATTGCAAGTTTGGGATCCAAGAAGCAAGTCCGAAAAACAACTTCTTTCTCCCAGGCAAGCGTGCCCTCAGTTCCCTGTTGCTTTCCAAACGCTCAGAGGAAGCCTGCTCGGCATCTCTCTAGACAATGGCCACAGGACGCAAGAGGGCAAAATCCACCCTCGGAGCTCATTTCCAGGGTTTCCCAGTAGGCTGTCTCCAAGGAGGGTTGGATTCCCTTCCTGCCTCGGAGGCTGGCTGCACACCTGATGGGAATGCCAACATGCAGTTTCTGTGCCTTCGGGGCTCTTACCTGGCACACAAAAATTCTCATAATCAGGATTCAGTTTTTAAAGTTTAATTAATTCTTTTGTGGATTTTAAAGTTTGCTGCGTCCCCTGGGTTTATTCACTGGTGAAGAGCAACCCAGAAATCCTATGAATAAAAGATATTAGTGGTCGTGTGTGCCCCGAGCCATGTGCACGCACCTCCTCCCAGCTTCGCAGGAGATAAGCTGCAAACTAAGAGGGAGAAATCCACCCAGGTTTGATGTGGTACAGAATGGAAAAAGCAAAAATATCAGTTGGCACGCCAAACTTTTCAGGGATTGTGGCAGAGACTTAAGTCCTACGAAGCCTGCCTTGCCCTATACTTGCCACAGTTATCCATGCTCTGGTAACCTCTAGATTGGACTACTGTAATGCACTCTACATGGGGCTGCCCTTGAAGACGGTTCGGAAGTTACAGCTAGTGCAAAATGCAGCCGCTAGAATGCTGACCAGAACATCTAGCCGGATGCACATCATGCCGGTTTTAAAAGAATCGCACTGGCTGCCAATTCACTACCGAGCTCAATTCAAGGTTTTGACCTTGACTTAAAAGGCCCTAAATGACTTGGGCCCCAAATATCTAAAGGAACACCTTCTCCCATATCAACCTGCCCATGCCTTAAGATCAAGTGGCGAGGCCCTCCTGGTTGTCCCGCCACCTTCAACAGTGAGGTTGGTGGGCACCCGGGAGAGAGCCTTTTCAGTGATGGCCCCCAGACTATGGAATAGCCTCCCCCTCGAGGTGCGTCAGGCCCCTTCCTTATATATATTTAGGAGGGAAGTGAAGACGCACCTCTTTGCCCTGGCCTTTGGCTGAGCTGCTTATGTTCCCTCCCTCAGTACAGACACTATCGTTTTAAACATTTTGTATATTGTTTTATATTTGTTGAATTTTTAATATCTTTTAATGTATATTCTATTTTAATCTGCTGTTACCCGCCCAGAGACCTTCGGGTATGGGGCGGGATACAAATGCAAATAATAAATAAATAAATAAATAAATAAATAAATAAATAAATAAATAAATAAATAAATAAATAAATAAATAAATAAATAAATAATAGGGGTATGCACGAATGCAATTTCCGGGATTCTATTCCATTCTAACTGAATATCTGAAGATTTGAATCAATACGAATGTTTAAAATTTGAATGTATTCACATTCAATTCAGATCGAATATATTTGAACCTACTCATACGAATATTCAATTTGTATTTGACAATACAAATGTCAACAACATTCGAATGTGTCCGTAGGCATCCGTACACATCCTGTTTTTATCCCATATGCATCCTGTTTTTGTCCCGTATGTATCCGTACAAATGTTCACGGATATAAATAATATGCGTACAGATAGTATGTGACGGATATGTATCCATCCTCATACAAATGACTGAATAATTAATATGAATTATTCAAAAGATTCAAAAATTCATTTGAATGTTAAATTCGAATGTATAGAGATTCAATTTGAATTTGAATGTCTGAATTTGGTCAAATTTCAAATGTTTTGGATGTCTGCGTACATCCCTATATGCCACCAGTCCCAGGACTGAAGTTTCCTTTCTACTATATTCATTAAAAGACTTTTAGAATCCTCATTCCATTTGTCCCCAGTTTGGTATTGTGGTCAGGGTGCTGGACTCTTATCTGGAAATCACCGGATTTGATTCTGCACTCCTCCACAAAGCCAGCTGGGTGACCTTGGACTAGTCACAGCTCTCTTTTTGAGCTCTCACAGCCTCACCTACCTCACAGGGTTCTGTTGTGGGGAGAATAACAGAAGGTTCATCAACCACTTTGAGTCCCCTTGAATGGGTGAGAAAATTGGGGTAGAGAAGACAACTCTTCTTCTTCCTCCTCCTCCTCTTCCTCTTCCTCCTCTTCTTCTTCTTCTTCTGTTACAACATACCTAACCCTTTAACGAATAGACCACTCAGAAGCAAAGCAGTTTGCCCTAGACACTTGTGATCCCCACTCCGAACTTAAATTTACAACTTTTTCATTTTTCCAACTCCTCTGGGTGATGAAAAGGTCAAATAATAGTTGCTGAAGTAACCTTTAAATACATATATAAGAAAATCGCAATTCAGCACCCTGATGGATAGGTTACTCACTTCAACAGATTCTTGGACTCAGCAGAAGATATAAATACTGATAAAGGCAGAAAATGGAAGATGCGGTACACAATCAATTTCACATTCTGTAGATGAGAGGATGATGCATCACTTATATACTTAGATGTAGAGGACACAGCATGTAAATTATTGAGTAACCTCCTTGGCATTTTCTCAGGCAAAGGTTGTATGGAAACTGTTATTCACAAGGCAGGAATTATCAGGGTTTTGTTTTTAAGTAGGTAAACTATCTGTGAGCCAGTTTGGTCTAGTGGTTAGGGAGCCGGACTCTTATCTGGAAATACCGGGTTCGATTCCGCCCTCCCCCATGAAGCCAGCTGGGAGACCTTGGGCTAGTCACAGCTCTCTTCTGAGCTCTCACGGGGTGTTCTGTTGTGGGGAGAAGAATAGAAAAGCTTTGTCAGTTGCTTTGAGTCCCTTTAAATGGGTGAGAAAAGCTGGGTAGAAAAGCCAACTCTTCTTCTTCTTCATAACTTTCTGTGAGTTTGCTAGTGCTTTTCTTCAAAACAAAACAAAACAAAAACCTTTAAATCTATGCTCTCAGTGAGAAAATTCAGCCAGTCTCTTGCAGCACTATAATATCTAATCATGCTCTCTGGCTGCAAAAGGCCAAGATGTCTGTCCCGGAAATTGACAGAATATTGTCAAGATAAATATGGAGTCTGTTGATCACAAATAATTAGTTCCCTGCCAAAGGATCCTGTAAGTCAGATCTCTGACATCGGCCAGCCAGAGGAAGGACTTTGGTTCTTAAATGGAGACTATGGGCCTTTCTGCACTGGGATTTATCCTGGAATATATCTCAGGATAGCAATCTGCTGGTGACAAGCTAATGCAGACCATGGCAGGCCTCACCTGGGGCCATCCACAGTGTGCACTAGCATGCAGATAGCAGGTCCCTATTCTGGGATATATTCCAGAATAAGGCCAAGTGCAGAAAGGGCCTATGTGTCCATATAACTGTGAGACTTTTTGTATTTGGTCTCCTGGGGAACTCCATGGATAGGGATGTGCACAAATGTTTGTAACACTCAAAATCTGTATAAGTTTGGCTAGCTTCAGATATTCAAATTCGAATCGAACGTTGGCACATTTGAAGATTGACATTTGAATTTGAATAGAATGTTTTGATAATATGAAGCTTTGTACGTCTTTCAGGCTGAAGGGGAAAGCAGGATGCTTCTAAGGTCATTTGCTGGGATTCAAGAGCAGGAATAGGTTCGCCCTTGTCTCTGCTTGAGATGCCCATGAGCATTTGGTGGGCCACTGTGTGTGACAGGACGCTGGACTAGATGGGCTGTGGCCTGATCCAGCAAGGCTTCTCTTATGTTCTTATGTTCTTTGTATGGGATTTGTATGGGGTTTAGATGGGATTCATATGGGACTTGTATGGGATTCGTATGCTATTTGTATACATTCATATGGAATTGAACATTCGTAACGGATATGAATCCCACCACATTCAAAGGGGATCTATGTCCAAGAAAGCTGCCAGCTCACATACAAAAACACAGCTGGTAAGAGACAGCTTACTTGCAAAGGCAGTTCATTCAGCAGCAGAGCAACATAGTCTAGAGAGTAAAGGTCAATAAACAGTCTGAGTCCAGGTTTTCAGAGAGCAATGCCACAGTCCGGTCCGAAGTCAAGGTAGCCAAGTTTTCAAGGTCGAGGGGGTCAGATACGGCAGCCTTCTCTAAAGGAAAACCAATAGTTTCTGGCAAATGTCCTGGGCGTCTGCCCGGTGTTTTATCTACAGTCCCAGCTGCAGGCTATCAGCATGTTTCTCTGCAAGTCTCTTCGATCTTCTTAACCCTTCCTTTCCGCTCTCCTCTGCTTAAAGCTAGGGATCTCTGTGCCCTGCTGTTCCAAGACTCCCTCATCTTGCACTTCTGCTGAGGTAAGGCTGGGCTGCTGAACCCCAGGTTCCACTGGGGCTGGGAGGTCAGAACTGGGCCCTGACACCACCTCAGATTCCTCCTGCACCTGAGGAGGTGAGTCCTCCTCATCTTCTGAGTCCTCCTCATGGCTGACCATGACAATCTATTTTAATGAATACAAATTTCTTGCATTCGGTTCAATATGAATTGAATACAAAAGAACCATTCATGCACTCCAGAGATCCCCCAGGACAGCACATCCATGTTTCACAGAGCTGCTTCCATCCCCAAGTTCACTTCCTCAGGAGGTTTTCCCAGGGAAACAAAGGTGCAAAATCACCCAGAGTCATTTGTGGAAAAACTCATAGAGTGACAGGCAGCAATAATTCAGATACAGTCTCCACTCTTCAGTGAAAACTCATTTGCTGACCCACAGGGTAAAGTGGCCCTAAAGTCTCAAGGTGGGTTACAGTCAAATGGATGGATGGATGGATGGATGGATGGATGGATGGATGGATTTCTATCCCACCCTATACCCAAAGGTCTCAGGGCAGATAACACAACATTTAAAATCAAACATATTAAAACAACAAGAGTATAACAGTACCTGCAAGTGGGAAGGGAAAGTGTTTCTCCATTTACCAGAAGACCAGTGCAAAAAGGTGCATCTTCACTAACTTCCTAAACATTTAAAGCGAAGGGGGTAGAAGGGGAGACTATTCCACAACCTATTTTATTTATTTATTTATTTATTTATTTATTTATTTATTTATTTATTTATTTATTTATTTATTTATTTATTTATTTATTTATTTATTTACATTTCTATCCTGCCCCATACCCGAAGGTCTCTGGGCGGGTAACAACAAATTAAAATAGAATATAACAGTAAAAGACATTAAAAATCCAACAAGAATAAAACATATACAATATGTTTAAAATTACGGTGTCTGTACTGTAGGGGGTAGGGAGAACATAAGCAGCTCAGCCAAAGGCCAGGGTAAAGAGGTGCGTCTTCACCGCCCTCCTAAATATATATAAGGAAGGGGCATGACGCACCTCGAGGGGGAGGCTATTCCATAGTCCGGGGGCCATCACAGAAAAGGCTCTCTCCCGGGTGCCCACCAACCTCACTGTTGAAGGTGGCGGGACAACCAGGAGCGCCTCACCACTTGATCTTAAAGCACGGGCAGGTTGATATGGGAGAAGGCGCTCCTTTAGATATTTGGGTATTTGGGGCCCAAGTCATTTAGGGCCTTGTACGTCAGAGTCAACACCTTGAATTGGGCTCTGTCGTAAATTGGCAGCCAATGCAACCCTTTTAAAACGGGCGTGATGTGCATCCGGCTAGATGTTCCGGTCAGCATTCTAGCAGCTGCATTTTGCACTAGTTGCAACTTCCGAACCGTCTTCAAGGGCAGCCCCATGTAGAGTGCATTACAGTAGTCCAATCTAGAGGTTACCAGAGCATGGATAACTGTGGCCAAGTCATCTCTATCCAGAAGAGGCTTAAGTTGACGGACTAGCCATAGTTGGGAGTAGGCGCTCCTGGCCACAGCCTCCACCTGAGCTTCAAGTGTTAGCGCAGAGTCCAGGAGAACCTCCAAGGTACGCACCAGTCCCTTCCAGGGCATTGCAACCCCATCAAGGACAGGGTATCTCCCAACTACCCGGACCCGAGACCCTGTGACACACAGCACCTCTGTCTTGTCTGGATTCAGCTTCAATTTATTGGCCCTCATCCAGCCCATTAACGCCTCCAGACACCTGTCAAGCACTTCAACTGCCTCTCCTGATTCAGATGGTACAGAGAGATAGAGCTGGGTATCATCTGCATAGTGATGACACCTTACCCCAAATCTCCTGATGACCTCTCCCAACGGCTTCATATAGATGTTAAATAGCATGGGAGATAAGATCGATCCCTGAGGAACCCCACAGGTGAGTTCCCAGGGTGTCCCAGAGGCCATCACTGAGAAGGCCCTCTCCCGGGTGCCCACCTCATTTGCTGCTGAGGGTGGTGGGACAACCAGGAGGGCCCTCCCTCCAGATCTTAAGGCAAGGGCAGATATTCCTTCAGATATTTGGGGCCCAAGTCATTTAGGGCCTTATAAGTTAAAGTTAACATATAAAATATAGCAAACACTTTTGGAATAAATAATCTGTTCTGAGCTGGGATAGATTGCTTCTGGAACAGAACCAGGCCGTCAACAGTTCACGCTAACACCAATGCCAGTACTGAAAGGTCGTTACAAGATGGAAATGGGCACTCTCCTCCTCCTGGTCCATACCACATTTGTTTCCACCCACAGGCATAAAAACCCAGCATATTCGGATAGCACCCTGAACCCCCAGTTTGTGGCTTCTAGGAAATGCTGCCTGCAGTGGTGTTAAGCTTACTGATTGCATGCTTGCGGGATGATCTGGGAAATTATCACAGGTGTTCCATTTGGAAGAATGCCTTCCTGTGGTTGGCACGGAGCCTTTCTCAGACAAGGAATTTAACTGGTAACAGAGGGCCTTTCCGCACTTGCTCTGGTGGGACAGCTGGAGGTTGCTCCCCAATGGAGCATACACACTGCATGGAGCCTTTTCTGTCCTAGAAGCAGCTCGGCATGTATAGCTGTAGAGCACAAAAACGTGCTCTACAACTATACTAGCCACTTGGCTAGCATGGCGTGACATTAGAGATATGCACAAATTGGGGGGGGGGGGTTGCATTCAATTCGTATCAAATCAAATGTTAAAAAATTCATATTTGTTCAAATAGATCCCCTTTGAATGTGGTAGGATTCTAATCAATATGACTGTATTAATACAAATTTGTACGAATATCTGATACAAACGCATGTGTATCCAATACGCATCTGATATGTATCCCGTAACATAACCACTCTGAAAGCGTCAAATACACCCTGAATCCACTCTGAATCTGCTCACAAACCATGTCAAATTCCTCTGGATTTGTTGCAGATGTCACTGACGCAGCCGCTTTCCTATCTGGCAGTTTCACCAATGTTCTGAAGCATTTCTATTCATATGAATGTTGTAACATTCTATTCATATACGAATGTCCAAACTCCTACAAATTTGTATGACTATTGAATGTTACGAATAATCGGGCACATCCCTACTTGGCATGCTTCATTTGCACCTCTTCCAGGAGAATGGACCGTGGGACTTGCTGGCTTAGACATGGTTGCCACCACATTGTCCAGTCATGTTGGCGACAGCACCACACATACCCATTGCTGCGGTGAGGCGAGGCGAGGCAATCTTGGCTATCGCACTTACACAGTGCATAGGGAAGTCCTGGATCAGTTTCACATGGACCAGGCATCTCAAAGTGTAGATGCCTGATGTATCTTAGAACTTTGCCGTCCTTCATGCCTGGCAAAAGTGCAAAAAAGGCCCAGAGGCATCTGCTGTTAAGTGCTCCCTCCTCAACTTTTTGCCCCCCCCCCCAAATTACTGCCTGCCAGTTTTCATAGGGTGTTTTTCTACAGCACTCCTTTAATCCAGATCTAAGAAGATCCAGACCTAGGGAACGGGTACTTTCCTTAATCCAGATCTAGTAGATCCGGATTAAGGGAAGTACCCAATGTGTTTCCATGGGTGGTCTAGCACCCAATAGCAATGGGTGCTAGCTTGCCTGCCATGGAAATATCGGAGCACCCATTTGGAAATTTGGATCTACCCACAAGGGGTCTGCCTGTCACCCCAGGTGTTTGGAGGGACAGGGGGTGCAATCTCCAAAGCAGCTCCGAAGTCACTTCGAAGTCACTTCGAAGTCACTCCGGAGCCATTTCGGAGCATCTTCAAAGTCTGTGCAAAATAGCTCCGGAGCGTCTTTGAAGTCTGTGCTGATCTTCGAAGTGACTTCGGAGTGACTTCAGAGGGACTTTGAAGTTCACTCTGAAGATCAGCACAGACTTCAAAGATGCTTCCGGAGTGAATTCGAAGGGACTTCAATGCTTAGGTTTTGGGGCTCCCCCTCCATGGGTGCCCCCCCTCCCTAGCCTCCTGTAGACCTCATTGCCGGACTATCATGGAAACAGACTCCCTATAATCCGGATTTTCAGGCTGAAGACCCCATTGTAGACCCCATTAAACGGGTCCACACGAAATCCAGATTAAAAACCCTGAAGTACCCATATGATCCGGATTTTCCGAGCTGCGGGGGAAACAAATGTGTCCCTAATGTGCGCTGTGGTGGAAATGGGGTCATCCGGCTCTCAGCCAAATGGGTCCTTAATGGGTGCTAAAATGGGTACTTATTGCCAGTGGAAAAACACCCATAGTGAATATTCACCAAAGAGTCTCCCAAGGGATAAATTTTTGCTGCCCCAAAAGGTGACTTCCAAAGAAGAAGACAAAATGCATCACATCAGTTACTTGAAGTGAAAACTTCTAGGACTAAGGGCATGGGTTATTATAGAATCATATTTATTTATTTATTATTTATTTATTTACATTTCTATCTCGCTCCATACCTGAAGATCTCTGGGCAGCTAACAACCTTAAAACAGATTAAAAACAGGATTACATTAAGACTTTAAAAATTCAACAAATCTAAAACAATACACAATATGTTTAAAATGATAGTGTCTGTCATCACAGAGTTGGAAGGGACCTCTAGGGTCATCATGTCCAACCCCTGATCAATGCAGGATTTCCTAAACCATCCCAGACAGATGTAAGTCCAGCCTCTGCATGAAGACCTCCAGTGAAGGAGAGCTCACTACCTCCTGTGGCCACCTATTCCACTGACTGGTCGCCCTCACTGTCAGGAAGTTTTTCCTAATATCTAACCTATACTGACTGCCTTGAAGCTTCATAGCGTTGTTTCTAGTGTTTCTTTGCTTTGCTTTTTTGTTATGGTTAAAATCAAAAACTGAAACGAAGCATAAGAAACTTGCAAATGTACACACAAAAGAAGAAAAGATTCTCAAACTCTGATCAACCTCAGTCAGAACCAAGCTGTGCGTTGCTGATGTTGGCCTCTTTCATTTCTTGCTGCAGTCTGGGGTCCATTTTTCATACAAATGCTGCCGTGACATCTTTCCATTTGGGTTCCTCAACCAATTCAGCAGCCTTCGGAAGAAGTATTTTCCTGCCCGCCTCCCCCTTTTCCCAATAGCCATCTTGTCCCCAAACCGCCATACAAACCACAGGACACGGATCAATATACCTTCAATTGGAATAATTGTTTCCCTTTGTAAAGCCTCCGTTACTCGGAGTGCTGAATAGAGCACTGTTTGATTGACCTCCAGAAAAGCAGCAGATGTGACTGAAGCATGACACCCCTGGCCTAATCACTCAGAGTTGGACCTTGAAAAATAACCAGAGAGAATGCACCAAACATGTGCTCGCTTGCTGTGGGAATAACACAGCAGGCCAAGCTGCCGAGTGCCACTTGTCTGGGTATGTTGTCAGAAACTTCATGCATCCAAAACGGCTCTTTAAAAGGGGAAAAAAGTTAATTTCCAATTTTTTTAAAAATTAACAGTAACTGGAAAGTGGAATCAAAGAATTTCCCCCGTGCAACATTCATAAGACCTTTGGGCAGAGGGCAGGATAAACATGCAAATAAATATCGAGTTAAATTTCAAATGGAGGGAATGAAACTTGGCCGTATTCTGGGATATATAAGATAGGGGTCTGTTGCCCACATGTTAATCCAGACTCTGGTGGGTCACACTTGGGTCCTGCTGTAGCCTGCACCAGCATATGGACAGCAGGCCCCTATTCCAGGGTGTATCCCAGAATAAATCCAAGTGTGGACAGGTCCATGGGCTGTGTTCACACCTAGCATTTAATCAAGCCTCAGTCCACTTTCAGAGCAGATGAACACATCAGCGAAGTGAACGGTCATTTGCTTTCCGCATTAATTCACCCAAAGGTGGATTTTCTGGGTTAGAAAATACTGAAAGGCATCAGCTTGCCACTTTGCTAGTGCGTTCTCTCACGCTGAAAGTGGACTGAAGCTGGATTAAAAGTTAGGTGTAAACACAGCCAAAGACCCTTTCTCCACTGGGCCAAGCCTCAAGTCCTTTTACACCTTCATCAGTACAGATGGGGTAACTTCACACCACATTGAGTGAAACTGTATATAGTTTAATTTTACAATTTTAAGACACTCCCCAGGGTGGGAGGAAATCCCTGCAGAAATCAAGCCAAATACCATATATTATTTGGCTGCAGGAATTTAAAAATGTGACGCAAAACAATCCCATCTTCCTCAAATCCATTAAGTTTTCCATAATATTTTAAATTATGTTTTAATATTTGATATGTTTTATCCTCACTGTAACCCTCCCTGAGGCCATTTGGTGAAGGGCAGGATATAAATGTCTTAAATAAATTAATAAATACATTTCTCACCTGTACTGATGAGACTTGAAAAAAGGATCTGTACATCTTACCCACAGACAGCCAAAATATCTGGGCTCAAAATAAGTGCATCTAGGTGGGTGTGAATGGAAAAACGGCAGAGGATTATCAGGAGTGGAAAAGACGGTGCATCACCTTCCATCCATCAATTTCTCCTCTCTTGCCCCCCCAAAAAAACATTTTCTCGTTCGATTTACATTAAAGCTCATCATATGTTTCCATAAAAACCGCTTTTGTTTTTACAGCAATGGTAAAATATGACTTCCCTTGCCTGTTTTCTTTGTTTCGGCACATGTGATGCAGTCCCGGGAACTTTCAAGGGTGCCATTTGCCATTTGAGACACTATTCTGCTATTACTGCTCTTAATCTGGATTAGTGAATCCGGATTAGATTGATCTGGATCAACTACCAGCACAGGCTCACAAAGGCAGGCTAAGGAGGGACGCAATGCAGACGACTAAACCCTGTTCCATACAGGTAGATGGGAACTACCGGGGCAGCACCAAGCAATGTGAAGTCACCATGACCATCAACACTGCCTTTGTCCAAAAGGAAGTGCAAAGCTTTCACATGTTCTGCTCTACATGTGGATTCCGCATCCTTGTTCCGGTTGTGGTACTGATGTATCAGGTCCACCATTAATCTAGATCATTCATTCATTCATTCATTCATTCATTCATTCATTCATTCATTCATTCATATTTCTATCCTGCCCTGTACTCAAAGGTCTCAGGGTGGGTAACAACTTTTAAAATCCAGCATATTTTTTAAAAAAATTAATTTAAAACTAACACATTAAAAAACAGCACAATATCAGTTAAAACAGTAGCATGTGCAGTGGGAGGCAAACATAACCAACATTTAGCCAAAGGCCTCAGCAAAGAGGTGCATCTTCACCCTTCCTGAACCTAATCAGAGAAGGGGGAGACTGTTCCACAGCCTGGGGGCCATTACTGAGAAGGCCCTCTCCCGGGTGCCCACCAGCCTCACTTCTGAAGGCGGTGGAACAACCAGGAGGGCCTCCCCTTCAGATTTTAAGGCACAGGCAGGTCAATATGGGAGAAGGTGTTTACTGGACCCTTAGTATAGATCTGAGGCCTTTTGGCACTTAAGCCAGTAGTGAATAATTGGGGAACTGCTGGGGAAGGGCATCTGCACTTGGAGGAGGCTGCTACAGCCTCCAAGTGCCCCCTGCCTGCCCAGAAGTTCCCTAATTATTCACTAGATGTGAAGCATGAAATGTTCTGATGCTCTGGGCTTGTCTGGATGACCATAGACACGAGCGTGTTTGCGCAGAGCATGAATATTCGTAATATTTGAAACTGATACGAATTTGGCTGAATTTGGACATTCATATTCGGATCAAATGTTGGCATATTCAAAGACTGACATTTGAATTTGAATCAAATGTTTTGATACATTCATATCAAGCGCCGTATGGCATTCGTATGGGATTGAACATTTGTATATCGCATTCAAATCCCACTACCTTCAAAGGGGAGCTTTTTAAACGAATACAAATTTCCTTGCATTCGAATAAAAAACAAAAACATTTGTGCGCATCCCTAACAAAAGCAAGTACACAATTTCCCAGAGAAGTGAAAGTGCAAATCCCCCCACACACACACACACACAAGACCTAAGTATGACGGTTGCAGCCTCGCCATCACAAAAGAGCCCAGAACTCTTTATTTCTTGTGATCTGGGTAATTCAGCAATACAATGTGCAAAAGCGCTAGCTGTTTGAGAAAAATGAAATGATGTAGTTCTGCAAGCAAGCAAATTTGTCCCTTCCCAAATGTATTCCTCCTTGAATAACTTCTTTGTAAACATTAAATGGTAAAAAACACTTCCGTTTGCATTTATCAAAAGAATACATGTTCGGCGCGCCACAAGCGTTGGACGTAACTCTGGGGTCTGCAGCCTTTTATGTCTAGCAATTAACAGCAAACACCTTGTCATAAACATTTTAAAAGGTCAAAGAGATTGCAACAGTTTGGCTAAAGAGATAAATGGTCAAATAAAACATCAAATTGTTAATTCCCAGGTGACAAAAAGCAACGCACACCCGATCAATAAGGGGGCCCAAAGCATTCTGGGAAAGAGGGAAGGGTCAGCCTTGAAGTGTTAATAACTTCTTCACATTATTTTTGCTCCAGTTTATCATGTGACATAGCAGGTAGCAAGTCAGGATTAGCAGCCAAGAAAGAGGAGAAGAAGGCAGGCTGTAGAGAAAAAGACCAACGTTTAAAAGGAAAGGTACGTTCCAACCGTAGCTAAATTTGCAGTGGCAGCTAAGGGGGCTATTAGGCAAAATATTTCTCAGCATTTCTTTTCTCATTTGGGATGCCGGACTATCTTTTTGTCAAGGGTGGAGTGGGAAGAAAACATCCCTGTTTTGCAAATAATAATTTTTAATCATAACACAAATTTTTCATTGTCCGTTTCTTTGCATTAATTCATACACTGCCTACTGAGAGGCCATTCTCAGTTACTGCATGCATTGTTTTTAGTTCGCGGAACCGCTTTGTAAACATTAAGAGGTTAATTTGGTTGCATTCCACAGTTATGTATGTGCATACGCGAATAGGTGTGTGAACATATGTAACTGTGGAATGCAACCAGACTAACCACTTAATATTTATAAAGTGGCTTACATTGCATGCGATGTAACATAGCTTAAGTGTGTGTGCGTGTTTATAGCTATACAGTATTTGTTACCAACTTTAAATCTGTTGCCACTTTGCTCTTCAGTAATTTACTTCAAAATTCTTTACTGTAAAAAATAGAGACTGAATTCTTTTCAGCCGTTTTGAAGAGAGTAGCTGAGGCCCGTTCTTCTACCATAAATTGAAAACAATCTAGCTGGATGCTGCTTATTAGGCCAGAACTTTTCTTCCTTGGTAGGTGCCCTTGGAAAATTACAGTTCATATTTTCTCCCACTACGTACCTTTCAAGGAGTGAGGGGCTATTAGGTCTGTGGTAGAATTCATTGTTCTCATGCCACAGATGCTAGGTTCACCTATCAAGAATAAGTCCCTCAAGAGAGAAATAAGAACATGAGAAAGGTCTGCAGGAACAAGCCAGTAGCCCTATCTAGTCCCATGTTCTGTTCTCAGTGACTAAGCAGCTGGAGTCCTAAAAGCAGAACTTGAGGGCAACAGAACTCTCTGTATTCATATCTTCCCTTAAGAAGGAGGAGGAGGAGAATTGCTTTTAAACCCTGCTTTTCTCGCCCTTAAGGGGACTCAAAGTGGCCAACAAAGCTTTCTATTCTTCTCTCCACAACAGAGAAGAGAGCAGTAGGCGGAGCCATGAGAGCTCAAGAAAGAGAGCTGTGACTAGCCCAAGGTCACCCAGCTGGCTTCATGGTGAAATGTGGAATCGAACCAAGAGACTACCAGATAAGAATCCAACACTCTAACCACAAGACCAAACTGGATTACAGGTTTCTTCTGAAGAGGGAGAGTCAACAGAAAGCAATGTAGAAGGAATTATTGGGTGTTTTTCCACCACGCTCCTTTAACCCGGATCTAAAAGATCTGGATCTAAGGAATGGGTCTAGTACCCAATGTGTTTCCATGGGTGGTCTAGCACCCAATAGCAATGGGTGCTAGCCTCCCTGCTGTGGAAACACTGGAGCACCGATTTGCAAATCCGGATTGACCCACAAGGGGTCTGCCTGTCACCCCAGGTGTTTTGGGGGACAGGGGGTGCAATCTCCAAAGTCCCTCCGAAGTCCCTCCAAAGGCAACTTTGAAGGTTAGCAAAGGCTCTGAAGTCCCTCCAAAGCCCCTCTGAAGGTTAGCAAAGGCTCCAAAGTCCCTCTGAAGGCAACTTCAGAGATTAGCAAAGGCTCCAAAGACAAATCCCTTGCATATTAATTAGCTCCTTGTGAGCAGGGATGAGTCAGCCTCATTAATATGTACCTCTTTCCATGCCTGAAGGTAACAGGATGAGTCAGCCTCATTAATATGTACCTCTTTCCATGCCTGAAGGTAACAGTCCGCTTTGTTCTCCCTTTGTTCTCAGAGGCTTGTCTTCGGAGCCTTTGCTAATCTCCGAATGGCTTTGAAATGACTGACTTCGAAGCCTAGGTTTTGGGGCTCCCCCCAAATGGGTGCCCCCTCCCCCTAGCCTCCTCTAGACCCCATTGCCAAACTAACGTGGAAACAGGCTCCCTTTAATCCAGATTTTCTGGCTGAAGACCCTATTGTAGACCTCATTAATGCTGGAATGTCCAGGAAAAGGCCCTCAGAAAACGCTGTCCACTGAAATGTAGGTGCTTCATCTCTGGAGGCAGGTGAACCTTGGGAAAGGGAGTGTCACAGGACCTGAAAGAGGAAAGGAGGAACAATGTTCCATGTTTGGGGAAATCCTCTTCCTTTAAACAAGAAAAGAAGGGGAGCCTTGCTGGACTGAGCCGCAGGCCTTCTAGTCCAGTGTTGTGTCTCACACAGTGGATCACAATTGCTTCTGAGCACTTCTAGCAGAAGACAAAGGCAAAACCTTCACCTGCTCTCAAGTCCCCTAATGCCATCCAAAGGAACCGTTATGTGAACTACCAGGCAAGCTAGAGAGAAGAGAGGCCACTTATATGTCATAAAAATCAGAGTAAGTTTGCAGCATGTGGAAAATAATCTAGTTTGCCTGGAACATGGAGCATTAGAGGCACTGAAATTGACAAATCAGCCATTGTACAGTCTCTTTCTTTATTGCTTCCTTCAGGCCTCTCCATATATATGGTTTTGCACCTTATTCTACACATACACAAATACAGAGAGGGAGAGGCCCTGTCTTCATGGATCTTTATTGTCCCTCTATTGTCCCTCTATTCCAGCGGACTTTAAAAATGCCATTCAGTTCTGGAATAAGCGTCTGCATGAGGCTCAGCAAAATGCGCATTTAAAATACACCTACCATCCCCACTGAAGCATGTTTTCTTTTCCCGCATCTTTTTCTCCCCGCCCCCTCTCTGGTCGATAGGGAGTCAGCGGGAACGGGGAGAGACTCCACTCTGTGCGACCACAACCAGGAAGACAACCCCCACAAGTCCAAAAGAAAAATAACCATCCATCCATCTCCCCCGCCTGCAAAACCCACCAGAAACATTTATCACTTTGGGATCCAGAGCTTGCTTCTAAAGATAGTGATTTCACTGTAAAAATCCACCCCATACAGCAGCAGTTACACTGTAGCAATCTACCCACTTCACACCTGATAACAATGTTGCAATTCTGTGCAATTCTGGCTCTTTAAAATTTCTGACCTTTAGAAAGGGGAAGGAATGAAAGGTGCTTCAGTTCTGGGAGATGTATGAATGTTTAAGGCTGTGTGTGCAGGCGGCAGCAGCGGCAGAGCCAGGGTGCTTTTTTCGGAGATCTTGTAACATAATGAATTGCTTCTACAATTCTAGCCTGCTGTTTTCTTGCATTCAGTATAGATCTTGAATACTGGCTGCAGATGAGAAGCAAAAAGAGAGAGAGAGATGATTTTATTTGAAGAGAGAATGAGGGAGAAGGGTGAAAAAAGCAAATAGAATGGATAGAAGTGAAAAGGTGTGAGCAGTCAGACCTGAAGATGGATGGATTGAAGAAGGTTTAAAATGAAGACTGCTCATTTGTATTGGGTTGTTGTATTGTGCTCTCCATGGGGCTGCCCTTGAAGATGGTTCAGAAGCTGCAGCTGTTACAGAGTGCTGACTAGAATGCCATGCCAGACGTACATCACACTGATCTTTAAAAAGCTGCACTATCCCCCAAATTCACTACCAAGCCCAATTGAAGATGTTGACCTCAACTTTATAAGACCCCAAATGACTTGGGCCCAAATATCTAAAGGAATGCCATCTTCCATATCGATCTGCCCATGCCTTAAGATCTGTAGGCGAGGTCCTCCTGGTTGTACCACCACCCGCAATAGCAAAACAGTCGGGCACCAGGATAGGGCCTTCTCAGTGATGGCTCCCAGATCATAGAATAGTCTCCCCCCATGAAGTGTGCCTGGCAACTTTACTTCACATGGCCTTTCAGGTGCTGTTATTGTTTTAGTATGTTCATTTTATATTTGGTTTTTAATGTTATAGCCCACCTTGAGACCTTTGGATACAGGGTAGAATAAAAATGCAAATAAACAAATATCACCCCCATCTGGAAGAGCACCTTCATTGTACAAAATGGAGCCACGGAGGGGCCTTTTGATGCAGCAAGGAAGTGGCTCTGTTGAGGAACCTGCCATCAGGCCTTTTTCACATGTGGGGGAGATATAGACTCACCTGGCTGCACCTGTCAAACAAGAGTAAGCCCAGGGGGTGGGAAATGTTGTCCTGTGAGCCAGTTTGGTCTTGTGGTTAGAGTATCTCACTCTTATCTGGTTGTCTCCAGGTTTGATTCTGCACTCCACCACGAAGCCAGCTGGATGATCTTGGGCTAGTCACAGCTCTCTTTCTGCACTCTAACAGCCCCATCCACCTCACAGCGTGTCTGTTGTGGGGAGAAGAACAGAAGGTTTGTCAGCAGCTTTGAGTCCCCTTAAAGGGTGAGAAAATGCAGGGTATAAATGCAACTCCTTCTTCTTTATCTTCTTCTCCTTCTTCTTGAATGGCACTTAAAATGGTTACCTAGCCAAGGATGGGTCAAAGTGTAAACAAGTGTCTTTTTAACCACCTGACCCATCCGGAGCTTTTCTTTCAAAGTGTAGATGCAGCCTTTTATTTCAGTTCAATGACTAGTTAGGATTGGTTTACTAATCCTTAGAAACCAGCGTGGGACCTGATCTTTCCCACTAAAGGAGAAGCACAAATGTAAACCAGTAAGAAAAATGAGTGGGAACCAAGGTGGTTGAACCCTGGTATGAATCTAGGGGTAAGTTATCGTGACAAGTATGTCCTTAATTTTTATCTATGTGTTGTTAGGTGGCAGATGAAATTGATTTCCCCTTTTCATTAAGAAAATTGTGTCCTCAGATTCCATACCATGTGCCCTCTCAATCAATAAGGTGGAAATGGCAGGGAAATGGAAGTCTTTTCACATTGTCAACAGACTGATGGTAATCTGACCAGAAGCAAGATGGTCAAACCTTACTTAGACAACTCTCTCCCTGCATTTTTTCTTACAAAGATTAGTGCTTATTTCTTAGCTTTTTATTCCTTAACAATAGACAGCTTCATAAACAGAAAAAATTATGTATTTGTGTGCCAGAATTTCACTCTCTCTTTCTCTCAAATTAATACCATAAACTGAATAAACAAATTGAAGTCATCAACAGTTCAGCTTTAAACTCCCGGGGAAGCTGTAACAACATACAGAACATTTGAGTAAGAACAGGGCCACCACCAAAAAGGCTTTGTCTCTTGTGCTGTCGATCAGTTTGATCCTGCAGTGAGGACAAAATCAGGCCCTGAAACCCAGAACGGGACAGTTTGTGACCAAGGACAAATGTGGTCTCCCAGATATCTGTGTCTGGGCCTTATGGTTCTTTAGATCAAACCCACTTTCTCCAGGCCATCCACATTACTACTTCATGCAGCAATCTTATGCATTGGTCTAGTGGTTAAGGAGCCGGACTCTTATCTGGGAATACCAGGTTCGATTCTGCCCTCCCCCATGAAGCCAACTGGGTGACCTTGGGCTAGTCACAGCTCTCTTCTGAGCTCTCATAGCCCCACCTACCTCACAGAGTGCCTGGTGTGGGGAGAAGAACAGAAAGCTTTATCAGCTGCTTTGAGTCCCCTTAAATGGGTGAGAAAAAGGGAACAGAAAAGCCAATGCTGTTTCTTCTATAGCAAAGCATCTGACATGCCCAGATGAAGGTATGACATCTAAATATTTATGTAAATGTAGAAATCTCTACATTGCTAAAAGCTACAAGTGATGTCTATAACAGAGATGTGAAGGACATCCTTTGTCTACCAAATTTTTTGTCTCTTCATCACATCTGCACTTCAGGACACCCAAAGTATTTGAAACTTAGCCAATGCTTAACTATGCTGAATATTGTCCTGCCAAAATGAGAGGATTATATTTTAAGAAGAAGAGTTGTCTTTTCTACTCCCACTTTTCTCATCCATTTAAGGGGGCTCAAAGTGGCTGACAAAACTTTCTACTCTTCTCCCCACAACAGACACCCTGTGAGGTGGGTGGGGCTGTGAGAGCTCAGAAGAGAGCTGTGACTAACCCAAGGTCACCCAGCTGGCTTCATGGAGGAGTGTGGAATGAAACCTGGTATTCCCAGATAAGACTCCGGCTCCTTAACCACTGGACCAAGCTGGCTCAAGTTTTTTTATATATACTATATTATTGTTTCCCTGTTATCTTGATATTCTCATTGTTGGACATACAAAGTGAATACAGTATCGTCATCCCCATTACAAATTTACATTGTATTCTAATATTCTATATTTTTCTACTCTTCCCTCCTTTCCTGTTGGTCCCATTTCTCAATTTTTTTTTCTATTTCTTTTGGGAAATCTCTTTCTATTTCCTCCATTCTCATTTGCCCCTCACAGGTCTCAGCACTACACAATAGCCAGGTCACTCATATTTGTCCTATTCTTCACCTTATTTCCCTCCATTCTTATTCTTTTATCCTTTATCTTGTCATATATGGAGAATTTCCAAACATACCTGGTGTTCAAACATGACAAAAAGGGTGCCTCAAAGGCACCTCAGAGAGAGAGAGTGTGTGGCCCTCATGTTCCCAAGCCTTCTTTTCTCTATTGCACAACACTAGAACCAGGGGATACTCTATGAAGCTGATGGGTAGGAGAGTCGGATCCGACAAGGGGAAGTATTTCTTCACCCAAAGGGTCATCAGTTTATGGAATGTGCTGCCCGAAGAGGTGGTGACAGCATTTGAAGAGCATTCAAAGCCTAGCAAATTTGAAGTGGTTCCTGTCATGCCTCATGCCATCGGCACCTCCTCCTTGAATGAGGAGGCTGTTGCCCATGCAAGCCAAGACAAAGCAGCCTTCTCTGCCCGTGAAAGTGAGGGAGGCACGTCTCAGCCACCAAATGTGGAGGAGGAGGAGGAGGAGAACGAAGAAGAAGAAGAAGAGGAGGAAGAGAAGGAGAAGGAGAAGGAGAAGATCTGGCTTTTCTACCCAGGTCTGACAGGAGGAAGTATTTCTTCACCCAGAGGGTCATCAGTTTATGGAATTCACTGCCAGAAGAGGTGGTAGCAGCTACTAGTCTAGATGGCTTTAAGGTAGGGTTAGACAAATTTATGGATGACAGATGTATCAATGGATACTAGAATGAATGTCTAGGTACATCTTTCAGGCTGGGGGGTAGGGGAAACAGGACACTTCTAAGGCCATTTGCTGGGATTCGAGAGCAGGAAAAGGTTCATCCTTGTCTCTGCTTGATATGGGCATGAGCATTTGGCAGGCCACTGTGTGTGACAGGATGCTGGACTTGATGGGGTGTGGCCTGATCCAGCAGGGCCCCTCTTATGTTCTTATGTTCCATAATAGGGATGAATGGTTGTTGTTTTTTTCATTCAATTCATAATGAACTGAATATAAGAAAATTCATATTTGTTTGAATAAATCCCCTTCAAATGTGGTAGGACTACATTCAGTACAAATATATCCATACAAATTTGTATGAATATCCAATATGAACGCATACGTATCTGATACGTATCCCATAACATATCCACTCTGAAAGCATCAAATCTACCTTGAATCCACTTTGGATCCGCTCTCAAATCATGTCAGATTCACTCTGGATCCATTGCAGATGTGACTGGCACAGCCGCTTTCCCACCTCCCCATTTCACAAATGTTCCAAATCTTTGTACGAATGTTCCGAAACATTCATATTCGTACGGATGTCAATGTACAAATGTAACATTTGATTTGTATACAAATAACCAGATTTGTACAGATTTGTATGTAAAATGAATGTTACGAATATTTGTGCACATCCCTATTCTGTAATCCACCTTTCCCAACCACAGAATGCTCATGAGAGGGGGGAGGGCCAGAATGGTGTGTGAACAATCCCACCTCCAGGCCATGGGCCTTTCTGCACTTGGCCTTATTTCGCATATATCCTGGGATCATGACTGCTGTCCGCATGCTAGTTCAGATCATGGCAGGCCCTTGAGAGGCCTGCCACAGTGTGCATTAGCATGCAGATGACAGATTCCTCTCCCAAGATATATGCCAGAATAAGGTCAAGTACCGAAAGGGCCCATCTTTAAGGTACCTCAGAGGTGCCTCAGAGATGCCCTTTCTTTCTTTTCTTTGCTGTGTCACAGCCATATTCTTTCCATCTATCCATGTTTTTTTAATTTATTTTTTATTGATTTTAAAAGCAATATGACATAAAAAAAAGAGTTAAACAATATCTATCATACAATTTCTTGTATCTTCTCTTAGTGTGTATTGCTTTATTATTCTGTATGACTTCCCCGTTTCTCCGACTTCCCTTCTTAGTATTGCTTGTTCCTTTGCTTCTTTTGTCGTTCTTGTCATTTTCTGACTGCCTTCTTCATTTTTAGTCGAAACCTTCTGTCGACACTTGTAGTTCGTGTAGATAGTTAATAAAGGGGTGCCAGTCTTCTACAAATTTATCCATTGTTCTATCATTTGACAAGTTTGTCAGTTTATCCATTTCTGCCAGATAAACCAGTTTAATTAACCATTCATATTCCGTAGGAATCTCCTTCGCTCCTTCCACTTTTGTGCATAGTCTTGCTGCCGTCACCATATATGATACCAATACATTAATATCACCCAAAGATTTATCTATTATACCCAACAAAAACAATTCTGGTTTAAATAAAAAATGCTTCTTTAATATTGATCTCATACTGTTATAGATTTAGCCCAGTATTTCTTTGCTTTTTTACATGTCCACCACATATGGTAGAACGTTCCTTCTTCTTTCTTACATTTCCAACATTTGGTTGATATATTTTGGTAGACTTTTCCTAATTTGTGTGGTGTTAAATACCACCTATACATCATTTTATAAATGTTTCCATCTATCCATATGTTTTTATCCTTCCATCCATACACTACAGTTCACCTTGCTTCTGATAATAACTTCAACAATGTCTATTTTAAAATTATTTTCTTATTTTTTTCCTTCAGGCTTGCTAAAAAGGCACATCTACGTTAACATTCCACCATCCCACTGGTTCATGTATCTGTTTCATTTCCTCCTTCACTTGTTGCCAAAAACTTTTAACCTCCACATATTCACACCACACATGCAAATAATCCCCTTTCCTATTACATCCATGCCAATGTATTTTGTTCCTTAATATATATGTGTGTGTTTGTGACAATTTAATTGGGATAATATACCAATTAGAAGTAAATTTCAACATTATTTCTTTATATTTTCTATGTTTGATATCCCTCCCATTTTCCTTTTCTGTAGTAACCACTAGGCTGCACAACCTTCCTCCGCTGGCTTTCTCTCCAGCCTTTCACTTTATTTATGAGGTCTTTCACTGGTAAAAGCCTAGATAAAGTGCCAGCTATTTTCCCCCATTGTACATTGGATGCTGTCCAAGGTACTTCCCTCTTTTTCACTCTGTGCTGCTGCTGACATTCTCAGCCATGTGGGGGGGGGGAGAACAGCTGTCCTTCTCTTCCAGCTAAACATCTTTCCCGTCACTGACAAGGGATTGTGACATCACAAGGACATCTGACCTGCCTGACCCTAGCCTTCCTCCAATCACCACCCCAGATGCTGCCTCAAGGTCATTTCCCCTATGCCCCTTTTTGGCTGTATTTAAACCCCTGCCAAATGAAACACTCTCTTGATTTCCTCCTGATTCCTGTCTCCCACCTCTTCATTTACCCCCCCCCATTTTCTAATCTAGTTGGATCATCCATACACATGGCTGATCTCCAGAATCGTGCTGGTGAAACCTGGGTAAAGGCTACTTCCCTGAGCCAAATCACTGGATCACGTATCTGGGACGTGACACTTTTCCAATTCCATTCTTTTTCATCTAGCTCTTCATTCCATATTTTATAAAAAATCTTATTATTCTGCATATGTTCTGCAAACATAATTTTATATATTGTTAAAGTGAGACCCTTATTCTCTCCTTTACTTGGTTTTTTTCTGAAAATCATTTAACTGTGTATGTAATGATTCTCTGTCTTGCCTATCTCTTATAAAATAACATATAGCTCTCAATTGAAGCCAATCTTGTTCTGCAATCAGTGCCTTCCTTCTAATATCCTCGATATTGAGTGGTTGTTTATTTATAGTATAATATTTTTGTACTTTCCCAAACAAAATTTTTTCAGCCGTTCAATATTCTCAGTGCTTATCACTTTCTCATATTGACTTATTACTACTATTGGAGTTATTCTGGATTTCTTTGATGATAACTTGTCTCAACACTCTTTCCGTACGCTTAAAGTATTCTTCATATATGATATATTATCGATACTTTTGCTCACTTTATTAGACTCTTCAAATGTTATTCCCTCTTCTTCCTCTCTTTTACTTTTAGGTTTTCAATACATTTCTCCTGATTATTGGAAACCTCTGTTAATTTTACCATTTGATATGCTTTGTAATAGGGATGTGCAAAAATATTCATAACATTCAAAATTCAAAAGGATTTGTCCGAATTTGGACATTCAAATTCATGCTCCACATCTGGCCCAAGCCATTCCCCAGCTGTCCTCGAGCTGTCTGGCAGGGAGAGCATTTCCACTCTTCATGCCAGACAGCTCTGCAGCCCCACCCTGAGCTACCACCATCAAGCCCTATTGGGCCTGCCGGCTGAAACCCCTTTTTGGGGGTGGGTCGAGACTGAGCCAGGCCCGTCCTGGGGTCCCATAGGCTGCTGCCACCCCAGTCAGGCCGGCTGCAACCCACGGGGGCCTTCTGGGTGCACATCCCCACCCAGGGGTCCACGCCATCCCCAGTTGCCCACCAACAACCTACCTGTTTGAACAGGGCTTCTGCTGCAATTGGCCACAGCTGGCCTCGTCGCACATTTCATGATGCACTGATTGGCAGATGACCAATGCGGGGTGGGGGGATCAAAAAGCCCCATAATTTCCAATGCCAATCAGTTGCTTACATGAGCTGGAGTATGGCAGGGGACAATCCGGGCACCAGGCACAGTGGCGCTGGCCACAGTGGCGGCAAGAGGACAGCACAGTGGAGGCAATCCAGGGGTGGTGAGGCAAAGCACCCCAACATGCAGGGTTGGTTCGATCCCCCACAGATCAGCCTGCCAGCCAGCATGTCACAGAATGTGTGACACAGCCAGGGGTGGCCAATCCCAGCAGTCAGGAGGTGGGCATCTCAAGCAGAGACAAGGACAAACCTTTGCCTGCTCTTGAATCCCAGAAAATGGCCTTAGAAGCACCCCGCTTCCCCCTCCCCCAGCCTGAAAGATGCACCTAGGCATTCATTCTAGTAGCCATTGATACATCTGTCGTCCATAAATTTATCTAACCCTACCTTAAAGCCATCTAGACTGGTAGCTGTTACCACCTCTTCCAGCAGCACATTCCATAAACCGATGACCCTCTGGGTTAAGAAATACTTCCCCTTGTCTGATCCAACTCTCCTACCCACCAGCTTCATGGAGTGCCCCCTGGTTCTAGTGTGTGTGATGGAGAAAAGAAATATTCTCTATCCACCTTTTCTATACCATGCATAATTTTATATACTTCAATCAGGTCCCCTCTTAAACACCGTCTCTCCAGACTGAAGAGGCCTAGACGTTGTAGCCTGGTTTCGTAAGGGAGGTGTTCCAGGCCCTTAATCATTCTGGTTGTCCCTTTCTGCACCTTTTCCAAGATACAAAACGAAAATGGTGTGGGAGGGAACAGGGACATTCTTAATTTATTTATATTATTTATATTTATATTTATATGTGGTGTTTTATGAAGGAAGCTTTATTTTATGAATGGAGTGTTATTTTATGAATGAAACTCTTATTTTTACAAATGTAGCTTGTTTCCGTGCCTCCCACCCCATTCCTGGCTGTCCGTGCCGCTAAGGGAGGGGGTGAGGCAGCACAGGGGTGAGCTGATGACAATCCAACTGCTGCTGCTGAGAATCCGGCTGCCAATGAGGAGAGAGGGGGCAGAGAGGATGTGGTGCGGCTCCCCCTTACCAGGGTTCATGGGGACGCCACCATTTGTGGCAAATCAGTGCCTGTCCCACATTGCTAGAAATGACATGCGGATGCACGAAATGCGTGCCCGGTACTGCACCCAGTCCCTGAGTGCCCAAACAGCACCCAAAGGGTGTCAAATGGCTTGCTTGGGGACGGGGCCACAGAAATGCCCAGATGCAGGTTGCACGATCCTAGCTTTCCAATGAAATGGTGTGGCGAAAAGTTAAGGACCGTTGACAGTCTGCAAAACAGAAGCTGAGGACAGCAATAGCTAAACAGGAAAAAACACACACGTTTGAGTCAGGCCGTGAGACCAAACCATCTCTGAACCCCACTGGATCAGAAGCTTATACACTTATAAGCCAGTTTGGTCTAGTGGTTAGGGGGACAGACGCTTAGCTGGGAATACTGGATTCGATTCCACCCTCTTCCATGAAGCCAGCTGGGTGACTTTGGGCTAGTCACAGCTCTCTTCTGAGCTCTCACAGCCCCATCTACCTCACAGGGTGTCTGTTGTGGGGAGAAGAATAGAAGCTTTGTCAGCCGCTTTGAGTCCCCTTAAATGGGGTAGAAAAGTGGGGTAGAAAAGCCAACTCTCCTCCTCCTCCTCCTCCTGAGGAGGAAAAGCAACAGAGTCAACTGCAAATAGTAGCAAGGTGTGTCACCCAGACTTGTGCAAAGAGGCAAAGTATGCAGAATTCTTGTTCTTTAAACTGAGAAGATTAAAAATATTGCACCATTGTGCATTCTGATGAGACCCTAGAACTGGACATATACCGGGAAGGCAGAAAAAAGAACAACCAAGTGAACAAACCTTCAACCTGGAGTTGGGCTGTGAACCCAGATTTGAGTCTCAAATGTATCTGTTCTTCAGTTGCTAAATCATGTACAACTCTTTGGAACCCATGAACCATGGCAAACTAGACCTTTCCATCCTCTGCTGTCTTCCAAAGTTTGCCCAAGCTTCTGTTCCCTGCTTCCATGACACTATCTACCCATCCTCTTCTCCTCTAGCCTTCACTAAAAGCATCATGGTCCTTTCCAGTTTGCCCGTGCCACAGAGCCATGCCTTCAAAGCTTGTGCATGCTTCAAGGCTGGACACAGAGACCTCTAAGGGTTAGGAACAAAAGTACCTGCTATGATCAAAAAGCAGACTCCCTAACCAAGACACCATCAATCCCTGCCAGTGACTGACCCAGATTCCATCACTTTTGTAGTATAGTACACAAAGACAAGGCTGAAGAGAACAGCTCAGCCCCTGGGTATCTGAAGGAGGGCCTTATCCTGTACAGACCTGCCTGTGCTCGGAGACCTCAAGAAGAGGGCCTTCTTGTAATTCCTTCCCTTTTAGAGGTATGAGCCATAGCGACATGCTGGAGGACCTTTTCTGTGGTGGCCCCTGGACTCTGGAGCAGCCTACCCCTTGAGGTTCTCCAGGGATCTACACAGTATAATTTTTGTTTTAGTTTTCGCCCAGGCTTTTGCTGTTTAAGTAGCTTCTTCAGGGTATTGTCCTGTTTGGGGGGGGGGGAGAGAGAAGGGCAGGGGGGAGGAGGTTTATATTTTTAATTATGTTTTATTATAGTTTTATTATCATGGTCTGTGAGCCAGTTTGCTCTAGTGGTTAGAGAGTCAGACTCTTATCTGGGAGTACCGGGTTCGATTCCGCCATCCCTCAGCTGGGTGACCTTGGGCTAGTCACAGCTCTCTTCTGAGCTCTCACAGGCCCACCCACCTCACAGGGTGTTCTCTTGTGGGAAGAAGAATAGAAAAGCTTTGTCAGCCGCCTTGAGTCCCCTTAAATGGGTGAGAAAAGCAGGGTAGAAAAGCCAACTCTTCTTATTCATGGCTTCAGAACCCTAGGGGGCCCCTATTTCAGCAGCACAATTTTGTTCACCACCAAAATGGGTCCCCCTGCTGAACAGCAACATTGAGGTGTGCACCCTTCTGCAGTCTCCCTTTTCACCTTCCAGAGGACCACTCAGACTAGGTGGCCATTTTTGCAACCTAGACTTGGCTATGCTCTTGACCAAAGTGGATGGATCAGCCCTGGAGGAGATGGGGAATCTTTCATTCCCCTACTGTAGAGTGTGGAATGTGAGGTCCAGAAGGGGGTCTAGGCCTCGTGTAGGAACCATATACCAAGTAGCAGAAAGGGGCCCTATGGGCCCTAGTCCAGGAGCCACCACAGAAAAGGTCCTCCTGCATGTCACTATGACTCGTACCTCTAAAAGAGAAGGAACTACAAGGAGGTCTAAATGGGAGACCCAGAGGCTGAGCCGTTCTCTTCAGCCTGTCTTTGTGCACTTTACTACACAAGTGATGGGGAAATGTTCCCTGCAAGTTTAGCAGTGAAACATTTTGGTTCAACTGCATAGGTGTAGGCTTTGGTCGCACTTAAGGTTTAATCCGGCTTCAGTCCACTTTCAGAGTGAGAGAATATATCAGCAAAGTGGCAAGCTGTTTTCTTTCAGCGTTAAGCAACTCAGAAAATTCACCTTTCAGCTAGATAATGTGAAAAGAAAGTTCCTGGCCACTTTGCTGGTGTGTTTTCTCACTCTGAGAACCACTGCAGTAATATTCACACTCAGACAACAGATTGTTGCTTATTTTTCAGAAAAAAAACAGTAATATTATCACTTCTTTTGAATGCCTTTCAGGATAACAGTAATATCAAAACTTCCTTTGAATATATTTCAACCTTTTCTTCACTGGGGCACTGGAGAGACCCCTTCTCTTTTCACACAGGACTCTTCAAGTTAAAAAGCTGACTTGTTCAGAAAACATTGTATCTCTTTATTCTTCTGTTTTGTGCGGTTCAGGGAGTTACACGCTTCCTCCAACTTGGAGGCCGCCTCTGTGCTCTAGCTAACAATGCGATAAAGTAACTTTCATTTGCTCCCTTCTTTTTAGCAGATTGTAGAATGGAAAACGGGGTGAGGGGGGTGAATCCTAAAGCTTTGACAGATGGTACTCAGCGCTTCACCCCCGCTGAGCTCAGCAGGACCAGTGGTTTAGGACTGTCAAAAAGACTCTTGCCTGAGAAGTGAATAACAAAGTGTGGTCTGCCAGGCTCTTCCCTATAGAAAGATCAGCCCCGTGCATATTGCGCTTGGCTTTCATTTACTGTGGCAAGGAGGGGAGGGGGCTTCCAAATCTCCTGAAAACGTTGGGCAGCCCCCTGAAGCAGGCAGATGCTTTGCAACTAGAGAAACAAGTTGGAAACTGGAATTAGAGAGGGATGGAGTGTTGCAGTGTCTCCAGAAAGCACCAGCTGAAGGTTTGGAAGACCTCAGGAATCATTTGCAGCCCAAATGAAGGAGCTAGATCTTGAATGAAGGATGTTTATGGGTCGTGGGTGGTGGTGGTTTTTTTCATAATTTTTTTTTTCCTGGAATGGCTTTGCCATATGAGATAGTATGCTAAAGTGGAATTAGGCTATTAAATGCCACTCAATGTGATTTTGGCTACATGCCTGGCAGCTGCAAATCTTTATCTCTTTTTCTCCAGATGTGGCTTCCCCTGGCCAAATGGGTGCACAAGCTGAAATTGGGAGTTTTGCAAACAGATTGTTTCAGGTAAGCTACAACTATATTCACTATAACTTGAACAGCTGTATATGGAAGCATGGCTATGCAGGTATAAATTGAGTTTGTATTTTGTGAAAGAAATGGGGTTGCCCACATTTTAGGAGTATGCAAAACATTGTGACATGCTCATGGTGGCAATCCTAGGTGAATTGGGAGATTACCTGAAAATAAATGTACACTTTCCAACTTGGGAAGGAAAACAAGTAAATTCTAGGGATGTGCATGAATATTTGTGATGTCCATTATTCATACGAATTTGTTGTGAATGTTACAACATTCATACATTAACATTCATATGAATAGTTTGGACATTCATTAAATTGGGGATACGTATCGGATATGTATTGGATATCTATCTATCCATCTATCCGTCCATCCGTCTATCTATCTATCAATCATCTGTCTGTCTGTCTATCATCTATCTATTTATCTATCATCGATCTATCTATCTATCATCTGTCTGTCTGTCTGTCTATATTTCTATCCCACCCTATACATGAAGGTCTCAGGGCGGGTAACAGCCTTTAAAACAACAAATTAAAACCAATATTAAAACCAATAATATACATAAAAACATTTTAAAGATCAAGCATATTAAAATACTAAAATAATAATATTTTTATGGTTAGGGATGTGCACGAATGTTTTTTTTGACGTTCTATTTAAATCGAATACCTGAAAAATCCAATCCGATACAAAATTGTTAAATTCAAATTTAACAAGATTCAATTCGTTTTTACCAAATTCAAATCTATTTGTATGAATTTTTTATTCGAATCTGCACATACAGATGTCGACGACATTTGTGTGTGCCCATACACATCTTCCTGACATCTGTATGCATCCATACACATCTGTATAAATCCGTATGCATCCTGTAGTTGTCCTGTATGCAATGTGTTTTGTCCTGTACGGATCCGTACAAATGCGTACGGATGCAGGAAAGTTGCGGATCTTCAAGTACACATCGTGTAGGAACCCGTACACATACAAATGTCCAGATAATTCAAACAAATAGATCCGAAATTTGAAAATCAATTTTAATTCAAATTTTGGGACATTCTATTTGAGTTCAAATCTCTAAATTCGGCACATTCAGTGGAATTTTGAATGCCTACGAATATTCGGGCACATCCTTACTTATGGTTGCCATACAGTTAAAAGAGTTGGTGCATGGCCAGACATGGCATTTGACCGGTGTAGAGACTATCTTCAGTTCCAACTGTCCTGACAGAGTGATGTCTTTCCATTCTTTTTCTGGACTAAGGTGTCCAAATTAGGATTATTTTGCATTCAAGTTAAGAGAGCTTCAGTGGGGATGCTCATGAAGGTGACCTGAGGAGGAACTGTACTTTTGGGGGTATGCTCACCATTTCCTCCCATCTGATGACCGACCATTGCGGGCATGGTACTCCGGAGAATTAGAGTACCACTGCTGGGGTGAGAGAAGAGAATTAAAAAAAGGAAGGGGATAAAAAAAAGAATCACATTTCGTCTGATTCTCCCTTTCTCTCTCATCCCTGAAAGAAGGGCAATGCATCCTCCATTTTCCTCTGCAATGTTTAGACCAAGAACTGCCAGTTGGTGGGTGGGGAAAACATTTGATTTGTAACAAACTGAATGTTCGAAAATGTGCATTTGTTTGAACAGATCCCCTTCGAATGCGGTAGGATTCTCTTTGATACAAATGCATTTGTACAAATTTGTACAAAAAGACATATCTAATACAAATGAATAAAGAAAAACAAACGTCTGGACATTCGAACCTACATTCGTATCTATTCATTTGAATATTCAATACGTATCCAATGGTACGTGTCCTGCACGCATCTATACACGTAGGATGCATACGAATACGCATAAGATGTCTGAATTATTCATATGAATAAGTCTAAATATTCGTGTTTTGCACTTCCCTTCCCATCCGCTGGAAGGGGAAAGGAGCGCAATGACCCAGCATTAACTACGCTTGCGCTTGTGAGCACTAAGTACGGGCATTCACTACCGAGCCCAATTCAAGGTGTTAGCTCTGACTTATAAGGCCCTAAATGACTTGGGCCCCAAATATCTAAAGGAACGCCTTCTCCCATCCCAACCTGCCCGTGCCTTGAGATCTGGAGGTGAGGCCACCACCCTCAATAGCGAGACAGGTGGGCACCCGGGAAAGGGATTTTTCAGTAATGGCCCCCAGGCTATAGAATAGCCTTCCCCTCGAGGTACATCATGCCCCTTCTCTATATACATTTAGGAAGGCGGTAAAGATGCACCTCTTTGCCCTGGCCTTTGGCTAATGTGACCATTTCCCCTACCAACACCACTGTAAACGTTAGTATTTGAATATTTGAATACTTTTTAAAAAAATATGCTGGGTTTTTTCTTTGTTTGCTTGTTGGTTTTTAATGTTCTTATGCATATTACTGTTTTAAGCTGTTGTTTTAAAACTGTAACCCACCCTGAGACCTACAGGTATAGGGCGAGAATTAAATAAATAAATAAATAACAACAGCCTAAGCCCCACACAATCAGTCAGCAGAGACCAATCCCAGGGGCCAAGGAAAGATGCAGGAGAAAATTTCTGTTTTCCAGACAAAGGATGTTTTTCCACTGTCACTAGAAGTACCCATTAAGTACCCATTAATGGGTACAATGGGTATTTCTAGTGACGGTGGAAAAACACCCAAGAGCAGCAGATGTGGACAAGCATGAATGGGGTGATAAGGGTTGCTGGGAAAAGGAAGCAATTCTTGACACCATCATAAAGCTCCTTTTCAGGTTCAGAAGTAGCTTGTCGTTGGCTACCACTGAGTTGTGGCCAACCCTTGGTTGCCTGCATAGGTTCCTTCCTAGGCACCTCTATGCAGTTTTCTTGGCAGAAATACAGAAGTGGTTTGCCATTGCCTACTACTGGGGAAAGACTGAGGATTGAACCAGCAACCCTCTGCTTTCCTGGCAATATGCTCTATCACTGAGCTTTAGTTGAGGGATGCTGATCAGCTGTTGTGAAATCCCAGCATGATTAAATATTTTGGAGTGCAGAGTGTTTTCTTAGAACGGAAACCTCATTAATAACCTTCACATAATATAGGAGGTTACTCATATACCTTTGAGTCTAACAACATGTGATCTTAAATCTGTCTTTCTCACAAAGGCAGTTTCCATGTGGCAGCAAAATTTGCTTCTCAAGCAAAGATCTATCCTAGAGCAATCTTTGCTCACTATGCATCACTGCCAAAGTGAACTCTGATCCTGGGAATGGGAACACCAAATCAGGCATTAGGGATGTGCCCAAATGTTCAGCACATTCGGAATTTGTACAAATAGGTACAAATTTGTAGATTTGTGGCCGAATTGAATAAAGACTACATTCATAGGCCCTGTTTGTCCGTGAATCAGATTATCCAGAATTTGTCAAAGCTTCAGTTGAAGCTTTGGTGGATACCGGAGCCCCTGGGTGTCGCTATCCGGATAAGCAACCTGAATCCTTGGCTCTGGGAAACCTGCGGGAGGTAGTTTCTGACTACCTCGATCGTGGCTGCAGTCCTGAGACCACAGCGATACGTGGTTACAACCCAAATGGGCTGCAACGATCGTGGTACCAGTAGACTGGTACGATCACCGGGTGTTACGAAAGTAAATCCCTTATTAGCCACCGGCAGGCTATAAGGGGTCACCATGTGCTCTTATGGTGATTTAAAGACAGAGAGCACAGGGCTTTTTATATCCCCCACCAGAAGGCGGGGAAGGAAGTGACCTCAAGAGAAAATCCCAGGAGGTGATAGGTCGAGTTGTGTCAGCTGAGCAGGGCAGAAGTCCTTCTGATGTCATATCCCATGGTGGTAGGCGGGGAGGATCCTCAAACAGGAAGAGAAGGCGGATGCCATGCGGTAGGTAGCCATTCTGCCTTCAGGCAAGAATTCTAGCACCCTGCTGTGATGGGTGTGTACTGTAAACTAGGAGAGCAGGAAGATTCTTTTTACTCTGAGGCTTGAGAAGCTGGTGGGGAAAACCTGGGCAAATTTGCAATTGCTACACCTGGGGCCTTCCCCCCCCCCCCCGACCTCCTGTCACACATACACAACCCTCAGTCTCCCACCACCCTACTTACCTTGCACCACCACTGCACCTTGGTCCTAGGTCTTCTGGTTCTGCGTAAGCACCTGCTGATGTGGATGGCAGGCCTCTATTCCAGGATATAATTCAGAATAAGGCCCAGTTCAGAAAGGGGCCATGACTCATTTAATTACCCAGGTATTGCAGAGGACAGGTGTAGCAAGGTTCTAGTGGAAAATACACTTTCATAGAGCCATCATGGAGGCAAAACCAAGATTTCCAATGGTGAAATAAAAATCCAGTACATAAGAACATAACATAAGAGAAGTCCTGCTGGATCAGGCCACAGTCCATCTAGTCCAGCATCCTATCGCACACTGTGGCCCACCAAATGCTCATGGGCATCTCAAACAGAGACAAGGACAAAGCTTTTCCTGCTCTTGAATCCCAGCAAATGGCTTTAGAAGCATCCTGCTTCTGCCACCCCCAGCCTGAAAGATGAACCTAGGCATTCATTCTAGTAGCCATTGATACACTGATAAATTTGTCTAACTCTACCTTGAAGCAATCTAGACTGGTAGCTGTCACCATCTCTTCCATAAATCGATGACCCTTTGGGTGAAGAAGTACTTCCCCTTGTTGGATCCAACTCTCCTACCCATCAGCTTCATAGAGGCCCCATGGTTCTAGTGTTGTGTGAAAGAGAAAAGAAATGTTCTCTATCCACCTTTTCTATACAATGCATAATTTTATATGCTTCAATGAGATCTCCTCTTAAACTCTGTCTCTCCAGACTGAAGAGGCCTAGACGTTGCAGCCTGATTTTGTAAAGGAGGTGTTCCAGACCCTTAATCATTCTGGTTGCCCTTTTCTGCACCTTCTCTAGTTCCACAATATTCTTTTTAAGGTGTGGTGACCAGAATTGTACACAATATTCCAGCATTAATATTGGGTGTATCAAATCGCAAAGTAAGCAATCTGTGCAAAAATTATTCATATATACAAAAGCAATAGGTACTGTAATCCAATCAGAATGAGGTAAATTCAAAGTGGGATAAAAATGTAAATAAATAAGTAAAAGCATGCTGGTATACCAGACCAACTACTTAGGTGCAGACACAGGCAGGTAGTTTAGTCTACCAAGAACATAAGAGGAACCCCACTGGATCAGGGCACAGCCCATCTAGTCCAGCATCCCGTCGCACACAGTGGCCCACCAATTGTACATGGGCATCTCAAGCAGAGACAAGGACAAACCTTCTCGTGCTCTTGAATCCCAGCAAATGGCCTTAGAAATATCCTGCTTGTCCCCACAGCCTGAAAGATGTACCTAGGCATCCATTCTAGTAGCCATTGATACATCTGTCATCCATAAATTTGTCTAGCCCTTCCTCAAATGCATTTAGGCTGGTTGCTGTTACCACCTCTCCTGGCAGTGAATTCCATAGACCGATGACCCTCTGAGTGAAGAAATACTTACCCTTGTCTGATCCGACCCTCCTACCAATCTGCTTCATAGAAGGCTAAGAATCCTGACCCCATGTTACTGAGTACCAAGAAACAGTGCTGGGAATGTGCCACTTCTAGTCACCTGGGCAGAACAACCCTGGCCAGCAACTACTTTTGTTTCCAGCCTCCTGAACATAGCCACCCACAGTGTGAACAGACCTTGGCTCAGGCTGCCAGCAGCTGAGGTCCATCAAGGCTACTGGATTGTTTCATTTAGCCCAGTATGGTGAGGGATAGCTTTAAGAAGGAAATAGACAAATTCATGGAGCACAGGTGTATCAATGGCTATGGAAGTGATGCTCAGGACATCTGCAGGAAAAGAGAAGGAGAGAGTTTCACCCTCGTCTTCTGCTTGAGATGCTCAGAGGGAATTTTCGGGTCACTGGGTGAGACAAGAAGCTGGATTAGATAGGCTGTGGCCTGTTCCAGCTGGGTTCTTCTAATGTTCTTATGCCATGTAGGCACAATCAGTCTTTCCAAAAGAAACTGCAAATGTAAGCTATTTAAATCTGCCTTGACTCTACTATTTGTGCTGGTTTGAGCAATTAACTGTGCACTTTCCATCTCCTTTTGCATCTCCCCCTAGTCTGGAAGCTTTGAATCTTGGTGTGATCAATACCCACCTGTACTGTGATAATATTAGTTTGCCCTCCCTTGGTTTATGCAAAAAACCACAGTTTTTTCTGGCTTTTGTGGCAGTTCTAATGAATTTCCAGTCATAAACAGCAGGGGGCACTTTCTGCTCATTCCAAGTCATCTGTGACATGCTTAGTGGACTCAGATGGCTCACACCATTCCATTCACAATAGTGCAAATATTCAGCATTTACAACCAGGAAAAGTTACAAACAGCTGTAGAGTGTCCACATTCGTTGGTGCTGAAGCAACTGTTGTTTTCAAGCAGATCGCAAGTGATGATGTTCCTTCCTTTTTCTTTCTTTCTTTCTTTCTTTCTCTCTCTCTTTCTGTCTTTCTTTGCATTTTTATCCTGCCCTATACTCAAGGGTCTCAGGGCCGGTCACAACATACAAATGAACACATTAAGACCAATAATATATTAAACATATTAAAATCACGGCAGTGTCTGAGCAGTAGGGAGGAAAAGGCTGTTCCTTTACTTAGCCAAAAGCCAAGGTAAAGAGGTGTGCCTTCACAGATCAGCACTATCTGCACTGACATTGTGGATCCGACCTCCACCTCCCCGTAAGCTTCACAGCCACCCCAACCTTCACCTAACAGCTAGGAATGAAAGTTCCTAGCCTCAGGGCTTGGGGGAAGTGTTTTTTGGCAGCATGCTACAATGCAATGCCAAAAAGCAACCCCACGTAGCCCCACAACGTGGAGGAGTGCCATCTACATGCGTTCCGTGATCTAGAACAAGGCCCTTGGTTATCTTGTGTACCTGATTAAATGGATCCACAAAAGGTCAGGATTAACGGCCTCTTCAACTAGATCTAGTTCCTTGATCCACACCATTTTACAGATGGGAAGCCCATGATCCAGATTAAGAGGTTCCTTAATCTGGGTGTAAAACAAATGCAGAAAGGGTCTTGGTCATTCTGATTTTGGGTCTGTTTTAATTCTATCCACTTGCTTTATTTAAGTGTGTTATTCCCACTACAACGTTCTCCACCTGACAGGGCTTTTTCTCTGTTACCTTAGTTTCCAATAATGGTCCTTTATTCATGGCAACACACCTTCCAATTGGGCTACAGATTTAACCCATGTGTGACCATCCAAACACAGAGCTAGTGAGGGCCTAGGCAAAGGTTGATCTGCTTTCCCTCCACGGTGCAAGAGGTTGTGGGTAATGTGACTGTGGGCATTTAGGGCACGTCCCCATGGGAGCTGGTTGCTTCACTAGTGATGCGATTAATAAAAATCTGTGTTGTAACTCGCAATAAAGAGTCCCCATGTGGTTTGGGGCAATGCAAATTAAAACCATACTTTCCTGTCCCCATGGAAGCCATTTTTTGTGAGCCCACATCTTTTTCTCCCCCCACCCACCCACCGGAGCAATGACAGGCTCCCTTCAGCTGTCAGATCCAGCTCCCTGCATTCACGTATTTAGTGCACAAGCAAACCAGTGGAGGCTGCATTATTAGGAGGGATTCCTTCCCTTCCTTTCTCTCAATTTCTTCCTGGGTTTCTTCTTCTGTTCCGCCCCCCCCCCCCGGTATGTTTCACTCCTGTGTGCGTCTGTCTCTTCGCCTTCCTTCTTTTCTCTTGATTTCTTCCTGGGTTTCCTCTTCTGTTTCTACCACCACCACCTGTAAGCTTCACTCAAGTGTGTGTCTGTCTCTTTGCCTTCCTTCCCTTCCTGACAGCAGCTGTCAGGAAGGGATAGGGGCTGTTGTGCGCACGTACAGAGCTTCGCTAAAATGATTAAAAGAAGCTGCTTTCATGGCTTTTCTCACCATTTTAGCAGGGCAGCATCCCCATGCTCCCAGGATAATCCGCAGTTTCCCCCTAAGTCAGATGTAGTACTGTTTGAAAGGGGGGGGGGGTTCTGCCATGGATTTTCCTCCTTTGCACCTGATGTAGCCCGGAGTAAAGCTGTGCATGGAGACACTCCGAGGCTTAACTTTGAAGTATTTTTTGAATCAGACAGCTTTTGGCAACACCAGAAGGATTTATTTTGAAAAACACAACTTCATTCATTCATTCATTCATTCAATATACAGTTGGACCCCCATATCCACTGATCTGGTCACCGTGGTTTCAGTTACCCACAGTGACTGGATCAACCCCACCCTAAGTGGGCACTATTAGGCCAACCTTAAACTATTCTGAGGCTTGGGACAGGTAGGAAATGGCCCAAAATGGTGCATGGTTTCCCATAATTCCTTTGAAATCCCACAGGATTTCACAGGAATTATGGGAAATGGAGTGAATTTCCCAGTGTTTGTTATCATCCAGGGTAAGGTCTGGAACCTATCCCCCATGGATATGGCAGCCCAACTATACCAACCTTTCCCAGAAGGTCACAATAATAAAAAGCTAAAATATGTAAAATATAATGTAGGCTCCTGGCAAACCTCCAGAGAAATGCTGTTCCAGAGTCTGGGGGCTACCACAGGAAAGGCTCTCTTGCATGTTCCTGCCCCTTGCACCTCTGAGGAAGAGCTACAAAAAGGCACATTTCCCTGTGATCCCAATGCCCAGATAGGACTATATGGGAGAAGGTGCTCCTTCAGGTAACCAGGTCCCAAGCAGTTCAAGGCTTTATTCAACACCTTGGCCGTGATCACACTTGGCTGAACCAGTTCAGCGCCTTAGGAAACTGAACTGAAGCCATCCTAATCTTGTTTACACCCAATCCCCGATAAACAGTCCTCAATTCGGGCTGCTATGCTCGCACCCTTTATGCTATCTCCCCAAGTCTCCTTTACATCTTTAGTTATCCATTCCTGTGGATTACATCAACACCACCTGCATTCCAATAGGATAAAGTTCTGTCAATCAGTAGTGGCAACAGGGTGTCTTTGGAGTTTTGTAGAGCTGAGGGCAAACTCAGGGTACTGTTGGGTAGTGGGGACTGTGCCCCCAAACCGATGCATATCCCAGCGAGCATGCACCACCACCAACCCCACAGCTGTTCTGGTAGAAAAAGGAGAGGCTATAATTCCCTCAAGCTGCTGAAGAACTTTCACTTCTCAGTCCCTTTCACAGCAAGGAAGCCGTTTTCCCTGCAGATTGCTGAAGGAAAATGACAGCTACATTGTCCTTAGAAATGTATCATTTATTCTCTTGCTCAACTTTTCCCTCACTCCCCCTCCCAACAGTGCTCTTCTGGCCATTTAATTTTTAAATCCTTCTGTGTTCTTCACAAAAGCGCATTTTCAGTCTAGCACAAAATAGATTTCTATTTTTAAAAAATGATGGACAGAGTCCACAAGCTTGAGATCGGAACAAAGGTGAATGGGGGGGGGAGGATGGGAGGGGGGGAGGGCCATCCTAGGAATGGTGACAGAAGTGGAAAGGGATGCAAGGAAGGAGGAACATGTATGTGCCACCTGCAGCCAGGCATTGAGCAAAGGGAAGGCTGGATCCACCCACCCCAGCACGGTTCAGTCCCCTTTAGCCCGGTTCAGTGCTCACTACAGGACAAGTGAAAACGGACTGGCTCCCCAAGATGGCTTGAGTCTTCTGTAAAAGTGGACTCTGGAAAAGCTGGCTTGAGGAAGGACAGCCTGCCCTCAAGATGATCCCAGCAAAAAACAATCTGGGCAACATGGTGAGAAGATGACTGGAAGCTGTCTTGAACTACGGGTGTGATTATAGCCATTGAATTGTGCTCAGTAGTAAATAGGCAACCAGTACAGATGCATTCTGCACCAGTTCCAGCTTCCAGACTTGGGACCTTTCTGTGCTTCCCATCCTCTCCAGGGGACAGGAATAGTGCACTCCCACTAGCGTGCACTAGCATTTCCATTTGTGAATGCTAGCACACGTCAAACCAACCCTCCACGTGCCCAGCCACTCACCTGAGTCCAGATGCACGTCTGGGCGCTGCCGTCTTCTCTTTGGGTGCCGGTGGGAGTTCACATGTGCTGGCACCATCACAGGGACAATAGTGATGCACTGCACACATGTGCAAGTTTCCCAAGTCACCCGGCATGCCAGCATGCTTGTGTGGAATGTCAAATGACCCCAGGTACCTGGAAGAGGTGTGAATGGTCTCTCCAAAGGCCGGTAAAGGTAAGGCTTTGGACTTGCGTGGTGCATAATTTCCTGTACCACTGCTAGTGAACATTGGGGGAGCTTCTGGGATGGCAGCAGCTGTTTCTGGTCTGGAAAAAGCTCCTGCAAGTGAAGATACTCCTCTCTAGAAGTTCCTCCAGTATGCACAACCAGGCCAAATGCAGAAAGGCCTTTGTTTTCAAGGGCAGCCCCACACAGAGCACATTAGTCTAATTTGAAGGTTAACAGAACATGGATCACTGCAGCCAGGTTAGCCCTATCCAAGAAAGGCCAAAGCTGGTGAACCAGACAGAGGTCCTAGTTGCTGCTGCCACATGGGTCTCAAATGGATATCCCCAAGGCTCTGGCTGTGTCCTTGCACGTGTAAGGCCGAAAATAACTTTATTTGGGGGGGGCTAGGTGTGAAAACTGCATCTTCAATCACTAAAAAAGCAAATCAAAGCAACATAGACGTCGTAGTGTGCAGACGGTCATGTCCTCATCTCACTTCTAAACCACATTAGAGGGCAAAGATACCCCATATGGGCCACATGAAGCACACCATCAAATTCCTACTTGGCTCTAGGGGTGTGCGAGAATGGAATTTTCGAATATCCGATTCACACAAATAAAGAAAAAACAAATGGCTGGACATTTGAACCGATATGAATACATTTGTATCTATTTGTATGAATGTTCGATATGTATTTGGTGATACAAATCTCATACGCATCCCATTTTCATCCCACACTTATCTGTACGGATACAAATAAGATGTGTACAGATACGTATGAGATGCGTACACATAGGTACACATACGAATGTCCGAATTATTCATACGGATATTTTGAAATATTTGTATTCATTCGAATATTAAAAGCCTAATGCCTGGACATTCGATTCCAGACATTTGTCCAAATAACCAGTATCTCTAATATTCGTACGCATCCTTACTTGGCTCCCGTAAAGGGCAACCAGATGGTCTCGTACAGCTCCGGGTGAAACAGGAGGTTTGTCACGCGGAGGTCAGAAGGGACCACATCATGGTCTCATAACCTTCAATCAGGCATGGCAGGAGCCGATCAATGACCAAACATGGGGCACATGGCGTTCAACTGCTCTCATGCTGTCTTCCACGGGAGTGGAGAAAAAATGGGCACCCCCTAATGGCTTTCTTTGATCTTTCTCTTTCTGGCATCAGGTTTTAGTGCTTTTGTTTGTGTTTTACAGCAGTGCATTTCCTGCTGAACGGAGGTTGTTGTTTTCAGCTGAATTCTGTGATTAATTGCTCTCTTTTTTTCAATTACTCAGGGAAGCTTTTTGGGAGATTTCTTTCTTTCTTTCTTTCTTTCTTTCTTTTATTTATTTATTTCCATTTCTATCCCACCCCATACCCAAAGGTCTCTGGGTGGGTAACAACAGATCAAACAGCATTTAAAAAACATATTAAAAACAAGACACTGATAAAAAACATATTAAAACCAGGTATTAAACCAAGGTATTAAAAACAAAACATAGATTAAACTGAGGTACATAATTAAAAGCTCTGATTTAAGCCATGCATCCAGTGGTCTGTTAATAAAACTGTGACCGAGGGGAGAATGAGTCAACCTTGGCCAAAGGCTAAGGCAAAAAGATATGCCTTTACAGCCCTCCTAAATAACAACAGGGAAGGAGCATGGTGCACCCTGGAGGTGAGACCATTTCACAGTGTAGGGCAGTGTTTCCCAAACCTTTGACATATGTGTACCCCTTCTATAATTTTCGTAATGCTGAGTACCCCTCATAAAAAACATTAGGGATAAAAATTGTATTTTATAAAAATAATCAAAATCAGTGGCACGATAACAGGCGCCCGGAACTAACTATTAAAGAAGTAAGTTGTCTCTGTAACGAAGTGTAGTACATTCACGCCGTGTCTCGCCTCACAAGACCGTTAGATAACACTGCAATTCTCCGGCGTTTAAACAGCTCCGCGGCTCAGCGTCAACTGTTAATGTTCCCACAGTTTAAAAATGGCCGAACCCGAGCTGCGCGAAGGATGCGCAGAAATTCCTGCCATAATGAGTTGCGATACGATGCACGATGGCCCCGGTTCCCGTGTAAAAACTGCGATACGCGCCTATTTCTTTCCTTGTTCTGTGGGCGCAGCTAAGCACGGTGCAGTGGATATTCCCATGTGATCCCCACCAAACTCTGGTGCAACGCGTACCCCCACCAAACTCTTCCCGTACCCCTAGGGGTACGCGTACCACACTTTGGGAAACACTGGTCTAGGGGCCACCACTGAGAGTGCCCTCTCCCAGGTGCCCACCAACCTCACCATCAAAAGTGGTGGAACAACCAGGAGGGCATCTTCTTCAGATCTCAAGGCACGGGCAGGATGGTATGGGAGAAAGCGTTCCTTTAGGTATTTGAGGCCCAAGTCATTTAGGGCCTTATAGGTCAGAATTAACACCTTGAATTGGGCTCGGTAGTGAATTGGCAGCCAGTGCAATTCTTAGCCAAGAGAAAGGAAGAAATATTTTAAATAGTTATGTACCTGCGTAACAGTACAAATGAAAGCAGTCGTTATAAAGACAAAAATTGTTTGGATTCCTTCAACTGGTAAAATTGGAGCATATTCTGGATTATATTCCAGTATAGGAATGGGCACAAATGTTCTGAACATTTGAAATTCAATCAAATTTGATCGAATGTGGACATTCAAACTCGAATAGAATGCCTACACATTCGAATTTAAATATTCAAATGAATTTTGAATGTTCCAAAGCATTCGTTCAAATGATTCGAAACATTCAAATGGGCAGATACATATGTACACATATGAATGTACACATACATATCTGTATGCATCTCATACGTATCTGTACACATTTGTGTACAAAATGCATACAGAGGGTGTTTTTCCACTGTCAAAAAGTACCCATTTTTGCACCCATTTAGGACCCATTTGGGTGTGAACCGGATGATCCCATTTCCACCACGGCACCCATTTGGGACCCGATTGTTTCCACTGCCGTGGGGGAAATCCAAATCTAATAGATACATTTTGGCCTTTAATCCGGATTTTCTGTAGACCCCGTTAATGGGGTGTACAATGGGGTCTTCTGCCAGAAAATCTGGATTAAAGGGATCCTGTTTCCACTGGAAACAGGCAATGGGGTCCAAAGGAGGCTAGGGGGAGGGGATCTACCCCTAAACCTAGGCTCCGAAGTCACTTCAAAGCCACTTCAAAGCCAATTCAAAGTCATTTCGAAGTCATTTCGAAGTCTGTGCAAAATAGCTCCGGAGTGCCTTTGAAGTCTGTGCTGATCTTCTGCGTGAACTTCGGAGTGACTCCAAAGTGACTCCAAAGTCATTTCGAAGTTCACTCCAAAGATCAGCACAGACTTCAAAGGCACTCCAGAGCTATTTTGCACAGACTTTGAAGTGACTTTGAAGTGACTTCGAAATGACTTTGAAATGACTTTGAAGTCAATTCGAAGTGGCTTCAAAGACTGTACCCCCCTGCCCCCCAAAACACCTGGAGGTCAATCGGGATTCCCCACATGGGTGCAAAGCTGTTTCCACAGCAGGGGTGTTAGCACCCATTGCTAATGGGTGCTACACTTCCCTTGGAAACACATTGGGTGCTTCCCTTAATCCGGATCTACTAGATCTGGATTAAGCAATGTACCCATTCCTTAGATCCAGATCTTCTTAGATCCGGATCTAAGGGCTGCAGTGGAAAAACACCCAGATACACATGACACATACGATTTTGCTGCATTCAGATTCTAAACATTCGTATTGAATAGAATGTTTTGACATTTGATTTGAATCGAATTTGAATGCGAAACAAAAAAAAAATTTGTGCATATCCATATTCCAGAATAAGGGACTGCTATCCACATGCTAGTGCAGATAATGATGGGTCCTTGGGTTGTTGGAATTCTCTGAGCTGAGTTTTTCAATCGTACCCATTTAGATATCCAACTGGTGTAGCTCAATGGTAGAGCAAACTGCCTGGAAAGCAGAGGGTTGCCAGTTGAGTTCCCAGCCTCTCTGCAGAAGTAGGCAATGGCAAACCACTTCTGTACGTCCAGCAAGAAAACTGCACAGAGTTGTCATTGGAGTTGCCATGAGACCAGCCATGACTTGGAGGTAGGGCTGCGCATGAATGCAATATTCAAATTCAATTTGTAATGAACTGAGTATTCAAAAATTTGAATATATCCGAGTAACAAAAGAACAAATATCCAGACATCCAATTCGATGCAAATACATTTGTATGTATTCATACCAATAAATTGGACATTCATATCTGGATGGGTACATGCACATTTTGTACATACCTTTACGCATCCTGAATGCGTCCAGATGCATCCCATTTTCATCCTGTATGGATGCATATGACCGGAACAGCTAGCCATATGCACATCACGCCGGTTTTCAAAGGATTGCATTGGCGGCCAATTCACTACCGAGCCCAATTCAAGGTGTTAAATGACTTGGGCCCCAAATATCTCCAGGAACGCCTTCTCCCATATCAACCTGCCCGTGCCTTAAGATCTGGTGGGGAGGCCCTCCTGGCTGCCCCAACCCCCTCAGTAGTGAAACGGGTGGGCACGTGGGGGAGGACCTTCTCAATAATGGTCCCCAGGCTATGGAATGTCCCCCTTGAGGTGCGTCAGGCTCCTTCTCTGTATATGTTTAGGCAGGCGGTAAAGACACACCTCTCTGCCCTGGCCTTCGGCACCTTCCCCCCACTTTTAGGTAGTACTGTTTTTTAATATATATTTGTTTTGTTTTAACATGTTGCTTTTTAAGTGTTGTAGATACTACTGTTTTAAGATATATTGTTTTGTTTAACGCACTGAATTTTGTTACCTGCCCTGAGACCTATGGGTATAGGGAGGGTTAGAAATGTAAATAAATAAATAAATAAATAAATAAATAAATAAATAAATAAATAAATAAATAAATAAATATTTGTTGAATTTCGGAAATCTGAATGCCTGGATATTCGATTTGTATACGAATGTTTGAATTTATACGGATTCATAGGAATAACAAATATTTCAAATATTCATTCACATCCCTACTTGGAAGTAACATTTTCCAGCCCATGTAAAAGCAAAGTCATTCTGTAGAAAGTACAGTGTTCCACTGGATACAGCTTTCAGGTCCCTTTTGAAAAACATGTATGAATTTTTCCTAACCCACCCAATTATTTTTTTAAAAAAATATATCATTCTAAGTGTCTTTATCTTTGCTTATAACATTTATTTTCATAAGCCACTACGATTTTCTTAAAATGGGAAGCATTTTAAGTAAATGTTTTAAGTAAATAAATATATTTCTATAAAAAAAATATATAAAATATATGTATTTTAATTTTATTTAAAAATACACTTAAAAACAATAGAGCAAACATTTAGAAACTTCATACTTAATAAACATTTCCTTATACAAATTAAAACTATCCATTTTACTAAATATATTAAGTAAATAAATATATAATTCCTTTGATCTGATGTTTATATACCACTCTATGCATGACCCCAGGGCTGTTCACAGAAATAATAATAAAAAGCACAAACAAGCAAATGTAGGAAGAAAAGGGAGATTCTAAAATAAAATTACAATGGCCTAACTCCACGAATGCTCATATCAAAAGATAATATTTTAATAAAAACATAAGCACTTAAGAGGAGCCCTGCTGGATCAGGCCACAGCCCATCTAGTCCAACATCCTGTCCCACACAGTGGCCCACCAGTTGCTTCTGGGCATCTCAAGCAGAAGACAAGGGCAAAACCTACACCTGTATATTAGCATATGAAATGCGTATTAGCAGTTGCGCAAAACCCACAGACCTGGAAAAGTGACGGAGTATGCAAGCTTGGTGAAAACCAACAAAAATCATCAAACTGAAAGGTCTGAGAGCCAGAATCCGAAGCGCAATCTTGAATCAAGTATCGGTAGGATTTCTTTTTATGTATATATACAGAAAGTTACACACAGCCTTAATGACAATATCAAGACCCCGTCCATCGGGCCTGTAGGGCTGGGCATTCTTTAGAATAAGCTTTTAGAGGTATCTTCATTTTGGTAGGTTTTATCATGAGCACTTCCTGTTGAATTACACCCAGTTCTGTTTTCCAAAAATAACAACTAAAATAAAACGATGGGCATTGCATCTGCTTCCGAAATGATACATAATAAGATTTATTTAATCTGCTTGAAAAGGGGGCATCCTTTTCATCCCCCAATTTGTTACAACATCTGAAAGTTCACAAGGTTGTGACCCCTCTTCCAGAACAAGATCTCCCGCCACCTGCACGCACCCCAGGAAACTGTCGGGAACAATAAAACGCGTGCTGGTTAACTGTTGCCCGGGCGACGGCTATGCGTGATCCATAGGAGGCCTTCAGTCCCACCATGGCTTTGTCTGAAGGAGACATGAGCCAGCTGTTCGTGAATAGCCATTGTTATGGGTACTGTTGTGGAATAATGGTCAGTACACCAGTAGGACCCCGGTAAAATTTTAAGATCCCTCCCCCCCCTTCTGCTGGGGGGAAAAAAAGAGTCTTTTCTCCACATCAGCACTGTGAAATCAGTCGCCTTGGTTGTCTCTCGTGTATAAGCATAAAGAAATAGAAATAAGAAAAATAGAAACAAAAAAAATGTTTGCTTAGTAGAGATGTACATGAATTTTTTTTCACATTGAAATTCTAGTGAGCCAGTCTGGTCTAGTGGTTAGGGAGTCGGACTCTTATCTGGGAATATTGGGTTCGATTCTGACTTCCCCCATGAAGCCAGCTGGCTAACCTTGGGCTAGTCACAGCTCCCTTCTGAGCTCCCACAGCCCCACCCACCTCACAGGGTGTTCTGTTGTGAGGGGAAGAATAGAAAAGCTTTGTCAGCCACTTTGAGTCCCTTAAATGGGTGAGAAAAGCGGGTAGAAAAGCCAACTCTTCTTCTTCTTCATTTGTGCAAATGGAGCCATTTCAAACATGCTAGGATTCAAATTCACTTCAAATGCTCTTCGTTGTTGCCAGTCACGGTTCCAAATCCATTCCAAATCTGCATTGAATCCGCTCCAGAGGTGACTGGGTTTGCCACCTCCTCACTTTTGCAAATGAAACTTCAGGTGAAGACACAGAAGTGTTTGCTTCAAATATGGCCATTATTCGATTTGCATGCGAATGTTTGAAACTTCACAGTTCATAAGACTTTCGAAGCTGACGAACATCTTTTGCCCTTCTCTATTGAGTACTATTGCTTCCCGGCTTCCTTGATGACAATTAATGTTTATGCTCGTGAGAATCTCAGAAATAATTGCTTCTGAAAGATGCACACTAGTAATTGATAAGATTGTCAGCTATTTTCAGTTACATTTTTAAAATGAGGAAAAAATCCAGAACTGTTCATCTGAATTTTCCTTTTAGGGGGAGAGGTCTTTTAATGTCCTTTTTATACTTTTCATTCATAAGTTTTGTTGTATATAATGGATGCATTCTTACACAATCTGCGTATATAGGCAAAGTCCATCTGTTTTTAATATTCAGTTGTTTTTAGCTACTGAGCTTTCACAGCCCCACCAACCTCACAGGGTTTCTGTGGTGGGGAGAACAGAAGGATTGTCAGCTGCTTTGAGTCCCCTTAAATGGGTGAGAAAAGCAGGGTAGACAAGCCAATTCTTTTTCTTCTTCTTCTTCTTCTTCTTCTTCTTCTTCTTCTTCTTCTTCTTCAATGGGCTTGATCTAGAACAGTAATTCTCAACCTGTGGGTCACGACCCCTTTGGGAATCAAACTACCTTTTCAGAGGGGTCGCGATGAGTCTACCCCACCCACTCCCATGCAGAACCCCTTGAGGGGGCCAGCAGCAGGGTTGCCTCTCCACCCCACCATGCTGCCGTGACCCCAGCTGCCCCACCCCCATGGTTGGGTGTCTCCACAACATGAGGAACTGCATTAAGAGGTCACGGCATTAGGAAGCTTGAGAACCGCTGTTCTAGAAAGATCCCATAAAGTCTAACTCATCCTTCTGCAATAGTTCTCATGTTCTATTGAGATGTTCTTCCAATGTGTAACTCTTCCAAGATCCCATGTCCTCCTCAAGGAGATTCGATCTGAGTCACAGATTGAGAAATCTCTGCAGGCAAATGTGATGTCTTCTCAGCAATCTCACAGTTACCAGTAGAGGTTCTGCAACCTGGTGCACTACAATGCCAACCCGTGCTAACCGCTTGTGGGCATGGAATACCTCCAGAATAACTGCACTTTTGGAAAGGGGCCTGATAGAAACGAGTTAAACCAGCAGTGACCACTGAAGAGAAGTTCAGATGAAAGCCCCAACTCAACCTGTAGTAGTTTGCGGGCTTGTTTCTTCTTTTGAGGTCCCTGCAATGGCATGGCAATTTCAAAAAGAAGTTCATTTTCCCATACCACAAAAACTTCAAAGAAAGCCTGCAAACTTAAAAACTGTGGTTCGGTTCAAATCACACCACTTGGCGGATGATTCAGAGTTGAGCAGGCTTGATGCAGCTCAATTCAAACTTCAAAAAGGTTCAGACCTGTTCCTTGCCCTCTAAATAATGTCTAAAATGGCTTTAAAAAGCCCTTTTAAAGGGCAAATATGGATGGAAAATGAACCTGTTTGAATCAAACTAGGTGATTTCACCAGTTCAGACACACACACACGGTTCGGTTCCAGTTCAAACCGGCCCCCTCAAATGGAATTTGATTTTGAACCAGTATTACCAGTCAGTTCAGCACATCAGACCAGTCTATAGTCCCCTCTACCAGTTACCACTGTAATAGGTGTAGCAGATTTTCAATGCTGATTCTGCCATTGGTACTTTCAGTCTGGGCTACTGTTATGAGCTTTCCTAGGGCTGCCTTTGAAGATGGTTCAGGAACATCTGGCAATGTTGATGCTCATGTTATCGGCCACCCAGATATCCACAAGGACCATATTCTGCTTTTGCTTCCAGCGCATTGCCTGCCAATTGGCACCTGGGCACAATTCTGTCTGAAGGTCATGACTTTTAAAACCAGTTATGGATCAGGTTGTGTAAAAAAAAAATCAGTACAATCCTGACTGACAGAAGTCCTAGACAAAAAGTTGATTTGTATGACAAATAGCGTAGACGTTTTCTGTGGTGGCCCTGTCACTGTGGCAATCCCTGTTCAAAGATATATGATCAGCCCCCTCAATTCTACAGTTGACTGATTGTTGGAATTAATTAGAGGATGTAGAAATTTGAAATTAAATAAGAAAATAAATATACGTTAAATAATAAAAGAAAATAAATCTTTACAAAAAGTAAATGAATGGCAGACATTCCAAGTGTTAAGCACTGGTTGCAAAATGTATAGTTAAGAGGAAGCCTTGTTTTGTGGGCCTTCCTTCCTTCCTTCCTTCCTTCCTTCCTTCCTTCCTTCCTTCCTTCCTTCCTTCCTTCCTTCCGACTCTGCTTCTAACAGTGACCAGTTATACAAAAAACAAAAAGTCAGTAGAAGAACTCCTTCACTTGAGAAGAACCTCTTCCCCATGGATTTCTGCTTGTTAACTGATATCCAGTTAAAGGCCCTTTCTACACTGGGCCTTATTCACGATTATATGCTGGAAAATGGACCTGCTCGCCTCATGTTAGTGCAGACTATGGCAAGCCCTGAGGCCTATTCACACTACAGCCTCTAGTGAGGAAGTAGTGAACCTCTGATGAAGAGCATCCATACATGAAGTAGGCTGTGCCAGCTTCCGAGCGTGCCTGCCTTCACCAGAAATTCACTACTCATTAATTAGGTGTGGAGCACAAACCAGAACCTACCTTGAGCATCCAGTGCCATGACCATCTGCACCTCTTCTGGAGCTCTGGGGTCGTCTGAGGTGCCGTGCAAGCATGCTGGCACTTCGGATTACCATGGATGCAACTGTGCATGCACAGAGCATCAGCATCATCAGGGCAACTATGCTGGAGGGTGCCACAGCCAAAATGGGGGTGCCCAGAAGAGAACCGGGCCCTGGATTGAATAAGGTAAGTATTCAATCATGGGCGGAAGGAATGGCGCTAGTCAACATTGGTTAATCGCACTCCTTTCCCATCCAGCGGGCGGGAAGGGAAGTGTGAAAATGGCCCTGGGTGGGGCCTGCTGTAGTCTGGTTTAGGGATGTGCACAGATATTCGAAACATTCGAAATTCAATCAAATTCGTTCCAATTTGGACATTCGAATTCCAATCCATTGTCTGTAAATTCTAATTTAAACATTCGAATGAATTTTTGAATCTATTCATTTGAATTATTCAGATATTCATATGTGTACAGATCCGTACATGATGCGCACTTGCCTGTATGCATCTTTCCCGCATCCGTACGCATTTGTACGGATCCGTACGGGACAAAAATGGGATGCATATGGGTACATGCAAATTTGCAAATTCAAATCGAAAATTCAAATGAATAGATTCGAATTTACTCAATTCGAATCGGATGTGGATAAATTCAAATTTAGAATCAAATCAAATTTTTGAATATTCAAATCGAATTGAATCGAATCCCAAAAATTGTCTGAACCAGTATGTAGACATCAGGTCCCTATTCCAAAATATAATCCAGAATAAGTCCTAATGCAAAAAGAGCCAAGCATTGATCCGAAAAAACATGCTACATAGTATGGTCCATTTTCAAAAGGAAAAGAAATATCCTGGTACTAAAAGGAGGGTTAATTTGTCATTTATCATAATACTTCTAATTCCTTCTTAGTAGTGATGAGAATGTTGATTGATCTGCTTAACTATGGGCTTGCTGGCACTGTTGTGTCCCTTGAGACAATGAAAAGACTCTGGGCATGAAGGCATGGAAACTCTGGGTGGCCTGGGCACCGGAGTCTCCCCGTCAGCCTTCGCAGTGTGGTCCAGAAGAGGGCAAGCATGACACTTGGCGCTGGCTTGGTTGCAGGAACTGCCAGAGAGATGACCTATGGTCCATCCAGCCACTCGAGGGCCTCAAGTCTGGATTCTCTGCCAGAGTTGACTCTCTTAGTCTTCCCCTTTCCCAAGGACAAACAAGGCAGGGAGGCTATTTTAGCTGTGAAAACCCAAGGAGTTTCCATGGTGGAGCCCAGATGCAAACTGAGGGACTCCTGGCTTTTGATCAAGTGTTCTTAGCCGCTGTGTCACTGGCTGGAAACCAGAGGGCAGCAGATTCAATCCCAGCTCTCCCCAGAAGGAGGTAATGGCAAATTACTTCTGTATCTGCCGGGAATACTGCGTGGAGGTGCCCACGAAGTCACACCAGTAGTCAGCCCAACTTGATAATATCCTGTAACTCTTCCACGAAAATAATAAAAATTAACCCAAGGTCCCTCAGACACTCACTACTTTTTCCGTTTGAGCAGGATTGTGTTTAACAATTTCACAGGAATTCTGCCCTAGAATTCTTCACTGAAAACCATGTCATATGGGGAAATGCCATGTGTGAAAGGAAGAATTGAGGAGAACATCTAAGGCCCTTTCCATACTTGGCCTTATTCTGAAATATATCTTGGGATAGGGGTCTGTTGTGCACATGCTAATGCAGACTATGGTAGACCTTTTCACACTACAGCCTCTAGTGCACAATTAGTGCACCTCTGGGGAACAGCATATACGCGCGGAGTGGGCTGTTACAGCCTCCAAGAGAGTCCTCCCTCCCCAGAAGCTCACTAAATGCTCCACACCTTAACCAAAGTTACCTAATTACTTACCTGAAGCATCCAGTGGCATGATCATTCACTCTTGCCAGCACTCCAGGGTCATTTGAGGTGCTGCGCAAGCGTGCTGGCACCTTGGGCAACCATAGATGCGACTGGCCATGCACAGAGTGTCAGAGTCATGAAGGCGATGGTGCTGATGCACGCACGGTTGCAGAGGTGCCGCTGGGAAAATGGCGGCGACCAGAGGAGGACTGGGCCCTGGGATCGAATAAGGTAAGTATCTGATCCCGGGGGAAGAGAGCACTAGTCAACATTCGTTAATCGCACTTGGTTAGTGCAAACTAAAGATCTGCATGAATATTCAAAACATTCGAAATTCAATCAAATTTCTTCGAATTTGAACATTCGCATGCAAATCGAATGTCTGTAAACCTGAATTTAAACATTTGAATGAATTTCAAATCTATTCATTCAAATTATTTGGACATTCATATGTGTAACAGATACGTACACGATGCGTATACCTCAGGTCCTTATCCCAGGATATATCCCAGAATAAGGCCAAGTGCAAAAGCCCCTGAGTTAAAAATAAAAGTTTGCACCACAATTGTGTTTCTCAGAAAACAGGTCAAGACTGTGGAAACTTCAGTGGTAAAGAATCAGGACTGCTCACATCTCTTCATTTCTATCTGTTTTATTTGTGGACTTTCCACCCAGGGTGGAAAATCCACAGATAAAGTGGATAGGAAAGAAAACGTGTGAGCGTTGCGGTCAGAAGATGGACTGAAGAAGTTTTAAAGTGAAGATGTGACCATGGCCTAAGCTAATACACACCCTTTATTTTCAGTATATAATATACTTGCAAATGAAATATTTGGTTCTTTCCCCATGTGCTCCGTCCTTGGTCCAACATTGCAACCAATGTCTATAGGCATGCCTAAACTGGGCTGGATTGTGGCCAGTGGAAATGTGAATACAATAGGATGGGCTGCCAGTATCCTAGCCAACGAGGTGAAATGGGGTGAGCTGGGAGGTGATGTTCTGAGCGGGGAAAAAACAGGAAGAAGGAAACTATGGATGTGCAAATTGAATTTATTAACAACTGGGTAAAATGATGTATAACTTGCTGGAAGGAAACACTTGACTTATAGCAGAACTTTAATTCAACCTCTAAAAGTTTTGTTTTAATGTGTTTTCAATTGGGTGTGTTCTTTTAGGATATAATATATGCTACTGGATTAGCAAATTTGTGTTCCAGTCGCGTCCTTTGCCAAAACAAAATCATGGGAGGGAAGAGATGTCCCTGGGTTGCTCCATCGAAGGGCCACCCAGAGTGCTATATGGCAAGAAGAAAGCCAGGGCATGGGCCCAGCTCCTGTTTGAGGCTGCAGCCTACCTAGGCTAGGCAAATACGTTCACACCTAAGTTTTAATCCAGTTTCAGTCCACTTTCAGAGTGGAAGAACACATCAGCAAAGTGTCAAGCTGTTTTCTTTCAGCATTTTCTAACTCAGAAAATCTACCTTTTGGTTAGATAAAGTGGAAAGAAAGCGGCTAGCCACTTTGCTCATGTGTTCTCTCATTGTGAAAGTGGACTGAAACCGGATTAAAATGTAATTGTGAACGCAACCGGGGAGTTGTGATCAGATTCATATCTGGCTGCCCTTTCCTAAGAACTAAGCATTGTGGCACTCAAAGTAATATTTATTTAAAAGTACACAAAACTAGGGATTTGCATGAATGATTTTTTTTTTGGCATCCGATTTGTAGCAAATTGAATGTTAGAAAATTTGTGTTTGTTTGAATAGATCCCCTTCAAATGTGGTAGGATTCTATTCGATATGAATGTATTTGTATGAATTTGTAAGAATATCCAATATGAATGCGTACGGATCCTATACAAACATGTACATATCGGGTACATAACCTATACATATTCCCAGTTTAACTAATGTACTAACTATTCGAACAAATGTTCCAAAACATTTGTGTTTGTACAAATGTTAATGTGCTAATGTTGTAACATTCGATTTGTGTCCGAATTCATATGAATTCATATGAATAACAAATATTATGAATATTCATGCACATCCCTATACAAGCCTTCTGAAAGATGTTGCAAAGATTCCAGACATATTCACACTTATGGCCTCTATCCTGGGATAGGGTGGGCCACGTCAACCCAGAATTAGCAATTCATCCCAACCTGGGATGGGTTGCTTCTGTTAGGGGGCAGGTCTGTCCACACTGAGACAGCCTATCCCACAATAGCTTCAAAGCCCACACCAACTTCAGAACCAGCACAGGATGACTTTAAAGGTTGGGGGGGGGCTGCATTTCAGTGGCACACATGTTGCACTGCCAAAATGGGTCTCCCGTTGTATGCCAGGCCACGGAAGCATGCCATCGACATGCTTCTGTTGTTCAGTAAACTACCCCTAGCCCCATTTGTAGACTTTTCCCTTTGAGGACGAAGTGAGCTGGGGTGAGTGGAGTCTTTGCTGGTCCACACCAGTGTGCAAACAGCAGAGGTCTCAGGCCCTTTGGTGTGCCAGGATACCAGCAAGTATGAAAAAGGCATAGCATGGATTTCCATCTTTTTATATCTTCTCCAACCACAGCTCACCTCAGGGATTCTACATAGGCTAGTTTATAAGTCTTTTCTCCGGAATATTTCCTCTTAGGTTGTACTTCACATGTGGGTTTCCATAAGGCAAATGTATCCATGATACAGTCCTTGCAAGAAGCCACACTGAGCCAGCAAAATGGCATTTGCTACTGCAACGGCACCTGTACTGTCTCAGGTGTTTGAAAAGCTTTAATTATTGGTGTATTTAATGTACTCCTGCCATATTCTGACAATCCCCACCTTCACTGAACAGTTTTATGAGCTAAATTTAAATAACACTTTCCCATAATGTGAGGGTCCAGGTCAAGCCTACAGCCCAATACTCTCCTGATATACCTTGTGGTTTTAACCACAAATATCAATAGAGAACCACAAATGTAGATCCTAATACTTGCTGAGATAAGTCTCTGCTTACACCCATAATGATTCTCAGTATTCTAACCACGGGCTGATTCACACTTTGGCCCATAGTTTACAATTAATCAACATCTGAGCAGGTCACTTACAGAAGTTGTTTACAGGCTACAGGTGCCCCCCTGCCTGCCCAGATGTTCACTAATTGTAAACTAGCTCTGGTGCACCACATCATGCACTACAGGCTATCCAGCCCTCCCCAGTTGCTACCAGGAACTTACCTTACCCATCCCGCCGTGATCATCTGCATTCCAGGTGACTGAGGAGGTCATCGGAGCTGCCACGCAAGGGCACCGGCAGCTCACAAGACCCCCTGAGCAGAGTGTCTGCATCACCATAGCAACGGCACTGACACGTGCACCTTCGCACAGGGCACCACACTTAAGATGGCGGCACCCTGCGGAGGGCCGTCAGTGTAATCAAACACAGGTAAGTGGTCAGTCACACAGGGGCTGGGCTGTTGTCAACGAGTGCTTGCAAGTGCGACCACTAGTTGATGTTAGTTCATTGTACACCTTTCCCATCAGGACAGGAAGGGAAGTGCAAAATCACCCCAGATGGCTGCTGTTAGGTGACATTGAGGCCAGACTGGCACTCGGGTCTGCTCACACTTACCTGCCTGGAACGGCTGCAACCACTCCAGGGCCCCCTCCATACCTGCCTGGAATGGCTGCAACCATTCCAGGGCCCCCTCCACTGACCTGGAGCATGCAGGAACTCCCTCCAATTGCCCTGATCATTGTGAGCTATGGAGCAAGTGAAAACTTCCCATAATTTCTACCAGGAGCAGTTGGTGAGCTCTTGGACACAGCATCCATGTTGTTTTCCAGGTGTGAGCCCTGCAAGTGGGCTGGGTTGGGCTGGGTGGGGTAGTTGTGGTTATGGTTGCTCAATCACACACCATATCATGATCGCCATGGCAATGACCAAGTGCATGACAGATGTTGCCACACAGCCATTGCCTTGGTGACCTGGGCAATCCAGGCCTGACCATCTGTACTGCAAGCACTGATGGTCCGGTTGGGGACTGCGCCAGCGCTTGAGCAGATTTGTTCAGAATAAGCGATACCTTTGAATCTGCCCTGAAGGAGAGCTGGGTGCAATACATTAAATCTCACCAAGGTAAAAGACCTCCTATATTTAGGCATAGGCAGTTTGTGGAGGCAGCTTGCTGGGTTGAGAAGACTTGCATTTTCTTTTATAAATGGATAGCTAGCTGCTGCATTCAAATGATCTTGGATGTCTATGTCCCACAGTCTTTATTTGACAATGTCCTTGGGCCTCTCATGTCCTAATGTTAGCAGGATCTCTGGGGTAAGTCCTATCCTAATTGCAGGTCTAAGTACGAATGCAGCCTGGGAGGAGCAATGACCTGGAAGTATCCAGCACTCCTCCTAAACCAAGGGGAGGTTTGCACTTCCTGTCTCATACAGGGTGAACTTCCCCTGGCATGTACCAGCATTCACAGTTGTGAATGCTAATGCACACTGTCCATCCCTTCCCCCCCCCTCTTACCTGTGGTGTGGACACATTTCCGGGTGCAGCCATTTTTGTTTCAGACTCTGGCACAACTGCGCATGCACTGTCACTGTCACCAGGATGATGACCACATGCACGCACAGTCACATTTGCGGTCATCTGAGGTGCCAGCACTTCAGATGACCCACCCAGCACCACAGAGGCACAGATGGGCTCTACCAGAGATGGGAAAGGCCATCTCTGGGCAAGGTAAGTCTTTGTGTTCAGCATGAAAACGTGCTTTACTCATAGTTTGTGAGCTGGATAGGGATGTGCACAGATATTCGTAACGTTCAAAATTTGGCCAAATCTGGACATTCAAATTCAAATGGAACATTGACACATTCGAAGATTGACATTCGAATTTGAATCAAATGTTTTGATACATTCGTATGAAGCTTCGTATGGGGTTGAATATTTGCATTGAATACAAATCCTACCACATTTGAAGAGGATCTATTCAAACAAATACAAATTTTCTCCTATTCATTTTGATACTAATCAAATAAAAAAAAATATGCATGTACACTCATGCACAGAAGGGGCTGTTCCTGAGCTGGAAACTGCCCTGTCTGGGAGCATACTGCATGCAAACTATGGAGCAAGTGCAGAAAGACCCCAAGTCTTTGGCCTCCCAATGCCATGCCTCCCTTGTCCACCACCTGAGTGATGTTTGCCCCAGTGACAATCCTAGAATCCCGAACAGTGCATAGAGAACCATTTTCACACTCCGTAATATCTGCTCTTATCCAAAAACCATGCTGTCTACTGCATTAGGTGGACTTGGGTTATTTTGGGTTAGGTTATTTTGGGAATAAGGGGGGGAAGCATGAATGGCAGTACTCTGTTACACTTCCAGGACTCCTGTGGGCAGCTGTGAGCTGGTTTAATCTCAGCTGGCAACTGTGAGCAGTCAATGAATCCTCTCACAGTGGTACCTGGGATTATGCTAAACACAGCAATCTCATTGCTTTTCTGGATCGATGCCCCCACACAGCCACCAAAATTTCAACGCAGAGAGGCTTCCGGCTGTCCAAATGCACGAGGCTAGCAATTGACCAGATTTACTCTTGCATGTCATGAAATGTTCTGTCCTAACTTAGCAGGTGCTGTTTCAGGATAGGTCACCATCTGCACTCAGAGAGACCCTCCCACCATAGAGTCAAAGGCTGCCCCCAGCCCTCAAAACCAGTGTGGAGCCTTCATGGCTGCCTGGAGGATCCCTTTCAATGAGACACACCATCTTCTGGTGCTACTTCTGGTGATGCTTCCTGGTGTGCTGCTGAAATACACTGATATTCCATTATCAGTCAATGGAATAGGTTGCCATGGGAGGTAGTGAGTTCTCCTTCACTGAAGGTCTTCAAGCAGAGGCTGGACCTACATCTGTCTGGGATGGTTTAGGAGATCCTGCATTGAGCAGGGGGTCAGACTCGATGATCCTAGAGGTCACTTCCAACTCTATAATTCTATGAGACAGACTATCCAGAGCACTGGAAGCAGCATAAACTGCCCTAGGACGCCTCCAGACGGTGAGAGGAAATTCCAGAATCTTCTTTAGTTCCTGGAATTGCCCCCAGATGAATGGTGGAAGCTATCAGGCATTTCTCTGTGGGAGCTTTCATCTTGCGAAATACCTGTAGGAAGCACATGGAAAATACAAAGGGAAATGGACAGGCACTTCCTATATGCAGATATTTTACAAGACAATGAATCACACAAAGAACACCAGGGCCTGTCCACACTTGGCCATATTCTGGAATATATCTCAGGACAGGGGTCTGTTGTCTGCATGCTATAGCAGACCCTGGCAGCCTCACTTGGGGCTTGTTGTAGCCTGCACTTACATGCGGACAGCAGGCCCTTATTCTAGGATATATTCCAAAATAAAACCAAGTGCGAACAGGCCTCCAGACAGAAGTAAGCAATTACTTCTGAGGAAAACCTAGCATCATTGCTGGTTTTTCTGTAACCACAATGTGGTGTGGGGGGTTTGCTTTGGCTAACCAAGGACTACACTGTTTGGAACTAAGGCCTTTTCAACTCTGGCTCTAAAAACAGATTTAGAGCCAGATTGGAGAGGGATTAAGATGCAGCTTCTGCATAGGGAACTCAATTAGGGACTCTTTCAGGAAGCCGCGTCCGCATTTCGGCGCACATGGCCAATTTCTTAATCCTGTTTTGTGGCCGAAACCGGCCCTATTGCAAGACCTAAAAAATTGAATATTTGTATAACCCCGGGTGAGGTGGGGGGTGTAGGCTGAGGGTTCTCCTCGCCCGGGAAGGCGCGATTGTGAGGGGGAACCTGGGGAAGCCAGCTGACAGCCTCCCCATGCTGGCTTCAATGGAGCCAATTGGGGAGGCCAGGGGAAGGGCCCATGTGCTCTCCTTCTTTGATAGCTGGGCATGCATCGGGAATCTGGCTCTTCCCCGGCCATTTGTGGAAGCGTCCTGCTTCCGAAACGGTTTCAGGGGAAGGGCCGGACTAAGACCTAATTTTTTAGGTCTTCCAATAGGGCCAGATTTCGGCAGCAAAACCGGTTTAAGAAATCAGTCTTGTGTGCTGAAATGCAGATGCAGCTTCCTGAAGAGGTCCCTAATTGGGTTCCCTTACATCTGTCACTTCCCCCTGGAGAAGGGACGGATTCCTTCCACCGTTGGGAAGGGCGGAAGCAGGACTGCCGGCACCAGTGCTCAAACTGGAGGACAGATTGGAATGGGTGCTGGTGCATCCACGCAGCACCCACTCCAAACTGTCCTCCGGAATCTGTCCTCCCAGCACGTGTGCGGATGTGTGGGGTCCGTCTGATCCATCACAAATAGTGTTGGATCTGGGGGAGTATGGTACAGAGAAAAGGCGATCTATTAAGATCCGCTTTTCAGTAGCAAATATGGAAGCACCCTAAATATTTTTTAAAAAAACTGTTCTATTGAATTTTAAAACATGAACTTTGCAAATCCCTAATTAGGGTTGTGGTCACACCTTCACTTTGAACCTTCCTCAGATCTTGACTACTCATACCTTTCAAATGGAGGGTGGAAAGTCCACAAATAAAGCGGATAGAAATGAAAAAGTGTGAGCAGTGAAGATGATCTGAAGGTTTAAAATGAAGGTGTGATCATGGCCTAAGGCTGTTAAAATGTATCAGAACAGCCTTTCATAGTTCCATGGGTCTCTGTATAGCACAGATTCAAATGATGTTTGACATACTATTATGGAAGGTGAAAACATGTATGTATAGTCTTTGTTTCTGTTTTTGTTTTTACAGAGTTTTTGTATTTTTTACAGAGTTGAAAGACCCAACTGATGGCTTGCAAAGCTGACTTCCTTGTCACAATGAAGTGATTTTTGTCAATTGCATAACAAATTTTAATTAAGGTACAGTAAAATCCATCACTTGTAAGGAGAGAGAAATTCAAGCTAGGGGAGCCATCCATTGGAAGGATCAAGTGTCAGTCGTTCCGGGAGGCTGTTCCAGAATCTGGGGGCCACCACAGAAAAGGCTCTCCTGCATGTCCCTATCCCCCCACACTTCTGAGAGAAAAGGAAGGTCCTCTCTCTGAAATTTCAGTACATGGGCATGTCAGTATAGGAGAAGGCACTCCTTCAGATAACCAGGGCCCACATTTTTCATAGTAAAAATATATTCAGGAAACACAGTCTATTCACACATGTTAACTGCTGCAGTCTGTCACTTAGGAAGAATTCATCCGTATCCCAGCTTTTAGGATTAGACAAATGTTCCCATGGACTCACATCTTCTCCCATGCAGACATGTCTGGGTCTTAAAATCACAAACCGAGGTTCTTCTTGTAGCTCTGCTGCAATCAGAGGTGTCAGAGGTTATGACATGCAACATGGCCTTTTGTGCAGTGGCCCCCAGACTTTACAACAGCATGCCAGCAAAGGTTCACCAAAACAGCAACACTGTATGGTTTTCAGTGCCTGGGTGAAGGCGTCAGGTGACCCCAGAAGGGTCCCCAAAAACGGAGCACAAGACTGAATTGTTCCAGGAAAGAATCAGCTATTTATTTACCTGCAGGGACGCAGTGTGAATGTTCACAAAAGTACTGTGTGCCCTCCATTACAGCCATCAGTCCTTTATACAGATATTCTAATAGGAGGGTCTCCCCTCCTTCATCAGATAAAAGCACCCAAATTAATATTATCCTTAATGCACAAAAACTGGGTGGAGACTAAGAGGGACAGGGCTAAACCAAACTGTAGCTTCCACCCTGCCCCAGCCTTCTATACCTTAAAACATTTCTGAGTAAACGAAAGGAAGAACAAAAGAGAGATAAGGTTGTTTATCCCTTCTTATTAGCCTCACTTATGATTAATACAGTGGTACCTTGACATACGAGTTTAATTCGTTCCGTAACCTTGCTCTTATGTCAAATCGCTCGTATCTCAAAGCAATTTTCCCATTAATCCATTCCAGCTCCCAAAACACCACCTCAGTTGTTTTTGTTATGTACTGTACTGTATTTACATACTCGTATCTCAAATCTTGCTCTCATCTCAAAGCAAAATATCACTCGCTCGGCAGCTTGTATCTCAAAACACTTGTATGTCAGGGCACTTGTATGTCAAGGTACCACTGTATATTGCAAGCATTTATATATTAATTCTTGCCACAAAGAAGATACTTTTGCCCAGAAAAATCTTGTTCTTAATTTCCTAGCCGGAGCTAGCCAGCCACTTATTGTCCCTCTGGCTAGTGTAGAGTTTCTTAAAGTGAAAGTATCAAGTAGTTCACACCTCATTAGCAATTAGCGCCTAGCCTTTAACATCTGGCACTTAAAGATAAGGCACTCTCTTAAGCAAACAGGCATTTTAGCTAGAAGTAAGAGGCATATCTGGCAAGAATTACAAGACAGGGGAAGGGGGAGAAGCAGCTTTGTGCTGTAAGATTATTCTCTAGCCTGTTAGCAAACTTTATTAACGGTCAGCGAATATACTGCCTTTATGCTGCTGGTTTTCACTCTGACACTCCAACATTAAATTCTAACATTTTTTAACTCACACAAGCAGGGTACTACAAAAGCAAATTGCATAATTAAATTTATTTTGTCTAATAGTCCTCATAACCACATCCTGCTGCTGACTAGTTTTTAACTGTAAATTCTTCTCCTCCTTCGCCTGATCATCTGTGTCCAGAAGACAAGGAACACAACCAGGCGTTAACTAGGAGGGAAGAGAATTCAGCGTTTTAACCTGCTAATGGCAAACATAGGCCTTTTCACACTACGATCAAACAGCTGTAATGCAGTAAGGCTAGGCCACATGAGGACAGATTCCCCATTCATACCTAGGCAGGTAAGGAAACCGTGGGCCCGCGTTCCTACCTGCCTATGTGTGAAAGGGGAATCTGTCCCCGTGTGGCCTAGCCCAAAAAGACTGGTATGGGGGCAAAATGCCCTTCCCAGGCCTGCCCCCATTGGGTTGTGTTCCTTCCCCAGTTCCCGCGGGCCCTAGGAGACCAGATCAGGTCCCCTAGAGCCCACAGGACCCCCCCGGGCACCCCCCCATGCATGGGCTTACATGGGGATGCAAACGTGTGCGAGGCACTTACCTCGTGCTCACCAGGTTCTGAAGTGGTCAGCTGCATAGGGCCGTGCCTGGGGGGGGGTGCCTGGGGGGGGTGTTCTGCAGGCTCTAGGGGACCCGATCCAGTCCCCTAGGGCCTGCAGGAACCAGGAAGGAACACAACTGGCCTGCCCCACAGCTGTCAGGGAGGGGGTGTTCCCAACAGCTGTGGGACGGGACGGGAACGCCCTGGGACGGATATAGAACATGATTTTGTGCTCTACACCCAGAATGCAAATGGGTGCCCTGGGTTGGGATGGGCCGGTTCCGAACGGAGCCGCCAGCCCAGCAGAGCGAATGCTCCATCCCAGGGTATCCAACACGCGTTCCATAGGCCCTCATGCGAAAAGGCCTCATCTTGCTGTATTCATTCAAGCAGAAAATTTACATTTAGATACAGAACCTACAGAAAGCAAATAAGTGTAATTAATTTTTATATTGTTCCCATTTGACCTCCACGTGGGTAAAGGACACCACCCCACCCAGGTTTTCAATTGCTACCTTCTCTATATTTTATACTTATTTTAATTGTGTTTTGATTTATATAGAATTTTTTTTACTGCTGTAACCTTCTCTGGGACCCTTAGATGAAGAGCGATATAGAAAATATTGTTGATTGCTTGATTTGTAATGCAGAAGGCAAGATGGAAACACAGTCCTTTCTTGTTACTTCTTTCCTCTTAGGAAAAGACCACTAGAAAAATATGGATAGGGAGGCATGATCCATGGGAAAACAGTTCTTACTGCTTTGTGGTTGTCCTCATAGGAGGAAGCATTTCTGGCTGAATCTGTTTTTGCAGATGCAGGAAATGACCCTAGAAGTCAGCCATTGACTCTGGAAAGGCCTGGGTAAAAAGATGTCTTCATTTGGCACTTAAGACCAGGAGTGTAGGCACCCTACAAGTATCAAAGAGGAAACTATTCCATAAAGTAGGTGCCACCGCAGAGAAAGCCGTGCGCTGTAGGGTCATAGACAGCAGCAGTGGGCAACCTTGGGCACAATCCAGAGAGACCTTTTGTCATGTACTGGTACATTTTTGAGGTTTGAAGTCCGGGTGTGGTGATAAATCCCTCTTTGCTTTGACTGCTTGGGGATCTGATCAAAGAGGGATTTCCTTCAAAGTGTCATTTTGCCCCTTTATAAATCTATAGTGAGGCCACATTTGGAATATTGTGTCAAATTCTGGTCACCACACTTCAAAAAGGATATTGTGGAACTAGAAAACGTGCAGAAAAGGGCAACCAGAATGATTAAGGAGCTGGAACGCCTCCCTTACGAAACCAGGCTGCAACGTCTAGGCCTCTTCAGTCTGGAGAGACGGCATTTAAAAGGGGACCTGATTGAAGTATATAAAACTATGCATGGTATAAAAAAGGTAGATAGAAAAAAAATTCTCTATCGCACACCACTAGAACCAGGGGGCATCTATGAAGCTGATGGGTAGGAGAGTCAGGTCTGACAGGGGGAGGTATTTCTTCACCTAGAGGGTCATCAGCTTATGGAATGTGCTGCCGGAAGAGGTGGTGACAGCTACCAGCCTAGATGGCTTTAAGGTAGGGTTAGACAAATTTATGGACGACAGATGTATCAATGGCTACTAGAATGAATGCCTAAGTAAATCCTTCAGGCTGGGAGGACAAGCAGGATGCTTCTAAGGCCATTTGCTGGGATTTGAGAACAGGCAAAGGCTTGTCCTTGTCTCTGCTTGAGATGCCCATGAGCATTTGGTGGGCCACTGTGTGTGACGGGATGCTGAACTAGATGGGCTGTGGCCTGATCCAGCAGGGCTTCTCTTATGTTCTTATGTTTAAAGAACACCTTCGAACCAGCATGTTTCGTACACTGAAGCAACTTCTGCACTGCACATCTTGGTGGTGCACCCAGGAGCAGCTTCTCTGGTTTTCTACAATATATGAAGCTGGAAAGTAGTAATGTGCACGAATATTAGAGATATTCATTATTCGATCAAATCCAGACAAATTGAATATCCAGATTCATTTTTTAGTATTCACACAAATACAAATAGTTTGAATTATTCGTACAAATAATTCGGACATTCGTATGTGCATGGATACACACCTTGTCCATATCCAATTGTCCAAACCAGATCAGTACAAATGTCCAGATATTCATTTTTCTCTATTCATATGAATTTGGATATTCAAATATTCAATTCTAATCGAGTCAAATGTCAAAAATTGCATTGTTGCACACCCCTACTGGAAAGCACTTGTATTGTAAGATGGAGAAGAAAGGCTTTGAAAGAAAGCATATAGGGCTGGCCATAGCTCAGTCAGAGAGCATTTGCATTTTGCAAGGGAAGGTCTGAGGTTCAATCTTCAGTAGCTTCCCAGAAGAATGCCACTTCCACATTTTTGCCCAAAAAGCTGCAAAGGTGTGCCATGTCTTCACTTGAGGGTGGCTTTCCCTGTAACTGTGCCTTGCTTCTTTGCAGCCATCATACGCAGGCATACATGTACTTCTTTAAAGGTTTGCTACTCAGTACCAGTTGATTGTACGTTTGATCATGTTAAATTAGTTTAGTAGCTGTTCAGATCCATCTTGGCATTCAGTTTCAACTCATTCGTACATATCCAGAGGCTTTGTCTCACTTCCATCCAAACCCATCCATAGAGTAAGCATTGTTCATATAGTTGGGGAGGGCCAACAGGGCCATCTTGAGCACCAGAAACCCTCCTTCATGCAAGAATTCTTCTCCATGCAACTTCAGCAAGCGTCCTTCCGGATTCTGCCAGGAGCAGTCATTATCTCTGGGCATTCTCAATACAGAAAAACAAACTTAAGTAGAAGGGAGGAAATAATAAGACTGCAGTCATAAACGCAAAGAGCCTTTTTGCACTTAACAGTAATCATATATGGACCACCACCACCCATGGCCCTCTCTGTTGATATGATCCTTCCACAATAGATAGTGCATAATCCAGATTAGGGAACACCTAAATGTCTTATTATTGAATCAGGGGAAACTGAAGAGAATACCCCTAAAGCACGGTTCCCTCCCCCCAAAAACCTCTTGCTATTCCCATTGCTAAATAGTGAGAATTATTTCTAAATCCAGCAGCAAGACCCCTTTTGATACGAATATAGATAATCCACGTTTCAGGACCTTTAAATCCTCAGAAACTGTGGATTCCTTTGAACTTTTGGGAACGCTCAGCTCTGAAAAGAATTTCAAAGTTCTTTAAATTTCTAATGGGAATGCAGCCCTAGATTCAAAGACTGGAAGATATAAAATGGTTTCCTAGGCTACATTCACATCTCAGCAGCACTGGGTTCATTGAGGTGAAGATACTTGCTCTCAGTCCTGGGGTAGGGCATGGGATATCCACACATCCTCCTGAGCCAGTTTGGTCCCATGATTAGAGTGTCAGACTCTTTTCTGGTAGTTTCCCAGTTCAACTGTGCATTCCTACACAAAGCCAACTGAGTGACCTTGGGCTAGTCACGGCTCTCTTTCTTAGTTCTCACAACCCCATCTACCTTACAGGGGGTCTGTTGAGGGAAGAAGAGCAGAAGATTTGTCAGCCTACGAGTCCCATTAAGGGGGTGAAAAAAGTGGGGTATAAAAACCAACTCTTCTCTTTGCTGATCCATTATTTGATAAAATGCTTAGATTGTGGATAGAACAGCCATAATGGTGACTACATCCAGAAGGTAAGTAAAAAGCATTATTCCTGGAAAACCTGCAACTAGCACTGGACTTTCCAGCAATAGAGTGGGGAGATAGCAGGGTTATGGTGAGGTTGCCTCAGCTACTTGAAGCCGCCATACCATAGTGGCACTGTAATGGCACTATATTCTTCCCTTTCTGCACTGAGCCTTATTCTGGATTATATTCCAGAATAGGGACCTTTTGTCTGCATGCCGGTGCAGACTGCTGAAATTCCCAGGTGAGATCCGCCATACTCTGCTCCAGCATGCAGATGACAGGTTCCTATTGCAAGATATAATCCTGGGGCCTATTTGCACTTTGACCCATAGTCCATGATTAGGGAACTTCTGGGGAAAGGTATCTGCACTTGGAGGAGGCTGCTACTGTTAGATCTTGATAAGATCTGTAGATAAGATCTGGATGCAGAGTGGTTACCTGATTGCTATTCCATCTCCTGGCCTTTCGCTGCGCTGGCAGAATGTCTTGTCTCTGCTCCCAGCATACAGCATTCCAGCTCATTAACCACGGCAGTCCAAGAGTTATTTCTAACTCTACGATTTATTGCAAGTAAGATTACAAAGGCATATAGAAAGCAAGTTCAGGCATTAGCCTGGCGGATCTCCAATCCATTCCATGTTATCAGCTTACATCCTTGGCAAGCGGCAAGCAAGCTACATAAGCATAACGGCAGAACGGCAAAACGGCATAAACGGCATACAAGCAAAGACTACAGAAGCCTTTTACATACTAGCAACCCGACGTTGTTTTATGACAACTTCCGGGGCTTGTGAGCTCTGTCTCCCCCTCCCAATTTGGCCTACGTGCTCGAAAACACTTGTCGACCTTGCAGCATATCTGCTTCGTAGTCCGTTCCCAGGAGAGAGGCAGACTATCAGTGTGTTTTGAAAAAATCTTTTCGTACATCCGACTGTGTTTTTTCCCTTCACTCTTTCTCACAGCTAACAGCTACAGCCTCCATGAGCCTCCTGCCTTCCCAGAAGTTCCCTAATCGTGCACTAGGTGTGGAGCACAAAATCGCACTCCACACTTTTCCCAACGTTACCATCCAGGGAGTGGCCATTCACACCTCTTCCAGTACTCCGGAGTCGTCTGAGGTGTCGCTGGTACCTCAGATGACCATGGGTATGACTGTGCATGCACAGTGTGTCAGCAGTAGCGCTGACGCACACACACTCGCACAGGGCACCGCAGCCATAATGGTGGTGCCCACAGAAGACCAGACAGCTCTGGGATTGGTCACAGGTAAGTCACTGATCGCGTGGTTACACCTTCACTTTATTCCTTCTTCAGTCCGTCTTCAGCTCCCACCACGCCCAACTTTTCAGCCCAATCTGTTTTATTTGTGGACCTTCCTCCCTTCAATCGGACTTTCCTGGTTTCTGGTTTTTACAGGTCTCAAGCCGTTACAAAGCATTAATCCGTTTTGGGGGTGTGATTGGGGACAAGGACTAAAGGAAGCTGAACCATGCTACAGTGGGTGGATCCTGTGTGAGTTTGCCTTCCTTTTCACCGAATCTGTGGTTATACACTGCTGAGTGACAGAGCTTTTATCCTATCAGAGTGCAGGGGATGTTGTGGCGGTGGAGAGAGGTGGGGATCTTTAAAAAGTCTCCCAATAGACAGGAACATAAAGGTATGGGCATAGCGGCTCAAACTGTGGAGGAACTGAGGAAGTATTATCAGGTATTGGGTGAGATCAGGGTTTGCATGGTATGAGTCTGACTTTTTAATAAGAATCTATTTCAGCAAGGTTTGACTACAGCCTCAGAAGTGTTTGCCACATCGCACCCTCCCCCCAGCAGCACGACCACTTACCTTGTTGTGGTGGTCATGCGGCCGGCTGGGGTGATGTGCTGCTTCGTGCGATACACCATCCCCACTCTGTCAGCGCCTCCAGTCCAAAGCAGTGACAGCTTGTGCCCCATCTACCAATAGCAGAAGCTGGGGCGGGGCTCACAGCTGTTCAGGAGGGGGAGAGTGCAAATGCTCTCCCTCCCGTACAGCTGTGGGACGGTCCGGGATGGCTGGGAACGCCCAGGGCCGGATGTAGAGCACGATTCCATGCTCTACACCTGGAACACGAGTGGGCGGGCTGGGGCGGTTCCGAAAGGAACCACCGGTCCAGCAGAGTGAATGCTCCATCCCAGGGGGTCCTCGCGTTCCGGAGGCCCCCATTCAAATAGGCCTCTAGTTTATTCCACACTTGCCATATGCGGATAGTAAGCCCCTCTGTTCTGATCACTGCTTTGCTTAACACAGAATATTCTAGTTGCAAATGCAAACAGCAACGCCAGATACTTCAAGAGCTGAAGTCAATCCTAAATCAAAACAAATGCTGGCGTTTAAGAGCACAAGACTTCTTCTGTTTCTGAACTGTCAAATTGCAAGCATTCTTCCAATTCGCAAACACGCCCTGGGGAGGTCATGCGTCATTTCCTAGTTTACGGCAACCAGATTTTTAAAGAAGTTTGAACATATTGACTGACTAACTTGCCCTAGTTTGATTCTTCCACCCACGTGCACACACCCCTAGCAAGGAACACTATGCTTGATGCTGGAGCAGTTTTTCTTGGTTTTCCTTTGTATCTTTCTTTCTTGTGACATGAACTTTGAGAAGAAACGGCCTCATACACGGAATGTAGGTGAAGGAGACTGAAGAAGAAAAAGTAAAGCAGAAAACAGGGATAAAAAAATCAGGATAGTTTTGCAAACTGAGGCCTTTTCTTCACTTATCCTGTAAGGCAGTTTGGTCTAGTGGTTAGGGAACCAGACTTTTATCTGGGAATACCAGGTTCGATTCCACCCTCCTCTGTGAAGCCAGCTGGGTGACCCTGGGCTAGTCACAGCTCTCTAATGAGCTCTCACAGCCCTACCCACCTCACAGGATGTCTGTTGTGGGGAGAAGAACAGAAAGCTTTGTCAGCTTCCAGTCCCCTTAAATGGGTGAGAAAAGCAGGGTAGAAAAGCCAACTCTTCTTCTTCTTAAATCCAGATCAGTGGAACCAGAATAACCAGCCGAACCCACTGATCCAGATCTCATGGAGGCATGGGGTGGATCAGGGTCCCTTTGGCCTGAGTGGTGCCAGTCATGTAAACAGGCACTTCCACCAATCAACAGTACAATGAGCAAAGGTTGCTCCATGGCCATGGCCACAGCTGTATGAGACAGGATGTCCTGTTCATAATTTGGACTGAGGTAATACCAGTTCTGGTCACACATAGTTCGTCTTCAGGCCATCCTTGCTTTGAACCTTCTCCACGATCGACCTGAGCCTCCTCCATGGAACTCTTGGCTCTCCACCCCTTTTGTGAGCCAGTTTGGTCCAGTGGTTAGGAAATACCGGGTTCAATTCCACCCTCCCCCATGAAGCCAGCTGGGTGACCTTGGGCTAGTCACAGCTCTCTTCTGAGTTCACAGCTCCACCCACCTCACAGGGTTGTGGGGAGAATAATAGAAAAGCTTTGTCAGCCACTTTGAGTCCCCTTAAATGTGTGAGAAAAGTGGGGTAGAAAAGCCAATTCTTCTTTGTCCTCTTTTGCTGAATCAGATCTACCCCCTTTCTGATTGAAGGCCATTGTGTCACTCAAGGGAGGCAAGGGTATGTGTTTGCAGTTCTTTTTTAAGCCTGCTTCCCCACCTCCATACACACACTTCCTTTTTTTATGTGCTTTTCTTCTCCGTGTGATTAATTTTTAAAATAATAATAATTAAAAAAAATTGTGTAAAACCACTAGGTAGAGGAATCATACACATAAACTGAGGAGAGAAGGCATGGGGCCTCACAAACTCCAGGTGTGCCCATTGGCTGACAGGAAAGACTGGACTCCACCCACCACAGCACAGTTCAGCCTCCTCTAGCACACACACACCCTCCGCTCACAATGAGGAAGAGAAGACGTCCTGGCATGCCAGGATGGGCTGAATCCTCTGGAAAAGAGTCCTCCCATTAAAACAATCTGCCAGCGACAAGACAGCTTTGGAAAACGAATTGAGTGAGAATAATGTGAGTAACGCAACCAGAAGATGTCCTGAAATTGTCTTAAACTAAAGGTGTGACCAGGGCCCATGAGCAATCTTCGCTTACAGTCTGTCGTGAAGAACCTGCCTACATCTCCAAAAATTCCTCTTTCCCTGAAATTATTAAAAGTACAGGAGGCTGTTTCCGCACTGGACCTTATTCCAGGATATATCCCAGGATAAGGGCCTGCCATCTGCATGCTAGCACACTGCAAATTACAGCAGATCCCTGGCCCATTCCAGAATAAGTTCCAGTACAGAAAGGGCCCTGTTCCCCCTTCCATCTGGTTATCCTGCTCCACTGCATATATTTTAAAGATTTTGGCAGATTCATAGCTGGACAGACAAACCCTTGCCACATGTTTCACGAGCGAGATCTGCAGCAGCGCCTTGCAGTGTGGGATCTATCCTGTGCAGGATTCCTAGAAATACTTCAAATCATTATTTCTACAAGTCTTAAAGCTACCCCAAGCCCATTGATCCCTGCCTTTGGGCATGAGTGACTGTGTCCTTCTGGCTATGTGAAAACAACGGCACTCAGACCCGAAGACTGCAGGCAGGAGGAATTAGGCACAAGCACATGCATAAAGAACACTAGCCCACAGAGTTTTTGATGTCGCAGATACTGCATCAGGAACTGATTGGATAATATTCAGGCACCATCAGTTCCTAATGCAATGCCTTCAGCATCTAAACGAGCATCAGAAAACTTCACCCAATGCTGTCCCCACTCAAGGACTGTTTGTTTTTGATGTCACACTACTGCGGTGCTGAGTTCCACGCAGCTGATCTGGATCCTGCAACCTGTCCCACGGCTAGGATGGGTTGCCCATAGACAAGAACAATACTGTCTGCACAGTAACAGCTGTTTCTGTCTAGCCTCTATGCTGGCCGGGGAGCTTGCACAAGCTTCAAAGCCAACCTCTTCAAGCTCTAGGGGCCAGGAACAAAGGTTCTTGACCAGGCAGCCCCAGGAGACCCATTTTGATGGCACACCTTGTTGGGCCACGGAAATAGGTTCCCCAGTAAAGCACAACACAGAAACGTGTGCCTTCTGCACACCTCCACAATATGGATTGCCACCTGCTAGTACCCCAGTAGACTTCGGTATCATGGTCTATCAGCAATCAAGATCTGTGCCCTCCCAATCTGGATTACCCTCCTTCTGGTGCAGGTGGAGGGTACTAGCACAGGAAAGGGACTCTTTAGTATGCACTAAAGTGTGGACAAAAGAAGCTCTGAAGAAGACCACACTGGCGTCTGGTCCAGAACTGAGGTACAGTAAGTGCATTGTGCAGCTGAAATGCACAAGGCCAGGCCAGAGCAGGATGGACTGCCGTGACAATGTCTGTGGCAACATGTGGCACAGCTGCAGTCATGCCACCATGCTGCACCCAAAGGAGAGAGAAGAGAGCATCCAGGAATGAGCTGGTCTCACCTGGTCAGGAGAATTGTTGCAGCTCCCTGGTGTGGATAGGCCTGACTAGTAAGCAGACCAGTGCTCACAAAAAGGTAAGTGTTAATCCATTTTGGGGGTGTTCCTCCCATCTCCACACCTCCTCTTCTCCCAGCAGGCAGCAGTGGCGTGCGTGTTTGTTTTCTGTTCTTAGATCGGAGATGCATCGCTTCTCATTTCCACTGCATTCACACAGTGCAATGCATGGTCCTCTGGGGAATTGTGGTGCCAACCAGTGGTCTGCTTGTGAACCATACTTAAGGATTTGCAGCTTGGTGAGTATTTGATCATTTTTGGACCAATTATACCTGTCAGTTCATTGCACTGGGTAGAACCTGAATGTGTTCTTGTGCACACAGAAAATGCACTTACCAAAGTGTGTTTTGTACCATGCGATATTAAACTGCAGAGGAAGGAACTTTCCACCTCTGCATGAGCTTATTCTAGTAGAACACCAGCGTCCTTTCTGAACTGAGACTAATTCGGAATTATAATCCGGGATACAGGGCTGCCATCTGGGATGTTTCCGCATGGGCCCTGAAGATCCCATTAGGCACTCAATAGGGACCCTTGCAGAATGGATCCTAAAAGGCTCTTGCACATAGGAGACCTCATTAGGGCCGCAAGAGAGAGGCGTCTTCCACACGATGGCCTCCTGAATCCGGTCCTAATGGGGTCCCAGATCCAGATTTCCAGTGGACCTAGTTAATAGTGTCTACAGTCCGGTCTTCAGCCTTGAAGATTGGATTATAGATCATGCATCCGAACGACTTAATGTGCAGATTGGGTCCAGGGCAGGCCTCGCAGAAGCAGAGCTGTACATGTAAGGGGTGCCAGCTCCACCTCACCACTCGCAGCCCGGGGGAGGGCGAGGGGGCGACAGATTGCAGCTATCTGCTCATCTCCGATTTTACCAGTGTTGACCAAAAGCTTACCTGAAGCATCCAGCGGTACAATCATTTGCTCTTCTTCCAGTTCCCTGCGGTCGGTGGATGGAGAAGGTGCTGTCTGCAGAGTTGCGATCACAGTGGTGGCCATGATTGATCACTGACCTGTGACATGACCAGACCTCCAATCGCCGGGACCGGCCCCAGCCATGGTGGAACTGGCAGCCATTCATAGAGCCTAGAGAAGGGCCTTTGATCATGGGCGCTAACATGATTGGCCACAATATGCCCCTGAGCTCGAACATGCCATGATTGATTGCTGACCTCTGACATGGCCAGACCTCCAATCGCCGGGACTGGCCCCAGCCATGGTGGAAGTGGCGGCCATTCATAGAGTCGCAAGAAGGGCCTTTGATCACAGGCACTGACATGATTGGCCACAATATGCCCCTGTGCTCTAACATGCCCCTCTGCAATGGTGTCTGAACATGTCACATTAACGGCCAATCATGGGAGCGAGGAGGTGGAACTTCCGGCTTCGGATGCAGCAGCACAGGCTGGTAAATGGGAGGACCATTTGCACTTCTGGCCTGTAATGGACACTTTGGGAAAGCTTTCCTCATGACAAGTGTGAATGGTCCACCTTTACCAGAGGTTCACCAGCCCCAGTTCACAGCAGCCTAATCAGATAAGTGCAAAATGGGCCCTGTTGTCTCTGGCAGGTCTCACCTGGGGCCTGCTGTAGCCTGCACTAGTCTATGGATAGCAGAGCCCTATTTTGGAATATATTCCAGAAAAATATCAAGTGTGAACAGGCCCTCAGATGCAACCACCTCCTGCCCCAGTGGCTATCAGGGGCAACTTATCAGAGTGGAAATTTTTATTCTTGACAGTGCTACTGAAGGACCCAGACTTCTGATCTTTGGCTTATCCCTGGGCTTATAAGTTCCACTTGCAGAAATCTTTCTTTTTTTGGGGGGGGGATTCCCTCCCACCTATCCCCATTCCAGTTCCTGCTTTAATTGACCCCATCCAGGCCCACAAGGCCTTTTTTTTTTGCACTTACCATACTTTTAATCCAGATCAGTGGATCCCACAGATCTAGATTATATGGAATCCACTGATCTGGAGACATGGACCAGATCAGCATCTGCACTGAAGGTATTGATCCACCCATGCCACCTAATGGCTACAAAGCTCACACATGTTTTACAGCCACCATCTCCTCACGTTTCCAAGGTCTCAGAGCTGATGTGTGGGTTTTTTGGCGGCATGCTATGCCACACTGCTAAAAATCACACCTGGAAGTTCCAGATCATGCAGGTGTGCTATCTGTATGTATTCCATGATCCGGAATATGGCCCTTGGTCCAGATGTAGACCTCATTAAAAGGGTGTGCTATAAATCTGGATTAAGGACCTTCTTAATCTGGATCTGGCTCTGTCATGCGCAGACAGAGTGAATCAGCAGGAGTTGTGGCTCCATAGATCCACATCAACATACAGATCTATGTAGCCTAGAAGTGTTCTATATATAGGGGTGTGTACGAATATTCGTAACATTCAAAATTTGTGTGAATTTGGCCAAATTTGGACATTGGAATTCGAATAGAATGTTTTGATACATTCATATAAAGTTTTGTATGGGATTCATATGGGATTTGTATGGTATTCATATGCATTCATATGGGATTTGTATGGGACTGAACCTTCATATCGAATATAAATCCTACCACATTCGAAGGAGATCTATTCGAACATACAGTGGTACCTTGACATACGAGTTTAATTCGTTCCGTAACCTTGCTCTTATGTCAAATCGCTCGTATCTCAAAGCAATTTTCCCATTAATCCATTCCAGCTCCCAAAACGCCACCTCAGTTGTTTTTGTTATGTACTGTACTGTATTTACATACTCGTATCTCAAATCTTGCTCTCATCTCAAAGCAAAATATCACTCGCTCGATGGCTTGTATCTCAAAACACTTGTATGTCAGGGCACTTGTATGTCGAGGTACCACTGTATACAAATTTTCCTCAATTCGGTTCAATACAAATTGAATTAAAAAATAAAATAAAATCCATGCACACTCCTAGTTCTACACAGACCCTTAATCCAGATTAAGGGTTAATTCAGAAAGGCCCAGTGTCTTTAGATGGAACCCTATCTAGTCCAGCACTGAATTTAAAAATGCATAGACTTCAGTCTGCCCCAGCTGCCCTTTCTAGCTCTTGTCCAGAAGCAATGCCCTGTTGGTCATATGTGATATACCTCCTCTTCTTTTAGCTTTATTTTTTAACCCCAACCCCCCCCCCATCCACCCCCATTTTTTTCCACTCTTCAATTTTTCTGGTTGGCTCACACAAAAATGAAGAAAAGGTCTCCTTTGTTAATGAGTTTGTTTCTTTTTTCAAGGATCATCGGTTACAAATGGCTTTTTGTGTGTGGTTTATAAGATACAGATTGGATTCAAGCTGGAAACCATATGAGATTGAAGTCAGCCTTCCCACTAGTGATGCTGCATGCAATTCCCATGTTCCAGGAAGAGTATGAAATAAGTTACACCCAAGAAATTTGCTCTAGGGATGCCCCATCAGAGAGATGGCTGTTGATGAGTAACTGGAGCTGAAGGTTGAAGGCCTCCCTGGTTCTGTTGAAGTTGTGACCCCTTTGACCTTGGGTGGTTCTAGGCCTGAGTAGATACACAGCGCTGTCTAAACCTCTTAAATCCAACCCCATTGGGAACTACAACCTATTGCCTAAACCAGAGTTGACCTACTCAAGATTGCAATGCTAGATGATGAATCATAGGAACTGTTGGGAGTCTACTACCACTCAGGGGGCTTTGAACCAATTAATGCTTCACATATGGCAAAAAAAAACAAGCCCTGGTCATATATCCTGAAATCAGAGAGTCTCTCCAAATCAACTGCCCTGCCTTGATCACTCAAGGAAAGTGGAAGCTCAAAGACAACCTGTCCCTAGATAAGGAAGAACTGTTGAAGAGCTACATTAGGACTACTGTTGCCTTCAAGTACTGCTTGAAGGTTTCTCAAAAGCCTTATGATCATGTATAGGATGGATGGATGGATGGATGGATGGATGGATGGATGGATGGATGGATGGATGGATGGATGGATGGATGGATGGAGGGAGGGAGGGAGGGATGGAGGGATGGATGGAGGGATGGATGGAGGGATGGATGGATGGATGGATGGATGGATGGATGGATGGATGGATGGATGGATGGATGGGTGGATGGATGGGTGGATGGATGGATGGATGGATGGATGGATGGATGGATGGATGGATTAAAATGCTTCAGTAAATAAATAAAAATCTGGAGGCATAACCAGATTCTAGGATTCTGTGATAGTGGATATGAGCTCCACCCAAATGAAGCTCCAGTTGAGGCTGGATGGTGCCAAATTCAGGGTCAACCAACACAGGCATTGGAGGCCTTCCTTCAAACTGACTGACTCTCAGACTAGCCCTCCTTGCCCCTGGCACATCTCTTGTAGCCAAAGGTAGCTCTAAGTACACCCTGTTCCAGTAGTTACATAGAATTGTGCAGAGTGCCACTCTTTTCACGTGTGCACGTACATGGACATATCCATGTACACAGCAAGAAGAAATTCTAGTCAAATATATAACAGAAATGAAATTAAGGGACACCATCGTCTTCCAAGTAGCAATATGGTTGTGAGAACTGGACCATAAGGAAGTCTGAGTGCTGAAGAATCACCACTTTTGAATCATAGTGCTGAAGAATACTTTTGAGGGTCCCTTGGACTGTAAGGAGATGAAATTGGTCAGTACTAAAGGAAGTCAGCTCCTTGGCAAATGTGCCCTTCCCTTCCAGAGAATTGGAAAGACACACTTAGCCACACATGTACTAGCATTAAGTGGGGTTACGTGTCCAGGTGCCACCTTCAGTCCAGATGTTGTCACCATCACCGGGACAACAGTGATGCGACGTGCACATGTGCTTGCATGCCAGGTCACACGACGCACCAGATCACTTGCGTGGCACATCAAGTGACTCTCCAGTACCTGCAAGAGGTGCGGATAGGCCTCACCAGAGCCAAAAAAAGTTAAGGTAAGTTCACGTGTAGAGCACTTGATTGTGCTCCATCTGTAGGCAGCTCCCAGTGCAATGTATTGTTACTATACAATGTGAGCCAGTTTGGTTAGGAAGATGGACTCTTATCTGGGAATACCAGGTTTGATTCCGCACTCCTCCATGAAGCCAGCTGGGTGACCTTGGGCTAGTCACAGCTCTCTTCTGAGCTCTCACAGCTGTACCTGCCTCACAAGGAGTCTGTTGTGGGGAGAAGAACAGAAGGTTTGTCAGCTGCTTTGAGTTCCCTTAAATGGGTGAGAAAAGCAGGGTAGAAAAGCCAACTCTGCTTCTTCTTCTTCTTCTAAGCTCCACTAAACCAAACTTTATAGACCAATTAGCATTATGTATCATCCTGTCCTTGTTCAACAGAAAGAGAGAGCTCACATAGATGAATCAACCAGTTGAGCTATTTGATTTACTGATTCTAATTTATTTTACCCCCTTCAGCAAATAAACACAGAACTCGAACCAGTAGGAGTTAATTTCCCATGGTCTTTTGGATTTAAGGAGTGAAAGCATAAGGAAAATCTTGTTCATCACTAATGATGACAAAATTAACTTTTAGCGTCATTTGCATCAGTTCCAGTTCTTAAACCACAGGAGACATTATTTCTCGCTCCTTCCAGCAAATTCCGCCCAGTCACTAATTACGAAATAGAGGTAACATGTGCCAACAACCCCCCCCCCCCGCAAAAAAAATAAAACCACAAAAAAATTAATGAAGATTTTCTCATTGCCAATTGACTTTACTACTAAGTTAATAAGGAAAATATGTGCGGGAAGAACCACCCAAAAGAAAGAAATTACCCATATGCTCAGAAGAAGCACTTGACATGTAACCAGTTTAAGAGAGGGAGAGAGGGAAATTGGAAATGATGGCCGATATAAATAAAACTCAGTACTTGTGTGGTCGGTCCAAGGATTTTGGGGCCTGAGGGTCCAACGGGGCTCCCATTCAAAGCCAGCCAAAGTAGTAGTTGAAACCTTTCTCAGCCCTGGCAGGGAAATATGTTCTCTGCTGCATCTGGGAAAGGAAGGCTATCTAGGGGCCCCTTCCCAAAGGCACTAAAATCCAGACTGGATTCGGACTCAGCATCCGGTGCTTCCATTAAATTTGCCAATAGTCCGAATCCGGGAAGGGCCGTTCCCATGCCACTTCTTTTTCCCTGGGCTTTCTGCAAACACTCCTGCAGAAATCGGGGGAGGGGGGAACCCTGCTGAAACCAAACTTCAGCAGTCCAGTCCGGATTTTAGGGCCCTTAGAGACGAGTGAAGGAGGGGAGCCAGCGGCCAGGGCAAGTGAATGAGCAGTGAGCGAGTGAGTGGGGGGTACGGGGAAGGGATGCTGCCCCTCAGGTGCCTGCTTCCCCTTGATTCAGGGAGTAGGAGGCGAAGGGGCAGCAGCAACAGGCGCGGGAGAGGAGCAGGATCCGCTGCCACTACTGCCTCTACCACCCCCATCGCCGCTAGGCACTTGGTGAGGTCTGCTGCACCTCCGGAGAAGAGCTTTGTGCCTCCTTTGCACCAGTCGGGAATTCTGCAGGGCCAAGGGCTTTGGGGCTGGGCATAGTCAGGCCCTGGTTTCTCTTCGGGTTAGGAGGAGGAGGAGGATGCCAGTGGTGGTGGCTTGTCCAAAAACTGCCGTGCCATGCTGTTAGCTGATGTGCTTGTGCGCGCTTGTGGGTGAGGTTTGCGAACAGCCCGATGCTTGGTGCTGCTCCTGGCCTCCAGGTAAACCCACAGAACCTGAATTACTCTGGACCAGACTAATCTGGATTTGCAATAGGTGGTGGGAACACGCCCTAGGTGTGGACCAACATCTGGCCATCAATTCTGACCCCCCTGCAGAAGCTGTTTGAGACTATCTCCACATTCTCCCTACTGGTAGGACAATAAGACGGGTTTGAAAATATGCTGATTTCGTTTTAAACCTTTCTGGAAAGAGGAGAGGGAAAGTACAGGGGAAGGGGCAAGTTTCTGAAGACCAGAAGAACCGTTTCCTCCAGGAACAAAATCCACCATGCATCTGGCCGACATAGAGGGACAGTAGAGGAAAACTAGAGAGGCAAATAAGTTGCTTGGGATTCAGCCTAAGTGTCAAGGGCTCTATCTCTGAGGTAAACCCTGACACTAAGGATAAAGTAAAAACAAAGCCTATTAGTGTCACCACCAAGCTACGAAAACGCTTAAGATGCAATCTTCTTTGAAAAGCAGAGTTCTCTTCAGTTCAGCATCAGGAAGCCATGGATGGATGATCTTAAGATGTTTTCTTCAATGATTTCAGCTTTTGTGATGAAAGGGAGGGGAAAGCCTTCATACAGGATGGAAAAAACGGGACTTTTTATACTCTTGATCCAAAGGGGAAAAGGAGCAAAGCTATCTCACTGAGTATAAAAGACGGATGGACGGACGGACAGACAGATAGATAGATAGAAACCCTCACTTTTTATTGGTCCATTTGAATCCAGGGTTTGAAGTGATTGGTCCTCCTCCAAATAGATAAGGTGACATCATGCTTGCATAAACTTCCTAACATGGGTTTCCCTACCTCTTGGGCAGATGTGACCTTAAGCCTGCATTCCTAAACTGTTGTCAGTGGGATCATACCTGCATGGCTTGGTATCTCAAAGGCAAGATGCAGGCATAATAGATGTCCTCCGCTTCAGATAATAAATCAAGTTAAACCATGGTTCTGTCTGAACCCATCAGTTCTGCTCAGCATTCCTAATAAAAGACCTTCCTGATATTTACTGTAAATAAAAGGTTGGTTTCTATAGCCAAATAGAATCTTACTAGTCTGTCCTTGTTTTCTGAACCTTTTGGCGTTCACAAGGGAACTACTGAAACTATCAATCCAGACTTGAGGGCCGCATCCCCACGACGTCGTTATCTCGAATTCAAAACGTTTTGATTTCGGGCCGTGCACACGTCACTTCGGCTTAATTCGGTATTTCTGTGATAAACCACGTTATCCCGATTTGAAATAAATCCTGATCTCAACAGGTCTCAGTCCGGAACATGCCCTTGACACGTGTTTAATTTTTTACTGTGTGGACAGTATCGTTCCGGGATGAGATTCCGTCTTAAGGCTGTCCCGCCCCCCCAATCGCACTGTAACCAATGGCTGAACGTATTAGAAGCACGTCATGTTTAGGGTTTCCTTCATTGAAAAAATCCACCCTCAAACACCCACTATAAACCTCCAGTCCTTAAAGTTGAAACACTGTATCAATATGTAAGCACTTCACACCTTAAAAACAATGTTGCAGTTTTGCGCAATTTCAGGTCTTTGAAGGTTTGGAACAGTCGCTTTCAGCCCCCTTAAGGGTGAGAAGGCTTGTCAGCCACTTAGTCCCCTGAAGGGTGAGAACAGAATGTCAACCGCTTTGAGCCCCCTGTAGGCTACTTTGCCTCTGCCTGTGGTCACACCTAAGGTTTAATCCAGTTTCAGTTCACTTTCAGAGTGAGAGAATACACCAGCAAACTGACAAGCTGGTTTTCTTTCAGGGTTAGTAACTCAGAAAATCCACCTTTAGACTAGATAATGTGGAAAGAAAACTACTGGTCACTTTGCTGATGTGTTCTCTCACTCTGAAGGTGGAGTGAAGCTAGATTAAACATTAGGTGTGACCACAAGCCAAGGTTTTAATCCAGCTTCGGTCCCTGTGAGGTGGGGGGGCGGAGTTCCCTCCCGGCCACGGGGGGGAAGAGCAAGCGAGGAGCCCCCTTCGCCCTCTTGTCCACCCCTTGGCTCTCCTCCTCTGCGGGGCAAAGTGGCGGCAAAGCGGGGGAAAAGCGGCGGCGGAGCCCCAGGGAGAAGCCGCTAGCGCCGCAGCGCCGCAGCGCCTGGATGGATGGATGGATGGATGGATGGATGGATGGATGGATGGATGGATGGATGGATGGATGGATGCCACTGCTGCCGCCTCCGCCGCCAGCTGCTCTTCCCTCGGCGCGAGGCTGGAAGGAAGGAAGGAAGGAAGGAAGGAAGGAAGGAAGGAAGGATGCACTTGCTGAAGTTCCATGCTTTGCACAACTGTTAAAAAAAGATAGGAACCTTGACTTGGATTTCTATACCTCTTTATAATAATGCTACCCCATACCAAACCTCCCAGAAGGAGAAGGAGAAGGAATTGGCATTTCTCACCCATTTAAGGTGACTCAAAGAGGCTGACAAAGCTTCCATTCTTCACCCCACAACAGATGCCCTGTAAGAGCTGTGACTAGCCCAAGGCCACTGAGCTGGCTTCACGGAGGAGGAGGAAGAAGAGTTGGCTTTTTTACCCCACTTTTCTCACCCATTTAAGGAGGCTCAAAGCTGCTGACAAACCTTCTGTTCTCCTCCCCACACCCTGTGAGAGCTCAGAAGAGAGCCATGACTAGCCCACAGTCACCCAGCTGGGTTCATGGAGGAGGGTGGAATCAAACCTGATATTCCCAGATAAGAGCCTGGCTCGCTAACCACTAGACTAAACAACACTTCTGCTTGACTAAATGGCCAAGCACCAGAGCATGAGAGTGTTTTAAAGATCTCATGTGGGCAGCATTTTCATACAGTTAAAAAAAGAAGTGTCTTTTTTTGCCTTCTGCCCCAGATTGGGCATCCTTTGTTTGGGGGTGGCAGTGCCATGCAAGCCCAGGAGGAGTGGGTGGTGATGCAATGGGAGGCCAGGGGCAGCCTGCTTCAGGATGGGAAGTGGAATCTAATCTGGAATTCCCAGATAAGATTCCAGTTGCCAGGATATTAGGGCAAAGCGGACCATGGATAGGTGACCACTAGGAAATCCAATAGGGCAGGATCAATCATGTCCCAAAATCCTGCACCGCACTACCAGGCCTGGCCATGGGTCAATAAAGTTCTGTGCATGGGGAAAGTTCTGATCTCTGTTACTTTCAGAATGAGAGAATATGTGGTCACACCTAAGGTTTAATCCACTTTCAGTCCACTTTCAGAGTGAGAGAATATATCAGCAAAGTGGCAAGCTGTTTTCTTTTAGGGTAAAATTCACCTCTGGGAGAGATAATGTGGAAAGAAAATTACTGGTCACTTTGCTCATGTTTTCTCGCTCTGAGGGTGGACTAAAGAAACAGCTTTTTCCTCCCCACGTTCAGGCAAAGTTATGGCTTTAATATGTTTAATATGAACACATTAAAACCAATGTGTTGTGACCCGCACTGAGAGCCTTGTGTATAGAGTGGGATAAAAATATGAATGAATGACACCCCACCACAGCCACCCTATGCCTCTTTAATGTTTAAAGCCCCGGTCCTTTGATACAGAGCTGTATTGAAATTGCGGAAATTTGCAACATTGATAATCAGGAGTGTACCATATACACCGGCTTCGGGAGGGCGGGAGACGTGAGATGCTCATGCAATGTCTCCCACCCCCCAGATACCCCCCCTTCCTCTCTCTCTTTGGGAAAGGGGGGGCTTCTTAGGAACCCCTCCCTCTCTCCTCTCTCTTTTTGGGAAAGGGGGGCTTCTCAGATACCCCTCCTTCCTTCCTTCCTCCCTCTCTCTTTTTGGGAAAGGGGGGCTTCTCTCACTTTAGAATCCCGTCTGTGCAAGGACGACGCCCCCCCCTTTGCTAGTCCCCCCAAGACTCTTTTCCTTGGTGCCTTAGCAATGCCTCCCTTCCCCTCCCCACCCCCACCCAGCTGCTGCTGCCCCCTCTCCCCCCATCCTCATCTTCCTCATGCCGCAGCGCCTGGATGGATGGATGGATGGATGGATGGATGGATGGATGGATGGATGGATGGATGGATGGATGGATGGATGGATGGATGGATGGATGGATGGATGGATGGATGGATGGATGGGTGGGTGGATGGATGGCTGCTGCTGCTGCTGCTGCTGCTGCTGCTGCTGGGAAGGGGGAGGGTGGATTGGGCAGGGAATTCCCGGCGGAGCATGACACAAAGAGAAGGGAGGGTGGGATCCTGGCAGGGAAAACCAATCACAGGAGAGAGTGTGGGCAATGGGCAGGAGGACAATGCTGCCATGTGGACTCGAGTATTGATCCCGCGTTAAGGCTGCCATCGGAACCGGATCAACTTGCAAGTCGTCTGGACAGCTTTGTTCCGTTTCTTTTATTTCGAATTCTTTAAACTGAAATAACACATGCCATGAAGACGCGCCGGAAGAGATTATCTCTCTCTAGACTAAGCCCTTCTCTTATGCAAATCTCCAAGTCTCGTGCCTTGGAGCATAGCGGACAATTTCACAATCTGCTTTCTTTTTCTTTGTTTTTACTGGAATGGAGGTTTGTGTTTATATGATATATTTTGGATCTTGGTTCTGGTCTAATAAAGAGAATTTCAGGTTTTCTGGTCTTTCCTCCATACGTGCAATCTATGTGCTGATGGGATATGATTCACAGTCTAATAGAATAATGCTGGAGTGTCTGTACCTTAGCTTAGTCTTGCCTTTGCTGGCATGGCACTCTCAAAGCTAAGGATTCTGGGAAACTCATGGCTCCATAGGCTTATATCAGTTGTGAGAGTATGCAAGGTACTCAAAGGAATTGGTACCAGGGGTCATACTGCTAGGAGAGACACACTTAAAGCTGCAATTCTATATAGATCTGCATGAAAATTTTCCCACTGAATACACATGCTAGTGCAGGCCCTGAGTTAGATATACCCTGGAATAAGCCCCAGTATGGAAAGAACCGGGCTGTATTTAGACATCACCTTGGCCACTCTTGAATTTCCACGGGAATTTCAGGGGAAGGTATTTATATGTTCCTCTGAAGGCTCCCAAAGTTATACCTGAAGTGCACTAAGCTCAACACTGAAGTAGGGTTGTGCACAAATGCTGTTTTTTTACATAAGAGAAGCCTTGCTGGATCAGGCCACAGCCCATCTAGTCCAGCATCCTGTCGCACACAGTGGCCCACCAAATGCTCATGGGCATCTCAAGCAGAGACAAGGACAAACCTTCTCCTGCTCTAGAATCCCAGCAAATGGCCTTAGAAGCACCCCGGTTCCCCCCCCCCCCCGCCGCCAGCCTGAAAGATGCACCTAGACAATCAGTCTAGTAGCCACTGATACATCTGTTGTCCATAAATTTGTCTAACCCTACCTTAAAGCCATCTAGACTGGTAGCTGTCATCACCTCTCCGGCAGCAAATTCCATAAACCGATGACCCTTTAGGTGAAGAAATACTTACCTTTGTCGGAAGTACATTCCCTTTCACACTGAATTGAATGCAAGAAAATTCATATTCGCTCCAATAGATCCCCTTTGAATGTGGCAGGATTTGAATTTGAAACGAATGTTCAATCCTGTATGAATCCCATACGAATGCATACAAATCTCATACAAATCCCAAACGAATCCCATATTGAAACATTAGATTCAAATTCGAATGTCAGTCTTCAAATGTGCCAACATTCGATTTGAATTCAAATGTCCAAATTTCAAATGTTACGAACATTCATACACAGACCTACTCTGAAGTAGCCCTGTCTCCTTGCTTCTGTTCAGAGAAGCCATTTGTTTGTTTGTTTGTTTTGTTTTGTTTATAATTCTATCCCGCCCTATTCCCAAAGGTCTCAGGGTGGATAACAACATTTAAAATCAAATATATTAGAACAATAAAAATATATATTAAAACAACACGTCTGCAAGAAGGGAGAGAGTGTCCCCATTTAACTGAAGGCCAAAGCAAAGAGGTGTGTCTTCAGCACCTTCCTGAACATATACAGTGAGGGAGCCTGACGCACCTCAAGGGGGAGATTATTCAATAGCCTGGGGGCCATCACTGAGAAGGCCCTATCCAGCTGTGAGCCAAAATTTGTGCCTACGTGGCACAGCCACCTGTCATGGAGGGCTGAAAATCAGCCCTATTGGGAGCTATCAATCCCCAAGCCAATTCAGGGACTGACTTCCCCAATGGTTCCCTCAGCAGTAGCTTCTCCCTCAAGATGGGCTGTTGAATGCACATAACCATCACACTGAATTACACACACATCAGCCGACCCCAAACTGAATTACCCATGCAGGAGAAAGGGTGAGTTGTCTCAAGTAGAGATGAGCATGCAGCATGAATGTTTTTTTCATGTTCAGTTCAAATCAAATAGAATGTGAAGGAGATTTGCTTTCGTGTGAACAGAGCGTTTTTGAATGTGGTAGGATTCGAATTCGCTGCAAATGTTCTTCAAGTGCTATTCGAATCCAAATCCCTGCCAACAGCCGTGCCTACAAATCCCCTATGAATCTGCTATGAATCCACTTTGAATCCACTCTGGATCTGCTTTGAATGCACTCTGGATCCGCTGCAGATGCGTGCTGCCTCCCCACATTCCTGAATATAGCAAAGCTTTGAATGAATGCACAAAAGCATTTGTTTCACGTTCAAATGTCAGTCTTTGAATGTCGCCAAAATTCTATTTGAATTCAAATGAATGAATCTGAACAAATTTCAAATGTGGTGAATATTCGTCCACAGGTACCGAGTTACCGGGTTTTGTGGAATTTCAAGTGCATTCTGCTTGTTCAGTCTTCAAATGGGGCAGATGTTCTGTTCAAATTAGGCCAGTTTTGCACTGGGACTTACTCTGGATTATATTCCAGAACAGGAGTCTGCCATTTGCACGCTGGTGCAGACCACAGCAGGCCCTACCAGATTCTATTCTGGAATATAATCTAGAATAGGTCCCAGGGCAGAAAGGGTTGGAGCCAGACTGCTCTTAGCTTCTATTTCAGCTGCTTTTCAGCTTCCCTGAATTTGCACAAAATGCAGTTGAAGGGTAGGAATGCTTACAGAGGTTCTCTGCTGTTCTCCATCAGCATCAATCTCCACCCCTTGTCATCACTGAAGACAGCCAGCACCTCTACCACTCCCAAACAAATTCCCTGTCACTTTGCCTTGAGTGATCGTGAAATCTTTTGTCATTCCCAGAACCTGAAATTTAAGACAAATTGCTGAACTCAAAAGACTCCTCACCTTGCCAAGTTGGGAAGAATCCAGGCTAATGTTTCTCTTTGAATCACTTATCATACCAAACTGCCTCCTTAAACAAACTCAGCAGCAGAAAATATAACAAAATCACAGTCCAGTCAAGACACGTATCCCCTGGCGGAACTTCAAAAACATCAAGTCAACACATGCAAAGGGGAGAGCTGAGCGTTCCAAGGTATCTAATTCTGGGCTTGAAAGTTTGATGAAATGTAAACTTCTACGCCGAGCAAATGTACAAGAAGCTCACAAACACAGCGCTACATATGATATTTGTTTATCATTCGTGTTTGCCATCTACAATACAGATCTGTTCCTTCCCATCACCAGTTTCCCAAGAGGTCAGAGTGGATGTGCCACACTTAAAAATAACCCCAGGGTAACCAATAAACAGAGTAGAGTTGACCCATTATAGAATGGTTCCTGCAAGTACTGTGCAATTCAAAACTGAATTATGCAAGAACTTCATAAACTGGAAGTTTATATTGCCTCTTCATAAAGCTGTGCTGAGGCCACACTTGGGATATTGTATACAGTTCTGGTCCCACACACCTCAGCTCCAAGACTGATGGGCTGGAGAGTTAGGAACAGCAAGGGGATCAGGCTGCAACGTTTAGGCCTCTTCAGTCTGAAGAGATGGCGTTTAAGAGGGGACCTAATTGAAATATATAAAATTATGCATAGTATAGAAAAGGTGGATAGAGAAAATTTCTTTTCTCTATCACACAACACTGGAACCAGGGGGCATTTATGGAGCTGGTGGATGGAGAGTCAGATCCGACAAGGGGAAGTATTTCTTCACCCAGAGGGTCATAGGTTTATGGAATGTGCTGCCGGAAGAGGTGGTGACAGCTACCAGTCTAAATGGCTTTAAGGTAGGGTTAGTTAGACAAATGTATGGATGACAGATGTACCAATGGCTACTAGAATGAACGCCTAGGTGCATCTTTCAGGCTGGGGATGGGGGTGGAAGCAAGAAGCTTCTAAGGCCATTTGCTGGGATTCTAGAGCAGGAATAGGTTTGTCCTTGTCTCTGTTTGAGTTGCCCATGAGCATTTGGTGGGCCACTGTGTGCAACAGGATGCTGAACTAGATGGGCTGTGGCCTGATCCAGCAGGGCCTCTCTTATGTTCTTATAAGGAGAAGTATTTTTTCACCCAGAGGATCATCATAGGTCTATGAAATCCACTATTAAAAGTGGTGGTGAGAGCAATGCACTCTACCCTTGAAAATGGTTTGGAAGCTGGAACTGGTGCAGAATGCAGGAGCTCAACTGCTGATGGGCGTCTCTGGCCGGACTCATATCATGACGCTCTTAAAGAATCTGCATTGGTTACATGTTCGCTACCGAGCCCAATTCAAAGTGTTGACACTAACCTATAAAGCCCTATATGGCTTGGGCCCTGGGTATCTAAAGGAGCACCTTCTCCCATATGGACCTGCCCACGCACTGAGATCTCAAGGCCTTCTTGGAGTTCCTTCTCTTTCAGAGGTATGAGACATAGGAACTTGCAGGAAGGCCTTTTCTGTTGTGGCCCCTAGGCTCTGGAACAGCCTTCCTCTTGAGGTTCACCAGGCACCTACGCTGTATTGTTTTCAGTGCCTGGTGAAAACGTATCTTTTCACTCAGGCTTCTGCCATTTAATTATCTTCCTCAGGGTGCTGCCCTATTAGGGAGGGTTGGAGGTGGGAAAGGAGGGGGTTATATTTTTTCAAATTATGTTTTAATATTTGATCCATTTTATTCTTATTGTAACCCATCCTGGGACCATTTGGTTAAGGGCAGGAAATAAATAAATAAATAAATAAATAAATAAATAAATAAATAAATAAATAAATAAATAAATAAATAAACAACAACCAGACTGGATAGCTTTAAGAAAAGATTAGTCAAATTAATGGAAGACAGGTGTATCAATGGCGACTAGAATAGATGCCTACCTACTGCCTCCAGGCTGGAGAGACAGGCAGGATGCCTCTCAAGGCCATTTGCAGAGGTTTGGGAACAGGTGAAGGTTTTGCCTTTGCCTTCTGTGTGACCATGTCCAGAAGCAATTGCTGGGCCACTGTGTGGGAAAGGATGCTGGAGTAAATGTGCTGTGGTCTGATCCAGCCAGGCTCCTCTTATGTTCTTGAATGAACCACATGCAAGCTTGTGTGAACTCTGCATGCAGATTGCACCACAGCCCCGAAGCATTTATCTGGCATTTAACCCTACAAGATCAGAGGGGTGTGCACAGAGCCAATTTTCACATTCTATTTGAGGTGAATAGAATGTGGAAATATTCAGCTCTGGCCGAATACCCCCCCCCCCAATGTGGGGGTATTTGTATCCATGCACAGATATCTGTGCACAGAATGATAAATCTCACCATCCACCACCCCTTCTGGGACCGGAAGGCCGTGTCTCCAGCTTTCGGAAAGCCTGTTTGGCTTTCCAGAAGCCCCAGGAAGAGGCACAGAGTGCCACTGGAGAAGGTAAGAGACCTTCGGGTATGGGGCGGGATATAAATGTAAATAATAAATAAATAAATAAATAAGTGGGCCCTGGGGGTGGGGGAGGTTTGGGGGAGGCCGTTCTAGGGGGGAGAGGCCGCAGGGTAATCCAATATCCTTAGAAGCATCCACCAAAGCTTCTATGGATTCTGGATTACCCGATCCGTGGACAGATAGGGCCCTTCAAATAGGGCCCTATCCGGTCAGTCCACAAATAATTCATTCACAGCCCTACAGGATCATAAGTGTGGGCCAATCCTTACATGAATTCACCTGGCTGTGATTTGGGCAGAAAGGAATCACAGCTGTTCTTTCTACATTTTAGTTACTATACGACTACCAACCTGAGAAAGTAGCATTCAGACAGGTGGGAGATGTGAGGTCAACATTAGCTGAAAGGCACCTGATGACTCTGCATCTTCAGGCAAAATTCTAGCTAAGGTCTTGAGTTCTCCACAAGAGGGCACCTACATCATGTAGAAATCTATAGTACTTTCTTGCTCAGTGCATTTGCAATAGGACCTGAAAAGTGTGTGCCTTTTTCATATGAAGGAGGAGGAGGAGGAGGAGGAGGAGGAGGAGGAGAAGAAGAAGAAGAAGAAGAAGAAGAAGAAGAAGAAGAAGAAGAAGAAGAGTTGGCTTTTCTACACCGCTTTTCTCACCCATTTAAGTGGACTCAAAGTGGCTGACAAAGCTTTTCTATTCTTCTCCCCACACCAGACACCTTGTGAGGTAGGTGGGGCTGTGAGAGCTCAGAAGAGAGCTGTGACTAGCCCAAGGTCCCCCAGCGGGCTTTATGGAGGAGTGCAGAATCAAACCCTGTATTCCCAGATAAGAGTTCAGCTCCCTAAGCACTAGACCAAACTGGCTAGGACTGGCATGGAAATGAGACATATTGGGCACACTCTGATATAGCAAAGCATCCATTTGCAAAATTTTTCATCCCAAGAATAATTTGTGTTTCAATTTGGGCCACTTGCCTCTGTAGATTTCCTGGTGGAAGCAGGTAGGGTGGAAGCCATTTGCTAACTAATGGCTTCACTTCCATGAATATTTATCTCCTCACACATTTCCCCCTTTTCACTGAGCTCTCCCCCATTGCATAGTCTTTTCAAGTCATATAGTAACTAAATCACACATTTCTGCAAAGCTGCCATTACAGAGAAAAACTGTATAGTGCAAAACTGCTATTCCAAAGAAAAGGAAGTGACACTAGACTATAAAGAAGTTCTGGCACACTGTAGATGAGGAAGACATGGAGTTGTGTTTAGGGCAGTGATGGTGAACCTTTTGAGCTCGGTGTGTCAAAATTTGCAAGAAAACCTAGCTTAACTCGGGTGCTGTGTCACATCTAGAAATATCCATAATTTTGTGATATTTGAAGTTCTAGTAAAAAAGTTATATTTTTGATATATGTATTTGATTAAAAGCAAAAACAAATAATTCTTTACATTAGTGAATTTTGTTGCTAAAACTTCAATTGAAAGTTGGCATTTCATACACTTCAAGAACAAGCAAGCACTACATGTCCAGGTGCCAGGGTGACCATGTGTGTCACCCAAAAGGGCTTGGTGTGTCACCTATGACACGTGTGTCATAGGTTGGCCATCACCGGTTTAGGGTGTACAATTCTGGTCAGCACACCTCAAAATGGATATTGTGGAGCTGAAAAGGGTGCAGAAAAGGGCAACCAGAATGATTAAGGGGCTGGAACACCTCCCTTACAAAACCAGGGGCCTTTCTGCGCTTAGCCTTATTCTGGATTGTATCCCAGAATATGGACCTGCTGTCCACATGATCATGCAGGCTATGGTAGGCACCAAGTGACACTTACTATAGCCTGCATTAGCATGTGGGCAACAGACCCACATGCCAGTAGGTGAGCCTGTATTTTCTGAAGAGTTAAACTTTACAGAAATAACCAAGGAAGAGGTCCTGGCATGTCTTAATAAACTAAATGTGAACAAGTCACCAGGACCAGATGGTATTCATCCAAGAGTCCTTAAGGAACTCAAATGCGAAATTGCCGAACTTCTAGCAAAAATATATAATCTTTCCCTAACATCAGGTTCCGTACCTGAGGACTGGAGGGTAGCAAATGTAACACCAATCTTCAAAAAAGGATCCAGGGGTGATCCAGGCAATTACAGACCAGTTAGCTTAACGTCAGTTCCATGTAAGGTGATGGAAACCATTATTAAAGACAAAATTAGTGTGCACATGGAGGAGCAAGCATTGCTGAACAAAAGCCAGCATGGCTTCTGCAAAGGTAAATCATGCCTCACAAATGTATTGGAATTCTTTGAGAGTGTCAATAAACACGTGGATAAAGGTGAACCAGTAGACATTGTCTATCTGGACTTTCAGAAGGCTTTTGACAAAGTCCCACATCAAAGACTACTGAGTAAACTCATCAGCCATGGAATAAAAAGACAAGTTCTGTCCTGGATTTGTGACTGGCTTAAGGGCAGAAAGCAGAGAGTAGTAATAAACGGCAAATTCTCAGGGTGGAAAGAAGTAAAAAGTGGGGTCCCTCAAGGCTCAGTACTGGGACCAATGCTTTTCAATTTATTCATCAATGATCTAGAAGAAGGGGTACATAGTAAAATAGCAAAGTTTGCTGATGATACTAAATTATTTAGGGTAGTAAAATCTGAAAGAGATTGCCAAGAGCTCCAGAGGGATCTCTTAGCATTGGGTGAGTGGGCAACCAAGTGGCAAATGTGCTTTAATCTTAACAAGTGCAAAGTAATGCACATTGGGGCCAAGAATCCAAATTACGTCTATAAACTGATGGGGTCTGAGCTTTCTGCAACACATCAGGAAAGGGATCTCGGGGTTTTGGTGGACAGTTCAATGAAGGTGTCAACCCAGTGCGAGGCAGCAGCGAAAAAAGCAAATTCAATGCTGGGAATAATTAGGAAGGGAATAGAAAATAAGACAGCAAGTGTCATTTTGCCCCTTTATAAATCTATTGTGAGGCCACATTTGGAGTATTGTGTACAATTCTGGTCACCACACCTCAAAAAAGATATTGTGGAACTAGAGAAGGTGCAGAGAAGGGCAACCAGAATGATTAAGGGTCTGGAACACCTCCCTTACGAAACCAGGCTGCAACGTCTAGGCCTCTTCAGTCTGGAGAGACGGCGTTTGAGAGGGGACCTGATTGAAGTATATAAAATTATGCACGGTATAGAAAGGGTGGATAGAGAAAATTTCTTTTCTCTATCGCACAACACTAGAACCAGGGGGCACTCTATGAAGCTGATGGGTAGGAGAATAAGGTCTGACAGGGGGAAGTATTTCTTCACCCAGAGGGTCATTGGCTTATGGAATGTGCTGCCGGAAGAGGTGGTGACAGCTACCAGTCTGGATGGCTTTAAGGTAGGGTTAGACATATTTATGGATGACAGATGTATCAATGGCTACTAGAACGAATGCCTAGATGCATCTTCCAGGCTGGGGGGGGGAGGAACTGGGGCGCTTCAAAGGCCATCTGCTGGGACTCGAGAGCAGGAGAAGGTTTGTCCTTGTCTCTGCTTGAGATGCCCATGAGCATTTGGTGGGCCACTGTGTGCGACAGGATGCTGGACTAGATGGGCTGTAGCCTGATCCAGCAAGGCTTCTCTTATGTTCTTATGTTCTTATGTTCTTATGACCCCTATCCCAAGATATATTCCAGAAAAAGGCCAAGTGCAGAAAGGCCCCAGGCTGCAGCATCTAGGCCTCTTCAGTCTGGAGAGACGGCGTTTAAGAGGGGACCTGACTGAAGTATATAAAATTATGCACAGTGTAGAAAAGGTGGATAGAGAAAAACTAGAACCAGGGGGCATCTATGAAGCTGATGGGTAGGAGAGTCCGACAAGGGGAAGTATTTCTTCACCCAGAGGGTCATCAGTTTATGGAATTTGCTGGCAGGAGAAGGTTTGTCCTTGTCTCTGTTTGAGAAGCCCATGAGCATTTGGTGGGCCACCGTGTGCGAAGGGACACTGGACTAGATGGGCTGTGGCCTGATCCAGCAGGACTCCTCTTGTGTCCTTATGTTCTTATGGGTGGATACAGGATGGAGGCACAGAAGGAACAGAGGATGCCTAAAAGTGCCATGCAAGGACTCTGTTCTGACACAGTAGCTGGGAAATATGGTAGGATGGAGTTTGACTTTCCCATTCGAAAGGAGTCGTGGTTTGAAGGGTGGAACAGTATCCAATCACAGGCTGCTTGGGGAGGGGTATTCGGGGAGGGGAGGAGAGAAAATGAAAAAAAGATGAGCACGTTTGTTCTGAGTCCGTGTTATAATGCAAATGTGGGAATTATGGGAACATTTACTCAATCTCTGTTCCCCCACAATATGGATTTTCCATGCCATGTCAGAACACACCTAGGATGACCACTCTTCCTTCACTGAAAAAGAAGCAGATAACCAAATATGATATCCAGGAGAGGCCAAGAGTTTTGGATAGCTTTTGTTGATACCAGAGGCGTTTTCGCACACAGGGTTTTCGAACGCGTGCAAGACAGCCTCGAACGCGGCATACGCATTGCCGCAGCGGGGCTAGCGCTCCGACGTGTCTGGAGCTGTCTTGCGCGCGTTCGAGATGTAAAGCACTTTAAAGTGCTCTACATCCGTTCTGGCGCGGACAAAGCGCCCTCAGCCGTTCGGGGAGAGAAGCATTCGCTCATGTTTCTCTCTCCCTGACAGCCGCGGGCTCGCCTCCCCCGCCGGCGCTGGCTGACAATCAGCTGATTGCCTGCCTTGCCGGCTGCGGGAACCTCGGCAGCCGTCTCCCCACCGCTTGCCGGCGTTTGCCGGCTAAGGCACTTCAGAATGCTTTGAGCATTCACACACAGGCGCGCCGGAATGCGTTTACACGCGTTCCTGCGCTCCTATGTGTGAATGGTCAAAGCGTCCTGAAGTGTCTTAGGCTTCCCGTCCTACACCCGTTCCAAATGGAATGGATGTAGTGCGAAAACGCCTCAGTTTACATCTACAGGTGCCGCTTTAGAAATAATTGCCGTCTTTGAACTATTAGAAGGACAGACAAGACACCCACAACAGGGCTAGCACGTGTATCAGCATGGGCACTAATGTTGTCGCTATATGGTCCCATTGAGTTGGAGGTGACGGTCGAATTATTTCTACACATTGGGCTGTGTCCAGACTTCTTGACGCACGATGGCTGATACTTCACAGTGACGTCGCTTTATAGCACCGCTACTGAAAATTTACTTAATGCTGATATAGCAGCCCTTGCTGTGTAGCATTAAGTAAATTCGAAGCTTCCTACTGGTCCAGACAGGATGGCGAGAAGAGCCAATGAGAGCTGAGACTGCAGCTCAGCTCAGCTCCTATTGGTTGCCCTATCCCATGTGACATGTGTCCCACCCCATGTGGCCACGTGCACCACAAAGTAGTCTCACAGCTTCCCAAGCAAGAAGCTGTGGTGGGCTGGATGCCAGACCAAAATTTTTTAACACTGTGGATTTTTAAAAATTATTTATGTATGTTTTTAGGAAAAATACAAGACACATATAACATAAAACCCCCAAATAACCAAAAATACATGTCATATTTCTTTTTACATTGTCATTGCTATACTACTCCATCCATTCCCTAATCCTTTCCCCCATAACCCGCTAATCTGGCCTTGGTCATGCCACCGAGGTGGGTCTTGGTCTTGATTAAGTGATTTTGGACAATATTTAACCTGTGGTCAGCTCTGTGCACTAGGGACCATTTGCTCTGGTGTGTCCTGCCCCAGCCCAAATTTGGAAGCTGGAAGTTACAGTTTCCTGCTGGAGACACATGCATTGAATGCACAGAAACATTTCCAGGGCTTTTTCAGGAGTCCAGCAAAATAGTACCAGGCTCTGCATGCTGGCTCAACCAGTCTTTCCCCGGGAATGCTCGAGAGACCACTTAAAGCCAATGGTCTTAGAACACTCCCTGGTACAAGTTTTGTGCCAGGGAGTGGGCTAGCTGCCAACATCATGGGGACAGACTAGTCCCTTGGGAAGTAGTCTGCAGAGCAGGCATGACATTTCCCATGGGCACCTGATGTGGTCCAAAAGGTCTATGTGGAATCTGTCTTGGTGACTACATGGATTTGGTCATAACAAAAGGGGCACCTCAGAAGTGCCTCAGAGACAGTGGGGTGTGGTCCTCATGTTTCCAACCCTTCTGTAATCCAACTTTTCTAGCACAGAATGTTTATTAAAGGTGAGAAAAGGGCATCTGAGAAGCACCTCAGAGATGCTTTCTTTTGCTGTATCTGATCACAGGCTAAGAGTGTGATTTATGAAGTATTCAAAATACCCATGCCCTCTTACATCATTGATGATGCCGCCACACAGCCTGATGGGATTTGGTGTCTACCATAAGAACATAAGATTATGGATCAGGCCTCAGCCCATCTAGTCCAGCATCCTGTTGTACCACGGTTTCCCCAAGTCCCTACCAGGCCTCTACGCGTTGTTTTAATTGTTATTGATTGTTTAGGGGCCTGGCAGACCAAGGGATGGCCCAACAGGCCTGAAATCACCTCAGGCTGCACAGTGATGTCACTGTATGACCCAACACAGCAATGGGAAGCCCCATCGTGTCAGGATCCTAAAAAAGCTGGGAAAGGCAGCAAGGAGTGAGGTGAAGTAAGGGCTCTTCTTGCTCAAGGGTTGAGTTCACCAAATGTTCTGCCTAGTAAACCTGCCCCCCATGTACGTCTGCCTCCAGACCAGCAGTTCTCAACCTTCCTAATGCCGCAACCCCTTAATGGAGTTCCTCATGTTGTGCAGACCCCCAGCCATGGGGGCGGAGCAGCTGGGAGGTGGGAGGGAAGGGCGGCAGGAGACTAGTCGCGACCCCTCTGAAAGGGTAGTTCGACCCCCAAAGGGGTCCCGACCCCCAGGTTGAGAACCACTGCTTCAGACAGAAAATAAAACACTATTAAGGAGCACCCAGGATTGTCCCTTGCCATGGCCCAAGGACATATGGGGACATCTGGTGAGGTTCTGTGGCATTAGCTCACTGGCAACACCCGTACACTGCCTGTACACCTGCACATTTGTGGTTGGTTGCTTTTCTCAGATGGTTGGCAAGCTACCAGAGGTTTCCGGCAGAGTAATGTTCCAGACATACTGATAAAGGAATCTCTGCCAGCCAAGTAAAAATAGTGCTGGATCTTCAGCATTATTTTTACTTCCAACTAAGCAACCAACAAACTGCCAGAACTCCCTAGCCATGTTGTCCCAATGCTGGCAAGCTGCTCACATTTCTGTTGTGTCTGGCAGCAGCTAAGTGGGCAGAGACAATTCTGAATGTTTGCATAAAACATTCAAAACAGCGTTCCATACACTTCAGCCCATGTATGTACCTGTGCACTTTTCTTGTTAGAGATACAGAAGCGGCTGGTTTGCCATTACATTTTTCTTGGAAAATACAAAATTGCAACCCTCTGCTATCCAACAATTGCTGTAGCACTAAGCTACAGCCATAATTAGACCTAACATCTAGGGGACACGGTAAAGGACTAATGCTCTCATTTTCCCTGACTGTTGGCCATGCAGGCTGGAGCATGAATGTGGTTTTTGGCATTTGGTTTTCGTTTGAATAGATCCCCTTCGAATGTAGTAGGATTGTATTTGATACTAGGGAGGTGCATGAATAGTTGAAATATTCAAAATTCAATCAAATTCGAATTGTGCGTAGTCAGAACCTAAAGGGTTCTGGGAAACGTCACATATAACATAAGTCATAAGCCAAATCACTGTTCAACCTAGAAAGATTTGCAATAAGTGATTGTGAAAATTAAGTTTCTGCAAGTGGAGTAATATAGGGTAACATGGGGCCTATTCGCACTTGGCCTTTTTCTGGAGTATATCTCAGGATAGGGGTCTGTGGTCCATATGCCAATGCAGGCTCTGGCAGACCTCACTTTTGGCCTGCTGAAGCCTGCACTAGCATATGGACAGCAAGTCCCTATTCCAGGATATATTCCAGAATAAAGCCAAGTGCGAATAGGCCCAAGGTATAAGTAGATTGCTTCATTAGGCAGATTTGTAATATTTAAGGTAATATTGCATAAAGTGCTATAGAAGCGAGAAAGGGGAAGTTGGTTGGGTGAGTCCAGGGATTAAGAAATCACTGTATAATGGCAGGAAGGAGGAGGAGGAGGGGGAGAGTTGGCTTTTCTACCCCACTTTTTCCACCCATTTAAGGGGACCCAAAGTGGCTGGCAAAGCTTATATTCTTCTCCCCACAACAGAACACCCTGTGAGGTGTGTGGGGCTGTGAGAGCTCAGAAGAGAGCTGTGACTAGCCCAAGGTCACCCAGCTGGCTTTGGGGAGGAGAGTGGAAGCAAACCCATATTCCCAGATAAGAGTCCGGCTCCCTAACCACTAGACCAGTGATGGCCAACCTATGACACGCATGTCACAGGTGACACGCCAAGCCCTTTTGGGTGACACACCTGGTCACCCTGGCACCTGGGCGTGTAGTGCTTGCTTGTTCTTGAAGTGTACGAAATACCAACTTTCAATTGAAGATTTAGCAAATGAAATTCAGCAACAAAAGTCACTAATGTAAGGAATTGTTCTTGCTTTTAATAAAATACATATAGCAAAAATATAACTTTTTTACTCGAGCTACAAATATCACAAAATTATGGTTATTTCTAGATGTGACACAGCACCCGAGTTAAGCTAGGTTTTCTTGCGAATTTTGACACACCGAGCTCAAAAGGTTTGCCATCACTGCACTAGACCAAACTGGCTCAACAGGGGTAGCAATAGCTTCTACAAAAAAATTAACCTATCCTTGTTATCAGGAGGGTCCCTTCATGTCTCATCAATTAACAGCTTCTCCAAAACTTGCTGCATTGCATTTCTGTTCGTACATTTTCATGTATTCCCTGTGATAAAAAATAACTGCCAGCTTAGGTGCTGTGTGAACTTAGGTGATCAGGACAGCCCGGCATGCTCTAGGATGGAGCATATGCGCACCATGGTGCCACCTCTGCTCCCTAACCACTAGGCCAAACTAGAACCCATGCCTTTCCAAGTATTGTGTTTGTTTATAGCTTCCCAATATTAGGCTTGATTTTAGTTAAGAAGGGCATTACACAGTGTGGGAATAGGAATGTTCATGAACATTCAGCACATTCAAAATCCGTACAAATTCACATGAATTTTCACATTCACAGATGAATTGAAAGGGACCTACATTTATAGCACCCATTCGTCCGCAAATTGAATTAAGGCCGGATCTCTCCCTCAGCCTCCTATCCCCCCGCCTAACCTTTGGTGACCACTGCCACCAGCGCCACCAGGCATTCCTTGTAGGCCCAAGAAGGCACACGCAGCTCCCCATCCAGGGCATTACTGCAATGCCCAGACAGGGAGCTGCACACACACACACAAGTCTTTTTTTGGGCTCCATGCAACAGCAGCAGCAGGTGAGCAGGAGGACAGGAAGGGAAGCATGGGGTGGGGAGGTTCCCTTCACTTGTGAACATTCATGGGTGATATTCTCTCACGAAGCTGAACCCCACCACCACCATTGGGGGGGGGGGGGAATTCAGCAGAAGCCAAATATTCCCCCATTCAATTTGCATTGAACTGAATGGGGGAATTTAGTTTCATGCACATCCCTAGTTGGGAAGGTGAGGGTTTACACATCAGAGTGCGTGCAAGTAAGGTTGGTAGCTGATACCATAAGGTGACTGGAAGGTATGGTCATGTGGACATATTTTCTTGCTTCCTCCATGACACATGGGTAGATCAACTGATCAATAAATACCACTTTGATATGGGAATGTCCCTATGTTTATGGAGTCTTAATAATTTCTCTGATACACAGATCCATCCCAAACTTACAGTTTCCTACCTACCATGTAAGTGTGGTTGCCATTATACTAGCAGTGATGGGGTTGCCACAGCAACAGAGATTAACCCCACCCATTGCCATGGAAACTGGGCAATGTGGTGCAAAAAGTGAGGCTACACACACCCTAGCCTCACAGACCTGTTTGCTGGAAGAGGTGCCAATGGAGCATGCCATTCACACTTCACACAAATCCAGGTAGGTCTGAATGGAGTTTGGGACAGGCCAGAGCTCGCAGTGTGAATGCCGACCACCATCCCTGATCTCAACAGCCATGAGATACTTTAAGCTAAGTGTGAAATGGCTGAATCAATGAATGAGGGGAGGGTTTTTGGTCCCCTTGGCTGCTCAATGAGTCTGATGTTTATTACAGCACCTTGCGTCATTTTTGTCTCCATCTCCATGGCATGAAGAAGAGCTGGCTTTTCTACCCTGCTTTTCTCACCCATTTAAGGGGACCCAAAGTGGCTGACAAACCTTCTGTTCTTCTCCCCACAACAGATGCCCTGTGAGGTAGGTGGGGCTGTGAGAGCTCAGAAAGAGAGCTGTGACCAGCCCAAGGCCACCCATATGGCTTCATGGAGGAGTGTGGAATCAAACTGGGAGATTAACAGATAAGAGTCTGACACTTTAACCACAGGACCAAACTGGCTCACATAGGACGTCCATCTTGCTTGCTTTCCCATGGGTCCACTGCATTCTAGCTTATCCACATTTTGTAGATATTTTGTCCATTTTTCCCATTATCCAACAGCTGTAGGGTGGCAGCCTACTATCTGTGCATACAGAATGCCTCCATACCCTAGATCAAAGTTAGCTGATGGAGGAAGCACCAAACCCCTCCTTTCTTAAGAGTGTTAGTTAGGATTCACAAAGGGAATTTAGAATCATAGAGATGGAAGGGACCTCTAGCATCATTGAGTCCAGCCCCCTGCTCAATGCAGGATTTCCTAAACCATCCCAGACAGATGTAGGGTCATCAGCCTATGGAATTTACTACCAGAAGAGGTAGTGACAGCCACCAGCCTGGATGTTTTTAAGAAAGGCTTAGACAAATTTATGGAGGACAGGTGTATCAATGATTGCCAGAACTGACAACTGTCCATGCTAGAGAGACAGGCAGGATGCCTCTAAAGGCCATTTGCAAAGGTTTGAGACCAGGTAAAGGTTTTGCCCTTGACTTCTGCTTGCGATGTCCATGAGCAATTGGTGGGCTACTGGGGGACAGGATGCTGGATTAGATGGGCTGTGGCCCAATCCAGCAGGGCTCTTCTTATGTTCTTAAGTTCTTACATCCAAAGCCAGCATTTGGAAATGTTCTTTTTTCTGGATCACATTACCAATTATCCTTAACCATTTTCCCTGTGGGGGAAAAATCATGTCAGCCAATCTAGTATAGTGAGACCCGTGGTGGGAGCTCAGCTTTCCCAGTCAATCCTGCCAAATGCACGAAGTGCTATAAAGAAAGGCCAATAGGGGCTAAAGGGTATCCTCATCCTGGGGGCCTCCCAACTTCCTTTCTTGACATTTCCAGAATCGTGTGCGCCTCTGTGGGAGTCCAAGCCGAAAGATGCTGCCCTGGGTTGGATCTACTGTGGCTGTTTGTGCATTCTTATACATCTGAGGCCAGATCTCCAAAAACGCCAGTGATGGCAAACATCTGTCAAGCCTAGTGAGATCCTGTTGCAATGCATGGGGGTTGGTTGCTAGAGTCCTCCCACCCTACAGTGACAACATTTCAAAAGGGAGAGAGCAGGAGGAGGAGGAGGAGGAGGAGGAGGAGGAGGAAGAGAAACGCACGCAAAAAAATAACCCCCCATCTTCTGCTGTTAAAGGTCAACATTCCAACGTGCTTCCCTTCACAAACCACAGATCTATTTTAGCCAATATCCTCCAGAAGGAAACATCCTGCTTGAATGTTGCAGTGTATCTTAAGAACCCTGCTGTTTTGAATAATCGTGTTTGCAGCGTCGGATTGAGCCCAGACTGTTCCCTTGTGGACTGCTTCTCCTTCTTCTCCATCACAGTCAAATATGTGGTGGGTGTTCGTCAGGTTGAATCAACTCCCCCCAAACGCCTTCCTAATGTTCCCTTCGGTGACAACACTCCATGTCTCTCGTAAGCTTACCAAAAGTGAGGAGGAGGAAGGAGAAGGAGGAGAAGAAGGAGAAGAATTGGCTTTTATACCCCACTTTTCCCACCCTTAAGGGGACTCAAAGCAGCTGACAAACCCAGCTACCTTCATGGAGGAGTGAGGAATTGAACCAGGAGACTACCAGATAAAAATCTGGCTACTACCAGGAACATAAGCTTAGGCAGACTTTGGGTAGCTGTAGACAGAAGGGCCTGATGTGCTATGGTTTAAGGCAGTGGTTCTTAACCTTCCTAATGCCGTGACCCTTTAATACAGTTCCTCATGTTGTGGTGACCCCCAGCCTAACCCTAACCTTAACCCCCCATAAAATTATTTTCATTGCTACTTCATAACTATAATTCTACATCCTGCATGTCACATATTTACATTATAGTTTTATAATTCTACATTATAAAACTATAATGTAAATATCTGATATGCAAGATGTATTTGCATTGTTACAAATGGAACATACTTAAAGCACAGTATTCACATCAACCAGAGCTGAATATAAAAAGTGTTGTTTTACCTCCAATACTGCTGCTTTCTACACAGTAGCTGCTCTCTACTGTGTTTGTATGGGGTGTACGTGATGGGGTTGGTGTGATGATGTCATCACGCCAGGTAGTTGTATGGGGGCATATCTGCATGTGGGCAGACCCACCTGGAGACGGATAGAGGAGCCGTGTCTTGGTTCCTATGTGTTTTCCGATGGTCTTAGACGACCCCTGTGAAAGAGTAGATCGACCCCCAAAGGGGTCGTGACCCACAGGTTGAGAACCACTGCTTTAGGGAGCTCACTACAACAAACTACATTTCATTCTAGGACATGGCATATATGATTTAGTTACAGAGGGTAAAAACAATTGGGAGTAATAAAATATTTCTGAATAATTGTCTTGAATATTTTATTCATCAATAATGATGATGATGACAACAACGACAATAACAATATTAATAATATAAAAATCTGGCTTAATTATTCCAAATTTTCAGGGCAAAAAAAGGTTCAGAAAAAAATTCTGGATTTTCCCCCTTTTTGAACTTGGAAGATGGAGCCAACTGTGCGTGCTCCAACATGCTGCATTTGCACACTACAGAGCTACTTCTGGGCCCAGAGCAGCTCCACAGCCCTGGTCACACCAGTGTAAGCAAGGACATCCTATTCATTAATTCAGACTAAGGTTGTACCAGTCCTGTTCACACCTAGATTGTTATAGGACGTCCTCAGGGTGTCCTTGCTTTGGGCCGCATCACGCACACCTTTCTCCACGATTGATCTGAGCTTCCTCCATGGAACTTCTGGCTCTTCACCCCTTTCCCTGAATCAAATCTATCTCCTTTCTATCGGATGTCATTGTGTCACTCAAGGGAGGTGAGGGTGTATGTTTGCAGTTCTTTTTTAAGCCTTCTCGCCCCCTCCTCTTCTTTGTGCAATTATTTTTTTTAATAATAATATTTTAATTATTTTTATTATTAAAAATAATAATAATAAATTTGCGGAAAAATGCTAGATAGAGGAATCATACTCATAAACTGAGGAGAGAAGGGGAGGTGCCTCACGAACTCCACGCGTGCACATTGGCTGAAAGGAAAGGTTGGACCCACCCACCACAGCACAGTTAAGCCTCCTTTAGCCCATCCCCCCACTCACAACTGAGGTGGTGAAGACATCCTGGCATGCCAAGATGGGCTGAGTCCTCTGAAAAGGAGAACTCCAGTTAAAATGATCTAATGGGGTAGGCCGGCTTGGAAAATGAATTGAATAAAAATAATGTGAGGAAGACAGTCTGAGGATGATCTCAGGTCATCCTAAACTACTAATGTGACCAAGGCCCAAGTGTGCACAGCCATCTTGATCTAGTATGGCCCCGCGTGCAGTCTTCACATTACTTCCGTACAAAGACTGGGTGGGGTGAGGCAGCGCACTGCGGCGCATAATCACCATAGCAATGGCCCAAGTACGTCTGGGTGAAGTTTGGGACAGCGGTGGCACTCACAATGCAAACACCATTCACCATACCTGATCTTAACTGCCACTGGATAGTATCCCACAGCAGTTAAGTGGAAAAATCCCCTAACGCTATAAATTTCAGATCCTTCACCCGTGTTTTCTCCCATTGTTCTGTATTTATGTTGTATCCAAAATTTCTAGCCCATGTCACCATGCATTCTTTAGCTTGTTCTTGTAAATCCATTTTTAACAATAATTTATGGCATGACTCTGTTTCTAACAACATGTCTGAAGGAGCATCCTCTCCCAAATAGACATTCCCACGTATTGTAATCTCTCCTCTCTATTGACACACATGAGAGCCTTTTCTGTGGTGGCCCCCAGACTCTGGAATAGCCTCCTTGTTGAGGTTGACCAGGCACCTATATTACTGTTTGTTTGTTTGTTTATATCCCACCCTTCACCAAATGGTCCTAGGGTGGGTTACAATGAGGAAAGAACAAATCAAATGTTAAAACATAATTAAAAATATAAAAATGTGGCTTTCAGCACCTGGTTAAGACCCGGGTCTTTGACATTTAGCTCCCCTGGGTGCTGTCCTGCCAGGGAGGATGGATGGGTGAGAGAGAGAAGCGGTGGGTTGTATTTTAAATATGTTTAAATGCTTTATATGTTTTATTTTTTACTGTTGCGACTCACCTTGAGACCTTTTGGTGAAGAACGGGATTTAAATTCTTAAATAAATTCTTAAATAGAGCTTTAGCTGAAAAATTTGTAAAACCTTGAAGAGAAAGGTCATCAGTGGCCCACGTTTCTTGTCAGAGAATATTATCAAAGAAGGATAGATATTCTAAAAGTTCTTAAATAAATATCTGCCCATTCCTGAAAATAAAAATTTGCCCCCTCCGATGCCCAATCTCCAGCCTTCCCTCCTAAACGTTACTATTTGCCAGAGTGGTGCCATCGGTGACTACAGTATTCACAAGGTTCATATCATCATGAAAGTCTCTTGACAAACAAGGAGTCATTGGTAGGCATGTCACACCTGACACCTGACACCTGACCTCTGTGCAAGGGACAGAAGACCTGCAAGCAAACAGGGCATTTCATCGCACCAAGGTGAGGTCCTGGCTTAGTGCACGAGAAACAACCTCAGAATTGTTTCTCACTCATTGAGCTTTCTGGTCTTGTGTAAGCCAGTTTGGCCTTGTGGTCAGAGTGTTGGATACTTAACTGGTTGTTTCCTGGTTTGAGTCTGCCCTCCTGCACAAAGCCAGCTGGGTGACTAGAGCTAGTCACAGTTCTCTTTCTGAGCTCTCACAGCCCCACCTACCTCACAAGGTGTCTGTTTTGGGGAGATGAACAGAAGGTTTGTCAGCTGCTTGTGAGTCCCCTTAAGGGTAAGAAAAGTGAGGAACAAAAAGCAACACCAACTCTCCTCCTCCTCCTTTTTCTCTTTCTCCTTCTTCTTCTCCTTCTCCTTCACCACCCTGGAGAGTCACCAAAGCCCTTCCATATATCTTCAGGCCCTCTGGCAAGGGATACTGTGGAGACAGGCACACTGCAATGTCCAACCAATGAGTGAGTGGGCATTATCAGAAACACCCAGAACTATAACACAGCAATCTATCGGTTTTATTTGAGCATCGTACCAAGCCAAGGGGTTGGCCCAAAGACAGATCTGCTGCCATAGTGTGGATTTCAAATAAAATCCATAAAGCAGCAGGTGGCATCTCTCAGGAATGCCCACCTGCACCCACCCTTGCTGGCTGCTACCCGCTTTCTCTACCATCAACTCCGCCTAATCTGAGCTCTGCTACTACTTCTTGTTGGTTCTTTTCATCACAGGTCAGGGTCTTCCACAGTCTGCACTAGCACACAGATGGCAGGCCCCTATTACAGGACATAATTCTGACTAAGGCCCAGTGCAGAAAGGGACTTTTTTTGTTGTTTTGTAAAGTTATTTATCTTTTAACCTAAAATCAGGCTGTTCAAAAATAAAGTAATTAATATAACAACAACAACATGGAAGAGTTAGTAATTTTGAAAAATATGCATTATTTGAACATACTGACATTCTCAATAATACTACATTAATAACATACTGCAAAGGTCATCATACTTTAACTTCTGGTGCCGGCAGCTTGATTAAATGATTCACACTTGCCAGCTATTGCACAAAACCGGTCAACGTTTAAGCAATTCTCTCTGAAGTCAGATGCAAACAACATGCTTTCCATTCCAGCTGTAATATAGAACTCCCCCCAATCTCAGTAAGGATACCAACACAGAAGGCACATCACCCAGTGCTAACTAATGCACAACTCGTGTGGTTCAATAAACTCTGCTGAAAGGTTGGCTTGTCAAAGAGACAAACACAGTCAGAGGACTGAGCAGGCAAGAAATGGAATGGACAATCCTTGGCAAGGTAACTCCATTCAGCGAGCTACGGACTGTATATGAGTGTCCAAAGGACTCTGATCATTAATGCTTCAGCCTTTGTAAGACAAATGCAAGCAAAGGTTAACTCTATCTGGGTCAAAGCCAATGGTGACAAAATTCAGGACCCAATCAAGGGGCAAACAACCCTGATCAGGGTAGTTGAGCAACTTCAAGTCCTCACCATCCAGGACAGAAAGTTTGAAATGTTAAAATAATCTTTTGGGCCGATCAAAGCGTCTTCTAGATCCCCATCAGGTGGCCTTTAGCCTCTCAGGATAACATAAAGATCTTCATCTTCTTCTCTGACCCCCTTGTCTAGGAAAAAATGCAACCTAGTATCTGGCTTTGCCAAAACAACATCTTTATTTCTAGTTAAAATAAAGAGGACAATTTATTTTGTTTGGCTCTACCAAAGCTCTTATATCTGGGAACTCAAAGGTGATGAAATATAGAGGTCCTCAGCTCCAACTACCAGAAGAAGATAGTCCCCAGACCAACAGACGGGTACAAATTCACAAGATCGGGCATAACTTCTAATCAAAGGGGATGCGGTCCCAGTTCATTCTGCAGCTGAAGGAATCATTTAACTGACAGCTCAGAAGTCCTTGCTCTCCTCCGCCATAGCCTCTACCACACTGTAGCCATAATTACCACTGTCCTGTACAGTAACATTTACCAAGACAGCATGGAATGTGGCCTTGTGAACCAACGGGTGTCTCTTGCCCATTGCAATTTGCTCCTTGTCTAGTTTTATTACAGTCCAGTAACTCATGCTGATTTTCTTATTCACAATGCCAGTCCTTCTGTGCACTCTGCATTCATGCACTGGTTTCAGTGGCATCGTTTTTATTGTGCTCTAAGGCAGTTCTGAGTTGTTTAATGCTGCTATCACAAGATCTCAAATATTTTTTAAAAAATAATACCTAGCTCTGTTTTATCATTGCATACCATATCGGTGATTTCTAAAGCCAGGGAGATACATAAATGTTGTCTTATATGAGCAAACTGTTCTCCTTTTGTTCCCAAATCTCAAATCATGTAATTATAGGCTTCATCCACCCTGCAGAGAAAGTCAGATGCAGACAACTTCCAGTCCTTCTTCTGAAATGGGCAAAACCTTTTGCTAAAGTGAGATAAACTACTCTGAGGTCACCTTCTTCGGTGGGATTAGCATGGGAAGCATTTGGAAGAACATCTCACCTCCATGCAAATGCTTCACTCAGAACTGCAGGCCACATGTTGGGCTCTCCACCCAACTTATAGTTGAACTTCCAGTCCCTGGCTGAAATGAATCGAGGGAATTCATCTCTGCAAATGGCATTTCACTTGCATGGACAACCCAGAAGCCATGGAGGGGTCAACGTGGAGCTCCACCAGTCTGCCAGGGCTTTTCCTGCCCATGCACCAGCTCATAGGTAAGTTGGCTCCATCCAGCCTTGCAAGGAACTTCATCTGGACAGTGCCAGTGTTCCTGGACTGAGTCAGCTGTTCATGTGCCTCCCTTTGGTTAATCCCAGACATGCTTAAAAATCCTGCAAGTGATCACATGGAGACCTGGGAAGAGAGGCTTGACCACACTTTGTTGCATTGCTAGCCCAAGGTACCATTGCGCAAAACATAAGGTAAGCATTGGATTTCCCACACTTTTCAGAACAAGCCAACATGCTCCCTGTTGTGCCATTTCAGGCTGTCATTTGCCAGGCCCATGTTGGTGTAGAGCCAACTCAGGCAGTGTGTGACTATAAAATGACATGAAACCCCACCATGGAACCAGGTCAATCTAAGAGCCTCTTAAAGAGGCCAAAACAAGAGTAGCAACGGCTTCTACAAAAAAAGTTATATCCCTTTGTCTTCAGGAGAGTCCCTTAATGAATTATCAGTTAACAACTTCCAAAGAACTTGCTGAAGTGCATTTCTTTTATTGTGTTTTTCTGAATTCTCTCGTTTTAGAAGTGACTTGCTAACTAACTAGGGACCTGTTAACACTTATTATGTGGTAAGCTCCAGTCCACTCACTGGTCTACACTGGGAACTGTGGCAGCTCACCAGAAGTTGCTTCAGTCTTCGCCACAGCCATCCAACTGCTAAGAGGTTCACACACTTATCAGAAACAGCTAGACCACTCCAGGATGCTGCATCCACACCCTCTCCTGGGGGGATCCAGATTGCAGTGACAATGCCCAAGCATGTGCCTGATGTTGCCTCAGATATTGCCATGGCAATCCAGCAAACCCTGGCTGGCCATTTGCACTGCAAACACTGCTGGCCAAGTACAGGGCTAGTGCAGCGCTCACAGTGCAGATGGCCATGCCGCTCTACCATACAGTCAGCTAAGTGCAAAAATGCCCTAGATCTCTGTAGACGCAGGTCATTTGTCTTCAAAAAGTACTTGTCAGTATTCTGATGATTGGCAGAGGCTGGGATTGAAACAGAAGTAGACAATGGGAAACCACTGCTATATCTCTGCCATGAAAACTGCATAGAGGTGCCCATAGAGGTGCCCATGCCGTCAACCAGAGGCACCCCAACACAAGAAGAACAATTCTGACTCAGTGGTACCCCAAAACAATGAGAACAATTCTGTGGATCAACCAGAGAGATAACTATTTTCTCCATCCTCAGTTTAAAACTTACAGGATCCTTTGGCATACTGAGTCTTGGGTCATGGTCACACCTTCACTTTAAACCTTCTTGAGTCCCATCTTCAGGTCTGACTGCTCACACTTTTCAATTTCTATCCATTTTATTTGTGGCCTTTCCACCCTCCATTTGGACCTTCCTGAGTGGAAAGTCCACAAATAAAATGGATAGGAATGAAAAGTTGCGAGGACTGCCTGTCTGTCTGTCTATTTGTCTGTCTGTCTATCTTTCTATCTATCTATCTATCTATCTAATCTAAGTGTCCTTTTATCTATCATCTATCTGTGTCTATTTTCAAGTGTCCTTTTATCATCTATCTGTCTGTCTGTCTATCTGTATCTGTCTATCTATCTATTTATCTATCTATCTGTCTGTCTATCTTTCTATCTATCATCTCTCTATCTATCTATCTATCTATCTATCTATCTATCTATCTATCTATCTATCTATCTAATCTAAGTGTCCTTTTATCTATCATCTATATCTATTTTCAAGTGTCCTTCTATCATCTATCTATCTATCTATCTATCTATCTATCTATCTATCTATCTATCTATCTATCTATCTATCTATCTCTATTTTCAAGTCTTCTTTGGAATAGATTGACTGCACATGGATTAGTCCACTGGTCTCCAGAAGTTCCTTATTACATAAGGACCCCCACACAGGAAAGAACATTAATTCCTGAACTTGGACCTATCCCAGTCCTTAATAGAAAAATCTCTGTTGACATGGATGTTTACTGTAAAAGATGTTGTTCAGCTGACTTCCAAAGTACAATAAATTGAATTTTCCTCACACATGGGGTAGGGGGAGTGGGATTTTCCTTCCCTCTCCTCACCCATCTGCATCTTTCTACAGTTTCTTTGGCAAAGAAAAAAGGAAAAGACGCAATGGAGCAGTTTGCATATTCTAAGGACTTTAAAAGAAAACATGAGCAACAATAAACAAGACCCTTAAATATTCACAAGGGAATCAAAGTGTTGCAAAACTTGATCATTACAGATTCAGGAAAGATTGAAAACAGCCAAAGTAATCAGGCCACGATACTCATGCTGATCCAAACAATTTATTTCCTCTCCACCATCTTCATTTGTTTATGTTATTGTTGTTGTGGTAGTGGTGGTGGTTACTATTATTAACATATCACCATATTTCAGTGTTTCAGGCTTGCATCTGATTTTTCCCCCGTAACACATAAATAAGCAGGAAGTAAACAGTCACAAAAGTGCACCCAAAAAGGTTATTGGTGAGTAAATAAGATGCATCCTATGCTTTTGAAAAGTATTTTCAACTTAAGACTGTAAACAACTACTCACTTGCTTCTCTATGGATTTGTTCAGTAACCATGTCCTCCAGGAGAAGCCAGTTTGGTCTCGCAGTTAGAGTCTCCTGGTTCTGGTAGTCTCACTGTTCGAGCCCACACTCCTCCACGAAGCCAGCTAGGTGACCTTGGGCCAGTCACAGCCCTCTTTCTGAGCTCTCCCAACCCCACTTACCTCACAGGGTGTCTGTTGTAGGATGAAGAACAGAAGGTTTGTCAGCCACTTTGAGCCCTTAAGGGTAAGAAAAGCAGGGTATAAAAGCCAACTTTTCTTCCTCTCTTTCTCCTTCTCCTCCTCCTCCTCCTCTTCCTCTTCCTTCTCATACTTCTTCCTCTATGTGCTGATGCCTCGTCTTTGATGCAGATCAGATGGCACTAGACCTCAACTCTACAACTAATCAAGATCAGTGTGCCCTTAGCACATATCTGATCTGGATTAATACTAATCCAATACAGATGCCATGCACTAGGCGGCTCCTTGATCTGGGTTAATAAGTAAGTGCAGAAAGGGCCTCAGGTCTGAAAAGAATCACTGTGCTTTTCCTTGGCCCAATTTATTGCAATGCTTTATGATTTACAGAACTCTGCTTTGAGTCAGAAAGGGCATTGGCCCTTTCTGCACTGGGCCGATTATATTCCAGAATACAGACCTGCCATCTCTATACTGGTGCAGATGGCAGGTCTTTATTCGAGGATATAATACAGAATAAGGCCCAGTGCATAAAGGGCCATTATCTCTCCTTCAGTGCCTCCAACTCTGCAATGCAATCTGTTCACAAACATCCACTGGACACACTATTTTATACTAGGGATGTGGACCAACAAAAAAGTCCTGTTCAGTTTGCCTTCAAACCAAACATCCTTTGGTTTGGTTTACTAACGAATCATTTAATCAAACCAACAGTTGTTTGTGTTCCATTACTAACTTGCTCAGAAAGAAAGAAAAACTCTTTTTATTGAAAAAAAGTGCTTTTCAAGGACAAAATCCCAGTGACCATGAACTGTTGATTTAATTGTTTGTGATCACAAATGGTAGACAAGTTTGGTCTAGTGGTTAGGGAGTTGGACTCTTATCTGGGAATACTGGCTTTGATTCCTCTCTCCTCCATGAAGCCAGCTGGGTGACCTTGGGCTAGTCACAGCTCTCTTCTGAGCCCTCACAGCCCCACTTACCTCACAGGGTGTCTGTTGTGGGGAGAAGAATAGGATGCTTTGTCAACTGCTTTGAGTCCCCTTAAACGGGTGAAAAAAGTAGGGTAGAAAGGCCAACTCTTCTTCTTCAATCCATTTTAAAGCTAGGCAAGCCACTGTGCGTTCAGTTGGTGCAAACCTCTGCAAACACAAACTCTACGACCTAGTTTTGGAACCCAAAGCGAACTTAGCACACCTCTAATTTGGACCCGACGTTGTCCAATTCAGTTGCTTGTGTTTCAGCCACCGCCAACGTGATAAAGTTATGATTAATTTCACTGTGGATAAGACAAATTACTCTTCTGCAATTGCATAACTTGAGTCATGCCCTTGTGCTATTAAATTCCTTCCCTGGAACATCAGAATTTCCTCTCAGGTCATTAATAATCAGAGGCGAACCAAAGTGGCAACGTTCTCCGCTCAGCTTGCCTTACATCCCGAGCCAAAGGCAGAAATATCTGTTGGGCTTCTGACAGCAGTTCACAGGAGGCAGATTTATAAGGTGAAGCTGTCTCCCTCCACGCCACCCTTTACTGAGATCGATCAGTATGCATTCAGATGGCTGCAGCCCCAATTTCGGGGAGGCTGGGATCATCCCTTCTACTGCTAGAGGTTCTTGCCGGAGGGATCACTCACTGCTCTGAGGCCCTGCCAAGTCTCTCAGATAACAGATGCCGCCAGAGAAGCAGCACTTGGAAAGGCAAAGATGAGAAATTATTTATTTACAGGATGCGGCTCTGGAATTCAGAGGAAGGAAGGAAGGGCTCTTGATACACCACTTTCCAACACCGTGAAGGCTGCCATTCTATCTCTCTGAGGCTGCACACATTAATCAGAACCAAATAAGAGTGGTGCTGTTATCCACAGTCTTTGGTGTCCGTGGCTCCAGGTGTCCGGGGGGCCAACACCAATCAAGCCCTTCCTGTAAAGTGGCTTGACACTTGCTGTCTGCTGGCCAGTGGATGTGTACTGTTTTCATCTTTAAAAAAAACAACAACCAGCCAAAGCCAGTGATGGGTGTGGAAGGGAGAAGGTGTTAGGCTGGTAAGGAGACAACAGAGGCTGAAGGAGGGGACAAGGTAAAAGGGGGATGAAAGACAAGGGCTGCATTCACACTTAAGTTTTAATCCAGTTTCAGACCACTCTTAGGGTGAATCCCCACGGCAAGCTTATTTCGGATTCAATACGTGTTCAATCCTGGCAGACCCCACATCAGTTTGGCTTAACATGCTTTCCGCGTGTTAAATTGCCCCAAAGCGTTGTAAATGTTAACCCTCATTTCAAAAGGTCTCACTCCAGATTGTGCGCTTGATACGTGTTACATTTTTTACTGTGGGGACCGTTCCGTTTTAAGGGATGAGAATCCATGTTTAGGGTTTCCCTCTCCCAATAGCTTGCTTCCAAAGACAGTGATTTCAGTGTAAAAATCCAACCTTCACAGCAGCTGCTACACTGTAGCAATCTAGCCACTTCACACCTGATAACAATGTTGCAATTTTGCACAATTCTAGCTCTTTGGAGTTCTGACCTTTAAAGGGGAAAGGAAAGCAGGGGCAGGTTCTGGGAGATGTGTGAATGTTTAAAGCCCCCTTGCTTGAGTTGCCGCTGCTGCTGTGTGCCCTGGGCAATGGGGAGAAGAGGGGAAAGAATCGCTGGCTGCCCAGTGCCGGTTTTCCTCCATCCAGGCAAGTGGCAGCCACCCAGCCAGGCTCCATGAAGGGGTCCCTTATGGGTGGCACGTTCACGCCAGGAGGAAGAGGGCAGGGCAGCCCCAAAAAGCAGCTTTTAAAAAGTAGCCACTTGATTCCCCCCTTGAGTCACGTACGCCACATACGATCCTCAGAATCCGGATCGAACGCGATTAAGTTTAAAGTAATGGGAACAGGCAAATTCACGTTTGCATCCGGTTCTATTATTTTGGTTTAGGGAAACCGAATTAAACTTATAATGGGGATGCAGCCTCAGAGTGACAGAACACAGCAAAGCGATTTGTTACTTTCCATTTTAACTGGAAGGTGGATTTCATGAGTTAGATAAAGTGGAAAGAAAATGAGTAGTCACTTTGCTGATGTGCTCTCTCACTCTGAAAGTGCAGTGAAAGCTGATAAAAACCTAGGTGTGAATACAGCTACGATTGAGCTGTTGGGAACAGAGAAAAAAACAGCTCAGGATTGTACACATACATTCTGGTCATCCCAAGTCTCACAAACACTGGGCTAGAAAAGGTGGATTAGAGATGGACTGGGGCTGGAAGTACCATAAGCTATTGTCTTGGAGGCACCTCCAACCCAGATGGATCTCTTGGCATTGGGTGAGTGGGCAACCCAGTGGCAAATGTGCTTTAATCTTAATAAGTGCAAAGTAATGCACATTGGGGCCAAAGATCCAAATTATGTCTGTAAACCGATGGGGTCTGAGCTTTCTGCAACACACCAGGAAAGGGATCTCAGGGTTCTGGTGGACAGTTCAGTGAAGGTGTCAGCCCAGTGTGCAGCACTGGCAAAAAAATTAATTCAGTGCTGGGAATAATTAGGAAGGGAATAGAAAATAAGTCAGCAAGTATCATTTTGCCTCTTTATAAATCTATGGCGAGGCCACACTTGGAATTACGGGGGGTTTTTCCGCTTACCTCCCTTACTCCAGATCTAAGATGATCCAGATCTAAGAAATGGGTCCTTCAACTAATCTGGATTTAGTAGATCTGGATCTTAGGGGGTACCCGAAGCCTCTCCATGGGTGGTTGGTAGCACCCAATAGCAATGGGTCCAAAGCATGCTTGCATTGGAAACATTGGAGCACCCATGTTGCAATTCTGACTCTACCCAAGTTAGGCCCAGCTGTCACCCCATATTTGGAGGGGGGGCAACGCACAGGGGGAGGGGGCATATTCCAGAGTGGCCCTGGAGAATCTTCAAAGATTGCAGGAAATTGCTCCGCAGATTCTCCAGAGCGTGGGCAAAGTTCCGTAGAAAGGCTCTGTAGAAACAGCCTAAACTCTGAAGTCTGTGCCCTTCTCCAGAGTTTCCTTAGGTACCAGCTTTGAAGCTTTGGGCTTTGGTTAGGGTGTCCCCCCCCCGAACCCGCCCCTGGACCCCATTGCCCGATTGCGGTGCAAATGGGCACCATATAATCCGGATTTCATGACCGAAGACCAGATTGTAGACCCCTTTAATGGGATCTACAGGAAATCCGGATTATAGGTCCTGAAGGATCCATTTAATCCGGATATCCTTAGTACAGGTGTGGCTCTAATGGGGTCTGCAGTGGAAACAGGGTCTTCCTGCTCTGAGCCTAATGGGTCCCTAATGGGTACTTAGTGCTAATGGGAAAAAAAACCCTATGGGTGCGTTCCCAAAGACACTAAAGTCTGGACTGGGTTCGGACTCGGGAACAAGCATTTCCATTAAATCAGCCAGTAGTCCAAATCCAGGAAGGCTCATTCCCACACCAGTTCTTTTCCCCCGGGGTTTTCTACAGAAAGCCCACAGAGAACTAGGGGGGAAAACCCTAGATTGGAAGAGGACTTTCCAGTCCAGCCCGGATTTTAGTGCTGGAGAAGGTGAGAACCGGCAGCCGGCCAGGGCAAGCAGCAACAAGTAAGTGAGCGTGTGAGCAAGCGTGTGAGGAGGGGAGACTGCCTCTCCTCCCCATATCCCCCCATCCAATGCCGCCCCACAGGCGTGGGGGAGGAGAAGCAGGCACCCAAGAATCAGAGGAGGAGGAGGAGGAGGAGGAGACCAGCGGCAGTAGCAGCGCCGGCAGCCCCTATCCAAAAACCACTGCACCATGCCATTCGCTGCTGTGTTTGTGTGCACTTGCGGGTTCTGTTTGGGAACAGCCCACAACATCCCACTCAAATCTGCAGCAGAATCTGGACCAGAGAAGTCCAGATTGGCTGTAGGTGGGAATACACCCTATGTGTGCAATTCTGGTCACCACACCTCAAAAAAGATATTGTGGAACTGGAAAAGGTGCAGAAAAGGAACACCTCCCTTACAAAATCAGACTGCAATGTCTACTGTAGGTCTCTTCAGCCTTGAAAGAGGGAACCTGACTAAAGTATATAAAATCATGCACAATGTAGAAAAGCTGGATAGAGGAAATTTCTTTTCTCTATCACACAACACTAGAACCAGGGGGCATCTATGAAGCTGATGGGTAGGAGAGTCAGATAAGACAAGGGGAAGGACTTCTTCACCCAGAGGGTCATCCGTTTATGGAATTTGCCGCTAGAAGAGGTGGTGACAGCTATCAGCCTAGATGGCTTTAAGGTAGGGTTAGACAAATTTATGGATGAGATGTATCAATGGCTACTAGAATGGATGCCTAAGTTCATCTTTCAGGTTGGGGGGACAAGTAGGATGCTTCTAAGGCCATTTGCTGGGATTCGAGAGCAGGAGAAGTTTTGCCTTTGTCTCTGCTTGAGATGCCCATGGGCAACTGGTGGGCCACCTTGTGAGACAGGATGCTGGACTGGATGGGCTGTGGCCTGATCCAGCAGGCACCTATTATGTTCTAATGATCATGTACAGGAATACTTGAAAACCAAAGGAGGTGTAAAGCATTTTGCCTATCCCTTATCAGGTAATTCCTTACTCTCATTCCACTTCTAGGCATTACAAATACCCAGCAACAAGGACCGTAAATGAAGGGAGGGAGGGAGGGAGGAAGAAAGAAGGAAGGAAGGAAGGAAAAGAGAAAGAAAGAAGGAAGGAGGAAAGAAAGGAAGGAGGAAAGGAAGGAGGAAAGGAAGGAAGAGAGAAAGAAGGAAGGAAGGAAGAAAAAGGAAGGAAGGAAGGAAGGAGGAAAGGAGGAAAGGAAGGAAGGAAGGAGGAAAGGAAGGAGGAAAGGAAGGAAGGAAGAGAGAAAGAAGGAAGGAAGAAAAAGGAAGGAAGGAAGGAAGGAGGAAAGGAAGGAAGGAAGGAGGAAAGGAAGGAAGGAAGGAAGGAGATCATGTCACTGCCAGGAGTGGTCTCCGAAGACCATGACACGGTGACAGTCCTTTCGACCTGGATCTGCTGCCTCCGCTCCTCCCTGCGTTGCCGCGCTTTCGGCTTCGCCCAGAAGGGCTCCGGGACGAGGCTCATCGGCAGGGGGCGTTCCATAAATGCAAACAGTAGCACAGACTTTGCAAGGTTGTCCAAGCGCGCTCAAGATCGCTGGTGCGGGAGGCAGGACTCTGTCCCGGTGAATTGCGCGCAGCGGCGGCGGCGGCGGCGGCTCCGGCACGGAACCTTTGCTCACGGAGGGACCCTCCCCGGCTCGCTCGCCCGCTCCACCTCTCCAGAAAGCACTGTGGAGCCTTGGAGCCTTCCTGCCTTGCACGGGAAGGGAGCCCTCTTACACCTAGCTAGGGGGGCGTCGCCTGCTTGCAGCCCTGCAGGTAAGTGAGTCGCGGCGGGAGGCATTCCCATGTGCAAGCGTTATAAGGAAGGTGGAGAAAGAGGGAGAGGAGGGAGTCCAGGGCGCGCGGGCTCCAGGTTGGAGATTCTGGCAAGGGACTCTGTTGCTGCGGGAGGGCGAAGGGCGCTGCCCGGCGGCTGATGCTGCATGGCAGGAGCCGTGGGGCGGCAGGACCCCCCCCCCCCGTCCACTTTTTTTTGGGGGGTGCATCTGGGCTGAGGCTGCCGCGGGGCTGAGAACGAGTCGCGTGGCGCGATCGGTGCGCGCTTGTAGTTCTTGGGCCAAAAACGTGTAGTTTGGGGGCAGGATGCAACATGGACAAGGATGTCTTCCGATGGGTTAAGGAACGAATCCGGGGTTCCCTCCGGGGAAGCGCGACAGCAACGCTTTCCTCTGTTGGGCGTCTTTACCCTGCCCAGGAGTCCTTTCTGGTGAGCGTCTAAGGGGAAAGTTCCTCGCCGTCCTACGGTGCGCAGGGAAATCCCTCCTTCTTTAGAGAATCAGCCTCTCAAGCGGCTGCGGTCACATCTAAGGCTGAATCCAGCTTCAATCCGCCTTCAGAGCGAGAGGACACATCGGCAAAGTGGCCGGTAATTTTCTTTCCACTTTATCTATCCCAAAGGTGGATTTTCTGCGTTAACACCGAATGAAAACAGCTTGTCGCTTTGTTGGTGTGTTCTCCCGCTCTGAAAGTGGAGTGAAGCTGGTTTAAACCTTAAGTGTGACCACCACAGCCAAGGTGGGAGGGCTCAGAAAGGGTGTTTTTCCACTGTCACTAGAAGTACCCATTAAGTACCCATTAATGGGTACGTAATGGCATTTTTGTACCCATTAATGGGTACTTAATGGGTACTTCTAGTGACAGTGGAAAAACACCTAAAGACAAAAGTGCCCAAAGTATTTGCTGTGGTTGGATAGCACCAAGTCAAGGCTGACTCCTGGCTGATCGCATGGGAGGCTGATCGCAAGGGCATCTCTGTGCAGTTTACTTGGCAGGGATACAGAAGTGATTTGCCATTGCCTACTTTCATCTGAGGAGAGGCTGGGGGTCTAGCTGGCAAATTCAGCAACTCTCTGCTCTCCCGGCAGCTTGCCCTGCCAATGAGCTACAGGGACTCCCAGACTCCATGGCTACCTCTGTGCAGTTTTCTTGGCAGAGACAGAGAAATAGTTTGCCATTGCCTGCTTCTGGGCAGAGGCTGGGAATCGAACCAGTGACCCTCTGCTTTCTAGGCACATTGCGCTACCATTCAGTTATGGCCCCTCCCAATCAGAGGACAATTGGCGAGTAAGGCTTGGCCACACCTTCACTTTAAACCTTCTTCGGTCCCTCTTTCCACGTCTGTCCATTTGATTTGGAAAGTCCAAATGGAAATTGGAAAGTGAACTGAAGAACATTTAAAGTGAAGGTGGTTCTTAATGAGCTGCATCCAGACGGATCTAGGGCTGTTTTGCACTTAGTTTTGGTGGGGCAGCGTCCCACAGAAGTGAAGTTCCGGGATTGTGGCCGCCATTCACAATGCGAATGCAGGCACTGCCCCAAACTTCACCTGCACTTACCTGGAGACCCTACAAGTGCAGATGGTCCCATCCCAGGCAGTCCGCATCACCCTAGCAACGGCCATGCATTTTAGGATGTTGCTATGGTGATCGTTGATGTGACACATGACTGCACAGGTGCATCATGCCATCACCACCGGGCAGCATTTGCATGAGCGTCCTGGATGCTCCCAATAAAGATGTGGAGTAGTTTTACCATCCCTGGGACAGAGGTGGCCCCAAGATGTGCATATTCTCCATCCTAGAGTATGCCAAGCCATCCTGTTTACCTAAGTTCAAACAGCCCCTAAGCTGGTACTTAACTCATTTCTGATCACAGAGAATACATGAAAATGTAAGAACAGAAATGCAATGCAGCAGGTTTTGGAGGAGCTGTTAATTGATAGGACATGAAGGGACCCTCCTGATGACAAGGATAGGTTAATTTTTTTTGTAGAAGCTATTGCTACCCTGTTGAGCCAGTTTGGTCTAGTGGTTAAGGAGCCGGACTCTTTTCTGGGAATACCGGGTTTGATTCCACTCTCCTCCCCAAAGCCAGCTGGGTGACCTTGGGCTAGTCACAGCTCTCTTCTGAGCTCTCACAGCCCTACGTACCTCACAGGGTGTTCTGTTGTAGGGAGAATAGAAAGCTTTGTCAGCCGCTTTGAGGGTCCTTGAAATGGGTGAGAAAAGAGGGGTAGAAAAGCCAACTCTTCTCCGTCTCCTCCTCCTCCTCCTCCTCCTCCTTCTCCTTCTCCTCCTCCTCCTCCTCCTTCTCCTTCTCCTTCTTCTCCTTCTCCTTCTTCTGTTGTGCCTTCTTGAGAGACTGAGACTGACCCTCTTGCTTTCCAACAATTTGCCTTACCACAGAGCTACATCCATTCTCACTCTAAGCATAGGCTAATACAAAGGGGAGAGAATACTGTGGAGCTTTACAAACAAAGCTGGAACCTTGTAGAGTTGAGCCTCTGGAAGAAAGTGACCTCTTCTGAAAAGAAGAGGAGAGGCTTTGGCAATAGTGCACAAATGTCCGTCTCCCGTCCCCCCGCAATTTGGTTTGCATTGAAGAAAATGAGATTAGAACTTCACCTTCATGCTTTGACTCCCTTCCACCACCAGTCGTGCGTCCGAATTCACTCTGAATCTGCTCTGAATCCACTCAGAAGCTTCAGACAAAAGCACAAAACCTTTCACTTTGAAAGGTTTTGTGCTTTCACTTTGTGAGCCAGTTTGGTCTAATGGTTAGGGAGCCAGCCAGTGTCCTATCTGAGCCAGTCTCCTATTTGTGGATGACAGATGTATCAATGGCTACTAGAACGAATGCCTAGGTGCATCTTTCAGGCTGGGGAGGGGGGGAGGAACTGGGGCGCTTCTAAGGCCATCTGCTGGGACTCGAGAGCAGGAGAAGGTTTGTCCTTGTCTCTGCTTGAGAAGCCCATGAGCATTTGGTGGGCCACTGTGTGCGACAGGATGCTGGACTAGATGGGCTGTGGCCTGATCCAGCAAGGCTTCTCTTATGTTCTTATCTGGGAATACCGGGTTTGATTCCTCCCTCCCCCATGAAGCCAGCTGGGTGACCTTGGGCTAGTCACAGCTCTCTTCTGAGCTCTCACAGCCCTAGCCACTTCACAGGGTGTTCTGTTGTGGGGAGAATATAAAGCTTGTCAGCTGCTTTGAGTCCCTTTAATTGGGTGAGAAAAGCGGGGTAGAAAAGCCAACTCTTCTTCACTTCACATGGGAAGGTCAGACTTAGAATATAGCCAATATTCAATTTGAATGTGAAGTTTCAAACCTTTGTGATTCTATATGAATTGCAAAAGTGTAGGACAACTTTCATCCATCACTCATTGGCAATGCAGTGTTGAAGGGGGATAAGAACATAAGAACGCAAGATGAGCCTACAGGCCATCTAGTCCAGCATCCTGTCTCACACAGTAGCCCAACAGTAGACACTCACGAATCTCCTGTTCCTGGAGAAGAAGAAGAAGAGTTGGCTTTTCTGCCCGGCTTTTCACACCCATTTAGGGGGACTCAAAAGTGGGTGATGAAGCTTTCCATTCTTCTCCCCACAACAGAACAACCTGTGAGGTGGGTGGGGCTGTGAGAGCTCAGAAGAGAGCTGTGAGTGGCCCAAGGTCACCCAGCTGGCTTCGTGGGGGAGGGTGAAATCAAACTCAGTATTCCCAGATAAGAGTCCAGCTCCCTAACCACTAGACCAAACTGCCTCAGGTTGGTGGGGCTGTGATAGCTCAGAAGAGAGCTGTGATTTGCCCAAGATCACTCAACTGGGAATCGAACCCAGTATTCCCAGGTAAGAGTCCAGCTCCTTAACCACTAGACCAGACTGGCTCACCAGCAAGTACCATTGCAAGGTGAGGGTCTCACTTGTGCCTAGGGGAGTTTGCTACCACTTTACGCAGAGGTTGGCAGCCACAGCTCTCTCTCCCTCTAGCTACTAGAAAGGGTGATTTTTAGGGTGAGGGAACACACCCATCAAGTGACAAGCAGTTTTCTTTTGGCATCATCTAACCCAGAGACTCGACCTTTGGGTTAGATGATCTGGAAAGCAAATGACTTCTCACTTTGCTGTGCACCCCCTAACTCTGGAAGTGGATGGAAGCTGGACTAAAACTGAGGTGTGGATGCAGTTGATGGGTGTCTGAAGCAGCAGGGAGAAGGGAGGTGGTGCCATTTGGTGCTGCCCATTGTAGCTGTTGGGAAGGAGGGCAAGGCAGCCAAAAGGAAGTGGTACCTGGACTCCAGGTAAAGATTGCTGCTGGGAGTGGCCATGACTCAGTGGTTTGGGATCTTCTTGGAAAGCAGAAGGTCGCAGGTTTGATTCCTGGTGTCTCCTCAGACAAAGGTGAAGGCCAACCTCTTCTTTGTCTCCCAAGAAAACTGCCCTCTTGTATCCCCAGAGGTTGATCCGAGCTCAAGGGTGCCAGACTAGAACTATGAAGGCTGGAATTCTATGCAAAGCCACCCAGACATGGAACCCAATGTACTTTGTGGGTTGTGCACGCATCTTCCAACTCTGCTTTGAAACATGCATGGCAAAGGAAGAAGGGAGCTCTCGCTGGCCAGCTGCCATGGGTACAGAGGGAGAGAAAGTGAATACATAAAAGCACAGGGTAGGAGACGTGTGGGAGGGGTGAAATAATTCTGATGAATGGAGCATTCTTTTCCTTCTGAGATAGACAGGAGCTATGAGCCTTGGGGGTAGAAGTGATGGATGATGGATGAATAGGATTGCATGTTCCTGTCTATGAAAGAGGGAGAAAGAATGAAGGTTTCAGAGGAGGAGCAGATGATCTAAGGATGGGGCGCAATGCTACAGAAGGATGGAAGGATGGATAGAGCCTTGAGTGATCAGAAGCTGAGAAGTTTGTCTAGATCTGCCTGTCAAGTCCAAGGGCAGCTGGCTGGCGCATGAGAGCAAAGGGCTTCACCACACCCAGCAACTCAAAACTTGAGTTCTCTGTTCCATTCACCAGTCAAGGCCAGATTGGCTAGATGTGTTTCCAGGGGCAGCTGGCTGGCGCATGAGAGCAAAGGGCTTCTCCACACCCAGCAATTCAGAACTTGAGTTCTCTGTTCCGTTCACCAGTCAAGGCCAGGTTGGCTAGATGTGTTTCGTTCAGTGTGTATTCAGTGTGTATTTGCCCGTGCATTAAGATCTGGAGGGGAGGCCCTCCTGGTTGTTCCACCACCTTCAGAAGTGAGGTTGGTGGGCACCCGGGAAAGGGCCTCCTCAGTAATGGCCCCCAGGCTATAGAACAGTCTCCCCACCCCCCACCCCCAGAGGTGCATCAGGCTCCTTCTCTAATTAGGTTCAGGAAGGCAGTGAAGACGCATCTCTTCGCCAAGGCCTTTGGCTAAATGTTGGTTATGTTCCCCCCCCCTGCAAACACTACGATTTTAACTGATGTTGTGCTGTTTTGTTGGTTTTAAATTTTAATATTGTTTCTTTGATATGCTGGTTTTAAAAGTTGTTACCTGCCCTGAGACCTCCGGGTATAGGGTGGGATAGAAATACAAACAAATATTTTTAAGTTCAGTTTCCACTTGGGCTTGCTCAGCATTACCACCTTCTAGGCCCTGGTCACACGAGTCCCAATCAGGTCGGCCTGTTGATGAATTCGAATGGAATTCGTACCAGCGCTGGTCAGACGTGGATCGATAGAGGCCGTCCCCTCCTTGGGCTGCATTGGTAACACATTTCTGCAGAGTTCAGCCTGGCATTCCTTCTTGTCTCCCCAGCCCTTTTGCTACGTCACATCTATCTTGTTTCCTATTGGATGCTGTTCATGTCACTCAAGGGAGGCGAGAGTGTTTGTTTGCAGTTCTTTTTAAAGCCTGCTCCCCCACCTCCGCACACCCCTTCCTTTTTTATGTGCTTCTCTTCTTGCAATTCATTTTTTAAAAATAATAAAAATAAATTTGTGTAAAAACGCTAGAGAGACGAGTCGTACCCCTAAACTTAGGAGAGGGGGAGGTGCCCCACAAAGTCCACACATGCTGATTGGTCAAAGGGGAGGTGTCTCACAAACTCTTGGCATGCTGATTGGCTGAAGGAAATACTGGGTGCCACCCCCACAGCACAGTTCTGCCTCCTTTAGGCTGTCCCATCACTCATACATGAAGTGGAAGGCGGACTAGAATTCTAGGTTGGCCTCAGTCCATGTCAGTGCTGTTTAAAGGGGACGACATTTTATTTTATTTTATTTACATTTTTATCCCACCCTATACCTGGAGGTCTCCAGACAGGTAACAACATTTTAGGATAGTCGTTAACGCCTGTAAACTGGCTTGAAATTCGGATTAGCTTAAAATAGTGTAAGTTACACATCCTTCCGGACAACTCAGGTTGTCCTAAAACTCGTGTGCGACCAGGCCCCTAGTATCTCACCTTCCCTTAGCTATCCCTGTCATGAGCCTTGGCACCAACTTCCTCTTAGCTGCCTTCAGCCATGTTCCCATTATAAGCTTATTTCAGTTTCAAAACGGTTTCAATCCTCGCAGTTCCCATGTCAGGTTGGCTTAACACGCTTTCCGTGTGTTAAATCGCCCCAAAGTGTTGTAAATGTTAATCCTCATTTCAACAGGTCTCACTCAGGTTCGTGCGCTTGAAACGTTTTACATTTTTTACTATGGGAACAGCGCCATGTTAAGGGATGAGAACACGTGTTTAGGGTTTCCCTCCCCCAATAGCTTGCTTCCAAAGATAGTGATTTTACTGTAAAAATCTACCCCTTAAAGCAGCCGCTACACTGTAGCAATCCAACCACTTCACACCTGATAACGATATTGCGATTTTGCAAAAGTTCTGACCTTTAAAAAAAGGGAAAGGAAAGGAAAGCAGCTGCAGGTTCTGTTTTTAAGGCTGTGACTGTGGAGTGAGCAGGCGAAGGGGGCTTGAGTTGCTGCTGCTGCTGTGTGCCCCGGGCAATGGGGAGAGGAGCGGAAAGAATCGCTGGCTGCCCGCTGCCGTTTTTCCTCCATCCAGGCAAGCAGCAGCCACCCAGCCACCCAGCCAGGCTCCATGAAGGGGTCCCTTATGGGTGGCGTGTACACACCAGGAGGAAGAGGGCAGGGCAGCCCCGAAAAGCAGCTTTTAAAAAGTAGCCACTTGAGTCCCCCCTTGAGTCACGTGCGCCACGTACAATCCTCAGAATCCGGATGGAACGCGGTTAAGGCTGAAAGTAATGGGATCAGTCAAATTCGCGTTTGCATCCGGTTCTATTATTTCGGTTTAGGGAAACTGAATTAAGCTTCTAATGGGAACGCGGCCTTGGCCTCTGCCCTGCAAGTCATTACTGGCTGTGCACGCACACACACGCATCCCGCATGCACATGCACAGATCTGCAAATAGAGCGGTGGTGTGCGGGATACAGAGAAAAGGAAAGAGGGGGGGTGCAGTTTCTCCTACCTTCTATTTATTGGCTCCAGACATATGTATCCTTGGCTTGAAGCTTATTTCCACCACCACCCCTTCAGAATTTGGTACCACCTGAGAAATCTTCCTGCCACTCTTTCACAGCAAGTAGAAAGCAACAGGAATTGTCTTGCAACAGGTCAGATTGTCTAGCAAGGCTTCATATTGTCTGTTTCATCTAATACCAACCCTGCATGGGTCTTTTCCACTACATCTGTAATAGTGATATTGGGTGGGCGAGGCTGGTATCATTGTGGTGTGTTCAGGATCTGGTCTATACTCCTGGACTGTGTTGTCAGTGCTTGAAATCAGCAGAACTGCACAATCGCTGTACTTCGTCTAAGACTAAGTGACCTGGGTCCGATGAGAGGCTGTGTTCACACCTAAGATGTAATCCACTTTCACTTCACTTTCCAAGTTCACTTTTCCATCAGCAACCTGACTAATCACTTTCTTTCCACTTTGTCTGATCTGAAGGTGGATTTTCTGAGTTAGATAATGATGAAAGAAAACAGCTGGCCACTTCGCTGATGTGTTGCTCTCCCATTCCGAAGGTGAACTGAAGCTGGATTAAAGTGTAGGTGTGAATACAGCCAGAGTTTCAGGCTGCAATTCAGTTCCAGCTCCCACCAGCCTTGGACAACATGGGCATTGGCCAGGGATGATAGAAAAGGAAGAAGAGTTGGCTCTTCTACCCTGCTTTTCTCACCTATTTAAGGAGACTCAAAGCGGCTGACAAACCTTCTGCTCATCTCCCCACATCAGACACCTTGTGAGGTAGGCGGGGCTGTGGGAGCTCAGCTGTGACTAGCCCAAGGTCACCCAGCTGGCTTCAAAGGGGAGGGCAGAATCGAACCCAATATTCCCAGATAAGAGTCCGTCCCCCTAACCACTAGACCAAACTGCCTCCAGAGACCACAGGCTTCCCTTCTTGGATGTAGAATTCTTAAGCGGCTCGATCCCCAAGCCACTGTAGGGAAGGATCCTGTTTACAGACCCTTCCACTTTGCGTTCAGCTCTCATTATGATCTTACCTGCTCATCTGTGGTGAGTAAGAATTGTTACCAGGTGACTATCTGGGAAGATGGATGTCAATTGGGTGAGCGACCTGTCTTCAACCCTTTCTAGGTCCCTGATACATGACAAATGCCTTACAATTGTGTCTGTGTGTGTGTTTATAGCAATTCGATTCAGCTGGTACAAATGTTTGCAACTTTGGTTAGCTAATATATTATAGGGCTGCCCTGAATACTGCACATTCTGCTTCCAAATGGAGGCAGGGAATTGGCTGCTTCTTTCAGCACTCTTAGGGTGTTTCCGCACTTACCGCTTGAAATCCGGATTAAGGAAAGCCGGATTTCTGAAATCTGTCCCTGGGAAAATCCATCTGAAATAGGGATGGATCCAAATGAAGCCTAACGCTTCTGCACATGCATTGGGGGAATGGTTACTAAAGAATGCACTGCGTAGCTGCTGGCGGATGCCACAGCACCAATATTAGACGTAACTTGGTGCATGTGCAATGTGAAGCAACTGCAGGATGGACTATGTTGCCAGAATGTGGTGCTGCCACCTTACTCAACGTGGCGACTTCCGGTCCTACCCACATCCGTTCCCTATCCTGTCCCTGTGCGGAAGCATCCTCCTTTGATCCAGAATTTGCAAGCAAGAACATAAGAACATAAGAGAAGCCTTGCTGGATCAGGCCACAGCCCATCTAGTCCAACATCCCCTCGCACACAGTGGCCCACCAAATGCTCATGGGCATCTCAAGCAGAGACAAGGACGAACCTATTCCTGCTCTAGAATCCCAGCAAATGGCCTTAGAAGTGCCCCCCCCAGCCTGAAAGATGCACCTAGGCATTCATTCTAGTAGCCATTGATACATCTGTCATCCATAAATTTGTCTAACCCTACCTTAAAGCCATCTAGACTGGTAGCTGTCAAGACTAGTTTGAAGACCTAATTTTTCAGGTCTTCCTGAAAACCGGATTGGGCGGCCTCTAGACCCCATTAGAGATGGATCTCGTGTGAGGCCATGTAGAAGCAGCATCCTTGAAGGGGTCCTATTATGTCCCGCTGCGCGGAAGGTACTTTGTGGATGTGTGCCGTATGGGTCCTTATCAGGTGCTTAATGGGGTCTTGAGGGCCTGTGTGGAAACACCCTTAATATGTTCTCAGCAGAGGGGGAGAAGACAACAGGTTGCTGGAACGAGATGATACCTCACCTAAAAGAGGCCTATGGGCAGTAAGGTCATGGGACCCATTTTGTAGGAAACTCAGAAACTCAAATAAGCCTGGGGTAAGGAATGAACATTCTGGGGACACAGTACACTTGGTAGGCCTTTGCCTTAACCTCTTGCCGGTCACAGAAATCAGGGACATTCAGTGAAGAACCTCACAAAAGTATTATTTAAGAACTTATAAAGGAATGCTTAAGCAAATCTTCATAGTCCATAAACAGTCCTGACATTTGGAGCACTAAAGGAGAAGGGAAGGGCAGAGGATGAGACAGTTAGATAGTGGTTATGGAGGCCATAAACATCAGCGTGGTAAAACTATGGGAGGCCATGGAGGGCGAAAGGGCCTGGGCCATGGTCACACCTTGCTGAAATAGTCCGTCTTATAAAGAAACAGGACTCAAAATGCATTAAGTCCAATCACACCCAATGCCTGATAATCCTTACTCAGTTTGAACATAAGAACATAAGAGGAGCCCTGCTGGATCAGGCCACAGCCCATCTAGTCCAGCATCCTGTCGTGCACAGTGTTTGTCCTCAGTTTGGGTCGCTATGCTCACACCTTTCTGGTCCCGTCCTGAGATTTCTTTACACCACTTTTTTAGATCTCCACCCCTCTCCACCATCACAACACCCTCCGTGTTCTTTGACTCAACGTTCTGTCATCACACATTGGGAGAAAGGGAAGGCGAATCCATGCCATATCTACCCACTATAATATGGTTCCACATTTGTCCTCTTCTGCGATCACAACCCCAAAATGAAAACGGATTAACATTCTATAAAGGCTCGAGACCTGTAAAAATCAGGACTCAGGCAAGTACAATTGGAGGGAGGAAAGCCCACAAATAAAACAGATTGGACTAAAAAGGTGGGAGCGATGGGGGTCTGAAGACCTGCTGAAGAAGGATTAAAATGAAGATTCAGGTATGGCTTAGCGACTGAACAACACAATGATTGTTGCCCTTCGTTAATGCCCTTTTAAAAAAAATTAAGACTTTTTAAAATAGATCTAAAACGTAATGCTATGTTATACAAAAGATGGGAGACGAACGGGCATGCATTTCCTGTTAAATATATAGACCCTTTGGGGGTCGAACTACCCTTTCAGAGGGGTCATGATGAGTCTCCCACCACCCCTCCTTCCCCCCTTCCAGCTGCCCCGCCCCCATGGCTGGGGGTCTCCACAACATGAGGAACTGCATTAAGGGGTCGCGGCATTAGGAAGGTTGAGAACCGCTGATATAGACCTACCTGTGCTCTAAGAACTGCTGATAAGGCCCTGTTGGTGGTCCCACCACCTGCAGTAGTTAGCAGAGTGGGAATACATGGGAGGGCCTTCTTGGTTATGGCCCCAGGATATGGAATAATCTCCCCTCTTGAGGCGTGTCAGGAACCCGCATTGTATGTGTCTAGAAGACAGGTGAAGGCACACCTCTTCGCTCTGTACTTTTGCTGAGGGAATCCACATTCCTACCCTATAACAACAACACAACATAACTGTAAATAAAAATATGTATCACTGTAATAGTAATTTGATACACATATGTTCCTATACACTCAGGGCTCTCAGTTGACAACATGGTACTTAAATCTTCTCATTTTCCTCTATTTTAGTTGGGCCAAAGAATCTTGTTATTTCATCTCTCAAAAAAGGTCTTGTAGAATAATAATTTCAATTATCTTCTGTCTTGGAACACAGTTCCAACCGTTGGCTTTTAAATCTTATTTCCCAGGTTTTTTCTCAAGTCTGTATTGTTCCATTAGATACTTGTACCTGATAACCATTAAGCACTATCCTTCCATACCAAGAAAATTGTAGATTGTGCTTCATATACCATTTAATTAAATAAATACTGTTTAGGGATAGAAAATAAAGGTTAGTCACCTTTATAGTGGTGAGCAAGTGTCCCCAAATCTATTTTAACTGCCCACAACCTCATGTTGACAGCTATTTTAGCTGACAGCAAAAACAAAACCACAGAAGAAGAATCTGCAACCTCAGATATTGATGGAAGGCATCAAAGGGTGTTTCCGCACTAGCTGAGGAAACCGGATTAAAGACACTTACCTGAACATATTAAAAACACTTACCTGAAGTGGCTTCCACATTGGAGTCCACTTCCGGCACCCTTTACAGAAGCTGTGTCCACATTTCGGCATGCAAGACCGGTTTTTAAATCCGGTTTTGCTGCCGAAACCCGGATTAAAATGTAAGACCTGAAAAATCAGGTCTTACATCCGTCACTTCCCCGGGGATGTGTGTAGAAGCAGGACGCTTCCACGCACAGCCAGGGCAGATTCCCTCTGCCCGCCATGTTTGGAAGGGCGGAAGCAGGACTGCCTGCTTCCAAAGCCTTTTCCACGCACTGGTTGCCACCGGAAACATGCGGTGACTGGCATCTCCATGCTCCAGTCCCGCTGCTCCGGGGGCGTCTGCAGAGCACCCACTCCAATCTGTCCTCCGGAATCCGTCCTCCCCGCATGTGTGCAGATGCACGGGGGTCCCTCCAATCCATCACAAATAGTGACGGATCTGGGGGCGGATGGTTCACCAAAAAACTTATCTATTTAGATCCGCTTTTCGGCAGCAAATGCAGAAGCACCCAAAGGACCAAGCTTAACCCTTTTTTCTGCTTCTTCTTGCCTGCTCCTTTTTTTTTTTTTTTTTTTGCTTCTCCCTCTTTGCATAGATTAGGAGAGGATTAAGTACATTGGAAATACCTTAAAGGGTTTTGCAAGCAAACTAACCAGCTGCAGGGGAAATCCAATCAAGCATAATGACATCTATCAGGTATGTGGAGATGGAATTCTTTCAAGAGCAGAAACTCAGATGAAGGGTCATCACCCTTTGCTGTTCTCTTGCCTTCAGCATCTCAAGGCCATCCCCATCCCCATGCTTGTTTTCCCCACATCTACTGCTGAATAATTCCTAGAAAAAGATTATGACAAGAGTTCATATTCCTCTTCCTAGGACAGTGATGGCGAACCTTTTGAGCTCGGTGTGTCAAAATTCACAAGAAAACCTAGCTTAACTTGGGTGCTGTGTCACATCTGGAAATATCCATAATTTTATGATATTTATAGCTCTAGTAAAAAGTTATATTTGGATATATGTATTTTATTAAAAGCAAAAACAAATAATTCCTTACATTAGTGACTTCTGTTACTGAATTTCATTTGCTAAATCTTCAATTGAAAATTGGTATTTCCTACACTTCAAGAACAAGCAAGCACTACACGCCCAGGTGCCAGGGTGACCATGTGTCACCCAAAAGGCCTTGGCGTGTCACCTGTGACACACGTGTCATAGGTTGGCCATCACTGTCCTAGGATTTCTTTACTTTTGCTAAAGACAAAGCTGGTTTCCTGGGCTAATTCCTCCCCCCCTCCCCATCAATTGTCAACTAAACCCATTGCCCCAGGGTTTGCAAATCTTCCCCTAGTTCTTTCTGAAGATTCAAAGATTGAACCACAAAGTTTTAATATTCAAATCATGGACTCATGAATCTCATCAGCAAAACTGATTAGATAGATAACGATTCAGCATGCATTTGTGCTGTCCGTTCAGCCTTGAATAATCTTCCAGGATACATGACTCATTTGAAGACTTTATTTTTAAGGCTATTTAATTAGCGGACAGGGCTAACGATTCTCAGCATCTCTAACATAAGCCCAACTGCTGCAGTTCAGAAGATTTATCTGCTGCTTACATATTCCACACTCTTCTTCCATAAAGCACCAGAGAAGTTTAGAAGATACCATGCCTGGGCCAAGGCAAATCCACGTTTCCTGCTGTGCCCAAGCAAAACATGTTGCATTCACAGGCTCTGTTTCATTGTGAAAATAAACATTTGGTGACATGGGAACTCACGGAAAGCATTTTTTTTTCAGTAGTACTTATGGAGAGGGATTGGGGCATAGGTGGTTGATAGGCCAGATTTCCATGTTGCATTTGTGCTAAAGAGGTGACAGATGATAGAGATATTGCTAACCTGAACTGAGAATATTTCTAAGAACCTAGGTGGAGCCCTGCTGGATTGGACCGCAGTCTGTCTAGTCCAACATCCTATTTCACTCCCAGTTACTTATAGGCTTCAGGAGAAGGCAAAGGCAAAACCTTCACTTGCTGTCTGTTCTCTGCAAATGGCCTTTTGAGGCATCATGTCTGTCTCTCCAACTTGGAGAAAGAGCCAGTTTGGTCTAGTGGTTAAGGAGCCGGACTCTTATCTGGGAATACTGGGTTCGATTCCACCCTCCCCCATGAAGCCAGCTGGGTGACCTTGGGCTAGTCACAGCTCTCTTCTGAGCTCTCAGAGCCCCACCTACCTCACAGGCTGTCTGTTCTGGGGAGAAGAATAGAAAAGCTTTGTCAGCCACTTTGAGTCCCCTTAAATGGGTGAGAAAAGCAGGGTAGAAAAGCCAACTCTTCTTCAACTCTTCTTCTTAACATCCATTCTAGCAGCCATTGATACACCATCCTCCATGAATTTATCTAATACTTTCTTAAAGCCACCCAGACTGACTGCTGTCACCACCTCTTCTGGCAGTAGAAGAACCAATAGTCTAATTGATATAAGACACATTCCCACATTAGTGTGTGATTTAACAGCTAAAAACATATTATTCCACTGTTTTGGACTGTTTCTCGCCTTGTTTTTAAATTTTATTATAAACTGCCTCAAGATTTCATTATAAAGAAGTGGAACAGGAATGCTTTAAATGAAATAAATGATAGACAATAGGTTTTAAGGTTCACTTTCACTTTGATCTGCATTCTCAGATGCATATGCGTCCTCTTGTGAGAACATCACAAAGTAGTAACCATGCACGTATATGGGGTGTGCTTGGCACCTCAAAGCTCTGCTGACCATTTTTAGCACTATCCTATCCATCTCACTGAATAATGACACAGAGAGGCTATGTGAATCTGCCAATTGCTGCTGAAGCAATTAACGAGGCCAGGTTCAATACAAAACTGACAGCACATATTTAATTAAATTGCTAAGAAAGACAGGCGGAAGGACAGTTGAAATGAAGAGCCCTTTCTGCAGACCTACTATCTGGAACATGGGCTGGGCCAGTACCATCCGCACTGACATGGGCTGGATCAGTGCCATCTATGGGGTACCATTGAATAGCAGCCCCCTCTTACCACTGAAGACTAGGAACTTCCGCTCCTAGCCATGGGAGTGTGCTGAATAGCAGCGATCTGGAATAAGGGGCTCTTAATCCAGATCCGGTTTCATTTTGCGCAGATGGAGCTGAATTAGCGGGGGACGGGGCCTCCTAGCTTTGCATTAACATACAGATGGGGATGCCCAGGATCCAGATCAGAGGCTCTTTGATCCAGATCTATAAATAAGTGCAGAAACATCAATGTTTTGGTGCACATCTGTTTTATGTCTCTTTCTGGAGCTATTTCAGCTACTGCAAAGAGGCTAACCAGGGGCAACCAGAAGGATGGTAAGTTGCCTCCGGGTGTTTCCGCAGTAGCTGCGGAAACCGGATTAACCACGGCCTAGAACACATTCAGGACACTTCCCTGAAGTGGCTTCCGCATTGGAGTCCTCTTCTGTCACCCTTTGCAGAAGCCGCGTCCGCATTTCGGCGTGCAAGACCGGTTTCTAAAACCGGTTTTGCCACTGAAATCCGTCTTAAATGTAAGACCTGAAAAATCAGGTCTTACATCCATCACTTCCCCCTGGATGTGTGCAGAAGCAGGACGCTTCCACTGACAGGCAGGGGAAGAGACGGATTCCCAGCGGCCGCCATTTTGGGAAGAGCGGAAGCAGGACTGCCTGCTTCCAAAGCCCTTCCCCCGCACACCGGTTGCCACCGGAAACATGCAGTGACTGGCAGTTCCATGCTCCAGTCCTGCAGCTCCGGGGGCGTCGGCAGCGGCGCGCAAGCCAGAGAACAGATTGGGATGGGTGCTGGTGTGTCTGCACAGCACCCACTCCATCCGTCCTCCGGAATCCGTCCTCGCTGCGCATGTGCGGACACGCGGGAGTCCCTCCAATCCATCACAAATAGTGAAGAATCTGGGGGAGGACAGTTCGCCAAAACACAGATCTATTTAGATCCGCTTTTAGGTGGCAAATGTGGAAGTACCCTCCTTGTCTCCACTTGTCTCCTTGATCTTTGTCCATCATGGCTGAGGAGGTATGATTGGGTGAGCCTAGGAAATTATTAATGCCTCATTGGAACTTAATGCCTCATGAAATTTAAGGCAGCTGTGACGCAACATGCCCTTAAGTGATTCCCCCTGGATCCAGAGGTGTTAAATAACTACCACACAGTTGCCAGTGTTCCATTTTGGGGGAGGGTACTAGAGAGAATGGTAGCTACACAGCTGCAGATGTGCATGAAGAAATGTCAGGAAGGGGGTATATGTTTTATTTTATATAAATAAAATATGAAGCTTGCACCGGATTGCAGACTATGCAGCCTTCAAGTGAAGCCCGCAAACCTGGACACATCATGGGGAGTTGCTCACATTCACTCACTCCGGCTGTCCCTGAGGTACATCTAATAACTTAAGTTTCGAGCCGAGGCTTATCATGGGACTTAAGTAATTGCTAACATTCGGGGAAATAGCCTTTTGCACACATTTTCTTTTTTAAAAAGCTGCTTGATGTACAAGTTGGCTTGTAAATTTCCCACAGTGCACTTATCTTTATTGTGGAATATACCTTGGGATGGGGGTCTGTTGTCCATATGCTATTGCAGACTATGGCAGGCCTCACCTGGTGCTTGCCATAGCCTGAATGAGCATGTTGACAGCAGGCTCCTACCCTGAGATACATTCCAGAATAAGGCTGAGTGCAGAAAGGCCCCTGGAGAGATTCATTATGGCTGCATCCCCAAGCAACTTATTTGCCTCTCTAGTTTCCCTCCACGGTCACTCTATTCAAGCAGACTTTAAAACAGCTGTTTTATTCCAGAATAAGCGTGCACATGAGGCTCAGCAAAACGCGCATTTAAAATGCACCTACCGTCCCCAAGGAAGCGTGTTTTGTTTGCCCACATTTTTTTCCCCACGCTCCCTCTCTTGTTGATAGGGTGCCAGCAGGAACAGGGAGGGACTGTGCTCTGCGCGGCCACAACCAGGAAGAAACCCCCAACAAGTCCAAAGGAAAAATAGCCATCGGTTCTCTGTTTGTCTCCCAGATCTCCACCCCCCGAAATGGCTTCCCATGCCAGCAAAGGCAGCGGCTGCAGCCATCAACCATGCAATCGTTCACTCATTCACTCTCAACACTTTCCCTCTGATCACTGTCAAAATCCACCCCGTACAGCAGCTGTTACACTGTAGCAATCCACCCACTTCACACCTGATAACAATGTTGCAATTCTCCACAATTCTGGCTCTTTGAAAGTTCTGACCTTTAGAAAGGGAAAGGAAGGGAAGCTGCTGCAGTTCTGGGAGATGTCTGAATGTTTTATGGCTGTGTGTGCAGGCGGCAATCCCCACCCCTTTTGCCACGGAGGGTCCCCATGGTAAATGCTGCCAGGAAAACCTGCGGCTTCCAAAAAGTGCACTGGTAGTCTTCTTTAAAGTGCACTTTTCTTTCCGCGGGTTTTCCTCCTTTTGTGGTGCTGGAAGCTCAGAGAAAACCTGGGCATGGGGGCATTCAGAGGCAAAAGAAGCTTTTAAACAGGCTTTTTATTGCTTGGGGCACAGCCTATGAGTAACATTAAGGGAATTTAAAATGGCTGTTCCCAGAAACCTAACCCAGGCCCTGTCTGCACTGGGCCTTATTTTGAATTATATCCTGGAATAAGACCCTACCATCCACATGTTAGTACAAATCATAACAGGCCCTGCCTGAAGCATGCCGTAGTCTGCACTAGCATGCAGATGGCAGGGCCTATTTCGTGATATACAGTCGGACCCCCGTATCCACTGATTCGGTAACCATTGTTTCAGTTAACCACGGATACCTGATCAGCCCCAAACCATCACCTGTGGGTGCCATTAAAAAAAAAAAAAAGCACCCAGAACTGGAAGGCCTATTTCAGCTTCCAGAACGTGCGCCCCAAAATGTAAGGGGGCATGGGGGAGGCGGGCAGGAGGCATCCAGTGGTGTTGCATGCCTATTCCAACGCTCTCTGGAGGAAGGCCAGTTCACGATTATCCATAGTTTCAGGTAACCAAGGTAGGAGTCAGAACTTATCCCCAGCAGATACAGAGGTATGACTGTACTCCAGAATTAGGCCCAGTGCAGAAAGGAGCACACATTCAGAAGATGCTTGCCATTGCCACTGGAGGAACAACCCACCAGAAAGGATTTTAGCAAGGGACCCCTTGAACTGTCACATAATGTAATGGGTGCATCTTAATCGGAACCCTTTCCAGATCCCAGCAGGTGGCCTCTTTTATTATGGGCTTGCTTACCAAGATTTTTCCCATCCCTTTGCTGATGGGGAAATCCTATGTGGTTTGTGATGAAAATGTATAGGGCCTTTTCACCACTTCATAGGTGGCGAAGTCTGGGTATGACCCAGCACGGGGCATATGCATTGCATGGAGCCACTTCTATATTAGGCTGTGGTCACACCTAAGGTTTAATCCAGCTTCAGTTCACTTTCAGAGTGAAGAGAATACATTAGCAAAGTGACAAGCTGTTTTCTTTCAGTGTTCAATAACTCAGAAAATTCACCTTTGGGGTACATCATGCGGAAAGAAAATTACTGGTCTCTTTGGTGAGGTGTTTTCTCGCTCTGAAGGTGGACTGAAGCTGGATTAAACCTTAGCTATACATGTGATTAGCCTGGGATGTCCCAGCATGCTCCACTGCACCTCTTCCAAACAAGCCACACAGACACCATGGCCCTTTCTGCACTTGGTCCTTATTCTGGAATATATCTCAGGATAGTGGTCTGCTGGCCACAAGCTAATGAAGACACCTGGAGCCTTCCATAGTCTGCACTAGCATGCAGATAGCAGGTCCCTATTCTGGGATATATCCCAGAATAAGGCCAAGTGCAGAAAGGCCCCATGTCACCGTGCCATGGCAACAGCACCAGGCATACCCGTCGGTGCCATTGCCACGGTGACGCTATTGCCTCAAGAACAGAGGTGATTTTCCCGTCACCAGCACTTCGGGAAGCACTGGCTATGTTTGGGATGGATCCAGCATCCCAGATGCCGGTGTACACATGTGTACATATCCCAGGATGCTTTCCATTTCTGTGGTTCCCGAGAAGAAAGCAACTAAATTTACAGCCAGGCCTCTGCTCTGTCAGCTGAAATTCACACTTGCTTTGGGAATATTTTGCATGGAGAGGGAAGGAGAGAAGTGGACCGTCAGACTGACATACGACTTTGATCTTTGTTCTCACTGGGCTGGGAAACATATGTCTGGGCCGTATCGCTTCAGCCTGCGTGTGCGTGATTGAACGTCTTGTTTCCATTAAAAAGAAATACCCATGTGCTGGAGATGCTTTGCTTTGGATGATGCATGAAGCGGGAGCTTGCATTTAATAGCCCAAAGGGATCTTTCCAATTCCGTCATTCTAGAAACAGACAATAACAGCAAGCTCTGGGTTGTTCCGAGGTGCCTTCGAGTTTGAGGTCAATTTTCTCTTCATTACGCGGACACAGTTTTCTTAGCAGATAACAGAAGTAGTTTGCTGTTACCTTCTTCTGTAGAGCTGCTGAGGACCAAGCATCTTCTGAATGTGTGCTCCTTTCTGCACTGGGCCTAATTCTGGAGTACAGTCATACCTCTGTATCTGCTGGGGATAAGTTCTGACTCCTACCTTGGTTACCTGAAACTATGGATAATCGTGAACTGGCCTTCCTCCAGAGAGCGTTGGAATAGGCATGCAACACCACTGGATGCCTCCTGCCCGCCTCCCCCATGCCCCCTTACATTTTGGGGCGCACCTTCTGGAAGCTGAAATAGGCCTTCCAGTTCTGGGTGCTTTTTTTTTTAATGGCACCCACAGGTGATGGTGTGGGGCTGATCAGGTATCCGTGGTTAGCTGAAACAATGGCTACCGAATCAGTGGATATGGGGGTCCGACTGTATATCACGAAATAGGGCCCTGCCTGTGCTTCCAGAACAGTTATTGGACAGTGAGCCCCGGCCACTATATGGATGCATCTATGCAGTTTTATTGGCAGATGCACAGAAGTCCTTTGTCATTACCTTCTTCTGAACAAATGCCAGGACTCCACCTAGTACCTCTGCTTTCCAGGCACTCACTCTGAGCTAAGGTGTTTAGCAAGTCTCTTTATTATTTATTTATTTAAGAATTCCAGAATGTATATCCTGTCCTTTACCAAGAGGTCCATCACAGTAATAAAGAATAAAATACCCGTATTTTCCAGCGTATAAGATAACTGGGCGCCCCAACTTTCCAGTTAAAATATAGCGTTTGGGATATACTCGCCGTATAAGAAGACGACACCCGGCGTATAAGACGACCCCCAACTTTTGAGAAGATTTTCCTGGGTTAAAAAGTAGTCTTATGCGCCAGAAAAATACAGTATATTAAACATTGAAACATATTTACAATATAACTCTCCCTGCCCCCCACTTATGCTCCCTGGCAAGGCAGCTCCCGGAGGGAACTAAACATCAAAGTTGCAGTCTGCATCATTTTCAAATCTCTGCCCACTCTTGCCTTCCACCTTATTTCTGCACTTGGTTTTGTTTCTAAATATAGAAGGCAACTTCCTTCTCAAAATTAAACTTGGAGCCTTGCTGCTGCACTAAAAGGCCTTGATCAGAAGCAATGTGTCAGGACCACCAGATGCTCTGGGGTTCAAACCATGGAAAGGTGGGGCCTCGGAGCACCATCATCTCCATCCGCTGCACTGGTGCAACCAGTCCCAAGACTTGCACAAGCTTGAAGGCCGGGCTCTTAAGAGCTCTGAGGGAACAAAAGTTCCTAGCCTCCAAACCTCTAGGAAACACATTTCAGCAGAACACTTTGGCGCACCACTGAAATGGTTTCTCTGGTGGTCTGGAAAATGGAGTCTCTGTGTTCTGAATGTCTCTGGCTACAGTCCGACTGGTCAAAAACGACTGGGTTTTAATCCGGATTTTTTTGACCAGCGCCGAGGCCTCCTTGCAGCCATCCCGGCTGTGTTGGGACACCATTTCCCCCACCACCCCATTCCTCCATCTTTTGTCATCATCCCACTGCTTGCCTTCCCCACCGTTCTCTGACAGGTGGAGGAAAGTGGGGGAAGGCGTGAGGGAACACTGGGGTGGGGGGGAAGGGGCAGGAGGCAATGAAAGATGGAGAAAAGGGGTGAGGAAGAAACGGCGAGAGACAAAGAAAGGTGGAGGAAATGGCGGGAGGCTGACAGACAGTGGAGCGGGTGGGGTGGGGTAGGCAAACAGTGGGGGACAATAACGGGGCAAGGGGAAGGTAAATGGCCGGTGGAGGTGGAAGAGATTGGTGTGGGGTATTCTCATTAATAAATATTCTGATTTTAACAGGATTCCACAGTGAGTCCTGTTAAAATCCAAACAGGGATTCCCCAGATTTTCAGACTTTTAGTTGGCAGAAATGGGGAATCCCATCCAAAGTGTTGGGACAGTGGGCCCTCGAGCTGTATTGAGGCTGGACCAGATGACCAGTTGAACCGTGACCTCTGTGCTCTGGACAAGGACCTGCTAGTACAGTGGTAGATCATGACATCAATGTGATACAAACCAAGTCCCCCTTAAGCTGGATCATTCTTCATCCTGTGTGGACAGAGCTTAATACTGGTGTGTGGAGCTTCCCATATTCCACACTAACATGCATAAGTGAGCATTTCAGTGCACACCACCAAGTATGGAAAGGCCCTTATTCCCTACAAAACCTCTGCATGTATAAGTAGTGTAATAAATAACCTCATTTAAAAAATAATAATAAAGTGGTTTTCAAATAATGAAGTTCAGTGCATGATGTGAACAAAAATTGGGATGTCTACAGAACTTCAAACTGCAAATTGGGATTTCCATACTATTTATCAGTGAGACTTTTCACACTTACTTTGGTGGTGAATGCAGGGGACACTCTGGCACAGTGCATTGGCACTCCACGCAGCCACATCTTTACTAGACTGATTCCAGGGCCGGTCCGCTTCAGGGTGCCATCATTTTGTTCACAGCACCCTCCGCGCCTGTGCATGTGTCAACACCATTGCTATGATGACACATGCTCTGTGCACACACAGTCACGTCTATGGTCATCAGATGTCCCTGGAGCCCCGGAAAAGGTGCCGATGCTCACTGCTTGGTGGACAGAGCTATAGGGCGTTTTTGCACTCCCTTTCGGGTCTACTAGATGGGAAAGGAGTGTGATGAACCAGCATTGACTAGTGCTTGCACTTGGAGTGCTAGTCAACTTTAGCTGTCATCGTCTCAATCAAATACTTACCTTGATTGGATTATGAGATCAGTCCTCTTCTGGGCACCGCCATATTGGCTGTGGCGACCTGCATGACTGTGCATGCATCGGCCCCATCGCCATGACAACACTGACGCTCTGCACAGTTACAGTCACCTCTTTGGTCATCCAAGGATCTCAGACAACCCCAGAGCGCCAGAAGAGGTGTGAATAGCTGCTGCCTGGATGCGCCAGATAAGCTTTTGGTTAACTTTGATAAAGGTGTGGAGCATGATTTCATGCTCCACACCTAGTGAATGATTAGTGAACTTCTGGGAAGGCAGGGGGCACATGGAGGCTATCGCAGCCTCCTCAAAGTACAGATGCTCTTCTCCTGATGTTCCCTAATCATGCACTACAGGCCGAAGTGTGAATAGGCCTATAATTGCTGTTCCCTGTTCCATCCCCAAGGTGAGAAAAGTACTATTGCTGGAAAACCCAAAATCAACACTGCGTTTTCTAGCAACAACTTTTAGCATTTTTTAATTGAGGATATAGCAGGGCTATGATGGGGCTACCACAGATACCTGTGGCAATCCCACCATAGCAGCCCCATAATGGCACTATATTCCCTTCATCTGGACAGAGCCTGAGAAATTGTTTAAACCTTGCTGATTCCTGGGTTGACATGCAATGAGATTTGTGGCAAGCAGGTTCAGTTTGCAAATTGGGACTGGGTTGGGGAGATTGAAAGTCCTGGGATGTATGTCTTCATGGCCAGGGGGAGAAGCACTCAGAGTGGGGCGTTTATATGACACACACACACGTGTGTGCGAGTACACTGGCACACACACACACCCTAAAGCCCCTAATACCTTGGTGAGGAAGAAGAAAGGGCACATTGAATTCAGAGTTGGAGTTGCTCCTCTGGAGAAGCAAATTTAGATCACAGCAACCTCAATCAAATTAACTGTTGGCACCTATGTGACATGTGCAGCTATCACGGACGGCTGAAATTAACCCTACCATCCAAGCACCAGCTGACTCTAATCTGGTTCAGTCCTGCCATAGTTTTCACTAGCATACAGGTGGCAGGCCGGATATATAATCTGGAATGAGTTCCAGTTATAGAAGGGCCTCCGAAGCTTGATTCTTTGAGGTAGATGAGAAGACTAAAAGTAAATAATGGCAGGTCACAGGTGGTAAGAATGCAGACAACTACAATCGACTCATGAAAACTGATCCCTTTGAGCATAATGTGGTTCGGGCACAGGATAGCCAAACCTGAACTGAAACGCACATGAAGGAGGAAGAGGGGAAAGATGGTTCTGCCTACTTTGTTTTTATGAGGCTCTCAGATAAGAACCCGTTTGACTCAAAAAAAAAAAGAGTGGTATTTTTGGAATGAAACCAAAGATGTTTTGGCAGTGAAATTTATGCTAACAGAAACTATATAGCAAATGCGCGTTGCTCTAAAATGATGTTGCTTTACAGGGGCACACTTCATGCTCATTTTATTAAAACGCCTGCTTGATTTTATTTTTCCAGCTGCAGAAACTTGCACCAGGATCCCGCAAGAGGCTAGACTGTTCCAGAACTCTGTTTTGCCCTGTGCTTTAGGGTAAGTTCCCCACACTTGCTCCAAAGGGGCTGTCAACACCTGCGAGGTTTTTCTGTCTGCATTAAAACTTTTCCTTCTTTCTTCTTATTTATCCACCCATCCATCCATCCATCCATCCATCCTGCCCTGTACCTGAAGGTCTCCAGGAGGGTAACAACATCTAAAATCAAACATCATTAAAACCTCAACAGTATGTATTGAAATAGTAGCACCTGCAAGTGGGGAGGGAAAATGTATCCCCATTTAACCAAAGGCCAGGGCAAAGAGGCGTATCTTCACTGCCTTCCTAAACGTGTGCACTGAAGGAGATGGAGGCACCTCAAGGGGGAGACTATTCCATAGCCTGGGGGCCATCACTGAGAAGGCCCTCTCCCGGGCGCTCACCCCTTTTGCTGCTGAGGGTGGTGGGACAACCAGGAGGGCCTCCCCTCCAGATCTTAAGGTACGGGCAGGTCGATATCGGGGTAGATTTTCCTTCAGATATTTGGGGCCCAAACCATTTAGGGCCTTATAAACTAAAAGTTACTATCTTGAATTGGACTCCGTAGCGAATCGGCATCCAGGGCAACTCTTTTACGACTAGCAGCATGATGTGCATCCGACCATTAAACTATGTCAAAACTCTACTTCTTAAAACATTGCAATCCACGCTTTGTAACTGTCTGTACAGGATGTGTGCACTTTCTGCATGCACAAAGCTTCTGAAGATAAGAGATGGGTGTGCATGCTGGGAGCTGCTCTGGGACTCACGCAGCTCCGTGATGTGTGCAAATGCACTACCGTCAGAGCCTTAGTCAGCGGGTCTCCATTGGGAGTAGCTATGTGCATGAATATTTCAGATATTCATTATTTGGTTGAATTTGGACAAATTTGGACATTCATATGCGAATCAAATGTCCAGACATTCATTTTTTTAGTACGAATATGAATATTTTGAATTTTTCATACGAATAATTCAGACATTCATATGTGGCCGTATCCGTACACATCACATACATATCCTGTGAGCCAGTTTGGTCTAGTGGTTAAGGAGCTGGACTCTTATCTGGGAATCCTGGGTTCGATTCCACCCTCCCCCATAAAGCCAGCTGGGTGACCTTGGGCTAGTCACAGCTCTCTTCTGAACTCTCACAGCGCCACCTAGCTCACAGGGTGTTCTGTTGTGGGGAGAAGAATAGAAAAGCTTTTTCAGCCGCTTTGAGTCCCCTTAAATGGGTGAGAAAAGCAGGGTAGAAAAGCCAACTCCTTCTTCTTCTTCTTCCGCATCTTATTTGTATCCGGATGAAAATGGGATGTATATGAATTCGTATCATCAAATACGTATTGACTATTTGTACGAATAGATACGAGTATCAGTTTGAATGTCCAGACATTCATTTTTCTTTATTCATATGAATTCGGATATTCAGATATTTGATTTGAATTGAATGTTGAAAATTGCATTTGTGCACATCCCTAATTGGGAGTACTGGAAATAGGTGAGCCAGTTTGGTCTAATGGTTAGGGAGCCGGACTCTTATCTGGGAATACTAGGTTTGATTCCTCACTCCTCCATGAAGCCATCTGGGTGACCTTGGGTTAGTCACAGCTCTCTTCTGAGCTCTCACAGCCCCACCTACCTCACAGAGTGTCTGTTGTGGGGAGAAGAGCAGAAGGTTTGTGAGACGCTTTGAGTCCCCTTAAATGTGTGAGAACAGCAGGGCAGAAAAGCCAACTCTTCTTCTTCTTCTCCTCCTCCTCCTCCGGTGCCTTTGCTGTGTAATCATTATAAAGCCTTAGGGCTATTCCACATTGGCTGGTATACTTGACCAGCAAGCAAAGTAGGACCCCCTACCCCCATTAGTCTGGCTTTGTCCATACGAGACAGAGACAGATGTATGTTAAGAGACCTGGGGCCTATTTGCACTTATGCCTCTGGTATGCAATTAGGACAGCTCTGATACCAGAGCTGTCCAAATGGCATACTAGAAGCCTAAGTGTGATTACGCCCCAGGCCTACAACTGGACTAAGGGGTGTAATCCAGATCACAGAGGCGTGCAGAATTAGTGGGAGCTGTCATTCAAAAGTGTGCCGTGGCCAGTCACCAAAAATTGTACACCCCACCAAGTCTCAAGGCTAGGAACTTTCACTTGTAGCCACTGGAGGGGGGACTGGGATGTTACAGCCAGAACCACTCTGATTGGACTGGGTCCATGCAGTTATTCTGGATCAAGGCCATTCACACTTGGACAGAGCAGGGTGTTTCTGCACTTGCTTTCCTGTGCATTGGACAGAAAAGGTGCAGAAGAGACTAACGTTGACTACTGCTCACACTTGCGAGCGCAAGTCCACGATAGCGTAGCCCATCCGCAATTGGTCACTTACTGGGCTTTGGTTGTGCATCTGATCCTCTGCAGAGTGCTGCAATCTAGGATTTGATGTCATGCACGGCTGCACGTGTGTCAGCACTGTTGCTATGTCGGCGATTACGCTTTGCGCGGGCACAGTCACATCAGGGGTCATCTGAGCTGCCAGCATGCTTGCGCAGCAGCTCCAGTGGCCCCTGTTGCACTGGAAAAGGTGCATATGTTCATCACTGGATGCTCCAGATAAGCCTTTGGTTAAGGTTAGTTTGCTTGTAGCGCGTGATTTTGTGCACCGCTGCTAGTTTATGATTAGTCAGCATCCGGGCAGGCAGGGAGCGCTTGTAGGCTATGAGCGACTCCTGCAAGTGCAGATGCGCTTGCCCAGATGTTGACTAATTATAAACTACAGGACCAAGTGCAAATTGGCCTCAAAGCTCATGCAGGCTTCTGAGCCTGCTGTAAAGTCTTCAACGGTCAGGAACCCATTTCAGTGACATAATCTGGTGTGGTACTGAAATGGGTCCCCCCTCTTAACCAGAGCAGGGAGGTGTGCAACCTTCTGTACACCTCCCTGTTTGATTCCAGAGGCCCCTGCGCTGCTGGTAGACCTGTTAAAATGGGGGGGGGGGCATTTTGGCTGCCTAGACCAGGCTACGCTTTGTGCAGTGTGGACAGGCCAACCTAGTAGGAGATAGAAGAAGAGTTGGCTTTCTATCCCGCTTTTATCACTCATTTAAAGAGACTCAAAGCGGCTGACAAAGCTGTTCTTTTCCCCACAACAGACACCCTGTGAGGTAGGTGGGGCTGTGAGAGCTCAGAAGAGAGCTGTGACTAGCCCAAGGTTACCCAGCTGGCTTCATGGGAGAGGGCAGAATCGAACCCTAACCACTAGACCAAACTGGCTCTAAGGGCCTCTTCCACTCCAGAATGTAGAACAAGAGAGGCCCAGAAGAGGTCTAGGACTTGTGCTGGACTAGTATATATGGAGATATATTAATTTCCACTATTCTATCAAATGCTCCTGATCAGCGTTCATCACTATCTCTCTCCCTGCCGATCTTTCCAGTATGGTCTCCACAGCCAAACACTTCTCTCACAGTTTTATTGTTTCCTAAGCCATCCCCAGGGCTACCTTCCATTGACAGCAGGAGGCCAAAAGTAAGGAGCAAGGTACACCAACATACATGCTTTAGAGATAGCCTTTTCCTGCCCCAAACCTGAAAAAAGGGGACTTCCCCAAGCACACGTCTCCCTCTTCCGGTTTAGGGACCCATTTCAGCAGTACATCAAATTGTGCCACTGAAGTGAGTCCCCCTGGGTCTTTCAGCGCAGGAACTTTTGTTCCTGGCCATCAGAGGTCTCAAAGCAGGCTCTGAAGCTTGGTCCGGCTCTGTAGTGAGGTAGGGCAGCACAGGGGTTGCACTGGTACAGACCATCCCATTGCAGGCAGACAGCCTTATTCCGGGTCACGTGGACCACTCCAGGTGGGAAACCCTCAGGTTGGAGCAGTTCTAGCTGAAGCGGTCCAACACAGGTAAGTGCAGAATTGGCCAAAGAGTCAAGCATCTTCTCAGATGTATGCATATTCACCAGCGTCTTGCTTTGTTTTGAATCTGGGGTTTCTTTTCTTTTCATTTCATTTTTTCTTTTCTTTTTAAGGTCCACGATGCTGCGTTTCATTGTGCTTGCTGCCCTGATATTTCCCACAGTAAACTCTCAGGATGCAGAAGAAACAATCACATACACGGTACAGTCCAGTTTAAAGGAACGGAGGAGAAATAGGAAAGGGGAAATCATAGAGCATTTTAAGCAGCTGCTTATTAACTCAGAAATTCATAGTGTGAGGTCCATCTCAGAACCAGGGGTCTATTTGCCCTATGGCCTCTAGTGAAGGTGAACAGCATCTGCACATTTTGGAGGCTGTTGCAGCCTCCAAGCATGCCCTTCCTCACCAGAAGTTCACTAATGGTTGATTAGGTGTGGAGCATAAAATGGCGCTCCACACCTTAACCAACATTTACCAGGAACTTACCTGGAGCAACTAGGAACTTACCTGGGTGGCGCAACCATCCATGCCTCTTCCAGTTCTCCGGGGTCATCTGAGGTGCCGCGCAAGCATGCTGGCACCTCAAATGACCATAGATGCAATTGCATATGCGCAGAGCGTCAGCAGCATCATGGCAACAGTGCTGATGCACGCTGTCACGAAGGGCACCGCAGCCAAAATGGTGGCGCCCAGAGGAGTACCGGCCCTGTGACCAAATCCGGTAAGTATTTGATCACGTACGTGTGTGTGGAACGGCCAAAGTTGACTAGTGCTCCAAGTGCAAGCGCTAGGCAACGCTGGTTAATCAAGTTCCTTTCCTGTCTAGCGGACGAGAAGGGAAGTGCAAAAATACGCCAGGCTCCATATTTCCTTAAATGTAGATCCTCATACCTCACAATATAAAAACAATGCAAAATAGGGTTAGGATCTGATAATGAATGAAATCCGATGCACAGGAGTAAAATTACTGCAAGAACACAATGCATATGTATCTGATACATATCCGCTCTGAAAGCATCAAATCCAACCTGAATCCACTTTTAATCCACTCTCAATCCATTGCAGATGTGACTGGCGCAGCCACTTTCCCACCTCCCCAGTTTATTGAACGTCCAAATTATTTGCATGAATGTCCAAAACATTTGTATTCATACAAATGTTAATGTATGAATGTGAATTCGTACAAATAATCAATATTACGAATATTCGTCCACTTCTGTATTCGCAGGTCTTTTTCAGAATTCCCCTGCCCCACAACCTAAAAACTGCCCTTTGTCTATACTGCAAAGCCTTCTAAACCGTTTGCACGGCCAGCTATGGTGTGAAAAGGCCTTAAGCCTAAGGAGTTACACTGTGGTGCAACTTCTGAGAAGCGAATAACTCATCTGTAAAGGGCTCCCATTGGTGTCGTTAACTGGGCGTGATATTAGCTGGGCGTAATGGACTATTGTGCATTAAAACAGGTGTTAGGGAAATTCAGTGAGCTGACTGTTTTCCTTTGGGGCTTGGAGGGGTTCTTGGATGTTGTCATTCCTTCCGAGACTGGGAATTTCTAATGTAATTAGGTGCCCTTCTGCCCCCTTCTTACACTTGGGGCTGGTTAGAATCACAGCTAGCTGCTAGAGTTGGCCGATGGCTAACATCACCTGTGAATAAACAGGAGTGGACCGGGGTGGGGGGAAAGATTTGTAGTTTATGCTGCCTATTAAAAACTCTGTGAGTAACATAGCTACTCCAAACAAAACAAACAAAAACGCAACCCCAGCCCAGCACATTGAGCAAGGCAGCGATGAACAGGCTTGGACAAATCCACAACTGGAGCAAACTTCACAGTGCCTACCAAGTTGGAGCAAGGATAAACCTGACTCATGATGACAAGTTGATTTATTAACTGAGAGGTTTTCTGCCCTCTTTTCCCCCTTCGCGGTGCCATAAAAATGCCCTAAGCATGGCAGACGTGGCCATGCATGCATGCATGCATGCACCTTTAGGTCTGTTGAGCCTGCTGATGCTTTAAATGGGTGCCAAATGCTACTTGCCCCTTCCAGGAGAGCAAAGCCCAGTGGAATGGAGGAACAGAAGCAATTTCCATCAACCTGCTTCCCTCCAAATTCCCTCTTAAATACCAAATTTCATCATCCTTTATCACTGCTCAAGTCATCAGGGACCGAGGAGAGATGAGATTGGAGAACACTGACCTAGAGGTGAGATTAGGTGTGTTTCCACACTTGGTGGGATGCTAGTCTAGGAGGAGGTCTGGGGGTCTACCTTCTGCACACTGGTGAAGGATAGGGGAAGCCCTGCTCTCCCCAAGAGTGCTGGATGGAGAAAGAGAGCAGGATAGGGTGCCAAAATGGCACCATTACCTGTTCTACCTGTAGACCTCAACAGTAAGATCTTCTAGCATCCCACTCTTTGGGTCTGTCCACCTTCCTAGACCTCCATTCAATGATGTGCCACATTTTATACCCAACTGGAGATTCCTCACCAAAGGACTGGACTGGGAAGAGTACATACTTGCTAACTTCTAGACACTGAGGCAGCTTCTGCACAGACCTTGTGGACCAGAGTAGCTGATGTCAGGAAATGCAGGACTCCTGGGATACTGTGCCTCCAGGGAACATTTTAGCTACATTGACCTTTACTTAGGAGCACTTCCCAGTGTGAAAATTGTGCCAGAGAGTACTGCAAAAGGAGGTCACATCAAAGCAGTTCCCAAGTGTTGCTTGCTGTGGACTGGCCCAAGGAGTGCACAGAGGCAGACACTATTTGTGTGGCCCCAGAAGCAAGTCATTTGTGGTATGCTGCAGAAGTCCCCCTGGCCTGCAACTTTAAAGGTGAGGACTGGCAGCCATCAACTGGATGGCTTCCATTGCAGTCCCCACCAGCTTTCCCTATCTAGTCCAAATTGCATGCACCAGTGGACCACATCCTGTGTCTGATGACTCTGGTGGCAAGTCCCCTTGAACAATGGTGGCAGTACCACAAAGGTCTCTAAGCCCTCTTTCTCCCACTCTGCCGTTCAAACACTATCGTATACCATGATAGCAGCACGGCAGAAGGGAAGAACGTGGCATAGATGTAGATACCGCACTCTCTCTGTGCACCGAATGTGCAGTGAAGGGGCAGGCACTGCCCATTGATAGTGCATTCGCAGCGCCATAAAGACACAGAGCAAATGCTGCTAATGACTTGTGTTGCCCTGATCCCTTTACGGCCAAGAGTGCCATAGAGCTCAAAGGAGTTCTGCAAACCAGCTAGCCCCGTCTTCTTCTCAATACAGAAAATTCAAAGCTCATGTGGTTCTTCTACCTCATCTTAAATATCTCCCTTGAGATGCTTAATGCTTACCATCAGCAGCATTCTCCTGTGTTTCAGGCAAGGTCTGCCTTCCATAAAAACTTGACATTTATTAGATTAAATGTACTTCTGCACACTAGATCTAAAGGGAACAGTCACCTCCCTGGCCTCTTCTATACAGAAACTCCATAAAATTGGGACCAGCCCTATAGAGCAACAGTGGGTATGTGAACAATGGCTGAGCATATAGTAAATCATGAATTATTTTCCCTTGCTGTTCTTTGGCCGTATGGTTTGAGTTTCTTTCTTTTACTGCAGCAATGCACAGACGGCTATGAATGGGACCCGGTCCTGCAGCGATGTAAAGGTATGGTAAGCTATTATGAGTTGCATGTTCTAGCCTTTACTCAAAGCACTAGAATCCAGAAAGTGAAGCCCATCAGCCCAGTAGAGTCTTCTCCATAGCTTTACTCATTTGTCAGTATTATAGGAAACCCTGAGGAAAATGAATTAGTACCTGTACAGAGCTAAAATATCTGTAAGTGTGCATGGAAGCTATTTTCAGCCCAGCACATGCATGGTGTCTGTTTCCGCCAACATGTATTCCAGGAGAAGATGCCCAGACAGGTAAGGCCATATTGCTATTCCAGGAAAACCTGAGTTGGGAGTGGATTTTCCTAGAATAGCAATACCGCTGGATTTCACCTTTGTATTGTGGGGCTATGCTGGGTTTGCCATGGATACTCGTGGCAGTCCCAATATAGCCCTGAGATAATCCCACATTTTAGGCCTTGCCTTTTAAAAAAATAGTTATTTAGGTATATGTAACAGATTGCAAATATATAACAAATATTCAACTTAGAAACTTGCCACTAAACCAAGTGAGAGCACTGTTGTTGCATCAAAACAATGAAAATAATTAAAATGAAGCAAGTAACATTTCCAAAAAGTACAAAGGAGGTATATTTTTAAAGGGCTTTTAATGTATATTCTGTTCTTAATCTGTGGTTTTAACAGTTGTTACCCGCCCAGAAACCTTCAGGTATGGGGCGGGAGAGAAATGTAAATAAATAAATGAATAAATAAGCAAGCAAGCAAGCACAGGAACTGTATTCAAAGGATCTGTTCCTGCCCCACATCTGCCATATTCTTCATCTCCTGCTTTGGTATTTCCTTTGGATCAATGAGGGAATCACAACTGTAATAAAGTTTTCAGTAGGTAGGACTTCCCTAGGGGATAATGAAATCGGCTGCCTCCAGACATAAATTAAAAATTCAAAGCTTACTTACTGCGAAGTAAAAAATGGTATGTCCCACATTTTCTCAATACTTCAAAGCAGTAGGAAGGGTTCTTCCAACCACATGCTCAGCCCCACCCTCTCTGAGGGGCCTTCTGCTACCTGGGTGGGAGCCAACTCTCACAGGATCTCACCCAAACTCCAGGGGAAATGAGGAGAAAAGGGAAACTCCGCAACCGATGCTGATGTAAGTTGTTGTTGTTTTCTTCCGCAGCATTGCGATTTACTCTGCAGAGCAGCTGTCAACGTGCCAGACGGGTTTTCCATTTTTACCTCAGTGGGATGCGTTGTCATATCACTGAGTTAACTGCAAAAAGGCCCTTTGTGACTACAAGAAATGGCCGAAATAGCGAATGTTGAAAACTAGACATTGCTGCCCCCGCCCTTGGCCGAAAATTCTGTAGGAAAGCAATGTTGTGATTCAAAGATTTATTCAGAAAGGCCTTCTTGATTATTTGTGACTTGTAGATAATGAAGGACAATCACGATTAGGATTTTTTGCATTCAGTTTGTACTGAATCGAATGTTCATAGTCATTCAAATAGATCCCCTTTGAATGTGGTAGGATTCTATTCAATACAAATGTATTCATATGAGTATCCGATATGAGTGCATACGTATCCGATAGGTATCCAATACATATCCCATAATACAGTGGTACCTCAACATACGAGTGCCCCAACTTACGGATTTTTCGAGATACGAGCCGCAGAGTAAGGGATATTTTGCTTTGACTTAAGAGAAAAATTTGAGATACGAGAAGGCAGCGGTGCGAGGCGAGGGAAGGCTAAGGCGGGGCGACAGCTGTGACGCACCGAGAGAAAAAGAAGGCGGCGGCGCGAGGCGAGGGAAGGCTAAGGCGGGGCGACGGCTGTGACGCGCCGAGGGAAAAAGAAGGCGGCGGGGCGAGGCGAGGGAAGGCTAAGGCGGGGCGACAGCTGTGACGCGCCGAGGGAAAAAGAAGGCGGCGGTGCGAGGGAGAGGGAGGGAGGGAGGGGGTGAGGAAGTGAGCGCCAAGGGCAGGCTCAATTTTGGCAGCCTCCGAGGCCTGGCAGCTGCTCCTGTAATCCAAACATAGCAGCTCCAGAAAGACGTAGGGCAAAACATGGAGCTGTTAATGGCTGCTGGCCACTTTCAGGGACAGAAATTTGGGTGTGGAGCTGGAAGGTGAGGTGGTTTTTTGGGACCCGGAATGGATTAATGGAATTCCATTAATTAATTGCTTTGAGATACGAGTGATTTGACATACAAGCAAGGTTACAGAACGAATTAAACTCGTATCTCAAGGTACCACTGTATATCCATTCTGAATCCACTTTGGATCTGCTCTCAATCCACGTTGAATGCACTCTGGAACCACTGCAGATGTGACTGGCGCAGCCACTTTCCCACCTCCCAGGTTCACAGATGTTCCAAAACATTTGTACAAATATGAAGGTCAATATATGAAGGTCATAACATTCAATTCGCATACAAATGTCCGAATCTGTACGACTATTGAATGTTATGAATATTTGTGCGCATCCCTTAACTTATAAATTACACAGAACCTACTAACTTAGTGGGCCTCACAGTCCTTTCCAGCGGATAGGTTCTTCTTATATCCACAAGTTCAGTCCGCATGCTCATCTTCATATTCTTGTCAACCACAGATATTGATGAATGTGAAATTGTGCCCGACGCTTGTAAAGGTGGAATGAAATGCGTCAACCACTTCGGAGGATATCTCTGCTTGCCTAGAACAGCTCAAATCATTGTCAATAATGGCCAAGAAGAAACGGCTTCCGAAACTGGTGGTACCCGAAATGGTAATCTCATAATGCGGCGGACTCCTGCCGATCATGTGCCGTCACGGATACAATGTGCCACGGGTTATGAGGCAGCAGACCAAAACGTGTGCCAAGGTAAGACTGAGTTCTCTCACTTTTGCCAAAGGGAAGAGCAGTAACATTAAATTCAGCTACCTGTGGAAACAGCATCTCCTCCTAACTCAAACGCTGTCGCCATTTTAACTGTTTTAGACCACCTGCAGACCTTCCTTGGGTTTTTTTTTTCAGTTTTTCATGATATTCTGGGATAAAGTGGCTCTGCAGTTATCGCCTGTCACATCTGGGCATTTTGATGACGCAAAACAGCTGGAAGTGCATCATCATTGCCCTGCCCACATGCACGGCTACCTTTTGTGGCACACTTTGGCCCCAGGCGTGTGCAGTGGCCATTTCCAAGATGGCGGATTGTGGAAGCAAGTGTCCGGATAAGCAAGTTTTTCAGGAAAAAACTGATTGGGAGTTGATTTTCCTGCAGTAATGTTATCGGGAAATATCCTAATCTCTTGGGACTATGCTGGGATTGAAGCGGGCACGTGTAGCAATCTCGGATTTTACACCGTCTGGATGCAGCCTTATTTTATCTGTTGTTATACTGATTTTATTATGACCTGCCCCAAGACTTTCAAAATAGGGTGAGGTAATAATAATAATAGTAATAATGATTATTATTAATAATAATAATATCTGCATAATTTGTTTTGTATTTGATTCATATCAAATCTAATGCAAGAAAATTCATATTTGTTGAATAGATCCCCTTCAAATGTGGTAGGATTGGTATCTGATACAAATGTTCAGTCCCATTCGAATCTCATATGAATGCATATGGATCCTATATATGAATGCATACAAATAGCATACAGATCCCATAGAAATGCATACAAATCCCATATGCAAATCTCATACAAAGTTTCATATAAATGTATCAAAACACTCAATTCGAATTCGAATGTCAGAATTCAGCCAAATCCAGCCGAATTTCAAATGTTATGAATATCCATGCACGTCCTGATAAAAAGAGTTGTAGTCTGAAGCCTTAGGAATACACAGCTATGTCACCTCAGATGTCCAGCCATGCTCCCAGCTACAATTATGAGTACCTTCTGGCAGGTACCCGCGAGTCCAGCAGAAGAGCTGAGTGGCAGCATTCTACGCTTGCTTTCAGTGTTTTTAAAGGGTGGCAAATTGGTTCTCTCACACCCGTAGGCGCCCACCGCTACGGTCTGTAGTGGTGATGAATTGTGATTACGCTCACAATTAACCTTTTTCAAAACCACTGTCTGTTCATCGTGGTAATTTATGTGTCCCCATATGTTGCTTTTACCAGCGGCACCTTGGGGGGCACCCAGGTGGCTTTATTAACCTGTCTAACACTTATGGCACTGCTAGTCATGTAAACATCATTCCTGGGCTTCGCAGTCCCCACGCCACCTGAAAAGGTACTGCAGTGGCAGGACCACAACAGCCTGTCCGGGTGCGGGCAGCCCTTGGAGCAAGCTACTGCTAGGTTGCTCCAGGGTGGCCTGTGAAAGCTAGTCCACACTTGGGAGGAAAGGGCTGAAGGTCCTGGCATGTGAGTGAACAGCTACCATAACGTTCCCTGGGGAAGATCTAAGCCAGTGCTTCCCATCTTGTTTTCACTTGGACACCCCTTGGTGGCCCATTTCCATAAATTCTACCCTCCACTATGTTCAATACCACAGGGCCCAGGGAGAGGGAGCAGCAAAGACAGAGGAGTCTCCTCCTAGTCTGAACAGCCACCTTCACCAGCTCTCATTCCCTCCAGCATCCCTTGCCCACACAGCCTTCCCATCAGGGGTTCCTGGCAGGAGACACCGTTTCCCACCCCATCTGCCTGGACACCAACACAAGACTAGACTTGCCACCTCGTTCACCATTGCCCAGAAGCATTGGGAATGTGTGCGTGTGCATCAGGGTGGCAGTCAAGGGGGGGTCAGGGGAAACTCAAGAGAGGTCTCTGCAGCGTGCCATCCTCTCTGCAAACCAGAGGAGAAGGAGAGGCCCACCTTTGCCCTCCTCTCAGAACAAATGTAGAAGGCTTCTTGTTCCAAGTAGGCTGAGCAAACTGGGGCAGGTCAAACAAAAGGAGAGGACAACCCACACTTCTTCTCAACCAGCAAACCTCATTCACGCCTCCTAACAGACTGTGGTACCCCCAGGAGGGAGGAGGAAGAGGAGAAAGAACTTCCTTGACAGCCAGTTGAAAATGGTTGGAAGGTTCTTCACAACACAGGGGTTTGGCAGCAAGAAGGAGCCGCCTCTTGAGTCTCGTCATTACTCAATTTTATTTTTGTTTTCTCTTTTTGCATACCCCTGAATGTGTGACTGCATACCCCTGGGGATCTGCATACGTTGGTGTGGGAACCGCTGATCTTGGGCCTAGGAAATGGCATATAAGGCCAAGGAAGGTAGACTAGAAGTGAATTATTGTAATGTATCTCTTGGCCTGGTTTTGTTTGGTTTCCGTTGGTGAATTGGTTGGGTTTTCCTTTGATTTTCCTTTCCAACTTGCATGCTGGATAACTTGTGATTTGATTCGACTTGGACATCAGGCTGTGATCTGTGAATTGCTTGGAAAGACTTTCCTGATGGCATAGGTTTTGACTCCTGTGGTTATTTGTTGCTTCTGCTTGCCTGGGTTGAGACTTCTCAGACATACCTATTAATAGAGAAGCCTGTCAGACATACCTGGTCATTTACCTACCTACCTACCTACCTATCTCACCCCCCCATCCCTTTTAGTGGGGCAGATACTCACTTCAATTCAGTTCTGTGGGTAGGTGGGTAGGTGGGTTGGTTGGTTGGTTGGTTGGTTGGTTGGTTCGTTCGTTCGTTCGTTCGTTCGTTCGTTGGTTGGTTGGTTGGTTGGTTGGTGTGCTTGAAAATAGGAAAGTGAGTTGTGTGAGAGCAGATATTTCTCCTTCCTTCTGAAGAGCTCAAGAAGGATCATATTGTTCTCTTCTCCTTTGTTTTATCCTTACAAACTGAGTGATTCCTTTTCTCCTTTGTTTTATCCTGCAAACTGAGTGATTCCTCCAAAGGGGGCAGGATGTAATCCAGAATAAGACTCAGTGCAGAAATGCTGTGCTTTATATAATTCTGCAGTTTTGTGCGTATCTGGCAACTTCAGCTAGGTATCTTCTGGCTGAGCATGAAATGGCTGAATGTAGTCCCTGATGCCACTTATCTGCCTTAACATCTCTTCTTCCCTCACTCCACCCACCCTTTCTCTCTGTCATCCAACTGCACTTCAAGTGTAGATGACCTGGCCCAGCCTTGCCAGATCACCATGGCAACAGCCATGGCAACACCAGGACACTGCCATGACAGCTGGCCCAGGGTGCACAACCGCACAGTTCCAGCCACACAGCCCTGCCCACTCACAGTGTTCACACTCAAAAGAGAGTGCAAACACTACATCCAGCAGCTTACCATCTTCTAATATGTGGGAGACACCATGAGGAAGATGACATCTGCCTGCCACTGTTCCCACCTGTGTGCCAAATCCCACACCTCACGCCCCAGATGATGCACCTTCCAGCACCTATCTGGATATGACCATAGGTTGTTTCTCCACTTGCAGAAGGTTGAATGCTTACAGGTGGAGCAGTCCACCTGGCCCAAAGGAAGGGCCTCTCGATCCACATCTAGCTCCATCCCATGCAGACAGATCCAGGCTAGCAAGGGAGTCAGAGCCCCACAGTCTGGAATAATGTGTTGTTGTGGAGGCCTGGATCTAGATCACAGGCCTTCTGATCCAGATCAGCACCTGTGTGTGGAAAGGCCTAAGGTCTAGAAGATCAAGTTGTGAAGGCAACTGCCGAGGTCCATGAAAATCAATGGTGATTTTGGCAGAAGCTTGTCTAGGGGCCTTTCTGCACTTGGCCTTATTCTGGAATATATCCCAGAACGAGAGCCTGCTATGTGCATGCTAGTGTAGACTATGGAAGACCCCAGGTGAGCCCTCCCATAGTCTGCATTAGCTTGTGGCCAGCAGACTGCTATTCTGAGATACATTCTAGAATAAGGCCAAGTGCAGAAAGGGTCCAGGATAAGGCTTCATCCAGTACATCTACCATTTGATTCATAAAATAGACTCGCAAGAGGGTCCATTAATGGTAACTGCATCTGAGAGCAACATGCTTCTTGGTAAAAGAGGTCAGCCCTGCCTCTGTGAATACTGAGAAAGGAAATGCAGCTATTTAATGCAGCTTGTCTTAATTATAGCCAGTTAACCACTATTTAATATAATTAGATGGAGAGCGGATTTTTTTGGTTGAAGCCAGGGAATGAGAATAATGAATAGCCTGAGTTTTGGAAGATGGTTTTGCTGACGTGCCTTCGTATTCCCTGTTGGCTTGTCTTAGACAAGTGTTTATGAATCAAAAGCATAATTTGGCTGTGGGTCTTTTCTTTCACAAAAATGATACACATGCTGAAGGAACAGATGTTAAAGTAAACTATTTCTACAAACAATAAAATAGGAAGCGACCTCTTGAGCTTTCAGCAATGTTGCAAGCCTGATTATGAAATATATGTAAATATATATATATACACACACACACACAACCCCCTCATTGCTAACATTCTGGGAAGCATTGCTTGGAGAATGGAGGATGTCCACTTATGGGGATGTTGCTTATTAGCTAGCTTTCTCAAAACAAGGACAAGCATCAACTGGGCCTTCATGCATGCATATCAAAAAGCTTGGGAGATGGCTTACCGGTGGAGCACACATTGCTAATATGTGAGCATGGGAAGCTGCTTTATGCTGAATTAAAGCTGAATCAATGGGACTCGAGAGCAGGAGAAGGTTTGTCCTTGTCTCTGCTTGAGATGCCCATGAGCATTTGGTGGGCCACTGTGTGCGACAGGATGCTGGACTAGATGGGCTGTGGCCTGATCCAGCAAGGCTTCTCTTATGTTCTTATATTCTTAATGACGAGTTCCACATGTGTGTCCTAAGACATGCTACAAGGAACCCAGGGACTGCTCCTGGGATCGATGGCCATCTTGTATCAGCATAATTTGGAGGATGGAAACCGAAGTTCCCCAGCATTTAAGAGTCTTCTCACATTGAGGTGACCAGGACGGCCCAACATACTCTGTGACAGTGCACTTGCATACCAGGTGCCACTGCACATGCGTGGCCATCCCAATAATCTCTAGCTGCACAGCAGTAGAAACTGCTCTACAGCTTTACCGGGACCGTGGAGGGGAGGCATGTGTTGCAGTCACTATAGCAATGGCCCAGCACTATGGTGGGGCAGATGGGACAGATTGCTCCTGGTCTGGAACACGTCTGTCTGCAATGGAACAACCTGTAACACACCAGCTTCTGGGAAGCCTCTTCAGACCTTTGGCACAGGACCTTTGAAGTATTGGAGCTCCAGGGGGGTGGGATATCAGCATGCTTTGTTAATGACACCAGAGTTGGTCCTCCCATGGTATACTGGACCATGGAGATGTGCTGTCCATGTGCCTTTGTGGTCCAGTATATCACCCCCTAGTATGCTGGTAGAACTCAAAAAAGAAGTCAACTGATAGACCGGACTAGGATGGCATTTTGGCCATTCTAGGGTCTTTTCACACCTTCTTCCAGTGCAGTGGATAATAAATATCTGGGATGGACAAGGCACCGGCACTTTGGGACACCTGATCAATCCCAAACTTACCTGGTAGGTCTCTACCTGCAAGGTAAATGCAATCACGACTCCACAGCTATACAGCTAGAGGACAGTCCAGCATGCGCAGAGCCACTTCTGGGATAGAAATGGCTCCACGTAGTACATCTGCCCCGTGCTGGGCCATACCCAGACCTCCCCTTTCCACCAAGTGCAAAAAGGTCCCTACTTTGTGTTCTGTGCAGACACAGCATACTAGGATGGGAAGGGGAGGGGAGGGACACCTTTGGTTGGCTCAGACAAAAGAGGCCCAGGAATGGACCACAAAACTGGTCATAAGATCACATAAGAACATAAGAGAAGCCATGCTGGATCAGGCCACAGCCCAACTAGTCCAGCATCCTGTCGCACACAGTGGCCCACCAAATGCTCACGGGCATCTCAAGTAGAGACAAGGACAAACCTATTGCTGCTCTAGAATCCCAGCAAATGGCCTTAGAAGCACCCCGCCCTGCCCCCCAGCCAGAAAGATGCACCTAGGCATTCGTTCTAGTAGCCATTGGTACATCTGTCATCCATAAATTTGTCTAACCCTACCTTAAAGCCATCTAGACTGGTAGCTGTCACCACCTCTTCCGGCAGCACATTCCATAAGCCGATGACCCTCTAGGTGAAGAAATACTTCCCCCTGTCAGACCTGGTAAATGCGGAAAGGCCTTTAGAAATCCAACAGCAAAGGTGGTAGTGAATACTCCATGAGTCCCACACAATTAATAGTTCCATCGTGCAAATGTTGTTAGAAAATAAAAGCTTTGTATGGGTGAAATTTTAAGGGGCCTCCATTATCCCAATTTCTCCTCTTAAGAAATGGCTGGTAACAGACGAATATTTCAGTAGTCGGAATTCAGAAGCAGACAGTTATTGTGCATACTTCCAGAAAAGGTATATTAAGAGTACGCACTGCGTCATGAATGGTTTCATTCCACCTTCTCCAAGTTTTGACTGAACTAAAAATACAAAAGGGATTTGCAAATTACAGAGTGATTGGACAGTTTTGCCTCCATGTGGTGATTATAAAATAGCTTCTATACTAATTAACATTTTTGTGTTTTATTTGCTACCATATTGTTGATCTCCAGCCATAGTAAAAGTGGGCTCTCCTGTTGTAAGTATAGTGGGGAGAGATCCAATTTGTGTTATGTGTAATTAGGCAGCAAAAATGTCTAGCTTTGAAGCCCAAAAAAGGATACCAGGCAAAATAACACACCCTAGACACATTTTTGTAAGTTATTGGGTTAAACAAGATATTGTTCCATGCTTCCATGTCTTTCTCCAGTCCATAATGCAGTTTGGTGCTATTTTGCAAGAAGCCACTATTCCCAAGATTGGGTATATTATGCATATTTCTTGTTGCCTTTGAGAAATACATCCTGGAGAGTAAGGGCCTATTCACACTTAATTTAGTGGGATGGAGTACCATTACCATCCTACTGTGGTAAAGATTAGGCACAGAGGGAGCCATCCACACTTCAAGTGCTAGTGCTATCCTCAACTGGACCACTAGTGTTCGAAGTGAAGATGGCCCAGCCTGGCTGGATCACCATGGCAATTGCCACAGCACAGCACAGACAACATCTGGCACAGGGCGTCGCCATGGCAACTGGCCCCCAGTGCACGACTGCACAGCCACAGCAGCGGCACCCTGTCCGCTTGTACCATTTGCACCCGGAAGAGAGTGCGAATGCTGTGACCGGGAGATCAACAGATGCTCCGGGACAGTGGCAGCAGTACAGCACTATGCCCTAAGAAGCCTTACATCTTGAAATGTTAAAGTAGAGAGAAGATTTTTCATCTCATTAACAAGGATTGGTCAAGTCAGCTAACATAAGATGGTTACATGCTTGTAGTGTAAATAACAGGGATGGTCATGCACCATTGCTTGGCTAGTTTGGCAGCTTGGGGAACTAAGTCCCTTTCCTCATGGGAGAGCCAGATCGTCCAAGAAGAAGCAACCCGTACTGTAGGATAGGGGGCATTATAAGGAGGTCCACATTATGAATCTGGCCCAGCTTTGAACATTTCTGGACTTCAAAATAGCCGGGCAGGGCTTTTACAGCAGTGCACACAGAGGCAGTACACTTTGGGCACTGCTTCAAGGGTGCCCAGCTCAAAACGGGGCCGCTGTGGTGTTCTGCACCATGGACATATGCTGTCTGCACACTCTCCGTAGTGTAGTATGCCACAGTAGTCCACTGGTGAACTACCATTAAGAGGTTTACTGATATAGTGGGATACAGTGCATTGTATCCTACTCCATGGCCAAGTCCAATGAGAACAAGCCACTCTACTGTGGAGCATGGCTTCAAGTATCCCAGTCCAGAGCCACTGATGGGCCACCATGGACTGGGATATTAACTCAGTGCAGAAAGAATCCAAAAGCCCTTTCTCCTCAACCCAAGTCTATTATGTGAACCGGTTTGGTCTAGTGATTAGGGAGCCAGACTCTTATCTGGGAATACCAGGTTTGATTCCGCACTCCTCCACAAAGTCATCTGGGTGACCTTGGGCTAGTCACAGATCTCTTCCCAATTCTCACAGCCCCACCTACATCACAGGGTTTTCTGTTGTGGGGAGAAGAACAGAGAGCTTTTTCAGCTGTTTTAAGTCCCCTTAAATGGGTGAGAAAGCAGGGTAGAAAAACCAGCTTTATTCTAATAACTGTGAGAATTGTTGCAGAAGAATGGAACATTCTCCAAATTTCAGTGTACTCCATCAGTGAGAGCAACATGTCTCACATTCACTATTAACCAAGGTCTGCAGATCCACCTGGGAATGCCCAGAACCATAGCCCAGGGATACAGTGGACTTACTTGAAGTCAATCTCATGTATCTCTTGTTGATCAAACACAGAGAGCAGCAGACCTTTAAATAAATAAAGGCGTGCCCAGGTTTTCCATAATTTAGAGCAGTGCTCTTACAGAATCTGGTCCTTTTGCAAATGCTCAGAAATTTCTGGGACTTACTGAATTTGCTAATAAGGCAACACAGTGTTCCTCTTATTGACACCTTTCATTCCACTGCTGTTGGCAATGAAATCAATCACCTGGTTTGTGTGTGTGTGTGTGTGTGTGTGTGTGTGTGTGTACACACAGTACACACTGTGCACACTTTAACTAGGAGAAAGCCCCACACAATACAAAAGGACATCATTCAAAGCAGAGACATAATTGGCTTGCGATGTATATTTGTCCCTAAATGCTGCATTCCAACCGATTTGTTTGGCCAGAATTCTCTTCACAAGTTGTCAACGAGGGAATCCATTCTCATGCACTCCTAGGTAACTGGAGAGGGAAAACATTCACCCTCTTACCCTCTTCCACATTTTTTTTTTAAAAAAAATAAGTTCCTGGAATTCTTCCACTTTTCAAAACAAATTAGTCAGCTCTGCACCGTGATGAAATTTATATTATGTGAAGTTCTAGTTCTGAGGCGGGAGAACAGATCAAGGAGTAAATCAAAACCAATAACAAAACAATTCAGGCTTTCTGGATACCAGAGCCAAAATGATTTTTATCTTAGGCCTTTTCCACACAGTCCTGACTGTGATGGTCTCGGAAGTCTCCCGACTTTGTGCATTTGGAACGCATTTCTGGTACTGCACTCTGCCCTGGCATTGGAGAACGCACAATCTCCGTGCCTGTTTCTGGGTTTGTGAAGCTTCAGTTCCCCCTGGGAATGTATTTTGGTGGCACAGTTTGGTGCACTTCTGAAATACCTCCCTCGGCTAAACCAAAACGGGTGGGAACACCTCCTGCAAGTGCAAATGCTCCTTACCAGATGTTACACTATCGCAGATTATGGTGCCAAGTGCGAATTGGCCTCAGGGCAAAGGGCAACTTGGTCTTAAGGGGAGATCTGGAATGAAAGGGGGGAAAGGCAGTGCATGGCAGAATTTTCACAGCTGTGCAAAGCATTCAGGGATGTTGCCCAACGTACATCTTCTCCAACCACCTCAAGCCTGAACACGCCTCTATTGTTATATGAAATTGAGAAAATACGTTATCTCTTTCCATCTGCTCCTAGGATTGTAAACCTACTGAGCAGTTGCCAAGATCTTCTTTTCCCTTTCAAATTAAAAAGGCCAGAGGTGAAAGAATTCTTTTCCTATAAAAAGGGTGTGCCAATCCTTTCTGGTCTCGCTGTTTACCTATACCTCTGTCATGTACCATATCTGTTTACTATAAGCATTTATAACCTGCTTTTTAGCCTAGGATATCACAGCAAATTAACAGAAGGAAAACGTTCAATACAAATAGAAACCTCATGATGGAAACCTACTTTAAAACAGTTGAAGCAGGAGAATTAAGAGGCACTTGGCCTCTTAGTTTGCAATTAGTTAACATCTGGGCTGGTGCATCGGCACTTGGAGGAGGTGTTTACAGCCTGCCAATGGCCCCTGCCTTTTGCACACTAGCTGTGGTGCACGATTTTGCACACCACAAGGCAACCAACCCTTACCAGGGGTACCTCAGATGACCCCTGACGTGACAATGCATGCGCAGTGTTATTCTCACTGTGATGACAGTGACGGCGCATGCAAAGTCACGCAGAGATATTCAACCAAAATGGCAGCACCCTGGAGAGGATTGGACATGCGACAGAACAAAGGTAAGTGTCTGGGCGCACAAGGGATAAGCTGTTGTGTACTAATGTGCCCCAGTGCGAACGCTGGTATGTGTTAGCTTGTTCTGCGCATTTCCCATCCAGATACACCCGACGAGTGAGAAATCACTAGAGTTGCAGGCCAGGGGAATTCCATGGCCTGCCCAGAAATGGGCCCCAAAATGGGCCATTTCTGGAGTCCAGCAAAATGGTGCTGGGATCCACCCACTTCATAGTCCAGTCTGTTCAGAGGCAGCTGGAGGAAACCTAAGGCTAGGAAGACAAGGGAGACCAGGTGATTTTGCACTTCACTTCCCATCCGCTGGATGGGAAAGGAGCATAATCACCCAATGCTGACTAGTGCTCACACTTGTGAGCACTAGTCACTTACAGCCTAAGGGCAAATCCCCATGGGGGAGAGCATCTACACCTAGAGGAGGCTGTAACAGCCTCCAGATGCCCCCTGCCTTTCCAGATGTTGCCTAATTCTTGACTAGGTGTGGTCGCACAGACAGTTTTGGAGGGCACTGCACTCAAGATGGTGGCACCCTGAAGACCAGCCCTGAGATCAGTCACTGGTGAGTGACCAACAGCAGGGGCTGTACGTGGCTTGCACCCGCAGAGGCAAATGGTAGTTAAGGTTAAGTGCTCCTTTCCCATCCAGCAGACAGGAAGGGAACTGCGAAATCACCACTGGCTTCTTGCATTTGCCTCTCTGTTGGAAAAGACACCATCACAGTGACGCCCCATAATCTTCAAAAATAGGTCCCTCCAAAATGGTAGTGTCTGCAGGTTCTTTTTCAAACATCACTGAAAATCATGTCAGCTCACAGATCACTTGGTCCATACTCAGTGGTCCGCACACCACACTTTGAGAACCGATAGTTTAGTGATTGTCGCACTAATTAACAAGACAATGTGGGTAAATTCTAATGTTTTATGGGTGCAGTTCGGGAGACCCGTACCTGGGAACTTATTGACACTTATTTCTGAACAGACATTTCAAGGCTTGTTCTCCAAGGCACTGAGTAAATGCTAAGTATTATTAAGCCTTAATCATTAATGGATTGTCTGTTTATGCAAGCCCATACTAATCTATCATGCCCAATTTGCATATTTGTGGCTTGCGTAAACTCTGCAGCCTCTCCACCCTGTCATTTACCCAGCTGAAGGTTTGATGATCACCTAAGCAAAGACAAGAAGAAACAACCTCGGGAAAGAAAAACGCATATGTCAAAGGAGGAGGCAGCCATCAAGGAAATTTGTGCGATAGAAGCCAGAGAAGAAGAAGAAGAGTTGGCTTTTCCACCCCACTTTTCTCGCCCATTTAAGTGGACTCAAAGCAGCTGACAAAGCTTTTCTGTTCTTCTCCCCACAACAGACACCCTGTGAGGTCGGTGGGGCTGTGAGAGCTCAGAAGAGAGTTGCAACTAGCCCAAAGTTGCCCAGCTGGCTTCATCGGAGAGGGCGGAATAGAACCTGGTATTCCCAGATAAGAGTCCACCTCCGTAACCACTAGACCAAACTGGCTCACAAGCCTAGAAGGATCTGGAGTATGAATCCACTGCTAGAATTAGCCTAGAACAGTGAACTGGGGCTGTGGGTATTCCAGATCTTAGGCATTCATTATACACTGACACCTTAACAAAAGTCATTCAGTATCTTAGGCCATCAAATGTTTAATGAAGTTCTGCCTTGCTTAAGATTGTTTTTATCTTTCTGCACTTAAAAGGCCCTTGGTCCAAACCAGTGGATCTGGAACAACCAATGGCACCTGAACAACAGCACTAGTCTAGAACACCCCCTGGCCTTGAAGCTCATATGAGCTTTGAGGACGGGTTCCAAGAGCTAGGAACAAAATTGCACAGCCAAAATGAGACCCCCGTGAGCTCTGAGATCTGTCACAGCCCCCATAGGAGGGGTCTATTTGCACTCTAGCCCATAGTGCATGATGAGGGAACTTTGCGGGAAGAGCCTCTGTACCTTAAGGAGGCTGTTACAGCTTCCCGGCGCCCCCTACCGTCCTAGAAGTTCCCTAATCATGCACTAGGTGTGGAGCATGGAATTGTGCTCCACACCTTTACCAGCCTTAACTAATTACCTACCTGGAACATCCAGGCAGTGGCCTTTCGCACCTCTTCTGATGCTCCGGGCTCATCTGAGGTGCCGCATTGGCACCTAAGACAACCATAGATTCATAGAGCATCGTTGTCTTCATGACAATAATGCTGAGGCATGCAGAGTCACAAAGGGCACCGCAAACAGAATGGGGGCGCCCTAAAGAGGACCAACCCCAGGATTGATCACAGGTGAGTGATCGATCATGCATGGCATGGGGTGCAAGTTTGTGCGCTAGTCAAAGTTGGGTGATTGTGCTCCTTTCCCCTCCAGCAAATGGGAAGGGAAGTGTGAAATCGCCCCAGGTTCTGAATCTCATAGAAGCTTCAGAGTGGTGTGAGAAGCTGTCCAAAGTGTGGATGGCCTTGATCCAGGACAGCTGGAGCACTTCAGTTGGGAAAGGTTCCAGTAGGAATGGACCAGCTGCAGTAGCCTAGCAGACACTGAGTGTGGAAACACCCTAACATCTCAGCTAGGCCAAGTCTGCAAAAACTAAAAAGCATTTGGTCTCTCTAGACATTGTAATGCCCTACCTGTGTCAACCATGCAAAAGAGCCAAAGCAAAGGTGGCTTGGCTAGAGAAGCAGCAAAGGAGAGAGGAGAACTTGGGCTAGTCACAGCTCTCTTCTGAGCTCTCACAGCCCCACCCACCTCACAGGTTGTTCTGTTGTGGGGGGAAGAACAGAAAGCTTTGTAAGCTGCTTTGAGTCCCCTTAGATGGGTGAGAAATGCGAAGTAGAAAAGCCAACTCTTCTTCTTCATGTAGCTCTGACTCCTAATTGTACCTGGACTAAGGAGGCAAGATTGGGGAAATAACATAGTCAATAGGTTTCTAATGTCTGGAGTACATGATGGTGGATGGGTGTGCTTATTTACAATGTCCACTCCTTTCAGAATAAAATGATTTAGGTCAGGAATGCCAGGCAATATTTCCAGATGGAAAGAACTAATACTCTGAATGAATCCTATTGTACCTATTCCCAGGCTCAGGTTTATCTTATCTCCTGAGTAGGATACAGATTCATTAACTTCAGGAAAGCCAAATAAAAGGTGCCTGTTAAAGTAAAACCATTGCCTGCAGTTTACTTTTAATATCACATCTCTGCATCTTATTGATAATACCTTCAGTTTGATTAACTGCAATCTGAAATGCAATCTCTCGTATTGCATTACAAGAGATCAGCTAGAGCAGTGATGGTGAACCTTTTGACCTTGGTGTGTCAAAATTCGCAAGAAAACCTAGCTTAACTCTGGTGCTGTGTCACATCTAGAAATATCCATAATTTTGTGAATTTTGTAGCTCTAGTATTATTTAATTAAAAGCAAAAACAAGTAATTCCTTACATTAGTGACTTTTGTTGCTGAATTTCGTTTGCTAATATTCAGTTTAAAGTTGGTATTTCATACACTTCAAGAACAAGCAAGCACTACACGCCCAGGTGCCAGGGTGACCAGGTGTGTCACCCAAAAGGGCTTGGTGTGTCACCTGTGACACATGTGTCATAGGTTGGCCATCACCGAGCTAGAGCCAGCAGATATGCAAATGGGGTGAAATAATAAGCAGCTCCTTAATTTGTGCAGGTAGTTAGTTTCTCACTGGGGTTTAGGGTCCAAGCCTGTAGTTTTGCAATGATCCATCATCCTTTGCAGCACCCACTGTTAGACATTGTACAAGTATATGATTTTAATATAGAAATTTTGGAGCATTACTATAATAGCAGTGTTCCCTTTGTTCCTGTTGCCTTTCAGCCCTGCAGTGGATCCTGAACCTCCCACTCTGAGGCAATAGGCCAGACGCCTTTCTGCACTTACCCTATTAGGCTGCAGTGTGCTAGGGCTGGTCAACACAGGGTCCAGGAGGACCATTCACACTTGCCAGGAGGGACACTTCCCCAAAGTGTCTCTAACCAGCCAGAAATGTGAGTAGTCCTGCTATTGACCAGCCTGCACTGCCTCCTCGAAAGCTGGAAGTCCCGCCTCCTCGCTGCTGCGATTGGCTGCTGCCAGCCACGTCACACATTTCATGACCCACCTGCAGGCTGATGCAGAGGGGAGGGATCAATCCCGGCAACGTGTTGGGGCAGTGTGCCCCAGTGCCACATGGATCCCTGGCCAGCCTGCCACTGTGGCACTGGCCCACGGAGAACTGTCCGATCGCAGCAGCAGCCAGCAATCGACCGGGACCAGCCACGCAGCTGCACCTGTGCAGACAACATGCTCCCCACCCACCGCACAAGGCGCTCCAGAAGTTGTGCAAATGGTCACGCCTCCGGACACTGCCGGTAAGCCTAGGGTAAAGGTTCTCCACACCTAATCAACAATTAGTGCACCTCTAGTGAAGGTGGGCACACTTCTAGGCTGTAGCAACCTAGTGGACATGCGCATGCTCTTCACCAGAGGTGTCCTGATTGCATACCAGAGGCCCAAGAGCAAATTATGTGGATGCAGCCAGTTACTAGCTGCTCTAAAGGGAATCAGCACAATTTTCTTTTAAGTGATGTGGAGCTTATGTGACCTTCCTAGCCTGATACTATGCCTTGATTGTCAGAACCGAATAGGTTCTGCCTTATTCTTCCTTCTACCACCAGAAACTTCCTACTGATCAGAACCACAGAGCAATTCAACGGCAGGGCTAGAACTACGATCAAATGACCCAAACTTTTGGCATCAGCCCAGGAAGCAAAGGAACTTTTTGAAGCACTTGGTGTGAGACTCTGCCAGAAACTCAGGCAGAAAAAAGGGCTCTTTGGATGCAAGATTATATCTTTCATTGGGATATCCATGGCAAAGAATCTTATTAACTGCAAAAGCAATTTGGTTCTCAGAATCCTCTCCAGTTATACTCAGCTTCTTTCTCCTGTCCCTACACTACAGCACCTGGTACTGTTCTTATCTCTTAACATAACAGTAATACAATACCCAGCCATTTGGCATCCTTGAATAGTGCTGCATAAAATCTTTAGAAGAGGCATCCCAACCTTATCCAAAATACCCTCATCTTCAATAGCTGTAGACATGTCCAACACCTCACCTGGAGTAGCCTGTGTACTCCCTACAGCAGGTGCAAAAGTTGCAGGTGGGCAGAACAGCAGAGCTGTGATTGCAATTGCATAATCCCCATGGCAACGTCCTGGCATAAACTGAGCCAGGCCACCCACACTTTAAGTGCTGATGGTTTGGTTGGGAAGTGCCCTAGCACTTGAAGAGTAGATGCCTCCTTCTGCACCTGATCTTCACCTCAATGGGATGTAATTGTTACAGCATCCCACTGAATTAAGTGCAAACAAGCCCTAACAGCTAGCCAGCTGCAGAGTTTGGCACACTGATCCTGGGGCATTTTTACACTAACCTTCCCGTCGCGATGACCCAACATTAACTACCGCTCACACTTGTGAGCGCTAGTTACTATCAGACTAAGCCCCGCACAATCGGTCACTCACCAGAGACTCATCCCAGGGCTGGTCCTCTTCTGGGTGCAGCCGTTTTGGTTGAGGTGCCCTCTGTGATCGCACATACATCAGCGCCGTCCCCATGATGACGCTGATGCTCTGTGCACACGCAGTTGTGTTTATGGTTGTCCAAGATGTCAACACACTTGGGTGACATCTGAGACAACCCCAGAGCACCGGAAGAGGTGTGAATGGCCGTTGCTTGGACGCTTCAGGTAAACTTTTGGGTAATGTTGGTTAAGGTGTGGAGCACAATTTCATGCTCTACACCTAATCGACAATTAGTGAACTTATGGAAAGGCAGGGGGCGTTTGGAGGTTGTAGCAGTCTCATCCAAGTGCAGATGTCCTTCCCCAGAACTTCACTAATCATGCACTACTAGCTGTAGTACAAATAGGCCCCTGCATTTGGTCTCAGCTTAACAAGCCAGACAAGGAAGTCCACTATAACAGGACATAAGCACACAACTTTCCCAGCAGCCGTCTTTCAAAGGCATGCTATCTTCTGTTACCAAAGGCCATCACACTGCCATTAGTGTACTTCCCGTCCCATCTGCTGCATGGGAACAGTGCACTCCCAATGGCATGCTCTACCATTTGCATTTGTGAATGCTACTGCATGCCTTCCCTCCTCCCATGTATCTGCAGACCTACTTGAGGTGCAGAAGAATGTCCGGGTGCCACCATCTTCATCCTGGAGGCCGGCACGACAGTGTATGCGACGTCACAAGACAATGGTGATGCACCATGCATGCGCACTTCAATTTGGGGTCACCTGAGGTGCCACCACGTTTACACTGCACCTCAGATGACCCACCAGCACCATAGAGGTGCAAATGGGCTGCAGCAGAGATGGAATAGGCTGTCTCTCTGGGGAAGGTAAGTCTATGTGTGGGACCAAGTACAGAACGTCCCCGGGTTAAGTCTTTGGATTGCCTTTGTCTTCTGCTTGGGATGTCCAGAAGCAAACAGTGGCCCACTGTGTAAGACAGGACGCTGGACTGGATGGGCTGTGTCCCGATCCAGCAGGAGTCTGCTTATCTTACTTTAATCCAGTCTGTGCTCATCTGCCCTATGGATCCAGTTGACAAGAACCTTGGTGAAGTTCCTAAATGGCTTCACAGCTCTGCAAACCAACTTGGGGGTTGCAGCTTTCAAAAAGAATATGCCTTGGCTCTGTTTCATATATATCTGAATCCAAAACTACCCTCTGGAGCATGCTAGAGTAGCGCATGGACGTGCTCAGTGGTGGGGAAATCACAGGAACTCACTGCTGGCTGAGCCCTTCAAAGGCATATTTGAAAATTTGGAACTGCATCAGGAATCTACTTATTTACTCAGGGAGTTGTAGAGATTTCAGAAAGGAGCCTGCTGCCAGTAGATAACATGACTACAGCTGGAAAACAATATTCTCATTGAGATAAGGCTTCAGGGTTTTTTTTTAATTGATAGGTGTCATTAAACCCAGCTTGAACTTGAGCTGACCTATCAAGCTCGGTGAACAGTAGTCCTGGAAAGAGCCCTGCAAACTTCTTTGGAGGAAGAGTTGAATGGATATTTATTTATTTATTTATTTATTTATTTATTTATTTATTTATTTATTTATTTATTTATTTATTTATTTATTTATTTATTTATTTATTTATTTATTTATTTATTTATTTATTTATTTATTTATTTATTTGCCGCCCCATACCCAAGGGTCTCTGGGCGCCTCACAACATTTAAAATCAGACATATAAAAATTATATCAGCCTAAAACCAGAAACAATTTTAAAAATGCAGTTTTAGAAAAATACAAAAATAGTTAAAAACAGCAGTGATTTTCAATGGGGGGAAGCGTGGGGAACATTTAACCAAAGGCCTTCGTAAAGAGGAACATTTTCACCGCCTTCCTAAATAGGAACAAAGAAGGGACCTGACGCACCCCGAGGGGGAGACCATTCCATAGCTTGGGGGCCACTACTGAGAAGGCCCTCTCCCGGGTGCCCACCCGCCTAGCTACTGAAGGCGGAGGGATCACCAGCAGGGCCTCCCCTCCAGATCTTAAAACACAGGCAAGTCGATAGGGGAGAAGGCGCTCCTTTAGATATCTGGGGCCCAAGTCATTTAGGGCCTTATAAGTCAAGGTTAACACCTTGAATTGGACTCAGTAGTAAATTAGCAGCCAGTGTGGTTCTTTTAAAACCGGTGTAATATGTGTCCGGCTAGGTGGTCCTGTCAGCACTCTAGCAGCTGCATTTTGCACCAGCTGCAACTTCCGAACCGTCTTCAAGGGAAGCCCCATGTGGAGCACGTTACAGTAGTCCAACCTGGATTCAGGCACCCGCACCCCACAGATGGGGAGGAACAGGGTCGGGGCGGAGCCTTTGGAGACCGGAGCCAGGGGCTCTGATCTCCAAAGGGCTCCTGCCCCATAGGGACCTTGCCCCTGCCCCGGGGTGGGGGGTGCGGGTACCAGGGAGGGGGCTCTGCGGGGCTTAGGCACCCGAGGGGTGCCGAAGTCCCACAGAGCCCCCCGACCCTCCCACCAGGAGATCCAGGCGGGAGGTGCTTTTACTCCACTTCCAACATGGAAGCAGGAGTAAAAGGTTTCTTTCTCCCTGTGAGATCGGAGCCCCGGAGGGGTGGGGTGGGGCAGCCCCCCTGCTCCAGGTGGGCACCCCCAGGGCCTCTCAGGAGCAGGTGGGAGGGAGCCCCACGCCCCTCCCCCCCCGGCAATCTCGCCAGGTAAAACTTTACCCAGAACGGGTGTAGTGCGAAAAAGCCTCAGGTTTCAGTTGACGCACCATCCGTAGTTGGGAGTAGGCACTCCTTTATCGATTTTCATTTGAGTTGGGCACAGAAAAGGCACGTGGTTGTGGAAGCCCTATTGTATATCCGAGTTCCCTAGGGTCAGGTTTTAGTACCTTCATCTTAAGTCTCCATCTGGGTCTCCATGATGCAGACGCCAGCCAGAGTTGACCATACTGAGCTAGATGCACAAATAGCCTCTTAAATGCTTGAAGAGCATTGACACAGTGGCTAATGTTTGTGACAAGTGCATAACAGAGTAGTACATTCTCCCTCTCCACCTCTCCTGTTTATGCTGATGCTGTGTTCTTGCGAACAGGGCAAAATTGAAGAAGCCACACCCTTCTCACAGTTCATGGTTTTTAATAAAGAAGACTGCAGGCTCACAGGGATCTTTCTGCACTTTGCCCGGTAATTGGCTTCCAGTGCACTCCAAGGTGGAGCATCTGAACTGGAAGAGACTAGGGCCGCATCCCCATTACAAGCTTAATTTGGTTTCAATACGGTTTCAATCCTCGCAGACCCCACGGCAGTTTGGCTTAGCATGCTTTCAGCATGTTAAATCGCCCCAAAGCATTGTAAATGTTAACCCTCATTTCAACAGGTCTCACTCTGGTTTGTGCGCTTGATACGTGTTACATTTTTTACTGTGGAGACCATACCATTTTAAGGGATGAGAATCCATGTTTAGGGTTTCCCTCCCCCAATAGCTTGCTTCCAAAGATAGTGATTTCAGTGTAAAAATCCACCCTTTCCAGCAGCCCCTACACTGTAGCAATCCACACACTTCACACTGATAACAATGTTGCAATTTTGCACAATTCTAGCTCTTTGGAGTTCTGACCTTTAGAAAGGGAAAGGAAAGCAGCTGCAGGTTCTGGGAAATGTGTGAATGTTTAAAGCAAGGGGGCTTGAGTTGCCGCTGCTGCTGTGTGCCCTGGGCAATGGGGAGAGGAGGGGAAAGAACCGCTGGCTGCCCGCTGCCGTTTTTCCTCCATCCAGGCAAGCGGCAGCCACCCAGCCAGGCTCCATGAAGGGGTTCCTTATGGGTGGCACGTTCATGCCAGGAGGAAGAGGGCAGGGCAGCCCCAAAAAGCGGCTTTTAAAAAGTAGCCACTTGAGTCCCCCCTTGAGTCACGTACGCCAGGTCCAATCCTCAGAATCCAGATCGAACACGATTGAGTTTAAAGTAATGGGATCAGGCAAATTCGTGTTAGCATCCAGTTCTATTATTTCGGTTTAGGGAAACTGGATTAAGCTTATAATGGGGATGCGGCCTAGGGATGTGCACAAATATTCGTAACATTCGATATCGGTACAAATTCATACATTGACATTTACAGATGACAGATGTATCAGTGGTTACTAGAATGAACGCCTAGGTACATCTTTCAGGCTGGGGTGGTGGTGGCGGAAGTAAGACACTTCTAATGCCATTTGCTGGGATTCGAGAGCAGGCAAAGGTTTGTCCCTGTTTCTGCTTGAGATGCATATGAGCATTTGTTGGGCCACTGTGTGCAACAGGATGCTGGACTAGATGGGCTGTGGCCTGATCCAGCAGGGCCTCTCTTATGTTCTTATGTTCTTATTTGTATTGAATGCTTTGGAACATTTGTGAACTGGGGAGGTGGGAAAGCAGCTGTGCCCGTCAGATCTGCAACAGATCCAGGGTGCCTCTGACATAGATTGAGAGTCGATTCAAAGTGGATTCAGGGCAGATTTGATGCTTTCAGAGTGGATATGTTACAAGACACGTATCAAATATGTACCAGATACGTATCAGATATGTATGTGTTGGTACCGGCTATTTGTACAAATGCATTCATATCAAATGCAATCCTCCCACATTCAAAGGGGATGTATTCGAATGAATATGAATTTTCTTACATTCAGCTCAATATGACCTGAATGCAAAAAAACCCCACATTCATGCATATCCCTAAAAGGGACCATTTTCGACTCAAAAATGTCCCCTTCCGTCCAGGAGTGCACTGGAAGCCAACTACATGAGGAGCATGATTTCATGCGCCACATATATGCTTACCTTAATCCAAGACAGCCTTTCCCATCTCTGGTGAGCCCATCTGGACCTCTGGGGTGCTGGGTGGGCCAGCTAATGTGCTATACAAGCACACTGGGACATTGGTTGCCCTGGAATGTGAGCACATGTGCATGGCGCATCACTGTTGTCCCAATGATGGCATAAGCACACTGGCACCAGCAGCTACATGGAAGATGGCAGTGCCCAGACATGTATCTGCACTAAGTGCCCAGGTACGTGGGGCGGGGGTTGGTGTGTACTAGCATTCGTGGGTGTGAATGCTAGTACACACTCGGGCAAGTTCACCGTTCCCATCCCTGGATGGGACAAGAGGTGTGAATTTTCTCCAGATCAGGAACTTCAAGTGGGTAATAGAAGAGATTACGGTCTTCACTCCCCATATGGCCTTGGTCAGTATTTGCACTGTCTGGGAACTTTTCCCAATACATTTTAGAACTGGTGGAATAAGGATAGAAGTGGGAGTGGGAGAAACACTATCATTTCATAGCAATAATTTGATGTGGATACACACACATGAATGCACACAGTTGATTTTTTTTTTTAAGAATTCTGGTAGTAGTGAGTGGCAAGATCAGAGGAAGGTCAAGAAATAAGCAGCAGATGGTGTTCTGGTCCTTTTTTGTAAGCATAGATGGGTAGGTAGGTAGGTAGGTAGGTAGGTAGGTAGGTAGGTAGATCCGTGGTTTCCTTTAACCAAGGTAAGAGCAGGTGCATATCCCCCGCCGATATGGCAGCGGACCTGTATATGGCAGATAATCCAAAATCCATAAACTGTGTACAGTTGGACCCCTGTATCCATGGGGGATTGGTTCCACAACCTACTCTGGTTCCTGAAAACCGCAGATATTTGATTCATGAAGAAATTGCACTCAGTTTCCCATAATTCCTATGAAATCCATGAGGTTTCTCAGGAATAATGGGGAATCTTGCTCAATTTCTTATGATTCCTAGGAAATCCCACAAGATTTCTCAAGCATCATGGGTCACTGAGTGCAATTTCACAACTACCTCAGGCCTCCGGGAAGCCTCAGGTAGGCCTATTGGCACTGGCAGGGGAATGGGGGGGGGGGATTGATCCGGTCACCGTGGATAAGTGAAACTGCGGTTACCAGATCAGTGGATACGGGGGTCCAACTGTACAGTAGCATACGTTTTATACGATCTACTGTGAAAATGGAGATCCAAAGCTCTCCAGATACTGTGAACTAAGCGAGAAAGTAGGAGAGCAAGCTTTTGAAAGTGCTTTTTGGAACCTAGTAAGTCAGAAGTAAGGGGGTGACTCTTGAGCCCTGTAAAAATGTTGGTCTCAGACTCCCTTTGTCTCTAGTCAGTGAGGTCAGTGTGCCAGAGATCATGGAGTTTCATCCTAGCAACATTAAGAAAGCTGTACACTCCATGCCTGGCTTAATGGTTTCACAATACGGTCCTGGCTTCTCACATTTCCATGGAAGGAATAAATCAAAATAGTAATGCCTGGAAACTAAAACTTCAATGAACATTTTTTTGAAAAAAACAGATAATTCTGGACATCATTGCAGCATAATCAAAATATTGGCTTCTATCAAGGAAAGATGGGCAATTTTGTATCAACTCTTGAATAGCTTTTCTATTAACTAATATAAGCAAATCACATACAGTGACTTGATGGGTGTTTTCTTAATTTCTCATAAACGAATTTTGCAGCAATAAACCCAAGAGGTTGATTTAGTTACAATAATTTAACTGTTGTGCTGTCTTTTCATGTTCAAGTTCTTTATTTTTTAAAAAAAAAAAGTCTGCTGCAGAATATGGTACTGAGCAGATACATGGCAATGTTCCACATTAGTTTTGAAGATGATGTTCCACAGGGGGGAAAAGTCTTTTATCCACCAGTTTTTGACCGGCCTCCAACATTTATTGGTCATCGTGGGTGGGTCAGGGCTGCACTCATACTGCGTTGATTTCGTGCTTGCTCCATCTGTGAAAGGAACAGATTTATGGAAGCGGCTCCAGAAAAGTCTCTGAAACTTGGTCCAATCCATTTAACAACTTGACAACCAGTGTTAACATACTGACCAGAGCACCTCTTTGCGGCTTAGTGATAAATTTTATCAGACTATTCAGATTATGTCAGGATTAAACATAATCAAATGCACAAGTTTGCAATGAGAGAGCCAAAAATGCATACCTTGAAATACAATATTTTATACTGTTTATATATTTTTTTTCCTCCCAGAAAAGTGCACTGGATATTTTCATTTTCTTATATCACTGCAGCACTGTGAGAGCCAGAATATTTCTGCAGGTGAAACCTGTCCGCAGAAGCCAAATTTCCTCCCCGGCAAGGCTAGCAAGGGACCAAAAATAGATCTAGGGTTGCCTCATACCAATCTGGTTACCTGGCACAATTGTGGAAATGGTGCTATAAACCTGGACCCTATTTTAATTAATTGTCCTGCTGGAATCTTTAGGATCTCAAAGAGTTCAACTCTGGGCCGAACTGTCCCAGGCCCTTTCCGCACTGAGCATTCAGCCAGACCACAGGCTTGTCTAGGCCTCTGCTGTCCACACAGCAGTGCAGGCCAACAGGGACCCTGCCTGCTTAAGATGGCCTGTTTGGCCCCGTTCACATACAAGATTAAATCTGAATCCAGTCCATTTTCAGTATTATCCATTCCTATTTAATTTTTTTCTCCCAAACTTTACGAGGACTAAATCGCTACAATCTGCAGGACAAAAAATCCTCGGAAAAACTGTTCTCGATCCTGTTTTTGTGGCTAGCCTGCCTTTTTATTATTATTTGGGAACAGTCCAGGACTAGTCAGGGAGGAAATCTGCCTTTCGGGCTGCCCCCCCCCCATTTCCTTCTGGCCAATGCCTGCCACCGCTGTTGGCACGGCAATAGATGGGTGGGATTTCACATCTGGGAAGTTCTGCCCCCTGCCCTTTCTGTCCCTGACCCTATTTTAAGGGGATAAAAAGTGCTGAGCATTTTTGCAAATGTTCAATAAAGGATGATAAAACATGAGATAAAAGCACCGATCGCCAAGCATGGTCTTGGCTTAGTTTTGGGGTTGTTTTGCGCATGAGCGATGCATCATTTTACCTGGTTCTTCACTGATGGACAGCCTCTGTACTGGCTTTTTTCTACCATCACAACCACAGCGGGCACATGGGTGGGTGGGTGTGATCTAAGGGTGTTTCTCCATACTGGGGATTTGTGTGGTTTGAGTGGGAACTGCAATATTTGAATTGAGCCTGTGTTATGATCAAGCAGATGGGAATCGTATCGGATTTCCAAAAATCCAAAATTCCGTATTGGATTTCCAAAAATCCAAAATTCATTCGAACGTTCAAATTCAGATTTTTGAAAATCCTATTTGAATTCAAATGTCAAATGGATTTTTGAATTTTCAGATATCCATGCACATCCCTGTGTTGCACATATCCTACCAAAGTGACATCCAGAAACCAATTTTTCAAGTGAGTCATTTGCAGAGAGACATGAAGAGTGTTGGACCGGGTCTTACCCCTTTCCAAAGCTCCCATCAGTTTTTGTTGATCAAGAATTTACCAATTTCATTTGCCACACTTACGTCTGGGTTAGTAACAGGAATCTGAGGCCTATTTGCACTATGGACTCTAGTGCATAATTAGTGAACCTCTGGTGAAAGAGCATCCACGTGGAGTAGGCTGTTACAGCCTCCAAGCATGCCTGCCCTCACCAGAAGTCCGCTAATCATTGATTAGGTGTGGAGCACACATTAACCAACATTCACCAGAACTTACCTGAAGCATCCAGGCAGTGACTATTCACTCTTCTTCCAGTGGGTGCTGCAGCCAAAATGGTGGCGCCCAAAAGAGGACTGGGCCCCAGATCGAATAAGGTAAGTATTCGATTGCAGGTGGTATGTCAACAGCCAAAGTTGACTAGCACTCCAAGTGCAAGCGCTAGTCAACGTTGGTTAATCAAGCTCTTTTCCCATGCAGTGGGTGGGAAGGGAAGTGCAAAGAGCCCCTGGTTGGGAAGTCCTTCAACTACAACGTATCAGAGGCAATGCTGAAGGCTTCTTGTATACCACTACCTGGCTTACCAACAAGTTATTTCTCCACATTTCTTTAGAAGACTAATCTATCTGAGCTTTAGGAGATACCACAATTGTTGTTACACATTTAACTGCACAGAGCAAGAAGGGTCAAAGTACTTAATCAAAAGTTTGAACTAAAGGATATTGACTAGCTGCATTTTGGAGTAAACTGAATATCCAGACAAGATTTCTGCAACAGGAAACCTTCTCAATGACCTTGGCCAGTCTATCTCCAGGACCAGTTTTCCTTGATGTATCAGCATGTAGAAACTCACATACTTTGGATAATGGGGGTGAATGGACAGTGGAGTGGACCAGAAAGGCAGAAGATGATGAGCAAGGTGGGTGGATGAAGTGTTCTTGGAAGAATTAGAAGAAGTTAATAAAGGGAAGTTATGTTGGGGCCCAAGAGGTGAACTCAACCCTATGACACTTAACATCCATAATAACTAGGAAGACCCTCAGTGGCTGACCCTTGGGATGAGCACCATTTAGTCCTTGTGACCCAGTTTTGTCTTGTGGTTAGACTGTCGCTTTTATCTGGTAGCCCCCCAGTTTGGTTCCTCACTCCTCCATGAAGCCAGCTGGGTGACCTCAGGCTAGCCACAGCTTTCTTTCTGAGCTCTCACAGCCCCATCTCTCTCACAGGGTGACTGTTATAGGGAGAAGAACAGAAGGTTTGTCAGCCAGTTTGATTACTCATATTGATCATGCGTTTATCATGAAGCCGACCATCCATGAGATTTTTGGCTACTCTGGTCTTTGACTTGCACAGGGAGAAAAGCAAAGACACACTACGAAGAGTAGAGAGAAGCTTGGCAGCGGCTACTTAAAATTAGCACCTGCTGTCCTTAAACAGGTTTGGGTGGTAGCAGAGGGAGCAGAATGCTGACAAAGCCACCCAAACCCTACAAATATTTTCTTAGCCTTCCCATAATGCCTCCAGTGGAGCAGCTGCCTCCATACTAGCAGAATAAATCCGCAATTAAATGTAAAAGTGCAGTAAACTCACTGTGCAGCGAAGACCGGGCGTCCTGACTGGAAAGGCAGCTCCATAGTTCCCCTGTTAGAGCTGCAAGAGTTAAGTCGGAGCACGCCATCATGCGGGTTGAGGCAGCCAATCAGATTTTGAGTTGCAGTTCCTGCTTAGCTGGTATCTCATCTCCTGCATTGGCTTGAAGCTGCGGATTTTCTTGATACTCCGCAGTGAGTGTCATTGAACCAGCATTAAGGTAACTGCGCAGTCCCACTCGTATAATGCTGCAACGCGGCGATCAATCGATCGTCCTGTGTGACGTCTCAATCGGGACTGCGCATTCCAATGCGCAGTATAAAACGCATCTGGACGCAGCCTATATCTGAGATCCACCCATTGATGCCCACCTGGTACTGTTCAGAATGGCATTCCTTTCTCTCCTGGGTGCCTCCCTCAAGGCATCAAACCTAGACCTACTTTCTGATCTGAAGTAGCCACTTTCTTATTAAAGTCTCCAAGCTCCCAAAACAAAGGAGTTAAAAGATTGTCTGGGCAACAAGCCCAGATGCACAACATTCTAAACATGGAAGGAAGTAGCAAGAGTTTGGCTTTTTTTTTTTTAAGGGTTTTGACAGAGATTGCAGATAGTTTTCTAATGCAGAGGAGGAAACCAGAGGATTTGCAAAGTTATTAATGTTGCTCCAAAAGTGGAAGAAAGGATCAGGGGAGGATGGAAGATGTGGACAGCAGCTGAGCCTGCCTTTTGCCATAAGAAATAATCCGGAGGATATAAGCAGGAGGGCTTGTCATGGCATCGGCTATCAGAAGAAGTAAATGCAACATGATTAATAGATACTGGCAAAACCTTTCCTCCAACAGTAGAGAAATGGATCTCGTTTTCCAGGGGCCTGCATGAGTGTTTTTGTAAAACAAGGTTGCACGGCTAAAGAGGAAAATGTATCAGAGTAAGAAGGAGGTAGAATTTACTCCACTGCAATTTTTCATTTACTTTTTACTTTTTTGCTTTTCAGAAGCAAAATAGCTAAAATATGCTATTGGCCATAAACTAAGACTGTTTTAGAGAAAGATCCTTTCTGCACTTACCCATCTGTGATCAGTATCAGTGGGTCTGGAACAGCCAGGTCAGCCCATGCTGTGGAACTCGTGAGCGTCGAGGCCAGACTCTCACACATCTAAGGGCCAGGAACAAAAGTTCCTAGCCTTGGAGCCTCTAGGGGATGAATTTTGGAGCACAAAATGTCGCGCTACTGAATCGTGTCCCCAGTAATTCAGAACACTAGGAGTGTTTCTGCACTTACCACTTGAAATCCAGATTAAGGAAATCTGGGGGTGCTTCCGCATTTGCCGCTGAAATACAGATCTAAATAGATCTGCTTTTTAGCAAACCATCCTCCCCCAGATCCGTCACTATTTGTGACGGGTCAGAGGGACCCCACGCGTCCGCACACGTGTGGGGAGGACAGATTCCAGAGGACAGATTGGAGTGGGTGCTGTGCAGATGCCGCCCCCAGAGCCACAGGACTAGAGCATGGAGCTGCCAGTCACCGCGTGTTTCCGGCAGCGACCGGCACCTGGGGGAAGGGCTTTGGAAGCAGGCAGTCCTGCTTCCGCCCTTCTCAACATGGCGGGCAGAGGGAATCTGTCCCTTCCCCTGGCTGTGCGCGGAAGCGTCCTGCTTCTGCACACATCCAGGGGGAAGCGACCGATGTAAGAAGTGAAAGCGTCATCCTTTGATCCAGAATTTGCGAGCAGGAACGGTTTGAAGACCTAAATTTTCAGTTCTTCCCGAAAACCGGATTTGGCGGCCTCTAGACCCCATTAGAGGCAGATCTTGCGCAAGGCTGTGTGGAAGCGGCGTCCTTGAAGGGGCCCTAATCTGTCCTGCTGTGCGGAAGATAACTTGCAGATGTGTGCCATGTGTGTCCTTATCGGGTGCTTAATGGGGTCTTAAGGGCCTATGCGGAAACACCCTAGCAGATTCAATTAAATGGGTCTACCAGTGATACCAAACAGGGCCTCCAGTGATACTTAAATGGGTCATGCTCCAACTACTGCAGATAATTCAGACCGGGGGAGGGGCAGGCCCTCACAGATCCAAACTAACACATGAATCTCAAAGAGCCAGATCAGCACTACAAAGCCCTTAATTCCGAATTAAGTGTCTGTTTAGAAAGGGCATTAGATGAGTTGCAAATATTTTTGCTTCAGTTCAAGTATCCAAGTTCAGGCAGATGTTTTATTTACTGAAATATCTTTTTTCATCCATGTTTGTTTATACATCAGTGGACTTTCTTTTTTAAAAAAATAAAAATAGCAGTATATGAACCTAGAGTGATATTTTCCAAAGTGTAGTGCATGTAATTCCACTAGTATGAAAGGCAAATTTAGTTGGTACGTAGACATTTAAACACAAAAAACAACTGCGAGTTTTTCTGTTATATTTCAGTCATAGTCCGCTGTTTTTGCAAAGCGGATTTTACTCACACTAGAGTCTGTTTCTCCCATTTAGTTTGTCTTGCTAGTGCTTCCTCTGCAGCAGTAGATCTCACAGAAAGCTAATTCAGTTGAAAAGCAGTATGCTGCCATAAGGAATTTTACCTTCTTCCCACCTGTTTCCCCACAGTAAATAAAGGACTTCTTGCTTGCCTTTTTAAACTTTGCAACATCACAGTAACTGCCCGTCTACGTTGCTCGTTGGATCGGTTCTCAATTATCTTCTTTTTAAAAATTTAAGTGTCCTGTGTGTGTACCTAGGTGCCTAAGAAAACAGGCAATCAGAAATATCTTCTCAAGTTTATACATTTTACTGCTGATCCCCCACTGGGTCATTTTCTGCATGAGTGAGTTGCTACATTTGACTGCTTAAGAGTTTCTGCTCCTAAGCTCTGTGTGTGTTTCTTGAAAGATAAATTCCCTTCTTCCCTTTCTCTCTCCCACCTCTCAAGGAGGCAAGAGGAATGAAGAAAGGAAATAGGGGTTGTTTTTCCACTGTCACTAAAAGTACCCATTAAGTACCCATTAATGGGTACAAAAATGCCATTTCATACCCATTAATGGGTACTTAATGGGTACTTTTAGTGACAGTGGAAAAACACCCAGAGTCACAATTCTGTTGGAGGGGTATGTGTTTTTCTGGGCAGTAGAATGTTAAAAGCACCAAAAGCACCTAAGCCTCTTTCTTTTTCTTTCTCTTTCTTTCGTTCTCTCTCTCTCTCTCTTGTGCAAATTCTTCCCTTTCCCCATAACTTTCTTTCTCCATCTCTCCCTCCCCACATCAGGGGAACTAGACAAAAAGAAAGGGGGAGAAAGTACTGTACTCTGTTCTAATACTTATTTGCTAGTCTGCCTCTGTTGAGCCCTCTGTGTTTTTCTGTGCAAGCCAGCATAGTTGAAGCGTCTACTGAGCTGGGGCATCGAAAATGGTTTCTCACAAGTAAATACTTTGTTTCCTCTTTGGGGTTTTAAGAACCGAGAGCAGTTCTCTGCATATCTTTCTCTCTAGACAGGGAAAGAAAAAGCGCAAGACGGATAGAAATTCAGAGTGTGGGTCCTTAATAATGCAGAAAGGGTGCACGCAAAGAGGAGCAAAAGCAAGAGATCAATTCACACTTAGGCCTCTAGTCAGCAATTAGTGTAGCTCTGGTGAAGAGCATACACACCTCCACTAGTCTACTACAGCCTAGAAGCATGCCCACCCTAACTACAGCTGCACTAATTGCTGATTAGGTGTGGAGCACTAAATTGTGCTCCACACCTTTACCAACATTAACTAGAAGCTTACCTGAAGTGTCCAGCAGCATGACCATTTGCTATTCTTCCGGCTCTCCGCGTGTGGTGAGCAGGAGAGGCAACCGCAATGGCAGTAGCGGCCGTGGTTAATTATAGGATTGCAAGAGGGGTGTTTCGTTGGCAACAGAGCAGTGGACGCTGAGTGTTTGATCATGGGTGCTGACACGATCAGCCACAACACCTCCCTGGGCTCAAACACTCAGCTGACGGCAGTCAATCGCAGTTCTGAGGAGGTGGGACTTCAGAGGAGGCGGTACGGGCTAGTAAATGGGAAGACCATTCACATTTCTGGCCAGTAAGGGATGCTTTGGTGAAGCTTTCCTCCAGGCAAATGCGAATGGTCCACCTGTACCTGAAATTTACTGGCCCTAGTTCATGGCAGCTTAATCAGGTAAGTGTAGAAAGGCCTAAAAAGACAGCTGTATCCACAGCTGCATTGCGAGTCAGGTTGAAACTCTCATCACTACCTGCTATCCCTAAGCTTCCCACACAGCTGAGTACCAGTCAGCTTTCTACAACCAGAAGTACCAATCACTTCCAAGAGCATGAAGGCAAAATCATGAAGTTGGTACATAAATTACTGAATTTTGAGAACCACTTACTGGCAAAGTAACAAGCTGTTTTATCTTGCCTTTATCTAACTCAAAAAAACCACATTCGGGTTAGAATCACTGTATTTTAAACTCTGAAAGGGGGGGAAACCCCCTCAAATTTTACCACCATACCTGGACTCAAGCTGAGGTGTTTCTGCACTTGCCTTCCCATCCGTTGGATGGGGAAAGTGCAGAACAGACTAAGGTGTACTAACGTTTGCACTAGGGAACGCTAGTACACAGTAGCCTACCCACGATGCACCTGGACACTTATCTCCATCCGGTTGCGCATCCGATCCCTGGCAGGGCGCCACCATTTTGATTATGGTGCCCTGAGTGACTGTGTTTATACCATTGCTGTCGCCATGGTGATAGCGATGCTCTGTGCACGTGCAGTCACGTCAGGGATCATCTGAGGTACCAGTGCGCTTGGGCTGGTACCTCAGATGACCCTTGCACCAGAAGTGGTGGGAATGGTCACAGAATGGATACAACGAGTAAGGTTTTGGTCAGGATTTGGTGCACAATTTCATGCAACACAACTAGTTTGCAATGGGTAAACATCTGGGCAGGCAGTGGGTGTTTCTAGGCTGTAAACGCCTCTTGCAAGTGCAAGAGGCACTTGCCTAGCCAGATGTTAACCTAGTGGAAACTAAGAGGCCAAATGTGAATGGGCTCTGGATTAAAACTTTGGTGTGAACGTGGCCTTAGTTCCACCTGCTTTAAATGGGGGAAATAAAGATAGCTGACGTACGTCCAGAATTGGTGGTGGTGTTTGGTATTCGGTAGTCCAGCAAGGTAGATAGTAGTACTTGGAGACTAACAAGAGAAGGTTTGATGGCATGTGCTTTTGTAGACACGTCAGACATGTCTACGAAAGCTCATCCCACCAACCCTTCTCTTGTTAGTCTCCAAGTGCTACCAACTACCTTGCTGAACTTTTCATATCAGACTAACACAGCTATTTCTCTGATATTGAGCACCATTGAGTAGGTTTGTCACGCCCTCCAACACGCTATGAAAAATTCTGAACACCCACTCACCTACCCTTCTTTGTATCTTTAACTAACTTGTCTTCCCCAGAGCAGGCAAACACAAATGATTCATGTGAAAGTTATCTTTGTGGGAGGACAGAATAGATTTTATTTAAGTCCAAGACGAGACATGTTAAACATGCAATCAAAAACATACCAACATTTCATAGGTAAATACAATTAATGCAGTCAGCTTATCTTTTTCCATTCAAGAACCCATTATTTTTCCTGGTAAATTTGACCTGTGAGATACAGCCAGCCACCATGTGAATAATGCCTGACTTTACATTGTCTAAACCAGTGGTTCTCAACCTGGGGGTCGGGAGCCCTTTGGGGGTCGAACTGTCCTTTCAGAGGGGTCGCGACGACTCTCCCGCCACCCTTCCCTCCCACCTCCCAGCTGCTCCACCCCTGTGGTTGGGGGTCTCCACAACATGAGGAACTCCATTAAGGGGTCGCAGCGTTAGGAAGGTTGAGAACCACTGATCTAAACGAACATTAATATTGAATTACCCAATCTTCCTTGGAAAATTTACAAGTGAGGGCTGTTTAGTGAAAGGGAAGCTTCTGCGTAAAAGAAGCAGCAAATTAAAGCATATGACAGTTTGGTCTTGCAGTTAAGACTGTTGAACTGTTATCTGGGAGTATTAAATGTAAGACCTGAAAAACCAGGTCTTACATCCGTCACTTCCCCCTGGATGTGTGTAGAAGCATAAGAGAAGCCTTGCTGGATCAGGCCACAGCCCATCTAGTCCAGCATCCTGTCGCACACAGTGGCCCACCAAATGCTCATGGGCATCTCAAGCAGAGACAAGGACAAACCTTTTCCTGCTCTTGAGTCCCAGCAGATGGCCTTAGAAGCGCTCCAGTTCCTCCCCCCCTCAGCCTGAAGGATGCACCTAGGCATTCGTTCTAGCAGGACACTTCCGCACACAGCCAGGGGAAGGGACGGATTCCTTCCGCCCGCCATGTTGGGAAGGGTGGAAGCAGGACTGCCTGCTTCCAAAGCCCTTCCACATGTACTGGTCGCTGCGGGAAACACGAGGTGACTGGCAGTTCCATGCTCCAGTCCCACAGCTCCGGGGGCGGTGTCACTGGCGCGCGAGCCGGAGGACGCTTGGAATTGGTGCTGGTGCATCCGCACAGCACCCACTCCAATCTGTCCTCCGGAATCTGTCCTCCCCATGTGTGTGCGGATGCACAGATCCGTCACAAATAGTGACAGATCTTCGGGAGGACAGTTTGCCAAAAGTGGATCTATTTAGATCTGCTTTTCAGCAGTCAGTGCGAAGACACCTGTGGATTCCTGTGGTTTTTCCTTATCGATCAGTTCCGTCACTGTCCCAACTTTGGAAACATGGGCAGAAACTTTCTTACTCCCATGGAACTGGATCAGATGTGGTCTGGGTAGATAGCATCCTTTCAGACACCCCATCCTTGTCTTTCTCCCAGGTTCGGAAATTACACCTAGTTTCAAAGGCCCTTTCTACATTTGGCCTTCTTCTGGATTATAATCCTGACTTGGGACCTTCCATCTGCAGGCTGTAGCCTGCACCATCAGGCGGATGGTAGGTCCCTATTCTGGGATATAATCCAGAATGAGTCCCAGTGCAGAAAGGGCCAAAAACTGAGGGAGATGTTGTTTGCCTCCCTCTGTCCCCCAGGCCTTTGGGCCCCAGTGAGGCACTTGGACAACAAGGACGTGGGTTTTTCCAGGCCTTGCAGCCAGCAATCGAGAGTAATGCGGTGTGGCACATGCTTGGATCGGTCGAACGTGTTGCTCTGCAGTCACCGAATGCAGATTGACGCGGGTTTAAAAGGGCACCCGGGCAGCCCGTTGCTTGTTGCATAAAAGGGCTCTGCTGGAGCAACGACGGCACTGAAGTGTAAACGGCCGCTGGGAACGGCACTGAAATTCCGAGCGCTGTTGTGATTACCCAGTTATAGGAAGCAAGCTGTGGAGATTAAAATGTTACATAAGGGAACAAGCAGCGTGAGTCAGGAGTGTGGGGAAGAATGAGTCACGGCCATAAGGAACACAGCCAGGCCTGTAAGCCTAGTACAGAGGAATCAGGGCAGAGAGAGGGAGAGAGAGAGAGAGAGAGATCCTAAGCCTGTCTCTTGGAAGCCCTTTCCAAGGTGATCTGCGCGGCTGCACATTCAAACTCGAGTGTTTTCGGCCTGGAGGTTCCTCCGGGGGGATCCCGTGGCCACAGGCAGTGACCCCTGGAGGGGCAGAGGCCACGGCAAAAGACGCAAAAGAACAGCTTGCTTCAAAGGAGGGTCTTTGTCTTGCTTGGAGCAGCTCACTCAGAATTTCAGCGGAGAATGAAGCGGGCCCTGCCAAGATCAGCAACGGAAGGGACAGGACAAAGCCGTATAAATCACTTTGTGAGGGAGCGCTGGGTACATTTTTGGCAAACCGGGAGAAATCACTGGAGCGTGGCTATTAGGGAAGCTGGTGGGGGCGAGCGGAGAAATATGCAAGTTGGCCTGCGCTCTGCCGTGGCAGGAAGAAAGGGTCTGCGGGTTGTTTGAGCTCCCCTGCCTAAATTCAGCAGATAGCAAGGCGATCTGGAGAACGCGTTCCCGTTCGGCTTCTTTCGTAGTTATTTATAGGGAAAAGGTTTGCTCAGCCTTAGAGATTGCAGTAGGGAGGGGGAAAATACAGGAGGCCTCACACTTAGGGTACTAGTCAGTAATTAGTACAGCTCTGGTGAAGAGCATACGCACAACCACTAGGCTTCTACAGACTAGGAATGTGCACAAATATTCGTAGGCATTTGAAATTCGATCGAATAGAATGTCCCGAAATTCGAATGTAAACATTCAAATCGAATTTTGGATCTACTCGTTCGAATTATCCGGACATTCATGTGTGTACGGGTTCGTACGCGATGCGTACTTGAAGCTCTGCATCTTTCCCGCATCCGTACGCATTTGTACGGATCTGTACAGGATGAAAACGGGTTGCATACAGGATAACTACGGGATGCATACGAACACGCACGGATGTGTACGGATGTGGGGAAGATGCATACATGCACATACGAATGTCGTCGACATTCATATGTGCAGATTCGGTTCAAAAATTCGAACGAGTAGCTTGGAATTTGGAAAATACAAATCGAATCTTGTTAAATTTGAAATTAAAAGATTTGAATCGAACCAGATTTTCAGGTATTCGATTCTATTTGAATAGAATGCCAAAAGAAAATTGTGCACATGCCTGCTACAGCCTAGAAGTTTCCCACTCTCACGAAGGTAAACTAATTGCTGATTAGGGGTAGAGCACAAATTTACCTTATACTGCGCAGCGAGTGTCCTTAATCCAGGATTAAGGTAAATTCGCAGTAACGATGGGATAATGCGTCGCCACTATGATCCCTTGATTCTGGTGCGTGGTGCCCCCGCAGTGACTGCGCATTCTGCTGTGCAGTGTTAAGGTGTCTGCACACATCCCAGGGGTGTCTACCTCTATCTCCAGCTTGTTCACCAGTTTCAGTCTTTCCTGGACAGGGATAGTTTGAAGACAGTGATCCATGCTCTATGGCCTCCAGATTAGACTACTGAAATGCGCTCTACATGGGGCTACCCTTGGGAATGGTCCGGAAGCTGGAATTGTTGCAGAATGGAGCACCTTGATTGCTGAGGAGAGATAGATAGATAGATAGATAGATAGATAGATAGATAGATAGATAGATAGATAGATAGATAGATAGATAGATAGATAGATAGATACTTTATTTATATCTTGCTTTTTTCCTGAAGGGACTCAAAGCGGCATACATAGATCATCCAATACAATATATAACATTCAAACAACCAAATTGTTAAATAAAATCTGAACATAAAATCTAAAACACATAAAACAAGCTATATAACACATATAAAAACATATGCAACAAACTATTGGGGCATTGTATATAGGATCTAAAACACATAAAATCTGAACATGTCATCTAAAACATATAAAACTAGCTATATAACACATATATGAAAACATATACAACAAGCTATTGGGATATTGGATAAACTTGGTTTAAAATATAAGGAGGCCAATCCATTAGATTAAAGATAAAATTGGAAAAAAGCCTTCTGGAATAAAAAAGTTTTTCATTGTTTGTGGTCTGATCTGCACTTATTTGCTCCTGAGGTGTGGACATTAACATGTAAAGGCTTAAATTGTTTGGGGCCTGGTTATCTGAAGGAGCACCTTCGCCCTTATAGACCTATCTGTATTGAGCTCACAGGCAAAGGGCCTTCTTGTACTTGTTCCTCTCAGAAGAAGGCCTTTTCTGTGTGGGTCCCTGAGACTCTGGAATAGCCTCCCTCTTAAGGTTCACCAGGTGCTCTTATAATATGGTTTTCAGCACCTCAGGACTTTCTGCACCTCCCAAAGCATCTGGGGGACAGGAATAGTACACTCCCACTGGCATGCACTAGCATTCACAGTTGCGAATGCTAGTGCATGCCACCACCACCCCAACGAATCTGGAAACTTACCAGAGGCCTAGTCACACTTAGGCCACTAGTCAACAAGTAGTGAACATCTGGGGAAGAGCATATGCACTGCTACACCTTCCAAGCATGCCTACCCTCCCCATAAGCTCACTAATTGTTCATTAGTTTGGCAACGTTTACCTGAAGCTTACCTGAAGCGTCCGGTGGCATGACCATTCACTGCATCCAGTTTGCTGAGTTTGGTGGGCTGGGAACAAGGCATCTGCGCAGGCACGGTGGCTTTGCCAGTGCTGGTTGATCACTCACGCTGTGATCGATCATTCACCCATCCCCGGGACTGGCGATGGATCGTAGAATCGCAGAGGGGCGTGCAACCACAGATTAGTCTGTGATCGAACATGCCTCTCTCGCAACAGCGTCCAAGTGGCCAATAGCGGCAGTGAGGAGGCAGAACCTCCAGCTCCAGACGCATCAGTGTGGGCTGCTAAACAGGAGGGCCTTTCACATCTCAGACCAGTAATGGATGCTTTGGGGAAGCTTTCCTCCCGGCAAATGCGAATGGTCCACCTGTACCTGAAGTTTACTGGCCTTAGTTCATGGCAGCCTGATCACCTAAGTGCAGAAAGGCTTCAGGTGCAGGTGCCATCCTCCGGGGTCTATGTGCCGCCATCTTGTGTCTGGACACTGGCACAACTGTGCGTGCACCACCACCGTCACCAAAATGACAGAGATGTGCTGCATGTGTGCACTCATGTTTTCAGTCACCTGATGGACCAGCGCACTTGCACAACACCTCAGATGACCCTCCCCAACACCCAGAAGGGGTGTGAATGGTCTCTCTAGTGGCCGGGAAAGGTAAGCTTTCAGACCTGTGCACAACCGCTAGTAGCCACTGCTGGGGTAGCTTCTGGGATAGCAGGAGACGTTTCTGGTTTGGAAACGCCTCCTGCAAGTGCGGATGGAGCATCCCAGAAGTTATCCCAGTGTATACTAGCAGGCCAAGAGTGAAAGGACCTCTGGTTAAAACATACCCCTTCACCTAGGCCAGTGGTTTTCAACCTGTGGGTCGCAACCCCTTTGGGGGTTGATCTACTCTTTCACAGGGGTCGTCTAAGACCATCGGAAAACACATAGGAACTGAGACACAGCTCCTCTATCCATCTCCAGGCAGGTCTGCCCACATGCAGATACGCCCACCTACGAGTACCTGGCGTGATGACATCATCGCACCAACCCCATCCCATACACCCCATACAAATACAGTAGGGAGCAGCTACTGTGTAGAAAGCAGTAGTATTGGAGGTAAAACAACACTTTTTTATATTCAGCTGTGGTTGATGAGAATACTATGCTTTAATTACGTTCAATTTGTAACGGTGAAAATACATCCTGCATATCAGATATTTACATTACGATTCATAACAGTAGCAAAATTACAGTTACGAAGTAGCAGTGGTTGGGGGTTTGGGTTAGGGTTAGGGTTAGGTTGGGGTTCACCACAACATGAGGAACTGTATTAAAGGATCGCAGCATTAGGAAGGTTGAGAACCATTGACCTAGATCAGTGATGGCGAACCTTTTGAGCTCGGTGTGTCAAAATTCGCAAGAAAACCTAGCTAAACTCAGGTGCTGTGTCACTTCTAGAAATATCCACAATTTTGTGATATTTGTAGCTCTAGTAAAAAAGTTATATTTTTGATATATGTATTTTATTAAAAGCAAAAACAAATAATTCTTTTCATTAGTGACTTTTGTTGCTAAATCTTCAACTGAAAGTTGGTATTTCATACACTTCAAGAACAAGCAAGCACTACACGCCCAGGTGCCAGGGTGACCAGGTGTGTCACCCAAAAGGGCTTGGCGTGTCACCTGTGACACGCGTGTCATAGGTTGGCCATCACCGACCTAGATCTTTGCTGTTTAGCTTTCTCTGGGTGTTGTTCTTTCTGGGAATGGGGAGGGAGGAAGGGATATATTTGAAATATGTTTTAACGTTTATATATTTTATCTTTTTATTATTGTGACCTGCCCTGGGAACTTTTCATGAAGAACAGGATATAAACTCTTAAATAAAATAAACAAATTTAATAAGAATAAAAGGTTCTCTTCTGAGTCCCCATATCTGCTCAGATTCCTTTAAAATGGCCTGCTTTTTTAAAAAAATTATGTGTCATCAAGTACTAAGCAATCTTGCATGATAGAAAAGTCAGAAATCTTATACATGCTTATCTGGAAAAAAAGTTTAATTGAAATCAGAGGAAATGACCTCTGGGAACGCACGCATAAGGCCATTCACACCTTTTCACTTCTATGGGTGTGTCCCCATGCACGTTTTGGTCCGAATCAGGTTCAGCAAGGGTTGTCCCCATGCACAATTTCCACAGACCAAATCACCCAAACCAGTACCAAACCCATCAAGGTTTGGGCGATTTGGTCCGAGCTGAGCCTGCACATGGGGACAGTCCTGGGCTATTTGGGGAGGAGATTGATGCTCGCATCAGTTGGAGGTGGGGTTTCATATCCTGTGCTTGCCGTTGCATTGAAGATTACAACTGCTGAGATTTTTTGGGGGGGTGGTAAATGGTGTTAAAGCCAAAGCGATGAGGGGGTCGAATGGCCTTTGCTTCCCCACAAATTTAATACAAGTATTCCACCCCACCATTTCCCAATTGCAGGATAATGACTTGAGTTTTCTACATTTTACACGGAAAATATTCCACTCCCGTTTCCCGATTGCCAAGGCAGACATGATAATGGCTTGATTTTCCGCTTGCCAGGTGTTTTCATGGTTTGCGGGTAGAGCAGAGGTGCGCAAAACTGTTCAACCGCTCAACTGCCACCAAACTTCGTAGCGGCTTTGGTTTTTTGAAATTTTTATTTTTTTCCATTTGGTCCCGCTAAAGGGGGGATGCAGCATTTGCAGCAGGCAGCAAAGGGGTGAGGTGACTTCAATCCAGGTTCCACTGAGGGGAGAGGGGGTGGAGAGGACGAGGCGCTGCTCCCCCGTGCCGGGGTTTGGTGCAGTTTGTATGGGACGGCTGTATCCGCACCCAGCCCGCATTGCCGGGAATAGTATGGGGACAGGCAACATCCATTATATGACCTGTGTTCGTCTGTTAATCCAGATCAGTGGGGCCCACTGATCCAGATGTTGGAAGAGGGGACTGGATCAATGCCCCCTACAGTGTTGGTGCTGATCTGGCCCATTCTTCCCGGCGGCTGTGAAGTTCTTGCAGGCTTTTCAGCCACCACAAGCTGTTGCTTATGAAGGCTCAGAACAGCAGGCCCTACCTCATAGCCTGGTGGAGTGCTGCATGCCCTCATATTTCTGGATCACAGAGGTGTGCTGTCTGCGTGCCTCCCATGATCCGGAATAAGACCTTTGGTCCAGTTGTAGACCTACCTTATTCAGTCTGGGGCCCAGTCCTCTGCCGGGTGCCACCATTTTGACTGGCGCCTTCCGTGACTGTGCGTGTGTCAGTGCCGTCACCTTGACGACGCTGACGCTCTGCGCACATGCAGTCATGTTATAGGTCTCTGAGGTGCCAGCGTACTTGCGCGGCACCTCAAACAACCCGGAGCAGCAGCAGAAGAGTGAATGCTCACCCTGCTGGATGCCTGAGGTAAGTGTTAGGTAAACGCTGGCTAATGCATGGAACACGATTTCGTGCTCCACACCTAATCAATGAGTAGTGAACTTCTGGTGAGGGCGGGCGCCCTTGGGGTCTGTAGTAGCCTCCAGCACATGTGGATGCTCTTCACTACCTTATTAGAGGCTGTAGTGTGAATAGGCCTCAGATTAAACAAGTCTCCTTAATCTGAATCTGACTCCATCCAGTGTAGAGGGAGCCAAACCAGGGGGAGTGGGACTTCCTTGATCCACACTACCATGCAGATCAGAAGGCCCATGAACCAGATTAAGGGGCTCCTTAAAAGGGGCTCCTTAATCCATATCCTCAACGAATGCAGAAAGGGCCATACACATAGGCAATAGAAATCTTTGCTAGCAGTGAACTAGCTTCTAAGAACTGATAACATCCAACAGTTCAAAGCCTGGGGGCAGAACAGAGGAAATTCTCTTTTGAGCTGTCAGAAAGGAATCATGCTGGAAAATATTTGGGTATTTGAAGTGTGTGCGTGCACTGGGGAGATCATAAAGAATAAAGTCAAAACAGTTGGTTCTGTTTGTGGTCTGAGGCTTGTGGTCTGCTTTGTTTTCATTTTGCATGAGAAAGAATCCATCTTTTCTTTTCCATAGCCCCACCCGGAATCTGCCACTGGTCCCCAGTTCCTGAACAAATAGGAAGAGTTCAACTGGGATTTGTAAACTAGTTTTAAGGAATTTGTTTATTCAGCTTAGAGACTTCCAGTTGGTGTCAAGTGCCAGAAGAAAGGTTTGTCAACTGCTTTGCCTCAGATTGTAGCAGGCGTGAGGCTGGGAAACCACACAAAATCCAAGGACAGGGATGACGTGAGTCAAGTACCATTGTGGAGGGAATAGAAGAACTGAATCACCGGCCCTTTCTGTACTTACCTCACTTAATCCGTATCAGTTGAATCCAGGGGCATTTCTGCACTCAGCTTCCCATCCGGTCTACGGGAAAAGTACATTGCCTGCTAATGTGTACTGATGTTCACACTTGGGGACACTAGTACTTGCCACATCAAGCCCCAGGCACCCAGAGACTAAACCGTGTCCGGGCACTACCATCTTCTTTTTGGACTGTGCGTACACTGTTGCCGTCACCACGGCAGTAGTGATGCTCTGTGCATCTGCACACATGCAGTCACGTTTGGGATCATTTGAGGTCCCAGCGCACTTGCGCATCACCCCAGATGGCACCTACAAGCGGGAACAGTGCGAGTGGTCATGCTGCTGGGTGACAAAGGTAAGCTGGTAAGGGTTGGGATGCATGTGGAGCATTATTTTGGGCACCGCTGCTAGTAGACAATAGGGTAACATCTTGAGCCAGTTTGGTCTAGTGGTTAGAGAGCTGGACTCTTATCTGGGAATACCAGGTTCGATTCCGCCCTCCTGCATGAAGCTAGCTGGGTGACTTTGGGCTAGTCACAGCTCTCTTCTGAGCTCTCACAGCCCCACCCACCTCACAGGGTGTTCTGTTGTGGGGAGAAGAACAGAAAGCTTTGTCAGCCACTTTGAGTACCTTTAAATGGATGAGAAAAGCAGGGTAGAAAAACCAACTCTCCTCCTCCTCCTCCTCCTTCGGCAGGAGACTATTCTGGGTTGAAAATGCCTCCTTCAGATGCCTCTTACCCTATAGTGTGCTGCAGGGCCAAGTGCCAATTGGCCTCAGATCAGTTAGATCTGGATCAACAACAAGCAGTGCCATCTGCACTGAGCGGGCTGGATGGTGGCAAATGTATGCTAAGTAATGATGCAGTGAGAATGCTGCAGCATGGATTGGTATCAATGGATGCACTGATATCAAAAGAACCACCCAGGAGTGTGGCAGAACATCCGAGGATGCAAAGGCACTGAGAAGTTTGTTTGGTCTTCTAGCTAGAGTGGTATTGTCTACACCTACATTCCTCCTTGTGTTATTCTACATGTGGGCGCCCCTTCCTTGATGCAGATCAGACAGCGCTAGCAGGGATATGTACTGGATTTAATGGGTCCACACGCCACTAATCCAAATTATTGCATCTTTGGCATAGATCTGATCTAGATTAACACTAGTCCCATGCAGACGTGTGCTAAGCAGTTCCTTGATCTGCATTAGTCATTAACTGCAGAAAGGGCCACAGTCCACTAGAGGGCCATTTATTCAAAAATGTTGGTAAACTTCTCAGATATTTTATTTACCCAGAATACCTAGTAATGAGATTCTCATGAACTTTCGCATTTTCAGTTGCCTTAAACTTCTGCAGATGATTAATCAAGTAGGCATGACAGAGACAGAGAATTGCAATCCAGCCACACTTGCCAGATCTTGGCATTTTCATCTGGCCGTCTGTACCAAGGGTTGTCAGACTTAGTATAGAAGGTCAAGTGACCACAACACTTATGGGACAATCCCAATTTTCTCTGCTCCAACACACAGTCCACCCAGAGAGCATATTGCCCTGGAGTTTTCTGTAGTCATTCCCTGCTTTGAGTGCAGTTGTAATGAACTGTGCTGGATGGATGGATGGATGGATGGATGGATGGATGGATGGATGGATGGATTTAATTAATTAATTAATTATTTTCTCCACCTTTGCTAATGATTATCTCCAAATAAGGCCATTCCATCCACACTGGGATTGACCAAGGCTCCTCCTAGTTGGCTAAAATGGGCCAAGACTGAGGCACTACTAGACTTTTTTTTACAGGTCTGTCTGCCTTCCAGGGGTGGTTAGACCAGCCATGGAAGTGTGTAGAACGGCTCACACCTCCCTGTCCCAGTTTAACAGGGGGCCCCATTTCAGCGGCACACCAAATTGCACTGTGAAATGGGTCCCCAGGAAAAACACACAGGAAAAACTGTTCATCACGGAAGGCTCTATCCCTTATGCCCACCCTTTTGCTACTGAGGGTGGTGATACAAATAGAAGCACCCCTACAGAACTTAAAGCATGGGCTGGTTGATATAGAAGATGTTCCTTTAGATATTTGGGGGGGGGCGTGTTTTGGAGCTAGTGTGGGGTAGGGGCTGGAACAGAACAAGGGCCATCCATCCTGGTGGGTCTGGTCTACTTGGTCCAGTCCACTGAAGGCAGGTGTGAACAGGTCTTAGGTGTCAGGCAATAAAACTGAGCATTCAGCACATGCAAAAGGAAATACTTCTTCATACAATGCCTATTTATGTGAAGAGAATTAGTAATGTGGAATTTAAGGATGACTTCAATTTGGATGACTTCAAGAGGTAAAGATAAAGGCACTCCAAAGTTCTAGTGACAACAGGAAACATATGTTTGCTTGTTTGTTGGCAACAATAGAGAAGTGAACTGCCATTACTTTCTTTGGAGATGTTAATGTCATTTCCCCATTTAGCCTATTAAGCTCTAGGATTCCCTGGTGGGTCTCCCATCTACTTTTTCAAGATCAGCTGTAATTGAGCAGAGATAAGAACATAAGAACGTAAGAGGAGCCCTGCTAGATCAGGCCACAGCCCATCTAGTCCAGCATTCTGTCGCACACAGTGGCCCACCAATTGCCCATGGGCATCTCAAGCAGAGACAAGAGCAAACCTTCTCTTGCTCTCGAATACCAGCAAATGGCCTTAGAAGCATCCTGCTTCCCCCCGCCCCCAGCCTGAAAGATGCACTTAGGCATCCATTCTAGTAGCCATTGATATATCTGTTGTCCATAAACCTGTCTGACCCTTCCTTAAAGCCATCCAGGCTGGTAGCTGCCACCACCTCCTCCGGCAGCAAATTCCATAGAGTGACGACCCTCAGGGTGAAGAAATCCTTCCCCTTGTCTGATCCGACTCTCCTACCCATCATCTTCGTAGATGCCCCCTGGTTCTAGTGTTGTGTGATAGAGATGGTTCCAACCTAAGACGTTTTCGCACGGGGGTGAACGGAACGCGAAAAAGACAGCTGCGGACACGTCATCCGCATTGCCCGAGCGCGGCTTGCGCTCCGACGTGTCCGCAGCTGTCTTTTCCGCGTTCGAAATGTAGAGCACTTTAAAGTGCTCTACATGCGTTCCAACGCGGACGAGCCGCCCGCAGGCGTTCGGGAGGAGAAGCGTTCGCGCCTGCTTCTGTCTCCCGAACAGCTGCGGGCTCGCCTCCGACGCCGCGCGGCTTTGACAATCAGCTGTTTGTCAAACAGCTGATTGTCGATCTGCCTCCGCGGCTGTCTCCGCGCCCCTGGCCGGCCTTTGCCGGCTAAGACAGCTCACGATGCTTTGAGCATTCGCACACAGACGCGCCGGAACGCGTTTACACGCGTTCTGGCGTGTCTGTGTGTGAACGGGGAAAGCGGCGGGAGCTGTCTTAAGCTTCCCGTCCTACTCCCGTTCCAAATGGAACGGGAGTAATGCGAAAACGTCTCTAGGTTGGACAAATTTAGGTAGCAAGCAGAAGATTCACAGGGGCTGTAAGCCATGGTGGCTGTGTCATGAGGGAACATCCCTCTAAATACTAGCTGCTGTGGCAATGAGAGCAACAGAAATGCTAGTGTACCCCAAAACGTTTTGCTTAATAGTTTCCCTAGAAATATGGCGCTAGCCACAGTGAGAACAAATAAGTAAGTGGACCACTGGTTCATTAAGGAACACATTTTATGTTTTTCTGTCTTCCTTCATTCAACTAGTACGCCCTACTTCTGTCATCTAGAAAGACAGCACATAGTAAAAGCACAAAATTCACTTTCTTCAGATGTGGTGATCGATTGTAGGCTTTAAAAGCTTTAGGCTATCAACAGTTACTAGTTTTACATATTTAAGAACAACAGAGGGAGAACTTACCACTATCATTTTGTTTGCTTGTTTGTTTTTTTAAAGATATCGATGAATGTGCTACAGGAACCCATAACTGTAGATTGGATCAGATATGCGTCAACTTAAGAGGATCATTTACCTGCCAGTGCTTGCCTGGGTATCAGAAGCGAGGGGACCAGTGTATTGGTAAGTACTTTCTTGGGAAACAAAATTATGTCTGGTTCTAAGCTATTAAGAGATCAAGACCAAGAGGTATCCTAGAGGAATTTGAGTCTGTAATGACAGATATTTTCCTTTGCATTCATTTTATCTTGTTTTGAACTCTGAGAAAGTTTACCTCTTCAATGTTCAAGATTTCATAGCTCTGAAAGCATCTCCTTCTTTAAGGTGGTTTGGGCAAGAAGCTACATAAGCAAAGAGGCAGGATGTCCTGCTGAGTGGCTAATCAGTGGGTAGTCAGGGTAGGTGTTACCTAACTTGGATTTGAATGTAGGCTGCAGTGTGGCAAAATTAGGTAGTTTCTAAGATGTATACACTGACAACTGTTTATTAGGCTTTTTGTGTGTCCTCAGGTGGGACATGTTTTCTTAAAGGGATGCCTTTAAAAAGTCTTGTCTGATCACACCCCATGTCTCCAGTCATTATTTAATAACTTTCCATTTTAAGCCTTATTGTCCTGCCCCTTTGAGTAGAGTCCATATGCTTTTTCCACCAGTGTTTCGGAAAACAGTCCTTAAGCTAACTGTTCCCATGGTCCTTATCCAATTTCCCTAATCATGGCTTCATTTACAATTGGGATCTGTGCTGAGAAGTATTACTATCCTGTGCAGTAAAAAGAGCTAAGAAAGAACTCAAGTTATGCAGCTATATACACAAAGGGCAAGGAGGGAGAGCTGTGGTCTCCTGTCCTAAAACTGATTATTCCACCTGAATATTATTCCGTAACTCTTGCTTCTTTCTGTAAATTTGAAGAGGCAATCACACCCTGATAGGGATCTTCATGGTATGCTTTATCCACATCAGGGAAAGCTACAGTGCAAGATATGGTACCAGAGTCTGGATTTTGGACCAGAGGGCATGCAGATAACATGCCTATATAAACTGAAATCCTATGTGGGACCCATTGCAGATCCTCCTGGAAACTGTGAAGGCCAGGAACTTCCCTTCCTGGTCTTCCAGGGCTCATGCCAGCTTCAAGGGCTGGCTGCAAGCATCAAACCAGCAGCCAAGATTAGGGGTGTGCACAGATCCAATCCTCAAAAATCCGAATTTGTGAGAATTTTTTTTTTAAAGAATGTCTGGATATTCGAACTGATACAAATACATTCATGTCTATTCATTCTAATATGAGATATGTATCCAATGATATGAATCTTGTATGCATCCATACACATCCCATCTGCATCCTGTATGCATCCTGTTTTCATCCCATACGTATCTGTACGGTTACGCACAAGATGGCGTACGGATACGTATGCAATGCATACGTATCCTTACCCATATGAATGTCCGAATTACATTCACATCACTTGCGTATCTGTACGCATCCGTACGGATAAATACAGCAGAGGTGTCAAACTCAATTTTGCAGAGGGCCATATATTAAATTTAGAATGTGTAGGCGGGCTGGATTCAAATAAAAAAAAAATGTACTGAATTATTATAACATTTTATTTATTTAATTATATAGTATAGTATATTATATACTCAAAGCAGCTGACAAAGCTTGTGTTCTCTTCTGAGCTCTCACTGGTCCAACTACCACCCTGTGGGGAGAACAAAAGCTTTGTCAGTTGCCTTGAGTCACCTTTAATGGGTGAGAAAAGCAGGTATTAAAGCCAACACTTCTCTCTCTCCCTCTCCCTCTCCCTCTCCTGCCTGCCTGCCTGCTTCCTTCCTTCACGAAGGAAGCAGGGAGGGAGGGAGGGGAGGCAGGCAGGCTTCATTTCTTCTCCAATCGCGTGGAGATGGGAGAACTTAACTCGCAGCTGCTGCCTCCGCCCCTTGCAAGCAACGCCAGGCCGAGGGGGGCAGCGGCAGCAGCAGCAGCTTCAGCTCTCCGATCTGCACAGAAGGGATCTGCCCCTGCGATCGGAGAAGAACTGAAGCTGCCCGAGAAAGAGCAAATTTCTACAGGCACCGGCGCTCGGCTCTGCTGCTGCTGCCGAGAGAACCAACATTAATTCTCTCAGCAGCAGCAGCAGAGCAGAGATGGCGCCTGTAGAAATTTTCTCTTTCTTGGGTCGCTGCCTGCGCGCAGCGCCTCCTCCTCCGTGAAGCCGAGGTGAAGCCCGAGCATATTGGGCCTCGCCTTTGCTTCACGGAGGAGGAGGCGCCACATGCAGGCAGCTGCCGAGAAAGAGCGAATTTCTACAGGCGCCGTCTTTGCTGCTGCTGCTGCTGAGAGAATTAATGTTGGTTCTCTCGGCAGCAGCAGCAGAGCCGAGCACCGGCGCCTGTAGAAATTCGCTCTCTCTCCGGTGGCAGCATGCACGCAGCGCCTCCTCCTCCTGTGCAATCGCGGGCCGTATGTTTGACATGACTGAAATACAGGATGAAAATGGGATGCGTACAGAATAAAAACTGGATGCGTATGGATCTGTACGGATGCATACAAGATTCATATCATTGGATACGTACCGAAGATTTATACAGATAGATATTAATGTATTCATATAGGTTCAAATGTCCAAGCATTTGTTTTTCTTTCTTCGTGCGAATTTTTTAATTTTTTTTTAATTTATACAATTTTTACATAATTATGCACTTATTACATTCTTCCCTTATTTTTTTTCCTACCCACCCCACCCCCCTCCCACCCCTAAATAATGAATATTCAATAACGTTTATGAGCTAAGGGTTACATTTGGAATACAATTCTTAACTGTAATTTTACTAATTCACTTCTGACACTCGCTTCCAGGTAATTCTTAACCTCCATCCATTTGTTTTTACACCTTCTTATTTTTATTAAGTCATTCTCAAAATTTTCCCGACATTCTCGAACCTCTACTGCAATCGATGCTATTATATATTCATACAATTTCTGTATTTCCCATTTAGATGCATCCTTCCATCCATTTACTACTACCAATTGAGCCGTCCTAAGGATGGAACAAACTACTTCCCTTGTCTCTTTTGGCCTTATATTCTCCAAATCCAATTGGAATATTGCTATCCTTTCATTTAAATTAATATTAAGTGCATATATATTATTAATCATGTTTTCTACTTCCTTCCAAAACACCTGAACTCTCTGACAATGCCAAATCATATGTATGAATATTCCTCTTTCCTGACATCCATGCCAGCATTCTTCAGTTACATTTGGAAAGAAGTGTGACAGTTGTATTGGTGTTCTATACCATTTATGTATTATTTTCATTCTTGTTTCCCATATTCGTCCATATTTTATTTTTTCCATTCTCTGTATTTCCTTTTTGACTTCTTCTCTGTTTATTCTTATATCATCGTTCCATATTCCTCTTATTTCTTCATATATTTCCTCTCCCACCGTCATTAATCCCTTATATATAATTCCTGCAATACCTTTTTCACTCTTCCTCACTTTTCTTATTATTTTATCAAATGCTTCATCTTCCTTATTAACTATCTCTCTAATTCTTACTTGATCTATATAAGTCTTTATTCCCCTCGCTTGCAGCCAGCTTCCTCCCAATAGTTGTTCTAATTCCCTTAAATTTTTGGGATTACGTCCCGTATCATATAAATCTTCAATTACTTTTATTCCTCTCCTATATAATCTATTTAATGCCCATTGTAAACCATCCTCAGCTCCCACATTTATTTTCCAGATTGTAGCTAATTTCCCTTCCTCCTGTGCAATTTTTCTTTTCCTTTTACTCCATATTTTCATTGTGCCCAAAAAATTTTTACTCCAATTCCTTTGTTCTCTTGGTAACCAATTTCTATATATTAATTCCTTTCCTTCTATATTGTTTTTTTTTCTAATTTAGCCCATTTAGACTCTCCATATTGTAATTCTAATAATCTTTGTATCTGAAAAGCATCATGGTAGCCCTCTATACTAGGTATTCCCCATCCACCTTCCTGCTTTATTGCCGTCAACCACTTATATCTCAATCTCGGTCTTTTCTCATCTGCTACCCATACTTTAATTCTTCTATCCCAATTTCTTAACATCTTCTCTGATACTGCTATAGGGAGTGTCTGAAACAAATAAAATAACTTGGGCATTATAAATATCTTTAACACTCTTATTTTATCTAACCTGCTCAAAAATTTTAAATTCCATTTTTTCAATAATTTTTCAATCTGTTTCCAAATTCTTTTATAATTTCCTTCCATTATTTTACAGGGGTCCCTATATATCCATACCCCTAAATACTTTATTTTTTTAACTCCTAGCTTCAATCCAGTCCTTTTCCTTATTTCCAATTGCTCTCTCGGTGGTGTATTCCAAAATATTATTTCTGATTTCTGTATATTCACAAACAGCCCCGACTGCCTCCTGAAGTTCTCCAGTGTCAGTATTATCACTTCTATCATTTTCTGAGGTTCTTCAGTTATAATCATTGCATCATCTGCAAATAAATTCAACTTTACTTCTTCTCTTCCTATCCTAAATCCTTTCCACTGCAGATTATCTCTAATATTATTTGCCAATACTTCTATTGCCAAACAGAACAGTCCAGGGGAAAGTGGACATCCCTGCTTAGTTCCATTTTTATATTTAATAAAAATATTAAGAAGATTTGTCAGCCACTTTGAGTCCCCTTAAATGGGTGAGAAAAGCAGGGTAGAAAAGCCAACTCTTCCCCTCCTCCTCCTCCTCCTCCTTCTGTGCTGGTGCAGACTATGGCAAGTCCCATCCTGGGGCTGTATTAATCTGCCTAGCAAGCCAACAGCAGACCCCTGTCCAAATATCTAAAGGAACACCTTCTCCCATACCAACCTGCCCGTGCCTTAAGATCCAATGATGAGGCCCTCCTGGTCATGCTGCCACCTTCAGTAGTGAGGTTGGTGGGCACCTGGGAGAGAGCTTTTTCAGCGGTGGCCCCAAGACTGTGGAATGGCCTCCCCCTCGCGGTGCGCCATGCCCCTTCCTTGTATTTATTTAGGAGGGCCGTAAAGACTTACCTCTTTGCCTCAGCCTTTGGCTGATGTTCTAGTCTCCCTCCCCAGTTATAATGACATCACTATTAATGCACTAGGTTTTAAATTTGTTGAATTTTTAAGGTGTTTTTAAACGTGCATCTTGTTTTAATCTGTATTTCATTTTAATCTGTATCTGTTTTAATTTGTATCCTGTTTTGTTTTAATCTGTTGTTACCCACCCAGAGACCTTCGGGTATGGGGCGGGATAGAAATGTAAATAAATAAATAAATATAATCCAGAATAAGTCCCAGGGCAGGAAGGACCTTTATGCAGTGCCTAGAAAGTTTGGATACTGTTATAAAGACAAATAACCTTTCCTACCCTTGATGCTTTGATGCTGTTCTTGTGACACAAAGACAGGTACAATACATTTTCTTTAACCATGTTTTTATTTATTTTTTAATATTTGTGTTTCTATTCGTCAACCCAGATGTAGATGAATGTGTCTTTCCCCCATTTTGCCACCATCGGTGTGTGAACACTCCAGGTAGCTACTACTGCCAGTGCAACACTGGCTTTCTGTTAACAGCTGACAACCACACATGTGCAGGTAAGTACTTTGCCAAACATCTCTGAAAGCAACCAGCAACTTCAGACTTGCAAGGCTTTCCGTCTTGCCAAAAGTGCCTCTGCAAACAAATGGAAAATGCACACAAGTTCCGTCACGTTGAGATGAGATGAATAACCTTATGGAAGCATTTGGTCACCGCGTATGGAAGCCTTTGGTTACCTGTCAAAGGGAGGAATTGAATCATCAAGATAGATCGTATGGTTCCTTCGGTTTGCATTTTCCATTTCTTTGTCTTCCAGGAGTCACCTAGGGAGAGCGTCATGATGACAATGGGGAGCTTTCTAGCCTTTTTTTCTGATAGTTTAACTTATTTCGAGGTTGTGGTTATTATTATGATTATTTTTGATGCTATTTCGTGCAGATCCTTTGCAAGGATCTAGGATAATGAGAGGTGTTGGTGCACAATGCATGATGTTCCCAGTAGTGCTGCCTTCTGTAGCTTTTTTATTATCATCACCATCACTATATAGTCTGTAGATACTTCTGTGGCTTATTATTCTGTAGCACATTGTTGCTATCATCAAGACTTTCCAGATTGGTCTAGTGGTTAAAGAGCTCTTATCTGGACTCTTATCTGGGAATACCAGGTTCAGTTCCATCCTCCCCCATGAAGCCAGCTGAGTGAGCTTGGGCTAGTCACAGCTCTCTTCTAAGCTCTCACAGCCCCACCTATATCACAGGGTGTTCTGTTGTGGGGAGAAGAACAGAAGCTTTGTCAGCCACTTTGAGTCCCCTTAAATGGATGAGAAAAGCAGGGTAGAAAAGCCAACTCTTCTTCTTCTTCTTCTGCAAAGTGGGATTTTGATGTAGAAGATCTTAGCTTCAGTCCTCAACATCCCTCTGAAAGTCAGAGGGTCACTGGCAGAAGCCCCTCCCCCACAAGCCTGACCAGTTTCGACGTTTTTGTCTGTTTGTTTGTTTAACTTCTAGATGAAAGCAAATAGCTTGTTTTTAACTTCCCACAATGTTTCAGGAACTTGGAAAAACGTTTATTTGCCAATGCATGGTAGCTTTTCTTTAAAAAGTGGGTCAACACAGCACAAGAAAGAGTCTTTGACCCTTTCTGCACTTACGTGCCTCTGATCCTGAATCAGCCTGGTCCACTGATCCAGACCACAGGGAGGTGTGTGTGAGATCAGCACCATCTTCACCAGTGGCACTGACTACTGTATGCCATGGCTCAAAGTTTCCATGGGTTCCTACCCTTGGAGCCTCTCTAGGGGATGCTTTTTGGTATTCTTTTGCTGCTGTGTTGGTCGTGAATTCCAGCGATAGTTGGACATCTCTCCACTGCTAGATATTTGTAGATGTTATTGTTTTAATATAGATCATTTACTGTTTTAATGTATTGGATTTTAAATGTTGTTACCCACCCTGAGACCTTCGGGTATAGGGCAGGATAGAAACATAAATAGGTAGGTAGGTAAGTGAAGAAGAAGAGTTGGCTTTTCTACCTGGCTTTTCTCACCCATTTAAGGGGACGCAAAGTGGCTGACAAAGCTTCTGTTCTTCTCCCCACAACAGAACACCCTGTGATATAGGTGGGGCTGTGAGAGCTTAGAAGAGAGCTGTGACTAGCCGAAGGTCACTCAGCTGGCTTCATGGGGGAGGGTGGAATTGAAACTGCTATTCCCAGATAAGAGTCTGGCTCCCTAACCATTAGACCAAACTGGCTCACAGTTTGGTGGACGGACGGACGGATGAAAGGAAGGAAGGGTGGGTGGGTGGATGGATGGATGGATGGATGGATGGATGGATGGATGGATGGATGGATGGATGGATGGATGGATGGATGGATGGATGGATGGATGGATGGATGGATGGATGGATGGATGGATGGATGGATGGATGGATGGATGGATGGATGGATGGATGGATGGATGGATGGATGGATGGATGGATGGATGGATGGATGGATGGATGGATGGATGGATGGATGGATGGATGGATGGATGGATGGATGGATGGATGGATGGATGGATGGATGGATGGATGGATGGATGGATGGGGGCTTTCTGCACAGCTCAAGCATTCTGAATTAGGCCATACTGTTCCCTCCCATGGACTCAATTGAACGGGTCCACCAGAGATTGCCTCCTTTAACCCGAATGTCTCCTGTGAATGAAAGTGGATCAATGAGGGATATGGCGGTCCAGATATGTACTAGTACAGACCCTTAATACAGCTTAAGGGTCCATGCAGGAAGAGGCTCTTTCTTTCCTCAACAACCACCAGTGAAGTTCAGGATGAGCCCTTATAATCACTGGAGGATAAGGGCAACTTGATGATACTGTTGCCTTATCGCTACTTAGGCTGGCCTTATTTAAGAAGGAGTGGAATAAGAAGTGTAAATTCTGCGAACAATAAATATGAATAACAGGCTGTAAACTGTAGCTTCAAAACAGAGCTCAAGGATTTATGAAACAGGGAAGACGGCTTACATGAGGGCAAAATATGTATGTACCGGAGAAGATCCTCTGCAGTTTATCAGAAAATACAGTAAAAAAGTTAAATCCAGGGTTCACCCTAAGGTCACCCACCTAAATTTGACATCTGAAATTCCTGCTTGTTTTCACATTGCCGTGTCTTCTGATATACTCCTTAGATGGGCGCACACACTCACGCCCCAAAAATTACATTGGAGAGCAATAAATCTCACCATTTTGCAATGCAGCAGTGCTCCTGAGCATTGCAGAATGCTTGTGTCATAAACGGAGTGGAATTTTAAAAGAACATATCTCCAGGGCGATAAAGAGCTACAGGTAAATCTTAATGGCTGTGTATGTGATTCTTACCGCCATTATTTATGGACTTATTCCCACCCTGAAAATCATATCTGAGGTGTGGGAGAGAGAGGAAGACACAGGAATGAGGCATTTAATGGCCACCCTATATATTTCTGGGAAAATTTGCTCTCTGTTAATATAGAATCTTGCTGCCATCCGTGGATTAAAAGAAATATTTTTAAAAAATACTTTTGTTGTTGTTGTTGTTCCTGCTACATCTTTTAAAGAGGAAATGAAAAATAATTCTCTTACATGGCTGTTGGAAGGAAGACATAATTCCAGGGGATATTATCAACTCAGCATGGATGTTATTATGGCGTGTTTGGTCTAGTGAGCCAGTTTGGTATAATGGTTAGGGAGCCGGACTCTATCTGGGAATACTAGGTTCGATTCCGCCCTCCTCCATGAAGCCAGCTGGGTGACCTTGGGCTAGTCACAGCTCTCTTCTGAGCTCTCACAGCCCCACCTACCTCTCCGGGTGTTCTGTTGTGGGGAGAAGAACAGAAGCTTTGTCAGCCGCTTTGAGACCCCTTAAATGGATGAGAAAAGCAGGTTAGAAAAGCCAACTCTTCGGGTGCTTCCGCACATGCCCTTAAACACCCATTAAGGACACATGTGGAGGCACGCATCTGCACAGTGGCACCTTTTTAGGATGCTTTGACTAATTAGCGTCCGCACAGCAACACCCATTAAGCACACATGTGGGAAACCGTGTCCGCACAGCAGTACCCATCAAGGACGGAATGGGTAGACCGCATCCGCGCGGCGGTACCCATTAGAGTACCTTCCGCACCTATCTGTCTCTAATGTGCTTAATGGGTGTTACAAAAAGACTACATACAAGGTAGTCTTAATGGGTGTTTCACCGTGAAAACACATCCGTTTAGAATGCGTCCGCACAGTGAAACCGTGCCTACCCAGGGCCCTCCCCCGGCCCGCCATGATTGGCTGTGCCAGAGCCGAGCATGGCGAGCCGGGGTACTCCACTGTCACAACTCGCCCTCACCCCAGAAGCGGCGGATCATTGCTTCTGGAGCCAGGGGGAGCTTCCCTGAAGTCCTCCCTAGCCCACCCAGGGGAGAGTGCGAGCAATCCCCTCCTTACCTCTTTGTAGTCACCCCGATTCTGGCCACAGGTTCCCAGGAGGCTGCGTGCCTACATCCTGCGCGCCTCCTGATTGGCCAGGGCAGCTTCTGTCAGCGCCGGCCATCAGGAGGCTCTCTACGCAGGCGCGCAGCCTCCTGGGACCCCGCGGCCAGCATCTAGTCCATCATCATATCCCACATGGTGGCCCACCAATTGCTTATGGGCATCTCAAGCAGAAGACAAAAACCTTCCCCTGCCCTTGAATCCCTCCCTGTCTCTCCAACCTAGAGGTGGTACCCAGGCATGCATTCTGGTAGCCATTGATACACCTGTCCTCCATGAATTTATCTAATCCTTTCTTGAAGTTATCTAGGTTAGGCGCCATTACCACCTCTTCTGGCAGCAAATTCCATAGACTGATGACCCTTCAGGTGAAGAAATTCTTCCACTTGTCTGATCTGACTTTCCCTACCCATCAGCTTCATAGATTGCCTCCTGGGTTTAGCATTGTGTGGCTCCCAAGCCATTATAGCTGAGTGAGAAAACAGATTCCATCTCCACACACAAGAAACCCTCACCTTTTTTGCGCATTATGCCCAACTGAATTGATTCTTGGCTCAAGGGGTTATAGTTTGCCATGCTTCTGAACTTGTGGAATTCAGCAGGCAAATCTGCCAACAGGTGTTTAATTTTTATTAAATTCATCCTCCACTAATCAAGAAAATGTTCCAAGCAGCCAGGCCTGGCTTTATAGACCTAAAAAAATAGGTCTTTTTAATATATATATATATTCCAGCCAAATAAATACTATAGAATTACTCATCAGTACTAAAATACATGCACAATTTGCTGCAAGAAATGAGTTACCTTTAGAGCAAGGAGTAATGAAAAATAGATCTGTCACCAAGAAAACTGTTTCTGACCACACCTTGAGGTAGACTGTTCCATCTGGTCTTTCCTACAGGATCAGTCCACCAGTTGATGGTGGATCCACATGACCTAGAATGGCTCTGTCCACATTTGAACAGCTGTACCAGGACAGCCGTTACATATGGGCTTTGGAGCCAGTTTCGAACATTTCTGGGCCTTGGGGGACCCAGTTTTGGTGCTGCAGTTTGGGTCCCTTCCTAAACTAGGACATAGTTCCCGTACCCTCCATTGCCTGCTTTGCATGGTACTAGACAGCCAGTAGACCTTTTTCAAAATGCTTTACCCGTTTCCCAGACTAGGCAGCCCTTTGTGGCCTCCTAGGCTACGTCCCCATGCAAGCCATGTGGCACTGTTTGGGCTCGCATGGTCTGGGTGCAGGACCAAGAATGCTCCCAGCCCGTCCCCATGGCATTCCCGGTGGTGCATTTTGGGCATGGATGGAGGTATCCCCATGCAAACTGCGCCACACCCTGGCACGGGGGAGCAGCACTACCTCCTCTCCATCCCCTCTCTCCTCATTGGAAGCTGGATTGACATCAGCCCACCCCTGTGCCGCATCCCCCCTCCCTTAGCAGCACTGAAAGCCAGGACTGGGCTGGGAGGCACAGAAAAAAAGTTAAAATAAAGCTTACCTCATAATAATAAATTCATAAATAATTTTAAAAGACCAAAAGCCGCTACGAGGTTTAGCGGCAGTTAGGCGCAGTTTTGCGCACCTCTGCTCCACCAGGAACCGCAAGAATGCCCCCCAAGTTTAAAAGGGAGAAAAATCAAGCCTTTATTTCATTATCACCTTGGTGATCGGGGAAACGGGGGTGGAATATTTGGGGAACAGGACAAAATCAAGCCTTTATCCAGCCTGCCTCAGCAATCGGGAAACGGGGGTGGAAATATTTCTGCGGAAAATGCACAAAAATTAAGCCATTATCCTGCCTGCTTTGGTGATCGGGATTTTAGAATGTCAGTGGCTGTGATCTCCAATGCACAGGGCAGGAACGCCAAGCACACCCCACCTCCTAATGACCTGAGCGCCAATCTCCTCCCTGGTTAGTCCGCGATTATCCCCATTCGCGGGATCGGCTCGCTAACCAATGCGTGCCGCACCCCCAAACTGTGCCAAGACTTGTTTTTTCAGGTATTAAATTTGCCCATAGTCTGGCACGGTTTGGAGGGATTTGATCTGCTTTCCACGGGCCAAATCCAAAACACATGGGGACGCCCCTTGCCGATCGGAACCGTACCAAATGTGAATGGAACACGGCAATTGGACTAGATGGGCTGTGGCCTGATCCAGCAGGGCTCCTCTTATGTTCTTATGTCTGTACCTCCTCCAGGTGCAGCAAGTGGGCATGACTGCACAGTTGCACCTGCGCAGTTGCGCACAGTGTCCAGATCGCCATGTTGCCTCAGATATTACACTTCAAACGCTGCCAGCCAGGTACAGGGTTCATTTAGCTCTTGTGGTATGAATGGCCACCACCCCACTGAATCATACCATACCAACAAGTGCAAACAGGCTTAGACTTGTGTGCCTTCTTCAGGAAGTTACCCAAGGCATAGAGGTTTAGTCTACGGAGTCATAAAGCATAGAGAAAGCAGCTAAGGGAAGGGTGACCCTATCTAGCTGCTTCAACTCCAGATGCCCTTGTGGTCATCTGGGATTTTCTTGGTTCAGAGGACAGCGCACATCAAAGGGAGACCACCTTCCCCCAGGGAACATCAACACACAAGGTTGTCTCAAACATCTAGAAAGGCCTGAATTGTCTTCAGGTGTGGGCGTTTCTACAGCTGCAGAATTCTGCCATTTATTTGTTGCTCTTTGGATGCACAGAGGGATAGAAGAAGGACCATCCAAAAATTTCATCATCACTGTAGCTTCCTCAAAGCCTAAAACCATACCTAGATTGCCATGACTTGCTGTTACAGTTCAGTGTAGCCAAAGCCTCTATCAGATATGTCACAGGAGAGGATCAGCCTGCCTAAAACGTTGCCACCTTTTCTTCTTAGACATAAATGAATGTGAGACCACCAACCCATGTGCCCAGCTGTGCTATAATATCGTTGGTTCATTCCTCTGCCAGTGCAATCAAGGATTTGAATTAAGCCCTGACAGAATCAACTGTGATGGTGAGTAACACAGCTCTACATTGGCAGTTCCCAAGTGCCAAGAGAAGGGAGGGAGTCTTGCATAGAGGTTACTGAGAGGGTGGGAGGAAGGGAGTTAAATTTTTAATTATGTTTTACCATTTGGCATTTTAATCTCTTTTTTAAAAAATTTATTTTCATTAATACAATTCATGCATAATTATATACCATTACAATAATTTCAATAACTTCCATGTGACTTCCTCCGTTCTTCAGACTCTTCTTCTTCTAATCTTTTACATTTAGCTCCCTACATCTACTTGTTGCTTTTTCTCCTAGAGGCCAATGCCTTCCATCGGAATACCCAATCCCCAAAGAAATTATAAGATAGGTCCCCAATCTTCTATAAACTTGTTCACTGTTTGTTAGTTTGTCCATTTCTGCCATCTCCATCAATTTGATTATCCATTCCTCTTCTGTAGGTAATTCTTCTTGCTTCCATTTTTGTGCATACAGCAGTCTGGCAGCTGTTACCATATACAATATCAAAGTCTTTGCTTCACTTAAACTTTCATCAATTATACCCAATTGGAATTGGGGGGGGGGTGTGCCAGTTCCCTTTCTCTGTTGGCTGGTAGATAGCACCTATTTTTCCCACCAGCTAATCTGCTGGGGAGTCCCCAAGATTCCCCATAGGGAACAGGAGATGGGGGGGCCTATTCGCACTTGGCCTTTTTCTGGATTATATCTCAGGATAGGGGTCTGTGGTCCACATGCTAATGCAGACTCTGGCAGACCTCACTTTGGGCCTACCGAAGCCTGCTCTAGCATATGGATAGCAAGTCCCTATTCCAGGATATATTCCAGAATAAAGCCAAGTGCAAATAGGCTCTAGATGAGAACTGGTTCACATTTATTGACTGTCTTCGAGAATTAGAAGTAATGACTAATGGTTTTCATTAAAGTCTAAAGAGCAAGCTGAAAATGACAAAGAGATACTTAAGCGGAGCAAAGAAACAAGTGATATGTAGAAGAGAAGTTGGAAGGACAGAGGAAGGCAAGCAGAAAATTTCAAGTAATGTAATAATTTGATATGAGAAAAGATTGTAAGAAGCTGTTAAGCTGTTTGGAAAAATCTTCAATAAATAAAATATTTTTTAAAAGAGAGAGAGAATTGGTTCCCCTGTAGTTCCTTATGGCTGGAATATTTGAACATCCTAAAGTTTTTGCATTTGAGAAGAGCCATTCTAAGTGTGCGAGTAGCTCATAAAGAGGCAGTTTCATTCGGGTTTATTTTTTTGGGGGGGGGGGACATTCTGGAACTGGTCAATACTTTGTTACTATTTTGCAGATGTTGATGAATGCAGAGCTTCCAATTTCATATGCCAGTATCAGTGCGTCAATGAACCGGGAAGATACTCATGTCTGTGTCCAGATGGGTACCAGTTAGTCAGAGGTCGGAACTGCCAAGGTAAGTGTACTTCTTTCAGGAAAGTCATCCGTGACCCTTTCTGCACTGCTTAGTCTGTGTTAGCATGCAGATAGCAGGCTCCTGTTCTGGAAGATAATCTGCAATAAGGCCAAGTGCAGAAAGGACCTGGATCTCTGTGTTATAGTGATGCCAAAATAATGGTGCTACAAATCCGCACTGACAACGGACATCACAGGGACAGGCAAAAGCTGAGCATACCGCCATTCACTGTGCTCTTCTATGAAACCTTGGTTGTTCCTCTCCATCTATCACAGTGGTTCTCAACCTTCCTAATGCCACCACCCTTTAATACAGTTCCTCATGTTGTGGTGACCCCCAACCTAACCCTAACCCATAACTGTAATTTTCCTATTGTTATGAGTCGTAATGTAAATATCTGATATGCAGGGTGTATTTTCATTGTTACAAATTGAACATAATTAAAGCATGATATTCACATCAACCACAGCTGAATATAAAAGTGTCATTTTACCCCCATTACTGCTGCTTTCTCCACAGTAGCTGCTCTCTACTGTGTTTGTATGGGGTGTACGTGATGGGGTTGGCGCAATGATGTCATCACGCCAGGTACTTGTATGTGGGCGTATCTGCATGTGGGCAGACCCACCTGGAGACAGATAGAGGAGCCGTGTCTTGGTTCCTATGTGTTTTCCGATGGTCTTAGACGACCCCTGTGAAAGAGTAGATCGACCCCCAAAGGGGTCGCGACCCACAGGTCGAGAACCACTGATCTGTCAGAATGGTTCCCAGAAATGGTTGACTGTGTAGGCTGCTAAATATCAAGGACAGACAGATGCCAAAAATATATATTCTGATTTTTATTTTTGCCATATAAGACTCACTCCTCCCCACAAAAAATCCTAAAATTATCCTGTCCTACCTTTAAATGATTGTTTGTTCATCTATTTACTTATAGTTCTATCCTGCCCTATACCTGAAGGTCACAGAGCAGGTTACATTAAAACCTGTATAAAAACAGATAAAATAAGTTAGCAAAAACAATGTCAGTGCCTGCAATGGTGGAGTGAGTGGGAACATAATGTTTCCTCAGCCAAGCCAGGTGAAGAGGTATGTTGTCAGCAAGTGTCTGAATTACGAATGTGCAAGAATATTCAAACATTCAAAATTTGATCGAATTCTTTCGAATTAAGACATTTTAATTTGAACAGAATGTCTATACATTCGTTTTTTAACATTCGAACGAATTTGAATGTTTTGAATTATTTGTATGAATTATTCAGACATTCATATGTGTTCGTATCCCTACGCATTACAACTGTATCTGTACGCGTCTTATTCATACCCCTGTGCATTTGTACGGATATGTACGGGACGAAAACAGAATGTATACTGGATAAAAACAGGATATAATGGATGCGTACTGACACATATGAATGTTGTCAACAATCGTATCACCAAGTACGAAACGAATATTCATATGAATGGATATGGATATTCAAATCAGTTTGAATTTGAATACATTCATTTTTTTTCCCCATTCAAATATTCCATTTGAATTGAATCAAATGTCAAAAAATTGCATTAGTGCACACGAATATATAATATGCATGAATATATAAGAACCTAAGAGAAGTCCTGCTGGATCAGGCCACAGCCCATCTAGTCCTGCGTCCCATTGCACACGGTGGCCTACCAAATGCTCATGGGCATCTCCAGCAGAAACAAGGACAAACCTTTGCCTGCTCTTGAATCCCAGCAAATGGCCTTAGAAGCGTTCTGCTTTCCTCCCCAGCCTGAAAGATGTACCTAGGCATTCATTCTAGTAGCCATTGAAGGTGCCTGACATATCTCAGAAGAGAGGATTTCATAGCCTGGGGGCTATCATCAAAAAGACCATCCCACACATTCCCATCCCCACCCCCCACCCCCCACCCCCCACCCCCAGTTCACTCCGAAGATCAGCACAGACTTCAAAGACACTCCGGAGCTATTTTGCACAGACTTCGAAGTGACTTTGAAATGACTTCAAAGCTTAGGTTTGGGGGCTCCCCTCCCCTAATGGTGCCTCCTCCCCATTGCCAAACTAACGTGGAAACAGGCTCCCTTTAATTTGGATTTTCTGGCTGAAGACCCCATTGTAGACCCTATTAACGGGGTCTACAGAAAATCGGGATTAAAGCCCCAAAAGTACCCATATGGTCCAGATTTCCCAAGGCATGGTGGAAACAAATGTGTCCCTAATGAGTGCCATGGTGGAAATGGGGTCATCTGGCTCTCACCCAAATGAGTCCTTAATGGGTGCTAAAATGGGTAGTAAGTGACCGTGGAAAAACACCCATAGTCCAATGGCATTTAGAGAATGCAACCGCAAACTTACATCAGTAACTGGAGTTCAAATATTTTGCTAGAAAAGCCTCAGTATTTTGAATCCTTTCTTTTGCGATCTAGATATAAATGAATGCGAAGTTGGCCATGAATGCCGGGAGGATGAGATGTGCTGGAATTACCATGGTGGCTACCGTTGTTACCCAAGGAATCCTTGTCAAGAGCCTTATGTCCTTGCTAGTGAAAAGTAAGCAAAAGAGTAACCAATTCGTAGGAAGCATCCTGTACAAATGTTAACCCTGCATGACTGGTTGCACATAGCAGGAGTTTGTTTTTCAGTCGTTGTGGTTTGTTTTACAGTCGCTGCGTTTGTCCAGTGTCCAACCCCCTTTGTCGAGATCTGCCATACTCCATTGTACACAAATACATGAGTATCCGCTCTGATAGGACTGTGCCATCTGACATCTTCCAAATCCAAGCCACAACAATTTTTCCCAGTACAGTTAACACATTTCAAATTAAATCCGGAAACGAGAACGGAGACTTTTTTCTCAGAGTGAGTATTTGCAAATTTTGATGACTTTTCTTTCCATCTCCTTCGTTCAAGAGGTTATCCACCCCTGTCTCGGGCCATTTGATACAGTATTCAAATTATCACAGTACTGAGACCGTTTATGCTCCTTAGCCCTGTTATGTTTTCAAGGTATGATTTCGCTAGAGGCAGTAGCTGTACTTCCCTGGATGGGCAGAGAGAGGGTGTCCCTGATACTGGTGAGCCAGTTTGGTCTTGTGGTTAGGGAGCCAGACTCTTATCTGGGAATACCAGGTTTGATTCCACACTCCTCCACAAAGCCAGCTGGGTGACCTTGGGCTAGTCACAGTTCTCTTCTGAGCTATCACAGCCTCACCTACCTCACAGGGTGTTCTGTAGAGGGCAGAAGAATAGAAAAGCTTTGTCAGCCGCTTTGAGTCCCCTTAAATGGGTGAGAAAAGCAGGGTAGAAAATCCAACTCTTCTTTTCTTCTCCAGCCAATTCCTGACCTTAGATGTTTTCACATTTGGCCCCATAGTCAGCAATAAGCTAACATCTCACCAGGAGCATCTGCACTTCCAGGAGCTGTGTAAATGATGCACCAGACACAACCCTTACCTGTCCCACCCCTTTACTTACCTCTCTTGTCCAGCCCATGACCATTTGCACTATTTCCTGTGTGAGGGGTCATCTGAGGTACTGTGCAAACACACAGGCACCTCAGATGACCCCCAAAATGACTCTGCATGCACTGAATGTCATCATCGCCATGAAAACGGCGACCGTGCGTACACAGTTGCACCAAGCTCTGCAACCAAGATAGCAGTGCCCTGTCAGCAACTGGACACGTGACCGAGCGCAGGTAAGTCTCTGGGCGCATTGGGATTAGTGTAACATGTACTAGGGTTCCTAAGGGCAAACCCTAGTACACATTAGTCACTAACACACTTTTCACATACAGTGGATGGAAAGCCAAGTGCAAAAGCAGCTCTTGAGTGAAAGAGATATCTTTGTGGTTCCCTCTGGAGTCACAATTCAGACTGAAAAAGGGGGGTGAAGAGAAAGAGAGGAGATCCCCTGTGGTTCCTTGTTTCTTCCCACTCTTTCCAAGAGCAAAGAGTCTCACCTTTAGCCTGATCATTACCCCCTCTCACTGATCATTTATCTGTCAAAAGGGACAGATAAAAAGCACAGAAATCCTTATAGTTATGCAGAGCTGCATATGAATATTTTCAGAGGTGAACTGGGGCGAGGGGTCCGTCCATTTTGGCAGGTAAAGGAGGAGGAGGAAGGGGAAACGACTAAACGAAGGGGGAAACTCTTTTCATCCCAGCCCAAGGAAGAGAAGGGGGGAAGAAAGCTAAGCAAGCAAGATGGGGAGATGGGGGAGGAGAAGGGGCAGAAAAGACCAACCAAGGAAAGAAAAGGAAGGCGAAATTCAGGAAAAGAAAAGAGGGCAGGATGGGAAAGAGGGAATGGGCAAGGAAGAAGGGCTCCCTGTTCCATGGGTTAACTTTTTACTTGGACTGAGTCTCGTGTAGATGAGAAATGTTACTTTGGGCACACACACACACAATCATCCAATGCAAATAATCCTCCGCTATGATGGTCGGAAAGCTTGTTTCAATTGGTCCTTGTTCCAGTTGAGCAGGAGAGCTGATTTCAGCTGTGCACCAAATTGCACTGCCAAAATGGGACCCTCTGGGACCTTGAGGCTAGGAAATTTCTTTCCTCACCATCAGAGCCCTCGCAGCAGTTTCTGAAGCTCACATGGGCTCCAGAGCAGCTCGGAGCCTGTCCTGAAGCAGGCCATCCAAATGCAGTTGGCCTTGTTCTAACAGGTGGACCCGTTCCAGTCAGAGCACTTCCAGCTGGAGTGGTGAGATCCTGCAAATGAGGAAACAGCCTTAGGGCTTCTTCCCACTGACCTTTCTGGAGCAAGTGCAGAAGCTCCAGGGAAGATCCATCCTTCTGCCTGCTCTGCTGTTGCCACCATCCCAGAACATCCAGGAATAACCTCCAACTACCCCGATCTTCAATAGCTAGGGATGAGTAAAAACTTATCCGCAGTTTCACCAGCAGCAGCTCCCTCTTCTGGATGTGAAGCTGTGAGTGGGTGGCATGGCGTGGCTGCAGCTGTGCGGTCGTGGGCCACAGGCCATGGGCCAATCACCTTGGCAACAACCCAACACAACCATTGCTATGACAATCTGACCTACTTTGGCTGGACCATCTGCACTTCAAGTGCTGATGGCCCAGGTAGAGAGTAACCCAGCACTTAAAGTGGGGATGCCTCCCTTTGAGCCTGATCTTAACCTAAACGTAACACTAACTTAAAATAATACCAGTAAACCGAGTGAAGTCCAAACAGGCCCTTAGATTCCACATAGCCTCTTGCTGACTGTTAGCATCCAACATCACCCATTTTACCATGTATATATGGTGCCTTAGCAAATCATGCAGTGGCAAATTACACTGGTAACCGTAAACATAGGCTTGAAATTCTCAGGAGTGCGGTGGGGGAAAGACTCCAGGTGAAAAGCATATTTTCTGTTTCCCTTTCAGCAAACAAGTTCGGTGACTGCCATGCTCGTATTGGTGAAGCCCTTAGCAGGACCACGAGAACATATCATTGACTTGGAGTTGGTGACCGTCAACAGTATGAACTTTCGGTCAAGTTCAGTGCTCAGGTTAACGCTAATTGTAGGACCATATTCGTTTTAGTCTCTGAAGCTAAGCCATCATGGCAGGCACCCAGAGCGGCCAAAGAATTATTCTTTTAAATGAAGCACTTAACGATTTTATTTATAGATTTTACATGGTGTGTTTTTTTTAAAAGAACGAAAAACTTTATTAAGGAAATCAGTACTTGTAACCATGCTGTTATGCTTATAACTCTGACATAGTTCCACAATATAACTTGGCCATCACCACTTTCTGTATAAAGACTGTGTTTCCTGGTCCTTTCTAGCAATAGCTGTGTTAAACATTTCCCGCCACGGCAGACAAGTTCTGTTCTCATTCAACCCTTGGGAGTGCAGAAGGATCACTCCCTCTGGCCCCCAATCCAGGGCTGCATTTACACTGGCTATTTGATCCGGTCTGAATTCGACTCAAGGGCCCCACGTCCCAATACTTTGGATGGGATTCACCGTTTCTGTGGACTAAATGTCTGAAAATCTGGGAATCCCTGTTTGGATTTTAACAGGACTCACTGCAGAATCCTGTTAAAATCTGAATATTTATCAATGGGAACCCCACCACACCAATCTCCTCCACCGCCACCTGCCATTTACCTTGCCCCTGCCCTGTTCTGTTGTCATCTCCCACTGTTTGTCTACACCACACCACCCATTCCACCATCTTTCACCATCTCCTGACGTTTCTTCCCACCCCGTTCCTCTTTCCTCATCTCCTGGTGTTTGTCTTCCCCCTCGCCCCTTTCTTCCGTCTGTCATCCTCCGCCATTTCCCCTTGCCCCGTTCCTCCGTCTTTCCTCATCTCCCGGTGTTTGTCTTCCCCCCGCCCCTTTTCTCCGTCTGTCATCATCCAAAACAGTGTAAGCAGTAGATTCAGAGTCTTCAATTCATGCACTCAGCATGCAGATAGGGTAGGATTCAGCCAAAAGAAGAACAAATTAAACTCGATGGAATTCTAAAGTATATAGTATTATTTGAACTATACCCTCATTTCAGTTAGTGTGGAACATCTAAGCTTCATCCATGTGGCCATTTGGGATGGTCCTCCGGTTGACCGGGTATGGGACAGGCAAACACTTCCATCCCCACATAGCCCCTGAGTCTCACCAGCCTGCCATGAAGTGAAACCAGACCCATACTCTTCTCACCTCCAATCAATTGTTCACCCTCATGGAAGTGTGGAGGCAAACATAAAACTCAGTGGCAGAAACTGTAGGCAAAAGTTGTGCAAAGGGACGAGGGATGTGCACAAATGCAATTTTTAAATTCAACTCGATTTGAACCGATTATTCGAATATCTGAATTCGTACGAATAAAGGAAAAACAAATGTCTGGACATTTGAACGGATATGAATACATTTGTAACTATTCGTACAAATATTCGATACGTGTTTGATGATACAAATCTCATACGCATCTGTACACATCTATATGCATCCTGCTTTTATCTCATACGCCAGGGGTCCCCAACCACCGGTCTGCGGACCAGGACCGGGCCGTTGGGGGATTTTTGCAGGTCCATGCCGCCGCCACAGACCAGCACTAAACACTGACAGTGTGCTCTGCTTTGCGGCAGCTCAGAGCACATTGTGTGGGGTGGATGCAGCTGTTGCAGTCGCGCTCTGCAGCCTGAAATCTTGGCTCTGGGAAACCTGGATGGAGGCAGCCTATGGCTACCTCGATCTTGGCTGCAATTCTGAAAACTTGGTCACAACCCAAGAGCTGCAATGATACTTGGTACCAGTGGTTACTGGTACGATCCACCGGGTGTTGCAAAAGTAAATCTCTTATTCACCACCGGCATGCAATAAGAGATCGCCATGTGCTCCTATGGCGAGTTAAAGATGGAGAGCACAGGGGAAAGAAGTCAGGCGGGAGACAGGATAAGCTGGACAAGAGAGTAGAGTTTAATTTTCCCAGGTTTAAATACAGCAGTCAGTGGAGGCGTGGCGGAAATGATGTAAAGGCACAATCCAGCGAGGTGATCGGTGGAACTCAGTCAGGTGAGGAGGCCAGAGGTCCTTCTGATGTCACATCCTGTGGCAGCAGGAAGAGAAGACAGATGCCGTGTGGTTGCTGACGCCATTATGCCCAGAAGCTACCACCTGGAGAGTTCAGAGCCCCGCCCCTGGTGTTGCTGAGTGTACACCACAAGCCCATGGGACAGGAAAGCAGCCGCACCTATTTTTCTCTGAGGCTTGAGAAATGGAAGGCTGAAGCCAGGGGGAAACCTGTGCAAGCTTTTGTGGTTACTACATACAGCCCACTGCCCCGCCCCACCACACCCAGCATAATGTTCTCTGCTGGGAGACTAAACTCTAACCACCTCCATAAACCAATCCCCATATGGCCAAAGCCCCGCCCCTGCCCCCCACCCCACCCCACCCTGCCAGGCCATGGAAAAATGGTCTTGCTTGAAGCCGGTCCCTGGTGCAAAAAAGGTTGGGGAATACTGCCGTATGCATTCCATTTTCCTCCCGTACGTATCCGTACAGATACAAATAAGATGCAAACAGATACGTATGTGATGCGTACGTACCTGTACACATACAAAATGTCCAAATTATTCATATGATTTTAAATATTCGCACTCATTTGAATGCTACAAAATGAATGTCTGGACGTTCAATTCGAATTCAGATACAGTGGTACCTCAACATACAAGTGCCCTGACATACAAGTGTTTCGAGATACAAGCCGCCGAGCGAGTGATATTTTGCTTTGAGATGAGAGCAAGATTTGAGATACGAGTATGTAAATACAGTACAGTACATAACAAAAACAACTGAGGTGGTGTTTTGGGAGCTGGAATGGATTAATGGGGAAATTGCTTTGAGATACGAGCGATTTGACATAAGAGCAAGGTTACGGAACGAATTAAACTCGTATGTCAAGGTACCACTGTAATGAATATCTCGAATATTTGTGCTCATCCCTAAAAAGGACCCAAATGTCAGCAGACTTCCAGCCACAGCCCTGGCCCTCCGTAAGAATTCCAGGCGCCATTTTTCACAGCTTGAAACAGAGCTCAGTCTGCTACAGCATTCCAGTTGTCCCAACAGGGCACATAGAAGCCTCAGATAAATATGCTGTGGGGTGTGGATGCAATGTAGGCCCATACAACCGCCACAAATTATTTATGTGCTGTTTTCCAGAAATACAGAAATACACCCAGCTGGCTTTGTGTAGGAGTGCAGAATCAAACCGGGAAACTACCAGATAACCATCCGACACTAACCAGACAACTAAACTGGCATGGGAACCAGCTGTAAAACTTACATGAGCTTCAAACTGTGAGCCAGTTTGGTCTAGCGGTTAGGGAGTCGGACTCTTATCTGGGAATACCGGGTTCAATTCCACCCTCCCCCATGAAGCCAGCTGAGTGACCTTGGGCTAGTCACAGCTCTCTTCTGAGCTCTCACAGCCCCACCTACCCCACAGGGTGTTCTGTTGTGGGGAGAAGAACAGAAGATTTGTCAGCCGCTTTGAGTCGCCTTAAATGGGTGAGAAAAGCAGGGTAGAAAAGCCAGCTCTTCTTCTTCTTCTTCTTCTTCTTTTTCACTGTTGTGGGAAATGTGAACTAGATCAGTGCTGGCACTGCAGATGGTGTTGATCTTGTCCACACCTCTACATAATACAGATCAGTGGGTCCGGTTGCTCCAGACTTGCTGATCCAGATTAACATGGAAGTAAGTGCAGAAAAGAACAAATTTCCCATGTTCAGGGCTAACCTAGGGTGTTTTTCCACTGTCAGAAAATACCCATTTTTGCACCCATTAAGGACCCATTTGGGTGTGAGCCAGATGATCCCATTTCTACCACAGCACCCATTTGGGACCTGATTGTTTCGACTGCCACTGGGGAAATCCGGATCAAATGGGTACTTTCTGGCCTTTAATCAAGATTTTCTGTAGACCCCATTAATGGGGTCTACAATGGGGTCTTCAGGCAGAAAATCCAGATTAAAGGGAGCCTGTTTCCATGCTTGTTCAGCAATGGGGTCTAGAGGAGGCTAGGGGGAGGGGGCACCCATGGGGGGGAGCCCCTAAACCTAAGCTTCAAAGTCATTTCAAAGTCACGTCGAAGTCTGTGCAAAATAGCTCCGGAGTGTTTTTGAAGTCTGTGCTGATCTTCAGAGTGAACTTCGAAGTGACTCCGAAGTGACTTCGAAGTCCACTCTGAAGATCAGCACAGACTTCAATGGAGCTGTTTTGCACAGACTTCAAAGTGACTTTGAAATGACTTTGAAATGACTTCGAAGCCACTTCAGAGATTGCACCCCCTGTCCCCCCAAACACCAGCTATTGGGTGCTAGACCACCCATGGAAACACATTGGGTACTTCCCTTAATCTGGATCTACTAGATCTGGATTAAGGAACGTACCCATTCCTTAGATCTGGATTAAAGGAGCGCGGTGGAAAACACCCCTAGGCTAGGTTGTTGAAATGCAGACAGCCAGTATGGGCCAAACTAAGTGGACCAGAATCAGAACAGCACCGGGCACAATTTTTAAAAGCTTTAAAGGAATGGATGAAGCCTATTTTTAAAAATAGCTAATAAAAATTAATTCCATAGGTAGATATTTGCTTTCATATCTTTTATTTTGGGGTGGGGGTGGGGAAGAGTTTCAGGATTAATGAGCATAATAAAAAGAAAATAGTTTGTACTGGGTGTTTCCTAAGTTCCAGATCCTGGGCAGATCTTTCAACTTAAACGTACCACTCATTAACATTTTATCTTTTCCGAGAAAAATGGACATAAGGAGAAAACTTTGCCAACAATGAGTGAAGCTCCCAAAGGAAAAGGAAACATCAGTTGGAGAGATATTTCTGTAAGAGTATTTTCTTCTCGCTGTTGTTCTTGAGCAAAAGAGGGAAGGGGGACTGTGTTTGCATATTAAGATTCCCCCAATCTAAAAAACAGCTGCTTGTACATTGTTCTTTGTTCTGTTTTTTAATCATTTTTGGCTTAAGCGTGTGTATTTTCAGAATTCGGGATCCAACAACTAGTTCCCCCTTGTTAAACTTTCTCCAGTAAGATGATGACTTACTCATCCTATACTTCTGTTTTATAACTCACATTTGTGATTCTAAATGTACAGTGTTTATAAAAGTTCAAAACTAGAAACTGGGACTAAAGTCATCATTTTGTAAAATGAAAAAGAAATGAAGTCCTCTGATGTCTTAACCTTAAAAAAGAGAAAGAAGAAATGAAAAAGAATCTACGATGTACAATTTTTGAAAGGATATATATTAAATACATAAATACACTTCTTTTGGTGTTTTGAAGGTTATTCTGTGTTAGAGAATGGCTAAAATAAAAATAGCCCTTTCCACATTTGGCCCAATAGTCGCCTCGTGGTACACTCCAAGACATGTGCTTACCTTTGCCTGCACTGGAACCAGTAAGGCCCCGGGAAGGCCCTTCCATGGTGCTGATCACCTGATGTGCCGCACAAGCCCTCCATTGCATCAGACAATATGTCACGCAAGCACGCATGCGTGGCATGTCACAGTTGCCCTGGTGATGGGTCTGGCACACTCACACTAGTGCTGACACCGGGACAGGAAGGTGGTGGCATTGAGACACCGTCCACACTTCAGGTAAGTGCCCAGACATGTTGGGGGAGGGATCACCTGTACTAGCATTCTCCAGTGTGAATGCTTAGTTCATGCATGGGCAACCTCACCTTTCCCATACCCAGGAAGGGAACAAAAATGCAGATTTCCTTCAAATCAAAGATTAAAGTGTGCCAGTTTAATCTGTCAACCAGTACCAGGTAAGTGATTGATCACGCGTGGGCTACGCTATCATCAACTAGCGCTTGCAAGTGTGAACGCTTGTCAATGTTAGTCTCCTCTGCACCTTTCCCATCCAACGGGCCGGAAACACCCCTAGATGGCTAAATGCAACCATGCACCACATGAGGACAACCACTTGTCTTGGTGTTTTGACATTGGAGTCATTGTGAAACCAGGCTGCAACATCTAGGCCTCTTCAGTCTGGGGAGATGCCATTTAAGAGGGGACCTGATTGCAGTATACAAAATTATGCATGGTATAGAAATGGTGGATAGAGAAAATTTCTTTTCTCTGTCACACAACACTAGAACTGGGGGCATCTATGAAGATGATGGTTGGGAGAGTCGGATCAGACAAGGGGAAGTATTTCTTCACCCAGAGGGTCATTGGCTTATGGAATTTGCTGCTGGAAGAGGTGGTAACAGCTACCAGTCTAAATGGCTTTAAGGAAGGGTTAGACAAATTTATGGGTACTTAATGGGTACTTCTAGTGACAGTGGAAAAACACCCGATGACAGATGTATCAGTGGCTACTAGAATGGATGCCTAGGTACATCTTTCAGGCTGGCAGGACAAGCAGGATGCTTCTAAGATCATTTGCTGGGATTCAAGCGCAGGGGAAGGTTTGCCCTTGCGTCTGTTTGAGATGCCCATGAGCATTTGGTGGGCCACTGTGTGTGACGGGACGCTGGACTAGATGGGCTGTGGCCTGATCCAGCAGGGCTTCTCTTATGTTCTTATGACAAGTTGATCCCTGGCTGTGAAAACACAGACCACCCTATGGGCTAGTCTCGCATCTGTGCATGGGGGGAAACTGCCAGCCCCACAAGCCAGCAATCACTTGCCCTTAAAACTGTGAGCGACCCCCAAAGCATAGCAGCCTAAATACTGCCAGGGTGTAAAGGGATGGTCCATTTTTTACACTGTGGTTATTTTATTATGTCCATTTTACAGTGTAAATTGGTAAATTGGAATGGTCGCACACCCATGCTAAAATAGCGGACAGCATCCTGCATAGAAAGACTGTTTCTTTTTTTAATCTGCTTCTTCCCTTTTTGTTGCCTTATCAACAATCCCGGGCCTTAAAATAGGGTCAACTGTAAAATATAGCATCTTCCGAGAAAGGCGGACGCTGCCCGTAAACTTAGAACTCTTGAGTAAACAGGCCCCACGCGGCTATAGTAACTGAGCTCATTCACTTCTTAGAGACCACCTGAACATGAGTCCAGTGGGATTATTATGTTTGGAAGTCTTTAAAAACAGGAGTTTACTGTTGAAATCTGTTTCCATGGCGGCGGGCAGTTGCTTATGTTTTGAGAAGGCCAACCATGTTTCTAACTTTATAACTCTTCAGCTCAAATACAGAACAGCTGCTTTGCTGATCGTATGTTCCGCATATGGGGGCCCACCAGGGACATAAGCCTGGACGTTCGTCGAATTATTTTTAACGCCCTCGCATTTCTATCGCAAACCATCATCTCTGCTGGATGGCAGGGTTCCACATTTTCCAGCTGGGGGAACACCTGCGTGATAGCAACTCTAAAGCTCTCAGCATCTGCTTGGTGGTGGGTTGAAAAATCTCATTTCATGTGGCCAGCAGAATAAATTATTGAAGCTAGTAAAGGCAGAGAGGGTAAAAAGTCAACGGCTTTTTTATATTTAGGCAAGCCCAGATGTTAAACAGGGCTGTTTATTTTGTACAGATTTGTGTATATGTTAGCAAAAGGCAGGACCTTTTAATAAAATGGGGATTTTGAGCTCTCTCTGGCCTGGAAAAAGAATAGCTTGTTGCTTTGGGAAGATCTGTACCAGCAATTGTTACCAGCGTATACAAACTAGGGATGTGCATGAATGGCTTTTTTTTTTTTTTTGTACTTGATTCATATTGAATTGAATGCCAGAAATGTTGTACTCGTTTCAATAGATCCCGTATAAATGCATATAAATAGCGTGCAAATCCCATATGAATCCCCTACGAAGCTTCATACGAATGTACCAGAACATTCTATTCTCATTCAAATATCAATCTTTGAATGTGTCAACACTTGATTCAAATTTGAATGACCGAATTTGGCCAAATTTGTATAAATTTTGTATGTTACGAATATCCGTGCACGTTCCTAACACAGACAGAACCAAGGCAGTGCAGCCAATATAAGATCCAATGCTCCATTCTGCCTTATGCAGAATTAAAGCTATAGACCATCCAGGTATTAATTTAGCCATAAGAATTTAGGATTCTTGGCAGAACTAGGGACGGCAGAATTGTCACATTTGCAATTTGGATGAATTTGAACATTCGCAGGCAAATCAAATGTATCCGACCTTCATCAGAGCTTCCTAGAAGCTTTTATGAGGGCCAGATACACCTATCCCTGGCCTCATGGCCCCCTCAGCTGTGCCCCTTTACCTGGAAATTCAGCTACCAACCTCCATTGGTCTAGTGGTTAGGGAGCCGGACTCTTATCTGGGAATACCGGACTTGATTCCTCCCTCCCCCATGAAGCCAGCTGGGTGACCTTGGGCTAGTCACAGCTCTCTTCTGAGCTCACAGAGCCCCACCTACCTCACAGAGTGTCTGTTGTGGGGAGAAGAATAGAAAGCTTTGTCAGCCGCTTTGAGTCTCCTCAAATGGGTGAGAAAAGCAGGGTAGAAAAGCCAACTCTTCTTCTTCTTCTTCAAGATTCAACTAGGTGGTCTGGGGGGTGCATACACGTTTAGAGGCCATCCCACTTGGGAATCATGGGAAATCTCACATGTTTTCCTGCAATTTCCAGATGGGGGCAGCTCTCCAAGGATGTGCCCTAGGGGTGTGCGCAAATTGGTTTTTGGGTTTTTTTGGCATTCGATTCGTAATGAACTTAATGTTAGAAAATCCGTATTCGTTCAAATAGATCCTCTTCGGATGTTGTAGGATTCTATTTGAAACTAAAGTATTTGTACGAATTTGTACGAATATCTGATACGTATTCGACACGAACGCGTATGTATCCGATACATATCTAATATACATATCCCATAACATATCCGCTCTGAAAGCGTCGAATCCGACCTGAATCCACTTAATTTGCTTTCGATCCATGTCGAATACAATGTGGATCTGTTGCAGATGTGATGGGCGCAGCTGCTTTCCCATCTCCCTAGTTTAACGAATGTCCGAACTATTTGTAAGAATGTCCGGAGCATTCATGTTCGTTCAAATGTTAATGTGCGAATGTCCTAACTTTCAGTTCGTGTACAAATGTACTAATTCATATGAATTTGTATTAATGTTACGAATATTCGTGCACATCCCTAGTGTGCGCACCTCCAGAAGGCCTAGCTGAGCCTCCGAGGAAAGCGCTATGGTAGCAGAGGTCATGGCAATGGTGGTGAAAGGGGGGGTGGGAAGGGGAAGAAGGAATGGGGGTTGCCTTCACACATGAACATTCAACGGATGTTGGTGCTTGAAGCCAAAGCTTCCCAAAGTTGCACGGGGGGACTCGTATGAAGCCAAAAATCCCCCGCTTTGAATTGTATCGAATTGAAGGGGGGGAAATGTGCTTTGTGCACATCCTTAGAACGTCTCAGTGCCAAGACTAGACCTGAGGCCTTTTTGCACTACATCCCGAACGGATGTAGAGCATGTGGGCTAAGTCACTTTGGGACGCTTTCAGCATTCGCACACAGGCAGGCAGGAATGCCTTTACACGCGTTCCTGCGTGCCTGTGTGCGAATGCTGAAAGCGTCCCAAAGTGACTTAGCTGGGAAAGGCCGGCCAGGGGCGGGGGCACGTCCCGCAAGTCTGCCTCCCATTGGGTGCGAGCACCCAAGAGGTGGGCAGCGCTGTCAGGCCGCTTGCCCCACTTCGTGCCGGCTGTACGTGAACTGCTTGTCCAATCGGGTGCCAGGCGCGCCCACGTGGGCGCGTTCCCGACATCCCCGGCTCATTCCGAGTCCGGACATCGACAAGGTAAGACGCCTGTGTGCGCGCAGCGCGTGCCTGAAGCCCAGGCTGGGGGGGTGGGGGCGAACATGGGGGTGGGCATGGGGGGATTTCTTGACCAATCGGACCCACGGGGTCCAGTCTACCAGGAGTCCCACAGCCCCTGCCCCATGGCAGGCCGGAGATTGGCCTCCTCGCACCCCAATGGGCTGCCAAGGTCGGGAGGGCCCCACCTCCCACCGCACAAGGCCGTCACCTACCTTGCCGGGCTGAAGGTCATTAGCGCGACCTCGGTCAGCTGTTCAGCCGATTTTCGGCCAATGCTGCCAGGGGGGCATGCCCGCAGCTGTCAGGGACGGAAGCATGTGTGAATGCTTCCCTTCCTGGAACGGCCAGGGACGCTTCGTATGCACGGGAATGGATGTAGAGCACTTTAACGTGCGGAAGACATCCCAGAACGGGCTGGGACGGAAACCCGGCCGTGGCAATGCGAATGCCGCGTTCCGGGCTGTCTTCCGCGCATTCCAAAATCGCGTGTGCGAAAAGGCCTCTTGATCCTGAATTATCTGCCAGCAGCAAACTTGGAGAAGCCTGAAAACCAGCAAAAATTCCTAAGGAGAACAGGGCAGATGTGCCAGTTTCCTGGCAAAAATGGTACCTCTCCCATCCCAGTAACTGCTTTGCTTCTCATCAGTTCTTCAGGGCCTGCATGCCAGCAGCAGGGGAAGCCAAAGTAGTGGTTAAATGTCAAGGAAGGACCTGGGAGCCCCTGGCAGCTTCCACAAAATCCTGTGGAGTGCAGCAGCTGCTGTGAAGGAACATTGGTTCTGCGTGCCAGTGTGTTTCCCAGGAGGAACAGGGCAGCTATTCCTGGGCTTCAGTCTGTTCCAGCTTCACTATGCAGACAGGCACCGGTAGCTGGAGAAGGAAAGATAGGCGCGAACAAAAATTGTGTTCTCGGTTTGCAGTTGACCTGAACGCCCATTTAATTGAACAAACGGTTGCTTGCATTCGATTTCACACTTGTTCTAAAAAACAGAAAAAAGATTTTTCCATTGAATAAAGCACTATTCAAAGGTAGAAACACAGCAAACACAAACTGTGCAATCAAATCTGTGCTCCTCGGGGCTAGGCTGGTTCAGTTTGATCGAATTTCGGGAAATGTAAACCACCATGTATTCAATGGACTGTTCAACAGAATTTTTGAATGCAGACTTGATTTCACACATGCTTGATTCAAAGACAAGATCCTGCTTGCCTGGCACATCTGTGCTGGTTAATGAGAAAGACAGGCAGAAGAGGAAAGGAGAAGTAGCAGAAATAAACAAAAAGGGCGGAGTGTCCCTGATTATGTTAAGGTCTAGCCCTGATTGCCATGATCTTTGACCTCTGACCTCTTACACTTCTACTCCCCATCCAATGAAATGTGCCCCTTGATTTTAAAGCCCCCTCACTGCCCCTCTAATTAAGTCCTAGGCACTTTCTGCATTTAACCATCGTTAATCCAGATCAGCTAGATCCAGATTGGCAAGATCCGTACTAACAAGATCCAGATCAGCTATATCTGGATCTAGAGGAGGCCTTGGACATCTGTACTGCATTGGGCTTTAAAATAGCAAATACGTGTTAATGTCATACCCGGCCCTGGCAGCCCAGCCCCCTCCTCTGAGGACGAAGGAGGGGTACCACTTGCCCAGCAAGCCAAGCCAGGTCCGGGGGCATGGTCAGGAAGCTCTGGGAATGAGAGCTCGGACACTCAGTCTCAGGCACGCCCTTCCCCCCATCTGCTCCGGCAAGAGAAGCAGCTGTTGTGCAGATCTCAACGTCCCGCACAGCAGCGCCGAAAAGGCTGTGGGGCTCAGTTGCCTACTTAACTCCAGCCCTCGCTGATCCCAGTGTTGCAGGCAACAATTGTGCAACCCCTGCCTTTGCTTTGCCCGTGAAAACTGATTCTTGGTCTTTGTTATTTGCCCCTGCCGAACTTCTAGAATCCCCCAACCCTGGACTCCCTTGAATGTCTTCTCCTGAGCTCCAACAGACTGCCGTGAGCATGCATGCGTGTTTGCCTCGCTGACCTAGTCTCCCTGAGACACAACAGTTAAAGAGTGATGCAATACAGGTGACTATGTCTGTTTTGCATCTGTGGACGCATGCTACCTCCATATCTACTGCCCACAATGTGCTGCAATTGGTCCACAGTACCGCCAACACCTGATGCAATTTGCCATTCGCCACCTCCCTGTCGATCAAACATTACATCGGGGGGGGGGGCTTCTAAAGCACTGTGAAGGTGTCTTTGCAGTCGCAACTGTGTCATGTGTGTCACCCGTCACCACACTCACAAACCTCCCACATCTGTTCTATGTGGAGATGCTGCTGCTGTGATCCAGATCAGGGAGTACTAACGTAGACTGTACACCACATTTATCAGGGGTGATTTTGCATTTCTCTTCCTGTCTGCTGGACGGGAAAGAAGCACCATTAACCAACATTGATTAGCACTTGCACTTGGAGTGCTAGTCAACTTTGGCCATCCCCTCCCCCTGCCACCATCAAATACTTACCTGGTCCTCCTCTGGCTGGTCCTCCTCTGGCTGCCACCATTTTGGCTGTGACGCCCTCCATGACTGTGCATGCATCATTGCCATCACCATGACAGTGATGACTTTCTGTGCATGCACAGTCGCAGTCCCGTCTTTGGTAGTCTGAGGCCCTGTCCCCAAGCAATTTAAAGTCTGCTAAAAATCCTCTTTTGCCTCTGAGTGCCCCCATGCCAGGGTTTTTACAAGCTTCCACCACTACAAAACAAGGAAAACCCGCAACAAAAAAAGTGCCCTTTAAATAAGACTTTCAGCACTCTTTTTGGAAGTTGCGGGTTTTCCTCGCAACATTTACCTTGGGGATGCTCCGTGGCAAAAGGGACGGGGATTGTCGCCTGCACACACAGCAGTAACACAAGCAGCTTCCCTTTCTAAAGCTCAGAACTAAAGAGCCAGAATCACGCAGAAGTGCAGCATTGTTGCAATCGCTATCAGGTGGGAAGAGGGTGGATTATTGCTACTGTATGGGGTGGATTTTGACAGCAATAACAGGGAAAGTGGTGAGTGAATGAGCGATCGTGCACTGTACAGGTAAAAACGTCTTGCGGCCATCGTCACGCAGCTTCTGCAGCAAGAGCCCGAGGACGGGGAGGAGAGAGGGAGGGGGGCGGAAGATCTGGGAGATGAACAGAGAACCGATGGCTATTTTTCTTTGGAGTTGTCAGGGGTTTCTTCCTAGTTGTGGCCGTGCCAAGCGCAGTCCCTCCCCATTCCCGCTGGCACCCTATCAACAAGAGCAGGGCCGGGGAGAAAACACAGCTCCCATGGGGACAGAAGGTGCATTAAAAATGCACATTTTTCTGAGCCTCATGCGGACGCTTATTCCTGATTTGCATGGCACTTTTAAAGTCCGCTTGAATAGAGTGACAGTAGAGGGACAGTAGAGAAGCAAATAAGTCTTTTGGGGACGCATGAGTGTACTTGTGCGGCACCTCAGGTGACCCCGGAGCAGCAGAAAAAGTGCAGATGGTCACACCACTGGACACTCCAGGTAAGTTTCTGGTAAACGTTGGTTAAGGTATGAAGCACACTTTAGTTCTCCACACCTAATCAACAGTTACTGGCAGTGAGCATCTGCGTAGGCAGGGCACACTTGGAGGCTGTATCAGCCTCCTCCAAGTGCAAATGCTCTTCACCAGAAGTTCACTAATTGTTCATTAATGGCCGAAGTGTGAAAAGGCTTCAGGTCTACCATGGATCCGGATTAATGAGCCCTTAGCACACATCCATTCTGATCTTAGCACATATCCATGCAGATAACATATACTACAGTAAGCACCTCCTTGATCTGGATTGCTGTTCAGCCAATGCGTTCTTAGCTGGTCCTTGATCTGGATTAACTCCTAAAAGTGCAGAAAGGGCCCAAAACTCTGCTTCTGGTTCTTCTAATTCATTCTTAAACCTGCGGAAGAAAACCCAATAAGGGATGTTCAGAGTTCAGATGCCCCATTTCAACAACCATGCCGGAAGTAACTGGAACTGTGCACGCCTGAAAGCCATCCAGCCTTCAAGACTCCACATATGAGGCAGGGAAACAGCCCGCCTGCAGATGGTTTCCGTAAATGGCTGCAGCCACGCCGTTCCCTCCTTCCAAATCCATGGCTGTGTTTTGCGTCTAGAGGCCCTTATCTTTTAATCCTAATCTCTAATGAGGCTATTTTGTCTCATGGGACCTTTAAAACAACAACAACAGCCAAAAGATCTGGCAGAAGCAGCGGAGCGAATGGGAAAACATGAAGCAACAAGCTGAAGACTTATTGGCAGGCATTGGCGGCCTCCTATTAAGCAAAGCACACACAAAAACCAAGCCATGGGGATATTTTAAAAAGTAATACGAAACTTTAATGGCAAAGGAAGAGTTTGGCCTTTCCTCTGGAATGCTCCAAAAAGGGGAAAGCCCTAAATTACCCACTTCAGATCTTTAATCAAGTACTAAAAATTCCATGGAATTTAGGAATGCCTATTAGAGCTAGAGAGAGAGTTGTGTTTCTCCCCTCTGGACAATGATAATTTATAATGCCACCCAGAAAGGTCCCTTTTTTAACCAGCATGCAGCGGCCTTCATACGCCTGCCAATGTATGCGTGCCGGCCCAGCTCAATTGCAGAGGGAAACCGGGCAACTCTCTCTCTCTTAAAAGCCAGCATTCCAAGAGAACCTGCCCAAACGGGGAGAATACCTTTGAGAGCGAGCCCACCAGCTGTTTCCAAAGAAGTGTACAATGACACCTTAATGGCTGTTCGCTCAGGAAACAATCCCTGTCTTTCAGGGACAGAAATCTCCATCACCAGCACGGGACCCAGACTTAACTATAAAGAGAGGGCAGTAAATAAACACACTTTAAAAAGAAAATGAGGAAGTTGGCACTTTCCTTACCATCTGTGGGAATCGAAACTGCCTGCACGGGTACCATGCATTTTTGACCTGAGAATGCTTAGTTCATGCAATCCTTCCACCCCACACGTGAGGACACTCGTCTGCAATGCAGTGCGCCCACCATCTTCTTGCCATTTGTCAGCGCCAGCATGTGTGTGCCAGTGCTCAGAGCCTTACCAGCTCTGTCTGTGGCCTAATCCAGCCGGGCTCCTCTTATGTTCTCAGCTACAAGAAACCTAGCATCATTGCCAGAGTTCTGACAATAGTTATATTGTGGGATGTCGCCTCCAAATGTTGGGTATGGCATTCCCACTATAATCCCGGGACAATTGTGGCTTTTATCATAGATCTGGAGACACGCCAAAGCTTCTGATGACCCCCTCTTGATAGACATTGGGGGAGTCCCCAAAAGACTTATTTACTTCTCCACTGTCACTCTACTGTGACTCTACTGAAGTGGACTTTAAAAGTGCCATGCAAATCAGGAATAAGCGTCCGCATGAGGCTCAGGAAAATGCGTGTTTTTAACGCACCTTCCGTCCCCATAGGATCCCTGTTTTCTTTGCGTGCATCTTTTTCTCCCCGCCCCTGCTCTTGTTCATAGGGTGCAAAGGAGAAACAGCAATCGCCTCTCTGTTCGTCTCCCAGATCTCTCCCCCCCTTAAATGGCTTCTCGTGCTGAAAAACATTCACTCTCACCACTTTCCCTGTTTTTGCTTTCAAAAATCCACCCTGCCCAGCGCACGAGCGCTGACAATCCCTGACAACTCCAAAGGAAAAACAGCGATCGGCTCTCTGCCTCTCCCCCCCTTAAATGGCTTCTCGTGCTGGAAAACATTCACTCTCACTACTTTCCCTGTTACTGCTTTCAAAAATCCACCCCCTGTCCAGCGCAGGATCGCTCATTCACTCATCACTTTCCCTGTTATCGCTTTAAAATCCACCCCTAGCAATAATCCACCCATTTCACACCTCACAGCGATTGCAACAATGTTGCAATTCTGCGTGATTCTGGCTCTTTAGTTCTGAGCTTTAGAAAATGAAGCTGTTTTTGTGTTTCTGCTGTGTGTGTGCAGGCGACAATCCCCGCCCCTTTTGCCACGGAGCGTCCTCAAGGTAAATGTAGCGAGGAAAACCCGCAACTTACAGAAAGAGCGCTGGAAGAGTTGTTTAAAGTGCATGTATTTTGTCGCGCGATTTCCACGTTTTGTAGCGCTGGAACCTCATTAAAAACCCTGGCTTGGGGACGCTCAGAGGCAAAAGGAGAGTCTTGGCAGACTTTTTATTCCTTGGGGACAAGCCCATTGAGGAGTTTTCTGCGCTTACCTCATTTATTTGTGTGTTTGCATTTCTATCCTGCCCTATATTCAGAGGTCTCAAGACGGGTAATATTTAAAATCAGACATATTAAAATAATAACAGTCCCATTTTATATTCATCTGTTCGAGATAGTCTGATTTACTGCCACACCTCAATCGTTTTCTGGTGTTTCCACCATAATTTTGCTGAATATTCTTTGTTGTTTCCATAGGAAGTTAATTTTTTATGGGGACGGGTTGCTAACCCAACACCCAACCCTCCTCCTTTTTCATCCAGGCTTGGGACCGTCATTGGTGTAGTTTTTCTATGCATAACCCTCCTAAAATAATGCATTTGATATTAAAAAAAAATTAACACAAAAGTATGTAATTTTTGTGCACATTTGTGCTACTGCCGTGCAAAATCTAAAAAGGTGCATTCACCAGCTGAGAACTGTTTGGCTCTGCATGTACGTCTGAGGCTAGCACATTGCACAGAACAGTCCTCCTTTTTGGCAGGTGTGCTACTCTTCTTGGAAGCTGTTCTGATGATCTGTAGGTTTAGCATGTAGTGCTACATTCCACAGATAGACTGATTTGTTTTGATGTTAATAAGGCTGTCTCCATGGACATAGCATAAAAAAACACACACCATGCCTCGCAAGGCACTGAAGCAAATCAGTACATCCTTTTTCAGGCCAAGGGTAAGTTTTTAAAGGGCTGTAGGCTAGGAAGGGAATAGGTCTGTCTCAGCATCATTTGGAGGGCCAGGCAAAAGCTGTACACGAGGGTTAAGTCCCACTAAATTCAAAGGGAATAGAAAACAAGTCAGCAAGTGTCATTTGGCCTCCCTTAGAAATCTATGATGAGGCCACATTTGGAATACTGTGTACACTTCTGGTCATTGCTAGGGATGTACACAAATAATTGTAGCGTTTGATATTCGTACAAATTCAATACATTCATATATGAATCAAATGTTATGACATTTGCACATTGACGTTTGTACATAACAACATTAGAGAAGCCCTGCTGGATCAGGCCACGGCCCATCTAGTCCAGCGCCCTGTCGCACATGGTGGCCCACCAAATGCTCATGAGCATCTCAAGCAGAGACAAGGACAAACCCCTTCCTGCTCTCAAATCCCAGCAAATGGCCTTAGAAGTGTCCTGCTTCCCCGCCCCCAGCCTGAAAGATGTACTTAGGCATTCATTTTAGTAGCCATTGATACATCTGTCATCCATAAATTTGTCTAACTCTACCTTAAAGCCATCTAGGCTAGTAGCTGTTACCACCTCTTCTGGCAGCAAATTCCATAAACCGACGACCCTCTGGGTGAAGAAATACTTCCCCTTGTCCAATCCGACTCTCCTACCCATCAGCTTCATAGAGTGCCCCCTGGTTCTAGTGTTGTGTGATAGAGTAAATAAATGTTCTCTATCCATCTTTTCTATACTGTGCATAATTTTATATACTTCAATCAGGTCCCCTCTTAAACGCCATCTCTCCAGACTGAAGACACCTAAACGGTGCAGCCTGGTTTCTTAAGGGAGGTGTTCCAACCCCTTAATCATTCTGGTTGCCCTTTTCTGCGCCTTTTCCAGTTCCACAATATCCTTATTGAGGTGTGGTGACCAGAAGTGTGCACAATATTCCAAATGTGGCACTTGCTGACTTGTTTCCTTGTTATGGGGATGCGGCCAAAGAGAATCCCACCACATTGAAAGAGAATCTATTTGAATGAATACAAATTTTCTTACATTTGATTTGATACAAATCAAATGCAACAACAACAACAACAACAACAACCATTCGTGCACCTCCCTAGTCATCACACCTCAAAAAGGATATTGTGGAACTGGAAAAAGTACAAAAAAGGGCAACCAAAGTGATTAAGGGCCTGGAACACCTCCCTTATGAAATCAGACTGTAACATCTGGGCCTCTTCAGCCTTAAAAGATGACATTTAAGAAGGGACCTGATTGAAGTATATAAAATCATGCATGGTATAGAAAAGGTGGATAGAGAAAAATTCTCTAGAACCAGGGAACACTCTATGAAGCTGATAGGTTGGAGAGTCGAATTAGACAAGGGGAAGTACTTCTTCACCAAGAGGGTCATCGGTCTATGGAATTTGCTGCCAGAAGAGGTGGTAACAGCAACTAGCCTAGATGGCTTCAAGGAAGGGTCAGACAAATTCATGGATGGCTACTAGAATGGATGCCTAGTACACCCTCCAGGCTGGAGAGATAGGCAGGATGCCTCTAAGGCTATTTGCAGGGAGCAAGAGCAGGTGAAGGTTTTGCCTTTGTCTTCTGCTTGAGATGCCCAGAAGCAATTGGTGGGCCACTGAGTAAGACAGGATGTTGAACTAGATGGGCTGTGGTCTGATCCAGCAGAGCTCCTCTTACGTTCTAATGGGGCTTACTTTGGAGTATACTGATATGCAAATCTGTATTCTCAGATATAGCTTCGGGCCCACAGTGAATGAAAGCAACTTGAAGAATTGCAAGGTCCAGCAATTTGCAGCAAAAAAGAAAGGTATAAAACAGTGACTGTTAGCAGTGGCAACTCCAATAAGCAGATATTATCCCAGATAAAATGAAACCAAACAGATGCATGGATCTCTTAACAATCAGATTTCCTGTGACCTTGGAAACTGGCACATCAACCCAGCATTTATGCCTTCACAAAACGACTGCAGCTCCATCAAAATTTCCAGACCTTTGTTTTGAAAAAGTTCCTGACATTGTTGACTTATCGCATTGCAAATAATCTCAACCAACTCAGCAGAGAGCCGAGTTCAGATGTCAAAGCCAGTTCACTGGCATGTACTGCCAAAAGATTGTTAATCCTGTTACTTAACTTGGAATGGAGTCACTAGACACTATGAAAGGGAACACAGTTTGGGGTGCAATCTGAAGGATACATCAGACCAAGTGATATCTGCCTGAACCCCGAAAGGTTCACAAGCCAACCGGATAAATGTGTATAGACAGGGCTATCGAGGGAGGTATTCTAAACCTAACATCTTTTTTAGGCTTTCTCTGTTTTTCAAGGAACGTGGTAGGGTTAACATGATACCCTATTCCGGGATGAATTTGCACTTCCCATCCAGGGGAAAAGAAAGGTGAAGTTGCCCACATTAGCATTCACATTCCTCCCCCCCCCCCCCCCGCCCAATGCATCCACAGACTTACCACAAGTACAGATGGGTGTCCAGGTGCCACAATCTTCCGTCCTGGTGTCAGCACTTGCACACATGCACCGACACTGTCACTGGGACCACAATGACGCACCATGCTCACATGCCAGGTCACATGGCTCACCAATGCACTTGTGGGACAGGTCAGGTGACCTTCCAGTACCAAGAAGAGGTGCAGATGGGCTTCTCTGGACCCAGGAAATGTATAGGCAAGTTCACGTTTGGAGCGCTTAATCATGCTCCACATGTAACCGGCTCCCAGTGCACTACTGCATGGAAGGAGCTGTTTCTGAGTTGGAAAGATATGATCTTGGGGGACTAGGAACTAGGGATGTGCCCAAATGCAATTTTTGAATTCGATTCAATTTGAATATTCAAATATCTGAATTTGTACGACTAAAGAAAAAACGAAAATCTGAACATTCAAACCGGAGAAGAGGACCGGAGAAGAGTGTGCTTTCTGTGTTTCACGTTTTTGTGGGGGAGAGGGGTGCCTCTGCTCCATTCCAACATTGATTCCATCCCAGTATTTAGAAGTGTTACCTCCTTCTCTAAGGACGGGAGAGACTTGGAGACGCCTCCTCACCCCAATAGCCCAGCAGCGCCTCTTCCTTTGTTACTTTCTTTGTTACTTCTTATCTTCTATACCCACCATGCCACCACATGAGGGACAGGAAGCCCACCCCTTTAATGATACGCTATCGGGGATTCCAACTCTCCTGGGCATAGGTAGATATGGAATTAGTAGGGGACCCTTTAAAAAATATCCGGTGAGACCTATGCATACGCGCTGCCTTTCAAATCTTCGCCCCATACAGCAACATGACGGCAGCGGAATCCCCAATCCCTCTTCTAACTTGTTATTATGCAATGTTAGATCTGTAAACAACAAGACTGCAATATTGCATGATTTAGTTTGTAATTGTCGGGCAGACCTAGCCTGCTTGACTGAAACCTGGGTCAAAGAAGGGGATACTGTAGCCCTCTCCCAAATGACCCCTCCTGATTTCTCAGTCCACCAGAAGACCAGAGACGGAGCTCGAGGGGGTGGGGTGGCAATTCTGGCTCGGGAAGTTTTTTCTCCTAGAACCATACCAGCCCCAGTAATCGCTGGTATAGAATGTGTGGGCCTGGTTCTGGGTTCTTTGGTGAAACTGGCTGTTCTGCTGGTATACCGGCAGCCAAATGCACCGGCGGACAGCCTTCCGCGGCTCCTGGAGGTGGTGTCTGACTGGGCACTGAGATTCCCCAACCTTATTGTGCTGGGGGATTTCAATGTCCAGGTCGACGCCGCCTCCTCCCGAGCTACGGAGTTGGTTTCGACCATGGCAGCATTAGGCCTTTCTTTACTTAGGACTGGTCCAACACACGCTGCAGGCCATACTTTAGATCTTGTCTTCTGGTCTGGCATTGATGTGGTCTTAACTGACCTTGAACCTGTTCCATGGTCTGACCATCGTGTTCTGAAAGCTCGTTTTCAGCTTGCTGCACCCCCCAAGTCACCACCCAGACCAATTTTGGTTCGTCCACGGGGCTGTATGGACCCGATTAACCTTCAGAATGCCTTGCAGGTTTCGGTTCCTATTGATGGTTCTATAGATGAGCTGGTTGAGGGCTGGAATTCTAGACTCTCTACAGCTATTGACAAGATTGCCCCTAAACGACTCCTCCGGCCCCATAAAAGGCTCTCCCCATGGTTTACCAGGGAGCTGCGAACCCTCAAACGGCGCCTGAGGCGCCTTGAGAGAGCTTGGAGGCGAACTCAGGATGTGACATCGAGAATGTCATATCGTAGACTAAAAAAAGCTTATGAGATGGCGACTAAGAACGCAAAAAGAGACTATCTCTCTGCGGAGATCGCTTCCGCAAAGTCACGCCCGGCGCAGTTATTTAAAACAATTAGGCACTTGACCATTCTTCCGGGAAATCAAAATTTATCAAAGTCGGGAATTGGCTGTGAGGCCTTTGCGACTTTTTTCACGGATAAAATCTCTAAGCTTCGCCTTGACCTCCCCCCCACAGCTGATACAGCAACGGAGCTGGGGGCTCATAAATCGTCGATAGGCCCGGTGTGGGATTGCTTCCACTTACTTGATCTAGCAGAAGTAGAGAAGGTGCTCATAAAGGTAAGACCCACCACCTGTTCACTTGACCCATGTCCTTCATGGTTGATCAAGGCTAGCGGTGAGACATTGGGTGCCCATCTCCGCGAGATCATTAATTCCTCCTTGGAACAAGGAGTGTTCCCAGATATTTTAAAGGAAGCGGTGGTCCGCCCCCTACTAAAAAGACCTGGTCTGGACCCTGATGATCTGTCCAATTATCGCCCAGTATCTAACCTCCCATTCCTGGGGAAAATAATTGAGAGAGCGGTGGTGGAACAACTACAACTATTTTTAGATGCAGCTGCGGTCTTGGACCCTTTTCAATCTGGCTTTAGGCCGGGTCATGGGACTGAATCGGTTCTTCTGGCTCTCACGGATGATATCCGGAGGCAAATTGATCGAGGCGGTTCAGCGCTGCTGATACTGCTAGATTTAACAGCAGCCTTTGATGTTGTAGACCATGATATTCTGGTTCATCGCCTCATAGAGGCTGGAATTCAGGGGACAGTTCTTGCCTGGTTTTCATCATTCCTCCAGGGCCGGGGGCAACGAGTAGCCTTTGGGGGTCAGAGTTCCCAGAGATCTCCCCTTCAATGTGGTGTCCCCCAGGGTGCACTTCTTTCCCCAATACTCTTTAACATCTTTATGCGCCCCCTGGCTCAGTTGATTCGGAACTATGGTCTGATCTGCCACCAGTACGCTGATGACACGCAGCTCCTTCTGCTGATGGAGGGTCGGTCGGCCCCTGCCCCAGATTCCCTCTCCCACTGCCTAGAAGCCATTGCGAACTGGTTAAGAGGCAGTAGGTTGAAACTAAATCCATCAAAGACAGAGGTGCTTTGGCTGGGTCGTGGGGTTGAACCTAGTAATTTACAGCTGCCTCCTTTTGAAGGAAGCCTTCTATCAACACTCCCTGTCGTCAAGAGTTTAGGGGTCCATCTGGACTCTAATCTTTCTATGGAGACCCAGGTGGCACGCTCAGCCCAGATGGCATTTTTCTATCTAAGGCAAGCTCGGCAGCTGGCCCCTTACCTCTCCCATTTTGATTTAGCCACCGTGATACACGCGACAGTCATTTCTAGGCTAGATTATTGTAATTCCCTTTATGCCGGTCTTCCCCTGGGCCTGATCCGAAAGTTGAAACTGGTCCAACATGCAGCAGCCCGCTTGTTAACAGGCACTCCTCGTGGGGCCCACATCACGCCTGTTTTACGGGAATTACATTGGCTGCCTATTGAGTACCGAATCCGGTTTAAGGTGTTGGTTGTGACATTTAAAGCCTTACGTGGGCTGGGGCCTTCGTACCTGCGGGACCGTCTGGTCCTCTATATACCCAGGAGAACATTACGGTCATCATCAGACCAAAGTCAGTTACAGGTCCCTAGAGTCACCGAGATCCGCCTGTCTGTCACTAGAAACAGGGCTTTCTCGTGTCTTGCCCCTTCCTGGTGGAACTCCCTGTCTGCGAGCACTCGAGCCATCCAAGAACTGCCTAGGTTCCGAAAGGCGTGCAAGGCAGAGCTGTTTCGTCTGGCTTTTGGCTAGTAGAAGATCAGCCTTAGGTTGGTCATGAGATCTCTATTTCCCGGTCATATTTTTCTATGATACTGCTCTGTGGTTGGGAATTGGTCTGTTATGGGGGGATCTGGGTTTTATTATGGTTTTAAAGATTATTTTGATTGATGTTTTGTATTTGATGCATAATTTTGCCTGTATTGTACTATCGGCATTTTATATGTCTATATTGTAAGCCGCCCAGAGCCCATTCGTGGGGTGGGCGGGGTATAAATCTCAGAGTAAAGTAAAGTAAAGTAAAGTAAAGATATGAATACATTTGTATCTATTTGTATGAATATTCAATACGTACTTGATGATATGAATCTCTTATGCATCTGTACACATCTGTATGCATCCCATTTTCATCCCGTACATATCCATAAGGATGCATACGGATACAAATAAGACGTAAACAGATACGTATGTGATGCATACATATCCGCACACATACTAATGTCCAAATTATTCGTATGAATTATTCAAAATATTCGTATTCGTTTGAATTTTTAAAAAGAATGTCTGGACATTTGATTCAAACTCAAAAGTCTCAATTCGTTCAAATAATGAATATCTTGAATATTTATGCACATCCTAGTAGGACCTGTGGCAGTAGCCCTACTCCCAACCTTAACCCTTGCAAGGCTTTGCCATGGGCTTCAGCCAAGTGTTGTAGATTCTCTTTGGGGTTAGCTGATTTCATTAGAGAATGGAAGTCTTTCTTTCTTTCTTTCTTTCTTTCTTTCTTTCTTTCTTTCTTTCTTTCTTTCTTTCTTTCTTTCTTTCCATGCCAGCCCCATTACTATACCTTAATAGATGGATGGATAGGATGAGTTCTGTGGTCCCTTCCAATACATGTATCCTATAATTTTTTTGTTTTTGTCCATACACGGGTTCGTACACGATGTGTATTTGCTTAATTCAAATCGAATTTGGGTAAATTCAAATTTTAAAGATTCAAGCTGAATTGAATTTTTGGATAGTTGATTTGAGTTGAATTGAATCCCAAAAACTGCATTCATGCACTCACCTCTGGTTATGTTAGCCATCTGAACAGCTTCACTGTACTTTCACAATAAGAAATCATACACGGACTAACACACAGCTCACAGAAACTCTTGCAGGAGAGCAGCTTTGATTAACAAACTGTAAAGCCCCCCAGAAATCCTTTTGATACTGATGAAGTCTTGGACCACCCAGCTCTCGGGTATTATGTGGTATAAATGACTTTCTGATTTTTCCATCAGCTTGTACAGAGATGCTTGTTGCATATTCACATGATGTAATACAAGCATATGGTAAAAACACTTAATCCACTACTGAAGAATATAACAAGATATATGTTGCTGGTTCTTTGACTAGCCTTCATTAAGTAACTTTTCTTTTTAAAAAACAAAATCTACTACTTTCCTTTGAAACTTTATTGCCTTACATGCAGATAGTCAAAACAAGCAGCTATGAGAAGCTAGATGTGCCTGATGCCAGAACGCAAAACAGACCAAATTTAAAAATTTATGTTAGTCTGTTGGTTGCAAAAAATAAAAAAAAATGGCAGAGTATATTTTGGCACCTTTAAAAGCTAATATTTATTATGGCATCCATTCTTGTGGGCTTTATTCTACATTCATCAGATGCACTAAGGGGGATCTTAAAGGAAGGGCTGGCAATATATATGTGCACATACAGGGGGAAAAACTAGACTGATCATCAGATGGCAAAGGGGCAGTCAGTAAGGAGAACTTGAAAGCTCCTATGCCTGTAAAATCAGAATAGAATAAAATAAAATCAGAGTATTTAGCATAATGGCAATTTATAGCAGGAATTCTGCAACAGTTGATAGAGTTTCTGCCATCAGACGTCTAGGGGTTCCATAGCAGCTTGGACAAGCACCTACAGATCAGATCCTGTCAACAGGGTTTTGCATTAGCTCTTGTGGAAGACTTACCTATCAGCAGGCTTGGTTTTTCTTTTTCTCTTTTGTACAGAGTGAGGTTTCCCCGCATAGGGAGTACAAAGAGATTTGGCAAGCTACGCTAGTGGCAGATTGGTTTATACTGGAATTGAAAACTTAAAAACACTTTCCCATGCCTCTATTCCAGGTCTAATGAAACAAACAAAAAAGCTATGTTTTCATATGACTTATGAAATCATAAGTTATAGTTAGACTGATTTGCAGAAGAATGCAATACAGTATTTCCCTTCTCAAATCCTAACTTTTTATGAGGTGGACCATTCCTTAAAATGTACTAATGCTTCATGGGTTTTTGTGTGATTGGTCTAGCTGTTTCTTTGCTACCATTCATATCTGGAGCAAGACTGAGCTACCATCTTTTCCCATACACAAAGATCTGGATCTTCAAGATATGGATCTTTGAGATGGGGTCCTCCTGGAGATCTGGATCTTGAAGATGCCTGTAGGCCCCATTGTGGACACCTTTAATTAGGTCCACACAAAATCCAGATTTAAGGGCCTGAAGGAGCCATTAAATCTGGATTTCCCTGGCCCTCATGGGGACAGGGCCTTGCAGATGGGGCCTTCAATGGGGTCCAGGTGGGGACAGGGCCTTCCCAATTGGTACCAATCAGGTATCCGTCGGGTTCCTAATGGAGTCTTAGAAGGATTTAAAGCCCTAGAAAAAGGCTACAAAATAAGTATATATGCGAAAGCTGTATACCTAAATTTGGATCAGTGGGTTTGAAATAACCAGATTGATCTGGATTGCATGGAGGCATGGGCCAGAGCAGACAAACTCACAGATAGATGGCATGCTGGGAGTCGTAGTTTAGGAACACCTGGAGGGATGCAATTGAGCATCCCTGTGTTGGAGATAAACCTGGAACCATCAAGATTTGAAGCAGGTGCTCTAGCACTTTTGGCATGTGAAAGCAGGCATGACATTATTGTCACCAGATCCTCTTTTCTTTCATTAAAATAAGTGTTCTGTGTCCATATCTGAGTTTTAAATCCAGTACGGTCACAGCTCACAAGGGTAACATAGGAGCAGACTTTAAAAGGAAGCCTTGGGGCGCGTCTTCATGGCATGTGTTATTTCAGTTTAAAGAATTCGAAATAAAAGAAACGGAACAAAGCTGTCCAGACGACTTGCAAGTTGATCCGGTTCCGATGGCAGCCTTAACGCGGGATCAATACTCGGAGTCCACACGGCAGCATTGTCCTCCTGCCCATTGCCCACACTCTCTCCTGTGATTGGTTTTCCCTGCCAGGATCCCACCCTCCCTTCTCTTTGCGTCATGCTCCGCCGGGAATTCCCCGCCCAATCCACCCTCCCCCTTCCCAGCAGCAGCAGCAGCATCCATCCATCCATCCATCCACCCATCCATCCATCCATCCATCCATCCATCCATCCATCCAGGCGCTGCGGCATGAGGAAGATGAGGATGGGGGGAGAGGGGGCAGCAGCAGCTGGGTGGGGGTGGGGAGGGGAAGGGAGGCATTGCTAAGGCACCAAGAAAAAGAGTCTTGGGGGGGACTAGCAAAGGGGGGGTGTCGTCCTTGCACAGACGGGATTCTAAAGTGAGAGAAGCCCCCCTTTCCCATAAAGAGAGAGGGAGGAAGGAAGGAAGGAGGGGTATCTGAGAAGCCCCCCTTTCCCAAAAAGAGAGAGGAGAGAGGGAGGGGTTCCTAAGAAGCCCCCCCTTTCCCAAAGAGAGAGAGGAAGGGGGGGTATCTGGGGGGTGAGAGACATTGCATGAGCATCTCACGTCTCCCGCCCTCCCGAAGCCGGTGTATATGGTACATCAAAAAAGGAAAGCTGCATTGAGCATATGCAGAGTGCCTTACTGCCAAAAGAAGCAATCATAACCAAGCATTCCTATAAAAATAAGCACATGTGCACACACACACACACACACACACAGAGGTACTCTCGCAGGTGCCAGCCCCAGAACCTCTGCTCGTTCCCAAGTTCCCGTCCCGCACGTCTGAACGGGCTCTGGACCTTTAGTTTGTGGGGCAGGAGAAATGCATAAGGACTTTAAAACCGTCGCCTTTAAAAGAGTTTTTATTTTTATTTGTCTGTGCTGAAGAATGCTATACCAAGCCCCTTTACTCAGAAGGGAATGTCATACATTCTGTGGGGCTTCTTACTCCAGAGTAAACGAGCCCTTAGCATGGAATTGTAAGCGGATCTCGCTGAGGGGGCTAAATCATCTCTCAGTGCCTCATTTTGAAAGATTACTTTACTGCTGCCTTCGAAAAGGAAGGAGAGAGGGAAGAAGAAAGCGAGAAGCCAGGCTGCATCCACCCACCCACCCACCCACCCATTCTGGCACTGCGGGTGGGCAGCTTTGCCCCGCTCCACTGCTGCTGGATGGGGCGAAAAAGAAAAGAGGAGAAGGAGAAGTCTCGATCCACTTCGGCTAAAGGGAGCCCAGCCGGAGAAAGCCTAGCTAGCCTTCCCCTCCTGGCGAGGGAGACAGCTAGAAAATCAGACACTTTTGCTACAGCCTTCACACAGCGGCTACAGTGTTGCAAATGTCCGCAATTTCAAACCTTCAGAACTTTAGAAAGAAAGGAATACAGCTGAGATTCTGTATCAAAGGACCGGGGCTTTAAACATTAAAGAGGCATAGAGTGGCTGTGGTGGGGTTTGTCATTCATTCATATTTTTATCCCACTCTATACACAAGGCTCTCAGTGCGGGTCACAACACATTGGTTTTAATGTGTTCATATTAAACATATTAAAGCCATAACTTTGCCTGAACGTGGGGAGGAAAAAGCTGTTTCTTTAGTCCACCCTCAGAGCGAGAAAACATGAGCAAAGTGACCAGTAATTTTCTTTCCACATTATCTCTCCCAGAGGTGAATTTTACCCTAAAAGAAAACAGCTTGCCACTTTGCTGATATATTCTCTCACTCTGAAAGTGGACTGAAAGTGGATTAAACCTTAGGTGTGACCACATATTCTCTCATTCTGAAAGTAACAGAGATCAGAACTTTCCCCATGCACAGAACTTTATTGACCCATGGCCAGGCCTGGTAGTGCGGTGCAGGATTTTGGGACATGATTGATCCTGCCCTATTGGATTTCCTAGTGGTCACCTATCCATGGTCCGCTTTGCCCTAATATCCTGGCAACTGGAATCTTATCTGGGAATTCCAGATTAGATTCCACTTCCCATCCTGAAGCAGGCTGCCCCTGGCCTCCCATTGCATCACCACCCACTCCTCCTGGGCTTGCATGGCACTGCCACCCCCAAACAAAGGATGCCCAATCTGGGGCAGAAGGCAAAAAAAGACACTTCTTTTTTTAACTGTATGAAAATGCTGCCCACATGAGATCTTTAAAACACTCTCATGCTCTGGTGCTTGGCCATTTAGTCAAGCAGAAGTGTTGTTTAGTGGTTAGCGAGCCAGGCTCTTATCTGGGAATATCAGGTTTGATTCCACCCTCCTCCATGAACCCAGCTGGGTGACTGTGGGCTAGTCATGGCTCTCTTCTGAGCTCTCACAGGGTGTGGGGAGGAGAACAGAAGGTTTGTCAGCAGCTTTGAGCCTCCTTAATGGGTGAGAAAAGTGGGGTAAAAAAGCCAACTCTTCTTCCTCCTCCTCCGTGAAGCCAGCTCAGTGGCCTTGGGCTAGTCACAGCTCTTACAGGGCATCTGTTGTGGGGTGAAGAATGGAAGCTTTGTCAGCCTCTTTGAGTCACCTTAAATGGGTGAGAAAAACAGGGTATAAAAGCCAACTCTTCTTCCTCCTCCTCCTCCATGGAAGCAGCTGGGGGACCTTGGGCTAGTCACAGCTCTCTTCTGAGCTCTCACAGGGTGTGGGGAGGAGAACAGAAGGTTTGTCAGCAGCTTTGAGCCTCCTTAAATGGGTGAGAAAAGTGGGGTAAAAAAACCAACTCTTCTTCCTCCTCCTCTGTGAAGCCAGCTCAGTGGCCTTGGGCTAGTCACAGCTCTTACAGGGCATCTGTTGTGGGGTGAAGAATGGAAGCTTTGTCAGCCTCTTTGAGTCACCTTAAATGGGTGAGAAAAACAGGGTATAAAAGCCAACTCTTCTTCCTCCTCCTCCTCCATGGAAGCAGCTGGGGGACCTTGGGCTAGTCACAGCTCTCTTCTGAGCTCTCACAGCCCCCCCCCCACCTCACAAGGTGTCTGGTGTGGGGAGAATAGAAAAGCTTTGTCAGCCACTTTGAGCCCGTTAAATGGGTGAGAAACGCGGGTTAGAAAGGCCAACTTCAGCAAGTGCATCCTTCTTCCTTCCTTCCTTCCTTCCTTCCTCCCCCCCCCCACCTGCCTCGCGGGGTGTCTGTTGTGGGAGAAGAACAGAAGGTTGATCAGCTGCCTTGAGTCCCCTTGAATGGGTGAGAAAAGCGGCCACCGCTGGAAAAGGAGGAGAGCCGAGAGGCGGCGGGCGGGTGGGCGGGCGCAGTGTGCCCTCCGCGGGAGAGGGCAAAGGGGGCTCTCCTTGCTCACCTCTTCCCTCCGGGAAGAGAGAAAAGGCCGGGGCCGCGCGGGGCCATCGGGGGGTGACAGTGAAGGAAAAGGTCGCGTGGAGAGGGAAGCGGCCCCCGGCCGGCTCGGCTTTGCCGCCTGGCGAAGGGACGGGAGGAAGTCCTCCGGAGCCGCCACTGAATCGTAGCTGGATTCTTTCAATGAAACCACGGTGTGAACTGAAACTGGATTAAACCTTAGGTGTAACCACAGGCAGAAGTAAAGTAGCCTCTGAAGGGGGCTCAAAGCGGCTGATAAAGAAAATGAATGGTCACTTTGCTGCTGCACAGGAGCAGCAGCAATGGCAAAGAAGGGGGGAGGAGGGCCACAGCTTTTAAAATACAGGCTCCAGGGCTTTCCTTTCCCTGTTTAAAGTTCCGAACCTTCAAAGGCCTGAAATTGCGCAAAATTGCAACATTTTTTAAGGTGTGAAGTGCTTACAGCAATACAATGTATCTTTAAGGACTGGAGGTTTATAGTGGGTGTTTGAGGGTGGATTTTTTCAATGAAGGAAACCCTAAACATGACGTGCTTCTAATACGTTCAGCCATTGGTTACAGTGCAATTGGGGGGGCGGGACAGCCTTAATACTGAATCTCATCCCAGAACGATACTGTCCACACAGTAAAAAATTAAACACGTGTCAAGGGCATGTTCCGGAGTGAGACCTGTTGAGATCAGGATTTATTTCAAATCGGGATAACGTGGTTTATCACGGAAATACCGCATTAAGCCGAAGTGACGTGTGCACGGCCCGAAATCAAAACGTTTTGAATTCGAGATAACGACGTCGTGGGGATGCGGCCTTGGTGTTATCAATGAAAAAACAAGCCAATTCCATTAAAATCCCAGTTCGCCAAGCTGACTCATAGAAAAGTTATGTAGCAAAAGAATTTGATTTTTTTTCCCCTCTTCTGGATCGGAAAACTTTATACAAGATGACAACTCTGGATTGTCTAAATACTTTCCCACTTCGAAACTCTTCTAAATGAACTTTTTAAAAAAGGAAATTCATCATCAAAATAAACTTCTGGGTGGTTTGCAAATTCCAGCTGTGGATGTCTATGATAACACATAAATCAGAGGGGAAGAGGGAAATCCTTCATATTTTTTTCTTAATTTTGTTTCCCGGGAAATTTAGTTTATACAATATGACAAGAAAGATTCTCAGGAACAGAATGAAAACTTCCAGAAAGAAATCGGCCACCCAACTAACTCAGAATGGAAATTGTCAGAGTAGAAATTGCTGCTTTTCAGGACAAAAAAGTGTGGCTATTGTGTGGTTGCCTATGATACATGAAGAAACCCCACCAAAGTAGCACTTTAATGGGGCTATATTCATCCTGTCTGGATGTAGCCTCTTTCTTCTCCTTCATGCATGTTTCAATTCAAGGTTAGCTGTTGTGTGGATAATCCACGAGATTCAGTTCACTACGTTAAATGTGATCAAGGCCATTTCTGCACTTATCTGTCTAGTCTGGTCCAATAGAAGCAAGACAGACTGGAGCAATTTTGGCAGCAAAAATGGCTCCGCTGTCCTAGAAGAAGAAGAAGAAGAAGAAGAAGAAGAAGAAGAAGAAGAAGAAGAAGAAGAAGAAGAAGAAGAAGAGTTGGCTTTTCTACCCCACTTTTCTCACCGATTTAAGGGGACCCAAAGTGACTGACAAAGCTTCCTTTTCTTCTCCCCACAACAGAACACCCTATGAGGTAGGTGGGGCTGTGAGAGCTCAGAAGAGAGCTGTGACTAGCCCAAGGTCACCCAGCTGGCTTCATAGAGGAGGGTGGAATCAAACCCAGTATTCCCAGATAAGAGTCCAGCCAAACTGGCTCACTCACTACACCAAACTGGCTCAGAACAAGCCTTATGTACTTAAAGGGCTGTTGTGGGCTGTATTTGCACTTCAGCCCGTAGCATGCAATTAGGCAACATCTGGATGGGTGCATCTGCACTGTCAGGAGATGGTTACACCCCCTGCCTGCCCAGAGGTTGGCTAATTGCATGCTAGCTGTGGAGCATGAAATCATAGACACTTCCTAGACACTTACCTGAACTCTCCAGCTGGCAAGCATTCGCACCTCTGCCAGCTGGGAAGGTCATCGGAGGTGCCGCGCAAGTGTGCTGGCAGCTCTGATGACCCCTTGACACTCTTGCGACTGCACAGAGCGTCAGCATCATCACAGCTATGGCGCTGGCGCACAGGCAATCACAGAGGGCGCCACACTCAAGATGGCAGTGCCCAGAAGAGGCTTGGCCTGGAGATCGATCACAGGTAAGTAATCGATCATGCTGGGGGGTGGGTGGGTAGGCTAACATTTACTAACGATCACAAGTGCGGTCACTAGTCAACATTAATTGATTGCACATCTTTTCCAAACACCCCAGAACAGCTTCTATGATGGCTCCAAAGATCATAGAATGTGTGGAGCCAGTTTCTGGATTCTCCAATGGTGAGGAACCTTTGCTCTTCGTCTCAAGAGTCCCAGGGGGTCCCATTTCAGCATCGCAATTTGGTGCACTGCCAAACTCTGTCCAACCAAAAAAGGGAAGCATGCACCCTTTCACAAACCTTTCTATTTTGTTCTATGGGCCCCCTAGTAGACCTCTCCCAGTATCCTGGTCTAGACGACCATTTTGGTCCTCTGAACCTGGCTACACACCATCCAAGATACAGTATACTAGTAAGGAGTAATGCCTCCCTTTAATCTAATCCACAGTGCAAATGTTAGGCCTCTGGGTCCCCTCCTGAACTGGCTTAAGGGTAAGTGTGGAAAGACCCACGTTCTTGTGAGACTGAGTTGCATATACGACTAGTCTTATCTGTTCAATTAAGTAGTGTCACCTCCTTTAACTATCTTGCCCTCTACGTCATCAGCCTCAATAGGCAACAGCCTCGCTGTGCCTCTCACCAGCCAGGGGAAATTGCAGGATCTTCATTAGGTCGCATAATTGCCTCTCACCGCTACTACCAGGCAGCAGGAGGCGATCCTGAGACAATCCAGGGCTCGTACCACATCTGCCGTCTCTTTGCATTGTCATGACTGTTCAAAAATACCCAGATGTTTGCAAGTGACTGACCACTTTCTTTGGCTTTCCTCCCATTCTTGCTAGCGTTGGAATATTTTTGGAAAGCCACAGTAAGTCCTTCGCTGGAGGTCTTCCAAATTAGTGAGCCAGTTTGGTCTAGTGGTTAGGGAGCCGGACTTTTATCTGGGAATACCGGGTTCGGTTCCACCCTCCCCCATGAAGCCAACTGGGTGACCTTGGGCTAGTCACAGCTCTGTTCTGAGCTCTCACAGCCCCACCTACTTCACAGGGTGTCTGTTGTGGGGAGAAGAACAGAAGGTTTGTCAGCCATTTTGAGTCCCCTTAAAGGGTGAGAAAAGCAGGGTAGAAAAGCCATCTCTTTTCTTCTTCTAAAGGGCACTTGCAGGGAGTCAAGAGCAGGTGAAGCTTTTGTCTCTGTCTTCTGCTTGAGATGCCCATGGGCAATTGGTGGGCCACTGCGTGTGACAGGATGCTGGATTAGATGGGCTGTGGCCTGATCCAGCAGGGCTCCTCTTATGTTCTTATGATCACTCTCTCAAGAAAATCAACAGAAAAAAGCTTAACCAGAAAGAAAGAAAAAATCCTATGGATATCTAGATAACTGATGCCATCTAATGGCAGAAAGAAGGAAACTGGACTAGGATTTCTCAGAGTTTTTCAGCCATCTGAGAATTTACATCATATATCTTTTCCACTTTCATGTCTAGGGAAAAAAACAAGAACAAAGAAATGACACAATCATGAAATTCCCATGAAATGGATTTTGCATGAAATTATCCTTGCATGAAATGAAGCTATTATAATAATTTAGTGCATTATAATAATTTAGGAAGAATTAAGAATTTCTATAAAAAGGAAATAATATTTGCATTCAATATCGGTGTGAACGTTTTGGGAATCACCCCAAAAGAAAAACAAAAAAAGGTTTCTAAACGGAATGGCCTGTCCTGGCAAATACTGAGCCAGGTTCTCAATGATGCAACTCCATGGGGTCTGTTTGCACTTACCTGCCAGGAACATTGTCCACGTGCTCCGGGACACTCTCAGCCTTTCTGCGCATGACAGTTAAGGGAACTCTTGGGAAGGGGTTGCATGCACCATCTGCATTTTACAGAGCTCTGTCTTCCCAAGATGCAGCTCTGTGCTTGCAGCACTTCCTCTGGAGCATACAGATGTAGTGCAGTTGTAACTACTCTACCTCTATGCTCCCTGTAGCCAGGCATGGGTACATTCACACCTCTTTCTGCTGGCAGGGGTTCAAAAGGAGCCAGGGAGGCACAAGCGAAGGTGTGAATTTGCTTCACCAGAGGCTGATAGGGAGCTCCCCGAAAGCTCCCAGATGCAGCATCTTCACCTACTTCCATTGCAAATGTTGTTGGAGGGTAGGGCAGCTGCTCCAAATGAGGTCTGTGCTGCAGTGGCCATAGCAACGGTCCAATGCACACCAGAAGTTGCTGCAGCCATTGCTATGGTGGTGCGGACTCCGGGATAGACTTTCCACCCTGCAAGGGCAGCTAGGCACATTGGGGATAGTGCTGGTGCTCATGGGGTGAACATTGGCCAATGTCTCTAAACTTGACTTCAGTGGAATGATATTCCACTGAAGCTAATTGCAAACTGGCCTGGTGCACGCCAGAAGCTGCTGTGCCCATTGCTATAACAAAACAGACAATCCCTGAACTTAACTTCAGTGGGATCTTGCGGATGCCCAGAGCATTCTTGCGCTTTGCCTCCTGGTGCACTGAAGCAAAGTGTGAATTTCCCTTAAATCTCAATTAGGGTTTGAAGATAACTGTATGAAGTTAATAGAACATAAGAACATAAGAGAGGCCCTGCTAGATCAGGGCACAGCCCATCTAGTCCAGCATCCTCTCGCACACAGTGGCCCACCAAATGCTCATGGGCATCTCAAACAGAGACAAGGACAAACCTTTGCCTGCTCTTGAATCCCAGCAAATGGCATTAGAAACATCCTCCTTCCACCCACCCACCCCCAGCCTGAAAGATGTACCTAGGCATTCATTCTAGTAGCCATTGATACATCTGTCGTCCATAAATTTGTCTAACCCTACCTTGAAGCAATAGAGACTGGTAGCTGTCACCACCTCTTCCGGCAGCACATTCCATAAACTGATGACCCTTTGGATGAAGAATCCGACTCTCCTACCCATCAGTTTAATGGAGTGCCCCCTGGTTCTAGTGTTTCTATACCAGGCATAATTTTATATACTTTAATCAGGTCCCCTCTTAAACGCTCTCTCTCCAGACTGAAGAGGCCTAGACATTGCAGCCTGATTTCGTAAGGGAGGTGTTCCAGACCCTTAATCATTCTGGTTGCCCTTTTCTGCACCTTCTCTAGTTCCACAATATCTTTTATGAGGTGTGGTGACCAGAATTGTACACAATATTCCAAATGTGGCCTCACCATAGATTTATAAAGAGGCAAAATGATACTTGCTGACATATTTTCTATTCGCTTCCTAATTATTCCCAACATTGAATCAGCTTTTTTCGCTGTTGCGCACTGGGTTGACATCTTCATTGAACTGTCCCTTTCCTGGTGTGTTGCAGAAAGCTCAGACCCCATCAGTTTATAGACATAATTTGGATTTTTTGTCCTGATGTGCATTACTTTGCACTTGTTAAGATATCCTATGCACAGAGACAATATTTTATTTTAGCTCCAATTAAGCCAAAAACACAGCAGATGTGGTGGATATGCAGAGCAATTAAACAGCTTTCTATCAAATACATGTGATCTACTGATTACTAAAGTGTCTGTTACCCAGGGCACGGGTGTTGCTCATCAGCTTGGATTCAATGCTTTCTCCTACAAAATGCAGGGTATTTATGTGCTTGGAACAACACATAGGTAAATTGGGAAGCAGTCTAAAAATTTTGATTAACTAATGAAGCAGTAAGTGGGTTCACACATGGTGTTCACTTGGGGGAGCATGTAACACCTATTGGTTATTTAGAATAGTCCCAGGGAGAATAAGAAAACAAAAAGGAGATTTATCAGGCATCAGTATATACTTAGCAGTGCTTAACGCTTCAAGAGACTGTTTCAAAGCCAGAAAATCTCAGCTGATAAGTTGGTGTAGTTGAACTACACTGGTTGCCGATTTCTTTTAAAGCAAATTCAGGATTCTAGTATTTCCCTTCTTTAGCTATGTGGATCAAGACTGTTAATTGGGGATATGCACAAATATTCAAAACATTCAAAATTTGATCAAATTCGTTTGAATTTGGACATTCAAATTGAATGTCTTTAAATTCAAATTTAAACATTTGAACAGATTTCGGGTTTTCAAATCTATTCATTCAAATTATTCAGACATTTGTACATGTACAAGTATGTACACGATTCATACTTGCATCTACTCATCTTTCCCGCATCCATACGTATTTGTACGGGTCCGTACAGGACGAAAATGGGTTGCATGCGGGATACATACGGGATGTATATGGACGTGTACGGATGCATACAGGATGTGTAATAATGCGTGCGAGCAAATATGGATGTTGTCAACATTCATAAGTGCAAATTCGAATCAAAAATTTGAACGAATAGATTCAAATTTGCTTAATTCAAATCACATTTGGTAAATTTGAATTTTGAAGATTCGAATTGAATTTTTGGATATTCAATTCGAATCAAATCAAATCCCAAAAATTGCATTCGTGTACATCCCTACTGTTAATCCATTTTCACTTTTTGGGTGTGATCAGGGAAGGGTTAGACAAATTTATGGATGACAGATGTATCAATGGCTACTAGAACGAATGCCTAGGTGCATCCTTCAGGCTGAGGGGGGGAGGAACTGGGGCACTTCTAAGGCCATCTGCTGGGACTCGAGAGCAGGAGAAGGTTTGCCCTTGTCTCTGCTTGAGATGCCCATGAGCATTTGGTGGGGCACTGTGTGCGACAGGATGCTGGACTAGATGGGCTGTGGCCTGATCCAGCAAGGCTTCTCTTATGTTCTTATGTAAGGGGACTAAAGGGGGCTGAACTGTACTATAGTGGGTGGATCCTACAAGAATTTGCCTTCCTTTTTGCCCAATGGGTGATTACACGCTATCGAGTGACAACACTTTTATCCTATCAGAGTGCAAGGGGTATTGTGATGGTGGAAAGGGGTGGAGATCCAAAAAGTCTCATAAAGGAGTCCCAGCCACAGAAAGGTATGAGCATAGTGAGCCAAACTCAGGAAGGAATATTAGGTATTGGGTGTTGGTGCATTTTCAGACCTGTTTCTTAGTAAGACAGACTATTTCAGCAAGATGTGATCGCAGTCCAAGTCATGGTGTTGAAGATTCCATGCAAAAATTCTATCTCATGTTGCTTGGCCCTCTTGATTAAAGAGACTCACATACTAATTTGGCAAATAACTTTAGTTTTGAGCAGGCAGCTTCTGCATTTCTGCCCAGGCCCTGTGATTGTACTAGCATGCAGATGACAGATCGCTGTTCCAAAATATAATCCAGAATAAGGACCAGCACAGAAAGGGCCAAAGTAATTCCATAAGGCATCAGGATTTGCAGGATCTCATCCTGTGCACATAAAAACAGGGAGCAGGTGTGCAGCAAGCTCCAGGAAATCCCTACTGATGCTACTGCAAAGGACTTTGTCAGATAGCCAGTAAGTTGTTTACATAAGAACATAAGAGAGGCCCTGCTGGATCAGGCCACAGCCCATCTAGTCCAGCATCCTGTCGCACATAGTGGCCTGCCAAATGCTCATGGGCATCTCAAACAGAGACAAGGACAAATCTTTTCCTGCTCTTAAATCCCAGCAAATGGCATTAGAAGCATCCTGCTTCTGCCCCCCACCCCCCAGCCTGAAAGATGGACCTAGGTATTCATTCCAGTAGCCATTGATACATCTGTCATCCATACATTTGTCTAACCCTATCTTGAAGCGATCTAGACTGGTAGCTGTCACCACCTCTTCTGGCAGCACATTCCATAAACCAATGACCCTTTGGGTGAAGATGTTTACATGTTGAGGGAGCTGTGGAAGAAGAAAAGTTGGCTTTTCTAGCCCACTTTTCTCACCCATTTAAGGGGACTCGAAGCGGCTGACAAAGATTTCTGTACTTCTCCCTACAACAGACACCCTGAGAGGTAGGTGGGGCTGTGAGAGCTCAGAAGAGAGCTGTGACTCGCCCAAGGTCACCCAGCTGGCTTCATGGGGGAGGGCGGAATCAAACCTGGTATTCCCAGGTAAGAGTCCAGCTCCCTAAGCTAGATGGATGGGTCAGCGACGTCCGCACTGGTGGCACTAATCTGGTTCAAACCTCTCCAAGGCTGCAAAGCTCACGAGAGCTTCCCAGCTGTCCAGCTACCCCTATCTCCACCCTCATCCCCATGGGGTTGGTGATTTTTGGCAGTGTGCCACAGTGCGCTACTGAACAACAGTGTCAGGTAGTTCCAGATCACAGAGATGCACCATCTCTACACCTCTGTGATCTGGATTACAGCCCTTAATCTGGTGCCATAGATCCGGATTAAGGGCTTTTCATTTTCATTCGAGTCTGGGCCTTCCCAGCTAAAAAGTGTGGCTACTCTGCAGTTTTGCAGGGATAAACAAAGGGGAAATAAGCCTATAGCTAGAAAGAGACTCCATTAAAACTGCTTCTCAGCTCCTGAAACTGCTGCTCTCAGCATGCTTATTATAGGAAATGCATCCATTTACACTATGTTGGCTTTTCAGGGGGGGAAAATGTGAGATAATGTAGTAAAGCGAGTTATTTGTCTCAGTTCACCTCACACGGGACACCATACTGGACTTAACTCACAACAACCTAAAACTGAGGGCGTTTCTTTCAGACTACAACTCCCATGGAGCCACAGCAGCCGTGAATAAGGATGATGGGAGTTGTAGTAAAGAAAAGATGCTCTTTCCTCCCAAAGCTTCCGACGCTCTACATCGTTTTCGATTTCTCCCCAACAGAGCAGAGCGTAGCAGCGCGGCGGATAAGAACTGCGCAGCCGCAGTAGGGGAGAAAAGCCGGGGCTGCGTGACAAGCCGTCACGTGGCCAACTGCGCCTGCGCTATCCTACGATGCGCTCTTGTTGGAAATCGAAAACGAATCTTAAGGCTTCCGGGCGGGAGGGGGGCGGCGTAGCCTCACCCAATCCCCCGGCGCGTGCTCTCTCGCTCGCCCAATGAAAGTGGGGCTTCTTGCCAGCAGCCAATCAGCGGGTACCTTGGGCTGGGGTGGGGTTTTCCTTCCTTTCGCCGGTCATGGCGGCTGCCTGCGGCGGTGGGACCTTTTGGTGGCTGAGGTGTAGGACGAAAGGGGCGCAGCAGGCGGTTCTGACGGCGGCGGCGGCTTCTCGATGGAGGGGGAGCGCGGCGCCCGGGCTGAGGGGACCGGACGGCCACCGCCGCCGTGTGGTGCTGCTGCTGGGCTCGGCCCGAAGCGTGTGGAGCTCTGCTGGGGGCTCGAAGTCGGTCTCTGTGGAACTGGGGAGCAGGTGAGGGAAAAAGGAGCTCTTTGGCCTCCCACCCGGTGCTGTCCAGGGAGCCTAACTGTAGCTGAGCCCCGGAGTGCTGACGGCTCCTGATCATGTTCAGAGGGCGCCTCCCCTAGCAAAGCACCTCAGGGCACGTGTCCGCAGAGAAGCCCTGCTAGGTGAGGCCACAGCCCATCTAGTCCTCATCCTGGCCCAGGCAGTGACCCGCCGGTGGCTTATGGGCATCTCAAGCAGCAGGCAAAGGCAGAAACTTCACCTGCTCTCGAATCCCTGCAAACGGCCCTCAGAGGCATCCTGCCAGTCTCCCTTTCCTGGAGGTGGTATCTAGGAATCCATTCTAGATTCCTCCATGAATTTGCCCATAAGAAGAGCACTGCTGGACCAGAGGTGTTTTTCCACTAGCATTAAGGACCCATTTGGCTCAGAGCAGGAAGACCCCATTTCCACTACAGACCCCATTAGAGCCACATTTGTTTCCACCTGTTCTAGGGAAATCCAGATCAAATGGATCCTTCAGGACCTATAATCCGAACTCCCTGTAGATCCCATTAAAGGGGTCTACAATGGCATCTTCAGGCATCAAATCCAGATTATACAGGGCCTGTTTCCACCACAATGGGGTCTATGGGTGGCTCAAAGCTTCGAAGCCCGCGCAGATTCTCCTCCGAAGTCTCTCCGAAGTTGCCTTCAAAGAATAGCACAGACTCCAAAGAGGACCCCATGCGAGAGCAATGCCTTTGTCAAAGGCTCTGGAGAATTTTGTGGCAGAATCTCCAGAGCATCTACAGAGATTGTACCCCCTGTCCCCCCAAATACCTGGGGTGATAGGCGGGCCCCATGTGGGTGCTAGACTACCCATAGAAGCACATTGGGTTGTTTCCTTAATCCAGATTTACTAGATCCAGATTAAGGGAAGTACCCATTCCTTAGATCCAGATCGTCTTAGATCTAGATTAAGGGAGGTCAGTGGAAACCCACCCATCCCCCAGGCCAACAGCTCATGTAGTCCAGCATCCTGTCCCATATCGATTGCTTATGGGCAAAACCTTCACCTTTCAAATCTCTTCAAACGGCCCTAAGAGGCATCCTGACTGGCATGTAGGGCAAGTGCTGGGTAAAGTTGGGATGCATCAAGTGTCCCAAAGCGTGGACACCCGAGTATCCCAGAAGTTTGCTGGCGTTCACACCAGACAAAGGTGCAAAAAGCTCCACACATCTAGTAGGTCTTACAAGAATATTCCAGTAAATGATCCTGTCCATCCGATTTGCCCATTGTCTTATCCTCATTCTGCTTCTCTCACCCATTTTTGTGGTACCTCATCAATGGGCGTAACATGCTCACAGTATTTGAGTTTTATTTGTTAAGTCTTTTATTTGTTAAGGGCTAATTTATTTGTTCCTTTTGCTGTCAAGAAGCAGACTAGAGGTTAAGATCCTTGCTTTAGGGGCAATAATACATGATAAGTATGCAAGTGGAAAATCAAGATTTATTTAACTTAAATTATTTTTCTTCTTTTCCCAGAAAATTAGAAATCTCATCTGGAAAACTAGCCAGATTTGCTGATGGATGTGCTGTAGTGCAGGTACATCTATAAATTTAGGGGTCCCTTTGAGAGATATTTAAAATGGGAAGGAAGGGCTTTTTATAATTTCAGTTGATATAATGGAACTGAGCAAGTATGATTAATGTTTTTCTCTCATCTTTCAATGTTTAGCTAGGTGATACTGCAGTAATGGTAACAGCAGTCAGTAAAACAAAGGCTTCTGTATCACAGTTCATGCCTTTAACTGTAAGTATAATGGCAAGTTTATTACTTATTTAAAACATTAATATGTCATTTTTTATTTTAAAATATTCAAAAATATTAGAAGATAAAAACAAGAATTGTACTATATATAGGGCTAAATGACTTGGGCCCCAAATATATGAAGGAATGCCTATTCCTAAGATCCAATTGTCCCACCACTCTCAGCAGCAAAAGGAGTGGGCACCCGGGAGCAGGCCTTCTCACTGATGGCCCCTAGGCTATGGCATAGTCTCCACCATGAGGTGCATCTTATTACCTTCACTGTAAGGCAGTGAATACGCACCTGTTTGCCCTGGCCTTTGGTTAAATGGGGATACACTTTTCACTTCCCACTTGTAGATGCTATTGTTTTAATACAAATTGTGATTGTTTTAATAATGTTTGATTTTAGATGTTGTTACCCACCCAGAAACCTTCTGGTATAGGATGGGATAAAAATGTAAATAAATATATAAGATTTCTGTTTGATTATAAAGCAAGATGGAAAATAATCCTAATCTCTTAGATCTGCATAATACTAGTAGGTATAAGATGGCATACTAATATAACTCATAGGAGGAGTGCAAGACCTTTTTGAGAAGATAAATGTATTTCCTATGTTGGGGAAGAAAAGAAATTTACTCCAAAAGAGACAGTACCACTTCACCATCCCTGAGCAGGTCTTAAAAAGCAAATGACTTTTAAAATTTTATTGCATGTGGATTAATATTTCCTCATGGTGACAGCAGAGTAGAATGCTTCGGTGGGGAAAAGTAACATGAGGAGCTATGAGGACACATTATCTATTCAGGCACGTTAAGGTGAAGGAGACACTTTTCCAAAGCCTGTGACATGCTATATGTGTGTTCTTTCTTAGAGCTAGGAAGAACTGCTGAGTTCCAGTTGTAGTGAAAAAAACTGGAGGGAGGCTCCAGGCATCCAGCATGAGGGGAGGCTGAGAAAATGTTTATGGGCTCAGCAACAGACACTGTGAAAACATTTGCGTGCAAAGGAGAAATCTTGATAATTATGTGTGCCATGCTGTCTTGCCCCAGGCAGGAGTTCAGGGAAGGGGGAGATTTCCATATCCAGACTTCTTCTGAAGTTCAGTGGATACTGAAGTATTGCAGAGTGGCTAGTAAATTATTTTTCTTTTCAGCCCCAATAGGAAACAAAGGGCTGTATTTATTTATGTTTCTCATTTTACTACAGCGAGTTTCACTAAAGCTAGGCTTATAACTGTAGAACGGGAGAGAACTGGATACTACGGCCTTTTCTGCACTTACCACACTTAATCTGAAGTAATGAATCTGGATTACCTTGATCTGGATCAGCTGCAGCAGGAGGCATCCGCATTAAGTGGGCTGGATGGTGGCAAATGTGGTATAAGGAGAGACACAATGTGGATGCCTTAGCACTGTTTTGTATCAGTGGCAATAGCACCTCCAAACCCCACTGTAAGTGGCCCAGGTTCCTGTCAATCAAATACTGCATCCAGGTAGTGGGGACAAGGTGTCTTCGCGGGCAATATGAAGATATCATTGCCACAGGCACAAGGTATCTTTGCCGGCAATGCAGAGACTCCATTGCTGTCAACATGGCTGGCCTGAAGGAGGTGTGAAGATACCTCATTGTCACAGCACCAGTTCCTCAATGCCATCTTCCTTGTCCCATTCTACCTGCAGATGCCCCATCATTTGTTCCTAATCAGACAGCACTAGTACGGTTGTGGTACTGATAAATCTGGTCCACCACTAATCCAGATTGCTGGATTCAGATTAGCACTAGTCCTGTGAAAGTCATTCAGAATAAGGCCCAGTGCAGAAAGGGTCCAAGACCACCAGATCTGGAACTCAGATCACACTTTAATATAAGCAAACCAAACTGATTTTTAAAAAAGTAATTCATTGTATTTGGTTCATCGGGTAAATTGCTCTTTTAGATTTATCGCAGTAAAGTGGAAGTCAAGACGGACTGTTAAAAGGAGAACAGCAGTAACATTTCTTCTGTTGCATTAGGTTGACTATCGACAAAAAGCTGCTGCAGCAGGAAGAATTCCTACTAATTATCTGCGAAGAGAATTGGGTGCTACAGACAAAGAAATTCTTACAAGCAGAGTAATAGGTACACATAAGAAGGTTTACCTTTCTTTCTTCAAATAAAAAGATTTGCTTTAAACTGTGTTTTCCCCGCCACATCAGTTTCTCCACGTATTTGGAAACAAACAATCTTTTGGGATGTGTGCTGATTTATCTGTTTGCTTCTCACTCTGTGCGACACACCCACGTTGAACACTTCTTGACGTCTAGTTAATCAATCCCCACTATGACCTGTCATTCATTCATTCTTTGTGACCCTGCACAGCGTAGCTCATAGCTTCATTGAGCTACGCGTGCCCCTCCACCACTCCAAAGCAGTGAAAAGGGCCTGGTGTGCTGTGGTTCACAAAGAATCAACTATGGCTTAACAACTGAACAACAAGAACAAAAGCATTTTTATTTACTGAGGCATTTGCTGATTAATTTTGTCCTTCTTCTGTTAATTTGGATTTAAGGACCCAAAAACCCCATTAAATCTGGATTTCACCAGCGTTTGTGGGTATAGCACATTCAGAATGCGGTCCTGATAAGGTCTTGTGTGTGGACATTATGTAACACATCTGTACCAATCAAGTATTATTGGGTTCTTAATGGGGTCTTCATTGCTAGTGCAAAAACAATCTCTGTTAAGCAGCTTATTCTCTGGCTATTAGATGAGGCTAGATTTTTTATTTGTTTTTTGTGATAGGAAGTAAAGATATATTAGGGTTGTTATATTACATTATATATTGACATTATTATTGTGTTTTGTCTTTGTATTCTGCTTAATAATATTTCTGTATTTTGTTATTGCTTCGCCTTGGGTATACAATGGAAAAATGACATACAAATAAACTAATAATGATGATGATCATTATTTATTGCCTAGGAATATATTAGTAACATTTATAGCCTGCCCCAACTATATTTATGAGGAACTAAGTATTATCAGTTAACTGATTTCCTAGGGGAGTCCCTAGAATTGCAGGTTCAGCAAGACTATCCAAACACGATATGCATTGCTTCTACTGAACCCCAGTTTTCTACCAGTTTTTCTCATTCTTGTTTCCTAAAGTGGATAACATTCTGCTTTTTGCAAATAGAAAAGTTAAGACACAGAAGGGAAAGAAAGGACAGGAGAAAAAAGGCATGCCTCACCGGAGATAGTATAATATAGGGGCTGGCTCGTAGGTAGTTTTTCTTTGCAGTGAAGATGGGCCTACCTGGGTTTACTGATTGTTTCTGGTACAGTCTGGTGAATTGTATACTTAATGAATGATGCTTATGCAAGATTATAGAACACATGATGTTGTTTTGCAGATCGGTCAATTCGACCACTCTTCCCAGCAGGCTACTACTATGAAACACAGGTAGGATATTTGATGATTTCTGATTTTTAACCTAGTTTCTAGGATACAGTTAATGCTACATTGGCTTGGTGACAATCCTTATCTAACAGTCATTGAAGGCTGCAGGTGACATTTACTTGATGAACGTGAGCAAACACTTAAGATGTGATAATGGAAAAAGAGATAGGGTGTTTACAGATTACCCCACTGCCCATCAAGTTTTGCTCCCTAAAATCTATATTGGAGAAGTAAGAAAACAGCAAGACTTCCCTCCCCTTTCTTTCTGTTAGCAGAGATTTCCCGTAATGACAAAGGAGCAAGCTTTTTGTGGCTATTTTACACTATTTTTGCATAAACATTCATTCCATAATGCCTTAAATATATGTGTGTATGAGGGATGGATGGATGGATGGATGGATGGATGGATATTTTAACAAACTCATGACTTGTCTTTTTTCTATTCTAGGTCCTTTGTAATCTTTTAGCTGTAGATGGTATTAATGATCCTGATGTGTTGGCTATTAATGGAGGTAACTAATAGTTTTGTAACCAGTTTGTTTGTCCCAGAGTATTTAGTGTTAACTTGGGATTGTTTGTGTTTCATTATGAAACTTTATTTCTTTCAGCTTCTGCAGCCCTTACGTTGTCAGATATTCCATGGAATGGTCCCATCGGTAAGTAAAGATACTGGTATCAAGCTAGCATATTGTTTTTAAATGTATGATGAAAATTCAAGAGAAATAAAACAGGTCTGCCAGTTTGAAGCTTCTGAGTAGAATTGTTTTCTTAAAAAACTTCATGTGCCATCATCAGAATGCAGTATACAGAAAAATAGGAAGAGACTTTAACTCTCCATGCTGTATATTTTGTGTTGCAATTCTGGTCTTTTAAAAGTTATCCATTATTTGTAAGGCCATAGCTTAGCTATTCCATTGTGAAGAGTTAAGCAGTGTTCCCCATATAAATTGTTATGCTCAAATGCACCTTTTCCTTAAAATATTATTTTTCTTCATATAATGCCCAGGGCAGTGCTCAGTGAAGGATTTTTTAGTATTACTATTTCACCTGAAACAACTAGTTCAGGGCTGAACTGTAGCCATTTTCTCACAGTGACTTAGGAAGCCCTGTTGAATGTGCATGCCAACTTTTTGCTTTCCCTTTCTTGTCCAGTCAAGACTTGGGACTGGGATGGGTGGCTGCAGGCACAGAGACCCTGCATTAGGCTACCCAAGCAATCATCCCATTTCTGGTGCAGCAGTGTTAGAAGAGATGCCACCAAGCCCCTGCTGGAGGCTTAGACTATCTCCAGTTTGGTCTAGTGGTTAGGGAACCAGATTCTTATCTGGGAATACCGGGTTTGATTCTGCACTCCTTCACAAAGCCAGCTGGGTGACCTTGGGCTCTTTTCTGAGCTCTCACAGCCCCACCTATCTCACAGGGTGTTCTGTTGTGGGGAAAAGAACGGAAGTTTTGTCGGTCGCTTTGAGTCCCCTTAAATGGGTAAGAAAAGCAGGGTAGTAAAGCCAACTCTTCTTCTTCTCCCTGTGGCTGGTGTCAGAAGGAGAGCCAAGGAGCCTTTCTGCACTTGGCATCACTCTGTAATATATCCCAGATATCCCAAGTGAGGCCAGCCATAGTCTGCATTAGCATGTAGACAGGACACCCCTATCCCTTTTTGCCTTCAGAACAGCATCAATTCTTCTAGGTTCACTTGCACGCAGTTTTTTAAGGAACTTGGCACGGTAGTTGCTCCAGACATCTTGGAGAAGTCACCAAAGATCTTCTGTGGATCTAGGCTGGCTCAAATCCTTCTGCCTCCTCAATGATGTTATGATCAGGGCACTGTGAGGACCATATCATCAGTCCCTGGATTTACTCTGCAGCATTTTTTCCTCCCCGGCCTAAGACCTTTGCACAGTACTGTACATGGATGAGCCCTCTGCAGTAGACTCAAACCTAACTAGGTTTCAGTTTCTGAAAGCTCTTGGGGTGGATATTGTAGATTTATTACTAGTGCCCCTAAGCGACAGTTACCTTAAAAGTACCCACGTTAAAACTTTTTGGCCCCAGTGCTTAAAGCGCTGAATTAGTTTTGTTGTCTTTCAGTAGTTCTCTTTCTGCATTATCTTAGTTTGTGGAGTTTCTTCTCAGGTGCTGTGAGAGTAGGACTGATTGATGGAGAAGTTGTAATTAATCCCACTCGGAAGGAAATGGCTTCCAGTACTTTGAATTTAGTGGTCTCCGGAGCGCCACATAGTCAAGTTGGTAAGTTACTAAAAATATTTCATAATATATGCCCAGAGGATGCTTTTAAAGACTGTATGCTGCTGTTGTAAACTGAACTACTATCATTGTAGTTAGTAGTTAATGGCATGTTTGCACTTTACTCTCTGGAGTGGTATTAGTGTGCTATTCCAAGGAAGCAAATATTAAGTGCAGAGGGGGCTATCCACACTTGGAAGTGTTGGTGTACTTACCAAATGGGCAACCAGCACTTCAAGTGTGAATGATCCAACCTGGGCCATCCAGATCACCATAGCAACAGCTGCTATGTGCCCAGCTGTTGCCATGGTGATCATGATACAGCATGAGATTGCATAGCTGCCCCACCCCATTCTCAAGCAGCGTTCACACCTGAGAGCGTGAACACTGCATCCAGGAGCGATCAGGAGTTCCCCAGGAGTTCCTGGTGAAGCTATGGAGAGGTTTTTACTTCTCCAAAGCTTCAGAAGACCAGTGCTGCTGTCAGATGCTCTGGGACACCCCGGGACAGTGGTGCCAGTGGGACGTGTCGATGCATTTTCCCAGGACTGGCTGAAGCTGCTCCTATAAGCTAAGTGTAGTTGGGAGGATCCTTACATAGTTTATTTAATCAACTCTACCAAGACATCATGTTCATTTCTTTCCTGTTACCCTGTCACCACCAGCTCTGCCATACTTCCAAGGATGCTGTTGAGAGTTTTGGAAGGTACTTTGCAACAACAGAGCAGATATTCATCTCCACTGCCTTGGGTGTATGTCAGTAGAAGAGCTAGGAGCTAAGTGAGATCCTCCCTCCCTCTCTAGTTTCAGAAGAGAAAAAAGCTGAAACTGGTTATTTTGCCATTGGGTGAGCAGTCAGGATCAAGACAAATTCATAAGCCTCTCTGGCCCTTGGGATAGAGGTCAGTTGTCTACATGCCACTATGGCAGACCTTGCCTGAGTTCTCTGAGCCAGTTTGGTCTTGTGGTTAGGGAGCCAGACTCTTATCTGGGAATACCAGGTTTAATTCCACACTCCTCCATGAAGCCAGCTGGATGACCCTGGGCTAGTCACAGCTCTCTTCCCCACTTACCCCACAGGGTGTCTGTTGTGGAAAGAAGAATAGAAAGCTTTGTCAGCCCCTTTGAGTCTCCTTAAATGGGTGAGAAAAGTGGGGTAGAAAAGCAAACTCTTCTTCTTCTTATAGTCTGCACTAACAAGTGGATAGCAATCCCCTGTTCCCAGATATATTCCAGAATAAGGCCAAGCAGGAAGTCCTTGTATTCTAAGTCAAATGGAAGGCACTCTCCTTGAGCGTGGTTTGATCACTCTTTTCCCTTTTTAGCCTAGCATTTTGCTTAGGGTTAAGTTAGAAAATAGCTGATTTTAATAAAGCAAAATTTAGAGGGTATTCAAAATCTTTACAATTCTAATTAATAAAGGGGGGGATAATTATCCAGTGTTACCATCTTTGGATTGACAAGAGTTTTATTTCTACTTTGACTTGATTTCATTTGTCATAGTGATGTGATTAATAAGCAATTAAATTAATCCATTTAAATGTTTGCAAAGTCTACCCTGGTTATTTGGGATTCTGTGTGGTCAGTGATGATAGCTGTTCTATGTGAATCAATATTTGTTTGTTGACCTCCCTGAACTTGAATCCACAGTGATGTTGGAAGCGGCAGCAGAGAATGTATTGCAACAGGACTTCTGCCATGCCATTAAAGTCGGTTTGAAACACACCCAGCTAATAATTCAAGGCATACAACAATTGGCAAAAGATCAACGTATTGCTAAGAGGAATGTGCAGAAGTTTTTCGTTCCTTCTGAGGAGACTGTGAATTGCGTAAAGCAGTAAGTATGCAAGAAGTCTAAATTACAAATTTGAGGATCGACTAAGTATACCATCACTCTGGGATTCCTGAGAGATATACACTGAGTTATCCTGTGCCCATGAGAGGACCCACAAAAACAAAATCCCAAAGTGAGGCATTTCTTCTCTTCCTTCTCAGATCAGTTCTTACTGTATTACCTTCTAGCTTTCTCAGCACTGAGATCAGGAGTAAGATCTTGACCAGCAGGTTAAAACTTCTAGAGGGGGCTTGGGCTAAGTGATGGAATGGCTGTACTACCAAGGTGCTTCCTGTCAGCGGAATGTTGTGTTGGTACAACGCAAACACTCACACCACCATTTTGGTAGTGGAAACTACCATTTTGGTAGCTGAGCTCGGGACATTTGTTGTTCTTGATCAACAGTTTTGAGCCAGAAATAATTGCCTTTTATCTGTTCCTGGCGTTTGCCTGGAGTTCGTGGAGGACAGGTGTATTGATGGCTAGTAGAATGGATGCCTAGGCAGTTCCTCCAAGTTAGAGGGACAGGCAAGATGCCTCTAAAGCAGTGGTTCTCAACCTGTGGGTCACAACCCCTTTGGAGGTCGGTCTACTTTTTCACAGGGGCCGCTATGAAGTAGCAACAAAAATAATTTTATGGTTGGGGGTTAGGGTTAGGTTTGGGGTCACCACAACATGAGGAACTATATTAAAGGGTTGCAACATTAGGAAGGTTGAGAACCACTGCTCTAAAGGCTATTTGCAGGGGTTCAAAAACAGGCAGAGATTTTGTCATTATCTTCTGCTTGAGAATGATTTACACCCACACACATCTGTAACTACCTCCTTTCAGCTCAGGCTATTTAAACTTTGTTAGGCCAGCTGTTGATCCAAGAAACTATCATTTGATTTGTGTAACACTAGGCACTGTGGCCCACCAACCGTGCAGTCTTTTATCTTCAACAGTTCAGTGAATGACCTAGGTAAACATCTTTTGTTTAGTAGGTGAAAAGAGACTTGTCTTTTTCTGCTACAAAGCTCTTTCACATGTAGATTTAAGTGGGTGTAAAATGCATTATGGAGAGAAGGCTTACAAAGCTATTTTATTTTTCCTATTGTATTGCCATCTGTTTTGGAACAGGTTAGATACTTCTCTAGATAGAGTACATGGGCTATTAGGAAAGATTTATCTCTCTGATCTTGCCCTGTTTGGTTGAAATCCATATGTTCTTGGCATTTTCCCAAGTGAAAAGTTATTTGTGTTCTGAATTGCTGTTTTTACAAGTCACGGAAACCACATTTGAAATGTTAAGGTTACTGTTTTTCTTCCTTTTCTTTTCTTTCTTACCTCCACCTCTACAAAGTTTAGCTTCTGAAAAAATTGCTGCTGTGTTTTCAGACTTCAGCCATGATAAAGTGAGTACTTGAACACAATTTGATGCATTACTTTTTGACGTTTTCGTTAACTACCTTAAGTGAGTTAAATAAATACATGCACTTTTTGTTTCACCTGCTTTACTTTTGTACCTGGCTTACTATAAGGTGTTGCCCTGTGCTAGAGACAAGAAGCCTCTCCAAGGTCTGTAAGCCCACAGCTTAGATTTCACAGAGAAGAACTTAGAACATAAGAGGAGCTCTGCTAAATCAGGCCACAGCCCATTCAGTCCAAATTGATGGATGACACCTGTATCAGTGGCTACTACAATGGATGCCCAGGTACATCCTCCAGGCTGGGGAGACAGGGAAGATGCCTCTCAAGGCCATTTGCAGGGATTCGAGAGCAGGAGGTTTGCCCTCGTTTTTCTGCTTTAGGTGTCCATGAGCAATTGGTGGGCCGCTGGGTGAGAGGATGCTGTACTAGATGGGCTGTGGCCTGATCCAGATGTTCTTGGGTTACTTGTAACCCATTGCTAGGGGAGATTACAGCCCTGCACATCTGGTCACGAGAATATCCATTGCTGTCTTTCAACTGCTTTCTGTTGGAGCACAGTAGTCCTGTCATTTAATAGAGTTAGGTTCCTAGAAAAATACAAAATATCAAATTCACAGAAGAATTGAGTTGGGGGTCATGCCAGAAAACACCATAAAGATTTAAGTGATTGAAATGATATATAACAAAATATTGCTGCCGTTACGTAAATAGTTCGTGTTGTTTGTAGTTATGTACGTTATTTGTATATGTTTTTTATGAGAGAAAGACTTATTATACTGTAACAGTTGAACAAAAATAAGAATTTATTTGGGGGGAAAAAAATACCATAAAGAGAATTGCAGATATACCAAAGTTAGCAATGCTATAGCTAAGTACTGTTAGAACTCTGAGTGGACTAAAATCAGCAGCTACAAACACCACCACCCCAGGAGGGAAAATGGGAGAGTGTCAGTTTGTAGCAGTAATTTGCAGATACACTCGTCATGGATACCAGACCGTGTAGAGGTCTAGAGTTAGTGATGAACAAAAATCACCAACACTAACCATAAATTGTGATGGTCAACAGTACTTCTGTCATAAAGTGTGTTTTTGTGATTTCTGTTGGCCAATGTAGCATTAATCTTCACTAACAGGCAGAAGATGTGCCAAGGAGTATCCTAAAATATTTCAAAAGATATTTGAGTTGCTTGGGAAACATAACCTTAATAGGTCTCTTGCATTTTAGATTTCAAGAGATGAAGCAATTAACAAAATCAGACTTGAAACAGAGGAACAGCTAAAAGGTTAGATATAAACTTTTAAATGTTTAGGATTTATCAGAATATTACTTTTCCTTATATTTTATCTGTAGTTTTAAGCATAGCAGTTAAAATGTTTTTAAAGGATTGGCAATATTGATGCTATGGGGACCTTATTCTTTTTTTTCTTCTTTTTTGAAGTAACTCATCTGATCAAGTGGTTTTTAGTGAGTTCTAAAAACTTATTATGCATGTGAAACCCCATAGCAAGATAATAGTTAAATTTCCATTTTCTTTAACATCCAGAGAATTAATTTTGTGCAAGGAGAATTCATTCATAAGAAACTCCGTTTTGCACTCTGAGACAATCTGCTTGCACAGTATTGCTTTAGCCTAAGCTGGCACTGAAGTCACCTTTGTGTTTTGGTAATAATAGGGAAGAAAGAAAAATGTCTTCATTTCCTGGCCTTTTTCCACCTGGAGCACTTCACTTTATGTGTGGTGAACAGAAAGGGATAAAGAACCATCTAAGTCTTCATTGTTGAGGATACATGGAGAATAACTTCTGCCAAATTTCTGGGAAAGAATAAATGTTTGAAAAGTTGGAAACTGTATCTTCTCAGACACTATCTTTAAGTTCTGCTCTGGTCAACTTTCAAGAGCAACAGTTTTGACCCTAACTTGTATTTCTCTCTATGCTGGCTGTATTCAAAGATGAGTTTAAACTGAGACTAAATGCAGCTGCACTCAAGATTTCTATCTCTGTTCATTTCTAGAAAAGTTTCCAGAGGCTGAGCCTTATGAAATCATAGAATCATTTAATGTCGTTGTCAAAGAGATCTTTAGAAACCGTATCCTGAGTGAATTTAGAAGGTAAACATGAGATTTTTTATTGCCCATGAATGAATATAAAAGCTAAACCTGAGCTTGGGTGACAGCATGGCTATTGTCCATAGAGATTCCATTATATTCATCAGATTTCCAGTCCGGAATACGCTTGGCCAAGAGAGTCTGTTCCTGGTGTTGACTGTATTTCTTTGTTTGTTTACATTTCTCTCCCACCCCATACCCGAAGGTCTCTGGGTGGGTAACGGGAGTTCATGGAGACCATGACAAACATGGGCCTATCCCAATTGATCACAGGGCCAACACATTGTGCAGGTCATACACTCGATGCGGTCTTCAGTACGGAACAGGAATATCCGTGGGCGGAGGTGGTAAGTACCTCCGCATTGTCATGGACGGATCATTTCCTGGTCAAGACGAAACTTAGAGCCAATATCTGCCCCACCGGGGGTGGCGGACCCACTAGAATGGTCCGCCCTCGAAGGCTGATGGAGCCCATTGGATTCCAGACAGCCTTAGAGGGCTTAATGGTTGGGAATGCCGGTGATCCTGTTGATGCTCTGGTCAATACCTGGAACACCGATCTTACCAGGGCTATCAACACGATCGCTCCCAAGCGCCCTTGCCATCCCGCCCCAAATCGGAGGCCCTGGTTCACGCCAGAGCTGAGGAAGATGAAGCGGGTTGGACAACGGCTAGAGCGCAGGTGGCAGAAGACTCGACTCTTATCCGACAGAACTCGCCATAGGAACTTTCTTCGTTCCTACCGGGAGGCAATACGTGCAGCGAAGAGAGCCTTCTCCTCTGCACGTATTGCGTCTGCAGAGTTCTGTCCAGCAGAGCTGTTTAAGGTGGTGAGGGAAATGACGCAGGTGCCCCCTGCGCCAAATCCCTTACTTAACCCGACGACGGCCTGCTGTGACGCGTTTAACAACTTCTTTGCAGACAAAATCTCTCAGATAAGAGCCGACTTAGATGCCACCGTTGAAACAGAGTCGACAGGCGAGGCGTCCAGTGACTCCGCCGATGTAGTCATACTGGATCAGTTCCAGTCTGTGAGTACTGATGACGTGGACAAGCTGCTTGGTAAGGTGAGGAAGACAACTTGCCCTCTTGACCCTTGCCCATCATGGCTGGCCGTCCAGGGGGGGGATGCATTGATGAGATTCCTTACGGATATCATCGGTGCATCCTTTAGGGAAGGATATGTTCCATCTTGTTTAAAGGAAGCGGCGGTTAGGCCGCTCCTGAAAAAACCTTCCCTAGACCCCCTGGATATGAGGAATTATAGGCCAGTGTCATTGCTGCCATTCTTGAGCAAGGTGATCGAGAGGGCGGTTGCCCTTCAGCTCCAAGCTGTCTTGGATGAAACCGATTATCTAGACCCATTTCAAACCGGCTTTAGGACAGGCTTTGGGGTTGAGACCGCCATGGTTGCTTTGACCGACGATCTGCGTCTGAGCATTGACAGGGGGAGTGTGACCCTGTTGGTGCTCTTAGACCTCTCAGCGGCTTTTGACACTATAGATCACGGCATCCTCTTGGACCGCCTGAAGGGGTTAGGCATCGGGGGCACTGCTTTGCAGTGGTTCCGGTCCTTCCTCTCGGGCAGGTCTCAGAGGGTGCTGCTCGGGGACTGTAGCTCCAGTAAGAGGTACCTCACTTGTGGGGTTCCTCAGGGGGCTATTTTGTCCCCGATGTTATTTAACATCTATATGAAGCCGCTGGGTGAGATAATAAGGAGTCATGGTGCTGGGTGTTATCAGTACGCTGATGACACCCAAATCTATTTCTCCGTGTCTCGTTCGTCGGCCTCGAATTCCGATGGCATCTCTTCTCTCAATGAATGTCTTCAGGCGGTAATGGGCTGGATGAGGAAAAACAGACTGAAACTGAATCCAGACAAGACGGAGGTGCTCATGGTAGCGGCCCCGAAACCAAGAATTGGGTTGCAACCTCCAGTCCTGGATGGGGTCACACTCTCCTCCAGTGACTGTGTTCGCAGTCTGGGGGTGCTCCTTGACTCGTCGCTCCTGATGACAAATCAGGTAAATGCGACGGTCAGGAGTGCCTGTTATCAGCTTCGGCTGATACGCCAGCTGCGCCCTTTTCTGGAAGTAAGGGATCTCGAGACTGTTGTGCACGCGCTGGTAACCTCACGCCTTGACTTCTGTAACGCACTCTACATGGGGCTACCCCTGTGCTTGACTCGGAAATTACAGCTGGTTCAAAACATGGCAGCCAGGCTTGTCTCAGGAACATCTAGGAGGGACCACATCACTCCCGTTTTGAGGTCCCTCCACTGGCTGCCTATCAGCTTCCGGGCCCAGTACAAGGTGTTGGTTATCACCTTTAAAGCCCTAAATGGCTTGGGTCCAAGCTATCTCAGGGACCGCCTCCTCCCGTACAATCCTCCCCGCACTCTCCGGTCCTCTGGGAGGAACTTACTGCAGCCTCTAAAATCTAGGCTTGCGGCGACCTCCCAGAGGGCGTTCTCTGCTGTCGCCCCCAAACTCTGGAACGACCTGTCGGATGAGATCCGTCAGATAACATCATTAGACAGCTTTAAAAAGGCGGTCAAGACGGATCTCTTCCGGCAGGCCTTTCCAGATTAACCATCCCGGCCCAGATTCCCTGATTCCTCCCGTGGCCCCATCTTAGTGATGGTTGAGGATCAACAGAGGGACATCAGGGTTTTTAGTTTTTAAATTATTGTTTTACGCATTGATATTGTGTTTTAATATGTTATATTGTTTAATACTGTCTTAAGGGGGGGGAGGGATAAGGTGTTTTTAATTGTTATATTTTATATTTTACTGTTGTTAACCGCCCGGATTGGTTTGCCATAGGGCGGTATACAAATAAATATTATTATTATTATTATTATTATTATTAACAACAGATTAACCAACAGATTAAAAAAGAGACAGAATAGGGTTGCATCTTATGTACTATCCACTGCCTAGCAGTTTCCCTTATCAAGCTGGTGGAAGCAGTTTCTGATGCAGTGACTCAGATCCCTCACATTATTGTGCTGAGGGATTTCAGCTTTTGTGCAGAGGACACCACCTCTGGGCCAGCGGAGGACTTTATGGCCTCCATGACATCTACCGGGTTATTTTAATCCATCTTGGTTCCAACTCATAATGAAGGACACATGTTGAACCTAGTGTTTGTTTCGGATGATTTGATATGTGGGCTCTTCGTTAGCATACTGTTATGGACAGACCGCTTTCTAGTGAAGCTTGGGCTTATGGCAACGGCTCCCTGTGGCAGGGGTGGAGTGCCTATCTGTTTTGGTCTTCCCCCTGATATTTATGAAACTCAGTAGGATTCTGAATGTTCTTAAGGGTTTATCCAGCTGACATAGACAGCTTCCCATTGAGGCCCTCTGTGGATGTCCATGGCCTCAGATGAGAACACTCTTGTGTACCACAGTGGTCCATAAGAGCTCACAGGTTAGCCTGGTGATGAAAAGAGGAGGTTGACATCTGGACAGGTGGTATAAATCTTGAAGTACCTCTGACCAGACACATTATCACGTCTATTTGGTGGTGGTGACGGTGGCTGTAGTGAAGAAATTTTTCATCACTGCGTCTATCACATCATCTTATAACCATCCAGCAAGGAGGCTTATTCCCTTATCTGAGGTAGCTGCTTTCTCTTCTTTTTTTCCAATGCAGCTGTGATAAATTTGCACAGTATGTTGAGGACAGAATCAGATTCATTTTGAATTAGATGCTACCTTTGAGAATGACCATTTGGAGGTCCCATTTTGCACTCAGACAATAAATCTGCCTACACAATATTCCTCACTCCTCCACGAAGCCAGCTGGGTGACCTTGGGCGGGTCACCTTGCTCCTTCTGAGCTCCCACAGCCCCAACTAACCTCACAGGGTGTTCTCTTGTGGGGAGAAGTACAGAAGGTTTGTCAGCCACTTTGGGTCCCCTTAAATGGGTGAGGAAAGCGGGGTAGAAAAGCCAAATCATCTTTTTCTTCTCTTCTTAAAAAGAGTGGTTTAGAAACTTTCAGCTCCTTCAAAATATGGCAGCTAGGGCCAAGATTGACATTTCTAGCCATAGTCATATCACCCTTACCCTTAAAGAACTGCACTGACTTCCAAGTCCAACTCAACCTTTTGTATTTACCCATAAATCCCTGTACAGCTCAGGTTCCATGTACCTGAAGGGCTGCCTCCTCTCATACAGACTTGCCCCATGATATGATCTTCAGGGCAAGGCTCCTGACCATGCCTTCTCTCAAGGAGTTTGATATAACTGTGGCTAGGAATAGAGCATTCTTTATGGTGGTCTCCCAGCTGTGGAACAATCTCCCCCTTTGAGAGTCACGAGATGTCTACACCTGATTCATTCGAACACCAGCTGGAATTAGTAGGCCCACTACTTTCAATTTTTTTTCCTGTTGTTGCTTTGTCCTTATTTCTTGTTTTCTTATCTCTGCTCGTTGTACATCACCCTGAGACTGTGGTATTTGGTGGCATAAAAATCCAATCAATAAGTAAATTATGTCAGCTTGGCCAGAGTGTAGTGTAGTGCCAACTCATTAGCTGAAGTCCCAAAGGGCTGAACTGCAGCCATCTAGTTGTTCCTAACTATCTATGCCATCAGTCTATGTCAGACCCAGCCAGCTTGGAAGGCAGCAGTTGAGGACCCCTCCCCTCATCCCAGATTTCCAACTCATGAACCCCAGATTAAAGGATGGGGATGTGGAAATGGAGCGACTTATTACCATGTGTGTTGGGATTGCCCCTCAATTAAACATTTTTGGGAAAAGTTCATAGAATTTTGAGGAGAATGTTCCAAATACACATACCACAGACTCCAAAAATATTCTTTAATAAATAGTTTTTCAGGCTTGAATACTGGAACAGAGGAACAAACACAATTTTACATCTTTTAGTGTCAGTAATCCAACAACGTGTAGTGCATAATTGGAAATACGCCTTAAATCTGAGTAAAGTAGAATGGTATAGAACAGTGATGGCGAACCTTTTGAGCTCGGTGTGTCAAAATTCGCAAGAAAACCTAGCTTAACTCAGGTGCTGTGTCACTTCTAGAAATATCCATAATTTTGTGATATTTGTAGCTCTAGTAAAAAAGTTATATTTTTGATATATGTATTTTATTAAAAGCAAAAACAAATAATTCTTTACATTTGCTAAATCTTCAATTGAAAATTGGTATTTCGTACACTTCAAGAACAAGCAAGCACTACACGCCCAGGTGCCAGGGCGATCATGTGTGTCACCCAAAAGGGCTTGGTGTGTCACCTGTGACACGCGTGTCATAGGTTGGCCATCACCGGTATAGAACAATATAGAAATTCATGATGAATGAATATCTTTCAGTGAAATATTTGGGATTCGAGGGAGTTGATAACATTCAACAATTTAGACTGATTTTGGAACCCATGTGTTGAAGAACTGAGCAGGACATCTTCCCAGGCTCAGCTGAAAAGATATTTTTAAACAGATGGTTAACATGAGAATGGCGTTTAAGGTCCCAATTTAAGTTGCTGTTGTTGTTTAAAGGTGACCAAGTAGAAGGGGACACTTGGATTAGGGTGTTTTTTCTTTTATTTTCTTTGTATGTTCTCTATGATCTATATGGTTTATGTTTCGCTTTTTGTATTTGATGGTGGTTTAATATTTGTTTACATACTTATAGTAAATAATAAAATATACTTAAAGAAGAAATGTAGGAGTAAGGTATCTATCTTTTTACTCTTGAAGGTGTGATGGTCGTGACTTGACTTCACTGAGAAATATCACTTGTGAAGTAGACTTGTTCAAGACCCTTCATGGATCAGCATTATTTCAGAGAGGCCAGACACAGGTTTGTCTTCCCTCTGCCCCCTTTTATTTAAATGTTAGGAAAGGTCATGAGGTTTTTGCAGAGGTGGGCCACTTTGTAGGGTTTGAGAAAGAGGTGAGGACCACTGATTGCTTCCCAGTTTGGCCTAGTGGTTAGGGAGCCAGATTCTTATCTGGGAATACCAGGTTCAATTCTACCCTCCCCCATGAAGCCAGCTGGGTGACCTTGGACTAGTCACAGTTCTCTTCTGAGCTCTCACAGCCCCACCTACCCCACAGTTTTTTCCAGTACCAAATTTGGTCCTGGTTTGGGTGATTTGCTCTGCGGAAATTGGACCAAATCTAAAATGCATGGGGACGCCCCTTCCCGAATCCAATTTCGATTCAGATCAAAATGTGCACGGGTACGCCCCCAAGGTGTTCTGTTGTGGGGAGAAGAATAGAAAAGCTTTGTCAGCTGCTTTGAGTCCCCTTAAATGGGTGAGAAAAGTGGGGTAGAAAAGCCCACTCTTCTTCTTTTAATTTTTGTGTTCCCAGGAGTTTCTGGGAACAGAACCCTTAAGAACATGGAAAGAGAGGTGTGTTTTATGTGTACTGAACTGGGGTGAGAAGAAGTTCACCCTCTCACTCTGGCCCCTACTACCAAATTTCACATAAAATTATTGAGGGTATAAGAACCTGTCTTTAAGAAGCCAAACTTGTCTGCTCCAAGAGAATGATTATACCTCTTCAGAAATGCAAAATCATTCTGAACTTTCTCTGATTGTACTTATAAATTTAGACTTTACGTCTGTTATGCATCACTATTAAAAGTAGCACCATGTGTGGGATGTGTGTGTCACTGAATGAAAAGATCCCCGTGGGAGAATTATTTAAAGTAGAAACATTTGTGAATCAGACCTGCTGTTCTATTTTAACTGAAGGGTGATGAATTTTGGTTTTTTGGTGTGCTTTTCCTGGCATTTTTTTAAAAAAAACATATTTATTTAACTTTAGCATCTTCTGCCATACAGTTCTAGTACATCTAAATAGTGCCAGTGGCTCAGTTGGCCAGTTATAATAATTTATTTATTTGACTAGTCATCTGACCATTTCAAAGTAGAATACAATACTATACAAATAAAATAAAACAGAAGAAGGCAAAGGAGAGCAATCAACCATCTGTTTACGATCAAGGTCTTAATTGCCCGATTTATCTTCCAAATAACATGCTCTTTTCTTCAAAGCTTTCAGATGAAAAGGCTCACACTGATTATTGTAGCTCTTTCCTGTCCTTGCAGGAGAAAGGATAAGAGGTTCTTTCTGTTGTGGGACCTGAAATTAATTAATATTGGATCTAGATATCTGGAACGGAGGTCACAGTTGGCCAGTATGGTGGAGGACTTTAGTCTGAGAGAAAGCCTTGGCCCAGCTGTTATTTGAAGGATGCTTCCTTCTAGCTATTTTGAATACCAGTTCTGAGCATGGTCGGGAATATTGTAATGGGGGTTATACTTCAAATCACCAGGAAGGCACCAGAAAGCCGATATAAACTTAGGACATAATAAATGGGAAAGTCATGAAATATTAAAGTGTGATGTAGGATGTTGGGCTCCTGTATCCACTGGTCTGGTAACTGCGGTTTCATCCATGGTCAGCCAGACCAGGCTCTCCTCATCCACCCCATTGGTGCCATTAGCCCCCCCCCCCCCCCCGGAGGCTCTATGGAATAGTGTGAAATCACACCCCATTTTCCAGGTTCCCTGGGAATCATAGGAAATGGAGTGTGATTTCCCAGTGTTTCAAATATCTACGGTTTTCTGTAATCATGGTAGAACCTGGTACCTATCCCCCATGGATATAGGAGTATAACTGTACTGCCAAAATGTTTGATATCATTATGTGTACCTTTGAGTAGGATAGTATTTCCTTATGAAGTTTTTACTTGTTTTGAATCTTGTTTTGAATTGTTACTTTTATTTTTCTAATATTCTTTCTCCTAGGTTCTTTGTACTGTTACATTTGATTCATTGGAATCTAGTATAAAGTCTGATCCTATCACAGCAGCTCTAAGGTATCTGTTCGTATTTCTTATCCTTTCAGCCATATGACACCCATCTTGTCTTTGTTTTGACTTATTAATGACCATGTAATTAAGTAGGATTCATAGTGTTCATATAATGCTTAACAAAACAAGAAATGACTAAAATTCAGTTGTGGAACACATCTTTTGCTAGCAGAGAGGATACTTTGCATCGTCCCTTTGAAAAGAACATCCCCTCTTGAAACACTACCAGTAAGAATAAAAATAGAGAACTTATCTTACCTGATACAAAGCAGTTTCCTGTGGCACTATGTCATATCCATCCATAAGAGAAGACCTGCTGGATCAGGCCACAGACCATCTAGTCCAGTATCCTGTCTTGCACAATGGCCCACCAGTTGCTTCTGGACTTTCTCAAGCAGAGGACAAAAACAAAACATTCACCTCCACTCAGATCCTGCAAATGGCCTTTAGAAGCATCCTGCCTGTCTCCCCAGCCTGGAGGAAGTACCTAGATGTCCATTCTAGAAGCTATTGATACACCTGTCCTCCAAGAATTTATCTAACCCCTTCTTAAAGCTATCTAGGCTGGTTGCTGTCACAACCTCTTCTGGTAGTAAATTCCATACACTGATGATCCTCTGAGTGAAAAAATACTTCCCCTTGTCAGTCCTAACTCTCCTGTCCATCAGCTTCATAGAATGCCCCTTGGTTCTAGGGTTGTGCAAGAATGAAAAAAATTCTCTATCCACCTTTTCCACACTGAGCATGACTTAACCTGTTCATTACATGCTGTTGGAGAGATCCTTCAAGATCTCAGTTTGTCCTTTATCTTCGCTGTGTCCATTCACAAGAAGCCAGAGTAGGGATATAGGGAATTACAGTACAACTCATCTAATTATTTGTCCTGGTTCTGTTTTCAGTGGAATTAAAGACAAAAACTTCATGCTCCATTATGAGGTATGATTTGCTGGATGTCACTTGAGGTCTTTAAAATGTGGCTTTCCTTCAGGAACATTCATTTGAAGCATAATTGCTTTAAAACATGAGGCTCATACCCACATTAATCTTTTTGAAATAAGATCACTTGCACAATCTGTGACTGTTGTCCATACTGGCTAGCGCTGTTAGGGGTTGAAGGGCTACAGCAGTGGTTCTCAACCTGTGGATCACGACCCCTTTGGGGGTCGATCTGCTCTTTCACAGGGGTCATTATGAAGTAGCAACGAAAATAATTTTATGGTTGGGGGTTAGGGTTAGGTTGCAGCTCACCACAATATGAGGAACTGTATTAAAGGATCACGGCATTAGGAAGGTTGAGAACCACTGGGCTACAGGTTCCCTCCTTTCTGTATCGCACACATGCACATACACAAGATGCTATATCAGAGGTTTTCTGCTAGGGCCTAAAAACTGTGCAAGCTGCTGTGGGATTCCTGCATGTGGCAATTCTGTGGAATTTGAGTGGCAAGTACTGCTTTTTAAACTTATTCAAGCCATGTTGATACAGTTGAAATAGTTTTGTCCTGCAACCAAGTGAAGCGTAAATAAAGGCCAAGCAAAGCTTTCCCTACCAAAATATCCCTTCTGGCTTCATATTGCAAAAAGAACCCAAATAAAAAGTGGAATCATTGGGTTTATTAAAATAAAAAGGCAAAAAATGAGCAAATACTTAAAAAAGCAAAAAAGATACAGGTTCAAAATAGTTCAAGCAAATAAAAGACCATGTGGTTCAGCATCTTAGTTCCATAACAGTTCGAAAGGACATAACGAAGACAACATAACCAAGGTCAGCCAAGTTAGATAAAACATGGGTGTTTTTCCACTGGCAGAAAGTACCCATTTTAGCACCCATTAAGGACCCTTTTGGCTCAGAACCGGATGACCCCATTTCCATCACAGACCCCATTAGGGACACATTTGTTTCCACCACAGCTTGGGAAATCCGGATCATATGGGTCCTTCAGGACCTATAATCTGGATTTCGTGTAGACCCCATTAAAGGGGTCTACAATGGGGTCTTCAGCCTGAAAATCTGGATTGTAGGGAGCCTGTTTCCACTACAATCCGGCAATGGGGTCTAGAGGAGGCTAGGGGGACAGCGTGCCCAAGGAGTGGGGGGAGCCCCAAAATCAAAGCTTTGAAGTCACTCGGAAGTCACTCCGAAATCCCTCCAAAGTTGCCTTCAGAGATTAGCAAAGGTTCTGAAGACAAAAGCCTTGTGAAGCTGACTCACAAGGAGCTAATTAATATGCACTTCTCTTGCATTGCTCTAGCAAGGGGTTTGTCTTCTGAGTGTTTGCTAATCTCCAAAGTTGCCTTCAGAGGGACTCCAGAGTCTTTGCTAATCTCCGAAGGCAACTTCGGAGATTGCACCCCCTGTTCCCCCAGAACACCTGGGATGACAGGCAGACCCCTTGTGGGTCAATCCAGATTTGCAAATGGGTGCTCCAGTGTTTCCACAGCAGGGAGGCTAGCACCCATTGCTATTGGGTGCTAGACCACCCATGGAAACACATTGTGTACTTCACTAGATCTGGATTAAGGGAAGTGCCCATTCCTTAGATCTGGATCTTCTTAGATCCGGATTATAGGAATGCGGTGGAAAAACACCCCATAAGATGAATGAATATCTAATGCTAATACAAGCATGGCTATATACTACATCATGAATACATCACATCAACTAATACAATGCCCACAAATACAGGTCTTTCTAGAAGGTGAATAAATAACCCCCTCCCATCATGTAATGTGAATAGCTGCATATCCCCTCTTTGCAGCCAATAAGTGTTATCTAATTTGGGAGTAAGTTCTTCTTCGACTTAACATAAGCTGATGTTAACCCTTTAAGACCAAATATGGAGTTAGGCTCTAAAATGTATTTTTGAAGTGTGATTATGCAGTATAAATGAACCATTTTAGGAATCCTCGCCCCAGGAAAAAATATTGCAGAAAACAGACCATATCATTTATGTTTGACTGTAAAGCTTAAATGCAATTAGAATTGAAGGCAACTCCACCACCCACAAATTGCATAATTTTTCAGCAATAATGATGAGGGTTAAATGAATTATAATTATTGAATCTGATCCTGCTAAACTAGCCTTCACTGATCTGGTGCTTCCCAAACATGATGGAGTATAACTATTACCACCAGCAGCAGCAAACACAAAAGACACTGGGTGTTTTTCCACTGCACCCCTTAGATCCGGATTTGTGCATTTTAATCATTTTGGGTAGATTTTGTGAGCCTTTGTCTTAATATTTAGCAATGAAAGCTTGTTACACTGTTTTTTCTTTTTTAACACAGTATTTGGAAATGTTGCTCTTTTGTAGTTCCCTCCCTATGCAACTAATGAGATTGGTAGAGTTACAGGCGTAAATAGAAGAGAACTAGGACACGGTAAGTCAAAGCTAAAGAAGATTAATTTTTATACCGAAGCAAATGTACTCCTTTTACTCATGGCGTGATTCTTTCTTGTAGGAGCACTTGCAGAAAAGGCACTGAAGTCAATGGTTCCCAGTGATTTCCCTTTCACAATAAGGGTTACCTCTGAAGTTCTGGAGTCAAATGGTATTGGTCTTTTTTTAATTTCCTTCTGACACTCTAGTGCTGTTATTTGGGATCTGGGGAAAAGGGGGCTTGCAGTTGTTTGAAATTTGTTAGTACTTGTAACTTTTGGTGAGAGGGTAGGGACGTAGATGAACCCAACTTCTTCACTTCTTGTGCCAGAGCTGATTTTGTAAAGAGGCTTCACATTGGGCTTCTGGGTTTCATTAAGGACCTTGTATGCCTACTTCTGTTGGTTGATTACATGCCCTTTGCTGTTCTTGTTCACTTACTCAGTGATGTCGAGTGGTGTCATGACTCCATTGAACCATATCACACCAGGCCTTTCTCCAGAATCTCCAAAGTTTGCCCAAGCTCGTAACTACCCACATCATCCTCTGCCATCCCCTCTCCTTTTGCCTTCATTCTTTCCCAGCATCAGGATCTCTTCTACTATGTAACCAGAGTATTTGAGCTTCAACTTCCTTATTTGTCCATCCAGTGAGCCATCAGTGTTGATTTCCTTTATTATTGACTGATCCAATCTCCATGGAGTCCAAAGGCCTCTCAAAGAACTTCTCCAGAACCACAGTTCAAAAGTGTCAATTCTTAGGTGCTTAGCCATTTTTACAGCCCAGCTCTCACAGCCCTAGTCCTCCTTACATTTCAGAGATCAAGCTTGAACGCTTTGAAAAGGTAACAGATGAAGATGGGCAGTAACATGTTCCTTGTACCTTGAAACTGGAGTCCGTATTTCTGGGAGAGATAACAGATCAGATAATGACAAGCCACTGTGGCTGAGAACTTGTTCAAATGGATCCTGGTTCATTTTAGGAGCTGATGATTACTTGGGAATCTCTTCATTGTAACCTAAATTCTTCTCTCTCTAGGGTCATCATCAATGGCTTCAGTTTGTGGTGGGAGTTTGGCACTAATGGATGCAGGTATGCTCTTCAGAAAGCTGCCACAGTTGAGATTCTTATGTTGAACACAAGTGTACGTCAGAGGGTTATGGAAGGACTATTTTGGAAATGGTATAAAGATGCCTTGGTCTCACTGTGGAGTGATGAGAACTAAAATGACTTCTCTCTGATTCTGTGAAGCCTATGTTTGTGAAGAAGCTCTAGATGATGAAATAGGCTAAACCACAGTTTGAGCACAGATGGCATAGAAATCATTCTTTCTGTGACCAAACCAGGTAGCAAACAGCCTGGCAGAGTTGTTAAAGGTAGTGGGAGGGCTTGTTGATTCTAATAAATAAGCAGGGCCCTCAGTCTGTTTCCATACTTAATTCTAATTTCCTTGGTGACTCCAAGCACCTTCACCCCTTTTGCCTGACGTAGCAGCTGCAGCCTTTCCTAAACAGAGCATTTTTTATCTAAACACCTCCTGTTAGGATTGTTATAACAAGTTTTACCTTGATCTTTCCTTGAAAATAGTCCGGAAGTTGAAGTTTGTGAAACGTGTAGGTGTCATCATGCTGATAGGGTGGTAACCATGGAATCAATTGATTAATCTTATTTCTAAATGTTTATATGCCATCCTTTATCTGATGGGTTCAGGGCAGATCAAAATGTTCAGTAAGACAACATTAGGAAATAGCCAAAACCATAAAGCCTTAAATGAAAGAGGTGATGCTTTCCCCAGACTCTGGAAGCCATATAATGTTGGCCAACTCTGGTCTACAAGAAAAAAGGCCCTCTCATGTGATACTACCTCCCAAACCCAGCAAGGGACAGAACTACAAGAAGGGACTCCCCTTGTGATCTGGATCTTTATTATCTGGATCCTAAAATCTATTGGCTATAGAGTTACTCCATCTGCTTCTAGATGATAGCACTTAATTCAAAGCTAGACATAACCTGAGATCTAGATATTTAAAAGACTGCGACTTGGGCCACAGGCCAGGCTGCTGTGCTTTTCATTTGTTATTAAGTGGACAAAGGAGTTGTGTCCTTTCTATGTAATATCCTCCCTCTTGATAAGAGATGTTCCCCAGGTTTAACTATTTCTGAGAGACTTAAAGAACCTTGATTTTAAATTCAGATTTTCTGTTCCCTCAAAGGTTGGCCCTACATGATAGCAAGATCTTAGATACTTAATAGAGTTTCTGTTTAAAAATACTTAAATCAGAGAGGATTTTACTATTAGCAGTTAGGTCTGGGTGTTCCATTCTATTATTTTTAGCGAGATTAATAATTCTGATGTCTTTTATGATGCCTGATTGCCTAGTCTTAATTGTACTTTATGTTTTTATATGCGCTGTAAACTGCCTGGTCTGCCAAATGGAAAGGCCAAATGTAGATGGAACAAATAATTTGGAAATGTGTGTTTCTTTTCTTTGTCAGGAGTTCCGATATCATCTGCTGTGGCTGGTGTTGCTGTTGGTTTAATCACCAAGACTAATTCTGAAGAAAATGGAAACATTGAAGATTATCGCTTACTAACAGACATTCTGGTAAGAGGTTCTAGTACAGTTTCACAGTTCAGAAAATGCGTACCGTGCTTCAAAAATTGGAATTCTTCATTTGACTCAAAAATTTGAATTCTTCAAAAATTGCAATTCTACTTCAGTGCTAAGAAAAAACTTGAAAGTATAAATTATGTTTCAGTGTGCATAAAGCTACAGCAGCAACATAAGCTTAAAACATTGAGTTGTGAATGAGTAAATCCTCAGCTCAGATATCTTCTCTGTCGTTCACAGGATGCAGACATCTCCTGTTGCATTCCTGTGATGCACAATATGGACATGATGCGTCAAACAGATTTCTGCTAGGCACTAGTTTATTTATTTATTTATATTTACATTTCTATGCCGCCCCATACCCAAGGGTCTCTGGGCGGCTTACAACATTTAAAAACAGACATATAAAAACTATATAAGCCCTAAAACCAAAACAAATTTAAAAATGCAGCTTTAAAAAAAAATACAATAACAGTTAAGAACAGCAGTGATTTCGATGGGGGAAGTGTGGGGAACATTTAACCGAAGGCCTGCATGAAGAGGAACGTTTTCACTGCCTTCCTAAATAGGAACAAAGAAGGGGCCTGACGCACCCCGAGGGGGAGACCATTCCATAGCCTGGGGGCCACCACTGAGAAGGCCCTCTCCCGGGTGCCCACCCGCCTAACTACTGAAGGTGGAGGGATCACCAGAAGGGCCTCCCCTCCAGATCTTAAAACACGGGCAGGTTGGTATGGGAGAAGGCGCTCCTTTAGATATCAGTTTGTTGTCCCCCAACAAACTGGTTGGCTGCTTCATAGCCTACCTTCATGCTTGCTGTCTCCCCAATCTTTCCTCGTGCCTGTGGCCTTCCCCCATTTCCCCTTGTACACACTGCACTAACTTGACCAGGCCAGACTGCTGCCAATGGCCATGTGATCCTGCAAAACTGCTTGGCCCACCTGGGTCTTCCTGCATTGGAGTCCCCTCAGAAGGTCATGTGCAGCTCTACTTCCTAGAAGGCTTCCGTTGTGTCACGTTTGAGGCCTTCCAGGAAATGGAGCTGCACACGTCAATGCGTTTGGCTTTCTAGAGGACTTACCCTTCATTGCCAGAAGGCTTAAGCAAATGCAAGGCCTGTGGCTGCAGGCTGAATGGAGCTCCAGAGGGCCACGTGGCCAGCAGCACCAGCATGACCCGGCCTGGCCTGGCAGGTAGGTCTAGTAAGCACATTGCAGCATTGGAGCTGAGCATGAAAGGGGAAAGGGGGGGAGGCCAAACCAGATGGACTGGTTCTTCATGAACGTTCAAAGGACTTGCCTGTTATTCTACCAAACCCTGAACTTTACGTCAGTTTTGGTTCAATAGCAAGCTCTATGAACTCACTATTCACAAATAACTGGTGCAGCACATTTCTACTGCATTCATCTGTTATGTGGTGAAGTACAGAGTTTTATAAAAAGTGCTATGCATTAACAGCCACCTTAATACTGCCTGTGTTACATTGGGTACAATAGTCTGCATAGAAATTATGCTTTAGGGCAGTGAATTCAATATCTGATTAATGTTGCTTATACACGTTGGTGATTCAGCTGCTAAAAATATACTCTCCATGTAGGTTCTGTGCTCTTTGCATCCATAAAACTTTGAGCACTTCGTTGGCTTCAAATCAGTTCAATAGATACTGTTCTTGTTTTAATATGTTTGATTTTAAATGTCGTTACCCATCCTGAGAACTCTGGGTATAGGGCAGGATTAAAAAAAAGCAAACAAATAAATGAAATATGTGTTTCCAAGGAGATTAGGCAGCTGTAGTTTTGGTCTTTCAGGATATGTCTACACTGGGGAAAGATGGTATAAGCAGGGCTTTAGATGCACCAATAATGAAGATATTAAACTGCTAGTTGCATTAGAATTTGTATCCATCTGGTAGGACTGGGATATGGAATTTTTAAAACATTAACCTTAGACATTTGGAATATATTTTCTGCAGGGAATTGAGGATTATTTTGGTGATATGGACTTCAAAATGGCTGGAACAAATAAAGGAATAACTGCATTACAGGTATATTTCTCCATGTTTTTGAAAAAAATCCCCTCAAACCCACAATGGTGTTAGGGATATAATTTAGTTGCTTGAATATTTTTTTCTTATGCACGCTTAGGCTGATATTAAGCTGCCAGGAATACCCTTAAAAATTGTGATGGAAGCCATCCAACAAGCTACAGGTATGTGTAGAGACCAAATTATTCCATCATTGAGTTTATTTTAGTTTTTGTTTGATTTTTTGCTAGCTACATTAAAAATTTAATATGATACAGATCCCATAATGTTTTGGGTGAGAGTTTCTTTAGAGGAATATTTGGGCAGCACTATATACTGTGAAATCTACTTTTCTTTGAAACAGTTGTAGTGTCCTTTCACCCAAGTGGCCTCGGGCTGAGTAGCAATGGGGGGAAAACGGGTTAAAATCCATGAAAATCTAATTAATGTTAACGAAGTGAAAACAGTAGCAAAACCAAAAGCCAATTGAGCACGGAATCTTAACTTTTTCATCAGCTACCCTAACAGAAGCTAGCGTGGTTCTGAAATATGAGTTGGGCCACTGCTTCCTACTGTGGAAAACATCAGTGAATTAGCCACAGCAGGTAAATAGCTGCTATATCTTTGCCTTCGCAGCACCACTGGTTGATTTTAAACAGGATATTATCCGAGGAAGAAAAAGAAAGCACTGATGCCCATCATGGGAGAGTGTTTCTCTGAGACAGTGAGTGATCAGTGCACAATGGATACCCTGTCTTGCTTGTCTTAGGAAGCAACGCATGATGTCACTTGAAGTATAAAAGGTTACAGATGTCAGCTTATCCCTGGTTCCAGTGAGTGGAGTCACTTCTCAAGTCTAAACCAGAGGATTCCTGTAGACAAAAAAACCCTGGAAAACAAGTTACTGAAAAGTTTGTGAGCAATGTACAGTGCAATATATCCAAGCAGTACTCACAGGAATGGACATCTAGAAAGAATCCAAGTCTACAGCTTGTTGCAAGATTCTTCTGCCAAACACACCTTTGGCTGATTCCATAGTGCCCAGCTTGTAATGCAATTAAAAAAGTAGATTGAATTCTCCACACACAATTGCTTTTACATGTCTAATCAGCTGAGTTTGTCTAGTGGTTAAGGAACCAGACTCTTATCGAGGAATACCGGGTTTGATTCCGCCCTCCTCCATGTAGCCAGCTAGGTGACCTCAGGCTAGTCACAGCTCTCTTCTGAGCTCTCACAGCCCCACCTACAGAAGAAGAGTTGGCTTTTCTACCCCACTTTTTTCACCCATTTAAGGGGACTCAAAGCAGCTGACAAACCTTTCTATTCTTCTCCTCACAGTACCCTGTGAGGTAGGTGGGGCTGTGAGAGCTCAGAAGAGACACTAGCCCAAGGTCACCCAGCTGGCTTCATAGAGGAGGAATCAAACCAGATAAGAGTCTGGCTCCCTAATCACTAGACCAAACTGAACAAACAAAACTAGTCCTGCACCCTGATCCGCTTGGCTAAGGTGACAGGTCAGAATCAAAACCAGAACTTAGCTGGCTACAGTTATACGTCTACTATAATTGACGCAATGCTGATGGATAAAAGACCACCCACTTGTACAGTTTATAATGTTACACAGTGAGGTCCTATCAATATGCAGATGATACTAGCTCTGTCTCCATTTTTCCGGAATCAAGCAAGGCAAATCAAATTACTTGACAAGTGATGGGGAACAACAAATTGAAGTTGAATCCAAACAAGACAAAGGTGCTGCTTGTCACAGGGTTTGGGGTCCATGAAATAAGGAGGCATCCTTTTCTCAATGGGGTTGTACTGCTCTAGAAGACATAGGTGCAAAATCTTGGGGTGCTTTTAGGTTCTCAGATGGCTCTGTAAGTAGGAACTTGTGGGTTGACACCTATGCTCCTACCCCACAACCAATAGGTGGCATATCTATAAGCCATAAAAGGAACTCTTTTGTCAAATGAGAGAGTCTGTTGGGGCTTCCAGGTGGCCTAACCAGCTGGCTGCTAGCTTTTCCTTCCCCAGAGGAGGTATCAGCTTTATGACGGCACGCCCCACACTGTAGCAAGACGCTAGGCATTATCTTTCCCCCTGAGGAAAGTGAACTGCCCTGTTCATTCAACATGGAGGAACTGTGCACTGATTAGCCCACCAGCAAAAAGAAACCCTTGGAAGTATCAGCAGTTTACAGTATGTAAGTGTGCAGCTGGGGTGGAGATGTGAGGCACGCAAAGCTGAAAGAGAAATAGGCTGTGACTCATAATCTCCCTTCCATATGCAGTAAAATATGTTGAATATATTGCTTTTGCCTTCACCAAATATGGAGTTGGTTGCAAAGCTAGCCTGCTGTAGAAACTCTACCATCTCCATGAAATTTTTCTCAAATAGAAGATTCATGCAGTGGTCCATTCATGCAGTGATGAAATATGATTAAGCTCTTTGGTTCTTTTAATATAAAACATGATATTCAATGTGAAAACAGACATATGCACACAGCTGAGAAGGTAATGACAAACGCTAAGCATGAGAATAGAAGCGGTGTAGGGACTTTGAAATACAACATATTTAACCTGGGGGAGAAGAAAAGTCTTTCAGATGCACTACAAATAACACTGAGAGATAGAAGACTTCTTTCCATGGATGTCTTTTTTAAGAAGAAGAGTTGGTTTTTCTACCCTGCTTTTCTTACCCATATAAGGGGACTCAAAGCGGCTGACAAAGCTTTTCTATTCTTCTCCCCACAACAGAACACCCTGTGAGGTAGGTGGGGCTGTGAGAGCTCAGAAGAGAGCTGTGACTAGCCCAGGGTCACCCAGCTGGCTTCATGGGGGAGGGCGGAATCGAACCCAGTATTCCCAGATAAGAGTCCGGCTCCCTAACCACTAGACCAAACTGGCTCACTTTAAGCCATAGAACTGGAAACATTCTTGTTTAACATTAGAGCTATCCATATGTTGGAGGCATTTCAAAAGGGTAGGTATCTTTGTCATTGCATGTGAGATTCAGAAATGCAAACAAGAGTATATATGCTGGATATCTGAATGAGGGTTGCTGTGTTTGTTTTTTAGTGGCAAAGAGAGAAATCTTGCAAATCATGAACAAAACTATGGCAAAGCCAAGGGCAAGCAGGAAAGAGAATGGACCGCTTGTAGGTAATAGCATTTATGGCAGAAGATCTACAACTTGGAAGGCTGTAAATATTGGTGGTTGATGGAGAAAGATAAGAGTTCACAGCTGCAGACAAGAGTGCACATTTATAGCCTCCTGTCTTGTTTTATATACTTGTCTTTAATATTAAGAATAAATCTGTAATAGGGCTTGACCCAGGTTCCTCAGTTGATGCACTGGAATCCTTTACTGGTTTAAGCGCTTACGTTAGGTGATTTGCACCAGTAGTGCCATCTCTATCCTTACTGTTTCATTTTAAGCGTAGAAATGGCATGAGTGAAAAAGCAAAGCAAACTGCTGTCACAGTGCAGAGAGATTGTCCCTCTTTTCACTTGCACAAGGTGGGAGGACTAGAAACAACAGTCTGAAACCTCAAGGGAGTCAATACAGATTAGAGATTAGGAAAAGCTTCCTGACAGTGAGGGTGATCAGTCAGTGGAATAGGTTGCCACAGGAGGTGGTTAGCTCTCCTTCATTGGAGGTCTTCAAGCAGAGGTTTGACCTACATCTGTTTGAGATGGTTTAGGAAATCCTGCATTGAGCAGCGGATTGAACTCAATGGCCCTAGAGCTCCCTTCCAACTCTTACGATTTTATGATTCTAAGATAGGATCCAAGGCCATATACCAAAGGGTTTTCAAATACTGATAATACTCATGTATTACACCAGGAAAGGGGGGGGACAAACAGACCTCTTGATTTTATTGTCTCATGCTTGTTAATTGAAACCTGCCCCTACACTAAAATCTCAAGGAGAGAGGGCCTTCTTGTAGTTCCTTCCCTTTCAGAGGTGCAAGGAATAGGGACATGCAAGAGGGCCTTTTCTGTGGTGGCCCCCAGCCTCTGGAACAGCCTTCCTCTTGAGCAGCGGTTCTCAACCTGTGGGTCGCGATCCCATCGGGGGTCAAACGGCCTTTTTGGCGGGGTTGCCAAAGGTCGCGCAGCCCCCCCCCCCACGTCCCCCCCCAGCCACACACCCCGCCGCACCACCGGCTGTGCTCCGGGATTCCCGGCCGGACTGGAGCCCGCCCCGCCTCGCCTCGCCCGCCGCCTCCTGCTCCTCCTTGCGCGCCACTGCTGCGCACTTCCACCCCATGCGGACGGCGGTGGGCAAGAAGTCTCAGGCGGCGGCGGCGGGAAGAGTCCCCAGTCAGGCAGGCGGTAGTGGCTCCCGCAGCGAGTGCCAGCGCCGCCTGCCCTGAAAGAGCCGCCCGTGGGCTGCTGCTGCTGCTCTTGCCGCCGCCACCACCAGCGCCACTCGCCAGGCGGCGGGAAGGAGCAGAAGCAACAGCAGCAGCGGGAGCGCTCATCATGAGCTCCAAGGCGGCGCCGCCGCCTTCCCGCGCCTCTATGCAGCTCCACGCCCTCTTCTACTTGGCCCCGCCCCTGGCCCCGCCCCTGGGGTCCCTGAGGCATGGCGAGCTGCATTGTGGGGTCTCGGCCTTCGAAAGGTTGAGAACCCCTGCTCTTGAGATTCATCAGACACCTATGCTGTATGGTTTTCAGTGCTTGGTTAAAATGTATCAGACTTTTGATGTTTAAATAGCTTTCTTATTATAACATACCCTGGGGCCTTTTGGTGAAGGGCTGGATATAAATTTATTAAATAAGTAAATATATCTTATATTTCAGAAACTGTTCAGGTGCCATTATCAAAAAGAGCAAGGTTTGTTGGCCCTGGAGGTTATAATTTAAAGAAGCTTCAGGCTGAAACTGGTAAGTCCTTTTATTTTAGATACCTAACCAATTCTTCCTGTGCCAGTTTGTATTGAGCCTGGATCACTTTGCACGTTTAAAAATTCTCCAGTGTGGCTTTTAACAAACAATCATATGCATATGCCTTGCTTTGAAGTGTTAATACCTTTCCTGATAAATGTAGGAGCAACTAATCAAGATCAAGAGGCCCATCAGTGAGTGATTTTGTGTACTCCTTTCCGTATGTCAATAGCAAAGGACATTGTGTTCTGCATAGGTGTTACATCTGACATGCGTTTCAGGAGATCTGAGCATTGGTTGTCACTACTGTGAAAGATGCATATTTATATATGCAAAACTAAACTGTCTGGTGTGTTAAATAGGCATTAATTCTATGTACACTTTTATCTTAAAGGAGTAACTGTCAGCCAAATAGATGAAGAGATGTTTTCTGTGTTTGCTCCAACACCAGCTGCCATGCATGAAGCACAAGATTTTGTTAATCAAATCTGCAAAGATGATGTAAGTACATTTTTTTATTAAAAAAAATTAAACTGATATATTTGCATAATAGTTCTAAGCATCCTTAGAAACCAAGACCCATTTCCTTGTTATTTATTTACTTATGTTTATTGATAATAAATCAGCGGCAGCAGCTTTAAGGAGGGTGGGGCGGCCAGGGTGCCCAGAGGGATCTGCCGGTACCCGCATTTCTTCATGGCGCTGCTGGAGGCAGCCCCGGCCAGCCTCCTCCCCGGTAAATGGGCCCCTGGCCCAGGTGGCAGCCATGCCAGGACTTCCCAGCAGGCAAGGTCAAGAGGATAGACCAATCTCCTTGTTCATTTTTTGGTGTAACTTCCCTGTTTAAGTAAAATATGTAACTTTGCAAATCCAAAGTTGAAATCCAAATGACTCATGGGCATCCATTGTGCATGTTGATTTTTCATTTTTTAAATTTGTTTATTTCAAACGTATGTTACAATATAACAATAGCCAACAATGAACTGTAAACACTTATACAACCAAAATATAATCATGGCACCTATACAACACTTAATGTCATGTTGATTTTTCACTTGAGTGGAAGACAGTATTCCCTACTACATTTTTCCTTTTGAAACTGCAGCACTCTCAAGTTGGCACAAAGAGAATGAATAAATAAAACTATTTATCTTTTTCCCCCTGTAGCAGGATTATCAATTGGAATTTGGAGCTATTTATACTGCTACCATAACTGAAATTAGGTGAGTGACATTCATTAAAGAAACTTATTAGGTTTTACAATATTTAAGAACATAATACACCTGTTGGTTCACACCAGTGCCTTCTTTAGTGCAGCTGCCTGTGAAATATTTTTGGGAAGCTTGCTTGTTTAAAGCCAAGCTATATAGTAGAACAGGATTTTTCTGATTTCTGGGAACAGAAAAATATGTTATCTTTGTCAATAAAATTCATACTATATCTGCTTTTTAAAAATATATATATTTCCCAGCATAGAAAACTGAGAACATAATAATTTTGACTGCATCAATAAAGTTAAATTGAAATAATTATGTAAAGTATTTCAAAAAGGGTAAGGAAAAGTAATGAAACTAAAAGGCATGTTGAAATTTTTAAAAACTATTTAAAAAATTAAAAATGGGTAAAACGGGCTTAACTTTGTATAATAATGCAGGTCATTTAATCACCTTCCGTTGAAATAATACAGGTTTCACTTTTGCACAGGGATATTGGAGTGATGGTAAAACTATACCCAAACATGACTCCTGTTCTACTCCACAACTCACAACTGGATCAGAGAAAGGTATCCATTTTTGCCTTCAGTTCAAGCAACTGTGACTAGGTTATTCCTTGCTGCTGCTGAAAGGCAACTCTGGGGATCGGAGCCCATCTCTTGCTAAATCTGCAAAGGAGGAGCACTTTCCTTGACTGTGGAGAGCAGCACCTTTTTCTACCACTTCTGAGGAGCAATGCTTGCCTTCTACCTAATCCCACCAGTCCTGGCCAAAACTGAAGGGTGTATGGTAGAGGCTACAGGACCTGTGTGTAATTATTCCTCTGTGTGCCTTCGTATAGTCCTGCCCCTTTCAGATATGCAAGGGCCGGTGACCCATGAGAGGGCCTTTTCTGTGGTGGCCCCCAGACTTTGGAACAGTCTCCCTCTGGAGGTACATCAGGTGCCAACTTCGTATGTCTTTTGGCCTCTGGTTAAAGCGAGGGTGGGTTATATTTTAATTAATTGTTTTATACACTTTGAGTGAAGGATGGAGCATAAATACTCAAATACTTAAATAAAATGCCACAGCTGGAGGTGTAGATTCACTATATTAATTTATGCTAGGGTCAAGAGGGCCATTCTTTCAGAGATGAGTCCATTGAAGCAGACCTAATCAAATTGATCAACATGTATATTAAGATGATGGATTCTGAGCAAGATCCTGCGAGAAGGATGCTGTGCAGGATTGGCCACTTAGGGAATTTTGCAGTCATGTGTTACTTAAGATTGAAAAATTAATTCAAATCTCCAAAGGATGAAAATTTGTAGGAAATATTTGTATAATACTAATTATCTCCATTAACTGTTTCTGTAGGTTATGCATCCTAGTGCTATTGGATTAGAAGTTGGTCAAGAAATCCAGGTAATTATTAAATCTTTATAAGAGAACTCAGAATCTATAAAATAGAACTGGTCTCTCAGGCGAAACTGCTCCATATGTTCCTAGGTTTCACCAACTAGCTACCCATGAGGTAGATTTGTTTTAAGTGTCTCTACCCACTAGGTACTTCTGCCGTAGAAGTTTTGTACCCCAAAAATCATAAGTGTGAGGTGGGAGAAACAGAGCAGAAACCAGTTTTTTAAAAAATGAAATTATTTTTGCTTAAATTGATATAATGAGCAGTTCTGCAACCAAACGTCTTAGAAGGCTGGAGACAGTTTTCTACTACTGTCTTCCTCTCTAATTCCTTTCTTTTAAAATTATTTTTGTTTTATCATCTTTTCTGACTTGTTGCTTTACCAACACTTCCGCCCAGCAGAAATTTCAGCTCTGAATCCTATGAATCTCTTAGCTTTCCACATTAATGCCACTCTTCTACTTTTCCTGAGTCTCCAGCCCTTTCTGCCCTTACCTACTGCAAGTTTGGTCTAGTGGTTAGGTAGCTGGACTCTTATCTGGGAATACCGAGTTCGATTCCGCCCCCCACCCCCCGTGAAGCCAGCTGGGTGACCTTGGGCTAGTCACAGCTCTCTTCTGAGCTCTCACAGCCCCACCTACCTCACAGGGTGTTCTGTTGTGGGGAGAAGAATAGAAAAGCTTTGTTAGCTGCTTTGTGTCCCCTTAAATGGGTGAGAGAAGCAGGATAGAAAAGCCAACTCTTCTACTACTGCTGCTGTTGCTGTTGCTGCTGCTGCTACTACTACTACTACTACTACTACTACTACTACTACTACTACTACAGATCCAGATCAGTGGGTCTGGAAAAACCAGACCCACTGATCCAGATTCCCCTTTTCTGCCCTTTTTCCAGTTCAGTGTTATCCTTTCTGAGGTGTGGTGACCAAATTAATCCAATCTTAATTTCTTTCCATGCGCAGGTGAAATATTTTGGTCGCGATCCAACTGATGGCAGGATGAGACTGTCACGGAAAGTACTTCAGTCTCCAGCTACGTCTGTCGTTAGAACGCTTAGCGATAAAGGCAGTGTGGTCATGGGTGGTTCAGCCTCAGAGTCAGCTACTTCATCATCTTAGCACATTTCCAAAATGCACATGAATGCTTCTGGATTTAAAAGGACTGTGATCCCATGAGAAGAGAAAAGTTGTGGTGAAACGGCAGGTTCTTGCATAGATTTTCCACTGCACGGATGTTTTAAATTTAAGTATAAAGGGAATTTGCAGAAAGGGTTTCAGATATATCTCAGTTGCAGTACCCTTTCCGTTGTTATAAATCAAGAAAAAATGGACAAGCTACCTGTCACGGAACTGTAGTTGAAGAACAGTGAAATGTCTGATTTCCTGTATTCTGGAGAGAGGTATTAAATTATCAATGTACATGCACATACATGCTTTGCCTATTTTCAGGGAATCAATCAAGTTGCTTATTATCTTGCAAATACTTTTTCCAGTTTGAAAAGCGGCCACCAAATTGTATCGGATGCGCAACAGGCTTAGTTTGAAGTTGTTGTTTTTTTTAATTTTATTTTGCCTGTTTTCTAGAAAGACGGGGGGCCAGAACCTGACAACTAAAAAATTATTTTAGCTTATCTTTACCTCAACTGGTCTGGGAGAAATCTGGAGGGATTACAGACTAAATATATGACAATTATTTTTAAAAAGATATTTAAATGGAGCTCATTTTGACAGTGTTAGCATTTTTGACAGCCATGCTGAACGGGAAGTATCTGCACCCTATGGGTGCATGGTGGAAAACTCAACGAGGGTGAATAGTGACACAACTATAGTGCCTTCTCTAAGAGTTGAGGAGCTGAACTTTCCATCCAAGGAAAGATGGTGGCAGATGTGGTGGTTTATCGGTTGCCTCTCGGAAAACAGCCAATGGACAGAAGTCCTGTGATTATGTGTAAGTGATGGAGAAACGTGGTTATTGTACTACCAAGCTCTGTTCATCAGTAAGTAAGCAAACCCATTTGGGTAAATGAAATGGTACCTTAAAACAGAAGGAACAAAGAAAAATGCTTGAAGTGTCGTTTAGTAAGCAAACTTTAAACAGGATGGAATAATTTAGAATATTTCTGGGTACGTGTGGCTTTATAACTACATCTATATAAATGCTGATCTCACAGTTTAGGATCCCACTTTTAAACAGAAGCAGGAACTTTACTACAGAAATTAAGTAGGCTGAACAATAGCTCTTAGGGTAAGGGAAAAGATTTTATCTCAGATGCTGCTGAAATGAGAACAAGAACAGGAATTCTGGCATTTTGAGGCTGAACTGGTCTTCACTATAGCTATAAAGTTATCAGAAGAGTATTTTAAAATGTAAAACCAGTTTATCCTGAACCAGAGTAAGGAGACTACTGATTTTCAGTGATAGAACTGTTTTTAGGCTTGAGGTTTGTAAGATACCTAACTGGGATTGGGCTGGAAAAGATGATGAGAAAAATACCTAAAAATCTAACAGTTACTGGTCAGGTTTTAAGACCAACAATTGCCATGAAGCCTTGTAATTTATCGTCTCTTAGGAGAATACCAAGTATCATTGGGAGAATGGAAATGTGATGATTGTGAAACGTGATCGGTGTTTGATACTATGCCCATATATTTTTGTTACTGTGAACTATTAAAATATTGCGTCTACACTTGTCATTTTCCCCTTCATGTGTATTTTTGAAAGAAAGATGTTGACAATAGGTATCGCAGTGCACAGAGCAGTTTTTCCTGGACAATTTTTTTTGGGGGGAAAGTGTTTATAGAATTTTAAACACAAATTTTAGAGCACATCTCTTTGCAGTACTGTTCTTACTCCATGACAGAGATGTTAGAGCTTTCCAGCATGGAAGCTCTTTCAGTTTATCCCCTAAGAATTCTATCTTCCTGACAAGGGCACAGAAAGCCAATGCAGATACCATTTTACAGCTAGAGAGGACATGCTAAGCGTTCTTATAAATATAACTCTAACCTATTCTGCCCTGTACATTATCAGTCCTGAGTACCTTAAGAATCATATCTTCTCTCGCACCTTACGGCAGTAAATGTGATAGGTAAGGCTTTCACAAATGTGGAAAGTAGGTGTTTTCCTCAGTTCTGTTTTTTGCATTAATTCTTCCACATCAGCAGCGGTTTTTAAGCTGTATTTACCTATTTATTTACCATGTCTCATTTTAAAAATCTCAAAGCAGTTTACCAGAGCAATTAAAAATGAGGGGGACAGTAAACCCATGCATACAAGAATATCAGCCATTAAAACTGAGTCGGTTCAGGTGAAAAGAATGGCGAGTCTATAAACCCCAGCAGCTTCTCCACCCCAGCCTTTCCACCTGGCACAGGGCTTCATGGAGAAATATGGCAGGCACAGTTGGGTCTAATGCAGTGGTTCTCAACCTGGGGGTCGGGACCGCTTTGGGGGTCGTACTACCCTTTCAGAGGGGTCGCGGTGAGTCTCCCGCCACCCTTCCCTCCCACCTCCCAGCTGCTCCGCCCCCATGGTTGGGGGTCTCCACAACATGAGGAACTCCATTAAGGGGTTGTGGCATTAGGAAGGTTGAGAACCTCTGGTCTAATGTGTTCCATGCAGCTATCCCATTTAGGTTTCAGTGACACATACCAGTCAAATCATGGATTAGAGATTATTTATTATGAATTGACCTGGCATTCAGCGGCACTACTTCTAGATGAGAGGGCTCGGAAACCTAGAAGCTGGATGAGGACCAATGGATCTGAGGGGGTGATAATGTGGAATATTATTGCACATCTATTGATGGCAGTAGGCCAACTCCATTTTGGTAGAAATGATTCAAATTCAAAAGAAGTAGTCCGCTTCTCATATTCTTTCTGTCACACCATTTTGAGAATTTTCACTGTATTTTTCAAAAACAATTTTAAGATTGTGCATTGTCTTTCCTCAGCCATGGTCACACCCAATTTTTAAGACAGCATGAGGCTGTCAGAATCCAAGGGACCACATCAAAAAACATTTTTCCCTGCTTTTTTCCTGTATCGTGTACCCCCCCAGTCTGAGCTATTCCGATTGGGATTATACCAGCACTGATACTATTTCAGCTTTTACTTCTATTATATTTTCAGGTTTAGACTGATAAAAGAGTATTATATGGGGTGTTACTCAAAGTTTATTGGATGGGCAAAAGGAGGGCTTCCCTTTCCGTCTTGGCTAATGCCCGACCTTATGAGCATTGTAGCAGGGGTTGATGACACCATCACCCCCAGGAATGTGCATGGATATTCATAACACTCAATATTCAGATGAATTTGGACATTTGCATATGAATCAAATGTTACATTTGTACACTGGCGTTCATATTTGTACAAATGGTCCAGAATATTCATGCAAAGCTTCAGAACATTTCGTGAAACGGGGAGGTGGGAAAGCGGCTGTGCCAGTCACATCTGCAATAGATCCAGAGTGCATTCGACATGGTTTGAGAGCAGATTCAAAGTGGAATCAGGACGGACTTAAAGCGGATACGTCATGGGATACATATCAGATATGTATGGATAAGTATTGGATACGCATGCATTTGTATTGGATATTCATATGAATATATTATGGGTGTTTTTCCACTGCAGCCCTTAGATCTGGATCTTAAGAAGATCCGGGTCTAAGGAATGGGTACATTTCTTAATCCGGATCTAGTAGATCTGGATGAAGGGAAGCACCCAATGTGTTTCCACAGGAGGTGTAGCGCCCATTAGGAATGGGTGCTAACACCCCTGCTGTGGAAACAGCTTTGCACCCATCTGGGGAATCTGGATCGACCCACAAGGGGTCGGTCCATTACCCCAGGTGTTTGGGGGGGGCAGGGGGGTGCAGTCTTCGAAGCAACTTCGAAGTGATTTCAAACTGACTTCAAAGTCACTTTGAAGTGAATGTGAAGTCAACTTCGAAGTGACATCAAAGTGACTTTGAAGCCAATGTTGGGGAGGGGGGGTCCCAAAGGTGCATCCCCTCCCCCTAGCCTCCTTTGGACCCCATTGCCTGTTTCCAGTGGAAACAGGCTCCCTTTAATCCGGATTTTCTGGGAGAAGACTCCATTGTAGACCCCTTTAATGGGGTCCACAGAAAATCCGGATTAAAGGCCAAAATGTACCCATTAGATCCGGATTTCCCCAATGGCAGTGCAAACAATCGGGTCTCAAATGGGTGCCGTACTGAAAATGGGGTCATCCATCCAAATGGGTCCTAAATGGGTGCAAAAATGGGTACTTTTGACAGTGGAAAAACGCCCTTTGTCGGATAGAATCCTACCACATTTGAAGGGGCTATATTCGAACAAATACAAATTTTCTTATATTCAATTCAATACGAATCAACTGCAGATCTGCAGAGCATACCTACCATCTGGCTGACTCCTGGAGGCCTGCTGCCTGTTGCCTGCTGCTGCCCTGAAGAACTGCTGCCTGGGGTCATCTGTGTGAGAGAGACTCCCCGGTCTTGCAGGATTAGGACCAAGCTCCCAGGCAGAGAGAGTTTCCACCTGCCCCCTGCCTGGAAGTGACCATCTTTTAGAACACATCCAGCTCCCTAACCACTAAACCAAACTGGCTCATTTATTCTTAACCATCTCCAAAATGGCTGACCCATTACACCCATAGCACTGAATTATCCACTACATCCTAGTCCCACATCCAGTGGCATTCATGCCAATATATCTCCTCCACCTAAAAGCATGAAAAATTCAGTCGTAACCACAAAAAAGGAAAGAAAGAATGGGAAGAGTGAGGACAGAGGGCAATGGCCTCCCCTGAGATGCCAAAAAATTTGAGTGATGGAATGGCATCCAATCACAGAGGGCACAGGGAGGGGAGGGTGGGAAGAAGAAAGTTCCCATCAGCAGATGGGGACCACAGTGGGACTGAAAAGTGTGGGCAAAGGAAAATGAGCAGAGTCCGCATTAAATTGGATGAGAGTGATCAAACAAACAAAAACGCTCTTCATTCTCTTTGTCCTATAAGATTGGCTATTCTCTTGTGACCGCAGCCCTAATATTCATTTTTAGATGCTTTATTTTCACAATAAATACAGTACCAGCTTTAAAGCAGTGATTCTCAAACCTCTGGGACATTTTCCCTTTTCAGCCTCTTTAAAATTCCTATTTTAAATCTACTCATCCCTATATTTTCAGTATGAACAGGATAGCATCTTACTGCTGTTCCTGCAAGCATGCTCTTGAAAACTCCTCTGTGTTCTGTGAGGTTTCCTCTAGGTCAGTAGGTGAAGGATTCACAGCCTGTGAATATGTAGTGCTGGCAGGTCTGGCCCCTGAGCTCTCGTGAAAAACACATCTTAGTTATTACTTATGTTCATTATATAAAACCTGCAAGGTCACACAGAGGCTGCTTTTAGCAGTCAGGGAGGATGGAAGGCTTCTCTTGCTTTCAGCTTGTGCCTGAGGCCTTCTTTTCCCATGATCTCACAATTCATTATGTGTTTAGGTATGCAAATATGTACCATAACATGCTCCGAGTCTAAACAGTGGCAGGTTTGCAGGTCCTAATGTAGACATCAGCGGTGCTAGTTTCTGCTAATGAGACAAGTTCTTCATCCTCGAACCTGGTTGTGAGCACCTTGGGAACCATAAAGGTGTTGAGGTGGAATTAACTTCTGAATCCTTTGGTATGTAATTAGTCTTAACACCCTGCATAATATGAAGAATTATGGCACTGTCCTTTAACAAAGGTGACATCGTTGTGTGCATAAATTACTCTGAAAATAAAAGAAATCAAACACTGTTACCCACGTACCTTTTCTCTTATGTGAGCCAGTTTGGTCTAGTGGTTAAGGAGCCAGACTCTTATCTGGGAATACCTGGTTCGATTCCGCTCTCCCCCGTGAAGCCAGCTGGGTGACCTTGGGCTAGTCACAGCTCTCCTCTGAGTCCTCACAGCCCCACCTACCTCATGGGGTGTCCGCTGTGGGGAGAAGAAGAGAAAGCTTTGTCAGCCGCTTTGAGTCCCCTTAAATGGGTGAGAAAAGCAGGGTCGAAAAGCCAACTCTTCTTCTTCTTCTAGCACTGTCAAATTATATATATTATATACTCAGTTCGAGGCATTTGGAAAATGCATTGATGACTGGGTATGTTTGCCAAAACATATTCAAGTAGCTATACCTGGAACCTCTGGGTTACCCTGGTTATCTTCTCTAGAAGTTCTTGATGAATTGGCATTTTATACATTTTAGGGCATTTCTATAATTCCAGGTTTTCAAGCCAAAGGACAATAAACAGGTGCGAAATCTTTGGGTGATCTTCGATTCTGCACTGATACTTAAACTCAGGTGGAAGCCATGGCCAAGAATGTCTCTTCCCAACTACAGCTAGTTCCACAGCAAAGGCCCCTTCTGGATAGAAATGACTTGGCCAGTTATTCATGCTCTAGTAACTTCCAGACTGGACTACTGTGATGTATTGTACATGGGGCTGCCCCTGTAGACAGTCGGGAAGCTCCAGCTACTGCAGTATGCTAGATTGCTGACTAGAACAGCTGGCTGGAGACACATTATGCCAGTCTTAAAGAGCTGAACTCACCAGAATGGAGAAAACAATTTCTAAATACTATTTCCAAATGGGAAAAAGGAGCAAAAGTAATCTCATTGGATAAAAAGATGGATTGAAATCCTGACTTTCTATTGGTCGATTTGAGCCTTCTCCAAGACAAGGTGAGGAACTGGCAGTGTCATGCTTGCACAAACTGTTTTCCAAATACGGGTTTCCCTTCCTCTGGAGCAGAGTGATAGGATTATGGGTGTTTTTCCACTTAGCACTAAAGGACGCATTAAGGGTCCTTAATGGATCCATAATGGGTCCTTAAAGGGTACCGTAGTGCTAAGTGGAAAAACACCCTATAACTGCAGAGCTTGGTATCACAAAGGCACGATGCAAGCATAACAGGTGTCCAGCAGATAATAAATCAAGATGAACAATGATTCAATATGAACTCATCAATTCTGATAAGGATCTCCAGATATTTACTGTAAATAAAACCGATCTGTTTTGACCAAAAAAATCTCATTATTCTTTCCTTTTGGAGTTGACCAGTAAACTATTGGCATTATCAGTGCAGACTGGAAGAATTATCCCTCTCTAGACTAAGCCCTTCTCTTATGTAGATCCTCAGGTGTCCTGCCTGGGAACATAGCAGAGCATTTCACAATCTGCTTCCTTTTTCCTTCTTTTTACTGGAATGAAGATTTGTGTTGAAAACGTACTTGTGATTGATATGCCAATGAGATATTAATCATACAGTTCAATTTCATAATGCAGAAGTCTCTGTGCCTGGGAGGTACATGGTATCATCACTACTGAGCTCAGTTCAGGACCCCTAAATGACTTGGGCCCAAAATATCTAAAGGAATGCCTGCTTCCATATTGACCTGCCCATGTCTTAAGATCTGAAGTGGAGGTCCTCCTGGTTGTACCACCACCCTTAGTAGCAAAAGCGGTAAGCACAAGGGATAGGGCCTTCTCAGTGATGGCTCCCAGATTATGGAATAGTCTCCTCCCCAAGGAGCATCAAGGACCTTCACTTTACATGTTCAGGATTGGGGATATATAGTGTAATAATATCTGGGCTATGGTGCAGTTTCCACATGTATCTGTAGCAACCCCATAATAGCCCCGGTATACTGGGGTGAAAATTTGCTTATTTATTATTTGCATTTTTATCCCCCCTATACCCAAAGAAAACCAACTCTGATTGCAGGTTTTACCAAAAGTGTAGTAAAAGGGGTGGGCACCCTGGAGAGAGCCTTCTCAGTGACAGCCTGTCTTTGAGGTGCATCAGGCACCTTCAGGCCACATCCCCATTACAAGCTTAATTCGATTTTGATACAGTTTCAATCCTCGCGGACCCCACGTCAGTTTGGCTTAACACACTTTCCGCGTGTTAAATTGCCCCAAAGCTTTATAAATGTTAACCCTCATTTCAACAGGTCTCACTCTGGTTCGTGCGCTTGATACGTGTTACATTTTTTACTGTGGGGACCGTACCATTTTAAGGGATGAGAATCCATGTTTATGGTTTCCCTCCCCCACTAGGTTACTTCCGAAGACAGTGATTTCAGTGTAAAAATCCACACTGCAATCCACACTGTAGCAATCCACAACTTCACACCTGATAACAATGTTGCAATTTTGCACAATTCTAGCTCTTCCGAGTTCTGACCTTTAGAAAGGGAAAGGAAAGCAGCTGCAGGTTCTGGGAGATGTGTGAATGTTTAAAGCAAGGGGGCTTGAGTTGCCACTGCTGCTGTGTGCCCTGGGCAATGGGGAGAGGAGGGGAAAGAATCGCTGGCTGCCTGCCTGCTGCCGTTTTTCCTCCATCCAGGCAAGCAGCAGCCATCCAGCCAGGCTCCATGACGGGGTCCCTTATGGGTGGCGCGTTCATGCCAGGAGGAAAAGGGCAGGGTAGCCCCGAAAAGCAGCTTTTAAAAAGTAGCCACTTGAGCCCCCCCTTGAGTCACGTACGCCACATACGATCCTCAGAATCCGGATCGAACACAATTGAGTTGAAAGTAATGGGATCAGGCAAATTCGCGTTTGCATCCAGTTCTATTATTTCGGTTTAGGGGAACTGGATTAAGCTTATAATGGGGATGTGGCTTCACTGTACATGTTTAGGAAGGCAGTGAAGAGGCACCTGGGAAAGACACTTTCTCTCCCCGCTTTCAGACACTGCTATTGTTTTAATATGTTTGATTTTAAAGGTTGTTACCCTCCCTAAGACCCTCAGATAGAAATACAAATGACAGGTAGGTAGGTAAGTGGATGGATGGATAGATGGATGGATGGATGGATGGATGGATGGATGGATGGATGGATGGATGGATGGATGGATGGATGGATGGATGGATGGATGGATGGATGGATGGAGAGCTGCAATCCTGGCTCTGGCCAGTGTGCATGTGCAGGACCCCCCAGAAAAGAGACGTGATGGTAACTGTGCATTTTGTGGTTGAAATATTGTGCACACAGCACCAGCCCTGCACTGTTCCAGGGGGGCTTTTCTATGGAATATCACTTGTTAGCGCAATATTCAGGCGGTATCTGGAGCCATTTTGTGTTAGTCTGTTACAACAAAGAGTTACACTGAATTTGGTAGTGCATTTATTTTCATTTATTTTGACACTTATAACTGACAAGTCAGCAGACATTGTTTTCCTCTGGTTTATTCTCACAACCCAATCAAGTTAGTCTGAAAAGCAATGACCAAAGATCATTAAACACCTTTCCATGACCAGTGGAGATTAGAAACTTGTTCTCCCAGTTTCTAGTCACTGGAGTGGCTACACTATGCTGACTATTTTCAGTATTAAGCACTCACTTTCCTCCCCCTAAAACTCTATCTCGTGTTTTTGTGGGTTTTATTATACACCATCCTGAGCCAACCTGCAGTAATATAGGAGTATTAAAAACATATCCAATAAATAAATAAAAGCTAGAGTATATTTAAGCTTGGCAGGCCAGGAAATCCATGCTGCTTTATTTAAAAAAAAAATGCAGTAATTTTGCCATTGCTTCCTTCTGGCATATTTCTTGAGCTGGGGCCTTTCTGCACTTGGCCTTATTCTGGAATATATCCCAAAATAGGGACCTGCTATCTGCATGCAAGTGCAGACTATGGAAGCCCCCAGGTGAGGCCTGCCAGAGTCTGTATTAGCATGCGGATAACAGGCCCGCCCCAAGATATATTCCAGAATCAAGGGCAGAAAGGGCCCTGGTATTGCCTGATTCCTCAATCCAAGTGCTTGTTCCTATCTTGCTTAGCTTACAAGAGGGGTCAGATAAGATATGCTAAAAAAAGAAGAATTGGCTTTTCTACCCCACTTTTCTCACCCATTTAAAGGGACTCAAAGCGTCTGACAAACTTTCTATTCTTCTCCCCACAACAGAACACCCTGTGAGGTAGGTGGGGCTGTGAGAGCTCAGAAGAGAGCTGTGACTAGCCCAAGGTCACCCAGCTGGCTTTGTGGGGGAGGGCAGAATCAAACCCGGTATTCCCAGATAAGAGTCCGACACCCTAACCACTAGACCAAAGTAGCCTGAATTCCATATATCAGGTACAGTTGACTTTCTAATCACACACAAATAGGGCTATGAAAAGTATACTGGACATTGCACTGTATTTATTAACTGGCAAGTGTGTGTGTTTTAACTTGTTACAGGCTGACCTAGGCTTCTCCCTAGGCTGACATCACTTTTAAAAAATCCTGTTTTACTCATAGTCCAAAGTGCAGTGGTTCCAGACTGAAAATGGATCACAGACTCACAGTTAATACTCCACATTTTAACATTTTTGTGATGTCACAGCAGCAGGATTCTTCCATTCACATGTTCAGCCTCTCCCTGTGTGCTCAGCGTGAAGTACATTCTGACAGGTTTGCATCCTCACAGCTCACCCACACAAACAAAAAGACAGAGAAACACGGTATTTAAAAAAAAAACCACTATTTTTTTAAACCTGGAGTATCATGTGTATAATGTGCACAAAGGCTGTGTTCACACCTAAGTTTTAATTCAGTTTCTATCCCCTTTCAGACTGAGAGAATGCACCAGCAAAGCATCAAGCTGTTTTCTTTCACCCTTGGGTTAGGTAAAGTGGAAAATAAGTGGCTAATCATTTTGCTGGTGTGTCCTGACTCTGAAAGTGAACCGAGACTGGATTAAAACTTAAAAGTGCGAACACAGTTCTAAAGAGTGCACAATCATTAAACACATCAGTCATATCAAATGCTGCTATGCATTAATCTTGGATTGTGTTAGGCAGGGAATAACCAGTTTTGACATCTGGGTTCTTGTTCTTTGAAGCATGGAAAACCAATGCACACAATCTGGACACTTTTAGATGCATTAAGACCCCATTTTACTTTCTCCCCTTTAAAAATGTGTTTATCCCCCCCCCCCGCAAACCTTTGCACATTGCCTTCATGTTGCACAGAACAGTTATGTAGAAATAATTCATTAAATTCCTGGTCAGGGCGGCAGGTAAAGGAACGGCTGTAGTCAGAGATAGAGCACAGCAAATTGCCTGGACAACAGAAGTTGGGTCGCCAGTTCAATACCCAGGCTCTGCCCGTAAGTAAGGAAGTGCAAACTACTCCTGTATCTTTGCCAAGAAAACTGTGTGAAGAAGAGTTGACTTTTCTACCCCGCTTTTCTCACCCATTTAAGGGGACTCAAAGCAGCCGACAAAGCTTTTCTATTCTTCTCCCAACAACAGACACCCTGTGAAGTGGGGGTGTGAGAGCGCAGAAGAGAGCTCTGACTAGCCCAAGGTCACCCAGCTTCCTTCGTGGAGGAGGGCGGAATCATCAAACCCGGTACCCGCTGTCCTTGTTCTTTCGGGGCACCACTATGGCTGACAAGGATGGGCGGCCCACGGACTGGTGGTGCCCCGAAACAAGGACGAACAGGGGCTCAGACCCCGCGGCAATTCTGAGGCGAGCGCGTCCCTGCGCCGCCGCCGCCGCCGCCGCCACCTTCCCGCGCTCAGAGCGAGCGAGCGAGCGAGCAAGATGCCGCGCATGCGCAATTTAGCTTCTTCTTCCTCCTCCTCTGCCCTTCCCTTCTCTTTCGTTCGCTCTCCCCCACCCCGCTTCGTTGCCGGCGCGGCACCTAACCCCCGCCCTCCTCTTCCTCCTCCTCCTCTTTCCTTCGCGACTTCCTTGCCAGGATGCTTTCCGGCTCCGTGCCTTCTCGGCCGCCGTAGCCCCTGCGAGTGCAGCCCGTGCAGGCCTCCTTCCTCCACCCCTCCTGCCCCCTCCCTCCCCGGCTCCGAGAGAGAGGAAGAGAAAGGCAGGGACGGGACAGGCGTCGGATTACAAGATGGCGGCCGCGCCGCGGCGGCGGTGCTGAGAGTGGCGGTGGAAGCGGCGGCGGCGGCGGCGGCAGCGGGGTCTGCTCGTGGCGCCGCCGGGGAGGAGAGCGACGGCAGGCCCGGGCGCCATGCGAAGCGGCGAGTTCAAGGGCTCCTGACCGAGCGAGAGGCGCCCGCCCCGCCACACGCCCCCTTCCCAATCCGGCCGGGCCGGGCCGGGCCCCCACCATGTCGGACACCCGGCGGCGGGTGAAGGTCTACACGCTCAACGAGGAGCGGCAATGGGACGACAGGGGCACCGGGCACGTCTCGTCCACCTACGTGGAGCGCCTCAAGGGGATGTCGCTGCTCGTGCGGGCCGAGTCGGACGGTGAGCTGGAAGGAAGGAAGGAGGGAAGGAAAGAAGGGAGGGAGGGAGGATAGAAGGAAGGAAGGAAAGAAGGAGGGGAGGAAGGAAGGAAGGGAGGGAGGAAGGAGGGGAGGAAGAGAGGAAGGAAGGAGGGGAGGGAGGGAGGAAGGAGGGGAGGAAGAGAGGAAAGGAGGAGGGAAGGGAGGGAGGGAGGATAGAAGGAAGGGAGGAAGGAAAGAAGGAAGGAGGGGAGGAAGAGAGGAAGGAGGGAAGGGAGGGAGGATAGAAGGAGGGGAGGAAGAGAGGAAGGAAGGAGGGAAGGGAGGGAGGATAGAAGGAAGGGAGGAAGGAAAGAAAGAAGGAAGGAGGGGAAGAAGAGAGGAAGGAGGGGAGGGAGGGAGGATAGAAGGGAGGAAGAGAGGAAGGAAGGAGGGAAGGGAGGGAGGAAGGAAGGAGGGGAGGAAGGGAGGGGGGATAGAAGGAAGGGAGGAAGGAAAGAAGGAAGGAGGGGAGGAAGAGAGGAAGGAAGGAGGGGAGGGAGGAAGGAAGGAAGGAGGGAAGGGAGGAAGGGAGGAGGAAGGGAGGGAGGGAGGAAGAAGGAAGGATGGAAGGAAGGAAGGATGGGGCGAGGACTGAGGCGGCGAGCGGCAACTGCTCCTGTTCCTGCTCCTCCGGGGCCGCCTGGGACAATAGGGACCAGCCGCCGAGATAGAACCGGCTCCTCGGACCCATCGCTTCTTTCTCCCCGTTCCCTCAGACCACGGGTTCCTCGGGACGCCTTCCCTTCCTGCCCCGGCTAGCCCAGCCCAGGCATCCTTGCCCCTGCCTGGAGCAAAACTGGTCACTTGTGGCCAAGTTAGTTGAGTGGGTTCCTGCCCCCATACCTCTTCACAGCCCCCCCTTCTCACTTGACCCTTACCTGTCAGAAACATAAGATAATTCACTCCCCTTCCCGGTGCCCTCTCACAATTTGTGAGCATTCCTAGTTCTTTGACCATCTCCCCTCTCTTGCATCACTATTGGAGGCTTTGGGAGTCATGAAAGGAGTTGGAAGAGTTGTGGCTTGTGGGCCAGTGAACCAAGGTTTGGAAAGGGTTCCCCCCCATAAAAGTCACTTCTAGGGGTTCTCTGTTCACCATATGTGGTCAAGCTAGGGTTTCCTTACACTCCTACTTACAGACTGTGGTCACACTTAAGGTTTACTCCAGCTTCAGGTCACTTTCAGAGCGAGGGAATACATCAGCAAAGTGACAAGTTGTTTTTTTTCAGTGTTAATAACTCAGAAAATTCACCTTTGGGATCGATAATGTGGAAAGAAAATTACTTGACACTTTGCTGGTGTGTTCTCTCGCTCTGAAGGCAGACTGAAGCTGGATTAAACCTTAGGTGTGACCACAGCCATAAAGAGTCAGAGGTAAACACTTTTAACATCTCAGAGTCCTTTCTAGACACTTTCCACTTCCATTCTGTCCCTTATCTGTGCACCTCTAAAAGACTTTCCTTTGAAACTTATTCCAAGCAGAGGACCAATTTGTGGCCACTTAATGTACTGCTCCCCACACACAAAAGCAGATCAATATCTTATGGGACTTGTTTGTTTCTGCACATCACATATTTGTTGTGCACAGCTTTGAACCTGTGAGAAACCAGAGCAATCCCTCCTGTTTCAAATTTCCCATTTGCTTAGCTGTGTCCCAAGGGTTGACTAAAGAAACATAGAAGAATGATTCTTAAAATAGTTGCAAGCTGATTTCTCCAATCTTTGATCTCAGCCCTCATTTTGTTAGTTCTAGTAGCATTGGAAATCTTCTCAAAAAGTGTCTGTTGCAGTCTTTAGACGTTTGAGACACTTGTTTCTGAAAGAAGAAAACATATTGATAACATTGATAACAGACAGGTGTTAATGTGCTAAATAAACCTTTTGAGCACTGGGAAAGAATACTTGGCAGCAGTTGCCATGATACATGGTGGCTTAGATACGCAAAGTACATAGTTTAGGATTATGAGGTTCAATGCTTTGAATATACCTCAACAGAAGTATATGTAGGCTTTCTCCGTAAGAATATAAAGTTGTACAAGCATGTGAACTCATGGGTACACTGAAAGTTGCTTTGTCTTAAATGTCTGATACATAAGGGATCAGAGTGAACTTTTAGAACTTTGTCTTAAAATTGGTTTAATATCTAAAAGTGTTTTACTCTTTCCTTTCTTGATATATGTAATTTTTACAATTGCGGTTTGTGTTCTAAAGTATTTCTTAGAACATGGTGTTTTTTATGTTTTCATTTTGCTCTTTTTGTAATATTTTTCAGGTTCACTTTTGTTGGAATCAAAGATAAATCCAAACACTGCATATCAAAAGCAGCAGGCATGTATAAGATTTTTTACCATGTATTTATGCTCTGGGACTGTTAAAACTAAAAAAATATATAGAAATAACAAAATGCATTACACAGTGTCAATTTGTATTTCAGGGCATGTTAAAAGTTTTCAGAAATGGGTTATTTCTATTTTCTCATCAGACTGTTAGTTTTTGATATAGTGCAAGGTACAATATATATGTATACTCAGCTTGGGAGAAAAATAAATGAAAATGCAATCTTCAGATATGTCTGTTCAGGTAAATAAGTAAATGGAACTGCTAGATGTTGCCTGGCATCAGTTTTCTTTCTGATTATGAGTTGAGTTGTGACATACTCTATGGGTGTTTTTCCACTGTCACTAAAAATACCCATTAATGGGTACATTAATGCCATTAAGTATCCATTAATGGGTATTAAATGGGTACTTCTAGTGACAGTGGAAAAACACCCTATATTAGTTGTCTTCTACTCAGATCTTTTTTAAAAAAATAGTTTTTACCAACAATTAAAATGTATTTTTACCAATTAAAATCTGTATTCTGGATTTTAAGATATAATGGATCTGTATTTCTTGTACCACCTTATTAATCTAAATTTGTACCCTGCCTACCATTTTGCAATGGTAAATGTGAATTTACTAGTAAAAGCAATTTAAAATTTAACTGTGACAAATCTTAAAGCAAGAATAAAACAAAGTAATTATGATTTTCCAAACTGGATGCAACCCATCTATCACTCATGGCAAGCGTTTGATAAAATTTCCCATTTTTCTGTCTGGGGGAGGGGGACTGCTAGGCATCAATAAAAGTTTACACAGTTGGAATATCTAGTTTTGCTGCTTTATTTTTATCATTCTTAAATAAAGTATATTTATTTATTTTGGTTTATTTATATGCTGCCCTTCAGCCTAGAAAGACTCTCAGAGTAGTCCACAATAGGTAATCTTAGAGAAGTGCCTGCCCTCAGCCTTAGAATTGGAAAAGGAGTCTTGGTGGAATCAGTCCCTTCACAGGGTTGATGGAGTGACCTTGCTTCCCCATTCATCCAGCTGGAATGACTGCATCCTGGCAGCAGTTTAAGCAGAAAAACCTGGTGTATTAAATGTCCATAGGGGTGATGAAGTGCCCCTGCCGCCCCTCTGTCCACATTCTGCAGCCAGCTGTCAGGGCTGCCTCCTGGTGAAATTGAGGGGGAGGGACTTGATGGAATAAATATCTTTACAGACCTTGCAGAATGGCTGTTTCCCCTCTCTATAGTTGTAAGATGAATTCTGTGTGAACAGCTATGCATTTAAAAAACTCACTTTAGTTCTGTTTCTTACAGTTAGTGAACAAAATTATTTTATATCCTCCTGTTAAACCAGAGTGGCTGCTGTGACCTAAGAATCATGATAGTTGTTGTCCCCCCCTTTCCGCCCCAAATCTTTTTGTGTTCTAATTTTAAACAGGAAAGGAAGGAGAATATATACACAGAGCCTAAAAACAGCAATAAGCCACATTTGGATATAAACCATGATTGTGTCCTGATTTATTATAGAAGTTACTTAAGTTATCTGAAACTGGTATTCTCCCGTTTAGATATAATAAGCATTACTACATCAGTGTAAAATAGGAATAGGTCCTGTAGTCACGGAATGCAGAGAAGGCTGAGAGCAGGAGCACTCCGGCCTAACCCTGGCTGCTCGCTTTGTAGGCCAGGGTTTATGAGCCAGGACAGGTCAATGGAACTAAACCGTGGAACTGAAATACTGCTTAGGCACATCTTAAAAATAGTAGGCGTGACCCTTAGAATAAAAACTGGATTGTGTATGATTTGAGGGTGGTGTTAAAATTGTCCCCACCCCAGTTCGTTAGAACCACACGAATGTGCTGTTTTGAACGACATCTTATGGCTGCCTGCAGTAATGCCTCTTCAGTGGTGGCACCTGCTTTACCTAATCACATTTGTGAAGTGACATATCCGTTTTCCCCAGAGGTTTCCTGCCTGAAAATAGCTTGCCTTATTTTCTATACTGATTTTTTCACCTGTTCTCCTTCCACTCTGGCTGAAGGGGTTTTTTTTTTAAAAAAAATTCTGTTGTACGTTTTTTAACAACTTATGTTTTACTGTTAACTGCTTTGAGAGATTGATAAAAAATATGCAAGCATTATATAAACACTTCAAATAAATATTAAGAAGGCATGGGAAAACCACAGTACAAGGGCTAATAAATGTGTTTGGAAATGTGGCCTGATTTATTTAGCAGAGGTTTGAGGACTCACTTAGGACCCTGTTAAACATCATTAGAGCCAGTCTCTTGTTGAGTAACATTCAAAGGAAATGTTGTTCCAACTGGATTTTGCAGGTGTTTGGGGAAATAAAATGCACTCTTCTGGCTTTTAATGAAGATAAGAGGCTTTCAAGTGTGTATTAGGATACAAAGCACATTAAAAAATAAAATAAAATCACAGTACTTAGTTAAGGATTCACAAGCAATATCTGTTAATGAGATTTTGTTTTTGTTACATAAGGCCTTTTCTGAAGGCTCTAGTTTAAGAACAATAACAGATACTTTGTCTGGCTACAAAAAGAGTAAGTTGGCTTATGTGCCTTGTTGAATTTCACAGAGTTCTGCTGGCACAGGGAACTGACTTGCATGCAACAGAGTTGAGTGTCAGGGCTGAAATAAGTAAATCTTGTCTATAAATAGGTTTAACAAGGCTTGAACATAAACTCAAAAATACATGGGTAGCATTCTCTTCTTATCCTGATCACTGCTGGGTAGTGTGCTCAGGCATGTGTATTTTAACTCAGGTATTAGCAGTCTGAGTGTAATTAATTCTGGGCAGTAAATTTAGAGTTTATTTTTAAATAGTGAAGGGCCATTTCTCCCCATTCAGCGTATCTAATTTTATCAGGTGATTTACAGTGGCATGTAACAATCTCCTTTGCATGATATAATATTTGTACTAAGGCACTGTTGTCAAAAATAAATGTTACAGAAAATGTTGTAAAGGAGTTGATACCTCAAATACTACCATAAATTATTTAAACTTTGGTCTTTTTAATCTAGTTGTCTGTGCTGTATATAGAGAATGCATGTGTGCTCAGAGTAAAAAAAACCCATCTTATTATAATTGTTCTTGGAATTGTTCTTGGTTTCGCTTTGATGAATGCTGAAAAATACAACTAACTTATACAGAAAGGCCATTTACACTTTTATCTTTCTGATGTAGTATTTGTAACTGGTTTAAAAAACTATCCGTTCTAAATGTGTTTCAGATCCATTAAGAGCATATTGTTACTATTAATTAGTGATGGTACAATCCAACAATGCTTTGGGTTCACAAGAATCTTGAAGTAATATTTCTCAGCCACGTTTGAAAAGTGTTTTATAGGAGAGCCTTAAAATCTTGCCTCTATATTTTTCCAGATTTTTAAAGCCAGAAATTGCCATAATCGCTATGGTGGATTAGCAGTCCTGTGTTTTGTGGTCTTTAGAAATGTGCAGATACTCTTATGTTCGGGTTCTGTGAACAAAAATATGATAGAAAAGAATGCATTAATAAATTTCTTACTAAAAAAAAACATTTTGTATATGAGCCATCTGAGCACAAATGTGTTTTCTGTTGTGAGTGAGATTTAAAGACACCAAATACATGTGTTTAAATAGAATTTAGCAAATTTAACAAATCTTAAGAGCCTTGAATATACCAAACTATTTCTGCCTGTTGGGTAACTTCTTTTTCTAAGAAGAGCAGGAGAAAGGGAGGTGAGGTGACATTCTGTCTTGTCTTTGGTCATATATATCTTCCTCAGGAGCATGGTATTTATTTATTATTAGGGTTATGTGTCATGCCTTATGCTGAACACTTTACACTAAAATAGAACTCTTTGCAACACAAAATTGCATATGGATCATCAAAGGAAATTGTATCACATGGAAAAGACTTATTTTTGTTGAGAAGTGTATAGTTCCCTAGGCTTTTTGTATAAAACAGGAACATCTCAACTTGAATATAAGGAATTTTGTCTGGAAGATTAGGTATGTAAATGTCTGTGTGTGCCTTGGTTATGATCTTAAATTGAGGAGCTATTACTTTAGCCTTTTTATGTAATCAAATGTTATTAAAGAACACTAGATAGTGAGTGAGTGATTTTAAAGTTTTAATTACTGTATCCAAAATTACTGTTGACAATTTATACAGTGGATTATATTGTGAAAATGGCATAATAAATGAAGTTTTTTTAAATTGTATGGGCTTCTGTCTTTTTAATGCTGTTGCCAAATTTAGAGCGGTAATATTGTTACTGGTAATTAAGAATTGTGATAAGCAAACATAGAGGACATTTGGAGAACTTTGCGTACACAGTCTGAGAATGTGAAGTGAATTGTTGTACAAAGTATTAGAATGAGATATTTAATATAATATTTTGTTTTCAAATACTGTAGGATACTTTGATTGTTTGGTCAGAAGCAGAAAATTATGATTTAGCCCTGAGTTTCCAAGAAAAAGCTGGCTGTGATGAGATCTGGGAAAAAATTTGCCAGGTAATGTAAATGGTTTAAAACACTTACTGCATTTAATTCTAATCAAACTCTGTAAGCTGATGCGTGCAAAATCTTTTGGATTCCGGCGGCAGTTGGTTGGTGAAATAGAAACAATGTATTGTTAGTTGTATCTTTATTTTCACAGGGTCATATGTAGCTTGGAGTTGCTCCATATTTTCATTACTTGTCCAGTAAATGGTAGTACTGTTGGTACTCCAATATTAAAGCAGTTTTAGAGGGTTACTTTATAGTTTCTTTTGCCGGCCTGGCACGAAATGTGTATTTAACATCATAGCTACTTACTTTATCCAGCCAAAATCAATCCAAGCTCTGTGAGTTATATACAGGTGAAGAACATGCAGTTGAAAGCATGCTGTTATACCCCTGTAGTGTATCAGCAACAGTTCTGTGTGTAAACTTCTTTATATATATATCCAGATAAATGCATTATGTCTTTATTTGTATCTATTCCTAGACTGAATTTCATATGCATAGTCAGGTGGTTCTGCATCATAGCAGAATCTGCTCATCTGTCTCATTATAATCATGGTTTGACTCTCCTGTGTGAATCACCTGAATTGTGCTGGCTTCATCCACGGCTCTGATGAGCCATAGAAAATAACTTAATCCACATTATCAACAGTATCCCCATGCTGTTAACAGATATTGTTTTAACTCTGATTTATAGTGATTTTATTTTGACCTACCGTGAGACCTTCAGGTGGGATGTAAATATAAATAAATAACTGTAATTTAAATTTCTTGTTAGTAAATTTAATTTCTTGTTAGTTTATAGAATTCTAGAAGCCCATTCATCTGTAAGTCTGGAATGACTGCCAGCATAACACTGATGGAAACAATTAGATGTTCTTCCCTTTCTGATCTGTACTGTGAGCCAGTTTGGTCTAGTGCAGAGGTGTCAAACTCAATTTTGCAGAGGGCCATATATTAAATTTAGAATGTGTAGGCGGGCCGGATTCAAATAAAAAAAATGTACTGAATTATTATAGGGAGCAAAGCAACCTCCCCCTCCCCCCCGCGACCCCTCCCCCATCCCTCCTCACAGGGTGCTCAGCCATGCGCCTGTGTGCCCGCGCGCTACTCGGGAGCCCCCGCCCCACCTTCCCCGGGGCGTCTGGGCGCGCGCCCTCCGCCGCCGCTCAGGTTAACCCGCTCATGCTGCCTCCTGCTGGCGTGGAAGGAGAAGGAGAAGAAAGCCGCGGAGACAACGCACGAGTGAGGCCTGCCCGCCCGCTCGCAGCGGCTAAGTCGGCTGCGCTCGACCGGGTCGCACCACCCTGCTCGCACGCCCCTCACCAGGTGGCGCCCCAGGGGGCGGGGTATGCCCTCCTTTCGCGCGCTGTCAGGTAGACGGCACAGTCAGAGCTGGCAGGGAGGGGGGGCTTCTCCCGTCGGCGGCGGAGGCACGAAAGGCGCCCCGCGGCTACAGCCCTGTGGGTGGGGGAGTGGCGCTGCCATTCCGAGCATATCGGGCCTCGCCTTCGATTCACGGAGGAGGCGGTGACGCGCGCAGGCAGCGGCCGAGAAAGAGCGAATTTCTACAGGCGCCATCTCTGCTCTGCTGCTGGTGCTAAGAGAATTAATGTTGGTTCTCTCGGCAGCAGCAGCAGCAGAGCCGAGCGCCGGCGCCTGTAGAAATGTGCTCTCTCTCCAGCAGCAGCATGCGCGCAGCGCCGCCTCCTCCTGGGCGATCGCAGGCCGTATCAAATCGGCCCACGGGCCGCATCCGGCCCAGGGGCCATATGTTTGACATGGCTGGTCTAGTGGTTAGGGAGCCAGACTCTTACCTGGGAATACTGGGTTCGATTCCACCCTCCCCCACAAAGTCAGCTGGGCAGCCTTGGGCTAGTCACAGCTCTCTTCTTAGCTCTCACAGCCCCACCTACCTCACACGATGTCTGTTGTGGGGAGAGGAACAGAAGCTTTGTCAGCTGCTTTGAGTCCCCGTAAATGGGTGAGAAAAGCAGGGTAGAAAAGCCAATTCTCCTTCTTCTTCTTCTTCTGTAGGGCTCCTGACCCTCTGGAGCACTTTTTAGGAGGAAGGCAGTAGGGGTAGGAAGGCAAGGGGAAATCCTGTTTAGCAGGCTCACTAGTACCAATTAGATCCAGAGATGAAAAAGCCTAAAGGATGGCGAGAAGTCCTGGATTTTCCCTTTATGTTTTTATATTTTTATTGGTAGTGGTTGTTTCTTCCCCCCAGGCCTTCAAATCCCTAATTGGATCACATCATTCATTACGTCCTCTTTTTCGCTTACACTCATCTGTGTGTTTTAGATTGATTCAGCTGTTGTTTGTGTTTCTGTTTTTAGGTACAAGGCAAGGACCCTTCGGTGGAAGTCACACAGGACCTCATTGATGAATCCGAAGAGGAACGCTTTGAGGAGATGCCTGAAACAAGCCATTTGATTGATCTCCCTACTTGTGAACTCAACAAACTCGAAGAGATTGCAGATCTAGTTACCTCCGTTCTCTCCTCACCTATCCGTAGAGAAAAATTAGCCTTGGCTTTGGAAAACGAAGGCTACATTAAAAAATTATTACAGCTTTTCCAGCTCTGCGAGAACCTGGAAAACACCGAAGGCTTGCATCATTTATATGAAATTATTCGAGGAATTTTGTTCCTCAATAAAGCAACTCTTTTTGAGGTGATGTTCTCAGATGAGTGCATAATGGACGTTGTGGGATGCCTAGAATATGACCCTGCATTAGCTCAGCCAAAAAGGCATAGGGAATTCTTGACCAAAACAGCAAAATTTAAAGAGGTCATACCCATAACAGACTCTGAACTGAGGCAAAAGATTCATCAGACTTACAGGGTACAGTACATTCAGGATATCATCTTGCCAACGCCATCTGTTTTCGAGGAGAATTTCCTTTCTACGCTTACGTCTTTCATTTTCTTTAACAAAGTTGAGATTGTCAGTATGTTGCAGGTAAGTGAAACGAGACGCTTGGAAGGCTTGCATTTTAGAGATTCCAAGTATCAAAATGTGATTAACAGTTCCACATCTTAAGTGTTAATTATGCTTTTAAACGTTGCTTAATAACAATTCTGGTTCTTCTTACTTTCTCATGCCCCCTTTCAACAGTAGATGCTAATATTTTCTTTTTCTGTATTGTCTTGAGTGTAGAGCAGAGGTGTCAAACTCAATTTTGCAGAGGGCCATATATTAAATTTAGAATGTGTAGGCGGGCCGGATTCAAATAAAAAAAATGTACTGAATTATTATAACATTTTATTTATTTAATTATATAGTATAGTATATACTCAAAGCAGCTGACAAAGCTTGTGTTCTCTTCTGAGCTCTCACTGGTCCAACTACCACCCTGTGGGGAGAACAGAAGCTTTGTCAGCTGCCTTGAGTCACCTTTAATGGGTGAGAACAGAGAACTTAACTCGCAGCTGCTGCCTCCGCCCCTTGCAAGCAACGCCAGGCCGAGGGGGGCAGCGGCAGCAGCAGCAGCTTCAGCTCTCCGATCTGCACAGAAGGGATCTGCCCCCGCGCTTGGAGAAGAACTGAAGCTGCCGGAGAGAGAGCGAATTTCTACAGGCGCCGGCGCTCAGCTCTGCTGCTGCTGCTGCCGCCGAGAGAACCAACATTAATTCTCTCAGCAGCAGCAGCAGCAGAGCAGAGACAGCGCCTGTAGAAATTCGCTCTTTCTCGGGTTGCTGCCTGTGCGCGGTGGCGCCTCCTCCTCCTTGAAGCCGAGGCGAAGCCCGAGCATATCGGGCCTCGCCTTCGCTTCACGGAGGAGGCGGTGCCGCGCGCAGGCAGCGGCCGAGAAAGAGCGAATTTCTACAGGCGCTGTCTCTGCTCTGCTGCTGCTGCTGCTGCTGCTGAGAGAATTAATGTTGGTTCTCTCGGCAGCAGCAGCAGAGCCGAGCGCCGGCGCCTGTAGAAATTCGCTCTCTCTCCGGCGGCAGCATGCGCGCAGCGCCTCCTCCTCCTGTGCGATCGCGGGCTGTATGTTTGACATGACTGGTGTAGAGTGTACATGATGCGTTTCTCGTGTTCCTCTTAAACCAGATATGTTGCTTCCAACCTGTTTGGCGTGAAACTTTGGCAGTAAAGTTATGTATGTCAGATGGTTAGCAGTCTTCCCTGCTTATGTGCCCCTGTGTTTGTTATAGTAAAAGCAAAAATAGTAGAAACGGCTATTATAATGAATACTATGCAGTTTTCTTGGCAGCGATACAGAAGAGGTTTGCCATTGCCACTTGTGGGGAAAGAAGGTAGAAATGCCCTTCAGTCAAGCTCAATTCTTGGTGCCTCTGTGGTGTTTCTTGCTAAAGATGCAGATGTGGTATTTTACTACACTCTCTTAACAGAGATGCCAGGGGCTGAGTGTTAGATTGCATGCAAAGTGGATATTTTGTCACTGAACTGTGGTTCAAGTTACTTTTAGTTCATTCTGAATCCGTGAAAATCAAATGCAGTATAAGATTTTTTAAAGTCAACGAATAGAAAATCTGCTAAAAATCGTTACTATAAGCATTGTTATTGGATTAAGAGGCAACAGTGAGTGATGAGTGTAAAATCAGGGATGATTCTAAAAGAATGAGGATAGTGACCACTGTAGTATCAAATTTAGCATTTATAAAAGTGGAAAATTGTGAACTTGGTCAGATACAGTAACTTTTCACTTCAAAGAGGGAACTTTTCAAAATTAAGAGAGCTGGGGGAAAAATACAAAATTGAAGGGGAAAGTTGAGGGGACAGGTTCTCCAAAAGGTTGGTGGTTATTTATCCTGTGATGTCCTGCACTATTCTGAGAATGGTTTTGTTTAACATTTTTCCAGTGTTGCATTTGTATGGGACTGAATGGGTGGCAGTTGGAGGACTGCATTTTATTTAAGAATTTATATCCCACCCTTTACTAGAAGACATCAGGGTGGGTCACAACAATAAAAGATACAGAATATTTAAAATACAACCCTCCAGTCACCTTTCAAGTGTAAAATACAATTTTTAGCAGTATTTTTAATAGATTTGTGCATTCCTCACTAGAGATGTTCAGGGTGAGTTGTCTTAACAAATAGGTGCAGTCCATTTAGCATCTTCTTCCTCAGACAAATACTTGCATTCTTTGGATACATTTAAAGGACAGAGCTTGGTCTAAGTTTGAAGATGTTTGCCGTGATCAGAATCATTTGTTGCCTAAGGTTAATGGGCTGGGGTTGTACGTGTCATGTAAGCAGGAGTTGCATTCACCTTGAAACAACCAGAGTGGAGTAGGAGAAATCATAAACTTATTAGTCTTTTGAATTCTGTTCCGGTACCTTTGATTTGCAAGACCTCAATGAAAAGGTATCAATAGTGGACAGACTAAAAATATGGTTGAAAAATAAAAAAAACTGGGGGAAATTTTGTAGTCTTTTCTGATTTTTGCAACAAAAGATGGAGATTTTTATGGGACAGCTGCAAAAGTAGTTCCTATAATGTGTTTTAATCCTTTTTTTAGTGTATAAAATGGAGATTTATTTATGCAGTAGCTTTCACATTAAGGGGTCATCTCTGTTACTTTCCTCTGCAACCTTTGATATTGTTGAGAAATAAAAGTATTCTGTGTCTGCTGTCCTTTCGGTGTGGACAGCTAAGACTGTATTGTACTAAAAGCAAGTCCTACTTCAATGAGACTCCCTTCTGAGTAGATAGAGGATTTCACTATGAGAGCATTTGTACTTCTAAATCTGCCATTCCATGTGTGCTTATCTGAGATAAATTCTGTTACAGAGTGGGTTTTCCTCTGAATAAAAACGGCTTGAATTGTTGTGTGTTATGTAACTTGGCATACTTTTGAAAAATGCGTCATATGTTGCTAGGTCAGGAAAGAAAGCTGAGGTTGGCTGGATGAGAGAGTATTGCATGCGTTCTCCACCCGCCCTTTGTTTTCTTTCTTGTGATTTCAAGAGTTCCAGAAATGTTACACTTCTTTTGAGATCTGGCAGGCTTTTTATTATTGGACCTCTTTGCAGCAATTCTGTGTGTGAATGAATGTCCATTCTTGCCCCAGCTAATTTTAATTCCCTGTTAACATCTGGCTGTTTTTACGTGTTTTTAAGATTTGTACTTTAAACCCACATCAGGATCCTTCAGATGATCAATGTTTTAAATAACTCACCGCTAGGTGCAGTGGATGAAATAACCAAGCACCTCCCTAGGGTCTCCTTTGTGATGTCTGGTTGTGTGAAATTTGATTTTTTTTCTTTCTTATAGCTGTTGGACCTATTTAAATGTGAGATATTTGAAGGCATATTACTGGTATATACAGTTTTCCTTAACTTGGATATTTTACTACACCCAAAATATCAGGCCATGATAGTTGCCAGGCCTCCTTTCCCAACCTTCATCTGTGTGCAGATCAATAGTATTGGTACACCTTTCCATACCCCACTCTTTCTGTCACCCCTGAGCCACATTTCCTATATTTCCCTGACGTTGAGCAGGAAGAAAGGTGGTTGTTGTTGTTAATCAAAAAATAGCTTGTCTCTCTTGGACTCGAAGATGTGGTTGCCGGCCTTGGGGGACAGACTTTGTTTCCATGGCTCTCCTGGTGGCTCTTAGATCAAATTTTGTAAATTTTTTAAGTTCTTCCTTGTATCCTGCTACGATCACAGGAGGCTACCCACTTCCTTTCTGGGCTGTATTACTTGAGTAATATAAAAGTCTGGAAACTGGGTCTTGGTGACTGCTGTATGGTTCTCAGACCAGGGGTTGTGCCCTTCCTAAAAGGAAGTGAGAAGGTCTGAAGAGGGCACATGAGGCTGTGGTGGTGGTGGGGATCAGTTTCAGTGAAAAATTCAGGCATTAAACACACAACATGGCAAAATAATATCAATGTAGTTGACCCTTAACGTGTAACAATGACACCGAGTGTGAGGTTCTGTTCATCAAAAGCAGTTGACGTGAAGGCATGGTGAAAATCCGACAGATCGTGCCAAATAACTTTTACAGCTGCTGTTCCTAAAAGCTGTTTTATTTGCTTGGGTTTGTAATTCTTCTTGAGCTTCGCAAGGCCTGTCCTTGTGTTTGAGCTGATTTTAATGCTGGCAGCTAGACGAATATCGGACGAGGTTTCGCAGAAATTTTAAGTTAAATAGTTATCTGTTGCTTTTGATGCTTGAAGCTTGATTTAAGTACATTCTGATGCAATTGTTTCATGTTGATGGGGATAAATGTGTCACTGCACCATGAATGAATTCTAAAAGATACAAAGCTAGGCTTGCTGCCACTTTTTGGTCTTCCCCCTCTTATACTGCCTGCCTGCCTTCCAACACATGGAGTTATTTTCAATACTTGCCAACAACTGTGTTTTGGAAACAGTTCCTTTTATTTTGGTCCCTGTTGCTGCTACTGTGGCAACATGAAATGGGTGTACTTTCTGAGATTTTGAGAGTACAGGGCTCTAAACTGAATGTCGTGAATGAATGGAATATATATTTTAGGGAGGTGTCAGACTTGCGTTCATTTGAAAACAGAAGTTCCAAGGACTGTTAGCTGGGCTTCCTGATAACCCCAGTGCTCTTCAGCCTCACTCACTTACATGCGAGGAAACCTGCAAAGCAGGGAGTTGAGCCACCTGCTGATCCCAAGGTTGGCATTATTATAGAGCCGTTCTTGGGTGACGCAGCATCCAACAGGGCAAACGCACCTGACAACTGCACATACACAAATGCTTGCTGAGGCTCTCTGTGTATGTGAGATGATGTCATGTGCTGCAGGCCCTCTCACACAGCCCTGTAATGGCACCAACAGCATGAGCAGGTCAGTCCTCTACTTTGAGGGTTTCCTTATATGTAAGCAAGTGAAGTTAAAAAAAAGAGCCAGGGTCGTTAGGGGGAGCATCTAACAGTCCTTGGCCTCTAACCCCCTTTTGCATTGAAAGAAACACAGGTTCAGCGCATCCCTAATGCATAGGTCATGATATGCTTCTACATGTTGGCAGAGATCCAAACAGCTACTTCACCACGGGGCACTGAGGCCTCCAAAAATGAGCCCTTCACTCTGCTGTGCTCCTGCCATGCCACACCATGCCAGGCTGCCGCACAGTACCCCTTGTTTCAGCTTCAAAATTCTTTGTCCAAGGGGGTTTGCTAGGAAAGGTACAAAGGGGGGAGCTGATTGAAGTATAGAAAATCATGCATGATATGGAAGAAGTGGATAGTGGAAAATTCTTATCTCTGTCACACAGCACTGGAACCAGGGGGCACTCAGGGGGAAGTCGTTCTTCCCCAGAGGGTCATCGGTCTATAAAATTTGCTGCCAGAGGAGGTGGTCACAGCAACCAGCCTAGATTGCTTTAAGGAAGGGTAGAACAATTTATGGCTACTAGAATGGGTGCCTCAGTACATCTTTTAGGCCGTGGGGACAAGCAGGATGCCTCTAAGGCAGCGGTTCTCAACCTTCCTAATGCCGCGACCCCTTAATGGAGTTCCTCATGTTGTGGAGACCCCCAACCACAGGGGCGGAGCAGCTGGGAGGTGGGAGGGAAGGGCGGTGGGAGACTTGTTGTGACCCCTCTGAAAGGGTAGTTCGACCCCCAAAGGGGTCCCGACCCCCAGGTTGAGAACCACTGCTCTAAGGCCATTTTCTGGGATTCAAGAGCAGGAGAGGTTTTGCCTTTGTCTTCTCAAGATGCCCATAAGCAGTTGGTAGGCCACTGTGTGGGACAGGATGCTGGACTAGATGGGCTGTGGCCTGACCCATCAGGGCTCCTCTCATGTTCTTAATGTACAGTTCTGTAACACTTTAGATTATCTTAGCCCTATGCTTGATTTAACAGTTTCACCATAAATTCAGTGCTTCAATCTTAATACTGTTTCCACAATGAAAAACACATACAATAGAGTTCTGGACTCTTTTGTCTTGGCTACTTTTTGCAAGGAAATATCTTGTTTTTGAAGATCGCTACTTCAATAACAATCTAAAAGAAAAATTCTGGAATTTTGTTAACAATCAAGTGGAATAATACTGCAGCTCAGAGAATTTGCTAGTTAGGATCTGAAACTGTCCAGCAGACCTCCTTTTTCTATAATCCTGTAATTTGTATAAATTCCCTTGATTATTTTGTACTTCTGGGCTTCGTTGATGGGATTCTGTATGTATCTGAATATTGTGAGGGCTTTTTAAAATCACTACCAGTTATTTTTGAAACCATAATCAAAAAGAAAAACATTGTGCAGACCTGAATACAGTTTTTCTCAATACGGTTCAGTCTTGGGAGTGCTTAACCAGTGACTAAATTGGAAATGGCTACTGGTTGCCAGTTGGCACTGTGGATAAGTTGTCAACAGGGTACATCTTGCCTTTCTTTCTTATACGGACTGGAGATGTAGAAATTTTTGAACCATTTAATACAAAAACTGTTACAGTACTTGCATTCGTCATTGTGCGACCGTGAAATGAAGAGAACAGTTCGTACCTGGAGATTGCTAGCTAAAAATATCGGTGTTGAGTTTAATGTTAGTCTCCAGAATGTTGTAGAGTTACAACACTCCATCCTTGAGCCATATGGTTGCCATCTGGAGGGTGCAGGCTACGTGATGCAGTGAGCGCCCATTGGTGTCATGAGCATGACAGTTTGTGAAACAGTGACTCAGTCTTGGAAGGGGAGGGGATACTTCTAATGGCAATGTGCTTATTCCTGACTGTGTGTACATCATAATGCAGATCTAAAAAATGTAGTGTTGAAACAGGCATTATCACATACTGAGTAGATTTAAGGACTAGGACGGATGAAGATGAAGAGCAGTTTCATGCCTGTTGTGTGTTCTCTTATCTCCCTTTGCCCAACTGGTATTAAAATATGTTTTGGTTTAGGAAATCTTCATTTATTTATTCATATTTATATCCTGTCCTGTACCCTAAGCTCTCAGAGCTGGTTACAAGAAGAAACAATAAAAACAAAATTTAAAATAAACCCACTAAAAATAGCACCAGGTGGGAAGAGAAACTGTTTCCTCAGCCAAAGGCCAGTGTAAATAGTCAATCTTCTGAACATATATAATGAAGGTGCCTAGGGTACCTCAGAAAGTATTCCATGATCTGGGTGCTACTACAAAGAAGGCCCTGTCCTAGGTTACTGATTTGTTAACTACCAAAGGTGACAATACAACCAAGAGGGCTCACAAGCAGATCTTAAAGGATATACTTATGGTAAATAAATCCAAATGGTTCTTGGAGTGGGGGGATTGGAAACTAGGAAAAAATAGTTCAGGCGCTTCGTTGTTACTTCTCAGATTTGGGGAAACTTGATATATTAACAAATTGAACAAATTAATGTCCGCCTTTTAAAAATAACAGATCTGTAAATTTCACATAGGATGCGGCTCCCTTCCACTGTGTGTGCTGTTTACTTCTTGTGCACTAAAATGATTTATATAGTCAGTTTATATTATTTATTTATTTATTTATTTATTTATTTATTTATTTCCATTTCTATCCCGCCCCATACCCGAAGGTCTCTGGGTGGGTAACAACAAATCAATAGCAATTAAAACCATATTAAAAACAAGACACAGGTAAACATATTAAAACTGAATAATTAAAACAAGGTATTAAAAACAGGGCACAGATTGAGCTATGGTATGCAATTAAAAGTTCTGATATAAGCCCTACATCTAGGGGTCTATTACTAAAACTGTGACCAAGGGAGGAATGAGTCAACCTTGGCCAAAGGCTAAGGCAAAAAGATATGCCTTTACAGCCCTCCTAAATGACAACTGGGAAGGGGCATACATTATAGCTACATTCTTAATTGTTAATGTTACTGAGATTTGTTTTATTTCATTGCATTTAAATTTCCAGCTTTTGAATGTACGTGCAGGCTAGAGTGTTAAAGTTTCTATTTGTATCATTACTATTATCATTATCATTGCGATTACCTTCTTATATGAATTAAAACAGTATATGGAAGTATTTAAAAGAATAAAGCAGTAAAATGCCTACGTCGCCATTAAAATAAACAATGCCCCTGGAGCACAAAGCAAAACATCATCCAGCCATTAATAAGAAAGAAATTAAAAAATAAAACCAGCAGTGAAAGGACAAAATACAATGTACTTAATAGTTGAGAACCGTATTTGGTCTCGTGGTTGCGGAGCCGGACTCTTATCTGGGAATACTGGGTTTAATTCCACCCTCCCCCATGAAGCCAGCTGGGTGACCTTGGGCTAGTCACAGCTCTCCTCTGAGCTCTCACAGCCCCACCTACCTCACAGGGTGTTCTGTTGTGGTGAGAAGAACAGAAGGTTTGTCAGCCACTTTGAGTTCCCTTAGATGGGTGAGAAAAGCAGGGTAGGAAAGCCAAATTTTCTTCTTCTTCTGTCTGATTCTTAGGGGTCTGGAGCAGAGGTTCCCAGACTTCGGTGAGCTATCTGCTCTGTGTAAATAAAAGAGGTAACTGGTGAGATGTTTTCAGATCGTGCTGGACCACTCTTCCAGTCATCATTTTCCATTGGCCTTGTGGACTAGCAACTTCCGGAGGCATCTAACAGATTACTCCTTGATTCGGAGCCACTTAAATGAACCTTTTTGCACTTTAATATAGAGATAATGTTGCTCTGACTTAAATTTTCAATCAGTCAGTTTATTTATATAGTGCCTTTCCAAATTTAAAGTTAAAAAGAAAACCTGAAACAGTTTATAGATAAAACAAAATGTAATAATAAACAAAATACAATCTTCATAAAATAAAGCAAACAGCACCAGCGACAGTCTTCACTGTGATTGCAGCACCCAGCAGAGATGATGGGTGTTTTTCCACAGTGAGTTAGTACCCATTTTTGTACCCATTAAGGACCCATTTGGGTGAGAGCCAGATGACCCCATTTCCACCATGTCACCCATTTGGGACACATTTGTTTCCACCACGCCTCGGGAAATCTGGATCGTATGGGTACATCTCAGCCTTTAATCCAGATTTTCTGTAGACCCCATTAATGGGATCTACAGTGGGGTCTTCAACCAGAAAATCCAGATTAAAGGGAGCCTGTTTCCACGAGTGACAGGCAATGGGGTCTAGAGGAGGCTAGGGGGAGGGGATGCGCCCATGGGGGGGGAGCCCCAAAATCCCAGCTTCGAAGTGATTTTGGAGTCATTTCGAAATCATTCCAAAATGACTCCGAAGTCACTTTGAAGATATTGGAAAGTCTTCGGAGAGGCTCCGGAGCTGCCAGCACAGTCCGTTCGCTATTAGCCTAGACCGCGCGGACTTCCCTCCGAAATCCCTCCAAAGCGATCGGCAAAGGCTCCAGAGTCTCGCCACCGGTCTCTCCGAAGATCAGCGCAGACTTTGGAGGCACCCTGGAGCTATTTCCCGCTGACATCGCGGGCACTCTGGGGCTGTTTTGTGCTGACTTCAGAGACGTTCCGAAGGGACTCCGGAGCAGCTCCGAAGTCTGCGCTGATCTCTTTGGAGGGACTTTGGAGAGTGCACCCCCCTGTCCCCCGAAACACCTGGGGTGAAGGGCAGACCCCTTGGGAGTCGATCCGAATTCCCCACATGTGTGCAAAGGTGTTTCCACAGCAGGGAGCTTAGAACCCATTGCTAATGGGTGCTACACCTCCCGTGGAAAGACATTGGGTGCTTCCCTTAATCCGGATCATACTTTCCTGGGGGAGGGTGTGGCAAAGGCAAACAGGCTTCGCTGAAGCTCCAAGACGTGGTCTTCTCCTCTCAGCCATAGTCAAAGCAGCCATTTCTAGTCACACACTTATTTGTAGGAACTAACAGTTGGTAGTCTGTGAGCTGCTTCCCTTTCACCTCCCTCTGCCCTGCCTGTCTTTCCTGAAAGGAAGAATCTCCTTTTTCCTAGCAAATCTGTACCAGGAGAGGTGGTTGGCTGTGCTGTTGAATCTCTAATAGTTAAAGTCTACTTGAACCACTTGTCAGCAAATTGTTCAACCTAATTTTGACTTAATTGTGTGAATACTTTGCAGACATCTTCAGAATTGTGCCAGGTGACACCGATTGACTATAATGAGCTGATATTATGTTGCTGGTAAATTGCAGTGATACTTTTTGGCTCAAATATCATTTTAGAGCAATTACATCTGCTTTTTGGGAAAGATGGGGAAAATGATACTGTACTGGTAAATCAAATGGTGGCAGTATTGTGTAAGAATATTGTATACGATAGCTATCTAAAAGCCATTCTTAGGTTTACCTGTAAAAGTTGCCGTACAAGCCCATTTTCATCCAGTTGATTGAGAGTGACTCGGGGACCTTCCTTTATTTCTGGAAGCTCTTGTGTGTGGTGGAACACCTCCCTTCGGAAATCAGACTGCAACATCTAGGCCTCTTCATCCTGGAAAGATGGCATTTTAGAGGGGACCTGATTGATGTATATAAAATCATGCATGGTATATAAAAGGGGGATAATTTATTTTCTGTATTGCACAACACTAGAACCAGGGGGCACTCTATGAAGCTGATGGGTAGGAGAGTTGGATCAGACAAGGGCAGGTTTTCTTCACCAAGAGGGTCATCCATCTATGGAACTTGCTGCCAGAAGAGGTGGTAACAGCAAATGCCCTAGATGGCTTTAAAGTAGGGTTAGACAAATTTATGGATGGCAGATGTATCAATGGCTACTAGAATGGATGCCTAAGTATATCTCCCAGGCCGTGGGGACAAGCAGGATCCTTCTAAGGCCATCTGCTGGGACTCGAGAGCAGGAGAAGGTTTGCTCTTGTCTCTGCTTGAGATGCCCATGGGCAATTGGTGGGCCACTGTGTGCGACAGGATGCTGGACTAGATGGGCTGTGGCCTGAGCAGGGCTCCTCTTACGTTCGTTTGATTTCCCAAAATCTAAGACAGGAAATGAGCTTGCATGAGTAAAGAAAGCCCCCTGCTTTACTAGTCTTCCACTCAAGATGGTGAAGCGCAGTTAGCGTTTTTGCCCCCCCCCCCTTGGCTTGTACCTGTGATCCATCTATTCCAACAGTCTGTTTATACAGAGGCCAGTCACCTGCACAAGGCAGCCCACCAGCAGGCCATGAGCTTATAGCTTGCTCTGCTCATAGTCTTTCAGCGGATGGTCTTCAGAGGTAAAACTCCCTATCACCCTGCCATCGGGGCAGATAGACATCGATTGCCCTGACTTCTTGGATAAGGCTATGATGTACAAATCAAAAGAGGCAAATCGCAGTAGTGCAGACCTGAATTGGTATCACACTCCCAAACACACACATTTCTCTATTCATGGTATCTTACAGGAAGATGAAAAGTTTTTGTCTGAAGTTTTTGCACAACTAACTGATGAAGCTACAGATGATGACAAGAGGCGTGAACTGGTAAGTCTAATATGGATGACATTAATTTGGGAAATGGGTAGACTTCAGAACTAATGATTATGTCCCGGGCTGTGAACAGGATCCATTCAGTTCTGTGTAAGTATGCCTAAGTATGCTGAAGTGTGTATAATAAATTAGCATTCAAGTACCAGTACTAGAATAGTAGATGGACACAGAAGTTTTTGTGATCTGTCTCTTATTGGTATTTGCCAAAAAGATTGTGGTTCAATTGAATTTTGGAAGCCAAATAACATCGTAACAAGCAGCAAGGCACCTCTTAAAATGGGAATGTACTGTCTCTTCCCACGTTATGGACACTGTTACTGTTTTAATATATACTGTTTTAATATATGTCTGATTTTAAGTGTTGTTACCCACCCTGAGACCTTCAGGTGTAGGGCGGGATAGAAATGCAAATAATAAACAATAAAAACTATCAGTCCTTTGGGTACTTTTATGGCATTGCACAAATAGCCAGTTATATAGCTTTAATCTGTCCTGTTTCAGAACATTGAAACAAATAGGTTACACTGCATCATCTTATTTTCTATGGAATACTTCAGTGTGAAGTTCACAGAGCTAGCTGGGTCCAAACAGTTTATATATCAAATTGGTTTGGAGAAGAGAGAATTTAAAAAGATGCAAGAACACATAATAGCAATGTACTGGTTCTGCAGTGTTAATTTTCCTGTTGTCTCTTGTAGGTTAACTTTTTCAAGGAGTTCTGTGCATTTTCTCAGACATTGCAGCCTCAGAACCGAGACACTTTCTTCAAAACTTTGGCAAAGTTAGGAATTCTGCCTGCTCTTGAAATAGTAATGGTGAGCTGAACTTCATGTGAGACTTGAGCTTTACTAATCAAAACAGTTACGAATAACATGTGGTACCAAGACTGGCAAACGACGGAGCGCCATTTGCTGGGGAACAGGAAGGAGGAGAATGCTGTTGCATTTCTGTCTTCCTCATTTTGGGTGGGCTTCTGTGTTGATGTGAGGACCGTCCTCTTCAATGCAGATGTCTTCAGAGTAATGCAGCCCCCGTACACTAGCATTTCAGGACTTAGATTACACAGTTAATCTGGAGTCTCTGTAATTGTTTGATTTTTAATATAACTGGAACAAATTTGCACTTGTAAAACTTAGCAGGAGAATGTTCACGTTTCCTAACCTGTGTAGGTAGCCTAGCAATGGCTGTGAAGTTGGATGTCTTTGTTATCTATAGGAAAATTGGAGAGGCAGGGGGGTTGTTGTAATCAAGGCTCCGATTTCACAGTCTTAAACTGTGACGTAGAAAGTTTTCCTGTTCGTGAGACTATTGGGCTTTTTCGCGTGTATTCAAAACTGAAATTTCGTCCCTCTGTGTCCTCTGGTGCTTAAATTTTCACTTAAGTTCATTTTATTTTTTGTTTCAGGGCATGGATGATTTGCAGGTTAGATCTGCTGCTACAGATATATTTTCTTATCTGGTAGAATTCAGCCCATCAATGGTCCGGGAATTTGTAATGCAAGAAGCCCAGCAGAGTGATGATGTAAGAAAGAGGTTTATGGATATGGTTCCTTAAAAAAAAAAAGACAATAATCATTATTTCTAAACAAAATATTAGTTTCCTTGATTATCTGAAATCCCCCCATTTGATTCTGAAAATTGCATTTTATAGTGCATTATCTGAGCTTTCATGAGAGATTATCTGGAGTTTCAGACTGAGTTAACATATAAGCAGGAAATTCACACTAGACATTTACAATTGACTGGGCTTGATTTCTCCCCCCAGTAATGACCCAGTTATTATGCCCTCTTATATGTTACTTTGATTGCATGTTGATAAATAATTATACGTAAGCTGCATGTGCAGAGTTGGGTAGAAATAATATGGGCTGTTTCTGTGAGCCAGTTTGGTCTTGTGGTTAAGGAGCCGGACTCTTATCTGGGAATACCGGGTTTGATTCTGCACTCCTCCATGAAGCCAGCTGGGTGACCTTGGGTGAATCACAGCTCTTGTCTGAGATCTCAAAGTCCCACCTACCTCACAGGGTATTCTGTTGTGGGGAGAAGAATGGAAGCTTTGTCAGCTGCTTTGAGTCCCCGTAAATGGGTGAGAAAAGCAGGATGGAAAAGCCAACTCTTCTTCTTCTACCTGTAATCCTGATCAAGGACCTCCATAGTCAGCTTCTGGGTCTCATTGACTGGTATGTTATTGCAGATCTGTGAGCAGCCCCTCCCCTAGTACACTGTGTTTACATTAGATCCAGGTCAGAAGTCTACCAGATGGTCCTGGTCCAAAACATGGAAGCACACCTAGCAGGGGCGTATTTCAGCATCACACCAAGGAGTGCCACCAAGATGCATCCCTTAGAGGATCCAAGGCTATAGATGTTTGTTCCTACCCCTCAGAGTGGTTGGGACTTGTCCCCAAAGCTTGTCTGTGCCTTGAAGCTGGAGTGGCTACTGTTCTGGACTAGCACCAGTGTGCAGACAGTGCTGTTCCAAACCTGGCTGGTCTGGACCCACTGGTCCCGACCCCAGACAAGTAAGTGCAGACAAGGCCATGGTCTGTTCTGGAATCTCAGACAACCAGCAAAGAATTATCCTTGACTCAGTTTGATTTGCTTGTGTTGATTAGGATATTGGTTAGGATGCTATTTTGTATTGACAACAGAACTTAGTTGTTGCTGATTGATATCACAGAGTTGCAAAAATAGAATCTATGGCTTGGTGTTTCTCAGAGGAGACCTGTCCACTTTTGCTATATTTCTGAACAGATCTGACTTGTTTTTGTTTATTTCAGGATATTCTCCTCATAAATGTAGTTATTGAGCAAATGATCTGTGACACTGACCCTGAGCTTGGGGGTGCTGTTCAGTTAATGGGGCTCTTGCGCACTCTAATCGATCCTGAGAACATGTTGGCCACAGCTAATGTAAGAAAATGGAAAGGGGTAAAGAAACTTTACTGTCTAAGAAACATATCAAATGAAATGCTACGTGCTTGTCTTTTGGTGCGCTTTATATAGCTTTGTGTACTCTTAACTTCACATTTCCAGCAAATGAACATGAAAGCGTGTTTTTCCTTTTAAAATGTATTTTTTTTTCTCTGTGTTTATATTTCTATAAAGTGGGAGCATCGTTTACTTGCTACATATCCACAAACTTTAAATGGTAATTCTTCCTGTTCCTAAAAGTGCTATCGCACCTTGGTATTGGTGCATTCTATTTAGACCACAGCTCTTCACAGTTGCATTATTAGATGCACAGGTGTCTGTCTAAGGTTAATAATGGCACTTTTTTCTGACCGGAAACTTCCTTCATTTCCCAGTGCTAGTCAGAGGTGAGGATCAGGAAGTCCCGGCTTTGATCTTAGTTTTATATTCTTCTCTGAGCTCAGTTTTGTTGTCAGTACACACCACGCTTCTGAGAGTTTTGCATTTCCCCTCAGAACCAGAAAGCTTAAGGATCTTTAATAATAAGTTGTAGGTATATTTTTGTTGCATTTTATATTGCATTAAAACCCTTGGGTGAGACAAAGGAGAAATCCTTGGGAAACATAAAATATTCATGGAGCATATTAAATGAATTTTTAGAGTTTTAGAAAATGAACATTTAATTGAGGTGCTTGTAGTCTTTTTGCCAAGCGCAGTCAGTATTGCCAAGTAAAATAACACAGAGAGAACTTAGCCTTATGTCTGCTTTTGTATAATTTATGCTTTTGTCAGGATCATGTCCAACTGTTCAGTGAGTACAAACCAACTCAAGAGGGTTGTGGAACCCCACACCTTATGGGAATTTTCTGCTTGAGATGCCCATGAGCATGGTGGGCCACTGTGTGGGATGGGATGCTGGACTAGATGGGCTGTGGCCTGATCCAGCAGGGCTCCTCTTACCTTTTTACCACTGCTGTCAGAGTAAGGTGAGAGGAGGAAGGTGAGTGGAAGGTGCACCCAAGAGCCTACTAAAATCCTTCCCTCTCTGTGGCCTTCTTAGCAGCTGGACTCTCTTCTCTGGCTGGTCTTGCAGCTGGGAGGGATTGGGCCCACATGGCATTGGCATTAATGTCATTTCCTGGCCCACAGCAGTCCTCACCCTGCCCTTTCTGTGTGTCCTTCCAGTTGTAAGAACAGCTTGGAAAGAGCTGGTGGTGTTGCGTCCCCTTTAACAGGCTCCTGGGTGCACCTTCTATTCACCCTCCTCCACCTTTCTCTGATAGCTTTAGAGGTGCTGAGTTGGGGTTTGCACGCATGCAATTTTTGGCATTCGATTCAAATTGAATATCTGAAGATTTTAATCGGTTTGAATGTTTAAAATTCAAAATATTCACCTTCAGTTAGATTCGAATACATTTGCATTGATTCGTACAAATCTTCCATTCATATTTGAAGATCCGAATTTTGACAACATTCGAACGTGTCCATATGCATCCATACGTATCCCTTTTTATCCCGTATGCATCCCGTCGTTGTCCTATACGTATCCGTACAAATGCATACAGATATGAATAAGGTGCGTACAGATACGTGTATAACGCGTATGTATCTGTACACATACGAATGTCCGAATAATTCATATGAATGAATCAAAATTCATTCAGATGTTTAAATTCAAATGTATAGACATTCGATTCGAATTCACATGTCTGTATTCGAACAAATTCAATTGAGTTTCAAATATTTGTGCAGATCTCTAGTGCTGAGGAATTGAATCCTTTCAATTCCAAAGCTTCTTGGATGGCTTGTATTCATTGAACAGGATCCCTAGATTTTGTCTATGGCTGAGATAGGAAATCTGTAGAGGAAGTATGAGCTCCTTGCAGCAGGTAAGGCCATACGTCAGCATATGGATAACCTGTAGTTGGAAATCTGTGTGCATATAAAATTATAAAATGTGTTCCAGCGTGGTCAGCCAGAGGAGCTTGGGCCTTTAATTTTGGCAGATCCGCTTCCATACCTGGCAGTTGTAGGATAAAATCAGCTCTTCTGGATAAATATTCTTACAGCTTTTAAGTATGTTTCTTTTAGCTTTTTGATTATCTGTTTCGTGTGTTCATTTTGCTCATATTGTTAGTATTTTGTCTTTCAGAAAACTGAGAAAAGTGAATTTCTCAATTTTTTCTACAACCATTGTATGCATGTCCTCACGGCTCCACTTCTGGCAAATACATCAGAAGACAAAAGTGACAAAGGTAAAATCAAGCATTAGGTTTCTGTTTCTGCCTTGTCCTAATCCTCTGTTTATTATACGTCTTGTATGTTTGTATCGCCCTGTTACTTTAGTCTCAGGCGGTGGACAATAAAGTTTGTGAACAAGCCAGAAAAGTAAAAATAAATAACAATAGAAATAGAACTCTCTGAATAGAAAGGCAATTCCAGTAAGAATCAGATCACCAGGTCTCCTCACTTTCTGAAGGCCTGGGGAATGAGGCCATCGTTTGTATCCAGAATGTATGCTGACGTATGCTCATGTTTGCAAGGCAACTTTGATTTTATTGCATTCATTAATTCAGTTGCACCCCTACTGTGCCAATTTCCTTGTCTTCTTTGCATGAACCTGAGCTGCTCTTTTGTCTGCAGATTATTTTAACGTTAAACTGTGATTGATGTTAACCACTAGCCAGTTTGGTCTAGCAGTTAAGGAGCTGGACTCTTATCTGGGAATACTGGGTTTGATTCTGCCCTCCCCCATGAAGCCGGCTGGGTGACCTTGGGCTAGTCACAGCTCTCCTCTGAGCTCTCACAGCCCCACCTACCTCACAGGGTGTTCTGTTGTGGGGAGAAGAACAGAAGGTTTGTCAGCCGCTTTGAGTCCCCTTGAATGGGTGAGAAAAGCAGGGTAGAAAAGCCAACTCTTCTTATCCACCGCTTACATTCCTCTGTCTTCCTTCTAGAGTGTACGAGGAAGAGTTCTGTGCTTTTATTTCCTTTTTCAGCTAATCATAGTTTCTTACCAACACCAAAACCTGAAAAATTATTTAAGAAATAAATAATTTAATACCTAATGCATCAAGGTGCAGAAAAGGTATAAGCAGTGTTTACTTTGGTCCCTATATGTTCACTTTGGTCTCAGCTCCTTTGTCTTTGGCCAAGAGCTAGTTCTAAATCACTGTATTCTAGAATTTGAAAAAGGTTAGCCATCTCTGCCTTAAAAACCAGAAACTAAAAGTTTTGTACAAGCCTGGCACATTTCCCGCAACATAGTACTAGTTAGGTTTTTAGCTGAAATGAAACCCAGACTGTATTTTAGTGTGCTCATGAGCAGGAGCCGTGAGATACCCTAGCTTGTAGCTCACCTAGGCTTATTCTAAGCTGTTTTTTAGGACTCTTGTCTTAATCACATGTGCGTGATCAAACTAGAATGCCTTTATGGAATTCCAGATGGCTCCATATATTCTCCTTTTCATCTGCTGCCAGGTACTAAAAAGTGGTCTTCAGACCCTTCTGTTCAATTTTAGGTGCTGTTTCTTCACATATTTTCTATCTGAAATTGACTTGGAAGTAGAAATAAATCCTTACTACTCAAAGACAGCATTGCAGTGAGAGCCAAGTGGAAAACTTTTTGTGAAAACCAGAAATGAGCGCACGTTCAGAGCCAGTACCTGTCTTTGTAATGCTTGCTTGTGCAGCACTGGTTTCATGAAAATGTGGCTTCCTGTCCAAATGTAATGGCATGCGAAAAAATGTTGCATGACAGGTTTACAATGGTTCTTAGTTTGAAGTATGTCTTAGAAATAGCTTAGCCGGCCGGTGGCTGCCTACCATCTGGATCGCTTTTTAGGCCACGATGCAGAAAAATCTGAATTTCCAAGATATAGTTCTGAAGCCATTGAAGAACATCGGTATCTTCACAGATCTGTAGCACTTGAATTCAGACATTTGGTGCTATAGTCTTTTCAAAAGGAATTATTTGGCAATTTTTAAACAAAAAAATTGTTTAAACGGAAAGGGATTCCACCCTGTCAGGTATCTAGATTTTGTCTGCATTGGCTCTGTTTGCTATAAAAGGAAGGCATACCAATCAGCCTTCATGAGTTCTCCTTTCCACCTATTTCAGGGACAAAAGGGAGAGATCCAATTTTGTATCATCCACAGTTTTCTCTGCCATCTGAACTTGGTGGATGTACTTTGAGAGCAAGAACTAATGTTTCCCCCACCATTTTGAATTTGAAAAGATAGCAGTTTCCAAAATTTGCTCTCTGTGGTTTAGTAGTCCTTTTTGTTGTTGTTGCGTGCTCAAAAAAGAGAAGAAACAATAGCAGAAAATGATTCCTTCCTCTCACGTCTAGATTAGGCTGATTTTCAGATGGGTTCCTTAGAACAGTGATTTCCAGCTTGGGGGTATCTGTATCCCCAGGTGTATGAACTAAGACATTTAGGGGTATAAGAAAAAAAAATTGAATAATGGTGGAATATTTGAAACAACAGCAACAATCTTACTTTTCATATTAGCAAAATATTTATAATTATTATGGAAATGGGCCGACAAGAGTGAAAAAAGATTGGGAACAACTGCTTTAGGAGAATGGTTCTCTGTCCTTTCAGCACATTGTAAACCATTCTGTGACACTGGAAAAGTTACTGTAGTTGTGGGGAGGAAATGGTACACAGAAAAAATGCTGCACTTTCCAGAATGTCTCTAGTACCAGTGCAGGCAAGGTTAATTGGCATCTATCATTGTGATTCCCAAACAGTTCAGTGATTTATTCAGGTCTGTGCATAGCGCTAAGAAGACATGTTGGTACTTCCCGTGAAAAAGTTGTTTTCTTAGTCGAGGATAGAGACCTCCTGATAGAGACCTAGGAGAACAGAAATTCTTTGCCTTGTCTTGAATCTTGAAATATATTTGATTTGTGACACTAATTACCCAGGCAATTTAATTTACCATAATTCTTCTCTCTCTTCCCCTCTCTCTCTTTTTTAAATAAGATGTGGTAGTTGGAGGCAGCAAGAGTAATACAGTTTGCCCAGGTAGGTGAAAGTCTTCTGCGTATATTTTTAAAACCAAAACTAAATCAAGTGTAAGTAAAAAATAACCCTTTCTTGAAATTCTGTCAGTTTTTGGGACTGAAATTAGGTATTGAGGCCCAGCTTTTATAGCTGATGGATTTGAGGGAGAATTCTGTGCCCCCATTTAGATTTTACATACTTTTAAAAAACCCTGTATCATATGAATCAGATGGCGATAGCAAATATAGTGTAGTGGCTTAGAGCCTTTTCACACTCACGTGCTTGGGGCAGCCGTGCATGCTCTGGGAAGCACCATGGGCATGCCATGATGCTGCCTCCATCCCAGAGTGGCCTGGAGCATGTGAGGGTGTCCTCGTGTTCTGAAGCTCTGGAGCCATTTTTATTCAGGATGCGCACAAATATGGGAGGTTTTGTATTCAATTTGTATTGAATGCAAGACAATTCATACTTGTTTGAATAGATCCCCTTCAAATGTAGTGGGATTCAAATTTGAGTGTTCAATCTCATACACATCCCATACAAATGCTTATGATTTCCATACATATCCCATATGACTCCCACATGAAGCTTCATGCAAATGTAGTGAAACATTTCATTTGAATTGCTAACATTCGATTTCAGTATGAAAGTCTGAATTTGGCCAAATTCGTACAAATTTCGAATGTTACAGATATTTGCATGCATCCCTAGTTTTTATGGCTCTGCTGCTTCACCTGGAGCTGATAGGGAGTACCCAGTAAGCTCCTAGGTGCAGCATTCACACCTATGGTATGTCCGTTGCAAGTGCTGCGTGCGCCTGGGCAGCTGTGCCTGAGCAGATACGCACTGCACTGCTGTCACCATAGCATCAGCCCAGTGAGTGCCGGCCATTGCTGTGCCCAATTCCCATGGCGATGCAGACAGTTGCTCACAGTTCAAATGCTGGGCACCATCCCTGAACATGGCATGCCATTGAAGTTAAGTGCAAACAGAACTAGGAGGACAGAATAGAGCGGGAAAGAATAATGTTTTATGTCTTGACCGTTTTGGAAATACGGTATACAAATAAGTAATAAATATGTGTAATGTTATCCTTTTCATTCTTTGAGTTCATTTGAGCACAGGAGAAAATATTTAGCGTCTCCCTTTGAGGGAATACACTTTGCTCTCATAGCACTGTGGACCTCATGAATTTTCTGAGTCAGTCTGTGAAAACTAAAATTCAGTGAGATGCTGAGGATTTTCAGTTAACTGTCATGGCATCTGTCTCTGAACTGTGTTTCCAACAGGCTCCTTGAAGAGTTAGTGATTTTGAGAGCTTAAAACTATGGTGCCAATATCTCCTAAGCTTGAACTGTGAAAGATACCTTACCCTTGGACTTACTTAGCACACTTTATATGTGCTTCCCTTAAAAATGACTTCACCCATGTACTTAGTGCAGAACAGGTCACCAACCTTTGACCGTAGCCACCCCTAGTGACCAAATTGCCTGCTAGTGCGTGAACCACATTCTTTGCCTCCTGGCTACTGGCTCTCCTTCACGTGATTAGATAGATCCAAGGCCTAAACAACCTGGGATTTAGTTCCCTGAGAAATCACCCCTCACTTTTCCTGTTATGCCTTTGGTACTAAATATCATAGCAAACAGCAAAGTTTTTCTGTGGTTTGCACCAGATGATAGAATCCTCTCCCAAGGTGTTCCCAGTTTTCCAGTGCAAGAAAGCTTTTTAAAAGGCCTTAAATATACACCCCCTGCCATTGTTACTGGTGGGTGAAGGAGCTTTTGGTGAATTTTATTCCATGGCTATCCAGACTTATGTTTTTAGTTCATTTGAATTTTGCTGATTCTGTGTTACTAGGACCATAATTGTATTCACTGTAGCTTCATAGCAGAATCATAAGAGCATAAGAGTAGCCCTGCTGGATCAGGCCACAGCCCATCTAGTCCAGCATCCCGTCGCACACAGTGGCCCACCAAATGCTCACGGGCATCTCAAGCAGAGACAAGGACGGACATCCATAAGTGTTGTCTTGGACTGGGGAGAGTAGATTTTATTTTCTGTAATTCAAAGCTACCATTTGCCTCATGGAATGCCGTGGGCTCATTTGTGAGGGCGCGTCAACAGGACACGCAGCAACTCATCATGAGTGTCCCCTTAAATGGCAGAACATTGATCTTGTCTTTCTGGTGTTTTTTAAGACCATCACATAAACCAAGTATTATGTTAATTGAAACGAAAGATCAGACCCAAACTGGCATGTATCCAAGACCATATTTGCGTGGTGAAGTCTGAATTGTTGGCGTTCCTTGTCAGTTTGTCAGGAAACACAGTAAGATGATATCTGTGCTTCCCACACCCTAAAAGCTTCCAGAAAACAGCTGCATTGTACCTCCCTTATCAGTGGTCCACAGGGGTCTTTATTTTTGTATTTTGAGCTTTGTGGTTTGTTTTTCCCTGTTTCTCTTTGCAGATAACTATCAAACAGCACAACTGCTTGCCTTAATTTTGGAGCTGCTTACCTTTTGTGTGGAACACCACACATATCACATCAAGAACTACATAATGAACAAAGACTTGCTGAGAAGGGTCTTGGTCTTGATGAATTCAAAGCATACTTTTTTGGCACTGTGTAAGTAAAATGTCTGGGGGGGGGGGTTTGTGTGGGACCTCTGTGTTACCTTGGGCTCCCTGAGAAATTTGGCAACTCTTGAGGCTTTTTCAATCAGGCTGGTCCCTGATCTAGAGGAAGAAATATAAAAATGCCTTTCTCAGCAGCCAGGCTGGGCACTGGGGATCTTAGAAATGGTGGGAAGTGGGACCCAAGACGTTTAGAAGGCCCAGAGCAGCCAGATGTTGCTTAAAAGCAGCTCTTGATCTCAGGAAGCAGCATGCATGCTCAGGTAGCACGTAAGCAGCTGGTCTGCCTTTAAGCATAGCATTTCTCACAGTGACTAGCGAGAGGGAAATGAAAGGGATCTTGCAGGTGTGCTGAGTGCTACTTTGCCGCCTCTAGTACTTCTCGCTGCACAGAATTTGCAGAATCTTTTTTTCTGCAAAATGGAGTACGAACAGAACCCCAGATATAATTCTTTCCACTGCTGGCAATAGAGTCTGCATTTCAGATTGGTAGTTTAAAGTTTCATCACTGCAGAACTTAAAAGAAGATTGTTAAAAAGCACAGTCTGAAAGAACGGAATGTTTTCCAGTTCATATACTCAGAGTAGAGTCTGAGAAAAGAAGAGTTGGCTTTTCTACCCCACTTTTCTCACCCATTTAAGGGGACTCAGAGTGGCTGACAGACCTTCTGTTCTTCTCCCCACAACAGAACACCTTGTGAGGTGGGTGGGGCTATGAGAGTTCAGAAGAGAGCTGTAACTAGCCCAAGGTCACCCAGATGGCTTCATGGGGGAGGGTGGAATCGAACCCGGTATTCCCCGATAAGAGCTCGACTCCCTAACCGCTAGACGAAACTGGAGCTGCATTTAGGGCTTTACAGAACTGAAGATTGCAGAAAGCTGAGCAAATAAAGACCAAGGAGGTCAAAAGGAGTCTGAAATGCCATTGTCAGTTGGAGAATTGTGAAACATGGCAAGATCAGTGATGCATTGAAACAGAACAGTAGCTTCCAGTCTTTCTTATAATGGGAAACACAGTGACTGCCCAAGCCTGGACATTTGCCCCCCAGTCCTGATAGGTGACCATAATTACGGGCTCCTGGTTAAATGTGCCCACGTACCAATTTTTCTCCTGTGCACTGAGCTGTATAATGCCCTTCGGACTGTGCAAATGTTTAAATGCGTACATTGCGCGGAAAATGATTCGAGATCAGCTTTTGAAAATGAGAAAAGACATTCTTGTAATGCTTATTAATATTTCAGGTGCCCTTCGTTTTATGAGGAGAATAATTGGCCTAAAGGATGAATTTTATAACCGTTATATCACCAAAGGAAACCTATTTGAGCCAGTTATAAACGCTCTTTTGGATAATGGGACTCGGTACAATCTGCTGAATTCGGCAGTCATTGAACTTTTTGAATTCATCAGAGTGGTAAGTCGTACTTCTTGTGTCCATTTATGTTTCAGCTTTATGGTCTGAAATTTTCTTTATGTATGATCTCTAAGTTCTAACATGACCAATTTCAGTTATTTTAAGCATTTTTTCCACCTGATGGAAGAAAAGCCATAGATTCCACCTAATGTTTACATATCTGTCTGTCTGTATAGATACATATACTGTATTTTCTGTCGTATAAGACTACTTTCTAAACCAGGAAAATCTTCTCAAAAGTCAGGGGTTGTCTTATACCCCGGGGATCGTCTTCTTATACAGCAAGTATATCCCAAACTCTATATTTTAACTGGAAAAGTTGGGGGTCGTCTTATACACCGGAAAATACGGTATATAGTGACATTTATGGTTAAATTGGATCTTTGACAGTTACAGTGGATGGGATTTGACTGATATCTGGCTTGCAAAATAACATTTTCATTTACTATTTATTTTTTCCCCCCTCTTCAGCCAGAAAGGCTGTCAGAGAGGCTTACTGAAATACCAACCATGTGTCAGTCTCTTCCATCTGGCACTGAAAAGCTACGTTACAAAAAGAGAGAGTAAGGAGGAGGGAAAACAGTAACAGCCAAGGAGTGGTACCTGTTTCTTTCTTAGGGATTTCTTGTAATCACCAGCCGGATTAGAAGCAGGAGAGGAGAGGCGGCAACATTTTCAACAGAGCAAAATGGGAAACCCTGCTGTCCCACGTCTTCTCTGATTACATCCAGATGGAATTTGGAAACCGTCTTAAGCTTAGGTTGAGGAGATCATTGTCTTGAAGATGGTTAGGGTTCCCGCTCAGCCCACCTCCTTTCTATCAGACCCTGACTCCTTTTCACCAATTGCTGATTATGTGTATGACTTTTTTTTAAATAAAGGTCCATGCACTTCTAATTCTTTTCAGTCAAGTATGTTAGAATTGATTGAAAGGTTTGTGCTAGATCTTTTAGCAAGTCTGGGCTTTTTGACAGGTAGGCAGGAAGTAAAGGTGAGTCCGGCTGGAGTATTTGGCTGGCCACTAAGTTTCACACTTATTCACGCTGTACATATTTTTGGCTCAGTTTGAGTTTTGCTTTCTTTATTTGGGGCCTGTTCCAACCTTGCATGCGTTCTTCTCACGGATGTATTGGATCTTGCTTTGGTGTTTAAATTCCATTCCAGTTCCCAGGACTCCTGATTTATTGAAAGCCAAAGACTCTAGAAAGACTTTTCCTCGCTTTCATAATCCAAGGGACCGATATCACGAACAGGAAAGCCTCCTGGCATCTCCTTCCCATCTGCAGAGGGAGCAGAACTTCTCTCATACTTATTAGTCGAAAATGTAACCCCTGATATTTTCCTGCTTGACAAAGATGGCAATTTCAGCAATCCCTTAGCATCTCAAAGCCCCTGCCTATCGCACGGAGGCTTCAACTCTGATTTCTGGGCGTATTATTGAAGGCTTCTGTGAGCTGGGAGATGAAATAATTACGGGGGGAAGATAATGATATGAACTCTGCTGGGCCCTTTCGGCACTGGGCCTGGGACCTGCCATGGTCTGCAGTGGCATACAGATGGCAGGTCCCTATTCCAGGATATCATCCAGAACAAGGCTCAGTGCAGAAAGGGCCTTTGGACTTCTTGGTTGTGGTTTTACAATTAAAAAGCTTTTGCTTCTGGAGTTTACTGAGGTGCAGAAGAGTAAACTGTCAGTCTTTCTGTTGTGCTAGAACAGGTGTCGGGGAAGTGCCGTGGTGTGTTCACATTGCTTCTGATCATCTTCGGGTCGATAATGTTAAATTTGGTGTTCTGTTAATGCAGGAAGATATCAAGTCACTCACTGCGCATATAGTGGAAAACTTTTATAAGGCACTTGAATCCATTGAATACGTTCAAACATTCAAAGGACTGAAGACGAAATATGAGCAAGAGAAAGACAGGCAGAGCCAGAAACTGAACAGGTGAGTGTCTGTTAAAGGCAGACGGGGAAAGTGCTGCCGCGTGGCCTTCCGACAGCTTAGTCGGACTCCTTGCTTGCTATCTGCTGCTGAGGATGCTGCGTTCGACTTCTGCTATTGCAGGCTTCTGTGGGACTGAAAGTATAGATGTTTATGCATTTCTGCATTTTATCATAGACTCTGCTGTCTGGTTTATACTTGACAAAGCTGATGCGTTTCTATAGATAGAGAAGGTAGATCTGTTGGACAGTGCTAAGGTATAAACCCGGCAGGGCCAGACTCCTGTGATTTCCTTAGGCTCTTAATTCCTAAGATTAAAAGGGCCTGAGATTATCGGAGGGAGAACTTCTAAAACTGATGGTTCCCAAGAGGTTCCTGGCAGCGCTTCCCTGAAGGGGACGCAACAGGCAACAGTGAAATCTGCTCAAGAGGCAGCAGCTCATCCTGTGGACTGCAGTTTTTATGTCTCTTTTTTGCAGCCGCTTTCTTCTGCTGTCCTTAGTATACCGTTTGATCATTAGCTTGCTTGTTTTGTTTCGAAGCTAATAATCAAGCTGCAAGGGGCAAACAGGCAGAAGATGAGGAAACAGTTGCAAAATAAAAGGTAAATACATCCCACACTGCGCTTCAAGATGCTGTCTTATAAGTGGACCTACTTATTTTAGTCTGTGAACACAGTTGCACACCCATCAGTTGATGGAGCAGGAAACTAACCTGTGGAACATGCTCAGGCTTTGTCTTCTGAACAGTCTCCTAGATTTGATTCTTTAGAGTAGGGTTATGCAACCGCACCCTCCCAGACTTCATCAACTACGACTCCCAGAATTCTTTGCAACATTGATTTTATTTTTGAATTGTGGAAACTACCCTGGGTGCTCTGTAGTGGTAGAACGACCCTCCAACCCTGCTTGTTTGGGTGTGTTGCATAGGTACAAGGGAAATGCACATGAATTGCATGTGCTACCTAAAAGCACTATAGAGGATATATAGGATGAAACCTGTCATAAATTAATAAGCATTCTCATTTTTGTTAACTATTTACTCTGCTGTGCCGTACCAACCAACGTACTCCAGCTTTGCCAACTTCCTTTCCAACTCATGTGCCAACTTTTGTGACTTTTGTGGTGTATTTTTCAGTGTTCCGTCTATACTGCGCAGCAACAGATTTCGTAGAGATGCCAGAACCTTAGAGGACGATGAGGAAATGTGGTTCAATGAAGATGAAGAAGAAGAAGGCGAAGCTGTTGTACCTCCTGTGGAGAAATCGAAATCGGAGGATGATTTCCCAGATAGTTACGAGAAGTTCATGGAAACAAAAAAAGGTGTTTTTCTCCGCTTTTTAAAGCATCTCGTGAAATTCTCCGCCGTAACAAAATAGCGTGTTAAAATACCGAGGATTACGGAAGCTTTTGGTGATACTTTATAGCGGACGGACAATTGCAAGTTTTGGTTCCTTTCAGATCTTCCATGTGGCTTTTACACTTGCCATATTTCCCAAGCTGTATCTATATTAGGGACGTGCATGAATATTGCCACATTCGAAGGCTGACATTCAAATTCAGATCGAACGCTTTGGAACATTTGTATGAAGCTTTGTTACATGCCTGAACCTGGGAGGTGGGAAAGTGGCTGCTCCAGTGGCATCTGCAACCGATCCACAGTGGATTCAGAGTGGATTGAGAGCAGATTCAGAGTGGATTCAGGGGGATTTGATGAGCTTCAAGTGAATACGTATAGGATTCGTATCTAACATTCATATCAAATTTGTATTCCGAAAGGAATGAATTAGAATAACTTTAGGATCAATAGTGACGGGATGGAAATAAGTTCTAGTTAATGGTTAAGGGACTTCTTTGTGCCTCCTTATTATAGTGGTTATGTTAGAGATCACCATATCAAAATGTCCCTGTAAAAAGAGCTCCCAGTGTAGAAAAATCATTGCTTAGGAAAGGAGATGAAAAGAATGATACCTGTCCTGAAAATAGGAGTGGAAGGAATAGGCTATGAAGACATAGTAAGCTGTAATGACTGCTCAGAGAGAGCCAAACAAGCCAGAGAAATTGAAATGGGTAAAAAGGGTATAGAGAGAGGCCATGGGCCAGGATTTATCTATGCAAACTTCATGGGTTTCTTTGCCAAACTGGATGAACTCAAATACTCAGTCTTCATTTATTTCCAGTGTTAGACTTTAGAGGTACATGATCTGATAACCAGGCAATGTATATGTATATAGTCTAAAATAATATGTATAACCTGTATCGTATCATAACTGAATTAGCCTAACATTTATTTTTTAAAAATTAAAATTATTGTTTTGTTCTTCTTCTTTCCATTCCCTTATCTCACTCCTTTCACACACACAGCTTCTTCCTTCTTTCTTTTCTTTAATTTTTTGTATCTTCGTAATCCCCTTTGCTTCCTAGCTTTTACCCCTTACTCACTCATCTGGACAAAACACTTTATCGTTTGCCTCTCTTCCTCTTCTTTTTCCTCTGAAATCGATCTTGTACCTTCAGTTCTTTTACCTCCAGCTGGTTCTTCTCTTTTGGTGAGCCAGTTTGGTCTTACGGTTTGACTGCCAGACCTCATATCTTGTAGTCGCTGGGTTTGATTCTGCACTCCTCCATGAAGTCAGCTGGGTGACCTTGGGCTAGTCGCAGCTATCTTTCTGAGCTCTCACAGGCCCACCTACTTCACAGGGTGTCTGTTGTAGGGAGAAGAACAGAAGGTTTGTCAGCTGCTTTGAGTCCCCTTAAATGGGTGAGAAAAGCAGGGTAGAAAAGCCAACTACACCCCCTCAACTTCTTTTGTTGCACATTTCTCTCTCATTGCTTCCAAAGACCTCACCCAGAGGTATGGAATTTGCTGCCAGAAGAGGTGGTAAGAGCATCCAGCCTAGATAGCTTCAAGGGTTAGACAAATTCATGGATGACAGGTGTATCCATGGCTACTAGAATGGATGACTAGGTACGTCTTCCACTCTGGGGAGACAGGCAGGATGCTTCTAAAGGCCATTTGCGGGGATTCGAGAGCAGGTGATGGTCTTGTCCTTGTCTTCTGCTTGAGATGTCCATGAGCACCTGGAGGGACACTGTGTGATCCAGCAGGGCTCCTCTTACATTCTGAAGTTCCAGCTTATCCTCCACAAACACCTTCTTAATCTAAAATAACGTCATTTGATATACTTTGTAAGTTGTGGCTTACATAGACCCTTTTCTCAAAAGTTTCTCTCTCTCTCTCTCTGTAGCAAAAGAAAGTGAAGACAAAGAGAATCTTCCCAAAAGGACTTCAGCGGGTGGTTTCAAATTTACCTTTTCCCACTCCACCAGTGCAACTAATGGGGCAAACAGTACAAACAGCAAATCCGTAGCAGCTCAGACGTCGCCGGCGAGTTCGAATGGTTCTTCTTCCAAGAATGCCAATTTGACTGCTGCAGTTGCAGCAACAAAGGTGAGGGATGTGCAAAGCAGATGCGAGGTCTAGCGCGATTTGGCCGTGTGATAGTTCTGCCGTGATTTGATGAGACGCATCATGAGATTCACATAAATGTAAGCTGCCAAGAGGGCTCGCTCATAGTAACTTCCACCTGTAAAGTCAAACTGGTGGAAACCTTCAGGAATTTACTGTAGAGCAAATTGACAGCATGATTTAGCTAAAAAGTTAACCATGTTGGCGAAGGGAGATATTTTGCTGTGCAATACCAAGAGCATTTCCAAGATTTTTGAATTTCTAGTGTCAGGTTTATGTTTTAAAGCTGTTTATGTCTTACTCACTTGGAATGTCTGTAACATAAGGCAAAGCAAAATATTTGAAATACAATATGCAGCACACCCAGGAAAGAACCATGCAGTTCTCTTGACCGCACTGTGAAAATATTGCCCTGGCTTGCAAAGGACCCACTCCATTTCCTCATGTTTTGGGAGGAAAGGCAGGATATAAAATACAATTAATAAATAGCACTTGTTCTGACACTGATGAAATAATAGTAATATTAAAGCTCCCATTGTTTTGGAGATCATCTAAACACCAATACTTTGTCAAAATCTAAATGAGATTTAGTTCTGCCCGTCGTCTCTGCCGTCTTTGCTGGTCTTCCCACTATGATTTATCTAGTTATTGGTGAAAAAATTGAGTTTTAGTCAGTGAATGCCAGAGATGCTTTGATGTCTGGAAATCACATTGTGAAGATTTCTTTCAGAGGGTGTTTTTCCACTTAGCACTAGAGTACCCAATAAGGACCCATAAGGGTCCTTAATGGGTACTCTAGTGCTAGTGGAAACACACGCACACCCCAAGAACTGTTGGAGAGCAAGGGTTTTTTTCCACTAGCACTAGAGTACCCATTAAGGGCCCATTAAGTGCTAAGTGGAAAAACACCCAGAAACTCAAATTTCTGATATGTGCCATTTACCTTTTTTTGTACGTTTATGGAAACATGGGCCAATTTTTTTTTTATATTGAATGCAACTGTAATAAACCTCTGCCTGTTTTCTCATGAAACATATAACCCTGTCTGCTATTCCTGTGTGGCAAGGTCCTTGCTTTGCCCTCCTTATGCATGCTATTGGGCTGGCCGTGTTCACAAATTCTCTTTAAATGTGAAATTCTCCTTTGCGTTCTACAGGGAAGTTTGGTTGGCCTTGTGGATTATCCAGATGACGAGGAGGAGGACGAAGAGGAGGAAACTAATCCAAGGAAAAGACCTCGTCTTGGCTCTTAAAAATATTTAAACTCTAACTGAGGGGTGCTTCAATGCTGTGACTGAACTAAATAGTCTGACGGAAACCTTTCTCCCTGGAAGACCCATCGAGCATACAAGGAGTAGCAAAAGAAACTCGACTAGAAGGGTTTAGTTCTGAGAACATCTGGCTTCCAAAGGACCTAATCTCTTTCTAGTCAGGGACTCTGCCATTCAGGCTGTTAAAAATTAACAAGTGGTGGATCAGCCCCTGGATGACAGCTGGCCAGCAGCAAGACCATCTCTGGTTCTGTGAGGGAATGGGAAGGGGACAAGTAACGTTTTGATATTGCAGGGTTTCCCAGTTTGTATTCAAGCTAGAAGAAAATTGTAAAGCTTCAGTTGCAAATTTAGTTACATGACTTTGTAATGGTGCTGTCCATTGTGTTTTTTTAGCAGTTGCCTCTTTTAAATGATTGGTTCTCTTTTCATTAAAATGAATCCAGACCTTGGGGACCACTCTTTGCACAGTCAGCCAAATTAGAGACGCTAGAACCCTGCGAGTAGTGCATGTTGAGTTGCAAATTGATTTTCCTCTCTCCTCCCCCACCCCACCCCACCCCCCCAATTTTGGGAAGAAAATAAAGCCGGGTTCCACACGGAAATGACTGCAAGAAATGTTCAGGAAAGCCAATACAAAAGCCCATCAGCGATCAGGAGAACACAGATTCGTAGACACTGTCTGTCCGCCCTAGTGCTTGAAAGTGGTGTTTGAGTTGCAGCTGTTAGTAGTGTTTCACAGAAGCAGAGTTGAACGGAGTCGCTCCTCGCTAGCTTCAGAATTTGTCTCTCTTCAGACATCTGCACTGGCAGGAATAAGAGGCGGCTGCGCATTGCTGCCAGGAGGTTTTGAACGGCATTGCATTTAGGGACAGTTACGCTTGACCAAGAGTGATTTGGAGGCAAGAGTCAACGTGCAGCACCTTGAACCTTGGGCGTTTTAGTGCAAAAGCTGCCTCTTAACACATTCCATGTATTTAAGCAAATTTCGAAAAAGTACAGGACGTAAATTGATGGAGGCAACCATTTGAGACTTTTTATTTTCAGAGCAAATGAACTGTAAATATTTTAATGTTAGTTTGGCCAAATGTGATCTGAGATCATGCAGAAGAAATCCCCCAAATTACAGATTGCATTAAGAGTGATATGAACTTTAAAACCAGCAGCAATCCACCTTCGAGGTCACTCTTGCAATGTGTTCGGGTCCATTTCTCCTGGAACAGTTACTGACACAGTTTCCCTGTTTTGGAGATTTTGTAGTTAACTTTAATTTTAGCTATTGTTTGCAAAAGATGGGCTGTCTGTGTAGATATGAAGTATAGTTTTTTTCCATGAAACAGAAGTTTATTTTGTATTGAAAAAGAAAACCACTGTACTTGTTTTACACCATTTGTATACATGTGGTGATATTAATGCTGAACTGTAAAATTCAGGAATTAAAATGTGACCCTGTAATTCCAGAACAGTTGAATTTATCTGATTTATTGCCAGTGGTTAATTAACTCAGATTTTTATTTATTATATGGCAGCAACACATGGTCTAACAATTCAAATAGGAAGTTAAAATAGATGTCGAAATATGGCATTACAAGAGGGTTTTAATAGTTATACCACTTAGTCCACTATAGGCCACCGAATCAGATTTTGGAAAAATCAAGAAATACACCTTCAGGTGACATAGTGACAGCTAACATTTTCCTATCTCTGCCAATTCTAGGCAACCAAGAATAGCACTTTCTTCCCACTTTTAACAGAAATCCCTCATTTTTCTCTTTTTAAGAAAATAAGTGATTTGGTTGGCTATTGGATTTATTGTGTAGAATTTCCCTCCCCAAAAATCTGTCCCCTTCTCACACCTGGGCAACAAGGTCATCTTAATCTAGACTCGGTGTCTCCCATTTCCCATCATGGCAAAATTTCGCTGTCTGGGGTCCAAGCTTTTTATTATGTTACTGCAAAAAGCCCCAATATTTAGGCTGACCATAATAACTTTTTTAAAAGGCTGTAAAGGAGCCATTTAAGATAACATGCACGTTAAACCCAGTTCTTACGTTCAAATATTCTAGTGTCCAACCAAATTTTGCCCAATTTTTTTTTGTGTGTGTGTGTGGTGTGCGTGCCAGGACTGGCATCAGATGGAGGACCAAGGACTTACTAAAAGATGGGAAAAGTCTCATCAGGGACACCTGGAACTTCCTCACCTTATCTGCCAATATTAATATTGACGCACTACAACTAAATGCTTGAGTCGTGGCATCCTCTGCTGCATGTAGGCTTCTCTGCAAGTAGTAATACGGCCCGTTGTGTTTTGAAGATAGTTATTGCACAGTATCCAAAAGATAAGTTATAGTGTCTGCTCTTTCTACTGTTCCAGAAAAGAGATAAGTTATTGTCTGTGACAAAAGGCTTGGAGAAAGCAGGTGGTGTATGTCCCATCTTGGGTTTTGTTCCAAAAAATGATATTTTGGAACTTAAATTTGTTAACCAGTCTTTCAAGTTGAAGAGTCTGAGTGATATCAGTGGGAAAAGTTTATTTCCCACTAGCATGTACTAGTATTTACACTTGGGAATGCTAATGCATCCCAAAGCAAGCACTATGCAGCCAGAGACTTACCTGAGTCTGAGCGCATGTCCAGGCACTGCCATCTGCTTCAATGGAGCCCGGCACAACTGCATGTGTGCTGTCACCATGGCGACACTCCACACATGCAGTCATGTTTGGGGTCATCTAAGGTGCCAGTGAGCTTGCAGGGTACCTCAGATGACCCCAATTCCATCAGAGATGCAACTAGTCACTCCTCTGGCTAGGAAAGGTAGAGATTAGGGCCCATGTGGTGCACAATTTCATGCACCACCACTAATAGATGCTGGGGTAGTATCTGGTAAGGCAGGAGGCGTTTCTGGGTTGAAAACGTTTCACAAGAATGTCATCCAGTAAAAATGAACTGAGACCGTAATTTTTCCACTAGGAGTCCTAACACTGGTAAATACTCTTGGGGCTGTACAGAGACCAAAGGGAAACATCCTTTACTGGTAGTGAACTCCCCCAATCTTAAAACGTAAATATTTTCTATAATCTGGGTAAGAAAAGGTGAACCCTGCAGTCAGTTTGCACTTAGCCTCGCAGCAGATGCAGGGATAGCTTCCGGTAAGGAGCATGTGCGCTTGCAGGAGGTGTTCTCAGATGGAAGCAGTTTGGGCAGTTCAAACAACCATGTATAACTTCTACAGTTTTTCCATTTAGTGAACATAATCATGCCTTCCCGATAGGATGGAGGATTGAATATATTTATGTATATGGCTACTCATCTGCATCGTCTACCCAGGGTGGACGTCTGTTGTCTTTACTCGGAAAGATTATGTCTGTTATTGATCTGTCCCCCTGGGCACATCAGCTTTCTCTTCAAATCTAGCGGTTTATGAGCTATGTTAACTACATGAGTAAGTCTAGTAGCTTGCCAGTCACTTTACCGTCCACAACCCGCTCCATCACGTTTCTGGTGGATGGACAGGTGACATTTGCAAAAGGAAGTCCCTCTTGCTGATCTAGCCAGGATTCTGTTGACTTGTGATGCAAGTCTGAACTGTTGTCACTGCTTGGGGAGAAGAACCCAGGGTTCTTGGAGGTTAACAAGACTACAGATGGCTTGGAGCTTAGGTAGGAGACCCTCCTGTGCTGGTGGTAAATGACGATTATAAGTTGTTACTTGGGCAGAGGTTCATTTGACATCTATTTCTGACACTCTTAATCAGCGCACTTTGAACAACCTGGCAGACAAGCTGAGTAGGGTTTCAACCCAGAACTCACGAGTGGCAGCTCCCTCAGTGTTTATTTGGTGGAGCACTAGGGCAATCCTTGTTAAAGAAGTGTCAAGTCAGCAAGTTCATGTCAGGACGCACGACACCACAGGCCCTAGCAGCAGGTACTACCATGGAACCACGGACACAGGGCCTCCTTTATGATTTCCCACCCCTTCTGCTGCTTTACAGGCTATTGAGGAGATTATGGGAAGAACAAGCAGATCTTCAGCAAGTGATGCCCAATTAGCCAAAAGGAGCCTGGTTTCCTCTTCTTTCCATACTTCTGGAGCCACTGCGGATGTTATCCCACAGGGTGGATCAACATAATACCAATGGCATCATTGTTGAACCGCAGTGTCTGGAGATGCCTCCTCTGCGTCTCCATGCTGTTGGAGCAAGCCACAAAGGATCTGGATGGTGACGCTCCCCCTGAAGAAGGAGTTCTAGGCATCCATGCACCACAGGGCTTTATAATGTAGTTCAGAAGCCTTATCTGAGATGCTGTGCTTCATCACAGGTGGGATCCCCTCGGGGCTACACCATAACACGTGGTTAAATATTTACAGGCTGGAGGTAAGTAAGTAAGTCTGCCCTTTCAACAGTTTTGGAATTCATCCCAAGGGTGAGTTATGCTTCAGAGAAGTATATTAAATGTTTTTTGGCCTCCTGTTGTACATCGGCACTCCAACTGGGATCTACATTTAGTGTTACCTGCACTGAAGGTGGTGCCTTTTGAGCGCCCGCCTCCCGTTCCTTTTGCAAAATGGTCATTTGAAGTGGCCTTTCTGACAGCAAAGATTTCAGCATGCAGAGTTTCAGAGCTAGTGGCACTTTCCTTTGAAAAGCCCCTTTGTGTTTTCATCTGGATCCGGGGTTTAGCCCAAAGGCAGACAGAAATTTTCACCGGGAGAAGGAGCTACATTTGCCTTCTTTTTGCCCAAAGTCCTCTCATCCATTTGAGAAGGCCTGTCACATGAGGATGAAGGACTTCAGAAAAACTTGGTTTGTACATTTTCACACTTCCAATATGAGCACCACGAGGGCAGCAGCAGCCTAGGCAGCTTTCCTGGAGGCCGGGTCTATCCAGGAAACTTACAATGTGGCAGTGTGGTAGATACCACCCACTTTTACCAAACATGACAAGTTGGACCTCTTATCATTTTGCAGACGCTTTGGCAGAGGATACTACGGCATGTCCTACCTATTACGGTAGGGACAAATTTATGGGTCCTTTGGTTTGCCATTGGGGAGATTTTCCTGCCCCTTGGATGTCAGCTTTGGTACTTCCCCTCAGTGTCAACTTGTCTGAGCTCCTTCTCAGAATGAGGCGTTGTTATCCTGTGAAAGCTCATTCAAGAAGGAACTCTGATCAAGCTGGACCTAACCAATCGTTATCTTGATAGGTGGTTTGATTTTGTTACAGGTTTCTTCCTTACCTTGATGGTGGGCTCCCGTACAAAACTGGGACAACAGTCAGGAGAGGAACTTTTATACATCTTACATTCTATAATGGTTGTGGAGCAAGAGGAGCAGAGTATTAACACATCAGTGTTAACTTAATCCGAGTTCCTTCTGGAATGAACTTCCACGTGATAACAATACCTCATTCCTGCGTCCGCCTCAGCTGGCCAAACCTCCAAAAGGAAGGATTCCAGATTCAACATTCAAAACAGTGTGCCGTGACACAATATTGCTCAGTCCTGCCTACTACGTTGCCAGATATTTTACCCACACAAGAACATATGAAGTGTGAATACAATGGGGTACCTGTATTTTCAATGTTTTTCAAAGCCTTGAACATAGTCTTTGCCCCTGTTATTTTTTTTTTACTTACAGAAGAGTATTACACCTCTGTCTTAGACCTTCTGCTCTTGAACTGATTTATGGGAAGGTCCTTGCACTCAGAACAGGAAGGAGAGGAGGAACTTTCCATAAGGGTTGAACATTGTACATTTTGTAGTTCATCGTCTGAACAACTTCCATGAAGCCCAACAAAATAAGCTCAGCAACAGGCAGGGCAGAGCAGAGCAGAAAATAAGCTTATTCAAATAAACATGCAAGAGAACAATATCTGAGGTCTTGTGCTCAAGTTCTGGGACGGAGGTCTGTCCACCTACCCAAAACAAGCCTGTAATACAAGAGGGCTGTGAATTCTTTAGTTTTCTTTCTAGGGACAAGACCTAAACTGGAGGTTTACTGTATTACTCACTTAAACTGAACTGTCCCGGAGAGGCAAAAGTACCCAATCTTGTAAGTTAATAGACTTCAGCCTCCCAAATAAGTTCTGATAACAGGAACAGAGAAAGGGCAGGTAAGTCCTAGCGAAGTCACTTGGTTGTGAGCAGGGTCTTCTGCCTTGCTAAGCAAACTAAACGATGGAAGGCGTGTTGGTGAGTTAAAAGCCCTTATGGCACAGTTCCCTGGCACCATAAAACTGGAGAAGGAGGTTGAAAAGAGGCCCACCCACTTTTGTGTCAACCACAGGAAGACTGATGGTCCCAGGCGAGACAGGTCCCAGGCGAGACAGCTCTCAGGAGTACTAAGAGAAGCGGCACCAAGGTAAGAAGGCTCTATCCTTTCACCAAAAAGCAACAGGGGGTGTTTTTCCACTGCGCTCCTTTAATCTGGATCTAAGAAGATCCGGATCTAAGGAATGGGTAGTTCCCTTAATCCGGATCTAGTAAAAGTACCCATTGTGTTTCCATGGGTGGTCTAGCACCCATTTGCAAATCTGGCTATACCCACAAGGGGTCTGCCTGTCACCCCAGGTGTTTTGGGGGACAGAGGGTGCAATCTCCATTGCGTTTTGAGATTAGTGCAGGCTCCAAAGGCAACTATGGAGGGACTTCAGAGCCAGCTTTGGAAGGACTTAGAAGTCTTGAGTTTGAGGCACCCCCCATGGGTGCCTCCCCACCCCTGAGCCTCCTCTAGACCCCATTGCCCAATTCTAGGGTGTTTTCCCACTAGCACTAAGTACCCATTGAAGAACTCATTAAGGACCCATTTGGCTGACAGCCGGATGACCCCATTTCCACTACAGACCCCATTAGAGACACATCTGTTTCCACCACAGCTAGGGAAATCCAGATCACATGAGTCTCCTGTAGACCCCATTAAAGGGGTATACACTGGGGTCTTCAGCCATAAAATCCAGATTATAGGGAGCCTGTTTCCACTAGAATTGGGTAGATCCGGATTTGCAAATGGGTGCTCCGGTGTTTCCAAAGCAGGCAGGCTAGCTATTGGGTGCTAGACCACCCATGGAAACACATTGGGTACTTCTACTAGATCCGGATTAAGGGAAGTACCCATTCCTTAGATCTGGATCTTCTTAGATCCGGATTAAAGGAGCTGAGTGGAAAAACACTCCTAGTGGAAACAGATTCCCTATAATCCAGATTTGATGGCTGAAGACCCCATTGTAGACCCCTTTAATGGGGTCTACAGGAAATCCACATTATGGGTCCTGAAGGACCCATATGAATCGGATTTCCCTAGCTGTGGTGGAAACAGATGTGTCTCTAATGGGGTCTGTAGTGGAAATGGGGTCATCCGGCTCTCAGCCAAATGGGTCCTTAATGGGTGCTAAAATGGGTACTTACTGCCAGTGGAAAAACACCCAGGGACAGCTATCACATCTGAACTTCCCTTCCAGTCACTCTCTTGGAACCACCTAAAACAGGGTGTGGAGGTCCCACTATACAACAGTAACAGAATTGCTCAACAATAGTATAAAACCAAACAAAGGAACAATGTTCATGTTCAGCAATACATGATTATCCATTACGCAACACTAACTCTCCTTTAGAACATTAAACCCGACTTTTAAAAAAAATCCTACAGAAATTAACTCATAAGTTTCAGACTAATTTTTTAGAACCGTAAGGAAAAAAAAGTTTCTACGGAATGTAAAATAAAGTTATTGTAAAGAATGCCTGTAAGCAACTGCAAATGTAAAGGTCATTCTTGTCCAGATCTTAGATGTAGCTTCTTTACTATCGCTTATTAATAACTTCTTCTTTAAGTTTTGCGGCAAGGAGTCTCTTCTTTAACAATCTCTGCTCCTCTTCTTCCGTCAGAACCTTCAAAGCAAAAAATGTCAGTATTAAGCTGCAGTATTTTTCACTACTTTGCACAATACTTACGCTTTCGCACACCGACTGTAAAACTGAGATCAGTGCAGCCCACACTTACTAAGCCTGCCTTATGATTTCAGATTAATGTCAGTATTTTGTGTGTTTGTTTTTATTATAAACGCTACAATGCAGGGACTAGAACAGCAATATTATACAGATGTTAAAGCAGCAAGAAGCTGTATGTCTGCCTCACACATTTCATTACATAAGAACATAAGAGGAGCCTTGCTGGACCAGGCCACAGCCCATCTAGTCCAGCATCCTGTCGCACACAGTGGCCCACCAATTGCCCATGGGCATCTCAAGCAGAGACAAGGAGAAACCTTCTCCTGCTCTCAAATCCCACAGAATGGCCTTAGAGGCATCCTGCCTGTCCCCCCAGCCTAAAAGATATACTTAGGCATCCATTCCAGTAGCTATGGATACATATGTCATTCATAAATTTGTCTAACCCTACCTTAAAGCCATCTAGACTGGTAGCTGTTACCACCTGGCAGCATATTCCATAGACTGATGACCCTCTGAGTGAAGAAGTACTTCCCCTTGTCTGATCTGACTCTCCTACCCGTGTTGTGTGATAGAGAAAAGAAATGTTCTCTATCCACCTTTTCTATACCATGCATGATTTTATATACTTCAATAATGTCCCCTCTTAAACACCGTCTTTCCAGGCTGATGAGGCCTAGATGTTACAGTTTGATTTCATAAGGGAGGTGTTCCAGCCCCTCAAACATTAAAGGAATGCACCTATCTTGAACAGACAGACTTTGTTCTTTCAAAAGTGTGAAAGGCACTACACGTTCATCTTATTTAATTCACATGTAAATATATTACTACAGATGAGACAAATCGCAGTTTTCTTCTGAACTCATGTTTTTGCAAAACCAGTTACACACCATTGACATTTAATCAAAGAACTATGTCCAATACGTTTATTCTGTAATAAAATTTGAAATTTTTGTCTAAACAATTTCCTTTTGCTCTATGGTATTTGGTTTAAGAACTGTCAACCATTCCAACATCTGCCTATAGCAAGGAGCCCTGGCCACCTGGCCTATGAGTGTCTAGAAAAAACAAGAGCACTAGAAGAAAATATAGAGGAGACATAAAGTTTCAAGCCAGGAGATCAGGTCTGGAACTCATACATCTTCTAAGTCACAACTATGCAATGCAATATGACCATGTTCTGCCAATATCCCATCAAACACTGATTCAAACACATAATTAAGCCTAACCCTTGATTTCTTCTCCAGCCAACCAAGAGACCAGAATCTACCCTGGTGTTACATCTACCCTGGTGTTATATTTCCCTGTTCTCTCCCAGACCCGTTTCCAAGAAGAGCTATTCAAGTTAAAATGGCCTTTTATCTCATTCTTCACCTCTTTAGATGGTAACAGCTCTTCTTTCTGCTCTGCAGGCTGTGACGGTGGTGGTGGTGGCAGCAAGTTAGTTTTGGACTCCTTCTTCAAAGCCATTAATGCATCCCGTTTCTTCTTCAGATAGTCCTCACGTTCCCTGAGCTCTTCTTCTCCAAATTCACATACTTTCTAATTGAATACGGAAGGCAAATATACTAGGTCATTTCCAAAACACATTTTAAATCAGTCGTGAATGAATAGTTACTATATTTTCCTGCGTATAAGATGACTTTTTAACCCCAAAAAATCTTCTGGAAAGTTGGGGGTCGTCTTATACACCAGTAATACCCTCACCCGGGTCGTGCTGGCCACAGCTGCCAGCACAAAACTGGGGTGCAGCCTAAACCGAGCCTTGGACTTGGGGAGAGACAGCAGCCTTACCTGCTAGTCCCAATCATGTGGTTGTAGCTTTCCTTATGGCGCTGACACGAGGAAAAAACCTTGCTAAACGGGTGTTCCACGAGCGAAATATGAAGACTCCTGCCCTCATTTTCTCTTCTCTGCTTTAGAAGAGTCTGCCGCTCTAGCGCGATTCGTCTCTATGACCCAGTAGGGAGGGGTTGAAAGCAGAGAGGCTTTTGAAGAGAAAATGATGGCAGGATTCTTCATATTTCGCTCGGTGGAACACCCCCTCCCCTACAGGATCATAGACAAATCACGCTAGAGAGTGGCAGACTCAAAAGCTGCATTGCAGCTACAGATCTTTATCGGAGCAAGGTTTTTTCCTCGCATCGGTGCCAGAAGGAAAGCTACAAGCCACATGATTGGGATTAGCAGGTAAGGCTGCCATCTCTCCCCAGGTCCGAGGCTCGGTTTAGGCTGCACCCCAGTTTTGCAAAATCTCCATTTTAAGTAGAAAAATTGGGGGTCATCTTATACACCCAGTCGCCTTATACGCCAGAAAATACGGTATTAAAAATTGACTGAAAGAACCAAAGGCTTTTAAAAAGGGGGATTTGAGAAGACAAGAGATTACAAGCAGTGACCATACATCCCACTCCAAAAGTCCACAAAGCCCCTATAGGCAGTATGGACAAAGTGCTGCAGGGCAAATAAAAACACAAGCCACGTTTGCTTGTTTTCTGTCGGAACCACAAAATTTAAAGGGCAGACGCCATATAGTATCTTCTAGAAAGTATTTCATAGTGAGGTTCCAAAGAGGAAAAAGGTGTATCCTAGTAGAAGTTACTACTGGTCTGCTACACAGCCAGAACCCACATCTATGCTTTCAGCATCATGCAATACACGCAGTGTGAAAAATCTCATTATACTTAAGCTTCTTTGAAGCCTTCTGCAAAACTGCTGTGGTGGTAGACCTAGACTGCTGTTAATTAAAAAGAGACATAACAGACACAAACAACAAAAGGCACCCTCCTCATCCAATTTTAGTCTGAATGGCATCTGTGCCAATCCTAACACATGCCCTTGTTTCAGAAAGTGATCAACAGAATGTATTTCCATTTCAGAAATCTGTCTAGCTCTTTCTGTTGGCATGTTTGAACACTAGGAAAAAACTCTGGCATTTAATGGACTGATTCCACACATATTTATCTTCCCTCTCTGCTTTCTTCTTGATTTATAAAACTTAACTTTAAGGGAATACACAGACATACATTCAAAGGACCAAACTAAACTCCCCAGGCATGGTGTCCTCTAGATAACCTGAGGGTCGTACTTGCTGGTGCAGGCAGAACTGTGGATTTGGAAAGAGCAGGAATATGCTGAACTGCCATAGTTCATCAGATGTGAACAGCCTTAGGAAAGGACCATCCAGTCCAGCTTTAGTGCAGATTCTTCTCAAATGACATTTTGCTAGATTGGAACCCTTGCCTTACAGGAAGAATGCACTCTACTCATACATAAGAAATATATATTCCAAAAGCATATGGGCTGCTGAATAATATTAGTTCTAATAAATGAAGAGGCCAGTAAGATTACCTGTCCTTCAAGACCTGTTTTTTCAGAACCATTCCCAATTGTTTTCTTCCAACTATCTTCTTTCAACTTGGCAGGGGACTGTTGCCACATAGGTACATTTTTATCTTTTGCCTCTGGACCTAAATTTAAGTCGAAGTAAATGTAACACACACTCATCATCATCATCATCATCATCATCATCATCATCGTAGTAGTAGTAGTAGTAATAGTAATAGTAATAATAGAAAGGATAGATTCTTTATAAATTGCATAGTTCCACCAAAGAGCAAGAATTTTAAACACATTCTAAAGGTTTGCTCTGCTAAATAGCAATCTTTTGAACAGCATTTTTTAAATGCAAAATCTATTTTCCCCAAATTGCCTTTACAACATCATGAGCTCCCTCCCATTAACATAAGAACATAAGAACATAAGAGAAGCCTTGCTGGATCAGGCCACAGCCCATCTAGTCCAGCATCCTGTCGCACACAGTGGCCCACCAAATGCTCATGGGCATCTCAAGCAGAGACAAGGACAAACGTTCTCCTGCTCTCGAGGCCCAGCAGATGGCCCTAGAAGCGCCCCATTTCCTCCCCCCCCCTCAGCCTGAAAGATGCACCTAGGCATTCGTTCTAGTAGCCATTGATACATCTGTCATCCATAAATTTGTCTAACCCTACCTTAAAGCCATCCAGACTGGTAGCTGTCACCACCTCTTCTGGCAGCACATTCCATAGGCCGATGACCCTCTGTGTGAAGAAATACTTCCCCCTGTCAGACCTTACGCTCCTACCCATCAGCTTCATCGAGTGCCCATTCTCAACTGCGAACCCAACTTTGCAGAAACCAAAACTCAAGCTTAGCTATTCTGATAGGAAAAAAATCCTCTCTTGCTTTAGCACATCAAGGAATAATTATGATGTAATTTTCCACACGAATTGAATGTCCACTTAATAAAGCTCTTTAAAAGTTATTTTTAACATATATGTGCTAGCTGCTTGTAAATAATCATACCTGATGACAGTTTTGTAATGTAGTCAACAGACTCTTTTGTTCTTGCATTTTCACTCAGATGTCCTGGAGATTTGTGTGCGCCCTCAGATGATCTGAGTTTATCATTTGACTATAAATGTAAGAAGTCAGGAAGCAAAGGAATACAAACATAGAACAAAAAAAGCTCTTTGCAATAAAGATCTAAAAAAAGAAGCATGTTTTTACAGAAAATGCTATTTGTCCTCAAAAACTAATTGGATTAGATAACAGCTCAGAAAAATGAAAATATGATATTGATTGGCACACTTTTTCCCTCTCCAACAGCCCAATTCTAAATCATTTTCTTAAAACCATTTGTTTATGTACACCCTTAGCTGGAAAGATAGGCTCTTTCCAGTACACTTGGGATAATTCTATACTTGAGGCAAGTGAGAGTCTAGATGTATCTTTTTGTACACAGTTCAAAGAATAACTGTGTAGTACATTTTTTCAGTGTTTGTGCACACACACACACAGAGGACAGAGGGAAAACATTCCTGAAGAAATTGGGCCAATGCCAGTTATGGTTTGAATCCAGCGACTGGAACAAGTGAGATACGCAGTCCACAAATTGCATAATTTTTTACACAAACTGATAGGGTTAAAGTATTCCTCCTAAATCAAAACTGGGATACTGTAACATTTTTCTCGACTAATATAACACAGCACCACTTCAAGTACATTTTAAAAGACTATTCTGCCATGTACAAGTCATTTTTCATCCTTTCTCAACATGTTTAGCAGAAAGCACTAAAAAACAAACTCACTACTATGCTTCCATCACATAGCATCTCCCACATTCGGTAGTGCTAGTTACTGAGGTCATGAGTACCTCCATATCAGATGTCCACCTGGTATTGCGGCAAGCACACTAATGCCTGATCCTTTGCTCTCTTGCTGCCGCTTGTGGGATGTCTTGGCATGTCTCTCTAAGTTTCCCTTATGGCTTTTTGAAAACCTATGTACTGTGACAAAGCACACCAATCATAAGTGTGTCATCATAATCAGAGCAGACTTATGACTGCACCCAGTAGGCCAAGATCTTGGATTTTATTAAGACAGTAAACTGTCTTAATAACTGTTTTCTGAAACCTGGATTTGCTGAACAGTGCACAAAAATGAGACTATGATTGTGCTAAACACCAACATACCTCTTTATTTCTTTTTCTTTCTTGGTCTTGTTCATATTCTTCCTTAGATTTCCTGCAAAACAGAAAACAAAGCAATCTGCAGTGCCTTGATACATTCATTAATTCATGATTTCCTAGCACCACAGCAACTCAAATCACAGAAACCCTCACTGGTTCCCAAGGAAGGAAGAAACTGTAACTATAATGGAACTGGAAAGGAAATGTTTCAACATTACACAAAAGTATATTGTATTATATTTATTTGTATTTTCTACCTGTGTTTTCAATCTGCTGTTTCTTCTGCATCCTGTTCTTAAGTAATATTTTTGTATAATTACTTTTGTATAGATCTTAGGACTGGTAATAAACTCACTTAAAAACTAGGTCACATCAGAACCTCACCAAAGCAAAAACAGAGCCAGGAAACTGTAGTAACATGACAGTCAGTGAGACTGGGAGACCTGAGTATGGTTGCAAAGTGTCAAAGATACAAATCACAAATCACCTCCCAAAGTTTTGGAGTTCTTTCAAATGAGATAAGAGGAACTTTTATTAACGGATGGTCCCTCTGTTATTTATTGCCAACAACTTCCTTTTCCCTCAGGATGCTTTCTCATCCCTTAGGAGAGATTTCGGAAGCCTTGGAAAAAATCTCTGCTAAGATTAGGTGAAGGTTTTGCCATCATGTTCCACTGCATATTGCCTTCTAACGTGCCGGAAGAAACGAAATAAGTAGATGAGTTATCTTTACCTGAGAACCTCCCTCAGGATTTTCATTTCCTCTTCCTCTATTTCAGTGTACGCATCAGAGCCATCTGTCAAACAATCTGGCAGCACACCTGTTTAAGGGGCGGGGGGAAGAGAGGGAAAGCAGCATGGCTGACCATTTCCAAGGGATGAAGTACTGCACAACTTCGGAAAGCCCGTCATTTCAGGTGACTAATACTACTCTTATCAGAATAAAGCAAAGTGCAACCAGAAATCTTGGCTAGTAACTATTTAAAAAGCCTGGAAGTCCAATGAGACATATAATAAGAACACCAACGGCAAAAGCAGGACATGAGCTCACAGCTTACTCTGCTCACTGTCTTTCATCAGCTGGTTTTCAGAGGTAAACTCACCCCCAGTACAAAGGCATTCACTGCCTGCCTGATAGGCATGAAAATGTAAAAGACGAGGAGGAGGAGGAAGGGACTCAAAGCAGCTGATAAACCTTCTGCTCTTCTCCCCACAACACTCTGTGAGGTAGGTGGGGTTGTGAGAGCCCAGAAAGAGCTGTGACTAGCCCAAGGCCACCAAGCTGGCTTCATGGAGGAGTGCAGAACTGGGAAACTACTGGATAAGAGTTCTATCACCCTATCCACTCATTCCAAACCAAGCATGACTTTATATTCTTCTTACATATCTCCTCTTACCATTCTCCTTTCTAGACAAAAAAAGTCCCAAGTGCTGCAAGTTTTCTTCATAAAAGTTTTTCAACCTATTAATCATCTTAGTTGACTTCTTTGAGACCTTTTCTCTCTCCCTTCACGTGGCCCACATAAATATTGGATAAAACAGAAATGAAGAAATAAAACATCCAAAAAGAGATCAAATCATTTCCTTCAATGTTGATAACTTATAGTTGCTTTTGCTTAATACTGTTTCATTTTGTCTTTACCATCAGTATTTTACCACTTTCTAATGCTTTTTTCCGCTTCTTCTCTTTTGACCCCTCTTAATTACAAGTCCCCTGAGACCACAGTAAAATAAAATACAAAGCCAGGCAAATGAAGAGATAAAATGGTGCTTCACAGTGATCATTTCTTACCATTTCTTTCTTGAATTATTCTAATGGCCTGCAACTGCATTTCAATGTTTTTCTGGACCATCATGTCTTTGAACAATCTGAAATCTTCCGCTGCCAATACTGGCTGCAATATGGCCTGTTCAGAAAATGTACTTTTTCATGTTACAATCCCAACATATCCACAGTTCACTCAATTCAAAACCAAATTACTGCAATAACGTAAGACAAATCACCCGGTTTGTGCAACCTGTCAGCAGCTTACTCAGTCTGTATTAACGGCTCATTTGACAAATCTTTTGGCTACGTCTCACTATGTCACTTAAGTTCCTATCTTTGAGCTAAAGGTGTGAGGCCTGAACACTGCCTGAGATTCGATACTCAATGAGGTTTGTTTGCTAGTTTCTGAAGCAGATATTGCAAGCACTAAGTGCTGCACATTCATCAAAAATTTCTATTTTAATACCATATATTTCTTTGCAACATGTTTTTCTAAGTAGTTAATAAGATGAAAATATATTTATTGATCCATAGCAGAAGAGTTATAAAATACAATAACCTGCTAAAAAAGCAAAACAAAAAACCCAGAAGAATAAAACTAACCAGTTAGAAGATACAGGAAGAAAAATTAACAAAGCCCAGAAGCCAAAAGTTTTACTATTGGGTTTGAAGATCTCAAATAGTTTGTTTGTCTCTATACCGTCCTACACCTGAAGGTCTCAGGGTGGGTCACAATAAAATTATAAAAAAGAGATAAAGAGCACAACTAAAACAATGACAATGCCAGCATGGGGAGCAGATATTCTTCCCACAGGGGAAGATCAGGTTAAGAGATAGGCAGCATGCCTCTAAAGTCCATTTGCACGGGAGTCAAGAGCAGGTGAAGGTTTTGCCTTTGACTTCTGCTTGAAACGCCCAGAAGCAATTGGTGGGTCACTGTGCGAGACAGGATGCTGGACTAGATCGGCTGCAGCCCAATCCAGCAGGGCTCCTCTTATGTTCTTCTTATATTTGGGCAAACTTCAGGAAGTGACTGAGGACAGAGGGTCTGGCGTGCTGCAGTCCATGGAATCACACAGAGTACGACACAACATAACAAATGAACAACAATAAATATCCTGCTGCCTTTAGCCTACATAACTGCTTATGTGAGCGTGATTTAGGAAAAGCTGGTTGAGATGTAAATAGCATTCATGGCAATGGAGTGGGAATTTACCGTATTTTCCAGCGTATAACATGACTGGGTGTATAAGACGACCCCCAATTTTTCTACTTAAAATGGAGATTTTGCAAAACTGGGGTGCAGCCTAAACCGAGCCTCAGAATTGGGAAGAGATGGCAGCCTTACCTGCTAATCCCAAGAATGTGCTTGTAGCTTTCCTTCTGGCCATGATGCAAGGGAAAAAACTTTGCTCTGATAAAGATCTGTGGCTGCAATGCAGCTTTGGAGTCTGCCTGTCTAGCGCAATTCGTCCGTGATCCTGTAGGGGAGGGGGTGTTCCACCGAGCAAAATATGAAGAATCCTGCCATCATTTTCTCTTCAAAAGCCTCTCTGCTTTCAACCCCCCCCCCCCACTGGACCATAGATGAATCTCACGCTAGAGGGGCAGACTCTGCTAAAGCAAAATGAGGGCAGGATTCTTCATATTTTGCTCCCTTTAGCAAGGTTTTTTCCTCGCATCGGTGCCAGAAGGAAAGCTACAAGCCACATGATTGGGATTAGCAGGTAAGGCTGCTGTCTCTCCCCAAGTCCAAGGCTCGGTTTAGGCTGCACCCCAGTTTTGTGCTGGCAGCTGCGGCCAGCAGGATCCGGGTGAGAGTATTACTGGTGTATAAGACGACCCCCAACTTTTCAGAAGATTTTTTGGGGTTAAAGAGTAGTCTTATACACAGGAAAATACAGTATATCATTTTCCTGGAAGACAATGTAGTGCTCTTTTTTTTTTTTTTTTAATTACATAGTTATGCACTTATACATTCTTCCCTTTTCCCCCCCCCCCTCCCACCCCTAAATAGTAAATATTCAATAACATTTATGAGCTAAGGGTTACATTTGGAATACAATTCTTAACTGTAATTTAACTAATTCACTTCTGACACTCGCTTCCAGGTAATTTTTAACCTCCCTCCATTTGTTTTTACACCTTCTTATTTTTGCTAAATCATTTTCAAAATTTTCCCGACATTCTCGAACCTCTACTGCAATCGAGGCTATTATATATTCATACAGTTTCTGTATTTCCCATTTAGTTGCATCCTTCCATCCATTTACTACTACCAATTGAGCCGACCTAAGTATGGAACAGACTACTTCCCTAGTCTCTTTTGGCCTTATATTCTCCAAATCCAATTGAAATATTACTATCCTTTCATTTAAGTTAATATTAAGTGCATATATATTATTGATCATATTTTCTACCTCCTTCCAAAACACCTGCACTCTCTGACAATGCCAAATCATATGTAAAAATATTCCTCTTTCTTGACATCCATGCCAGCATTCTTCGGTTACATTTGGAAAGAAGTGTGACAATTGTACTGGTGTTCTGTACCATTTATGTATTATTTTCATTCTTGTTTCCCATATTCGTCCATATTTTATTTTTTCCATTCTCTGTATTTCCTTTTTAACTTCTTCTCTGTTTATTCTTATATCATCACTCCATATTCCTCTTATTTCTTCATATATTTCCTCTCCCACTGTCATTAACCCCTTATATATAATTCCTGCAATACCTTTTTCACTCCTCCTCACTTTTCTTATTATTTTAGGAAGACAATGTAGTGCTCAAGTGAAGACTCCTGATATTTTTTATTTCTTTCATAAGGATTTTTTTCAAATGGAGAAATTACAGTACTGGGTAATTCTTTGGTCCCACAATCTATTCTTTATCTTTAATAAATTGGTATCTTTAACTAATGCTTTATTTGAAAACCACACAAATAAAACCCACAAAAGAATTACAGAAATAAACAGAAAATTCTCAGAGAGCCCCTCTAATAACAGAAATCCCTTGAAAATATTAATTTCCTCATTTTTAGATTTGATAAGCATCCCTACTTAATGGAGTGGGGGGATTAAACAATTTTAGAAGAACTCTCTTAAGTTCAATTTGGATTAAAGGAAGTTATGTTCCTAGGGCCTGAAGGTGTCTGCTGAGCTGGAATAAAAGACATTTTAGTTCCCCAACTTTTCCCTCTATTTTATTCTTAAAGGAAATAATGTGCCAGACTCCTAGAAAAACTCTGGAACTTCTGTTTCCTTTAAAAAGGTCAACCTAAGAAGTTCCAAAAGCAAGTCACTCCACCTTGCTTCTTAATCTGGTTTTGCACGTATTTACAAATGTTTTTACAAACAGACCTTGTCAGTTGTTGGAGGAATCAATGATATAGATCAATACTTCCCAGGCATTGCTGATCCCATCAGGACTCTATTAAATGCAATATTGCAGAGCACTAACTCTAAAATCCCATTAGTTGTTCCTTTTAAAGATAATTATATAAGACTTCTGATTCCTTTAGTCACCAGCCCTCGGTAACCATGAAACTGAATTTGTTTTTTCTCACACATTATCCATATTTCAACACTAACTTACTACTTGACTCATTCACTCAGCTACAACCCCTTCCTCCAGGCTATCCCCCACACCCAAGGATTTACTTCTGGTTTCCCCACCTAGTTAATCCTCTCCACCACATTTGCATGTCCTTTGTCATCCCTATATTCAGTTTCCTATAAGTCTGTTCCTGACATCGAAGAAGTAGATGTGTCTACGAAAGCTCATGCCATAACCCTTAACCCTGTTAAGTCTCCAAGTGCTACTAACTATCTTGCTGGACTTTTCAAATTAGACTAACATGACTATTTCTCTGATATTGTTTTTATACTGAACTTTATTATTTTGAAAAGCCAAAATGTGATGCTGACAACCATCTTGCCTGAGGGGAGTGGAGAAGAGGCAGCAGGCTGGGCTCTGCCATCTTGCTCCCAGCAGTGCCCCTCCCTCCTTCAACTGCCATCATCACAAGATGGCAAAGAGACTACGGTAGCCAATCTACCCGTTGAGGAAAGGTCTGGTCCTGAGGCTGAGAAGGGTGGGGCTGAATAGATGCCGGCTGACCATCTCTACCATCAACTGGTTTGTCATCAATGAAGAGAAAATTCAAAGTAAAGAGAATAGGAAAATTCCAGCAATAAGAAATGAGCAGAAGAACTGGAACTAAAGACCTCACGTGCTTGCTTTTTGCTGTTCCCTGTTCCCTCCCACACCATTTTCCTTTTGTATCTTGTCTCTTTAGATTGTAAGCCTGAGGGCAGGGACCTGTCTAAGCTTAATATAATATTGTAACCCACCCTGAGACCTTCAGGTATAGGGCGGGATAGAAAAATAAACAAACAAGCAAACAAATAAACAAATAATGTGTTTCTTCACTGATGTCATAAAATCTGTAATGTGACTAGTCATTTCCATAATTTTTTATCTGAAATGTAAGTTACTCACATTTCATTATTTTCAACTAGAAATTTAGAACATTATATAATGTTTTAGCATGAGACTTCATATTGATGTATCCAGGCCAATTCCTAGTTGCCTAGTGAATCTGACCTGATGGGAATTCAGGTAAAGAAACCATGCATTAGTTTAAACCAAAACATCCTGGAGCATATCTGAAACATGTATTTTAATTATGTGAAAAGATTTACCTGTGAAGTTCGTGTCTTGGCAAGAGGAGACATGCAAGCTTCCTGGAATTTTTCTTCATTAATTCCAACTTCTGTCAGGTAACTATCTAACAACTTTTCCACCTGTAAAGAATGAATAAATAATCTTCTGTTATCCTGTGTGACCTTTAATACAATGCCATCTCAAAAAGTGTGAGAGTTATATTATCAACTCTATTACATTCGAGTGGCTTCCGTGTAACTAGAGCTCTGTTTGTGGTTCAAAAACATTTTAATCAGTTAAAATATAAAAGGTCATTAAGTCAAGAAAAATGTACACTACCAGGATCAATTCTGCAGAAACAAATTGCATTTTTGTTAAGTATTAAACCCTACTTTTCTGAATGTGCTGTTGTCATTTAACAGTGCTAATGGTGTCAGCACCACTTCATGGCACAAAGGACTCAACATCTGGGACACTTCCAAAGAAACATGATAGCAAATAAGTGATTATGTGAGTTGTAAACGCCATGGGGTCAATAAAGTTGCTTTCAAAGGCTTCATGGAAATGTCTGAAGGAAAAATGTTTTTTCCCCTACCAACAGAGTATAAAAAGCTGTAAATCACTTCATTTCCCTATGGCAAATTCCTTTTGAAATAGGGGAAATTCCCAAAGCAATTTGTGAGATGGCCTGGGAGGAACTGCAGTTTGAAATTTATTTATTTATTTATTTATTTACATTTGTATCCCGCCCTATACCTGAAGGTCTCTGGGCTGGTAACAACATCTGAAATCAAACATCATTAAAACAACACTATGTATTAAAACAGTAGCATCTGCAAATGGGAAGGGAAAGTGTATCCCCATTTAACTAAAGGCCAGGGCACTTTCTTCACTGGAATATACAGATGCATATTACATTTTACAGGATTACATTTTACATACTATAAAAATTTCACTAAATCCAGATCTGTATTTTTAGAAAGACAAAGCACAATGTCCATTGGGCCAGACTCAAGGTTTTATCTTTGGCTTATAAGGCCCTTAAGAACTTGGGACCCAGCTTACTTGGCAGATCAACTTTCTCAATATAGACCTCTGAGGTCATTACGATCTACAGTGGAGGCCCTGCCGTGGATACTACAAATCACTGAATGTCACCTGCGTAGTCATAACCCACAGTCAGGCCTTCTCTGTGGTGGCACCCAGCCTCTGGAATATTCTCCCCTCTGATATCTGTAGGCTGCCTAAACTTCTGGTTTCTAAGCAGCAATTGAAGACCCATCTTTTTACCCACAGCTTTCAAGAATAAATGTTTGTTTGTTTGCTTGTTTCCCTATCCTTGGTTTGAATTACATTTTTGCATAACTATGATGATTTTAGCTGTGTTTCTTTGTACACTGCTTTGAGCTTATATTTTAATGAGAAGTGGAATATGAATATTTTAAATAAATACACATTGTGTATTCAAATACCAAAATCCACTTGTGGCATTTCTTACAGGAGGGAAAGTCCATGTTCCCCTTAAGAAGCAAAACTCAGAATTTGAGGATGATGACATCTATCCCGTCCTATTCCGCTGAGTCTGCAAAGTCCGAGCAACTTCCAACAAGAATAAATGAAGACAATAAGTATGGAGGAATATTCACCAACTACTAACAGTTCTAGAGATGTTAAAAAGTGCTGCCATGGAAACATACCATACTTTTAAAAATGCAGAACATTTGAAAGAGCAAAATCTGATGAATGTAACAATCTCCATTAGTGCCCTCTCCTACCCACACATGCACACACAAAAAAAGAACAAGGAAAAATGCAGGCGCTATACACTAACTGGCTATGCAAGAACCAAAGAGAAAAGATACAAGACAGCTGCTTGTGGTGGCAGTCTTATACCTTACTAATATCAAAATGTCTGTAAGGGCTTAGAACATAATCCAGTGATCAGAGCAAGGTATCTGCAACAAACTAAAGGTGCTAACAATAAAACACAATATAACTTTCACCCCAATTTTCAGGTAAGGTAGAGCAGGTATCAAAACTATTGATACGTATTTATTTACTTTATTTGCATTTTTATCCCACCCTGTACCTAAAGATCTCATGGTGGGTTACAATGATAAAAAAAGCATGTAAAATAAGCCCATTAAAAACGAGAACAGTTTCACCAGCCAGAGGCCAGAGTGGATATGGTGTGGACGTCTGCTGATGACTATGCAAGCAGCAGTGACGTTGCTCCTCACCTGGCACGGACTGATTACTGACAGCATTAGCTCGGGCATGTGGTCGGAGAAAGGGTCAATTTCCCCCATTCAAACCGTGCTTGGGCTTAGGCTGGCAAGGAGAGCTGCTGATAAAGCTGTGCCAGCAAATTAGCACAGTCCATTTAGCCCAAAGGACTGCGCTGCGGTGATGTATGCCTGAGCATTGTGCCATTTAGGCAGCAGCCTTACACAGGAGAAGAATGCTATGGAGAGTCTTGCACATTCACTCTGGAAGCATAAAAGTTCTGCAATAAATAGTTTTCTATATAACCCAACACAGGTGCATCCAGCCTCATTTCAGATTATAGTGTGTGCCAGAATCACTTCATTACAGTTGATCATAAAAAAAGATTTTATATTTAACGTAACTGGTATTTCTACCACAAGTGCTTCATTAAGTAATCTTATTTTAATAACCAATATTTATTCATTTAGCATTCTTATCCCACCTATAACCAAAAGTCTAAGGGCTGGTGACATGAAGTAAAATGATTATTACTTACCAGAGCTTTATATTCCTGATGAATCTCAGTATAAGACAATTTGCTTTCTTCTTCATCATCAAAAACTGAAAATCAAATACAAAATAATATATTTTTCTAAAACTAATCTTATGCAGATTTTTTTAAAATTACATTCCTACCACAGTTTTAATTACACAAAAAGCTATAATAATTGAGAAAAATAGATGGCCCACCTGACAGACAATTCCCAAAGCTCACAAAAATCCTGGATTTACTCAGCTGTAAAAACTGTTTAACAGCATACTATCCTATTGCATGCATTTGGTGTAAATCCTTAATGCCCTGGACTACTCAAAGGGGGAAGGAGGGTTTTATTTTATGTATGCTTTAGGCTGTCTTACTGATTTTATCTTTTTATTTTTGTGACCAACTCTGGGACCTTCAGGTGAAGGGTGTGATATACTCAAATACTTGTCTTCTTGTATCCTACTTCCCTTCTTTCCGTAAGAGGAGCCCTGCTGGATCAGGCCACAGCCCATCGAGTCCAGCATCCCGCCGCACACAGCAGCCCACCATTTGCCCATGGGCATCTCAAGTAGAGACAAGGGCAAACCTTCTCCTGCTCTCAAACCCCAGCAAGTGGCCTTAGAAGCATCCTGCTCATCCCCACAGCCTGAAAGATGTACTTAGGCATCCATTTTAGTAGCCACTGATACATCTGTCATCCTTCAGGGCTTCATCTCAAGCTAGTTCATTCTTAGCAATAAAGCAATTCTACGGTTCACAATATGGGAAAAATACAGCAATATTTGCACAGCCTCACAGGCACACAAATACAGAACTGCAGCAAATATTCACAGATAGATTTAAATAGCAGCCCTAGCCATCAAATACAACTTAATAAAATTAAGTTTAACATAGGTTCTTTAACAACAACAACTTTTGTTTGTAACACCCATTCCACCAAAGGCTGGAGCAAGAAACATATAGTCAACAGAGAAGCAACCAAATATACATATTTTCATATAAAAATAGAACTCCGGAGTACTGTATATAAAATCAACACTCCAGTTCCTCACCAGATGTATGAAAATACTGTCATTCCAACAATCTAACTAAATTTTCATTATATATAACAGTCCAGAAATTCTGAATGAGCAAAGCATTCACAAATGTTTTCAGCTAGCTGAATAAAAACATACTATAAATACTTCTTTCTGTTCCTTAGGGAGAGAGCCATCTGCTAAACACCTGGAAAATGACGAAACTCCTCGTTTTTCCTGAGAATGATCAAAACGCCACTACAAACATCAGAAGACAAAGAACATAAGAACATAAGAGAGGCTCTGCTGGATCAGGCCACAGCCCATCTAGTCCAGCATCCTGTCACACACAGTGGCCCACCAGATGCTCATGAGCATCTCAAGCAGAGACAAGGGCAAACCTGTTCCTGCTCTTGAATCCCAGCAAATGGCCTTAGAAGCATCCTGCTCCCCCCCCCCAACTTCAGCAGTTTTTAAAAAATCTAAAATCTTTGGTGGGAATATTAATCAATGTGCCCCTGCAGTTACAAGTTGCTCACCATGTATTGAGGCAATATTTCTGAGAAAGTCACATATCAAAGTACTATGTATCTGATTACAATAATTGCTGTTAGACCAATAAGTTGCTGTTAGCAACTGACCCCTGATGCTGAATCAAGCAAAACAGAAACAGCAAGCCATATTTTAACAGATAAAGCACCATAAACCTTGCAGGTTTCTTAGAGATGCTATTTGAAGCAAGGTTCTGTTTCTGTCTGAGTATAAATATAGACTACAGAAGGCTTCTCTTGCTTCAGAACACAGGAGATGTACAGGCTAGGCACAAGAATAAGGTATTTATTTATTATTACGCATCCATACTAATAAATACTTTATTATACATTATGTATTCAATGTATACTCTACCAAAAAAAAAGCTTTGTTACCAAATGTCCCGAGATCATGCTAGCAAAGGGTTAGAAGAGTCAAAGATTGTCATATCTTTAGGGTTTTTTTTTGTAAAATCCAGCATTTCAAATCCTCTAGCACTTTCACATATTTTTTTAACTGTCATGCATAAATGGATAATAGGTATCTTTTTACTTTTATCTCTTTTGTGAGGACAGCCTAATCAGAATGCTGAAAACATAGCCAACTCAAAAGTACCAGTACTTTTCTTTTCTCTATCACACAACACTAGAACCAGGGGGCACTCTATGAAGCTGAAGGGTAGGAGAATCAGATCAGACAAGGGGAAGTATTTCTTAACCCAGAGGGTCATCGGTCTATGGAATTTGTTGCCAGAAGAGGTGACAACAGCACTCAGCCTAGATAACTTTAAGGTAGGGTTAGACAAATTCATGGATGACAGATGGAGAGCCAGGCAGGATGCCTCTCAAGGCCATTTGTGGGGAGTTGAAAGCAGGTGAAGTTTTTCCCTTTGTCTTCTGCTTGAGATGCCCAGAAGCAATTGATGGGCCACTGTATGAGACAGGATGCTGGACTAGATGGGCTGTGGCCCAATCCAGCAGGGCTCCTTTAATGTTCTTATGTACTGATGCATGCTTTTGAGTTGAAATAATCTGCCTATATTTATGTATCTCTCAGGCCCAGAGATCTCACCTTAAGACTGTACTGCAATTGATGTCAGACAGCCTCAAAACAAGACATGTCCCCACATCTGTAGATCCATTAAGCACTCACAATCCTTTCTCCTTGAGAAACTAAAGACGAGTTGGAACTATTGCTCACACAAGCTATTTCTTTTTGTTCCAAATTTCGAAGATGTAAGGAGAATCCTAGGGTTTAAAGAAGCAGAACTACAAAAAACTGCAGAGTAGGGGGGTGAATAAAGCCTCTTTCAATTTTACATACCGGCAGGATGCCCAAGAAATGTTCAGTTGTACAGAAACTAGAGGAACAAGGGGGTTTCTATTAAGTTTATGATGTCACAAGCATTGACTGAAGAACACGTGTGACCACTAGACATTACTGAGCAGGGAAATATTTCACTACCTAACATCTACCATTACAGAGGAAGCACTTACTGGACAGAAAACAGAATGAAACTTAAAGTGATGCCACCTAAGCTGCTAGTATAATGTCTGCAAAAGAAAAATTCAACTCTTGGGGAACTATAATGATATGATTACATCAAAAGAATTGTGTGTTTCCAGAAACAAAAAGAGTACTGTTTTAAGGAGGAGCATTTTAATAGGGCAGGAAACTCTACTGACTCTAATGCACAGTCAAAACCAAGCTTTTTTTACACTGCATTACTTCCAAGCATAGGGCACGGGTCATTGCAACCCATGTGCAAACTCAACAAGAAACACTGCCAATGCAGGACTCCCTCATTTATTAGGGTTAGGTTCACAGCAAAACCTAAGAGTTTTAGATTTCCAAATATTAAACTACTGTGCCTATGGGAAGATGGGGACTAGAGGGAACTGCATCTTAAAATGATGGGGGGGGGGTTTAATGGAAAAACAGTGCTATTTGCTCTTACTATTTTCCAAGACGACAGCACTCATTGACGAACAGATACTGTACTGCTGACTTTCAAACATCTCTCTGAAGTGCATAATCAGCTATTCCATAAAAATGTCATAGGGTCTTTTCACAGTTCACCTTTTTAGGATGCCCTTGCATAGTCTGGGCCGCTCCGTTCTCACACCATGGTGGGACCTCTGTCCCAGAGCATGTGAGGGCATCCCAATCTTCCAAAGCTGTAGCTTCACCAGGAGCTGATGGGGAGTTCCTGGTAACCTCCTAGACACAGCATTTGATTGAGAATTCTGCATGGGAATGGGGCAGCTGCGCAAATGGCCATTGCTAGGCAGCAGTGCCCACTGGAAGTTGCAGTGGCTGTAGCTATGACAATGTGGATTTTCCAGGGCAGAACATTCACATTGCAAAGCTGATAAGTAAGCTTGGGATGGTAGCGTAAGCACGATGCAGACATCAGCCACTGTACTCCACTGAAGTTAAACAAAATCACCTTCCTTAACACAATGGTAGCTTATGAAGAAATCATTGTTATGTGAGGGGCAACTATATATCAGTAATAAGACCTTGGATCTGGTCTAGTACCCCAAAATAGTGTAATTCTTGAAGAACCAAGGTTGAACAACAGCCACTGCATTTTCCACCAGCTGAAACCCCCAAAGCAGGTACACATGTCAGGTTAATAACATATAAACAACAATAGCCAGACTGGCCTTGGCCCTTTCTCGACTGATCTCTATTCTGGGATATATCATGGGATAGGGGCCTGGCATTTTCATGTTAGTGCAGACTACACTGGCCCTCAGTAGAACCTGTTGCAGTGTACACTAACATGTGGACACCAGGTTCCTATCCCAAGATAAATTTCAGGATAAGGCCCCCTGTGTGGAAAGAGACCTTGTCCAGGCAGGAGTATAACTGGAATATCAGCCAAAGGTGATAGAAGACACCCTAGCCAGAGAAGTCACTTGGGCCTCCACTGACAGTGAAGACTAGCAATATTCTTAAACTACATACTTGCTTCTTCTGATCAAATTGAGCCATTTACAATGAGAACATTTCCCATTTCTTCAATCCTGAACTTCCCACCCACTGAGTCTGCGGCTGCATTCACATGCAGTAAAAAAAAAAGCACCTCTGAGATGGCTTAGGCTGCTTCCGCACCTGGCCTTATTCTGGGATATATCTCAGGATAGGGGTCTCTTGTCCACATGCTAATACAGGCTATGGCAAGTCTCACTAGGACCTGCTGTAGTCTGCAATAACATGCAGATAAGAGACCCTGATCCTGAGATATATTCCAGAATAAGGCCAAGTGCAGAAAGGGCCTTTGAGACAAATCAGAGATGGTTTGTAGCTGGATCATTTACATGTCAATCTGCCCCTTCCTTTCAGGGACATTCTAGAAAAGTTGGATTAGAGATGGGATGAGAACACAAGGGTAACTTGTTACTATCTCAAAGGAGCTTTTGAGATGACTTGCAAAAAATTGCTCCAAGCTGATAGGTAGCAGTGTCAGATGAGATATGGGGAAGTATTTCTTCACCAAGAGGGTCATCGGTCTATGGAATTTGCTGCCAGGTGGTAAAAGCAACCAGCCTAGATGGCTTTAAGAAAGGGTTAGGAAAATTCCTATATCGCCTCTTGGGTCTTCTGCCTGGGGCCTTTGGCTGAGGGACAAGGATGCCCTCCCAATGCTCGCCGTTTTAACTAATTCACTTTGTCAGCTTCTATCCCAAATCGTGACCTGCTCTGCGACCTCAGGGTATGCAGCGGGATAGAAATATATAATATCAACACTGTAGCTGCCTGAGCTTGGAAAGGGGCGAGACGGAAGGTAGGTGGGCTGAAGAGGAGGAGGACGCTGGAGGGACTGAGGGTGAGGTGGTGGGACTGGGTTGGGGTGGGAGAGACTGGAGGAGGAGGGGGAGGGGGAGGGGAAGGCCGGTGAGGGAACCGAAGGGGGAGGTTGGGGTGGTGGGACTGGGGTGGAGTGGGAGAGGCTGGAGGGGGAGAGGGAGGACAGTGGGGGGACTGAGGCGGAGGGTGGGGTGGTGGGATTGGATTGGGGTGGGAGAGGCTGGAGGAAGAGAGGGGGACGGGGACCGGGGCGGGGAGGGGAGGGGCGGGGGTAGAAGGGGAGGGGAGCCAGGTGGGCTGAAGACGAGGAGGAGGACGGTGGGGGGGACTGAGGATGAGGGTGTAGTGGTGGGACTGGATTGGGGTGGGAGAGGCTGGAGGAGGGCAGGGGGACCAGGGCGGGGGAGGAGAGGAGGGGAGGCTCCCCAGGGTGAGGTACCCCCCTTCCACGCTGGGTCATCGGTGCCTGGTGGTGCTCACCTTCGCACTTCTGCTCCACGAACTCCAGGATGGGGATGGACCAGGCGGGGCTGCGGAGGAAGCCGGCGATGCTGTCTACCACCCATTCCACTTCTGCCTCCGCCTCTCCCTCGGCAGCCATCTCATCCCCTTTCCCTCCTCCCCGCTCAGCGGCCCAAAACAATCCACAGCGCTCGGCGACGCCAGTCAGTCGGTCCCTCGGCCAGGGGCGGACGGGCGGAGGGCTGTCAAGACTCGGAGGTCGTGTGGCGGCGGCGGCGGCGGCGGCGGCAGCAGAGCCCCAGCTGCGGACACAGAGGCAAAATGACCGTTGGGGGCTCGGCCCCCGTTGCTACGGCAACGCCGTCGCGAGGAAGGCTGAACCGGAAGGAGGAGGAGGGGAGGGGCTTGACGCAGGCGCCGCCGCCGCGGCGAAATCTCAATAGGAAGCTGCTGCTGCCGCTGCGCGAGGGCGTGCACGTAGGCTCGGAGTCTGCGCGCGGCGTGCGTGCCTTGCAAACGCCACGCCTCTCGCCTCCCCATTGGGCATCGAGAGGGCGGGAGCGCGCAAGCGTACGAGCAGTCCTTTTTTGCGCTAGGACGTAGAGAGAAATTCGAAGGGGGGGGCGGCGGTGGGGGAGCAGAGTTAGAAGGAGCGCGTCGCCAAACGCCACTGGGGGGCGCGCCAGGCTCGCCAACCTGGCGGCATTGCGGTTGTAGGAAAGCTGCCTTCTGATTGGCTCGGCCCTGGCAACGAGGGCCTGCCGCCTCCTAAGCGACCGTCTCTCCTCACGGCCAGGCCGGGTACCTGTCAGGATGGAGATGGAGTTTTGTGGGGATTGTGGGAACGGAGCCGGCGGGGCAGGGCCTCCTTCACGTGTTCCCTGCTGATCAGGCCCATCTTATCACTGTTGTCATTGAGTATAGAGTTACCATCATTGACCGTGACTCAGGCTGTGGTCACACCTAAGGTTTAATCCAGCTTCAGTCCACTTTCAGAGTGAGGGAACACATCAGCCAAGTGACCAGTAAATTTGCTTTCCACATTATCTATCCCCAAAGGTTAATCTTCTGTGTTATTTAGCGCTGAAAGGAAGCAGCTTGTCACTTGGCTGATTCCATTTTTCCATTCCATTTTTATTTATAAAGCACCTTTCCAAAAGTAAATTTTGCCCAAGGCGGTTTACAATAAATGGAAAAACAAACAATGCAGATACAATCATTGCATCAGAGAAATATGGCAAATAAATATAATCAACTTATCAAAGACAATTTTTTTGCCCAAGGCAGTTTACAGAAGTCAAAAATACATTGCATGTTATAACAAATAATAAATTATATAATACAAAAATAAATTTAAAAAATGTATTCTCCCACTCTGAAAGTGGACTGAAGCTGGATTAAACCTTTAAGTGTGACCACAGCCTCGGTGAAATGGGGAAGGGAAGCATGACATTGTGGCACTGCTTTGCCCCCTTGGTTTCACGTGCCCTTCAGTCTGTCTGAAGGGATGAGCTGCTGTAGCTCTGTCAGTGGTAATGCAAGCAGCCCAGAGAGCAGAGGGTTGCATATTGGATCCTTAGAAATCCACCAGAAGCAGACAGTGGCAAACCAGATGTTGCACATCCTCACCACTGCAAGTGTATTTTAGCATTGCAGCCTGTGAAAAACTTTTGTTTGGATGTGGATTGCATTTCTGTAGGCAGCTTGCCTGACATCTGTGTGGTGCAAGTTTCAGGCATGGCATCAGTGTGTTCTGGCATTGTTTGCTATTAGGAGGCTTTTCCCCTCCCCTTGTTCTCTCCTCCCTGTGCCTTCTGTGAATGGTTGCACTCCAATCCTTCAGATTTTAGTATCCATGTTAGATACTCTCCGGGGTGGTGGTACCATGCCCCTTTCAATGCACATTCCTTTCCTCCATTGCATTGGTTAACCTGGGGTTCAGGACCCCTTTGGGGGTTGAATTACCCTTTCAGAGGGGTCATGACGAGTCTCCCGCCACCCTTCCCTCCCACCTCCCAGCTGCTTTGCCCCTGTGGTTGGGGGTCTCCACAACATGAGGAACTCCATTAAGGGGTCACGGCATTAGAAAGGTTGAGAACCACTGCTCCATTGGCTTGCATTTGAATTTCCCATTCAAAATGCAAATTTTAAGGTGAGCAGGTCAACCCTGTCAATGGAAACTTCATTTCCTCCAATGACTTCCACTGAGAGTCCCGTTCTATAAGCAAACACAAATATATCAGATCTTTAAAAGATCATAATGCCATTTTTCCATTCAAAGTTCATTCTCTTCTCTTCTTTCCTCCTGTGAGCTTTTTGTTAGCCACAATAATGGCCACAGAGGACCAATCCAAGTTAACAGTGCTTATTGATTAATTTAGGCTGAGCTCATGACAGTTTTTACACAGCTACAACTATACTGAAGATGTCATTACAATGGAAAAGTGGATGTTTTCACTTTTCATCATGCATACATAGTTTAACGCACAAAGTAAAGTGAATTTTCTAATCAATACGGTAGTCACTCTCCAGTAGATTAAAAGCTATCACAGAAAAGTGGAACTGATTATTGAAATATTGATAAGTGCTTTTAGTTTAAAAACATGCAACCCAAAGATGCTAATTAAAACAAGAAAAAATGCTACAGTAAAATACTATACACCAGTCTGTGATGACTGTTGCATTCAAAGTAATGGTTAGTGAGATGTATGCATGCCCTGGCAATGATGCTAAGGAGGTGGAGTGGTTCTTAAGAAATAAATGCTAGCATTTTAAAAGTAAGAAGACTGTTAAACTGATTATTTGTTGGTGCATAGCTATCTAGCACTTAATTTTAGTGCAGAATTACCCTCTTTAAGTTGCTGTTGATCAGTAATGCATGGGGCACCAACAAAGGGTTAAATGGATCTTCATAACCTGTGGCAAAGTGGGTTTCCTCAAGACATGAAAGCCCCTCTCCTGCATCCCACTGGTGCTGATAGTATAGTCTTGTGTTTACACAGAAATCCCATTGCACTCCCAGACCAGGTTCCCACTAGGCAATTTAATCCTGATTTAAACCAGTTTAAAAAAATAATAATCAGCAGCAGCGAGGTCTGGTTTCTTGAGTTCCCACTGTTCACTTATAATGCAGACTCACAGAGGATAAACCCTCCCTCTCTCCTCCATTCAGCAGAACCCTCTCCCCATGCAGTCAGCAATTTGGCACATTATACCCTGACTTCATTGGGGCAGGCAATTCAAACCCCACCCCCTATATAAATCTGTCCCCAGTTCAGATCATGGAGTCCTCTGGCAGCAGTTTTTGTTCACCACTTCTCCACCCACATTAGCACAGCATGTTTCACATGTTAACAAGGCAGTAGAAGATTAAAGATCACTTTCCCTTCTTATAATGGTGTTTTGTGCTATATCAGTAGATCATTAGAGCAGCATGAAATGGCAGGAAGGAGGGAAGGGAAGAGGTAGGGAAGCAGGCAGGCAGGCTTTTACACAAGAACTGACAGAAGCTGCCAATTTGTTACACTGATCTCTTATTATAATGTTATTACTGCAAGTCATCACCTCCCCCCTCCCTTTCAGTCAGCCCAATTCTCCTAGCACATAATGGTGGAGAGCTAGGGCAGAGGAAATTATGGTTTATCATTGGATCGGGGTAACTGAGGAGAATGCCCCTAAAGCATGGTCCCCCCCCCAAAAAAACTTCCCATTGCTAAATAGTGAGGATTATTTCTAAATCCAGCAGCAAGACCTATTTTGATCCCAGTACAGATAATCTGCATTTTGGAACCTTTAATCCTCAGAAACTTCAGATTCTTTTAAAACTTTGGGAACGGTGAACACTCAAAATAATTTCAAAGCTCTTTAAATCTTGAATGGGAACATACACCCAGATGTTTATGGTGAAATCCCACCCCCAGAGGCTCCCAAAGGTAGGCACTTCTGTTTCTAGCCTCTGGAGCGTTCCATTACCATCCTTGAAGCATGTGTGTACCTCAAGACCATAGTGACACAGTGTGGACTATTGCGCTCATACCTTCCCATGGTCAGGGTCAGTGGGCCGGGATATTCCAGATAAGTGCAGGTAAGTGTAGAAAGGGCTCATAAGTTGTTACCAAGACAGATGGAAATTGTTCATTATTCACAAGGATCGGGTTCCTCCAGAAGGATGCAAATCCTAAAATCTGTGAATAGTGAGGTATGTGAAAAACAATATTTTGGCAAATTCTTGCTTGAATACCTCCACGCTTCAGGAAAAATCACTGTTCTCTAGTACCAGGATCATTTAGCAGCCTTCTTGCTTTGTATCTACTGAAGCAGCATCAGATATATACAGATCACAAGGATGCAAAAAAATTGTCATTGGGGGGAAAAAAAATCTCACGTAACGAGCTGTAAGTATAGAAGGCATGTTTTCTTTCCAGATAATTTCCAGGTCACTTCTATTGCTACCAAAACAGAACAAATCGGTTCTTTCATACTTTCTCGTAGGAAACTGGATGAGAAACTGCTGTGTCTTGCATTAATCTGTTCTGCTTTAGTTTTTCTTTGCCTTCACCTTGCACTTCATTCCCAGCTTTGCTTCTTCAAGTCCATCTCCCCTCCTCACATGTATCATCCTTCCCCTTCTGCTTCCGAGTTTATGGAGCAACAAAGTTAATCCAGTAAAATCTTTGATCCCTGAAGAACAGATGTGCACAGATCCGTGACTTGCAGTAAAATGGCAGCAATTAAATATACTAGAAATATATTACTACAGTGCCGCAGTACTCTTAATGAAAAAAAAGTGAGATATGAATATTAAACTTTTTTTTAAATGACAAAGTAATCTCCTGTTGCATGCTGCAAATTATATGAGCAGAATCCCTTCAAGCAGAAAGCAATTGAATAGTCTCCCCCTTGAGACATTCCCTGCTTTCACCGTGTATACTTCGGAAGGCAGTCAAGACGCACCTCTTTGCCCTGGCCTTTGGCTAAGAAGAAGAGTTGGCTTCTCTACCCCACTTTTCTCACCCATTTAAGGGGACTCAAAGTGGCTGACAAACCTTCTGTTCTTCTCCCCACAACAGAAAACCCTGTGAGATAGGTGGGGCTGTGAGAGCTCAGAAGAGAGCTATGACTAGCCCAAGGTCACCCAGCTGGCTTCATGGGGGAGGGTAGAATCGAACCCAGTATTCCCAGATAAGCGTCCAGCTCCCTAAATGGCTAAATGAGAATATACTGTCTCTTCCCACTTTACAGACCCTGTTACTTTTTAAATATATACTGTTGCTGTTTTAATATATGTTTTAAATGTTGTTACCCATCCTGAGATCTTTGGGTATAGGGTGGGATAGAAATACAAATGATAAATGAATGAACAAACAAACAAACAAATAAATATAATGAATGAATGAATAAATAAATAAAATGTTGTATGTATTAAAATCATTAAAAAATGAAATACAGTTGAACAAAAAGGCAAAACTGTTACTAAGAACAGTGATTAAAGTGATGTTCAGATCCTCCTCACCTTATGGTCCATCTCTGGGATGGACAGGGAATCCACCCCATTGTCAGCCTAGAATAACCTTGTCACGCCTATTGGACCACTGCCACCACCACCCCTGCCATGCCAAACCTGGGAAAAGGTGAGCCTCAGTGTGCCAAGGGGAGGCAAAGAGGGGAGACTTGCACAGCCGGGGGTGGGGGCGAGGCAGGGCAGGGCAGGGACGGTGACCCAACATGGGGTGGTGGAGTTTCAGTGCAGGGGGGGCTCAGCCAAGTGACTTGTTGTGGGGGGGAATGGGGGAATGATTCACCGCAGTGCGGGTGAGAGGGGCAACTCAGTATGGTAGGGGGAGTCCTAGTGTGATGGAGGGGCGGGGAAATGACTCAGCTCGGTGGGGAGTAAGGGAAGTGACTTGGCATGGCAGGAGGCGTCTCAATATGGCAGCGTAGGGGGAGTCTTGGTGCAGCAGAGGGCTGAGGGCATGATTCAGCATGGTAGGGGAAGATCAGAGGGACATGGGAGCAGGGCAATGACTCCGCATGGCAGGGGCAGGAGGAGACTCGCCATTGTGGAGGGCAGGGAAACAACCCAATGCAGCAGAGGGTAAGGGGGCGATTACGCTGGGCAGGGGAAATCTCAGCCTGGCAGGAAAGTGGGGAATAACTTGGTGCGGCAGGGTAGGGGGTGTCTCAGTATGATGGGGTGGAGGGGGGTGACTGAGCAGGGCAGGGGGAGTCTCAGCACGACAGAGGGGCAGGAGTGTAACAAGACACAATAGAGGAGGATCAGAGCATTGGGGGGTAGGGAAGGCCCTCACTGCCCTGCTGAGGCTTACTAAGTGGCAGCGGCAGTGGCAGCACAGAGGGAGTCTCCTCTATCCAGCAAGGATCAGGTTTCTTTCCCTTCACCCGAGTCCATTCAGACTCAGTGCTGGGATAACCAGCACTGTGGACAGTCCCAGTCAGGAGAAAAAAGTCTGCAGAAGAGACTTTCACATGTGACCCCTCCGGGCCTGGAATGCCCTCCATCCAAATAAAAGATGAGGTATGATTGTGGCCTAAGAATAGAGAATAAATATGCTAGGAGTTAAGTAGTACACATCTATCCAGAATGGAACAATTCCAAGATTCAAAAGAATCTAAATAGAGAAATAATAATAATTATTGTCTTGAAAATAGCTGGCAAGGTGTTTGATGCAAACTAGGGATGTTCATGAATATTCAAAAATCCGAATATTCTATTCGAATCTGACGAATGTCGACATTCAAACTCAAATGGATTTTCAAAAATCCGAATTTTCACATTCAAACTCCCATATGGATTTTCAAAAATCCGATGTGGATTTTTGAATAACTTGAATGTGTAGATTTGTATCTGTTGTATACGAATCTGCACGAAAATTATACATATCTTTCGCTTAAAATATGGGATTAAAACGGGATGCATAAGGGATAATACCGGATGTCACGATTCCCAGCGTTCCAGTAAGTGCCTGCCCTCTCTAAGAGTAGCTTGGCCCTGTTAGGATGCTGAGTTCGTGCAACGGCCGAGTGACTACTACAGTGTAAAACACAGACACGGGTAGCAAGCAGTCAGAACAGTAAACTAAAACAAGTTTATTGTTTTACACAAGCAAAATTAGAAAGGAAAATAAGGTTCAGGTATTTGTTGGTTTAAGTCTATGAGTCTCTTAAGGTTACCAGCTTCCCAGCCTATCAGCTCCCCTTCTTAAAGGAAAATAGTTTCCTTTTTAAGGACAAGCCTCTCCACGTTCCTCACCCTGCTCAGCTCTGCTTCAGCCCAAGCCTAGCCAGTGAACTAAACGTAGCTCTGGATGATCACAAGGCTCCTTCCGTCCTTGCTTGCCCGATCACCCCCTGGTCAGTTGCCTGTGAAGTCTTCCTCCAAGATCTCCCAGTCAAAAGACCCCTGGTCAACTACTGGTCCGGCTCCTTCAGGATTCAGCTCTTCTGCTCCTTTCAGCTCTTGTCCCAGCACGAAGACTTAGTCTGCTATAATCTGTGTTCCTTTATACCTTTTTTCTCTGTGGCCCTGATTGGCTTTCACCTCCTGGGGAAAACTGCTGCAATAAAATGCTGCTGGAAACTCCTGATAGAGGTGCCTGTTCCACACGCCTGATTTGGTGGGAACTCCTCCTCTAGCCCCTCCAGCCCTCAGTTCCCCGGACAGCTTTTCCCTCCAAAAAACAGCTGTAGCCAATCCTTGCACTCAGGCCCACACAGGATTTCCCACCCTTTTTGCAGCCCAAAACCCAGGGCTTGCAAAAAGCTTGCTAGAAGCCTGCAAAGACAGAAAGCAAAGCAGTTTGCAGCCTGTACCCTGAAACCGTCACACCGGATGCATATGGATTTTTACAGAATGCGCACAGATATGTATAATATACAAATGTCGACATTTGTATCTTTAAATATGACTCTAATATTCAAAAGTACAGATTCGAACGTTGCGGATTAGAATAGGATTTTGTGACATTTGGATCTTAAATATCGGAGTTTTTGACATTCAAATCTACTCAGATTTGAATGTCCAAAATACATTTGTGCATGTCCCTAATACAGACTGTTGGTATATATGGCAATTCAAAATGAACAGGATGCCTGGGACGTCCAAGTTATTCCTGTTGTATTACATCATCCTATACTGACACCCACTGCACAAAAGCAAGGGCAGCTAGCTAACGCACTCCCTGTTTTGCATATTTATGTTCTGCTTTCTCTTAAGTTATCATGACTGACAGTGATGCGTACAATATGTAGTAAGAAGTGAGCACCACTGAGTTCAGCGTGCAATTGCAGCCCAAAGCAGAGACAATAATATACTAAAGTAAAAATAAATGTGGATGACAACAAAATGAAATGTTTTCAAAACAAAGCAGTAGTTAAACACTTAAAACAATACCAGTTTATTGTTGCCAAGAAAAATCCCGTTGGCCAGCCCAAGGTCTCCTGAAGGACAAGTCGTGAGTTAAGGAATCAGAAGGACTTCTGCTGAGACAACGTTCCATACACGTAAAATAAAACCTTGCTTCTTTCCAGAAGGATTTTTCTACCCTGCTTTTCTCACCCATTTAAGGGGACTCAAAGCTGCTGACAAAGCTTTTTATTTTTTTTCTCCCCACAACAGAACACCCTGTGAGGTAGGCGAGGCTGTGAGAAGAGAGCTGTGACTAACCCAAGGTCACCCAGCTGGCTTCATGGAGGGGTGTGGAATCAAATCTGGTATTCCCAGGTAAGAGTCCATCTCCCTAACCGCTAGACCAGAGGTGTCAAACTCAATCCGGCCGAGGGCCGGATTAAAAAAAAAAATACTGTGAGGGCCAGGGGGCGTGGCCGGGGCACAGAGGAGGGGCTGGGGGTGTGGCCGGGGCGTGGCCGGGGGAACAGAGGAGGGGCTGGGGGCGTGGCTGGGGCGTGGCTGGGGGAACAGAGGAGGGGCTGGGGGCGTGCCCGGGGCGTGCCCAAGGAGGATGGCGTCGGCGGTGCGCGGTGGGCGTCGGCGGCGGGCAGCGCGCATCGGCGGGCGTCGTGTGGCGGCGGGCCGCGGTGGTGGTGTTGGCGGAGGCCGCAGGCAGCCGCGGGCCGTATTAAAACGCCCCGCGGGCCGTATCTTTGACATGCCTGCGCTAGACCAAAGAAGCTAGTGGCTTAGGCGTCAGATCCAAACCCTATGCCTCCTGTTCTTAACTCTCTCTGCTACAATTAGTTTTAGAAGAAATCCCCCTCAAATCAAGCTCTCCCCCACCCATTGTTTCTGCCTGGTGGAATTAGCCCCCACACAAAGATCATCTCAGGCATGGTCAGACCTCTATAGAGCAGCCCATCTCAGGGTGGGGGAGACATAAAAAGGATGCACCAGCTCAGATCACACCTGAAATACTACAAAGAGTACTGTACTCAGTTCAGGGACTTTTGCTCACACCTGTCTTTTCTACCACTGTAGTGGGATTGCCTCATGTATCTGAGGAAATTCCACCATAGCCCTGCTTTATCCCCCCTAAAAAGCACTAAACACCATTGCCGGGAACCCAGCTGGCTGCAGGTTTTACAGCAATAGTGTTTTTTACTTACCTTCTGGACAGAGCTACTATCATAGCTCCATCCAGTGTGCATGCATGAAAGCTAAAAGAAGAAGAATTGGCTTTTCTACCCCGCTTTTCTCACCCATTTAAGGGAACTCAAAGGGTGCTTCCTCATTGACCCTTTAACACCCATTAAGAACACATTTTAAATACTAGCGGAAACCATGTCCACACTGCAGCACCCATTAGAGACACATCGGGGTGTCCGCTTCCGCATTGACTCCCGCGAGATGTTGCTAATGGGTTCTAACTGGCCCTTAATCCAGATTACCGGAAGACCACATAAAAGGTAGTGTCCGCACAGCGAAAGAGTTTCTAACTGGGCCCTCCCTCGGCCCACCATGATTGGCTCCTCTGGAGCTGAGCATGGCAAGCCGGGGGACACCAATTTTGGGGCTCCCCCTTGCCCCAGAAGCCGCGGAGCCAATCATGGCGGGCCGGGGGAGGGCCTCCGGAGATCCGGATTGAGGTGGGTGCTGTGCTTCTGCACTGCACCCCTCAAATCCGGATCTAATTCCATCCCACCCTTGCGTGTGCGGACAGAATTGGTGGCAGAATAGATCCGGATTTCAAAGGTAAGTGCGGAAACACCCAAAGCAGATGACAAAGCTTTTCTATTCTCCTCCCCACAACAGAACACCCTGTGAGATAGGTGGGGCTGTGAGAGCTCAGAAGAGAGCTGTGACTAGCCCATGGTCACCCAGCTGGCTTCATGGGGGAGGGCGGAATCGAACCCGGTATTTCCGGATAAGAGTCCGTCTCCCTAACCACTAGACCAAACTGGCTCACACAAAGTGTCCACACATGCAGACAGGTACCACCTTGTGCATCAGGGCATTCAGGACACCCAAACACCCAGGTGAACACAACAGTAAAATGTATGAAGCCATGGAGAGAGGATTTTCCACATTATTGCCTCTTTTAGCGAGATATTCAGCTGCCATCTGAAGGTAGATCCAGTGTCGTTGAACAGAACCTTTTTCAACTCCACTACAAATTTGGTGGTTTCCCTCCCCCCCCTTTAATTCTAATGGTTGGGGATGAAACAGTCTTCCTGAAAGCAGAAGGGGAACATATACGTATATATGTACCTGTATGAGATTTGAGCACGGGTACGATTTACATAGGAGTGTCTGTGCTGATTCTTAACCGCACCAGCTTTTCTCTTAGCAACACACACCATAAATATGTCTTTCCAACATTTTTATTTTACATTATTTTATTTATTTGCATTTATACCCTGCAGTACATCACAAATGTCTCACAGTGAGTTAGAACAAATTAGAACCAACACACAAGGTGCTAAAACTCAGCAAAAAATACAATTAAAATTGCCCCTGGGTTGATTTGGCTAAAGGCTTGGGTAAAGAGATGTGTCTCCATCCAATGTATAAATATACAGAGTGAGGGTACCTGATGTCCCTCAAGTGGGAGGATATTCCATAATTTGGGGGCCATTACTGAGAAAGCCCTGTCACTAGGGATGGGCAAAAAATGTTCACTACCTTCGCAATTTGTATGAATTGTGAATGTTTGAAATTTTGCATTTGAATGGAATATTGGCTATATTCAAATACTGACCTTCACACATGAAGTGAAAGCTTTTGTGGCCTGGTGGATCTTAACATAAAGACATAAGAGAAGTCCTGCTGAATCAGGCCACAGCCCATCTAGTCCAGCATCCTGTCACACACAGTGGCCCACCAAATGCTCATGGGCATCTCAAGCAGAGACAAGGACAAACCTTTTCCTGCTCTCGAGTCCCAGCAGATGGCCTTAGAAGCGTCCTGCTTTCCCTCCCAGCCTGAAAGACGTACCTAGACATTCATTCTAGTAGCCATTGATCCATAAATTTGTCTTAAAGCCATCTAGACTGGTAGCTGTTACCACCTCTTCCGACAGTAAATTCCATAGACTGATGACCTCTGGGTGAAGAAATACTTCCCCTTGTCGGATCCGACTCTCCTACCCATCAGCTTCATAATCAGCAACCAGCTTCATAGCCACAAGTAGATCTATTACCCATATAAAAGTCTAAACCTCAGGATGATTCCTCCAGTTATTTAAAGAATATTCACCTATAGGTGCAGTAATTCACAACGCTTCACACTTGGGGTTTCATATGTTCACAGTAATGGGCTTGATATCTTTCCTCAGTATTCACAACCCTAAAATAGCAGCAAACTAATGAATTCATGACTTTATCAAAAAGAAAAAAAAAGAAAAAAGCTGCATTCTGCGGATTTTAGGGAGGAAGGTTGAGAACATTGGTTTTCACTTATTATTCATGTGTCTCAGCATCCATGCTCTTTTGGCATAACCAAATCCTGGAAAACTGGAGCTCAGAGTTAGAGCAAATTTGTCTGGAAAGCTGAGAGTTGCAGGCTCAATTTTTGGCCTCTTCCCCGAAGCAGGCAATGGTAAACCAAATCAATTCCAACTCACTGGTACCCAGCAACAACATTTTCATACAAAGACCTAGTTGGTTCAGGCCCAGGTCACCCAAAGGATCACTTGTTCAAGGAAAGGACATTCTGGTCGCCGAGATTGGAAGGGAAGACCTGCTAGTGCAGTGATGGCGAACCTTTTGAGCTCAGTGTGTCAAAATTTGCAAGAAAACCTAGCTTAACTCGGGTGCTGTGTCACATCTAGAAATATCCATAATTTTGTGATATTTGTAGTTCTAGTAAAAAAGTTATATTTTTGATATATGGATTTTATTAAAAGCAAAAACAAATAATTCTCTACATTAGTGGCTTTGGTTGCTAAATCTTCCATTGAAAGTTGGCATTTCGTACACTTCAAGAACAAGCAAGCACTACACACCCAGGGGCCAGGGTGACCATGTGTGTCACCCAAAAGGGCTTGGTGTGTCACCTGTGACACGCGTGTCATAGGTTGGCCATCACCGTGCTAGTGGTTGGCACAGAGAGAGGAAGTTGGGATGGGTGATGCACAGTAGGGCTTTCTGTGTATTGATGCCATTTTTGTGGAAGCTCCTTAACTCACAGTAGATGCATAGTTAATCCCTGTTACCATTGGTGAGTGGTCAGGCAGCAAGGGGGGCGGTGCAACCTTTTCAAACCACACTGTGATCTCCTGCAGATCAAATTGCTGCTCAGAGATATTTTGCAACCTAGCTAAATTGAGAGGAGAAGGTAATCCACTTCCTCCTCCTAACCCTGAACAACTGAGAGTTCTCTGCAACTGGCCCAGGAGCTAATCAGCAACCAGTGAAAATCAGGGGAATCAGGGGAAAACTGGCCCAGGAGCTAATCAGCAATCAGTGCAATTGCTTATGCACAGGTGTTGCATGAGTTAGCAACCTTCTTGACAGCATGGTCACTGCATTTTGTGCCAGTCATTATTTCCAGAGCAGGCATAGAGCAACCCCACATAGAGTGCATTACAATAATCTACATGACAGTATATACTAGATGCTTCAGGACAGGATGGTATACATCAAGGTACACATCAACAGCTGATAGGCAGGAGAATTAGGACTGACAAGGACAAGTATTTTTTCCACGCAGAGAGTCATCATTCTTTGGAATTTATTACTGGAAGAGGCGAAGCAACTGGCACGGATGACATTAAGAAAGGATTAGATACATTCATGGAGGACAGGTCTTTTGATGCCTAGGTACTGCTTCCAGGTTGGAGAGACAGGCAGGATGACTCTAACGATGTTCAGATACGAGAGGTGGTCATGTTTGGAAGGGGTTGCCTCTCATTGCTGCGTGTGTTGCAGATCTCAGATGTAAATCAAGACAAGCAACTCTAAAGGCCATCTGCAGGAACTTGAGAGTAGGTAAAGGTTCTGCCTTTTGTCTTCTGCTTGAGAAGCCCAAAAGCAATTGGTGGGCCACTGTGTAAGACTGGATGCTGGACTAGATGGGCTGCAGCCCAACCCAGCAGAGCTCCTCTTATGTTCTTAAAGTACCAGTAATATAAATGTGCAAAGTGCATTGCAAAATGTTTGCCCACATAGATCCCTTTAGTTTTGTTTGTTTGTTTATTTATTACAACTTCCTTCCATACCAGGCAGCCCATACAGCTCTAAAATGTGCTAGCATCAGGAGGGCTTGTTGTATTGGTATTATGTCAGTTAACTTTAATATGTTGCTGTTTTTAAAGAAAAGGTATTATCTTGAAAAATAAATCTACATTTTGCATCTGCAGGTGCAAATAAAATACAGAACCTGGAGAGCTGCCAGAGAGGGTAGAGATGCTGGCATCTTGCGAGCTGCATGGCTGGATAGCCAGACACCCCCAATGCCATTTCAGATCTGTGGCCACTGCTGGCCACTTAATTCGGCAGCAAAAATAGTGCTGGATATCCAGCACTCCTTTTTACGAACCTGCATATGTTCAGCTTACTGGCTGTGTGGAAAGACCTTTGCCATAGCACTAGAAGGAATTCCCAAAGTCACGTATGGAAAGAAATTAAAAAGGGGGGCAAGGAGAGAAAGTCCCTTTGTGCTTTCTCTTTGTACACTCTGTTTCCAATGTTCACTTTAACACAAATGGCAGATATGCAGAATATGGCAGATCATGGACAGGATGTGGATGGTAGCTCCCTATTCTGTGATATAAGCCAAAATAAGGCCCAGTGCATGGAGGGCAATGCACATAAAGCCTATGTGTGCTGAACTGTTTGGGATATAATCTGGAATCTGGCAGAAAGGTCCTGGGTCTCCACACCAGTACTTCATTGTATCCTGAAATCTATTAGATTTCTATCTATTTTGGCCTTCAACAGTGTAAACCTTGTCATTAGACAGGATGAAAGACTTGATTTTGTAAAAGGCCAATGACAGTTTTTTAGTTTTTATTGAAGAGCAGTACAAATCTACACTAATGAAGATTTCGGCTTCATGCAAAATTATAATTTGGAGGTCTGAAGTACAGAGCACATTAACTGGGGGTGGAGGGGAGTGCCATTTTTGTCTCTGTTACAGATAGCAAAATATCCTGGCTTCAGAAATGTGTTAAAGAAGAACTTCTCCTTGGAAGCAAATCTGGGAGTAATAACCGTTTATAGGCCAGAAGGTCACTCCATAGCTTTAGGCAAGCCAGCAACACCCTTTAACCCCAGCTCCCCATCTGCCATATGTGGATAAAAAACAGTGGCTGAGCAGGTCTGTTTTAAGGATTAGGGGGATGATTCATGCCAAGTGCTTTGAACATTAGACTTTCCCTATTACAAAGGCCTGAAGTATATACTAAGCAGCATCTACACTTCTAAATTTTAGTGCTTTTGGACGGAAAGGAATTAAGCACAAGAAGAAGCAAACAGGAAATTTAAATAAGTAATCATGTCAACTCTGCAGCCCAGCCCTGTTTCTGGGTGTTTTTCCACTGTCATTAGAAGTACCCATTAAGTACCCATTAATGGGTACAAAAATGCCATTACATAGCCATTAATGGGTACTTAATGGGTACTTCTAGTGACAATGGAAAAACACCCTCTGTTTCTGATACAGTTGTACCTGTTGTGTTCTAGTCTGCATCATGGCTGGGAAGCCTGATGATAAAATGAAGAATTAAATCTGACTCATGCTTTAAATTTCTCCGATGTCCCAAATAAAAACAGAAACAATATTAAGGAAGATAAAATTGGATTTCCTCTGTGCATGACTCCACGGAGTGGAAAACAACAGCAAGACTTTTCTGCCTATGTGGAAAAGGCAAGACAAAACAAAATGGGACCCTTTCCCACTTACCTGGTAGACATGAACAAGGAGATGATTGTAACACTTTATCTGCACATGGGATCTACTGCAGTGTTCTTGAAGTATTCTGAGCTCTCCCTGATCCTTACCTGCTGTGGGTCGGTTAAAAATTGTCCACAGTTATAACTGTGGAATCTGGAATGGTCCAGGAGATGCCCTTTCACACCACTTCCAGGAGTTGCAAGGCAAGGGGCCATGAGTTGTACAACTGGAGCTGCGCGGAAGTTGCTTGTCTTGATTTACATCTGAGATCTGTAACACACATTGCAATGAGAGGCAACCCCTTCTGAACACGACCACCTCTAGTGTCTGAACATCTGAACATAGCCACCTAGAGCCTGAACCCTAAACTACTCCACTCCAACCTTGCACACTGGTTGTGATACGGCAGCACCCAATTGCAGCTGGAGGTGGATGGAACTTCTGCTGGAAGGACGCCTTACCAGGCGCCTAACGGGAGTGTGCCATTTCCATTGTTAGCACTTCAGGACAACCACAGGGATGTTCTAGTGCTCAGAATGTGAATGGCCCAAACAGTGCTGGAAGTGAACCAGCCTAGGGTTGTATTGTTTTTCCGTTCCACTAAACTAGGTATGAATTTGGCCAATAATCAGCATGAGGAAAAGGTTACTATGTATTGTTATATCCCCTCCCTTTCACTGGTACAGTGGCCATCCATGATTATTAGAAAAGAGGACAAGAAGATACAAAATCTAGCAGTGAGACCCTCCTGGTTGTCCTACCACCTTCAGTAGTGAGGCTGGTGGACACCCAGGAGAGAGCCTTTTCAGTGATGGCCCCAGACTATGGAATAGTCTCCTCCTTGAGGTGCTTCATGCTCCTTCCTTATATATATTTAGGAAGGCAGTGAAGACGTACCTCCTTCCCCTGGCCTTTGGCTGAGGTGATTATATTTACCTTCCCAGTGCAGAGACTATTAGTTTAAACACGGAGTGTATTGTTTTAGATCTGTTGAATTTTTAAAGTGCTTTTAATGTACATTCTGTATTCTGTTTTTAATCTGTTGTTTTAACGGTTGTTACCTGTCCAGAGCCCTTAGGGTATGGGGCAGGATAGAAATGTAAATAATAAATAAAATTGCATGCGATTTGCATATGCCTATTATGTAAATATACAGGGAGAGACCGTACTGCAGTAGGGTGAGTCGTGGGAACACATGGCATTGAACTTTTGAAAGTACCAGAACACACTTTGCTCCATAGTGGTTCAACATGGGATTTGGTTCCATCATCATAGGTAAGGCACCAGTTATTGTCTTTCTACCTGTCTCTGCTGTGCCATGGGTTTTTGTGGATTCTCATAAGAAGTGAAGGTAGAAATACAACTCACCATAACATAAGCAGACTGTACTTTTGTCTAGTTGTTCTTTAAAGGCAGGTCATTTCACTTCTACTCCAAAACAGCCTGCATTGTTTCTCCTTGAGAAGCAGTGGGTTTCATTCCCCGTATGGAATATTTTATATCTGTTTTATCTAGTTGTGTAGAGAATCTGTGTACGCTTATCTGAATGGCCTTCATTAAGTACCTTGGCTGGGGACTGCAAGAAAACTGAAAACAATGGGAGACTTTAGGTTTTGACTTCCCGAAAAGCAAACAAAAATACTAGCAAGTGTGTGTGGTGTGTGTGTGTGTAGCCGCATCCCCATTATAAGCTTAATCCAGATTCCCGAAATAACAGAACTGGATGCAAACGCGAATTTGCCTGATCCCATTACTTTCAGCCAGAATCGCGTTCAATCCAGATTCTGAGGACATATGTGACTCAAGGGGGGACTCCAATGGCTACTTTTTAAAAACCGCTTTTCGAGGCTGCCCTGTCCTCTTTCTCCTGGCATGAACGTGCCACCCATAAGGGACCCCTTCAGGGAGCCTAGCTGGGTGTCTGGGTGGCTGCCGCTTGCCTGGATGGAGGAAAAATGGCAGTGGGCAGCCAGCAATTCTTTCCCCCCCTCTCCCCATTGCCCAGGGCACGGAGCAGCAGCGGCAACTCAAGCCCCCTTCGCCCATCACTGTCACAGCCTTTAAAACATTCACGCATCTCACCCAAACTTCGGCTGCTTTCCTCCCTTTTCCCTTTTCTAAAGGTCAGAACTTTCAAAATTGCAACATTGTTATCCGGTGTGAAGTGGTTGGATTGCTACAGTGTAGCAGCTGCTGCTTTAAGGGGTGGATTTCTACAGCTTGCTTTGGAAGCAAGCTATTGGGGGAGGGAAACTCTCATCCCTTAACACGGAACGGTTCCCACAGTAAAAATGTAAAATGTTTCAAGCGCATGAACTGGAGTGAGACCTGTTGAAATGAGGATTAACATTTACAACGCTTTGGGGCAATTTAACACGCGTAAAGCGTGTTAAGCCAAACTGACATGGGATCTGCGAGGATTGAAAACGGTTTGAAACCGAAATAAGCTTGTAATGGGGATGCGGCCTGTGTGTGTTTATTTAATTATTTAAGAATTTCTATCCTGCCCTTCACCAGAAAGTCCCAGGGCAGATCCTAACAATGTAAAATATAGGCTGTGGTCAGATACAGCAAAGCGAAGCATCTCTGAGGCGCCCCTGAGAAGGCTTTGCAGTGTGACTGTTCACACACCAGTCTGTCTGTCCACTTCTCAAGAACATTCTAGGCTAGAAAAAGTGGATTAGAGAACATTTGAGAATATGAGGGCCACACACTGGACTTTTTCATCCCACAGAAGTTAACTTTAGGGGATGGTAGCAAATGTCCACACTTTGAGCAACAGCATCACCCCCCTTACCTGGGGGGCATTGCAGTGGGTAGGTTCCCTTGGAGATAGTCTGCATTGTCATAGCAACAGCCATGGCAGCTTCTGCCATGCAAAGACACTGCATGCAGCTGTACAGCCATGCTCCCCACCCCCACACAGCATTTGCACAAGCAGTGCAAACACTGAATCTGGGACTATACTGGGAGCACTTTAGACACCCCCAGTAAAGCTGTGCAGCAGTGAGCCAGTTAAGGAGCCGGACTCTTATCTGGGAATACTGGGTTTGATTCCACCCTCCCCCATGAAGCCAGCTGGGTGACCTTGGGCTAGTCACAGCTCCCTTCTGAGCTCTCACAGCCCCACTTACCTCACAGGGGCCATGTCCTCATGCAAGCAATTTGCTGCGGGACTGGCTCGCTTTTGACCAAGTGCAGGACTGTAACCAAATCTTGCCCATCCCCATGCCATTACTGCTAATGTGGGCTGTATACAAATACAGCCATCCCCATGCAAACTGCGCCAAACCCCAGCATGAGGGAACAGCACCACCTCCTCTCCACCACCTCTCTCCTGACTGGAAGTCAGTTTGACATAACCCCCACCCCTTAGCGGCACAGAGAAGCCAGGACCGAACAGCAAAAATAATAATTAAAAATCCCACAGCCGTTTGAGCAAAGCTGCTATGAGATTTGGTGGGAGTTGAGCAGTTTTGCGCACCTCCACTCCACCTGTGAATCACAAGAACACCTGGCAAGCAGAAAAGGGAGAAAAATCAAGCCATTATCGTACCTACCTTGGTGATCAGGGAAGGGGGGTGGAATACTTGTATAAAAGAGTCTTGTGGGGCAGCAAAGGCCATTTGACCCCCTCATCATTTCGGCTTTAACACCAATTAATCCCAAAAAATATCAGTGGTTGTGATCTCCAATGCACAGGGCAGGAACAGCGAGCACAGAACATGAAACCCCACCTCCCAATGAGACGAGCACCAACCTTCTCCCCAAATAGCCCAGGACTGCCCCCATACACAGGCTTGGCTCACAAAGCTATGCATGCCAAGCCAGCAAACTGCAGTGGGAACAGTTTTTTCCAGCACCAAATCTGGTCCTGGTTTGGGTGATTTGCTCCATGAAAATTGGACCAAATCTAAAATGCCTGAGGATGCCCCTTCCCGAACTGAATTTTGATTCAGATCAAAATGTGCATGGGTACGCCCCCAAGGTGTTTTGTTGTGGGGAGAACAGAAAGCTTTGTCAGCAGTTTTCAGTCCCTTTGCATGGGTGAGAAAAGAGAGGTAGAAAAGCCAACTCTCCTCCTCCTCCTCCTCCATAGCTACAGAAGATGGGGATGGCCCTGTACCCTCTTGGCCACTCTGGGACAGAGGAGGCGCCACAGTTTGTGGCTGCAACATACCAGAGCATGCAGGGCCGTCCCAATCTTGCAAGTGCAAAATGGCCCACTGTCTCTCTGAGGCGCCTTGGAGGTGGGTTAGATAAGGCTCCAAGGTGGGGTTGTTCACACACCAGTCTGCCCTTCCTCCCTGTCCTGAGCATTCTGTGCTAGAAAAGGAAGATTAGAGAAAGTTTGGGAACACAAAGGCCACACACTGTCTCTCTGAGGCACCCTCTTTCATTATGTCTGACCCCAGCCATAGAAAATATTCTTATAACATATTTAAAATATAAACCTTCTCCCCTCCCTCCCTGGGGGGACGGTGCTCAGGGGAAGCTAAAACTGATGAAGAATTGCAGATCAAAATGGGGACTGCAGAAACTTGCTCCAAAAGGAAGAGGGGCTTATCTAAAGGCAAACTGTCCTTGCATAAGGAATTCATTATCAGTCCTTCCTTTGTTATGACTATGTCAGGGGTTGGTGTGCTTTTTCATTTCCATGCTGTTTCATTATATTACCTAGTGACCAGGTTGTCCTCTCCTTGTGCAACCCACATTCTCTTCTTAACTGATCTGAGTGCATTACTTTCAGAGGGCAGAAAAGGATTGCTGATTACCCTAAAATGCAGCTGTTTGCTCTAGAGATAAAAAAAAACCCAGTCCATCTGGGCTCCATTTAGTTGGAGAATGAGAATTCAGCGGGGCTGAAGGACTCAATAAAGGTTGCTTTCAGACATGGTGTTTGCCTGAGGGGTAAAATGGAGGAGGAAAGAAGCAAGGTATTCAGAAGCATGGCTCGCAGCAGGACATGGGGAGAGGCACATTCAGGAGGTTGAAAGAAAGTTCTACGGAAGGCTTTTAACAATTCTAATAGAGACTCAGGGAAAAAAAGGAGAATCAGCCTGGCTGGCCCAGAATGCTGCATTTTAACCTGATCACCACAGCCCCCTGCCTGAGATAATGCCTGGCGCATGCATGCAGGAATACAAGATCATCTCGCTTACTTAACACCTTAGCGGTTAAAATGTTAATTACATTTTCTGCCCTCTCAGCATACTTGACAACATCTCGTCTCTCAGGCTTCTGGGTTTCTAGGCCATAACGGCACCTCAGCCAATTCTCCCCCAGTTTTCTCCTTCCCGATAATTCTCAACCTGATAATCAACATTTCTATCTCAAAGCGAATGACAGCTGGGAGAAGGGATGGCTTAGCATGACCCCTGAAGCAGGGCAAGAATTAATCTACTCTCTCCATATGATGGGATTTCATTGATGCCCTCCCCAGGATGGGGAGCTAGTGAAAGTATTTGTAAAACAGTCACTGCTTTGCATTCTCCAGTGTATAAATGAAAGGCAACGAGATGCAGTAAGGCTGCGTCCAGGCAGGGCCTAAAATCCAGGATTATCCCCTTGTATTCATGAGCCGCACTATCAAGCCAACAAGCGATTATTCTGGGGTGGTGGTGTTTCTCCGGAATATCGCTTGTTAGTGCAATATTTGGGCAGAGTCTGGAGCCAGCCTTACATATTTTTATAGTATATTGTTTTTGGCAGTAATGAATGGTGCTCATACTGGCTGGTGAGAAGGAGATGAAGTGGTACAAGAGGTGGAAGAAGAAGAAGAAGAAGAAGAAGAAGAAGAAGAAGAAGAAGAAGAAGAAGAAGAAGAAGAAGAAGAAGAAGAAGAGTTGGCTTTTCTACTCCACTTTTCTCACCCATTTAATGGGACTCAAAGCGGCTGACAAAACATTCTATTCTACCCACAACAGAAACCTTGTGAGGTAGGTGGGGCTGTGAGAGTTCAGAAGAGAACTGTGACTAGCCCAAGGCCACCCAGCTGGCTTCATGGGGAAGGGCAGAATCAAACCCAGTATTCCCAGATAAGAGTCCGGCTCCCTAACCACTAGACCAATCTGGCTAGTGGTAGTGCGCGTATCTGAACGAACATGAACATTGACTTCACAGAACGTAGTGCATTAAACGCACATGCGTCTATACTTGGATGGAATATGCATGAAAGCGGAAAGGGTAGTGCGCTCAAAGTCTGAGCTGGAGGACATGGCAGAGCAATGCCCAACTTGCCCTTATAGGCTTGCATGCCATGGTGTTTGCACAAGTGCCCTGCCCATGGAGGCAGAAGAACTGGCAGCATCCACAGCACTAAATAATGGGGCAATTTGCTCATGGTTTTCACAGCACTCACCTTACTTGAAGGAAGGAAAGTGGACTAAAAATTTGGAGTTTGTGCAGTGGAAACATGAAATCCCAGGAAGTAAAACTGTCTTTGTCATTCACCACGAACAGCAAAAACTAGGAGTGTATTAGCATCCATTTTTGACTTCTCTGAAATTCCTACCAAATTAAATCAGGCTGTGTAAAGATGGCTTTTGAACACTGTTAAGGTTTAATCCAACTTCATTCCCCTTTCAGAATGAGACCTCTGCAAAATGACAAGCTGTTTTCTTTCAGAGGGCATCCCCATTGGGACTTTTTAGAGTGTTCAAAACGGTTTGAAAACACTCTGTCTGGACTCCAAAGTGTAAAGGAGTAAAGTGCAAAAAAAAACCCCCGAATTAAATAAAACACCCCTTCAAACAACTCTCACTCCCATTTTTTTAAATGAAACACTTTATGGGTCGTTCCCATTTGGATCAGAGTGTTTTAAAACCATGTTTTGAACCCTGCCTGCCCACCTGCTTGCCCACCCGCCTGCCTGTCCACCGCTGCCTTGCTTGCCCAGGTGCTTGCCTGCCCACCTGGCAGCCTGCTGGTTCCGCTGCTGCTGCTTCCCACCATTGTGCCTGCGATCAGCCACTGCCACCGCCCTGCTCACTCACTCGGCTTCCTGCTGAGCAGCCCTGGTGCTCCTGAGGCACAGGAAGGAGGAATGGAAAGTGGTCGGCGAGCAAGCAAGCTCCCCACTCCCTTTCGGGCGCTGCTGCTGCTGCTGGCACGCCACCACCATGCTCCGCTTCAAAGCAGAATTAACAAAAACAAATGGGAACGCAAATAATGTGTGTTTGCATCCCTTTTTTAAAAATAAATCCAATTTAACAGAGCTAAGTGGGAATTCACCCTAAGTGTTAAATAAGAAAATTCACCTTTGGGGTAGATAATTACTGGTCACCTTGCTGATGTGTTCTCTCACTCTGAAGGTGGACTGAAGGTGGATTAAACCTTAAGTATGACCACAGCCCAATATATTCCCAGGTAGCTACAGTATATCCTGAAGTATTAAAAAGCTTTTTTCCTACAATTACCTGTGAAGATGTGCTGTCCTCCTACTGGAATTTCCATCTAAAACTAGAATGTGATAAGGAAGAATCCCTTAATGCTCTTCATTCTCTGAGTGGGCTTTCAAGAATCTTAACATCATTATGGACAATGGAGAATAATCCAGCTGTGAGCCAGTCTGTGTGTCCTCCCTGAACACTGGACAGTGGAAAACTCTTTGCATAAGGATCTTTGACTCACATGATGAGTTCTACTACAGTTTACAAAGCAGGGTTGTTGAGCCCAAAGTCGCCAGGGGGGCATCAGAGCGAGGGGTCATTGTCACAGAAGGGATATAAAGGAATTCTTTGTAAGCATTATAAGGCTGAGGGGTGGACCTAATTTGCTCTTTCCTATTTCTGGGGAGAAGCTGGAGATCAAACCAGCAGCCCTCTGCTTTCCAGGCATTTTGCTCTACCACTGAGCTAAAAGGCATCATGCAAAATGTAAAATGGAGCCTAGGATCCACAGAATTCCAGCTGGCGCAAGTGAGGCCAAAGCGGAAGCCCCTGCCCATCCCCTGCAATAGTCCATGACCCACCTAATTGTATATAAAATCAAGCATGGTATAGAAAAGGTGGACAGAGAAAATTTCTTTTCTCTATCATTTTTCCATGGCCTGGCAGGTCAGGGTGGGGGTAGGGCAGGGTGGGGCTTTTGGTCATACAGGGGTGGGATTATGGAGAGGGTTGGAGTTTGGGAGCCGCATCTACTGAGGCCAGCCTGCTTCCCCGCCCCATCCCGCCCTGCATAATGTTCTCTGCTGGGAGCCATGACATTTAAAATGAGCCACCACAGAGCAGAGCACACTGTCAGTATTTAGTGCTGGTCTGCGGCAGTGCCTCGGACAAGCAAAAAAAACCCGAACGGCCTGGTCCTGGTCCGCCAACTGGTGGTTGGGGACCACTGCTCTATCACACAACACTAGAACCAGGGGGTCTATGAAGCTGATGGGTAGGACAGTCGGATCAGACACGGGGAAGTATTTCCTCATCCGGAGGGTCATTGGTCTATGGAATTTGCTGCCAGAAGAGGTGGTAATAGCAACCAGCCTAGATGGCTTTAAGGAAGGGTTAGACAAATGTGGCCATGCACTATGATGCACACCAAGTGGCCATAACTTAGTGATACAATGGCAAACCACTTCTGTATCTCTACCAAGAAAACTGCATAGAGATGCCCATAGAGTCTTGGAGAGGCTGTACCTCTATGGTAGAGCAAACAGCCTGGAAAGCAGAAGGTTGCCAGTTTGATCCCCAGCATTGCCCCCAGAAATAGGCAATGGCAAACCATTTCTGTATCCCTGCCAAGAAAACCACATAGAGGTATCCTTCCAGTCAACCAGGAGTTGGTCACAACTTGGTGGTATCCAGCAACAACAAATGCAAGATGTTATGCTTTCACATCAAAGCAAGAATGCAAGAAACCACAATAATTCTTTCAAAAAAAAAAGACAATAGCTATTTCCATTGATGCCAGATGGCTTCTATTTTTCTCTACCAGCAGAAAAGCAGAAATACTGGGAACAAAACGCATAGAGCATGACTTCCTTGTTTCAAGGGTTTCCTTTAGTAGCTATGGTAGGGCTTATCTGATCATAGGCAGAATCACAGGATGTTACACAAGTCCCAACTAAAAGTTTTGCAATTGGGATCCTATTGCCTAACTGCCCAGCAGCCAGTCAAGGGCCTCAGAAACCCATAGAATCATAGAGTTGGAAGGGACCTCTAGGGTCATCAAGTCCAACCCCCTGCCCAATGCAGGATTTCCTAAACCATCCCAGACAGATGTAGGTTCAGCCTCTGCTTGAAGACCTCCAGTGAAGGAGAACTCACTACCATTCCACTGACTGATCACCCTCACTGTCAGGAAGTTTTTCCTAATATATAATCTGTATTGACTCCCTTGAAGTTTCATCCCGTTGTTCCCATCTTCTGCAAGTGAAAATAGGGATGATGATCCCTCTGCACTATGACAGCCCTTCAGATACTTGAAGACTGCTATCATGTCACCCCTCAGTCTTCTCTTCTGCAGGCTAATCATTCCTAGATCCTTCAACCTTTCCTTGTAGGACATGCTTTCCAGTCCACTCACCATTTTGGTAGCCCTCCTTTGGACTTGCTCTAGTTTGTCAATGTCTTTTTTAGATTGGGGTGCCCAGAACTGGACACAATACTCCAGTAAAGAGGAATAATTACTTCTTGTGATCTATACATCATAGGATGCTGTTTACCTTTTTTGCATCTGCACCACATTGTTTACTCAAGTTCATCTTGTGATCAACCAGTACACCCAGATCCTTTTGAAACACAAGTTACAATGGACCTTTTCACACTTGGACATATTCTGGAATATATCCCAGAATAGGGGCCTACTATCCACATATGAGTGCTGACTAATGGCAGGCCTCAGATGAGGCCTGCCATAGTCCAAATAAGCATACGAACAAGATATATTCCACAATAAGGCCAAGTGTAGAAAGGGCTTAAAGCATGATTTACCTCTTAATGGTTTTGATTCTCAGAGATAGCTTTCAGAAAGGTTAACATCCACTGGTTAAGCATGGTTAATCCACTGGTAAAGGATTCTGTGCTTTGTTGGTGAAAAATGCAGCCTGGGCTTCCAGTGCAGCCGCGTTGGATTTGTGTTTGCCGCCACTATGACAACATGGAGAATCAGCTGCACAAGAAGGACTGTCTTGTGCAGCCAGCCAATCACATCTAAGGGACCGTCTAATCCAAGGGCAGCTCCAGACGTTGGCTGAATATTGCGGTAACAAGCAGTATTTTGGTGAAAAGCCCATCTGGAATTGTCACTTGTTGAACAGCCAGCTTGAGGTTGGCACTGTCTCTGTGTGATAGACAACACTCTTGTCCAGCTATCTTGACAGCGTGAAATGCCCAGAAGTGTGTGATCACCACTGTGCATTTGCAGACAATTTTTATTTTTGGCTTCTACATGTCCATGGTGAAGACTGTGGCATCACCCATAAAGTAAAGTTATAGTGTTTTGTGACTGAGTTGGGGCTTCCCAAGATAGGTTGGGGAATTCCCAAGTTGGGGGTTCCCAAGATAGGTTATAGGGGAATTCAGTGGAAATATGGTGTCTAGTACTCGTGCTAAACTCAGCCTTGGATTTCTTTTGGATCCCAGCTTTCCTCTAGTTCCAACATAGACTCAGCAACAGATAGCAGGATTGTGAGAATTGTTATTCTATTAATAGTACAGCAGAAGATACCTTGAGAGGTGTGGGGGGAGAGCATGAGAGAGAGTTGCTGAAAACTTGAATGATATACCTGACTAGCCTGATTCTGAGCCCTTTCACACTTACTTAACTAGTGAAGCCCGGGGAACTTCAGGATGGTCCATCCGCACATCTCAGAGCCGTTTCCTCTATACATAAGTCTCCAAGCATAGCAGAGCATCCCCTGAGCCATGTAGGTGTGGAGTACTCAAAAATACTCCATGCTTATACTAGTGGTAGGTCTGGGAAAGCGCTGCACAATGCATATGAACCTCTTCTGGGTGTGGGGAAGGACATGACCGGTGGTACAGGCGTAATTGTACACAGCATCGTCAGCTTGGCTGGAAACAGCAGTGTGCAGGTGCGCTGTCACTGGGCCTCCCATTCAGACTTAAGTGGGGCTGAGTAAAGCACTGGCTAAGTTATGAATGCATTAGTTGTCTATAAGTGCGGATCCCCAAAGACTTCTAGTCCTTTGCTTCCCAGTGATAGGAGGCAAAGTGTGGATTCACCTTCTGTTATCGAAATGAGTGGAGGAACTTGCTATGAGCAACCTGTGCCTTGTAATTGAGTTTGGGGGCCCGGCTGGTGTTTATGACATATATTGGGGCTCTAAATACATCTGGCAATTCCACCACAGGATATAGTGGAACTGGAAAAGGTGCAGAAAGGGGCAACCAGAATGATTAAGGGTCTGGAACACCTCCCTTATGAAACCAGGCTGCAGCGTCTAGGCCTCTTCAGTCTGGAGAGACGGTGTTTAAGAGGGGACCTGATTGAAGTATATAAAATCATGCATGGTATAGAAAAGGTGGATAGAGAACATTTCTCTGTCACACAACACTAGAACCAGGGAGCATCTATGAAGCTGATGAGTAGGAGAGTCGGATCTGACAAGGGGAAATATTTCTTCACCCAGAGGGTCATTGGCTTATGGAATGTGCTGCCGGAAGAGGTGGTGATAGCTACCAGTCTAGATGGCTTTAAGGAAGGGTTGGACAAATTTATGGATGACAGATGTATCAATGGCTACTAGAATGAATTCCTAGGTACATCTTTCAGGCTGGGGGGTGGGAGCAGGACGCCTCTAAGGACATTTGCTGGGATTCGAGAGCAGGAAAAGGTTTGTCCTTGTCTCTGCTTGAGATGCCCATGAGCATTTGGGGGGTCACCATGTGCAATGGGATGCTGGACTAGATGGGCTGTGGCCTGATCCAGCAGGGGTTCTCTTATGTTCTTATGTTCATAGCACAGACATAACTGTGTCCTATATCTTACATCTGGACAGGGCCTGAGGTTGAGGCAGAAGGCCACACGGATTCCCTCACACTTCTCAACACAGTGATGTGCCAGTAATTTCTGTTAAACTCATCAAGTGTTCAACCAAAAATATAAATCTACTGCCCTGGCTTTTTTTAAAAAGGTAAAAGTAAGCAATGCCTCTTCATCACACCGCCATTCCTATTCAGAATTGAACTGCATGGAGACAGCCAGTCTCATCATGTCGAGATGAAGGCATGAACTCGTTTGCTCTCTTTTAGAGAATCTTTTGTTAAGTTTTATAATGTTGGACAGAAAGCCCAGTGGTGTGTGAAATGGCCTAGAATAGATTTACAATGAAGCCTAAAAATAAGTTCATAACAGTCGACGATGAAATTTCTCCACAGCCATTCCTTGTGTTCCTCATCATCGCCAGCCCACAAAGTTACCTCAGGCCGTTATTAATCTTTCAGGAGGGTTTCAAAAATGTCACATAAAATTGTAACTTCAACCTGGATCTCTCTGAAAGGAAGTGTGAGAGCTTTGCAACAAGAACAGGCCATAAATATCCACAGAACTGACAAGATGGGAAAAAGAAAATTACTGTGTAACACATGGGAAGGAATCGGGAGACAAAGTGGACGACCAGAAGAAAAGAGGGAGAGACAGAAAGTGGCATTATAAAGTGATCCCTACAAAAGAAGCCGTCTTTTGGAATACGCTGCGGAGGAAAGAAAATGTGCAGCCACAGTAAATAGCCGAGACACAGCTGAGTTTTAATATAGAGGAGAAAATTAAGAAAACCACCAAGAGAGGACGGGTTCTGAGGGAATTCACATTGCCATGAGCAAGAGGAATGTGGAATTTTTGAATTTAAAATGGCTCTTCCTACAGCAAGAGCAAAAGAGGTTGAATAAAAATAGCTGGATGCAAACATTTGCACAGTGATTAGAGTGGATTACATGTTTTATCTGGAGCATTCATAGGGTTCTCCTCCCCCCACCCCACGAAACTCTAAGCTCATTGATATAAATGGATGTCTGTAATGATTTGCTGCCATTCTGGTCGTGCCCCCTTTTCCTTCTGCGTTTTGATATAATAAAAAGTTTACTTAACAGACCTGAGGCCAGTTCCCACTAGGACTTTTTTGAGAGTCGAAAACAGTTTCAAAACACTCTGTCTGGACTCAAAAGTGCCATTCTGGAGTAAAAACAGCAGCAAATGGCAAAAAACGAATTAAATAAAACACTCCTTTAAACAAGTCTCGCTCCCATTTTTTTTAAATAAAACACTTTACGGGGTGTTCCCACCAGGACGGAGTGTTTTGAAACCGCGTCTGCCAGCCCGCCCAACTGCACCCACCAGCTGCGCCCACCACTGCCTTGCCTAGGTACCTGTCTGCCCGCCTGGCAGTCTGCCCTTTTGTCCCGCCATTGTGGCTGCTGCTAGCCACTGCCACCACCCTGCTCACTGGCGCGGCTTCCCAACGTGCCGCTGTAGTGCTCCCAAGGTGTAGGGAGGAGGAGGACTGGAAAGCGGTGAGCGAGCAAGCTTCCCCCTCCCTTTCGGGTGCTGCTGTGCTGCCGCTGCCATACTCTGCTTTAAAGCCAAATTAACTAAAACAAATGGGAACACCCATAATACGTGTTCGCTTCCGTTTTCATTAATTCCGCTTTATGGGAATTCACCCCTGATGTGTTTTTCTGTTTTTTCAAAGCTGCATTTTGTCAGGTTCAGGGCTCATCCCCATTAAAAGCTTAATCCAGTTTCCTTAAACCAAAATAATAGAACTGGATGCAAATGCAAATTTGCCTATTCCCATTACTTTTAACTTAATTGCGTTGGATCCAGATTCTGAGGATCATACGTGGGGTATGTGACTCAAGGGGGGACTCGAGGGGCTACTTTTTAAAAGCTGCTTTTCGGGGCTGCCCTGGCCTCTTCCTCCTGGCAAGGATGCGCCACCCATAAGGGACCCCTTCACGGAGCCTAGCTGGGTGGCTGGGTGGCTGCTGCTTGCCTGGATGGAGGAAAAATGGCAGCGGGCAGCCAGCATTTCTTTCCCTTCCTCTCCCCATTGCTCAGGGCACACAGCAGCAGCGGCAACTAAAGCCCCTTTGCTTTAAACATTCACACAGAACTTCAGATGCTTTCCTCCCTTTCCCTTTAAGGAGAATTGCGCAAAATTGCAACATTGTTATCAGGTGTGAAGTGGTTCCATCGCTACAGTGTAGCCATCGCTGTTAAGTGGATTTTAACACTGAAATCACTGTCTTTGGAAGCAAGCTATTGGGAGAGGGAAACCCTAAACATGGATTCTCATCCCTTAAAACGGTACTGTCCACACAGTAAAAAATGTAAAACGTTTCAAGTACACGATCTGGAGTGAGACCTGTTGAAATCAGGATTGAGATTCACCATGCTTTGGGGTGGTTTAACATGGGGAAAGGGGTGATTATGTACTTCACATATTTTATTTTTAGCATCTCTTTTAAAATTCTATTCACTGTCTGAGTACAAGTAACTCAACATTTATGGTGTTCAGATAAAAACCTTGTAAGAAGGAATGGCTTTCTAACAGCTAAGAATTAAAAATTTAACTTGAAACTTTTTGTAGTGCAAAAGAATCTAATATTGTTTCTTTAACTGCTGGGAAACAGAAATTGGATTAAGGGAATTAAGGGGAAAAACAAGAACAATGTGTGACCCAGGCACACCTGACCATTTTTAAATCCCAGTGGAAACATGGAGAGTTTGTTGACAGAGATATCTCCAAAATGTGCTTTTTAAAAGTCAATTAGGCATTAAAGTCTGAGGGTGTTGGGTGAAATTCAGGTTACGTTCTTATGCTTTCAATGGTTATGTAGTAGCTGGTCTGTATTTCAAATGACTTTTTCTGAAATTAACTGTAACTTCAGTTATTTCACACCTAAGATTTAATCCATCTTTCAGAGTGAGAGAACACCTCAGCAAAGTGGTCTATCATTTTCTTTCCACATTATCTATCCCAAAGGTAGATTTTCTGAGCTAGATCATGCCAAAGGAAAACAGATTCTAAATTTGCTGATGCGATCTCTCTCTTTGAAGTGGACTGAAACTGGTTTTAATCTTAGTTGTGAACGCAGCCTTAGGACCTTTCTGCATTTGCCGCCAATCTGGCAAACCATTTTTCCCGAGAATCTGTCCCAAACAGGGACAGATTCTTGGGGCCCCCCGCGCATCCACACACGTGTGGGGCGGAGAGCAGCGAGCAGGTAAGGAGTGGATTGCGCGCGGGCGACCCTGGACGGGGTGGGGGCTGGGGGCTGTGGCTTCCCTCTCGCTTGAGAAGGCACAATCGTGCCTTCTCTTGCAAGGGGGAACGCGGGGAAGCCGGCTGTTGGCTTTGCTGTACTGGCTCCGATGGAGCCATTGGCGGAAGCCGGTGGGAGGGCCCAGCTGTCCCTCTTTGACAGCTGGGTATGTGCCGGCACTCCAGCTTTTCCCCTGCTGTTGCAAAAGCATTTGCTTCCTAAATGGTTTAATGGGAAAAGCCAGATGTAAGACCTATTTTTTTAGGTCTTACATCTGGGTAGGATTTCAGCGGCAAAACCGGTTTAAGAAACCAGTCTTGCGCGCCAAAATGCAGACGCGGCATCCTCAAAGGGGCTCCAATCTGGCCTCCAATGCGGAAGCCACGTCTTAATCCATCCCCAAACTGGCTCTAAATCTGTTTTTAGAGCCAGTGCAGAAAGGGCCCTAGAGTCCATTTTTCTACTCTAGCTTGAAGACAGAGAGAGCATGTGACATTACAAACTGTTACAGCAAAGTTAACCAATCAGCCGTTCCCAAACTGCAGCTCTAAAGGTGTGCTCCCATTCAAGTTTTAAAGAGCTTTGAAATCATTTTGAGGGCTCACCGTTCCCAAAGTTCTAAAGTAATCTACAGTTTCTGAGGATTAAAGGTCCCAAAACATGGATTATCTATATTCAGATCAAAAAAGGTCTCGCTGCTGGATTTGGAAATAATTCTTACTATTAGTTATGGGAACAAAAGCAGTTTTTTGGGGGGAGGGAACTGTGTTTTAGGGACGTCCTCGGTTTCTCCTGATCCAATGATAAGCCATGATGTCCCCCCTTTTCCCCAAGCTCTTGCCATTATGTTCCAAGGATATCATGCTTGGCTGAAAGGGAAGAGTGAGCAAAGTCTGCAGTTGCTTACAATATAAAGAGAGATCAGACCATTACAATGTAACTAGATATCAGACCATAGCGGAGAGTGAGTCAAAAGTGTCTGATTTTACATAAAAAGGAAGCTATCAGAAAGACTTTGGCCTCAGTGCTTGCCATTTTGTGCTGATCTGCACTGCTGATACAGAGCAAAGCTGGTAGCATTTAAAAGCCTGCCTACTTCATCCCTCAGCCCTCTCCCCCTTCTCCACTTTGTTGGGAAGACCATGGAAGAATCTAACAATCCTAATGCAAGTTAAGGGGAAAATGAGGTTTGCCTTCTATCTGGATGCAGCTATAACCCTGCTACTGCTGAGTTTGCCTATCAGTACTACATGGGAAAGCTTCTGCTCTATAGATTTTGGTCTTTCAGAGTTGTGTGAAAGCATCCAAGGTATCTGTTTTTCCTGGTACCCAATTTTACTTGGTATCTAAAGATTTTTTTTAAAAAAAATTATTTGAGAACATTCCTTGACAAAAACAGAGTCATAGTATAACAGGCAAAACAGCAAGATCAGCGCCAAAAAGAACACTTCAGTTCAATGTAGACATCAGTGGAATTTCAGACGTAGGGTGACATCATCAAAAAGTGTCAAATGAGGGAAATGCTGAGAGAGAAGCAGCTGGGTGAAGTGTCAGCTCCACATCATGCATGATTTTATAAACTTCAACCAGTTTATAATGCCTCATTAATGCCTAGTGGTTAGGGAGCCAGACTCTTACCTGGGAATGCCGGGTTTGATTCTGCCCTCCTCCACAAAGCCAGCTTGGGGTGACCTTGGGCTAGTCACAGGTCTGTTTCTGAGCTCTCACAGCCCCACCCACCTCACAGGTGTTCTGTTGTGGGGAGAATAGAAAGCTTTGTCAGCCGCTTTGAGTTCCCTTAAATGGATGAGAAAAGCAGAGTAGAAAGGCCAACTCTTCATCATCATCATCATCATCATCATCAGGGAGGTGTTCCAGTCCTCTGATCATTATAGTTGCCCTTATTTGCTGAGATGTGGTCACAAAAATTATACACAGTAAATTCCAGTTGTGGCCTCACCATATACTTATAAAGAGGCACAGTAACACTTAATAGATTTACTATCTATTGCTTTCATAATTATCCCTATCACTGAATTTTTGTTTTTCACTGCTGCTGTGCACTAGGTCCGTCAAAGAAAGCTCAGTCCCCTTTTGTTTATAGGTACAATCAGGGCTCTTTGCCCCAATGTGCAATTTCTTTGCACTTACTAAGGACTGAGTGGGCAACCAAGTGCCAAATGCACTTCAATGTCGAGAGATCCCTCTGGACTCTTTGCAGTGTCTTTCAGTTTTTTATTACCCAGTTTTACTACCTGAATAATTTACTGTCTCACTGCTTACTCCTATTTTCTAGATCATTTATGAATCAATTAAAAAGCACTGGCCCTAATACTGAACCTTGGGGAACCTACTTGTTACTTCAGATAAGGATATTGTGGAACTGGAAAAGGTGTAGAAAAGGGCAACCAGAATTATGAAGGAGCTGGAACACCTCCCTTACAGAATCAGACTGCAGCGTCTAGGCCTCTTCAGCCTGGAAACGCAGCATTTATAAGAGGGGACCTGACTGAAGTATATAAAATCATGCATGGTATAGAAAAGGTGGATAGAGAAAAAAATTCTCTTGTCACACAACACTAGAACCAGAGGGAAGTACTGTATTTCTTCACACAGACAGTCATCGGTCTATGGAATTTGCTACCTGAAGAGGTGGCAACAGCAACCAGCCTAGATGGCTTCAAGAAAAGGTTAGACAAATGTATGGATGACAGATGTACCAATGGCTACTGGAATGGATGCCTACAGTAGGCACATCTGCCAGGCTGGGGGAACAGGCAGGATGGCTCTAAGGCCATTTGCTGGCATCTGAGAGCAGCTTAAGATTTGTCCTTGTCTTCTGCTTGAGAGGTCCATAAGTAATTGGTGGGCTACTGTGTTGGACAGGATGCTGGACTAGATGGGCTGTGGCCTGATCCTCTTATGGTCCTCCTCCATGTGGAGAACTGCCCATTTATTACTATTCAGTTTCTGGTCCTTCATCCAGTTACCAATCCAAAACAGAACCCGCCCCATTTCTTGTACTACTTTGTATCTGCCTTGGAAACCGTGATGCAAAATCCTGTGGCTATGTTGCTGCTTGCTGGACCAGCTTTGAAAACATTTCTCAGGAATATTTAAACTGGTACGGACAAAAATGGTAATCATCTTGTATAAAAACTGTGATTTAATAATCTATTTAATTTATATCCTGGCTTTCTTCCATGGAAAGCACATGGAAGCATACACAGTTTATTCACTGGTTAGGTGTTTATTTTCCAAGACATTTCCAGGAAGAACAGGATGTCTTATGATTTATTCATGGTGAATGTGAATTTGTTCAAAATACTTTTATGTTACTTTTCATCAAATCAGATTCTAAGGCGATGCACAATATATGTAGATCACATTACTTCTTTCTCAGGATCTGTTCTTCTTCACCTGAACTCCCAGGCAACTCTTTCTGACACTTGAACTTGGCTGGGCTAGGATCAATGAAACAATTTTTTTCAGGTGTGTTGTCCTGTATTTCAAATGCCTTCCCATAGGCTGTGGTCACACCTGTTTAATCCAGCTTCAGTCCACTTTTGGAGCGAGAGAACACATCAGCAACGTGACCAGTAATTTTCTTTCCACATCGTCTATCCCAAAGGTGAATTTTCCAAGTTATTTTACACTGAAAAAAATCAACAACTTGTCACGTTGCTGATGTATTCTCTCATTCCAAAAGTGGAATGAAGCTGGATTAAACCTTAAGTGTGACCACAACCTTGGGCCACTTAAGTGTGATCACCAGACATTGGTCTCCCCAATGTCAATAAAACTGCCAGGCATTCCAGATCCAGAAGGTGAATATGTCTATCCAAAAGCTTTCCTAGATATTGATTCTTTGGACACCTTGGCCCCATCCCCAAGTACTTTTGGTACCGTTCCGAGCACCCAATTAGCGCTGTGCGGCCCCATGGGCTTTGGATTTAGCACGCGAAAAGCGTACCAAATCCCCCCAAACTGCATCAGAAAGGTGCCAAATTTGATACCTGAAAAAAGAAGTCTCAGCGCTGTTTGGGGAGTCGGCACGCATTGCTAACGAGCTAGTAATGCACATGGGGATGCTTGCGGGCTAACAGGGAGATTTGCACACACATCATTGGGAGGTGGGATGTGCTTGCTGTCCCTGTCCCATCTATTGAAGATCACAACCACCGAGTTTTTAAAATGTTGATCGCAAAGGCAGGCTGGAGAACGGCTGTTTTTTAAATTTTCTGTCGCTTCAACAGAAGTAATTCCAACCCCGTTTCAGAATGCCAAGGCAGGCTGCATAATGGCTTCATTTTTGTTGTACTTGCAACCTCCATTTTCCTGATCGTAAAGGCAATAAGAGTCTTAATTTTAAAATGGGCAGGCGCTCCCGCGATCCCCGGTGGAGCAAAGGTGCGCAAAAGTGTTCTAGCGCCTAACGCCGCTAGCAGCTTTCATTGGTGTTTTATGAATGGAGCTTTATTTTATGAATGAAACTGTAGTTATTTTTATGAATGAAGCTTGTCTCCGTGCCTTCCTCCCCAGTCCTGGCTGTCTGTGCCACTAAGGGAGGGGTTGATGTGGCACAGGGGTGGGCTGATGTCAATCCGGCTGCTGCGGATGACAATCCGGCTGCCAATGAGGAGAGAAGGGGTGGAGAGGAGGGGGGACAGCTCCTCCTTACCAGGGTTCGGCACACTTTGCATGGGGACGCCACCATCCGTGCCCAACCACTGCCTGTCCCACATTGCCAGGAATGACATGTCCTTCCCCATACCCAAAGGTCTGGCATCAGAATTTCTATTCTAAGGCAATAAGGTGAAATGGTGCACTGTCCTTCCAAAGGTCATTGTGAATTCCTTGAGTTGTGAGTCAACAGGTGGTCAGAGTCATTGCATGAAGGAGAGAAGCACAGGACTTTCCCACAACTCTTTGTCAATGCAGGAGCTTGCAGCCTTTGAAGCTTCTGAGTTTAAGAATGCCAGTTTAAATTGAGTCACAAGTTTCTGAAGAAGATCTCCAGATCACTATCCTGCTCTCAGTTGCTGTCTTATGGTACAGATCAGTTCCAGTTAACTATAGTAGAAGGCAATGGCCCATTCCATTTCTTCCCAGGGATGTCACAATCTGAATGTCAGAATGTGCAAGCTCAAGCAATCTTTTGTGAAATATCTGGGCCAGACACCCAACCACAAAATCATCTGCTTCACTCAGGAAACAGTGCAAGAGTATTTGAAATTACAAGGCACACAGACAACATTTTAATATTGTGTTGTGCCTGGAGTCTTGCGTATAAGCCTTCTCTGAAAAAAATCTGTTCTGCAGTCTACATGTATCGCACAGGATATAAATTGGAATAAAAGTCCAGTGCAGATAGAAACATTTACCATATTCTTCTTAAACCACAATCACATCTCTAATTTTCCACAGCCTGAAGCAAGCCCTTGTGTATGAGGATCATGTCCTTAGAAGCCCACCAGCTCCAATCCAATTTATTTTCTTCCCAAAATTGAGCTGTCGTTGAATCTTCTCTTTTTTACTGCAACGTCTAGGCCTCTTCAGCCTGGAATGACAGCGTTTTATTGGGGACCTAATTGAAGGTTATAAAATCATGCACGGTGTAGAAAAGGTGGATAGAGAAAAAAAATTTCTCTTATCACACAACACTGGAACCAGGGGGCATCTATGATGCTGATGGGTAGGAGAGTTGGAAGGATTTCTTCACCCTTGTCATCAGCCTATGGAATTTGCTGCTGGAAGAGGTGGTAACAGCAACCAGCCTAGGTGGCTTTAAGGAAGGGTTAGACAAATTTATGGATGACAGATGTATCAATGGCTACTGGAATGGATGCCTAAATGCATCTTTCAGGCTGGGGGAACAGGCAGGATGCTTATAGGGCCATTTCCTGGGATTCAAGAGCAAGCAAAGGTTTGTCCTTGTCTCTGCTTGAGATGCCCATGAGCATTTGGTGGCCACTGTGTGCAACAGGATGCTGGACTAGATGGGCTGTGGCCTGATTCAGCAGGGCTCCTTTTATGTTCTTATGTACTCTGTTTTTTAGGCATGGTTTGAAGGCTACTCATCTGGGAGTGCCCATAGCTCACTCTTTCCTTCTCTCATATCCATTCCCCTTTATTTATGAGGCAGCAACCCAATCAGTTACAAGACATTTGCTCGATATTGTTCCTTCCTCTTTTTTACTTGGAATTGGTTACACATCCTCTCTCTTCCTGAACTCAACAGGACTGTGATTCTTTTCCTAGTAATTGCTACAGTTCCAGTCCAATCTGCAAGCTCTGTCTTTTGTGGTTTTCTTTGGCTGCAGAAACAGAAACTGTGGCTTTTCTAGCTTCCTTATTTTTTTGGACCTGCATATAAAAAAGGTGGGGGCAGGGAGGAGAAAACTGGTTCAGTTCAGTTATAGTACTTGCCCTGTTTATGCATTACTGCTCCAGAAGGCAACCAAGAAGAAGGAAAAAATAAGTGGAATTAATTATTCTTGGTAACATTTTCTCTTCCATCCTGTAGGATGCTGTGATCACCCCTCCTCCACCACCAAATCTTAGGTTCCCCATGAAATGTATGTTGGAGGAGATTTAGCTGTAGAAGCATCAGAGAAAGTAGAAAAACAGCCTCTTTCAGTGTTTCTCGTGAGATCAGCACACTTTTTTCCATGCAGACGTCACAGGGGGTTAAGCCTGCCAAAGCTAACTTTAAAGTACTGATGAGGGCAGGCCACTCAAAAGTCCACCTGCATACTTTCAAAGTAGCTACATGCTGAGGGATTATTGCTTCTGCTGCTATTGAGTTTCTCCACCATTTAAGTTTTTTTAATCTTAAAGAGTGTTTGCTCCATGAATGACAGGTGTGTCTGTGTTAGAACACTGTTTTAATGCATCTGTTGAAGGGACAGAACCATCTTTAGTAAAATTTCACTGGTGAAAATGTTCAAGACTAGTGCTTGCTTTGACAGCACATACACTAAAATTGGAATGATACAGAGACTAGCATGGATGTCCGGTTCTGGGTGCTTTTCCCTTATGGCGCTCATGGGGGGTGGGGTGGGGCTGATCTGGTAACCATGAGAAACTGAAACCACAGTAACCAAATCAGCGGATACGGGGCACGACTGTATTGTTATTATTATTACCCATTATGCCCTTGTTTTCCACCAATTTGTCCAAACCTCTTTTGAAGCCATCCAATCTAATGCGCAACACCAAATTTGGTAGTAAATGCCAAGCCTTAAGTGTGTGCTATGTGACATCAAACCAACAAATGACCTTTTTGAAGTTCTTTATAGTCCCTTTCTTCTTTACTCCTCTTGGACAATTTGGTGCCGTCAGCAAACCTTGCCACACGAGTGCTCACTTCCAATTCTAGATTACTGCTGTGGTTATTAAAAAAACAAGGTTCCAGTACAGAACCTTGAGGAATTCCACTTCTTACACCAGCAGTTCTCAATCTTCCTAATGCCACGACCCCTTAATGGAGTTCCTCATGTTGTGGAGACCCCCAACCACAGGGGTGGAGCGGCTGGGAGGTGGGAGGGAAGGGCGGCTTATCGTGACCCCTCTGAAAGGGTAATTCAACCCCCAAAGGGGTCCCGACCCCCAAGTTGAGAACCACTGTCTTACACTCCCCCTTTGTGAGAAATGCCTGTTGCTGACTTCTACCCTTTGGTTGCTTACTGGGAAATGTTTCAGAGAAACTTTGAACGCGTTCCCACCCACAGCGAGCCTGGATTACTCTGATGATCTGGAGTAATCCAGGTTCTGCTGCGGGTTAGGGTTGGAGGCCAGGGACAGCACTGAGCACACATCGGGCTGTTCCGAAACAGAGGTGTGCGCAAGTACACCTGCGAGCAGCACGGTGCGACAAGCCACCACCAGCCTCCTCCTAATGTCCCCAAGTGAAGGAGGACAGCCAGCAGCCAGGGTAAGCGGGGTAAGTAAGCAAGGGGGTGCGCGGAGGGAAGGCCGCCCCTCGGATGTAGCATTGTCAGGTGGCAGGCGGGGGGGGGGGGGAGAGAAAAGGAAGGAAGGCAGCCACGCCTCACTCACTCGGTCGCTCACTTGCCGTCTCTCCTCTTTCCTGGGGGGGGGGCAGGATAAGGAATCCATCCCCGAGGCCTCTGCCTGCCGCCTGCTGCCACTGCATCCGAGGGACGGCCTCCCCTCTGCGCACCCCCTCACTCACTTCCTCAGCTGCCGGCTGTCCTCCTTTATTTATTATTTACATTTCTATCTCATCCCATACCCAAGGGTCTCTGGGTGGGTAACAACCTTAAAACAACAGATTAAAAACAGAATATACATTAAAAGATTTTATTTATTTATTTACATTTCTATCCCGCCCCATATCCAAAGGTCTCTGGGCGGGTAACAACCTTCAAACAGATTAAAACAAAGGATATATTAAAAGACTTTAAAAGAATTCAACAAATATAAAATAATACAAAGTATGTTTAAAAGAATAGTGTCTCTACTGAGGGGAAACATAAGCAGCTCAGCCAAAGGCCAGGGTAAAGAGGTGCTTCTTCACCGCCCTCCTAAATATATATAAGGGGCATGACGCACCTCAAGGGGGAGGCTATACCATAGTCTGGGGGCCATCACAGAGAAGGCTCTCTCCCGGGTGCCCACCAGCCTCACTATTGAAGGTAGTGAGACAACCAGGAGGGCCTCACCGCTTGATCTTAAGGCACGGGCAGGTCAATATGGGAGAAGGCGTTCCTTTAGATATTTGGGGCCCAAGTCATTTAGGGCCTTATAAGTCAAAGTCAAAACCTTGAGCTGGGCTGAGTAGTGAACTGGCAGCCAATGCAACCCTTTTAAAACTGGCGTGATGTGTATCCGGCTAGCTGTTCTGGTCAGCACTCTGGTGGCTGCATTTTCCACTACCTGCAACTTCCAAACCGTCTTCAAGGGCAGCCCCGTGTACAGCGCATTACAATAGTCCGATCTAGAGGTTACCAGAGCATGGATAACTGTGGCCAAGTCATCTCTATCCAGGGGTTTTCTTTCCCCAGATTTCCCCCGGAAAATCCGAGGAAAGAAAACTGGCATGGAAACAGGGCTGGAAAATCCAGAGTGGATTCGGAGCACTGGGGGATTTAATGCTGAATCCAAATCCACTCCAGATTTTAGCCCCTATGGGGACATGTCCTTTATCAAAAGCATTTTGGAAGTCCAAGTAGACAATACCTACTAAATCAGATTTACATCCTAGTTTATTGATGTTCTCAAAACACTCTAAAATATTAGTTAGAGAGCCTTTCCTTTCCTTTCCAGAAATCAAACTGGCTTTCCCTTAGCAATGCCTGTGCTTTTGACAGGATTTATAAATGTGCAGAAGGGAGGGTCCCAGTACTACTTGCTGGGCCTGTCTACTGGCCAGTGCAGAATCACCCCAAGACTTTTGGGGTCGCATTGTGCAGAGGAGTGTAACTTCTTTAAGCATAATTAAAGTTTTGGCTACCCCTGCTTCCTATTCCTGTATTTTTCCTTTTAAGAACTAATCTAGATTCCATATTTCAATCCCTTTTGGTTTCAAAGTATTTTACTATAGAATAAATGCTGTAGGGCTGCTTTAAAACAAATTAAAAACCATCTTGGCACTGTGCAACTACTGTTTACTGACTTGAATATTTGACCACTCTGGCCCTGTTCAGACAGGGCCAAAAACTATGTTGCGATTGTCACCTGTACTGATGGCAATCCTAACACAGCCCTGCCAAAAAAGGGGGGTAGAATCCTACCTTACTGCTAGTGGGGATAAATTATCTCCACTGCAGGTTTTCTCCAAACAGGAATATAAGCTTACCTGTCTGGGCATTTGCTCCCGTCTTTGCCCTGGAAATGGCCACCATGCACATGAGGGGCACAACCGCACACTTCTGGAGTACTCAGATGTACACAGGGCAGCACTATAGGAGCAAGAATCCAGACAGGTGAGCATCCACACTTGCCGTGTGGTTTTGCCCTGCCTTTTGATGTGGACTGTGAGAGGCAGTTGTGGAATCTCAATTAGAACCTGCATTTTTCTCTTGCCATCTGGAGGCAGCCTCCATCTCTTGAACAATTGAAAATCAGCATGATAATGCATCCAATTAAAACAGAGCAAGTAAAAGGATTCAAACAATCCCTAATTCTGCTACACATTAGGAGACCTGGACGTTTCAAGCTTCATAGTAGGATTAGTTACTGTTAATTCTAATTCTTGTACAAGATTATACAAAGCGATAGGATCTTGCAGCTGCAACTTACCATAAAATTAAAAAATGCTAAAGTGTTTGCCTAGCATGATTATATTATAAATACCTCCCCTGACCAGTGAAAATGATGGCCTAGTTGTGTTGAACTGTCTTTGGTTTTGCTGCTTTTCTTTTTTTATTTCTATTTTTTAATATTTGTAAGGTTTTATAGATTTTAATTTGATATTTTTTTTCCTTTGGTGCTTGCCCTGGGACGGTTTGGTTTGTTCAAGAGTGGGATACGAGAGCTAAGATAAGCCAGTGCACAAATGCTACTTGATGCTTATAGTTGCAGTTCATATAAGATGCTACAATTTTAAGTAGGACATTTCCTGTTTTTATTGGATTTCTAATATACTTTCATTGTGCCCTAGGCTCCCATATGGAAGGAAGAGTGGCATGCCAAGTATGAATAAATAATACCGGTACTTTTTACAAAATGCCAGAGTCAAAGGAAGATTGTTTTCTTAATAGCAATGAACGGACAGGCTAAGGCTACACAGGACAGACTCTTGCACAATTGAAGATGGAAGCAGAATGGCACCTGTGTGCTTCCACAATTTGTTGCTTTCCATGATGGTACATGGTATAATCTCTGGCACTGGCAGTTGGAGTCACTCCTCAATGCCAGAAGTGCTTTCGTCAGAGTACTACATCAGAGTGATAACATGAAACCTCCTAGAAAATGTTTCCATGTCATTAACCACAAGGGTCTCCACAGCAGTTCTCAACCTTCCTAATGCTGCGACCCCTTAATGAAGTTCCTCATGTTGTGGAGACCCCCAACCACAGGGCGGGGCAGCTCGGATGAGGATGGTGTGGGAAAGCGAGAGACTCGTCACGACCCCTCTGAAAGGGGTCGTGACCCACCGGTTGAGAACCGCTGCCCTAGCAGTACACATGTCCACCTTTTGTTCAGCAGACTGGGAATATGTCACCCAGAGACTGGCATCGCAAAGCTGTGAAGAGACAGTTTACAAAGGGATCCTAGAACTTGCTTATTCTTTCAAACCTCCCAATCTCTTCTCTAATTGTGACATCTCTTGTTAGATGGAAAGCTAGGGTGTTTTTGCACTTCCCTTCCCATCTGCTGGATGGAAAAGGAACGCAATTAACCAACACTGGAATGTTAGTCAACTTTGGCTGTTCCTCCCCCCCCCCCCCCTGCGATCAAATATTTACCTGATTCAATCCCTGGACCGGTCCCCTCCTGGGCGCTGCCATTTTGGCTGTGGCGCCCTCTGCAACTGTGCATGCACCAGTGCTATCGCCATGACAGTGCTAACGCTCTGCGCACACGTACTCACGTCTATGGTTGTCTGAGGTGCCAACGCACTTGCGTGGCACTTCAAACAACCCCAGAGCACGGGAAGAGGTGCAGATGGTTGTGCCACTGGACACTTCAGGTAAGTTCCTGGTAAACAATGGTTACGTTGTGGAGCATGAAACATTGATTAAGGTGTGGAGCACTAATCAACAATTAGTGAACTTCTGGTGAGGCAGGGCATGCTTGGAGGCTGTAGCAGCCTCCTCAAAGTGCAGATGCTCTTCACCAGAAGTTCACTAATCATGCACTACTGGCTGTAGTACAAATAGGTCCCTGGACTACAAAGATTTCTACTCTTTTAAAAATATCATCTTTGGTTGGAAGCTGAAATAAGATATTAAACAAACAAGCCAAAATCTCAGGAAAAGAAAATACTACCGTTTGAGGTAGGCTGTTAAGATTTTCCTTGGACCATTTCTATTGAGAATTAAACGCTCAGTTCGCAGCACTGATGATCTTTTTTCTAGTCTGTGTCTTGGTGTTTGTACCAATGCATCAAACCAAAAATTCAAATAAGATAAATCAACTGTAGGAAACAAGCAACACAAAAGATCTATCAAACAAAGAAAACGAGGTCCTCTCAATATTAAACAATGAAAAAAAAGCCTAACGCCAAAAGGTGAAGATACAACAGACCAAATTGCATAAATAACTATAAACTTACTAATATAAAGTATCCCACACAATAAATCTTAATAAAAGACAGTGTACAATAATGTTATAATGTTATATTGTTGAGAGGACCTCGTTTTCTTTGTTTGATAGATCTTTTGTGTTGCTTGTTTGTACCAATGCCCCTTATGAATCTTTCAACATCAGGAAACGTCTTGTGCTAAAGTCACCACTGCTTGGAAGAAAAAAGCAAAGCAATGTAAGGCAGATTGTCAGAAGTACACACTTCCACCATTAAAAAATAAAAGGAAAAAGGAAGCTAAATGGGCAAACCTGTTGGATCCCTGTTTATGCTACAACTCCAGTCATTGAGTCCCCATTCATTTTCTCATGAGGCTAATCCTCTACAGGAGCACATACAGACCCTATCTCCTTCCCCAAAGCAGTTTCAGGATGGCCTTCAACTCCTTCCCTCACCCTAACTGATGTGTAACTGATCACTGGAAAGGGGAAAAGTATACTTGTCAGTAGACTGAGGCCAGAACCTGAACAATGTGGACACAGAAGCACAGGGCCTTTCTGCACTATGTCTCGGTCAGCTATAGGCACAGCACTAGTATGCTCTAAGCATCCGCATCTGCAGATGCTTAGAGCATACAAACCCTCCCCCAATCTGTCCAGAACTTATCTCGTGTGCAGATGGGTGTCCAGGCGCTGCCATCTTTGATCTCTGGTGCCAGTACCAGCACCTTGTGCAGTGCTGTCACGAGGGCAGCTAGGTGGCGCACTACATTAGTGCACCTGCGCGCCACATCTGACATCTTGAACTCTGACACTTAGTAGAAAATAAGTGCACATATGATGCAGTTAAACCTGCACCACACATAGTGCACATGGGGAATACCCCCTCACAGAAGCTCTATCTGGGAGCATTCCCTTCGTGAACTACTGGGCCAAGTGTGAATTGGCTCACAATCTCAGGGAATGGTACATTAGAAAGGTGTGAACTAGCAAAAACACACCCTTAATTTCCCATTGTGTCCTAGAATAGACTATTTATTCGTAGTGTGACAAATAGCCTTTATTTCATCTGTAGTCCAGCAATAAAACCCATCTAAGAAGGTCTGATGTGCTAAGGGAAAAAGATATTTTCAGAGGTCCATGATTGATAGCATTTTATTCTTGCAATCAAATCAACACAAATATGATATACTATATACTCATTTACATTCTATTTTCTTTGGAAGCAGATTTTAAAGACCAGCATCCTACAGTTTGTATCCCCCCCCTCCCCCTAGTTTCATGGGTAAGAGAGACGATCAGGGAAAGGGATTCCTCCCCCACCTAATCTTGAAGAATTAGGACAAATACTGTATACCACCAAGATATTTGGGTCAAAAGCATAATCTGTTTAGACCTTTGACTCTGCCTGGATTTTCCCTAATAAACATTCTATTTCAACTCCTCTATTGTTCATTTATTTATTTACTTATTGCAGTTTCTATACCAACCTTTAGCACTGTTCCAAGATAGCTAACAGAGATAAAACATAAATTCTACAAAATCTTTAAAAACATCAATCTCAATTGTTAGTTCAGTACTGTTCTAGATGACATCTAGACAAACTGCAAACATCCCTAATTTGCAAGATTTACTACCAAACTAAACTCCGCCTAAAGTTCAAAATTCAGTCTGATGGTGAACCAGACCTCCAGAGGTCTGCAACAAACCAGCTGCGTTGGTTTCAGATCCCTCTTTCTCTCCTCATGCCTGCTGCCAACTTGATAAGTCATACATTGCACTTACCTACTGCAGGTGGCCATGTGGTCCTTGAAAATGCTGCTTTGCTCATTTTCACTCTTTCAGGAATGGAAGGTTATATTTCAAGACTTCCTGGTTTGTCTACAGTCACGTACACCTGCTTCCCTGGCCTGGCCAATAGGTGCAGTTACTGACCTAGCAAGTCAATGGAATATTTATTACAGTCAATGATCAGGATTTAGGAGATTGGAAGTGAATGTAAGGAGAGCAGCAGGCAGGCCACAAGTGTGAAGGGAAAAAGAGGAGTTTCAACAAAACCAACCCTTGGTCCACTTGGATGAAGTCTTTGGGGTATTCATATTGACACCCCAAAGTAGTTTGATGTTGTTGGGACTTGGGTTCACTTTGAATTAAATTCCTACACTGGGGTTCATTCACATTTTTATGGGTCTCTAAATGCCTGAGTAAACATGGGAATTTATTTGCCTATCAAGTGCTGTAAAGCTAAGGAATATAATGTACTGAATAGTTATGAGTGCTTATATGTCGAAGGTATTTCCAAAATCTCACATGAGACAATAGGCACAGAACTTCTGATGCTTAGTTTAGGAAGCTTTTTCTCACTTTTGTTATCTTCACGATTTTTTTAGGTACAGTGTAATTACATAATCGCTCAGAAACCAAACATTTTAATCCTGGCCTTTAAGGTTTTATTTTTTTTAATTTTGATATCTCAGGTTTTGTTATTTAAAGCCCTAAATGACTGATCCCAAATATCTGATGGTGTGCCTTCTCACATATAATGCTCTTTGTCAATTAAGATAATCTAGGTTACCTTTGTAATAGTCCCAAAGCATTACAAAATCCTTGGTGAGAAAGGTTTAAGCTCTCCTATAGAAATATGCCAGACACCAATACTGAGTGCATTTCAGTGCCTGGTGAAAAGAGTTAGTTTTACGTCATTTTTTTAAAAGTGATCCTGTTTCTCCTCTACAGTTTGTGTGTAGAATAAATTAGGCTGTGGGGGGAAAGTGAAAATCTAAACTTTGCTGAGCATTGATATTCTCATGTTTGTATTAAAAATTGCGGAAGAACTTACCCTGGAACTTATGATCCAGGCATGATGTTAAGCATGGTGGTAGCAACCATAACTTTACCATATCTGGTAAGCTCCCCAGAAATATTATTTTCCTTTCTTTATATAGGCTTTATAAAAATCACATCCCAAAAGTACTATTGGGCTCAGAATGGAAGCACCCATTGCCCCAAAGACTTTCAGCATTCAGTTCTATGAATCTGAAAAAATTAGGGTTATTTCTCTTTCAGGGAAGCCACAAATTCTATCTGGGAGTGTCAATAATTTACATGTCAGTGATGACACTCCGATTTATTTTGTCATTCTAAGGGTGGGAGGGAATCTAAAAATGAATGCTAAAAATCAATTACTGTTCCTTGTATTGTGTTCTACTGTTTTTATGGTGGCACTTACTCCAGAATGTTCACCTCTCACATGTCTGTGGGGTACCTACTATTATATGTCTTATATGTCTGGGGCACCTGTTGAAAACCCATTTGTTTATCCAGGCATTCCAAATGTGAAATAGAGGTTGTTCTTTTCCCCATCCTGTTTTCTGTTTTCAAATTTCATTCTTGGGGCTGTTTCCACTTTCCTATCAGAGTGGTTGTGGATGCTCAGGGGAGGTTGGTCCATGCTCTGCACCACAGCTGCCATCATAAGCTCCCAGTTGCTCTTGGGCACAGCATTCACACTGTGAAGGGATGGGGCAGCACAGCTGTGCAATTACATGCTGTGTCATGATTGCCATGGCAATGACTGGGTGCACAGCAATGTTGCCATGGTGATCCGGATGATCCAGTATGGGCCATCCACATTTGAAGTGTAAGTGGTCCAGATGGGGAGTGTTTCAAGTGTGGATGGTTCCTTCTGTGGCTGATCTTTGCTTCTCTGTAATCGCATAATACCAGGCCCCTTATTTTTAGATCTATATTGTAAACCACTGCAGGACCTTTTAGATTATGAAGTTGAACATACATTTTTAAAATAAATATTGCTATGGGCACCTGCCAGGCATTACAGTATGGCAACACTGCTGCAATATAGATTTGGCTGATTCCTGAATGCTTCATATACACAATTTGTGTATGTGTCTTTAGCATGTGGTTGAAACCAAAATGGGAAAAACCTTGTCAAATAAACATGATGCATGACAGTGTGCTTTTATGACCAAGTATTCTAATGTATTGTCAGTAATGAGATTAAAATCTTTAAAAAGCACAAGTACACCGGATTAATTAAAACATTCCTAACTTACTGTAATTCACTGTGATTGAGAACACAGTTGCAGGCAAAGAAAACTATACACTTGCTACTTTTTTTATTACTGGTGGTATCTGGTTGTTGCACAACATACAAACATCACCAGTGAATTAAGTGCCTTAAGGATTAGGCTTTCATTACCAATATGGGAGTGAAGGAATTGAAGGTAATTAATAGTGAAAGCAATTCCATTAGGCATGGTTCATACCCAATAATTCCTTCTTCCATATCAATTCTTATGGAAGTTATAAGAAAGCCTATAGTATATGGCTACTGGGTTGCTTTTATAAGAATTGTTGGCAGATCTGATGGAACAGTCATCACCACCATTTCTTAAAGGCATTTTTGCAACTTGGGTTCAAAGTTCTGGCTGTCACTGTGGATATTTTACAGCCTTTCCACACTTTCCAGTAGACCACAGTCTACCTCTGGCCAGTTTGGTCTGTAAACCAGTTTGGTGTTGTGGTTAGTGTTAGATTCTTATCTGGTAGTCTCCCAGTTCAAGTCTGTACTCCTACACGAAGCCAGCTAGGTGACCTTGGGCAAGTTACAGCTCTTTATGAGCTCTCACAGCCCCACCTACCTCACTGGGTGTCTGTTGTGGGAGGAAGAACAGAAGGCTTGTTAGCTGCTGGAGTCCCCTTAAAAGGGTGAGAAAAGCTGGGTATAAAGCCAACTCTTGGTCTTCTTAATTTGGATCCTGTGGACTCATTTGAAAAGGTCTAAAAGATGATCAAGGGTTCCAGAGCCTGGGGGCATCTTAGAGTGGATCAGAGGGACCCCTCATCCTCCAGCTATGCTTCATCTGCACAGAACAGGGTATAGACTGGGTCAGATTGCCCAAAATAGCATCCTGGTATGGTCTATCAGCAGACCTCTTTTTTGAGGTGTACCAGATAATTAGGAGATGGTATCCTAGATGAGAAGGACCCATTTCAGCAGTCCATTATACCATGGGAGGCATGGTGGTGCTCCGGTGATACATTTTGGAGGCCTCCTGCACCAGCTCTGGTGATGACATGAACCTAAGAGGAGCCCTGCTGGGTCAGGTCACAGCCCAGCTAGTCACATAGTGGCTCACCAATTGCTTCTGTGCATTTTTAAGCACAAGACACTTGTTCTTGACTCCTAGCAAGTGGCCTGCAGAGGCATCTGGCCTGTCTCTCCAACCTGAAGAAAGTACCTAGGCATCTATTCTAGTAGTCAATGATACACTTGTTCTCCGTGAATTTATCTAATCTTTTCTTAAAGCTGTCCAGGCTACCCTGTCACCACCTCTTTTGGAAGTAAATTCCACAGACTGATGACCCTCTGGGTGAAAAAAAGACGTGGTCCTGTCAGTTCAAACTCTCCTGCTCATTGGCTTCATAGAGTGCTCACTGGTTCTCAAGTTGTGTGATAGAGAAAATAATTTTTGTCTGCCAAGCTTTTCCACACCATGGATGAACTTCAGAACTGGTGCGGGAGTTGGTACAGATTAGGTCCTTGACTTTTTGGTGGTCTTGTTCCTCTCCATGTGAAAGAAACATGTTCTTTCTTCTTGTGAAAGAAACATGTTAATTTCCAGGTGGGCAGAATCGAATGGCAAATACACAATTCTCATTAATCAACTTTTGCTGTGGTCACACCTACGGTTTAATCCAGCATCAGTCCACTTTCAGAGCAAGAGAACACATCAGCAAAGTGACCAGTAAATTTCTTTCCACACTGTTTAGAAAAAGGTGAATTTTCTGAGTTATTTGCCATTTAAAAAGAACAGCTTGTTGCCTTGCTAACATATTCTCTCACTCAAAGTGGACTGAAGCTGGATTAAACCTAAAATGTAACACAGCCTTTCTTGTGCAGATGGATTAGTCTGGTGGTTCTTGGTTACCCAGATTCGGTTTCTATGTCAGCCTGTTGTAAAAAAAAGATGTGAAATTACAGAAACATCAATCAGTATGTCACAGTCTTCATACAACATTTGCTGCTGGAAGTATAGTGCAGAATAGTTGCACAAAAGTGCAAAAAGCTACTTTAAAAACATTTGTTGCTTTTTCACCTGTCAGGAGGGGAAACAATATTACCTGAGTGTAATGTTGTAAATCTAGCATTAACACCCCCAAAGTTTAGTCATGGGGTGGCTTTGCATATTCCTTTGCACTGTATTTTTAATTACTGATTTTGGTAACACTAGATTTTTATTCATCCATCAAAATGTAAAAATTATTACAGAATAACTTCCTATCCCTTCAACCTGTTTGAGGAAGAGTGCTACCAAGCTGAAGGGGTCCTATGTGAGCCAGTTTGGTCTAGTGCTTAGGGAACCGGTCTCTTACCTGGGAATACCAGGTCTGATTCCGCTCTCCTCCACAAAGCCAGCTGAGTGACCTTGGGCTAGTCACAGCTCTCTTCTGAGCTCTCACAGCCCCACCCACCTCTATTCTGTTGTGGGGAGAAAAACAGGTTTATCATTTGCTTTGAGTCCCCTTGAATGGGCAAGGAAAGTGGGGTAGAAAAGCCAACACTCCGTATTCTTATCTGGGAATACCGGGTTTGATTCCACACTCCTCCATGAAGCCAGCTGGGTGACCTTGGGCTAGTCACAGCTCTCTTCTGAGCTCTCAACAGCTCCACCCACCTCTGTTCTGTTGTGGAGAGAAGAACAGGAGACTCGTCAGCCGCTTTGAGTCCCCTTAAATGGATGAAAAAAGTGCGGTAGAAAAGCCAATTCTTCTTCATTTATCCCGTGGGCTAAAAACCTTGGATTCTGTAACATTTACCTCAGTTCTTTTTTAGGTTCCCCTCCAGCCTTGCTTGAGCTCCCAAATTTTGCCAAAGTTATCGCGAAATGTGCCCCTGAGGGAGAAGATCCCGTGGAGGGAAGTCCTCTACACGCAAGTGAGGGCAGGGTGCCTTTCCCACGTACAAATGCCTAATGCTTGCCCCGATGGCATACGCCGCCTTGCTGTGAGACCTTTGGATATAGGGCGGGATAAAAATGCAAATAAATTATCTTGAGGGGGGAGAAAAACAAACCCCTCGCACGAATCCAAGGCCCTGCCCCTTTCACTGCACCCCAATAAGCTCTCGGCCCCTCATTCGACAGACAGAGCAGCGCCGAGCCCCGCTTTCTCCAGTCGCCACCTCCCCTTACTGCTGCTGCTGCTGCAGCGAGCGAAGCAGGCAACGGCTGGGCGGGACAGCGGTTGCCGGCTCTCGGGCGCGCGCCCGCTAGCCCGCGCGCCCCCGAGCCATGCAGCGGTTTTCTTCTTCTACCTTCCCCCCCTTTTTTTCCCCCTTCCTTCCTCCCCCTCTCTCTCTCCCAGTAGCGGCGGAGGGATAAAGCCACCAAAAAAAAAAAAAAGCGCGCACACACGCACACAAGGGTGCCTTTTCTGCGCTGCGGAAGGATCTTTTCAGTTTTCTCCCCTCCCTCCTCGTCGTATAGCGAGGAGTGAGTGAGGGCGGGTCGGGGCTGTCCTGCCTGCTCACCGCGTGCGCGCGCGCGCGCGCGATGCGGCTCGCTCGAAGCTCGGCCGTTAGTCGGGAGCGAGTCAGTCAGAGAGAGAGAGAGAGAGAGAGAGAGAGACGGGCGGCAGTGGGTGTGTTAGGCGGTCCCCACACGGCAGAAGGGAAAATTAGTCCCTAAAGAGAGACAGGGGAGGGGGAGAGGGCAGCTGGGGGTGGGGTGGGGGACTGACTGACTGACTGACTGCTTGGGGAGGGGCTGGAAGGAAAAAGAGAAAGGGGGGAGGAAGAACGGAGCCGCCGCCGATCAGGAACGGGGAGGAACGGAGGAAGCCGAATCGGGGGGCATGAGGAAGCTGAGGATGGGGGGAGAGGGGGCAGCAGCAGCAGCTGGGTGGGGGTGGGGAAGGGAAGGGAGCCGTTGCTAAGGCACCAAGGAAAAGAGTCTTGGGGGGGGGACTAGCAAAGCCCCCTTTCCCAAAGAGAGAGAGAGGAGGGAGGGGTATTTGAGAAGCCCCCCTTTCCCAAAAAGAGAGAGAGGAGGGAGGGGTACCTGAGAAGCCCCCCCCTTTTCCAAAAAGAGAGAGAGGAGGGAGGGGTACCTGAGAAGCCGCCCCTTTCCCAAAAAGAGAGAGGGGTACCTGGGGGGGGAGACATTGCATGAGCATCTCCCGCCCTCCCGAAGCCCTGGGTCTGCCTGCCTGCCTGCCTGCGTGCGAAGCAACTGTCTCGGCTCGTCCTTTTCTGGGGGGGTGGGCGAAGGAAAGGAAAAGGAAGGAAGGAGAGAGGGAAGGAGAAAGCGAGAAGCCAGGCTGCATTGGGCAAAACCTTAAGAGGGAAGAAGAAGAAGGGGGGTGTTGATGAGGAGGAGGGGGCGGTGAGGAGGGGGCAATGCGGTCTCCGCTGCTGCTGCTGCTGCTTTCCCTGTCACAGGCGGCGCGCTCTTGCCCAGCAGCCAAGGGGGGGAACTAGGTCGGCGGCGGGAGGGAGCTGCGATTTGCCCGGGTCTCCTGCATGTAGGCACGCCGGCTTGGCTGGCTGGTGCTGCAAGACAGAGAGGGGGGGGAGGTAAAAGGAGGGGGGCTCTGCGGGTGGGGTAGGGTAGGGTCCCTCCTTTCTTTCCCCTTCTTCCTCGTCAGCGCGGAGGGAAGAGGAAGAAAGACTCAGCCGTAGACCTCGGTGGAAAAAAACCCAACAAAAAAAGCGGAAAATGATCGTCAGCAGCAGCAGCGATCATCTTTCGCTTACTCCCTTTTTGGACAAGGAGGAGAATGAACCCCCTGTTGTTGCCGCGGGCGTGATTACTTTTTGAATATATTTATATATATTTTTGTGTGTGTGCTTGGATATATTCTTCGTGGAAATCGTGGAGCATTTTAACGGAATTGCGAGCGCGGGAGGAAAGTCGGGTTTTTTCAAAAATTGATTTTTTTCCCCTGCGTTTCGGGAGAAAACGACCCTTAAAATGGAAAATGAGGTGTTCACGCCTCTTTTGGAGGTCTTCATGTCCAGTCCTCTCGTTACCTGGGTAAGCATTGAATGGCTGCTCTAAAATTGCCTTGCTCTGGAACCCCCATGACAGAGAGAGGCTTTGGCATAATCTGAATGCTCCTTCTGTTCTAGGTTAAGACGTTTGGACCATTAGCGGGAGGAAATGCAAGCAATTTGGAGGAATACGTTGCGCTCGTGGACGGAGTTTATTTGAATGAAGTAATGCTCCAAATGTAAGTTGCATTTCCGTGGATTTTGCTGTCTCAAGGGATATTCGCTATAATTCTCTCCAGCTGTTGGGAGACTGCAGTTGTTTTGGGACCTTGGTTCAGTATTTCCGAGTTGCATTTTGGTATTGGTTTTGCAAGTTCTTGCTGTTTCCTCCGAGAAATTGCATGCCTCCATGATTTGCGCAATGGTGGAGACACAGAAAATTACTAGGTAGATTTAGCTTATAATCTGCCTCTGTTGTAATGATAACGTCCAGCACTTGGGCATTGAATACAATACAGAATTTGCATAAAAAGTTGTATAGATTTGAATATTTTGTACGATGCCTCCCAGGTTTGTCTCATTTATAGTGAGTGTCAAGTTTATGGTTATGATCAGTTGGTTACTCCCCTTGCAGTTTGGGGTGAGGGTGTATCTGATGTGTATGCTGAAAGACCTAGATTTGCTTTTAGGCATTTCCCCCAGAAAAGGACAGTGGACAATCAAACTACTCACCAACCAATGCTGGAAGCCCACAGGTTAGTCATCTGTGGTGTATTCTGCCCTCAGCCATAATGCATTTCCCCCCTCCTATAGTGCACTTCTGAACCCAAGTCGAAACAAAAGGGAGGTTTTCAGGGTCGTTGACTAAAGAAAACATTTCTGTTAAGATTATAGAATCTTTTACCAGTCTGACTTCATATATGTTCATGTAGCAAAGTGACCTCTTTAGGTCTTTAGTTAAGGGGATATATTAACATTGGCATAAAGGTATGGTGTAAATTGTACTTAATGCCTGCAGTTACACATTGGCCACTCCTGGTTTATTCCCACCTAATTGCTTGTGTCCTATGCTTTCCCAAGAGCCATTGCTCACAAGCTGGTGATTCCATGTGTGGGAATCATCATGCATGAATCAACATCTGGGAAATATAAAAGCAGCTGCAAGAAATATTGCTGGTGTTTTCTGACTTAACACACATTCAAAGCATTCATGATTAAGCACATTTGTCATTGGCACTGATATGTTTAAATAAGCCTGAATATGAAGGTTCAAGGAATTTAAATACCTGGATAATAGGGATTATGACCCAAATATACTATTGAGGTAGTCATATAATTATGTGATTACTTTCAGTGTACTCAGAAACATAGTAGGTTGATTGCTTTAAAACATTATTTAAAGACATTTAATTATCAAAGGCTTTGCAGTATGCTTGGTGTTTTTTTTCTTTGAGTACTGCCTTATATATCCAGGGATGGTAGGAGAATTGATGATCCACCATATAATAGAGAGGGAACCCTGAATATTGTAAAAGGAAAAGTGTCTTGTCTTGTGTAAATCTTTGCAGCAATACTTTTGAAATCAAATGATCATTTGCCTGTTGTGTCCTCAAATAATTGCATCACTGTTAATCTTTTGCAATTTCTGTTAGTCTTTTTTAATCTTTGCAAGAGCAATAGACTGCTAGAGCAGTGGTTCTCAACCTGGGGGTCGGGACCCCTTTGGGGGTCGAATTTCCTTTTCAGAGGGGTCGCGACGAGTCTCCCTCCACCCTTCCCTCCCATCTCCTAGCTACTCCGCCCCTGTGGTTGGGGGGTCTCCACAACATGAGGAACTCGATTAAGGGGTCGTGGCATTAGGAAGGTTGAGAACCACTGTGCTAGAGCCTCATATCTGAGGTCAGTGGTGCCTAATTGCTAGTCAAATTAAAATACCCTTGAGTTGAGCTTGTCAGCTGGTGACTATATAGAAACATCCATGCAGTTGATATGGCAATGGCTTCTGGGGATTATACCTGGGACCTTCCCTGCTGGCAAAAGGATGCAATACTATATGAGTAAGCTGTAGCCACTCCTACATTGTTAAATAGGCAGTTCAGTTTGGTAACAGGATATCATCAAGCCAGTTTAGAATATGGATGGAGCTGTGCTGCAGATCTGCTTCTGACCGAACTGTGGACATCTTAATAAGCATTGAATGTAGCTTCAAATCTCCAAGGCTGGATATGGTTTAGTATGCTAAAGGCCACTGACAACATATATTAGTGATTTCAGTGCACCATTTCCCACTGTACTTTCTTATGCCAGAACTATCAGTATTTGTACAGTCTGGAGAACTTCAAGAGAGATAAGTGTTTGGGGCAGCTGCTTGCTCTTCACAGTGTTTCTGTAGCAGGCTCCTAATTCAATACTAAACAGATACAAGATAAAGGCTGCTGACGGAGAAGTAGATCTGGGGATTATGGCATGACCTCCAGCACAGAAACCTGTCTGGTAAATTTTTGTTGTGTGGGGGACTTAACACACTATACTCTGAAAAGGCCTAAAATATTCACCCTGAAACAAGCAAGGAAGTGCAAGTGTCAGCACTTTACTTACAATAACAAATCTTACATGAGGTCTGGCACTTCAGAAATGGAAGTCACCATTTCAGATTATACAGTATCTCCAGAGTGCTCTGTTCACCAGTAGAGTAGGTATTGCTGTAGATTTGTGCAATACCTGTAGATTTGTGCAATACAAGTTTGTATTTGTAGCTTACGAACCTGGGAAGGGTGGATTTGTAAGAACCAAAACCTCACAAGCCCAACCTTCTTTGAAGTTGAGCTTAAGGTGAGAACTGATGGAGGTTACCTGTACGACTCACCTCCCTTCCTTATTCCTCCCAATTGCTTCCCAGCACACTTTGCAGTCTGGAAAGGAGGAACTGCAAAAAATAAGGTTCCCTATAGACCTGGCAGGGCTGCAGGAAGACCCAGGAACCTTAGGATCACAAGAGGCAATGATAACACCAGAAGGCTTGCATGGCCCAACTCCTGGCTGTGAAAGGAAATAAGGAGAGGAATGGATGTAGGTGAATGCCACCTGTAATCTCTTACCAGCATTCATCTTTCCTCAATTTTGTAGATGGCATGATTAATGAGTCTTCCACAGGTTCAATGCAGAGCCTGTTTGATGCGCTAACCCATAACAATGTAAGAAGAGCCCTGCTGGATCAGACGGTGGCTCATCTAGACCAACATCCTGTTTCATACGATGGTCCACCAGTTGCTTCTGGGCGTTCTCAAGCAGACAACTAAGACAAAATCTTCACCTGCTCTTGAATCCCTGCAGATGGCATTTATAGGCATCTGGTCTGTCTCTCCATTCTAGTAGCCATTGATGCACCTGTCCTCCTTGAATTTATCTAGTTCTTTCTTAAAGCTATCCAGGCTGGCTGCTGTCACCACTTCTTCTGATAGTAAATTCCATAGGCCAATGATCCTCTCAGTGAAAAAGAAAACCTTTTCCTTCTCTGTCCTAACTCTCTGCCCATCAGCTTCATAGAACACCCCTTGGTTCTAGTGTTGTGCAATAGAGAAAATCCACATTTTGGACACTGTGCATGATCTTAATGTTGCCTTTCAAGGCTAAAGAGGCCCAGACATTGCAGCCTGGATCCGTAAGGAAGGTGTTCCAGTCCTTCTAGGTGCCCTTTTCTGCACCTTTTTCATTTCCAAAATACCTTTTGTGAGATGTGGTAACCAGAACTGTACACAATATTCCAAATGTGACCTCACCATAAAGAGGCAAAATAATACCTGCTGACTTGTTTTCTGTTCTCTTTCTAAGTACCCCTAGCATTGAATTTGCTTTTCTCACTGCCTCTGTGCACTGGGTCGTTGAGCTGTCCACCTGAAACCCCAGAATCTCTTTTCTGGTCTGTCACAAAAATCCCGCATCAGTTTATAGGGGTAATTGGGATGCTTTGCCCCAATGCACATCACTTTGCACTTGCCAAGATTGAAGTGCATTTGCCCCTTTGTTGCTCACTCATGAAATGTTGAGATTTCTTTGGATAAATAAGTGTCATCAGCAAATTATGCTATCTCACTACTTTCCCCTACTTCTAGATAATTAAAAAATTATAAAAGCTCTGTGAACAACATTTCTCACCTCTTTCTACTCTGAGAACTGACCATTTAATTACTGTTCTCTTTCCCATCCTTAAGGCAATTGCCAATCCAGGATGGAACCTGTCCTCTCATTTCATGACTGATAACTTTATTCAGGAGCTTTTGATGAGTGACTTATGTCAAAAGACTTCTGAATGTCCAGATAGACAATCTTTACCTGTGTGCTTTTGAACATTTAGAGAATTCTAATAAGTTTGTAGGGCATGACTTACTTTTGCAGAAGCCATGCAGATTTAGCAATGCATGCTCCTCTATGTTTGCTGTAATTTTATCGTTGATGATGGTTTCCATCACTTTACCTGGAACTGATGCTAAGCAGACTCCTGGATCTTTTTTTGAAGATTAATGTTACATTTGCTACCCTCCAGACTTCAGATATAGAACCTAATGTTAGGGAAAGAATCCAGCTGCCATGAAGCTTTTGACTATGTTTTGCTGCAGAACTGTCACTAGGCTGTTAAATAAATTCTAGGGAATCTTCAAGAGCATTTTCAGTTTTTAACCATCTTGGCTACTCCAGTGATAACCTTTCCAACATGACCCTGACAGTTCCCCCCCCCCCCCCAAGCATAATATAGATATGGGAGGCCTACTCAGGAACATATTGACAAACAAAAGAGTTCCTATTTTCTGTGCTAGAATTCCATTTTGGATTCTGTCTCCTGCAGGGCTGTGGAGGCCAGGATACAAACGTTTTGACTCCTCAGCCCATGGAACCACTGACCCCACGTCTTCTATTTATAATTAGATGAATGTGTTTGTGCATCTTACGGCACAAAATATTGTAATTTCTGTTTGAGAAATTTAATAACTACAAATTTACATCTTCCACCTGGCAGGGTGGTTTAATGGGATAAAGGACACGTGTGCTTTTAAGCAACTTTCACTCAGACCCCAAGAGCTGTCACTTCCTCTATGGGTTGCAACGCACTGGTGGGTCACGAGCGAATATTGAGTGGGCCCTGCTTGTAGAACGACACACCAACCGACCGAGCCTTTATTCATATTGGTAATGGCTAAATTTTCTAGAGGTGGGTCCCGAGTTGGTAAACTTATATTAGATGGGTCGTAGCCCAGACAACTTTGGGAACCACTGCTCTACATACTTTCACTGATAATGACATCTTCCTAGGGGAAATATTTTAACACATTATATAACAATCTCCATTGAGTCAGAGTTGATACATTAACTCCATAGTTGCTTCTGACTCTTGTCTCCATGATTCCTGACTTCACATTCCTGACCTTTCCCTGGACATCTTCACATTCATAGTCAAGGCATGGAAATGAATCCATAGTGTAAAACCCATTGAAGATAACTAAGCATTATAAATTGGGAGGATGCTTGTTTGTACACCCTATTTTATGCTGTGCTTGGTTGAACAGTCCTGACAGTTGATTCAGCAGTCTTTTAAAAAAGGTATAACATGAAACTCTTTCCAGCTACTTTCCATCTTTTATTATATTCAGCCGTAGCATTGTAAAGTGTCTACTATGTTTTAAGAGCAGTAAGAAGTTTGGAGCTCTTACTGTAGTCTATACAAAATTTTTGCAAAATTTGTAAACATATGCAATGAAAGTTGCAGCTAGGACTAAAAAATTGGAAATATTTGGATGGTAGTCCTATAAAACAATAGTATTTATAATTGAGTGGCACCTAGTTACCTTCCTGAGTGAAGGAATCGTGAAATAGAGACAGGAAGGACACTGTTTCATGTTTATTAATTTTAAGTGGTACTGTGCATTATGGCCAGACTTCTCCACTTGTTTGTCCAAAGGACATTGTTCCAGAAGCCTTGTGGTTGGCTCAGATGCAACTTTGCAAACTTAAGTCATACTGCTAAGTTCTTCTTAGAAAGGAGAGGCTTTCTCCTGGCAGCCTTTCCAAACTACTCATACTTGTTCAGTCTTTTTCTGATTTTACTGTCATGAACTTGAACATTTACCATACTGTAGCTCTTGAGTTTTTTGCCGTTTCTCTGATCATTGTACAATCCTTGACCTTGGGATGAATTTGCTGGGATATCTGCTCCAGGAAAGATTGTCTGCTGTCTCTTGAATGTTTGCCACTTGCAATGACACTTGCTCACTGTTGAATGATGGATTTCAAATTGTTTGGAAATGGTTCTATAACCTTCCTGGACTGATAGGCAGCAAGAATCGCTTCTCTAAGATCATTGCTGATGTCCTTCCTCCTTGGCATTGTGTTAATGGCCAGAATGCTCCAGGCCAGCAAACTGCCAGAACTTCTGCTTTTAAGAGGTTGTCATGCTTGCTGATGATCAGTTAATCAAGAGCATTTGATTAGCAGCTATTTATCCTCTTAATACCTGTGGAAGCAGTAAGAATGTGCTTAATTTTTCACATATTGCTTCTGCATTTTGGCTTAGTTTGTGTGAGCCAGTTTGGTCTAGTGGTTAGGAAGCCGGACTCTTATCTGGGAATACTGTGTTTGATTCCACACTCCTCAATGAAGCCAGCTGGGTGACCTTGGGCTAGTCACAGCTCTCTTCTGAGCTCTCACAGCCCCACCCACCTCACATAATGTTCTGCTGTGGGGAGAAGAACAGAAAGCTTTGTCAGCTGCTTTGAGTCCTCTTAAATAGGTGAGGAAAGTGGGGTAGAAAAGCCAACTCTTCTTAAATAAATAACATGGTATAATTTGTCTTGTGTCGTTCAACTGAGATTGTATTTACCTAATTTTAAGACCTTTTAAGGACCAGGTGTTTCTGTTATGTCCTGGAATTGTAAAACCATGTAATTCAAAGGGAGTGTACTTTGTTTTTCTCATGGCTGTATGCATTTTTTTTAGAGCTACAGCCCTAAGCGTGCTCATTGTGGCAGTACAGTAGACTCTAACCTCCCACTATTATGGGCAAGAATTGGGATAAGATAGATTACTGACATGCAGCAGATTTGCATTAGTGGTGCTGATGATGCCAATCGCAGTTATTTCCTGATGAGTGTGTAAGCAATTGTGGCAGCCTTTAATTCACACTAGCAACAATTGTTCTCAGTGGTAGATGGAACTGTGGGGTCATCCTATAGACGTGGGATTTGTGGGGTCAGCCAAGGGTGTTTTTCCACTGTCACTAGAAGTACCCATTAAGTACCCCTTAATGGGTAGTAAATGGCATTTTTGTACCACTTAATGGGTACTTAATGGGTACTTCTTGTGACAGTGGAAAAACATCCCAAGGCAAGTATTCTGTTCCATCCAGACCTCATAACGCTTGTCCCAATGTTGTCGTGTCCCCAGCAAAACCATGCTGAGATGCTTTGGCTCAGTCCAGCGGCCAAACTTTTTGAGTCAGAAAGACATCACCTTCACAAGTCATGAGAGCACAGTCCACATCTGGGGAGGAGAATATTATGACATTCCTTGGGGGTGTTTGAACCAAAGCATGTGCCTACAAATAACTTAATTTGTAAAATTCTATATTTACCCACTTTGCTTTACTTGCCTGCAGCTAAAATCTATAGGATTCATTAAGGGTTCTCTCTGGGTAGATAACTGTTGCTTTTATGAGAAATATCTACTCTGAATATTTAAGCAGTTTTCTCTGTGGAACTATCACTGTAGAATGAAGACTTGTATGGATAAATAATTTCAAATTGTTGTGGTTTAGTGGACAGATCTGCTTCATTGTTGAGGAAATAAGAAAAAATAGGAAATTTGATTTAAATCACTTTCTAAAAATCCGCCTTTTGTCAAGCAGTGAGTCTTGTAGTAAGATGTAAGAAGTGGCTGTTTTTGTTGCACTTCAGAAAGGAACATGGGATTAGGGAGTGCCTTGAGGAAGCAAATAGGTGTGGAGGCAATGGGTTATTTAAAATGGTTGAAAGACAACACATTTCAGAAGAGACTTTAGAGGTTAAGTATTGGTCTCACATAAAGATTTTGTAAAAATGTTCATGAAGGGCCACAGATGAATTTGATGGTATCCTCTAAAGTGAAATCTTAAATTCAGAGTCTTCCACTGAATAAAACAGTGGATTCATTAGTCATTTTTAAACTAACCTCTTGTTGGATTAAAGATTTATGGGGCATAAATTATGGCAGAGGTGTCAAACTCAATTTTGCAGAGGGCCGGATTAAAAAAAAAAGGTACTGTCAGGGCCAGGGGGCATGGCCAGGGGCGTGACTGGGGGCATGGCCAGGGCACAGGAGGGGGTGGGGCGTGGCCGGGGCGTGGCTAGGGCACAGGGGAGGGGCTGGCTGTCCATGGCGGCGCCCGCATACTCGGGCAGTGGAGGGTCCCGCCGCGCACTCCCTCGCCTCGCCTCCTTCGCGCCCAAGAAGGACAGTGGCCGCGGGCGGCGGCCGTGGGCCGTATTAATACAGGCCGCGGGCCGCATCCGGCCCGCGGACCGTATCTTTGACATGACTGAATTATGGCTTTAGATCTTTTTTCTTTTTTGCTCCCTTCTGCTGTTTTTATCTATTGTTGGTATTTGGTCTAGTTGACTGCTGGTGACCATACAGGTAAATGCTCACCATCTTGATCTCTGTTTAGTAATCTATCAGTAATCCCATCAGCCTTATCTATCCACCTTGCCCATTTCCTTGCTTGATGCCCTCTTTCAGGTTCTATGAAGGCTTGGAGGGGCAATGCAGGACCAAAGTGAGCTACTGGGGGAGTTAATGTAGGTGTTCCACTTAACAGACTTGGCCCACATGTATCTAAAGCCATTTGCTGGGATTCGAGAGTAGGAGAAGGTTTGCCCTTGTCTCTTCTTGAGATGCCCATGGGCAATTGTTGGGCCACTGTGTGTGACAGAATGCTGGACTAGGTAAGCTGTGCCCTTTTCCAGCAGGGCTCCTCTGTTCTTATGTAGAGAGGTAATGCCACTTAAAATGCTTCATAAAACACTTGAAATGGTGTTTTGCACACCCCTCAATAGCATTTTTGATAATGATAGGCATAGTTTTTAAGGAAAACTGAGAAAGATTAAAATAATGTGACAACTTGTTGGAGGGTCAGACTATCTCTTATAATGATTTTTTCAAGTGTTTATTGATTTATATACAATGGGTGTTAACAAGTGCTTTGGCACATTGGTTGAAAATTATCTTTCCCCCTTCATTTCATCATACATGACTTCTGTTTAGGTAAACATTTCAGCAGCACAAAGGGAAATTTTTTGTTTGCATTTCCTATTGTAGGCCACTGTTAAGGCAACTTTATATATTCATTCTGGATCTCATAAGTAGGTCATTTGATTTGAAAGCTTCTCTTGAACTAGGCAGTGTTTGCATGAATATGCCTCATGTTTAAAGTACTCAAGGTACTGTCTTTTCTTGTTGGCTGTAGATTGGAAGGGAACTAATATGTATGGACTAAATAAAAATAAACTTTGTATCATACAAGAATATAAAAATCCAGTTACTCAGAGATTTGGGGAAATTACTTCAGTCCTTGTTGGCCTAAAAGGTAGAGCTGCTTCACTCATTTTTGGCAGGATGTGTATTTTAACAGTTGAACATACAGAAATTGGAAATATATGTTTACTGTCATACATATACCTGATAAAATAAGCCTTTTATTTAAATGAAACCCTTTTCATTATCTGTTTTTCCTGATGAAGACAGTTATATATTGAATTAGTGGGACATCCGATTGCTGTTTTTACTCTTTTACCCTTATTTTTAATGTTTTGTAAACTTATTTTTTGTTAAACCATATATAACATAAGATATAACATACTGTATCTTAAATAATTAGAAATCAGCACATTTGACACTAAAATAAGTTAAAGAATGCTCACAGTTTATGTGCAAAAATTTCAGGTTTACCTTTGTCATAATTGGAATAAAAATGTTGAATTTTTATGTTTTATTTTACTATATTCATTTGTGATCTTAATGGTACACCTCCTTTTAAAAACTATTTTGTGTCATTTCATGTTATCTGAGATGTTGTGAGTTGGGTTATTGTGCTTACTTGGCAATAATTTGCTCCTGGGATAGCTGATAAAACACATTTTGTTCTTCAAAACAGTAAATAAAACAAGTTTTTATATTATGGAAAAGAACACATGTAATAGTCAAGCTGAATTGAAACAACAGTGAAGCTGTTTTCATAGTTTCTGCTCTTCCAAAGAGGCAGCTGCTTCAGTCAATATATATATAAAAAAAGCTTCCTGGAGTTAAATTTCTGGTTTGTATTTCAAAGATAATCCTGTATTCTTCCTGAGCCATCTACCAGAATCAGTATTGTTGTTTTTCTTCCTACAAATGATTCTTGGATCTTTCCAGAGTCTAGGATTTAGTCTACTTGGATTTTTATCTTTCTGTTTTACTGTTCCCTTTTTTAGTTTGATATGTACAGTAAGCTCATCCTGTGTTCTTATTTTAATTCTATTGGCTTTTAGTCCCTTAGAGTCTAGTGGTCTGTTTGGAAGTCTCTTGTGAAACCAGCAAGTGGCACACAATTGCAGTTTGCCAAACTTCTATGCACACTAGCTTGACATTAACATATAGCTGGATGCAATCTGGATAGTGCTGCCTAACTCATTTTGGGGGCCAAGGCTGTCTTGAATCTGGATTATAGGAGATTCTGTGTCAGATAATTGACTGTATGAAGACGAGGTTTGTATTAGCACCCCAAGTTAGAAGGAATGTGATCATGTCCATGTGCTAGAGAAAAATATTTTTCAATGTATGTAAAATGACATTATTTGCCCTCTGTAATTGTTTCTGTTGGACTGCAAAGACGTACGAATTACATGAGAGTTTAGATGAGAAAAGTCTGGTATATTTTACTGTTTGATGGAATAATTTACATGTATAGTTATTGCTAAATCCTGTTATACACTTGAGGCATACTCAGAAAGGGCCAAATGGAGCATGCCCCCCCCCAGGCCATTTTCCCTTATATGTGCTGTTTGGTGCCTTATGCTAACTATTACCTGAGCACCTTTCCAAACGTGGTACAGATGCGCCCATGGGTCTCAGAGATGAGTCAAGATAGTGAGGACAGGAACGGAGCCGATGGTGTAACACCTGGGGTCAGTGGTTGTAATTGATCCCATATGCCTATTCAGTTAAAGCCAGGTGACTGTGCTAGGCAAAATGTGGCTCTCACTGGTGCCACAGCACAGATGCTTCTAATGACAGTAGGGGTGTTTTTCCACTGTCAGAAAATACCCATTTTTGCACCCATTAAGGACCCACTTGGGTGTGAGCCAGATGATCCCATTTCCACCACGGCACCCATTTGGGACCCGATTGTTTTGACTGCTGCTGGGGAAATCCGGATCAAATGGGTACTTTCTGGCCTTTAATCCGGATTTTCTGTAGACCCCAGATCTACAATGGGGTCTTCAGGCAGAAAATCCAGATTAAAGGCAGCCTGCTTCCATGCTTGTGTGGCAAGTGGGTCTAGAGGAGGCTAGGGGGAGGGGGCACCCATGGGGGGGGAGCCCCAAAACCTCAGCTTCGAAGTCATTTTGAAGTTCACTCCGGAGATCAGCCCAGACTTCAATGGAGCTGTTTTGCACAGACTTTGAAGTGACTTTGAAATGACTTTGAAATGACTTTGAAACCACTTCGGAGATTGCACCCCCGCCCCCAAACACCTGGGGTGACAAGCAGACCTCTCATGGGTAGATCCGGATTTCCAAACGGGTGCTCCAGTTTTTCCACAGCAGGGAGGCTAGCACCCATTGCTATTGGGTGCTAGACCACCCATGGAAACACATTGGGTACTTCCCTTAATCCGGATCTACTAGATTCGGATTAAGGAATGTACCCATTCCTTAGATCCGGATCTTCTTAGATCCGGATTAAAGGAGCGCAGTGGAAAACACCCTAGAAATGCATTCTGCTGTCTGAAGTGTCACCTGAGTCTAGACCTACTTTCAGAACAAGGAGGCACCTGCAGGGTTGAAAACAGGCAAAGGAAATAGATGGAAACCAGCCCAAGCAGAGCTGGAGAAAAACAGAGGCGCTGCTCCAGCCAAGTGGTCTATGCCAAAATGTTCTGGCCACATTCCACCATTGAAGCTTTTACAGGGTTGCCTGCTAGGCCAGGCATGCAAAGTTTGCCTCACATGCAAAAATACTTGTGATTATTTCCATTTCCATTTCTTATTTATATACCGCCTTTTCCAAACGTAAAATTTGCTTAAGGCGGTTCACAACAAATGGAAAAACAAAATACAATACGAATTCAATCATTATATCAAAGAGTACAGCAAATAAGAATATTCAAAAATACATTACATGTTATAACAACTAATACAATATACAATAATAATAATAATTGGGAAAAAACCTTTAAACAGGTGGGACAACTGGCTACTGAGTTTTTGTAGTCCTTGCAGCAGGTGGAAACAGTCGAGCGCTCTTTCTCCCTCCTTCCCTCATCCATGCTGGTGTTGGAGCATATAAACTCAGTTGCATGTATATAAATGGTCTGTTGCATGTCTGTCACATTGTCTCTCTGTTGACCTGTAATGGCCATTTGGGTAATTAGGATGACTGAGTCTTCTTTTCTGTCTTCATACTGTCATTCCTTGAAACCTAAGCCCTTTCTGCACTGGGCCTTATTCTGGTTTACATGTCAGACTAGGGGCCTTTTATCCTCATGCTGGCGCAGACCATGGCAGACCCTGCCCAGGGCCTGCTGTAGTCTGCACTAATATGTGGATGGCAGGTCTTCAGTTGAAGATGTAAACCAGAATAAGGCCCAGTGTGGACAAAACTTCTGTACCCTTGAATTAAATGCCACAAACTGATAGTTTCCTGTTGATTTTCTCCTTTGAAGAGGGCCAGAGAATCTGTTTCCTTGGTTCCTTATTACATGCAGAGGATGGGTGCAATGGTATTATCTTCCTGTCCTTATATAGAGTTTAAATGTGCACATGGATATTTGCTCACAAATGTGATATCTTGCCATGCCCACTTGTGAATCACAGTCAGTGTGTGTGAATCTTATCCTCTTAAAACACACATCTGCTCATGGATTTGTGAGTAGCTTGAGTCTGAATGGACACATTCCTGTGTTAAATTATACTGGGATTTTTTTTCCTGTTTCCTGGACTTATGACTCAGTGCTGATATGCCGAAGTAGAATCATAGGAAACACCTGGGAGAGCCAGCTTTAAATCTTTTTGTGAAATTGATGAACAATATAACATTTTGTTTGTTTGTTTATCTATATATCCCATCCTATACCCAAACACCTCAGGGTGGGTCATCAGTGGTGCATATTTTAGGAACAGAGTCCAAATGGAAGCAACTTTAAACTTTTATAAATGATGATCTTAGTTTAGATTTTTTATTTCTTTAGAAAATAATGTTCTGCCCTGATTATATTTTCTTTGTAAAATTTCTTACATGAACAGCCTTTCAGAGTACTGTACCTAAAATTATTTTGTGGTTATATTGGTTAGTCTTAATGTATTTTTTTAAATCTGTAAGCTATGATGAGGTACTTTAAGATCAAAAGCAGTATATAATGACAACAGTCAATAACATTAAATATAAATATAGCTTTTCTTGTTTGTGCTTGGTGATGGGACACTTTTTAAGGCTGCACTTTTTCAAGCAGTTTGTATCATGAACAGTTGCTTAAGGGAAGATGAGGGTGTCATCCATTCAAGCATAACTGTGAATGAGAACTTGGCACATGTCCTTAGTGTGAACATGTGCCAAAGCTCTGTATCAGCTCCCAGATTTGTCTCACTGTTAACAGTTAGTGAAGCATGACACTGTTTGCTTTGACATCTTAATCAGAGGATCATTCAAGCTTTCTTTTGTGGACAAATGCATTATTCGAATGAATTCTGTGGTGTGTGTGTATTTAAAAGGCTTTATTTGTCACTTACACAGAATCATAAAAATACTCAAACAGCTCGTCCTGGCAAATCGTAATTCCTTGACTTTAGGATCTCCAGAATATCACTGGATCACAACCTTCATGTACCTCATAGTCTGTAACTCATAGTGGGTTATTTGATCGGTTAAAATACACTAGTGAATGTTTTTTCAGTTTTTTGGGCAAGTTCTCAAATTGAAGGCTTCATATTAACAAATATACTCTACTATACTCAGTTTATTATCGAGTCAAATACAGAATGTTACACTAAAACTAGGTTTGTGTCAAACAGGACGTTGACAAACCTGAAGCACTCAGGAGGGTGAGGACTTGGAAGCTCCATTGAAGTCTGTGCTGATCTTCGGAGTGAAGTTCGAAGTGACTTCGGAGTCACTTCGGAGTTCACTCTGAAGATCAGCACAGACTTCAAAGACGCTCCAGAGCTATTTTGCACTGACTTCGAAGTGACTTCGAAATGACTTTGAAGCTTAGGTTTTGGGGCTCCGCCCCATGGGTGCCCCCCTCCCCCTAGCCTCCTCTAGACTCCATTGCCACACACGTGTGGAAACAGGCTCCCTCTAATCCAGATTTTCTGCCTGAAGACCCCATTGTAGACCTCATAATCTGTCCATTTGTTATACCAAGTCATTGCCTTTCTTGGTTGGCATTTTGACTTGGTCACCAAAACTTCGATTTGCACCATTTATACTGATGATGCTATGTAGTCTGGTAAGGAAAAGCCTTCATACTACTACTTCCCTTACATTATTATTGTTATTATTGTTATTACTACTACTACTAATAATAATAATAGTAATAGTAATAGTAATAGAAAATAGAACTACAGTGACTCTGGCACAAACCATCAAAGGTAGGCCCAGTGGTTCTCTGCACACTGGGGGCAGTGCTGTAAGATCTTAGTGGGCATTTGAAAAGCATTGGCATCAGCAAAATATCCATCTACCAGCTGCAGAAAGCCACTTTGCTGGGATCTGCTCCTATCATTTACCAATACCTCACTCAGTCCTAGGTGCTTGGGAAGGCCTCGACTAGTGACAATTACCAAAACAAGCATAAATATCTTGTTTGCTGGTGTTACTGCTATGTTATGTCAATAATAATAATAATAATTTAGCTCAAGAGTTCACTGGTATTTTTATATTTTTATTGTTGTGACGTTCCCTAGGACCTTTGACTGAAGGTTGGGATATAAATTCTTAAATAAACAAAATCGGATGCTTTCACAAACAGCAATTTGTGGGGTATGAGGACCCAAACAGCAACGTATGCATAGCTTGTAAAACTAATAAATGTAGTATTTTTCATGGATGCTTTTTAAAGATCAAGCGCTAAAGAATCCCATTCAGTTCAAACATGCTAGTGTATCCGTGGCAGCCAACTTTTTTTATATACTCAAATTGCTTAGCGATGAGTATACCATATTTAGCATTGCAATTCATTTAAAGTCAGATAAAAATTTCAGATTTTAATTGCAGAACAAAACAGCATCCTTTTGAGGCTCATTTTATTTGATTAGTATTTTGAGATGACAGAGCTATGAAAAGCAAACTGTTTATTACCCACTTTGTATAGATTGCATTTGTACTGCAGCACAGATCTTTTTTAAAAAATTGAAAACTCAGTACAGAGAATTCTTAGATTTAATCATTAAGTACCTTAAATGAACAGATGGTGGAAGAAGATGCAACTGATTTGCAGTCTGTTTAGTCTTGGAAATCTGATAGCTTAATGGATTCATATTTATTTGTGATTGATTTTGTTGAATGAGAAAGAAAACATAATCCCCAATTATGTGGTGCTTGAATCTATATAACCCTGATAGAAAACATCCTTCCATTTCCTATGCATTTTGAACTAATGTATTATTGTGGATGATGTTGTCTGGTTTTTCCCTCAATTGAAATTAATGTAACTTGTCATATGTAGGTTGCTGTTAAATGTAGAATTCCTCAAGGCTATCTTTTATTTGTGGGCTGCCTATTGACTTCTGGAGAGGTTTGCCCTATTTTGCTAGGCTATGTGTGAGGAAAGCATTTTCTTTTATACCTTACAAAACAAACTTTTCAGATATGTAGCATGCATTGTCTAAATTTATGCAGAATATGACCATCTTTGTATGTCCTACACAGATTTATTTGCCAGTAAATGCTATCTAGGTGTAGAAGCTTGATTTTATTACTGCAAGTACTTCTAAATTGATGGAATTCCTTTTTAATGTGAGGAATAAAAACTGAAAAGTTTTAAGTAGTAATCATGAGATTTGACTCTGTTAAATAAAATAAATAAATTTGGAATTCTCTGTACTTTGGCCTCTGTCCTAGCAGCTGTTCTCTGTGAATTCAAATGGGGTCTTGCTATTCATACTCTTTTAGCTGCATTTTTTATAGAATGCTTTCTGTGAAGTAGCTAATTTAATTAGCACTGATTCAGTTTAACAAAAATAAACATACGTTTTTCATCTTTTAAGAGGAAACATACTAAAGTATCCTATAGAAGCAGAATGTTGGAATTTTGATGTATTTTGGTTTTATTATGAGTTGTGGTGGTGGTTTGCACTGAAAGAAATTTATTATAAGCCAACCTGAAATCCTTGTGATGATGGTACGGCAGAATAGAAAATCAGCTAAATACTTTGTGGGGCCTCAATTAATTCCATTTACATTGTTCCTAAATTTTTCCACAAATTTGATTAGGCTAGATCCTAAACTTTCTGTGTTTACTATTTCATTTGGTCTCTGAAACCTATTACTTTAGGTATTTTCTTAACCAAACCCATACGAAATCAGCAGTGTCCAAAAGTTAGCCACTTCTCACATTACATTCCTAAAGACCAGCGTTTTTTCACTTTATTAATCTTATGCTTTTGTTTGCCTTGATTAAGAATGGTGATTAATAATAGAAGTCTTCTCACAAATATACAACACCACTACAGCTTCTATATATGTAAACAGAACCCTGTCAGCCTCCTTTCAAGTAAGTAGAGGAACCAAACAAGGCTGTCCGCTATCCCCCCTTTTATTTGCACTAGTAATGGTCCCACTAGCTAACAGAATCAATATTAATAAAAAAAAATTGGATACAAAATAGGAGGAAAAGAAATAAAACTTAATCTCTATGCAGATGACTGCATCCTTTTTTCAGAAAACATACAGGATAGTATTGAGCCATTAAAAAAAGAACTAGAATCATTCCAATATTATTCAGGCTTAAAAATCAATTTAAGCAAATCACAAGCATATTATGTAAACACACCACCCCAAACAATAATAGCAGTCTATAAAACTAAAGGAATAAAATATCTTGGTATTTACATTCCTAAAAATATTGATAAAATATTTAATTTGAATTATTTGAAAGTCTGGAATAAGGCAAAGAAAGATATGGCAAGGTGGGGAAAGAAAATTTTGGCAATAACAAACAGAATTATAGCAGTTAAAATGATGATAATCTCTAGACTCTCATATTATTTTCGCACGATCCCAGATATTGTATCTCCAAAATTTTGAATGCTTGGAACAACCATATTCTCAAATTTGTGTTGGCAGGCAAACCTCATAAAATACCAAAAAAGATTACCTATAAACATCAATCCAAGGGAGGTTGGGGCCTAACAAATTTAACATTATATTATGATGCCTTCAAACTACAACATCTTTTTCACGCCCTATATGCAGAAAGAAAATGGTGGACACAAATTGAATTAAATAAACTAAATTTTACCAAAATTCACCCTCTATTTACAGACACAAAATATTTACTAAAACACATTCCCAATTCTTACTTAAGAAGTTCATTAGTGGGACAAATGGAGAGCAAAACTGCATCCATATTTATCCCAAGAAATGCCATTACGCTATGTAACAGAACTAGCAGATACAATACCCTCCTATAATTGGGATAAATTACAAGAACAAGGACTATACAAAATAAAAGATTTTTATATAAATCAAACCACAACAGTAAAAAAAGAAGACATTTTAAACACATTAACACCTCAAGAGAGCTCTTGGTTTCAAGCCAGAGCGATAATACATACACTGGAATCTCCAATCATAAAGAGAAATGTGAATAAGCCAATTACAGACTTTGAAAATTTATTTGATATCCTTAAAAACATCGGAAAAGGAGGTGCGGCAACAATTTACAAAATATTAGTAGAATTAGAATATGGCGATGTTACTCATGTGCAGATTCAATGGTCAGCAGATCTTCATATCCAAATTACAGAAAAACATTGGTCCACAATTTGGAATAAAAAGCACCCGTGCTTTGGATATATGTATACAAGGGAACCATATTTAAAAGTACTCTCACGATGGTATTCAACACTGGTCTGGCTCTCATATATGACTTCACAATATTCAAAATTGTGTTGGCATGGGTGTGGAAAAGTAGGTACGTGTGCCCACCTTTGGTGGGACTGCCCTACTACCATTAATAATTTTTGGCTCAAAATAGAAAAAGAGATTAAAAACATCATAAACATACAATTTAATATGACAGCAGGAATGGCTCTTCTGCAAATAATAGACTCAACTGAAATTACATCTCACAATAAAATACTACTACATTTTATGCTTATTACAGTAAAAAAAATCATTGCAAAGAATTGGAAAGCCCATGATACATTAAATATACTGGAGTGGTACCTTAAATTGGCAGAATTGGCAGTAAATGAATTAATTACGTCACAGTATAGAAACTTAAAAGATCTCAAACCCTTATATGGATACAAAGAAGTATGGTCCCCATTTATAACAAAACTTAATGACCTAAATGGAAACAAAATGATTCCCCTCCACATTGTCAAATTCTTGCTTGATTAAAGTATTATACTGGTTTTTGTATTGTACCTTGCCTCAAAACTAGAGGCAAATGATTGAAATGATATGACATGGTATTGCTGCCGTTGTGTAAATAGTTCATGTTTGTTTGTAGTTATGTATGTTGTTTGAATATGTTTTTATGAGAGAGGGTTGTTAAAAAAAAAAAAAGCAAAAGACTGAAGCTGCGCTCCATGACAGAGGGTAGCTGGAAAGAATTATTAAACTATTTGATGAGACCTCAAGCTCCAGAAATTTTGAGAGACAAAATATTAAGACTATTGCTTTGGTCCAACTAAAAGCATATCAAGAGGTAAAGGAGAAAAACAATATAATGTTATCAACTGAGCGCACGCAGGGAAGGTGAAAGGATCTATGTGTATGTATGTTCACAATGTTATTGTTCTTTTTGTGTTGATGTTATTATAAAAATAAAACTTTAAAAATTAAAAAAAAAAGAATGGTGGTTAATAAGCTGGGTATGTAGAATATTAGAATAGCAATAAAACAGGGATGTTTAAAGCAAAACACTACAATTATATTTTCCCCACATTTAAACTAATTTTATTTAAAGCTTTAGCAGAAATACATGGCAACATAGCATAACTTTTACAAAACACATAATCAAAGAACAAATATACCCATGGTACATTGCAGAAAGGAATAAAATGATCGGTGTACTTCATTTACAAACAGTTTTAACGAACAAAACAAGGAACAACTAGCCTTATGAATCATTTAAATTTTGAAATAGTCTAACTTGTATCAAGTAGGTGGGCCAGGTGTGTAAGTCTACTTTTAAGAAAAATGTGCATTGTCGGGAAAGGCATTGTTTCTAGTCGATTCTAGAAAAGGAGACCACTTGGATTGGAACCATACCTGTTCTGAGGCGTTTAACATATTTTGTTGAGCAGTTATGCTGTCGTTTAAAATGTTGATCAAGACTCTGTTTAACCACTGCTCTACTGAAAACTGTTGAGGTTATTTCCAGTGTTGAGCTATAACCATCTTTGCATTCACTACAATTATAATGAAACATCATTATGCTCTCAGGAATGAGAATGGTTTGCGTTTGCTTATTATCTATTCGAGATATGTTGAAGACGTATCTGGCAGAGTTACCATGAATATACCTGATACAAGAAGGAAAATACAAAGGAATATCATGGCTATTTAGGACTAACATAAGAGAAGCCCTGCTGGATCAGGCCAGAGCCCATCTAGTCCAGCATCCTGTCTTACACAGTGGCCCACAAACTGCTTATGGACATCTAAAGCAGAAGAAAAGGACAAAACCTTCACCTGCCCTCGGATCCCAGCAAATGGACTTTGGAGGCATCCTGCCTGTCTCCCCAGACTGGAGGATGTACCTGGCCATCCAGTCTAGTAGCCATTGTTACACCTGTCATCTGTGGATTTGTCTAACCCCTTCTTAAAGCTCTCTAGGCTGGTTGCTGTCACTACCTCTTCTGGCAGCAAATTCCATAGACCGATGACCCTCTGGGTGACGAAATACTTCCCCTTGTCGGATCTGACTCTCCTACACATCAGCTTCATAGATGCCCCCTAGTTCTAGTGTTGTGCGATAGAGAAAAGAAATTTTCTGTATCCACCTTTTCTATGCCATACATGATTTTGTATACTTCAGTCGGTCCCCTCTTAAATGCCATTCTCCATTAAATTGTCTAACATGTTACAAGAAAAACTGTTCAGCTCACCAGTTCAGCACAGAAATTGTTACAGCATGAACATTTTTTTCCTTATGATCCCAAACTTTCCAAAATACAAACTTAAACAGCTATTGTTCTACTCTGCCATTTTTTAGACTGTAAAGAAATTAAAGCACTACCTACCATATAAAACCAGGTTTTTCCTCAATAGTACTTTGGTGGACCATTGTGTGAGACTTGATGCCAAACTAGATGGCCTGTGGCCTGATCCAGCTTTTCCTCTAATATTTTGACCACAGTGTACACCTGAGGGAGATTTACACTTCTCCAGGGGCCAACAGATTACTTGCTTACTTATAGTTCCTCACATACGTGCTGCACCACAGAATGCAGATGGACAGTGCAAATACAACAGATAAAACTGAGCACTGTTGGTACATTCTATGGCTTCACTTGTTCACAACAAAATATTTATACCCTAAATAGAAGAATATGAAGTTCTTTGTGCTAGACGCCTGTTCACAAGCTAAGATTGTCACTGAGGGGTATGAAAAGAAAAGTGTAAATTAAAACAAGCTGGGGAGTCACAAGAAGGCGGCCCAGCTTCCCATTGGTTAGGATGTCCCCTTGGAGTATCTGTGTTAAGAACATAAGAACATAAGAGAAGCCTTGCTGGATCAGGCCACAGCCCATCTAGTCCAGCATCCTGTCGCACACAGTGGCCCACCAAATGCTCATGGGCATCTCAAGCAGAGACAAGGAAAAACCTTCTCCTGCTCTCGAGGCCCAGCAGATGGCCTTTGAAGCGCCCCAGTTCCTCCCCCCCCCCCCAGCCTGGAAGATGCATCTAGGCATTCGTTCTAGTAGCCATTGATACATCTGTCATCCATAAATTTGTCTAACCCTACCTTAAAGCCATCCAGACTGGTAGCTGTCACCACCTCTTCCGGCAGCACATTCCATAAGCCAGTGACCCTCTGGGTGAAGAAATACTTCCCCCTGTCAGGTTCTAGTGTTGTGCGAAATTTTCTCTACCCACCCTTTCTATACCGTGCATAATTTTATATACTTCAATCAGGTCCCCTCTCAAACGCCGTCTCTCCAGACTGAAGAGGCCTAGACGTTGCAGCCTGGTTTCGTAAGGGAGGTGTTCCAGACCCTTAATCATTCTGGTTGCCTTTCTCTGCACCTTCTCTAGTTCCACAATATCCTTTTTGAGGTGTGGTGACCAGAATTGTACACAATACTCCAAATGTGGCCTCACAATAGATTTATAAAGGGGCAAAATGACACTTGCTGTCTTATTTTCTATTCCCTTCCTAATTATTCCCAGCATTGAATTTGCTTTTTTCGCTGCTGCCGCACACTGGGTTGACACCTTCATTGAACTGTCCACCAAAACCCCGAGATCCCTTTCCTGATGTGTTGCAGAAAGCTCAGACCCCATCAGTTTATAGACGTAATTTGGATTCTTGGCCCCAATGTGCATTACTTTGCACTTGTTAAGATTAAAGCACATTTGCCACTTGGTTGCCCACTCACCCAATGCTAAGAGATCCCTCTGGAGCTCTTGGCAATCTCTTTCAGATTTTACTACCCTAAATAATTTAGTATCATCAGCAAACTTTGCTATTTTACTATGTACCCCTTCTTCTAGATCATTGATGAATAAATTGAAAAGCATTGGTCCCAGTACTGAGCCTTGAGGGACCCCACTTTTTACTTCTTTCCACCCTGAGAATTTGCCGTTTATTACTACTCTCTGCTTTCTGCCCTTAAGCCAGTCACAAATCCAGGACAGAACTTGTCCTTTTATTCCATGGCTGATGAGTTTACTCAGTAGCCTTTGATGTGGGACTTTGTCAAAAGCCTTCTGAAAGTCCAGATAGACAATGTCTACTGGTTCACCTTTATCCACGTGTTTATTGACACTCTCAAAGAATTCCAATAAATTTGTGAGGCATGATTTACCTTTGCAGAAGCCATGCTTGCTTTTGTTCAGCAATGCTTGCTCCTCCATGTGCACACTAATTTTGTCTTTAATAATGGTTTCCATCACCTTACATGGAACTGACGTTAAGCTAACTGGTCTGTAATCGCCTGGATCACCCCTGGATTAGAGTGAATGAGTCAGCAACAGCCAAAACTGTTATTCCAGAGCAACGTCTCACCTCTTTTCCTGGACAGCTGTTTGCAGACAAGATTGAGTATCTCATTAGTTTATCTAATAGCCTCTCTGTGACTATCTGTTTCAACCACATTTCAGCTGTGGAAGCTATAATGGCTCAAGCAAGCTGCGACCAATCAGACATTTTAAGTGAGGGCAGAGTAATTTCTTTGCAGCATGCAGTGTTGGGTAAGGAATGGGATGTGTCAGAGAATCTTCTTGGTGCTCTGTACTTCTTATAGCCTTAGACATTGCAGTGCCCATGGAACCCATAGCAGCTGTAGCAACGGTTCTTTCTTACTGCCAGTTTGCTGGTAGAGCAACTAAAGGAAATGTTTATGGGCAGCTTCAAATGCAAAAATGAGGTCCTGCACCTCAAGAGAGTGGGGACAGATCAACTTAAGAGGAACAAAAATCAAACCACAGAGAAAAGGGAACTGCTTCATGCAAGGGGGAGGAATTTATTTCATCTGAGGAGCAGGTGCTTTTCTTTCATTCAACTAATTGAAGAAGAAGAGTTGGCTTTTCTCATTCTTAAGGGAACTTAAAGCATCTGACAAAGCTTTCTGTTCTTCTCCCCATAACAAATACCCAGTGAGGTAGTTGGGACTGGGAGAGCTCAGAAAGAGAGCTGTGACTAGCCCAAGGTCACCCAGCTTACTTCATGGAGGAGTGCGGAATCAAACTTGCTGAGTACAAGATATTAGCCCGGCACACTTAAATACAAGACCCAAAAATAAGAAAAATAAAAGGGGGGGGGCAAGTGAGAACAGTATAGATCGGTGATGGCCAACCTATGACACGCATGTCACAGGTGACACGCCAAGCCCTTTTAGGTGACACACCTGGTCACCCTGGCACCTGGGCGTGTAGTGCTTGCTTGTTCTTGAAGTGTACGGAATACCAACTTTCAATTGAAGACTTAGCAAATGTAAAGAATTATTCATTTTTGCTTCTAATAAAATACATATATCAAAAATATAACTTTCTTACTAGAGCTACAAATATCACAAAATTATGGATATTTCTAGAAGTGACACAGCAGCCGAGTTAAGCTAGGTTTTCTTGCGAATTTTGACACACCGAGCTCAAAAGGTTAGCCATCACTGGTATAGATGGTACAGGAAGTGAAGAGCATTAATGATTCTTCAGATGAGCAAATGGTCTGCAGTTTTAAATATGAAGAGTCCAACTTTGAAGGGAGTGAATATTTCCAATCTTAGAAGGAGCTAACCCAAGATTATTCAAGGTGTAGGATTTTCATCCTTTGCTGAACAAAAACTTGATAGCCCTGAATGAATCAGTTGATTCCAAAGCAAAGGTTCTGCTGATGGTGTTTGATAAGCAATATTGCCTTAAATTTATTGTTCTTCGTGTTTACTGTTTGTCTCCTACCAGCTGTTTTTCAGAAAAAGGTTATAGATTTCCTTTGAATAGTGACCGGCAAACTGATAATTTTTCATACATTCTGTCCTCAATGTTTATATATCTGAGCTTATTTTCTTACAGAGAAGTTTTTGTTACACAACTGCCTCCCCCACATTTTTTATTGTATCCCTCCTATAGACTTTATGGTGGGGAGCGCTAATCTGTAGTGTTTGCCTTTTATTTGTTGTAAGGGTATTGTCTTATGGAGTTCTGTGGTAAATCAAGGGATATACCTATAGTCTTGTGTTTTTCCTGTACAAATTCTGGAAAGAACTATTCCCAGTAAGCCCAGTGACTTCAGTAGCGCATATCAAACTGCTCTTTAGAAACTAATTGGAGAGACCTTGCTTATCACATTAATTCAAAATCACAGTACCAGAGTAAATACATAATTTTATTGTGAGTAGGCACAAAAATACAAATTGGAAACAAAACGCTTCAAATGTTAGCTAATCCACAGAGAACTGCTGGAGAGAATCCCAGCAATTACATTCCAATCTCATGTAGATGCAAGATCTTTGGAGGATTAAAAAGAAGCCACAGAGGAATAAAAGCAGTGTATTTGATATTTGTGGTATTATATTCTGTTGGCTTTGAATAACAGTTTCCCAGCTCAACCAGTGTACTGATTTGATAGTGTAGAAAGTGTTGTTTTCCCTTCGGGCGCAGGAAGTGAAACCAGAGACATATTGATTAAAGATAGTCTGCAGGCTTGACATAAAGAAGGGAGTTCCTAGATTGTGTGTTCAAATATGTCAGAAATGATACATTTTGATCTCTAAAGAAATGAGTAAGTGGAAGGTTATATTTTGAAGAGTCTGTAGTTTCATGGCGAGCAGCTTAGAAAGGAAGGATAAAAAATTTAATTAGCATCATACCAGGACAGTTCAAGCCAAGCCATGTTCTTATCCTAACCTAGCATCTGCACAGATGTGAGCCAGGGATAATCAAAATTTCCTTTTTCTTTCTCGTCTCTAACTCATGTCTTGCCCTTGCATTATTTGTTACAGTTATATACTGTATTTTCTGGCGTATAAGACTACTTTTTAACCCAGGAAAACCTTCTCAAAAGTCGGGGGTCGTCTTATATGCCGGGTGTCTTCTTCTTATATGTCAAGTATATCCCAAACTCTATATTTTAACTGGAAAGTTGGGGGTCGTCTTATACGCCCAGTCGTCTTATACGCCGGAAAATACAGGTAAGTACGGTATCTGCAGTCCAAATGGAAGAATTCTAAGAGTTTGAGAATATAGGTGCAATCCTGCCTTCTTCTTTGCTACAAATGTGGCTCTTTGCATACAGTGCTCTATGTATGCAAAATGTCACTATAGATATTCTATAGATATTGAGGCAGAGTGTTACAACTATCTTCATAAGCACATTTTTATTTTTGAAGGCTTACTTGTATTATTTATTTTCAATGCATGTACCCTACCTTTTCAGCCTTGGAAGTTCATATCTATTTGTAAACTGTAAATTAAAACAATAAAAACTTCAAAAGATAAGCACCCACTTGATGCAAAAAGTTAAGAATAGAAAATCTTCTTGTTATCTTTTATGACATTTGTAACTGGTGTTTTCTACACAGAGCCCAAATCACCAGAGCCCATTTCCATGTCCAGTTTGTCCTCACAAGAATCTTGTTAGGCTGAAAAGTTGTAACTGCCCTCAAGTCATTCATGGAGTGTTTTTCCACTGGCAGAAAGTACCCATTTTAGCACCCATTAAGAACCCATTTGGCTCAGAGCTGGATGACCCCATTTCCACCACAGACCCCATTAGGGACACATTTGTTTCCAACACAGCTCGGGAAATCCGGATCATATGGGTCCTTCAGGGCCTATAATCCGGATTTCATGTAGACCCCATTAAAGGGGTCTACAATGGGGTCTTCAGCCTGAAAATCCGGGTTGTAGGGAGCCTGTTTCCACTACAATCCGGCAATGGAGTCTAGAGGATTGAGGCTCAGGAACCATGAGGCTCGGGGGGGGAGGCACCCATGGGGGGTGCTCCAAAGTCAAGTCTCTCTGAAGGCATCTCCAGAATCCCTCCAAAGGAGAGATTAGCAAAGGCTCTGAAGTCCCTCCTAAGGCAACTTCAGAGATTAGCAAAGGCTCTGAAGACAAACCCCTTGCGAGAACAAAGTGGACTGTTACCTTCAGGCATGGAAAGAGGTGCATATTAATGAGGCTCACTCATCGGTGCTCACAAGGAGCTAATTAATATGCGCCTCTCTTGCATTGCTCTGTTGCTTTCAGTGGGATTCCGAGTCTTTGCTAACCTCCAAAGGCAACTTCAGAGATTGTACCCCCTGTCCCCCAAAACACCAGGGGTGACAGGCAGACCCTTTGTGGGTCAATCCGGATTTGCAAATGGGTGCTCCAGTGTTTCCACAGCAGGGAGGCTAGCACCCATTAATATTGGGGCTAGACCACCCATGGAAACACATTGGGTACTTGATTCGGATTAAGGGAAGTACCCATTCCTTAGATCTGGATCTTCTTAGATCTGGATTAAAGGAGTGCGGTGGAAAGATGCCCATGGTTGAGTTGGAATTTGAACTGAGGGTGGGCAGGTCCTATCCTGAAACACTAGCTGCTACACCAGTGGTTCTCAACCTTCCTAATGCCACAACCCTTTAATACAGTTCCTCATGTTGTGGAGACCCCCAAACTAACCTTAACCCCCAATCATAAAATTATTTTCGTTGCTACTTCAGAACGACCCCTGTGAAAGAGTAGATTGACCCCAAAGGGGTCGCAAACCACAGGTTGAGAACCGCTGTGCTACACTATGCTACCTTGAATGCTGTGCTGTTTTTAGAGCGGACTTAGTTCAAATAAGTGAAGTTTGGAATTCATTGCTTATGTCAATTGGCGTTTGCTTTTCCAGCTGTTCTGTTGAAGGGGGTGGCTTTATATACAGACTTTAGCCTATTTTGATGATTCAGTAGGGTGCTACTGTTCACCCTCCCTTGCCCTAGTAATTTCCCTTTAGTGAAAAGCATCCGCCAGTATAATAATATTGCAGAACATTGGTTCAGAGTGCTATGGTAACTACCACTGAGAAATGGATAGTTACTGCTCCGTGTTTTTGAGGGTGAGATTCTCTGCTGGGTTAGTGGAAAAGCAGGCGTTAGAAGTTAGAAACATAATAGTAAAACCAAAACTCAGCTTGTTCCAGATACATTCACAGAGGAAACAAATTAATTTCAAGCATGTAACATTGACTTCTAGCTGCTTTTACAAGTCTATTGGAAAGATACATAGCTGACTTCAAATTGTGATTCCATGGCAGACTGGGGCCTCACTTTGCAGCTGTTGGCATCACTATTCAAACTAGTTTACAAGGAGCACCATTTAGTGTCACTGACAGTTGATTTCGGACAATTCAGAGGCAGTTGCAAATCATTCAGAGGGCATAGCTGTGCATGGCAGGTTTGATTTCACAACTTTCTATGCATCTCTTGGCACCATGGCTTTAAACTATGGCACCACTGTAAAAAGTGTCTTGGGAACTATGCACTGGGTAATTAAATTGGGGGATTAGCTCAAATCCACACATGATGATTCCAGTAGGATCGTTTATAGATCGTTTAGTTTTAATAAAGGAGAGTTAGCTGGAGTGGCAAGATAACAGGAAAGCAACAAGATGAAGGTTATTTGAAAAATAAGAATAAAATGTTATTGACTATGCAGCAGAAGGCTTCAAATGGCAACAATATAAAAGCAAGGCAGCAATGGGCTGGCTGCTGACATTTGTAGCAAAGAAAAAGAAAAGTTGGCTTTTCTACCCTGTTTTCTCACCCATTTAAGGGGACTCGGAGCAGCTGACAAAGCTTTCTATTTTCCCCACAACAGACACCCTGTGAAGTAGGTGGGGCTGTGAGCTCAGAAGAGAGCTGTGACTAGCCCAAGGCCACCCATCTGGCTTCATGGATGAGGGTGAAATCAAACCAGATAAGAGTCTGGCTCCCAACCACTATACAAAACAGGCTCACAACACAAGTATGAAAGGATAATAAAGGCAGAAAACCCATGCTTGTGTCTTTTTCTGTGTGTATCTTGGGGTGGGGGAAGCTAAACCCAAGAGGAACTCTAAACCATATGGATCTTGCCCATATAGTAGAAGGTGACTTTCCACTTAAGAGGAGCCCTGCTGGTTTGGGCCACAGCCCATCTAGTCTAGCATCCTGTCTCACTCAGTGCCAAACCAATTGCTTCTGGGCATCTCAAGCAGAAGACAAGAAGACAAAGACAAAACCTTCACCTGCTCTTGACCTTTAATGACTTTATCAGGATCAATTCTGATTTTGTTTGATTTAGAATATTATGTAGTAAAGCAAAATATGAAGAGAATGTTATGCTTATCGGCAATTAAAAAAACTTTGCTTGCTTTACGTAATAAGTTGAATTTTTAGTACACCACGCCAACCACCCAGTTACTACATCCCTGCAAACAAATGGGCAGGGATGTAGTAAACAAATTTTGCAGACCAGTGTTTGAAATAGATCTTGTTGGCCTGTAATCTTAGAGCTCAGTAAAGAGATTTATAGGTTAATTCACCAGTGGAAACCACAGAAAGCACCAGTTGGGATTAGATCCCTTTAGATCTCCTCAAATGTACCTTGGACTGATGGACCCAAATTTATAGAAGGTAGAAACTCAGGTGAAAAGGATAATGTTGGTATACTTAAGCCTTTTTGGCAAGGTAGTGAAAGCGAGATTATTGGTAGAGGAAGGTGTGTGTAGGGGTGGAATTTATAGATCATTAATTAGACTACATAGAAGTCTCTGGTAGGACTGTGAGACATGAATATGATCATAAAGTGAATAAAGCAATGGATGTAACAAATTAATGATACAAAAGCAATGTGAAGGAATTACAGATGAAACTTATAAGGCAGTAGTACCTGATAGAGATGTGGGTGAAGTAGCATTCAATCGAATGGAAATAAAGAGGTCAAGGGCTGCCTGTGTTGTCGTCCCCAACCGTCCCCATAACCCTGGCTCACTTTGCCTTTGCTTGCTTACATGAAAGGAAACTAAATGAAGATATAACGGAAGAATCACGTGCAGTATCTTTGAGGTTTTCAGTGAAAGTGTCAATAGAAAGACTTGGGGAGCAAGGCAGTTTAGAATTAAGAAAAAATGTTTAAACCCTTATCCATTCAGTGTGGGTTACCCTGGAAGTAAGCAAGAAACAGAATTTGCTGTTCGTGTGCTACAGTGTTCCTTTGGGGTGACCTACTTGATGCACTTAATCCAATATGTGTCTTGCTATGTCTTTTGGAATATGAATGGAAAATGGCAAGTAGTTCAAAAGCCTTCTCCATCATAGCATCAGCTTTGTGGAATGACATAAGAACATAAGAGAAGCCCTGCTGGATCAGGCCAGAGACCATCTAGTCCAGCGCCCCGTCGCACATGGTGGCCCACCAAATGCTCATGGGCATCTCAAGCAGAGACAAGGACAAACCTTCTCCTGCTCTCAAATCCCAGCAAATGGCCTTAGAAGTATCCTGCTCCCCCCCCACACACCAAAAGATGTACCTAGGCATTCATTCTAGTAGCCAAAGAAGGTAACCCTGCTCCCTTAGAAGACAACAGAAAAGATTATTGTTCATCATTCTAGATAGCCCCCTTGAGTTTTTATTTTTTGTATATTTTATATTTTAATATTGTGTACTAACTTGGTGTTTTATGTTATAACTTTGTAAGCCATCTTTAGCACTGTGAAGTGCTAGAGCTGGATATAAACAAATAACTTGCCATTTTTAATTGTTTTAAATTGGATTCAGAGCAGCTGACCTGTTCTGTAGTCAGGAGTTCAGTACATTTATAGACTTGATCTGTAAACATAACAAAATCTATGAGTCTGCCATTTCAGATTTGTCACTGTGTCTCATGTTTAGGCTATAGACATCTTAGAAAACGAGGAATTGTTCCATGTGAATTTCAATTAATCACAGATTGTTTCATTTCACTTTTTTTTTTGTATTTCAGTAATCCTAAAGCAGCCAGTCAAAGAGTAAATAAAAAAGTTAATAATGATGCATCACTTCGGATTCAAAATTTGTCTATCTTGGTGAGGCAGATTAAATCATACTATCAGGTAAGTAATTTTATCTTCTCTTAAAAACATTTTAAGGATAGTGGTCATTAATAAATGGGAATTAGACACAGCTGCCTGAATGATGATGAATGTTGAGTTTTAAAATCATTTGATTACCTGTTTTGAAGAAACTGAATATGTTTACTATGTCTCACAACTGAATTGCATGATAGTATTTTGGACTGTTGATGGTAGATGGTAACTCTTGCTGTTTGCTGTTAATCTGTTTTTGGGTCCTGGTGGATGATGATAACTCATTGGGCTCCCCAAGATGTTCCTGTTCACTTGATTGAATTTCCGTGGTGGCTGGTGCTCATTGTAGCTGCTAAAGCAGAGGACAAAGTAACTAAAAAGATGCGGTACCATGGGTCAGAATAGGTGGAGCTTATGGCAGATACATTACAGTATGTGGCTGTATTTCTGTACAAAGCCACATGAAAATTTAATACAGTGGATTTTGCACACATTAGCCAACTCTGCATTGGAACACAAGTGAAGAAAAAAGGGAAAGTAGATTGAAGCTTCTGCCTCATATGATGGAACGCTATCTATCCCTGCATAGTTTATTCCAAAAACTGTTTTGGCCAGTTGCTCATTGGGTGATCTGATTCATATGATTCTCCTGGTATGTTTGGCATGTTTTGTGGGTGAAGAACTTCTATGAAGAATTAAAGTTTCTGAATTCCACACTCATCACTCCACATGGAAATACTTTAGAAACGTTTCGCTTTGCTGGGGCATTTCTTTTGCTCTATAATAGCTGTACGAGTCGTTGGGTATGTGTGGATCTGGGATAGGGCCTTCTTGGTGGTGGTCGCCAGATTGTGGAATGATCTCCCTCTTGAGTTGTGCTAGGTACATTCAGTTAATGCATTCAGGAAATTATTAAAAACACTTATGTACCCTGGCCTTTGATTCAAATAAGGAAACATCTTCCCCTCCCCACACTCAGTTACTATTTGAGAATCTTATTTTAATTTGTTCATCTTATATTTTGTTTTCTATCCGTTACCTGCCATGAGACCTTTGGATATAGGGAGGGATAAAAAGGAAATAAATATATTATCTAAACTGAGCTGTATTTGTTACACTGTTTTGTATCATATATTGTTTCTCTACGTGGGCCATAATTTGCTGATCTGGAGAGGTGATCTATAATTTCCTGCTTAGGTCCTTTTCTTGTTGGCTTGATTGTTTCATCCTACACATTTCACAGGATTATTTTCAGGAAAACAACAGAGGGAAGGAGAACTGTGTTTGCCATCCTGAGTCAGAGAAGTCTCAGTGCCACACAGTATACTGGCACTTGTGTTTCCTTACTTCACTGCTATTATCAGTTCAGCTAGGCATTGGAGGGTATTATTGCATGCAAAACAGGAATCCTGGAATAGATTAGCTGTGGCTTGATCTTGTGGAACTTCTCTTATGCTCCCTGGTGCTACAAGTCTCTTCCTTGATGTAGACAATTAAAAAAGCAGAGGCACACACACACAAACTATTATGGAGGGAAACTTTAATCCCACCATTTGCCTTACTGCCAAAGAATGAAGGGCTCTTTGCTTTAGAGTTTATATTTAGCTTTCTTTTGGAGGAAGAGAGGGTGTTTGGCTACAAGAAAGCAGAACTTTAGTAGACACAACTCAGCTAAACTAACCAATAGAAGATGAGTTTAATTGGGTTGAAATGTGGCAAACAGATCTCTGCCCTTGGAATGCTTTTCCTTTTGAATCATGAGATGTGATTGAACATGCAACTCCTGTGCACAATAAAGTGAAGTTGGGGGTGGGGCTATAAAAGAATGATTCTTTGCCAGAGGCCCCTGGCTAAGGAATACATTTTTTAAAGGGTTTGACAGATTATTTCACATCTTCATATTGATGTGCAAAGTCCTTTTTATTAATTGATATGTATAGCACATGTATAGAACATTAAGCACATGGATCACTGTCTTCTCATGGTGGAGAGGCTTGCTTAGCACAATGAAGCTTTGAGCTATGGCATGCAGGGCCACCCAGGATGGAAGGGTTATGTTGGTGGATTGCTTAGACCAAAAGCGGTCAACCAGAGAAGGAAATGGCAAACTTCTCGAATATCCTTGCCAAAAAAATTCCATGGACAATATCAAAAGGCTAAAAGATACGACAGGAGAAGATAAGGCCCTCAGATCAGGCAAATACAACGAGCTCTAGAAAATATGAAGTGGCTGGACCAAAGCTGAAAGGATGCTCAGTTGTGGATGTGTCTGGTGGTGAAAGGAAACTGCAATACTGTGAAGAACAATATTGCATAGGAGCACAGAATGTAAGATCTATGGACCAAGGTAAGCTGGATGTGGTCAAGCCTGAGATGGCAAGATTAAACATCAACAGCTTGAGAGTCAGTGAACTAAATGGATGGGATTGGGTGAATTTAATTCAGATGACTGTTGTATCTACTACTGTGGCCAAGAATCACTTAGTAGCTGTCATAGTCAATAAAAGGTTGAGAAAGTCAATACTGGAGTGCAATCTCAAAAATGACAGAATGCTCTCTGTTCAAATTTGAGGCAAACCATTCAACATTATGGTAATCTATACTCCATTCACTGATCCCAAATAGACTTAAATTGGACAGTTCTGTGAAGAGAGATGCAACATCTTCTAGAAAAAAAGGTGTCACTTGCATGATGGAGGATTGGAATGCTAAAGCAGGACATCAAAAGATAACTGGAATAACAAGCAAGTTTGGTTTTTGAATACTATATGAAACAAGGCAGAGACTAACATGGTTTTGGCAAGATGTTAGGAAATATTTTGCAAGAAACCCCTGGCTACACATCCTCTGCTGCCCAGCCTTTCCTGCGATCTGCCGCTAACTTCAAAGACCCTTCGGAGCATTTGCAGCCTTTGACACCTGCATTGCTGTCTCAAGGGGTTTTTCTTCAGAGCCTGTGCTAATCTCCAAAGTTGCCTTCAGAGGGATTTCAGAGCCTTTGCTAATCTCCAAAGGCAGCTTCAGAGATTGCAACCCTGTACCCCAAAACACCTGGGGTGACAAGCAGACCCCTTGTGGGTCAATCCAAATTTGCCACATGGGTGCTCCAGTGTTTCCACAGCAGGGAGTCTAGCACCCATTGCTATTGGGTCCCAGACCACCCATGGAAACACATTGGGTGCGTCCCTTAATCCAGATCTACTAGATCCAGATCTTCTTAGATCCAGATTAAAGGAGTGCAGTGGAAAAACACCCCAAATGTCTGTAAACAATCCTTCAATATTTTTTTCTTTTGTCTATTTTTTTAATTACTGTAGTACTTAGTTTTAAAATTGAATTTAATCCATGGAAATATCATGTACTTACATATTTGGCTTTTTAAAAAACAGATTTCTCTTTACAGGTAAAGTATGAGGTAGAATTTATGAAATGAAATTAAGTGAAATGCTCCAAATTTTTATGTATCGGTTTGTTTTATTACTGCATGATTTTGATTCTCTAAATTTCTGACATCCATTGTGAAGTAAATTTGAATGTTGGCAACAACTAGGAGAAGAAAGGAATGCTATCCTAATCAAATGGAACATAAATAAAATTGGACATTTATATTGAGCATAATGCGGTAGCCATATGATATAGAAAAACAGTCTTGTACTGCCAAATCTGTATGTGTTAGCATCTGGTGTGACAGATTTCCAGATGTTGCAGGGAATACATACCAACTTTAATGAATTAGGTGCTGTCTAGACTGAGGATTTTCTCTGATTATGGCTGTCAGTATACAAAAGTAGGTATAGTGAGGATAGATTGCAATTATTTCTACGAACAGATATTTTTTCAGTTCTAAATGATTCTTTGTATGCCTTTTAAAGCTTATAAAACCTTTTGTTTTCTGTTTTTCTGACTATGACAATATAAAACATTTACATGTCAATCTCTGGATGTATGGATTCTCAGGGACTCATGTATACACACAGAGAGAGAATTCATTGTATTGTTACTTATAGCACCATTTGCTTATTAGTTCTGTATACTATAACGGTTGCTGGTTTGTTTTCAATGTGCCCCAGTCCCAGATCCTTGTTTAATAATAATTTAGAAATTTTGTTGTGGGTTAACCAAATGAGTTTACTGTGTAACAATATTAAGGTTTGAATTGTTATTTTGAAAGCATTGGAGAACTCGTTTGTGAGCAAGATAGTACACTGTGCTATGATGTAGTAGTCCCTAGTTTGACTCTTTGCTGTATCATGAAAGCTCCCTGGCTGATCAAGTCAGGCTAAATTCCACCACTACCAGTTCCAAGTCCAGATGTTATGAGCTGTTCCTGGATACATGTTTAAGTGTGGAAATCAGCCTGGTCCAGGAAAATGAATCATACTGAGATCGGAGCGCTACCTGGTTTTAAAACATGATAAATTGGCAAGCACTTTGTTAATAATATAGGCATCAGGGAGAACAAACTCCAAAAGGCAGTTTCTTGATGAGAAAAAACAATTTATTAAAATAATAAAAGGCAAAAGTAGGGGGTGCCATGCACAGCACAAAGGTTGCAGCCTAAGTGGAAGGGAATTCCTAGTGATTTAGAGACAAGGCTTTTTCACCAAGTGAGGAACGTGGGCTCAGCTTTGGGAAGAAATATCACTGGAGGGCAATTTAAAAGGCACACTTTGGCCTTTTTATTCTGATGCAATTGTCAGCCAGGGAAGAGAATCTTACTAATCCACAATGGGGAGAAGGCTGGAGAGCAATGGAAAGATGGTGGAGCGAATTGGAGCAACGAAGGAGCTTTCCAATGGAGCTGCAGAAAAGAGATTTTGCTCTAGCTGTTAGATCGGTCTATCTATCTAAAGGCTGAAATGGATCGCTGGCGAGACTGAGTGATTTTCAGCAAGGTAGTGTGGTTCAGCAAGGCAAGGTGGAAGTGATGAATCCTCCTCTTGTGGAAAGGACTGTATCTGGCTGTCATTTGAATGCCGTTTTTATCCCCTGTTTATCTTGGTCGGCAGAAATCCTCCTCCTGACATCAAATCCACTGGCAATATGGAAGGAACCAATGAGGATCCCGGGCAGGAATTCCAAACTCAACTCACAAGGAGGGGGTTCAGAGGGGGTGGAGAGAGGAGGGGTAGGGAAAACTGACCTCTGGTGGAGTGACAAGGGTGGTAGGGGCTAAGGGTGAACATCTGAACTTGCGACCTGGCTTCACTGTATAATCATCCAAATCTAGCATTACAGGGGTGAAATTTCAATCTTTTTGGCATCTCTGATGGCACATTAAAGAGTAAACAAAGACTGTTCTGGTGTAAATGGCTTAGTTTCTTTTCCATTATGTCTTTGGTGCCAGATTCTGTGTACATATGTCAAACCCCTCAAGGGCTGTTGTCTCTCAGTCTGTCAAAGATTAGAACATGCAACACAAAACGTGGTTTTTGTCAGCTCTTCTGTCTGAGTGTTTTGCAATTCTTGGATCAGACTGAGGGATCTATCTCTTTTACAGCATTTAGATATTTCTATATCATTCTTATATTTTTGGCAGATCTGGCACAGAATTATGATCTTAAAGCATTACAACCTCGTGCCTCTAATCTATGCGCATTGTGGGATGCAAATTATAACTGTGATACATTATTTAAAGGTAGTTGTGCCTCACTTAATCTTTGCCTAGGCTTAGCATGACTTGAGAGTGGGGGATTCTGGGAGCATGTATCATTGCTGAGATGAGAAAGGAGAAGGTCTCTAGCATCAGCTCCTGTGATAACCTGGCTGAAGACACCTCCCCCCAATGTTGCATTACTACACAGTGAAACTACATTTCAGTGAGTGCAATGCAGACATGCAGATCCCACAGCCAAATGGGACAGTTATGTGGCTGCTGTCATAGTGTATCTTGCTCCTGAGAATGGGGTAAGCCATTGGTATGAAGTGCTTCTTCTTGGTTGGTAGATCTCCCAAGTCAGTCCTTCCCTGCTCAAGTTATTTCACCGGATTAATTTATATAAGTGTATTTAGATGCTTGTACTCCCCCCCCCCCCATGCAACAGTTATGTGCTGCTGAGTGCAACAGATGGATGCTTACATTTTATAGTTAATAAGCAGAAGAAAATTAGAGGAAATCTAGTTTAAGAACTTTAGAAAATCTGGTAATTTTGGAAATATACTGTTAAAAAACTGTGAACAGGACCCAGATTGCTTTGTTAACTGCTTAAATAGTTTCTTTCTTCTTTGTCATATTTCTCAACCATTGATTGTGTGAATTCTAGAAATTCATTTTTATTGTATGTTGTATAATTTGAGAATTTTTGTGTTTTGGTGAGTGTTCATACTCTTATTTGCTGGTTAGAGTGATTCTTGTTCATGCATGATTGATGCTACTTTGCTGGTTGATATCGGAGACATAATTCAATTTAGCTCTGAATGCTTATAGTGAGGTTAACATAAGGTGGCTTTGTTTTCTGTATGCTGTATCATTTAAATTAAAAAACACAGTTTTTAATGCCCATGATAAATAATGATGAGTTTTAAACAAAACTGCAACCACCTAAAATAGTAATTAGTACTAACTATATGGGGAGTTTGCCTATATAGAAATACAAATAAATAAATAATAAAATATTGCTTGTGATTCACCCTAGTTCAGTTATCAACAAAGATTCTTGATTTAATGCTTTTTTTTTTAAGTTCCACTGATAGGACATAGTAATCTTCTATTTGCTTATTCAGAACTCCTGTTTAGTTCTGCTAGATTATTTCTGGAATAGGAAAAATATTATAACCCAACAGTGCAGTCCTAATTCAGCAGTAGCATTCTCATGGTGCATAAATCAATGCTCATTCAAATCTCAGTTTGGCAGTGGGAGATGCAGCTTTTTTTACCTGAGGCAGCTCCTTGGCTTTGCAGGTTTATCTACAGCTTTGCCTGCTGTCCAGACCTGCTTTAGATGTTCCTTTATGATTCAGTAGAAATAGTTACTAGTAATGACCAGTTGATCCACTTTATCCAGTGCTGCTGACAATTAAGAACCAACACAGAGCTCTGAAATAAGGACATATTAGTGGTGAAAATTTGCTTGGGATGCAGGATTATGCAGTATGTGTAAATGAAAAGTGAATTGAAATAGGTACTTAATTATTTTACTTGTTTACAAGGGTGCACTCAACCTTCACATAGCTGATGTAAATTTTTGTATTTCTATAGGAAACGTTGCAACAATTAATTATGATGCCTTTACCAAATGTCTTAACACTTGGCAAAAATCCTTTCTCAGGTAGGTCTTGAAAAGAGGCATGTTGTCTGGATTGTGTTTTTTAAGACAGTAGTGGCCTATGTATTGGATGAGGTTAGCAGTGTAATGATTGTTTTCATATTGTCGAACACATTTTGGTCTGTTGAACAGTAAGACACAGTTCAGGAAGACCAAAGCAAGTTGCTCAGTCCCCACCTTCTACCTCTTTCACTGTAGTATAGGGATGAGCACAAATGTTTTTTTTTTTTTGGCATTCGATTTGTAATGAATTGAATGTTAGAAAATTTGTATTTATTCGAATAGATCCCCTTTGAATATTCAATAGGAATGTATTTGTACAAATTTGTACTAATATCCGTTACTAACGAATATGTATCCGATACATATCCAACACAAACGCATATGTGTCCCATAACATATCAACTCTGAAAGCATCAAATCTGACCTGAACCCACTTTTAATCCTTTCTTGATCCATGTCAAATGGAATCTGGATCCATTGCAGATGTGACTGGGGCAACTGCTTTCCCACCTAGCCAGTTTAACGAATTGCTGAACTATTTGTACAAAATGTTGCAAAACATTCCTATTCATACAAATGTTAATGTGCAAATGCCTTAACATTCAATTCGTGAATTTGTACAAATAATGAATGTTATGAATATTCGTGTACATCCCTACTGTAGCATCATCATGATTTTGAAAAACGAACCTGGAGTTTGTTTTTGAACTGAATTGTACAATTTGGGAAAGTAGTGATAGCAGCTACATAGAAATCATATTTATAGAAGATTAGTCATCAGAAAAGTTGAAGGAAGTAGATGAGTTATCTTTGTACCTGTTTATACGTTTATTCAAAGATTTGTGGGTTTACTTGGTCATGGGTATAGGAGGAACATAAGAAACCCCTTGTGAGTCAGGCCCAGAAATACCGGTATAAGTTGTCTATTAGATGCTTATGACAAACCCATCAGCAAAGCATGAGAGCAGTAGCATTCTTCCCACTTGTATTTTTTTTTCCAAAAGCTTCCTCCTAAGGTATACAACTAGAAATCCTTGAGGTAGTTCTCATTCATTGTGGCTAGTAGAAACTGGGTTTTTTTCCACTGTCACTAGAAGTATCCATTAAGTACTCATTAATGGGTACTTAATGGGTACTTCTAGTGACAGTGGAAAAAAAACCCCATTGATAGCCTTAGAATTTGCCCATGCCCAATTCTTCAAAAAGTATTCAGTTTGATGGTCCTCAAGATTTTTGATGGCCTCAGTCTTGTGTTTTGTCATATTTCTGTATACAGGCAGTATTTATAAGCAATTATATTAAGAATCACCTATACTTTAAGAGATCAAACAGAGTCTGCAAGTTTGAATGCCCATATCTATATTGTCCTGCTCATTGGCAGCAAGCTGCTTAGCATAGGGTGCTGAAAAAGGACTTCTTTCAGGCACAGGCTTGATTGTCCTTTGTAATAGAAACCATGTATTTCTTAAAACCATCTCAGATTAGTTCTAAAAAGGGTCTGTAAGTGAGCTATATGTTCTATAGGAGCAAAAGTCTAAAGTTTACATTAAAATGTGTACCCAGTATTGTATTAAAAATACTTTCAGAACAAGGCACGGAAGAAGTGAAAAAATTACTTCTGCTGCTGCTTGGCTGTGCAGTTCAGGTAAGTTGTCTTAACCTACATATTCTCTCAGCAATAGACCTTTAAAATCTGCTGTATCCTAAATCTGACCAATTGTCCTTTTGGCTCATTGCTATCTAATGAGATTGACAGCAATTCCCCATGGCTGCAGACCAGTTTTGGATGTAACAGAAAGTACCTGCACTTCCACTGAACTGCATTCTAGACTTCCTTATATTTTTATAGCTGTGCAAAATTAGTACAGTGGTACCTCGACATACGAGTGCCCCAACTTACGAATTTTTCGAGATACGAGCCGCAGAGTAAGGGATATTTTGCTTTGACTTAAGAGCAAAATTTGAGATACGAGAAGGCAGCGGTGCGAGGCGAGGGAAGGCTAAGGTGGGGCAATGGCTGTGACGTGCCGAGGGAAAAAGAAGGCGGCGGTGCAAGGCGAGGGAAGGCTAAGGCGGGGCGACGGCTGTGACGCACCGAGGGAAAAAGAAGGCAGCGGTGCGAGGCGAGGGAAGGCTAAGGCGGGGCAACGGCTGTGACGCGCCAAGGGAAAAAGAAGGCGGCGGTGCGAGGGAGAGGGAGGGAGGGGGTGAAGAAGTGAGCGCCGAGGGCAGGCTGAATTTTGGCAGCCTCCGAGGCCTGGCAGCTGCTCCTGTAATCCAAACATAGCAGCTCCAGAAAGACGTAGGGCAAAAAATGGAGCTGTTAATAGCTGCTGGCCGCTTTCAGGGACTGAAATTTGGGTGTGGAGCTGGAAGGTGAGGTGGTTTTTTGGGACCCGGAACGGATTAATGGCATTTCAATTAATTAATTGCTTTGAGATACGAGTGATTTGACATACAAGCAAGGTTACAGAACGAATTAAACTCGTATCTCAAGGTACCACTGTATAAGCTGTTGTGTCTAACTAGTGATAGTATCCAGGTCCATCAGCCTGAGTTTGTGTGGCAATTGTTGTGGTTACAGCTCTGGCTGAATGCTTTCTGTGAGCATTCTGCCAGAGGTAAAAGAAGACATTTCAAAGAAAGAATAGGGGGAATTTGACTGCAGTTTAACAAAAATGGAAACACTTGTGCTCCTCTACTGGATTTCTGCTTCATATAATAGCATAGTCCAGGATTCAGTAATAAAGGATATTATCTCTTCCCATTTTGAAATTGGCAGATAAGTAGCAATAAAAAGTATAATTTATCTCAAAGTCTTCTGAGCAAAAGGGTTTTAAAAAAATCTCTCCCCTCCTTATCCAAGAGTAATCCAGAAGCCTTTGCTTGTGATTAAGCACAGTTTATTGTGTTGTCTAGACTGACCAAATGTCCCTCCATGTATACTATGTAGGGCTTCAAACAAGCCAAAGGCAAGTCTTGTTTTCTGAAGCTGTGTTAATTAAACCAGCATAATTAATGTTGAGCAGTGTTCTGAATCTGACTGGCCTAGCAAGCTTTGGATAATAAAAAAAAGAAGGTGAAACAATTTGATGTTCCTTCACTGGTATAAGGAAAGGAAGAAAACAACAAACCACTTAGAAGAAAGCTAGAATGGTTGATGTTTTGCTGTTTAGTATGTGTTGTGCTGGTGTAGGGTTTGTTGCCCCAGTGGACAAGATTTTTAAATGTTTGTAGATTCTATTTGAGAAAACTGGAGCTCTTTTTCTGTTTTGTAAATTTAAAAAATGAATTTTGGTTAATATATTTTAGTGTCAGAAGAAAGAAGAATTTATTGAAAAAATCCAAACTTTAGACTTTGATATAAGAGCAGCTGTTGCCGCCCATATACAAGAGGTATTATTGTGTTCTTATTACCATCAAATCTTATTCGTTCGAAACGATTTTCAAACATGATATTGATATTTTTGTTAGTTATACAGTGTATAAATGTACTGACAAAGAATATTGTAAATTGCCTCCTGATTTAAATCTGGACAAGAAGCTTAAATGTTTATAGAAGATTCAGTGCTCCAGCCTCATAGTTCTGATTAGTGTCCTTGCTCCAGGTATGCCAATCCTGAAACTGTTCGTATGTCCCTTACGTGTAGGATGAAATCATAATTATTTTGAAGGGGTTGTGCATTTAGTCCCTCAGCCTCCATTGTCTATTCTTTTTCAAACTACCATAGGTCTTTTAAGTTTTTTTCCAAAATAAAAGGCCAACACATGGACTGCTGCTTTTGAGGAAGAGCCCAACCACTTAAGGACCCCGTTCTGAATGTGTTGTCTGCACGAGCGCTGTCGAAATCTGGATTTAATGGGGTCTTGGGGCCCTTAAATCCACATTAACACAAGACCCCTTTAATGGTGCCTTCCATTTGGTCTTCCATCATGTAGAACAAATCAGAGGCCGCATCTCCGCACATATACTGGGGCAGTGGGGTCCACGAATGGGCCTAGAGGGCACCATTTACAACAGGGTGGCTCTGACTCTTGACGCTCAACACATATGCTACGTAGTTCCGCATGTCTTTCATAGCAGTCTACGAAGCTGAGCACAAGCTTTGTAGTGGCTATGTAGGCAGCTATGAAGCTGCGTCTCTCTGTCACGCCCACTGTTACCGGAAATGACCCCTGATTGATGGCTATACAGGCTAATCGTGTTGTGCCACTGGTGGACCTTCATGCTTGGGCCTAATCAAGCCTAATTGGAGCTTTGGGATGGGTACTACAGTGTCCACATGGGAGCCCCGTTTTAGCATTGATTGCCATTGAGTGTTAGAAAGCCTGTGCGGACACCCGGGGCCCTTGCCATGTTGCAGAACTACTTGGACCAGATTCCACAAGGACTGGATACCAAAGATCCAGATCTACTTAATCCAGATTAAGAGAGGTATGTGCAAAAAGGCTCCCAATCATCAGGCCTCATGCTTCATAGTGGTTCTGCAGCAAACCTCCTTCTGTGGATCAGTTGCCAGAAGTGGTCCTAGAAATGATAAATCAATATAGAGGTGGAGAGTCCCACTCATTTATGTACCTTATCCAGACACTCTTTGGCGTAGGGTTGCCCTTAGAGCCAAGGTAGGATCTGTGGTACGAAATACAGTTTTCATTTCATAGTGTTTTTACCCTCTCTAGGTAACTCATAATCAGGAAAATGTGTTTGATCTCCAGTGGATGGATGACAATACTCTGCCCCAAGAATATGTTGAGCCACTTCTCAAAAATATGGCGCTACATTTGAGAAGGCTTATAGATGAGCGAGATGAGCATTCTGAGGTGTGTGTTCTAACAATTCTTTCCTTTCTGCTATTTAGTGATTTTAGTTTTTAAAGAGATGAGATGCTTAAGTAATATCAGAGAAAGGTAAAAACATGTAATACAGATCCTGAGATTGGGAGTTTTAAATTTGATATATGGGGGCCACTCATTATTCCCTTGGGTAGTCATTTTTTTCCCTCTCATTTTAAAATAATCTGAATTCTTCTACCTTATGTTATGCGGTCCTGGGATATCGCCATGGTGAATTGTAACCTTTAAGGCAACAGTCCAGCAGCCCAGGTCTAAATAAAAGAAGTACATTTTTAAGGTTTAACTCATTGCACAGTTTTTAGTACTTGTGTGCACCTGAGAAAGATTTTCCTTGTTGTATCTTAGACTATCATAGAGCTTTCTGAGGAACGAGACTCTCTTCATTTTCTACCTCATGCATCAGCAGCACAGTCTCCTTGCGGATCTCCAGGCATGAAACGCACTGAAAGCCGGCAGCACTTGTCAGTTGAGCTAGCAGATGCCAAAGCAAAGATCAGAAGGCTTAGACAAGAACTGTAAGTACACAGTTTCACAGGTGAAGAACAGGAGGTTAGGGTTGCATCCTGACAGGGTTAGTTGTACCTGATGTGCCAGATGTGATGATGGTGTGCCTGATAATGTCCTGGAATGTAGGCCTGATTTACTGGGTTATCATTATTCTGGTAAAATTAACTATCCCAATGCAATATTCTGTTATTTCATAATTGCATCTCTGTCTGGATTCCTGTATGAGAAGTACAGCAAGAGTTTGGTACTAAATAGATCACGTGATTCTATTAGTTGTCTGTACGGTGAGATGTGAGGGTTAGGTTACATGGAAAAATCTTGCAGCTGTAATGTCACTTTTGCAGCAGATGCTACAACTATCATAGTGCCATACTCTGTTTTTTTCATAACTGCATTTCTGTCTGGATTCCTGCATGAGAAGTACAGCAAAAGATAGGGGTGAGCTGTCACTAAATAGATCAGGTGAAACAATAAGTTATCTGTAAGGCATGATGTGAGGGTTAGGTTATATGTAATGAAAATCTTGCAGCTGTAATACTGCTTTTGTGGCAAATGCTACAGTGCGGATTATTGATCTAAAGTCTAAACAATGTGTGATAAATTATGGAATAAATAAGTGATATCTGGAAGTGCTGTACTTTCAGATCAAACTTGCTTGGATAATACTAACTTGTTCAACAGTTGGCTCCTATTGTGATCCATTTATTAGTTGAAATTCAGCTGATTTTGGATATTTAAACTGCTTAACTTTAAATTTTTATAAGGACTTCAAACCAACCATAATGGGACTGATTTAAATTCAGTTAAAACTATCATGGTGAGATTTGGAAAGTGTGATGCTGTCAGGCTGGCAAAGAGTGACCATGAGACTCTTTCTTGAAAAAGATGAACAGTGATTTATTTCAGCTCAGTGTTAGGACATTTCTTGTTGGGAGCAACTTGGAACAGAAAGCCCAGCGTATTTATATGTCTCATAGCTGGGTGGGGTTTGGCCACTAATCAATGAACAATAACTATTTTTCAAAACCGATTTAAACTTGGAGCCAAAATCTTCAAACACAAATGTATCACTTGACCTCAGCAGGGAGGGGGGAGTCAACTGTCAACAGGCAGCCATTATATACATATATACAGAATCCCATAGGTGGCAGAGATCTTACATACAAATATTATGGCAGATAGCTAGCCCTGCCTGACAGATGCCATGGTTTTCTAATGGCATGTCCTTGGAAATGCAGTATAATTCTGTAGTTTGCAATCAGTATATTTTTGGTTTCTTTGTTTTGTTAGTTTTAGAGGATTAAATCCCTGGGTGAATTTGCCATTTTGCTTTCAAAATGACCTTCAAACACTTTGACTTGGAGGACTTTGTGTGAGCTTGGCCATTGCTCCATGATGTGATCAAAAGTAGATGTGGTCACCACATTTTGTACAGAGAGAGCCATTCATTTCTACCTGCCAGTCTTAAAGCTCAACCAGCTGAATAATTGTTTCAAGTTTTCCCCCCATTACCCCAGCTTGGTGCCAGAACTGCATCAGGCTCCCAGCAATTAGCCACCTGTGTTTTAAACATGTAAAATAAGTTTTGGGTCTGGTGACATTCATTATGACATTATTTTCTTAACTATCAACTTTTAGGAGAATAGAACAACATTTTCTTTGCACAAGCCAAAAGAAGTACAGGACTCTTTAATTTACTTGTACAAATAGTCACCAGATGTGATACCATGCTTCCCCAAAGTTTGTGGAGCTTTTCAGGAAATGCATGTGACAGCATCATCTTGCATGTTATTCTTCCTGCAGTTTGTTCTGACAATTGGATTTCCTCATTATAGGCTGTTGATTTGCAAAGGTGATTATTTAGCATAATCTATGGCTCAACTCCCAACGTTGTAGGAGATTTATTCTTGTTCTATTTTCTATTCCATATGTTCTTTTTGTATTTTACTGCTTTCAACCAAGTTAGGACTTTTTGAGGCAATATAGAAATTTGAATATTAATATAAAGCTTCCAATCAAAATTTGTGTTTCTTACTGCAGTCTTGTGGGGGTAGTCTACTGGGAAGGTTTATTGGTTGCTAAATGACTTTTCCTAGAAGTTGTGGGCTTATAATACTTCTCAGATTGATGGGCAGCAAGAATTGCTTCTCTAAGATCATTACTGATATCTTTCAACCTTGGCATTGTGTTAATGGCCGGAATGCTTCAGAGACCAGCAAACTGCCAGAACTTCTGCTTTTAAGAAGCTTGCTGATGATCAATTAATCAAGAACATTTGATTAGCAGCTACTTATCCTCTTAATTCCTGTGGAAGCAGTAAGGATGTACTTAAGTTTTCACATGCTGCTGCATTTTGGCCTTGTTTTTGTTAATTCATGGCACGGTGTAATTTGTCATGTGTTTTTGTTCATCTGAGGTTGTATTTACCTAATTTTAAGACCTTTTAAAGACCAGATGTTGTTCATTATGCCCTGATATGTAAAACCATGGAATTCAAAGAGGGTGTACTTTCTTTTTCTCATGACTATATTTCATTTTAGCCATTATTAGCGCTGGAATACAATGAAACAGATCTCATCATCTGATGGTTGGTTTATTGCATGTCCATTGAACTGAGGCTGTTGAAGATATTCTATAAACAGCTGCACAAAGAAAATTAATGTAGATTGCTGTTATTAATTTGATTGACAGTTAATAGCTTAAACAGTGTATAATGGTAGATTCTCTGTAATTAAAAACAATCATTTTACTCTCTAATTTCAGCCTACAATTGGAAGTGTAGACATCACTGAGAACATATAACATTTCTGCAATGTGCTGAATTATTTACAAATAAAATTCTTTGTTATGAAGACCTCAAACAATTGATGTTACTGGTGTGCTTAGATGTTTTACTACAGCCCTTTACTCTTCCTACATTTAGAGAATGTAGTGGGGAGATTAAATGTTTTTGTAACAGCTGTGTAAGTAATAAGGGAGAAAGGCAGCAAAGTATTAGGTTTGCTTGTAAATGCATAGCCAGTCTAGCTGTTGAGAAATGCAAGTGGGATAGGCTTGAAATGCAAGTTTCTCAAAAGTCAGTCCTACCAAGTCTTTCATAATTCACTGATTAGGTGTATCAGAAGTAATGTACCTGGTCTCTGATGCTAGCCTGCACCGACACACAAATTGATTTAAAGGGAACCAAAACTCAGTGCATTTCATTGTTGTGCATACATTGTAAATTTAGAGAACACTGAATTCAGAATATCCTGTCATAATGTGAGTTGCTTTGGTGTGTGTGTGTGTGTGTGTGTGTGTGTGTGTGTGTGTGTGTCCTGAGGCTGATCCACATAGCCCATCTGAACTCTAGCCACCATTTGCCAGCCCCTGAGTGCGCAGCAAGTTGTTTGGTTGTTTCATGAGTCAATCTCCAGGCAGGAATTGTTATTGTTGATAAAGAGGAAGGGAGAATTCACAGTTCGGAAGGGAGAAGAAGGCAGACAGAGCTGAAAAGGAGCCCTGGCAGCTTTCCAGATCAGAGGGAATCAGAGCTTCCAAGCAAAGAATATCTTTGTCCCCCCACCCCACCCCTTAAGCAGGCTTTGCAGACTCTTTCAGCCATCAGCCTCCATGTTGTGTCTGTTGTTGCAGAGAATGCAGTCTGACTGGGCCATTAAAAAACAAAACAAAACAAGCCTCTTTCACTTCTCTGGCAATGTCCCTTGCAGCTGCAGATAATCTGAGCTATGGCTAGGTTAAAAACCACTCTGCAGAAGATTTTGATTTTGCCCCAAATAATATGTGGTGTCCCCAAGTTGAGAATGGGATTTTCTTGGACTGAGTCTAGCCCTAAGCCAGATCAAAGAATATATGTAGGTGCATTCGTAGACATCTTTTAACTTCCCTTTGTTGGAATTTGTGTTCTCCAGAAAGATTCTCATGGATACCCAGTGTATCTCTGTCTCTTAAATTGTATATACAGTTCAGACCAACGTTTTCCAACTTGGGTTCCTCCAGATATTGTTGGACTACAACAGTATTTGGAAGAACCCTATTTGGGAAACTAGCTCAGATGTAGCAATAAGTCTTTCTACTTTTGATATAAGGTATTTTGATACCAGGACATTACTTTTTCATAGACAGCTATTTCATCTGGTATTAACCTGACCGTGGTAACCTTGTTTCACCTGCCAGAGGTAGGAGTACTATTCCAGGGCAGCTTTCTTTTGCAGTTGTACTTAGAAAGAAATCTAGCTTGAGACATACAAGGCAGCTTCCAGATTAGCAGATTAAATCATCAGATATAAAAAAATACACAGTTTAGCTGCTGTGAAGGGATGACTCGTTGTCTGTGATTTTTCCTTCTCTGTAATGGAGACTGGAACTTTTTGCCCCAGGAACAACGTACCTCTGAAAGGTTGTCAAGAAAAGATATTTATGCTGTAAATATTACATGTTTTTTGAAAAAGGAAAGTTCTAACAAGCTTGGGCTGTGAAATTAACAAGAATTAGAGAAAAATTCTCTTATTGGCACTCAGTGAGATGAGGAGAAAACTGAAACTAAATGCTGTGTGAAACAGGAAATGAAAGTAGTGGAAAATAAAGATATAGCATAAAGTACCAGCTCCAGTGAACTACAACTCCATTAGATGGTGCTGCTGGATAACAAATAAGAATGGAACAGATGGCAAGTAAGGATTTTCTGCAGAAAATTCTACCAAAAAAAGATGGATTATGGAATTTATTCTGCTATATTCAGATATTCCAGAATAGAGCATGGGTATTACGGAACATTTATGCTTTATCCCGGAAAATCGAAATATAGCAAAATAAGTAGCTGACATCTGGATGCAATCTGTATGAGGAATGAATTCTGGAATACTAGATTTGGGCTGGTGGAAGAAATCTTGATAGTACAGCATGAAACTAAGCAAGACCAATCAGTAAAACAATAGGTTAGTCAGAAGACAGAGGAGAAATACACAACTTCTAATAGAAATGCACCAGAAAGCGCAAATTGGAAATGCAGTTGAGAAGAGGGAGAGAGTACATACTGTAACAATCCAGGACATATCAGAGTCAACAAGGTATCAAGAGATCTTTTGGCATATTTTTTGAATGTTACCAAGGGTGATGTTCCATAATAATAAACGATGTGGTATTCAAACATTGGCAAAGAGATTTATCAAAGTTTGTGTGCCAAAAGAGAAAAAACCCCAAAGATATGAGTTAAGTCATAAGATAAAAAGGAGAGGGGAGTACTAGACCTGTCTAATTTGAAACTGCTGAGTAGAGCTTGATGTTTAATATAGTTTTAGAATTATAATGAGAGATATGTAAGAATTATTTTGGCAGAAATGTTTAGTTATAATTAGGATACAAGTTATAGTTTATAGGAATGTTTGAACTATGATCGAATTAAGGCAATGATGGTTTAAGAGTTCTTCTTGTCAAGGAATTATACATTGTAGGAATGGAACTGTGTGTCCCAAGGTCTGATTTATGCATTTCTTTGCTTTGCTTTTTCTACTCCCGCTGTTCCAAAAAAATTGAAGAGCCTAAGTTGTTTGGTAGTTCTCCATGTATATTATGAAACTGTTTCACCTGAGGCTGCATATGAGAAACATTCCGACAGAAATGGACATTCCATCCTGAACTGCTTCAAATCTTTAGGTTATAACAACAAGGCAGTAGACATTATTCTAACCAACAAATGACATTAACCTGTAACGGTGCACAGTTCCTCTTACGGTGTCCTTTCTTGGTGGAATCCAGCCTGGACTGTTTTTCTCTTGGAAGTATCTACCTTTAATATACTGGTTTTCTCAAAAAAGATTGATCAAGTCTTACATTCAATAACATCATGAAGGAGATCTCAGCTTTGACAGCTGTGTTAACAACCACAAGGAATCCCCTTTGACATAACATACTTATGACAAGAGGCTTCTTGGGGATGTCATATCCTTCTGCATCCCATAGATTTGCCCATCTTGGGATCGAAATCGTGTGTTAAAAGCCCTTAGCAACATGGCTTTGGGCTTATTAGAGAAATCCCTCCTTATTTAAAATAAAGTCTTCACTTTTTCAGGTCTAAGGGCATTGGAAATTGCAGCTTTCTCTCTGCTAGCACAGCTGTGGTAGTCTGTTTCCCTGTATGCTTATTTTATGTACTGACCCAGCATTCACACTGAAGATGGATTCTGACCTCCATTATAATCAGAAGTTGTATTTGCTGTCATTCTGCCTCAAAGCATTGGTCAGCGAAGTTTTGTCAGGCTTACAGTCTTCATTTCATGATTGTATTTTTTAAATACAGTGAGCTATGTGGTCCAGCTGATTTTAAGCTTTAAAAGAAAGAAAACAAAAAAACACCCTGTTGTATGTTTATTTAGGAAAAAAAATGTGGAATGTAAATCTAGGAAGTAAAATTGATTTTGTTATATGGACAGCTGTCTGTCTATTAGTTGACTGCTATCTACCTATCAATTGATCTGTTTACATATTTTATGATATGCAGTATAATTTATTTTTGCCTTTTTTCTTCTTTTTACCAGAGTAAAATTCTTTTCATTTTACGTTAATTCAGTTCTTTCATTTCCTTTAAGTGAGGAGAAGACTGAACAGTTGCTGGATTGTAAACAAGAACTGGAACAGATTGAATCTGAATTCAAGAGACTGCAACAAGAGGTTTGTAAAAGCAAGAACACTTCTCCTGCTGTTATGCTTAGATCAAGCATAGTTACATATGTATATCCATTTAATCAATTATAAGTGCTGTCATGCTTTTAAGCAAGACTCTGGATTAAGTAGGTTTTGTGCTAGCTGCCACTGGGGTTAGGGACTTGATTTCTCCATTCTGCCTCATTTTAGCAGTTGATACTTCTGTTTGCAGGGAGTTGCTTGGGATATATTGCAAATGTTCATAGTATAATAATATTTTTTTGAGAATTATTATATTGATAGTGAGTGCACATACACCCACTGTATTAAAAATCATTTTGTTTTTTGAAAGAAGCATCTTTCAGTGCAAGAAAGCTTGTTAGAATAATTTATATTTCCAAAAATAACAACCTAGTTTTATAATAACAATTATAGTATCTTTACATCAGTTCATGAAACTCTGTTGGCCAGTTTCAATGTAGTCATATGTGTTTGAAATACATGTAGTGGTTTCATTATTCAAAATGGGTAATTTTATCATAGTTATTTTGTGGTGCTCATGTTTTCTTTAGGTAATCTATGGACAAAACGGAAATATTTATTGATTTATTTTAATTTTTATCAGCTTTGAATAAAAAACCACTTCAAACCATTTGTTTTAAGTTACAAATGTTGCTTAAAACAGTAAGTCAATAGTTGAAAAATATTCATCAATAAAATAAAATATAGTCAAATAAAAAAATCAGTAATATTAGTGTGTTTACTCTTTTTTCAAGAACATCTGTTTGCTAATGACTGAATTGTTTTGATTGTGATACCTATTTGTTCCAGGAAAAATAAAAAGTCTTTAAAAAGATGTTTGCTTTGCAGTTCTGAACAGTATTAATGTAGTCTACCAGAGCAACATCTGCTAGTATAATTACCATTTCCTTTCTAAAAAGCCGACTAACTTCATGTTCATAGTCTTTGTGTGGGCTGTTACAGTGGAGATAATTGAAACTTTGTTAATTCAACACTGAATAATTGCTGCTTAAGAAAACATTAAAGCTGTTTTTGCACGAGCACTAAAGACCCCATTTAGACCCCTATTAGGAACCCAATCCTGCAGCATCCACACAGCACCCAGCTTCCAAGATCTGGATCTTGGAAGGTACATGAAAAAAATGGGGTTTAATCACTTTAGTTTTATTCCTCACAACAGTAAACTGCATTTATGCAGAGAAGGGATAAGGCTCCAATTGAATATCTCCCTTAAGTTCCTCAATCTATGTGCAGAACACTAATTAAAAAACAAACAAACAGGACTTCAGGCTCATTTCTTTAATATCCATGAAAAATAACTAGTATATGTAATTCCTTGTCTTCTATTCCACAGAATTTTTGACACATCTGTGTATGTGTGTTTCTATTTAAAAACCACACTTCTGTTTTGTTTCCTAGAATATGAATTTGCTCTCAGATGCCCGTTCTGCCAGGGTGTACCGAGATGAACTTGATGCTCTTAGAGAGAAGGCAATCCGTGTAGACAAACTTGAAAGTGAAGTTTGCCGGTATAAGGAGCGGCTGCACGATATTGAATTCTACAAAGCTAGAGTAGAGGTGCCTTTAAATTTTAATGTTCATTTTTATATCTATTGATTTTAAATTCCTTTTTTTTAACATTTTGCCTTTATTTTGGAACTTTTTCTAGAATCTGTCTTATTTGAAAACCACAGCTTTTGGTCATTCCTATCTGAAGGCTGTAATTAAATGTATGTAATGATTAGTTTATGTAAAGAAAGAACAAAGCAGGGACAAATTATGCTTAATAAAATAGGACTAGAATGCAACTTTTAGACTTTTCTTCTTCTTCTTAGAGTTGGTGTTTCTCTCTGAAGAGAATTCTGAATGCTTTGGGTGAGGATTCAGAATCTCAAATAGTATTTTTTTAGTATAGCCAGTGGCCAGTCAACAAAACTGCATTAGCCAACTGTGTTAGTGAACAAAATAAAAAACAAACATACTGATAAAAACATTATGTTTTCTTAAACTGAGCCCTTAAGATTATAGCAATATAAAAATACTTTGTTAATGTTTTAGTACTTTTCACAGCTTGTATCGACAAAACAATGTGAATGAAATGACTCATTTTTTTCCTGGAAATCTCGCTAAGGGAGTAAAAAAGTTCATTTTAGGGTGTTTTTCCACTAGTACTAAGTAACCATTAAGTACCCGTTAGGAACCCATTAAGCTCAGAGCAGGAAGGCCCCGTTTCCACTGCAGACCCCATTAGAGCCCCATTAGAGCCACATTTGTTTTCACCTGTTCTAGGGAAATCTGGATCATATGGACCTATAATCCAGATTTCAGGACCTATAATCTGGATTTCCTGTAGACCCCATTAAAGGGGGTCTACAATGGGATCTTCAGGCATCAAATCTGGATTACACAGAGCCAGTTTCCACCACAATTGGGCAATGGGGTCTAGGGGGGACACACCCATGGGTGTGTGTGTGTGCCCCCAAACCCAAATCTCCAAAGCCTGTGCACGATCTCTGAAGGTGGTTCTGAAGAATAGCACAGGCTTCGAAGGGGACCCCGCGCGAGAGCAATGCCATTCCTATGGACCTTTGTTAAAGGCTCCGAAGGATCTTTGGAGTTTATGGCAAAGCTCCAGAGATTCTTCCAAGCCACTCTGGAGGATCTTCAAGGAATCTCTGGAGTGTCTACGGAGATTACATCCCATGTCCCCCAAAACACCTGGGGTGACGGGCGGGCCCCACATGGGTAGATCCGGATTCACCATATGGGTGCTCTGGCATTTCCACTGCGAGCAAACTAGCACCCGTTGCTAGACCACCCGTGGAAACACATTGGGTACTTTCCTTAATCCAGATCTCAATATCTCACTATAAGGAATTGTGTAGTAGAATACGTGTTACTGTTTCAATAGAGCCAGAAACTGAGAGCAAAAAGTTGTGCCTGAGGAGTTATTAGGAAACCCCCTAAGATCTGAGCAATATATTAAATGAATGTAATGAATGAGGACCAAAATTTGAAAAGGAGTTTTCTCAAAATGTAAAGGAGAACATGTTTCTGACACTCAGTATCATACAGTGAAAGAAAATACCTCTTTCGCACTTCACTTTTTCAGATTCTCTTTTCATGATGCAGCTGAGGCAATTGTCTTAAATTCTAACCAGCATAGTATTTATGGTTTTTCTTGCTTTCATTGCATTTTATGTTTTGTTTTCATGGGGGTCATCAGCTTTGAATTTATATCAAATATAAATATTTATCTCTATTTTAGGAGTTAAAAGAAGATAATCAAGTATTGTTGGAAACCAAGACAATGTTGGAGGATCAGCTGGAGGGAACTCGAGCCCGTTCTGATAAATTACATGAATTAGAGAAGGAGAACCTGCAATTGAAAGCTAAATTACATGACATGGAGATGGTGAGCAGTCAGAATGAGAGTTCACATGTGCATTCTGTGGTCCTTGGGTTACTTGAATAGGTTGACACATTTAAATCATCATTCAGCATAGCATGGGTTGGTGGGTTTGTGAAATGTGTTCACAGTGGAAAGCATCACAGTCCCTAGAATAAAGCAAACAAACCAAAGCAGGTCACTGAATGGCTGACCCTGCTTCCCGTCAGGTTCTTTGTCCTGTAGCATCCCTGGCTCTTGAGTACCACTGAGGAGATGGCCCATATCCCTTGTCCTAACTTCAAGAAAAAGGTGCCCAGGCTTTTTCTTGACCACCAGCCTACATCATCTCCCCACAAGCCAAGCCAATACAAAAGCAGGATTGGACATGCCAGTGCTGAAGCAGACAAAAGAGCTTCCAGAGATATTTCTCATAGTGGTGCAAGCTGACACCTTCTACATTGGCACCTTAAATGTTGGCATGGAAGTGATCAGTGATGCTGGTGTAGCTCTAGAAGCCAGTTTCTGCTGATAAAATAGGGAGGTGACAGTCATAGTCCAGGCCTGTCAAGGTTGGATGTATACTGCTGATAGAGGTTCAGTGAAGCCAAAAGCCTAGTTTGTCCCATAGCTGTTTGCTGTTTTGGCAAGTGTGAAAATGCATGGTAGAGGTGAAACTTGTTCTCCTTCCTGATTCATTAGTTTGAAAGGGCTGATATATATCCATCTCATTGGGAGCCATGTTGTAGGAGGTTAACGGGCAATGCACAGTGATGTAAGATCTCATTTGTGATAGGCAGGTGGTGGTGAGTTGAAAACTTAATTGCAGTTTTTGGGGGCTTCTGATTTTTAATGGTGATTAAAATTAGGTATTGCCCACGTCACTTTGTGTGGCATGTTATAGATAACATCATCTGGAGTCAGTGCACAGGGGATATTAGGGTAATTTAAGTTCCACAGCTTTTGGCTGATAAAAGAATTATTTTAATCGAGTGACAGAATCATGGAGTTGGAAGGGATCTCCAGTGTCTTAAAGTCCAAGCTCAAGAAAAGCCATAGTATTTTCTTTGTGTTAAAGCTGAAACAGTAACATGTTTATGCTCGAAAATACAGCTAGAGATTTTTGTTATCCCCTTAATAAGAGAGAGTGATGGGTAGCTTTTAAGATAGTAAACACTGAGATTTCAGAAAAAAATTAAAAATAACTGATGCATGCTGTGGTTTCTGAAATGAATTTGTGGACACTTAGCAAAAGATTTAAGAAGTTTTTGTTAAAAAATTAAGGAACGTGATATGGATCGGAAGAAAATTGAGGAACTTATGGAAGAAAACATGACACTAGAAATGGCTCAGAAACAAAGTATGGATGAATCTCTGCATCTTGGCTGGGAACTTGAACAGATAAACAGATCATCTGAGCTTTCTGAAGGTAGATAAGCTGTTAATAGTTTATTATATATTATAAGAATTTGATAGGCCTGCCCCTGCTCTTTCCCTTTTGCCTTAAGTATTATTGAAAGCCAAAGTTAAAAGGCAGCTGCTGTGAGTTCTCTAGACATGGGAGCTACAAGGGTCCTGTTTTCTTATATCCAAATCACTATCAGTTTACTAACATTTCATGCTGTAGAGAGTTTGTCCCAAAATATATAGTGTTTCCTTATGATGAACAGAAAATTATTCTGTGTTCACTACAAAACACTATTTTGTCCTTCTTGGGAAGCCTGTTTGATATAAAATACACTCAGTTTCTGGCACTTAAGAGACCATTTATAATTAAGCATTTAGTATTTTCATACTATTTCTGAAGAAAACAGAAGCATCTGAGACCCTGCTTATTTTTCTGTTTATAGTAATTATAGTAGAAACATGGTGAGTGTTGATATATGAAGTGTAATAAGCCAGTCCAGATAATCAATGTTTGCAGATAATGGACATTTTCTTCTTTTTAAATAATCCAATAGTGCCAAGAAAGTCACTTGGTCATGAAGTAAATGAACTGACATCAAGTAGGTTACTGAAGCTAGAAATGGAAAACCAAAGCTTGTTAAAGACTGTGGAAGAGCTGCAAAATGTAGTGGGTTCTGTGGAAGGCAGCAGTTCGAAAATGCTAAAAATGGAAAAAGAAAACCAAAGATTATGTAAAAAGGTACTTTTTGACGCATTAAGTAGTAGCTTATCTATGCCTAATATGTTATGAAAATTATATCCCTTTGTGTAATCCAGGTGGCTAATCACCACATGCCCTAACTGTGTTGACTGGGGTTGATGGGAATTTCGGTTGAGCAAAATGTGGAAGGCCTTGACTTTTCCTCCTGTTTTAAAAGATAAAAACTTGAACAAATTTTGTTTGCATCCTGTTTGAAGTATTTGATCAACTTCAGTGACCCAAAACATTCTGAGGAGGAGAAGTACTAACTCATGCTGTTTTCAAGGCTCATTCCATTCGAACAAACCAACTATTTGCTAAATAAGGCAAAGGAAAGTTTGGACTTTGCATGTGTAACATTAATACCAACTTTGTAATAATAGTAATGAAAACATATTTCATATTTATTAACCTTAATGGTGGAGAAAGTGACTGTTAATTAGTAATGAGATTTTCTAAATAAGTTATAATGGCACTGTAAAAGTTAATGAAACTCGTGCTATAAAGCTTACAGTAAGGCTTTTATCCTGATCCTCAACGTCAGATACTCTCTTAGAGAGAGAGATCTGGATTGAGGAGCCTCCTAGTCTGGATCCTGGACGTCTTCATCCACATGTTAATGTGGATCAAGCCAGATTAAGAGGTCCATTTAATCAGATTGACAAGAGGACCAAGAGTCTTGTTCTGGAATATGGGAGACATGCAGACAGCACACCTCCATGCTCCAAAAATACTGAGGGGGTGGGACTTTTCAGCAGGAACTTTCATTCGTAGTTTTCAGAAGTGTGGTGCTGCAAAGTTCCTGTGAGCTTTGCAAGCACAAGAAAGGTGGGTCAGATCAACATCATCAGTGCAGATAAACTGATCTGGCCCATGCTTCCATGTGATTTGAATCAGTGGGCCTGATTATTCTGGACCAGATCTAGAGCAGGAAAGTGGGAAAAGCGCCATAATGAAGCGTATCAATTAAAATGAAGCATCAGAGAAACTATGTAACTGTAAATCTTTCAGCTGCAGTATTTCAGCCACTTACAGTTCATGCAAAACAGTTTTAAACGTTGAAAGTAAAACTTGTCTTATTCAAGAATATACAGAACGCAAATGCCAGACATTACGGATGCTTCTATGATAGGTTTTTCCTGGAACTTTCTGTTTTTTTGTTCTCGATCTGGCAACAGATACATTGGTCTAGCCATAATACAGTTCTATTTTTCCATTGAAGAAATAGGACTGAAATTGGCCAGAAATTAATTTTAAAATGAATTCCTTTTGGCATTAGTTTTGTAGGGTCTTTTGTTATAACGAAATTTCTTTTTTTTTTTTAATGCAGGCTTGATAAGTACAGTAAATAGTTGGGTATAAACGTCTACTTTCAGGGGATTCTGTATATTTGTATTTAAGAATTTATTCATTTCTAATTTTGTTCCTGCTTAGGTTGAAGGACTTGAAATTGAACTTATTGGGGAGAAGCAGAGTCTTCAGAATAGTCAGAATCTTAGCAAAGATCTGATGAAAGAGAAAGCACAGCTTGAAAAGACAATTGAAACTTTGAGAGAGAACTCCGAGAGACAGGTAAAATACAACAAAAACTTTTCGTTAGGTCAGTTTTATCTTTGGCTGCCTCCAAACAGTGACCAGAAGTCCCGCTATTGATAATCTGAATAAATGCATTCTGGAGTAATTGCTTGTTTCCCAGATGCCTTGGCAACAACAGGGAGCAATTGAATAGACTTACCTATGTGGTCATCATGGTCCTGCCATTGGTACGTCACATACATTGGAGTATTTCAAAGACCAAAATACTCATACGTATGCAGTTGTTGCCACCACGCATGTGTTCATGGCCACCGTTTGGGGGCCTCACATATGCACATTGGCCATCTCCAAGATAGCAACTCCTGGGAACCATGCCCAGGCAGATAAGTCATCACTACAGTGAGAAGAAGGGGGGGGGAGAATCATTTTTCTGGGCATAGCGATATTGTGGGATATTCTGAGTAGATATATTTAAACATTGGGAACTCAGTTCTCCAATCATCTGACTTTCTGCTCCCTGATAATTAATTACATTTGTCGTTCCCTCCATACATTTGCCTGTATGGATTCCATGAAAAAGGGGCTGGTTCTCTACCTGTTAACCATAATTTTTGATATCTTGGACAGGTACCTTCACTTCCTGGTTTATTATTCCTTGCCACTAATAACGAGTTATGCACAACATTAATTGTTTTGATCAGCAGCTTTAGCTGAGGGGGAAGAGGGTCGGAGCTGTGCTGTTTGATGTGTGTTTGTAGATGGTAAATTGAGATGCTTAGGCAAAGTGCGTAGCTTAGCTTTAGAATATTTTTTAACAAGACTCTGCACAAATAGAGATGTGTGTATTAGGGATGTGCAAGAATATTCAAAATATTGGTTATTCGATCGGATTCAGCCAAATTTGGACATTCAAATCGAATGAATACAAATATTTCAATTCATTCGTATGAATCATTTGGACAATTATATGTGTACAGATACGTGTGTGTGACATATGTATCCATATGCATCTTATTTGTACCTATATGCATCTGTGTTGTCGACATTCGTATCAAATACATATCAAATATTCGTACAAATGGATAACGAATGTATTTGGATAGGTTTGAATTTTAATACATTCATTTTTCTCTATTCGTGCAAATTTGGACATTCGAATATTCTATTCGAACTGAATTTTGAAAATTGCATTCGTGCACACCCCTAGTGTGTATAGCTAACCAGTTAAAGAGCTACAGTGAGCAAAGGTGTTCTTTTGGGTTATCTCCCTTTTTACAGCTCTGATATGATACTGAAATTTAGGTTGGAATATAGTAAGAAAGTTCTGTTTGCCACTTTTATCATTCCTTTTTGAAAAATGTTTTGCTGTCATAGAGTCTTTCTGTTAAAATTTCTAATGTGAGTAATGATTTAAAATTTCACTCCGAATAAATAGATTAAAATACTGGAACAGGAAAATGAGCACTTGAATCAAACTGTGGCTTCCCTCAGAGAACGTTCACAAATCAGTGCTGAAGCAAGAGTAAAAGATATTGAAAAGGAAAATAAAATTCTTCATGAGTCTATTAAAGAAACAAGCAGTAAACTGAGCAAAATAGAGTTTGAAAAGAAGCAAATGAAGAAAGAGTTAGAACTCTATAAAGAGAAGGGAGAAAGAGCAGATGAACTGGAGAAAGAAGTCCATCACCTTGAAAAAGAAAATGAATCATTACAAAAAAAGATTACCAATTTAAAAATTACATGTGAAAAAATAGATGCTTTGGAGCAAGAGAACTCTACCCTTGATATTGAAAACAGGAAACTGAAAAAGACTTTAGATAGCTTGAAAAACCTTAGCTTCCAATTAGAATCCCTAGAAAAAGAGAATGCACAGCTTGATGAAGAGAACTTGGACCTTAGAAGAACAGTTGAATCTTTGAAGAGTACAAACATCAAGATGGCTCAACTGGAACTAGAAAATAAAGAATTGGAAAACGAGAAGAGTCAACTTCAAAAGAGCCTGGAGCTCATGAAAACATCTTTTAAAAAGACGGAACGTTTAGAAGTCAGTTATCAGGGTTTGGATACAGAAAACCAAAGGTTGCAGAAAGCCCTGGAAAACAGTAATAAAAAGATTCAACATCTGGAAAGTGAACTACAGGATCTGGAGACGGAAAACCAGACTCTGCAGAAAAATCTGGAAGAACTCAAAATCTCCAGCAAACGCCTAGAAAAATTAGAGAGAGAAAACAAGCTGTTGGAGCAAGAGACATCTCAGTTGGAAAAAGATAAGAAGCAGCTTGAAAAGGAGAACAAAAGACTTCGACAACAAGCAGATATTAAGGACAGCACACTAGAAGAAAATAATGTAAAAATTGGTCACCTTGAAAAAGAAAACAAGTCTTTCATGAAGGAAATTGCTATATGTAAAGAAGCTTCAATTCGACTAAAAGAAATTGAAAAGGAAAATAAAGAACTTGTAAAAAGAGCCACAATTGACAAGAAAACGCTTGTCACATTGAGAGAGGTAATGTTTTCTGCTATGTGATTTTCTACCTATGTGAAGAGTAGTAGTAGTAATTTTATTGGATCAGTCATATGACCATTTCAAAGTTCTATGTGAAGAGTAGTACAATTCCATGCAGGGAATTAACTGGATGCTCTTTATATATTGTTTTATTTGTGCATTTTTCATGAACTCAGTAAAATTCTGAGGATTGTGCCAGGTGTTCTAGAAAACTAGTTACAGAGGATGTCGGAGTTATTTTCTGCTCCCTTTCAAGCAAAACCTGCTACTTTACTGCACTGAAGTAGAGGAGTATCACGAGTTCAAAATATCATAGTACAACTACAGTTTCCAATACATTCAGTTGCTCCTGTTCCTTTTGGTGATGTTGTCATTTTTTTAAACAATCAACTAGGAACAAAATTATGATTGTGGCTCCGTGTTAGACATGTTTGTTACATTACCAGCCAGTGGCTTTCCCTGTTGTTCCTTCTTTCATGTTTATTCATAAGCAGATCTCTTGCAACTGTAATTAGTATCTTCTTTGTTGCCATTTCTCTTTCTTTTATTCAGGATACTTGAGAAGTAGTGATTAGCTACCCCATGATTAATGTGCAGCTTTGACCTGCCGATGTGATATAGATTTCCATCAGGGTTTTAAAATATACTAATTGTACTTTATCCATACTCTCACTATATGAATTTTCACTTACAATGTCACTTACAAACCAGAGTTATCAGTTATGAGCTCTGATATCACAAACTATATACAGTGCTGTAATTGGAAATTTTGGTTCCGATAATACAGTGTGGAGGTCTGTACGAGTTTATATCTTTAATTTTTAATTAAATTAACTTTTATTTTAGATATAATGTTAATTGTTACTCATTCTATTTTATTCTATTCTGTTACTAATTTTTCCTTATGGGATTAGGCAGTTGGAACAATTTTGAAATGGGCTTGGAAGATGTTAAAATTTTCCTATTTAAATTAATACACGCATGTATAAAATTATTTTGTTGTAAAATATGAATAAAACTAATATAAAAATAGTAGTTGATAAACTTTCACTTGCAAGGTTAGCAGTGGCTTGGAAGTGGAAGCAGGTGGCATATAGTGTTCCCATCCCATCACTAATCCACATTAAAGGTCCCCCCAAAATGTACATTCTCTGGCCTTTAATGTGGATTGGAGGTGTGATGGGAACACTCTAAGCTGCTTTATTTTGTTGTGTGTATGTGCAGCTGAAAGCCTCAAGTAATTTGCCTACTCACTCTAGACAAGCTAGTAGTGTAACTGCTAGTGGTTGCAAAAAGTTACAGGGATATAAACAGAAAATATCGATTATTGTTATTTCATATTGCCTGTTCCATCAAAAGCTACCTGAAAGTCCATGCAGTTTTCTTGAAAATAATTGCTGCTGTGATACTCCAGGTTTTAGTAGATTGTTTACTTATGTGAAAGTCCATTCTTGTGGGATGGCAGTAGACTAAACGGATGGGTTATGCAGGCTGCCACTTGCCAAATAACTAATGGAGGGCGCCTCTCCCAATATAAATTCTTCACCTTGAAAGCTCCTCCCCTGTACTCCAATGGGAGCTCAAGTCTAACACTAATTCATTCTAGCAAAAGTAAAATAGATATAACAATTTAGGGATGTTAGTCTACTGCCACCCCCCATTCTCTGTGGGTGGCAGTCAAGTAAATGAATGGGATGTACCGAAGCTTGGTCCGTGTGTGTGTGTGGATGTCCATATCCATTCCTATTAAACACCTTGCCGACACAGGCGTTACCTGCTGTAAAACCCTTCGTCCAAAGGAAGCCTTATCAGAACAGAAAAATGTCCAGTTTATAATGTCTTGTGAAAGCCATGCGGTGCACCCACACCGCCACTCTGCAAATGTCCTGTAGGGATACCAGTGTAGCAAACACCACTGAGGTGGCTGCTGGTCTAGTCGAGTGTGCTGTTTTCCCTTCAATTACAGGTATTTGTTTAAGCTGGTATGCCATAGAGATAACATTTGGTAATCCAGGATGATAGAGTTCTGGCCAGTTCTTCTGAAATTCCCTTGTTCTCTCTACATAAGAGCTCTCCTAACATCCAAACAATGTGCCCTTCTTTGCTCTTCATTAGAAGTATGTGGGAAGAAGGTTGGTAAACTTATATCTTGTGCCCTGTGGAATGCTGAATCCACCTTAGGTTTGAATGCCAAATTGAGTCTCAAGACCACTGCATCCTGGGTGAACTCGCATATAGGTTCGGCTACAGAAAGCACTGCCAGGTCTGACACTCTCCTGGTAGTGGTTATAGCTACCAGAAAAATTGTCTTCAAAGACGATAACTGATATTTGAGTTAGATGTTCAAAGGGATGACCAGTAAGTAAGTCCAGCACCAAAGAAGGAAAACAGTGCTATACCTGGGGATGCCTAGCTTTTCCCCCAACAAAAATGATTTTACTAGCTTGTTGTCAGCCAGAGACTTTCCCCTCACAACCTGAACGATTGTGACTAAGGCAAAAACTTGCTGCTTCAGAGTGTTAAACACAAGACCCTTCTCTAAACTTAGCTGTAGAAATTTTAGAATATCCTCAATTCTAGGGGTCAGAGGGTCCACAGAATAGGGGATCTACAGAAGGCCCCCCATATTGAGTTGTATATTCTCCATGTAGAATGCCTCCTGGCCACCAAAATGGTCTCAATTACTTTTGGAGGTAACCCAGTGGCCTGTAGAGTCCTCTGTGGACTCTCCATGCTGCTAAGGCACACCACCCCGGATCTTGGTGAAGAAGTCCCCTCTGAAGAAGGTTCCTCCTCAGGGGAAGTCTGATGGGAGCTTCCAACAAAGTAGCGCTACCACAGTTGCTTGAGCTCTTTTTTTCCTGATTCTGCAGACTATTGCCAACCACAAGAGGTTGGGAAGAAATGCATAAAGAAGCCCCCATGGCCAAAGAGCTGGCAAGGCGTCCACTGTGACAGCTTCTAGATCTCTGGCTCTTGACATGTACTTGAGAAGAAGGTGGTTCTGGTGCGAGGCAAACAGATCTATCACTGGCTCTGCCCATCTCTAGGTCATCTGTGGAGAAACCTGGGTTGAGCTGCCATTCCACATTTGGAAGCTCCTGCCTGCTCAGGAAATTCGCTTGAAAGTTGGATGTTCCCTGTATATGAACTGTGGAAAGGGAGGATAAGTGACATTCCACCCAGGAAAAATATCTCCTGAGAGCTACATGAGTGTCATTGATCTTGTACCTCCCTGTCTGTTTATGTGTGCTTTGGCCATCATATTGTCTGTCATCACCAAAACGTCTGTCCCACACTAAGAGAGTGAATGACTAAAACTAAAAAAATTCCTCTCAACTCCTAACCTGTTCATGTGGTGAGATGATTCCTCAGCAAACCATTGTCCCTAGGCAGAGTTACCATGGCAGATTCCACTCCAGTCAGACAAACGTGCATCAATTTGAACCACTGCATTTTGGCTTGGTAATTGGGATCCCTCAGAGTGTAAGTTCTGGTAAGAACACACCCACAACAGGGACTGTTTAATCTCCTTGGAGAGTATAATTAGCAAATCAGTGCCCTGAGCTACATGTTCGACAAAAGGCAAAAGCACCCATTGAAGGTTCTGCGCATGAAACTTTGGCCAGGGGTGAAAGTCCATATCGGACGCCATCTTACCCAATAAGGAATTAAGGAGTGACAAGGAAGAGCTCTCAGGATTCAGTATCTATATTGGCTCCCAGGTGAATGATATACTTAGAGGGAACAACTGAACTCTTCCGGTTTATTAAAAAGCCATGAGCCATCAATAAATTAGTCACTTTGTCAACTGCCTCTGATTAGGGATGTGCACGAATGTTTTTTTTACATTCTGTTTGAATCGAATACCTGAAAATTTGATTTTATTCGAATCTGTTAAATTTGAATTTACCAAGATTTGATTCGTTTTTGCCAAATTTGAATCTATTGGTTCAAATTTTTAATTCAAATCTGCACATACAAATGTGAGCAGTTGTACTCACCTTCCCAACATCCATACACATCTGTATACATCCCATAGTTATCCCGTATGCAACCCTTTTTGTCCCATATGGATCTGTACAAATGCGTATGTATGTGGGAAATGTGCAGATCTTCAAGTACACATCGTGTATAAACCCGTACGACACAAATGTCTGGATAATTCGAATGAATAGATCCAAAATTCAAAATTCAGTTTGAATGTTTACATTCAACTTTCAGGACATTCTATTCAAGTTCAAATGTCAAAATTTAGTAAATTTGATTAAATTTCAAATGCCTACAAATATTTGTGCACATCCCTCCCTCTGATGCCTCTTGCATAGAATTACCTGAGATGAGCGAGTCATCCAGATAAGGAAAGATGTGTATACCCTGTATTTTCAGCTTTTCTACAAGGGATATTAAAAGCTTTGAAAATTTTAAAACTGAAGAGAGCCAAAAGGAGAGAGCACGATACTGGCGGTGATTATCACCCCCTTTGAAATGGAGGAACTTCCTGTAAGAAGGATGATTTGGGATATGTAAATAGGCCAAAAATAAATCCAATGAGGCTAAAAACTGTTGCTCCCAAAGTTCCTCCCTTATTAAGGCCCATGTCTCCAACTCAGTGCAAGCTACCAGAGAGTGCACTATGCCCTTTTCCAAATACCAATGATGACTATCGATATAGGACTCGATTCTAGAACCTGGGGACCTATCGTACTCTTAAGAGCTACTGTGCCTGGTGTGACCAATAACCCAGAAGAGCAAATCACTAATAGCCCCCCCCCCAAAGCCCCCAGGCCTACCAGAGAATTCCCCTTCCCTGAGGGAATGGCCTGACATAGCAGTGTTCATCAGTGACTTGGCAGTGCAACCGAGGAAGACTGGGGAGGAGCTTCAAGGTGAAGAATTTATACTGGAAGGGGCACTCTCCATCAGTTGTTTGGCAAGTGACAGGCTGCATAACCCATCCGTTTAGTCAACTGCCACCCACAGAGAACTCTAATTTCTCTTTTCCAGCTGAGAGGGTACTCCATCTCCATATACTGCTCAGTTCACTTTTGCTCTTCCCCAGCTCACTTCTAATCTCCTTTCCAAATTTAATCAACCACATGCTGGTCTGCTCTCTGCTTCTCATATCTGTCACTCAAATACATACTGGTCTGACTTCTGTAATCCAAAACAAGGGTACAAATCTGGAGGCGACCACAGATAAAGACATCCATCCTTTAATGTCAAAAAGACAGTGGGAAGAGCCTGGGCATGTAGGTATGGATACTTTGCTCAGGGATCAGCGTTTTCCTTCTTGGTCTTACTGGTGTGATCCAAAGGAATTTACATGCCATCAATAATTAGACAAGAAAGAAGGGCAAAGCTGATCTTGTCTATAAAAAAAAAACCTAGAATACCAAACTCTTAAATTCTGAAATTCTGATCTCATGCTTTAAGGAGAGAACCTGCATTTAACTGGCCATGTAAAAGCAAAAATGTACCATGCAAACTGAGTTATGTGAAGGATGCCTGTGCTTTCCACAGAGACAGACTAACATTGTACAAGTATTAGTTGTGAAATGACTAGCAGACTTTTATGTTTCATGCAAATATCCAAACTCATTTTAAAAACCTCTAAGCTAGTAGCCAACACCACTTCGTGTGTCATTAAATTCCGAAGGTTGACTGTGTGCTGTGTAAAAAAAGTATTTATTTTTGTCTGTCCTGGTTTGTTCATATTTTCATTTCATTGAACAACTCTTTGTTCTAGTATTTTTTGAAAAGGAAAAAAAAGTTTTCTCTAATCTACTCATTCCAATCCATGCATAATTTTATATACTTCCATCATATTGCAAAAAAGAAAAAAGAAAAAGAAAGATGGAGACAAGAGTTGCAGAATTTGCTGCTATAGCCATCACACCCACTTCATTTTGGCAAACAGATATGGCAGTAAAAGTTTATAGTGTTTTGCAATACATTAATGATGCACAAACATTTGTGTTGTACTACAGCAGGGGCAAAAAGGGGGGAATCTCAAAACCACTTCCAACTTAAAAATTACTATCTACATCTCTTGTAGTTCTGATTGGGCCATTATTGCAATATTAATAACATTTTGGTGCATTTTTCAAATTTTAAGGATTTGGTGAGTGAGAAACTGAAAACACAACAGATGAATAATGATTTGGAGAAGCTTACACATGAACTTGAAAAGATAGGCTTAAATAAGGAGCGCCTCTTGCATGATGAACAGAGTACTGATGACAGGTGTGTATGCATAGCTTTTTTTGGATCAGATTGCAGACAGATTCTTTTGATATTTCTGTAAATCATTTTTTTACCCAAACAATATTTACTGAATATACACTGAGCAGCTTGTACAGCATGCCCTCCGTCTAGTCTTCCCTTCCAACGCTGCTATATAAAATTCTGCACTTCATTAAAGGAAAGAATTGTCTACTTGCTTTACAAAACATAAATACTCATAAAAGTCATGTCTCATGTCATTGTTCAGCATTAGGGGTATGCACAAATGTAATTTTTGACATTTGATTTGATTCATATTGAATATTTGAATGTCCGAATTCATACAAATAGAGAAAAAATGAATGTATTAAAATTCAAATTGATTTGAATACACTCGTATCTATTCATAAGAGTATTTGATACGTATTTGATGATATGAATGTCAACAACATTCTTATGTGTCCATACACATCTGTACACATCCCGTTTTCATCCCGTACTTATCTGTACAAATGCATATGGATATGAATAAGATGTATACGGATATGTATGTAATGCGTATGAATCCGTACACATACGAATGTCCGAATTATTTATACGAATGATTCAAAATATTCGTATTTGTTCAAATGTTAAAAAATGAATATCTGGACATTCTGTTCAAATTTGAATGTACGAATTCGGCTGAATTCAAATAAGTATTTCAGATATTCTTGCACATCCTTATTCAGCATATTCCAATGTAATAGATTCGTGTTTGAGCAGAAAGAGAAGCTGTTTTCATGTTGTGCTCTAAAGAAAGAAACTAAAATGCTTTAGACTCTGTTGAGCTTCTTTTACTCCCAACATGCACTAATAGCATGCAGATAACTGTTCTATACTTAGTGGCCTGTTTTCTTCTGTTCTTTGCAGAATTATGGAAGGAAACTGTTAAGAAAAGCAGCTTTTACCCAGCCAGGCTGTCAGCAGGCCACACAGTTTAGAATAATGGCTAATGCTGTGGTCTGTTGTTCGTAGTAATTGACAAAATGATTGTGGCAGATACAGAGCTTTCTGTTTCTAGAAACAGCCTGCATTATGCTTCTTTATCTAACTTATTTTCTGTATATTTAGAGTAGTATTGTGGAGCTTTCAGGGGGAGTTTACTTTGCTGCATACAACATGGTGTTGATTTATTTTGACAGTGTAACATGCTTTTTCTTTTGTGATGCTTATGTAAGCATGAAATTAGGTAGAGAGAATATTTATACTAGGGAACATGCCAGAATATAGGGGACTTTGCCCTTTTATACCTAGTTTCAGAGCTGTCCATAATTTCACATTAAAAATACTGTAGGTCTTTTAAAAGCAGTTACTTTCTTGCAAACTTCTCTCTTTTTGTCAGGTGTTACATTACTTACTTTGATCTGTGCATGATGCATCACTTTTGTTACATTGATTATCAAGCTAGTTCTGCCATTGTCTCAGCTGGCTGTGGTGGCCAGAACTGCTTACTTCCAGCTCCGGCTAGTTTCCCTACTACTAGAGGTGTAGCTACCATAAATCTATGTTTTGTTAGTTTCCGTAATGGATTATTGTAATGTGGCTGTGCTTGGCACTGCCTGTTCTGAACTGGGTAGAGGTTCATCTGAAAAATGGATAAAAGCCTGAAGCTGAATGTGGAGCAGAATTGCCTAGAGACTGGGGACGTCCCAGAGACCGGGGAATGATCTCTGCATTGCCAGACCCAGTCTGCTTACACCATTCCCAGTCTTAACCTCTGGTTAGGATCCAAACCCAGAGGCTCTGCCAAAGAATTTTAGGCAAAGGAGAAAGTTTAGTATTCAGACTCAGAGGTTGGAATGCCAAAGGTTAGAACAAGAACACCGGTACTTACTGTAGGGTGGTGTGCTAGAAGACAGAGAGAGAAGGAATGCCTGACAGTTGGGTAGATCTTCGATTACTTGCAGGAAGCGACAGATGGAATCTTGCCCACGGGACCAAATCCACCATTGCGATCTTCCCCAGAAGGGAAGAAAGATTGTCCGGGGGGGGGGGGGGAGCACCTTAAGCCTTTGCATCTCTAGTGCCTGAAACCTTATGGCGTCAACTCTTTCCCCTGAGGGGGCAATGAGGCCCTTATTAGTGTCTGTCAGAGTCCTGAGGTGTTCAGTTTTCTGGCTAGGTTTCTTGGAACTCTTGTCTGTGTTAATAATAAACCCATGTTATTTGAGGGCATGATGAAAGACTCCGGTGTCTCTCAGAGCCTGACCGCTAAAGAGTGCTATGACCAGGGTGTCGTCCAGGTAAGCAAAGGTGGAAATCCCCTGCATTCCTATCTCCTAGATGAGTCTCCCTAGGACCTTGGAAAATACCCTCAGGGCCCTTTGGAGCCTTAAGGGCAAGACGGAGAACTGCCAATGAGAGGAGCCAGTGGCGAATCTAAGGAAGCGTTCTAAGCACTCCCTCATTGGGATATGGAAATAGGCATCCTGAAGGTCATATGAAAACAAGAAATGGTTAGGGGCAATGGCCTCTCTTATTGATTAGAGGGTCTCCATCCTGAATCGTTGAGGAGGAATGAAACTATTAACATACTGCAGGTCAAGGACGGACCTCCAACCCTTCTTCCTTTTTGGGACCACAAAGAAGAAGGAGTAAACTCCTTGGCCTTTTTCATGAGTGGGGATGAGCTCCAGCCTCAATGAGTTTCCTAAGGGCCTTAAAAATCTCCTTCTTTCTAGGTCCAGGAATACCTTTCATAGATTGAATGAAACATGGAGGAGGCAAGGACTCAAACTCAATTTTGTAACCTTGAGAAATAATTTTATAAACTCACAAACCAACAACTTCAGGATCCCAAACATTTACAAAACGCTGAAGGCGACCTCCAACCTACCCCTGGTCATCAGACTGGTCCTGAACCCTCAGGAGAAAGACTGGAATCTGTGTTTTCCCCATGAAGGCCTGCTAAAGGACCTGGGGATATTCTCCCAATTAGAACAGTAGCCACTCCTTGGGGATTGGAAAGAATGCAAAGATTGCCTAGGAGGGGGGAACCACTTCTTGTAAGAAGGGTACCTACGGTCTTTTCCCTCAGAGGATGGTTGCAGGATAGAAGGCATGGTCTTCCGTTTCCCTTTCCCCTCGATAAGGACGTCCTTCAGGACCTCATCCCCAAAAAGCATCCCCCCCTGGTAAAGGGGGTGTTGGCCAAATTTGCCTTGGCAGTGGGATTGACCTGCCAAAACTTTAACCAAAGAGCCCTTCTTGTAGAGACAGAGTATGCAATCGCCTTGGCCAAAAGGAGTGTAGAATCAATTGAGATATCGGCCATGAGGGCAAATGTGTTCCGCATATATTTAAGGGGCTGGGTGGCTGAGGCCAGAATGGAGTCTTCCTCTATCAGAGACTCTGCCCATTTAAAAGACGCTCTGGCGAAGAGGGAGAGCTGAGCATTAGATCTCATAGAGAGAGATACACACTCAAAGGTCTTTTTAAGCATGGACTCCATGTGCTTGTCTCCAGGCGATTTGAAGTGAGTTTCTCCCACCTCTGGGGCGGCCGACTGCGAAATGAGGGCGGAGACAGGGGGGGCAACCAAGGGGACAGCCCAGAATCCCTTGTTCCCCAAATCTGGCTCGAACAGCTTTCTGGGGACTGATGGGAATCTGGAGGAATGGGAAGGGTATTCCCACTCCCTAAGGATCATGGTCATGTAAGATTTTGGGAGAGGGGTCACAAGATTTTGTTTGGTAGGGGGTAGCATAAGGTTGGCCTGTTCTGAGGCCAGATCCCCTGGGGTAGACTCTTCAGGATCTAGGGAAAGTGTAGCAAGCATTCTTGTAAGGAGCCTGGGGAAAACTTCAGAATTAAAGAGCCTAGGGAAGGCAGGCTGCCTAGGGCGCTCCTTTTGCCAGTCCCCCTTAGTCTCATCTTCAGAGTCCCAGTAATCTGAATTATTGTTGCTGGATACCATTGAGTTGTAGAAAAAAGTATTACTTAGCATATCACATGCTTGATCCTCTAAGAAAGCCGCCATCAATCATATCAAAGAAATGTTAGGATAATCTAGAATCTGAATAGCAGGATTTATAACATATTTTATTGAATTTGTTTCATTGTAATTTTGGATAGTTGCTGCACTTAGTAGTCATTTAAAAATAGATTTTTCAGATGCTGCAGCTGGTACAGAAAGCAGCAGCAAGGCCTCTGACAGAAGTTGTTAGCTAAAGTAATAGCACTGGCTGCTGATTTGCTCCTGAGCGCAGTTCATAATTTTAAAGTCCTAAATGACTTATACCCCAAATACCTAAAAGAGCTCTCCCTCTACATAGATCTCCTCATGTGTTAAGAACTACTGGGAAGAAGCTCTTGGTAGTACCACCATAGTCAGAAACTAAAATGGGAGGACTGTGGAACTATTTATTAATCATTTATAGATATTTATGACTTGCTTTTCACTCAAAGATCTCAGAGTAGGTCAGAATACTCAGTAAAAATGTTCAATATAAAAACAAGAATAAAATCAATCAAACAATATAAAATACACGTAAAATGTAACTCCCATCCCACTGTAGCAAGACTACAGCATGAGGTAGCTACATATTAAGGGCCTGGGCAAAGAAGTACATTTTAACATTTATATGAAAGCCATATAATTTTGGCATCTGGTGGGTCTTAGCTGAGAGGGTACTTCAAACTTTGAGGGTCACCATATAAAATAATCTCTCAGATGCTCTGATCTGTGGAACTTCTGAGGGTGAAAGAACTATAAGAAGGTTTCTCCTGTGATCTTAAGACCCTGACAGGTCTGTAGGGGATAAGGTGTTCCTTCAGATATTGGGTCTCATACTTCAGCAGGCTGCTGAATGGTGGACAGATTTGTATCTGCATAGATATACATCCAGTCTACATGATCACCTTTGTTCATCATTCATCTTGTTACATCTCCTGGGTGCTTTACAGAGCATGTGGAAGAACTAAGCATTTCCATGCTCTAGTTTCATGTTTCTTGGCTCTGTACTTCAGTATTTCACTTCAAACGAATACATTTCCTACAGTCCATATGCAGAGCATATTTGTGACATTTATGTAAAAAATTGCTTAATTTGCACCTAAGCAGGTATTTTCTGTTCCATGACAGCACAAGAACCCATATGTACTAGGACGTGTTGTACAACCAGTCATTCAACGCTCAGTGTATAATTTTAAACAGAACATTGAAAGTTTGTTTTTGTTAGAATGCAGCCAAAATCAAAACGGATTTTCTTTTCCTGTGTTTGATAACCTTTAATATAATTGAATTCATGTCTTCCTGTTCTGTTAAGGTGCGCTGAAACCTACCACTGTTGGTCTGTGACAGTCTTGTTCCATACAGTCACAGAAAAGTGGTCTTTTCTTTATGGTTACATATGCACTATCGCTATTTATCTTCCTTCTTGAAACTGAGGTTTTGTTTTTATGAAGTTAACCCCTGTTGAGCTGACATATTTTTATTCTGTCTTTTGTTTGTTTGCTTGTTTTATCTTGTTTTCACAAACATTGAATCAAACACTTGGTTTTAGTTATTTCTTATTTGGATAATTTTTATTCTGATTTGTAGTGATTTTGGCCAAACAAAATCTATAAAATGCATAGTTTTATGGAATGTTGATCCCAAGGTCAAAGTCTCTAAGATGGCATAGAATTGGAGCTTGATGGTTGAGGATGCAAGTAAATTGATTGACCCATTATTTGAAGGCTGTGTTTATACTTTGTAAGAATATTCCCCATCTGTTCGGCCCAATTTAACTTGATAGAAAATTTTGCACAGGTAAAATAAGACTAAAACCTTCTCTTTTCAAGGTGCTTGAAAAACATGAGGCCTTTCAGATAGATTAAACTGAAATAATGGGTGTTTTTCCACTGTCACTAGAAGTACCCATTAAGTACCTATTATTGTGTTTTTCATAAACTAGCAAGTACAAAATGTTGGAATCACGGCTAGAATCCACACTGAAGAAGTCACTTGAAATAAAAGAAGAAAAAATTGCTGCTTTGGAAGCCCGGTTAGAAGAATCAACAAATCTAAATCAACAACTGCGCCAAGAACTTAAAACAGTAAGAAAAAATTGGGACATTTACAATGTAGCCGTACCTTGTTTGTGGTAGTGATCTCCTTGGTTGTTAGTTATGTGTACCTGGTATGTAGTAGTTGTAAGTCTACTGAGTAGATGGGATGAAGATTCTCTGACTTTTTAGCCAATGGAGGTCCATGTTTAGAAATTTCCTGTTGCCGTGGGTAGTGCTGGAAGCATTGAATGCCTATAGAAGATAAAGAGCAAGGGGGGTGTTTGCTGAGGTGATGTCAAGAAGCAGGAAACAATAATGCCCCTGCACTATTGGCATTCTTTAGGAAACTGCACTCTCTGAAGTCATTGACAGTAGGGTGTGATCACACAGGCCTTTTTATCAAGAAGTCTCCCATCTTCAGACACGCTAAAAATAAATATCATACAGTTTTAAGAATAAACCTCCAACTCTAGTTGTTGCCTTCCGTTCCTTACGTCATCAGCTTACATCATTGCCTCTCATTGGGCACTTTTATCCTGATTTTCCATAAACCTGATTTGTTGGTGGCTGTAGCAGGCTGGGATTGGTTTACAAGTATCTTGTAACCTCCCACCCCATCCGACTCAAACTCAGAGTTGTCTTGAGACTAAAGTCATTATTTCACATCTGTGGAAGGGCCAAACGAATAGAAGCTTGAGGATGTGGTTAAGCATGTTTAAACGTATTTCATGTTTGTCTCTTGGATCCCAGATTCTCCACAGAATATATCCATAACACAGCAGCCCATATCATGGAATATTGGCTGGCTCAAAGAAAAAAATATAGTGACCTGGAAGAGAAAATGCTTAAAATGTTTAGAGAAAAGACTTTAAAAGACGTTTTGATTTAAGAGAACAAAAAGAAGGTGTTGCCCTCGTCCGCTTCAAACCCCCGCAGCAGCCAACAAAATAACAGTAGCTCTTCTTTTAATAAGAAGCCTGTATGCTGGTTTTTACAAGAAACAGCCCTTTCGTTGTAAGCCCTCAGGAGGTTGCGGTTCCTGGGGGTTGACAATAGGATTTTTTATCAATAGTATCCCGGGGGACACGGAGGAGATGATTTGAAGACAACTGTAACATAGGAACATCCACAGTTGGCGTGGCCCAGATGAAAGAAGCGTTATCTGTGGGTTAGAACAACTTCTTAGGCATAGAAGGCAGTCTTTGGGTAGAAAGAGGATGGGCCAAAAGCATTTTCTGCATTAATGGTGGAATTGGAAGAACCCGTTCCTGAGGAGGTGGATTCAACAACAGATCCTTGGCCTGATGAGCCTTGTCATCTGCAGATTTGGTATCAATCGAAGTGTTGAGTGCATTCATAGTAGCAGTTATCACTTGTGAAATATAATAATAGGAGAGCAGCCTTGGAGATTGCTGAGTGGCCGAAGAAGCCACTTGCTGGCCATCTGCCTAGTTGCCTGAACCTTGATTTGGGTTGCTGAAGATGTCCATACACCTAAATGGAAAAATCAATTTTCAGCCTAGCTGTGGAGAGACACAAGTCTGTCAGCCTGAATAAACCAAAGTGGAGTTGAGAAGGACTGTCCAAAAATTGTGTTTTGAGAACCTAACTTGAATAGCATACACAGAACCTTGAATGACTGTTGGAAGAGAAGGAAATAAGAATTAGGTGATTGAAGCTATGAACAAAATCAGTTTTGTTTTGTTGTGGTTGTTGTATACTATAACTTTATTTATACTATGGAATACAGATACTGGCACCACAAAAGCATATTTTAGACTAGTTGATATATGTAGATTTTGCTACTGTATTTTATAAAGCTGAAATGTATTGCTCTTAAGGTGAAAAAGAATTATGAAGCCCTTAAGCAGAGACAAGAGGAGGAGAAAATGGTGCAGAATTGTTCTTCAAGAACTGGTGAAGAAAGTCAGTCTGTTAGTAAATGGGAAAGAGAGAATCAGGAAACTACTAGAGAACTTCTGAAGGTTAAAGACAGATTAATTGAAGTTGAAAGAAATGTGAGTAACTATCTGGAATTATTTCAATGATTTTTACAGTACTTAAAATGTTAAATTGTATATTATGTTGCCATCCACATGGCTTTTTGATAAATAAATGCCAATGATTAGGTTAGAGTGCTTGGCTCATCAAACCAGTTTTTTTTCTTTTAAACATTGAAAATGCCCAGCAACTTGCTTACCTGAGAAGGGAGGGTGTGGGGTTCATTTCAACCTCCCTTGGTTCAGTTTGAATTCAGACCAAAGCTTTGATCCAGCTGAGGGCTTAGTTGCCCATTGCAGTTTGTGTAAATGTTAGTCAAACCACACATAGGTCTTAAGTCCATTCACAGAATTGGACTAACAGGGAAATACCCATTTTGATATTTTGTGCTTGAATATTTGTCAACTTTGGAATGCTTTGCCATAAAGGAGTGTGCTAAATATATCTCTTTTGTTATTGTCTGATGCATGTATTTAACACTTCCCTTTTTTTCTTTTTGTAAAGAATGCTACTCTTCAAGCAGAGAAGCAAGCCCTGAAAACACAGCTGAGGCAACTTGAGACTCAGAACAGTAATTTGCAAGCTCAGATTTTGGCACTTCAAAGACAGACTGTTTCCTTACAGGAGCAAAATACAACCTTGCAGACCCAAAATGCCAAGCTTCAGGTTCTGTTTTTACAAATGCGTATTCATTTTCTGACCAACAGCATGGATGAGTGAAAACTTGTTTCTGTCCACACGGCAGGAGCAATTTTATTCTCAAGATGCATATGGAATGTATGTGGGCTGAATACAGTGTTTCAGTATAGCAACAGGAGCAGCATAGATAACTCCTAGGTAGTGTCTGTCTCTTCTAGACTCGTAGGTAGTGTCTCTCCTAATGAAGTCATATTCTCTTCTCTCCTCCCAACTTGTTTATCTTCAAAATGACTTCATTTGAGAGCAAAAAAGTGCCTTTGTGTAGATCTCCAGTTCTGTGGAACTACAGTATTCTCTGAGGGAGAATGCTCAGAGAAAGCCTTGTGCTCTGCTTTAATTGACAGATGGTGCCTCTAATGCTGTAAATGATTTGGCGCCAACTACCAACCTCCAGTTGTTCTTCGTAGCTCTGCTTTGTCAGCTGCTTAAGGAGGCCAGCCTGTTTGCAGAGCAGGAAGGAATTAAAAGAAAATACTTCTTTTTTGGCTGAGAAGGGGGGGGGGGGGTCCACCAACTGGGAATTTTTCCCTCCAACTTTTCTTCAGTTTAAGGTGTGCCTTCCCACTGCAGCAGAGACTCAAGCGCTGTAAACCCTTGCAACTCTAACAGCACTTGAGCCTTCTCCTGGCAGGGAGAAGGGGAATGGGCATAGCCCCAGCTCTACAGTGGCCTGCTACTACATGGCTGCAGAGTTATCTAGGCTTGCTGGTCTCTGCTGTCGCTTTGCAAGAGGATCATCTGCTGGGAGTAGGGGTAGCTTCCTCCTGCGTCTCTTCAGCTGCTGAGCAACCATGGATGTCCTTGCCATGTATGCAGTAGATTCCACATAGCAATGCCTCCTATTTGATGGGCACCTCTAGTGCAGCAGGCCACTGTATGGAGGCAGAAACTCCTCCTACTTCTAGGCCACACATGGAATGGCTTAAAATGTTGGAAGATGCCCTTAAAGGCAGCATGGCAGCATTTTTAAAGAAAAAAAGAACCTCAGAGAATCGCTTTCCTCCTTCTCTAGCTCCTCTTCTTTCATTTCCCTCCATCCCCTCACAACAGGAAACTCAAGCTAGGAAACCAAAGTCTAGCTTCAGACACAAGGAAAAGGACCCTAAAGATCTAAGTCACTGTTCAGTTTGGTCTACCTCTGAATTACAGTCACTTCCCTGACAATTGATTGGGTTGTGGAAATGTGATAAAAGCAAATGACAGTCAAAATGGCAACCAGAACATTTCAAGTCAAAATATTCTGCATTTTGGACATTCTCAATGCATATGAAATCATAGGGTTGGAAAGTTCTTTTTAGCAAGTTAGGGCTTTTTCGCATTAACTGTCATGGGTTAGTATCCCATGGCAGTTACATAAGAACATAAGAGAAGCCTTGCTGGATCAGGCCACAGCCCATCTAGTCCAGCATCCTGTCGCACACAGTGGCCCACCAAATGCTCACGGGCATCTCAAGCAGAGACAAGGACAAACCTTATCCTGCTCTCGAGTCCCAGCAGATGGCCTTAGAAGCGCCCCAGTTCCTCCCCCCCTCAGCCTGAAGGATGCACCTAGGCATTCGTTCTAGTAGCCATTGATACATCTGTCATCCATAAATTTGTCTAAAGCTACCTTAAAGCCATCCAGACTGGTAGCTGTCACCACCTCTTCCGGCAGCACATTCCATAAGCCGATGACAATCTGGGTGAAGAAATACTTCCCCCTGTCAGACTTTATTCTCCTACCCATCAGCTTCATAGAGTGCCCCCTGGTTCTAGTGTTGTGCGATAGAGAAAAGAAATTTTCTCTATCCACCTTTTCTATACCGTGCATAATTTTATATACTTCAATCAGGTCCCCTCTCAAACGCCGTCTCTCCAGACTGAAGAGGCCTAGATGTTGCAGCCTGGTTTCGTAAGAGAGGTGTTCCAGACCCTTAATCATTCTGGTTGCCCTTCTCTGCACCTTCTCTAGTTCCACAATATCCTTTTTGATAGTGGCCAGCATTTGCATTGTGAGGGCCAGCATGGTCCCTGAACTTACTTGGGGGCCCTCAAAGTGCGGATGGTCCTGTCCTGTTCACATTGCTGCAGAATGTCCACGTGCACTTGGCCAGTGCTATGGTGATTGCAACATGGCATGCAGCTGCAGCTGAGACACTGCTGCTCCCATGCAGCATTCACATATGGAAGTAGTGGGAATGCTGTGTCCCGAAGTGTTCCAAGAGCTCCCTAGGTGCTCTTGATATAGCTGTGGAGACATTTTTCATAACTCCACAGCTAACAATTGGGATCACTGTGCACATTTTGTCCCAGAGCGTGTGAGACTGTCGTGATCACCTAAATGTGAACAGGTCCTTAGCCTGTTCTTCAGCTTAGTGTATAGCCATGACAGTCAACACAACTGATCATTTGTAACATATGTTGCCTGATCTTAACTGAAGATAATTACTCTTTGTATTTCCATCATTTGTATTGAGGGAATAGATATATTCATGTTTTGAAGCAACTTTTTCAATTTTTTGCTTTGTGTTGTGTTTTTCTGACTGAACACTTTGTTTACTTTTATTAATTATAAAATTTAAAAATATAATTTGAAGTACTTCACAAAGCAGCCTTATTTTTCCACTATCCTCCCCATCCTGGGTCCCTCCGTCACTGTCTTTCCTTTGTGAGTGGTTCTTCCTTTGTACTTCCTTCTTTCTTATTATTTTTTCCAGTTGCCATCCACTACCACAGCTACACTGTTTCCTTTGGGAATACCTTTTGGTCCCTTTACTGATCTTTCCCACAAATGCCTTGTCTTCATGTTCACGATTTTGCTTTTTATAAAGTTTGGAAGAATCTAATTCCTGCACATATGGAAAGATGACTCTATATAAAGCAGCGGCTCTCAACCTGTGGGTTGAGACCCCTTTGGGGGTCGAACTACCCTTTCAGAGGGGGCGTGATGAGTCTCCCACCACCCCTCCCTCCCCCTCCCAGCTGCCCTGCTCCTGTGGTTTGGGGTCTCCACAACATGAGGAACTGCATTAAGGGGTCGCTGCATTAGGAAGGTTGAGAACCGCTGATATAAAGCATGTGTTCTACATGTGGCTTGATATGATATGGTAGAAAATTCCAGCTTGATCTTCAGCATGTCTTCAAGAAGATTAGTGAAATACAGGCCATCTGGGAGGGACTTATGTATTTGGCTAAGTACATTTCTGTTTTGTTAAGTACATTAAAAAGGACTTTTATAACTTTGACATTTGTAGGTGGAAAACTCTACTATTAATTCACAAAGTACATCTCTCATGAATCAGAATGCACAGCTACTAATCCAGCAGTCTGCTTTGGAAAATGAAAATGAATCTATAATCAAGGATCGGGAAGATCTGAGATTGCTATATGATTCATTGATCAAAGATCATGAAAAACTTGAACAACTCCATGAACGCCAAGCTACTGAATACGAGTCTCTGATTTCCAAACATGGAAACCTTAAGTCACTACACAAGAATCTTGAAGTGGAACATAAGGACTTAGAAGACAGGTGATTACAACGATGTCATAAAATACTTAACTATAAAAATTCAGAGCTGAATGTAGTAGGAGGGTTAGACTAGTGCTTTCATCCTCATGTGTTTTTGCATTGGGAAGGGGCTGCTACTGCTGGGCAGGGGGGTGCGGGGGAGTGGGGGTGGGAAAGGGTAGGAAGGACATTTTCCCAAAAACTAAAATTTCTTCCAACAGTGGTTCCATTTTGAGTCTTAATTGATTAGGATAAGATGGGGCAGCATCCATATTGGCCAGTTCTTCCACCCCAACCATCCATCATGTTTTGCTGCCAGGACAGCCAACTATTACAGGGTAATATTGAAATTGCGGTCAGATTTTATTTGATTCTACATATCTAAACCTTATGTATCATTCCAGCTTAGATGGAATTTTAAAAAAATAGGTTTTTTTAATTTCCAGATATACATATAGAAATACAGACATTCAAAACAAAACAAGATACAAACAAAATACAACAACCAGTACTTACTAAAAAACAACAGCAACAAAAAATCCCTTACACCCACTATATACATCAAATATCATTTACCTCAGACTTACAAGAAACTTGTTATTTCCTTCAAGTTGTTATTTACTTTAGTTTAGCAATACAGCTATATAAAGGTCTTTCCAACTATCTTCAGCTAATGTTTTAACATTCCCTCCCAAAATCCTGATTCTTCTTTGCCTGATCTTAATGCAATAATACCATGTATCGATTGTGCACTTATCAATATTTTTCCAAGATGCAGCTATGGTTGATAATGCCGCCATAAACAATTGATGTAACATATAGCTCTTACTTTCATCTATGCTTTGGCCCTTATACAGCTGTAATAATGCAATCTCTGGATACTTTTTTTTAACCTCTCTACCCATTATTTTCTTTATTTCTTTAAATATCATATCCCAGAAGGGTAAGATTTTTGGACATAACCACCACATATGAAAGGTCGTTACTTTTATTCCACATCCTCTCCAGCATCTTGATGAAAAATTAAGAATCATATAGGATAATTATGCTGAGGTTTTATGCCACTTTGATATTAATTTCATCATTAATTCCCTCATTCTCAAATGTTTCAATTGTGCTACGTCCCTTGTTTTCTTCTTTACCTCATCTTTTGTTACGTTAACATCCAGCATCCATGTACCTGTTACTGAATCTATTATTTTATTCCCATCTTCTGTTATCAATTTGTATATTCTCCTACTATAATACCCTTCCTTTCTTTTTTCCATTCTTAAACAATTTCTTCCATTTTTCTCAAGGGTTGTCTCAATTGTTGCTGCATCTTAACTTTACCCATAAAAGACTTTATCATTAATACTTTTAGCCAGTTTTCTCTTCCCAGTAAATCTTTGAGGTGTTGATCAGTTAACAGTTCCTTATTAGGTGAAAGCAATTCTTCCAATACTGTCACTTGTTTTTGTCTCAGTCTTTCCAATAATTGTCCATCTAACAATAAATCCTTTTCATTTATATGTTTAATAGAGGTATATCTAGAAATATCTCCTATTAATTTTCTTTTCCATTTATGCCAAACATTAATAGTTGTTTTAATTGGTCCAGTAATTTCCATAATTTTTCCTTTTGTCCAATGATTGAATGTTACTGATTTACACTCAGATTCATTCATTGATCTTTCTAACTTTACCTATTTCAATTTGTCATTATATTCAAGTTCTAAAATTCTAGTTATCTGAAATGCCTCATAATAATGCAATAATGAGGGTACTGACCATCCCTCTCCCTCTTTACTCACAAATAATTTCATTCTCTTAATACGAGATTTTTTGTTAAATAGCTAATTTATCAATAATGTGTCCCATTTCATTAATTTCATTTATCATTTGTGGTAACACTTGAAATAGGTACAGAAATTTACTTAGAATCATTGTTTTTAAAACTCTAATCTTTTGCAAAATGCTTAAATAGGTCTTTTCTCCCCCAATGTTTAATTTGACTCACCACTTTTTCCATACTAAGTTACGATTAACTAGTCCCAATTTATTCAAATCTCTGTTAAATATACTCCCAAGTATTTCATTTTTTAACTCCCATTTTTAGACCTGTTGATTGTCTAATTCTTCTTTGTTCACCCAAAGGTATATTCATTAACATTATTTCTGATTTTCCTATATTTATTTTTAATCCTGAAATTCTTTCAAAGTACCTAATTTTTTCCATAATATTCTTCACCGTTAACTGGACAGCCTTGTTTGGTTTCTTGTTTTATGTGTAATTCATCCGATCATACTCTATTGACAAATACTTTTCTCATGAGTTACGATAACCTTCTACTATAGTTTTACTAAAACTATCGCAGAGGTAAAGCTGCTTAATTACTTCCTGTAAGTATTTGTGATTAATGGTATCAAAGGCTTTATAAACATCCAGCTTAAGTTATCCTAACTTTCTCCTCATCTTCCTTTGATCCATTTAATTTGATCCATTCCTTTTTATATCGCACAGCTCCAGTTCTTAAATATTCTTTATAAGTTGTATCTATTTGCTTTCTTAATCTTTCCTGGATCTCCCTTAACTTTTTCTTTATCCCTATTTCTATATTGATACGTCTATTTGTCAGAAGTAGAAATAAAATTTGTCATTCTGTGTATTTTTATTGTTTGAAATTAGAATTAATTATATAATCCACTTGACAGATACAATCAGTTACTGAAGCAGAAGGTACAGTTAGAAGAATTGGAAAAAGTTCTCAAAACAGAGCAAGAAAAAATGCTACAGGAGAACAAAAAGCATGAAACCGTAGCAGCAGAATACAAAAAACTATGTGAGGAAAATGACAGGTAAGAAAAACCATGAATGATGCTCTCTGTTGAAGTGTATTTGTAAAATGTGCTAATCACATTTTACATTATAGTACTAATGTAATCTCTTGTTAATTCTATGCGTAAATCCATTTAATTCCCACATTTAATTTAGTTACGAATTCAATGAAAGCCTATTCCATTTTCTGTACATTTGTCATTACAGACTGAGTCATACATACACCCAGCTTCTGAAAGAGAATGAAATTCTTCAGATGGATCATAAAAATGTGAAAACCTTACTAAACAGTTCTAAACTAGAACAAACAAGACTAGAGGCTGAATTTTCAAGGCTCAAAGAACAGTATCAACAGCTGGACATTACATATACAAAACTAAATAATCAGTGTGAGGTAACCACATTGTGTTATTCCATTAACATTTTGCTGTAGCAGATAAATAAAGTATAATTAGACTTTTCAATTGTATGCCAGGAAAGATGGAATAGTTATAATTTTGTCAATGTCTTTTTACAGCTAAGGACAGATGCAAGTCTTCATGTATAAATGTAGTCAGAATGCCTATTGCTAAAGTACTGTTTTGTACTTTTTAACAGTTGCTTAGCCAGCTAAAAGGAAATCTGGAAGAAGAGAACAGACATCTGTTGGACCAAATACAGACATTAATGCTACAAAACAGAACATTATTAGAACAGAATATGGAAAGCAAAGATCTGTTCCACGTTGAGCAAAGGCAGTATATGTGGGTATCAAAATAAGATGAAACAATTTTGGAAATGCTAATTGATATAAAAGATGAAGATGTTTAGATCCTAGTTATTAAAGCAGGTTAAGTGTCGAATTTTCTTGAACAGTTGCTTATTAAGTTCCTATAACAAGGAGAAAAGAAGTAATTCTAATTGGCTGGAAGAACCTCATAATTTCAAATTTAATAATCACTATTTCATACCTTAAAGTCAGAAAGTTGCATCCTACTTAGTGCTTCAAGAATTGGAATTTCAGATCAGTGTATCAGAACTCTAGAGCTTGCCAGTAGTTTGAAGCCTATCCTAGAATGCCAAGCATATCACAAGATATAATAAGTTCCTTGATGAGAAGGGCTGTGTATACCCCAAAGTCTTCATAGCCTTCCTGCTAATATAAACATTTTTTCTCTCACTTGTTGAAGTTTTTGAGTTGTTATGTCATGTTCCATAGTTTTGTTCCTGGAAGTTGCATACCACCAACCTAACAACCATTTGCTAACATCTATAAGAAGGGTGACAATGTCCATGAGACCATCAGTTGCATTTGACTCTTCTAATAGTTTCTTCGGATGATGGATATGTAGTCATATCCAAAATGTACCATATTTTCCGGTGTATAAGACGACTAGGCATATAAGACGACCCCCAACTTTCCAGTTAAAGTTTAGAGTTTGGGATATACTCCCCGTATAAGAAGACAACACCTGGTGTATAAGACGACCCCCAACTTTTGAGAAGATTTTCCTGGGTTAAAAAGTAGTCTTATACACCAGAAAATACAGTAGGTTCAAAACCAGAACTATGGAGCATGGCATGACATCCCCAAAACCGTGACAAATGAGATGGAAGGCTGTAAAAGTCACCATTCTTCCATTTTTTTCTGTCTATGAACTACTTTTGCTGGAGAACTGCATTTTGTTTCAAAGGGTATATGTTCAGTTGTTTTGCATTTTGTAAAGATTGAATCATACTCAAAACAAAACCCTTTTTACATTTAGAACTTTGTTCATTTTGCAATAAAGCCTTTGCCTTTCTGAAGGGACCTAGCACAATCTGAATATACACAAAGTCACAAATGCTCATTTAAACAGCTCAGTATCTTAATAATTTCTTTCACAGAACACCACCAGAAGGCCACAGGAGGAAAAGCTTCATGTTCATTATAGCCAAGTGTTGTAATATTTGCATTGTAAGGTTCAGCACGTATCTCAATATCTCTCTGTAAAAGCTAAAATGATCAGAACAGCAGCCATGTCCAGAGCTTTGTTTATTAAAAATGTATATGATGCCTAATTGGATCACACCGTGTGGATGAAAGCATTGTGTAATAAAAGCCAGTATTGCTTACAGTGTGAAACACAGCCTAGAAAAAACGCACTGTACCGTGTTCTTAATTAGACCTTTGATAAACACTACTAGGAGTTGTCATCTGACAAACTATGGTAGAGGCACAGGAACATCAGGTATCTTACCTGAGGCCTATTCACACTTGGTTATTTTCTGGAATATATTCTGGAATAGGGGCCTGCTGCCCACATGCTAGTGTCGGCTACAACAGCCCCTAGGTGAGGCCAACCAGAGTCTGCATTAGCATGTGGGCCATACACTCCTATCCTGAGATATACTCCGAAAGAAGGCCAAGTGCGAACAGGCCCCTGGCTCCCCTAGCATCTTTGCCTGACACCCAAGAAGGGAGTCACATCCAAGAGGTAAGAGAACTCATCTCCCTCCTGCTGCGTGGTCACCACTATTTTAGCTCCCACTGCAGAAGAAGACTGTAGCAAGAGCCTCAGGCTTAGGTGAAAACAAAAGCTGTGATGTAAGGAAAGCAAAGTACAGGAGAAAAAGCAGAACTGTCATGTATGCTGATGTGCACTCATGGATGGAGCTAAAATGGCAGCATCCATGAAGCAGGACAGGGTGGCTTCATGTAGAAGTGCCAAAGGGAGCCATTTTGTCAAGGAAGGCATCTGATGTTCCCGTGCCTCCAATGTTGTAAAAGGACTAAAAGTAGTTAGTCACTACTTTTGAACCTAATTTGTCTCAGAGGATGATAGTGTGGATAACATGGAGAGGAGGAATGCTTGTTAGAGGAAATATGATACAAATTAGACTTAAATGTTATGGGTTAGGATGGATATTTGGGTTTCTCTAGAGGCCGCGCTATCTAGATACTGAGTTGACCTGCATAGATTTAACTACTGTATTTTCCAGCGTAGAAGACGACCCCCAACTTTCCAGTTAAAATATAGAGTTTGGGATATACTCGCCGTATAAGAAGACAACACCCGGCGTATAAGACGACCCCTGACTTTTGAGAAGATTTTCCTGGGTTAAAAAGTAGTCTTATACGCCAGAAAATACAGTATTATAAGCTCTTTCACACCAATTGGAGAAAACAGTAGTGTAGGTTTACTGTGAAAGTTTATTCTGATTTGATGTAATGAAGTGGGCAATACCCATTTGACTCCAGTATAAGATCCTTGTTTTTAGTAGTAATGTATCATTGTGTTGAAGTTCAGGGTGGTTCTAATTGGGTTGTAGGGAGGAAAGAGTCCGTGCTTTGCTTCTAATTATTTCCAGTACTTTTCAGTTTGTAACACTCTCATGCTTGGAGTGTGAATAACATGGGGTACAAAACCTTATATTGACTCTAGTTCATATGATCTGTCTCTTCCTTGGTAGTAGTAAGAGAGCACCTACCAATGAGTGCACTTGACATTCATAACCAGAAAGAACTCTTATTCCATTAAGTGGCAAGTGTTCCTAGCTATGAAAGGTGGGATATGGTCTGCAGTTGTGTCATGATTGTATATCGTTATTTGCCTCTTTTCCTACAGTCCACATATTTTCTAAAAAACAAATACTACAAATTGAGTATTAAAAAAAATCCTATATCACATGCCACAGACAAGTATTCTTTGTCGTGTGTGAGTAAAATATATGTTTTATTTCATAAACACTGTACATATACATTTTTTGGATAATTTAAGGTACATGGAAATCAGACTTTAAGAAAAGGCGTACAAGTTAGTTTCTGTTACCTTTCCTTTGCAGTGATAAGCTAAATGAATTGAGAAGACAAAAAGAGAAATTAGAAGAAAAGATTATGGATCAATATAAATTTTATGAACCATCTCCACCGAGAAGGTAATACGTGAAAACATATCCAAGGATACAGTTTTCAGTCCCAGCGACTCCAGCAAAAATATATCTTTATATTACATTTGACACTGGGAAACAGATTATTTAAAAATGTTTCATATTTTGCTTCATTTATTCCAAAGGAGAGGCAACTGGATTACTCTGAAAATGAGGAAGTTGATAAAATCTAAGAAGGATGTTAACCGAGAACGCCTGAAGTCTTTGACTCTGACCCCGACCCGATCAGAATCTACTGAAGGATTTCTTCAGCTGCCACACCAGGACAGTCAAGACAGTTCTTCAGTAGGCTCAAATTCACTTGAAGACAGCCAAGCTGTGGGGACTAAAAAAAGCAGCAGTGAGTAAATTGCTCAATTTTAGTATAGGGTGAGGCCTGGTGCCTTTTTTTCTTAGGATTAAAAAGTTCAAATTTTACATAGGAAAGCTTGATTTAATGATGTATTTCTTTGGGATCATGGACGGAGACTCAAGCACTACAGCAGAGGAATCCTTTTTAAATATATTAGTAATACAGACTTTAAATATTGTGAAAAATTTGGACAGAGCTGAAGCTTTCTGATAATTGATACTCCTTCTTTACCCATAATCATTGCTCATTACTGTATTCTCTTCTCTTCCACTCATACCATTTCCACTTTGTATGTGTAGATCTGTCTGTATCATCCTTCTCATTAGGATCTTTGCTGCTGAGTAGGCTGTATCTTTTTGTGTGAGACAGCTGGTTCAGCTCTCGTGAAGTTGGCACTGCTTCCAACATCCCATGGGAGAAGCAGTACTGTATGCTGTGTCATCCACCTTATATCTATATCCTGTTAGGGTTCAATGCAGTCTTTCGAGTTCTGTGGAGGACTAGCTAAGATCCCCATCGATTTTGGTAGTGGAAACAAAAAGGAAAGATGCACACAGGGTAGAGATGGGTAGAGAAACTTTAGGTTTTCCACTGAGACCGGCATTCCAATAGATGTGCAAATTTCCATCTGTTGTCTAATCAAAGTAATCATTTAGTGAGCCTGAATGGGCAATGATTCTTTGTTTGTCTAGTTCATGCATGTGAAAATATGAAATGTTGACATATTCTCAGATTAATGGTCAGTCTTGCCCTTGGCTTAAAAGGAGGCTAGTTGTTCCTGCATTGTGGTGATATATAAGTGTACAGCAGCTTGGCTTGCTTATTTGTTTTTATGCTCTCCTTCCTCTGAAGAGTTTGAGGTGGCAAACATTTCTCTCCCACCTTCCAGTTTATCCTGAGTACCTATTAAAGGAAACGATGTTGAAGTGAGTAACTGAAGCCAAGGACTTCTTGGCTCTCATCTGATAGTAGCCATTATGCTACACAGATTCTCACACTAGACAGAATCCAAACCATAGTACTTGCCACATCAACCTATGGCACCAGAGCCCAGCATGGATGAACTCAGCTGGAACTCTTCCCCCCCCCAAAAAAAAAAATCTGTTAGGGAGCCCTCTTTGAAGTGCACATACTACCTACAAATCCTCTCTTGATCCAGTACAACACAACAGAGGATTTGCTGGGACCTCATGGACTTCAAGGGAAGTTCACAAATAGGTTTTCGGTGGGTGTAGGAACATTCAGCTGTGCTCACCTGCTCCAGCCACTTATGATCTATTAAATCTCTTCTGCTGCTCCTTTTAAAACTCATTAATATCTGAAACTGTCTGTTATCACTTTACTGCTGTTGTGAATCATGTCCCATACAGCATCAGAGTCTGTATGCACTTATAATTGGTGGACCACTCCAGTAGGATTGGGTCTGGATGTCCTGGAACAATACCATCAGCATTGTTCTGGGACAGCTCACATGCTGGCCCCAAAACTTACATGAGCTTCAGAAACAGTTTCAGACATTTCAGACAACCAGGAATGAAGATTTCTGGCTTTAGAGTCCATGGGGTCCCAAAATGGATCCTCTGCTAAACTGGAACACAGAGCTGATTGCCATGTTCACATGCTTCCATGGCCTGGTTTAGCACCAGCATCCCTTGTCTAAGTGATCATTTTGAGCTGCCAAGTCCAGTCCATGTTCCACCCAATATAATGGAGCATACTAGTAGGGGACATGGCCTCTCAGGTCCACACCAACCTGTGGAAGAAAGAGGCCCTGAAGAACAACACAGGGATCACTGTACTGGATCACTGGTAAGGGTAGAAAACCCTTACCACCCTTTCATAGGTCCAAATGCTTTTTTGCCCTAGAAATCTCTTGATTGTATAATATAAAAAAACAGTAATTTGTGATTGATTGATTGATTGATTGATTGATTGATTGATTGATTGATTGATTGATTGATTGATTGATTGATTGATTGATTGATTGATTGATTGATTGATTGATTGATTGATTGATTGATTGGTAGAGATGATCAGCCGGCAGCCCCACCTTGCTCGGCCTCAGGACCAGACGTTTCCTCAACTGGTGGATCAGCTGCCATAGTCTCTTTGCCATCTTGTGAAGGGAGCAGTTGGAGGAGGGAGGGGCACTGCTGGGAGCAAGATGGCAGAGCCCAGCCTGCTGCCTCTTCTCCACCCGTCTCAGGCAAGATGGTTCTCAGCCTTGTGGATTTCCATACAAATGGTATAAATAGGATTTGGTGTATTATTAATTTTTTAGTAGCATATCATTTTGGGATTTTTGGTGAGCTACTAGTGATTGAAGAGTCATACCCATCTGATATGTAATGGTGTCCTTTTTGTTTTTTAAGAAACTCAGTACTAACTTTGGGATCTTTAATAAAAAGAAATGTTCTGATATCTCTAGAATAGAATGTTTGACCAGATGTTGCATCAGCAAGGTTGTATGCTGTTTATGCAACATTTTTGAGGATTGCGTGCAGTGGTTGCACTCAGATCAGATGCTGTTTGCAAAGCCACAATCACACTTCCGCTTCTGTTTTTTGCATGCAGAATGCAGGAGATTCTGTAGCATGTTTGCAGTAAAAAAATAATATGATTGCGAAGTAGGCCTCTTGCAGAGTTCTTTTTCCATCTCACTGTGGTGAGAAGAAACCAGAGGATTAGATGGGGAGTCGGTAGGAGACATATTTGTCTGCAAGAAGCAGCCTTGAAAGAAAGCCTTTGGCAAATGCAAGAACTAGCAACAGCTCCAGCTATCACAGGAAGTACCAAGGAGGCATTTTGCCCAACAGAGCGGTACTGGGCCTGATCCAGACATGTATGCATGTCTTAAAAAGCAAATATTGCTACCAAAAAGAAAAATAGCACCTGTATAAAATGAACAGCAAAAATTCTCCTGATATTATACACAAAATTTTAAAAATAAATGCAATCCTATTTGATTATACAAAAGTACAGTTTATATGCCATCAGGTGAAGTAAGATCAGAACTGAAAAGAGAAAATACACTGACATGTTTCTGAGCCTGATTCTTAGCTATATGAGTTTTTCCAAGCTCTAATGTTATTTGGATGTAATGCCTATATTCTGTGACTCAGTTTTCAGAGCAAATACCAATGGATTGGATACTCTGTAAAAAAGGAGAGTCAAAACCATCTGGCAGATAGTAGAAAGCTGTGAATATTCATTGAAAATAAATTATTTTGAATTTCTTAGTAGGGTGCTTTATTATTTTTTCTATAATTTGATATTTGCACTCCTTCAAACTCATTTTTCTAATCTCTTGCTACACACAATCCCTTTGGATGATTCAAAAATCATCCATTAATTTCAATCATGTTTACTTTAGAGGTTTTAAATTCTTCTGTCTATATTCAGAGGGGTAGTTATTTCAGTGTTTCAGTATGTGTTGGGTGTCTCACAGTACTTTTTAAAGATCGACAGCTGTATTACGGTAATACCGTATTAAAGTTGTTAGATTGCATGGCCACAAGATTCTGCTGTTTATATTGCAAACATTTATGGAAATTATTTTCTCCAGAAGTTATGAGTATGTCTTTGAATGGGTTAATAAGCATACATGGTTCCTAATGCAATTTGATTTGTTATTTTACCATTTTGTATGGAGGATTAGAACTGGGGGGGGGGGGCTTTTTGCACTTGGAAGATCAGGATGACTCTATACTCTCTGGCACAGTGCATTCATTCACACACAGTGGAGCCGCTTCGCCCTTGAGCAGCACCAAGCATGCATGGGCGTTCCAATCCTTGGTAGCTGTGGAATATTAAAAACTGTTCCACAGCTATACTGGGAGTGCCTGCAGCACTTCTAGTACAGTCCTGCATGCAGCCTTCACATTACTTCCTTGCGCAGACTGTGTGGAAGCAGGGTGGTTGCAACTGCACAGTTGCACATCACTGGAGGAACAGTCTGACATGCTGCATGGTTGACATTGGCAGACAGGACATTTTGCATCCCGACAGATGCAAGATAGGCTCCGGTTAAGTTTAGGACAGGGTCAGCATTTGCAGTGCAAATGTCAGCTACCGTTCCTGACTTTAACTTCTATGAGACACTGCCCTGTGGAAGTTTGAAAAGTCTCTGGGTTCTTAAGGTGAAACTATGGGTGTTTTTCCACTGTCACTAGAAGTATCCATTAAGTACCCATTAATGGGCACAAAAATGCCATTACGTACCCATTAATGGGTACTTAATGGGCACTTTTAGTGACAGTGGAAAAACACCCTATATATTACATGGGTAAGTTGGCCCTGTGCTTTATAATGTTGATACACAGACTAGACAAATGCAGGGGAGAATCAGCAAGCAGAAACTTATTCCTGTGTTTCTGACAATAGAAAATGACCCCCTCCCAAAAAAAAAAATTAAAATCACCTTGTGCCTAATCTTTAAATGTATAATTCCCAAATATTACCAGAGCTTAAGTGGTGTGAAATACAATGGTTTGTTTCTCTTATCCAGCATATATTTGATTCTTCTAAAACAGTTAGTGAAATGAGAATTAAGGCTTGCTGAAATAAATGCGAGTTTGGAGACATTTCCAAGGGAGGAATTAGTAAATACATATATATGGATTACCTCAGTAATTTCTTACAATGTACTTGCATTATTTCTGCATTTTTGGCATATTTCCTTGCTAAGAACATGCAGCTCTTGGTTTCACTGGCTTAAGGAAGAAATAGGCAAATGTTATGGAATACCATGGAAGCCAGGTTGCTACAGTAATGCTATTTCAGGTATGCCAGGTAAATGAATTATGAACCAATCTATACATATGTTTATACCCCCCTTTGCTCCTGTTCTCCAATTCAGCCATGGCTGTGGCCTAAGTTACTTTCCCAGGCCTAGCTGAAATCGCGGCTGACCAAAAGTCACCAGTTGTTGGTGAATGGGACCAAGGAAGACTGGGGCGGAGCCTCAGAGGACAAATTTATATCAAGAGGAGTGCCCTCTGTCAGTCCTTGGTGAAATGGCAAGTTAGGTTAGGAAATTGCAACAGATAGGGTACTGCCATCCACAGAAAACAATGGCTTCTAAGGCTGCAGTTCTGCTGCATACTTTCTTATGAGTAAACTTAGTGAATTTAGTGGGATTGATACTGCATACAGTGGTACCTCGACATACAAGTGCCCTGACATACAAGTGTTTTGAGATACAAGCCGCCGAGCGAGTGATATTTTGCTTTGAGATGAGAGCAAGATTTGAGATACGAGTATGTAAATACAGTACAGTACATAACAAAAACATCTGAGGTGGTGTTTTGGGAGCTGGAATGGATTAATGGGAAAATTGCTTTGAGATACGAGCGATTTGACATAAGAGCAAGGTTACGGAACGAATTAAACTCGTATGTCAAGGTACCACTGTAGTTCCTTGGAGCTAAAAAATGATGTATGTTTATGCAAAGACTCATACCTTTCATCTTTAGTTTTGTCAATAGTAATAATTCCACACTCAAATGCTATAAGGCATTCATTCATAGGACTCCTTCCCTGGAATAAGAGATTTATGTAAAAGGTTTACTACAAAGTGGAATTTAATATCTTTTTCTGCAGATGTATGTGCTTACTGTTCCCATACTGTCTCACTCTTACTGTGTTTGCTGCTGCTTTAATCTTTCTGTTTGATATCTTTGCTTTCAGATGTAACATGGCATATCAGTTCACCATCACCAAGATTTATTTATTTATTTATGTTAGATGACTGCATTTTTCCCCACTCCATTCCTTTAATTTCTTGACAACATGCCATATGGTCAGATTCTATATAAAAACACAAAAAGCTTGGGTACTACTGCTCATGACAGTTGAATAAAATGAATAAAACAAGTCCACAGATACAAAATAACATTTTTTACAATAATATTTTCCACCTCTTTCCTAGTCCAAGAAGTAATATGACCTTTGCTCTGGGTTTGTTTTTGCTGATAGTTTAGTTCTTCGGGCATTTAGCAATTTTGACCTGTGATATTTCCCTAGATCCCATACACTGTTTTCCCAGTGTTTCTTGGGTACAGGTAAAAGTTTCATGGCCAAGGCTTCATGTACCATTGTCACACAGCAGCATAAGGTTAAGAGATTTTAGTAAGGTGCACCTAGCGGAAGCTCAAGCATTCATTTCTGTCCTTAGTTTCAACATTTAACTTCCATCTGTTCTTCTCCCCTTTTTCTTTCATCTTCCCGTTTCCGTTTTTCCTTATGCTATGACATAAAAGTGGTTGCACTGAAAAGACTGCCCTTTTTGAGGAACAGACCGAAGGAAAAAGACAAAATGAAGGCCTTCTACCGTCGCTCCATGTGTAAGACTTTATGACAGTTCAGCTTCTTTTTAAATGGCTACACTGGCTTCTATACTAATTTCACTAATCTTTTCTCGGACTGCACTGTTTTTCCTGTGTCGCAAAGTGCGAGTCCTGCTATACTACAAGGAGCTGAAGCAAAGTTTCTAAACATTTTGGCACTCGCTGTACAATTGTATGGGTGTATATCATATTCACACACACGTTAACACATTTATTGCACATTTATACGTTCAGGTTATGGAAGTTAAATGTATTTAATCATAGACACAGAATGTCCATGTGGACAGTGATACCCTACACCTTGTGGATTTGCAGGTTTTGAACTCCACGCTTAGTACTCAGTTACATAAAGATCTAAATGTTGTTTGTACACCACTTCAAAATTATATGTTAATAGGAAGTGGTGTATAAATATTTAAATAAATAAAATACACATTTGAAACGTTTGATTAGAAACCAGGGCAAATACCTGACGATCCTTAGTCATTCCAAATAGCAAGGGATGGGAAACCAAGAATTTTTGTTTTTTTGTTTTTTCTTCTGTAATGAAAGAATACTGGGGAAACAATATGTAAAGATGGCTACTGTAGGACACATTTATTTCAGATACTTTTTTCTATTGTCATGCAATATGTACTATTCCTGCAAAGCCTGCACTGAAGGAGCCCTAACCATTGCCAACACCGTGCACTTAGCACCTTCGCTCATCTTACCCTTCTCATTCCATTTTGTCATTGCAAAACATATCACAGCTTCTAACATATATTTATTTATTGTGTAGCTTCCAGCACAAAGCATGGTGGTTGTAGCTAATAGAAAGCAATTATCATCTCTCCAAGATGGCTTTGGCTTTTTAACACTTTTCATTCATTCAGCCAACTGCATGTTCAAACTAGTGTAAACTTTGGTGGACTGTAACTTTCAGTATGCTTTAATGCTTAGATAAATGAAGCATTTTACAGTGCAAAAATAAAATAGGAAAACATTGAACCATGCTGATTCATTTGCTTTCATTTGCATCCCAGCCATGAATGACCTGGTGCAGTCCATGGTCCTAGCAGGAGGACAATGGACAGGTAGTTCTGAGCATCTGGAGGGTCCTGATGATATATCTACGGGTAAAAGGAGAAAAGAATTGGGAACTATGGCCTTCTCTACTACATCCATCAACTTTGCAACTGTCAACTCTGCTGCAGGCTTGAGATCCAAGCAGTTGCTTAATAATAAAGGTATAGGTAGAACCTTTTCACAGTGTGGTGTGGTTGTGTTGGTAACAAAGCATTGTTGGAATCTGTTTGTTCTCCGTATTTCACGTTCTTGACCAGCAGAAACTGGAGTAATTAACTTGCAAAATTGTGAAGTACGAGGATGGGGGGAAAAGTTGCCGTATATGTAAACTTATTTGGAAGCCTATTTAGCAGTGAATGATAAGATACCCTATATAGCAGTTTACACTTGGCAAATTAAAAATAAGGTTTTTGCATTAAAAATGTTTCTCTTTCCTCCCACCTAGATGCTACATCTTTTGAAGATGTAAGTCCACAAGGAATTAGCGATGACTCTAGTACAGGATCAAGAATTCAGGGTAAGATTTGTGCCTTAAGAATGTATAGAACAGAAGACTTTTAACAGCTCAGAAATAGATAGCCAACAACATTTCAAGTGTGCATGCTTCCTTCTTTCCTTCCTTCCCTAAATATATGAGATATATTCCATTTCTTTCATTCCGTTTCTAGTCTAAAGCAAAATGCTACGAGATGCAACTGGACTTGAATTTCTCTGCCCATGCCATTGTTAAATCTTGGAGTTGACTGTGGAAAGTTGTACTGAAGAAAAACTTTTTGAAAAAAGAGATCTTTTGCAAAACAATGCATTTTCTTTTCAGAATCAAATGTTTGCATAGCTGCAAAATATTAAAACGAAAAATACATTCCTAGAAATGAACCTACACCAATATGATTCAAAATAGTGATGTTTCTGAACCCTTTTAGTACCAGTTCTGTGTTTGTGTTGGTTAGGAGTGCAAAAGCAGGTGCTTTTGATTATCCTACTGATGGCTTTTCTGCAGCGTGTAAAGTTTGGTGTCACATCTGTTCTTAAGTGCCTTACCTGCAGCTTTGTAATTCCACATGTTGGTGTGCTTCTTACAGAAAAGAAAAGGTTCATCTGTCAGTACACCACTTCCAGTTTTAAAAATGCATTCTGTTTTTCTGTCCCTTGCTTTGTGCCTTGTTTATCGGTTGCCCTTTTCTAAATTCCTTTGGCTGCCTGGAACCGCCTCTTTTCACTTCTGAGCAATTACCCCTTGACAGCAAACGTCCCCAGTTTGTGCAGTATCAGTAGCGCATGATTTCCTACCTCACAGCATTGTGTGATGAGAATGTACCAGACACATTGTCATCTGCTATGGTATGTGCATCATGCTATATACTGATTTCTTTTCATTTAGCTTCCAGACCAGCCAGCCTTGATAGTGGCAGGACATCCGCTAGCAATAGCAATAATAATGCTTCACTCCATGAAGTCAAAGGTATGCTTCTAGGCAATCTGACTAACACATCTGCTTGATTTTCTATATTTTTAGGGTGGGGAAAGAAAGAATTCATGGCATGTTTTTATTTTCTTTTATCATCATATATTTCCTTTTTTAAATTAAGCTTTGGAATTAGTGTGCTACGTGTGTGAGGGGAAACTTAATAAATAATATTACATATTCTTGCCTACCGACATCCATCAAATTTTAATGTCTGCCTATCAATCCTTCCCCTGCCATCACAGTCACATATACACATACTGGTGTTATTTTCTTACATATAGTAGCCCAGAGTTCTTGGTATGTAAAGGGTAATCCTGAAAAGTTTTTATGTTCCTTACAAATGCTACTTTGGATAGAAAAATCTTATCTGAAAATCTGTGGGACAGCACACTGAGTCTGTTATTAGCACACTTATGTATCACTGAGCATAATATTGCCTTTTGCATTTTAGCCGTTACCTGATTGAGCATCAGAGTGCTCTGCTCCTTTGTTGCCTTCTGTGTAGCTTATGGGCACTAATTATATTATCACATATACATTTTAAGTCATATTTTAAACATTTAATATTGCCTGCAATAATGCAGAGTAGTAATATGAGATTAAAAACATAACGGTAGAAAGATATCGAAGGCACAAATAATTGTTTAGAAGTGTGGCTTTAGAAAATTAGTTATGTTTGGTTCCATCATTTGAGAGCCAGTTTGGGCTTGTGGTTAGAGTGCTGGATTCTTACCTTCTAGTCTCCCGGTTTGATTCCTCACTCCTTCATGAATCCAGCCGGGGCTCTCACACCCCCACCTACCTCACAGGGTGTCTGTTGTGAGGAGGCAAACAGAAGGTTTGTCAGCCGCTTTGGGTTCCCTTAAGAGTGAGAAAAGCAGGGGATAAAAACCAACTCCTCTCCCTCCTCCTCCATCATGTTGGTCTCTGACTTTTTTCAAGAGTCAACTCAGCACAGCTAAAGCAGGAGTGAAGATGTTAGATTATTGGCATCACCCCAAAAACCTGGTCCAACAACTCTGTTCGATGCAAAAGCAAAAGCTAACCAACAGTTGCTATCTTACGATTAATCGTTTAAATTTTACTGTCTGTACTTCTGTATAGCATTTACTCAGTGGTAGGTATGGTCTAACTCAGTTGCTTTTACAGAATAGAATTCAGACTAACATAAGGGTGATTTCGTCTTAATTGGTTTAGATATGCTTATAGAACTCTTGCAACAATGTGAATTGAATTTTTATTCAGTGTTTGCTTCTGCTCTTCTATGACATTGAAGGGGACATTGTTGGTTTTTAAAATTTCATTTCCATATGTGTGCATAAATTTTCCTTGCCAGCCATGTGACTTTATTTTTTCACATCTTCATCAGATTACAAGCCTGTACTTTGGCACAGTTTAATCCAGATTTCCCTTTAATAATTATTTTTGTAAAATTCTTCCTTATGACAAACACCCTGCTTGTTCTAAGTTAAATGCCATTTTGAGACTTTTTATTGGAAAAAATGTGTGAATAGTTTGAATTTATATTCTTTGTTTTTCATATTTACGTTTTTTATAATGTGTTATAAATACAGGTAGTTGAATGTCAGTGTGTTCTTATTGCTGAATCTAAACTGAACCATTACAATGTCTGTCATTAATATTCTGCATTCTCATATTACCGATATGTTAAATACTGAAAAACTGAATTGTCACACTGAAGAGTCAGGCTGATGGTGAATGCCTGATGATCAATGCACTTTACTCCAATCTGTTTGTCAGTTGTACTGGTTGGCATTGAATTTCCCAAGCCAGTTCAACAGCACCTCTCAGTCACTGAACTGGTTAGGACTGGGTTACTTAGAAGGTTGCCAGACAGCTTATTATACTGCTCTCCAAACAGGACAGTCAGGGATAGTAGGCTCTTAGAATAATCTTGGAAGCAGTGCCAGTATTTATTGGGTTTTCTTGTCCCACCCCTTAGTTCTTATCCAGGAGTCTTTCAGGTTTACATTTTAACTTTGATTTTTGGCAGGATTAGCTTCACTGGGAATAGGTTACATTTATTAATCACATTTTTTTCAGTAGAATTCAAGGTAGTGTGTAAACTAGAAATAGGTACAGCAAACAATAAAACAAAGATTTGAAGCAGTGTGTTGATTCATCAGTTGGAAACAAAGACTTCAGTCAGAACATTATTAAAATTATCAGTGTCCCAAAATTATAACATTCAGAAAAACATGATTAGAATATTCCCAAACCAATCAATTTAAATCATAAAATGACAACGACGGAATAGGAGCTAATTCAGGGGATAAGTACTCAGCCACTCTAACCACCTGGTGAAATGGCCATCTTTACTTTTTGAAACCTAAAAGATATCACCACACTTCAAAAAGGATATTGTGGAACTAGAGAAGGTGCACAAAAGGGCAACCAGAATGATTAAGGGGCTGGAACACCTCCCCTACGAAATAAGGCTGCAACGTCTAGGCCTCTTCAGTCTGGAGAGACGGCGTTTAAGAGGGGACCTGATTGAAGTAGATAAAATTATGCATGGTATAGAAAAGGTGGATAGAGAAAACTTCTTTTCTCTATTGCCCAACACTAGAACCAGGGGGCATCTATGAAGCTGATGGGTAGGAGAGTCGGATCCGACAAAGGGAAGTATTTCTTCACCCAGAGGGTCATCAGTTTATGGAATGTGCTGCCGGAAGAGGTGGTGACAGCTACAAGTCTAGATCTCTTCAAGGTAGGGTTAGAGAAATTTATGGATGACAGATGTATCAGTGGCTACTAGAATGAATGCCTAGGTATATCTTTCAGGATGGGGGTGGGGGCGGAAACAAGAGGCTTCTAATGCCATTTGCTGGGATTCAAGAGCAGGAAAAGGTTTGTCCTTGTCTCTGTTTGGGATGCCCATGAGCATTTGGTGGGCCACTGTGTGCGACAGGATGCTGGACTAGATGGGCTGTGGCCTGATCCAGCAGGGCCTCTCTTCTTATGTTCTTAAATCAGGTTCCTGGTAAAGTAAACCCAAGTGGCTTATTTTTTGTTGTAGCATATTTTTGAACCCAGATTTTTAAGATCATAATTTACTTAAAGTATTCTAGAAGAATCCTTCACAAACATAGGGTAGAAATGTTAAAAGATAAGCAAAATCTTTCCTGTGACTATCCAAGCCCTAGAACATTGTCTTTTGAATATTACCTTTTACCTAGAGGTAATTAGGTGTTCAGTTCACCTTTGAACTTGTTCAGTTTCATGGCAAACAGTTAATAGAACAGTTACTTGTGTTCAATTCTGAAATGGTTCGAAAACAAGAAATTCCATTTTTTCCCATTAAAAAGCACTTATCAAGGGCAAAACCACAGTGCGTGCGAACTATTTTAATAGTTTTACATTTGCATGTGAGGGGTGGCTTGGTTCAATTGAATTTTTGGATATTTGGACAACTGGGTGTTCTGTTTGATGCAACCTTCATGAACTGGCTTGTCTGCTGTGAACCAATCAGCCAAACCAATATTGCACATCTCTGCTATTTTCTTGAGAGGAGGGAGACTCAAGTGAACAATGGTTTGTACAAGGAGAAGCATGGCAGGCATTGGGAACTAGAGTCTCTGTGTGGTGATCCAGGTATGGTGCTGATAACAGCTGCGTTCATTGCACAGAGGTTTCTTCCATTGCTACTGTACCCTGTGTGAACTTCCACTCACATGGACCAGCTCTTGAGAAGACAGATAGTGTTAAGAAAGAACTGGTTTTCTGAGGTTAACTTTTTGGAAGGTATTGTAAATCAAGGAATGAGCCTATATTTTTCACATGGCTTCCACTTCAGGTATTTTGATTCACATATGAACATTACTGTTCAGCGTGTTAAAGATTTCCAGTAATGCTTTGGGTTAGTGTATTTATAAAATTGATTTTGCATAATAAATATATCTCTACTATTTGTTCAAAAAAGCAGGTGCTGTTAATAATCAAAGCAGGCCTCAAAGCCACAGCAGTGGAGAATTTAGCTTGCTTCATGACCATGAAGCATGGTCCAGTAGCAGCAGCAGCCCCATTCAGTACATGAAAAGCCACACCAAGTCAAGTCCCATGCTCCATCATAAATTATCCGAAACTACAGAGAGACCAGGAATATGCAGAATTAAGACTGATTCCCCTGGAAGTGAAGTAGTTACTCTGCAACAGTTTCTGGAAGAAAGTAATAAGGTTAGTTCAACTGAGGTGGGTTGAGAAGCTATTGAACAGTTGTATACATTTAACATATGTCTAAAATTGCACATTATTGCAAGAATTAAAGATCTGAAGTCTAGGGGGAAAACATGCAGAGACGCATTTTTTAGATTGTTAAAGCCATTCAGAATTTGGTATAATGATAATTGGGAGTAAGAACCTAAGTAACATAGGGATTTCAGAAATGAGCACATTTTGCTACACTGAATCCTGCAGTGAATGTTTTCCTATTTTTATAGAACGAGTGACACTGTTTGGCTTCATCTTCCCATATCTGTGACTATTGATAACCAGAATATAAGAACATAACAAATGCCTCCCTGGATCATAACCTGTAACCCATCTAGTCCAACAGTCTGTTCTCAGTGGCCATAGATGTGCACAAAAAAGCCCACTAGCAGGAAATGAGCACACAATTCGCCCTGCTCACAACCTCTCAGCTGCTGGCCTTCAGAGGCATGTTGATTTCAACTACCAGAGGCAATCACATTGCTGTTAGGCCTAATAGCCATTGAGATGCCTTGATGGTCATGAATTAGTCCAAACATTTTGTCCTAAACATTTTTTAATCCATCCAAACTGGTGATCCGTTGCTTCTATTGGGAGCAGAACATTTTATGCTTTATATACAGTATTGCTAAAAAATCCTTTGCCTGGCCAGGATTCAGTCTTACTCTATCTTTGTTCAGAATCTTTTTTTTCAGCTGATAGCCACCTGTTGTTAGAGTGCTAGACTCATATCTCGTAGTCACTGGGTTTGATTCCATAATCCTTCATGACACCAGCTGGGTGACCTTGGGCTAGTCATAGCTCTTTCTGAGCTCTCACAGGCTCACCTACTGCACAGGGTGTCTGTTGTGGGGAAAAGAACAGAAAGCTTTGTCGGCCGCTTTGAGTGAGAAAAATGGCAGTATAAAAGCCAATTCTCCTCCTCCTTCTCTTCCTCCCAACTTTATTGAACTTCAGTGGTCTCTCATTACTGATCAATCACTTTGAGCTCCAAACCTATTTATGTCTGTGAGTAATTTGGGTGTTTAAATTCAGTGCACAGTATATACTTGATCATAATGAGTCATATCTGTTATTTTCTAGAGGAACTCAAATGCTGTTGGACACATTTGAGGCCTTCCAGGAAGTAGAGTTGTGTGCATGACCTACTGGGGGAACTTGTAATCTTTCATTGTCAGAAGATCCAAGCAAGTATGAGCATTGGAGGACCAAGTGGCTGGCAACAGTGGCCTGGCTGGGTCCAGGAGACTGGGCCCAGCCTAGCAAGTACAACTAGCACATACACGTAAGGGAAGAAGGGTCAAAAGCCAAACTGGTTCTTTAAGAACAGGCAGAACTCAGCTTGCTTGTCAGACCAGATCCTAAACGTAGTTGGGTTTGATCTGGCAGGAAGCCTCACAGATCCAATCAGTTTACTTCTATCCTTTTTTTTTTTTTCGTTTTAGTCAGTTGTTTATTCATAATGCTTGTCTGTTTATTCTGTGATACCGATGCTTTGTCAGAGATCTATATAAGGTGAAGTTTACTGTAGTGTCTTTATCCATAGGTTTATTAGCCTGGTCAAAAAACTGTATAAGGGTGTTTTTCCACTGCAGCCCTTAGATCTGGATCTAAGAAGATCCGGATCTAAGGAATGGGTACATTTCTTAATCCGGATCTAGTAGATCCGGATTAAGGGAAGCACCCAATGTGTTTCCACAGGAGGTGTAGCGCTAACACCCCTGCTGTGGAAACAGCTTTGCACCCATCTGGGGAATCCGGATCAACCCACAAGGGGTCGGTCCATTACCCCAGGTGTTTTGGGGGGCAGGGGGGTCAGTGTTCGAAGCAACTTCGAAGTGATTTTGAAGTGATTTCGAAGTCACTTCGAAGCATGAGCTCAACTTTCAAAGTTGAGCTAATGTTTTGAAGTCACTTTGAACCTGACTTCGAAGTCACTTCGAAGTGAATGTGAAGTCAACTTCGAAGTGACTTCGAAGCCAATGTTGGGGGGGGGTCCCAAAGGTGCATCCCCTCCCCTAGCCTCTTTTGGACCCCATTGCCTGTTTCCAGTGGAAACAGGCTCCCTTTAATCCAGATTTTCTGGCAGAAGACCCCATTGTAGACCCCTTTAATGGAGTCTACAGAAAATCCAGATTAAAGGCCAAAATGTACCCATTAGATCTGGATTTCCCCAATGGCAGTGGAAACAGTCGGGTCCCAAATGGGTGCCGTAGTGGAAATGGGGTCATCCAGCTCACACCCAAATGGGTCCTAAATGGGTGCAAAAGTGGGTACTTTTGACAGTGGAAGAACACCCTAAAAGGCAAGTTAGACAGGACTTTCCCTTGCAGAAGCCATGTTGTCTAGCAAGCCCTGCTCCTCTAAACATTTGGTATCCATAAGGAAGGCTAAACAGAGAAGAATTGATGCTTTTGAACTGTGCTCCTGGAAAAAATTTCTGAGAGTCCCTTGGACTGCAGGAAATGATGGTATCAAACCAGTCAATACTAATGGAAATCAACCCTGACTGTTCACTGGAAGGTCTAATATTGAAGCTGAAACTCAAATACTTCACCCACATAATGAGAAGACAGGATTTGCTAGCAAAGACCTTGACGCTGGAAAATATTGAAGGCAAACGGAGAAGGGGATGGCAGAGCATGAAATAGTTAGATGGTGTAGCATAGACAATAAAATATGAGCTTGGGCACGTTCTGGGAGAGTTGGACATGATTAAACACACATTTAGGCGCACCAGGCCACCTTCACTTTATATGTTCAGGAGATCAGTGAAGATGGACCTACTTACCTGACGTAACAGCTTCCCCACTTCCCCTGTTACTGTGTTTAGTATGTTCATGTTACATTTTGGTTTTTATTGCTGTATCCTGCCCTGAGAACTTCAGATATAGGGCAGGATAAAATATAAATAAATAAAATTTGTCTTTAATAGTGGTTTCCCCATCTTCCCCAGAACAGATGTTAGCTGTCAGGCCTTTAATTTCCTAGTTTCCTTCTTGAGTCCTTTTTCAAAGGAGTTACACTTACCATCTTCCAGTCCTCAACTACAAAAGCCAAATGGCAGGGCAAGTTGTGTGTCTTTGTTTGGAGGTCCACAATCTCAGCTTTGACTTCTTGAATAGCTCTTGGGTGGACGCCTTCAAGGTATAGGGTATGTTTGGTAGCATTCTTGCTGTCAAACAGCTTTTCCTCCCCACTTTTAGGCACTGTTGCTGTTTTAGTATGTTCATTTTACGTTTGGTTTTGAATGTTATATAACCCACCCTGACACTTTCAGGTATAGGGTAATAGGATAAAAGTGCAAATAAATGAAATTATGCCAGCATCAGCATTCTTGTTAAAAGAAGTGTAGTCTTGTTTCTTAATCAAAGCAATAATTTCTACTCTTAATATTTGTTGAATAATTTGAATACTCTAAATACAAGGATTCTGCATTCATTTTTTAAAATCATGTCATGGCTTTCTTACTTGCCAGTCCTTCCTGGACAGAGCTTTACAAAACTAAATGGATAAACTTGATAGTTCTTTAGACTAATTTCTTGACTTTTCTCCCACTTTTCAAGTAATAGACCCAATGCTCTTCTTAGTTCACTGATGGATCTCAATCGTACTGGAAGCCTAACAGGAAGCATTATCGTTTCTGTGGATTAGGATTTGCAGATGCATTTTTGTTCACAGGATCTGCTCTTACATGAGCCTCTTAAAAGAAATTCCATCTTTTTCTGTTCTTGCATCTTGGATTTTTTCCAGGGTTACCCAACTGGGAATTCCAAATCCGGAAGCCCACACAATGATTTCAGACTAAGGGCATTATGGTACATGATGTTCAGATTGCTAAGGAAGTCTTTTAATCAGTCAGTTGAAAGGATATGGGAGAGATCTGAAAGTGAAGTAGTCATGGTTGGTTGAGGTTTTTTGATCTTTCAAGAAATGTTATTTGTATGACTTTTAAAATGAATGATACTGTTTACAGAAATCAAAATGTCAAGGTAGGAATATTTATTTTCAGTTCGCCTAGAATAAAATATATACAGATGTGTGTCAGAAGAAAACAAATTCTGGCTTTTGCATGAATACGTATTACTCAGAATGTAGAATATATGTGAAATTGGTTGTTAGCATTTTTGTAGATGGAACTACATAATAGTTTTGCATAATGGTTCTTAAAAACATTGAACCTCTCTTGCTTGCGTTTTATAAATTACACTAAATACTGAAACAGCCTTTTCGATTTCTTTTATAGATCAAGTCCTCAAGCCAAGAAAATCTTTTGGATGAAGTAATGAAAATATTTTCTGAAAATGCTGAATTAACAGGAAGAGAGACTCTAAAGAAGCCGTCATCAAGCAGCACTAGCATTGCCAGATCACAGAGTGTGAAAAACACAATGGAGTTGTCTGATGGAAAGTCAACAAAAGAAAGACATGTGATACGGCCTGGTTCACGAATGACTGAAAACCCCAACTTCTCAAACTCTTCAAAAACACTAATAGGCACTAAAGGAAGAGCCAGATCTGTTAAAGAAAATGTACAATCACAACGACAATCAAGAGATTGTAATCCTTATGCTACTTTACCCCGGGCAAGTAGTGTGATTTCAACAGCCGAAGGTACTACGCGGAGGACAAGCATCCATGATTTTTTATCTAAGGACACTAGGCAGCCAGTATCAGTTGACTCCAGTCCGCCAACAGCTGACAGAAGCGTCCCGTCAGCTTCTAGTGAGTACAATCCCCAACAACACTCCTCTGTTTTTCACTATGTACCTTACGTTGCAGTTAGCTTGTCAGAAAATGACTTAGGTAGTGTAAATGCAGCTGATCATTCTGCTTTAAACTCAGAAAGTCCTAGGAATTCAATGCCAGGCAAGGCAAATTCTATTTCTAAGACCCTTTCTTGTAGCAATATCTACCAAGATAAGATTAGTACATCAACAAACATTGTCAGGAGATTGCCTGCAGTCAGCTTGCCCAAACCTTTTTTGGTATTTAACACTGAACTAGTCAGCAGTGTTACAGGTTTTCCACAGAGGCCTATATCAAATGTTACTGATAAGACATTTGATTCATTAGTAAAATCACCACAGAATGATCGCAAACTATCTTCTGAGAATCAGAAATCTGAGAGTAAAACTGTGGAAATTAATCAGAATGGTAGTGGATTTGGTACATTTGCTCAGACCAATGTTAGTAATAGAGAGCACCTGTTACCAGTCTCTGAAGATACTCAAAGTGTTTGGTATGAATATGGTTGTGTTTGATAAATGCACTATTTAGAAATCTCTCCTTATGATATGGATGTTCTTTATAAAGTTTAAATTTGCAAGCTATAAAAGTACAGTATCTAGATGTAGCTGTTTTTTCTCAGAAACGTAGGTGGAGAATTCACCTTTTCTAGCATGCAAATGAATGTAAAATTGTAACCATGCCAAAGTTTGCATGAAACATTAACTGCACTGTGTACTCTGCATGCTTTTTGAAAGCCTTAATATAAGCTAACAGTCTGTATTCTTATTTTCTATTTGTTATAAATGTTTTATTTTTTGTACATTGCTGGATGCATGCTAACCAGTTGCATGGTGCTGTGTCAGAAACAGCACAAAAAACCAGGTAATTTTCAGCAATAGTAACTTCTTCAGTTTCTCTTTCTTTCAAAGGCACCAATGTTGTGTGGACTAGTCATTCAGTGTCCAATCTAGCTAAAGTTAGTTGTGACTTAAAGAAGGGGAACATATGACTTAAACTTCAAAACATAGTAGCTTGCCTGTCTATTCAGAAGTCCCACTAAGATGGGACTTTGCCCCTAAAAAAGTGTGTAGGATTCTAACTTAAGTATGATAAGCTTTGGCTGGATTGAGACATTGGAGGAGAAGCTTATTTTCCTCCTCTTGCTGGTGAAGAAATGCACTAGCCCTTTCTGTACAATATGTATAAATTCTATGCAGGGCATAAGTCGTCCTCAAAATCAGTAACTCTAGTTTGCATTTAGAAATCCGCATAACTACATTGCATCATTTCGTTGGAAAGACAGTCTCTCTTCACCTTTCCCATTTATGTGCTTTTCCGTCCCATGTTTGCTGTATTTGCGTGGTCGTGTTTTGTCCTGTCAATATAGTTTTATATGAATTTTTATTACATAGCTTATCTGACCTTTTACAGTATGTTAAAATAAAAAATAAACAAATGATGGTATTCCTTTTTTTCTGATGCAGGAATATTACAGTCAGTCAGAAAATTGTACTCAAAATGTTTCTAAAGTCAACCTGAGAATACATAGACATACAAGACTAGGGGCTGCAGCCCCATGCCATCTTACAAATCAAATTAAAAGTCTCCCAATTTTCTAAAATAATATGCAGTGAAATCTGTTGGTGTCTCCAGGTAAAGAATCCCCATCTGACATTCTAGCGAACAACTGCTAGACTCATCTAGATGAACTAGGAGTTGTAAGGCAATCATCTTTGCTTTCATGCTTTCTAGGAAACACAAGTTTAAAGCTATCATGGATGTACAAGACTACTTGGGAAGTCTTACAATGATGCTTCTAAACTGAAAAGTCTTTTAAAATATGAATTATTAGATTATTTGACAATGTTTTTTCAAGAAAATATACCTTCAGGGTGCTCACTGAAGTCTTTGTATGTTTGATATGGCTATTTAGGAAACTTAAAGTGTACTTAAAGTGTACTGGTATTTAAGATAGTGAACAGCGATGTGCACAAGCAAGCTTTGTTGAGCAGGCCAGCTAATTCAGGTTAGGTTCATCAACCCCCTCCCCATATACCACTCCTTCACCCAACTTTGGCCCACTTGTACATGCCAGCCTGTACAGCTGCCTGCCAGTTTTAGACTATAGTCCTGTCACTTGGCTTCTGTGTCTCAGCAGGCTGTGATGCTCATTGGCATGGTGTTGCCTTGTCTTCCATGAAGGCTTCAAACACCATTGATCATGCATGCAGAGCATATGACCAGCATTTGAGGCCTTCAGGGAGGAGGAAGTTGCCAACTGGGTCCTGTAGTCCTAGAAAGCAAGCACCCAGGAGTGCTTGCTCAACTATTCTCAACCATGTGGCAGTAATAGTGGCACCAGTTGATGGCAGGTGATGGCACGGGCGGAAGCAGGCAAGTGGCAGCCAAAGAGTGAAGAAGAGGAAGCTCAAATTTTAAGCCTAGTTAAGCTTTCTGTCAAAGCAGGTACCTTAAAATTTTAAAGAAAGACAAAAGTTTCAGTGGAGAAGATTTTTTTTAAAAAAATCAAATTCCAAATATTGGAACTGTGGGAAAGCATTCTCAAAATAGGGTTCATTACTTGAAATTGGGTTTGCTTCTTTGCTACCAAGAGAAGCAAAAGAAGCTCCTGCAAGAACTCACTCAGGTCTTTACTCATTTCTTTGATATCTCTTGTTTTTAGCACAATAACTCCCTTTTAGCTTAAAAAAACCCCACTGAATAAATTGAATCTATGCAATTGAATGGAAAACGTTTTAAAAGTCACTTTATATTTTGTAGACCTTTTTAAAACTTTATTTCTGTGGGACTGTGTAAGAATGCAATAATTCAAAGAGATTTGGGTGGCAAACATAATTTCTTAATTCAACATTTCCTAATTCATGTGACATATTTGACAAAATAAACAGGTGCCCTGTAAATGCTCACAGGTAATTTGTGGTGCATTTTGTGCTGCTGTTTTGGGGCTCTTTACTAATGTGGCTCATATACTACCTGGGCAGAGCAAACTTCAGAATATTTTAGCGCTAACCAACATACTACCTCGGAAGCTTTCCTCTGTCGCACAACACTAGAACCAGGGGGCACTCTATGAAGCTGATGGGTAGGAGACTAAGGTCTGACAGGGAGAAGTATTTCTTCACCCAGAGGGTCATCGGCTTATGGAATGTGCTGCCGGAAGAGGTGGTGACAGCTACCAGTCTGGATGGCTTTAAGGTAGGGTTAGACAAATTTATGGATGACAGATGTATCAATGGCTACTAGAACAAATGCCTAGGTGCATCCTTCAGGCTGAGGGGGGGGGAGGAACTGGGGCGCTTCTAAGGCCATCTGCTGGGACTCGAGAGCAGGAGAAGGTTTGTCCTTGTCTCTGCTTGAGATGCCCGTGAGCATTTGGTGGGCCACTGTGTGCGACAGGATGCTGGACCTGATGGGCTGTGGCCTGATCCAGCAAGGCTTCTCTTATGTTCTTATGTAAGCTTACCCACCTCTCTTTTGGCTACATTCGTGGGGTTTAGCTCTATGTTCTCATTTAATATCTTTTTGGGCCACCGGCAGGAATTCTTGTTTACTTTTTTTCTGTAGAAAATGTAGAACAGAGGAATTCTGCTTCCCTTATTGAGAGATATGGTACTGATTCCAATAGATGCCACTCTTGGAGTGAAGTGAGTTTTCACTTCAGTAGTTTGCCTGGTTAGCTGCAGGGAAAGGAATCTTCCCCAGTTGCCACCTTGCCCCCCAGTACCTTACATTTGAGCCATCACTCGTTTGTACATGCCAACTCTCAGGTAAAATTAAATATTCTCTTTTTTTCTTCTTCACTCAAGGCATATTGTTTTTGCACAGTTACAGTCATAGTTACTGTTGCCTTTCTAGCAGGTACTTGCAGATCAGTGGAACTCTTCTCAGTTTCTTATTCTTTGAACTACAGTGCATGAAATCAGATAGGATAAGTCAAGGATACTAAGACATTGAAGCAAAATCAGTGACCTTATAAGCACAATAGACTTCAGAGTGGATTAAGAACCTAGTATTCTAATTGGTGGATATCTGTTTGCTTTCCTGGTGCTTCCAGGTTTGCCTCAAGTTACAGAAGAGTCCTAGGGCAAGCTGTCCTTTGTATATATCTAGGACACTCCAGAACTTTAAACTTGTGATTTTGTTTGAATCTCTAGTTTCAAATTCAACACTGTAGAAAGGACATGGTGATAGGAACTTCATTCAGACCTGATAAAACTGCAAGGAGAGAAGGTCAGATGCTCTGGGAGGACAGCAAGGAATCCAGTATGTCCATTTCCCTCCATTTGGATAGCAAATTACCAGGTCCACATTGCTGTGGAAGAAGGCCTCTTCTCTGATTACTTGGGGAGAATGAGGGAGCTAACACCAGGTCTTCACCAGCTCTCACCTGTGGCATACCTCTGAGTAGCTCTTGCTGCTGTAGAACAGTGTGTGCTGGTATTACCAAATGGTGTCTTGAGGAAGACAGTTGAAAACCTGAATTCTGCAAGGGACTTCGGAACTTATGCTGGTAGATTTCCTAGGTTTCTGTTCAAGGTATTTCACTATTTCCAAGAAAGATGAAGGCCTTCACCCAATCCTGGGTCTCAAAATATCACTGTAGTTTCATCATTTCAAAGATAGTCCCCCATCCTAACATTATATCCAATTTGAGCAAGCCAAAAATAAGAGTAATTACTTACTTACATACCTGTCCTGTCCTGTCCTGTCCTGTACTCTAAGGTCTCAGGGAAACTGTATTAGAATTTGTCTGACATTAAAAACCACAAGTAACAGAACTTGAAAGAAGAGGGCAAGCTGCTGTTTCAGAAACACCTGAAGGCATATAACGATGAGGCTAGATTAAACTGAGGATGGGAGATCATTCTGCATTTAAGGTGCTGCCAAAGAGAAAGCCCTCTTATATCTCCCTGCACCTTTGACAGTTGATTGTGATGGTGCTACCAAGAGGGCAGAGAGTTACTCCACCTATTGGAGGTTAGAATTGAAGGTGAAATCCTCTGAACTGATATCTAGAACATGAGAAAAGCCCTGCTGGATCAGGCCACAGCCCATCTAGTCCAGCATTGGTCCACCAATTGCCCATGGGCATCTCAAGCAAAGACAAGGGCAAACCTTCTTCTGCTCTTGAATCCCAGCAAATGGCCTTAGAAGCATCCTGCTTGTCCCCCCAGCCTGATAGATGTATTTAGGCATCCATTCTAGTAGCCATTGATACATCTGTCATCCATAAAATTGACTAACTCTTCCTTAAACCATCTAGGCTGGTAGCTGTTGCCACCTCTTCTGGCAGCAGATTCCATAGACCCATGACCCTCTGGGTGAGGAAATACTTCCCCTTCTCTGACCTGACTCTTCTACCCATCAGCTTCATAGCCCCCTGGTTCTAGTGTTGTATAATAGAGAAATTTTCTCTATCCACCTTTTCTATACCGTGCATGATTTTATATACTTCAATCAGGTACCCTCTTAAACACCATCTTTCCAGGTTAAAGAGGCCTAGGTGTTGCAATCTGATTTTGTAAAGGAGATGTTCCATCCACCTTAATCATTCTGGTTGCCGTTTTCTGTACCTTTTCCTGTTCCACAATATCATTTTTGAGGTGTGGTGACCAGAATTGTACACAATATTCCAAATGTGGCCTCACCATAGATTTATAAAGAGGCAAAATGACACTTGCTGACTTATTTTTTATTCCTTTCCTAATTATTCCCAGCACTGAATTAGCTTTTTTTGACACTGACGCACTGGGCTGACACCTTCATTGAACTGTCCACCAAACCCCGAGATGCCTTTTCTAGTGTGTTGCAGAAAGCTCAGACCCCATCAGTTTATAGACATAATTTGGATTTTTTGCCCTGATGCACATCACTTTGCACTTGTTAAGATTAAAGCACATTTGCCACTTGGTTGCCCACTCACCCAATGCTCTGGAGCTCTTGGCAATCTTATTTTTCCTACTCTAAATAATTTAGTATCATCAGCAACCTTCACTATTTTACTGTGTACTCCTTCTTCTAATGTGAGTACATCTTGTGACTGAGGATGCATATAAACCATTTAATTGAATGAATGGTAAAATTATTACTTCCTGAGGTTTACCCACTTGCTAATAAAAAAATTAAGACCAGGAAATAGAATATCAAGGTTGGAATCTTTGTCCAAACATGGGATTTTAGAACTTCATCTATTTTAGGTGGCTATTTGGAGAAAAAAAAAGATTTGAAAGCATTGCCCATATTTAACATTGGACAAAGTAAATTCCCTCTATTATAGCTGATATTTAAAAAGGTGCAATATAGGATTGCAGTCTGTAATACAGTGTTACTTCTTTTTTGTTTGTTTTTTAATACTTACAGAGTTGCATTCTGTACTTAACACAGATCACAGTTTTTTGCGTGCAGTTCTGCTACCTAAATGTGACAATCACTGAACACAATTGACTGTGTTGTAATTGCACATGTATTGGAATAGTTGTGCGGTTTGATTCACTGAAAACTCATTTTGCAAATTGTCATGTCAAAAGTTTTTTAGGAGTATATTTGGTAGCTAGGAATTAATGCTGAGTTAAGATTAAATTATGAACTATGTGATTGACAAAGTGATCATACAACCAGATCTGTAGATGCCCTTTCAACATACAAGTCCACCATTCTTAGTTGTACAAATTAATCCTAAATCAGTGAATTAAATGCAGGAATCTCTTTAGAAGCATGAGGCGTGAATTATTTCTTCTGCTGTGGGTTGAGATAATTCTCTTTTGCTTGGAAATAAAGACTTACTTAAATATTTGCTTTTCTCAGCATATAGCTAATTTGAGATAATTTGATTTTGCATGTTATATTTTATTGCATGCAAGAATAATTTTCAGCTTTAATTATTTGATTCCTGAGGTGAATAAACCAAATAAACATTCTCTGCTCAGCTGGTATAACTAGACACAGTTCATTACACTTATATAGGCTTTTTCTGAAGGACTAGATGGCTTGGATATTAAATTCTGAATTCTAAGTGGCAAAAAGGTTGTAGAGCTGTTATAAAATTGGTAGAGATGTACGTTTTGTTCCAACTTTCCCTTCCGGTTCCTCTCCTTGGTTTTTATAAACCTTCTGTCATTGGTACCTAGCAATATATGTTACCATGTAAGGATTTCTGAATTCGTTTCCTGCTAAATAAGTAACCTGAAATGCTTTTCTTCTGCAGATGTGGAAGCTAAACCAGAAAAAAGAAATTCAAAAAGCAGGTCTAGGGAGCCACAAAGCTCCTAATTCTATTACTCCCACTACATGACAGGTGGGCCAAGTGGTGAGTTTTCTGCCCAACATGTAAATGAGATGGCTTTCATTTACAGAAAAACTAACATTTATAAATAAGAAAAAACGCACAGTGCATTAACAGTTGTCAATACTGCTTGCATTAAATTGCTCACTACCTTGCTTATTAGTCAAGACAGTTTATTACGTGACAGTTCAATCTACCCAGAAAGGAGCGCCCTCCTTCTCTTTCCCATTTTTGCCTTCAGAATGTGATAACTTGCTTTGCAGTGGCAATTTGTTAGCTGAAAAATTATTTATCACTATTCATTTTAGGACTCACACGTGACACCAGTGTAAACATTAGGAAAACAGGGTTCCTATTTATTCCATAGAAGAAGAACCAATTGTGTTTTTTTTTAATGGCCATTTTCTCAGGATTTGAGTTCAAATTCCTATTATCTTTAAAACATATGCTAGGATGTACTTCCAAAAATGTATGCCAAGAAAGGCTGTGACTGTAATAAAGTTAAATAAAGTTAAATAAGGGAACTAGATCCCATTAAGATACCTCCATTAAGTACAATCTTTCTTTTGTGTATAAAGCTCACATACAGTATAGTAGAGTATATAAAGCCTAAATATACTGTATTATAACTTACTAGGTATAACATGCTATATATTATATAATATGTAACATATATTATTGTATTTATTATTGCATGTTATATAATTTGTTACTTTTGTGACTTACTAGTTATAATGATAGGCACAAACATCTGCAAAGTTATTTCCAAGGCATTAGAAAAGTCACTCTCTGCTGCAACATGTATATATGTACCTGTTACTCCTAAATGTACTTTTTCCAAGTATATGTTGCCACATATATTTTCTAATATACAGAGTTTCAGCATCTTGTGCTTGTAAAACCCTAGTCACAGGCTCTGAGGGATTTGTCCTACAGGACTATTATATGCAGTTATATGGAACCCAGTGGGTCCTGATTCCATATAATCCTTCTGTCAGAATTGTTCCACAATCCACACAGGTTGTCTTGTGCTGTATTAGCTCTTGGCGTTCTGTCTCTCTTTTTTTGTCATTGCTTAAACCATTTCTGTTGTGTCCTGCTAACTATCCTAGTAACTTTACTTTTTATATCATTTCTGTATCTTTTAAACTATTCTTACATTTTCTTTCTTCTCTTTCTGCTTTTCAACTGAACACAGAGAGAAAAGTGTCCTTCAGTATTTCAGTGTGAAGCCTTTGTCTCTGAAGTAACAAGGCACTCCGCTATAGGAATCATATGGTTTTTTTAAAAAAAAGTTGAAAGTTTTTACAGGCCTACACGAATAGAACAATCAAGAAGTATACATCTTCTTTCCTTGAATCAAGGAACTGTGCTGGCATCCCTGCTGAATTTTTTAAAGATGGAATTTATTGCGTATTGCACTGCTAAGATCTACAGAATAAAGGATAATTTTCATCTCTCTTAAGGACTCTAAGGGTTTTATTGTCTCAAGAATTATTTCAAGAACTCAATTTTTTTCTTCATTTCCTTATAAAATAAGTCATCCGTTGTTTATTGCTTCTGCTAATAATTAGCAGTATTTAGTTCTGTAAATCTGAAAGGAAAAAAGGCTGTAGTATATTGTGGAATTTGTTGTAAATACAGGTACAAAAATGAATCCCATAAAATTATTGGCACTTCATGGCCTTACTCGGTTTGCATAATTTGCATGATGAAGCTCTTCTTAAAATGACACTTGATTATTTTGATGCATAGGGCAAGAAGAAATGGTTTAGTTTCCTGGAAAAACAAAACCATAATTGAAAACTTTAATTCACATTTCAACATTATTTCATCATTTTTCATACACAATATCCTTTTTTTTTTTTTGGCAGAAAAAAATAGATTAAACGTGCTTGAAACTTTCTATATCCAATAAAATTGTTCTTGTTTTCAACAAGTAATGATTTAGTGATTAAAATTGTCCTAAGTTAAATATTTCATATTTTATTGTTTGACCTTTTGTTTGTGTCATTGTTCTAGACTGGTTATGGCTTAGGAGAAGAACATTTAAGGGAAAGCCCATGTAAATAAGTTCATAACCAGTATTTTTAAGCCATTTTTATTAGGGGTTTTACTAATAGGTCCCCCTATTCTTGTTCCATATAATTTTATATGAATTAAAATTAATTAATGCTGTTGGTACCTTTTTTAAAAAATATGTATGTATTTGTCTTAATCTATTGCAAAGAGCACAAGAAAATAGATTTGGTTAATCACGGGAAATGTACATGAACATGAAATTATCCTGGTTCATATTAAATGTTAAAGTTTTATTTTATTACAAGCCACTAAATGTATAAACCTTTTCATGATAATGTATCACGTTTAACCTCCTAAGATTTCACTGAAAACTGCTAATAGTTACGTCCAGTATTACTAACCTTTAGCTCCGCCATACTTCAGTCTGAGGCGGTTATGGTATATCTAAGCTGTTGCTGAACTGGGAATCCATTTTTCTAAAAACTACATTCTGTGCAGTTTGAGAAAATCAATTTGACTCATCAAGCCTGATAAGTGAGATTGAATTTTACTTCACTGATAGAGAGGTGGAAGGTCCTGCAGTCTTAAGTACAACATTACTTCCAGTCAGACCCTTTGTGTAGAACCTGCCCTGCCCTTGGCTTTGTGAGGCCCATTCCTGAGCAGTAAATGAAGTGTGTAGAAAAGGAGAAACGTGGTATTTAATATAGGAAATTCATACAGAATACCTCTATATTTTTTTGGTTGACAAGAACCCATCCCACCAATGACATGTGATCATAGCAGATCTGACTCCAAGAGAATCTTCAGGGAGAACATAAACATTATTTCATATGCTTCCAGTAGCCAAATAACTGTCCATCACAAGGAAAGACCTGAAATCAGCAGCTTTTATAGAGAGGAATGCAATAGGATTTCCTCAAAATCTGATGTTGTGTTACCCTTTTTTCTCCTTTAGGAGGCCTGGCTAGGATTTAAGCACAGTCAGCCCTCATGTGGAGCATCATCTACCAAATTAGAAGGGGAAATCCAAAAACAGCACTATATATTTATTTAGCACTGTGCAGCTAAATAAATGCATGATGTCTCAGGCTCAGAAAGCTAAGGGTGAAGAGATGAATCAGTGGTGGATGCTCAACTAGGTTATTTGTGTACAGGTGTTTATATGGACCTTATTTATTTTGAAAATGCCTACCCCAAAAGCTGTCTGGTGCCAGTTAAAAAAGCATACCATAAAATCCATCTGTGTCATCCTCCATTGAGCAATTCTTCTTCTTTTCTCTGAAGATGAGAAGACCTGAAAAAAGCAAGATCTTTGTATCAGGGCAGATTCATATCTGAAAAAGCACGAACACTGGGTTGGTGACTCATTCACCCTAATAGACAGCTTATTAGATTTGAACTAAATCTGAAATACAACATGAGTCTCATTTTCCTGGTTTGTTTAGTCTCTAAAGCTGTTCAGATCAAACGGTATACTATACGGGCACTTGCCAACCCTGATTGATCATATCTATTTTCTTAAGATTTGCACCTTTTGAGCTTTGCACTTGGTTTCTTTTCTTTTTAAAATCCCTGCCTGTCTTGGTTTAATAATTCCTTTTGCATGGATGCTACCTTTCTACAGGCAACGGCATCAGTTATAGTGCCATCTTCCTGAAATTTCCCCAGCGCCGGTCTCTTGAAATGGAAAGGGACTTGTTGCAAGGAGATCATTTTCTTCACGTGCTTGCACAGAGGATACTCATGGTTAGTGGAGAATGGCTTTACTCTTTTCTGTAGCTCAATTCAAAAGTTTGAAATGGAATTCCATCTTCCCATTGAACTTTTCACCAGTCTTTTTAGGCTCAAAGAAGCCTGTGGGTGGACTATAAGTAGTCAGTCACTGTAGTTCTCTGGGTCATTCAAAAATAAACCTGGTTACTTATTCCTATAAAACCAGGTGCTGTTAATTTTTTTTTTAAGCCTGGATTCTATGCAGGAGGAACCAAAGCCCTGTGTATTTTTAGCTTCCGTTTTCAGAGCAGAATGGGTATATATCGTGGCTTCCCTGACCTCTGTAGAATCTACAATTTCTGAATCAGTGAATAAAACTTAAAATCTTCTTTGTCCCCACCTTTCTCCCAGCTTTCACTCAAGTTTACACTGTTTATAACAATTTTTTTTGTTTGTTTTTGTTTATAAATCTGTGACAGTGTCAGGAAATAACGTGTCACTGTGGCATCACTTAAATTCCCAGCACCTTTGGAACTAAATGCAAGGGCTCTTTCACTGCACTTGACAATATCCAGCAGCTCTGAAGTGGAAGCTAGAAATCTGTTGTACTATAATGAGATGTTTGTGCTTCCACTCTGCTGCTGTGGTTGCTAAGCTACAATCGCCTTTTCCGGAATGCACTATTTTCTTAAAATGTTTTGTGTTCTGAGAGGTGGTGCGGCTCTGGCACTGGAACCAATGTCTGTTCTCTTCGTGTAAACTCTATTGTGTGTGTAGCCCAAGCATTGTTAAGAATAGAACTGCCTTAAGGGGGGTGCGCGACACAGAACACTTTTAAACACTGTTTTACAGAAGCTGTTGTTTAATGCTGTAGCTTTCCTTTCTTATACCTATTAAAACATTTTGTAATGTTTGCCATTGTACACTACTTAATTATGTTATTAAAAGTCCAAACCAAATGATTTCTCTCTTTTTTCTTTTTTCAAAGAATCTTGGGAGGGAGTGATATAATAAAAGGGCCTGTATAATAAGGTAGATAAATAATAATAGATGTGAGAATAGTTACTTATCATATAATCCTCTGGCTGTACAATGTAATCTCTTGTGAGATAGTTTGGTCTAGTGCTTAGGGAGCCGGACTCTTATCTGGGAATACCGGGTTCGATTCCGCCCTCCTCCATGAAGCCAGCTGGCTGACCTTGGGCTAGTTACAGCTCTCTTCTGAACTCTCACAGCCCCACCTACCTTACAGGGTGTTCTGCTGTGGGGAGAAGAACAGAAGCTTTGTCAGCCACTTTGAGTCCCCTTAAATGGGTGAGAAAAGCGGGGTAGAAAAGCCAACTCTTCTTCTTCCTGTGTTGGAGTCCACTAATCAAACAACTCGTCCAGTTCAGTTTGCCATTTGCTCGTCACCAGAACTTGCTCAAAGCCAATTTTCACTTGATTCTGGGAATGTTTGCCATCTGTACATAATATTCAGCATAATAACAAAGATGCCTATACTTCCTGTGCAGGGGACACACCCATGTGAAGGTTTAAAAAAGCAAGAGATCAGTTAAGGTGCTGATATCCCAGCTGATGGTGCTCTTATGGTAGCTTCCAGTTAACAAAAGCATCCCATATTTCTATATTAAACCACATATGGAAACCATGGACCCTAAACAGATGGACGGATGACAGGAGAGGGCCAATAAACTAAACCTGAATCCCAACAAGACAGAGGCTCTCAGGGGTGGAGTTCATGTTTGGGTACTTGGGAATGCACTGGTCCTAGATGGTGTTGTGCTCAAAGACAAGTACATAGTTTGGTGGTGCTCTTTGAGTCATCCTTGTCATTGGAGGTCCAAGTGACCACTGTGGCTAAAGTACCTATTGTCAGCTTTGGCTGATGTACCAACTCCACACATATCCAGATGGAGACAGTCTAGCCACTGTTGTCTATGCAATAGTAATCTGACATTTAGCTTATTATAATACAATCATAATTATAATCTACTCTGATTGCTAGTAACCCCACAATTACATATGGATTTCTGAACACAGACCTGCGCTGCATGCTGCTCAAGCGTCTCCACACACAAATCCAAGCTAATGTCTCAAGTGTCAACTACCTCATCTGACTGATGTATATAAAACCACACATAGGGTGGAAAAGATGGACAGAGAAGAAAATATTTTCTTTACCATATGACACTAGAACCAGAAGACACTCTTATGAAGCTGATGTGCAGGAGAACTAGGGACTACAAGTATTTTTTCTTACCCAGGTGGTCATCAGCCTTTGGAATTTACTACCAGAAGAGGTGGTGACAGCAACCAGCCTGGGTTATCTTTAAGAAAGGGTAAGACAAATTATTTATTTAAAATAGTTCTATCTTGCTTCCCATTAAAAAATAATCTTGAAGGAACGTACAAATTCATGAAGGACAGGTATATCCCTAAGATACCACCTCCAGGCTGGAGAGACAGGCAGGATTCTTCTAAAGGCCATTTGTAGGGAGTCAAGAGCTGATGAAAGTTTTGCTTTGCCTTCTGCTTGAGGTGCCCAGAAGCAATTGGTGGGCCACTGGGTGAGACAGGTGCTGAACTAGATGGGCTGTGGTCTGATCCAGCAGGGCTCCTCTTATGATCTCATGTCACCCATTGTTTTCATTTTAAAACGGGGCAATAAAAGAAGAGACAGGTAGGTACGCAGCTGCTTAGGAGCTCCATCTTTAGAAGGACCTATGCATGATGCAACATTGGAGTATTGGAACATTGCTGGTAGTATTGTGGAGACTGCCTAGTCTTTTTCCCAGTGGCACTGTCTCTGCCTTTTATCTTTTTGAAGCAAAGTTATGTATTAACATACTGAATCTGGGACCATCTTCAGAGCCTGTTCATGCAGAATACTTGAAAACAAGTTGGGATAATCAAGCACACCTGAAAAGAAATAAGCAACTAATCGTCCTATGGGGAAAAGAAATTTCTGTGAAACACAAAACACAAGATGCCTTTATTGAAGGACCAATGTTTATTTTCACATTTTCAATACGATTTATTGTAGAAAAGTGTCGTAGGTTTATTTGTCATTTTCATCAAAATGTACGATTATAGGTTCGTGGCCTGTGGACTTAAGAAATCTTAGAAAATCATCTGGTTGCAGCCCCATGGTTGCCGAGTTTGTCATTGGGTGAAAATACAACCTCTCATGATTGCCTTCTAGAAAAGCAGCATCTAGCACAAACTTCACATCGCCCTGATCACAGAAGAGTGCCAGAGGGGTCGCGCATCCCTGAGAAACTCTTAACTTGTCCAACATGGCTGCCTCATCAGCAAAACGCAGATTCCCACTTCCGACGCCCAGTTTCTTTGCCAAGTTGTTCAAATCGATTTGTCTGTCGTGCAGCACCGTCACCAACCAGAAGCCTTTTTTCTTCTTATCCTTAAGGAAAAGGTTTTTGCTATGTGCTCCTTTCAAGTGCTGCACGTGAGGCATCATTTCCTCCACGGTGAATACCTAGAAGAGATGATCCAAATATTAGCGTCTCATTGTTGCAAAATTCAAGACCTGAAGCCCTTCAGCTGATTTTTGGCAGCCCATACTGTTAGCCCTTGCACATGATGCAGTGGTTCTCAACCTGTGGGTCACAACCCCTTTGGGGGTCAATCTACTCTTTCACAGGGGTCGTCTAAGACCATCGGAAAACACATAGGAACCAAGACACCTCTATCCATACGCCCACATGAAGATACGCCCACATACGAGTACCTGTCGTGATGGCATCATCACACAAACCCCAACACATACAACCCATACAAATACGGTAGGGAGCAGCTACTGTGTAGAAAGCAGCAGTAATGGGGGTAAAATGACACTTTTATATTCAGCTGTGGTTGATGAGAATACTATGCTTTAATTATGTTCCATTTGTAACAGTGAAAATACATCCTGCGTATCAGATATTTACAATTCATAACAGTAGTAAAATTACAGTTATGAAGTAGCAACAAAAATAATTTTAGGGTTGGGGGTTAGGGTTGGGCTGGGGGTCGCCATAATATGAGGAACTATATTAAAGGATCGCAGCATTAGGAAGGTTGAGAACCACTAGATTAAGGCATCTGACCAGAGAGAGAGAGTGTGTGTGAGAGAGAGGGAGGGGCCTTAAGAATAGCTGTGTGCACATGTCTTAAGGTTGCTGTACTAAAATCAGCAATAGTTGGCAGTCTTGCTACCTGGAAGTAAATGCCAGAAAGCCATCCAACATTTAGTCCACAGGTAGATGAGGCCAATATTTATTCATTTATTTCAAATGTATCTTGCCCTTCACCATGGCAGGTTGCCCCAATGAAAACAATAATAAAAATGTATACATACATGGGTATAAATGATAGTCTGTTTCTGCACTTAACCTTCCACCAGTTGGAACGGTCCGGAACAAGGCCCATCTAGATTTGGATCGTTGTTCTGGGACAGCCTCCAAGTCAGCCCCAAAGCTCATGTGCCAGCTATGAAGGTTCTTGGCCTTGGAGTCCCTGGGGGACATATTTAAGTCGCACACCTTGATGCGCCACTGAAATTGGTTCCCCTGATAAGCAACTACATGAAAGCGTGTGCCTTCCACACTGCTCTGTGTTTCGGTTTACCAGGCCTTTTTACGCACGTCTACCAGCATAGTCATGGAGTAAGAGCCCTGCTGCACTGGGCCACAGACTAACTAGTCCAGTATGCTGTCTCACACCAATTGCTCCTGGGCATTGTCACACAGAAGACAAAGGCCGAGCCTCCACCTGCTCTACCAGGTTCAATTCCACCCTCCTCCATGAAGCCAGCTGGGTGACCTTGGGCTAGTCACAGCTCTCTTCTGAGCTCTCACAGCCCCACCCACCTCACGGGGTGTTCTGTTGTGGGGAGAAGAACAGAAGGTTTGTCAGCCGCTCTGAGTCCCCTTAAAAAGGTGGAAAAAATGGTGTGTAAAAGCCAGCTGGGTGGCCTTCGGCAAGTCACAGCTCTCTTCTGAGCTCTCACAGCCCTACCTACCTCACAGGGTGTTCTGTTGAGGGGAGAAGAACAGAAGGTTTGTCAGCCACTCTGAGTCCCCTTAAATGGGTGAGAAAAGTGGGGTAGAAAAGCCAACTCTCCTTCTTCTCTGCAAATGGCCTTTAGTGATATCCTGCCTGTATCTCCAGCCTATAGGTGGTACCCAGGCATAAATTTTGGAAGCCATTGATAGGCCTGTCCTGCGTGAATTTCTCCAGCCTTGGAAAAGGCAGAACCTTCCCCTGCTCTTGAACCTCTGCAAATGGCCTTTAAGGGCATCCCGCCTTCTTTATAAACCTAATTAACCAAGTTCTTCCAATCAAATTCCTCCTCCTGGCAAAACCCAACAGCTAGAAAAAGAACTATTCCTTGTTTCTGATTTGTTCCTAAATGCAAATACAATCTACCTTTGCTGAAATCTCTCAAACTATCAAAAGCCTTTTTTTCTTTTTCTTTTTTGGCCTTCTCTGCATTGGGCCTTACTTCGAATTAAATACCGGAATAAGGGAGCTGCCATCCACATGCTAGTGCATGCCCTGGGCCTGTCTGAGCCTGCACCAGCATGAAGAAAGGTTGCCTTTTTTTTGAACTACAATTCCCATGAACCCCAGCCCCATCAGCCTCCATGGGATTTGTAGTCTGCGCAGGTTCCCCTTCCCTTGCTTATTTCCTCGCCGCCGGAAGAGCGCGGCGGCGGCGGCGGCTCCTTCCCTCCCCCGACTCACCTCCGGGTGTTCCACGCAGCACACCTGGATGCCCAAGCCCTGCAGGTAACTCTCCAGCGCCTGCCGGAGGCCTGCCGGCTCCCCTTGCCCGGCCATGGCTGAGCCTGGTTCCCTTACTTGCCTGCCTGCCTGCCACCGCATAGAGCAGCAGCAGCAGCAGGCGGCCTTCCGCCCCCGCCCCGTTCCTGCGCGCGCCTCCTGAGCGGAATACGTGAGGTGGGTGGGGCTGTGGGAGGTCAGAAGAGAGCTGTGGCTAGCCCAAGGTCGCCCAGCTGGCTTCGTAGAGGAAGAAGAGTTGGCTTTCCTACCCCTCTTTTCTCACCCATTGAAAGGGACTCAAAGCGGCTGACGAAGCTTTTCTATTCTCCCCACAACCTGTGAGGTTGGTGGGGCTGGGAGAGCTCACAGCTGTGACTAGCCCAAGGCCACCCAGCTGGCTTCATGGGAGAGCAAGAGTTGCGTTTTATAAACCATTTTGCCACCTTTTTAAGGGGACTCAAAAGTGGCTGACAAAGCTTTCTATGCTTCCTCCCACAACAGACACCCTGTGAGGTAGGTGGGGCTGTGAGAGGTCAGAAGAGAGCTGTGACTAGCCCAAGATCACCCAGCTGGCTTTGTGGAGGAAGAAGAGTTGGCTTTTCTACCCCGCTTTTCTCACCCATTTGAGGGGACTCAAAGCGGCTGACAAAGCTTTCTATTCTCCCCACAACGGACACCCTGTGAGGTAGGTGGGGCTGTGAGAGCTCAGACCAAACTGGCTCAAAGAGAAGTGAAAGGGGCTGGATGACGATGCTCTCAGGCTGTGGTCATAAGGTTTAGTCCACCTTAATTCCACTTTCAGCATGAGAGAAATCAGCAAAATAGCAAGCCGTTTTCTTTCCGTGTTAAATAACTCTGGAAATTCCCCTTTGGGATAGATAATGTGGAAAGAAAATGACGGATCACTTTGCTGGTGTGTCATCTCGTCTCTGAAAGTGGACTGAAGCTGGATTAAACCTTAGGTGCAACCATAGCCTCAGCATGACATGAGCGGAAAGTGAACAAAGAGATGGCCAGGACTACAGGACAGGAGTCTGGCTGGCTGATCCCTCCTCGGCTCTGCTGTTGCCGGCATGTAGGTCCTTCCCTCCTCATTGAGCTCAGGTTTCAAGAGCAGTTTCTGCTGCTCTGAGCTTTTAAACCTGGCTTATTCTATCTTATTGCCTGCCCTGGGTCTTGGAAGCCTGTTTGGCCTTTACATTCATTCATTCATTCATTATTTGTGTTTCTGTCCTGCCCTGTACCCAAAGGGCTCAGGGCGGGTAACAACATTTAAAATCAGACATATATTAAAATAACAGTATATTTTAAAAAAATAACAGTGTCTGTAAAGTGGGAAGAGGCAGTATATTCCCACTTAACCAAAGGCCAGGTCAAAGAGGTGTATATTCACGGCCTTCCTAAACATATACAGTGAAAGGGCCTGACGCACCTCAAGGGAGAAATTATTCCATAGCCTAGTTGCCATCACTGAGAAGGCCCTCTCCCGGGTGCCCACCTGCCTAGCTACTGAAGGCGGAGGGATCACCAGAAGGGCCTCCCCTCCAGATCTTAAGGCACAGGCAGGTTGATATGGAAGAAGGCATTCCTTTAGATATTTGGGGGGGCCCAAGTCATTTAGGGCACAGTTAGCACCTTGTGAATCAGCAGCCAGTGCAACTCTTTTAAGACCAGTACAGAAAAAGTGGATAGAGAAAAATTATTTTCTCTATCACACAACACTAGAACCAGGAGCACTCTATGAAACCGATGGGTAGGAGAGTCAGATTAGATGAGGGGAAGTATTTCTTCACCCAGAGGGTCATCGGTCTATGGAATTTGCTGCCAGAAGAGGTGGTAACAGGAACCAGCCTAGATGGCTTTAAGAATGGCTTAGGCAAATTCATGGATTAGAGGTCTATCAATGGCTACTAGAATGGATGCCTAAGTACATCTTTCAGGCTGGGTAAACAAACAGGATGCTTCTAAGGCCATTTGCTGGGATTTGAGAGCAGGAGAAGATTTGCCCATGTCTGTGCTTGAGATGCCCATGGGTGAGTGGTCTGCCACTGTGTTGGACAGGATGCGACCGTGAGCAACTGGAATGGCCACTATGTTGGAGTAGTTGGGTTGTGACCTGATCCAGCAGGGCTTTTCTTACAGTATGTTCTTATGGGAGGGCAAGGCAGGGTGAGGGATGGGAGGTTCTCTTTGCCTGTGAACCTTTGATAAATGTTCACAGGTGAAGCCCCCACAAATTCCCGAGGGGCAGCTTTGCACGAAGCTGAACATTCCCCCCTTCTAATCAAATAGAAGGGGAGGAATGCGCTTCATGCACATGCCTAGTAATAACAGTCTCATTGGTGTAGCTTACAGACTGCAGATGCTTCAACAACAGCTCCTGGGCTGACTGTAGTTGGTTCTCTTCAGCAGCATGATTTGCATTATCCCCTCAAATAATCCAGCTGTCTGTCCCTGGGAAGGTTGACAATAACTTTTTTCATAGGGTCCGTTGAGAGTCAAGGGGTCACAAGCATCGCCTGTCCTTCATGGCTGCTCAGGGCCATGTGCTCGGAGCTATTTCCTTTTATCCTCCCAGCAAACCTATTAAGGGAAGCAGAAATTGCACGCAGCTGCTCCCATCACTGCCACAGTTGCCACATCTGTCTCTGGATTTCCCCCTTTGATCTATAATATCGAAGAGATTCTCTTGCATCCGCACTTAGCAGCTTTTTTTGTTTGCGCTGAGGGTACAGGCACCAAAGGGGGACAGATCTCTGTGTCTTCTAGCGACTCTGCCAAATGCAGATTTTTTAACAAACTTTGGCTCACTTTCTTTAGCCACGATAAGCCCCAGTTGCTGCTGGCTGTGTCCTGTTTTGCACAACTTTGGGAGATATAGTGACTGAGTGTTCCTCTGCTTTGGCTGGTGTGCTTTTTGCCCTTATGTGTTGCTTTGGAGGGTCTGAACACCTCAAAGTGCGACTCAGCTCAGCTCTTGCCCGTTCCTTGTTTGCAGAGAAAGCAGAATGAATGGGAGAGCCATGCTGATCCTGGAAAACCTGGGCCAGTGGCGCCAGGCCTGCCGACAGCTGCACTCGCTGGCTTATGGGAAAGTAAACCGAAGACAGTGGAAGCCTGTCTTGTCTTCTGCCAAGCCCATGTGCCCGGCTCAGCTGCACCCTCTGCTCTGGCAGCCGGAGACAAACCTGCCATTCAGGCTTTTAGCAACCAAGGAGGTAATTCATAGTGACTTTATTCTTTCTTCCAAAAACCCCTGTTGTGTCTATCTCTATGCTGTGAAATGAAAGGCAGTCTTGTTAGCCAAAACATCTTCAGTGATGACTGTCAGATGATTAATGCAAAGGAGATGTGGTGTGTAAGTGTTTGAACCTTCCTAACCTTCTGTTGGAAACTGGAGTTAGGGTTCTCAGCCCAAAGGCAAGGTGTAGGAGGGAGAAGACCTGATAGGACCCAGGGGATGAAATGAGTTTAAGATGTATTAAAATACGGTTTATGAGAGTCGGGAGCAGAAGTCACAAGCCGTGTATGAAGCCTTTGGTTTGGGGTTTCCAAGTGACTGTGAGGACATAAGAGATGTCCCATTGAATTGAATCCATGGCCCAGCTTTTCTTACGTTGACCAGCTAGCTGTACAAGGAAGCCCATCAGCAGGACATCAACCATCAGCTTGCTCGGCTTGCAGTCTCCCAGCGGCTGACCTTCAGAGGGACACTATTTTATACTGCTGTCAGTATACTGTAGGAGCAGTTGACAGCCCTGACTTACATGACTACAAGAACATAGGAAATGTCCCACTAGATCATACCTGATGTCCACCTTCCCCACCAGTCTGCTCTCACAGTGGCCACTAGCAGGACACGAGGAGGTAGCTTGCTCTGCTTCTACTCTCCCAGCAGCTGACCTTCAGAGGTTCACCACTTTCTACTGCCATCAGGGCTAAGAGCCACTGAGAACCCTGACTTACATGATGACAAGAGCATAGGAAGTGTCCTACTAGATCAAACCTGAGGTCCATTTGGTCCAGCAGTTTCTTCTCACAGTGACCAACCAGCTGTACAAGGAAGCCCACCAGCAAGCCCTAACTCTAACGCTAACTCGTTCTGCTTGCAGTCTCTCAGCAACTGACCTTCAGAAGGACACCACCTTCTACTGCCATCAGATGTAAGAGCAGATGACAGCCCTGACTTACATGACTACAAAAATATGGGAAACGTCCCACTAGATCAAACCTCAGGTCCACCTTGGCCAGCAGTCTGCCCTCACAGTGGCTAGCCAACTGTGCAGGGAAACCCACTAGCAGGACACAAGGACCACAACTTGCTCTGCTTGCAGTCTTCCATCTGCAACTTCTTCTCATGGATCTGCTCCATGACTTTCCACTGCTAACAGATATAGAGTAACATACTCTCTGGACATTGCCAGTTCTAAGATGTGGGCTTCCTAATGGCATCTGGTTAGCTGCTGTGATGACCTAGTGCTGGATTAGCGAGAACCCTAGTAATCTTTTATAGTCAACTGATAGACCTAGATGACAGGTGTAGCAGTGGTTACTAGAATGGGTGCTTGAGTACTTCCTCAAGGCCAGAGCAAGTGAAGGTTTTGCCCTTATCTTCTACTCATAAGCAGTTGGTGTGCTACTCTGTAGGACAGGATGCTAGACTAGATGGGCTGTGGCCCCATCCAGCAGAGTTCTTCGTATGTTCCAAGGGACTGGACGCGTTCATGGAGGAAAGCTGTATCAGTGGCTATTAAAACTGGTGCCTAGTTACTGCCTCCAGGCTGGAGAGTCAGGAAGGATACCTCTGAAGGCCATTTTCAGGGAACTGAGAGCAGGTGAAGGTTTTGCCTTTGTCTTTTGCTTGAGAAGTCCAGAAGCAATTGATGGGCCACTGTGTGAGACAAGATGCTGGACTGTGGCCTGATCCAGCAGGATTCCTCTTATGGTCTTATAATTTATATCATTCCTAAATTTTGAACCTTTATCTCTTCTAGGCTTGAATTGCAGCAATATTTTTTAGAATGATGTGTGATTAAATCAAGTTATCTGTTCAGTATTAAAATTCTTAAAAGGGAAACACCAAGAAAGTGAGACCTCATTTTCCTGGCTGGGAAAATGATTCTCTGTGGCAGGATCCGGCCTCTGGGCTAGAGGAACAGAGCGCCCCTCAGAGTGGTAGCCGCAAAGGCGGAGAGGCATCCTGGCAGAAGAATTCTCATGTCACATAGGCACGTTTCTGGTGATGAAGCCAGTTGTCCTAATAATTCAAACAGTTGCAGTGCAAGCAGCCTGGAAAGCGGAGGGGTTCCCATTCAGTCCCCAGTGGCAAACCACTTCTGTATCTCTGCCAAGAAAACTCCATGGCGGTGCCAGTGGAAGTGGCAATACCAGGAGTCAACCAGACCAGGAGTGAGCCACAACTCACTGGCACCCAGCAACAACCTGTCCATTTTGACAGCTGCTGGGCTGAGGGTTGGATGCTGGAAATGGCTGCCAGGCTGAGGGAGTGAGACCCAGAGAAACTCTCTGAGCTCTTTATGCGAGGAGCATTTTTGAAAACTCTTTTTCTTGTAATTAATTTGTATGTCCTGTTTCAGTTAATAATGAACTGTTAATTATTACTATTCATTTAATCATGCAGTTGTTTTGAACTGATATACTGTATTTTCTGTTTTTTGTGCAAACTATCTTTAGGATTTTACTTTAGAAAGGCAGTAAACAAATAAATAAGATATGTGATATATACATGGCTGGTGCTTCCTGGCTTCACTGGCTTTGAAGCTGCAGATTTAGCAGGTTCAGAGCTTCCACCTGACCTGATTTAGCACCAAGCAGGAAATGGCCCCAGAAGGCGGCCATTTTCTGCCCTGTGCTGATTTTCTCCAGGCAGGAATCAGCCACTGTAGGCCACTTCCACAAGAGGGCAGTTGAACTTTGCGCCCTGATCTCCTTCTGGTTCATCAAATTGGAACATTTCTGTTTCCCTCAACGTTTTGAAGCAAAAGAAATCGAGAGCGCAGAAACCACAGGCGAAAGCACAGAAGCAAGAGGTTGAAATAAGAAACAGGATGACGGTGGCCGACCTTGCTAAAGCCATGAATAAAGAAATAGGTGAGTTTCTTTGTTTGCCTGAAAAGAGTCCTGAATATTCAGAAGACATCTGAGTTTGCTTGATGTGTGAATTCCAGGTGGTGGGTAGGAGGAAAGGACAAAAATTGTGGTCTCCATCCTCAGTTTTAGTCTAGGTCTCGGTTTGGCGTTCTCTGATGCTTAAAACTGTTTTTGTTTATCATATAAAACATACGAGGATAAAATTAAGGAACAAGATAAAAATAACATCTTATCTAGTATAGGAATGTGCATGAATATTTGTACTATTTGTTAGTCATACGAATTTGCACATTCATAAATGAATCAAGTGTCTGGACATTCGTACATTAACATTCGTAGAAATACGGACATTCAGACGAATAGTTCAGACATTTGTGTAATGGCATGGATCTGTGTGTATCCCATGCATACCCATACATGTCCTGTACAGATACGTACTGGATGAATACGGGATGCGTACAGGTATGTAAGGGAGGCATATGGATGAATATCATCAAATACACATTTGTACATATCGAGTATTCGAACTAATACGTACAAATACATTCTTATCGAATCAAATGTCTAGACATCTGAAATTGCACATTCATACAAATACGAATGTTGGGGCATTCAATTTGTTACGAGTCAAATGCTGAAAATCACATTCGCACATCGCACATCAAGTAATCTCCCAGTTCAATTCTGCACTCTTCGCAGAGCCAGCTGGGCGACCTTGGGCTAGTCACAGCTCTCTTTCTGAGCTCTCACAGCCCCATGCACCGCACGGTGTGTCTCTCATGGGGAGAAGAACAGAAGGTTTGTCGGCAGCTTTGAAAACCCAGCTCCTCCTACTCTTATTTCCCCTGGGTTCTGCTGCACAACAGGTCAGAGGGTGAGTTTACACACTCCTGCTGTTCAGCACACAGCACAACACCATGGAGTTGCCCCCTTTGCCCGCTTCAGGCTCTGGAGTGCCCAAGGGAGGTAGATGGCCCCAGATACACCCTGGGCCCATCGCTCCATCCCTTTGGGGCACGCTAATATCCCTAAATACCTGCTGTCTGGAATTATTTGAAACTCTGTTTTTTGCACCCCTCTGTGGTACCCCAGGCATATCTTCTTCAGGATACAAGTCATGGCGTGTGGGTCAGGATTCCTCTGAATCACGTGGGCTTTCTCAAGAAGAGAGACAAACCTTGTGCATGGGGACTGCTAGCTTGAGGAGTTCTGCCACGGAAGAACTCATGTCCCGCCTCAGCGCTTTCTGATTGTTTCAAGGCTTCCGGCTTATGAAGGCCTGTGAAAGAGATTTGTATTCGGCGTCTTTCAGCCCTGGGAGCATTCCTCAGCCATCTGTTTCCGATGCACGAGTTCCTTTCATCTGAGAAAAGTTTGAATTAAAAGGGTTTGTTGCAGAATTGGTCCCTGCTGGATTCTCTCTCCCACCCTTCACCCTCTTTTCTGAAAGAAAAGGGTGAATCCTTTGTAGCAATTTATTTTTCCGGCTTCTTTTTGATTTTCTTCACCACACATGACATGCAGTTAACAAAGATCGGAGTAATATAAACCAGGGTTCTTATCGCTGAATCAGGCGGATTTGGTGCCCCCCGTGAGGGTAAATATGGGTCCTTTTTGAATAACGCATCCTTTGTGATAATCAGTTCAACTACATCGCGGTTAAAAATGGAGCGCAGCCAAACTGAGGTTTCTGGTTTCGTACACAGATCATATATATGAAGCTTTGCTAAACACGGACATCGATCTGGACGGATTGGAACCAGATTCGGTTTTGCATACGGACTGGGTCGTGGAAATTGTTAAAAAATCTGGCATGAAGTGCAAGTGGGCAAAGCTGAAAGAAGAGAAAGTCAAGGAAAATAAAGATGCTTTCAGGAGGTAAACGTGCCGGGTTAATTCACTGTGGTTGCAGGGCCTTTACGTGGGCCACCCAATTTCCATGGCTGATGTTATTATTTATTATTTACATTTCTATCCCACCCCATACCCAAAGGTCTCTGGGTGGGTAACAACTGTTAAAACAACAGATTAAAAACAGAATACACATTAAAAGCACTTTAAAAATTCAGCATATCTAAAACGGTACACTCCATGTTTAAAATGATAGTGTCTACTTCGGGGGGGGGGGGGCGATACAATCACCTCAGCCAAAGACCAGGGCAAAGAGGTTTGACTTCACTGTCATCCTAAATATATACAAGGAAGGGCCATGATGTACCTTGAGGGGGAGAGTATTCCATAACCTGGGGACCATCACCAAAAAGGCCCTCTCCCTGGTGCCCATCCGCTTCACTACTGTGGTGAGCAACCAGGATGGCCTCCCCTCCAGATCTTTAGGCACAGGCAGGTCGATATGAGAGAAGGTGTTCCTTTAGATATTTCAGGGCCAAGTCATTCAGGGCCATATAAGTCAGAGTCAACACATTGAATTGGTCTCAGTAGTAAATTGGCAGCCAATGCAACCATTTTAAAACCGTCATAATGTACGTCCAGGTAACTGTCCCGGTCAACACCCTGGCAGCTGCATTTTGCACTAGCTGCAACTTCTGGACCGTTTTCAGGGGCTGTGAGAGCTCAGAAGAGAACTGTGACTAGCCCAAGGTCACCTAGCTGGCTTCATCGGGGAGGGTGGAATTGAACCCGGTATTCCCAGATAAGAGTCCAGCTCCCTAACCACTAGACCAAACGAGATATGTATCCGATATGTATCTCGTAACATATGTATCAGATACATATGTGTTCATATCAGATATTCGTACAAATTCGTCCAGAAAATCCGTATCAAATAAAATCCTACCACATTCAAAGGTGATCTATTCAAACGAATAGAAATTTTCTTACATTCGATTCAGTATGAATCGAATGCAAAAAAAAAAAAAAAAAAAAAATTCGTGCAAATCCCTAATTGTGATCTTTCTTTTTTCTCTGATGATTGCCAGCAGGAATATTAAGGAATAGGTTAAAGAAGAAGTCAAAGAGAAAAACAACAAGGAGTTCTGCTCTTCCACTTTGTAAACAAATTGTCTGTGTTCGTTATAGGCCGCCTGCAGAACCAGCTTTATTAACTCCGAGGCCTCCAGTTGTTACCATACTGGGCCACGTTGACCACGGAAAAACCACATTGCTTGACAAACTACGCAAAACTCAAGTGGCAGCCCAGGAGGCAGGAGGAATCACACAGCATATTGGTGCCTTTCTTGGTATGGTCTGAGTAACTTTTTTTTTTTCCGAGTAACTTAAAGTGTACCCACTATAACCATAGGATTTGCTCGTTGTGACTCTGGCGTCATGTATGCAGAATGCAACAGCTAGACGGCCGATGGGAGTTTCTGGTCTGACACACGTCACAGAATATGCTCCAGTTTACCTGGTCACTATTGAGCCCAGTTCAAGGTATAAAACTATAAACAGCTGCATCCTCAAATTAGTGTGCACATGGAGGAACAAGCATTGTTGAACAAAAGTCAGCATGGCTTCTGCAAATCATGCCTTACAAACTTGTTGGAATTCTTTGGGAGTGTCAGTAAAATGTGGATAAAGGCAAACCAGTAGACATTGTCTGTAATGTCAGAAGGCATCTGACAAAGTACCCCATCAAATACTACTGAGTAAACTCATCAGCTATGGAATAAAAGGACAGGTTCTGTCCTGGATTTGTGACTGGCTTAAGTGTAGGAAGCAGAGAGTAGTAATAAATGGCCAATTCTCAGGGTGGCAAAAGGTGAAAAGTGGGGTCCCCCAAGCTTCAGTGTTGGGACCAATGCTTTCTAATTTATTCATCAACAATCTAGAAGAAGGGGTACATAGTAAAATAGCTAAGTTTGCTGATGATACTAAATTATTTAGGGTAGTAAAAACTGAAAGAGATTGCCAAGAGCTCCAGGGGGATCTCTTAGTGTTGGGTAAATGGGCAACCATGTGGCAAATGTGCTTTAATCTTAATAAGTGCAAAGTAATTCACATCAGGGCCAAAAATCCAAATTATGTCTATAAACTGATGGGGGCTGAGCTTTCTGCAACATACCAGGAGAGAGATCTCAGGGTTCTAGTGGACATCTTTCAGGCCATGGGGACAAGCAGGAAGTTTCTAAGGCCATTTGCTGGGATTCGAGAGCAGGAGAAGGTTTGCCCTTGTCTGCTTGAGATGCCCATGGGCAATTGGTGGGCCAGAATGCTGGACTGTGCTGTTAAAACAATAGATTAAAAACAGAATATACATTAAAAGCACTTTAAAAATTCAACAAATCTAAAACAATGCACTCAGTGTTTAAAATGATGGTGTCTGTGCTGGGAGGGAAGATTTACTACCCTAAGTAATTTAGTATCATCAGCAAACTTAGCTATTTTACTCAGCCAAGGGCCAGGGCAAAGAGATACATCTTTACTGCCTTCCTAAATATATATAAGGAAGGGGCGTGGCATACCTCAAAGGGGAGACTATTCCATAGTCTGGGGGCCATCATCGAAAAGGCTCTCTCCCGGGTGCCCACCAGCCTTACTCAATGGGTGGGACAACCAGGAGGGCCTCACCGCTGCATCTTAAGGCATGGGCAGGTCAGTAAGGGAGAAGGTGTTCCTTTATTTGGGGCCCAAGTCATTTAGGGCCTTATAAGTCAGAGTCAACACCTTGAATTGGCCTCAGTACTTTGAGTTGTGCTAACCTGTATATTTCCATTTGCTTTTGTAGTACAGTTGCCTACTGGGGAAAAAATTACATTTCTGGATACTCCTGGCCATGCTGCATTTTCAGCCATGAGGGCGAGAGGTGCCCATGTCACTGATATTGTCATATTGGTGGTGGCTGCTGAAGATGGAGTAATGAAGCAGACCGTGGAATCCATTCAGCACGCCAAAAATGCCGGAGGTAGAATATTTTGGTTTGGATTATCCTTTCCTATTCCTCTCCTCTCTTCATAGAATCATAGAATGGTAGAGTTGGAGGGGACCTCCTGGGTCATCGAGTCCAACCCCCTGCTCAAGGCAGGATCTCCTAAACCATCTCAGACAGATGGCCGTCCAGTCTCTGCTTGAAGACCTCCATCGAAGGGGAACCAACCACCTCCCGTGGCAGCCTGTTCCACTGGTTGATCACTCTTACTGTTAGAAATTTTTTCCTAACATCTAAACTAAATCTTTTCCCCTGCAGTTTCACCCCATTGTTTCTAGTCCTTCCTTGAGAGAGTGAGAACAGGGCTGATCCCTCTGCCCTGTGACAACCCTTGAGGTATTTGTAGACAGCTATCTTCGTCCATCCCTCTTCCCTCCTCCACCCCTACCTTCCTTTAATTAATTTTTGAAAACCTTCTAATATTTTTTTCCAGGGATCTAAGTACCCTCTTATGTTTCTGGGTCTTAGTGTGCTTGGATTTATTTTATCACTTTGTAAGCTGTCCTGCAATTTGCACAATAGAAATTTCTGTTATAAAATACAATAATGCCATAAAATCAGTGAGAGGCCCCCTTGAGCGCCGTCCTTGCTTTCTCTTTCAGTTCCAATTATTGTGGCCATCAACAAGTGTGACAAGCCTGAAGCTGATCCAGAGAGGGTAAAGAAAGAGCTACTAGCTCATGATGTGGTCTGTGAAGAGTTTGGAGGAGATGTTCAGGCCATCGGCATCTCGGCACTAAAGGTAACGTCAGAACCATTTAAAATTCATAGAGAGACAGTAACAGCTGGATCAGAGTGTTGGTGCTGGAGCCAAGTAGCATGGTTTTTAACCATAGATAAACAAGGGGTGGTTTTCCACTAGCACTAAAGTACCCATTAAGGACCCTTAATGAGTACTTTAGTGCTAAGTAGAAAAACACCCAAGTAGTATTGCTTACAGTTAGTGCTAAACAAATTTGTGAAGGACAGGCTGTTAGATTGGTTGCCTAGGTACTGCCTCCAGGTTGGAAAGAAACCCTAAGTATGTATGTATTCATCATGGAGGATGTGTATCTATGGCTACTAGAAGTGATGCCTAGGTACCACCTCCAGGCTGGAGGGACAGGCAGGATGTCTCTAAAGCCCACTTTCAGGAAGTCTTCTGCTGGAGATGCCCAGAAGCAATTGGTGGCCTACTGTGAGACAGAATCCTCAACTAGATCAGCTGTGGCCTGATCCACCAGGGCTCTCTTTATGTTCTTGTAGAGCTAGACCATGTTGTGGTGACCCCCAACCTAACCCTAACCCCCAACCATAAAATTATTTTCATTGCTACTTCATAATGACGCCTGTGAAAGAGTAAATCGACCCCCAAAGGGGTTGCGACCCCCAGGTTGAGAACCACTGAGCTAGACAAATTCATGGAGGTCAAGTATATCACTGGGTACTAAAATGATATCTGTGTTCTTCACCTAAAGACCATTTGCTGCGAGTCAAGAGCAGAGGAAGGTTTTGCCTTTGTTTTCTGCTTGAGATGCCCAGAAGCAATTGGTTGGCCACTGTGTAAGACTGTGTTAATTGGTCTTATGGTTTATTTTCTTATTTGATACTGTGCACTGTAGTTTCTTAGATTACATAGCTTATTATTAGAATTCTGTACATTGCTCATGATATATATATTTGATGTTTTATTTATTGAAATGAATTTCTTTATTTGGTGTATTTCTCTGATGTGATGATTCTGTATGTTGTTTTGTGTCACCCTTTGGTGTAAGGGGCGTTATAAATAAACATTATTATTATTATTAGGATGTTGGACTATTATTAGGATGTTGGGCTTGGGCCTGATCCACCAGGGCTCCCCTTATGTTCTTATATCTGAAGTATCCAGATAGAGAATCTGCATTTTAAAGATTTATGTAGCAGGACCAGAAGAAGTAGGGCTGAAGGTCTCCATCAATCTGAAAGCATAGGTCCTCTTTCCATAAAACTATTCCCTGTGCCCAGATTAAGCGAAAGTCTCAGTTGACCTAACCAGGCTAGCTGGAATGTAACTGAGTGGACGGGAAGCGCCCCGTTTCATGATTCAAAAATATTTGTGTCAGACGCCTGGTGGCCTGTGTTGAGTTTAAATCTCAGATTAGTCAACTAAAGCTTTAGTCAATCATCCGTGAGAGGATTATTTAAAGGAAATTTTAATTCATGAGGCTGAATAAGAAGCTTAAAGAATAAGAGCGCTCTTCGTAGCTGTTATGTGGTAACCATCTCAGACTTCTGTTACTAGGAGACAAGGCATTTTGGTTTGGTACCTAATGATTCTGATTGGGTAAGTTTTTAGCGTGCTTCAGCTTATGACCTAACCAGAAAAAAAGTAGAGGTCTGCAGACATGCATGTTGGGAGTTCATGTATAGGATTTCTAGATACACAATAATCAGCCTCCTCTTGATTTAGTCATTGTGTTCTGACCATAAACTGTCTTCTGTGGTGTTCTTGGAATCCATGGCCCTTTCTGCACTGGGCCTTACTCTGGGTTATATCCCAGAATATGGACCTTCCATTTTCATGTGGGTGCAGACTACGGAAGGCCCCAAGCGAGGCCTGCTGTAGTATGTACCATGTGGATGGCAAGTCCCTGTTTTGAGGTATAATCCAGAATATGGTCCAGTGCAGAAAGATCATGATCTTACCTGTGTACTTGATCCTGTGACTCATAATATGCATCTGAACTGAGTGGTATTATTTGGTGTAGGGTGACAACTTGATGGCTTTAGCGGAGGCAACCATCGCTCTTGCTGAGGTGCTGGAATTGAAGGCCGACCACACGGGCTTGGTAGAAGGAACCATTGTGGAGTCTCGCACAGATAAAGGAAAAGGGTAAACCCGCAGACAGATTGGTTCATTACAAATCAGAATTTCTTATCTTTTTGGTCATAAACTGCCTTGGAATTCCTAACAGGCAGTGTGTCTGTTGGATCAGGGGTGGGCGTAGCAAGTCGCTGAACATCTCATGGTCCTAGTTGGCCCACAGGAGCAGAATAGCTTTCAGAATGAATTCAGCCAGGACAAAACACTGCTTGAAAAATGAGCCATACAGCAGCCATAGTTCCAACAGTAATACTGACCCACTAATGAAGCAGTTCTCACTTTGCAACCCTTCGTAAGTTCCTAGCACTACAGGTCTTATCTGGACCAGCATGGATTAGTGGGAGTGGAATACTGGGATGTGTAGTGCCAGAACATGTAGAGAGCAGCATGTTGAATTCTTCTGCAGTAATGCCATTGTTCTGTACCAATGGGAGAGAATAGAATTATTCTCTGTCGCACAACACTGGAAGCAGGGCACTTCATAACACTGATGGACAGGAGAACTTTTTTTACTCAAAGGCTTAAGAACATAAGAGGAACCCTGCTGGATCAGGTCACAGCCCATCTAGTCCAGTATCCACATAGTGGTCAGTAAATGGTCCTAGAGGCACTCTGGCTGTCTCCCCAAGCTGGGTGAAGTATCTAGGCATCAATTCTAGTAGCCATCACATCTGTCGTACATGAATTTGTCCAACCCTTCCTTAAAGCCATCTAGGCTGGTGGCTGTTACCAACTCTTCTGGCAGCAAATTCCATAGACTGATGACTCTGGGCTTTACCACTGATCTGTGGAGGTGACAGCAACCAGTCTAGACAGTTTTTAAAAATGACTAAACAGATTCATGGATGATGGGTATATCAATGGCTACTAGAAAAGACATCTAGATATTGCCTCCAGATTGGAAAGAAAGTCAGGTTTCCTCTGAGACCTGTTTTGCAGGGAGTTGAGAGCAGGTGGAGCTTTTCCCTTTGCCTTTTGCTTGAGAAACTCAGAAGTAATTGGTGGACCACTAAGTGGACAAGATGAGCTGTGGCCTGATCCAGCAGGGCTCCTCTCATGTACTTATGTTCATGTAAATGTATAAAGTTTTTCAAATACCATACACGGAGCCTGTATTTTAACCCCCATACAATTCAAAATGTCTTTTTAATCCCTGTTGAATGCTAAAGTGATAGCATTAGTTGCAAAAGTGAAACCAAAGACCCTCTTCCTCTCCTTCCAGTCCTGTGACCACTGCCATCATCCAAAGAGGCACTCTGAGAAAGGGTTGCATTCTGGTTGCAGGAAAAAGCTGGGCTAAAGTCCGCCTGATGTTTGATGAAAATGGAAAGGCCATGGAAGTTGCCTCTCCGAGCACCCCGGTGGAAATTGTGGGATGGAAGGATGTCCCCTCTGCTGGAGAAGAAATCCTAGAAGTAGAGTCTGAGGTACCACAATTTCTTATTCATCTCATGCATCCAAAATGGCATCTGTCCGTTATCTGAGGCCCCCAGAGGGGCTCAGACTATGAGTGTATTGAACAGAAAAGAAGCAACTTAATTTTGTTGGATAAAATAAATACATATTGGTGGTGACTGTGACAATTTTAAAAAATTAACATTATTAGAAATGGTGTCATTTTCAGACTGGTAAATCATGTTTTTTTATTTCCCTACCCCACTAGCTCTCGTTTATTATTGTCCATATAATACTCCTTTGCTCTAAGCCCGTCCAAAGTTCTGTGAGAGAACAGCCCTTGAAGGCAATGTGAGGTCCATGTTCTGTCTTCAGTGAGTACCTGCTTGGCCATTCCACTTCCTGAAACATAGGAGGTAGAGGCAGAGGCTACCAAAGTGGGGAGTGGTCTTCTAACCATGTCCTATGAGGAATGGATGAAGGATCTAGGAATCTTTAGCCTGCCGAAGAGAAAACTGAGGAGGCATGATGGGTGTTTTCAAATATTTGAAGGGCTGTTATGGCTCAGAGGGATCATTCCTAATCTCTCGATTGGGGGTCTAGAAACAACGGTATGACACTTAAAGGGAGTCAGTACAGATTAGATGTTAGGAAAAACTTCCTGACAGTGAGTGGAATTGGTTGCCAAGGGAGGTAGTGAGGTCTCCTTCACTGGAGGTCTTCAAGCAGAAGCTGGACAGACATCGGTCTGGGATGGTTTAGGAGATCCTGCATTGAGCAGGGAGTTGGACTCAGTGGCTCTAGATGTGCCAACTCTGTGATTTTTTAACTCTGTAAACCTCCGCATAATGTGCTACTGAAGGATAAATGTAGATTCTCCAAGAGATTCCTAGATTATTTCTGCATTGGCTGGTATACTGGACCAGCAAGTAGGCTAGAAGCATCCCTCCTGCATGCTGCGATGGTCTAATCCAGACTCCTAATACGCTTGCTGATCCAGTATACCAGCCATTACCTAATCACCCCTCGTTTACCTCTCCCAGCTGATAACTGAATGTGATGCCGAACTTAGTGCGGACACCTGATGAGCATAGCCCGCAATCCAACAGCCCCAGCCTCCGCCTGGGAATCCTGGGCGCTATAGCCTTCAAGTCTGCAAATGTCCAATGGGAATGTATTCTAATAAATTAGAAGAATCAAATTACCGTAATATTATCCTATCTCTTCATTATTTTTCTTGATCATAATTTCTATGGATACAAGCGCTGCCTCGCCTAGTGAATCTTTACTTTGAATAGGACTTAAACAGAGGTGGCCCAGCTCCGTGGTAGAGCCACTACTTGAAAAGCAGAGGATTGCAGGATCACCCTCCAGCATTTCCAAAGGAAAGAACAATGCAAACCATTTCTGTTTCATTGCCAAGAAATCTGTAGTGCTAAGAATTGGAAGTCAGTGTCTTGAAACCTCCAGAAGAGGGCCTTCTTGTAGTTCTCCTCTCTCAAAGATGCAAGGAGGATCTTTTCTGTGGTGGCCCCCAGACTATGGAGCAGCCATCCTGTGGAGATTTACCAGACACCTCCAATAGGTGGGTTTTAGCCCCTGGTTAAAACATAACTATTTACTCAGGCCTTTAATGCTTAGCTTCCTTCCAGGGAGGGAGGGTTTTAGGAATATTCTGTATATTTTCTAATTGCTGTCATCTGCCCAGTTTGCTGTAATAGACTCTCATCTGGGAATACTGGGTTTGATTCTGCCCTCCCCCATGAAGCCAGCTGGGTGACCTTGGGCTTTTCACATCTCTTTTTCTGAGCTCTCACTGCCCCACCTACCTCACAGGGTGTCTGTTGTGGTCAGAAGAACAGAAGGTTTGTCAGCTGCCTTGAGCCCCCTTGAATGAGTTTGAAAAGCGGAGTAGAAAACCCAACTCCTCCTCCTCCTCTTCTTCTTCTTCTTCTTCTTGGTGAGGGGCAAGGTATAAATTCATAAATGAATAAAAATGTCTTTGTTCTCCTAGCAAAGGGCTCGTGAAGTTGTTGAGTGGCGAATCTACGCTGAGCAGCAAGAGAAATTGAAAAAGGATCTAGAGGTCATTGAAGAAAAGCAGAAGGAGCACAAGGAAGCCTACAGGAAGGAGCGCGAGAGCCTGGCCACCTTGACCTGGAGGGAAAGACGGGCGATCTTGTATAAAGCCAAAAAGCACCTGATGGCTTTAAGACCGAAAGAAAAAGTGGAGAGTGACAAAAGCAGGCTGCAGGTCATCATCAAAGGTGGGCACCTTCCTTGTCTACTTCTGGTGTTCCAGTCCCTACTACAGAATTTTCAGGGTTCGAGGCTGAATCCCTTTCAGCTCAGCTTTTGTCTAAGCCAGCGGTTCTCAACCTTCCTAATGCCGCGACCCCTTAATGCACTTCCTCATGTTGTGGGGACCCCCAACCACGGGGGTGGGGCAGCTCAGGTGAGGATGGGGCGGGAAGGCGGGAGACTCATCGCGACCCCTCTAAAAGGGTAGTTCGACCCCCAAAGGGGTTGTGACCCACGGGTTGAGAACCACTGGTCTAAGCAGTGAATGAGGCCATAGATGGTGCCCCCTTTTCGTACTGTCACCTGGATTCATGGGAAGGTCTCCAGAAAATCTTTTGACAAAAGCAAAAGAAAAAAGAGATATTAAGAGAAGATCCTGAAGAACAGAGGAAGTCATTTATAGTAAACAAGTGAATGATGTATTATTGGTGGATGAAGATGTAATGAAAATGTGAAGTTTTACAGTTATGTTGTAAAATAATAAAATAGTATAGCAGTAATAGAACAGTTTCCAGAAGACCTAGAGATGAAGCTCAGTAGAAGTAGACATACTCAGCACTAGCGTGGCCTTTAGGACACAAGCCAGGAAGAGAGAAGCACACAGTTCCTGGAAGGAGCCTGAAGAAGTGTCACTAAATAGTTAACTCCTCCTCCTCTTCTTCATGTGGCCTGGAGGTGGCCCTAAAAACAGGCTATAAACCTGCTCACCATCCGTTGATCCGTTATTCTTCTCCAGGCGCTCCTTTCTTACACCTCTAGCACCGGTATGGAGCAGAAGGCCCTTGGGTTGGCTTGTCCCTTTGGTTTCCGTGTGCCAGCTAAAGGGCCAGGTCCAGGTTGCCGGCATGCAGTTTGTGTACTCATTGTTGTGTGTGCGTTTGCCTCCATTGCATTGACTGAAGTACATAAAATCATGCGTGGAATAGAAAAGGTAGATAGAGGAAAAAATATTTTCTCTACCGCACGACACTAGAACCAGGGGACTCATTATGAAGCTGATGGGTAGGAGAGTCAGATCAGACAAGGGGAAGTATTTCTTCCCTCAGAGGGTCCTTGGTCTATGAAATTTGCTGCCAGAAGAGGTGATGACAGCTACCAGCCTGGATGGCTTTAGGAGAGGGTTAGATAAATTCGTGGATGACAGATGTCTTGATGGCTACTACAGTGCATGCCTAGGTGCATCCTCCAGGCTGGGGAGACAGGCAGAGTGCCTTTAGGACCATTTACTAGGATTTGAGAGCAAGTGTTTTGCCCTTATCTTCTGCCTAAGATGCCCAGAAGCACCTGGTGGGCCATGCTTGACCAGATGGGCTGTGGCCTGATCCAGCAGGGCTCTTCTTATGTTTTTTATGGGTAGTCTGTTCCTTCAGTGGACCCACCAATGATGGTGCCCCTAAAGAAGAAGCCAGTCTTTGCAAGAGAGTCAACTGCAAGATTGAAGCCCTCCTGAAGAAGGCATTTGAGGTGTGATCTTACTCACTCAAGACCACAGCTAACTCTGCATTAGTGTGAGAACCTGATGACAGATGCCTCCTTGGGGACTTTTTTAAGCATTCTCCACTCTCCTCCTCCTCTTGTGCCTTCAGAGAAGGATATGGCTGGAGAAAGTAGAGGCCATGGGAGCTTTGATACATTGAGTTAGTGACACTTGTTCAGATTCCTTCCAGGAATATAAAGTTGTACTTCCATATTGGTACATTCCGGAAGAAGGTCTGAAGCAAGTGTACCCATTCTGTGTTGTGGTCATGCTTGTTCTCTGATTCTTTCTTCAAGCAGTGGTGGGAGCAGCTGTGTGAGGTCATTGTGCTCTCAAGAACTGGGAATCAGCAGGTGGCAAGGGGGTTTATAGCCTGTCTTTTAGTGCCACCTACCGGCCATGAAAGGGGAGCAGGAGGAGTTAACCCTTTAGTGTCAGTTGCTCTGGACATCCTTCCAGAATGTACTATCACATCAGGATGATATTTTATTCCCACCTGTGAAGCAACAGACTCCGCTGTTTCCCTTACGTAACATTGGCTGGGAGGGAAATGAGACCCAGGAGGGGCACTTGCCTGGATCATCCAGATGGAGAAAACACAACCCGTTTAACCTGTCAGTACAGGGGAAATAACTTTGTGTCCAAGGCAAATGAAAGCACAGACACATTTTTTGTAGGTGGTGCAAAAAATATAATTTATGTAACAAGAATTTTAGGACAAGCATCTCAAGGAAATGCCTCTGCAGAAATCAGGTCAGTAGCATACATGGTGTGGCTGCAAGGATGGAAAATTACAACTCTGCAATTTGTATATTTTCTCACCTGTGCTCATGACCCTTGATATTCCCCGTATCCTCAAGAGCAGGTAACTTCAGGTGAATGGCAGCTCCCATAATGGGAAGAGAGATGCCAGCCAGAGAGGGTTTAGGACTCTGTGCAGAGAGAAAAAAGGCTATATATAAGAACCCCCTTTTGGCTGGAGACATCTGACATCTGAATCTGTACTCCAGGAGACCGGTAACATTAAGCAGGTTCCCACAAGTTTTCCTGGCCCCCAACAAGCAGGAGGGTATCATTATGGACATGCAGGTATGGTTGAAGGATGGCTAATAATGGTACCTTGCTTGGGTGCTGTTTATTTATTTATTTGTATTTCTATCCCGCCCTATACCTGAAGGTCTCAGGGCGGGTTACAATATTATATTAATCTTAGACAGGTCCCTGCCCTCAGGCTTACAATCTAAAGAGACAAGATACAAAAGGAAAATGGTGTGGGAGGGAACAGGGAACAGCAAAAAGCAAGCGCTTGAGGTCTTCAGCTCCAGTTCTTCTGTTCATTTTATATTGCTGGAATTTTCTTATTCTCTTTACTTTGGATTTTCTCTTCATTGATGAGAAACTGGATGATGGTAGAGATTGTCAGCCGGCATCTACTCAGCCCCACCTTGCTTGGCCTCAGGACCAGATGTTTCCTCAACTGTTGGCCTTTCCCTGTAGATGTTAGACCCTGAACCCAAACTGCTTGTCTGCATTTAAATCAGCCAGCTGGGAATACTCGGTGTTTTTACTCTCTCCCTCTCTCCTGGCCCCATTAAATAAAATTAATGTTTGCTTAAATCAAAACTGTGCTCATTAGGGGTGTGCAAAGCACTATTTTCGATGCTTTATAAAGCAGTTGGAAGGCCATGCTCCTCTTACATGAGAGCTGGGTTTTCAGGCTCCCCCCTTGCTCCTGACTGCCCCTTCCTCGACTCTTTTTGATGACATCATCCTGAGGTTCGTCACTTATTGGGGCCCCAGGCCCTGCTTCATCCCCCCAGGCCTGGGCTTCCTAGGAATTCCACTAAGCAAATCTGGGGCCTGGTCACACTTCTCCATATTCTGGAATATATCTCAGGATAGGGGATCTGTTGTCCACATGCTATTGCAGACTCTGGCAGGCCTCCCTTGGGGCCTTCTGTAGCCTGCACTAGCATGTGGACAGCAGACCTATTCCAGGATATTCGAATCGGACGAATATCAAAATTCGAATTCAAATCAGATTTAAAAACATTTGAATGTTGACATTCGGACGGATTTTGGATTTTCAAAAATCTGATACAGATATTTGAATAATTCGGATGTACAGATTCGAATGTATCGTATGCAAATATGCGCAAAAATTATGCGTATTCGCGATTATGATACAGGATGCATACGGGATAAAACGGGATGCATGTGGAATGCACACAAATTCATATAACAGATACGAATGTTGTCGACATTCGTATCTTTAAATACGAATCAAACATTCGAATGTTCGGATTAGAATAATCCAGATTCGAATCAGATTTTCGGATATTTGAATTTTTGGCATTTGAATCGAATTGAATTTTTGGATATTTGATTTGACTCAAATTCAAATGCAAAAAATGAATTCATGCACACCCCTAGCACTTTGCATGCATCTGATTCTCATGCAAATCCCCTTTATTTAGCTTGAATTTGTACAAATAGATTCTTGTAGTATTTCTCTTTTTCAAAAAAATTACAGCTCTTGCTTGTTTATTACTTAAGATGTTTATGTACTGTTTCTCATTAAAATATAGTCTCAAAGCAGTTTACAGAATATGGAGAATAAAAACAACTGAAATCACAGTAGTTACATACAAACCTGATTAAAATCAAGTGGATTTGGAGGTGCGACTGGTGGAGGCAGGGATTCGAAGCAAATTCAAAGCACTTTCAAAGCCCAACACATTTGAAGTAGCTCCATTTGCACAGATGCCATTCTATGCAATTCAAGGTGTTAGCACTGACTTATAAGGCCCTAAATGGCTTGGGCCCCAAATATCTAAAGGAACGCCTTCTCCCATACCGACCTGCCCGTGCCTTAAGATCCAACAATGAGGCCCTCCTGGTCATCCCGCCACCTTCAGTAATGAGGTTGGTGGGCACCCGGGAGAGAGCTTTTTCGGTGGTGGCCCCGAGACTATGGAATGGCCTCCCCCTTGAGGTACGCCATGCCCCTTCCTTGTATTTATTTAGGAGGGCTGTAAAGACTTACCTTTTTGCCTTGGCCTTTGGGTGAGGCTATGTTCTCCCTCCCCAGTTATAATGATACCATTATTAACATCCTAGGGAATGCCTGGTTTTAATTTGTTGAATTTTTAAGGGTTTTAACCGTGCATCTTGCTTTTAATCTGTATTTTCATTTTAATCTGTATCTGTTTGAATTTGTATCCTGTTTGAATTTGTTTTAATCTGTTGTTACCCGCCCAGAGACCTTTGGGTATGGGGCGGGATAGAAATGTAAGTAAGTAAGTAAAAGTAAGTAAGTAAGTAAGTAAGTAAGTAAGTAAAAGAAAGAAAGAAAGAAAGAAAGAAAGAATAAATATAAATAAATATAAATAAATCAAGGTTGGGGAAACCAAGCAAGCCAACATTCACTCTGGAAAGGGTTAAAAGAGAAGTCTTACCTAAAAACCATGTTCTACCCAGGTGACGTTGATGGTTCTGTGGAAGCCATTTTGAATATCCTGGACACCTACAATGCGGACGAAGAGTGCGAGTTAGATGTCATCCATTGGGGAATTGGGGACATTAGTGAAAATGATCTCAACCTTGCTGAAACGTTTAAAGGTAAGGCGTGGTCACGGAGATGATCAGGGTGAAATTACGTGGCATGGGTTGAGGAATATCTGTAAATTCATTGATTAAAGAGTGCACGTGATTGGGCATTACATTTAAATGAAGTCTTTCCACAGAGTAGAGTTGGATTCACATTTTCATTGCAAATGGATAAGGAAAACCCCTCCCTCCTGGGGTATCCCAGTCTAGGCAGACAGATCTGTTGAGGCTTCATTGAAGTTTCCAATCAGAGCTGGAAACCTTCTATCCTGGAGACAGCCCACCTTTATTACTTCCTTGGACTGGAAAAAATTCCAACCAGAGTTTTAAAGGCCAATTATTTTTTTCAACAACAACCAGTAATTGAAGATAAATGTAACTGAAACCACACTTTTCTGGGAGTCAGTGCACTGAGCACTGTGAGATTTATTTTGGAGTAGACATCAGGTGTTTTTCCACTGTCACTAAAAGTACCCATTAAGTACCCATTAATGGGTACGTAATGACATTTTTGTACCCATTGATGGGTACTTAATGGGTACTTCTAGTGACAGTGGAAAAACACCCATCATTGGAACTGGAGATTACTTTAAGCCAATGAATAAAATTAGAGGAAAGAAAGCAGAAATATACCTGTTTCCTTCCAAGTCTGCATGAAAAAAGAGAGCACCATATGTTTCTCTCTCTCCATGCCTTGTTCCCTTCTTCTAAAACAGTGGTTCTCAACCTTCCTAATGCCGCAACCCCTTAATGGAGTTCCTCATGTTGTGGAGACCCCCAACCATGGGGGCGGAGCAGTTGGGAGGTGGGAGGGAAGGGCGGTGGGAGACTCGTCGCGACCCCTCTGAAAGGGTAGTTCGACCCCCAAAGGGGTCCCGACCCCCAGGTTGAGAACCACTGCTCTAAAACCAGGGGAAGTATTCTTTTCACCCGGAGGATCATTCGCTTTTGTTTTTACTAGAAGAAGAAGAGTTGGCTTTTCTACCCCGCTTTTCTCATCCATTGAAGGGACTCAAAGCGGCTGACAAACCTTCTGTTCTTCTCCCAACAATAGAACACCCTGTGAGGTAGGTGGGGCTGTGAGAGCTCAGAAAGAGAGCTGTGACTAGCCCAAGGTCACCCAGCTGGCCTTGTGGGGGAGTGCAGAATCAAATCCGGTATTCCCAGGTAAGAGTCCAGCTCCCTAACCACTAGATCAAGAGGTGGGAACATCAACTAGTCTGGAAGGCATCAAGAAGGGGTTGACAAATTCATGGCGGACAAATGAATTGATGCCTAGGTACTGTCTCCAGGTTGAAGCGACAGGCAGGATGCCTTTGCGGGTCATTTGCAGAGACTCGTGAGCAGATGAACGCTTTTTGCCTTGGTCTTCTGCTTGAGAATGCCCAGAAGCAAGAGGTGAACCATTTGATGGGACAACTAGGTGGGCTGTGGCCTAATCCCGAAGGGTACCTTGTGTGTTCTCACTTTCCTAAGACAAGCAGAATATCTTGTATATAAGAGGTATTCTTAAAGGAAGTCCTAGTAAAAGACAAATAATAACTTTCATCTACTGTCCTCGTTGGCTCGACAGGTATTATATACGGATTCAACGTGAGCGTGAAGAAATCTGTTCTGGATCAGGCTACTAAGAAGGGTATAAAGATAAAAACACACAGTATCATTTACAAGCTCATTGAAGACTTAAAGGAGGAACTGAGCAACACTTTGCCCAATACAGTAGAGGAGCAAATATTAGGTAAAATCCAGCGCTTGGAGATAAGGTTATGCTGTTGGCCATAGGGCAACGTACAAAGTGCTTAAAATGCAGCAGGGTCCATGCCTTCCTTTTACTCCTTCACGTGGCTATTTACGCTCAGGAGATAGAGATGCTAGGACAATTGGTTCATTGTGCCAATTGTGCAGAAAATGGGGGGGGCGTGTTTGAATGTAGCAGTGCATGAGAATCCCAGATTGATTTTTTTACTTTAAAATGGAGTTCTTGGGTACCCAGTGAAAATCAAGAAGTGAAGGATATCTTGTTCTTAAGGTTTGGCATCTGTGCTAGGTGTAACACGTGATTCTCGGCTTGATTAAAGGAATCGTTAATTAAATAAGAAAATAAACAACAGAAAAACACAAAATAGGGAGAATAAAATTTGATAAACTGTATAACCTTAAAATGGCATGCACACAATTTATTTATTTTTGAGTGGCCATATGCGATTCATGCAACTGCAGGCAAGCTTGGAAGAAGCTGATTATCTGGAACCATTTCAGTCTAGCTTTGAAACTGTCTTGATAGTTGTCCTGGTTGATGATGTTTTTCAGGAGAAAGACAAGGGGACTGTGATCCTCGGTTTGCATTGATCTCAGTGACTCTTGAACACCAGCTATGGCATCATCTTTGGAAGGCTACAGGGCCTGGGATTTGGGGTCACTGAATTTCTGGGATTTCATTCCCATCTTCAAGGCCCAAACCAGAAAGTAGTTGTGGGAGATGCTTGCTCAAAACCCAGGGAACTAACTTGTGATGTTTCTTAAGCAATCATCATATGTCCCATATTCTTTACTGCCTATATGAAACCACTGAGAATGGTCATCAAGATGTTTGAAGTGAGGTGCCATGAATGTGCCGCTGAATCAGGCTAGGCCAGTGGTTCCCAAAGTTGTCTGGGCTACGACCCATCTAATATAAGTTTACCAACTCGGGACCCACCTCTAGGAAATGTAACCGTTACCAATATGAATAAAGGACTTTTCAAATAACAAACAAAGTTTTAATACAATTTTTTTATTACTTAATTAAATAATTACATCAAAAAAGTTATTTCAAATACGGTTAAATTTCCTAGAGGTGGGTCCCGACCCACAGTTTGGGAAACCCTAGGCTAGGCACTTGAAGTGCTTAACAGAAGCTTAGAGGTAGTTATGGGCTGGATGGGGGACATCCTGTTCTTGGCGGAGTTGTACTGCCCTGGAAGGAACCAGCGCACACGCTGGCAATATTCCTGGTTTCGTTGCTGATTAGCAATGTCCGCAGTTATTTTTACTCAATTCATATCCAATTGAATGCAAGAAAATTCATATTCATTCAAATAGATCCCCTTTGAATGTGCCAGGATTCGTATTTGATACGAATGTTCAGATGCATACGAATAGCAAACAAATCCCATGTGAATGTATCCAATAGCATATGAATCCCACACAAGGCTTCATACGACTGCTTCAAAACATTTGCTTCCAATTCGAATGTCAATCTTCGGATGTGCGAACATTTGAATTCGAATGCCCGAATTCTGCCAAATTTGTATGAATTTCTAATGTTCTGAGTATTCGTGCTGACACCTGAACCTAAGGTGGAAATGATGTGCAGGTGGACCTTCTGAGCGAGCTCTAGCTGGTTCACCACTTTTGGCCCCTTTCTGGGCAGACAGTTGTCTGTAGTAATCCATCCCCTGGTAACTTCCAGATTGGACTGTTATGATGCACTTTGATGGGGCTGGTCTTGACAGTTCAGACACTGCAGCCAGTGTAAACGCAGTGGCAAGTCTCCTGATGGGAGTTGCTGGCCTGACACATATCACAGTGGTCCTAAAAGAACTGCGTGCCTGCTGAGCCCGATTCAGGATTGTGACATGAACTTAAACTGTCCCCGAATGGCCTAGTTCAGTGATGGCGAACCTTTTGAGCTCGGTGTGTCAAAATTCGCAAGAAAACCTAGCATAACTCGGGTGCTGTGTCACATCTAGAAATATCCATAATTTTGTGATATTTGTAGCTCTAGTAAAAAAGTTATATTTTTGATATATGTATTTGATTAAAAGCAAAAACAAGTAATTCTTTACATTAGTGACTTTTGTTGCTGAATTTTGTGTGCTAAATCTTCAATTGAACAAGCGAGCACTACACGCCCAGGTGCCAGGGTGACCATGTGTGTCGCCCACAAGGGCTTGGCGTGTCACCTGTGACACGCGTGTCGTAGGTTGGCCATCACTGGCCTAGTTGCTAGATATCTGGAGGAACACCTCCTCCCTTGTAGACCTGCCTGTAATATAATTTGTTGGAATGTCCTCCTGCCCTCAGAAGTTTAAGGGGCAGGGAGCATGAAAAGACCTTCTCAGCCCACCCTCAGGGTGTGTCAGGCACCTTCAGTGCATACATTTAGGTGCTTAGTGAAGATGTACATCTTGACCCAAGCCTTCAGTTAACTGACCAGCTTGTTGGTCTAGTGCAGTGATGGCGAACCTTTTGAGCACGGTGTGTCAAAATTTGCAAGAAAACCTAGCTTAACTCGGGTGCTGTGTCACATCTAGAAACATCCATAATTTTGTGATATTTGTAGCTCTAGTAAAAAAGATTTTTTATATATGTATTTTATTAAAAGCAAAAACAAATAATTCTTTACATTAGTGACTTTTGTTGCTGAATTGCGTTTGCTAAATCTTCAGTTGAAAGTTGGTATTTCGTACACTTCAAGGACAAGCAAGCACTACACATCCAGGTGCCAGGGTGACCAGGTGTGTCACCCAAAAGGGCTTGGCGTGTCACCTGTGACACGCGTGTCATAGATTGGCCATCACCGGTCTAGTGGTTAGGGAGGTGGACTCATATCTGGGAATACCAGGTTCAATTCCACCCTCCCCCATGAAGCCAGCTTGGGCTAGTCACAGCTCCCTTCTGAGCTCTCACAGCCCCACCTACCTCACAGGGTGTCTGGTGTGGGGAGAAGAACAGAAGCTTTGTCAGCCGCTTTGAGTCCCCTTAAGTGGGTGAGAAAAGCAGAGTAGAAAAGCCAACTCTTCTTCTTTTTATTTATTTATTTATTTATTATTTACATTTCAATCCCGCCCCAGACCCGAAGGTCTCTGGGCGGGTAACAACAGATTAAATTAGAATATACATTAAAAGACATTTAAAATTCAACACATATAAAACAGTACACAATATGTTTAAAATGATAGTGTCTTATTCTACACGAAGTTCTTATTCTACACTCTCTGACACTGTAATTTTAATTATTTTGATCTATATTTCAATCTGCTTTAGCTCAGCTTTTTACCTTATTTTGTACTGTTTTTATTTGCTGTAACTCTACCCAGAGACTCAGTGCTATAGGGGGTGAGGTATAAATGTAAATAAAGAACTTGACTAGAATTAAAACCGCCATGTCCTTTGCAAGGAGCAGAATATTTGATGTCTTTCTAAATTTGTTGGTTCTCTTACTTACTTGGCTTCCTTTTTTCCCCTCAGGAGAAGCTGTCGTTTTAGCAACCTTTGAAGTCACAGTAGGGAAAAACAAAATTCCCGTAGGTGGTTGCAGAGTACAAAAGGGGCAGCTAGACCGAAAGATGAAATTTAAGTTAATCCGAAGTGGAGAGGTTATTTGGACAGGTGAGTGTATTTTTAATCTATATCGAATAATATTTCCCAAACACAATAATACACTAAATTTTCCAAGAACCAAAGACAAAGAAATTGGTCATATATTTATTCATCCTAGTCAGTTTGGCCTAGTGGGAGTGCCGGGCTTGATTCCGTACTCCCCCTCGAAGCCAGCGGGGTGACCTTGGACTAGTCACAGCTCTCCTTCTGAGCTTTCACAGCCCCACCTACCTCACAGGGTGTCTGTTGTGGGAAGAACAGAAGCTTTGTCAGTCACTTTGAGTCCCCTTAAATGGGTGAGAAAAGGGGTAGACAAGCCAATTCTTCTATTTTCCCCAACCTCCATCCCTCCCTCAACCCCATGAGCCAGGTGGGTCAGTAATCCAGTTGGGAGATTGTTACTATCCCTCTTCCATGTTCTACATACCTGCATGACTTCTTCCAATTCTGGTTGCTGGTTCTTTTTTGTATGAAACCCACACAAATTAATCTTCTCTTTAAAAATATCAAATATTAATTGTTCACCTACATAACCATTTTTTCATTGATCTTTAGTTTTCCAATTTTTTACTGCTGCTGCCTGAGTGGTTAATAATAGTTGAGCTCCTGTATACGTATCCTCTCTACTTTTCTTGTGGGCTTCCAGTTTCTGTATTAATATCTTTTCCAGTGAGCAAGTTTGGTCTAGTGGTCAAGGAGCCGGACTTGTATCAGGGGATACCCAGTTTGATTCCACCCTCACAGGGTGTTCTGTTGTGGGGAGAACAGAAAGCTTTTCAGCCGCTTTGACTCTCCTTAAATGGGTGAGAAAAGCGGGGTAGAAAAGCCAACTCTTCTTATGTTTCAAGTCCCTTTCTCCATTGCATGGAGCAGGTGCCTTTCCCAGGTTCCTATGGTGTGACTACTCCAGTTCCTTCCCTTGCCAAAGCGTCTGGAGATGTCCCCCCCCCCCAGACACCTTCCTGTGGCTACAAAAGATTTTAATTAACTTCCATAAAAGCAAATTCAGAAGTATAGCTGCAGCCTGGGATTTAAACAGCTTTACATGCAACAGTGATTCCTCTGCTGCTGCTGGAGGAATTATTTGGAAGCCTGTCATAAGAACACAAGAGGAACCTGCTGGCTTGGGCCACTGCTCATCTAGTTGAGAATCCTGTCTCACCCAGGGGACCACCAATTGCTTCTGGCCATCCCAAAATGAAGACAAAAGCGACATCTTCGCCTGCTTGACTCCCTCCAGGTGGCCTTGAGAGGCATCCTGTCTCTCCAACATGGAGACAATGCCTAGGTATCCATTCTAGTGGCGAAGTGTATCTGCTCCAGACTTCAGTGAAGTGTGAAGCGCTGAGACTTATTGTACATCTAAAAGTGTAAATCTGGTCATTGTACATCTAAAGCCCAAGGAGTTTAGATTTAGACAGCTGTGAAGCTCTACATCCAGGCTTGTCCAGCTTTGCAATGATTCATAGGGTCATGAATAAAGATCTCCATGTTTGCACAGAATCTTTGTTGAGATCAAAAGGGGCAGGTTTGTAGCCCATTGTCTGAATTTCAAACAAGTGAGTTCTAATAAATGCTGTGTGTTTATCTTATCCTCCTTGCCTAGGACACCTGTCATCACTGAAGCATCACAAAGATGATGTCCCCGTAGTCAAGACTGGCATGGACTGTGGACTTAGTTTGGAGAAGAACGTAGAACTCCAAAATGGAGATGAGATTATCTGTGTCAGTGAAAAGGAAACTGAACGCAAGACATCTTGGGACCCAGGATTTTAAATCTTAAGACAACAGAAAATGCGATGGGACAGAGGAGATTAATCGTGGATTCCGGAGAGCTTGCACTGTAAAATGAACTGGCTCCTTATTTTAAATATCCAATTTTTAGTTACCACAGTAAAACACCTGCAGATGTTGGGACTATGTCAGAAATAACTGTAATGAAAAATAATTTAAAAGCACCTCAGGTTGTGACAAGCTGGACCTGTAAAATAAATTCTGATCAGCAAATGTGTTGGCCTAGTTATGAACAACGGAAATAAAGGGGCGGGGGGTTCTGCACTTGCTTTCCCATCCATTGGATGGAAACTGAGCATTAAAGACTAATGTCTGCTAGTGTTTCCACTTAGGAATGCTAGTATATGGCAGCCCTGCCCTAATGTGACTGGAGAACTGCCTGTGATCCTTTGTAGGGCACTGCCATTTTGCTCCCCCTCAACCAGAGATAGTGCAGGTAAATCTCTACATGGATGCAACAGGTAAGGAATTGGTTGCGTTAGGTAAGGGTTGGGTTGCTTCTGGTGCCTGATTTTGTGCACCACAGGTAGTATGCAATAAGTCAACCTCTGGGCAGGTAGGGGCTTTGTAGGCTGCAAGTGCCTCCTGCAAGTGCATGCTGAGAGGTCAAGTGGCCTAAGGTTTAAAGAACAGAAGCAATAATAAAGATCATTTTATAAAGCATTACTCAAAAGTCCACTCTCATTATACGATTTAAGTCCCCCAAACTGAACACAAGGAGAGACAGGGCAATCTGTCAGACTTGGTGAGCCAGGCTAGTTTCTAATATGACCAAGCAGAAAAATGATTTCCCCAAAGAATATATTTTTCCCAGGTGGAAGCATTTTCACACTGTCTCTTATGGAAGGTAACCTTCCATCAGTCCAGAAGGGCAGGTTGCTGACTTGAATGGCTATCAAACATGGCCCAAGAGGTGGGGGGAGGCAGAGGGGATTGAAGCTGTGCAGGGATGTCATTTCTGGAAGGCCCACAGTTGTCTTGAGCCACATGATGCCATTAAGCTGCTTGAAGCAATTGAGTCAGCAATTTTTGCGCCCTACTAACCAGTGGAGGTGATTCATTTTGACAGCTAGTGTACTAATTACACCAGTGCCATTGCTACGCTGTGGGGGTGCAATTTGCCCATCTCAGCTAAAGCAACTCTTGCTAAGAAAGTAACTAGGACAAAGGATACATCCTGGGTCACTGTAACTTTCCTATTATCTCTCTGAAACAAGGTCTCAGAAACGGCATAACATCGATATCACTTCCACAGTACATGTAAACAATGTGCAGCATCCAAGGATGCTGACACGAGATATCCACATGCGCAGAGACAGGCTTCTATTGGTCCTACACCACATCCTTGCATTTACTGGTTCCGTCCAGTTCTCTTCTTGTAACCAAATATGGGTTTCCTGAATGTACTTTTCCATTGTTCAGGGAAACTGTATAAAAGCCTTGGCATGTGTTAATAAAAGAGGAAGGGCTTACTACTTTCACCTGGCAACCATCCTGCGTGTGAGTCCCAATTCGTTACTACACTAGGCTTTAATTGTATCCACCTAACCCACAAGTCATCGTAGTAAACGACCCCCAAAAGCCACTTTCTGGGAATTCCTGTTGTGATGTCTTCAGAAATATGCCCTTTAAATGTAGTCATGCCTGCATGGGAAGAAGTGGGCTGTACACAGTCCACAGGGTGTACGTGGCACCAGCCCATGTTATTCCACTGCCTGCTCTTGTAGCAGACTTTCTAAAAGACTTGCAAACATTCAAAGAAGCAACCGAAGCAATATTTAAAGTATTTTATTATAACAATAGACACATTTATTTGTCTTCTGGCTTGTTGAAACAGTACGTCAAACAACACTTGCCGCAGTAATGTCTATCGAAGTGGCTCGCCATGAACACGCCAGCCCCACATTCTTCTGAGGGACATTCGCGCCGCAGGCGGCTGATCTTTCCATTCTCATCCACCTGCAGAGAACACAGAGTAAATGGCAAGGAAGACTCCCTCCCCGTCTCTCTGCTGAATACGTGACAGTCATAATCACAACAGGCTTTAATCTTTAGAGTAAACGCCTTTCAGTCTGAGGCTTACGTCAAATTGTGATGCAGCAGGATAGGGATTCATCTGCTGTAATTTATTTATTTATATTTACATTTATATGCCACCCCATACCCAAGGGTCTCTGGGCAGCTCACAACAGTTAAAAACAGACATTTAAAGATTATATCAACCATAAAATCAGAAACAAGTTTAAAAATGCAACTTTAGAAAAATACAAAAATAATTAAAAACAACTATGTCCAATTGTGACATCTAACCCTCTGTCACAGCAGGTATTAGATGACTGAGGCGCACACCTCAGTGGGCCAGGTTTAATGAGGCCATTTACTACTCTAAAGAGCTCTGCTGGATGGCTACTTGAGGACTCAGTGGCAGTGGAGAAAAAAATACTTTTTGCCGCCGTCACCGCCACGTGGTCGGCACGATAGTGGGCTCTAACTCGTGTTCGGTCAGATTCGCAGCCAGATTGACGCCACTTGCGCTCTAGCCGTCGCCCTTCCTGTTTCATGGCCCGGAGCTCCATGGAGTACGAAGGGGCTTTCTGGGCTCTACAGGCGGGCCGAGGGCACTTGGGAGCGATCGTGTCAATGGCCCTGGTCATCTCCTGATTCCAGAGAGAGACCAGAGCTTCGACAGGAGCACCAGACATGCCAACTGGAAAATCCCCCAGGGCATTCAGGAATCGTTGAGATTCCATACGTCTCCGGGAGCGGACCATCTCAATAGGTCCTCTGCTCCGGTTTTATGGTGTTCCGTATTTGCTACAGAACAGCCGCCTGTTAAGACTGTGCCTACTGACGGTTTATTCCTGCCCTCCCGGTGAGTTCAGCTCTGCTTACCTTGTAGTACTTGAGCACAGCCAGTTTGACCTTCTTTCTCTTGTGCTTGTTCTTCTTAGGAGTGGTGTAAGACTTCTTCTTTCTCTTCTTGGCCCCACCACGAAGCCTCAGCACCAGGTGGAGGGTTGACTCCTGTATTTAGGAAGCAGACTTTGTCAAATCGACAAATATTAACAGGAAAAATTGGCAGCCTTTGACGACAGTGTGATCAACAGCTAATAACACTGGGTTAGACGTGGCAAACCAAAATACGGTTCTGTGCTGCTGGAAATCCTCATGAATGGCAGCAGGCATGCGATGTCGCCCAGCCTGGCGGGAGGAAAATCCTGCATAACAAGTGGATCAGGTCCCTCAAAAATGGTGCATATGGCGCAAACATATGAAACATGCAACTGAAAATAAAAGACACTTAGGAGTCAGGGGAACCTAACCAAGGCCAATTAACTTGCAGAGACGTAGCTAGAGCTTTGATGCCTCTGAGATTATTCTTCGGGGTGGAGAAGGGCAGAGGAGGGGAACTTCCAGAAGGGCCGGGGGGGGTCTTCCCATCTGTCAGACAAGCGCAGGAGGGACCAGAGGCAGGTGGAGGAAGTGATCCAAGGGTGGACAAAGCGAACAGGCGGAACCAGAAGCACAATGAAGGCAGCTCACTCACAGACAACCTGACAGCAAGCTGCTCGCTATATCAGAAATGTGAGGAGCTTTCAGAGTGCCCCATCTAAGGCCTGTTAAGAAAGGGTAGAAGGGAACAGGCATGGGGTTCCTCCAACCGAGGCAGCAACTTGCAGACAGGCTTCCAGTGTGTGAGCTGCCTTCCCGGGGTCTCTGCTTTCTCACTCCCGCTTCTTCCACCTTTGGATCACTGGCTCCTCTGGCTGCTATCTCCGACAGGGGGACAGAGCAGCTCCTCCATCTTGCCCTCAAATATCAACTCTGAGGCACCAAATCTTACAATACTAAGATTGTACTATGAAAGGATAGTCACAATTATTCAGACACACAATATCCAAAAAGTAAAAGTGCTGTTTGAAATCCCTTTGTATGAGGTTGCTGATACACTTGGTAAGAAGTCCCAGTATCCTAATCCTTATCGATATGGTGTCTCCCACATCCATAGCATATTGACCAGAAATCATTCTTCTTTTCCCCCAGGAGGGGAAAGGCCGGGTTAGTGCTCAGCCTCAAGGGTTCCCCTCACTGCCAATTTTCCAAAGGTGACAATCACCTGCATAACACTACGCAGCGGTGTGTAGGAATCAAACCTTAAAGCTCTATACAAGGGGTGACTGTAATTGCTAAACATCCATGCTGGGCATCATACAGTTCTGCAATCCTGATTATCAAGCTCTTCCCACGTCTGGATTTATTTAGGGCAGGTCACAATAAAACCAGTATAAATGTCAGGCAGGGCTAGCTGCCTGACATAATATTTGAATGTAAGATCTCTGCCACCTAGGTGATTCTGTATATGTGTATATTACGGCTGCCTGTTGTTTTGGAAGTGACAGTTGACTCCCCCCTCCCTGCTGGAGTCGAGTGATACATTTTGGCTCCAAGTTTAAACTGAGTTTTGAAAAATAGTTATTGTTGATTGGTTGAAGGCCAAACCCCACCCAGCTATGAAATATATAAATATGCTGGGCTTTCTGTTCCAAGTTGCTCCCAACAAAAAATGCCTTAACGCTGAGCTGAAATGAATCACTGTTCATCTTTTTAAAGAAAGAGTCTCGTGGTTATTCTTTGCCAGGCTTACAATAAAACAGATAAAATAAGTTAGCTGAAGCTGTGATGGCACCTGTGTTGGGAGGGGAAGCTGTTCCCTACTTACACTTTGATACTGGAGATTAGCAATGTTAAAATTGTTTTGGCAACTGTCTAAAACTCAGAAGGGTCAAAATCATTAGTAGCAGAACTCAAAACTGTCAAAAGCATCAATTGACCACAGTTAAAAGAGTCAAAGTACCTTGCCAAAAAATAAAAATGTAGGAAAGCACCAGTCTTCAGTTCTAGCTTTTGACCATACAAGTCAAGGATACCAAAACTCATCTGTTCTACTGTCGTAAATACATAAAACTCACGGATGTGCAGTTACATACAATTAAAGTCCTCAATTTGTTTTAACACACAGGCGCTTCTGAAGAAATTATCCAATAGAAAGCTTTTCATAAAGAGAACCATAAGTAATAATTATGCCCTATTAATGAAGAATAGTCTAGCGCAATACTTTCCTGCTGCTTCTGCTGTCCAATCATCTTGTTACCAATCATATTTAAATCCAGTAAAGTTATATAGAGTTACCTTTTGGATATTGTAATCAGAGAGTGTACGGCCATCTTCCAGCTGCTTGCCAGCAAAAATCAGTCGTTGTTGGTCAGGAGGAATTCCTAGTAGAGAAATAATGTAATTTAGGACTCCAGTTGTTTCTTTTTTAAAGGCAGTGATCAGTTGGTTTCTGAAGCACAACTAACTTAACACTGACAGAGCGGTCCCCTCCTGCACAGTCCCACCGACTTACTGATAGTCAGGGACACCCCTCTTGGTAGCGCCATTCACTTAATCTGACTGACTGGATTTTATGATTGTAGTAATACTGACTTATGTTAGAAGACTGCGCCTCTCTGGCTTCTCAGTCTCCAGTGAAACTACTTAAACCACACAGTTTTGCATTACATGACGGTTTTTAGGATTTGGGCATTTTTCAAACCTTACTTGGGCAAACACTACACTAAGAGATGTCTGACAAAGCCACGTATGACAAAAGGTCAGTTCACCGTTATTCAGTTCTAAGTTCCAATTAGCCCAACCTTCTGTCTTCCTGCCCATCCCAACAGGCAGACCAAAATGTTAAGGGCCTTCAGGATCCACATATGCCTTCTACTCTGCTCATATTTTTTCTTCTTCTATGTCTCTTTCCATTCCTTTTCCAGTTGCTTATTACCTTCTGAAACAAGCCATTTAAGCATTTTATCATGCAGTGTCTTATTTACAGTACAGCTGTTCTTTACTGGAGAAAACCTCCGAGTGTCCTCTAGACTACAAGAAGATCAAATCAGTCAATACTAAAGTAAGTCAATCCTGACCGTTCACTGAAAGAGCAAATACTGAAGCTCACATAATGTGGGGAGACAGACAGGACTCATTGGAAAAGATCCTGATGCTGTGAAAGATTGAAGGCAAAGGGAGAAAAGGGCAGAAGAGGATGAGATGGTCAGACAGTACTATGGTGGCAACAAACATTAAGTTTGGAGAGACTCTGGGAATCAGTGGTCCGTGGGCTTATGGACATGACTGAATAGTAACAAAACAGTTGTTCCATGTCCTGCCCAGTCTAATACAGCGTGGGTTTCCCCATATTTATTTTTTAATTTAGTTATTTACATTTTTATCCTGCCCTACACCTGAAGGTCTCCAGGCGGGTAACAACAGCTAAAATCAATCATCATTAAAACAATAATAGTATGTATTAAAACGCTAGCATCTGCACGTGGGAAAGGAAAGTGTATCAGTTGGGAGAATGCAACTTTGCTTTCTATGGTATAATTTTAATGCAACGAAAACCATTGCAAATTGAACAGGAAAGCAGCCATCCCAATCACTTCCACTAATGTTGAGGTTTCTGGAGTGACCACATTATGGAAATGTACTACCGGTCTGGAAGGCTAATTGTGGTCTGCTTGTTTATGGACAAAGGGCAGAATCAACCCATTATACCAATGTCAGTAGCTTCATAACACTGATAAATAAATCAAAATGCAAATACAGTGGTACCTCAACATACAAGTGCCCTGACATACAAGTGTTTCAAGATACAAGCTGCCGAGCGAGTGATATTTTGCTTTGAGATGAGAGCAAGATTTGAGATACGAGTATGTAAATACAGTACAGTACATAACAAAAACAACTGAGGTGGTGTTTTGGGAGCTGGAATGGATTAATGGGAAAATTGCTTTGAGATACGAGCGATTTGACATAAGAGCAAGGTTACGGAACGAATTAAACTCGTATGTCAAGGTACCACTGTATTAATTTTGCTATCTTCCATTTAGTACTAAAATTATTTTTCTTTTTCTTCTTAGACACCATCCCTTTTTTCCTTTATTACAAATAAAACACATCCTCCTAACAGAAATACTGTTTATTAGCTGTCATAGTTTGTAATTAGATGCTTTGTATCTGTAAAACCCAAAACCTACAGAAAGTTTCCTTAGTCCAAACTGCCCCTGGAAAACCTTTGTTTGGGTCCTACAATGATTCCAAGCAACAGTTCCATCCTAACATGCTTCAAGTGTTGTGTTCTTCTCCCATACAAACTGCTGCAGCTTCCAAGTTATCTTTGGGTAATGGATGTGAGTCTAAGGGTGTTTTCCCACTAGCACTGGAGAACCCATTAAGAACCCTTAATGGAATTGTGACAGGACTGTCATTAAGTGAGGCTTTTGATCCAGTAGTACCAGCAGATGCCCAGTGGCTCTAGGCTTGATTGATAGGGATAAAACAGCTTGAAAAGTTTGCCACCTTTGTTGTTGTGGGGAGGAACCACACACAGCACACAGGGAGCCCTAAATAGTCCCACTTTTCACGGTCTGGACATGGAGTCAAGACACCTACCAGCACTTTCAAAATGCAGGCCCTTTCTGCACTGAGCTTTATTCAGGAATATATCCTGGAACAGGGCCCTGCCATCCACATGATGATGCAGACCACAACAGGCCCTCCGCACTAGGAGGTGGATGGCAAGTCCCTATTCTGGGATATAATCCAGAACAAGGCCCAGGGCAGAAAGAGCCACAGTTTCTTTCCTTTTAAGCAATCAACCTTCAATCCATGAAGAAATGATTTTATTAATATAAGACTTTCCAAACTAAGCAGTACTCACCTTCTTTATCTTGGATCTTGGCTTTGACATTTTCTATTGTATCAGATGGTTCAACCTGTTAAGTAGGAGACACCAGGTTAATCAGACGTTGTAAAAAGCACCATACTAAACTATCTTGCTGCATCTAAATGCAAGTTTCATACAGCAAACATGGACACGGGTCAGAAAAGGTGCCAAGATACAGTCTTTCACAGAGGCGGAAAAGAAAAATTGGAGCCCAATCCTACATTTCTGCAAATACAATCCCAATGAGCACCTATTGTGCCCAAAGTTTTTTTTTAAGTCTTCCTAACCCAGCAAGGCTCTTCTCCTTTGCATTGCAGAAAAGTTTATGGGGAAGTCACCCCCTCCCCTAGTAAAACCATTCCGTCTTGACAGGGCAAAACATCCCATTCCATCAAGTGCAGACCACTTCTAGGTGCTCCACACAGTATGCCATGGTGGCAGTGCAGATGGCACAGAAGCTATCGATCCAATATGCCACAGCCAAGATGCCTGGCACCATTTCACCGGACACCCAAAGGCAGTGCTGACCAAAACAGCCCTGGCCAACAACTACAGAGGCAGGAATGGATCACCTGCAATACGAATGGCCAGTGGCAGTCCAGTCCAGTATGGGCTAGGGTGCCTGATCTGGGATGGCACAGCATGGGGCAACCCATACTGTGTGGGAAGCTCCTCTGTCAGATGCAAGCAGAGCTGCATTTTTATTAATTAGGACAATAGCCCATTTAATCTAACAGCTTATTCACACAGTGACTTAAATAACAGGAAAGCCAAAAAAAAAAAAAAGGACCATATTTACACTTTCCTCACCTCTAGCTCCACAAACGTGGCCCCTTTCTGCACTTGACCTTATTCTAGAACATATCTCAGGACAGGAGAGTGGTGTCTGAATGTTCATGCAGACTATGACAGGGCCCCATCCCAAGATATATTCCAGAATAAGGCCAAGTGCAGAAAAGCTCCTTTTTTTTTAGAGTAAAATCACTCCTGTACCAAACAGCACGCACACCAGCATGCCAACTAACCACATAGAGCCCTATCCTCCTTAAATCTATTCAACCCTCTTTTGAAGCCTTCGAGCTTGGTGGCCATTACTGCATCCAGCGATACCACAGCCTTGTCCAGCGAAGCATGAGATTATAAATTCAAATCCCATCTCACAGCCTTTACATTTAACAATCTTCTCCCCTGAGGTTGAAAAGCCAGTGTAACACATGTCAGAAGACAAGATTGGACTTGAAACACCGGAGTCCAAATCTATTCTTGTCGAAGAATAAAACAGGTAAGGAAGACTATTAGAAGAGTTGGCATTTCTACCCCACTTTTCTCATCCATTTAAGGGGACTCAAAGAAGCTGACAAAGCTTTTCTATTGTTCTCCCCACAACAGACACCCTGTGACGTAGGCAGGGTGGTGAGAGCTGTGACTAGCCCAAGGTCACCCAGCTGGCTTCATGGGGGAGGGTGGAATCGAACCTGGTATTCCTAGATAAGAGTCCGGCTCCCTAACCACTAGACCAGTATTGTTGCCTTGAGCAATATACAAAGAAAAAAAAGATATAAAGCCAGGCATCAGCAGCGTGTGCAAATACAGCACGGAGTTTCTCTTCCCTAAGACTTTTCCCACTCTTTTCTTCCAGGCCAGTTGGGTCTAGTGGTTAGGGAGCCCGACTCTGATCTGGGAATACCGGGTTCAATTCCGCCAACTGGGTGACCCTGGGCTAGTCACAGCTCTCTTCTGAACTCTCACAGCCCCACCTACCTCACAGGGTGTCTGTTGTGGGGAGAAGAACAGAAGCTTTGTCAGCCGCTTAGAGTCCCCTTAAATGGGTGAGAAAAACAAGGTATAAAAGCCAACTCCTCTTCTTCTTCTTCCAGTTCTCTGGCCCTCGCGGCAGAAATCTTGACCGTGGGCCTCCTCTCAGCCGTGAGAGCAGCCATGTCCTTTCTTTCCCAGGGCGAACTCTTCCCAGACCCAGACGCCTATGGGCCGCTGCCCGCCAGCCTGTGGTAAAATGAGGGAAGAGCTCGCCCTCCGAAAGAAGGGAATCGCTCGTGTCCGGACTGAGAGGCTCATGGCGTAAATCCGCCTCGAAGGGACGAACAAGGCGGCTGAGGGAAGCCGGCGACGCAGGCGGGAGGCCCAGGGAGCCCCTGCGCCCGTCCTAGGGGGCCTCTTCTCCCTCACCTCGAGGGTGATGGTCTTCCCCGTCAGGGTCTTCACGAAGATCTGCATGGCGGCGCTTCGAGCGGGGCCGCAGGCGGCACCTGAGGGAGCAACGGCAGAGGGAAAACGTGAGGTAAATCGCCGCACCCGCCCTCCCGGCGAGACGCGCGCGAGGTAACCGGCGGAGCGGCCTCTCCACTTACCAACGTCCTCCTCGCGGAATGGCGGACGCCGGAAAGAGGAGGCGGCGAGCCCTGCACGGGGTTTCCAAGGCGGCCAGGAGGGAGGAGGAAAAAAGCCCCGAGACTACAGCTCCCGGCAACACCGCCCGCCCGCGAATCGTGGCAAGGCACGACGGGAGTGGGAGTTTTAGGAGCGTGCGGCGCGTGGCGCCGGCAGGAAGAGGCGGGGGCGCCAGAGCCGCTTGGCGGAAGGCTCCCTGGGAGATGTATGCGTTGCCCGGGAGGAGCTCGACTACATTTCCCAGAAGGTACTAGCGTTCTGGTCTGCAGAGATGGGGCCTTGGGCGCTTTAGCTGCTGATTCGTTAAGTTACCAGCTGGTGAGTGGGGGGCGGGGAAGGGCGGGGCCTCAGCTCCCTTTGCCTTTTTATTCTTATTTTTGCATTTATATTCGGCCTTTCTTCGCAAAGCCACCCTGAGTGTTGTTCAGTCATAGGGCTGTGTATAAATATGGATTGATAAATTAAAATAAATAAATAAGTCCAGGGCAGTGAGCAGTATTCTCTTACTTGCCACCTTGACTTCAAAACAGCCCTGTGAGGTAGGCTTACCTGAGAGATGAAGATTTGCCTCAAGGCCTCTGGAGAAGACCTTCCTGTGAGCCAGTGTGGTCTAGTGGTTAGGGAGCCGGACTCTTATCTGGGAATACCGGGGAAGATTCCGCCCTCCTCCACGAAGCCATCTGGGTGACCTCGGGCTAGTCACAGCTCTCTTTCTAAGCTCTCACAGCCCCACCTACCTCACAGGGTGTTCTCTTGTGGGGAGAAGAACTGAAGGTTTGTCAGCCGCTTTGAGTCCCCTTAAATGGGTGAGAAAACTGGGGTAGAAAAGCCAACTCTTCTTCTTCCTGGGGCAGGAGGAGATTTGAACCCACTTTTCTCAGTTATTGCACTGCGACATCTCTGCCCAGTTTCCTAGATAAATCTTTAAGGACAGGTCTCTATAAGTTCTTTCTTAAAAAAACTGAGTTTTCTTGAAATAGGTTATAGTGGGTTTCCACACCAATACAGCAACGTTCATCTTACCGCAGATACATGTGCAATCCCAACATAGCAAAGCCATGGTGAGCCAGTTTGGTCTAGTAGTGTTTAGGGAGCTGGACTCTTATCTGAGAATACCAGGTTTGATTCTGCACTCCTCCATGAAGCCAGCTGGGTGACTTTGGGCTAGTCACAGCACTCTTTCTGAGCTCTCACAGCCCCACCTGCATCACAGGGTGCTCTGCTGTAGGGAGAAGAACAGAAGGTTTGTCAGCCGCTTTGAGTCCCCTTAAATGGGTGAGAAAAGTGAGGTAGAAAAGCCAACTCTTCTTCTACTATGTTTACCCCTCTACTGGATGGGGCCAAGGAGTTAAGTGCCTCTCTAGCGCCTCAGGAGTGAGGTCATTTCACAGCCTGGGGACCATCACCATGAAGGACCATTCATCTAATGACCATTTTCCACATTTATTCTAGATGACGGTTGTCTACCACTTAGGACTGCATTATGTGGTCATTTTCTGATCATTTACAAAGAAGAAAGGAGACGCAATGACTGCTTCACCTTCTGTCTAAAATGGAAACATGATCAACGCCTCTATAATGGAAGCACCCCCTGCCAGTCCAAAGAGGCGTTCGGTGCTGCCACCCATTATGCGTGAAGCTGACAAGGAATTTCTGGAAAGCGTTCAAAATTACATAGTCTCAGAAATTGAAAATGTAGGCTGTACAGAGGAAGGGCCAGCTGAGGAGTATTACATAATATACAAAAATGTCTTTGAAATGGTAAGCAAGCCTTGCTAGTGATATTTTATTTATCTATTTTTCATTATTTCTATTCTATTTCTATCCCACTCTATAACCAAAAGTTTCAAGGCAGGTTACAACATTTAAAGTCAGACATAAAATTAAACAATAGCAGTATATATTAAAACAGTAGCAGTGTCTGTGAAGTGGGAAGGGACAATATATCCCCATTTAGCCAAAGGCCAGGGCAAAGAAGTGCGTCTTCACTGTCTTCTTAAACATATACAGTGAAGGAGCCTGACGCACCTCAAGGGGGAGACTATTCCATAGCCTGGGGGCCATCACTCCTTTTACTACTGAGGGTGGCGAGACTGTTTGTCCTATGTAAGTTGAGATCCAGATTGGACGCTGGCATTTGCGTTGCAAACGCCAACCCTGTCCCAAGCCTACCTGGAACTTACTCTGAAGTAGGCTTTAAGTGCCGAACACTGCAGTCTGGCACTGTAGGCCTTGCTGATGCAACAGCACTGCACACCAGGCCGTTGCCATGGTGACTGGGTGACATAGCATACAGCTGCAACTGTGCCGCTCTGTCCCCACACAACCTTTGCGCGGAAGTAGGTGCGAAGGCTGCATATGGAGAGGGACCAGGAGATGCACATGGCAGTAAAATGTCCAGAGACAGTGCTGACTGTGTCTAGCCAGGATGCAGTAATCATGGAGGGAGTATTGTATTTATTTATTTATTATTTGTATTTTTATTCCACCCTATACCCAAAGGTCTCCGGGCAGGTAATAACATTTAAAATCAGACATACAGTAAAACAACAGTGTATATTAAAACAGTAACAGTGTCCGTAAAGCGGGAAGAGACAGTATATTCTCATTTAGCCAAAGGCCAGGGCAAAGAGGTGTATCTTCACTGCCCTCTTAAACATATAAATTGTTTTAATATATGCTCTTATTATTTTAATATATTTGATTTTAAATGTTGTTACCCACCTTGAGACCTTTGAGTCTAGGGTGGAAAACAAACAAGCAAACAAACAAACAAACAAACAGTGAAGGGGCCTGACACACCTCAAGGGGGAGACTATTCCATAGCCTGGGGGCCATCAGTGGTAAGGCCTCTCCTGGGTGCCCACCCTTTTTACTACTGAAGGTGGTGGGACAACCAAGAGAGCCTCCCCTCCCACATTATTGTCTCCTAGCTGGATATCCAGCTGCCATCTGGAGGTGGCCTGGGTGTAGAGAAATAATCATTCAAAGTAGTGCAGTGTTCTGTCAAAGAGTTTTATATAGGTAGGCATGAGTTAAATGTACTGGTCAAAATAATGGTAGAGTCAGAGCATAATTCTCAAGGTCTGTTGGTTTCACAGCCTGGCATCAACCTCTAGTTGTTCCTTAATCTACATTAGCAAAATATGTAGTAAAAAACACATTCACAATGGCAGGGGGAAATAGAGGGTCCCCCCTCCCCATTTTGAGTTGAGCAAAGATCTAAGCTACCCGAATAAGAAGCCTTACACTGTGAGCTTCCAGATGTTTTTGGACTACAATTCCCAGTATTCCATTCCTGACATTTTGTGCCATCACCAGTGGAATGCAGGGAGTTGTAGTTGAAGGAGTACCTGGAAGGCCACTGTTGAGATGCTGGGTTATAAGTGGCTTGTAGTTTTAGGACCAGTAATTTTCTTTCCACATTGGCTGTCCCAAAGGTGAGTTTTCTGAGTTAGTTAACACTGAACGAAAACAGCATTTCTCTGATGATGTATTCTCTCTGAAAGTAGACTGAAGATGGATTAAAACTTAAGTGTGACCACAGCTAAGGTTTGTCAGCTGTTTTGAGTCCCTTTAAAATGCTGAGAAAAGCAGGATATAAATGCCAGCTCTTCTTCTTCTTCTTCTATAAAGCAGGTACGTTACAGATACCTGTTTTTGTTAACACAGATAATTGAACACGTCAATGTATACAAGAATATCCTGACTACAATCAAACAGGAATACGATTCCTTTGTGGAAACCATAAAGAAGGGCCAACAGACTGCATTTTTTCTTCACGGAAAACTGAAAGCGTTAGCATGTGAGCCTTCGACTCTCATGTATTATAAGAAGAGAATAGCTCAGCTGGAAGAAAAGTAAGGCTGACTTGGCTTAATTTGAGGCCTCTCGGGCAGAGATTAATTGATTGATTGATTGATTGGTTGATTTGTTTGTTTGCATTTCTATCCTGTCCTATACCCAAAGGTCTCGAAGCGAGTAACAACATTTAAAATGAGAAACATATTAAAACAGTATGTGTGAAAGCAAATACTTGTTAGCAAGCCTGAAAGACAATGGAATCTGCTCTATTTATAAAAATAGGGTGGTGGTTTGTTATATTGTTTGTGTACGCTTGTGGATGTTGTTTAAAGCGTTGGAAACTTTAGGTTTTGTCAAGGAAAGTGAGGAGCAGTAATGTTTTAGAAGAGCAGTTCTACATTCACATTGCACATGGGAGAGAGAAACAGAGCCTATCCTGTCCTTATCCTTATCTGGGAATACGGGGTTCAGTTCTGCCATCTCCCATGAAGCCAGCCTGGTGACCTTGGGCTAGTCACAGCTCTCTTCTGACCACTCACAGCCACACCTACCTCACAGGGTGTTCTGTTGTGGGGAGAAGAATAGAAAGCTTTGTCAGCCGCATTGAGTCCACTTAAATGGGTGAGAAAAGTGAGGTAGAAAAGCCAATGTTTCTTCTTCTTCTTAATCTGCATGGGGATTCAGTTCCCCAACAATCGCCTCCAGATTGAATGCCACAAATGGAGCAATTGAAAAGCAGTTTTTGCAGTTGAGGCCAGGATGGTCTGTGGAAAAGGGGGATGTCCACTCCTTTGAAAAGCTGCAGGAAGGAGCAAAAGCAATTGCGGGTGGGGGTTGATGATTAGGAGAAAAAGTGAGTAAGTGCAGAGGTCATAGCCAAAAGCAGCTGACTCATGGGATGCCGAAAGCAGCTGACTCATGGGATACCGCTATGTGAGCTGCTGATTGGACTGGAGGGAAGCAGTGAGAGGTCGCACCATGGCCAATGCCTTCTAAGAAAGGCAGGGGTCAACTACTGGGTGAGCGGCAACCAGCCAATTCTCTTCATTTTTGGTACCCGAGACAGTATTGCCTTGGGAAGGTGATGGTTTAAATGTCTTTTTTAAAATAGACTAAAAAGAATTGAGATGAATTCAACAAGAATTGATAAGTTAATTCAGAAGATAAGAGCTCTGAGGGAGTCATTCTCTGCAAAAGAAACAGAAACATCTACCAAACAGATCAACCCTGCCAAGCTGATTCCAGGTATGATGTATAATCCTCATCCTCATCATCTAGTAGATGCTACGACTGGTTTGGTATTCGAAAAATTGGATCTTTCTCCAGAAAAATCAGAGGTACTGATGTAGAATGTGTTCTGTTCCTAGCAGTGCTGTGTTCTGTAGCTGATGGATAGTCAATGCTCAAGGTGTTAAGATGACACTCCAGCTCGTTTAGAACAACACCATGAGCTCCTCAACACTACTGTCACTTGGTACAAGGTTATGTTAGGAGTACTATATGTAAGATGCTGGATCGGGCCATAGCCCATCTGGTTGAGCATCCTGTCTTACACCCACCAATTGCTTCTGGGCATCTCAAGCAGAAGACAAGGGCAAAACCTCCACCTGCTCTCAAATCCCTGCAAACAGCCTTTAGAGCAGTGGTGTCAAACTCAATCCGGCCGAGGGCCGGATTAAAAAAAAAAAAAAAGTGAGGGCCAGGGGGCGTGGCGGGGGGGGGGGCGTGGCGGGGGGCGTGGCCGGGACACAGAGGAGGGGCTGGGGGCGTGGTTGGGGGCGGGGATAGGGCAAAGAGGAGGGTTAGGGGCGTGGCCGGGGCGTGGCTAGGGAGGGGCTGGCTGTTCATGGCGGCGCCCGCGCGCTCGCTCGCCTCGCCTCCTTCCGGTCCAAGGAGGGCGGCGCGCGGCGGCAGGCGGTGGCGCGCGGCGGCCCGCCGCGCGGCATGGGTCAGCGGCGCGCGTCCCGCGTCGGCAGGCCGGCCGCGTCGTCGGCATCGCGCAGCGAGGCGGGCCGCTTTGGCAGCAGCGGCGGCAAAATGCGAGCCGCTTCGGCGGCGGCGGTGGGCCGCTGCCGCAGGTGAGCCGCTTCGGCGGCGGCAGCAGGCGGGCGGTGGCGGCGGCGGCGTTGCGCGGTGGTGGGCCGCAGCCGCAGGCGGGCCGCTTTGGCGGCGGCGGCGGCGTTTCGTGGGGGTGGGCCGCAGCTGCAGGCGGGCCGCTTTGGCGGCGGCGGCGGCGTTGCGCGGGGGCGGGCCGCAGCCACAGGCGGGCCGCTTTGGCGGCGGCGGCGGCGTTTCGTGAGGGCGGGCCGCAGCCGCAGGCGGGCCGCTTTGGTGGCGGCGGCGGCGGCGGTCCGCCGCGGGCCGGATTGAAAGGCCTCGCGGGCCGGGTCCGGCCCGCGGGCCGTAAGTTTGACATGCCTGCTTTAGAGGCATCCTGCCTGTCCCCCCAACCTGGAGGCAGTACCTAGGAGTCCATTCTAGTAGTAACTGATAAACCTGTCCTCCGTGAAATTATCTAAAGAAAACTGGATTTCCATATAAGCCATGGTCTGATCAGAGTCGCGAATTCACAGGAGATCCTTTCCATCCTTTTCAAAACAGGTCTCAATCTGAAGGATTCTCTCGACATAGACATCCTTTCTAATCACCTTGCTTACCTTCAGAAGAGAGCGAAAGAGTTGAAAGAGGATATGCTGACGAAATACATCCCGCTAGAAAACACAGTCAGTATTGAGGATGACCTGAAACACGCCCTTCTCCTGCGAAATGCGGCGGAGAAAGAGAATGAGGAACTGAAGTTCTGGTAAACAGTGCATTTAGCTTTTCATTCAGAGATGTCCTCAGAGTGTTCTCTGTTGCAGTCATTACTGTACAGCTCCATTCTGCTGATCATCTGGTCCTCTTACAGCATACTACTAAGAATATAAGAGGAGGAGCCCTGCTGGATCAGGCCACAGCCCATCTTGTCCAGCATCCTATCCCACACAGTAGCCCACCAATTGCTTCTGGGCATCTTCATGCAGAAGACAAAGGCAACCTACCAATAGCTTTGGAGGCATCCTGCCGGTCTCCCTAGCCTGGAGGATGTACTTAGGCATCCATTCTAGTAGCCATTGATACACCTGTCCTCCATCTATTTATCTAATCGTCTCTTAAAGCTGCCTAGGCTACTCTTGACTTCTTTCATCAAAATGAGTTATAACTTAATGGAAGAACCCAGAAGCATCTCCAATCAACAACTGACATGCATATCCAGATTGAAAGCAGTTTGCCTAGTTTAATCAGCGCATGCCCATTTCCAGGTTATTTTGTTGGAGGCGGGCGTCGTGATTAAGCTGTAGCATGCTTAAAATAGACAGCGCCTAGTAAAAATGACCAGCATCTCCCATTGAAGAACATTGGATAATGACCTTTAGATGGACTATAATCTATGTGTCCTGGGCAACTTGCTGAATCTTTATATCTCAACTTGGTCAGTGCTTGGATAGATACAGATGTGGAAACCACAAGAGTCCCATCTTTCATTTAACGTTGAATGAAGTCACCAGCATGGAAAACAAGAAATAGCTACAGTTTAGTAGTTAGAATATTGAAAAGGCTTAGGGCCTAGGAGACCAAAGGCCAAATCCCTGCATGACTTTCTTTCTTTTGTATTTATTTATATCCTAACTTTCCTTTGGCTGTCTTAGGGCACTTTACGAATCATTTTTTTTAAAGTTGAAACAAAGTATCAGTTAAGAACAAAAGATTTGTTTGTATTTCTATCCTGCCCTATGCTCGAAGGTCTCAGACAGATAACAACACCCCAAATCAGACATTTATACATGCATGCATGCATACATACTTCATCGTCACTCAGTGTTCTCTCCTTTGTAGCATTCATCGGTTGACGCTGCTTTCATCCGTGGTGTCCAACTGGGAGAATTCAGGCCGTAGCATTGAATCCCTGCATCAGATGATCTCGCAGATGATTGAAAATGAGAAATACGCAAAAGGTAAATGGCAAATTCATTTTATCCTCCTGCTGCACGTGGTCAAAAGAGGAAGCGGCCATCTTCTCTCTGCTGGAACCTAACATGGGTCCCTCTTGCCCAGCAGCTATGGAAAACACTCTGTTCTAGGGATGTGCACAAATGGGGGGTTCTGGCATTTGAATGTTAGGAAATTTGTATTCATCCGAATAGATCCCCTTCAAATGTGGTAGGAGTCTATTTGATACGAATTTATTCTTATGAAGTTGTGCGAATATTTGATAAGAACGCATATGTATCTGATACGTATCCGACACAAGCACATACGTACCTGATACATATCTGATACGTATCCCCGGTTTAACAAATGTTCAAACTATTCATATAAATGTTCCAAAACATTCATATTTGTACGAATGTTAATGTACGGATGTCATAACCTTCGATTCATGTACAAATGTCTGAATGTATACGAATTCGTACTAATAACTAATGTTACGAATATTCGTGGACTGGATTGTATCTTCTCTTTTATCCTCCCCTTTGAATTGTCCGTTCTCCATTAGCTTTCTTGTCGTACCTTCCTATTTATGTCTCTCCGAATGTCCTGCTCCCTCTGCTTTGTGTTAATCAAGCCGGAAGGGCACCTGTTAGCTACATGTTTTCATGTGCTTTTTCCTGAACCACTCTTATTTCTCCATTTGTGTCCCTGTATAACTAAGAAACCAGCCTACTTTGCTATATTTCACAGTCTTTTCACTGCATCCTGTGTATTCCTTTTGTTCTGCTTTTCTTGTCCGTTGTGGACTCAAGACATCTAAGCAGCTACCATCTTCCCATAGGTGTCTGCCCAGTACTTGATACATACCTAGCTGTATTTGAGGGCATTTGAGTTTGGTCTAGTGGTTGAGGAGCCGAATTCTTATCTGGGAATACCGGGTTCGATTCCCCACTCCTCCACAAAGCCAGCTGGGTGACCCTGGGCTAGTCACAGCTCTCTTCTGAGCTCTCACAGCCCTACTTACCTCACAGGGGGTTCTGTTGAGGGGAGAAGAATGGAAGGTTTGTCAGCTGCTTTGAGTCCCCTTAAATAGGTGAGAAAAGGGGGGTAGAAAAGCCTACTCTTCTTCTTCTTGTTCTTCATATCTCTAACACAGCACTTGTTCCCTCCTCATACAGAAGTTTTGGATTTGCAGTTCACTTGTTTGCACAAAGGTTCTCAGCCAGAAATCTCAAAATCTAGTTCCTAAGATTCTTTGCAACTAATATTTAACACAGTGTAACATAATAGGAGTTCTTTTTCCTCCTCTTTTTATTGTTCTATAGATTTTTATAGATTTGTTTTGTGTTTGTTCACCAATCTGTAACCTTAGTGAAGGGTGCTATAAATGTTAGAGCATAAGAACATAAGAGGAGCCCTGCTGGATCGGGCCACAACCATCTAGTCCAGCGTCCTGTCTCACATGTGGCCCACCAATTCCTTCTCAAGCGAAAGACAAAGGCAGTACCTTCACCTGCTCTTGACTCTGAAATGGCCTTTAGAGGCAACCTGCTTCTCTCTCTCTCCAGCCTGGAGGCAGTATCTAAGCAGTCTGTTCTAGGTAAGAGCCCAGCTAGTCCAGCATCCATCTTGTTTCACACAGTGGCCCACCAATTGCTTCTGGGCATCCCAAACAGGAGACAAAGGCAAAACCTTCATCTGCTCTTGAATCCTTCCTAGCGGCCTTTGATGGCAATCCTGCCTGCCTCTCCAACCTGGAGGCCTTACCCACTTATCCATTCTAGTAGACACTGATATAACTCTCCTCCAAACCAGCAAACCACCAGACTTGCAAACCAGACCAGATGTCCTGCTGAAGAATTGCACAGCTGGGCATCCTAAGTGTTTATTTAATAAATCAACAACGACAACAACAAAATCATGTAAAACTGTTTACTGGAGCTAAGTCCTGTGAAGACTCCCATAGTCCCTGGCTTGTATAACATAAATGTTGGTTCTGAATTTTGGAGAGTACAAGATGCTGAGTTCCAATGAATGGGTCCATTCTTTCAGGGGAAATTACTTCCAGTATCTCAAGTGTTTATGAACGTGATCCTACCAAGAGGAAAGAGGCTGAAGATTTAATTGAACACATTGAAAGGTAAGCCAGCTGTCAATTTTTTGTGCAACGCCATGCCACGCCATGCCACCCTCCCACTCACTTGTTCCTCAGAATTTGGACAGTTAGTTTTTAGATGACAGTTTTTATGATCCCCCAGCCACTGTAACTTCCACTGCTTCCTTTATTAATTGTACAATATTTTCTTGATTATTTCTCGCTGGCTTTTCATTCCCCAATTTTTAGCATTGCTGTTTTTGACCCTCCTGTCCAGAAGTATAGAAGGAGCTAAGAACCAGCTGTTTGTCAGTTGAAGCCTTTTCTGGACCGAGATACCTTGTTGTTGAATTGTCTCTTAACCCCCAAAATTGCCTCTTCTGTAATGTAGGTTCAACGAACTCTTCTCTCGTTGTCAGTATGAATCCGCTGCAGTATATGCAGCAAACTGCCCAAGGGGGATTCTCCGCAACGAAGAAACCATGGAGAAATTTAAGGGTATGCAAACCTTTATTCCTTCTGCTTTTATAGATCAGCCAACTTCTAGAAGTATAACGGGGTTAAGACTTTTGCTGCAAGTAACTGATTGAAGTGTATAAAATCATGCATGGTATGGAAAAGGTAAACTGAGAGAAAAAATGTATTCTTTATGGCACAAAACTAGACCCAGGGGGCGCTCAGTGGGCCGAAGAGTTAGGACTGACGAGGGAAAGTTGTTGTTTTTTAGAGGGTCATTGATCTGTGGAGGCAGTGATAGCAACCAACCTGGATAGCTTAAAGAAAGGATTAGATAAATTCATGGATGGCAGGTGTACAATGGATGCAAAGGCCATTTGTCAAGGGCAGGTGAAGGTTTTCCCTTGTCCTCTGCTTAAGATGCCCAGAAGCAATTGGTGGGCCACTCTGTCAGACATGATGCTGGACTAGATGGACTGTGGCCTGATCCAGCAGGGCTCATCTTTTGTTCTTATTTTTTAGCGTCTTCAGTATAGCATAGCATAGCATAGTGTAGTATAGTTTAAAAGGTTCAAAAAGTTACAAAAAGTTATTTAAAATCACAATGTGCAGATAAAATCAAGTGAAAATCAAGTGAGTCTACATACTCAGAGGATAGTACATAAAACAGGTAAGACAGCCCACTATAAGAGACAAGTAAAACAACATAATGGATTTAAATACATATGATCAAGAATAATTTTTTGTTCCCAGAATATCTCTAATCAAGGTCACTTGGTTGCAGGGTTTCATTTCCTGACTTCTCCCTTATTTTTATAATTGTGGATAGGAATTCTGCAGCAGCTAGGGGTCTTCAGTATTTATTTATATATCATTTCTTCCTACCATTTCTGCAAAGAGGACAAAGGGATGCCAAGGTAATCCGTGCCATTCTCCAGGCTAGTGGTAGCCAGCTTAGGTGAATGCGGTTAGAAGTCCCTCCCTTCATGAACTTTCCTTGAAACCCATTGCCTGCTCAGCAGGTCCATGGGCCTCAAAGGACATTCACAAGCCTGCCTTCAGCAGGAGGAGGGACTTCCTGCCGTCATGTGTGCCAGCTGACACTGTCGCTCCCTTACGTCCTGCCTTCACAACAACCTTGTGAGGTAGGCTGGTCTGAAAGGCAGTGACTGTGCCAGTGGTGCTCAGCAAAGGTTTCCATGGCTCCCAACAATTTGAACCCAGTGGCTTCTGGGTTAACCTTAGTTTAATCTGACACACCAGCCATTTTGTTCCACTGGTTCTTAATTCCTTACGACATTAAAGTGACTTCTTGAACCTTAAAGAATGATTTTCTTTGTTCCATCCAAATTTTAATATGTTTGTAATCAAGCATACAATTCTAAATGTTTTTATCTTTCTTTGTAAAGTTTATTTTTGTAATGTTTATTTTTAAGGGAAATTTTACAAACAAGCAAAGCAAACATGCGCCTTTATGGATTAGTTTTAAGCAGTGGTTCCCAAAACGTTTGGCACAATATTTCTCCTTTGATGTTTGCCAGGCCTTAGAATAATTTATTTAACCTTTCTGAATCACTTGAATTCTTTGGCCTTCTTTATCATCTGAGCTTTACCATTCTATACTAAATTTTGCTAACCCTAATACGCCACAGCTTCCTTGGTGGAGAATCTGATAGGGGGTGATGGAAAGGGTCGGGTGAAGAGAACGGTGAGTGCCAGGAAACAGCACGATGGAATTTAAATCAGTAAATCAATGAATCTGAAAAGTTATCTCCTTCCAGCTGTTGGGCCCATTAAAGGGAAGATCTTGCCTCTCCTGATGTACTGTGAAGCCCTTGTGAGCACGTGCATAGCAATTAAGCAGCCGCTCCCTGCAAACCTGACGGCAGAAGCTATCAAATGTGCTTTGGCGGAGAAACGGTTAGACTTGGTGATGCACTGGATTACTCTGAACAAGTAAGTGGCCAGTGGAGAGGCCTGTAGTTCATTGGCTGGCAGAGCATAGGGAAGCGCAGTTCTTATTGTGTTGCACCTGGCTAAAAGGTTGCAGGTATAATAGAACAGGGACTGGGGCTGCACCAGACGGCAGCCAGGTATCTCGCTAGGATGCAATCATGTGGAAAATCCTCCCTCCCCATTTACCACCTTCTACCTGTAGGTAGGTAGCACCATGGCCGGCGCTGATCTTTGACTATGGTCACATCTTCACTGTAAATCCTCTTCAGTCCGTCTTCAGGTCTAGGGGTATCCATGAATGCAATTTTCGGATTTCAGTGTTTACAGTTTGAATTTAACCAAATTCGTTTTGAATTTAGCAATTCAAATCTATTTGTTTGAATTTTTCATTCAAATTTGCACTTAAAAATGTCCAAAACATTCGTAGACGCCTGTACGCATCTTCCCCAGGTCCGTACATGTCTGTACGCATCTGTACATGTCTGTATACATCCTGTAGTTATCCCATATGCATCTAGTTTTCATCCCGTACGGATCTGTACAAATGCATACAGATGCAGGAAAGGTACAGATCTTCAAGTAGGCATTGTGTATGAAACTGTACACCTACAAGTGTCTGAATATTTTGAACAAATAGATCCAAAATTTGACATTCGAATCTATACGTTTGAATTTAAGGACATTCGATTCCAATTCGAATGTCAAAATTTGGTCGATTTGATCGAATTTTGAATACATTCAAATATTCGTGCACATCCCTATTCAGGTCTGATTGCGCACACCTTTTCTTTTCTATCCGCTTTATTTGTGGGTTTTCCACCCCCAGTTTGGACTTTCCCGAGTGGAAAGTCTACAAATAAAATGGACAGAAAGAAAGTGGTGTGAATAGTCAGACCTGAAGATGGACATGAAGAAGGTTTAAGGTGAAGGTGTGATCATAGCCTTTGTGTGTTTTATCAGCATGTGGATCTGGGCATCTGGTTGTCCCAAATACTTGGATGCGCACATCAGCCCCTCCATACATGCATGGCCGCCTGTTTCGACCTCTATACATGTGTGGTGGATGGAGCTGTGATGGCATCTCCATTCATAAGGTATGCAAAAAGCCCTGCCCAGAGCCTGCCATAATCAGCACTAGCATGTGGGTGGCAGGTGCTTGTTCTAGGATATAACCTGGAACAAGACGCAGTGCAGAAAGGCCCCTCCTAGCACAGCTCCAGATTGTCCATCTGAGAACCTGTTGCAGTGGTAAAATTCCCCCCTCAATGCTGCTTTACGGCATTTCCCTTTTGTTCTCTTGGCACTCACAGCATGTTTACAGAGGAATAGCCCAATGCTGTGCTGGCACAGACCTCCACACGGAATGGTGAAGAATACATTGATGCTTTTAACAAAGTCCAGAACTCCCAGACTTCCTTAATTCCAGACTTGGCGAGGAGAAGGGCTGGTACAGGCCTGACATAGCACTGAGTGTCTGCCAGTTCTGTAGATGACGTGTAAGTCCCTCAGAAACAACTCCTTAGGAGTAAGAAAACATTCTAATGTTCTTGTTGTTGTTGTTTCTAGGTTAGTGTTGTCCGAGGAAGCTGGTGATGCCATTTACAAATATGCAGAGGTGGACAAGCACAACAGATCCCAATGCCTTGCGTTGGCGCAGATCGCCTACTCTGAGTCTGGGGTGCACAAAAAAGCTGTTCTGTGTTTGTGCAAACAGGGCCAGCTCTATGGAGCCTTGGATTACCTTCACTACTGCAAACGCTTTGCCACAGGTACACTGAGAAGCCATCTTGGTTTCTCTTTTGGTTTGTTAGATTGAAAGAAAGCAAAAGCTTACTAAGGGCAGGTCAAAGTGGTGAGCGTTTCTCCATATAGGAAACAGGAGAGTGGAAGAGCCCTTAAGAAGATTCAGGCTGGATCAGACCACTGCTCCATCTGGTCCTCAGTGGTTCTTGCAGTGTAACCTCACAGTTGCTCAAACTGTGGGCCTCTCCTTGTTGCAGGGTTACAAGCCACATTATTCCTTGCCATTAGAAAGACTGTGAGGAACATGAGATAATTCATGGATGGATGGATGGATGGATGGATGGATGGATGGATGGATGGATGGATGGATGGATGGATGGATGGATGGATGGATGGATGGATGGATGGATGGATGGATGGATGGATGGATGGATGGATGGATGGATGGATGGATGGATGGATGGATGGATGGATGCACATACACACTATTTGGTGGAAGATTATTTGATATGAAGAGTAAGTTCTGTTGATTGCCTTGATTGATGGAAGTAACCCATAAGAGAAGGTGTGTATGTATGCTCATCACACCACCTTTCTACCTCATTGTTGCTTGGTTTCAGAGGATTATATCTTTCTACTGAAGCACTGTCCTAGTGTGGAACTTATCCGCCTCCTAACTCAAGAGTGGAAAGGGAAACCGCCCATATTGTCTCTTGGGGAAACCCTTGTCTCTCTCATCCACACTGAGCACAGATCCTACTGTGTGCGGTTTTTGGAGGACATTACTAAGCAAGGCAAGGGTGAGTACAGGTGGACATTTTTTTATGGAAAGTGTGATTACAAAGCCTATTTAGGAGCAATGCATTTTGCCTTACGGAATAAATAGATGCTTAGGGGTGCTGAAACAGGAAAGAAAGGGGTGGAGAAAAGGCTTCAGTTCTCGCATTCTGTACTACAGTCTTGTTTAGGATAGCTTGCATAGGAACTAGCATGTTCTAGGGGCCAGCTGCTAGGCAACTTGCGAGCGGGACAAAATACCTGATTTCTTCATTCTTAGGGAAGGTTCCCACTTACCTTCCTTATTCGGATCTTAGAAGATCTGGATCTTTCAAATGGGGTCCTCAACAAATCCTGTCCTTGAAGATCCGGATCTTTGCAAGGACCCAATGGCAATGGGTGCTGGACAGGGTCATAGTGGGAACGCCGGAGCACCCTTCTGGAGTATCCATTTTGCCTGAAGCAGAAGGCGTGAAGATGGCGTGGCATGATTGGTCACCACGGATGTCAATCAAGTCTTCAAGGCTGAAGACCGGATTAAAGACCCCTTTAAAGGGCTCCGTGGGAAGTCTGGATTTAAGGGCCTGAGGATCCCATTTGATCTGGACTTCCCTTATACTGGTGTGAATGGATGGGGTCCTAATGGAGTCTTGTGTGGGAACAGGGTCTTACTGATCAGTACCAAACGAGTACCTACCAGGTGCCTAATGGGTTCTAAATGGGTGCTTCCTGCTAGTGGAAAAAAACCCTTGGCCTCCATATGCAACTTGTTTGCCACTGTGAGAACAAACTGTTGGACTAGACTGATTCATTTATTCAAAAATTTCTTTGTATATTATTTGCTTTTGAATATCATGGTTCACATTGAGGTTCAAAAGTGGTTGACATAAGAAACTACAGCTGACGCACATGAAAACACAATCACTGTGAATGGGGTGGCCAGGCACCTCACTGGGAGGATCTTTGGAGCTTGATTTTTATCCTCCATCAAGACAACACCCTTTTCTGACTGTTGATCCGGATTAAGGAGCCTCCCAGTTGGGATCACAGGCCTCCTCATCCACACGTTCATGTGGATCAAGGAGGCTTCGGCCCTGCTGGCCCAGCTCCATCTGCAGGCAGTGCTGATCCAGCCCACCGCCTCACAAGAATGAAGAAATAAAGGCCTGGATGGAATAGTACTTGTTAGCCAGGTGCCAGAAGTTGTATAGTGATGGCCCCCAGCATATCTCAGCAACCCAGAGGCCACCACGGGGAAGTCCCCGTCTTGTCAAGAGTCCAAGGGTAACAAAACTACATTGTGATGTCAGATTTTGATGAGGCATTTCTGAATAGACGTGAAGGGAGTTGCATTTAGCTGATTTAGGATTCCAGAAGAACATATATGTATTTTTATTAGACATGACTTATGATCAGAATGGAAGAATTGCAAAAAAAAAAAAAAATCACTTTTTTTCCTTTGTCGAACATTGCCTGAAGCAGAAGTGTTGGAACAAATGATAGCAAAAGATGAAAGCTCCACTGTGGAAGCATGGACAGACATAGCTGACATGTGCCTGAATATGAGGAGAGAGAAATTATCCAGGCTGCTCATTTCCATCCTCACTGCACAAGAAGGAGTGGTTGAAGTCCCTGTTGATGATCAGGAGGGAGCCAAGTTAATGGAGCACGTTTTCTTGTAATTTCTCCACCAAACACCAGGGGGAGCCCTTTGCCTTAGAATTCATCGTTGCCAGTCAAATGAAAAAAACAAATATATACCTGTGAGTGTTTTTAATGTGATTTCTCTGTGTTTCTTTTTCATAGCAGAAACACTCATCATAGTCCAGTGTGACTGTACTTCACGAGCTTCGTATAAACAATTGTGTTTGACTAGAATTACCCTTTTCTCGTGTTAAAAGTTATTCTTGGAGTCTTTTGTAGCAAGCAGGGGTGTGCAGGAATATTAGTAAGATTAGAAATTCGGCCGAATTCAGACATTCGAATTTGAATCTAATGTTGGCACATTCGGAGACTGATATTCAAATAGAATATTTTGATACATTCGTATGAAGCTTTCTGTGGGATTTGTATATAGGATTTGTATATGATTTGTATACATTTGTATGAGATTCGTATGCTATTTGTATGCATTCGTATGGGATTGAACATTCGTATTGAATATGAATCCTGCCACATTTGAAGGGATCTATTCAAATGAATACAAATTTTCTTGCATGTGATTCAATACGAATCAGGTACAAAAAAAATTGTCTATGTCCCTAGTTACATAAGAACATAAGAGAACGTAAGAGAAGCCCTGCTGGATCAGGCCACAGCCCATTCTAGTCCAGCATCCTGTTGCACACAGTGGCCCACCAAATGCTCATGGGCATCTCAAGCAGAGACAAGGACAAACCTTTGCCTGCTCTTGAATCCTAGCAAATGGCATTAGAAGCGTCCTGCTTCCACAACCTCCCCCCCCCAAGCCTGAAAGATGTACCCAGGCATTCATACTAGTAGCCATTGATACATCTGTCATCCATAAATGTGTCTAACCCTATCTTAAAGCCATCTAGACTGGTAGCTGTCACCACCTCTTCCAGCAGCAAATTCCATAATCCGATGAGCCTCTGGGTGAAGAAAATTTTCCCCTTGTCGGATCTAACTCTCCTACCCACCAGCTTCATAGATGCCCCCTGGTTCTAGTGTTGAGCGATAGAGAAATGTTCTCTATCCATCTTTTCTATACTATGCATAATTTTATAAGAGGTCCCCTTTCTTCTTCTTCTTCTTTCTTCTTTTTTATTTTGGGTTATTCAGATAATGTGGATTAAGTGCTGTCTGGATGAATTGTCGCTTCCAGTCCTGCCAGTGCTGCAGAAGCAACTTTATTTTAACTAGGGTGGGAGAGAAATCCACTTCAGCAAACACCTGGGCATTGTGGTAACACTGTCCTGGCCAAATAGGACTTTTGCATGGTGCAGTAGCTAAAGATTAGTCTGCCTGCCTCCTGGATCCATCCAGGCCTTCTTTTTTTCACCAGGAAGCATCAAGGAGAGAAATGTTGGGACCATCTTGGAAGTATCTATGCCCAGCACTCTCCCACCTGAGAACAGCAGTGCCCCAAAGGGGAACCCTACGAGGAAAGCCCTTAATAGTCCCCCGTGAGATCACACTTTCAAAATAGAATTGAACTAAGGAGTTGAAAAGGGATCAGAGCTGGAATTATCTGAATACAGGATAGTCCCAATTGTGGGGGTGAAGGGATTCCAGAAAAGAAACAGAAATCCATTTGGGGGTGTGATCCCTCGGGACAGAAAACGGCCTCAGTTTCATTGAGTCCAGATGTGAAATGCAGCCTTAAGCTTTCTGGAGCCTCAGCTTGGCAGCCAAGTTCACCTGATATTTAATATATTAGTTTAATTTCTTAACGTTCCTTAAATTTTATTTTTTTTGGGTGTGTGTGTGAGAGCTGCGGCCAAGTAAACTCAGTTAACGGTTGATGCGGTCGGACGATCAAAAGAGAGATGGTCTCCTTGCCAGAAGAAGTAGCAGTTGATTCCTAAAAGTTTAATTATGCTTTAGGGTTCTATATATACCCAACTGCCCCGCCCTCCTTTGCAAGAGTTGCCCACGCATATTTGAATACTGAATTACAGCATGCAAAGCAGCTATGTCAGTCTCGCTTGGCTTGTGTAGCTGCTTTATATACAAGGCATTGCAACCTTGGGAACGTAAGACAGTGTTCAAACAGAGCTTTCAGCATCAGCCACATCTGGGTGTGTCCACATTTCCAAAGATAAGAGTGTGGGAAAAACAATGTTTCCGCGAGCGAGAAAAGTCTCACATTGTAGTTAGGCAGCTAGGTCAAGATCTTAATGTCGTGCAGATGGCCTGCTTGGCACGGTTCGCAGGTACTGCAAGAATGTCGCACAGCTGAAAGACAGAGCTTATGCAGGTTAGCATCATATATACTGTATATTTTGCAGCAGGGCCAAAAATTGAGGCTTACCAGCTCAGGCAGATTCACAGGAGAAAAATAAGATTTATTAAACAATACAGTACTCAGAATCAATGGCATCAAAAGGCCTATTCACACTTAGGCACTTAGGGAAGACGGGGGTTCTCCTGTATGGAGCTTCCACACTGTGCAGAGTTGCATCCATTCTGGAACAGCTCCATATTCAGCTCCGTAGTTTGCAATAGGTCAGGGGTAGGCAAACCACGGCTCGGGAGCCACTTGAGTGTGGCTCTTCCAGCTTAGGAGTACTCTAGTTAGGTTAATAACAATGTACCTACCTATATAGTTTAAGTTTAAACAATTTGGCTCTCGAAAGAAATTTCAGTCGTTGTACTGTTGATATCTGGCTCTTTTGACTAATGAGTTTGCCGACCACTGCAATAGGTTAACATCTGGGCAGATGCATTTGCACTTGCAGGAGGCATTTGCAACCTAGAAAGGCCTCTTGCCTGCCGAGATGTTAACCTATCATAAATGGCGGTGCCCTGGTGATGCCCAGACACCAGTAAGTCTCTGGGTGTGGGGGGGTTAGTCTAACATGTATTAGCGTTCCCACGTGCAAATCCTAGTACACATTAGTCGCTAACACACTCTTCCCATCCAGCAGACAGGAAGCCAAGTGTGAAAGCAACCCTGGAGTCAGTACTTAAGCATTGGTTTTGGTAGCCACCATGGATACTCTTCTCCTCCATGAAATTTTGGGATTTGTAGCATCGCAACGTAGTTAGGATATATTTTCAGTTTATTGGACATCAACCCTTCATTGCCTCACTTGATTTTGATGGAACAGTGATAAAGAACTGGGCATTATCAGCATACTGGTGGTGCTTCACATTCCTGAAGACTTCACCTGATGGCTTCATATAAATATCCAAAAGCATAGGCCATAAAATAGACCCCTGGGGAACCCCACCAGTGAGTTCCCAAAGAGTTGGCCATAAATCCACCATGATTAGTTTTTGACAGATAGGAAGAGAACCACCTCACCTTTTGCAGTTTTGGGGTTGTTATGTTGTCTTCCATACTCCATGAACCCCAGCTTTCAAATATAGCTATGATATCCAACTTCAGAGGATCTGATATCTGGAAGAGTCAAATGCAAGTGATGAGGAAAAGAATCACTTTAAAGCTGTGCCTCCAAATCTGAGACCATGCAGATGTTGCAAAAGGATACTGGGTTTGACAGTATCAAAAGCCGCTGAGAGGATAGCGTTTCTCCTGTCTCTTTCCTGCTCTAGTTCATCCATCAGGGTGACCAAGGCAGTCCCAGTGCTGTGACCTGGCCTGAAGCCAGGTTGAAAGCGTGTGGATAATCAGTTTCCTCCAAGCACCCCTGCAGCTGACCTGCTACCATCTTCTCAAGTACCTTGCCCAAAAAAGGGCGAGCGGCAATTACCTAATCATCGTTACTATCCTTTGGGGCTAGAGATCTCCTCTTAAGGAGAAGGGGCACCATGCCCCCTCGAAAGCACCCAGCCATCTGTACCGAAACATTATTTGCTGTATCCACCAATTGCTCCCACACACCCCCGTAACTTTCATCAGCCATGCAGGGCAAGGGTCAAGAGGACAGGTGGCAAAGCGAACGCTGGCGAGCGCTCTTTCCACGTCGTCGGGTCACAGTAACTGAAAATGATCTGACAGAGAAGGACCAGATGGTCAAACTTCAGTCACAGATCTTTAAGCTGACCAGTCATACATGAGAAGTCCAAGCCTCTCCCACTCTTTGCAAATGAATTCTAAGGCTGTCTCCAGACAGCAGGGGGAAATCCCAGGCTCTTACCCCCCCACCACCCTCTGCCAACTCCTTGCAGGGCCATTCCTGTTGCAACCGCCTGGATGCTAGCAAGTGCACTCACCTTCCTGTGTGTTTGCTTGCAGGCAGGTATTTTGCAACAGGAACAGTTGAAGCAAAGAACTGTCAAACAAGGGGTCTGTTTGTACTTACCCATCAGGAATGCTCCAAAATGTTCCATCCCCACACCATGGCACCATGGGCGCATTCCCATAGGGGATAAAATCCGGAGTGGATTTGGATTCAGCACTGAGGGATCCCATTACATCCCCCAGTGCTCCGAATCCACTCCGGACTTTAGCCCCCCTGTACCCATGCCAGTTTTTTCCCCCTGGATTTTCTAGGGAAAATCCGGGTAAAGAAAATCCCTGTTTCAACAGGATTATTTGGGCTGACTCAGATTAAAGCTGAGCGAAGGAGGACAGCCAGCAGCCAGGTAAGTGGGCAAGAGGCCTCCAGCTGTCCTCCTTCGCTCAGATTTAAACCAAGCCAGCCCTTTCTTTCCCCCTTTTGAAACAGGGAGGGAAAAGGAAGGAAGGCAGCCAAGGAGGAGGCTGGTGGCAGTGGCAGTGACTCACCGCGCCGTTCGCAGGTGTGCTTGTGCGCACCTGCAGCCTCTTTGGGAACAGCCCCAACATGTGCTCGGTGCTGTTCCCGGCCTCCAACCCAACCCGCAGCAGAAGCCGGATTACTCCGGATCAGAGTAATCCAGGTTTGCTTTGGGTTCACAGGTAGGTGGGAATGCGGTCCATGTCTGTCCCAGAGTATCCTTGATCCTCCAAAGCTGTGGAGAAGTTTGTACGTCTCCACAGGTTCACCAGGAATTGCCAAGGAGCAATTCTTTCTTCCAGCCAAAATGCTTTGTGGGGCAGAGTGGCATGGTGGCCATATCACAATCACCATGGCAATGGCTGGGTATGCAGCAGATGTGTGTGGCCTTTGTATTTTCACACCTCGAATCCAACTTTTCTAGCCTGAAAGGTTCATGAGATGGGGCAGGGGTAGATTGGCACAAGTACCATCCTCCTGAGAAACATCTTGAAGCTGCCTCTGTGTGGCCCCTGGGCCTTTTCACACTGACAGGTCACTCCAGCTGCACCTAGCCACCACCACAACTCACTTGGGAGTTGCCACAGCTTTCCCCAAAGCGATCCAGGTGCAGACTGCTAAAACCTAGCCCACAGGCTGACCAGGGGCAGCAGGTGGCGTGGCAGTCCTGTTGTGTGTAGCAACGTCCGGATGCACACAGGATGCCAGTCCAGATGTTGCCTTGATGAACTGGGCTGGCCATTTGCAGCACATAAGAACATAAGAACATAAGCCTTGCTGGATCAGGCCACAGCCCATCTAGTCCAGCATCCTGTCGCACACAGTGGCCCACCAAATGCTCACAAGTGCTGCTGGCCAGGCACAAGGCTAGTTCAGTGCTTGTGGGGCAAACCATCTTGGCTCACCATCTTGCACTCCAACCTTACTGGCCTGGGGTCTTTCTGCACTTCCTGTCCTGTCTGGGGGGATGGGATTAGTGCTCTTCCACTGGCATGCACTAGCATTTACATTCACGAATGCTAGTATATGGCAACACATCGGAATACTTTAAGTGTAGATGCATGCCCAGGTGCTACCATCTTGTTTCCAGACACCATCATGACAGCGTGTGCACAATCGCCATCATCAGGATGACAGTGATGTGCCATTGCACGCACACTCACATTTTTGGGCATCTGAGGTGCGGGGGCGCTTGCTAGGAGCTCCTAGCTAATTCCCAGACACAAGCCCTTGCACATATTTCTGTGTGAAGGCTGCGTGGGGGTGGCATGGTGTGGCGTGACTGCAGCTGCACGGTCACAAGCCACATCACCTAGTTGCCACAGCAATGGCCAACAAGCATGGCCGTTGCCATGGTGAGCGGGATTCTCCAGGGCACCAGCGTTTGCACATTGGGTAATGTTCTGGGGAATTTTGGGATGTAGCTGGCGTTGGAAAAGTGAAACCAGCTTCCACCTCTGATCTTCACCTTCCAGTGGATCTGCCAAAGTCATGAACAGGCTGCTCTAACAAGTTGTTTCAAATGTTAATGCGGGCATATGCTACAAGTTTGGATAACATCAACAATTTTTTTGTAAGATTAGGCTGACAGGGCAAGATTTTTAGATTGTTTTTCCTTTATCATCAACATCATCAATGTAGACAAAAATAATTATAAGCAGCTTGTCAACTCAGTAGCTATTGAAAGAAAGAAAGAAAGAAAGAAAGAAAGAAAGAAAGAAAGAAAGAAAGAAAGAAAGAAAGAAAGAAAGAAAGAGTACCAGGGAAGGCTGTGACCCTTCTTATGTCTGGCTATGGTGCTGCTGACTCCTAATCTCAAGCCCACAAATTTCTTATGTCCTGAATCCCAGCACCTTCAGGAAAAGCGCTTCTTGGCTAAAGATATGGCATCTCTTTGTATCAAACAAAAATTAAATAAAATGCTGCACCGATCTGTTTCCCTGCACAGTCATGCGTAAAGCCTTGTCTAATCCAAGAGCGAATAACCAAGAACAGCTGCCTATTTACTGGGAGCATCCCTGTCTGATCGCACTCTGAATGACGTGCCTTTTCCTGGGTATTCCGGCTTATTAGAACCTTTTACTGCTAAAGCGAGCAAACAATAGCAAGGAGGTGAAGTGGTGGGGTCTCAAAACAATCTGGCCTGTTTGTGGCTGCTATAGCATTTTTTTTTGGGGGGGACCTCCCTGCAGGCTCTTACTCTAAAACACTGATAGGCACCTAGACCCATGTGGTGTGACAAAGTTGGTGTAAATACCAGACAAACCCAGACAACAATCCCAGCTGCATTTCTTTAGTTATTTTACCCACAAGAGAAACTTAGCTAACGAAGCCTTTGCAGGTTGTTACAACAACAACAAAAAAGATGCTTGCAGATTTCTCAAAATGTAAAGCACCTTGTAAACAACCCTGCACCACCCTCATGGATTCTGAGCTGCAGGCCATAGCAAACAGAGGTCGTTCCCACTTGGCAATTTAATCTGGTTTTAAACTGGTTTTTCTTTTAATCACCAGCTAGGTCTGGTGTTTTGTGTTCCTACTGCTAGTTTATAATGCAGACTCACTCTCCATTCTTCAGTGCCCAGCAGGGGAGAAATCCCCTCCCCTCTCCCCTCCCCTCCCCTCAACATATCCCCCTCCCCATGCAGTCAGCAATTGGACACTGTCATACCCTGACTTCATTGAGGCAAGCAATTCAAACCCCACCCTCTATATAAACCTGCCCCTGCATCAGATCATGGAGTCCTTTGGCAGCAGTTTTTGTTCGCCATTTCTCCCTCCACCCTAGCAGAGCTTCTTTCTCATGTTAACAAGGCAGTAGAAGATTAAAGATCACTTTCCCTTCTTGTAATGGTGTTTTACGCTAGATCAGTAGATCAGAACAACCCAAAATAGCAGGGAAGGAGACGATTGGGGAGGGAGGGAAAGCCGACACACTTTGTAACTCCATGACGGAAGTTGCTAAAGACTAGTCACTGCCAGCAAGTCCCTCTTATTGAAATCAGGCACTTTCACTTACACCCGTCTCCCGTCCCTGCTACATTTGTCTGATATTGTTACACTGTTGTGTGTGTCTTAGCTACTGCGGGCTCTGTCCATTCTTCAGCTCCTTCCCCCCAACGCTCTTTCAGCCAAGGAGAAGAGTGAGCACTCAAAATGGTGTCAAAGCTCATTGCAGTCTGTTTGGGAATGCACCCAGAGTGAGGAAACGAGACCTAACAGTCTTCCGCAACCCACGGGCCTCCACATGCCCACCTCTAAGGGCCACTTTGCATGCGATCTTGTTCTCTTGCTGAAGTTCAGCCTTGTTTTCCCTTTGGTTTCAGCATCGATAGCCAGGCTTTGGGAACGGTTATCTCACTAATGGTTCTTCTAGGGAGGCGCTGAGCAACCGTGCGGATGTGGGAAAGCTTGCTGGGAGTCTGTAGGTTATACACTCTCCAGACCTGCATACTCTATCTTCTGTGACCAACCATAAATGGAGGAACTTACTGTGAAGCAACTCTTCTTTTGTTACTGACTTCCTGGGCCCCGGGTGGCAATTCTGACACTCCTGCTAGCGAAGCCAGATGAAGGCCGAGTTCAGTTCGGCAAATATAAAGCAGACAGAATCCAATGCCGCATGATGTGGTGAAGGCCGCTAGCTCAGATGGCTTTAATGAAGCCTTAGGGGAGGATGCCCTCTGTGAGTAGCTGTTACTTAAACGCAGAAGCCTGCGGGCTGCAGATGGCGCACGGGGTGACTAAAGCAAATCAATAGGTGACATTCATATCTCCTCCCTGCTTCTTGGCCCTTAATGCCCTATCGTCCCATTTTCCTGCTCTGCTCTTCATGCTGCTGCGGTGGGGGAAGCTGCAGCCGGCAGAACATTGATTGCTCCCATCCAGCTGTTCAAAAGGGCCTACAGTGCTGTTAGATCTTTCCGGAAACAAGAATGAGCTTGGGCAGACTGAGAAATAGTGGAGGCCAGACGCGCCTGGCATGCCGTGGTTCTTGGCACTAAAGAAGGGATTGAAGAAAGGATTAGATACATTCCATGCACAGTCAAAGATCCAGATCTTCAAGATCAGGATCTTTGAGATGGGGTCCTCCTGGAGATCTGGATCTTGAAGATGCCTGAAGACCCAGTTGTGGACACCTTTAATCAGGTCCTCATAAAATCCAGATTTATGGCCCCGAAGGACCCATTAAATCTGGATTTCCCCTTCCTTCATGGGGACAGGGCCTTGCAGATGGGGCCTTCAATGTGGTCCAGGTGGGGACAGGGCCTTCCCTGTTGATACCAATCAGGTAGCAGTCGGGTTCCTAATGGGGTCTTAGAAGGATTCTAAGCCCTAGTGGGAAAAGGCCCAGAGGCTACTAGAATGGATGCCTAGATACATCCTCCAGGCTGGGGAGACAGGCAGGATGCCTCTCAGAGCCATTTGCAGGCATTTGGAAGCAGGTGAAGGTTTTGCCTTTATGTTCTCCTTGAAATGCCCATAAGCACTTGGTGGACCACTGTGTGAGACAGGATGCTGGACTAGATGGGCTGTAGACTGATCCAGCAGGGGTCCTCTTATATTCTTCTAAGGTTGGACAAATTTATAGATGACAGGTGTATCAATGGCTACTAGAACAGATGCCTAAGTACATCTTTCCGGCTGGGGGGACAAGCAGGATGCTTCTAAGGCTATTGCAGGGAGTCAAGAGTAGGTGAAGATTTTGCCCTTGTCTTCTGCTTCAGATGCCTATAAGCAGTTGGTGGGCCACTTTGTGAGGCAGGATGCTTGACTAGGTGGGCTGTGGCCTGATCCATCAGGGCTTCTCTTATGTTCTTCTAAGGTTGGACAAATAGAGGACAGGTGTATCAATGGCTACTAGAATGGATGCCTAAGTACCATCACCAGGTTGGAGAATCTTACACCCAGGCGCTCATGATGCAGATGGCCCATCCTGGACCTCCAAATTGCCATAGCAACACCCACACCCGAGGACATTGCTATGGTAATCACAACACAGTACATGATGGTGTAGCCGCAATTCTCCTACCCTGTCCTGCCCCCCCATCAGAGTTTGTACCTGCATTATGTTGCTCCTTGGCCTGTATTTGCTGCCAGTTAATATACTTGATGCCTCTACCTGTGGTTGATCTGGATAATGCTGATCCAGATCCACTAATCCAGGTTAAGGGCAGTAAGTGCAGAAAAGCCCCCTGACCAGTCCGCAAAGCCTTGCTCTAGTTTTATTTAAAAAGTCTTTTAGTTGCCCAAAGGTCAAATCCCCAGTCCAATTATAAACTGGCTTTGGTAAAACAGATTTGCTGAAAAAGCTTAGCAGTTGTAGCAGATTATGTTTCTTTAATATTCCCATTTTGTTGGGTGACACTGGTAAAAGCTGTTTTTCCCAGCGGTGAGATTTTTCATGGCATAACTGACAAAAATCCATGCAAACAAAATAGGAACGTTGTCCACCCTGTGTCCTTCATAATAACGTATGCATCTGTTTGAGTTCAAGATATCTTCTCTAATGCTGTATTGATTTTTTAGAATCGATCTCGTTCATTAAATTAGGCTCAGCTTATTTCTTGTTAATGCATGGAATATTCTTCTGGGAATTCTCTGAAATGTGTAGATTGCTCCATGTGAGAGGAGGATGGGAGACTTTTATATTTTTTGAGTAGCCCTTTGGGACCTTCCAGATGTAAGAAATTAGGGAGGCCAATCTGTTTGCAAAGACTAATAAAAATGTCTGCAGATTTTTGCAGCTTCAAACTTTGCTTGAACTGTTCTTACTTTGCCTTTAACATGCGTGCCAAAAGAGAAATTTCATACGTACCTCTCTTCCTTATTGTGAATACAGTAAATTAGATGGAAATTAACTTTGGAAGGGGTGAAGAGGTGTTATCGGGAAGACTGTAAACCTCTGGCTGGGATAGGGATAAAAAAGGCTGTGATGTGAGAGAGTTTGAACTTATTCAGGTGGGATGTCTGGAAGGCAAGTTTCCTGTATTGCAATATAGACAAAAGAAATCTTTTGTCTCTAGCTTGTTTGTTTACTCAGACCCACATGAATGGAAGAATTTTCCTAACACAGATGTACTGGTGGCATTGTCAATATGGGCTTTAAAACAATTAAGAACCAAGTTATAACATTTAAAACAATTGCAGTCCGTAAATCTACATCCCCTTGGTTATAAATGCAGTTTTGATCTGATTGGACCGGTCTCATGCAATACAGAGGAAAAGTGATCTTTAATTTTTTACAGCCTTTTGAATGTGGGGAAGAGTCTGTGCTATGGTAAGGGGTGAAGAAGTGAACAAAAGCTCCATGATCTCCAGGAGCAGGTTTATATAGGGCCAGGGGGTTGAATTGCCCACCCCGATGAAATCAAGGTATCACTGCATGGGGAGGGGGTTCTGCTGAGGGAAGGAGAGAGGGGGGAGGGTTTTCTCCCCCATGAGTCTGCATTATAAGCTAACAATGGGAATGCCAAAAAAACAGAGCTCGCTGGTGATTTTAAAAACTCTGTTTAAAACTCAGATTAAATTGTCCAGTGGGAACCTGACCTATGTGAGGCTTTTAAAAGTAGTTTGAAGATGCCCTTTTCCTCATGTACAGAGGCCAGGAGAAGGGCAGATCATGCCCATACGTTGGTGTTTGCTCTGAAGGGAATTGAGAATGTTTTTAGTTTTTAATGAGAAGAGTTACAGGGAAAAACTGGATGGATGGATGGATGGATGGATGGATGGATGGATGGATGGATGGATGGATGGATGGATGTTTTCAGTCTCCCCTTCCTGGGCGGAGATAGTGAAGCAGCTCTTTCCCCCAGGCAACCCAACCATGGTCCTGCTCCACCCCGCAAAAAATGCACTAAAAACTATTGCTAGGAACCCCAGTACTGGACACTGGTTTTCCCACAATAGCATGTTTGCTTACCTTCTGGGTGGAGCTGCCATGACTGCTCCATCCAGCACACATACACAGAGGTTGAAAGAGGCTTCCATGCGTGTGTGTGAAGGTGATGCTGAGCACATTCAGGCTTTCCAGATGCCCAGATGCGCCACTGTCTAACTTGGAGGTTGTAATTGTGGAGGGAGGATTTCCTACTTTATCGCCTCCTAGTGGAATACCTGCCTGTCGTCTGGAGATGGACTCAGGTTCGGCCCAACCATTATAGCCAACAAACCAGCCCTGCTGAAAGTCTTCCAGTCTGGGGAAGGTTGATCCTTTACACAGCAAGCAATAAGCCTTCCATAAGTGATAGAGCGCATCTGAGAAATATGAGTATCTTGTGCCTTCACTGAGAATGTACGGCGCATGGGAAGAGAATAGATCTGAACTGAAAGCATTGCTTGCCTGTGGGAAGGTTACCCGACAGAGTTACAAAAGCGACAGAAGAAATTAGAATTCTTGTCCTGAAGCAGGCACAGACAGTTCAATTAAACTCCATTGAATTATTCTCCCCATAAAACCAGTTATTTCCCTCATTTATCTCTATGTTTAATTACTTATTTATTCACATATCTGTAGACTGCAATGAGCATGCTCTAGTTTGATTAAAATCCTCAACAAACCTTTGTTGGCATCCCCAAGAAAGCCATGCATGCTATAATTGCGCTTTTTAAACCCGTTTAGATGCATCCTAGGAATCAGTGAGCTGGTTTTGTCTTGTGGTTAGAGTGCCTCACTCTTATCTTGGAATTTATATTTATTTATTTATTTATATTTCAATTTATATGCCGCCCCATACCCGAGGGTCTCTGGGCGGCTCACAACATTTAAAACAGATGTATAAAAACAGTATCAAAAATAAAACAAATTTAAAAATACAGTTTTAAAAGTACAAAACAGTTAAAAACATCAGTGGTTTTCAGTGAGGGGAAGTGTGGGGAACATTTAACCAAAGGCCTGTGTGAATAGGAACGTTTTCACCGCCTTCCTGAATAAGAACAGAGAAGGGGCCTGACGCACCTCAAGGGGGAGACCATTCCACAGCCTGGGGGCCACCACCGAGAAGGCCCTCTCCCGGGTACCCACCCGCCTAACTAAAGAAGGCGGAGGGATCACCAGAAGGGCCTCCCCTCCAGATCTTAGAACACGGGCAGGTCGATATGGGAGAAGGCGCTCCTTTAGATATCTGGGACCCAAGTCATTTAGGGCTTTATAAGTTAAAGTTAGCACCTTGAATTGGGCTCGGTAGTGAATTGGCAGCCAGTGCAGTTCTTTTAGAACCGGCGTAATATGCGACCGGCTAGATGTTCCTGTCAGCATTCTAGCGGCTGCATTTTGCACCAGCTGCAACTTCCGAACCGTCTTCAAGGGCAGCCCCATGTAGAGCGCGTTACAATAGTCCAGCCTGGAGGTTATCAGAGCGTGGATAACTGTGGCCAGGTCATCTCTGTCCAAAAAAGGTTTCAGTTGACGCACTAGTCGTAGTTGGGAGTAGGCACTCCTGGCCACGGCCTCCACCTGAGCTTCAAGTGTTAGCGCAGAGTCCAGGAGTACCCCCAAATTTCGCACCTGTCCCTTCCCGGATATTGCAACCCCGTCAAGGACAGGGTATCTCCCAACTACTTGGACCCGAGAGCTTGTAACACACAGCACCTCTGTCTTATCTGGATTCAGTTTCAATTTATTGGCCCTCATCCAGCCCATTACCGCCTCCAAGCACCTGTCAAGCACTTCAACCACCTCTCCTGATTCAGATGGCACAGAGAGATAGAGCTGGGTATCATCTGCATATTGATGACACCTCACTCCAAAACTCCTGATGATCTCTCCCAGCGGCTTCATGTAGATATTAAATAACATGGGAGATAAGATTGACCCCTGGGGAACCCCACAAGTGAGTTCCCAGGGTGTCGATTCCGTCTCTCCCATCACCACTATCTGAGATCGGCTCTGGAGATAGGAGTGGAACCAATGCCAAGCACTGCCTCCAATTCCTAAACTCCGTAGCCTCTCCAGAAGGATACCATGGTCAATGGTATCAAAAGCCGCTGAGAGGTCCAGGAGAACCAGCAGGGTAGCATTCCCCCTGTCTTTCTCCCGGAGGAGATCATCAACCAGGGCGACCAAGGTGGTTTCCGTGCCATGACTGGGCCTGAAGCCGGATTGAAATGGAATCACTGGGTTTGGTTCCACACTCCTCCATGAAGTCAGCTGAGTGACCCTGGGTTAGTCACAGCTCTCTTCTGAGCTCTCACAGCCCCATCTACCTCACAGGATGTCTGTGTTAAATTCAAATTTAAAAGACTCAAATCGAATCAGATTTTTGGGTATTTGATTCGATTTGAACAGAATGTCAAAAAAACATTAGTGCACATTGCTAGGCATGCGTAGTGCCCTTGCTGTGGTGATCAGGGGCCACAGCACACAACTGTACCTGCACCACCCATGGCACTCCGTTTGCTCAGAAGATGTGCAAACAGAGCATGTGGCCACCTGGTCGCTACTGGCACGATTGGGCCAGCTGCGCTTTGTGCGGGTACCTGGCCAATCAGGGACCCCACCGTACGCAGGTGCAAAGTGTGGGCGGCCCGATCATGCCAGTTGTAACCGGGCGACCACCAGGTGGGCACACGGGCATGGCCAGCTGCAGGAGCCCGATCTGGGCCCCTGGAGTGCATGCGACCCCAGGGAAGGGAGGCGCCAGGGCTGTCCACCCCTGGCTCCAAGGGAGCCAATGGCAGGAGACCAGGGGCGGGACTTGTTAGTCCCAGGACAGCCGTTTGGCCCAAACACGTCTAAGACGGTTTCCCATCCGCACGTAGGTCGGTTAAAGACGTGTTTGCTTCCAGTGCACTCAGAGATGTCTTTGAGTTGGAAGCTGCCCTTTCTAATGCACATGCTCTATCTGGGAGTGCACTGGAAGCAGACTGCCAGGGCAAGTGCTCTGTTATGGTCAGCCTTCATAAATAAACGATTTCTAATGTGCCCTCTAGGTGGAGAACAAAGGTATTTGGTGTTTCCAAGAGCTGTTGTTGGGGGAAAACAGAGGACTGGTTCTGCCTAAGATATGAGTGAAATAAATGGATGCATATGTTCATAACTCTTGCAGCTGAACCCTGACAAAGGTTTAACAAGGTGCAGGGCAGCTGCTTGGTGAAAATAGACGCCATCTGCTAAAGCTATGGTATATAAATCATGCCAATTGATACCACAGTGGTATTTGAGCTTATGGAAGCCCACACATAGCCGTAATGGCTGCAGGGCACGTACTGCATGATTCCTGCACTTCTTTAACCATGTCATAAATGCTTTTACAGCTGCTGCTATGATCAATGGGTAGAGACCGTGTGGGTCAAACTCAATATAATCCTTGAACCACGAACCGTAGCTGGCACCCACCTGCCATATCTCGTGCAAAGAGGCATTTCCTAGCCAAGACCTTAACTGCTGATGCTCTTTTGCTCACTCCTGTTGTAAATCAGCAATCCAGAGTGCAACTAAATGTTCTTTACAAGTGTCCTGTTGAAAAGCATGGAAAGAAGAGCAGCTACTGCTCAGAACCCAACAGCCTCCAGCGATCTACCCTGGCTGCTGATTTGCTCTCCTGGTTGTACCACCACCCTCAGTAGCAAAAAGGAGTGGGCACCCAGGATAAGGCCTTGTCAGTGGTGGCTCCCAGATTATGGAATACTCTCCCTCCTGAGGTAATTCAGGCACTTTGATTTTACATGTTCAGGAAATCCATGAAGATTCACCTCTTTGCCCTGGTTTTTGGGTAAATAAGGAAACAGCTTGGTCTTTAATGTTGTACCCCAACCTGAGAATGTTGGGTATAGGGCAGGATCATCATCATCATCATCATATTATGTCTAGTGGTTAAGGAGCCGGACTCTCAAGTGGGAATAGCGGGTTTGATTCCACTCTGATTCATGAAGCCAGCTGGGTGACCTTGGGCTAGTCACAGCTCTCTTCTGAGCTTGTCATCTGCTTTCAGTCCCCTTAAATGGGTGAGCAAAGCAGGACAGAAAAGCCAGCTCTTCTTCTTAATGAAAACAAGGCTCAGTTTCTCTCTGATTGTGCACTTTGAAGAATTGATTAATTCCTTGATTCTAAAGTAGACCAAACCTTTGGAAAATAGGCAATGAATCAGAGGTTCCCCATGAGATTGGGCAATAATTTATTTTCCCACCTAATTCAAAAACTGTCAAGATCGGTGCATTTAACCAGTACTTGCAGAGCATTACTAAATGCCAAAAGCCAATCATGTTCACAATGCACTGGTAACTGTTCACTTGCTTGTTAATCAATTATCCACACAGCTGCAAAAAGTACTGTCTGGCAGCAAAGCATTGCCAGGTTGCCTACAGGGATCTCATTATGTCCCACTTCTAATGATGCTTGTTTAGAAATAATAGCACTGTAAACATCAGAAGTATTCCCTGCTGAAGCAGTCAAAGATTTCCCTAGCTCAGCATTCTATCTGTTCCTGGTTTTTGATGGACACCCAAGCAAGGTGCAAGTGTCAGAACCTTTCTCAGAACTTCTCGTTGGTTGACCTGTGCGATGACCTTTGTCCAGAAGGGAATTACTGTACTAAATTTCTTAGGCCCTTTCTGCACTCACCTCATTTTCATCTGGATCAGTAAATCTGGAATAATCAGACCTACAGATCTAGATCATGTGGTGGCATGGGCCAGACTAATGCCATCTGGACTGATGCTGTTGATCCAATTCATGTTTCCCTGCATCTGCAAACCTTGCACACGCTTTGTAGCTGCCCCTACAACCACAACAGGTAGGAACAAATGTTCCTAGGCTTGTGGCTTTGGGTGGTGTTTTTGCTTTTAGCCATTATGTGTATGTAGCTTCTGAAGTAGTTCCTGACCATGGAGAAGTCCCATCTGCACTCATTCCGGATCTGGAAGAAGGCCCTTAGTTTGATTGTAGACCAGATTGTAAACTGCTTCTGAGCCCACTTTTTAAAAACTTCATATCTATACAGCCTCAGATGGAGGTTGCATGTCCAACAAGGAATCAGGTTTGCAGGTTGGGAGAACTCATTGATCCAGACTTGGGTCTGGAGACCCCTGTGGCTGATGTGGGTCAGCGGGCCTTCCATTAGAGGTACCCTGCTTATCTCTCCAGCCTGGAGGTGGTATCTAATCATCCATTCTAGTAGCCATTGATGCATCTGTCCTCCTTGATTTATTTTTTTAACCCTAGAAGAACATAAGAGGAGCCCTGCTGGATCACCTGTCCTCCATCATTTTATCTAACCTTTTCTTAAAGCTATCCAGGCTTGTTTACACCACCTCTTCTGGAAGTAAATTTCATAGACTGATGACTCTTTGGGTGTAAAAAGATTTCCCCTTGCCGGTCTTAACTCTCCTGCCCATCAGCTTCCCAGAGACACCCCTGGTTCTACTGCTGTGCAATAGAGAAAGTATTTCTGCAGGCTCTTCTACCGCACTTCCATTTACATAGCAACAACCTGGCTTTCCCAAAGGGATTGTCCCGCTGTGTCTTAAGATCTTCGGGGCAGGCCCTCCTGGTTGTCCCACCACCCTCAGCAGCAAAAAGGGAGGGCACCCAGGAGAGGGACTTCTCAGTGATGGCCCCTAGGCTACGGAATAGTCTCCCCCTTGAAGGGCGTCTATCACCTTCACTGTATATCTTTATCCTTTTGCCCTGGCCGTTGGATAAATGGGGAAACACTTTCCCTTCCCACTTGCAGGAACTATTGTTTTAATACATGTTGTTATTGGTTTAATAACGTTTGATTTTAAATGTTGTTACCCGTCCTGAGATCCCCGGGTATAGGGTGGGATATAAATATTAGATAGATAGATAGATAGATAGATAGATAGATAGATAGATAGATAGATAGATAGATAGATAGATAGATAGATAGATGATGAAGAAGAAGAGTTGGCTTTTCTACCCTGCTTTTCTCACCCATTTAAGGGAACTCAAAGCGGCTGACAAAGCTTTTCTATTCTCCTCCCCACAACAGAACACCCTGTGAGGTAGGTGGGGCTGTGAGAACTCAGAAGAGAGCTGTGACTAGCCCAAGGTCACCCAGCTGGCTTCACTGGGTAGGGTGGAATTGAACCTGATATTTCCAGATAAGAGTCTGGCTCGCTAAACACTAGACCAAATAAATAAATAAATAAATAAATAAATAAATAAATAAATAAATAAATAAATAAATAAATAAATAAATAAATAAATAAATAAATAAATAAATAAATAAATAAATAAATAAATAAATAAATAAATAAATAAATAAATAAATAAATAAATAAATAAATAAATAAATAAATTTCAGAGCCCATGCAGTGGCATTCAATGAGGATTCATTAAATCCCAATTTGCATTTCTTTGCAGTTTCACGTCTGGCACCATTTCCACTCCAACCTGGTCCTCAGGCTTTGTTGTTAGCATGACGCGTTCCCAGGCCCGGGCAACAGTTCTGTGAAAAGCTTGTCCAGTCATGTCGGCGCAGCCTACGGTAAACCTTGCTGTTTTAACACTTCTGTACACAGCGTCGGTTGCACCATTAGAACAAGGAGAAACCTTCGCAGACAGAACATCCTCTGTACTGTATTTGCCAATTAAAATGTTGTTTTCAAAATCTTTCTTGTCACCCAGTCATTTTTTAAAAAAAGGGAGGAAGGGAGGAGGAGTTACTTCTGTTGGGGAGGGGGGAACCCTGTTAATGAAGGAGTTATGAATGAACTGATTGTATTACAGTTTGTATCCATCCTTCAGCCCCATCCCTTTCCATCTGCATCAGTACCAGGCAGAGAAGCCAAGTCTCCCCTTCTTTCTTCTTTTTCTTCTTTTCATCCGCTACTCTTCATTGTCCTTTATTCTGCCCCCTTTTCTGACCTGTGGTGACTTCAGGAATGAACAAAGGGCGACATTTTCTGTTCCTTCTGCGCTTTACACCGAATAATATATTTGTAAAAGTGTCAGCCGGCATCTCCTATCATTGATGGATTATTCGGTGCTTGAGAGATCCACATTCAAAGCATCTCTGATGTTTACATAAAGGGGATCTGTCCCTGGCAAATCTGTCTCTAAAAAATAGACAACAGTTGGGTGGTTTGTTAATTTTTTCCCTCCGTTTGAAAAATTCATTCCCCGGGCAGGCCTGGTGGATTGCTCATTATTGCTTATTACACACCACACTTTGATTTATTATATCAAATAATCCTGTGATTCCAGGAAAAGAAAAAGAATTAAATATAAATATGGCATTGGGGAGGCAGTCAGGATAGTCAAGAAGCCTTTTCTTGATGATCTCCAGTGTGAATGAAAGAGTTTGTATTCTCCACAGTTCACAAAGTGCTACTGGTTTAAATATTATACTTCATATTTATAACTTGAACTGCACCGATGTTATACAGTTCTTAATTTCAGTGCTCTGGCTATTGCAGCTTGACCTCCACTGTACCGCCAAAAGACGTCTGTATTGCCATGCGCAAGATCATGGGGCTTCTTTGAAGTCTACAGATGTGGAGCAAAAATTCCCCTCAGATCCAGCCCATTCTGAATCAGATCAAAGAGATATTTACTACTGCAAAAGTACATGTGCCCTTTCTAGACAGAGGTGGATTGGCCACAGTAAACCATGGCTGGTAATTTCTGGAATGGTCTAAGGTAATGTGTTGAAGACAGCATGGAAGCTGCAGCCAGTGCAGAATGCAAAAAAGGCTGATGACTGAGTCTGTGGCAGCGCTAGGTGTTTCTGGTGTGCTCCATACCACCAGTCGATACTGGCAATAGGGTCTGTCTAGAAGCTGCTGTATCCTAAACTTCTACATTGTGTGATATGGGTCCAGTCAGACTTAAGCAGGATCCACACAGCCCCTTTATGGTACCATGTGCAACCCTGCATTAAAAGCCCCTTTATAGCACCATCCACCACTGCCACGATGCCCAGCGTTCCAGTAAGTGCCTGCCCTCTCTGAGGAGTAGCTTGGCCCTATTAGGATGCTGAGTTCGTGCAACGGCCAAGTGAATACTACAGCGTGGACACAAAACACTGGTAGCAAGCGTTTCAACAGTAAACTAAAACAAGTTTATTATTATACACAAGCAATACTATAAAAGATAAAATAAGGTTCAGGTATTTGTTGGTTTAAATTTGCAAGTCTCTTAAAGCTAGGAGCTAACCCTTTCCTCTACAGGAAAATAGTTCCCCTTTTGTAAAGACAAACCTCTCCACGTTCCTCTCCCTCTCTGACTTGCTTGGCCACAGCTCAAGCCAAGCCAGTGTACCAGAACGTGGCCCTAGATGATCACAAGGCCCAGTCCGTCCTTGCTTGTCCGATCATCCAGCCTTGGATAGTTGCTAGCGAAGTCTCCCTCGGAGCCCCAATCTTCCTTGATTGTCCCCTTCAGAAATCGCTCAGCCAACAGCCCAATGGTCAGCTACTGGTTCCAGCTTCCTCAGGATTCAGCTCTTTTCCTTTCAGCTCTTGTCCCAGCATGAAGACATTCTCTGCTGTACTCTGTGTTCATTTATACACACACCCCTGATCCTGATTGGCTCTAGCCGCAATAAAATGCTGCTGGAGACTCCTAACAGAGGTTGCTGTCCCTCCAGCCTGATTGGTGGGAACTCCTTCCCTAGCCCCTCCAGCACTCAGATCCCCGGACAGCTTTTCCCTCCAAAACCTTACTCCAGCCAATCACTGCAACAGGGCCCGCACAGGATTTCCCGCTCTTTTTGCAGCCCAAATCCCAGGGTTTGCAACAAGCTGTTTGCACCAAGGCTAAACAGTTTGCAGCCTGTACCCCTGAAACCGTCACAACCCCTCCCTTCCCCAAAAAAGACAAATGTACCTGGGGCACAACTGTCCCATGGACATTTGTCTCCCAAGGAGGAGCGTAACTTAACAATCTAACTATCTAATAAACACATTCTATAAAAGTCCAAAGTCTCTGTAAAAGAATTTCCTTAACTAACTATATACAACTAAACACAGTGTCCCAAAGTCACTCAAATAGTTGTCTGAGTCCAAGATCAGTCTGGTTCTTTGCTGGTCCCATCTGGCAGTGGTCCTGCTGTGGGATCCAGCTCCTTGCTGACCCGGTTGCCTGGAGATGCTGTCCTGTCATTCTCCCCGGTCTTGGCACTGGATGCTGTGGCCCTTGACCCATCCGGCACGACATCAGCTCCCTGGATCTCTTCCAGTGATGCCAGCAAGTCTCCCATCACATGGCTCACCCACAGGAGAACTTGGAGTCCTAGGTTCTTAAGGACCCCTTTCAACGCACACACACTGGCAGCTATCAGGATTCTCAGTCTTTTTAGCCTGTCTGCTGGTGGAAGCTGCTTAGTCTTGGCTTCCTTCGGCATCTTCACAGGAGAGACCCCACTTGCACTATCCAGCTCACCTGAACCCTGTGAAAGTTCCTGGCCCTCCGCCGTGGTCACTTCTCCTAACCCAGTTGGTTCAATTTTGGGTTCAGTGAGCTGTTTGGTCAAGTTTTCTTGTCTCAACAGTGCAATCTCCCCCTGCAGGGACGTTGTCTCTTCCCTCAGCTTCCCTACTGTCTCCTGCAGATCTTTTACCCTTGTGCTGAGGGCCTGGGCTGGGCAACTGCTACCCACCATAGGTCTTGCACGCCTGGCCAAATCATTGCCAACAAGCAGTGGCACAGGGATGCTGCCGGTTACAGCAAAGTCATTTTCCATGTACCTCGCCCCAATCTGTACTGGAACCCTTACTACTCGAGCCCTGAAGGAACTGCCACCAATCCCCTTCAGTTTGATCTTCTTTCCCGGTACATAATCACTCTCCTGCACCAACTGTGGCTTAATCACACTGACCGCAGAGCCTGAGTCCCTCATGGCATCCACGGAGTGACCATGAACCTGGACCTTCCAGATGTATTCCACATCTGGGAGGTGCTCAGCGTTCATCATTACAAAGTTTTCAGGCTCAGGCAGGGAATGTCCCACTTGTCCCTGTCTAGCCCCATCATTCTCACTCTCGTGCTGCTGTTTTGGGGTTCGCACACAGTAAGAATGATGTGCGCCTGGTTTCTCCTGCCCAGCGGGGCGCGCCTTTGGGCATCCGGCCTTCAGGTGCGTCAAACTGCCGCATAGGAAGCAGGTTCTGGCCTTGTCGGGCACTCTGGTCTGTGCCCTTTCCCCATTACATGAGTTGTAATGGCCTGAGGGACTGTTCTTAGCAGATGAAGACCTCCCTGTCCCCTCTGCCTGCTTCCCAAAACAGTCTTCCCTAGCCATTAGCAAGCTGTCAGCACACCGGGCTGCCTCATCCAGAGTAGCACATGCTTTGTCCACCACTATCCAACGGATGTGGTTGGGCAACAGCTGCATGAATTGCTCCTTTAAAACCAATTCAGCAAACTGGTCAATGGTATTGACCCGGGATTCTTTCACCCAATCCCACAAGTGTCTTGTCATGCGGGCTGCAACCTGCATGAAAGTCTCTCCTTCAGCCTTCACCACATTCCTGAAGGTTTTTCTATAGTGTTCAGGAGTGAGGTTAAAACGACGTTTCACCCTCTCCTGAAACACTTTATAGTCCCGGGCTTCCTCGTCAGAAAGGGCGGCATAAAGGTCCAAAAGATCACCGCTAATTCGTGATCTCAGGTACATCATTTTATGTTCTTGTGGGATTTCAAATTCTGAGCATGCCCGATCAAAAGCCCTGAGAAAAGACTCAATATCATCCCCTTTCGAGAACAATGGAAATCTTTTGATATCCACTTTCATGGGGTTAGGGGTTCCACCATCACCCTGTCCAGGGACTGCCCCTTGGGCACCCTGCCCTTCTTTGGCTTTCAACTGGAGAACAGCCAGCTCATGGGCTCTAGCTTTCTCACGTTCTGCCAGGTCCATTTCCTTTTCACGCTCTGCAATGGCAGCTTTCTCTCTAGCCAATTGCAATTGCAACTCCATTTCCATTTTTTTTATCTCCATATCCCTTATCTTCATTTCCCTCTCGTACTCAAGCTTAAGTTTGAGCTCAGCGAGCCCTCTGTCCTGTGCCACTCCTGGCACAGCTTCAGGAGTCCCTGGGCCTGCATCCACACTTGGCTCTGGGGTTGAAACCTCCTGTTCCACCACAGACTCCATAACAGCTTTCCCCTGTCTGGCTCTGGACCGCTTGCTGCTAACACGCTTAGCTGGCAGTCCCCCTAGACCCTTTGGAACAGCTTTGGCCCCTCTCCTAGTTAGCATCAAGTGTGGGACTCCCCACCACTTGATCTACCGTGCTGGCTGCTGATATTTGTAGCCAACACACAGGGAACGTAATTCCCTCCCTGGTTCCGTACTTTACCCAGGCAGATTACCTCTGGAACCAGGTCTATTTGGGCGTAGCCACGTGGTTCAGCGCCCGGCTGGTGACCGTACGTTTTACCCAAAGCAATTACCTCCGGCCACCAAACCTACTGACCCCACTATTCTGTGGCTAGGCTCACCCAAATGCTAGGGCTCACAGCACACCAGGTCCTTACAAAATACCATAAGCGTTTACCTCAGGACCTGTGCCTGCTAGCCCTCCCTGATGTCTAGCACACTCACACTTCAGGGATGGAGGAGTTCTGACCCACAGGCACTACCGTAGGGCTCTGTGTCCAGACACCAGACTCATTCAAAAAGGAGCCAAACTCTGGCTGCCCTTCTCAATCACACACAGTATTGCTTGCTACTGTAGTATTCTGGCCAAAGCGGACTGAATCAAGATTCGTCCCGAGCTGCCACCAAATTGCCACGATGCCCAGCGTTCCAGTAAGTGCCTGCCCTCTCTGAGGAGTAGCTTGGCCCTATTAGGATGCTGAGTTCGTGCAACAGCCAAGTGAATACTACAGCGTGGACACAAAACACTGGTAGCAAGCGTTTCAACAGTAAACTAAAACAAGTTTATTATTATACACAAGCAATACTATAAAAGATAAAATAAGGTTCAGGTATTTGTTGGTTTAAATTTGCAAGTCTCTTAAAGCTAGGAGCTAACCCTTTCCTCTACAGGAAAATAGTTCCCCTTTTGTAAAGACAAACCTCTCCACGTTCCTCTCCCTCTCTGACTTGCTTGGCCACAGCTCAAGCCAAGCCAGTGTACCAGAACGTGGCCCTAGATGATCACAAGGCCCAGTCCGTCCTTGCTTGTCCGATCATCCAGCCTTGGATAGTTGCTAGCGAAGTCTCCCTCGGAGCCCCAATCTTCCTTGATTGTCCCCTTCAGAAATCGCTCAGCCAACAGCCCAATGGTCAGCTACTGGTTCCAGCTTCCTCAGGATTCAGCTCTTTTCCTTTCAGCTCTTGTCCCAGCATGAAGACATTCTCTGCTGTACTCTGTGTTCATTTATACACACACCCCTGATCCTGATTGGCTCTAGCCGCAATAAAATGCTGCTGGAGACTCCTAACAGAGGTTGCTGTCCCTCCAGCCTGATTGGTGGGAACTCCTTCCCTAGCCCCTCCAGCACTCAGATCCCCGGACAGCTTTTCCCTCCAAAACCTTACTCCAGCCAATCACTGCAACAGGGCCCGCACAGGATTTCCCGCTCTTTTTGCAGCCCAAATCCCAGGGTTTGCAACAAGCTGTTTGCACCAAGGCTAAACAGTTTGCAGCCTGTACCCCTGAAACCGTCACAACCACCCTATATCTTCCTGGTGCATCCAGTGCACAAGGATGATCCACAGCCCCTTTATGGCACCGTGTATGATCCTGCAACTTCATGGTGAATTCCATGCACCACAGAAGTGCAGTATCCACACAGCTGCTACACCTCTTCCCTCTCCATCCTGCCACCGGAAGAGCTCATAAAGTGCTGTAACATCACAGTAGGAGGAAGACCTCTCACAATTCTTCATTCCAGCCCTTCATTCCACTATTCCCTTCAGTAGAAGACCTGGCACTCCTGAGGTTCTAGCACTGCTAGCAGAAGAGACTTACCTGTCTTTACAGCAGCTTTCACAGATGCATCCACAGCCATGCTGCCACACCTACTTGCAGTGTTACACCTGGAACAGGGTGCAAACACTACTGAACAGGAGCTCCCTAACCGCTCCTGGGGTCAAGCTATGGACAAAATTTTAGTTGTCCACAGCTTGTTAGGACCAAGGCAGGCCAGGTGAGTTCTGTGGCCAACCTGACACAGTCCTTTATGGCACCACATGTAACCCTGGATGGACAGCCCCTTTAAAGCACTGTGCACCTATATCTTCATGATGCATTAAGTGTGCAAGGAGGATCCACACAACCCCTTTATGGCACCATAAGGCATTGGTGGGTCAGCCTTGTGTGTGGATGGGCCTCACCAGGGAGCAGATGGAACTGCTCCACCTGGTAAGTGCAAATACGCCATTCTTGTTCAATAACCCCTTGCCATCAGAACTGAAACTGGGGTTCCCCACCTTCGATTTTAATGATGAAGTCCATTGGGTACCTGCTGGTGCATTACAAATTGCATAAGGAGTATCATCTCTTTCATACAGGATTCGTATGGGATTCAACATTCGTGTCGAAAATGAATCCTACCACATTTGCAGGGGATCTACTTGAATGAGTATGAATTTTCTTGCATCCAATTCAATACGAATCGAATCCAAACAAAACAAAACAAAACATTTGTGCCCATCCCTAACGTATGACACTTCCATCTTTAAATAAAAGTACGAAATGTCACAGTCGCCGCTGAATTCAAATCAGCCACCAGTTGCTGGCAGAAAAACAAAGTGGGCCTATTGTGGATCATAGCAAAGCTTGGGAAATGCAAACTCTTCTTCCCCCACCCTGATTTTCTTTAAATCAGCTTTTTAAATAAACATTTATTGTTATCGGCAGTTGCTCTAAAAGAATGAATCCTTTGTACCATTGTTTCCGTCCAGGAAACAAAATCTCTTCTTTGCATGCTGGCCAGAGGTGAAGGCACAAGACCATTAAGCCCGCTTGTATCTTTTTCTAGCCAAAATCGGCAGCTCCCAGATAAATCCCGTCAGCAGGGGCTGCTGCTCCTCTGCCAGCCAGTGACTTCATCTGCGTGACTCCGCTTGCAAACACCCCCCATGTCTTTCTTCCTCTCTGGTTAACAGGAGACTGTTTCAACACTCTCCCTATTCCCCAGAGCAGGGGCAGCATAAGTAAGATCTCTTGGTACAAACTTGGGAGCTTATTTATTTATTTGTTTGTTTGTATTCCTATCCCACCCTATACCCGAAGGACTCAGAGAGGGTAACAACATCCAAAACCAGACACGTATTAAAACAGCAACAGTACATATTAAAACAGTAACAGTGTCTGTGAAGTGGGAAGAGACACTATATTCCCATTTAAACAAAGGCAGTGTGTCTTCACTGCCTTCCTAAACATATACAGTGAAGGAGCCCAACACACTTTAAGGGGGAGACTATTCCATAGCCTAGGGGCCATCACTGAGAAGGCCCTCTTCCGGGTGCCCATCCCTTTTGCTGCTGAGGGTGAAGAGAAAACCAGATCTTAAGGCACAGGCAGGTCGATATAGAAGAAGGTGTTCCTTTAGATATTTGGAGCCCGAGTCATTCTGGACCTTATAGGTCAAAGTTAACACCTTGAATTGGGCTCTGTAGCGAATCAGCAGCTAATGCAACTCTTTTAAGAGCGGTGTGATGTGCATTCGGCTAGTTGTCCTGGTCAGCAATCTTGCAGCTGCGTTCCGCACCAGTGTTGTGTCTCAGGCAGGCTGGGTGAATGGTGCAAACGACAGTCCATAAGGGCTCAGGAGAAGGCAATGTCAAACAGGCCAAGGTCAGAGGAATCCAGAAGTTCAGCAGGGCTGAATAACAAAGTCCAGGAATCAGGTTTCACAGGCAATCCACAGATGGGGGGGTTGTACGGGTACAGTGTTGTTTGCAACACTGAGATCAATGAGGGCGTAACTTAAGTAGGCAACACAGCGCCACATCCTTTTCGATTCAGGTGTGTGAGACACTGAGATCTCCTCAGATGCTGCTTCTCTTACCTGAGCAGACTAAGGAATGGGCGTTCCTGAGGCTGAGCATCCAAGCTCTCCTCCTCAGAGCTTCCTGATTGCGTCCCCAGATCTAATGTCCGAGTCACTATGCTCGGCTTAATGCTCGGTTTGCTGGCTGACTGGAACCCCCCCTTTGTCCTCAGAGGAGGAGGCTGGCCTGACAGGACAGGGCATGACAACCAACTGCAGCTTCTGAACCATCTTCAAGGGCAGCCCCATTCAGAGCGCATTACAAGAGATCGATCTGGAAATTACCAGAGCATGGATAACTGTGGCCAAGTCATCTCTGTCCAAAAAGGGCTTCAACTGACGCACCAGCCTTAGTTGGGAACAGGCACTCTTGGCCACAGTCTCTACCTGGGCTTCAAGTGTCAGCTTGAGGGTGCATAGGTTAGAAATGGGTCTTGATGGAAGAAATTTTAAGCGATAATCCAGAGTTGTGACTGATTTATTAATTTAATGAACTAATGGATCCGTTAAGTATCTGTTTATGTTTTGACGGGGTGAAAGCTACATGGAGATGTGCCAATAATTAACTTAGAAATTATTTTTCTTTCATCCGAGAGGAAGGTGAACCAATCCCTCCCTTGAGAGGTTGCTTCATTTGTTTGTTTTTCTTAAAGATACACTTAAGGGCATAAGAACATCATGTCTTGGCTTCGTGAACGAAGATTAGGGAGGGCTCGACTCCCGCTTGCTGCATGCTTATTGGTGGCTAAACAGACCAATGCAGGGATAAGAACATAACAATGGGTGAATTCTCAGTTATCTGATGGGTGCAACTCCGGTACAGAGGGATTTTCGCACTGCACGCGTTCCGTTTGGAACGCGTGTAGGCGGGCAGCTTAAGACAGTTCCGGACGCTTTCAGCATTCACACACAGGAGCGCCGGAACGTGTGTAAATGCGTTCTGGCGCGCCTGTGTGCAAATCCTAAAAGCGTCCGGAACTGTCTTGGCCGGCAAAGGCCGGCCAGGGGTGGGGATTCGGCTGCCAACGCTGCCACCCATTGGGTAAGAGCACCCAAGGGGCGGGCAGCGATGTCAATAGGGGGCCTAGGTGGGCTGCGTGCTGTGCGCTCCCAGCATGCCCCCCTCATTCGGAGGCCCGACGGCGACGAGGTAAGTCCGCCGTCGCGCGCGCGCATCCTCCCAGGGCCCTGGGGGGGGGGGAATCATCTTCGCGGTGAAGGTGCCTCGCTGTAGGCACCTACACAGCGAAGATGGGCTCGATCGGGCTGTGGGGAGTGGGGGGGTGGGGGCTTCGGGGACTGGGGGGGTGGGGGACTGATCTGAGGGGCGCCCGCGCCCCGCAGACAGCCCCGATGGGGGCGGGGGGGACCCTTGGGGGACCGGAGCGATGCGCTCTGGTCAACCAAGGCATTCCTCGGCCCCAGCCAGCCCGACATCGGCCTCCTGCCACCCCGGAAAGGGGCTACAGGAAGCCGATGCTGGTGGCTCCCTGGCTCCTGCCGGAGCCGGGAAGGAGCCACGTCCCGGCGGCCGTCGGACAAAACAGACGGTACCCACCGAATCAGGGTTCCCCTGTCCCATCTGCCAGGGTCACTGACCCTGGCAGATGGGAAAGGGGAACCCCGATTCGGTGAGTCCCGTCTACCGGCCTCGCCGCGCCGGCGCGATCGCCGGCCTGGCAAGTCTGGCCCTGGGGGCGTGCTGATGGCTGTCAGGGAGAGAAGCGTGCGCGAACGCTTCTCTCCCGGAACGCGCCGGAGCGCCTCGTCCGCGTTGGAACGGATGCAGAGCACTTTAAAGTGCTCTGCATCCAGAACGCGTGGAAGACAGCTCCGGACATGCCGGAACGGAAACCCGGCCGCAGCAATGTGTATGCTGCGTCCGGAACTGTCTTCCACGCGTTCCGAAAAGGCCTGTGCGAAAAGGCCTCTGGCCAGCACAATGCATCTGCACTTTACAGACCTGCTTCTATATCAGAAGTAGTTCTATGCATGTTGGAGTGTCCTGTGGGCAAGATGGGCAAGAGGGATGTGGAGCATAGTTCCATGTTCCATAACCTACTAAGCTGCTGACTGGAGAATTACTGGATGAAGCGTGTGACCAGGTGGCACAGGCACAGTTGCGCACTGTGTTACCCAGTTGCTGTGGCAATGGCACCACACACTTCTTCTTCTTCTTCTTCTTCTTCTTCTTCTTCTTCTTCTTCTTCTTCTTCTCCTCCTCCTCCTCCTCCTCCTCCTCTCTGGAATGTTTTCCCAAGGCAGGCAAACTGTGAAAAAGCCCAATATTAGAAATCCCTTTTTGATTAGAACCTGTGGCCCATGTGGTCCAACCACCGGGCTGTGGCCTGATCCAGCAGGGCTTCTCTCATGTTCTTATGTTCTCACAGGCTGTAAGGGCCACTGTTAAGGTGGCCACCTTTTTTTCAATGAAAAGGAGGACAAAAATAAATATCATAAATAAAACAATATCATAAATAAAAGAAACATTTTATTCCTAATGCATAATAAAAACATTTATAGTATTTTATTTTGTAATTGGGCTTACCTGCCTATTAATTTTCAATAGTACCGTATTTTCTGGCATATAAGACGACTGGGCGTATAAGACGACCCCCAACTTTCTAGTTAAAATATAGAGTTTGGGATATACTTGCCATATAAGAAGACGACACCCAGCGTATAAGACGACCCCCGACTTTTGAGAAGATTTTCCTGGGTTAAAAAGTAGTCTTATACGCCAGAAAATACAGTAATTGTTTGAAAAAAGCACTCATTTAGACAATATTATCTAAATGAGTACTTCCCCATTGAATGAATATTTTTTGTCAATGTATCATCTTGTAACAATCTACTGGAACTATCTGAACAAGAAATATCCTCTGTATTGAATTTTACAGCAAGTGCTGCAGCTAGAGTATCAATGAGATTTTCTTCTCCCCTCGTGGATTTAGGGTGGACGCGCACTCTTGCGATCTTTAAAGCGGCCACCCCTGCTTCCATTATCAAAAAGGACACGTAGGAGGACACTTTTCGAGGGAGGACAGAACTTACATGAGAAGGAACGTCCTCCGTAAAGGAGGACCATTGGTCTCTTTACCACTGTGCATCCATATTAAATTCTTGCCAAGACAGGACCTTGTTTACTCTCATTTCTCTTAGGCCCCATCTTTGTCAGACTGACTCTGTTGTCATAGCAACTGATAGCCCTGGGGTGGACCATTATTCCCCTCACAGCACTTGTTCTTGACAAGAAGGGAGGAGGGGGTAAATCTGAGGGAAAGTGCTCTAGTGAGCCAGTTTGGTCTAGTGGTTAGGGAGCCGGACTCTTATCTGGGAATACTGGGTTTGATTCCATCCCTCCACCATGAAGCCAGCTGGGTGACCTTGGGCTAATCACAGCTATCTTCTGAGCTCTCACAGCCCCACCTACCTCACAGGGTGTCTGTTATGGGGAAAACGGAAGGTTTGTCAGCCACTTTGAGTCCCCTTAAATGAGCGAGAAAAGCAGGGTAGAAAAGCAACATTTCTTCCTCCACGAAACCAGCTGGATGACCTTTGGGTAGTCACAGCTCTGTTGAGCTGTCACAGCCCCACCCACCTTACAGGGTGTTCTATTGTGGGGAGAAGAATAGAAGCTTTGTCAGCCGCTTTGAGTCCCCTTAAATGGATGAGAAAAGCGGGGTAGAAAAGCCAACTCTTCTTCTTCTAGTAAAATACTCCTTCCTGTACCTGATTCCTTTGTCTTTTGGTATCAACAATAAACGCAAGAACCTCCTATGAGTAGCCTTGTGTCTTGTTCTGAGTTCGTGAGTTCTGACTCCCTAGCTGATGGTCCTGACACAGGCTGTGTCTGTCTCCATTTACCAAAGAAGGTACTCTCTAGAGTTGTCTGCCACTGCGTCTACACTTGCAGTGACAATCAAACGATCCTATTGCCAGGTACAATCTACCACCTGATTGGAGGAGGGAAATATGGTGGCATGTCACGACCTTTCCACCTGCCCTCCAAGAGACATAGCCTGCTATTAAGTTCCCCTCTTCCCTCCCAGTCCGCTTTTCCTTGTGTGTCATGGCTTTTTAGATTGTAAGCCTGAGGTCAGGGGTAGCCTGTCACTATTTATTGTAAGCTGTTCTCCTTAAGTTTAAGGGTGGTATACAAATAAACCAAATGAATGAATGAATGAATGAATGAATGAATGAATAAGGTATGTGTGAATATAGAGGAGGAGACAAAACCCATTGCAGTAAGAAACTTAATATAGAAATTGTTTTGAAAAATAAGAGACAAACCCCTTATTTCATTTTGTTGAATGATCACCAGCAAAACAAAAGAGACTACAGTACAAAACACAGTGCAAAGCATCCAAGGACTTGAATAGGGACTGAAGTTGAGAAATATGAACAAAATAGGGAGGGAAGAGCATTCTTGCCTGCGTCCTAATGTAAAATCTAATCCTGGCTTTTCATTTGGGGGCTGGAGAACACTATCTAATCCTGTGACGTGAAAGGGAAACAGGAAACAGAGGACGCATTTTCCATTGGAAAATCCATAGGATTTTTCCTCTGAGGGAAGAGGGAAGTTAAAATGGCCCACAGTAGTGTCACAGCCTTTCTGAGTAATTTCCATCCTACCCAGTAGCATTCTGGGAGCTGCTATGGTGAAAATCTAATGTCATCAGCATTCCATAGCTCTCAAACAGAATAAAAATGTCAGCAGTAAGAAATCCTCAATTAATACCTCAAAGGCTGTGTCCCCATGCAAGTGATTTGGGCTCCTTTGTGACTGGGTGCAGACCAAAATTGAATCTTGCCTGTCCCCATACCATCACCTGTAATGTGGGCTGTATACAGATACAGCTGTCCCCATGCAAACCATGCTAAACACTGGCGTGGGGGAACAGTGCCATCTCCTCTCCACCCCCTCTCTCTTGATTGGAAGCCAGATTGACATCACCCCCACCTCTGTGCAGCCCGCTGCATCGATTACTGGGAAATGCCACCAAATGCCACATTCCTCCCCCCTTTAGTGGCACAGAGAAGCTAGGATTTAATGGCATTAATAATAATTTTTAAAACCCAGATCTTTGACCAAAGCCGCTATGAGGTTTGGCGGCAGTTTTGCAGTTTTGCGCACCTCCGCATCACTGCGAGAACACCTGGAAACTGTGATTGGGGACAAAAATCAAGCCATGAACAAGCCATCATGCCTGCCTTGGCGATCAGGGAAGGGGGTGGAATACTTGTCGCGGAAAAGAGTCTCATGGGTCAGCGAAGGCCATTTGATCCCTTCATCGTTTTGGCTTTAACACCATTTACTCCCAAAAAATCTCAGCAGTTCAATGCACAGGGCAGGAACAGTGAGCACACGACATGAAACCCCTCCTCCCAGTGACTTGAGCACTAATCTCCTCCCCAAATAGCCCGGGAACATCCCCATGCATAGGCTCAGCTCCCAAAATGATGCGTGCTCAGCCACCAAACCGCGGTGAGAACAGTTTTTTCCAGGACCAAATTTGGTATGGGTTTGGGCGATTTGGCCCGTGGAGATCAGACCAAATCGATTTTGCCTGGGGACAGCCCTTCCTGAATCCGATTTCGATTTGGACCAAAATGTGCATGGGGACACAGCCAAAATGATTGAGAGATTTCAGAGTTTTATTCTGGGGCGTATTTGCACTTTCCTTCTGAACCAAAAAGGTGGTGCCATGAAAAGGACCGGCCCCGGGATCAGTCACAGGTGAGTGACTGATCACTTGGGGCTTAGGGTGTAAGTGACTAGGGCTCGCAACATTGGGTGATTACGCTCCTTTCACATCCAGAGGACATGAAGGGAAGTGTGAGATCACCCCTGGACCCACTGATCTGAATTGCCAGCAGGCAACTGCAGAAAGGGCCTTTGTTGCCACATGCCTCTACTGCCCACTGTCAGTTTCAAAGACTGGTCAATTACACAGCATGGAGAATGGTTTAAGAACATCAAGAGCTCTTTAAACAACTCTGCCACTAAAGCATCATAACAGTGCTTATGGTGGCATGATGGGAGAAGAACACACACACACAGACACACACACACAAAGAGACACACACACACTTTTCTAAGATGGGAAACAGTCCCATGATGATGATATGTCCAGGCTTGTCCAACAAGTTACATTTTCAACCTTTGTGTGATTTCTTTCTGGCACATTAAGTGAATACCTCGGGTGTATCTGATGCACAATTTATCTCAGGCTTGTCCACATGCTGGATCTAACATTGCCAAGGAACAGGCAGTTTCTCAAGAAAATAGTTAGGAATGCATGTACAATTCTGGTCACCACACCTCAAAAAGGATATTGTGGAACTGGAAAAGGTGCATAAAAGAGCAACCAGAATGATTAAGGGGCTGGAACACCTCCCTTATGAAATCAGGCTACAGCATCTAGGACTCCTCAGTCTGGAGAGACACTGTTTAAGAGGGGACCCGACTGAAGGATATAAAATCATGCATGGTATAGAAAAGGTGGACAGAGAAAATTTATTTTCTGTATCACACAACATGTGATACAGAATGCAGTTACAGCCTCCAGGCGCCCCCTGCCTTCCCACACCTAGTGCATGATTAAGGAACTTCTGGGAAGGCAGCGGGCACCTGGAGGCTATAACTGCACATCTTTTCCAGTGCTCCAGGGTCGTTTGAGGGGCTGTGCAAGCATGCTGGCATCTCGAATGACCATAGACAGAGCATCAGCGTCATTATGGCAAGGCACTGGTGCATGCACAGTCGCAGAGGGGGCCGCAACCAAAAGGGCAGCGCCCAGACGAGGACCGGCCCCAGGATCAGTCACAGGTGAGTGATTAATTGCTCAGGGCTTAGTCTGTAAGTGACTAGCACTCCCAAGTGTGAACACTAGTCAACGTTGGGTGATTACACTCATTTCCTGTCCAGCAGACGGGAAGGGAAGTGCAAAATCGGCCCTGGTTTCAAAAAAGATAAACTGGCACGTGGTTCTGTGAATCAAAAGGGCAGCAAGCAAAATACACTCCAGATACCATTTGTTCAATAAAGTAACAATTTTTATTAACAAAGCATCAGCAAAGGAGAAAAATAGCAATTTCAGACAAGGCACTGTGCAGAGCTCTGTGAAATGCATCAAAAATACAAATGGAAGGGAATCCCCAACAGTGATGTAGGCGCAAAGTGGACCAAATAAGGAGCAGTATTTTAATATAAGCTAGAGTGAGAGGTTTCTTGAGATAACAATTGGAAATGCTTAATTAGGGAACATCAAACTCTTTTGGGGCTTTAGTAGGTATTTTGGTGAGGGCGTTACGTTTATTTATACATGCATGATCTTGCTGTCTCAGTATAAAAATCTTATTTAGGACAAATTCTAGAACTCATCCTGATGGACCGACCCATAACCTAGGATCCTTTACAAGGATCTAATTCAAATAAAAAATAGACTGAAGTATATAAAATCATACATGGTATAGAAAAGGTGAATTGAGAACACTAGGCTAGAACCAGGGGCACAACACTAGAACCAGGGACACTCTATGAGCCTGATGGGTAGGTGAGTCAGGATGGGAAGGGTGCATTAGAGACTAACTAGTACATGTTAGCCTAAGCTCCGTGTAATCGGACGCCTGTCTGATCCTCTGCAGGGTTTCGTCGCATGTCCAGTCATCCGCAGGGTGCCACCATTTTGTTCACGGTTCCCTGAGCGAGCGTGAGTGGACCGACGCCATCATCACGGTGACTATGACACTCTGCGCATGCAAAGCGCACTTACATGGCACCTCAGATGACCCCTTCCACAGGTAATAGTGCAGATGGTCTCCGCATGGACGGAAGAGGTGAGGAATCGGTTGGGATTGGAGAGGGTCGGGTTGTTTGTGGTGCACAATTTCGTACACCACAGCTAGTATGCAATTAGTCAACATTTTGGCAATGGGGGGCATATGTAGTCTGTAAACGCCTCCTGCAAGTGCAGATGCATCTGCCCAGATGTTAACTAATTGCATGCTAAGAGGCCACATGCAAACTGGCCTCTGATTTCTCTCCTGTTTATAAACCAGCTTGATAGATTAGCATCCTTTCCCGAAGCTGGCTCGCACTTTGAAAACATAGCTCAGCCTCTGAGCCATTGCTGCATAGCTTTTAAACGCAGCTTTTAAAATTGAACTTTCAGCTTTCCCTCTCCACCGCTGCACACAGCATGCGTTTAATCAATGTCACCAGCGATAAGAGCCGATTGCAGGTCTTTCTGTCTACGCTGAGCCTGACCAACAGCGTTCAGCGCTTTTGTATCTGACCAGCTTGCATACGTGACCCCATTCCAGAAATATTAGCACTTAAATTAGATGCACTCCTAAAAATATATATCCTGCAGAGTTTCCTCTGTTGCAAACATTCCAGGCCCTGTTGTCAAGTGCCCCATAAATCACCATGGTCTTCAGCCTTTTCACGGCGTTGGAATTGATTGGTGGTATATCACAGCTAAGCCATGCTGAACAGCAACAAATTATACCAGAGACCTCATTGACTCTGTTCCTTTTGACATTAATTTCCTCTTAATGCCAACATGCTGTGCTGATGGAAAATTCTACTATAATGAGAACATATGAAAGCAGGGGGGCGGGAGAGACAGAAACGTTAAAGAACAATAATTTCATTTTCTTAACGGGAACGAATAGGAGAGTTTGTGGAGCTGACTTGGTTGCTGATTAGCTTTAGCTACATACAGAAGCTTTCTGCACTTCGCCTCCCATTGCTCGGAAGTAGGGGTGCACATGAATATTCATGACATTATTTTTATGAATTCAGATGAATTTGGGGATTCGTATACATATCGAATGTTACAAGATTTGTATACTGACATTCATATTTGTACAAATGATTTGGAATATTTGTGAACCTGCGGAGGTCAAAGCGGCTGCACCAGTCACAGCGGCAATGGATCCAGAGCGTATTTGACTTGGATTAGGTGTAGAGTCAAAGTGGATTTTGCCTCTTTATAAATCTATAGTGAGGCCACATTTGGAATATTGTGTACAGTTCTGGTCACCACACCTTAAAAAGGATATTGTGGAACTAGAGAAGGTGCAGAGAAGGGCAACCAGAATGATTAAGGGTCTGGAACACCTCCCTTACGTAACCAGGCTGCAACGTCTAGGCCTCTTCAGTCTGGAGAGACGGCGTTTGAGAGGGGACCTGATTGAAGTATATAAAATTATGCATGGTATAGAAAAGGTGGATAGAGAACATTTCTTTTCTCTGTCACACAATACTAGAACCAGGGGGCACTCTATGAAGCTGATGGATAGGAGAGTCGGATCCAACAAGGGGAAGTATTTCTTCACCCAAAGGGTCATCGGTTTATGGAATGTGCTGCTGGAAGAGGTGGTGACAGCTACCAGTCTGGATTGCTTCAAGGTAGGGTTAGACAAATTTATGGACGACAGATATATCAATGGCTACTAGGATCAATGCCTAGGTGAATCTTTCAGGCTGGGAGGGGTGGTGGAAGCAGGGTGCTTCTAAGGCCATTTGCTGTGATTCAAGAGCAGGAGAAGGTTTGTCCTTGTCTCTGCTTGAGATGCCCATGAGCATTTGGTGGGCCACTGTGTGCGACAGGATGCTGGACTGGATGGGCTGTGGCCTGATCCAGCAAGGCCTCTCTTATGTTCTTATGGATTCAGGGCAGATTTGATGTTTTCAGAGCGGATTAGTTATGGGATACATATTATATACGTATCAGACACATACGTATCGGATAGTCATACTAATTCATACGAATACATTGGTATCAAATAGAATCCTACCACATTCGAAAGGGATCTTTTCGAACAAATGGGAATTTTCTCACATTCAATTAGATATAAATTGAATGCCAAAAAAACCCATTGGTGCCCATCCCTACTTGGAAGCAAATGATGGAATGGCCCTAGTGTGCGCTAAGCATCTGCTTTTCCCCAATGCTCGGTTCATACGAACCCTCCTGAAACCTCCCCAGGACTTACCTGGAATGTCGATGGCTGCCCAGACGGCAGCCATCTTTGAATACCAGTGCCGGCACCAGCATGCCTACCTGGCACCATCATCATCTCAGCCGATTTCCCACAATTCCCAGATGGGGGTGGCCTCTCTAGCTGCACATGCACCTCCACAAGGCCTAGCTGAGCCTCAGAGGAAGGTGTGAACACCTGCCACTGCGACCTCTTCCAAGGCTCAATTAGGCCTTCCGGAGATCCTTGTGCAACTGGGGAAGCCACCACCACCCCATTGTATGAGATTTCCCTTGATTCTTGTATGGCGGCCGCCTCTCCAATTGCGCACACACCTCCAGAAGGCCTAACTGAGCTTTGGAGTAGGGTGTGGTGGTGGCAGTGACGGTGACTTGATTTACGGGTATGGGGGCACGGCTGAGGGAAACACAAGGGTGAGGATGGGTAGATCCAGCCCTTGTCAGAGCTTCTGTGAAGCTCTGACCAAGGCTGGATACATTCAACTCATGGACGAATGGGTGATTCACCCACGAATGTTTGAATTCATATGAATTTGTACAAACTGGAAACATAACGAATATTCGTGCTCATCACTACTCAGAACTAGGGATGTGCACGAGTGGGGGTTTTTGCATTTATTTATTTTATTTTTATATTTATATTTATACCCCGCCCCATACCCAAGGGTCTCTGGGCGGCTCACAACATTTAAAACAAACATATCAAAACTCTATAACATACTAAAACCAATACAAAGTTTAAAAGTCAAACATAATAATAATTTTTAAAAAATACAAAAACAGTTTAGAAAAGAGTCTGCAGTGGGGAAAAGCGGAGGGAGCATTTAATCAAAGGCCTGGGTGAAGAAGTACGTCTTCACCGCCTTTCTGATCATAAACAGAGAGGGGGCCTGACGCACCTCCAGGGGGAGACCATTCCACAGCCTGGGGACCACTACCAAGAAGGCCCTCTCCCGCGTGCCCACCTGCCTAGCTGCTGATGGCGGTGGGGTAACCAGGAGGGCCTCCCCTCCAGATCTTAAAAGGCGGGCAGGTCGATATGGGAGAAGGCGCTCCTTTAGATATCTGGGGCCCAAGTCATTTAGGGCCTTATAAGTCAGAGTTAGCACCTTGAATTGGGCTCGGTAGTGAATTCAATTTGTATCAAATCGAATGTAAGGAAATTTGTATTTGTTCAAACAGATCCCCGTTGAATGTGGTAGGGATTCTATCTGATACGAATGTAATCATATGAATTTGTACGAATATCCGATATGAATATATATGTATCCCATACATATCCCATACGTATCTGATACATATCCATACGTATCCAATATATATCTGATACGTATCCCATAACGTATCCGCTGTCAAAGTGTCAAATCTGCCCTGAATCCACTCTGAATCTGCTTTCAATTCACTTTGAATCCACTCTGGAACCATTACCGATGTGACTGGCGCCGTCGCTTTCCCACCTCCCCAGGTTCACGAACGTCCCAAAGCATTCCTACGAATACGAATGTCAATGTACGAATGTCATAACATTGTAAACAAGTATTTGTGTACATCCCTACTTGGAACCCTTTAGGAAATTCATCAACGTGCAATATCTGCTGCCATGCTGGCAGCCAAAAAGACGGGGCGAAGGACAAAAGGACAGATGTCAGCTGCCCAGCAATAAAGGCTCTGTCTAGACATCAGGATACTGTGCCAGTCCCCTTGGTGATCCCGTCAGCCAAGCGCCGGCTCTCTGGCACGGGGGGTATTTTTGGAGGACGGCATATAGCAATCGGAGAAGTTGCTCGGTCCTTGGGATAACAGGATTTCAAAGAAAGGGTTCAGCTCAACATTCCACACAGCTTAACAGGCCATGGGGAAGCACCTTCAGATGGTATAAAATTGTACAACAGTCCCAGCGAACTGAGCCAAGAAGGGAATTATGGGCTCATTGCAACTGGTGCCAATAGGAATCTTGGCAACATCCCTTTTCTACATCAAGAGGAGGGGCAGTGTCTTTAATTACTTCTCCTACACACAGCAGGGAAGATGTGGAGGAGGAAAGGGCGGGTCTTTTGAAGGAAAGCAAAGGAACGAAGACAGGGTATTATCAAGAATCGCTGAATGCTGCAAAGAGCCTCAAATATTGGGAGAAAAGAATTACCGTGCAGTAAATCCGTGCAGTGTGCGAATGAAGACTGAGATTTAAACACCCACAGGAACTGCAGCGTTTTCACACTTATCCGCTGGACGGGAAAGGAGCGCAATTAACCAACGTTAAGTAGCGCTTGCACTTGAGTGCTAGTCAACTTTGGCCATTCCCTCCCCACAGGATCAGATATTCACCTTATTCGATCCGGAGCCCAGCCCTCTGCTGGCTGCTGCCATTTCGGCTGGGGCGCCCTCCGCGACTGTACGTGTATCAGCGCCGTCACCTTGACGACGCTGATGCTCTGTGCACGCAGTCATGTCTATGGTCATCTGAGGTGCCGGCGTGCTTGCATAGCTCCTCAAATGACCCAAGAGCGCTGGCAGGAGCGAAGGGTCACACCACTGGATGCTTCAGGTAAGTCCCTGGTTAACATTGGTTAACGTGTGGAGCACAAGGCCTATTCACACTTAGGCCTCTGGTATGCAATTAAAACAGCTTGTCAGGACATTTCTATAAGGCTGCACCCCCAAAAGACTTATTTGCCTCTCTACTGTCCCTCTACTGTCCCTCTATTGAAGTGGACTTTAAAAGTGCCATGCAAATCCGGAATAAGTGTCCACATGAGGCTCAGCAAAATGCGCATTTTTAACGCACCTTCCGTCCCCATGGGAGCCGTGTTTTCTTTGTGCGCACCTTTTACTCCACGCCCCTGCTCTTGTTGATAGGGTGCCAGCGGGAACGGGGAGGGACTGCGCTCGGCGTGGCCACAACCAGGAAGACAATCCCTGACAAGTCCAAAGGAAAAATAGCTATCTGTTCTCTGTTCGTCTCCTGATCTTCCGCCCCCCCGAAATGGCTTCTCGTGCCAGCAAACATTCACTCTCACCATTTTCCCTTTTATTGCTGTCAAAATCCACCCTGTCCAGCGCACGATAGCTCATTCAGTCACCACTTTCCCTGTTATTGCTGTCAAAATCCACCCCTAGCAATAATCCACCCATTTCACACCTCATAGCGATTGCAACAATGTTGCAATTCTGCATGATTCTGGCTCTTTAGTTCTGAGCTTTAGAAAGGGAAGCTGCTTGTGTTACTGCTGTGTGTGCAGGCGGCAATCCCTGCCCCTTTTGCCATGGAGTGTCCTCAAGGTAAATGTTGTGAGGAAAACCCGCAACTTCCAAAAAGAGCTCTGGAAAGTCTTATTTAAAGGGCACTTTTTTTGTTGCGCGTTTTCCTCTTTTTGTAGCTCTGGAAGTTTGTTAAAAACCCTGGCATGGGGGCGCTCAGAGGCAAAAGAAGAGTTTTAGCAGACTTTAAATTGCTTGGGGACAGGGCCTCAGTGAAATGTACTGGAAGGATCAGAGTTCACATCACTAGACCCCAAGGCTAGGTGTATAGTAGTCAGTTATTTTGTTTCCTGCTCGAATGTAAACACAATAATATCGTTAACGCTGTGGGAAATGAATTTTGTTATGGGAACCAGCTCAACGTGACACTAGTAACAGTCCTACCCTGGGATTGGTTCAAAGTATTCATGGGGTATATTGTGTTCTCTACATTCATGTGTATATTCTTCTCCTTAGCGATAATTAGTTGAAGATGTAGCTTATTGGTATATATTCATTCTGATTTATTGTTTTCATATGTCCATGCATTTATTCACTCATATATTCATGCAAGCATATATCTTGTAACTTCTGCATTAAGCAATAAAACCTTCCGTTTGGAATGTACGAAGGACTTTGTCGTTGCTGGGAACTTCGCATACGCCTATCTGCTGTGTATGTGCTGAATGCCAATTCTGCTAAGTCGAAATACTTCAATACAGGGACCTTTCTGCACTTAGCCTTATTCTGGATTATATCACAGAACAGGGGCCTGCTGTCCACATGATCGTGCAAGCTATGGCAGGCACCAAGTAAGGCCTCCCATAGCCTGCATTAGCATGCGGACAACAGACCCCTGCCCCAAGATCTATTCCGGAATAAAGCCAAGTGCAGAAAGAGCCCAGGACCAGAGCTGTCCTAATTGCATGCCAGAGGCCCAAGTGCGGATAAGCCCACAATTTCATGCTCCACAACTGATCAACGCTTGGAGGCTGTAACAGCCTCCTCTGTGTGTATATCCTCTTCTCCAGGAGTTCACCAATTATGCACTAGAGGCCATAGTGCAAATAGGCCTCTGGTCAAAACTAAGGACAGCAGCTCACCTGTGGCCTCTTCGCTTTGAAGGAATGCAGAAGGTCCCAAGTTCAGTTCGCACTAGAGCAGGGCTTGGAGGATCAGAAATATCCTGCCAATCTGTGCAGACAATATTGAGCTGAAGGGACCGATGTTTCGACACAGGAGAAAGAAGTCCTTTCTTAAATGAATTATATGCAGAAATGGATAAAGCAGGGGATAATTTACCACTGAATGGCCGTAGCTTTTTGCTGAGGACTCAGAAAGCCAATGGGTGGCTTGGGAGCATTTGTGCTGGTTACTGAGTGTTGTGTTTCTTTAAAAATTCTTGCACTCTGCACAGGTTTTTGGTCTCAGTTCACTCAGTTCATTGTGATTCTGGTCCTGTTCCCAGCTTGCTGAAATAGTCCGTCTTATTAAGAGGCTGGACTGACAATGGACTAATCCTGATCACACCCACGATCTGCTAATCCTTCCTTTCATTCCTCGTCTTCAGAGGCTAAGTGTCGGCTCCAAGGGCTGGACCAAGCCTTCGAAGCTGGATGCCAAGGTCACATCAATGGCTATTAGAATGGATAACTAGGTACTGACTTTGGGTTACAAAACCCTTGGGCCTTTTCTGCACTTACCTGTAGATCCAGATCTAAGGGCCTTTGGTCTGGATCCTGGACCCCCTCATCTGTATGTCAGTATGGATTAAGGAGGCCACACTCTGCATTACCCTGGCTTGGTCAGCAAAAGACAGAACCAATTCCAGGATTAGAAGACCTTAATCTGAATCTATTGAATACCCAGGCCCTTTCTGCACTTGGCCTTATTCTGGATTATATCTTGGAATAAGGAGTTGGCATTCATATGCTATTGCAGACTACAGCAAGCCCTGGGTGTGACGTTCTCCACCAACATGCCAATGACAGGTGCCTATTCCTAGATATAATCCGGAATGAGGCTTAATGCAGAAAGGGCCCTGGTTAAGCATTTCTACAATTGGACTAAGGGTCTCGTTCCAGATCATGGGAGGGTGTTTTTCAGTGACATGCCATAGCATGCAGCCAATCCCCCCCACCCATCCTACTAGGCACTGGGGGGGGGGATGGGGGAGTCACAAAGCTTGCACAAGCTTTGCAGGTGCTGAGAGGCTTGGGTTGGCGCAGTACCATCAGTGTAGGCCCGCTCCCCCACAAGATCCGGATTAGTGGCCCCAGTTATTCTGGATCATAGAATCATAGAGGTGGAAGGGACCTCTAGGGTCATCCAGTCCAACCCCCTGCTCAATGCAGGATTTCCTAAACTATCCCAGACAAATATAGGTCCAGCCTGTGCTTGAAGACCTCCAGTGAAGGAGAGCTCACTACCTCCCGTGGCAACCTATTCCATTGACTGATTGCCCTCAACGTCAGGAGGTTTTTCCTAATATCTAATCTGCACTGACTCCCTTAAAGTTTCATCCTGTTGTTTCTAGTCCATCTTGTGCAAATGAAAATCCACTGGATCCACTGACCCAGATCTACCACAGATGAGTACAGAAAATGTGTCAGCTGCCTTCAGTGCAGCAGCCTAATATGGCTGCTGCCTTTGACTTTCCTGCATTGTCCAGAAAAAAACTCGAGCTGTGCACACAGAAATTCCAGCTCCCAGCATTTCCAGGTTAAGGGTTGGAGAGACTCACTTGTCTGGAATTCCACGTTGCACATTCAGCACAAACCAGTCTAAGGCAACTTGACCAAGGGTGATCTTTTGACGGTAGAAAAATGATCTATGCAAGAAGCAAGAAAGGTTTCACTGCGTCCGATCTGGTACAAACTGGCGATGATCTATATTGCGCCAGAGCTGGGCAGAGCATCCTACGCAGCGCCTGAACTGTGCCCAAAGCACTGCTTTCCTATATAGCTTCTTGGATGTGATTGTTTTGCTGAGGCATCCCGAAATAGCATTTTGCCTTATTTGAGTACAGTAGATCCCGCTGACTCATGCCTACTTTGCAAACCCCTGTGACATCCTCAACTTATCCTTTTTGGATCAACCTCTGCTGCACCAGAAATGAGGCGCAGGATCAATGCATTCTATTTTGTTTCTTTGCATAACTAGTAATAGATACACGTTGGTCCTTCACTTCCGAATTCCTAAATCCTGTGAAAAACCGAAAAGCATGCATCAGAAAAACTCACCCACGGTGCTCTGGTTTTCATACCCCACTTTTCTCACCCTTAAGGGGACTCAAAGCTGCTGACAAACCTTTTGTTCTTCGCCCCACAGCAGACACCCTGTGATGCAGGTGGGGCTGCTGTGAGAGCTCAGAAATAGAGCTGTGACTAGCCAAAGGTCACCCAGTTGGCTTTGTGGAGGAGTGCAGAATCAAACCCAGTGTTCCCAGATAAGAGTCCGGCTCCCTAACCACTAGACCAAACTGACTCACTAAAACTACCTCTGTGACTATGAGATATGAGTCTGGTACTCTAACCACACTGGCTCAGAAAGGTTCATTGTCTCAAGGGAACTACCAGTTTATTATTTTCTCCAGGTCTGATTGGTTTATTACCAAACTCAGGGCCTTTTCATACTTAACTGCAGTGGAAAAGTGTCCCATTATTTTATTTATTTATTTATTTATTTATTTATTTATTTATTTATTTATTTATTTATTCCGCCCTATACCTGAAGGTCTCTGGGCAGGTAACGACCCCAAAATCCACTATATCAAACAACAATATATAATAAAACAGTAAAAACCATAACAGCGTCTAAAATCCAACATGTTAAAAAACAAAACAAAATCAATTAAAACAGTGGCGTTTACAGTGGGGGAAACATGGCTGACATTTATCCAAAGGCCTGAGCAAAGAGGTGCGTCTTCACTGCCTTCCTGAACATAAACAGAGAAGGAGCCCAACGCACCTCAAGGGGGAGACTATTCCACAACCTGGGGGCCATTACTGAGAAGGCCCTCTCCCGGGTGCCCACCAGCCTCACTACTGAAGGTGGTGGGACAACCAGAAGGGCCTCTCCTGCAGATCTTAGGGCTTGTCCCCAAGGAATAAAAAGTCTGCCAAGACTCTCCTTTTGCCTCTGAGCGTCCCCAAGCCAGGGTTTTTAGCGAGGTTCCAGCGCTACAAAACGTGGAAATCGCGCGACAAAATACATGCACTTTAAACAACTCTTCCAGCGCTCTTTCTGTAAGTCGCGGGTTTTCCTCGCTACATTTACCTTGAGGACGCTCCGTGGCAAAAGGGGGGGGGATTGCTTGCTTGCACACACAGCCAAAAAGCATTCACACATCTGAGAAATGCAGCAGGTTCACTTCCTTTCCTTTGTAAAAAGAGCCAGAATTGCTCAGAATGGCAACATTGTTTTCAAGGGAAGCCTTAAAAGAGAATGAGCGAAGGATCGCGCTCCCGATCCTGCAGCCTTTTCTAACAGAGAACAAAGTGAAAGTAACTGCTGAAAGTGAATGAAAGTGACTAAGAATGAGCGCTCATATGCTTTGCTAGAGGCAGGAAGCAGTTTCAAGAGACGGAGATCCGGCGATTTTTCCTTTTAACAAGAGAGGGGGCGGGGGGGGGATGCCTGGAAAGAGAAAACTGCTACCACGGGGATGGAAAGTCCGTTTAGATCGCGGCTGCCAGGGGGACGCTTATTCTGGAAGTGGAGGGGACTTTTAAAGTCAGCTATAACAGAGTGACTGCAGAGGAATCCGAGAGGGGCTAATAAGTCTTTTGGGGATTCAGCCTTAGGGGGGACAGTGCAGCTACAGCTGGAGCTATGTAAATGCATGCCACTTCATGATTGCCATGGCAATGGCCTGGCACGTGGCAGAGGTTGCCGTGGCTGCCGCTATGGTGATGCAGACAGTCTGGGACGAACTGTCCACACTGCAAGGGATGGTTTGGGATGGCACCAGCGCTCGCAGTGTGAACATCCATGGTTTATTCAAAAATATTCAAATACGGTAGAATAAGTAAACGACGTCCGGATGTAGCCCTACGAATGTCTGCAGTTTAAAATGACAAAGCTGGCTTGGCTGATGAGCTCAGTTCAGTTGCTGGGGCTGAGCAGATCTTACATGACAAATGCTCCTTGAGCCCTGCGCTCTGGGCATTGCCTGGATCACCATCTATCTGAATTATTGTATCTTTCCCCCAGTTAGCTTCCCTTGGATGGAATAACCCTGCAGCGTCTTTGCAGTGGGAATGTCTCTGCAATGTCTTTGCAATCACTGGGTGTGACTGAACGAGACAGTCACACCCAGTGTAGACATGCAGCAAAATTAGGAGCCCTCAGAGGTTGTGCCTGCCTTTTAAATTTCTGCACTGTCATTGTTTGGGATTTTGTTGGGTTCATCCTAGTCAGTGATTCATGTCAAAGCAGAAGAGAAGGACCTAGACTTCAGTGATCTTTATTTCCCCCTTGGAATCTTTTTATTGCTCTGCCTCAGCTCTTCATCCAGGCAGGAAAAAAGTGCTTGGCCCATTTAAAAACATTGCTTGCTTCAAAACACGAGGTTTTGAAATACTAAGCACATGCTTGGGATGATCTTTATTATTGCACTGAGATCAGAGGATGTTCTGCACCAATCCATTCTTTCACTCTCTCCAGGTGGGGTTGTGCATGCCAACTTCCACAAAACGATTAAAATGCCTCTTCTGCAGCAGTGTGTTCTCATTTATATGTTGCAGAAGAACTACCATTAGAGTGATAAATATATAGCTCGAAGACAGTGGTTCTCAACCTTCCTAAAGCGGCTGACAAAGCTTTCTATTCTTTTCCCTACAACAGAAGACCTTGTGAGGTAGGTGGGGCTGTGAAAGCTCAGAAAGAGAGCTGTGAATAGCCCAAGGTCACCCAGCTGGCTTTGTGGAGGAGTGAGGAATCAAACCCAGTGTTCCCAGATAAGAGTCCGGCTCCCTAACCACTAGACCAAACTGGCTCACTAAAACTACCTGGTCGCATCCCCATTACAAGCTTAATTCGATTTCAATACGGTTTCAATCCTCACAGATCCCACGTCAGTTTGGCTTAACACACTTTCCGCGTGTTAAATTGCCCCAAAGCGTTGTAAATGTTAACCCTCATTTCAACAGGTCTCACTCCGGTTAGTGCGCTTGATACGTGTTACATTTTTTACTCTGGGGACCGTACCGTTTTAAGGGATGAGAATGCATGTTTAGGGTTTCCCTCCCCCAATAGCTTGCTTCCAAAGATAGTGATTTCAGTGTAAAAATCCACCCTTTACAGCACTGTACACTGTAGCAATCCAACCACTTCACACCTGATAACAATGTTGCAATTTTGCACAATTCTAGCTCTTTGGAGTTCTGATCTTTAGAAAGGGAAAGGAAAGCAGCTGCAAGTTCTGGGAGATGTGTGAATGTTTAAAGCAAGGGGGCTTGAGTTGCCGCTGCTGCTGCGTGCCTTGGGCAATGGGGAGAGGAGGGGAAATAATCACTGGCTGCCCGCTGCCATTTTTCCTCCATCCAGGCAAGCGCCAGCCACCCAGCTAGGCTTCGTGAAGGGGTCCCTTATGGGTGGCACGTTCACGTCAGGAGGAAGAGGGCAGGGCAGCCCCGAAAAGTGGCTTTTAGAAAGTAGCCACTTGAGTCCCCCCTTGAGTCATGTACACCACGTATGATTCTCAGAATCCGAATCAAACACAATTAAGTTGAAAGTAATGGGATCAGGCAAATCCGTGTTAGCATCCGGTTCTATTATTTCGGTTTAGGGAAACTGGATTATGCTTATAATGGGGATGCGGCCCCTCTGTCTCTGAAGTCATTGCACTAATTGCTTTTTTCTCCATTGCTGGCAATCGCCTGACATGATGCTCAACCCCTGACCAGTTGGACGTCCTGACCACGGAGAGCCCTTCTGCCTGAAATGTCTTGTTTGGCCGCTTACAGATTGCAAGAGGAAATTGCAGGATCTTTTTTTGTCTCTCGCTGCTCCTGCCAGAGAGCAGGAGGCAATTCCCATCTTCCTCATGTTACTGTTCGTGGTTGAAGCAGCCGGATGTCAGCCAAGCACTTCCCTTTTGTATTTTCCCCGTGCTTGACTCACATCTGGATATTTGGAACAGAGCAGTACTGGCTTGGTGTGCATTAGTGTTCTTAAGTAGGAATGCTACTGCACTAGGGATGTGCACAATTTTTTTTTGTATTCGAATTTGAGTCGGATCGAATATCCAAACATTCGATTCAATTTGAATGTTTAGAATATGAATGCAAAAAAATCCGACTCTGTAGTAATCGCAAAGGTTTGCATGGGTTTTCTCCTGGCTTCAGCCTGCCATTCATCAAGCCTCAGAGTAAAAGGAATTGCCCTGTCTCTACAAGCGTGCAGTGCACACTCAACACCAGCAGGGGCTGGACTCATAGCCTAAGGGCTTAATGGACGCTAGCCATGTGCTCCCCGCAGACAACAGCCTTCTCTTCCTGCCTGCCACAGGATGTGACATAGGAGGGGCGTCTGACCTGCTCAGCTGATGCACTCCACCTATCAGCTCCCGGGATTTTCTCCTGAGGTCACTTCCTTCCCCACCCCTCTGTGGCGGGTTATTTAAAGCCCTGCACAGCAATAAAGGCTCTCTCTTCCAGCTGATCTCTGCGTCCTGCCTCTTCTCTCCCCCTCCCCAATTTCCTAGCTCTCAGGGTCAGGCCAAACACATGGGCCTGATTCCCAAATTATCTGGGCCAGTCAGGTAATTTGAAGACTTTCGCAACATCTGGCGTTCAGGAGCTGCAGCAAGCTGCTGTTGTTCCCCATTCCCCGGAGCCCTCGCATTTTGTGGCGTAAGCCGGATACGCCACACGACTCGAATTGAATACATTCAAATCTATTCATTCAAACGTTTGATTCGAATCTTAAGATACAAATGTCAACAACTTTCGTATGTGTTATGCGTATCTGTACAAATTTTGTATGCATCCCGTTTTATACCATATGCATTCCATATTTGTCCTGTATTATCAGCGCAAATGTGTATAGATACGTATGAGATTTGTACAGATACATATGTGGGAGTGCTTTAATTGCTGTTAACTGTATTTTCAACTCATGCATTTAATGCTTTTGATGCTGTGCCCTGAAACCTCCAGGTGAAAGGTGAGACAAAACAAATTAAGGGTGGCAGAAGCTCTACCCACCTTTCCATTTGGGGTCCGATTTGGAGGGGCTATTTGCACAAAGCGTTCTTCTCTTGTCTTAGTTAAAATGGCACAAAATGCTCCATGGAATGGCATGTGGCCAACTTGCACCCAGCACACATCTGGCACAGCCTGCACCACGGAAGGGCATGTGGCCAATCTGCTCCAAGCACACATCTGGAACACTGTACACCATGGAAGGGAATATGGCCAATCTACACCCAGCGCTCATCTGGCACAGACTGAGTGGGTTGCACAGTAAGTTTTGCTTTTGTTTTCGAGCTGCCTAGGCACATGATGCGTATGCTCATCAAGAGTCACAGCCGCTTACCTCTCATTAAAGGTAGAAGTCAAGCTCTGGATTTATTTTGCAGACTTGGGGCGAATCCCCACAGCAAGCTTATTTCGAATTCAAAACGTTTTCAATCCTTGAAGACCCCACGTCAGTTTGACTTAACATGCTTTCTGCGTGTTAAATCGCCCCAAAGCGTTGTAAATATTAATCCTCATTTCAATAGGTCTCACTCCGGTTCGTGAGCTTGCAATGTTTTACATTTTTTACTGTGGGGACCCTTCCGTGTTAAGGGATGAGAGTTTCCCTCCCCCAATAGCTTGCTTCCAAAGCAAGCTGTAAAAGTAGCAGCAGCCCCAGTAGCAATCCACTGTAGCAAACAAGTACTTCACACATGATAACTATCTTGCCATTGAAAGTTCTGACCTTCTAAAAAGGGAAAAGAAACAAAAGCAGCTGCCGGTTTGGGGAGATGTGTGAATGTTTGTTGCTGCTGCTGCTGCGTACCCTGAGCAATGAGGAGAGGAGGGGAAAGAATTGCTGGCTGTCCGCTGCCATTTTTCTTCCATCCAGGCAAGCAGCAGCCACCCAGCCACCCAGCTAGGCTCCGTGAAGGGGTCCCTTATGGGTGGTGCGTTCACACCAGGAGGAAGAGGACAGGGCAGCCCCGAAAAGCGGTTTTTAAAAAGTAGCCACTGGAGTCCCCCCTTGAGTCACGTACATCCTCAGAATCCGGATCGAACGTGATTAAGTTGAAAGTAATGGGATCAGGCAAATTCGCGTTTGCTTCTGGTTCTGTTATTTTGGTTTAAGGAAACTGGATTAAGCTTCTAATGGGAATGAGGCCGATGTTGTCGCAACTACTTTTTTGAACGACAGGCCTTGATGGGCCCTGGCTGCAGAATTAAGTAAAAAGTGCAAAGGATGTGTAAAAATACAAGCGTGTGTTAAGCAAATCCATAGTCAGAAATTTTCTACTGCTGAATAGTAAAGATAGGGGTTCTGCTTCATAGATCAATACAGTTTCTGAACATGTAAATGTTGCAGCCTCTTCCATAAATCCTACTGAGCAGAGCACGATGAAAATGACTTCAGGGTGTTAGGAAAATTCCAGACCACTATGAAAACCAGTTGCCGCCCTATCAGCAAATGCTATTTATATTAGTTTCTTAATAAGCAGATGGGTCAGAGAGAAAAAGATTCCTTTTAATTTTGTATGCTGCAGCATAGGAAGTTCACTTTCCATAACCCCATCAAGACAAACTTCGAACCTCCGACATTCCAGAACACAATTTATACCTAAACCATGGCCGGTAATTATAATATTCCCGTAATGCCTTCTAAATAGAAAGAGAAATACATATCAGATTTCTCTGACATGCACAATAGAGACAAGTCCAAATGGCTGGCTGGTTCAGACCAGTTACTTCTTTGAAGCTCCTTATCAGTTTGTTTTTGCAGACACACTGTCCTTGAGAGCATTCCTCACAAGGGGAAAATGCACGTAGAGGCACAATTGAAACTTCTTAGTCAAAGAAAAATCTGCTGTAATACAGTATTTTATTTATTTATTTATTATTTACATTTATATCCCGCCCCATACCCGAAGGTCTCTGGGCGGGTTACAACTTTAAAACAACAAATTAAAACAGAATACACATTAAAAGACGTTAAAAATTTCCATATATATAAAACAATATACAACATGTTTAAAATAATAATGTCTGTACTGAGGGAGGGAACATTAACAACTTAGCCAAAGGCCAGGGCAAAGAGGTGCGTCTTTACTGCCCTCCTAAATATATATAAGGAAGGGGCCTGACGCACCTCAAGGGGGAGGCTATTCCACAGTCTGGGGGCCATCACAGAAAAGGCTCTCTCCCGGGTGCCCACCAACCTCACTGTTGAAGGTGGTGGGACAACCAGGAGGGCCTCGCCACTTGATCTTAAGGCACGGGCAGGTCGATATGGGAGAAGGCGTTCCTTTAGATATTTGGGGCCCAAGTCATTTAAGGCCTTATAAGTCAAAGTCAAAACCTTGAATTGGGCTCGGTAGTGAATTGGCAGCCAGTGCAATTCTTTTAAGACCGGCGTGATGTGCATCCGGCTAGATGTTCCGGTCAGCACTCTCGCGGCTGCGTTTTGCACTAGCTGCAACTTCCGAACCGTCTTCAAGGGCAGCCCCATGTAGAGCGCATTACAGTAGTCCAATCTAGAGGTTACCAGAGCATGGATAACTGTGGCCAAGTCGTCTCTATCCAGAAGTGGCTTCAGTTGACGGACTAGCCGTAGTTGGGAGTAGGCACTCCTGGCCACGGCCTCCACCTGAGCTTCAAGTGTTAGCGCAGAGTCCAGGAGTACCCCCAAGTTACGCACCTGTCCCTTCCAGGGCATTGCAACCCCATCAAGGACAGGGTATCTCCCAACTACCCGGACCCGAGACCCTGTGACACACAGCACCTCTGTCTTGTCTGGATTCAGTTTCAATTTATTCACCCTCATCCAGCCCATTACTGCCTCCAGACACCTGTCAAGCACTTCAACTGCCTCTCCTGATTCAGATGGTACAGAGAGATAGAGCTGGGTATCATCTGCATACTGATGACACCTCACTCCAAATCTCCGGATGACCTCTCCCAACGGCTTCATATAGATGTTAAATAGCATGGGAGATAAGATCGACCCCTGAGGAACCCCACAAGTGAGTTCCCAGGGTGTCGAAACAGTGTCTCCCACAGTCACTATCTGAGATCTATCCCGGAGATAGGAGCAGAACCAGTGCCATGCATTGCCTCTCACTCCTAAACTCCGTAGTCTCTCCAAAAGGATACCATGGTCAATGGTATCAAAAGCCGCTGAGAGGTCCAGGAGAACTAACAGGGTAGCGTTACCCCTGTCTCTCTCCCGGATAAGGTCATCAACCAGGGCGACCAAGGCGGTTTCCGTGCCATAACCGGGCCTGAAGCCAGATTGAAATGGGTCTAGATAATCAGCTTCTTCCAAGCATGCTTGCAGTTGAACAGCGACAGCCCTCTCCAGAACCTTGCCTAAGAAAGGTATGTTAGCTACCGGGCGATAGTTGTTTAGATCTTCTGGATCCAGGGAGGCTCTCTTCAGGAGGGGGCGCACCACAGCCTGTTTCAGGGCCAGTGGAACCACCCCATCCCTCAGAGAGGCGTTCACTACCTCCTGGATCCACCCGGTCATACCTTGTCGGCTAGTCTTTATCAGCCATGAGGGGCAGGGATCTAGAGAGCACGTCGTCGGCCGTACCCCCGTAAGTAGCTTGTCCACGTCCTCAGGCTGCAACAATTGAAACTGATCCAACCAAACAGGACCAGACAGTTCTCTGGACGCCTCATCTGGACTCTGTCCAATTGTGACATCCAATCCCCTACGAATCTGGGCGACTTTGTCCTCGAAGTGCTTTGCAAATTTGTCACAGCAGATATTGCTTGGCCCTGGCTCATACTTCTTTGAGCTTGGTTTTATGAGGCCGTTCACTACTCTGAAAAGCTCTGCTGGACGGCTACTCGAGGACGCAATGGTGGCGGAGAAAAAATACTTTTTCGCCGCCGTCACCGCCACATGGTAGGCACAATAGTGTGCTCTAACCTGTGTTCGGTCAGATTCACAGCCGGATTTACGCCACCTGCGCTCTAGCCGTCGACCTTCCTGTTTCATAGCCCGCAGCTCCATGGAATACCAAGGAGCTTTTCGGGCTCCACAAGCATGCCGAGGGCACTTGGGAGCGATCGTGTCAATAGCCCTGCTCATCTCCTGATTCCAGAGAGAAACCAGGGCTTCAACAGGAGCGCCAGTCATGCCAACCGGAAAATCCCCCAGAGCATTCAGGAATCGCTCGGATTCCATAAGTCTCCGGGGGCGGACCATTTCAATAGGTCCCACCCCACAGATGGGAGCTGCCATTTTAAGTCCAAAACTCACCAGCGAGTGATCCGTCCATGACAACGGGTTGACAGTCAGCCCTCCTATCAACGGATACTCACCAGTCCGCTCTGAGGCAAAAACCAAATCAAGGGTGTGACCTGCTATATGAGTCGGACCAGATACAAGTTGAGACAGCCCCATGGTTGTCATGGAGGACATGAAGAGCTGAGCTGGTCCACTGAGCGTAGCCTCGGCGTGGACGTTGAAATCCCCCAACACCACCGTGGCAGAGGCTTCCAACACCACATCCGAGACCACCTCAGCCAGCTCAGATAGGGAGGATGCTGGGCAGTGGGGTGAACGGTACACCAGCAGCATCCCTATCCTGTCTCTCTGGCCCAACAGCATAAACAGGCCTTCAACCCCTGTTACAGTGCGAATTGGTCGTCTGGTGAGGGGAATGGACGTCCGGTGGACTACAGCAACACCCCCTCCCCTACCCTCTGGTCTGGAACAGTGCTGCACAGAGTATCCTGGGGGACAAAGCTGGGCAAGACTAGGCCCACCCAATTCATCCACCCAGGTCTCAGTAATGCATGCCAGATCGGCCCCTTGATCCAAAATCAAGTCATGTATGACAGATGTTTTATTCCGGACCGACCTGGCATTCAGGAGCAGCACGGCCAGAGCAGCAGGGTGGTTGGTAGACTTCCCCAAACTCTGTTGGCTGGGAAACAGAACAGAAGGAGTGATGGCTTCAATGCATCTATCACCCCTTCTCCTAATCTGTCTCTTCTGCTTCCCAACGCCATATCTCCCTCTGCCCATTACCACTGTGATACCACTAGCCCCCTGACCCACTCCTCCCCCTCCTGCCCGGCCTTGGCACATGTCTCCCTACCCACAGCACAACACACACACACACACACACACACACACACAACGCACCCACCCACACAGCTAAAAAAGTATTAAACACTAAACGATTAAAACAACAATTCTAAAAACAGCCGCCCCATATTTAATACGTTCAGTTTTTCCCATTGATCCATCTGTATATTATATCCAAAATTCCTTGACCACGTGATCATACATTCTTTGACCTGTTCATGTTCCATTTCAATTTGAAGCAATATTTTATACATCACACCAATTGTGCCTTTTTCAGCCTTATATAATTTTCTCTCCCATTCCTGTTCTTCCCATTCAAAATGTACACTCTCTTTAGTTTTTCTATATATATATCTTAATTGTACATAAGAAAACCATTGTATCTTATTCCCTTCCTGATTCAATTGTTTTCTTGTTTTTATATCATATTCATTACCCCGCTCTATTTTGTAAGAACATAAGAACATAAGAACATAAGAGAAGCCTTGCTGGATCAGGCCACAGCCCATCTAGTCCAGCATCCTGTCGCACACAGTGGCCCACCAAATGCTCATGGGCATCTCAAGCAGAGACAAGGACAAACCTTCTCCTGCTCTCGAGTCCCAGCAGATGGCCCTAGAAGCGCCCCATTTCCTCCCCCCACCCCTCAGCCTGAAAGATGCACCTAGGCATTCGTTCTAGTAGCCATTGATACATCTGTCATCCATAAATTTGTCTAACCCTACCTTAAAGCCATCGAGACTGGTAGCTGTCACCACCACTTCTGGCAGCACATTCCATAGGCCGATGACCCTCTGTGTGAAGAAATACTTCCCCCTGTCAGACCTTACGCTCCTACCCATCAGCTTCATAGAGTGCCCCCTGGTTCTAGTGTTGTGCGATAGAGAAAAGAAATTTTCTCTATCCACCTTTTCTATGCCGTGCATAATTTTATATACTTCAATCAGGTCCCCTCTCAAACGCCGTCTCTCCAGACTGAAGAGGCCTAGACGTTGCAGCCTGGTTTCGTAAGGGAGGTGTTCCAGACCCTTAATCATTCTGGTTGCCCTTCTCTGCACCTTCTCTAGTTCCACAATATCCTTTTTGAGGTGTGGTGACCAGAATTGTACACAGTATTCCAAATGTGGCCTCACTATAGATTTATAAAGGGGCAAAATGACACTTGCTGACTTATTTTCTATTCCCTTCCTAATTATTCCCAGCATTGAATTTGCTTTTTTTGCTGCTGCCGCACACTGGGTTGACACCTTCATTGAACTGTCCACCAAAACCCCGAGATCCCTTTCCTGGCGTGTTGCAGAAAGCTCAGACCCCATCAGTTTATAGACGTAATTTGGATTCTTGGCCCCAATGTGCATTACTTTACACTTGTTAAGATTAAAGCACATTTGCCACTTGGTTGCCCACTCACCCAATGCTAAGAGATCCCTCTGGAGCTCTTGGCAATCTCTTTCAGATTTTACTACCCTAAATAATTTAGTATCATCAGCAAACTTTGCTATTTTACTATGTACCCCTTTTTCTAGATCATTGATGAATAAATTAAAAAGCATTGGTCCCAGTACTGAGCCTTGAGGGACCCCACTTTTTACTTCTTTCCACCCTGAGAAATTGCCGTTTACTACTACTCTCTGCTTTCTGCCCTTAAGCCAGTCACAAATCCAGGACAGAACCTGTCCTTTTATTCCATGGCTGGTGAGTTTACTCAGTAGCCTTTGATGTGGGACTTTGTCAAAAGCCTTCTGAAAGTCCAGATAGACAATGTCTACTGGTTCACCTTTATCCACGTGTTTATTGACACTCTCAAAGAATTCCAACAAATTTGTGAGGCATGATTTACCTTTGCAGAAGCCATGCTGGCTTTTGTTCAGCAATGCCTGCTGCTCCATATGCACACTAATTTTGTCTTTAATAATGGTTTCCATCACCTTACACGGAACTGACGTTAAGCTAACTGGTCTGTAGTTGCCTGGATCACCCCTGGATCCTTTTTTGAATATTGGTGTTACATTTGCTACCCTCCAGTCCTCAGGTACGGAGCCTGATGTTAGGGAAAGATTATATATTTTTGCTAGAAGGTCGGCAATTTCGCATTTGAGTTCCTTAAGGACTCTTGGATGAATACCATCTGGTCCCGGTGACTTGTTAACATTTAGTTTATTAAGACATGCCAGGACCTCTTCCTTGGTTATTTCTGTACAGTTTAACTCTTCAGAAAACACAGGCTCAGCTACTGGCATGTGTCTTCTGTCTTCCTCCGTGAATACGGAAGCAAAAAATTCATTTAGTCTCTCTGCAATCTCCGTGTCTTCTTTAATTACCCTTTTCTCTCCTTTACTATCTAGTGGTCCAACTGCTCTCCTGGTTGGATTCCTACTTCTGATATACTTAAAGAAGTTCTTGTTATTTCTTTTGATGTTTTTAGCAATGTGCTCCTCAAAATCTTTCTTAGCTTTCCTAATGGCCGTCTTGCATTCGTGTTGCCAGTGTCTATGTTCCCTCCTGTTCTCCTCATTTGGACAGGCCTTCCATTTCCTAAATGAACTCTTCTTGTTTTTAATGACTTCATCTACTGCATTTGTGAGCCACATTGGTTTCTTCTTGGACCTAGAAGTCCCCTTTCTTCTTTTAGGAATGCATTCTAGTTGCACTTCCGTTATTGTGTTTTTAAGTAGTCTCCATGCATTTTGAAGTGATTTAACTCTTTTGACTTTCCCTTTCAATTTCCTTTTCACTAATTTCCTCATTTTGGGGAAGTTTCCCTTGTGAAAGTTTAAGGTCTCTGTGTTAGACTTTATTAAGAACTTACTCCCTGTATTTAAGTTGAAGGTTATTGCATTGTGGTCACTGTTCCCAATTGGATCAGCTACAGTGATGTCCTTTACCAGGTCCTGAGCATTACTTAGGATCAAGTCCAGGACTGCATTTCCCCTGGTTGGTTCCATGACCATTTGTTCCATGGAACAGTCATTTATCAGGTCTAGGAATTTTCTCTCTCTTTCCTGAGTTGAACAGGAGTTCACCCAGTCTATGTGAGGATAATTGAAGTCCCCCATTATAACTACCCTATCTTTATGGGCTACCTCCTTTACCTCCTTCTCCAATTGTTCATCTCCTTCGGACGTATGGTTGGGAGGACGGTAGCATGTCCCTATTGTCTTCATATTTCACCCAAGTTCTTCTGTCACTAAATTCCCTTAATAACCCTTCATGTGGAGAGACCCACAGTGGCATTTTACTATAAAGCTTATTTTTATAATTCATCCACATGGATCAATGGGAAAAATTATGGACAAAAGATATGAAATTCACTTCCTGTATGTTACTGAAAGAAAATATGTACAAGATGATGTATAGATGGTATTTAATGCCTCATAAATTGAGGAAAGCTTATCAAAATATGTCTATCGAGTGTTTTTTACTGTTCTACTGTTTTTTAAACTGCTCTTGTATTTATTTTTTTTTAAATATTATCATTATGCTGGATTTTTAAACCTTGTTCTGGTTTTAGTATTGTCTTATACAGTTTTGACATGTGTATTTTTAAATGTTGTGAGCCGCCCAGAGACCCTTGGGTATGGGGCGGGGATGTAAATATAAATATAAATAAATAAAATAACTACAATGGTGATACATGATAGTTGCGGGAGTGGTGGAAGGACAAATACCTCTACATGTCATTATGGCTCTGGCCAGTGGAGACAGGGACAGCATTTGAAGGGAGCCAACATGAGATTTGTACCATACAGCCACTGCTATTTAGAGATATAGGACATCTGCTCTCCATCTTCTGGTATTTTCTAGGACCATCTAGTTTGCCTGCATGATGTCCAACGGTGTTTAGCATGTGTGATGCTAGTGCAATTTGATTGTCCATTAGTGTCATGAAACCAGTTGGATTTGTGAAGTTGATAGTTTGCAACAGGCCTTGTATCTTTGGTACAGTCTACCAATGTGAGTCAATTGCTCTGCAGAGGGAAGGCCCAGCCTAGATTATCAATAAATCAATAATGCTGGCAGGGGGGAGACCCAATCAGTTGTGCAAGGGAGGGGAGGCCTAGTTTGCCAAAGTAGGTCACTAGTGCCTCAAAGGCCACTGAACATTACTGAACGTTCCTGGCACTGCAACAGGCAAATGATCTCACATTTTCCCCATTTGTGTGAAGGCAAAACCATGCTGTATAAAGATGCTACACACGAGATGGACCATACTGCCTCCCTTCTCCACAGACTGGAGATATTGCTGTTAAGATGTTTTCTTGTGCAAAGCAAAAAATAAGCAGCCCTAAATAGGGATGTGCACAAATGGTTTTTTTTTCATTCAAATTAGTATCGAATAGAATCAACTTGATTCGAATTGTTAAAATCTGAATGTCAAAAAATCCGATTCGAATCCGTAACATTCAAATCTATTCGTTCAAAGGTTAGATTAATATTTAAAGAATACGAATCTCGACAACATTTGTATCTGTTATACGTATCTGTGCACATTTCGGCCCGGTTCCCATTACAAGCTTAAAACGGCTTTCCTAAACCAAAATAATAGAACCGGATGCTAACAAGAATTTGCCTGATCCCATTACTTTCAGCTTAATCGCGTTCGATCCAGCTTCTGAGGATCGTATGTGGCGTACGTGACTCAAGGGGGGACTCAAGTGGCTACTTTCTAAAAGCCACTTTTCGGGGCTGCCTTGCCCTCTTCCTCCTGGCATGAATACGGCACCTATAACGGACCCCTTCACGGATCCTAGCTGGGTGGCAAGTACTACATGCCCAGGTGCCAGGGTGACCATGTGTGTCACCCAAAAGGGCTTGGCGTGTCACCTGTGGCATACGTGTCATAGGTTGGCCATCACTGGTCTATTCATTCATTCAAACTGAGATCGTACCAGTGCTGGTCACACATAGGTTGTCCTCAGGCTGTCCTCACCTTGGGCTGCGTTGCTCACACCTTTCTGCATGATTGACCTGAGCCTCGTACATAGACCACTTGACTCTCCACCCCTTTTGCTGCATCAAATCTCCCTCCTTTTCTTATTGGGCACCCTTCTGTCACTCAAGGGAGGCAAGGGTGTGTGTCTGCGGTTCTTTTTAAAGCCTGCCCCCCCCACCTCCACACAACCCTTCCTTTTTTAATGTGCTTTTCTTCTCTGCGCGATTAATTTTTTAAAAATGAATTTTATTTGTACGTCACAGACCAGAATCAAAATGGATGAAAAGTATATTAAAATATTTTAAATCACAATGTACAGCTAAAATAAATGAAGACCAGCAGACGGGAAGGGAAGTGCAAAATCGCCCCATCTGGACCAGTTCAGGTTTTCACGGCCAACAGGCTGTTTCAACAGGTTACTGGTCCAACACAAATGGCTGCATATACTCGCTACTTGGCCTTTCCTACAGAGTGGATTGCAAAGTATCCATTGATAGGAAAGTTAGTGCCAAGTCTGCACCACCATACAAATGGCAGACCCCTATTCCAGGATATAATCCAGAATAAGGGCCACTGCAGAAAGGGCTGTTGTTAAATTGTAAAGAAATTGTATATGATCACTGCAGCAAGCATTGTACTTGCCAAAGACTGGAGGATTCCAAAATGTCCCTTAAATGCAAAGATGGGTAGGAACAGCTGGTGGAATATATGATGATGGCAAAGTTGGCATGTAGGATGAAAAATAAAAGCAAGGAGGACTTTTAAAAGAACTATAATCGTTACATAAAAGACTATACTAAGCAAGGCCGAAAGAGTATCTTGGACATGGTTTTACAGTCTGAAGATGATATTGAATAAATAGAAACAGATTGGTCATTTAGGTACATTATGCTTGTGGAAATAGAAGAATCATTCATTTACTTTATGGCTATGTAGCCCAAGGATGTTTGCATATTCTTTAAGTGTGGATTCCATATGCTTTATGCTTAGTTTTCCTTTTCCATGTGGACAATAAAAACAATTAAAAATGGAGGGGAAAGAACAGTCCCAGTGCTCCCTAGACCAGTGGTTCTCAACCTGGGGGTCGGGACCCCTTTGGGGGTCGAACTACCCTTTCAGAGGGGTCGTGACGAGTCTCCCACCGCCCTTCCCTCCCACCTCCCAGCTGCTCCGCCCCTGTGGTTGGGGGTCTCCACAACATGAGGAACTCCATTAAGGGGTCCCGGCATTAGGAAGGTTGAGAACCACTGCCCTAGACCTTTACCGGCACTATCAATTGAAACCATTTCTTCCCATACCAGGGGCCTGCCCACACAACTGCCTGGAAGGAGAAATCATTCCAGTGCAGTTACTGTAAGTTCAAGGACAATGGTCCGCATTCACACCACAAGGGCTAGTGGTCCCTCCAAGGCCATGGTCACACCTTGCTAAAATAGTCCATCAGCAAAAAAATCTGAGCTCAATGATGCCGAAAGGAAACAGCTTCTCACTTTTGCTGACGTATTCTCTCACTCTAAAAGAGGACTGAAGCTGGATTAAAATTTAGGTGTGAGTGCAGCCTAAATTTTAACATCCTTTTTTAAAAAAATGTACGGTTTATGCAGAGGGAGGCATACCCACAAATGCCATCAACATGGATTCTCTGTGTACTGCAGACTTCACTCAATGTAACACAACTGGTCTGAGAAAAAGAGGAAAAACCAATTCCCCAGCTAAAGAGAGGCGGAAAAGTTTTTATTTAATATTTGAAGAATGGGAGTGACTCAGTGAACTGGAGATGGATGGGAAAATGGGGGAAAAATTCCAGATTGGCAGGACAGCTCTGCCAGCCGCACAGACTTAAAACCCAGGCATTAGGTTTTGTTTTGATATTGTTGTTAGGTACCATTGAATCCAGGCTGACTCACGGGGTGACTCCCTGGATGCTTTCATGCAGCTTTCTTGGCAGATACATGAGTGATTTGTCATTAACATTTTCTGGAAATATCTGGGAAATGAACCCACGACCTTCTGCTTTCTGGACAGTTGATGTAGCATGGAGCTGTAACCAATCCCACTAGGCTGTGTAGAGCTGGGAAATATTTCTTTCTGAAACCCTGGAGACCACCTGTTAGTATTGAGAGCATTAGATGAGTTAGAATAATGCTTTGATTTTCTGTACACTTGCTGGATTTAATGTAGACTGAATAAGAATGATGTGACATCTGTTCTTCTCTGGCACATCTGATGAGAAAAGTTTCCTAAAACAGATATATAAAGTGGATATGCGTAGCAGCTTCCTGCATTCCCGCTCACTTTATATATATATGCATTTTAGGAGACTTTTCTTACCCAAATTGCCTGAGAAGAACAGGTGTCTTCCTTATACATTCTATGGCCGCAGTTACACCTTACCATTTTAATCTGCATCAGGAAGGCACCAGTATCCAAGCCGTTTTTGGGCTGGAACGACTTGGTTACACTTTCCTGCTCCTGTAGCTGGCAATGTTCTGCTTGGGGGGAGGCGTTCTGGGAGGGTAAAGGGGGGGGTGAGGTGACAGTTGGGGGTGGGAGGAGGGAGATCGGGGCAGGGGCAGCAATGACAGAGTGGGGAGAGAAAGTCAGGGCAAGAGGGAGGGGTGGGGAAGAGAGATTGGGGTGGGGGAAGGAGATCATTGCAATGGCCGTAGCAACAGGGAAAGGAAATCAATGCAAGAGGGAGGTGCAGGAAGGCAGATCTAGTGACGGAAAGGAAATCAAGGCAAGAGGGGGGCGGGGGAGGAAGATCATTGCAATGGCAGTGGCAACAGGGAAAGGAAATCAAGGCAAGAGGGAGGTGCAGGAAGGCAGATCTAGTGACAGGGAAAGAAAATCAAGGCAAGAGGGGGGCAGGGGAGGGAGACTGCGACAACAGGGCAGAGGAAGGACTGTCATAGTAAGGAGGGGCAAGGGGCAAAACTCAGAGCAGAGGCTTGCATAAGTATCATTTTCTGGGCAGCCGGGGATCAAGAATGGTGGCTTCCTGGACAGGGATTAAAACTTTAATGCTGGGTGGCCTGGAATGAGGGAAAACCTGAATAGAGGGAGGAAATTCCAGAAAAAAACTGGCTTGGCATTTAAAGATGTAACCAAACGGGCTGGAATTCAGGCTGAAGAAAGATTAATGTGTAACTACTGCCTACGTTAAGGCTGCCTCCAGACACTGAGAGGTTCGTTCATTCCCTGAGTTCACAATGAATTTGGTCCCAGAATTTATATTTATATTTGTGTATTCGTTGTACATGGTCTCTTGCCCTTACCTTCCTTGTGAATAAAGCAAAATACCAATTGCCACTCCACATCTTATTTTCACATGCCCAGCTGCTTCAAGGAGGAAATAAACTTTTCTTCAGGGAAAGGAGAAAGTGTGATCCAGTAAATCACGCCAAGAGATGCTTCAGGCTTTGGCAAGCTATCATGGAGTTCCTGCTGCTATGGGTGAAGTAATGGCAGAATTTTTGCTTCCGTGTTCCCAGAATAAAGAACCTAGCTGCATTTTATAAACAAGTGCAGTGAGCCAGGACAATGAATGACACAGCTAAAAGTACACATCAAATAAAAAATAATGCTTAACTATTAATTACAGATAATGTTTCATAAGGAAAACATGTATTAGGTTTTCATTTGTATATATATAATGAATCACAGAGACATTTTTTGCTTATATATAAGAAAAGAATTCAAACTGATTTAGGTCCTTTCTGCATTGGGCCTTATTCTGGATTACATCCCAGAATAGGGACCTGCCACCCACATGTTTGTCCAGACTATGGCAAGCCCCCAAGTTGCTTATGTAAAAGACGGGAAAAAAAACACCCAATACTTTCTGTGAATTATAGTAAGTCCTGGTTAAATTCAAATTACTTACTCATTGTAATTACCAGTTACCTAATCTTAACATCTTTTATCTACCTGTGTTTATGAAACATTTCATTACGAAAGCACACGACTGCTTAATCTGGAAGTACAGATACTTCTTGTCACTAAACATATTGTAGCACTCTGTGTAGATCCTGTGCAACAAACAGAATGGATATTGTTATGGGATACTTTAAAACTGAGCCAGTTTGGTCTTGTGGTTAGGGAGCTGCATTCTTATCTGGGAATACCAGGTTCAATTCTGCCCTCTCCCACGAAGCCATTTAAGGGGACTCAAAATGGCTGACTAACCTTCTGTTCTTCTTCCCACAACAGATACCCTGTGAGGTAGGTGGGGCTGTGAGAGCTCAGAAAAGAGCCATGACTAGCCCAAGGCCACCCAGCTGGCTTCACGGGGGAGGGTGGAATCGAATCCAGTATTCCCAGGTTAAAAGTCCGGCTCCCTAACCTCTAGACCAAACTGAGTGCTGCTGATGGATACAGAGGACCATACTGAGACCTGGTCAAAGTGAACAAATGCAGAAGTGGGAGTGTCATTCAGCTTCCGTTGTCCATTTAGTGCTGAAACCATTCATGTGTGACATTGGCCTTAGATTAAAGAATAAAAACCTAATTTAAACAGGATTGTCATACACTACAATAAAAATTTGATTATTTACAAATTATTGTAGGAAGTCAAAAGTTAAAAAAAAAGGATTGTCCTAAAGTAACCCTTAAGAAAGCCATGAAACTACAACTCCTATTATTCTTTGACTTCTATTGACTTCTGGTAGCTATAGTTCATCTTCTCAAGGGCTCCAGCTGGAACATTCAGGTATGGGGCATAAGATAAATTCATTTAGTTGCTGCCCACACTAAAAGTTATGCATCATTAACAATGGACAAATGTAATTTTACAAAATCGTGATTGTTAATTTGGATTTACCTTTGTATCATTCACAAAATACAAATAAAATTGTAAAAAACCCACAAATATTGCACAAAGTATACTTAGCATCTACATTTTGCTACACGCAGGTTGCATAATGCTTGCACAAACAGTCTTCAACGTGCACAAGAAAGCAGGTATAGTTTGCGTGTCTGGAGTAATTCACAAAACTCTTTGGAAACACATCCTTCACAAGGTTGCTCATATTGTCCAGTTTCTTCCTGGTGATGTAGAAAGGGGCCTATAGAACTGGCATGGAAACAGACAACAAAACTCTTACTGGACTAGATGGACTGTAACCTAATCTAGCAGGCCTCCAACTTACGTTCTCTTGTACCTTTAACAACTGCATAGGATAGGTACTTTCAGAAGACCTAACCTGTATTATAGGCAACACCTGCTGATATTCCATCTTCTCAGGATCTATTAAAAGTATATGAGCTCTGTTGTCTTTTCCATCTGGCCACCCAACCTCCTTCATAATGTTCAATCATAAAGTGAGAGGGGACCTCACAGAACCTCCGACATTAGCATCCTCTCATGTTCAATGTACTTGTGAAACAGTGTGGTATGGGGCTTGGAGGCCTGTGGGCCACAAACACAAAGGATGGCAGAGAAACATTTGCCTTGTCAAAAGATCCAAGACACATCTGAGGTAAGACACCAACAAATGCATTCCAGAATGTTCAAGAGGGCTTCTCAGGTCTCCAGAAGACAGAAATAACCACAGGGAAGAGGAAGGAGTAGGAAAGATTCCCCTTCCTCAATTTTAAAACTGAAGCCACTATATTCTATAAGTCATCCTTTGGTAAGTTTATCCTCTCTAGATGTTTTGGATTTCAACTGCAACACACCTATGTAGGTGGAGAACTTACCTCCTTTAAGAGTTGCACAGGAAAGGAACTTTGAACAGATGTAGTTCATCATGTGGGTAACACCCAATAACATTCCTTTTTCAAGGCAGCCACTAAAGATGGAGGAGTGCTGCCATTTTTTTTGTCCAGTTGCCACTTTTCTATTGGCTAGGTTGGTAGAATTTGTGAACCAGACGTCTCAAGGACACCGCCTTGGTGAAGGTTGCTGTAGACACAGCTGTTATACCATGGTTTAATTTCTGCAAACCACTATGTAGAACAAGAATAAGGTCCACTGGGCCTTATTCCAGATTATATCCTGGAATAGGGTCATGCCATCTGCATGCTGGGTGCAGACTATGGAAGGCCGCACCCAGGGCCTGCTGGGATGGCTTGTGTATGGCAGGACATAGTAATTGTGTCTTTGGAAAGCTGGGGGCTGGGAAACCAGGGGCCTTTCTGCACTTGGCCTTATTGTGGAACATATCTCAGAACATGGACTTGTTATCTGCATGATAGTGCAGACTATGGTAGACCCCAGCTGAAATCTTCCATAGTCTGTATTAGTATATGGACAACAGACCCCTGTCCCAAGATATATTCTGGAATAAGGGCTAGTTCAGAAAGGGCTCTGGTGTACCAATGAAATTTAAGGGCATAATGGAAAAGATCCCCATCCAGAGGAAATCAGTAGAACTCCAGAGACCAAGTAACATTATTGCAAGTTTCACTTTATACTTAAAATGTAAAAGTTACAATTTAGTGACTGTGTAAGAGAAAAATCCTGCTGTACAAAACTATAAGGGCTAGAATGTAGCTTCTCCTTGTTCGCCAAGTATTTACTGCAAAAATTTACATTAATAAACTAGTGATGCACCAACACTACTAACAATAAAGCAAACAACCAGGAAAATCTCTTTAGCATTTACCTGTTATCAAAATCTTTGAGTGGGATATTACATAGGTAGTACTCAGCTACCTTCCAATATCATGTCGTGTCCAGAGTGTTGACCTAGAACTCATGAGTTTTAGGCCCTGTCTGCACTAGGCCTTATTCTGGATTTTATCTTGGAATAGGGAGCTGCCAGCCACATGGTGATGCAAACTACGGCAGGTCCAGTGATAGTCTGTCCTAGCATGCAGATAGAAGAATATAGTCCAGAATAAGGTCCAATACAGAAAGGGCCTTAGAGTTCATATCCCTATCCAGTCATGAAAAGTTCACTGAGGCCCTGTTCCCAAAGGCACTAAAATCCAGATTGGATTTGGACTCTGAATCGAGTGATCCCATTAAATTCCTCAGTTGTTTGAATCCAGGAAGGGTCGTCCCCATGCCAGTTCTTCTCCCCCAGATTTTCTGCAGAAACCCCTGCAGAAATCCGGGGCGGGGGGGGAGCCCTCATTAATGAGGTCTTTTTCCGACCGAGTCCGGATTTTAGTCTCAGGGGAAGCCGGCGGCCAGGGCAAGTGAGTGAAGTGAGGAAATGAGTGAGGTTGGGTGGGGAGGGAATGCGGCAATGGTGGATGGTTGTTGCAGGATTGGAAGAGGAGGAGGCCAGGGTGAATGAGTGAGCAAGCAAGTGGGGGTGTGGGGAGGGAGTGTGGCAGCGGTGGCTCCTGTCCTAAAAAACTGCTGCACCACGCTGTTTGCAGGTGTGCTTGTTCACACCTGCAGGTTCAGTTTGGGAACAGCCCGGTGTGTGCTTGGTGCTGTTCCCAGCCTCCAACCCTAACCTACATCAGCACCCGGATTGCTCCAGACCAGAGTAATCCAGCTCACAGTAGGTGGGAACGTGCCCTGAGGGATCTTGGTCTTTTCTTTATTGGACCTTATTCCAGAATATATCCTGGAATAGGGGCCTGCTGTTCTCATGTTCATGCAGACCATGGCAAATCCCTGTCTTTCACCCAATGAGGTAATCCGGCAGGGTGACCAAGCCATTTTAGTGCCATCACCAGGTCTGAAGCCAGATTGAAATGGGTCCAGATAATCATAGAATCATAGAATGGTAGAGTTGGAGGGGACCTCCTGGGTCATCAAGTCCAACCCCCTGCTCAAGGCAGGATCTCCTAAACCATCTCAGACAGATGGCCGTCCAGTCTCTGCTTGAAGACCTCCATCGAAGGGGAACCAACCACCTCCCGTGGCAGCCTGTTCCACTGGTTGATCACTCTTACTGTTAGAAATTTTTTCCTAACATCTAAACTAAATCTTTTCCCCTGCAGTTTCACCCCATTGTTTCTAGTCCTTCCTTGAGAGAGTGAGAACAGGGCTGATCCCTCTGCCCTGTGACAACCCTTGAGGTATTTGTAGACAGCTATCATGTCTCCTCTCAGTCTTCTTTTTGATAGACTAAACATTCCTAGTTCCTTAAGCCGTTCCTCATAGGACATGGTTTGCAGACCGTTCACCATCTTGGTAGCTCTCCTTTGAACCTGCTCCAGCTTGTCAGTGTCTCTTTTAAACTGGGGTGACCAGAACTGGACACAGTACTCCAGATGAGGTCTGACCAAGGTAGAGTAGAGGGGGATAATAACTTCACGTGATCTGGACTCTATGCTTCTCCTAATACACCCCAGGATTGCGTTTGCCTTTTTTGCAGCTGCCTCGCACTGTTGACTCATGTTCAGTTGATGATCTACCAGGACACCCAAGTCTTTTTCACATGTGCTGCTGCTCAGCCGAATTCCTCCCATTGTATATGTGCTTTTTTCATTTTTCTTGCCCAGGTGCAGAACCTTGCAATCAGCTTCTTCCAAGTGTCCCTGCAGTTAAGCTAACACCACCCACTCCAGAGTCTTGCTCAATAAGGGCACCTTAACAACAAGTGATGGTTGATCAGTACTTCTGGATGTGGAAAGGTAGGGGATACACCTCCGCCGCTTCAATAATTGCAATAAATAAAGCAGCTGTCGAAACCAAGAAGGTGAGTAGTAAGGTTGTGAAAGAAGCCTTGGGGAATTGCATGTTGCAGAATCACATTTTTAAAAGCATGACTGCCATTTGTGGGACTGGCTGGCGCTATTACAGTTTATCAACATCTAAAAAACCCCAAGTCACTGGAATGAAGTCTGCTATGATTACAAAGCCTTGTGGCTATGTTCTACTTGACATACCACCATCAATTAGGAATCAACCTTCATTTGAACTCAAAGGGAGAAGGTGCCCTCAAGCCAAAGTGACTCCTAAATTCTGGATGGGCAACTTTAATCCAATGTATACATTGTTTGGTTTCATCTATTCTTAAAATAGTTGTTATCTAATCACACTTCAGAAAGGATATTGTGGAACAAAAAAGTGCAGAAAGGGGCAACCACAGTGATTTGAGGGCTGGAACGCCTCCTTTTATGAGATCAGGTTGCAATGTTTAGGTCTCTTCAGCCTTGAAAGGCAGTGTTTAAGAGGGACCTGACTGAGGTAGGTGGGGCAGTGAGAGCTCAGAAGAGAGCTGTGACTGGCCCAAGGACACCCAGCTGGCTTCATGGGGGAGGGCAGACTCAAACCCAGTATTCCCAGTCCAGCTCCCTAACCACCAGACCAAACATCATTTGTGATGTAGAAAAGATGGATAGAGAAAAATAAATTTGTCTACTGCACAACACTAGAACAGGAGGCATTCTATGAAGCTGACAGTCAGGAGAGTAATGACCAAAAAGGTGAAGTGTTTGTTTGTTTGTTTTGTTCCACTCAGAGTCTCATTGGCCTATGCAATTTAGTACCAGAAGAGGTGGTGACAGCAACCAGCCTGGTTAAGTTTAAGAAGAATTAGACAAATTAATGGAAGATAAGTATATCAATGGCTACTGAACAGATGCCTAAAAGTACCCATTAAGTACCCATTAATGGGTACGTAATGGCATTTGGGTACTTAATGGGTACTTCTAGTGACAGTGGAAAAACACTCCAGGTTGGAGAGACAGACAGGATACCTCTAAAGGCCATTCAGGAGTAGGTGAATCCTTTGTCTGAGAATGCTCAGAAACAATTGCTGGGCCACTGTGAGACATAAGAACATAAGAGAAGAAGCCCTGCTGGATCAGGCCACAGCCCATCTAGTCCAGCATCCCGTCACACACGGTGACCCACCAAATGCTCATGGGCATCTCAAGCAGAGACAAGGATGAACCTTTGCCTGCTCTCGAATCCCAGCAAATGGCCTTAGAAGTGCCCCGCGAGACAATGCTTTGGCCAGGAGTCTGCACTTGCAGAAGAACCCAAAATTATTTAATTACATTCTTGTACTCCATTTAGTTCCTAGTGACCCCAGATGTCTACCATCTGCATCTGGTGGTGCTCAGACATCTTATGGGTGCCATACAGATTCAGATATGGGTTTTTCTACATGCAGCAATATACAAAAGATGTAATTTTAACTACTCGGATTCCCTCTTCTATGCCCCTCTCCTTGCAAAACCACTTTGTGTCTATAAGTAAGGCAAGTTGTTCGCAAATATTTGTGAACAAATATTTGCAACATCTGTTATTCATGAATTCATCCAAATTTGGACATTCGTAAATGAATAAAATGTTACAATATTCATACATTAACATTTGTATGAATATGGATGTTCCAGACATTCGTACAAATATTTTGGACATTCGTGCAAATACCTTGGACATTCGTGCAAATAGTTCGGACATTCGTGCAAATAGCTTGGACATTAATTAAACTGGGAAGGTGGGAAAGTGGTTGCGCCAGTCACATCTGCAACGAATCCAGATTGCATTCGACATGGATCGAAAGCGGATTAAAAGTGGATTCAGGTCGGATTTGATGCTTACGGGATACATATATTGGATATGTATTAGATACGTATGTGTTCGTGAGGATACATATCGGATATTCGTACAAATTTATATGAATACATTTGTATCCAATAGAATCCTACCACATTTGAAGGGGATCTATTCAAATGAATACAATATAACATTTGATTTGTTATTAATCGAATGCCCAAAAAACCATTCCTGCCCATCGGCAGCTCCTGTCCTTCTTGTTTCCCTCCATCCGTAATGGGGTGGCTACTGCCCTGCCCTGCGCATCCCCACTCCAAGTAACCCATCCGACAATGGGCCTGATTACCGCTGGCTAGCTCCAAGGACTGGAGACGTGAACGAATATTCGAAATATTCATTATTCATATGAATTTAGAGACATTCATATATGAATCGACATTCGGATTTCCAAATTTGACCTAATATGAATATTTCAGAATATTTCAAGTTATTCGTACAAATAATTCAGACATTTGTATGTGTATGGATATGTACACAATCTGTACACACCCTGGGCATATCCATACGTATCCGTACGTGATCCATATGAGATATGAATGTCCGAATTGTTTGTATTAATACATACGAATGTTTGTATTGAATCGAGTGTCCAGACATTTTATTATTTTTTAATTCAGATTCATTAGAATTTTCAAATCATTACAAATTGAATTTAAAAATTGCACCCATGCACACCCCTACCAAGGACTGTTCACAATGCAGCTGCCGCCTCCTGGCCAAGTTCAAAGGCTAAGGCTGTGGTCACACCCTCACCTGATTGTCCATCTTTGGAACAGACGGAGAAACCAGTCTATTTATTGGCTTGGGATGGCTTGAGCACACCTACCCAGCGAGACTTTGCCTGCTAAAAGGTAGGCTTTGGTGTGCAGGGGGTGGGGGTGGAGCAGATGGGTGTCGCACAATGGGGGGAGCTCAGAGCAGTGGGGGGAGGGCAGTGCAGAGAAGGCAACTGCTCAGTATAGCAGAGGTACAGGGGGGCAGTTTGCATGGGAGGGGGAAGACTTGGCATGGCAGGGGGGAAGCAGGCGGGGAAGGGACCTTGCTGTTACACTGAAATTTACCTTTGGCCAGGCGGGGGGGGGGCATAGATGGAGTTCTCCCTGAGATTATCTGCATGGTGGAAAGTCCCAATCTGGGAAAGTCTGCAGAAAAGAATAGATGCAGACTTTCACACCTGACCCCTCCAAACCCAGGATGCCCCCCATCAGAATAAAAAGTAAGGTGTGGCCATAGAGTAGGAGTGAAAGCTCCTCTCCCCTGAGGTTGCCAGAGGTCCAGGCTTGGATGGAGCTAGGGCAACATTGTTTGCGCCTTGTCAGGTGTGGATGACCGGCTAATTCTCTAGTGCGGAAAATGTAGGCCAGTTTGGACTTGTAGTTAAAGAGTGCCAGACTCATATCTTTTAGACACCGGGTTCAATTCCACGCTCCTCCACAAAGCCAGATAGGTGACCTTGGGCTAGTCAAGATCTCTTTCTGAGCTCTCACAGCCTCACCTATCTCACAGGGTGTCTGTTGTGGGGAGAAGAACAGAAGGTTTGTCAGCTGCTTTGAGTGCCCATAAATGGGTGAGGAAAGTGGGGTAGAAAAGCCAGTCTTCTTCTTCTCTTGGCCCAGGGCAGACTCGGCCAGTGAGAACTAGGGATGTGCACAAATATCTGAAAACTCGAATATTTGATTCAAACCTGTCAGATTTCAACATTTCAACCCAAATCGGATTTTCAAAAATCCGTATTTGACATTCGAACTCGAATAAGGATTTTCAAAAGTCCAATATGGATTTTCGGACGCCTGGAACGTGTAGATCCGTATCTGTCATATACGAATCTGCCCAAAAATTATCCGTATTTTGCGCTTAAAATACGGGATTAAAACGGGATGCGTACAGGATAATACGGGATGCAGACGGATTTTTCCGGCATGCGCACAGATATGTATACCAGATACGAATGTTGTTGACATTGTTCGTATCTTTTAATACGAATCTAACACTCGAATGCACAGATTCGAATGTTACAGATTTGAACGTCAAAAATACCTTCGCGGACACCCCTAGTGAGAACTGGCTCCTGGTTAAGGCCATGTTGTTCTTACAGGGGAAGCCTCTCCCTGGATTCTGCATGTGCCCCCACCCCATTGAAGGCTGACACGAATTTCCACGGAACCGGCTTTTACCCTCCCCTGCCACCCAGGGAACCCCACCGGGGTCTCTTCCTACCCCTCCGGGAAAGCCAGATGGGGACCACTGCCTCATGGAGTCATCAGGGCTTGTGCACGAGCCTATGAGCTACTCCGAAGTCCGTGGGGCCACCACTGACTAGTCCCCCCAGGGCGCGCATCGCCCACCCACCCCACCGTCGGCAGCAGGATGCTCGAGGGAAGTTTCGCGGCGCGCCTGCGTACAAAGCCCAGCCAGGGTGGGGTCCCCCTTCGCCCTCCCCGAACTTTCCCCCAGTTTCCATCCCTTCTCCTCCTCTTCCTACTCTTTGTCCCGCCCCAGCAGCGGCGAGAGACGCCCTTCGATTCCACCCCCCCCCCCCACTTTCTTTGAATAATAGACGAGCCTGTCTGTTGCGGCTCCCCCCTCCTCCCCCCTCTGTGGTAGCGCCCTCCCCGTCTCCTGCCTTACTCTCATTGGTGGCTTTGGGTTGTCCCTCTTCTTCCTGAGGGGGGGGGGAAAGAGAAAGAAAAAAGAGGTAGGAACTTCGGAAGCCCAGCCGTCTAGGGAGGCGTGTGAGCCATAGCGGGCACGCGCTCTCTCTCTCTCTCCCTCCCCTCCAGTGCGCGGCCCCTCCCTCCTCGCTCCCGCCGCCTGCATTGCAAGACAGGGGCGGGCGCGCGCACGGCGCTGTCTTGCTCGACGGTGACTCAACAGGGCGTGGAGGCGCTGCTGCTGCTGCTGCTGCTGGCGGAGGAGGAGGAGGAGGCAGGCAGAGCTCCCCGTTCTCCCAGCAGCACCACCAGCACCCGCCCTTCCCCAGCATCCCGTAGCATCCCCCCCCGTCGGCGGTGCCTCTCTTCCCGGCCGTGGGCAGCTGCGCAGGCTCCCTCTCTCCTGTCCTTCTTTCTCTCTTTCCTTCCTTCCTTCCTCTCCTCCTCCTGCAGGCGCCACCGCTCCGCTCTTCCCCCTCGCCGGGAGAGCTGCTCCGCCCGCGCCCTCCTTGCCTCTGCGCCTCATTGTCCGCCGCCAGCCCAGCAGCCGAGGGGGCGAGCCAGGCAGCAGCAGCAGCAGCAGCCATGGACGAGCCCGAGCAGCACCAGTCCCCGTTGGTCACGTCGTCGTCGTCGTCCTCCGGCCCCGGGGAAGCCGCCGCCGCCGCCGCCGTCGAGCAGGAGCGCTGGAAAGCCCCTCAGCCTCAGCCCCTCTTCCAGTACCAGTTTGTGAGGGACGAAGAGGAAGAGGAGGAGGAGGAGGAAGACGACGAGGAGGAAGAAGTGGATGACGAGCGGCTCGAGGTGAGGGAGAGGAAGCCCGCCGCCGCCGCTTCCTCGACGACGCCTTTCTCCTCAGCGGGGCAACCGCCGCCGCCGCCTGCCGCCCCTCTGCTGGGCCTGGGGGGCTCCGCAGGGGAGCAGCCGCCGCCGCAGAAGCCTCCCGCCAGCCCCCCGACGGCACCCCCGGCAGCCTGGGCCGGCAGCCACCCCGCCACCACCACCTCCTCCTCCTCCTCGCCCTCTCTCTTCGCCCCCGACGCCTCGCCGCCGGAGGAGAAAGGCAAGGAGCCCCCCCGCAGCGCCCCGCCGGCGCCCCCCCGCCAGGAGGACCCCTACGCCGCCCCTGCTGTGCCGCCCCGCGGCGCCCCGCCGCCGCCGCCGCCCCCCAAGAGAGACGAGGAGGAGAAGAAGAGCCCCGTCCCTGCCGCCAAGAAAGGCTCCCCAGCCGCTTCGGGCTCGTCCTCGCCTGGTGAGTGAGGGGGGGAGGGCGGGCGGGCGGAGGGGGGGCTCTAGGGAGGTTCCCCCCCCCAAGGGAACCCCGAGGAGAGGAGAGGGGCGTGGCGCGCCGGCCGGCCTACCTACCTGCCTGCCTGCCTGCTGCGGGGCCGGGTCTGCGGGGGCGGGCAGTGGGGGGCTCGGCAGGGCGAGGGGGAAAGGTGGGGGAGGGGTCCCATTTTGGCAGGCTGTGGGGGGGGGGAGGCAGTGAAGGTGTGTGAGCGAGGAGGGCGCACGAGGGGCCGCTAAGAAGATGGCGCAGGAGGGGTGTGACCGCGGGGCCAAGGGAGGGGGCTGGGAAGGGGAAAGGGAAAGGGGGGCGCGCGCAAGGACGGGGCAGGAGTGGCTGGGGCGGGGGGGGGCTGCCTTCTTTCCTTCCTTCCTTCCTTCCTTCCTTCCTTCCTTCCCTCCCCTCCTTCCTTCCTTCCTTCCTTCCTTCCTTCCTTCCTTCCTTCCTTCCTTCCCTCCCTCCCCTCCTTCCTTCCTTCCTTCCCTCCTTCCCTCCCGCGCTTGGACCTCTGTGTGACAGGGACGGAGTGGCAGAGGGAGCCAGAGTGGGAGCGGTGGGCGACCCTTGTGCCCAGGTCGAGGGGGGGGGGGGGAAACAGGTGGACGGGATCCGCGTCTCGGGGGAGGGGGAAAGAAGGCTCCGGGGTTGGAGGCAGGATTCCAGGTGTTGCTCCGAGGGGCGTGAGGGGCTGAGAGGACAGCACATCCCTCTCTTGCCAGGCTGCCATGACATGAGGCTCCCCGGGGAGGTGGGGGGGGGGGCGGCGGCTGGTCGTTCATGGTGGGGCTGGACGCAGGATTGTTAGCCCGGAGCCCGGGGCCAGGCGCCAGGGTTGCTGTGGAAATGGGAGTCCAGCGGATGCTGGGAAGCGTTTTTGCTGGAAATGCAGAGGGAGGAAGAGTGTGTGGGGTGTGTGTGCGCGTGTGTGTGTGATGCCTGCAATAGAAGAGAATGGGAGTGGCAGGGGCTGTTTGGGAACCCATGCGGGTGGCCTGCTGGCTTTTCCCCAGAGCAGCTGCCCTCTCCTCCATTGCCCCTTCTGCCCAAAGGGGAGTCAAGAGGCTGCATAGTCACCCCCACTGCGCGGCGCGTGGAAGTTTCCCCTTTGTGTCTGCAGTCTGCAAGGCCGCTCCTTCCAAAATTGTTCCGCTCTTCCGCAGGCTAGCGGGGGTTGCTGAGGAAAGCGCAGAGCAGTGGTTCTCAGCCTGTGGGTCGCGACCCCCTTGGGGGTCGATCTACCCTTTCACAGGGGTCGTTAGGAAGTAGCAAGGAAGATGATTTTATGGTTGGGGGTTAGCGTTAGGGTTAGGTTGGGGGTCACCACAACATGAGGCACTGCATTAAAGGGTAGCAGCATTAGGACGGTTGAGAACCACTGGCATAGAGGGAAAGGTGAGCGGCTGTCTGGAGTTCTTCTCTTTTTCCCTGTGCAATAAGGAAATGGGGGGGGGCTTGGAAGAATTTCTGTGTTTGCAGAAAGTGGGTGGGGTTATGGCTTCCCTCCCCTCTCTCTGACTTTTGGATATGTAGCTATTTCAGTAAACAGGAACCACCTCAATAATATACAATATATTCATTTTCTTCCTCTTTTTGCCTGCCTTCGCTCCATTTTCCTTCTACTCCCTTTGTTTCCCAAGAAGTGGTCTGCCTCCGATCTTGCTAGAAAGTTTTCCTTTGTTCTAGATTAAAAGGGAGGGTGGCGATTGAAAGGGAAGGAACTGGGAATTCCTGGAGCTCCCCCCCCTCTCTTTTTTTTGCTGTCCCCAAAGAGGTATGCATATCTTTTTGTCTGCCGGCAGCCTGAGGCTTCACACACCCTGTCAGCCTATTGTCATTTAAAGCCCGCCTTAACTGTGCAGATACTGGTTCGGGAACAGGTGACTGATGTTGCTGGTCCTCCAATGGCAAACGGGATCTGGAATAGACACCTCCCTCCCTATATAAAGAACCAGCAAATTGAGCCACAGACATGTTTCCCAGTCCTCGCCTTCTCTAGCACCAGCTGACCTAGTGTATGGAAAGTTTTCCTGGCTCAGAAGATTTCTGTGCTGGCCTTTGGGGAAATTGAATGAGTTTGCAGAGTTCACAGACTGAAATAGAACTACTTGCACCTTTAAAAACTTGCTCATGAAAAATGGAACAGCTTGTAATGTGAGGCTTTTCCAGGTGTGATTTTAAGTTGAAATACAGGAAGACAATGAACAGGATCTAATCTTAAGAAACAGTGATGGTGTTAGGTTTTTACCAAAGTTTTGAAAAGATTAGCGTTAAATATGAAGTGGCATTTTCCTAACTGTTTCTTTCTTTGTAATGCGTGTTCAAAATGAGGAGGTAAACCAGTTGCTGTGGAAGTAACTTCAGCTTGAAAGCATTTGTTAAATGTGCTGTGGGTGTGTAGTATTTTATAGTTATCAAAGCCTTTAAACCTCTAGAATTTGTCTGACATGTCTGTATGGATGTATCTCTTGCCATATACCAAAGGGTATCAGCATGGGTTGCATAATTTAAAAAAAAAACAAAGGTACTGTTCAGATTTCAGATACATAATAAAAATCCCCACCAAATAGACACCCTGAATAAAAAAAAACTTTAATCAGTGCAAGAAATAGAACACAAGAAAATGCCAGGTGGGTCAGACCAGTAGTCTGTCTAGTCCAGCAGCCAGATACATATGGAAGCCCACAAGAAGAGCATAAGAGAAGCCCTGCTGGATCAGGCCACAGCCCATCTGGTCCAGCATGCTGTCGCACACAGTGGCCCACCAGTTGCCCTTGGGCATCTCAAGCAGAGACAAGGGCAAAACTTTTCCTGCTCTCAAATCCCAGCAAATGGCCTTAGAAGCATCCTGCTTGTCCCCTCAGCCTGAAAGATGTTCTTAGGCACCCATTCTAGTAGCCACTGATACATCTGTCATCCAGAAATTTGTCTGACCTTTTCTTGAAGCCATCTAGGCTTGTAGCTGTTACCAACCCCATACACTTGTTGGGGCTCATAAGTTCTCAGCAGCTGGCCTTCTTCTGACAGAGGAAGTAACCTGTCTCCAGGATTGAAAACATTGGCCCTTTCTGCACTGGGCCTTATTTTGGATTATATCCTGAAATAGGGACCTGCCATCCACATGCTGGTGCAGATTATGGTAGGCCACACCCAAGCCCTGCAGTAGCCTGCACAAGCATCAAGATGACAGGTCCCTATTCCAGGATATATCCCAGAATAAAGCCCAGTGCAGAAAGGGCCATTGATATCCTTGTCCCTTATGAACTGGTCCAGATCCTATTTGAAGCCTGCAATGTTAGTGGATAATATCTTGTGGTAGTGAGTTCCAAAGTTTAACTGTGCATTATATGAAATAATTGCTTTTGCCTGTTGTAACATTTTGAAAATTCAGCTTCTCTGATTCTGGTATTTTGGAAACAGTAAGAAAAGTCTCAAGCCCTATGTCCTGTCTTATCTCCTTTCTAGACTAAAAAAGTCCCACTCATTTCAGTTCTTGCTCATAGGGGAGTCCCTCTAGCCTCTTTCTTACCCATTCCAGTTTTAAGGCCGTGACCCCAAGGAAACAGTTTGTAGTTTGATGCAGGGAACAGAGCAAACTGCTGTCACGCTGTTTCTGCACTCTCTCCTGCCATTCTGGATCAAGGTGGTATGCTCTGGTTTGGGATAGGCAATCCATCCTAGTTTGGGACAAAACAGTCCTGGAGCAGAATAAAGTCATTCCCATTGGGATACATGTTCTGTGCTAACTCCCACACCGGCTCAGAAGCATGGATTAGCTGTGGTGCTGATGTAGGACCTCTGAAAGCCAGGAATTAACTTTCCTGGCCTTTGGAGCTCTCAGGGGAGGCATTTTGGCAGTGGACCTTTTGGTTCCATGTAGTATACCAGACCATGGAAGCATGCTATCTGCATGTCTCTGTGGTCCGGTCTACCACCTCCAGGTATGCTGGTAGATCTCAGAAAATACGTCCATTAGTAGATCAGATCGTAGTGCAGTCTATGCTCTTTCCTGTTTAGATGGAGCGTACTGGGTGGGGATGGGGACTCCCTTAATCTGAATCAGCATGTGAAAGGGAGGTCTATAGACTGCTTCTTGGTCCAGTCTCCCAGCAGGTGGGTCTAAATTAATTGTCAAAGCCCCCTCCCCACCAACAGTAGAGGGAATATCTGGGGAATCAGGGGAATTGCGCCATATTTTGTTTTCCAAATTTTACTTGGCTATTAGGAAACATCTGATCTCCCGTGCTTCCCCATGTGGGGGAAGAACCATTGTCTGCTGCCATTGAGATATTTCTGCCATGCTGAAGGAGTTCCAGTTGCTGGACTGCTCTGTCTGCATATCGAAAGCTGTTCCAGGATAGCTCCTTGTGCTGGCTCCAAAGATTGTACAAGCTTCCGGGTTCTCTGGTGGCTAGGAACTAAAGTTCCTCTGCTCCATGGACCTAGGATGACCAGTTTCAGCAGCACAATTTAGTCTCCCTGCTAAAGTGGGAGAGGGAAGTGGTATGAACCCTTCCACTTGTATCTCTGTTCTCTTCCAGAGGTTGCCTTGACCACTGTGTGGAAGGGAGGCCTCTGGATCAGGGCCTTTTCTGCACTGAGCTTTATTCTGGTTTAGATCTCAGGCTTGGGACCTGCCGACCATATGATGGTGCAACTATAGCAGACCCTGCCCAGGGCCTGCTGTAGTCTGCACTAACGTGTGGATGGCAGGTCCGTATCCCAAGATATAACCCGGAATAAGCCAGTGTAGAAAAGGCCCAGGTCCAAAGGTAAGTGTGGAAAGGTGAATGTGCTGCTGCCAGGACTGTGATGGGCAACCTGAGCCCTTTACAGCAGATGGCTGTCTTACATCTACACTCCTGCTGACATTGGTGGGACTCTCTTACTAGTTAATAAAAAGTGGAAAATGGTTGCACTTCTGAGCAGAAGGGCTTTTGCGATCTAAGTATTTCAACAAAGTCATGTCCCTTTTCAGTACATGGCAACCCTGATCCATCCAGGAATGCATGGGAATGAAGAAGCAGGTTTTGAGGTTTAAAAAGGGGTTCTTTCAGAAGTGTATTTCCTTGTGTCAGAGACAAAGAGCCTGCTTGATTGTGGATGCTTTTGAAAAGGTTTTTCTTGTGTTAATTCGTCTGTTCAGAGGAATTCTGGGTTCTGTATACTGGTCGCTTATACAGAGCTTTTATGGTCTGGCTAATGCAGCCTATATCAGTCTGGCTTATAAAGAAAGGGCATTCAGGGCTTTGTACCCTGCACATAGCTTGCTTGTATGCTTTAGGACTTCCAGGGAATTCTCTGGCCAATCTCTCTTTTCTTAACTAAAAGCTGGTGCTGAGGTGTCCCGGTGAACATTGCTAGACTCTTCTATAAACTGGTTTCACCTTTTATTCAGTACACTGAATAGTTAATTCTGCTTGTGTTTGTGTTCTTAATAGCCTGTCCTCTTGAACGCAGTTTCTCCTTGCACTTTTAATAAAGTGTAATTGCAGATATTATTTGGCATAGAATTTTAAGGCAGGAGTGTAATTATGAAGAGTTTGGTTATAGTTTGAAGAGGAGAAAAACTGGTGCATTTTGATGTTTCTAACGGAATGCAAAAGATCTTTGTTCTTTTGACCTTGGTGTATCACTTTTTAGCGTGAAACTGTAGCCTTATATCTAGGGATGAGATGTACTTAATGAAGTACCAAACACTCAACTATTGCAGCCAGCCTTACTGTAAGTTATCCAGTTTCAGCAGATCTGCAGTTTTCAGGCATAGTTTTGCTTACTCTGTTAGAACATAAGAACATAAGAGAAGCCTTGCTGGATCAGGCCACAGCCCATCTAGTCCAGCATCCTGTCGCACACAGTGGCCCACCAAATGCTCATGGGCATCTCAAGCAGAGACAAGGACAAACCTTCTCCTGCTCTCGTGTCCCAGCAGATGGCCTTAGAAGCGCCCCACGTTGAAGCACCTGGGATTTTGTAACAAGCTAAGAGAATAAGAAGAGGGGTGTTGTGAGTAAATCAAATAGATGAGTTAGCATTCAAGTTTAATACCATAGCAGTGATCTGAGTCTAAGGCCATTTCTGTACTTACTTTGAGTTTGGAATCATGGCCTGTAAAGTCCTCTTTTGGGCTTCAGTTATCTGCACATTAGTGTGGATCTGTGAAACCCTGCCCCCCACAAGTATGCTCCATCTACATTAGACATAGTGCAGTTCTAATGGGTCTGCTGTGGACCAGTGTCCTGGTCCGGAACGTGCAAGGTGTGCAGAACAAGAAGTAGTAGTTGGTTTTTCTACCCCACTTTTCTGACCCATTCAAGGAGACTCAAAGCGGCTGACAAAGCTTTTCTATTCTTCGCCCCACAACAGACACCCTATGAGGTAGGTGGGGCTGTGAGAGCTCAGAAGACAGCTGTGACTAGCCCAAGGTCACCCAGTTGGTGTCATGGAGGAGTGCGGAATCTAAGCCAGTATTCCTCGATAAGAATCCAGCTCTCTACTGCAAGACCAAATTGGCTTCCATGTTCAGACTTAGCAGGAGACACAGATTTCAAAAGCATGCCAAGGTACTCTGTTGAAATGCGTCCCCTAAAAACTCCAAGGTAGGAACTTTTGTTCCTAGCCCTCAGAGTGCTTGGAACCTGGGGGGCGGGGGCACTGGTGGACCAGCACTGTTGTGCAGATGGTGCTGTTCCAGACCACATCTTTCTATGGTCAGAACCAGTAGGCCAGACTGTTCCAGGTCCACTGATTCCAGCCCCGGAGAGGTAAGTGCAGAAATGGCCCTAGATGTAAGACTCTTCTGACTCAAAAAGACCGTGGTCTCTAGCTTGTTCTGCCCTTTAATGTGTGGCAGTAAACCAGATACTGGGATTTTCTGGAAGCTTCCACGTATCAAATAAGTCACGCTGTGTATGGTTTTATGTAGCATGGTCTTGCTTGAAAATGGTTGGTAAAACAATTTAGCTTGCTTAATGCAATCGTAGAAGGCCTCAGTTGTTTTGTTTGGCATCAGACTTAGACTGATAGATTGGACTCTTCCCCCCTAGTACAAGTGGCAGGCTAGTAAACTGGAGCTTTTTTCCACACCACTGTTGACTCATATTGGTACATTGGGTCTCCATGGTTCTCATAACTTCCAGTTTTCTATAGGTGGCAATTATGTGCATAATGGGGCTTTGTACTACATCATGGTTTATGGGAACCAAACAGTAGTGTTATGCTAGGGCTATTACTGCACTGGATTTTCTAGCTGCCTAGCAGTCTAGAGGAGATGCCCCACACTGCACCCTCACAGATAGCCCCATTGAGCCAAACTGGTCAGTGGCAAAGAATGATGGGACATGTTGTCCAGCAGCCTGTAGTACTCTATGGGTTTGAGTGTACAGACTGGCTAAAACACATTTCTAATAAAGCTTTTAGGAAATTTAGAGGCCCTCTTGGGTGTCTCACCACCTTCAGTAGTGAAAGAGGTGACACCTGGGGGAGGGCCATCTCAGTGATGGCCCCTATGCTATGGAATAGTCTCCCCCTTCAGGTGCATCAGGCATCTTCACTGTATATGATTAGGAAGGCACTGAATCTACCTCTTTGCCCTGCCCGTTGGTTAAATGGGAATATATTGTCTCTTCCCACTTTACACTGTTATTGTTTTAATATATACTGTTTTAATATATGTTTGATTTTGAATGTTGGTACCCACCCTGAGACCTTTGGGTATAGGGCAGGATAGAAATATAAATGATGATAGATAGATAGATAGATAGATAGATAGATAGATAGATAGATAGATAGATAGATAGATAGATAGATAGATAGATAGATAGAGGACACAGAGGTGATTCCTGTGGTGAAAATTGCTACTAAGTCTTGTTCTGATATTCTCCCACCCCAACAAATTCAGTGTCAAACCTGGAGTGTTGAGTACTTTTCATTTTTCTTCTGGGCAGCCAATGATGTGGAACACACATAGCTTTAGCATGGCGGTTACCTTGAATTGTGTTCAGAAAAAAAGGCTTTGAGTCTGTAGTTCTCATATTACATTCATATTGCTGAAGCTAGCGTTGTGCCGTAACACCTCTTTCCACCTGGGTTATTATTGTGGTTCAGTGGTTTTAGCATTTTGTAGGTGTGTCTTTCAGGAATGTCAAAGTTTGTTTGCATTATCCCATGATGCGTACTCAGGAAGGAAGACTACTGATAGTTCTGTCTTGCAGGCCTTTTATTCACTTTTCAGTCCTCTGAGCACAGGATATTTATATGATGTTGACTAAGGCTGCAAAATCGTCTGGAATGTCTAAGATTCGACGTCACCAGTTAGATGCCTGGAATTTATGAAGGCAAATGCTACTTGGCCTGTGTAGATCTCCTCCTCTCATTCCAGCATAGTGGTGTGCCAGATTCTCATTAGCTCTAAAGCGATCCAACCCTGCCCACTCCCAAAAGTACATTAGAGGGTAACTTAAGAATTCATATTAGAACTTTAGTGCTGCATAAAAAGCTTCATTTATGGATGTTCAGATCAATTACCTGGACCAGGGCTAGGCAGTAGATTCTGGTACACTAGGCAGACCTACTAGAGGCCTTTCTGGATCTTAATCAACTTCTGGGCCTTTTTTGTCTGCACACAGGTGCGGCCTAGGGAAGTCCTGCCCTGCCAGCTACTGCTGATATGCCCCATATGCACAAAATGCGGTGTGTTCTGGACCAAGAGGCCCAAAATGACCTCCTGCCCTGCTTCTAGTCTGGAATAGGATTATTCCAGACTATAAGGATCATCCAAAACTCCTGTGATCTTTGGCATAAGGGCTGGTCCAGACGAGTGGCCAGTTTGCACTTGGCTGTATTCTGGAATATATCTCAAGACAGGGGTCTGTTGTCCACATGCTACTGCTGACCCTAACAGGTCTCACTTGAGGCCTGCTGTAGCCTGCACTAAAATGTGGACAGCAGGTCCCTATTCCAGAATAAAATCAAGTGAACAGGCCCCAGATTAGGGTCAGTCCCTGCCTGATCCAGAACTCCAAAGGTAAATGCGGAAAGGCCATAAGGGTTCCAGTTTGCCCTAGTAAGACTGAAGGATTGTTGTGGGGGTTGAAACACAATAAACTACGAACTTAATATGATATGCAGTTTTCCGAAGCCTGGACACATCCTTTGGCTGGAATAGCTATTGCTGCTCAGGCCCCATTGTTCTAGTCTAGAGGGTTCTGGTGGATTGCAGCAACCATTTATCTGATTTCAAGGTTTTGGTGGACAGTTCAATGATGGTGTCAATCCAGTGTGCGACAGCAGCGAAAAAAGCTAACTCAGTGCTGGGAATAATTAGGAAGGGAATAGAAAATAAGTCAGCAAGTGTTATCTTGCCTCTTTATAAATCTATGGTGAGGCCATATTTGGAATATTGTGTACAGTTCTGGTCACCACACCTCGAAAGGGGTATTGTGGAACTAGAGAAGGTGCAGAAAAGGGAAATCAGAATGATTAAGGGTCTGGAACACCTTCCCTTACGAAATTAGGCTGCAACGTCTAGGCCTCTCCAGTCTGGAGAGATGGCCTTTAAGAGGGGACCTGATTGAAGTATATAAAATTATGCATGGTATAGAAAAGGTGGATAGAGAACATTTCTTTTATCTGTTGCACAACACTAGAACCAGGGGCCAGTCTATGAAGCTGATGGGTAGCAGAGTCGGATCCGACAAGGGGAAGTATTTCTTCACCCAGAGGCTCATCGGTTTATGGAATGTGCTGTCAGAAGAGGTGGTGACAGCTACCAGTCTAGATCGCTTTAAGGCAGGGTTGGACAAATTTATGGACGACAGATGTATCAATGGCTACTAGAATGAATGCATCCTTCAGGCTGTGGGGAGGAAGTGGGGCACTTCTAAGCCCATTTGCTGGGATTTGAGAGCCGGCAAAGGTTTGCCCTTGTCTCTGCTTGAGATTCTCATGGGGAAATTGTAGGCCACTGTGGGTGACAGGATGCTGGACTAAATGGGCTGTGGCCTGATCCAGCAGGGCTTCTCTTACGTTCTTATGTTCTTATTTCAGAACTCAAGTTGTCTAGGATTAGAAAAAAAAAACCCATCTTCTCTTCTTTAGCAGTGTTGAACAGAGTATAAAGACCTGTGTAGTGGAATATATAGTTTTCATATAGATAGTTTCATGTACAGTCTGCTTTATGGGGAAAGGAAAGTACAAAGCTTTTATTCAAAATCACAAGAACAAAAACAAAGCTATTATCAGTAACACAGAATTCTGTGTAAGAGCAGAATTTGGGTTTTTGTGGTAAATAGTAAAATATAGACATTTCTCTCTGAGAAGGTCCCAAAGTACCATATGTCTGTCTGGAAAACAAAATGGCTGCCAAAGGGCTTCTTTGTCTCTTAAGACTACCAGGACTTGCGGAGAAGGATGGGTAATTGACTGACCCCAATGTTGTTCCTAGTAAAGAACATGTAACCCAAGTGGATCTTGCCTGGGTGCTGAACTTTTCCACAGAGCAAACACACCAGACAGCAGCACTGTTTATGAGACACGCTATTGAAACAAAGGCTGCATTCAAATATTGGGGGGGGGGGAAGAACCTCAAAAGATTCTTAAAGGCAGTAGGTCATGAGATTGTGTTCTCATCCCATCACCAATCCACATTTTTAAGCTTTAAATACCCTTGAGAGAGTGAAGGGCAGGCTGGCATGTAAATGATTCTACAGCCCTTTCCGCACTTGGCCTTATTCTGGAATATATCTCAGGATCAGGGTCTCTTATCTGCATGTTATTGCAGAGTACAGCAGGTCCTAGTGAGACTTGCCATAGCCTGTATTAGCATGTGGACAAGAGACCCCTATCCTGAGATATATCCCAGAATAAGGCCAAGTGCGGAAGCAGCCTACCTGGAGACCATCTTCTCTCAGAGGTGTGTTTTTGAACTGTATGAATTTACCCAAAAGGTGATTCTGGTGTCCAGCCTCATTGGACCCCACCTCATTAGGCCAAACCCTGGCAGCTTGGCCTCCCTTAGACTGCATTACACTGAGGAAGGGAAGCTCCTAGTATGTTTGTTGGTCTGATATATTGGCCACTGCAGAATTGTCCAAAGATTGCTTCCACTCCATTGCGTGCCTTTACCGTCCATAGTCTGGAGGCCATCACCAAAAAGGCTCTCTTCTGGGTGCCGACTAGCCTCACTATTGAAGGTGGTGGAACGACCAGGAGGGCCTCACCACTAGATCTTAAGACACGGGCAAGTCGGTATGGGAGAGGGCGTTCCTTAGATATTTGGGGCCCAAGTCATTTCTAACAAGATGAATCCCAGGAGCAAATGCCCAGACAGAGTAAGTAATACTGCTATTTCAGGAAGCCCTGGGTTCGGAGTTCTTTCCCCGAGAATACATATATTCCAGGATCTCACCCCTGCATCCTGGGTCTATGTTGGGATTGTCATGGATATATGTAGCAATCACAATATAGTGCGAAGATAGTCCTGAGGTTTAGGCCCTATCTAGGTACACCCAGAGTCTCTTTTCTTCCCAATATACTATTCAGGTTGGCTTCCTTCTCTTCTCTCAGGACTTTACCCGGGCGCGCAAAATTAGGTCAAGAGCTCCAGGTTTCCCAAGCTAAATTATGCAGAGTGGTTCTTGTAGCAAAATGCTTAGAAACAGTTTGGGCATGCATGTGTGTAGAATGCCAGAATAAAGCAAGCATACCTACAAGGATTGGGCACAGTTCATGAGATGCCAGCGCAGCAGGTTGACACAAGGATATGAAGTCAAATATTTGCTGTTCTGCTCCGTGTAGCTTGAGAGTTGGCCGTATCTATCACCAAGTAGCTTTCTGTGCAGCTTGTAAGAACTTATTGCTGCAGAGGGTGTTGCTTTTTACTTAAATACCTTAGTTTGGAGGTTGGAAGATATATTGGCAGTGCTGTCCTGGGATTAGATTAACAGCAAAGGCTGTTTCTGTACTTACTTCCAGCAGGTGCCGTCCGCCTTATGAGCGCTGGACTTCCGTTGTCCAACACTAGCAACAATGCAAACCCACCTTCCCTGCTCTTCTTCTCGTGAAGTGTACTTCCGCCACAAGCACCGCCTCCTCTTCCCTGTGATTGGCCCTTGTCCCCACCACTCCAGTGTTGGGTCCGGTGCGTGAAGGGCCGCATTCCCATTACAAGCTTAATACTGTTTCCCTAAACCAGAATAATAGTACCAGATACAAACGCGAATTTGCATGATCCTATTACTTTCAACTTAATCGCGTTCGATCTGGATTCTGAGGATTGTATGTGGCGTACATGACTCAAGGGGGGACTCAAGTGGATACTTTCTAAAAGCCACTTTTGGGGGCTGCCCTGCCCTCTTCCTCCTGGCGTGAACGCGCCACCCATAAGGGACTCCTTCATGGAGCCTGGCCGGGTGGCTGCCGCTTGCCTGGATGGATGAAAAATGGCACCAGGCAGCCAGTGATTCTTTCCCGTCCTCTCCCCATTGCCCAGGGCACATAGCACCAGCGGCAACTCACGTCCCCTTCACCTGCTCACTGCCACAGCCTTAAAAACATTCACACATCTCCCAGAACCTGCAGCTGCTTTCCTTTCTTTTCCCTTTCTAAAGGTCAGAACTTTCAGAATTGTGCAAAATTGCTACATTGTTATCAGGTGTGAAGTGGGTAGATTGCTACAGTGTAGCGGCTGCTGTAAGGGGTGGATTTTTACAGTGAAATCATTATCTCTGGAAGCAAGCTATTGGGGGAGGGAAACCCTAAATATGCATTCTCATCCCACTAAACTGTACTGTTCCCACAGTAAGAAATGTAAAATATTTCAAATGCATGAACCGGAGTGAGACCTGTTGAAATGAGTGTTAACATTTACAATGCTTTGGGGCAATTTAACACGCAGAAAGCGTGTTAAGCCAACCTGACGTGGGGACTCCGAGGATTGAAACCATTTTGAAACCGTTTTAAGCTTGTAATGGGAATTCACCCAGGGTGGAGCTGAACGTATCTCCTGGTCTTCAAAACCTGCAAGAGGCCCAATGGAAAACTCCGCAGCACCATCTTCAAAGCTCACGCAAGCTTCGAGGATGGAGCTATGGCATTTTCCTTGTTGCAGTCCAGATGCGGAAGACTGGAACAGATGGCATTGGAATGGTTGTGGCCCTATTCAAAGAGGTCTATCATTAAACTGAGATAAGGACCTTTAGTAGTTTCTCGGGAATTTTTAATATCCTTGCTTTCTCATTGTTTTGCCATTGCCAAAGGGTGAGAAACGTTTTGACTTCTGTTCCCTCAGAACAAAAGTGAACAACAGTCCTAAGTTCATTCTGGCTTCAGATCTCCTTTCCAGTATCTGCTATAGTATTATAAAGGGAAATATATACCAGCTCCTACATTGGTTACTGGAACCCATGGATATACGAAATGCTGAGACATTGCACACAAGATTTCCCATGATTCCTTGGAAATTCCATGAGATTTTGTAAGATTTGCCCCTGCGGCAAGCCTCCATAAAGCCTCTGGGATTATCATAAGAGTTCCTGTATTATGAGAGTTCCTTTCAGAATGCTTATTTGTAAAATAGTTTAAAACCCTGCTTGTCACTGGGCCGGTTGTGTTTACTTGCTTTGAAATGTGTTTAGTGGCAATGGAGCAAATCGTGGTATATTTGCATTTTTTATAGATGATTTCACTTCAAAACGATTTTCAAGTTAAGTGTGTTTGCAACAGTTATTTAGTCATTAGCTGGCGTTTTTCAGTGGTGGGCAACTTGATTTAAGGAACATTTAGTCATGATGGAAAGGGGAAGTCAATGGGCTGTATATGCTAATTGTTTACCATAGCAATGAATGAAACATCTGGGAAGTTTAGTGAAAGTAGCTGTTAGAAAAATTGGCAAGGGTGTTTTGCACTGTTCATGTAACTTGCACATTTGCATTTTAGTTAAATGTTTTTAATGGAAGGGTAATTATGATAGAATAATTGCAAATGGCATCCCAGGCTCAGAATTTCTGGCAACAGTGGGACATCTGTCTGGGGATCTGCTGCCGGTTCAAACCTCATTGCTGCCATTATAAAGAAAAGAAAGTGATAGAAACCAATGGCAAAGAAGTGCCCCGTGATTTCTGCTCTTGTTTAAGGGGCACAGTTGGGCGCTTTTCTGAACAGCCCCATCCCAGGTGAGGTCTGGATGGAAGAGGTTCTCAGCTTTCAGAAACCTCTCTGGCATAGGGATATTCTGTTGCTAGATTCACTGCTGGTTTTTTATTTTATCTTGTACTCTTTATTTATCTTTTTTTTAACAATACATATATCTCAGATTTACATTACTAATACCTCTTACATATTATATTCCTTTATCATTTGAGATATCGTTTGTTTCCTTTCCCTCCCTCCCTCCTTCCCTTTCCCCTTCCCCTTCCCAGCCAGGATGCCATCCTCTTACACCACTTATTTCAATACTTGAACCACTGGGTTCCTTCTCCACTGTTCTCCTCAAATCGGTCAATACTCTCCTCCAAATGTTTGTTGCCGATGTTGCAATTTGGTGCCCAATACATCTTAAATCGCCTTTTACCTTAGGAAATAAAAAGCATTTGTGTATGATTGTTTAACCAGTCATAAACTGCTGTACCATCTTCAAGGTGCATGTTATCATCTTGCCCATAAGAACATCTTACTAAGAACATGAGAACATAAGAGGAGCCCTATTGGATTGGGCCACAATCCATCTACTCCAGCATCCTATCTCACACAGTGACCCACCAGATGTTTCTGGGCATTCACCCAGGGCCTTTCTGCATTTGGCCTTTCTCTGGGATATATCATGGGGCCTGCTGTCCACATGTTAGTGCAGTCTATAGCAGGACCCAAACAAGACCTGCCAGAGTCTTTATCTGCATGCGGACAACAGACCCCTATCCTGAGATATATGCCAGAATAAAGCCAAGTGCAGAAAGGGCCCTGTTCCAAACTCCATGAAAATGACCTTTAGAGGCATTCTGTCTCTCTCTCTCCAACTTGGAGGCAGCATTTAAGCATCCATTCTAGTAGCAAGTGGTACACCTGTCCTCTGTGGATTTGCCCAGCCCCTTCTTAAGGTAACCCAGGCCAGTGGCTGTCACCACCGTGTCTATTAGTAAATTCCATAGACTAATGACCTGCTAAGCTATCTAGCCAAAGTGTCACATGCAATGCCAGGATTAAGGTGCACTATTTCAACAGCACTGCCCTAGCCAATCGGATTGCTCACTCAACCGCAGAAAAGAGATAAGCCTCAACATCATTACGGTGCTTCTGAATAGGCTCCTCTCAAATATCAAAACATTTCCACTTCTCCACTCTTCTAGCACTACCCTCATTCTCCAGGAATTTTGCTAAACCGCTGACAGAGATACTGAAGTTACACAAAGAAGCGTATTTAGCTAGATGCCTCCTTTGTATGCCTCTGTTATGAGCGATAATTGCTCATTAGCACCTCTGCATACAAGATGGGCTATTCCACTCTTCTGAAAGAAAACAAAAGGGAAAAGGGAAGGGAAGGAAGGCCTGTAATCTTACCCTCTACCCCCTGCCCTGAAAATCTAGTCTGGCAGTTTTTTAGACAAGACTCAAGAAGACACACATCAGTTTGGTCAGTGGTTAGGGAGCGTGACAAAGCTATCTATTCCTCTCCCCACAACTGAACACCCTGTGAGGCAGGTGGGGCTGTGAGAGCTCAGAAGAAAGCTGTGACTAGCCCAAGGTCACCCAGCTGCCTTCATGGAGGAGGGCGGAATCAAACCCCGCGACTATGTGATATGAGTCTGGGACTCTAACCACGGGACCAAACTTTAGTCTGTTTGTGCTTTCTCAGTTTTTCTACAGTGCAACCCAAACTTCACTGCACTGAATTATATAGTATTCAGACAGCACATAATTTGAACAAAATCCACAAGCTGGGATCAGAAACATGATGGCCTAAACCCAGGTGGATCGTATGCCTGTCAACAGCAGTTTGATAAGAGAAAAAGGAAGAGTGGAAGAGTCTATTTTCCAACAATGGAACAGGAAATGGATATGGAATGCAGTTATGAAGAAACTTATTGAGGGGATATGGAAAACAAAACATAATAGAATGAAAGAACTTAAAAGTTCTATGGAACACCTAGCTAATTAGTCTATATGATACCAAATTTCAGTTCAGAATGTTGGGATAGCTGTTAATAGTAGAGGAATCTATATCCATCTACGGTGGGATTGTAGAAGAGTACAAAAATATTTGAGAAAAAATGGGAAATAAATAAAATACTGGATATGCGAATTATCTGGACAAAAGAAATATGTTTACTGTATAAATCTGAGGAAAGCATCATTTTTAAAAAGCTTCATTGTGTATGTTGCAGATTTATCCTGATTTTGGGACAGTAACATTTTAAAATACAATCCTTTGTGTGAACTTTGGAAACTCCCTGCTAGATGCTTTTAAATGGAATCTTTCTTGGCTAACCAGCATTTCACATTGAAGATGAAATAATTAGAAGGCAGATTGTGTTTGCTAAACAAACTTCCAAGTGAGTCCAGTATGAGTTGAAGTGCCACAGTCCAACTTGACTGGGACAAGAGCATCAGCGATCAAAGAATTAGGTTAGACAAAAGGAAATATTGTTCTCATACTGCATAGTTATCAAGGCCTCCACGGTAGACCTCATCCCGGTAGACATGGACATGAGAAACTCTATTCTCAAGCAGTATGTTGGCTGATTGATAACAAACCAGTGGCGGCTGGTGGACTTCAGGGCTGGGTGTTCACAGGCATGGGAGGGGAAGGGTCATGGGGGGTGAGGTCATGTGGGAGGGGCCAATGTCATGTGGGAGGGGCCAAGGTCACATGGGAGGGGTCCAGGGCCAGAAAGATACAGAACCAGAATTGAACTCATGGAATCAATAACAATATCAACCTGCTTTTTCTGCATGCATGTCCACACTCTAAGTGCCATAGGATTTGCAGCAGAAAAATTGGTAGTGAAAGAATCCTCCTAAGTAGAACTGATACATTCCCTTCTTTCAAAGAGTATTTGGATTTTGCAGCTTTATGCATGGAACTGCTCTTAGTACACTGGCATTACAGCCAGAGAACTTTCTTTCCCCAGTTTCAATTGCTTCCAGTTGGGGAAGTTTTCATATAGGAAACAGCCCCAGAAGTCAGTTATGCCTGAGCTTGGGAAAACATACAGGACTCCAGATATATGGAACTCAGGTCCAAACCACTTTAGACTGCAAGTCAGTAATCAGAAATTATGTGAGTAGGCCATAAATACAAAGAGTGCCACTTGCTAGGACCTCTTTGAATAAAGCACTGCAGAAGTAAGATACATCGTCCCACCAACTTTAACATACACTGCTTCAGACTGGAACTTTTATCTTTGGAAAATAAATAACAGTGGTAGCAAGGAAACTCTAATTGGGGGGGAATGGGCAGCAGCAATATAGAGGTAGGTAATGCTTGCTTCCCCCACCTTAACTATATATCACTGAAAAACAGTAATGTTCTTGCAGATTATGGCCTATACAAACAGGATGGACACAAGCAATGTAGTGAAATTCAAGGAACCTCAGATTCAAACTTGGTCTACTCTAAAATCCAGACAAATCTCATTATAATCTTCAAGTCATTGCTTCCCATGCCTGTCTTCCCGACACTGAAATCACTGCAGAAGCAACAGAAGAGTTGGCTTTTCTACCCTGCTTTTCTCACACATTTAAGGGACTCAAAGCAGCTGACAAACCTTCTGTTCTCTTCCCCACACCTTCCCCTGTGAGGAAGGTGGGGCTGTGAGAGCTCCAAAGAGAGCTGTGACTAGCCCAAGGTCACCCAGCTGGCTTTATGGAGGAAGAAGAGTTGGCTTTTTCTACCCTACTTTTCTCACCCATTTAAGGGGTCTTTAAGTGGCTGACAGAGCTTCCTATTCTTCCCACAACAGAATATCCTGCAATGTGGATGAAGCTGTGAGAGCTCAGAAGAGAGCTGTGACTAGCCCAAGGTCACCCAGCTGGCTTTATGGAGGAAGAAGAGTTGGCTTTTTCTACCCTACTTTTCTCACCCATTTAAGGGGTCTTTAAGTGGCTGACAGAGCTTCCTATTCTTCCCACAACAGAATATCCTGCAATGTGGATGAAGCTGTGAGAGCTCCAAAGAGAGCTGTGACTAGCCCAAGGTCACCCAGCTGGCTTTATGGAGGAAGAAGAGTTGGCTTTTTCTACCCTACTTTTCTCACCCATTTAAGGGGTCTTTAAGTGGCTGACAGAGCTTCCTATTCTTCCCACAACAGAATATCCTGCAATGTGGATGAAGCTGTGAGAGCTCAGAAGAGAGCTGTGACTAGCCCAAGGTCACCCAGCTGGCTCCATAGAGGTGGGCAGAATCAAACCCTGGTACTCCCAGATAAGAGTCCAGCTCCTTAACCACTTGATCAAATAGACCAAATAGTCCATTACTATTTAAATTTCAGGGCATTATTCCTAGCATCTTCACAGTATGCATACATACACTGGTTCTAGGAATAAACATCAAGAGAAGATCTAAACTGAAAATAAGGAGGTTTTTTCCTCATAAGAGCAGACAGAAAACACTAGTTATATAGTCAGACTTCGAGAAACAATCTGCCTTCATAAGGAAGAAGAGAAGTTGGCTTTCTACCTGCTTTAAGGGGGCTCAAAGTGACTGACAAAGGTTCTGTTCTTCTCCCCACAACAGAACATCCTGTGAGGTAGGGCTGTGGAAGCTCTGGAAAGAGCTGTGAAGGAAGGAGACGAAGGAGGGAAAGGGAGAGGGAAGGAATGGAGGGATCAAAATAACAGAAAAGACAGCTCAGAATAGACTTTCAAAAAACACGCCTGTGTCAGAAAAGCACATTTATAGACAGAATAGATGGAAGGAAGGAAAAGAGAAGAGAGGAAAGAGGAAAGAAAAAGTGAACAGGGAGGGGAGAGAGAAAGGGAGGAAAGGAGGAGAGAGAAAAAGGAAGGGAGGAAAGAAAGAACAAGAGGGAGATGAGAAGAGAGAAGGAAAGAAAGAAAAAGAGAAAAGCAAAGGGAAAGAGAGAAGGGCAGAAAGGAGGAGAGAGAGAAGGAAGCAGGAAAGACAGAAAGGAGAGAGAGAGAAAGCAGGAAGAAGAAGAAGAATTGGCTTTTCTACCCGGGAGGGGGAGGAATGGGGGAATGAAGAAACGGAGAGAAAGGAAAGGAAGGAAACAGAGAAGGCAATAAGGAAGGGAAGTAGAGGGAGGTGGATGGAAGGAACAGAGGGAGGAAGGAAGAAAGAGAGTGAGGCCCCCAGCTCGGCCGTAACGAGCGCTGGGCTGGTGCCACCAGCGCTGCTGGCCGAGAGAGAGAAAGAGAGAGATCACCACCTCTTCGCCACCACCGCTGCCCCAACCGGTCGCCAGCACCAGCCCTTTTTTTCTCTCTCTCTCTCTCTCGAGCCCAGTTTGCCCCAAGTCAGGCGAAGGAAGACAGTGGCGAGCAAGCAGGACTCCTTTATCGGCAACAAGACAGGCAGCCGAGAAAGAGAGAGAGAGAGAGAGAGAGAGAAAGGCCCGTGCTGGCGACCGGTTCCTCTTCGCGCCACGGGCTTGGTTGGGGCAGCGGTGGCAGCGAAGTCACACCTCTCTCTCTCTCTCTCTCTCTCTCTCTCTCTCGGTGGCGAACAGGGCTTCATTGTTGGCCACAAGGCAGGCTGCCGAGAGAGAGAGAGAGAGAGAGAGAGAGAGAGAGATTAGAACCGGTCCTACACATGGCGGCCACGTGGAAAAGGAGAACCTACTCCTAGGTAGGGAATGGGGGGGAGAGAAAGGGAGGGACGCGACGCAGAGAGGACGGGCAGGTAAAAAGGGGAGGTTAAAAGCTACGCTTAGGGGCAAAGGGAGGGAGCAACTTACCTTGGCTTCTTCAGTCCACCCGCCTCTCCAGAAATGGCGGCGGCAACAGGGCCAGGCGCGCACACACAGGAGAAGGAAGGAGGAGCATATCTTGTTCCACCAATCAGCTTTGTCAGAGCGGCGCTCTCTGGCAGCGTTCCTCCAGCGATAAAAAATAATGCGCCTTGAACCAATAGAAGGAGTGGAAAGCTGCTGATGGGTGGAACAAGCTATAATGCGTTGTATATGCCCCCAGGGCGCAGGGTGTGCGCGGGCTCCGCCACTCAGGAGGCGGAACCGCCCCTGTAACAAACCATATATACTTCTTCTCCAAAATCTCCCATAATTCAGTCCCACAGTCTGTTACATCAGAATTTCTGGATGCTTCCCCTATCTCCTCACGCCACAGCTGTGAAACTCCCAGTTAGTGTAATTAAAACTAAGTGGCACTTCTTATCAACTGCTATCAAGGAAAAGCTGGATCACTGAGGTAAGCTAACAGTGAAGGCCTCTTTCAAAGCACTGAGCAAGATGGTAGAGCAGATGCCAACCTTACAATGGCTACCGCAAGATGTGATCTTGTTCACCAGTTTGGGCAACTTCAAAAAGGGTTTGGCTGCTTCTTGATGGACAGGGTTGTCCCTGGCTGCTAGCTCAGATGGCTGCGGGACCTTTTTAGTACCTAGGAGACTGTGAGTAGATCAAATTGTTGCGCTTATATCTTGCACCTAGCTACAATTGTGAAACCTGACTGCTGAACTAAATGTACCACAGGTTCATTTCAGTAGGGCGTTGCTTACATGTATGGAGTAACTTGAGTTCAAAATGGAATGGATTCACTTTTCTTCTGTTTTATTTATAGCAGACAAGATTAATTAATAATGTTCTGAGGATAGATCTAAGTGTAAATATGCATTTGGCCAATTACGGGTTTTGTCCATGCACACAGCCTTTCCTGAGAGTGGCTATAGTTCTGGGGTGAAACAAACTGCCTGGGAAGCGGGGGCAGGGGGGGCTGCTGTTTTGATCTCTAGGCTTTCCCCAAAAATGTGCAATTGCAATTTATTTCTTTATCTTTAGGAGCCCATAGCGATACTTATGTGACCAACTGGGAATTGAACCTGATTTGGTGCCTGTTGAACAACAATAGCAGTCTTCAATATAGGTGCAGAAATTATTTCTGATCACTTTCAACTGCCTTAGGGCAACCAAGGCATTTTCCTGTTTTAGGAGTAATTAAAAGCTTTTTCTCTCTCTCTGTCAGTCCACCCACCCACCCATCTACCCACCCACCCATCTACCCTACCCTACCCTACCCTATCCTATACCCAAAGGCAGGTAACAACATCTAAAATCAGATGTATATTAAAACAACAACAACAGTATATATTAAAACAGTAACAGTGTCTGTGAAGTGGGAAGAGACAGTATATTCCCATTTAACCAAAGGCCAGGGCGAAGAGGTGAGTCTTCACGGCCATCCTTAAGATATACAGTGAAGATGCCTGACTTACCTCAAGGGAAAGAAATCCATTTCCGCATATGGCTTTACACATAGGCTCATAAGGCAGTTGCAAGGATCTAGACAGGGTTGTTCTTTGTTCGTGATTCAAAGTAAATCACTCTGACAAAGCAACATTCCTGGTTGACTTGAGTTCACCAAATTCCATGTTATCCACAACCTCTTATACCATAGAATGGAAATAAGGTCCCAGGGCCTTGCTGGTTCTGAAGCTGAGAACATGAGAGGAGCCCTGCTGGATCAGACCACATCCCTTCTAGTCCAGCATCCACTCTGGCCCACCAATTCCTCGTGGGCATCTCAAGCAGAAGACAAGGGCAAACCTTCACCTTCTCTCAAATCCCAGCAAATGGCCTTAGAGGCATCCTGCCTGTCTCCCCAGCTTTTTAGGATGCACCTAGACATCCATTCTAGTAGCCATTGATATGCCTGTCATCTGTGAAGCTTAAAACTGAATTTACTTTTTATAATTAGCTGTTACAGATATTGTCAACTCCTAAGCTATCTTAGAGGTTCACTGGCTTGTTCCAACACTCCTGATTTCCCACTAGATAGATATCTTGCCTTATTAATATGGTTGCCTCATCTCTCTTGCTGGGCATAGATGTCCCTCAGGATGAATATCTAGTAATTTTCCTGGCAAGATGATGATTTTGAAATACTTATTTGCCGGCATTGCTTGAGGAAGGTGTAATTGGCACATGAGTAAAGCTAAATTGAGGTGAATAGGATGAATAAACTTTTCTGTGTTTCTACTGAAAGTGCTTTAGGTAATTGGCTCTCAAACTCTGCACAAAGGGGGCTTTTTGGCATTTGGTTCATAACAAATCGGATGTTAGAAAATTTGTATTCATTCTAATAGATCTCCTTTGAATGTGATAGGATTCTATTCGATATGAATGCATTTGTACAGATTCATACGAATATCCGATACGAACACATACATATCTGATACATATCCCGTAACATATTCGCTCTGAAAGTGTCAAATCTGCCCTGAATCCACTTTGAATCCACTCTCAAACCACATCAAATGCACTTTGGATCTGTTGCAGATGTGACTGCCGCAGCCGCTTTCCCACCTCCTTGTTTTATGAATGTTCCAAAGCTTCGTATGAATATTCTGAAGCATTTGTATGAATATGAATTCATATGAATATTGAATATTATGAGTATATGTGTACATCCCCTAGTTGAGGGCCGCTATTGGACGGCGATTACAAAATGATAGTTTGGTTTATGCAGGATTACTAGTTAAAATCCTTCATGAGGGTTCTATTAGTATTTTATAGACTGGCTTATTATTCCCAAGTTTCTGGTATTCATAACTGGATTTAAAAAAAAGGCTATCTGTAGGAAAACACTAATTAATAACATTTTCTTGTGGATATTTTTGCTGAACTATCCCCAAAACACTCTGAATCCCTCAGAATTCAGGAGTTTTAATATTTTTGTGGGTTTGGAGGCCCAGGTCACTCTTAATTTCCTAACACCATCCCCAAATAATTTGTCAGCTTTATTTCTTAGAAGGAATCCCTTTAAAAATAATTTTGGACTGTTGTAGTGTTGCACAGTTAGAAAAAACTTTGCTTTAGTTTAGCCAGTATATAAGTTTTGAATTGTTTTGCAAAACCAGCCAGGAAGAGAAATTGGGCCCCTCCTCTGGGCCTTATCCTGAATTATATCTCTGATAGCCTGCACCAGCATGCATATGGCAGGTACTATGACTAGCATGAAGATGTCAGGTTTCTATTTCAAAATATAATCAGAGTAAGACCGAGTGTAGAAAGGACCTTAAGGTCTCAGTGGGAGATTTCATATCTAAATACTGAATTCTAAACAGTTTGCTAGTTTGTTTTTCTATGCTGGCAGGTTGTATTATTAGAATATAAGAGGAGTTTTGCTGGATCAGGCCAAAGCCCTTCTAGCCCAGCGTTGTGTCTCACACAGAAGCCCACCAAGTGCTTCTGGACGTCACAAGCAGAAGGTGAAGGCAAAGCTTTCACCTGCTCTTGACTCCTGGCAAATGTCATTGAGAGGCATTCTGCCTGTCTCTCCAGCCTGGAGCCATCAGTTCTAATAGCCATTGATACACCTGTCCTCCATGAATTCGTTGCTATCACCACCTCTCTAGAAGCAAATTCCATAAACGGATAACACTCTGGGTGAAATATTACTACTCCTTGTTGATCCTAACTGTCCTGTCCATTAGCTTCACCAAGGATCCCCTGATTCTAGTGTTGTGTGGTATATTTTGGGTTGTTCCTGAAATACAGTAGTTCCAAATGTATACAAAAACATTTTGTGGCTGTAGTGAAGCATAGTGAGATTTTGTGTGAATGATGATAGCAGCAAAGCTGTTTCCACAGTTGCTGGTAGACCAGACCAAAGAACAGGCTATAGGCCTCCCTTTCTGCATTCTAGCATGGCCCAAGGAAGGACCCTTCCCTAAATAGTACATTCTGTCCACACAGGACAAAGAGCAGACTAGGACACGCACCCTGGTCTGGCATACCAGTAGACCTCTTTTTCGAGGTCTGCAGGCATGCTAGTCTGTGGTATACCAAACCATGAAGGAATATGGACGGTATACTTCCATGGTTCAGTATACAATAGGGAACCCATTTTGGTGGCAAAACAAGATGTGCTGCCAAAATGGACCACCCAGGAGCTCAGATTATTGCATTTAGAGCCCCCCTTCCACTTCCAGTTCAAAGCTGGGGTGAGCTTCAGGATGGAGGTTGCACAAAACCCAGTGCGGACACCTTGTGCGGATTCCCTATTCTGGTACAGGGTGGTCCATCCTGTACCGGAATATGAAAAAGTAAGTACAAACATGGCCTCAGAAAGTCTATAGTGGATGGAATGCCTTGCAATTTTGTCTTCCCTGATTGGCCAATTCTAAGCGCATAAGCTGGGGCAGATGGAAGTTGTAGTTCAAACATAAGAATATGGACTTCGTCAACCTTTGTGGCTTGGTAATTTGTGGACAAACTTGCAGTTGTTCTCTTAGTTTTCATATGGGAGTTCTCCAGCCTTGTTGGGAGATGCTGAGGATTGAACTTGGAACCTGCCTCATGGCAGAGCAGAAACTGTGCCCTGGTGCTTCAAACTTTCTGAAGGGCATGTGGTTGGTGATGGCTTTTGTAGAGGATTTCTCATAAACGGTGCTGTTTAGAGGTGGGTCTGAGAATGGGGAAGCCTTTCTTAACAGAAACCTTTTCACACGGCAGAGAACATTTGCATGCAGCTTCTCTATGTTTTATTTGTAAAATCTGACCATTAAACCATGCTAAAAGTTGTGCCCTGAAGAGTTCACCTTCCTCTTAAAAAGCCATCCTGTCTATTCCATTTTTACTTTTGCTGAGGTCATACTATATTTGTTTTTCAGATGAGTCCCCTTTTGCTCTCCACGTTGCATCTGAACCTCTGATGCAGCCCTCCGCAGGCAAGTTATTTCAGATAGCCTTTTGCATTAGAGTATGCCCAACGTCTGTTGCATATTCCCTCCCCACTAAAAGTTCTTAGATGTATTTACTAAAAGCTTGACATGGATCCAAGAATACACAGTCTTTTAAATTGACGTAATATAGTCACTTCTAATTGATTCAAAATTCAGGCCCCGCCAGCGTCTCGTTTAAAATTTGAACTACAGCTTGTCTGTATGAATTCTTGGACCCTTCTCTGTAGAAGATCTTGTAGCTTTCCTGTTTATGATTGCTTTTGCCTCATACAGAGTAGACATTACTTCATTAGGACTAATGAAGTATTGGTGTTAATGCATAAATTTAGTATCACTGCTTTTTTTCCTTTTATCAGACGTGTCATTAAGATTAAATTACAGCAGTGCCAATCTCTTAACCTTAATTAACAGGCTGGGCTCAAATTAATGTTGTTCTTCCTGGTATGAATTTCCAAGTTTACCATTAGGTTTATACCGCTGGTTAACTGTGGTTAAAGCTAAACAGGGTTCAGAGCTGGTTTTCAAGAGCAAGAAAGTCATTTAATCTTAAGCATGGCTAGTGTTGGGAGTGGCTTGTGCAGTGCAGTGGTTCTCAAACTGTGGCCCTCCCGATGTTCCTGGACAACTCTCAGCGTCCATCTACCAGTTTTCCATGACCAAGTACGAGTCATTGTTCAGGAACATGTGGGTTGCCACAGTTTGAGAATCACAGTGGTGAACCGAGGTGCTGATTTCTTTTTCCCAGTCTCAAAAACCACGGTTAAGAGATTATCAATACTGTACTATGCATTATTTGGAGCAGGTTTTTAACCAATCAATAGGGAACGGAGTAGGAGAAGGAAAATTGATTATTTGAATTTGCTTTGCAAAGCACAGGCACTTTGCGCTGACCTGAGCTTTTCTTCAGCTTTACAGAATTGGGCAACCTTTGCTGCTTCATTCATGTTTATCCTCCTCTGCTAACCTAATGTTGCATGCTCCTTCTGCTAATTTCTAACAGTAAGGGTTGAACTAGCTACTGTTTTTAAATCTGTTGTTAGAACTTGCCTTAGCTTTCGGATCACTTACTACTCTCTTGCTAACTTTCCTTTCTGTCCACGGCCACAGACAAAAATATGGACTTGCAACAACAGCTGGGCCCTGCATGCTCAGCCAGCCAAGAAGATTTTGCTGCTGTTCCACTTGATGCTGCTGCGGCTGCCGCTCCTTCTCCTGCTTCTCCTCTTCCTTCCTTCTCTCCTCTCTCAGCCAACCCTTTTAAAGAGTACGCAGCCCTTGATGCCATATCGGACGGGCTGTCTGGAAAAGGCAGCAATGGGCAGATTGAAAACGAGGCGCTTCAGAAGGTGACAAAAAGTGTACGGAATCCGTTTCTTTCGGAGGAGGACAGTGATGCTCCAAAGTTAAGCCTCGCAGGTGTAGCACCCCCATACGCTGGGTCAGAGCCGTTCTTTTTATCTCATGCCAAGGAGGCAACAGCCCTGGAAACAAGGCCTGATCCAGAGAAATCACCTGTGGGCAAGCAGGGTTCTTCTCCAAGTTCACCTGTTGAAACCCTCGGGAAGTACGTATCTCAAGAGGGTGAAAAGAACGGTGTTAGTGATAAAGTGTCCTTTGTAGATGGTTTTGCCAGGGATGAATATGTGGATTTCAAGCCTTTTGAACCATTGCAAGCGAGTACTGAAGGTTCAAAAGATACGCCTGTAGATGGTGATGGAGAAAGTGTAGATGACTATAGTATGGAAAAGACTAAGACTTTGTCTGCCCAGAAAGACCTTGAAAAGGGGAATGAAAGCAGCAATGAAGATATTTCTTTTCCCAGCACCCCTGAAACCTCCAAAGAATTTCCCCAAGCTTACATCACTTGTGCCAAGCTTGAGACGGCTGCGGTGGCTGAAGGCAGCACAGAAAAGCCTCGGGCAGAGGAGCAGGCATCTGAAAACAAAACAGACGAGAAGAAGATAGCAGAAATGAAGGCTCACTTTGGCACAGAATCGAGCGCTGCCCACGTTGAGCTGCCTGGCAGCCTGATGGAGAAAGCTGGTTCTGATAGCGCAGAAGCCCAACTGAAGAAGCCTGTTGACGTTGAAGGTCTTACACCAGATTTAGTGCAAGAAGCGTACGAGAGTCAACTTCACGATTCCGTTAGCCCCAAACTTTCTTACGAGACGAAGATTGATCTGGTTCAGACCTCTGAGCCTTCCCAAGAGGCTGGGAATGCTGCCGTTCAGCTCTGCCCCTCTTTTGAGGGAGGGCCTGAAGCAACGCCATCCCCTGTCCTGCCGGATATTGTCATGGAAGCACCACTGAACGCCAGCCCTGTACCCTCCGTGCAGCCCCAAACCTCCCCATTGAAAGCTTTGACTGATGGGGATGATTTTGAGAATGTAATACAGAAATCTGAGAAGCCTCCATCGTATCAGGAAGCAATGAATGTCGCAGCGACCCAGGTGCAGGAAACCAAGGTTGGAGAGACTGGCCAGGAAATGGTAAAGAAGAATGAGGTCGCCGAAGAAGACTTAGAGACTTCATATATATCTATTGCCTGTGACTTGGTGAAGGAAACAAAAGTCTCCGGTGAATCTCCTGCAGTAGGTATAACCGAGTTCCCCAAGACAACGATTTCAGAATGTGTTTCACAGCCAGTGCCTGAATATACTGAGCCTCGTGAGAAACTCTCACAGCCATCTGCAGAGAGAAACTTGTTTAGTACTGAGCAAGAACCTGATTTGGCTCAGAAAGAGGAAGTTGTGAAAGAAAAACCAGTTGAAACCGTCGTCAAGAAGGTGCCAAAGGAAGCTCTGGAAGAACAGTTTGAAGAGGTGCCGCCTTCCCTTGCTAAACCCTACCTGGAATCCTTCCAGCCTCAACTGGAACTTTTCAAACATGTACCTACAGCTTGGCCTCTGGAAGCGGAGGCTACGGACTTGGCTAAGAAAGAACCTCCTCCCCAACCACAGGTGGACAAACAAAGTATTGCTGTAGATGATTTCCCTGTCTCAAAGAAACCCATAGCGGAAGACAAAATTGTGCTGTCAGTGGAATCCTCCCCAGAGGCTGATTACCCCCCAGTCCCTTCTCAGCCTTCTGAACTGACGACTGAAGCTTCAGAAAAAGACACCATGATGGAGAGTAAACAGAGAGAACCTTGTGATGTAATCAAACCTGAGGTGAGGCGGTCACCCGACCAAGAAATAGCTCAAGACTTGTCTTTAAAGAATGTGCACGTCAAAATCGAAAAACACGATGTCCCTTTGGAAAAACCATCTGAGAAACTGGAAAAAGAAGTGCCTGAAGTCTTTAAGGAGCCTTTGCCTCTAGCTGAAGTTGCCCCTTTGCCCTCAGAAAAAAAGGTAGTCAGTGTAGGAAAGGAGCCTGGGAAAGATGTTCCATTGGTTAAAGGAAAGGAGAAACCTGCCCTTGTATTCCCCTCACAGCTGAGTAAACCCTCAGGTAATCTTCTTTCATTTCTTTGCATTTCACTAATCAGTGTGTCCCTTCAGCATGCTGTGGCCTTTTTCCTTCTCAAAATGTGTGTCTTGTTTTTTAGCTGTTATCTCTGGTGGTTTCTGCTGGGAACATAACCAGTTGAATTTTCTTCCCTTTCACCTTCCATTGAGAATCCTCTCTCCAAGATAGGTCTTTAGATGAATTTTTATCCTGAAGGTACGCTTGCTTCAGCACTGAGCATCTCTGGTATGGTAATAGCTCAGCATAATGATTAGGGCCTGTATAGAGCATGGGACTCAGGTTCCCTTCATGTAGCTGACTGATGGAACCACTGTTGTCTACAGACTTCAGTTCAGAGTTGAGTGTGCTGTATTTCAGCAGCCATGGCAGAGAAATGCCTGGTGAAAAAGCATGGTGACGATGCATTACTCAGAAGAAGATTAAAAATGGCTAGCATCGAGGAATCCTTGTATAAACTGATGGTAGTGCTTGAATTTGTGTGGTGTGTTTTTTTACCAAAAAAAAGTTTGGCGTGTCTCAGAACTGGGGAGGAGCTAAAGATACTCTGAAACCTTAATTTATCTGGTTATCAGCCTTAAATAAAAGTACTTTTGAGGGACAGGGGAAAAGGCCTTGGAGAGATGGTGCCGTGACGAGACAAAATTTCTGCTCATGCTGGTTGGATGTTCTCTTAAAATGTAAAGCTAGTTTGAAGAATTTGCTGCCAATATATTAGAGAGTGGCACCCTTATGGTGGGATTTGAAAGGTTCGTGGAGAAAAACCTTGTCAATCTTGGAAGCTGTGGTCAGTTCTGTACTGGCCTGTGTACCAGGTCAACAAGTCTGCTGGTGTGGTTTTGAGGGAGTCCTTGCCTTCTTAGATCTCACCCTTATACTCCCTTCTCGTGGTGGAGCTTTCCGTAGGCCACAATGGTATGTGGAAGGGCGGCTCTTAGTATGATTGCTGGGCTAGTACAGTTGGACCCCCATATCCACTGATCTGGTTTCACTTATCAGTGTGGTGACAGGATCAGCCTTCCCCTCCCCCTCCCCCCCTGCCGGTGCCATCAGGCCTACCAGAGGCTTTCTGGACACCTAGGGTAGTTGCAAAATCCCATAGAATTGCTCTCAGTGACCCATGATGCCCAAGAAATCTCATGGAATTTCACAAGAATCATGGGAAATTGAGTGAGATTTCTCATGATGCCTGAGAAATCTCGTGGGATTTCAGAGGGGTTGTGGGAAGTTGAGTGCAGTTTCCCCATGTTTAAAATATCCGTGGTTTTCAGTAACCACGGTAGGACATGGAACCAATCCCCTCAGGATATGGGGGTCCAGCTATATACCAGCCAGTGCAAAATTGTCCTATATGTCTCCAGAGTATAAAGGTACCAAGGATCACCATGCAGTTACTGCTTCTATCCTAGGGGACAACCAGGTAGGACCTGTTGAGAGGAATTGCTTTGATCTGGCAAGGTAGGCAGGTAGCATGTCATGTTTCTTTATGCCCAAGCATATTTCTTAATGACACGGACATTTGTAGAATATTTATCTTGTCTAGTCTGTAATAGAAACTCTTGAGAACTTAAATCGTCTCTGTTTCCCCAAAGAGTCACAAGTGACTCTGTTGATGGTCTAAAGTTTGACGCTTAGGCTAGTAGCTGAAATGCTTAATAGTCTTATTTGGATGTGTCCTGTTGGGGCTGGCTTTAGCAGATCAGGTACCTGCCACAAGGAGGTGGCACCTGGTTTCTAGGGCTGAGGGAGAGTGGAAATTGAGGAGGGTAAGCCACAGCAGAGGCTGCATGCCCACCTGGCTGCTTTTTGAAGACCCTGAGAAGCAGTTTGGATGGACAACCAGCTTCTGTTGATGGACCACCTTTGGCCAGGCCTTGGCCGAGCCTTCTGCCCTGCCTGAAGGGCAAACACTGTGCTGAATCACACTGTTCTCAGCACCCTGACAGGTTAGTCTGCAAAGGACCAGGGGATGTAAGTAAGTCAAGGCACAGCTTAGGGGGACTGAGCCAGGTATGCTATATGTGCACCCAAATGGTCTGGGTGCAAAGGGCTGTCCGTGTCCCTGATTGCTTCTTTGGGGCACAGAGGCAGCATGCCATGGCACACTGCTTGGGCAGGGCAGTGCCTGCTTTCTATGCTCCCACTCACTTGGAAAAGTGCTAATGACAGCTGTGTTTTATTCCCTTCGGTCTCTCTCCCTCTCTTCCATTTGGAGTCACTGCTTCTCCAGCATCCTCAGTTTGTATTGCCTGCTTTAAAGGTCTAGGCCAGTGTTTCCCAAACTTTTGACATATGTGTACCCCGTCTATAATTTTCGTAACGCTGAGTACCCCTCATAAAAAACATATGCTTTAATAAAAATCAAAATATATTTTTTCTTTTTTGGGTACATACACAACGAAGTGCAGTATATTCACGCAGTGTCACGCCTCAGAAGACCATTAGATAACACTGCAATTCTCCGGCGTTTAAACAGCTCCGCGGCTCAACATCAACTGTTAATGTTCCCACAGTTTAAAAATGGCTGAACCCGAGCTGCGCGAAGGATGCGCAGAAGTTCCTGCCATAATGAGTTGCGATACGATGTATGATGGCCCCAGTTCCCGTGTAAAAACTACGATACACACCTATTTCTTTCCTTGTTCTGTGGGCGCAGCTAAGCACAGTGCAGTGGATATTCCCACGTGATCCCCACCAAACTCCGGTGCAACGCGTACCCCCACCAAACTCTTCCCGTACCCCTGGGGGTACGCGTACCACACTTTGGGAAACACTGGTCTAGGCAGACAGCATCATCTTAGGGTCTGCCTTCTACCTTGTCCACTTTAATAGCAGAGACCGAGAAAGCAAGTTCCAGGTTCTGTTTGGAGATGAAGCCACAAATGCCTCTAAAAATTCTGCAGAGCATAGTGCCTGCAACAACAACCTCGAGGAATCTGGTGGGATTCCTTCCTTGCTCTTCCAGCTCAGCAGGGCTATTGCCTGCTTATTCTGGCTGCACAGAATTATTTTTCACATTCCAGTTCTGGGTGACTTTCCACCGCTGAACAGTACACAATGGCCCTTGAATGTTGAGAGATACTGTGAATTATGCATAGGCTTCTGACTCAGCGGAAAACTACTAATGGTGCAGCTCAGACACATTCCTTATCCTTGGCGTGGGATATCTTTGAATAGTCTACTATTATGTATTGGGACTATTCATAGTCTAGTTTCCCTGTAGAACGTACATGCATTAAAATGTTGCTTTTTCATTTGTGTAAACATGGCATCCTAAGAAAAGCAATGTTTTACCTTGATCTCAAGGCATTGTGTTACCATCTTTTATGAATTGCCTGTAAAGAGTTTTATCCACAATCACGTGCTAGTGTTCAGGAATTTCTTTTTAGAACTGGCTGTGCTTCTATCTGCCTAGGGCCCTTTCTGCGCTGAGCTTTAATCTGGATTATCTCCTGGAACAGCGACCTGCTGTCTGCATACTCATGGAGTCTATGGCAGTTCCCAGGTGGAGTGTGATATTGTCTGCACCAGTATGGGGACAGCTAGTCTCTATTTCAGGATATAATCCTGGATAAGGCCCAGTGCAGAAAAGGCATAGGTCTTACTAGTCTCTGTTAGAACAAGGTTAGGCCCTTAATCCTTAGCCTTGCCTTATTCTGCACTATTATGTGGATAGCAGAACTCTATTCCAGGATATTGGCCAGAATAAGGCACAGTGCAGACTGGACTCAGGTTAAGTTAATTTTTGTATTTTGTAGTTTTTGTATTCTCCCAAGTTGCTTTGATTTTACAGGCAATGGTTTTAATGAATTAGGATAAACTTGTTAATCTGCTAAATTTTATGTCAGGCTGTGGTCACACCTAATGTTTAATCCAGCTTCAGTCCACTTTCAGAGTGAGATAACACATCAGCAAAGTGACCAGCAATTTTCTTTCCACATTATCTTTCCCAAAGGGGGATTTTCTGAGTTAATTAACTCTGAAAGAAAACAGTTTGTTACTTTGCTGATGTGTTCTCTCACTCAGCTTAATAGACTGACCACCGTTTAATAGATGGATGCGTTAAGATGGGTGGGTCATATTAGACCTAAAAGTATAACAGTTGTAACGAGCAATCTTGCTTATTTATTTGTTGATGCTGCTGCTGCTTTGACTAATGCTTAAGAGTAATATAGGAAATTTGAGCTATGGTCCTTTCTGTGTGGACCCTTAATCTGTATTTAGGACTCTGTGTGGTACATATTCTGGGCCTCCATATCAGCACATTAATGTGGATCACGGAGGTCTCGCTGCTCCCTGGTTTGGCTCTGTCTGCATTAGATAAGAGCTTAATCTGGACCTTTAGTAGTATTGTTTAATCAGTAGTAACAGAGGGTCCAGGGCCCTGAGCCAGAACATGGGAGACATGTAGAAGGCCACCTCCTGTGTTGAAGTACTGGGGTGTTCTTTTCAGTGGCACGCCATAGCATCTTGCAAATGAGCACCCTCTGCCCCCAGGCCCTGGGGCTAGGAACATTCATTCTAACTTTCAGAGGTAGAGATATCGGGGTGCATCTACGGATCCGTGCAAGCTTTGCAGCCTCAGCGTGTACTAATCTAGGGTGCTGATCCTGCTCAGGCCTCACTATGAATCCAGATCAGTAGGCTGGGATACTCCTGGATTAAGGAGAGGTAAATGCAGAAAGGGCTGGCGTTCGTCATAATTTAGGGTGGCTTGATTTAAATATTGGAGATTTGGAAACTGGGTTTTGTTTCACTTCCTTCCAGCTGTAGTCAGGCAGAATATATTTGTGGAATTCATCTGGTTTTAGGCAACACGGAACCTCACAGTGGACTAAAAAATGAAATTGTTTTTTAAGACTCAGTGCCATAGTCCTCTACCTCACCCAGCTCTATGGGCGTTTCTGCACTTCTGGTACCTGGGGGGTTCCAGCCTAAAGCCCATTGTCACCCGTTTCCACCCTCATTGCTGCCAGCACTGTCCCCCACCCACAAGGCCTGCCCCCACCCACGGCCTGCACCCACACCATGCTGCCATCCACTCACTGCAGCCATTTGTTCCTGCCGGTCTGACCATCACTTCTCACCGTATTTGCCAGCATATAAGACACACTTTCCCCACCTCAAAATGGCCCTTAAAAATGGAGTGTGTCTTATGCACCAGTCTTATTTTCAGTTTTATTGTGGTAAACCACGTAGCCCCTTCTGAAATCCATGGTCTAACTCTAATATCTATGACACTGTGCTGTACCGTCAAGGTAAGGCCTCTCCCCGGTGAACACTTGGTGATATACAAATAGCAGGGCCTGGTATAAGAAGGTTTCTCCTGTTCTTGACTTGATGGTGAAATTGGCCATGCAGTCTTAATGAAGAAAAGAGACTTTAAAAACATGCCAGCCATGTGGGATATCTGAAGCATATGAAGCAAGCTCGGCTCTTGCCTTCAAAGCATTACGTGGAGAAACACAGAGGCGTAAAGCTTATCTGAAGTGCCTTGGAAATGCTGGTTGTCTGAGGCAAATTGTCTGCATTTTGGAAGTGTGTTAATTCCTCACTTTGTGAAAGCAGGAGTTTGTGATCTCCGATTGCCCTACATTAGTATTATTTGGAAAACGAGTTTACTTCTGGGTTATTATATCAACCACAGTTTAGGGTATTTTCAAAACCCTAAACCTAGTTACAGTTTCCTGTAGGAGTAGCATTAGTTTAAAAATGGGAGCTGTAGGTTTCTGAAGATTTGTTTTGTTTTATTCACGTAAGGGCTAAACCAGGAGTGCCAAATTACAGCTCTCAAGATATCCGTCAATTACAACTGCCAACACTTTTCTGATGGCTCAGTTAGCACAGAATGCTAGGGGTGGAGTGCTTGCTGGGAACTGTAGTTCAGGCACATGTTGAAGAGTCATAGTTGCACATCATGTGCTATAATGATTGACTAGAGTTAGCCTTCTGCTGGGAATTGTGGATTTCTGAGCAAAATGCCCATTGCTTATTCTAACAGACCTTTTATTTCTTTCACTTATACCCTTTCTTCCAAAGGACTTTGGGCAATGAAGATTCACTTTTCTTTCCTTCATTTTATCCCCACAACAGCTCTGAGGTGGATGAAGCTGATGAGCAGTAAGGTCACCCAGAGAACATCCATTCTCAAGGGAAGGAGTTGAATCAACACTCCCTAGGTCCACTTCTGGCTGTGACTCTGTTCTGTATCTGATGGCTTGCATATTGCATCAGCTGCTGGAAACTTCCATGCGGACGCACCTTCTGCCAGGTTCCTTTTAGGGAAGCTTTGGTCATCCAGTATTAGAGTATGCTCTTGTTATGATCGTTGCGTTCTTCTGTAATGATAGGCTACAAGGCACAGTTTCGTTAGGCAGCATTGTGGAAATAGCTCAAGCATTCCTGCTTTGCTCCTCCCTTAGATGGGAAAGCAAGAGGAGATTAGTTTAGCTTGATATCAGAATCCAGGGCCGTGGCTTGTTTTGATCTCGGAAGGCAAAGAATGATTATTAAACCAGCAAATGGTATCTTGGAGCTTCTTTACTTTCTCATTCATTCTCCAGAAGGAGGTCATAGTAAACCGCTTCTGTATCTTCTAGGGAAACTAAGTTAAATTCTGGTGACAACATGGACCTCTTGTCTTGGCTTAGTGATGCTAAACATCAATCTTGTTCTGCTTCTAGTGAGGCTCAGGGTGGTGTACAGATAAAAAAAATTAACAGCCATAAGATAAAAGCTGTTAAAACTGTCTTTATTGAGCAAAATAAAATACTTCAAGGGGTTTTGAGTTTTGTGCTAAGCCTGGGCTGGCTCTTGTTCCCACAATACATCCAGTAAGGAAAATACTAGGAACTGTATGGCTGCCTGTTCCCACATTTGTGAGTATTTTCATCTTGCGTTTGCACAGTAGGTATTTCCAACATGAAGAATTCTGACAGCAAGCACCAGACATGGTAAGTAATATCACTGTTTGAGAAAACCTGGGTTCAATGTTCTTTTCCCCACAATACTAATATTTTGGGATTTTGTCCCTGTATCTCAGGACTGTGTTGGGATTTCCATGGATATGTGTGACAATCCCAATATAGTACCAGGATAATCCTGGGTTTTAGAGCCTGTCTAGTTGCAGCCTGTGTTACTCAAAAGCTTTAGGTTAGGCCTGCTTATTGACCTTCAGACTCTTTCTGCACTTAACTCTGTTAGTCCATTTTAGCTAGATCTGGATCAAACACAGGCCAAGACATCTGAATTGAGTGGGCTTCAGAACCGCAAATGTGTGCCAAAGAGAGCTAGCATGGATGAAGACCACATTTATCCGCTCTACCACTAATCCAGATTAGTGAGCCCTTAGAATAGTTCTGATCTGGATTTACTCTACTCCTGTGCAGACGATGTGTTCCTAACAGCTCCTTGATCTGGATTGTTATCCAGGTGGCGTGTTCTTCAGGATGTGCAGAATGGACTCAGATAGCAAGAGCTAGGGTTGGCCAACTTAGCTAGTTCCGCTCAGTTAACAGGGTTGATTCCATGTTCCCTCAGGTCATGTTGATTATGTGTAGCGTTGGAATGGATTTGGGGCCTTGTATTTGCCAGCTGTGATTCTTTATGCTTATATGGTGGAGCAAATACCAGCTAAAATGTATTTGAACTTAGTTTTTGACTTTTGAAGAGTTCTCCATAGAATCTCTGGAGCGATCTGCCACTAACTTCAAAGATCCTCTGGAGCCTTTGACAGCTGCATTGCTCTCACAAGGGTTTTTCTGTGGAGCCTTTGCTAGTCTCTGAAGGCAACTTCAGAGGGATTTCAGAGCTGGCTTTGGAGGGACTTCGAAGTCTTGAGTTTGGGGCACTCCCCCATGGGTGCCTTCCCCATCCCCCTTAGCCTCCTCTAGACCCCATTGCCGGATTGTAGTGGAAATAGGCTCCCTACAATCCGGATTTGAAGGCTGAAGACCCAATTGTAGACCCCTTTAATGGGGTCTACACAACATATGGATTATAGGTCCGGATTTCCCTAGCTGAGGTGGAAACAGATGTGTCCCTAATGGGGTCTGTGGTGGAAATGGGGTCATCTGGCTCTCGGCCAAATGGGTCCTTAATGGGTATTCCAATGGGTACTTAGTGCTAGTGGAAAAACACCCTCAAACTTTCCCCCTCAAAATACCCTTAAAATATGGGGGTATGTCTTATACACTGGTTATCTAGCCAGATAGAAATCACCATCGTGCAGGATTCTCTATCTTCTGCTCTGTTCCTTTGGCCACAATTAGAAATCACCATGGATTTCTATCTTCTCCCTTCCTTTGGCCACAGTTGTTTTGTGCATGGCTCACACCGCCACTACCTGCCCAGGTAGTACAGATGGAACTGGGTGGGGTTGAGGATGGGGGCACTTTCTGGCAGGTGGCGGTGGGGCGGGCTGTGCAAAAAAACAACTGTGGCTGAAGGGAGAAGGTGGTGGAGGTGATGTCGATTTTTCCTTTAAAATATGCTCTAAAAAATGAGGTGCGTATACGGGTGTGCCTTATAGGCCGGCAAATATGGTAATCAGAACCCTGTTTTCACTTTGTTTTCAGGCCCATCTCAGGTCTGGTTCATATTCTTGATCTGCTTCAGCCCACTGGAATGAAAGTAGACTCAAAACTCACAGCCTCGTCTCTTTTCCTCGTTTAGTCCAGTGCATTAGGTTACACGAAATGTCTGGCCTCCTTTGCGAAAACAAAGACAGTTTTTAGGCCCAAGTTTGGGTGCCATTTTGAATTACAAATAGCACGAGGCATCAGACTCTTTTGCGAATCGTCTTTGAGTTGTGAACCCACAAATACTCAAGAACTGCTCTACCCATTTCTTGCATCAGAGCATTTTAGCCCAGGACAGTTAGCATCCTGGTTTATGACATCAAATTTCATAATTAATATCCAAAGCTTAATATGATTAAAATTGAGGTTAATCCATCCATGACGCTTCTTAAAATGCACAGTAGACATCCACCTGGCTTACTTTGGAAAATAAGAGAATCCCAACTGCTCTTCATCAGAATGGCTTTCTGGATGAAAGCAGCATCTCACTTTAGTCCTGATGTATAATTTAGACCCTATTTAATTAATATTTAAAGGAGCTCAGAGTTGGCTTTGTAAGAACAGCATTAATATATGCATCAGGAGTACCAGTTGTATGAAAGTAACTCGTATTTTAGTTCTTTGGAATCATTGGTGCTGTGTAATGTTTATTGTGCCTGAATTTTGCTTGATCGTATGCTGAGAATTAGATGTTTGAACTTTGTGGAACACTGGTCCTCTGGTGTGCAAGTTCGCTGTCTATTAGAAAGGCTCACAAGCATAGTTCAAGGTTGTTTAAAGAGGAAAAACAGCCAGGGAGGAAGTGAGGCTGTTAGCACATCTGTAGAAGATACAGTGCTAAGAAGGTGGACTTTTTAAAAGTTGCTGACTGTAAATGTTTAGTTGCATCTTTGTGGTTTGAGGATTCTGAGTCTTTCCAAGAGGCTTTGTGTGATATTTGAGGCATTAGCTGGTCCAGGTGTCTTGGTTAAGGTGCTTGGCCATCTAGTGGTAAGGGAGCCGGACTCTTATCTGGGAATTCCACCCTCCCTCATGAAGCCATCTGGGTGACCTTGGGCTAGCCACAGCTTTCTTCTGAGCTCTCACAGCCCCATCTACCTCACAGGGTGTTCTGTTGTGGGGAGAACAGAAAGTTTGTCAGCTGCTTTGAGTCCCTTTACAGGTGAGAAAAATGGGGTATAAAAGAAGAATAAGAAGAATATCACTACTATTATTTGAATATTTAGTACACTATTTTAAATATGTTGGATCTTTTAAGTGTTTTTATGTATATTATTGTTTTTAATATAAATTGGTTTGTAATTTGTTGTGTTAAAGGTTGTTACCCACCCTGAGACCTTTGAGTATAGGACGGGATAGAAATTTAAACAATAAATTAATAAATAAGAAGAAGAGTTGGCTTTTCTACCCCACTTTTCTCACCCATTTAAGGGGACTCAAAGTAGCTGACAAGCCTTCTGTTCTTCTGCCCACAACAGAACACCCTGTGAGGTGGGTGGGGCTGTGAGAGCTCAGAAAGGGAGCAGTGACTAGCCCAAGGTCACCCAGCTGGCTTCATGAAGAAGTGTGGAGTCGAACTTGGAGACTTAACAGATAAGAGTCCGACAGACTAACCACAAGACCAACTGGTTCACGAGATGACCAGCTGGCCTAGCGTGCTTAATAGAAGGAGTCATGAGACACTTTTTTGTAGGAGCTGTAAAAGGCTGCGATCACCACAAAAGTGCCATGTATGTGATGGTTGCAAAATGCTGTGGTAGATAACAAAAGTGCTGTGAAGATGCTGTAAAGGATTACTGGAGCCCTGTGTAACCACTTCATGGCACTTTTATGGCGACCGTGGCCATGTGTTTTAACTAACAGAGGCCATAAAAGGCCACAGTGCCCACAAACATGTCCTGCAGTGGCTGCAGAAGGCCAGGGTGGGTTTTTCTGGTCACTTCACAGCACTTTTGTAGGACTTGAAGTCCTCTGTGGCCTCCATAAGGAGCCACCAGGGCTGCAAAAGTGCTGCAGACCTTACCATAAAAGGCCACCATAGCCTTTCATGAAGTCTCCTTGAGGTGACATCTTTGAACCTGGATGGGTTCATTCCTTCCACTTTGTTTTTGAGGATTCTACTTGATGTTTGCTGTTTAAAAAGAATATTTTCGTAAGATTTTATGATACTTTGTTGCTAAACCGTTCTTGACTGATGGGGTGCCACAGCTGAAAAGGCCATCTCCTTCTTAACCAGGAACCTGCCTCCACTTATTGGAGGCTCCTGGATCAAGACTTAGAAGGAAGATCCTAAAGAATTAGATTGACCCATGAAGTGTGAGGTGATGGTGCAAGAACCCTGATTCCAAGCTGTTAAAAGCCCAAAGAAATTCTGCTTCAGCTTAGATGTCTAACAGTTGTGGAATATAAAGTGGGTTGAAGAGAATAGGGTAAGGTGTCACGGAGCTGAGAGAGAGATTTGCTGTTGCTTTCTTCTCTGTTATTTTTCAGCTTCTCGGATCTTCAGCATCTGGTATTCCTTGCTGGTCTCCCATCCATGTATGAACTAAGCCTAGAACTGCTTAGCTCCTGGGATCCGTGAGATCAGCAGAGATCAACCTCAAAGGCTGAGATATCTGTAGCAAAACAAGAGATTCAGGGTGACAGAGCTCTTTCCCAGTTTTCAGGCAAAATGGCAGGCAGTCCGAATGGACATTTTTCTCATTGTTACGTCTCAGACTGATGAGGTCTGAGTCAGTGAGCTGTTTTTACACTCAGCTCACCAGGTGTAGGCCCATGCTTCTTCAAATATATACTTTACAACAGAGAGTGCTACCCACCCCCTTTGTCATGGTTGCTATTTCTCTCCCCACACCCTATTTTTAGTTGTTAACAAGGAGTCTGTAGCTTTGTTTTATTCATAAGTGCCTGTTAACAAGTCCTAGGGTGTTACTTTATTCTTTTTTCTCACTTCGAACCGCAATGTCTTCTAATCCTTCTTGAATTTCAGTATGGCTGGTTGCTGTCCAGTTTAGCTTTCAGTGCCATTTAGACCTTCCTTGTCAACATCCAAGGCAAGTAAGGCCTTCATACTGGTGAGCCACTTTGGTCTAGTGGTTAGGGAGCCAGACTCTTATCTGGGAATACCGGGTTTGATTCCCTCCTCCCCCATGAAGCCAGCTGGGTGACCTTGGGCTAGTCACAGCTCTCTTCTGAGCTCTCACAGCCCCACCTACCTCACAGGGTGCTCTTTTGTGGGAAGAAGAACAGAAGGTTTGTCAGCCACTTTGAGCCTCCTTAAATGGGTGAGAAAAGCAGGGTAGAAAAGCCAGCTCGACTCTTCTTCTTCATAGTGGTGCCTCCAGCTCCATCCACACCTGGGAAAAAGTTGTCTGGTGGGGGCTAAGGGATACAGCGTTGTGTCCGAGGCCCACGAAGCAAAACAATGATTCTGAGGCTGCTTGCTGTCCTTTCCCCCACACCACCATTATGTGGGTGGTTGGCAGTGACATTGATTACACTCGTTATCATCTGTCTTGCCCCATTAAGGTGTGCACAGAAAATGGCGGACTTCTACAGCCATTTCCTGTGCATTCCTTAATATGGCTAGGCAGGACTTTGGGAGGCTGCAAACCAAAGGTTTCCAGATCTCCAAGCCTGAAAGAGCAGAAGACAGCCAGACATGTATGCGTAGCTTAGTCAAGCATAGGATCTATAGATAGGCTTATTTTGGGATCATGAATTTCATGGTTTGGCCATAGGCTAAAAAAGTGTTTCTTTTTAAGAGTCTATAGAACAGCTTGAAATGCTGTTTGCAGCAGTTCTGGTTTGCCATTGGAACCTCACTTTTATCACGTTTTTAGGGTGACTTTGGGTGCAGAATTTGGAACTACCTGAGTCCATAGAGGAAGGGCAGAAATGATAACTGGAAGGACTGGGAATTCACCTTAATTGGATGCACCTCTGTTCCCAGGATTGTTGTAGTTCCTGCAATATGTTCCACAGGCCAAAACAAAATGGGCAAGGTTTCTTTCTCACCATTTTTAAAAAAATGCATTTGAATTATTTACATGTTTAATTTGCTTCCACAAATGTCTACATACAAGTGCTGACTGTGGTCTCTCCGGCAATGTGACCAAGAACAAAGCAGATCGTTGGCGCCACCTAGTGTTTACAGTCCCCAAAGACCATCTGTATGATTCTCATTTGCCGTTGCCGCATGCAAATGAAACAAATTTGCGTGGCAATTTGTTCTTCTCCATGGGTAGTACCTGGGCATCTGTTTTGTATACGGAAGGTTCCAGATGGCAAGGCGAAACTACTTCCATTTATTGCTAAGAAAACTGCATGGAAGATTCACCAAGAATTGTGCTTAATTTTGAAGGTGTTTTTACCTTCTTACACTTTGCTCCAGGGGATTTTCTGGAGAAGTCTATATAGTTTTCTTGCTCATAATATACAGATGCTTTGCTTTCTTCCAAGGGGGTGCCAGAGATTGAAGCTGAGACCTTCTAGATGCAAAGGAGACGCCTGCCACTAACCTGTAACTGTTTTCTCTATATCTTTTACCTTACCTTATTTGCAGACTTGGACCTTACTAAATATTTTAAATTTTGCTTGCTATTAGGGGATGTTTAACCATCTTACGTATTTCAGGGGACAGCAGCGGCTATTGCCAAAGTAGCTGAAGCTGTTTCTAATTGGGATAATGGACCTGCATTTAGATAGTTGATCCTGAAGCACTTAACCATTTGGGAATTGCCTTCAAGGAAAGCAGTTGCCCTCTGAACATTCACCAGCTGCAACCTAATATCCGCCTGAGTATTTGCCGTTAGGATTTTCCTAGCCGCTAGAAACCAATACACGATTGACTTCCCACTGTAAGGCCGGGCACTCCAGATTCCTTCCTTAAAGCTGGGCAACTGATTCTTAGTGCATAGAGATTTGCTGGGATTCAAGAGCAGGAGAAGGTTTGGCCTTGTCTCTACTTGATATGCCCATGGACAATTGGTGGGCCACTGTGTGAGACAGGATGCTAGACTAGATGGGCTGTGGCCTGATTCAGCATGGCTTCTCTTATGTTCTTAAGTTCTTCTGAGATTTTCTCACTGAGAATTGCTCCATAGTGTTAAGAGCTTAATATAACAATTCAGGGTTTTTTGTGCTCACACATGGACTTGGGCCTTTACATGAATTCTGTCTGTATTTCCTAAGTGAGATAGAATCCTTTTTTTTACATTCAAATTTGAATTGAATCAAATATCCAAGTATTCAATTTGATTCTAATGTTTAGAATCCGAATGCAACAAAATCCAGTTTGAATTGAATACATTCAAATCTATTCGTTGGAATGTTAGATTCGAATCTGAAGATAACAAATGTCGACAACATTCATATTTGAAGATACAAATGTCGACAATTTGTACGCATCCCGTTTTATCCCATCTGCATCCCGTTTTCATCCCGTACTATCAGCACAAATGCGTACAGATACGTACGAGATCTGTACAGATACAAATGTAATACATACTTTTTTTTTACATTCAAATATTTCAAATCATTCAAACGAATGTTTTGGAACATTCAGACTTCATTCGAATGTTTAAATTTGAATGTGTAGACATTCTATTCGAATTCCGAGTGTTTAGAACATTTTGTTTGTTTGTTTTACCAAGGAGAGGATTGCATAGGAGAGGATCCAGGAAGCCATGAGAACAACATGACTCTTGTGCCACTAGATGGTCTAGTGGTTAGGGAGCCGGACTCTTATCTGGGAATACCGGGTTCGATTCCACCCTCCCCCATGAAGCCAGCTGGGTGACCTTGGGCTAGTCACAGCTCTCTTCTGAGCTCTCACAGTCTCACCTACCTCGCAGGCTGTCTGTTGTGGGGAGAAGAATAGAAAAGCTTTGTCAGCCACTTTGTGTCCCCTTAAATGGGTGAGAAAAGCAGGGTAGAAAAGCCAGCTCTTCTTCTTCTTCTTCTTCTTCTTCTTCTTCTTCTTCTTCTTCTTCTTCTTCTTCTTCTTCTTCTTCTTCTTCTTCTTCTTCTTCTTCTTCTTCTTCTTCTTCTTCTTCTTCTTCTTCTTCTTCTTCTTCTTCTTCTTCTTCTTCTTCTTCTTCTTCTTCTTCTTCTTCTTCTTCTTCTTCTTCTTCTTCTTCTTCTTCTTCTTCTTCTTCTTCTTCTAATGACTTTGCGCTGGGCCTTATTCCAGATTATATCCTGCAACAGGGACCTGCCATCCGCATGGTGGTGTCTGCATGCTCATGACAGGTCCCTTTTGCAGGACTTGCCATAGTCTGCACTAGAACGAGGATGGCAGGTCCCTGTTCTGAAATATAATCCAGAATAAGGCCCAGTGCAGAAAAGGCATAAGCCTGTTTTACTCAGAGACCAGCATCTGTTCCTAGGCCGGTGATGGCCAACCTATGACACACGTGTCACAAGTGACACGCCAAGCCCTTTTGGGTGACACACATGGCCACCCTGGCACCTGGGCGTGTACTGCTTGCTTGTTCTTGAAGTGTATGAAATACCAACTTTCAATTGAAGATTTAGCAACAAAAGTCACTAATGTAAAGAATTATTTGTTTTTGCTTTTAATAAAATACATATATCAAAAATATAACTTTTTTACTAGAGCCACAAATATCACAAAATTATGGATATTTCTAGATGTGACACAGCACCCGAGTTAAGCTAGGTTTTCTTGCGAATTTTGACACACCGAGCTCAAAAGGTTTGCCATCACTGTCCTAGGCTGCAGGTTTCCTTTGCAGGGAGGAGGTTAGAACATGACAAAAGCACCCTTTGTTGAGAAAGAGAGAGGAAAGAGATGCGATTGAACTAGCTCACTCTCCTTGAATCCCTGCCATTATAGTTGGCTTTGTACTCCTTCATTAGTTGCTTTTGGTCTTTCTTCAAGGCCATAGTCAATTTTAGATCAATTAGTTTCTTCTAATGAAGGATGTTGCTTTGCATGTTTTGTGAGGCTTCATTTTTAAAGAAGCCTCAGTTACAGTTTATGGTGGCAGGTCCTGAAAAACTCTCTATAATGCATAGTTAATAGTGTTGGTATTCCTTTGTATGTACATAGTTTATTAGCTGACCAGGGAGCTCCATTGAGTCTCCTAGTGGTTCAAAATGTTGGCTGTTTAGAGTTGTTCTGTGAATTGGCCCTGCCCTCTGCCCAAGCAGTATTTTCTTAATGGCATAAGAAGGTAAGAGGAGCCCTGCTGGATCAGGCCCAGCTCACATCAGCATCCTGTGTCATAGAATGACACACCAATTGCTTCTGGGCATCTCAAGCAGCAGACAGAAAGCAAAACCTTCATGGGTTCTCCGTTCCCTGCAAATGGCCCTCAAAGACATCCTGCCTGCCTTTCCAAACCGGAAGCAGTACATAGGCATTCATTCTGGAAGCCACTGATGCACCTTTCGTTCATGAATTTATCTTCAAAAACTGTTTTCCTGAGCAGTTCTGTTAGCGCCATATGTTCAAGACCCCGGTGGTTTTGCTAAACAGTGAAGAAACCACGATTACCCCAGCAGAGCCAGATTTAGTCTATGCCTTTTCATAAACCTGTTTCTAAATTGGTGTGGAGAGATCGTGCACAGGTGAGAGAGGAAGAGCAAAGTGAACATGCTGATAATTAATAAATTTGTTTTAAAGTGAGCCTGTGTTTTCTCAGACAGAAAGCACTTGGGCAGAAAGCTGGACTAGATGGGCTGTGGCCCGATCCAGGGCTTCTCTTATGTTCTTGTCGATGGGTATTAGCCCTAGTGGCAATGTGACTATCTATGGTAATAGGACATGGTATATTGCTGAAGGCCAGTTGCTGGGATGCTATGAACAGGGCATGCTGGGTGCTTGTATCCTTCCCACGGACTTCCTTGTGCAGCTGTTGGCTACTGTGAGAACAGGCTGCTGGACTGGGTGGCACACAGAGCCAATCTGGTGGGACAATTCTTAACATTTTTCTGTTTCTATAAATAGGCATACTGCATGATTCTGTTCAAATATTGCACCACAAGTGTTCAACTAGCAAAAGTTTACTTTGAGAAGAGGCTATAAAAATGCAGTAATGAACTCTGAACGACAGTGATTTGGGGCAGAGGAGGGTGGAAGGTCCTCCCTTGTCAGGCAGTAAGATAACTTTCATCAGTGTGGCAATCCCCAGCATTTTAGACAGCTGGTATGTCTAAGAACGTAAGAGTGGCCCAGCTGGATCAGGCCACAGCCCATCTAGTCCAGCATCCTGTCGCACACAGTGGCCCACCAAATGCTCATGGGCATCTCAAGCAGAGACAAGGACAAACCTTCTCCTGCTCTCGAATCCCAGCAAACGGCCTTGGAGGCATCCTGCTGAAAGATGTATTTAGGCATCCGTTCAGGTAGCCAGTGATACTTCTGTCATCCATAAATTTGTATAACCCTACTTTAAAGCCATCCAGACTGGTAGCTGTCACCACCTCTTCCGGCAGCAGATTCCGTAAACCAATGACCCTCTGGGTGAAGAAATACTTCCCCTTGTTTGATCTGACTCTCCTACCCATCAGCTTCATAGATGCCCCCTGGTTCTAGTGTTGTGTAATGGAGAAAAGAAATTTTCTCTAGCCACTTTTTCTATACCATGCATGACTTTATATACTTCAATCAGGTCCCTTCTTAAATGGCATCTCCCCAGACTGAAGAGGCCTAGATGGGATGGGAATGGTTGTAGAACATCTGCAAATGTAGTTTGGTCTAGTGGTTAGGGAGCCGGACTCTTATCTGGGATTACTGGGTTCGATTCCGCACTCTTCCAGAAAGCCAGCTGGGTGGCCTTGGGATAGTAACAGCTCTCTTTTGAGCTCTCACAGCCCCACCCACCTCACAGGGTGTCTGTTGTGGGGAGAAGAACGGAAGCTTTGTCAGCCGCTTTGAGTCCTCTTTAAATGGGTGAGAAAAGCGGAGTAGAAAAGCCAGCTCTTCGTCTTCTTCCTCCACGAAGCCAGCTAGCAGAGCAAAGTCATGCTAGCTTTTCTTGGCATAGTTGCACAGTTTGTTGGTTCGCTGCATTTCCTCTGCAGAATGAAGGAGAAGGGGACTTGCCCTCCAGTGTTCATTCACTGCATTGTACCTGGGCACCTGCCTGCAGTGCTGGGGCAGTGCCTTCTCCTGTGATGCAGCACTGGCATGGCTGTGGTCTGGCGTAGCTTTTGGAGTATCCCACCGTTCATGCTGCTTATGCAGTATCAGGAATTCACAGAGACTCGATGCTCTGATCTGTAGCTGTCTTTAGACGAACAAAATGAAAACTTCACTGGATCTGTGAATTGTCAGCACGATTTCTTGTAAGCACAGGCTGAAGGTTTTTATGCCCACGGCAAGACAGTCGTGAGTCGGTGGAATAATGATAGACCAAAATTTGATCTGTGTTCTTAGAGCAGCCGTGCATAGTAGGTGGGCATGGGTACAGGTATGTCTTAGTCATTCAAAAAGAGATGGCTGGCCAAACCCATAGGGGCTGAAGCTCAGGCCTCTCTTGAATGGTCTTTTACCCTTCAGCCATGCAGTGGAAAGGAAGCTTAAGTTGAGAAATTGTGGTTCTTGCTCACACCATCAATTCAATCTCTGGGTGGCCTTTTCAGAGTTGTTACTGCTGTTGTCTGACTCCTGGCTGTCCACATGGGTGCCTCTATGGACACTTCCCTGTGATTCTTGATAATGATAATGGGCTTGACATCCTGATTTTAGAATTCAGCATTTCAGGGGTTTTTCTTTCCTTATATTTACATACCGTGGTCCAAGGGGTTGTGAAGAGCACGTGAGAGCAAGTGAAGCTTTTGCCTTGTTTGGTCTAGTGGTTAGGGAGTCGGACTCTTATCTGGGAATACCGGGTTCGATTCCACCCTCCCCCATGAAGCCAGCTGGGTGACCTTGGGCTAGTCACAGCTCTCTTCTGAGCCCTCACAGCCCCATCTACCACACAGGGTGTCTACTGTGGGGAGAAGAATAGCAAAACTTTGTCAGCTGCTTTGAGTCCCCTTAAATGGGTGAGAAAAGTGGGGTAGAAGAGCCAACTCTTCTTCTTCTGCTGCTGCTGCTGCTGCTTGAGATGATCTGAAGCAATTGGTTGCCCACTGTGTGAAACAGGATGCTGGACTTGATGGACTGTGGCCAGATCCAGCTGAGCTTCTCTTTTGGTCTTTCATTTTTAGGAGTCAGCTACCATTGGACATGAACAAGCTCTTGTACTAGAGGCCTTGACTCATTTTTGGTACAAAGTGGGACCACCAGGGGGCAGCATACAAATAGTGTCATTCTTATTGGAACTTGCCATGAACAACCAACTCATATCCCTTTCCTGGGAATTGAACCCATAGCCTAGTGCGCTATTGCCTTCTTGTGTGGATAGGCTAGGAATCAAACCTGTTATCCTACTGTTTACAAGCAATTTGCTCTTCCCCTCTCTCTTGTCTCATCTTAAATCTTTCCCTACCCCTGTGACCTGTCTTACTAGGCTGGTGGCAAAGACTACTAAAGCTACATCCAGATGTCGGTTACTTATTCCAGTGTGTTTGGCTATTCTGGAATAAAGCATGGATATTCTGGAACATGCATACTTTATTCCAGAATACCCAGATACCGTGGAATAAGCAACTGGCGCCTGGATGCAGCCTAAGGAACAGCTGCTTCTCATATGACACAGTTTTCTGCAAGCATGGCTTTGCTTTCACGTGGTTGGTAAAATATGATTCCCTTGCTTTAATACGGTTCCAGAAATTTGCGGTACTGAGATCTGGCCCTTGTGGTGCTATTGATTTAGATTGGTAGATAGGGCTTTCTATTTTGGTCACTTTTGACTTGCATAGAAAAAGAAGAAGAGTTGGCTTTTCTACCCCGCTTTTCTCACCCATTTAAGGGGACTCAAAGCGGCTGACAAACCTTCTGTTCTTCTCCCTACTACAGAACACCCTGTGAGGTAGGTGGGGCTGTGAGAGCTCAGAAGAGAGCTGTGACTAGCCCAAGGTCACCCAGTTGGTACTCCAGATAAGAGTCTGGCTCCTTAACCACTAGACCCAGACTGGCTCACAGGCATTGTTGGGTGGCCCCAATCTATTAGGCTGCGCCTCCATGATCCCCTGAGCGCCCCATTTCCTCCTGGCTGTGATTACGAGTGGCTCGAACCAAAGTGTGCTGTTGCATAATGCATTCTGGCGCATATGAAGCGCTCTGGACATTAGCAATGGGACGCATTGATTTATTTGGGAACCTGGAAGCAGTGATTTTTAGCTCCCCTCTACAGGTTGTCCTCAGCTTGCGTCTTGCTCCTTATAAGGTGCCTTTGTTCTTACGTGCATTATTTGGCTGCAGATGAGACGCGGGGGGGGGGAATCGGGCGGGTGTACCTGCATATCTGTTGTATTGCAGCGTTGGTCTCTCTCTCCCCTCCGGTTTTTGTGTGAGTAACAAGCGGCCGGTTGCCACGGTAAGCAGATTGGAACGAGGAATTAACGCCGGGAATATCGGTAGCCTAGTTACAGATTGCACTGCGTCAGTCTCTTCCACACCCAGAAGACGGTCAGGTGACTGAAGTCCTGCAGCACTTGTGCAGCAGGAGAGAGACTGCAGACCTCTGCTGGGGAAAGCTGGATCCTTCACGTCCCGTGTGCTCCGTTTCTCCGACTGCAGCCTTCCTATTGCTATGCATAATTGATAATCCCAGCTGGAGGGGCAGATCCGCGGCGGCGAGGAGAGATGGACAGTCAGCTGAGCAGTTGGAAAGATAAGGGTATTTGCAGTTTTACTTTTTAAGCTATTAAGGATGCTGTGGGTTACCAAAGAGCCTTATGACCGGGCATGTTGTAGAGGAGGAAGTTTCTGAAAGCCTTGAGAGCAAAGTGTTTAAGGCGCCAGGGGTGAAACCTTTACGAGAAGATCAGTGCCGGAGGGAGTACGGAGTAGAGGCAGATTGCTTGCCTCGCGCTGCAAATGCTTTAGTGGATTGCCTTTGGTATGTCCTGGCTGCCCAAATGTTAGGGCCAGGCTTGGTTTAGCTGACATCTTGGCCTTGAAAAGAGAGGAGTTTGTTCTTTTCGTCCCTTGAAGGTACTGCTTAGCGGTTAATGTCATTTGCCAAACTGCTGGGGTGGGTTGTGTCCCCTGGTCCCTTTTTGCAAATTGTAGTAAACTCCAAAAACAAGAACCACTCACCCTTCGCAGTCTCTCCCCCACCTCCCTCTGCCGGACTATTTTTAGATAAGCAACTTAATGTTTGTCTGGGGTCTCCTTGATCTACGAAACCATTTGTTTAGCTTGGATAGTGGAACGAGTCCTGCCAAGGTAAAGCAAGCTGGGGGCGAGAAGGGAGCGCCGGCTGAATGGCCTAACCTTTGTCCCTTCGGCTCCCATTCTTCTAAATCTCTTTGTTGTGGAATTTTAAATCCATGCTGTGCATTTAAGCTTCTGATTCCTTCAGTAGAACAAAGGAGACTTTCTTCCCAGATTTTAATCCGGAAAAAAACATCCTCACATTTTTATTTTATTTATTTATTTATCTTTGCGCAAAAGGTTTTGAAGTGAGGCTGGGAGATGAAGGGGAAACCCAGCCATGTTGATACAGAGTGCAAAGTACACAGTCCTTGTGTTTTGAAAAACGAAAAACCCATACAAAGCTTACATAGGTACGCGCTGTTATTTGCCGTAGTCATGCTTTCCCATCCTCCTCCTGAAAGGTTTCAAGCTCGCAAATGTGGTGATATATATTATGTTGCCTTTTATAGAGAAGTCCTTGCTCTGCCTTGTGTACTCTTTGGCAAGATCCCTCAAATGTGTCAGACTTGGAATAACCGCCCAAAGCTTTATGTTGAAAGAATACTATAGGAATGAGTCTCGCTTGCTGGAGAGCAGAGTCCAACTGGATGGGTAAGGGGGATAAATAAGTTCAAAGGAGTTTGTTTGGAGTTCAGGAAGGAGTGTTGTCTTGAGTGGGAGTGGCTGGAGTTCATTGGAGAACAAGTCCTTGGGGGAGTGGAGATTAGTCCCCAACATCTTCCTGGCAAAGGGTAATGGCAAAGATGAACCAGTTCTATATCTGCCAAGACAGAGTTATGGAGGTGGCCAGGGTAACCACCACAAAGTGAGTCTAGCCTGATGGTACCAAACTATCTCAGTACCCATCTAACAAGGAACATTTGGGGAATTGGTTCATAAATTGTCTGTGGATTTTGCAGGGTTTTTTGTTCCTTTAGTGCTATAGGCAGAATTAGTTGGGTTGTTAAAACATAAGAATGTAAAGAAGAGGCCAGATGGATCAGGCCACGGTCCATCTGATCCAGCGTCCTGCTTCATCTGTTGCTTCTGGGCAATCTCAAGCAGGACGAAAGCAAAATCTTCATCTGCTGTCCACGCAAAAGGGCCTTCGAGATGTCCTGGGTGAAACAATACTTCCCCTTGTCAGTCCTAACTTTCCTGCCCATTAGCTTCATAGATCATGGTCCTAGGTTCTAAGCCTCTTTGGAGTAGATGCAGACAATATTAACAAACATCAGTGGCTAAAGAACATTAAACTTCCTCCCTCCCTTCCTTCCTCTCTACCAGTTGATATAGGATAGAGTTGGAGACTGGAGGTTCCCCATGGTGTCCTTGGATTTTTATACAACTCCCCATCAGAATCCCAGAGGAGTTAACAGGAAAAAAAGAACAACAGTATGAAATATTATTTCACTTGCTGGGTGGAAAAATACCTCCCTTGTTGAGCCCAAGTTTCTTGCCCATCAGCTTCATAGGGTGACCCCTGGGTCTAGTGTTTGTGCAATAGAGGAAAGAAACCAGTTGGAGTTATGTATTTCAGTTAAAGGGTTGCTGTGCACTGAATCCTGTGTAAACTTTCCTTGTAGGTTGCATGGTGTGGTGCAACCTATACGAAGTGTTACCTGTGGTCACAACTTAACATGAGGCAGCCTTCCCTTGTGTTCCAAACAGATTTTTGATTCAAACTTCATGGGTGTTGTTTAGTGCATTAAACTATAAGAGACTTTTGTGGTTTGAAATACGATCCAAATCATTAGCTGGTTCCAGCTGCTCTTGGAATGGAACAAACAAAAGGAGAATCTGTACTGAAAAGCCTCCCTTCCAGATCTGAGGCCTCCCTTAAGCTGCCCAAACTCAGCAGCAATACCGGTGTAAGACTTGAACCATGCATGCAGAGAAAGGCTAATATTCCTCTTCTTCCTCACATTTCCTCTAGGGAAGCCTTTGTACGATATACAAAATGGCAGCTTGAAACAATCTTTTAGCAGCATAGGGAAGGGATGCCCCAAATCTTTTGCAGGCTCAGTAGTTTCTTTGTTACTAAACACAATAGAAAAGGCACAGATTGATCAAGCCTGAAGCCCACAGAGAAGCCCTTATGGATGCAAATGGCCATTGGACCACAATTTGGTCATCTCTGGTTTAGCAGGTCGTTGCCGCCTCTTTCCAAACTGGAGGCCACTAAAGAAAAATCTGCTTGGCTTCACTCACTGGTCTAAGTTGGCCTCTTGTCTCCAAGTGAGAATCTATTTACAGTACTGGTTGATTGTTGTAGAAATGCTTCATGCACGGTGGAAGGAACAGATTTCTGTATTACATGGAAACTTTCTAGTGGTTAGGGAGCTGGACTCTTGTCTGGTAATACTGGATTTGTTTCTGCCCTCTTCCATCAAGCCAGCAGGGTGACCTTGGTCTAGTCACAGCTCTCTTCTGAGATCTCATAGCCCCACCTGCTTCACAGGGTGTCTGGTGTGGTGAGAAGAACAGAAGCTTTGTCATCCGCTTTGAGTCCCCTTAAATGGGTGAGAAAAGTAGGGTAGAAACCTTCTTCTTCTTCTTCTCCTTCTCCTTCTCCTTCTCCTCCTCCCCTCCTCCCCTTCTCCTCCTCCTCCTCCTCCCCTTCTCCTTCTTCTCCTCCTCCTCCTCCTTCTTCTCCTTCTCCTCCTCCTCCTCCCCTTCTCCTCCTTCTCCCCTTCTCCTTCTCCTTCTCCTTCTTCTCCCCCTCCTCCTCCTCCTCCTCCTCCTCCTTCAGTAGTACCATTAAGGGCTCAGAGATGCTTGTGTTTCCTTGAATAATGCACACAGCACACCCGAGGGTGTCTTGACTCCCACATTTCCAAGCAATGCATACTTTGGTGAGCAGCTTGCTGCAGACCTCAGCTGTCAGCTGTGTTTTATTTGGCTCGTGTTTAGGTTTTCCTGACAGGCAGGGGACATGTGCTTCGCGTGATCCAGGGTGCTTGTGCAGAGTGTGACAAGGCTGGCCTGTCATGCGTACCTGTGGAGGGCTTTCCATTGTGGAAGAAAGTGTGCATAAGGGAGGCTAGGGCTCTCATAATAGGACCAAAGTTACTAGGTGCAATATTAATGTGTCTGAGAGTGGCAGAGATTTTCTGGCTTTAATGCAAATTAGAGGTGGGATGGAACCCTTATGCATGGCAGGTGTTACCTCTAAGCTTCTTTTGGGGTAAATGTAGTATTAGAAACATAAGTGGCTAAGGAACAAATATTATATTGAAGATTCTTTCTTCCTATCTGCAAATTGATAAAGGAATAGAATTGGAGATCCCCGCCCCAATGTTGCTGTTAGATTTTTATGTCACTCTATATCAGAATCCCAGAGGAGTTAACAGGAAAAAAAGAGGAATAACATAAAATATCATTTCATTGCTGGCAAACCACAACAACAACCCTTCCCTTCTTGGGCCTACGTCTTCTGCCCATCAGCCTCATAGATTGTTCCCTGGTTCTTGTGTTGTGCCCTAGGGAAAATTATTTTCTCTATCTTCAACATCATGCATGATTTTTATAAACTTCAATCATGTCCCCTCTTAAACACCGTCTTTCAAGGCTGAAGAGGCCTAGACGTTGCAGTCTGAGGCCGCATCCCCATTAAAAGCTTAATCCAGTTTCCCTAAATCAAAATAACAGAACCGGATGCAAACGCGAATTTACTTTCAGCCAGAATCGCGTTCAATCCGGATTCTGAGGACGTACATGATTCAAGGGGGGACTCCAGTGGCTACGTTTTAAAAACCACTTTTCGGGGCTGCCCTGTCCTCTTCCTCCTGGCGTGAATGCACCACCCATAACAGACCCCTTCACGGAGCCTAGCTGGGTTGCTGGGTGGCTGCTGCTTGCCTGGATGGAGGAAAAACGGCAGCGAGCAGCCAGCAATTCTTTCCCCTCTTCTCCTCATTGCTCAGGGCACACAGCAGCAGCAGCAACAAACATTCACACATCTCCCAAAACTGGCAGCTGCTTTCCTTTCTTTTGCCTTTTTTAAAGATCAGCACTTTCAATGGCAAGATCGTTATCAGGTATGAAGTGGTTCGATCGCTACAGTGTAGCTTTAAGCGGCGGATTTTACGGCTTGCTTTGGAAGCAAGCTATTGGGGGAACGAAACTCTCATCCCTTAACATGGAAGGGTTCTCACAGTAAAAAATGTAAAACGTTTCAAGCGCATGAACCGGAATGAGACCTGTTGAAATGAGGATTAACATTTACAATGCTTTGGGCCGATTTAACATGCGGAAAGCGTGTTAAGCCAAACTGACATGGGGTCTGCCAGGATAGAAAAGTTTTGAATTTGAAATAAGCTTGCTGTGGGGATTCACCCTGATTTTGTAAGGAAGGTGTTCCAGCCTCTTAATCATCCTGGTTGCCCTTTTCTGCATTTTTTGAAAACAATTCTAAAATATCCTTTCTGAGATTTGGTGACCAGAATTGTGCACAATATTCCAAATGTGTCCTCAGCATAGATTTATAAAGAGGCACAATAATGATGGCCAGCTTATTTTCTAGTTCTTTCCTAATTACCCCTAATGTTGAATTTGCTTTTTTCACTGCTGCTGTGCCATTTGGTCAAACACCTTCATTGGGCTGTCCACCAGAAGTCCAAGAACCCTTTCCTGGTCTGTCAACAGAAAGCTCAGCCTCAATGTGGGTGGTGGGTGGGACATGCAGGATGCTTCTAAGACCATTTGCTGGGATTTGAGAGCTTGAGATATCTATGGGAAATTGGTGGGCCACTATGTGAGACAGGATGCTAGACTAGATGGGCTGTGGCCTGATCCATCAGGGCTCCTCTTATGGTCTTATGTTTATAGTATAACTGGGGTTCTTTGCCCCAGTGTACATAACCTTGCACTTACTAAAATGGAAGCCCATTTGCCACTTGGTTATGCATTCACCCAATGTCAGGAGGACCCTCTGGAGCTCTTCACTATGTATTTCAGTTTTCTCTACTTTCAGTAATTTAATACCATCAGCAAACTTTATTATCCTGCTTACCTCTATGTGTTGATCACTTATCAATACATTTAAAAAGCATGGGTCCTACTACTGAACTTTGGGGGAACCCAGCTGTCATCTTTCTCCCCTTAGAACACTGCCAATTCATTTCTACTCTGTTTCCTGCGCGTTGCCTGTTACTAACCCAGGACAAGATCTGCCCTCTTAGGCCATGACTGATGAGTTTATTCAAGAGCTTTTGATGAGGGACTTTGTCAGAAGCCTTCTGAAAGCCCAGACAGATGGTGTCAACTGGATCGTGCTTATTAATGCTCTCAAAGAATACTAACAAATGAGTAAGGCATGATTTACCTTTGTGGAAGCCATGCTGATTTTCCTTCAGCAATGCTTGTTCTTCTATGTTCATACTAATTTTATTTTTAATGATGTTTTTCATCACTTTATCTGGGACAGAATAGCCTGGTATTTCCTGTTGCTGAGTATTTCTGTCAGCAGTGTGTTACATCTGTTTTAGGAATTCTGTATGCTTGCAGAGAGAGGGCGGAGGAAGATGAGCTCAGCTTACCTTTCTCATAAAGCCATATTTTGCTTTCTTAAAAAAAAAAACTAGTGTAATTTTGTGTTTGGGCATGAAAGTTTCTGCTGTTTACACTGTGAAAGGTTCATCAGAATTTCCAGTAAGATTCCATTACTTGCTTACCTCCTAGTATCTCTTTGACAAGAAGACTTTATCTTATCACTCTATGTTCATAATAAGAGTCTGTTAATCTTCAAAACCTCCCAAAAGAGATTGGAACAATTCATTAGCCTTGATGATAGTAGGAGATGATATGCCTCTGAAGGTCAGCTGCCTGGAGGCTGCAAGCTGTGTGCTCAAGTCCTACCAGTGGGTTTTCTTATGTGGCTGGCTGGATGGCCACTATGAGTACAGTTTGCAGGACTGGATGGGTCATGGGTCCAATCAAGTTGGGCACCAGTTATGGTCTTGCATTAATGGAAGTCAGGGTGGTATGTTTCTGAGGGCAAGTGGAGCTGGTTGGTCAATGTAGGCCAGAAACAAAACAAAACAAATTTGGTGGGGCGCTAATTACGTTTTTATACCCATGGAAGTCTGGGCTATCAATGGCCATTAGTCCTAGAATCATAGAGTAGGAAGGACCTATAGGGTGATCGAGTCCAACCCCCTGCTCAATGCAGGACTTCCTAAACCATCCCAGACAGATGGTTGAAGACCTCCAGTAAAGGAGTACTCGCTACCTGCTGTAGCAACCTATTCCACTGACTGATTGTCCTCACTGTCAGGAAATTTTTCCTAATATCTAATCTGCACTGACTCCCTTGAAACATGCTGTTGTTTCTAGTCCTCCCATCTTGTGCAAGTGAGAACAGGGAAAATCCCTCTGCACTGTGACGGCCCTTCAGATACTTGAAGACCGTGATCCTGATGGTATTCCTCTGATGAAGCCCTGACATCAGACTTCTGTGTGCATCTGCTTGGCCACTGTGAGAACAGACTGCTGAACTAGATGACGCCACAAATCCATTCCAATGGGTTCTGGTTGGAGACCTGAAATTTTGCTGAGGGGGTGCAGAGTGCTGGATCTTTGTGCAGCTGGCTTCTGTAGGTGATAGTTGAAATACTGTATTTATGTGCACAGTATTTGTGGTCTTTGTTTAAGGAGAGGAAGAGAAGGCACAAGGTGGATACAGATAAACAGAATCAGAGATGCTACTGGAATGTTCTTTGAAGTGCTGTGAGGCTCTGTTAAAAAGACAGGGCAGGTTGGCAGGTGTTTATCCATAATATCATTAGGAACTGAGTGCAAGTCAGTGATGCCAGTAAATACAGCTGTTCCATGCAGACCTGGGAGGAAAGAGATGTGTTAATGTGGACCCTTGTTTTTCAGATCCTTCTGGGGGGCCCTGGAAGCACCTATCCCCTCTATCTGACAGCTAATTTGGGTAGCTGAAATTAGGCAGGGGTTCTCAGAGAGGACTGTCAAGAGGGAGATTTTCAGTGGGCTCTTGGGTGTAGGAAGTAGCTTTTGACTCATCAGGCTGCTCTCCACCGTCCATGTGAACCTCCCACAAGTGCTTGGGAGATTGCCATAGATGGTTGTTTTTCCTTCACTCAGAGGGCCTCATTCTCAAAGTCTTTTGGCCTTTCCTCCCAGCTAAGATGGGAAAGAACATGTGACGTTGCTGTGGTGGCAAAAGCAAAGGAAGGGAGGATGGAGAAAGAGGAGGGCTGCAGAAGAAGGGGATTTTTCAGAATGCAGTATAGCAGGGGAGAACCTAACCATCCATCCATCCATCCATCCATCCATCCATCCATCCATCCATCCATCCATCCATCCATCCATCCATCCATCCATCCATCCATCCATCTCACCCTGTCTCATGGCAGGTTACAACATTAAAAACCAGTGAGCATATAAAATGAGCATTAAGACCATGACAGTACCTGAATGTGGGGAGGAAAGCCATTTCTTTGTTTAGCCAAAGGCCAGTCCGTCTTCACAGCTCTCTTAAATGCATAAAGTGAAGATGCTTGATGCATCTCAGGAGGGAAACTGTTCCACAGATTGGGAGCCACCACTGAGAAGGCCCTATCCTGGGTGCCCACCCATTTTGCTATTGAGGGTGTCTGGACAACCAGGAGGGCCTCCCCTCCAGATCTTAAGGCACAGGCAGGTCAATATGGAAGAAGGTATTCCTTTAGATTTTTGGGAGCCAAGTCATTTAGGGCCTTATAGGTTAAAGTTAGTACCTTGAATTGGGCTCCGTAGCAAATTGGCAGCCTGTGCAGCTCTTATAAGACGGGCGTGATGTGTGTCTTGTAGTAAGTGATAGTGACACTACAACCAGAGGGCACTCCATGAACCTGATGGGCAGGAGAGTTAGGACTGACAGGATGCTGGAATAGTTGGGCTGCGGCCTGGTTCAGCAGGGCGACTCTTATGTTCTTATGTCCTTATAAGATGTGTCATACTGGTTTGTTTTGTTTGTGGTTTGCAGCAGATGGGGTATTTTACTTTGCTTTATTCTTTCATTTTGCATAATTCACATGCGAACCAAAATCAGCCTAGTGTTTGAGAAACATGGTTCAAATTGAACCCAAACTGAGAAGTGATCTAATGAATCAAGTGAACCATGGCAGACCAAAGTACTCTGTTATGGTTCACTTGGTTTGCATATGGACTGAACAACCCTGTTTTTTTTGGGGGGGGGGGGAATCCACTTCCAACCAAACCCGGCTAAACTCTTTCTTTAGATACTTCCCAAAGCAGGAGCTTGTCCGGAAATACAGCTTGATGGTGAACCCCTTGAGGGATTCTGTCTGAAAATGGGGCCTGTTGGAGATATTTGTGCCTGCATGATATGTTTCCATGCTTGCACCGCCATCTTGGATTTTAGGGTAAATGCAGTTTTGAAAATCTAACCCTTGTTCTTCTTCCTAAAGTGAAACACATGGTTGGTTGGGGGTTTGACACATCCAATTTTAACTGAATATCATGGTTTTATTTCACTGGTTTTGGGCATAGGGCAGGATAGAACTAACTTCATCAGGCAGCAATAAGATAGAGGAACATGCCACTCTTTATGGCTGTGCTGACACCATTTTAATCCAGCTTCAGTCCACTTTCAGAGTGAGATGATAACACATTGGCAAAACGACAAGCCATTTGTTTTTGGTTTTATCTAACTCAGAAAATCCACCTTTGAGTTAGATAACATGGAAGGAAAATGACAAGTCAGTTTGCTGTTATGTTCTTCCGCTCTGTGAGCCAGTTTGCTCTAGTGGTTAGAGAGCCGGACTCTTATCTAGGAGTACCGGGTTCGATTCCGCCCTGCCCCATAAAGCCAGCTGGGTGACCTTGGGCTAGTCACAGCTCTCTTCTGGGCTCTCACAGCCCCACCCCACCGCACAGGGTGTTCTGCTGTGGGGAGAAGAATAGAAAGCTTGTTAGCCACTTTTAGTGCCCTTAAATGGGTGAGAAAAGTGGGGTAGAAAAGCCAACTCTTCTTCTTCTTCTGAAAGTGGATTGAAGCTGGATTAACGTATGTTGAACACAGCCTATGTCTTTTATATCCCAACTTTCTTCAAAAGGCAGGACATGCTATTATCCGTCCTTCCATTTTATCATCACAACAGCCCTGCTAGGTAGGTTAGGCTAACAGCTAGGGACTAACATCAGGAGACCACGGTGCTCCCACATCTGAGGGGTATCTTAAAACCAAGGACATTTAGGTTTTAGCCTGACTCTTGTTAGAAGTTCCCTGTGCTGGAACTTCATAATAACTATTTCTGTGGCTAAATTCTGTGCTGCAATGCATGGGGCACGTGTTTAGGTGCTTAAATTCAATTTATTAATTCAGTTTTACTGGGTACCTTTGATTTAACTGTCCTTAGGTTTTTACTCACTTTGGGGTTTGGGATGACCTTGGGCTGGTCTTTGGTTGAAATGGGGGTGCTACCTCCAGCACTATGTGTGTGTGTCTGCATGTATGTGACTGAGAGAGAGATTGAGAGAGAGAACAAGGCCAGGTAACTAGTTTTTTAATATAGGGTAGGCAAGGAGATTGTGAGCGTTCTTTTACATCATCATTCCAAGTTGGCTGGTCAATATGAGCGATTCCGCCCTAGCTGCTGTACCAGATCAGCAAGCCTCCCTTCTCCATGTGGGTCCCAGGAGTGTTGTTGGAGCACAGGACCGCCCTGTGTGTCACAAGGGGAGACCCCTTGCACGTCTCGTATAACCAGCTAATGCAGAGCTGCCCGGTGACGCGTCTTGTTGTTTTTATTGGGAGCGAAAAACAGTGGGTTGCCCCCCTTTATAGTTCAGGTGGTGCTCAGGAGATTTTAATGTTCCCTATTTGAAAACAAGTGGAAGGAGAAGGAAAGAGCACATCATAAATATCAGTTCCTTCCAGGCGAGCAGAATAAATCCGCAGTTGTAGGAAAAATCACAGCTTACCTGCCGCGAAGCCACGTCCCCCCGTCCGGACTAGAGCAGCCTCCCGTAGCTTCCTCATTGGAAGCTGCGAGAGTTTGCACTGGCGCATGCGTCACATGGGGTGAGGCAGCCAATGGGAGTTGAGCTGCCCCTCTTCTTCTCGTGGGCTCTTCTCGCCGTTCCGCCCGGACTGGCGGGAAGATTCAGGGTTTCTTAATACTGCAAAGGGAGTGCTGTTAAATCAGCTTTAAGTAAATTTGCAGTAGCATTGGCACAATGCATCACCACTAGGATCCAGTGATTGGCGTGTGTGACGCCTCCAACACGGCTGCGCGGTATTAACAATTCTGGACGCTCCCATAATCTCCTCTGCAACATATTAGCTTCTGTGTATTTTCTAAAAATTGGGGTTGCTCAAAATAGGCTTTAAAAAAATCCCCTAACCTGTTCCACATTGGCAGAAGCGTTCTTAAAACCAGTCACAGCTGATTTCCCTACGGATTCTACCACCTTAAGTGCAACTACTCTAGGAAGAATGTCATATTTGCATCTTTGCAAGCAAAGCATTTGCTTCTCTTAAGTATCCATTCCGGCAATTCAGCCAGGAGCGCATCTGTCTGGCATGTGCTATCCTCTTTCTCTGTTCAGATATGCCTTCGTGTGGTCCCCATTTCTAGTGGTCATCGCACGTTATTCCTGCGTTCTGCAGGCTAAATGTAGAACCTAATATATAGCTGCAGACATATGTTCTGCATTCCAAGGAATTAGGGGGAAACGGCCATTGGGCGACAGCTTAAAATATTTGGTGGTAGTCTGGGGTGTTTTTAACGCTGTGGCAGCGGACAGTTGCGTGTGGGTCAGATGACCTTTGAAAGCCCTAGCAGGAAGTGAAAAGGTCTGCTCAACAGCAGCCGTACTAGACAGATCTGAGCGCAGGCACCACCCGTAAGATGGATGCCAGAAGTGGTGAGTGAAGATAAAAGGTTGCAATATGCATGCAGAGAGCTCCTGAAATTTGAGAGGTTCATTGTTTTCTTTCTGCCCTCGGACATCGAGGCTTCGTGTTTTGGTTTGCAGTGGTGTGTTTTTTTTCCCTGGTGTGCGGTGAACGCTGAGGGTCGAAGAAAAACCCTCCTTTTGGTTCAATAGCTGCAGGTGGCATCGTTGAGTCTTTGCTAACAAATGCTCGAATAGGAGGGGTTCATGGTTCTGTCTTAAGGAGGTATTTTAAAAGCAAAGGAAAAACTGTAATTGGATGAGGCGCGGCTGGCACAACTATTTTTAGATATTCCAAGTGAAGGTCTTTGCTTGCTTACCAAATGTAGTCAGACGTTTGCTGCAGAGTAAGGCCTGGGAACTGTTGCTTTGCATTTAGGAATCCTTTACATTTTAGATTCTTGAATTAAGGGGTTGCTTAGTGCAACGGGTGTTCAAAATATTTTCCTGTATCTACTGGCTTCCATTTTAAAGTGAAATAAAAAGGTATTTTCCTGCCGGATGCCAGACAGTACAGTCTAGCGATGATCATACCTTCTGTGAACTGGAAAAATATCTCAGTGGTTTGTGTTTCTATACTGAAGTCCAAATATATATGTGCAGGATCCATATGAATACCTGTATCAATATTTTTGTGTGTGTGTGTATGTCTATGTGACGCATACCTGTATCAGTATCAGAGATATGTAAATATGCGTAGCTGATAAATGTGTCTGTATTATATCAGCTGATCTGGATCCTAAAATTATTGGAAGAGGGCTGGTTGTACTTTATCAGGTTTCCTAGTTCACAAATAAAACCATTTCTTGGGTAACAAATCCTGCTGTCCTTTGCCAAAGGATCATGTAGTTTATGAATTCTTGTTGGATTTATAGAGGTTGTACTTTACTCTTTTAAATCCAGTTATCCTTTTTTGAGGGTAAATAGGTACATCTTTACTCATCTTCCACACATAAAAAGTGAAGGTGCTTGGTGCTCCTTAGGAAAGAAACTAATCTGTAATCTGGGGGTTACCACTGAGAAGGCCCTGTCCTGGGTCCCAACACCTTTAATTACTGAAGGTGGGTGGTACAACCAAGAGGGCTTCTCCTGCAGAGCTTAAGTCATGAGCAGGTCTGTATGGGAGAAGGTGTTGACATTTCATTGAATATGTACGCACGTTAACATTTTCCAGACGTTTATCTTGTCATATTCATATTGCTAAATTTATTAATGTGATATTTTGAGGAATTTCTGTTGGTTCCAAGTTTGGTATTGCTTTGATAAATGCCTGTTTCCTGTGCTTCAGTTTTTACTTTCTGTATCATTATATCTGTTCAACATGATGGCCCACTATTCTCTGTGCCAGTCTTCCTCGGTTAACTGATCTGCTGGTTTCTTTTCCTTGTGGGGAGAAGAACAGAAGCTTTGTCAGCCACTTTGAGTTCCCTTGAATGGGTGGGTGAGAAAAGTGGGGTAGAAAAGCCAACTCTTCTTCTTCTTCTTCTTCTTCCTCCTCCTCCTCCTGGGAATCCGAGAAAATCATACAATATTTCCCAGCATTTCAAATATCCGGGGATTTCCCATAACCGCGGTAGGAGCTGGTACCTATCTTCCATGGGTACTGGGGGCTGTGCTCCTTGTCTTATATATTTGCAAAATTCTGTAGTAACTTGTTTTTATAGAACTACCTTGCAAGTTTTGTTTGATGGTTGGGCACTTAACCAAAAGCAAAAATACATGTGTGTTTGCGTGTGTATGTGTATTCTGTACGTGTTCAGTTTTCTGCTTCTAATAAAGTTGAATTGCTTTCTGCCAGATATTATAGACCATTCCTCTAATCTAGTTCCTTTTAATCTCTCTAGTTGTTGATCTCCTGTATTGGCGAGACGTAAAGAAGACGGGTGTGGTATTTGGAGTCAGCCTGTTTCTGCTCCTTTCTTTGACGGTATTCAGCATCGTCAGTGTGGTTGCATATATTGCCTTGGCCCTATTGTCTGTCACCATCAGTTTTAGGATATACAAGGGAGTTATCCAGGCAATACAGAAGTCTGATGAAGGCCACCCGTTTAGGTAAGTGTGTGATTGTGTTGTTATCGCAGTTTATAATTGTTGTGATGCTAAGAGGAGATTCCACGTGGTCTTCCTTTTTTAAATAGTTCCTGTGTAAGATGATGATTTAAATTGTGTACACACTTGTGTGTGTGTGTGTGTGATTTTGTAAGTGTGTGCCCCCAGAAAGAACCTCTTTAGAGGCTTTCTAGTTCCTTTCTGTTAAAATGCACATATTTATATATTATTTGCAGAATTGGAAGAAGTTTCTAGCTTAGGCTGCATCTACATGGCCTTAAAAGGATCTTCTGTGAGACCCTTTGGGACTGGCCAGGCACTCCTGCTGCCCCTGCGGCATGCAGTATGATCTCAGAGGTAACCTGGGTGGAGAACACAATAAACTACTCCGAAGGCAGATTTTACACTCATTTGGCCCTTATGCTCATGTTGAGTCACTTGGTAGCAGTGTGGACAGCTTACTGGGGGTGGCTTCCAGCTGTCTTGTGGGTGCCAGACAGAAAATGGCTGCCTTCTGGGGCCATGTCTTGTCCAGAACTGGTAAATGCAAGGTGGAAATTTCACAGCTGTTGAAGAGTCTTGAATAGGTGGTGCTGAACATGTAAACAGCTCACTTCCTGACCCAGCGGTAGGATTGGGGCTTCCACTGCAGAAACAGACACAGTTTAGAGCTGCGTTCACTTTGGCTGTGTCCAGACGGGGACTAAAATGTGCCATTATTCTGGCACTTTATTGGGATTGCCACACTTATCTGTGGCAATCCCAACATGGCCCCTTGATTTAGAATTGAAATCACAGCATACTCCTATTACAGGAAAAATAATCCCTATTCCAAGTTTTCCCGGAATAGAGATATGGCTTATCTGTCTGGATGCTTGCTCCCAAGATCCATTTTGTAGAAAATGAATGCTTAACATGCATGAGAGGTGTCTGGCAATTGCACACTTCTGGGTATTTCATGTCATCAAAGTACCTGTAAGCACCCCCTGTGCCATTTAAGAAGCAAGTGCCCAGAAAGGTAAGGGCCCAGGTCATTGGTATATGGGATTTGTTGCTAGGAGAGATGGTAACACCAACCAGCCTAGGTAGCTTTAAGGAAGGGTTAGAGAAATTCTTGGAGGACAGGTGTATCAATGGCTACTCAAATGGATGTTAAGATACTGCCTCCAGGCTAGAGACAAAAGCTATTTGCTGGGATTCAAGAGCTGGTGAAGGTTTTGCTCTTGTCTTCTGCTTGAGATGCCCATGAACAATTGGTTGGCCGCTGTGTGAGATAGGATGCTGGACTAGATGGGCTGTGGCCTAATCCAGCAGGGTTCCTCTTGTGTTCTTAGGCTTGCTGCATGATTTTCCCCCGATGACTGGCAGGGACACCAAGAGACAATTGTGGGTTATAAACAAGATCCCGCGTTTTCCTCTCCCTGTCTGGATGCAGCCTATGTTAAGCCCAAGACTGGGGAACGATGCCGGTTCTCTTCAAAACCACTCCTTGCTCTCTTACGAATTCTGTTGCTGTTTAGGGTTAATGCCTTGAACTCTAGCCTTGATTCCTAGCCAGTCCTTCTTTGTCATTTCTGGCACAATCTAGCTTGTAATGTCAGTGAAAGAATCGTGAAAGAACACTGAGGGAAAACTTGGATTGGTTCACCTCTGTGCTGGAATACAATGGAGAAGGGGGGAATTTAGAAAAGCTCGTAAACTTTATTTCTGTTTTCCTTTATGTGTTTTGACAGCACCCTTGTTTAACGGTAATTTGCAACAAATAACCATTGTGGTGGTGTGGTTACAGTGCCAGGATTAAGAGTCCATGGGTTTAAATCCCCAGTTGGCCCTGAAAGTGCACAGAGTGACTTAAACTGATTATTTCCTGAGGAGATTTTTCTGAGGAGATTTTTCTGAGGAATTTTTAACAGGTTTCTTTCCTTCCGTCTAAAGAAGCATTTGACAAGTATTCTGCACCTTTTTTTTGTGGCACCTGCCATTTTGAGTCCCACAGAGTGTCTGACACTGACAGGAGAGTTTGAATATTTAAGGAGACTGAAGAAAATTTAGTATTTTCATATTATCTCCACAACAACCTTCTTAGATAAGCCAGGCTGAGAGGGAACGAGTAGGCCAAGCTCATCCAGTGAATCAAACAGCGGTGGGATTTGTACTGGCAGGCCAGCACATAAATTGCTGCAGTGGTTTTGTGATAGTGGCACAGTGGCAGCAATGGTGTGCCTGCATTTGTGGAAAGACGCATATGATTCTTTGAGAAGGTTGCCTGACAGTGGGAAGGAGAAGCTGTTTCCTTATTTAGCCAAAGGCCAGGGCAAAAGAGAAGTGAAGATGTCCAGCACATCCCTGGGTAAAGATTATTCCATAATCTGGGAGTCATCACTGAGAAGGCCCTATTCCCTGTGGGTTGTGGTACAACCAGGAGGGTCTCCCTTGTAGATCTTAAAGGCATAGCCTTTGGCAAGAGCAAATGGATCTCTCTGCTTCACACACATCAGGTTTATCTAGAACACACATTTTTAAAGAAATATTTTAAAGCAAGTCATCTTCCTTCTGCCCTTGGAATGCATTTGAGTGGAATCCCTTATTCCTGGTACTTGGATATTTTTCGATCCTTTTCCATCTGAGTTTCAGAGAAACATAAGAATTTGCAGTAATTGCCAAATAGCTCTCTTTTTTGTATGTCAGCAAACAAGGGTGTCTGTTGGTTTAATATTCATGGGCCCAAATTTCCATAAATGCTTTCTTGCCAGTAGTTTCCATCTGAACCCCACTGTGGATGTTTCAACAGTAATACTTAACTATTTCCTTAAACTTAAATGTAGTAGTTTCTGTGCTTTTTACAACACCTGTGGAAGGCAAGTCCTTTAAAATTCAGTTTAAAAAAATCCACTTAAAGCAGCAAATCTGCTGATAATGAGGGCATACTCTGTCTTCACCTCCTGCTTGAGATGCCCATGGGCAATTGGTGGGCCACTGTGTGAGACAGGATGCTGGACTAGATGGACGATGGCCTGATCCAGCAGGGCTCCTCTTACCTTCTTAAAGCTTATTCAGTTTATCACCAGATGATCTCTGGACGACAAAAGGCTTAAAATGTTCTACTGTCCAGGGCTGTAGTGTACCATATGGAAAAGCCTGGTTTTAAGGGGGTGCCACCAGCTCTGAAAAGTCCCTTGGCAGGCATACACGCCAGAGGATCAGCTGCCTCTTGGTTTCATTGAGTAGAATAATTCTCCCAGTGCTTGGAACCAGGCCTGGAAGCAAATGGACATGTTGGTTCATTTCCTTCAGTAGGAGGTTTGTGCATTATAAAGGAATGTCCCCAAGAACCAAAAGTCAGTTATCCAGATTTCTGGGTGATCAGCACACACAGTTTCATTTTTCACCCCAGCGACCTGCCCCCTATGGCTCGTGGCGTCTTTAGAGCAAGGTGCGTATTATATGGGCTTGGAAGACAACCGGCCTTCTTTGAATCAAAGCATTCCAAGGCTTGATGGAGTAATGGATTCATGCAGAAATGGTTGATGGTGGGAAACCTTTTCCCCAAGCCTCTTTGCTTATTTTTCTTTGAAACACATCCTGGCAACAATGTAGACATCAGTATGAAAGTTATACATTACAGGCAGATGTTTATGTTCTTCCTACTCCATTTTTCTGTAAGAGAATAAAAAAAAAAAGGTGTCAGCAATGTCACAGTGCTATATATTGCATGAAATGGCCTATTTTATTAATTCATTTATAAAACCAGGACCTAGTGTTCAAACTGCTAGAAGACAAGGAGTGAAGAGGGTGAGGGACACAGTTCCAGTGTGTCTGTGACATGGGCAATGGGTCACTCTCATGCATTCCAGACACACCTAATTTTTACAGCAGGTCATTTTGCAGCAGTGTTGCTTTTACCGCCGATCGCTTTGTGGCGGTGCTGCTTTTTCTGCCGATCGCTTTGCAGCAAATTACAGCAGTGTGCGCGTACAACTTTCAGGGATGGTTGCTGAGGGTGGAAGTTAAACTGCTTACTTAATGAAATTAGAGGTATGCTATAGAAGATAACAGAGTAATAAGTCGAGATTATAGAGGAATGAGTCAAGACATTTCACAACAGGAGAAGTTTCCTTTAGCTTGGAAAAATGTCTCCAGCCAAAAGCATGGTGCTGCAAAAGGGCATAGTCTTACTTAAGTTACGCTGCATATTTAGCTTTAAAAGAATTGAGCCTTTGCTTCTGCTCTTCAGGGGTAATTAACTAATCATACTGGCTTTCAGAAGGAGATGGCATTAGGCTTTAAATGGCCTGGCTCTGCTCCTGTGCATGGGTTAGCACCGTCTCTGTTCTTGAGGTTTGGCCATCTGGACGAACCTTGGGTAATCTGACCTTTCCTGTTGTCTCTGTTAGGCTCTGACAGAGAATTTGGAGAGCTTGAAAAGATGTGGATGCCAAGCAGTTTTTCATGAATGGCACTTTTTCCTCTTCCAGGGCCTACTTGGATAAAGATGTTGCTGTGTCTGAGGAACTTGTACAGAAATACAGCCATGTTGTGCTCGGCCACCTCAACAACACAGTTAAGGAGCTCCGGCGCCTCTTCCTAGTGGATGACCTGGTGGACTCTCTCAAGGTAAGATGGGTTCTTCTCGGCTCTCCAAGAGGGCCTCAACACTGAGATATGGTAAGCTGTCTCTCTTACAGCATGATTTTGTAGAGCAGTGTTTTGCTCTTGGCCACTTAAGGCACGCCTGGAAACTTCTAATAACACACTTTTACCCAGTCTCTCTTCATAGTGTCATTGCTCTAGGTAAGCACACTGGTCTTTCATGGTTCTCCCAACATCTGGTTTGCTATAATTGGCCATTTCTTGTAGAACTTGTGTTTGCCCTACATTCTAGTTTGCAGGAACCAAACCACACTGTTTCACTAGACACAACTGTATCTATGGCTGTTTCCAGGTGGCATTTTGGACAGATCACCCACACACACACCCCAGACATTAGCTGGGCCCAGTTTTCAGAGGGGGTAAATTTTTGTTCCTGGAGTAGCAAGTGGCCTTTTGGGTGGTGTGTCCTCTTCTGGCACCACTTCCTAGTGTGCCACCAAAATGGGCTCCCTGTACACTTGGGCTTACAAGGGTGTGCTATCAGAAATAGTCTGCTGATGGATTCCTTTGTTGAGGTCCACCAGTGAGCTGGAATACATCACCATTTCAATGCAGTGTCCCGGTTCATAGCGACTTCTGGCGCAGTCGGAGCATTCCAAGGGGTGTGTGGTTTCTGCTTTCCACACTACTTGACGGATAGCACAGGCACTGACCCCTCCATGGGCTGGTTTGACAACCTGTGCAGAAATGGCCTATGTGCATTTTGTAGTTGTTGGAGGAACCTCATTCTGGCTAGTCTAAGAAGAATTGCATCCTGATAGGGCCTGCCTTTCTTTCATTTTCCATAAATTGCAAATGGGGAGAAAGTATGTTATGTCAGCATTGGTTTCAAAATATTCTGATGGCTACCTGAGATATCTGGGCCTCTTCAGCTTCATTCCCCATGTGGCAAAACGAGCCTTTCTGCACTTGGCCTTAATCTGGAATATATCTTGGGATAACAGTCTGCTGGCCACTAGCTATTGCAGAAAATGACAGGCCTCACTTGGGGTCAGTTTGGTCTGGTGCTTAGGGAGCCGGACTCTTATCTGGGAATACCAAGTTTGATTCCACACTCCCCCACAAAGCCAGCTGGGTGACCTTGGGCGAGTCACAGATCTCTTCTGAGCTCTCACAGCCTCATCTATCTCACATGGTGTTTTGTTGTGGGGAGAAGAATAGAAAACTTTGTCAACCACTTTGAGTCCCCTAAAATGGGTGAGAAAAGCGGGGTAGAAAAGCCAACTCTTCTTCTTCAGTAGTCTGCACTAGCATGCAGATAGCAGGCCCCTATTCTGGGATATATTCCAGAATAAGGCCAAGTGCAGAAAGGCCCCTTGTAGTAAGTACTTAATAGAAGTATACTTTTGACATCGCAGTTGATGGCCCAGGAATGTGAGCTTGTTGCAACATTCTAGTCATTCATTGTAATGTCAATATATTTTGAGCACCGTTTTCTGCATGTTTTCAGTTTAGTGCTAAAACATTACCTGGCATATTTTTACCATGACAGGGGGCAGTACTTTACCATGTTACCGATAATACCACATCCCAGTTGTTTAGCCCCACGATTGCAAGACAGATTTTTAAAAATAAATGTGAGTCATAAAGTGGTGCCTAGGTGAGGGGTGAACCAGGAAGGTGAATCAACCTGTCCATGCTGTAAGATGCCCTCCTGGTTGTCCCACAACCTTCAGTTGTAAAAGGAGCGGGTACCAGGGAGAGGGCCTTCTCAGTGGTGGCTCCCAGGCTATGGAATAGTCTCCCCCTTGAGGTGTGTCAGTCCCCTTGATTATATGGGAACATACTGTTTCTTTCTGCTTTACAGACCCTGTTATTGTTTTAATATACATAGTTGTTTTAATATATGTCTGATTTTAAATATTGTCACCTGCCCTGAGACCTTTCGGTATAGGGCAGGATTGAAATCTGAATTAATTAATTATTTGATTTTGAAATAGCCCAGGGCGGATAAAAGGGTTTTTTTTCCCACACAGTGCAAAGTTATACTTTGGAGTTTTCTACCGCAGGTTGTGGTGCTGGCCACCATATTGGAAAGCTTCAAAAAGGCTTGGTTACAGTTATCAGCGGCTTCTGATTGTTATGGCCTTGTTCCTTCCTCTGACAGAGGGGCCTGTTTGCCTCTGATGACTAGCTGCTGAGAGACTGTGACAAGGGCAAGCTTGTACTGCTGTCCACCTGTGGGTGTCCATATGGTACTGGTTGCCACTGTGTGAACAGGGCTGTTGACCTAGGTAGCCCTCTGGTCTAGAGGAGAGAAGGACCCGACGTATTATGCCTATAGGGTCACGAAAAATCATGATGAACAACACAATGAACAACAGCAACAAGAACAAACTGGTCCTCTGCAACGTGGACTGTGTCCAGACATGCAGAAGAAATCTGCAGTTAAAGCTTAAAAGAGCAGCTTACCTGCTCCACAGTGATGATGCACTGTCCCAACTAAAAAGCTGCTCTGTAGCTTCCTCCTCAGAAGCTGCAAGAGCTGAGTCAGCTCACTTGGTCACGTGGGATGAGGCAACCAATCAGATTTGGGCTGCCCTCCTGCTCTCATTCTTATCTTCTCACTGTCCTGTCCCGAGTGGCGGGAAGATTTGAATTTTGTTTCTACTACGCAGTGAGTGCTGTTACATCAGCATTAAGGGTAAGTAGTAGTGATGAGATAACGCGTTGTGACGACGATCTATCAGTGGTGTTTCTATCTATCAGTGGTGTTTCTTTTGTTCTTCTGGTTATTACTAAGTTCAGGTGAAGCAAAAGATCCCGTACTTTGGGTTGCTGTGGTTTGTGACTAGCGAAAGAGTCTCATCACTTATAAACTATTGTGTGCTGTGAATCTGATCCACATAGGTTTGTTAAACCTGTAAAGTTGACCAGCTGAGGGTAACTGCATATGCAGAATTTGTTAATGATCTCATTGAAGTTGGGTAGTGTTGAGAGCAAAGCATTCACACTGGTCTTCAACCTGCCGTGTCTTGGTAAATCTGAAGGATAACTATCATCTTCTCAGAAAATGCCTTATATATTATTACTTACCACCCTGGACTGATACTTGTCTGTTCCGTCTACTGACTTGGTATGGTTGGTGTTATTTTTTTATTTGCATTTTTATGAACCCCTCTACCTGGAGCTCTCAGGGTGGGTTACAGCAATAAATGAAAAGCTAGGGTAAATAGGTGCCTCTTCATTAATTTCCTAACATGTGAAGCTGCCTGGCGCGCAACAGTGGGGAGCCTGTTCCTTCATCTGGGTGCTACCACCAAAAAGGCCGTATCACAGCACAGTTGTTCTCTTTCGCATTTGTATCTTTCCTTGATGTTTATAAGTTTGATACTGCCAATTTATTTTTGAGGTCAGAGGTACCAATGAGGGAAGGAGGAGATAAAAGTCTAGCTGTTCCTCCATTTTGAGATAAGTGAAGTTTTTCTGGAACCTAGATCTAGCAAATAACAGGGAACTGCCAGAATTACCTGTAGTCACTTCTGAATTTTACTCGAGGCTTCCTTGTTAGGAGCCAGTTGATGGTTTTGATTTGTCATTTTTGGATTCCCCACCATACATTCAGCAGCAGAAAGCAAAATTCAGGGTTAAGAGCACTAGATGGAACCCAATAATCCATTTGTTCAGTCCCTCACTCTGCTATGGAAGCTGACTGGGTCTATGGTCACGCCTAAAATCGCCTCCCTGCCTTGTTGAGGGCTTTGGGGAAGGAGAAAGGAGTAAACCCTGGCAGAAATATTGGTGTGGGGCCCAAAAACTGTTAGATGCTGCTCACGCTGAGATAATGTGTAAGGTGGGAGATAAATGTAGATAAATAACAGCTTCTGCTTTGCTCTCCCCTGGTATGATCAAGGAGATAAGCTGATTTAGCATTCCATACAAGCTAAGGCTCTCCATTTGTGGTCTTTATTTGCACGTCGACCCTTGTCAGATAAATTCTGAGAGGACTTGGAAAGAACTTTGTGATTTATCTGGTGTTGAGAAATGGGGCTAAAGGGAATGACTCTTTGGTGACTTTGCTCAGAAGAAAGCTGGTGGGGTAAGATTAGATCGTGAAACTATTAACTGTTCAGTCCAACCATAAACAGAAGAAGGCCTTGGGCGCTTTCATGAGGGCAAATGTATGTTGAAAAATAGTTTGTTTAGCATTTGTATTCAGACAACAACATCCCCCTACCAGGTAGGCTTTCTGAGGGTCAGGGAAAGTCCCAAATACCCAGATGGCTCTCGTGATTGAGTGGAGATTTGAACCTTGGTCACCTTATGTCATAACTGCTCCAGCATGCTGAGGAGGAAAGGAGTTTAAAGAAGGAATTTTTGGGTCAGAAACATTTGGGCCATTATTGTTTCGGGAAGCTTATTGCTGCAGAACTTGAAGAAAATGTGTTTTGAAGAGCCCTGGGAAGTGAAATATTTATCTCCCTTTCCTCTCTTTTATATCTTTGTGACGGTGCAAGACATTCTGATCCAGACCGTGGGAAGACTTGCTCTGGAACAGTGTTGTCCGCACAGTGATGCTGTTCCAGTTTAGCCTCCATACTGGCACTTGAGGGCTCATCCAAGCTTCAGACCTGGCCTCCGGGGGCTCTGATGGCTAGGAATGAAGATCCCACCCTCAGAGCCCCAGGGGATCCATTTTGGCAGTGCGATAAGGTGTGCCATTGAAATGGATCTCCCACAAACTGGAACATGGAGGTGTATACCTTCTGCACACCTCCGTGTTCCAGATTACGCTTCACTAGTATGCCAGTAGACTTTCAATTTCGAAGTCTACCTGAGATCCAAATCTGCTGCCTCCTGATCTGGGTCATGCTGTGTTCTGTGTGGATGGAGTGTACTAGCAGTGGGTGGGACCTGTCCGGTTAACGTTGCGGCCACCAGAAGCCCTGAAAAGAATTATGAGGGATTGTAATCCTGATTAAACCTTAAGTGTAGAAAGTCCCTTAGACTGGGAGGCAAATAACTACTAAAGGTCACCCGCAGACTAAATGCAGAACTGTTCTCCTGGGTCTTGGTCTAGCACTGTAGCCCACTGCCTCACTGTGACGTCTGTCCCTGTGCAATGAACAAAATGTTCACCAGGTGTAGAGTTCAATGGTGCCTCCAGCAAAGTAGTCATGGTTTGGCCTCTAATGTTGATGTGTCAACAGAGCAAAGCCCCTGTCTTCGGAGGAGGAATTTTGCTGATTCTGAGCAGATCTCTTAGTCATCTTACAGCCATCAAGGACTTTTGTAGCTTATACCGCATTTAGCAACAGTATATTTGTTCATAAAATATATTTTGAGGGGGAGAATCCTTTGACGGTTGAGCATTAAAATGTTTACTGGTTAGAGAGGAGGATTTCCATGATCCACATTAAACAGTGTCCTGTTTTCAAAATACTGCAAGAACAGCAGTCTTGTGGAGCTTCTGAGTTTAATAGATTCATGGCAGACTTTGCATCATAGAACTGCAGAGTGAGAAGTGACTGTAGGGATCATCTAGTCCAGCCCTGTCTTGAAGTAGCGCTTTGTCTTTGGAAGCAGATGGTCGTCTGTGAAAACTTATGGCTTTAGGGTGTTTTAGGAATGGGCACACATTTCCCCCCAACCCCCACCCCATTTGCTTCTCATTGAAGCAAATGGGATAGAAATTTGGCATTCGTGTGAATGGAGCCATTTTGAATGTGCTAGATGTTTATCGGTCCTTGTCGTGACCACCAGTTGCACCTCGATCTGCTCCAGGGGGGACTGGGCTGCCGCCCGAATGCCGCCAGCAAATGCAGTGAAGCTTTGAATGAAGCCACAAAAGCTTTTGATTCACATGCGAAGGTCGGTCTTAGAATATAGCCAATATTTTATTCGAATGCGAAGCTTCGAAAATTCACAGTCCATACAAACTGCGAAGGTGAGAAGACATTTTTCGCCCTCCCCAAGGCTGTTTTGTTACGAGATCAGCTTCTTGGCAATGATTGTTCATCTCAGTATACAGTGAGGATCCCTCAGCGTTCTGTGCACAGATCATAGACTGGTTTCACGGCTTTGGATCCAGCATGACAGGCAGATGATTCATTGCTTATCACAGCGGCATGTGATTCCCTCCCCATGATGGGGCTCTGCTAGCTGACTTTTGTAGCATAAACACATGACCAGGCACTCTGAGTTAGGGTGTTTCAGGCCGAAGTGCACATAATCAAGAAGTTTATTTCTCAGATGCCTTTTTATATATAGAACTAAAGGGAAGTTTAAAACTAAAAATACAGAAAGGAATCATCATGCGATGCAATGCAATGCAATGCAATGCGATACAATACAATACACACCAAAATCAAGAAATATTGCAGAGGAAAAAACTGCGGTAGGCTTGTGCACGAATGCAATTTTCAACATTTGATTTATAATGAATAGAATATTTGAAAATCCAAATGCGTACAAATAAAGAAAAATGATTGTCTGGACATTCAAACCAACACAAATACATTTGTATCTATTTGTTCGAATATTCGATACATATTCAATGATACGAATCTTGTATGCGTACCATGTCCATCCCATAAGTATCACTATGGATACGCACAAGATGCGTACAGATACGTACTCAATGCGTACATACCCGTACACATGTGAATGTCCAAATTATTCATACTGATAGTTCAAAATATTCATATGAATAACAAATATTTTGAATATTTCATGCCCATCCCTAAACTGCAAACTATCCAAGAGTGGAAAAAGATTGAAAAATCGATCTTTTAATCCCTGAATGTCCTGGTAGGTGTGAAATAGAGGTACCAGGTGAACCTCCTTGAAGGAGGAGTTCTAATTATGGTGCCACCATTGAGAAAGCCCCGCTGCTGCTTGCTACTCTTTCAGACAGAGGAAGAAGTATTTGGAGCAGGGGGGTGGCTCTCAGTTTGAACTTAAGAAACTTGGCTATAAGGGGAGGCATTCCAGCTGTCATTTGAACCGACATGATGAACTCGTATTTTAAGATGCATCATACTCTTTCTAGGAGGAATCCTTCTTAAGTGCATAATTTTCACACATTAGTTGGATGTTGTCTGGAAAGACAGTTGGATATTTTATTAAAAGATGCAATACATAAAAAAAAAATTCAGATGAATCAGAACTGCATCATCATTCTTGTTTGCAATCTTAATCTTAGTCAAGATATATGTATATACGAACACACATACACGTGGAAGATGCCACAGTGACCTGCCAGTTGCAAGCAGGACCTTATGTAGACGCCTTAACCCTCGTTCACAAGTCTGCCAGCAACTGGTCTTTGGAGGCACATGGCTTCCTATGTACAGCTCCCTTTACGGCTCCCTGAAGCTGTGCAGCTCTCAGAGCAGGAAGTCCATGACGGTCTCAACTGTTTCAAACTGGTCTACAGAGTTTTAATGGTGGGAAGAGGGGGGGAACTCCTTTTTTGTTCTGATTCTTCCACAATTCAACACAGTTGCATGATCCTTAGTTCTGGTGTTTTGGGAAGGGGAAAAAACCCTTCCCTTCAACCAGTCTGAATACCCAGTGTGTAATGTTTTTAATCCACTATCACATACCCAGTTTGGTCTTGTGGTTAGAGTGTCAGATTCGTAACTGGAGGTTTCTGCACTCCTCCATGAAACCAGCTGGGTGACCTTGGGCTAGTCACAGCTCTCTTCTGACCTCTCAGAGCCCCACCCATGTCACAAGGTGTCTGTTGTGGGGAGAAGAACAGAAGGTTTGTCAGCTGTCTTTAGTCCCCTTAAATTTGTGAGGAAAGCGGAGGTAGAAAAGCCAGCTCTCCTCCTCTTCCTCTTGACTTGTATTTCAACCTTTCTTCATTAGAAAGTCCCTGTAAGACTTCTAGGGCTTTATTGACTCTCCTTTGAACCTCTTCCATTGCTGCTACCTCCTTTCTGAGATATGGTGTCCAGAACTGTGCAGTATTCTAGGTGGCTTTGTGCCTTTGCCTTGTAGGGGCTGTATAATATTGGCAGTTTTGTTTTCAGTGCCATTTCTTAGTATCCTACCACATATTTGGGCAAGTGCGTTCTAGCCACTCCTGTGCTAAGATCTCTTTCCGAGCCAATCGCTACCAGCTGTGATCTCATGGCTCCAACGGGCATGACTCCATACTTGCTTCCATAGAGGAGCATCAGCCACTCCAGTGTCTGTTCCTCCAAGATGCAGAGATCCTTGACATTTCCACCAAGAATTTTGCTGTCGAATTAGCAGCTGTGCGTGGAGCTCAAGATCCAAGGCCCAGTTGTCATTCCATTCCCTCCCACTTCACAGTACTTGGCAGTTGGAATTGTCTTCTCTGCTATCATCTATGGGCCGGTAAAGCGTCCCCCTTTGGCTTTTCCTGGGTCATGCTGGTCTCCTGCTGCTCGTGTTACATCCTGCGTAATCAAGCGACCATGAGGGATTATCTACCCACATGTGTGCAATGCTGTGCATGCGCCTGCTCAACACACACAGACACAGAGCACATCTAGAGCCCTTTTCGCATATTTAGGTGTTTGGGGTTTGCCTAGTGAAGCTGTAAAAAAAATGCCTTAAAAGAGCAGAGGAATGAGTTTGAATGAGGGCATCTTGGTGCAAAGGCTTCCCAGGATAGCTTACTGGGATCTTGCTTAGATCCTGCAGTTAGCTCTCACCATCCTGAAATCACAGGGCAAGCCTGGGCCCTTTTCCTTGCCTCCCTCTTGCATACGATGATGGAAATGCCTGGAATTATGCAAGCATTTTGCTGCCACCCCTGCACAGTGGTCATTTTTGGCCTGGTTTGGCCCCGTGCTCACACTGTGGGCATTTTCCACGGGGAAAAAATATGGGAGCGAGCACTAGATAAGGCGAGCAATATTGCTGTGCAGGAAAATTCAGGTAGGGTGCTTGTTTCCCCTATAACCCAGGACTGCGTTGGGATTATCATGGACCACACTATAATACTGCGATAACTCGGCTCTGTCTGGATGGAGCCCACATTATGGGACTAGGGGAATGTTTCGCTAAGAGCTTGAGGGAGTCACCCGGTTTTGCCTCGGTTGAAATGCCTACTAGCACTCTAAACCCTGCAGGATGAATTGTGCCCCCTGGTTCTGGTAAAGGCAGGGCTCAGGTGTCTGAAAGGGGGAACAGAGGGGAGCAAGCCAAGGGGAACAGATGGCTGCAACTCACGCTGGTGCCCCCAAAATATAATTTAGACATTTGTAGCAAATTGGAGCTAGCACATCCTGCATTACCACACTCTTAGAATCATAGAGTTGGAAGCGGCCTCTGGGGTCATCAAGTCCAACCCCCTGCTCAATGCAGGATCTCCTAAACCATCCCAGACAGATGTAGGTCCAACCTCTGCTTGAAGACCTCCAGTGAAGGAGAGCTCACTCCTTCCCATGGGAACCCATTCCATTGACTGGCCACCCTCATTGTCAGGAGGTTTCTCCTAATATCTAATCTGTATTGACACCCTTGAAGTTTCATCCTGTTGTTTCTAGTCCTCCCATCTTGTGCAAGTGAGAATAGGGACGATCCCTCTGCACTGTGACAGCCTCTGAGATCCCAGTGCAGCAAGGACACCTTTGCCTGACCAAAGACTCAGCGGAGTCTTTCCATTGCAACCATTTGCACTGTGGGGAGACAGGGTGGAGGTGAAATGCTTTGACCCCTTCAGTCTTGGTTTGGCCTGGATGCTGCCCAGGGGATAGCCGGGCAAAAGGCCTCAGAGGATCTATTACAAGTCCTTCCAGCTATAATTATCCATGACATACTGAGGTTAAAGCATTGCCTGTTTGCTGCTTCAGCTTTCCAGGCTGTCTGTACAGATGCCGTTTGAGTGAAGGCCCTCTAAGGATTGGATTAAATCGCGGTTGCCATGGGGACTATGCTGGAAATCTGGTCTCCATGGCAAGTTTCTCCATGTCACATCTGCATCCCTTGTAATGGCTTATTGTGCTGGTAAATTTTGTGCAGATGCATAGGTGTATAAGGGAGGGAAGAAGGGAGAGGGGGATTTTCCACCTGGGAGCCACCAGGACTGGTTAGAAGATGCATCCCAGATGGTGACTCACCTTTCTTTCTTCTTCTTCCAGTTTGCAGTGTTGATGTGGGTGTTCACCTATGTCGGTGCCTTGTTCAACGGCCTGACATTGCTCATCCTGGGTAAGCAGATTCTTTTCAGTCCTATCCAAAACCTTGCTTTTGTTGGCCAGTGCCCTCTGCAGCTCAGATTCACACGGGTTCACCCTGTTCTTGGTCAGCCTGTGCTAGATTTGGAGGATGATAAACTCCCAAACTATTGCCAGGTTTATTTACGGGGGCCTAAAATATTTAAAACCGGAATACGCGGGTCTGAATTTCGAAAGCTTTCTGCTTTTCTCCAGAACCTAAAAATGGTGTGTGTGTTTTCTCCTCCAGCTTTGATCTCACTCTTCAGTATTCCTGTTATTTATGAAAAGCATCAGGTGAGTGTCCAGTTGGAAATCTATATACGTTTTGGATGCTGGCCCCAAAAGTGGGGGTATTAAAGACAAATTCTGTGCAGGAAGATCCCGGGTATAGAAAACCACCCTCTTGCTTTGTCTGTTGATCTGTTCAGCTCCTCCTCCAGTACTTAGCAAAGGTTATGTAAGTACAGAGGGTGTCCCTGTTAAGCTGACTTGGCAGGCTGTCCTTGTTGGGAAACTACTTTGGAGCTGATCAACTCCGAATGACCCGCTTCAAAGAATTTGCAGGGCAGAGAGCTAGATGAGAGGCAGGCAAGGGGGAAGCGTTAAGGTGGCCTGGCAAAAACCACTATTATTAGAAGGGCCCAAAATGATGCTCCATATGCAGACTGTTTGTGTTTCTCAACAGATTTTTGAAATATTTTTAGAATAGTGCTATGGAAAATCAATTTTATCCCCTCTCTTCTGAAATCTGATAAGCATAGGAGACAAAAATTGTTCCCAAGTGTGATGCAGAGGGAATCTTGTTTCTAGCTTTGAAGTTTTAATACACATACGTGACAATTTCGGCGCGTATTCGAAGAGCAGACCGTTCTCTCCTGTTCCATTTCAGGCTCAAATTGACCATTACGTGGGACTTGTGAACAAGAATGTTAAAGATGGCATGGCAAAGTGAGTACTGGATTTTGAAGCCAATCTTAAAAGTCTTTCTTGGAGATTACATCATTGGGTGTACAGGAAAACAAGATTGTTTTCAGTTTGTATTTGCAGTTGTATTCGCCTCCCCAAATATGTCAAAAGTTGTGAACATGGAAAGCAAAAACGGAATAATAATTAAAACGAGCATGTGCAGTTCAGCACAAGTGAAAAACAAAAATAGATTTTAAAATATACAATGAACTGGTAACAAGGTGTATAAACCTTACATAATGCTACAATACAAGGTAAAGAAAGCAAAATAATAAGAAAGCCAATTAATAAATTACACTTCAGGTCTTTGCCCTTTCCTGCCTCTCCAAGAGTGGCTGCATACGTTAAAACTGCTAGTAAAACAATTAAGCGATAAAATTTTACAAAGGCTAAAGTAAACAGAAAGGTCACAGTTCAGTCCATTTGTGGGAGGGAGGGAGGGAGGGAGGGATGGTGTGTCAGATCTTTTCATAGAAAACAAGACAAGCTGGTCTTACTGGAGAATGGACCTGCTCCTCAGTTATGTCCAGGGGCTGTAAACAGAGGCTCAAAAGTGTGGCAGGCTTTTCCACTGCAAAAACCGCCTTGGTGACAGAAAGGCGGACCTTACCATGGGGTTGATGCTTGGTGATGGCACTTGCTTTTGATTTTCCCACTTGTGGAAGACTTTGGATGTACTCTGCTGCTAGGCTACCCAGGCTGGTTGTTGACACCACCTCTTCTGGCAGCAAATTCCACACACCGATGACTCTCCTACCTGTCAGCTTCATAGAGGGCTCCCTGGTTCTAGTGTTGCATGGCAGAGAAAATAATTTTTCTCTGTTCACTTTTTCCACATCCTGCGCGATTTCATGTGCTTCAATCAGGTCCCCTCTTAAGTGCCACTTTTCAAGGCTGAAGAGCTCCAGATATTGCAGTCTGATATTGGGTGGAAGGTGTTCTAGCTCCTTGATCATTCTGGTTGCCCATTTCTGCATCTCTTCCAGAACTGGACTCTTATCTGGGAGTACCGGGTTCAATTCCGCCCTCCCCCATGAAGCCAGCTGGGTGACCTTGGGCTAGTCACAGCTCTCTCCTGAGCTCTCACAGCCTCATCTACTTCACAGGGTGTCTGTTGTGGGGAAAAGACCAGAAAGCTTTGTCAGCCACTTTGAGTCCCCTTAAATGGGTGAGAAAAGCAGGGTAGAAAAGCCAACTCTTCTTCTGCAATGGTGGATGTTGGCAGAGTGGAACAGTGGACCTTTAGACCTGCTCCATGCCCTGTGCCTTTTGGATTATTTTTGGTGACTGCAGAAAGCTGACATATTCTAGTATTGCATTAAGTATTGATTGCTTGTCCAATTGGCGTCCATGGTTAGAAGAGCGAGTAGGTAGGAATGATATTCTTCCCTCAAGGAGGAAAAAGTCTTAGGCTGAAGTTTTAGCTCCCCTGGAATCAGACGTTTCCTGAATTTCTTTGCCCTTCTTTCATGCTTCTATTGTCATGGGTAAAGCAGGAAGATACTAGATGGTTACATGGAAGCCTGTCATAGAATCACAGAGTTGGAAGGGACCTCCAGGGTCATGGAGTCCAACCCCCTGGTCAATACAGGATTTCCTAAACCACCCCAGACAGATGTAGGTCCAACCTCTGCTTAAAGACCTCCAGAGAAGGAGAACTCATTACCTTCCATGGCAACCTATTCTGTTGACTGATCGCCCTCACTGTCAGGAAGTTTTTCCTAATATCTAATCTGCATTGACTCCCTTGAAGGTGTTTCTAGTCATTCCATCCTGTGTAAGTGACAATAACGACAATCCTGCCGCACTGTGGCAACCTTTCAGATACTTGAAGACTGCTGTCACGTCTCCTCTTCTGTAGGCTAAACATTCCTAGATCCTTCAACTTTTCCTCGTAGGACATGGTTTCCAGACCACTCACCATTTTAGTAGCCCTCCTTTGGACTTGCTTGTCAGATTAGCCCACCCAAAGGAACCTAGGAAGTCTAAACAAATATTCTAGTTGCCGGGGGGATGCAGGGTCAGTTGTCAATGTCTTTTTTAAATTGGGGTGCCCAGAACAGGGACACAGTAATCTAGATGAGGTCATCTTTTTTCTTTGCACCGTGGAGAAAATATGACGTTCAGCCACTTGTCCTGTTATAGCAGCCTTATACGTGTCCAGTTTGATTTCCATTAGCTCTCTTGTATTTGAGATCAAGAACCTCTTGATGTGTCAAATGTCTGTTGTTCTGGCTCCTTCGGTTGCGCGACTCTTCCTTTTTACCCAGCAACCATCATTGCTTTCTAACCGGTTCATTTGTTCCCCTTCCAGGATCCAAGCTAAAATCCCCGGCCTGAAGCGCAAAGCTGAATGAAGAACCCGGAGCAGCTTTTATTCAAATAGGAGTTTCATCTTTTACGTGGGGAGGGAAGGCATATTTGTTTGAATTACGTGGGGCGGGTCAGGGGATAGCAGAACCTTGACATTGCAGTGCAATTTCACAGATCTTTATTTTTTAGCAACGCAGCGTGTTGAGGGGAGGGGGAAGATAACCTGTTTTTGACTGCCATGTGTGTTCATTATAAGTATTGTAAGCTGCTACGTATGGATTTAAACCTAAGCCTCTTTGTTTCTCCCATGTGCAGCACTGGTTAACATGACGGATTGGAGAGCTGTACATTTTACGCTTTGGCCGGAGTAGTTTTGCTGTGTTTCAGGAGGTTCTAGTGCCGGTGGAGAGAGTCGGAAGGACGCTGCAGTTTAGCACTCTTTCCCTCTCTCTCCCATCTGTGTAGATTGCAGATTTTCTACAATGTTTAGAAGAACATGCCATTAAAGGAAGCTTGAAAAGCCTTGCCCTTTTGGTATCGAGTGTAGCTGTATTGTGCTTTTTAATTTTACCGTTTTATCAATTGCCAATATAAAAATTATAAATATATATAAATATATATATAGTGTTTCACAGCAGCTTAGGATGTCCAGCTCTTCCACAGCACTTGAGGTGTCAGAGAACGCCGGGTTTTAGCTCCGTGATATTTAAGCTTAAAATTTCCAGAAACACTCGCGTCTATTAAGTAAGGAAAAGAATCCAGTTTTTTTCTGCACATCATAACACAATTTCTACCCGTAACCTTTGCTGCACAAGCCTCCTGTAGCCTATTTTTGAGTAATCGAGTTTACAGTCTCTTAGACTCTGAATCTGTGGAAGAAATTTCTTTAAAGGTGTGGTTCCCAAGACCCTTTCGGACAGAGCATGGGGCCTCCCGCATGCCTCTTCTCCAGTGTGCTTGGAATCTTCTACATCTGTGCATGGATCCGTGGTTGGCGCCCAGATGCTGCAAATGTCATTTGGAAACTTCAAACCTTGTTAATGCAAGAAATGACAAATGAAAATGTATACACTTGCGGTTTAAGCTGTATTGAACTAAGTCTGTGGAATGCATTGTGAAATGTAAAATCAAAACTTGAGTATCAATAAAAGCGTATAGACTTAAAAGAGTTGCCGATGTGCAGGCAGTCTGTGAAGAGGAAAGTAATAGCTGTAGAGTAGCAACCACTTACACGCATGTCAGTTGGATGCGAGAAAGAAGTGTGCAAAATACATCAGTGAACAGCTCAGAGACAAAAAGTTGCTAAGTGATGCTAGCAAAATGCTTCTTCCGTGATAAGAGGCGTATAAGGTCTCTGAACACCGAATGCTGGATTCACAAATGGGGGAATGCTATTGACCTTGTATTCTGCTCATGGATTTCCCAAGGACTCTTGAGTTTACCCTTGCAGGAACAGATGGCTGCGCTAATGTGATTTGTGCATTACCATACAAGTTGTGACACTATCCTAAGTGCTAGTGAGACATATATAAGGGTTGAGATAACCTGGGGTTACTGTTATGTACCTGAGATTTGTTCTTCAGACTCTGAGCAAATTCCATATTTTGAGCAGGGCAGTATGAGTCATAGTCAGCTGTCAATGGTCAAGTGTTCAACAACTCTTTACTGAGGGATGGGCTACAAATCTAACAACGGACAGTGGGTAGCAATGGAGAGGAGCCCATCCAGTGTTGCACCGCCTGATGAGAGCTTCATTGGTGGAGGTGGTGTGGCCCTCAAGACTCTGCTTTGGGTCAGTGAACCACATCTAACAATTGGAATAACAGTGCTTTACTCTGGCATGCAGGCAGGGGTGAATGAAAAGGACGCTGTAAAATAACAAGTGTCACGTTAAACGCATTGGACCAACACTAGTTAACGTGCCAGGGTCCTCACATGGTGGCCTGTGGATTCCCATTATGTATAGCAGTTTCCTCCTGCTTGAAGCTCAAAAGGCCTCTGTCTCATCCAGTCCGACTAATAATCCCAGGGGCATATTGGTATCAAAACACAAACCCAGCTAGTTCTGCTGATCCAAATATCATTCTAAGAGTACCTTTCAAAGAAGATACTCCCATGATGTCTTCTAGGGTTTCTCCTCCGCTCTGGGCCAAGACTTGCTTTAAGGACCTTGTATGGACAGCCATCATAGTGGTCATCCCTTGACATGCCATAGTTTACTGCATCACAAAGCTTGGCTTGTTCTAGCAGAGTCGCACAAAGGCACACTTCCAAATATGACCATAAGAACATAACATAAGAGGAGTCCTGCTGGATGAGGCCACAGCCCATCTAGTCCAGCATCCTGTCACACACAGTGGCCCACCAATTGCTTATGGGCATCTCAAGCAGAAGACAAGGGCAAAACCTTCACCCACTCTTGAGTCCCAGCAGTGGCCCTAGAGGCATCATGCCTGTCCTCCCAGCCTGGAGGATGTACTTAGGCATCCATTCTAGTAGCCATAGATACACCTGTCATCCATGAATGTGTCTAACCTTCCTTAAAGCCATCTAGGCTGGTTGCTGTCACCACCTCATCCGGCAGCAAATTCCATAGACTCTCTGGATGAAGAAATACTTCCCCTTGTCTGATCAGCTTAAGGGACTAAGAGCTCCAAGGGAAATGTTCTTCTGCCATGAGGCAACAACTCCACTACTTTTAGCTTGATTATACTTTCACTTAGAAAAACGAGTGTGATTCAACCATTGCCTTTGTTTTGCATTGGAGGAAGTTTGCCTGGAACCTTCGCTCCTTACCCTCAATGGCGCAAGGGAGGCAAGACTGTTCCTGGTGTCATTAATTTTCTTCATTCAAACTCTTGACACAGGGCTGGTTTTCAAATCATAGAACTTTTACTGGCCCCTTTGAAAAATAAAACTCATGCAGTACTATTTTCATTTACATTATAATACAACCTCAGGTTTTAAGCATCATGTACCTAAAATTAAATCAGATAGATAAAATTTCTTCCCGGTGCCTGCGTTCACACGCACACACTATTGCTCTTAAATATTTTTTTTTTCACAATTCACCATATATAGCAATTCATTCTATCACTTTTTTTTTCAAATTTAAGATACAATCAATATGAAAGGCCAACATTACGACATAGGCAAACAAGGCGGCCATCTGACATTACCAGCTATGGTTACACAGTCCTTACAAAGAGAACGGAATAAGACTGCATAGGGACTTGAAGGTCTGAAATTACAGAAGAATGTAAGGCATTAATATATTCCTTTCAACAAATGTTCAACTATTTATTAAGCACTTTTGCACCTGTTAAACATTGATTTTCTTGTCCGGCACTCTGGAAAAATTCTCCCCTTTTTACACTGTTGATCTGGAGGGATTTTGAGCGGATTTGCACTTAACCCGGGTAGGGAACAATGGGGATACTCCCACGCGGGTGGGAAGAGGTGAGATGGCGCATGTGACCGGGTGGCACAGGTGTGGTTGTGTGTTGCGTTGTCTGGTTGCTGTGGCAACAGCACTGCACAGGCGCATTGGCATCATTGCCGTGGCAATGCGATAGACGTGATTTAGCACTTGTCCGGTGCATAGCTGAGCACCGGATGAGTTTTGAATGGTTTATGTGTAATGAAGTGCAGACACCCAAAGCATCCTGGAACTTTGCTTCCCTGGGATGTTGTCCCAGGGAAGCCTAAATGCAGAAAGGCCCTTTGTCTCTCTGTGGGTTGTTTTTTTCCTGGAAAAAAGATTATGTGCACATTTAACCAGCTCCCCATCAGTCTGTTGTCAGGATACTAAAGGACATGGGCATGGCTCACAACTAAATTGAGGAGCTTTTCAGTTCCTTCCTTATCCCTAGCAGTGGGCCTGTTTGCACTTGGGATTATTCTGGAACAGGGGCCAGCTGCCTTCATAAGAACCTAAGAGAAGCCCTGCTGGATCAGGTCCCAGCCCATCTAGTCCAGCATCCTGTCTCACACAGTGGTCCACCAACTGCCCAAGGGCATCCCAAGCAGAGACAAGGCAAACCTTCTCTCGAATCTCAGCAAATGCCCTCAGAAGCATCCTGCTTGTCTCCACAGCCTGAAGGTTGTACTTAGGTATCCATTCTAGTAGTGAAGGCTACAGCAGGTTCCACGTGGGACCTGCCAAAGTCTGCATTAGCGTGCGGACAACAGACCTCTATCCCGAGATATATTCCAGCATACGACCAAGTGCAAGCAGGTCTGGTGTTTCAGCCATTCCTATCCCACCTTCAGGATTTCTGCCACATCTTGTACCACTTTCTTTTTACAACTAAAATCTGTTTAAAATTTTAAAAGTCTGTCCTTGTACCAACTAAGAGGTATTCTCGCAAATGAGGAGTGGTTATGCGTGCACTACTTTGGGAAACACTGATTTGTGGTCTGTAACATGAAGCCTGAAAACAAACCACTGTTGGGTGCTTCACGGGCAAGGAATCCATCTTAAGTTCCCTACTAAACGGTTCTGGAGCAAGAGCCCAGTTCTATCCCTCTGCTACCACAGAACCCACAAATGGTGGTTGGGACTTGTGGTTAGAGTGTCAGACTTCTATCTGGAAGATTCCCAGTTTGATTCTACACTCCTCCGTGAAGCCAGCTGGCTGACCTTGGGCGAGTCACAGCTCTCTTCTGAGCTCTCACAATACCACCCACCTCACAGGGTGTCTGTTGCGGGGAGAACAGAAGCTTTGTCAGCTGCTTTTGAGTCCCCTTAAAGGATGAGAAAAGTGGGCTATGAAAGCCAACTCTTCTTCTACTGCTGTGAAAGCAACTTAGCTTTTTCCCCGAGGCATTAAAACATGCATGTGTCACCATCCCTGGCCCTGGCAAACACTGATATGAGATGTTTTACAAGGGGACGGGCACAGAACAGAAGGTCAGTAGGATTTGATTGTTCAGGAAAGTGGACTTCCTTTTTATTTTCCCATTTCTTGGCCTTCACAATGTGGCTGTTTCCACCGACAAGCTACAGTGATGGGATCTGCATTTGCTGTTTTGCTTCAAAGAGCCAGTTGGGAGCCACCGAGAATACCAAGACAAGTGGAAAAAGCAGAGAATGGGGGAGCTATAAACCAAGACAAGAGGAGGGAAATCCCTGTTCTCAGTCCTCAGTTGTAGGGTAAGTTGTAGCACCATGTGTAGACGCTGGCAAGAGAGGCAAAGCTGTTATTATGCCTTCCCCTTGGCAAAGCTTTCAAAAGGCACTTCATAGAAAAGTGGCAATGATTTTTTGTTGTTGTTAAACTTTACATATTTGGGGGACATAGCTGTGTCTGAATCATACCCCTCATACTAAATTAAATTTTAAAACGTGTGTTTAAACATCCAAGAAATCTGAGCAGTATTTCTTACAATAATCTTCAAATAGGAATAGATTGGCTTTTCAAAAAACGAATCAAGTTAATGTTCTTGTAGGCTAAAGATCAGAGAGTTGAGTTCTTTCTTTCTCGATGGCTGTGTGGTTTGTGGCACAAAAACAACCGCAGGTCCCTTCTCAGGTCTTGGTGGTGTTTTGCGTGGAAGCCGGCCGCCAAAGTCCTGGAGGCATTTCCTTTTTGGCACTCCTCCTTTTTGGTAGCCCTGAAGAGAAGCCACCTTCAGAGACATCGCCACACGAAGACGCTGTGAAGGAAGAAACGTCCATTACTGTGGGCACTCGGGTGGGGCTGACATTAGGGGTGCAAAACTAGCACTCCCACGTCCACCTTCCAGCTTCTCCACCTACACCGTTCGCCTGAAGTGAAGGCGGCTCCAATAGAGCATCTGAGCATTACAAATGAAACCTTGTAGACCAAGAGAACCTGGGTCCATGGACACTTTGGGAGCCCGTGGGAAGATTTTAGGGGGTCCCTCAGGTTGAATTTCTCATGTTGAGTATCATAAAACTATCTGCCACTACATACTGAGAAGAGGCCTGTGCTTTTCACCTGACTGGCAAAGGGGTCCATGGAACAAAAAAAAAGGTAAGAACCCCTGTTCTAGACTTTCTTCAGCTGCTGTTGTTCATAGGTAGCACCATGAGTGATTTTCACAACATCCCAAGGGCAGGGATGGCAAGAATATTTGTAACTTCCATTATTCGTACAGATTCATCTGAATTTACACATCTGTTCATGAATCGAATGTTAGCACATTCAGACGTGAATATTCGTACCAATACGAAAGTTTCAGACATTTGTACAAATAGTTCAGACATTTGTTAGACTGCAGAGATGGGAAAGGGGCTGGGCCAGTCACATCTGCCACAGATCCAGACTGCATTCGACATGGATCGAGAGTGGATTAAAAGTGCATCCAGGTCGGATTTGACACTTTCAGAGCAGATACGTTATGGGATATGTATATCGGATACATATGCGTTCGTGAGGATACGTATTTGTTCATATCAGGTACGTATGCGTTCGTATTAGATATGCATCGGATATTCGTACATAGAATCCTACCACATTCGAAAGAGATCTATTTGAATGAATACAGATTTTCTAACATTTGATTTCTTATGACTCGAATGTCCCCAAACCCATTGGTGCGCATCCTTACCCAAAGGTCTATGCTAGTGACTCCCATCCTGGTGGCACATGTATCTCCAGGGCCATACATCTAAGGGTATGCTCACACTACGTGAAAAGTTACCTGCAGTCATCTCCTCCTGTGCTGATCACGTATTTGTCATCATGAGAAAAACGTATGTTGGTGACGTGCGCAGAGTGGCCAAAGTAACGCTTGTGTTTGGCCTGTTGGAGGGGAGGAAAAAACCACAGAGATTTCTGATCACGTAAGGATAACTAACCATGTCCTCCTGTAGTCTGGCCACATCATCTTGCCATGAGCAGACAATAAATGGATTTGGAGCGGGCAGACATCCCCATAGCAATGAAGTTAAAAAAGACCCCCACTTACAAATTTTTCAGTGCATGGGAAATCAAAGAGTTTGACGAGACCAAAATCATCTCCGGTGACAATGTTTAAGCCAGCGTGAGTCACGCAGGCACAGTTGACGTCAGCTTTATCGGCGTTCCGAGGCCAGATGCCGATGACTTCATCCCCAAGGATGCTGCTCCAATGGAAAGAACAGAAGAACATAAGAGGAGCCATGCTGGATCAGGCCACAGCCCATCTAGTTCAGCCCATCTAGTTTGCCTGCTCTCAAATCCCAGGAAATGGCCTTAGAAGCGTCCTGCTTCCCCTACCCCCCAGCCTGAAAGATGTACCAAGGCATCCATTCTAGTAGCCATTGATACATCTGTTATCCATGAATTTGTCTAACCCTTCCTTAAAGCCATCTAGACTGGTAGCTGTTACCACCTCTTCCGGCAGCACTTTCCATAAGCCGATGACCCTTTGGGTGAAGAAATACGTCCCCTCATTGGATCCGACTCTCCTACCATCAGCTTCATGGAGTGCCCCCTGGTTCTAGTGTTGCGTGATAGAGCAATGTTCTCTATCCACCTTTTCTATACTGTGCATAATTTAAGGGGAGAAGCAGAGTGAAGTGCTTTTGCAAAAACAACCTGCGGAGCCATCTCAAGCAAGGCCCCACCCACACGAGGGGAATATTGTGCCATTACTGCGCTGCTATGGTGGGGTTGACTTACATATCTCAGACAATCCCACCATAGCCCCATTTCCCCCTCCAAAAAAACTTGCAAAAAACCCCTACTGCTAGAAAACCCAGTGCTGGTTGTGGATTTTCTGGCAATAGTGCTTTTTTAGGCCACTCACTTGCCTTCTGGATGGAGCTGCTATGATTGCTCTGCTTAGCGCATATGCGCATATGCCAAAAGAGCAAGCACAGCTGGGCATTCTGGATATCCCAGATGTACGTATTACTTAAAACACGCGAAGGTAGCAAGGGATAATGGCAGGAGATCAATATCCCATGTTTCCCCTTGCTAGCGGATCCTTTGGCCGCCCTTTGGAGGCACCCAAAATACTCTGGGCATACAGATAAGATCCAGAATGACATCAAATGGATTACAGAGAGAGATTTGTTTGGGATGGGGACTCTGATCGCCATTTTCCCAGCCAGGGGAATTACCCTATCCATCCTTCATTTCGTCAGCCTCCCCCCTCCCCCTCAAAGGTGAACATTTTTGTATCCACATAATGGAACCATTTTTTCTGCATCACCTTGTCCAGGTGGCCCACGTAATTTTTCCTATGAGAGTTGCGTCTGTCACTTGCTTTCCTAATGGCACCTCATGGACTTGGTGTTTATAGGCCCCAGTTGATACCTAAAAAACAAAAGGTGTCATTTTTATTTATTAGAACATGTATGTACTGTTTCTGTGCTTAAAAATCCTGAAGTTATTTACAATCTAAAGGTAAAAACAAAGTTAGAACCAGTTAAAAACCAAGTATTAAAAATTGTATTATAAGGAAACACATCCATTCACACTGGGAATGCCTGGATGAGCAGATATTTGGCAAATGCCTGAAAGATCTGCTAGGTAGGACCTCACACATATCTAAGGGGTGAACGTGGACCCACCATGGAGAAGGCCCTGCTCCATAGTAGTACCTCACCAGACAATCACATAGAGATGTGCATGAATTTTTTTTGACATTCTATTCTAATCAAATCGAATACTCAAAAATCCGTTTCGATTCAAATCTTTTAAATTCAAATTTAATAAGATTCAATTCGTATTTACCAAATTTGAATCTATTCGTTTGAATTTTTGACTTGAATCTGGACATACAAATGTCGACAAGGACCAGTGAAGTTCTAGCAGATGCCACAGGACTCTACTGATGTTCCCCGCTTCCACTGCTACCTCCAGAATGCTGAGGACCCCAGGGAGGCATATGCCCCCCCTCCTGGGAGTCCAGTAAAGGTAGCCTGGCCTGGGTGGAAAGGGGGCTCCTAATTGTAGATGAGAGACCCATTCTGTTGGTTCAGCAAGCCATTTTCTACATCTCACAGGAGAGTTAAACCTCGAACATTGTGCAGCCACTTTGATTTATGATTCATCCTGGCATTCACATGCCCTTACCTGAAACATCCATTGATTTCTATATGGGACAAATTTGCCCTTCTGGAGCTGTACAGACTAAGGATGTGCACAGTTTTTTTTGGTATTCAGTTTGTGTCGAACTGAATGCAAGAAAATTCATATTCATTCAAACAGATCCCCTTTAAAAGTGGTAGGATTCATAGTCGATACGAATGTTCAATCCCTGTTATGCCCTGTTCAGCCTCATCGGAGGAGGAGGATCGGCCTGCAATGCCACCACAGACTGAGAGGCAACTACAACATGGCAGTACAGACATTGCGGGGTTAAGGCCAGTTCCAGGTGAGCAGTCAGGCAGCTCTGATAATGAATCTACAAGCAGTGAGCCTAATCAAAGGCCCTCTCATCGCCTGCTGAGGCAGCAGAAGCAGGTGAGACGCAGATCAGAGCGATTAGTCCAGCTGCACTTTGGGCATAGCATTGACTCCTCTATTTAAGAACAAGCTCACCTTGCCTCAAGTTACTGCAGACAACATCTTTGCAGTCTCGTGTTACCTGAGCTTGAAATCCTGGACTCCTTGTGACCTGCTGACCCTTGCTGTCTTTCTGACTCCTAGACCCCGGACCGGAACTGACCTCGAGAACGCCTGGAACCCCTGGGACTGAGTAGCTGCACAAGTGTTTGCTTGTTGCCTGACAGGCCTGTGATGTGACAATCCCATATGAATGCATACAAATCCCATATGAAGCTTCGCATGAATTTATCAAAACATTCTATTTGAATTCGAATGTCAATCTTCGAATGTGCCAACATTTGATTTGAATTCAAATGCCCAATTTAGCCAAACTCGTATGAATTTCAAATGCTATGAATATTCGTGCATGTCCCTAGTACAGACCCATGTTTTTAAGGGAAGAAGGGGAGGAAGCAGAAAGACTCCAGCCTACCTGAATGTATTTGCTGTCTGCTGAGAAATCCATCTGAATGACAAAGCTTGGGATGTCCTTACAGTAGCCGATCCGATTTAAGGTGGTGCCTTGAGTTAGGTCATAGAAATCAACCGTATGCTCTTGCGAACCCACAGCCAAAAATTTGTTGTCAGGGCTGATTCTAAGTGACCAAACAAGAACAAAGAGAGCAGCAGTATAAGAGGATGCAGAGTTGCAAGTCCTAATATTATTTATTTATTATTTACTTATTAAAATTTTCATCCCACCCTATACCCAAAGGTCTCAGGCCGGGTTACAGCACTAAACACTTACTTAATATGTAAATCATCATGATTATTTACAAAAGGACGTCAATCAACTGCTGTAATTTTAACCTTGAATTAAGCTGCTGCTGAATTACAATTCCCATCAGTCTTAACCAATCCTAAGTCCCAATTGCAGGTCAGCGAAATCTGAAGGGCCACATATTTATCCTTGGCCTAAATCAAGGGTAGGTCGTCTTTACCAGCTGAGACCCCCTTCCCTTGGAAGTCATCCGTAAAGTTCTGCTAATCAGAAATGAGAAGTATGGAATCAGGTGCCTCCTCGCTTGGACGTCACCAGTTCTGCCAACCATTTAAGACTTTCTCCTGTCACAGGTCTTTCCCTTGACTAATGGCAGCTGAGGATGGCTATGTGTTGGGGTTATTTTGCAGCTCCCCCCCCCCCCACTCTGGTGCATGTGTACTATGAACTCTTAGTTCAGCTGCCATTCATAAACAGTGCATTGTGGGAAATCAGGTGTTTGCCCTTTGATCTGCCTCCCATTGCTTCCCCATCACCATAGTACCTGATGTCCTGGATAGCAGACTTTCGGTCTCTTTTTTTGCCCCAAACTTTAAGGCTGTTCACGAGCAAAATGATGAATTCCCCATTCTTCATGCCAATGGCCACCATCTCACCATCAGGACTGTAGGCAGCACACCTGGCAGCGTGGCCCAGGTTCACTTTATTCAGAAGTTTCTGCATAATACAATTGATGACACTTCTCTTTCAGTCCATGACTTACTACTCCTGCTCCTCCATGTTAAACAGTGCATGCCCCTGGTCACTACAAATGGTCACACTGTGATCACCAACACTTAAGACTCCATTAATCTAAGTATTGGCTCTTGAACCATTTCATTTTTCATCTCTTTAGTAGGCTGCCAATGGAAACCGTTTCGGAAGCAGGATGCTGCTTAGGTGATCGCTGCCGGGTCACTTCTGGCAGCAGGAGGCCCAGCTTGCTTGCGCGTGCATGCGTGCACCGTGGCTTCCCATTGGCCAACCACCCTCAGGAGGCCACGCCGGCTTCCATTGGCCAATCACCCTCCTGAGGAAGCTGGCTGACAGCCTCCCCATGCTAGCTCCAATGTAGCCAATTGGGGAGGCCAGGGGGAGGGTCCAGTTGTCAAAGAGTGAGAGCATGCGCTTTCACTCTTTGACAACTCACCAATGGCTGAGGCCTGGGGGCGGGCCTTCGGAGGCTGGATTGGGGTGGGTGCTGGTGCGTCTGTACAGCACCCACCCCAATCTGTTTCCCCAATCTGGCCTTGCTGCCGTCACCCTGCACATGTGCAGACACATGGGGCCTTGAGGATCTGTCCCTATTTGGGACAGATAATCGGAAAAAAACGCTTCGCCGGAAAATGGATCTTTATAGATCTGTTTTCCGGCGGCATGTCCAGAAAGGCCCTAAATGTGCTATTGGTGGAAAACCCACAACCAGTGTTGGTTTTTCTAGCAATAGTTTTTAGCACTTGTTAGGGTGGTTATAGATACATATGACAACCCCATATGACAGCGCCATGTCCCCCCCCTCTGAATGGGAGCTCTATTTATAGAAAAGTATACTATAGAGCAAGATGTTCACACAATGTATGCATTGGTGAAATAACGTAGAAAAAAGCATTATATTAGGAAACATTGCCTGTGTGAATCTGTATAGTAAGACGCACACAAATATTTTGAACAAAAATATATATATCAGGACTTTTAAAAAATCAACAAAGTTTTTGAGGCAAAAAACCTACAACGTGGTAGTGAACTGCAATAAAGTGCACTTTGTATCAGTAGTGTAAGACGCCCCGCAAACATCATCATGTTTAGATGCAGGTCCTTCTTCTACTGTAGGAGAAGAGAGGCCGCATCCCCATTAGAAGCTTATTTCGGTTTCCTTAAACCAAAATAATAGAACCGGATGCAAACGCGAATTTGCCTGTTCCAATTACTTTCAGCTTAATCGCGTTCGATCCGGATTCTGAGGATTGTACGTGGCGTACGTGACTCAAGGGGGGACTCAAGTGGCTACTTTTTAAAAGTCGCTTTGCAGGGCTGCCCTGCCCTCTTTCTCCTGCCGTGAACGTGCCACCCATAAGGGACCCCTTCACGGAGCCTAGCTGGGTGGCTGGGTGGCTGTCGCTTGCCTGGATGGAGGGAAAATGGCAGTGGGCAGCCAGCGATTCTTTCCCCTCCTCTCCCCATTGCTCAGGGCTCACAGCAGCAGCGGCAACTAAAGCCCCTTTGCTTTAAACATTCACACAGAACCTCAGCTGCTTTCCTCCCTTCCTTTCCCTTTCTAAAGGTCAGAACTTTTAGAATTGCGCAAATTTGCAACATTGTTATCAGGTTGAAGTGGTTTGATCGCTACAGTGTAGCGATCGCTGTTAAGGCTGGATTTTTACACTGAAATCAATGTCTTTGGAAGCAAGCTATTGGGAGAGGGAAACCCTAAACATGGATTCTCATCCCTTAAAACGGTAGGGTCCCCACAGTAAAAAATGTAACACGTATCAAGTGCACGATCCGGGGTGAGACCTGTTGAAATGAGGATTAATATTTACAACACTTTGGGTGGATTTAACACGCGTAAAGTGTGTTAAGCCAAACTGATGTGGGGTCTGTGAGGATTGAAAACGGTTTGAATTCGAAATAAGCTTGCCATGGGGATTCGCCCAGAAAGTATTTCTTACTTTGTCGCAAAGGTCCCAAATCCTTGCAGTTCCATCGTTACTAGCAGAGATGAAGATATCTTTGGAGGGATGGGTGGCCAAGCCCCAAATCTCTCCTTCCATGTGACTGTCGATCAATAGGTTAGAAGCACCATTTTTCTCACCTACTTCAAGGATTTCCCCATCTTTGGTGCCCACCAAAATCTTCCCCTGTTGAAAGTTCCAATAATGTTAAACACTGCTTCCAGACAAATATACTGAGCAATTGTTGTCATCTGTATTCACGAAAATTGCCTGGATCTCGTTTGACGTTGTCATTAAATTCTTGTTATCTATTTTCTCCTACGCTTTCCTGTCTATAGAAAACCAAAATAACCCAATATTGTGCTCTAATCACAAGGTATCCTTGCTTAGTACTGAAGGAGAATGGATTAATTTTCTTTTTTAAATGGCGCTTGTTTCAAGCTTGCAGGAAGTGAAAGTGAAAGTTACGCAAGCGTAGTAAAAACATTCCATGTATGCAGAAAGGGAAAGTATATAACCTAAAAGCTTGTACGTAGACTTCAACAACCTCTGATGTTTGTTGTCTGAGGTTGGTCGCAGCTAGGGGTGTGCACAAATGCAATTTTCGGATTCGATTTGAATGAATAAAGAAAAAACTAACGTATTCACATTCAAATTGATTTGAATAGAAATATTCAAATACAAATATTTGATTCAGATTTGAAGATATGAATGTTGGCAACATTTGTATGTGTCCGTATGTATCCGTACGCATGTATGGATGTAACACGTACGTATCCATATTAACATATTAAAAAAACAATACAAATTAAGACAAGGTACAGAGTTACAAGCTCTGATTTAAGCCGTGCGCTCAATAGTATATTAATAATATGTGCACAGACTCGATTTTATTCCTGTATGGTTTTATCTCCGTATACTTGACGTTTGACACGGCCAAGTGGTTAATCAATAAAGTTCTATTCCATAACCTGGGGGCCACCACTGAGGAGGCCCTTTCCTGGGCACCTGGCCCTTTTCGCTGCTGAGGGTGGTGGGAACAACCGGCAGGGCCTCCCCTCCAGATTTTAAAGCGAGGGCTGATGGCCCAGCCGCCCCCCTCCCCCAACTGCAACTAAGGCTGGAAGCCGGCCCTCACACAGGTTCCCCTCTACGGCCACCTCCTGCCTTAAGGCCACCCAAGCCAAGGCCAGCAAACCGGCCTGGGCCTTTCTTTCCCTCCCGGGGGCCTGGAGGGAGGCTCTCTGGCTCCTCCGAGGCCCCTCAGCCACTTCCCCCCCCCCAGACCCCGTAGATGCCGTAAAGATATTTCTGCACCCCCCATTAACTTATCCCAGGCCCCTTCCACACTCCTATGGCACCACTTCTTCAGGTGTGGTCACTTTTTTGGACCTTTAAAAAAAAATTGCCTTCACACTGAGAAGGTGTAACATTTGTGAGGAAAGGAAAAGGCCATATATCCAAAATGGCTCCCGTACCTTTCCTCGGCACACAGACCGCACACACTCCACAATCTGCCCTGTTTCCAGCTGAAATGCTCGGCACCGCTTCATCTCCTGGTCCCAGAGCTTGACTGCTCCTCCCTCTTTTGTCCTGAGGGAAAAAACGAGAAAGATAACAAATTAGGAAGCAGAACTCCATTCTCCCAAGTCTGCCCTGTAGCCTTGGAGAATAATACTTTCAACAGGGCATTTGCTTTTCACATTGCATTGAAAGTTCTGAAAGGTGCCCTGGCAGAAAAATAATCCAAGTGGCATTAAGAACATAAGAGGAGCCCTGCTGGATCAGGCTACAGCCACCAAGTCCAGCATCCTGTCTCACACAGCGGCCCACCAATTATTTCTGGACATTTCAAGCAGAAGACAAAGATAAAACCTTAATTTGCTCTCCAATCCCTCCAAATGGCCTTTGGAGGCATCCTGCCTGTCTCCCCAACCTGGAAGATGGACCTAGGCATCCATTTGATAGCCATTGATACAGCTGTCCTCCATGAATTTGTCTAACCCTTCCTTAAAGCTATCTAGGCTGGTTGCTGTCACCACCTCTTCTGGCAGCAAATTCCATAAACCGATGATCCTCTGGGTGAAGAAATACTTCCTTTAAATTACTCAACTAGAATTATTATCCTGGGGGAATTTTTGTGCTTCATTTACAAAATATAAAGGAAACTTGACAATAGGCCTACAGGGCCAGTGGACTTAAATTAAGGTGTCTGAAGCCACCAAAACATGCATCATTATTTAAAACATGTTTAGGCTGATTTTTTTTTACATTTGTTTTTTAAAAAGTTTTGCACATATGAGCACTAAAAACATGCTAACGTACAACTAAATTAAGCTTCATCCAGACAGCACTTACTTATTCTAAATTATTTGGATAGTCCAGAGTAAAGCACATCCAGGAGAAATTTTATTCCAGATTATCCATGCTTTACTTCAAATCATCCAAATAAGGCAAAATAAGTAGAGCTGTCTGTAAGGAACTTCTGTTTTCTTTCTGTAAACAGATATGCAAAAATCAGCGATGGCTCCTATATCTGAAATATTATTTAAATCACTGATTTTTTTTTTATCTGCCTAAAATCATATTTTAGGGAGGCAGCAAGCAATTTTAGTCGGCTGAATCTGGACAGAGAGCAGACCAAGAGCTGTCTATAAAACTGTGAATGCATGTCACCATGTGTCAGGAATGCAATGATGTGCTGGAGTCCACATGTCACTGGCACCCAGCCCACTCCCGGGGTCAGAATCCACTCCAGGGCGTGGTTCTTTTGCAGAGCAGGAAACACTCCTCTGCAGAATGCAACATCAATCTCATTTGCTCCAACAGCTCCTCTGCTGCCACCGGACTAAGCCACTTGCCCAGGTCAACTGCCAAAAAATCCCTGTTTCTGGGGCTGTATCTGATGCTTTTTGTCATAGGCCCAGTTGGAAGTTTCAGTGCTGGGGAACCTTTGTTCCTTGGCATCAGTTTTGTCATGGGCCAGGATGCATGGCCGGAGGACATGGGCCCCCACCCTGCTTCCAGGCCAAGGGGAGCACTGTGATTCAGGACCTGTCCCCACCGTGTATATCCCATGCTGACGTGACTCTTAACTTAGATGCAATACTGGGCCTGCAATATTTGCTCTTATACAGAGTATAACACAAAAGTGGGTGTAGTTTGGCTGCATTTGAACATCTGCAAGACATGCACGTTTCAAAGGGGACATGTGCACTTTGCCTCCTACTGCATGGAGGCAAAGTGCAGTCGGAGGCAAAGTGCTGGAATGCATTAGGTGTCCGTATTTGCAGACCCCCAAAGTATTTGAAACTTTGCCGGCACTTAACTAAGTGTGAATGGCTTCTGTTATGGCAGCCATTGAAGAGCCCCACTGATAGTGCCAATGTGCCTGTGAGGGGCCATCACTGGGACAACCTGGCAAAGCAGTGCATCATCGCGCCTGCACCACCAGTGGCATGCCCCTACTGTACGCCTTCCAACCAGAAGACATGCGGAAGGAGCATGCAGAGCCTTATCAGTTCTGCTGCTAGTATACACATGGTACAGTTTTAAGCGCACCATGCCTATTCAGCTCAGGGGATGCTCTGGCACATGTGGAGCCATTTCTGGTGAAGAAATGCTTCTGCACACTGCAGATGGAGTGGGTGCGTGTTTCCCCCACACTTAACTACTGATCCAGGGGCGATTTTGCCCTTCCCTTCTCATCCCCTGAATGGAGAGTGAGTGTAATCAGCCAATGTTAATCAGCTGTTACAGCCCATGCCCTGCACAATCGTTCACTCACCTGCGACCAATCCTAGGGCTGGTCCTCTTCAGGGCACTGCCATGTTGTTTATGGCGCACTCCGCAACTGCATGTGCATCAGCGCCAGCACTATGATGACACTGACGATCTGGCCACACGCAATCACATCTATAGTTGTCTGAGGGCCAACGCGCATGACCACAGAGCACTGGAAAAGGATGCTCACAGCTGGGCGCACAAGGTAAACAATTAGTTAAGGTTAGTGAAGGTGTAGAGCGCAATTTTGTGCGCCACACCTAGTGCATGATTAAGGAACTTTTGGGAAGATGGGGGGCGGAGGGGCGGGGGTGCCTGGAGGCTGTAACAGCCTCCACAAGGTGTGTATGCTCTTCCCCAGAAGTTACCTAATCATGCACTACGGGCTGTAGTGCAAATAGGCCCCAGATGTGAATTTGCCCAAAGACTCTATGCATGCTTGTTCCCTCTAATCTGCAAGAATTATGTATTGCTGTTCTTGGGCTGCTTTGGAAACTACTTGAAGACTAAGGTGTTCACAGCTTTTTTTCCCATGTTCACTTTGCATCGAAGTGAACGTGAAGGAAATTTGCATCTGTGTGAATACAGCCACTTCGAATGTGGTACAATTCAAATGTGCTGAGAAAGCTCTTCAAATGCTCTTTGAATCTGCTTCAAATCTGTGCCACCAGATACCCTCTGAATCCCAAATACCCTCTGAATCCGCTTTGAATGTACTCTGAATCCGATGCAGATGTGGCTGTGCATTCACCTTACTGTTTTGCAAATATAACGAAGCGTCGAACAGATGCACAAAAGCATCCGCTTGACATTCGAATGTCAATCTTTGACTAGAGCCAATATTCAATTTGAATGCGGATGTATGGATTTGTACGTATATGTATGAATGTGAACCTAACAAATACTTTTTGCAGATCCCTATTGAGGACACATCAGTCTTCTTTTGTAACCAGTCTAGCAAAATGTTACAGCAATTTGTTCTTGTGGACAATAACAGACAGAAACAAGCTGAAGTCTCTTACGGTCTTTCCTTCCCTCCAGTAACAATAAGTCCATCACGGAGAGTCGTATACATGGTGAAGACAGGCCCAGTGTGAGCCTTTGCCACTAGTCTAATTAGAAAATGATCCTTCCAGACGTAAACATCCCCATTGATGGCACCAGTGAAAGTAAGATTGTTCTGAAAGAAACACCAGTGATCTGTCTTATAAATCAAGGTAGGAGGCAATACTGTAACAGTAGACAATATAATAATAATAATAATATAATTATAGGAAGGATAAAACTTACAGCTCCAAAGGCCACAGAAAGCATGGTTTGCATTTTGGCATCCTCCAATGAACCAATGACTCCCTTCTTATAGAGCAAAGCGCTTCCGGCCAAAGTCCAGAACTTCATGTGTTTTACTCCAACAGAGACAAACTGGGTGTCCGAATCGGGACGGAACTCGACCACAAAGATCCTCTCTAGGTGACCTCCTCTGCTTGCAATCTTAGCTCCTGTTGAAATCAGGGGCAGAAACTTTAATCTTTATGGACTCAACTTGATTGTCCACAGAAAGAAGAACACGGAGGCCATGGTCACACCTTCACTTTAATCCTTCTTCAGTCCATCTTCAGCCCGCCACTCGTACCTTTTTACTCCTATTTGTTTTATTTGTGGACTTCCTGTCAGGCTGGCAAAGGATAACCACGAAACTCTTTCTTTAAAAAGATGAACGGTTATTTATTTCAGCTCAGCGTTAGGACATTTCTTGTTGGGAGCAACTTGGAAAAGAAAGCCCAGCATATTTATATGTTTCATAGCTGGGCGGGGTTTGGCTTTCAACCAATGAACATTAACTATTTTTCAAAACCCAGTTAAAACTTGGAGCCAAAATGTATCACTCGACCCCAGCAGGGAGGGGGGAGTCAACTGTCACTTCCAAACAACAGGCAGCTACTATATACATATATACAGAATCACATAGGTGGCAGAGATCTTACATTCAAATATTATGGCAGGCAGCTAGCCCTGCCTGACACTTTCCTCCCTTCAATCATACTTTCTTGAGTCCTGATTTTTACAGGTCTCAAGTCATTATAGAGTGTTAAATCCATTTCCATTTCCATTTGGGGAAGGGAACTAACAGGGACTGAACCATACTATAGTGGGTTCATACTGCATGAATTTGCCCTCCCTTTCACCCAATGTGATTACACACTGTTGAGTAATAGAACTTTTAACCTATCAGAGCTCAGGGGGTGTTGTGACCGTGGAGAGGGGTGTAGATCTAAAAAAGTCAGGACAGGAACAGAAAGATGTGTGAGCACAGTGACCCAAACTGTGCACAAACTGAGGAAGGATTATCAGGTATTGGGTGTGATTGGAGTGACTGCATTTTGAGTCCGGTTTCTGAATAAGACTGACTATTTCAGCAAGGTGTGACCATGGCCTATGTTTCAGGGGTGATTTATTTGTGGTCCCACTTTGGAAGCCTCATTATCACCTGTCCATGTCTTGCTCTATTGTACAATGGACCAGAACACAGAGAAGACTTCCCGCCATCATCACATCTTGCCCTTCCACTTTGCAAGACCATGGTTTTCCCTGCCACTACATTCTGCGAAGGGGTCAGTGGTTTCCACCTGATTGGCTAAGGAGTCCATGAAACAAAAAAGGTTGAGAACCCCGGATTCAGTCGGTGGTTTGGTTCCCTGTGTTTATATTCCTTCCAACGAAAACAAAAGGAAATCCTACCTTCTTGCCACCTCCACACAGTGATTGTGTGCTCAGGATCAACTCCTACCGATACCAGGAGCTTTCCAGTTGCACTGAAGTTGACATAGTTTACCCCCTTGGAATGGAAGGAACGCAGCATGGATAACGTCTGTTTGGTCATGGCATCCCATATATGGATAGAAGGGGTTGTTCCTGTGGTGTTGTCGTTTTAATGGAAAGAGAGGGGAAATTAAAAGCATTGATTTTAAAAAGGAAATATGTTTCACTTCTATAAACCATTCATTACAGATAAAAACAGCAAAATCCTAAGTCTTACATTTATAATTCGAGAATGTTACATATTAAAGTATTCTGAATAAGGAGTTTGGATGCTGAGGAGAACGCACGTGACCATTACTCAACCAACATTACCGCAAGTCTGTGTGAAAGGAGAAGAAGAAAAGTTGGCTTTTCTACCCCGCTTTTCTCACCCATTTAAGGGGACTCAAAGCAGCTGACAAACTTTCTGTTCTTCTCCCCACAACAGAACACCCTGTGAGGTAGGTGGGGCTGCGAGAGCTCAGAAGAGAGCTGTGACGAGCCCAAGGTCACCCAGCTGGCTTCATAGGCGGAATCGAACCCGGTATTCCCAGATAAGAGTCCGGCTCCCTAACCACTACACCAAACTAGTACAGTACCAAGTTTATGGGATTTTAAAGTTGCAAATCTCCAAGTCAAACACACCTTATCAAGGGCAAGAAACTTCAACAAACAAATGACAATATTCCCATTCCTCCCCAAGAATCACACAGAACAAACAGAAAAAAAAAATTCAAGGAACAAACACCAGGGCTGGGAGAAAAGACTGGGCTTCCTGATGTGACGAGAATTCTAAAATAATAATGGAGATACTTATGGAGTGATGCACAAAACAAACACACAAAAAAAGTCCATAATCAACCAACGTAACAACAGAGAAGCATGAAAACCTTGTGATGCAAATTGGTTGACTTGGACTGATGACAGAGAGCAGCCTTACCTGAGGAGTCTGGCATGTCACCTGCGTGGTGTGGGCAATGGCAAATGAGAAAGCACCAAGGGAAAACAATAGCTGAAATAAGTCAAGTGTTTCTAATGCTGAAGTGCTCAACATCAGCACCAGAAGGAGGCACCAAATTAAAAGGAAAAAAAAAATAAAACCAACATGAGTATGGATTAAATGAACAAAAGAAAGAACAAAAGAAAGGCAGGAATATTGTTGAATCGTGTATTCGACACAGTGCTGTTTTAATTGACACCTATAAACAAACCAGATATTCTCTAATGGCGCAATCTAAGACTTGGAATAAGGATTTCAGCGCAACTAATTGCCTCTTCTCTTTGATCAGTATGGTGATCATGGACATTCTCCTATTGGCTCTTTTTTTCACTGGTGAATTATACCCCTTTGTGTTGACCAGAGTAATAGAAATCAGTAGAAGGAGATGAGTAGGAATTGGCTTATTATCCCCCATTTTTCTTACCCTTATGGGGGCTTAAAGCGGCTGACAAACCTTCTGTTCTTCTCCCCACAAAAAAACACCCTGTCTGTGAGGTAGTTGGGGCTGTGAGGGCTCAGAAAGAGAGCCGTGACTAGCCCAAGTTCTCCCCACTGGATTCATGGAGGTGTGTGGAGTCACACCTGTTGACTACGAGATATGAGTCTGAGACTCAAAGCACAAGACCAAACTGACTTACATTAGCATCAGTCTTAATTGCAGTTAATGTTCAAGCATTCCAGTGCCACCCATGTGGGACTGCACCATAACGTTAACATACCTGTCTATTGAGGAATATACACTAGTTGGTTTTTGCTGTGTCTGCACTGTAAATCCAGATTGAGCAGAGCTCAATGCTTGTGCCTAGGCAATCTTAGCTGAGATAATCTTCTCCTTACCTTATGGGCAGCTCAGAGCAATGGGTTGCACTGGGATTAGAATAAAGAAGCCCAGTAAATAACCAATTATTTTAATTAGGGGATCATAATGGTGTCCAGTTCTATAAACAAAGAATAACCACAGAAATCTCAAAGCCTCTTATTTTTGACCCAGTGATGTACCTACCAATCTGGCTGGTAGCCACAACGTTTTTATACTTTGGATGCTGGTTGACCGTTAGGCAGAGTATGTCATCTGTGTGCTCCAGGTAGAAAGTCTGACTTCCTGTGCAATGCAAACCAGAGGTGTGTTTCAGAATGGTACATTAACAAAAATTGTAATGACAATACATACCATCCTGACTGGGCTTTTAGAACTTGGCCCAGAAGTTAATCTTTAAGATGGACTTGGTATTAATCAACGCAGCTCCATTTACCTTTGAAAGTCAGATGGCAGTAGCATCCAGACAGATAGGATATAGCATTGGTTTGGGGAAACCCACATTTAGAGTTGGGTGTGATATAACAGATTTTCACCCCCAAACTGCAGGGCTAATTTAGGGTTGCTGCAGATACGTGCCACAAACACAGCGCAGTCAAGACGTAAATATGGTATTCATTCCCCATCTGGGTGCGGCCTCAGAATGAGGAAACACATCAGTAAAAGCATGGGAGAGAGCAACCATTACTTTAAACCCGAAAGAGGGACAGGACTTAACACTTCCGAAGATTATAGGGCCTTTCCGCATTTGGACATGGCTTCCGCAAAGGGAAGGGAATTAGAGTCCCTTTGAGGACGCCACGTTCGCACATCAGCGTGCAGAACTGGTTGCTGAAATCCAACCCAGATGTAAGACCTTTTGTGTACCTTTGCCTGGTCTATACTACACCTTGTGTGGATGGAGCATACTAGGAAGTGGTGGTCTTCCCTTGCATGTGTGGAAGGGCGGCCCCAAGGCCGTTTCTTCTACCACACTAAGGCCGCATCCCCACGATGTCGTTATCTCGAATTCAAAACGTTTTGAGTTCAGGCAGTTTAGATGGCACTTCGGCTTAATACGGTATTTCCGTGTTAAACGACGTTATCCCGATTTGAAATAAATCCTGATCTCAACAGGTCTCACTCCAGAACATGCCCTTGATACGTGTTTAATTTTTTACTGTGTGGACAGTATCGTTCCGGGATGAGATTCCGTTTAAGGCTGTCCCGCCCCCAATCGCACTGTAACCAATGGGCTCTCCGTATTGTAGGCACGTCATGTTTAGGATTCCCTTCAAAGAGTGATTTCATTGAAAGAATCCAGCCACTACCTCCAAAGATACACTGTAGCAATGTCGATAAATAACAGTTTCACTTTTGCGCAGTTCTGAACTTTTGAACTTTCAAAAGGAAAGTCCCCAGGCAGGGAACTTTCCCTGCCCACTCTCCCCGCTCTCCGAGTTCCCTCCCGGCCACGGGGGGAAGAGCGAGCGAGGAGACCCCTTCGCCCTCCCGGCGGTGGGCACGCTGAGCACGCCTGCCCTCTTGTCCACCCCTTGGCTCTCCTCCTCTTCCAGCCAGCGGCGGCCGCGGCTCTGCGGGGCAAAGTGGCGGCAAAGCGGGGAAAAGCGGCAGTGGAGCCCCAGGGCGAAGCCGCCAGCGCCACAGCGTCTGGATGGATGGATGGATGGATGGATGGCACCGCTGCCGCCTCCGCCGCCGGCTGCTCTTCCCTCGGCGCGAGGCTGGAAGAGGAGGAGAGCCGAGGAGCGGGCGAGAGGGCAGGCGGGCTCAATGTGCCCACTGCGGGGAGGGCGAAGGGGGCTCCTGGATGGATGGATGGATGGATGGATGAAGTGGCGGGCGCTGCGAGCGCGCTCCGGGCGGCGGCGGGCAACAAGGAGCGCCAAGATGGATGGATGGTTGCTGCTGCTGCTGCTGCTGCTGCTAGGAAGGGGGAGGGGAGAGAACGGGCCGGATCGGACAGGGAATCCCCAGCGGAGCATGGCTGACGCAAAGGGAAGGGAGGGTGGGATCCTGGGACGGAACACCAATCACAAGAGAGGGGGTGGGCAATGGCAGGAGGACAGGGCTGCCTTCTGGACTCCCAGGATTGATTCCGCGTTAAGGCTGCAGTCAGAATGCTCTCGGAACCGGATCAACTTGCAAGTCGTGTGGACAGCTTTGTTCCGTTTCTTTTATTTCGAATTCTTTAAACCAAAATAACGCATGCCGTGAAGGGACCTTGTGCAGAAAAGGCCCTTGTTAGCAACTCAAGTCACAATAGTAAAATCTGCTACAGTTATTCTTCCTCTGTGAAGTACCTGTGGAAAGATTTTGAACTATGCAGGCTGCAGCAGTATGAAAAATAATATCAGCACCATCGTTGAGGTAATGAAGGTTGTTGCGACAATCAAATCCCCGGTATCCAAATACATGGTCTAAAGCCAACTCCTACAAAGCAAGATATGAGATAGAGTTTGGAGGGTTTTGCACCAGTCACAAAGCAGCAGTTACAAAGAGGAGACATTTCCCTAACCACCAGTCAACCCAAGCACTGAAAAGTGTTTTGGTAATGAAAGCTCCTTTAACATGACATAATACTATACCACATAACATATACACTTGATTAGTAAACAAATAAAAACTAGTTTTAACATTTATGTTATTCACAATAAATCAGTGTAACTTCTTATTGAGAAGCACTGGATATTTTAGATCTACTTCAAGGCCATGGTCACACGTTCACTTTAAACTTTCTTCAGTCGATCTTCAAGTCTGACCGCTCACGCCATTTCTGGGTGGAAACTCCACAAATAAAATGGATAGAAATGAAAAGGTGTGAGTAGAAGGAAGAGTTGGCTTTTCTACCCTGCTTTTCTCACCCATTTAAGGAGACTCAAAGCGGCTGACAAAGCTTTTCCGTTTTTCTCACAACAGAGCACCCTGTGAGGTAGATGGGGCTGTGAGAGCTCAGAAGAGAGCTGTGACTAGCCCAAGGTCAACCAGCTGGCTTCATGGGGGAGAGTGGAATTGAACCCAGTATTCCCAGATAAGATTATGACTCCCTAACCACTAGACTAGTGATGGTGAACCTTTTGAACTCGGTGTGTCAAAATTCACAAGAAAACCTAGCTTAACTCGGGTGCTGTGTCACATCTAGAAATATCCATAATTTTGTGATATTTGTAGCTCTAGTAAAAAAGTTATATTTTTGATATATGTATTTTATTAAAAGCAAAAACAAATAATTATTTACATTAGTGACCTTTATTGCTGAATTTCGTATGCTAAATCTTCAACTGAAAGTTGGTATTTCGTATACTTGAAGAACAAGCAAGCACTACATGCCCAGGTGCAAGGGTGACCAGGTGTGTCACCCAAAAGGGCTTGGCAGTCATCTGTGACACGCGTGTCATAGGTTGGCCATCACTGCCCTAGACCAAACTGGCTCACATATTTTTTTTTGTTCGATTTGAATTAAATCAATGCAAGGAAATCCACATTCGTTCAAAAAGAGCCCATTCAAATGTGGTAGGAGTAAAATTTGATACGAATGTTGATACAAATTCAGTTCAAATCCCTGCAGATGGGACTGGGCAGCTGCTTTCCCACTTCCCCAGGTTCGCCAATGTAACATAGCTTTGCATGAATGTATAGAAACATTTGGTTCACATTCAAATGCCAGTCTTTGATGGTACCAACATCTGATTTGAATTTGAATGTCTGAATTTGGATGCATTTGTATGAATTATGAAAGTGACGAATTTCCATATACATCCCTAGGTGCGAGCAGTCAGGCCTGAAGATGGACTGAAGAAGGATTAAAGTGAAGGTGTGGACCAGGGCCAAAGTGCAAAGAATGGTTGAAGTAAAATCCAATTTGTGATCTATTCACAATGGCAGTTAAAACCGAGTGCTCAAAACAAGACAACATGGAATGTGAATTAGGACAACTTTACACATTTAAAAACTGACCTCAACCAGTTTCCTTTTTTTGTTGACATTATTCTTTTGCAGTTTCTCAGGTTGAGGAGCAGCTCTGCTCACTGGCGGTCTGAAAGGCACAGGGAGAAGACACAAGTCAGCAAAGAAATACCTTCTGCCTGTTGTCTGGAGAAAGAAGTTGCATAGGTTGCGTGCTGCTGTGCGCATGCTGGTGGCAAGCAGCTAAGGGTATTGCAAGATTATGTGTGAATTGGACTCAGATACCCTTTTTCTAAAAAAAAAAAAAAAAAAAAAAGGACAGAAGATTAAATCTGAAGAAACATCCAGAGATTTGGTTAAGAAGCACAAACTAGCTTGGAAAGATGGCTGATTTTTCAAGCTTCCCTTTTGTTGTAACCAGAACCAAAATCTGCTCTGTTCCCAAAGGAGTCTGAAAAGGGATGTGCACAAATATTCAAAGGTATTCCACATTTGATTGAATTTGTCTGAATTTCGACATTCGAATTTAAACATTCAAATGAATTTTAAATCTATTCATTCAAATTATCTGGACATTTGTATGTGTATGGGTTAGAACACGATGCGTCCTTGCACACACGCATCTTTCCCGCATCCGTACGCATTTGTATGGATCCGTACAGGATGAAAACAGGCTGCATACAGGATAACTATGGGATGTGTATGGATGAGTACAGGATGCGTAATGATGCATATGGGCCCATACGAATGTTGTCAACATTTGTAAGTGCAAATTCACATTGAAAATTTGAATGAATAGATTTGAATTTGCTTCATTTGATTCGAATTTGGTTAAATTCGAATTTTAAAGATTCAAATCGAATCGAATTTTTGGATACTCAATTCGAATTGAATTCCAAAACTTGTATTCGTGCCCACCCCTACTTCTGAAATATCTACAGTGCTTGACAGTTTTCAAGTCAAGTGACTCGGTTTCTGGAACTAGGAGCCATTTAGGGACCAGCTGACTTAAGAAATACTTTCTATTCCAAAACCAGCCAGACTTTTCTTCCTTGGACATGGGCAAGTGGTTGAGCCTTCCCTCTCAGGGAAAACAAAGACAAATGCTTGAATCGGGAGAAAGAGATCAGAGAATCTGCATCTTTTTTTGGAACTGAATCATCAAAACAACTGCCCTAAGGTAAAGGGAGAAAGAAGATAAATCACCTTTTGTGATGGTACCCATATGTATACCTCCAAATTCCTGAAAGCGTGGGGAAAATTTTTATTTATTCATTTTATTTATTTATTTGATCACTACTGTGTATCAGAAGTAAATCAAAACGAGCATTGGAGAGTTGAAAATTGGAGCTTTCCAGCCCTTACAGTCACCACCGGTCGACTGACTCCATCGCACACACCACTAATGACAGAAAATGCCAAGTGAAACTCTGGTCTCCTCCTAATAGCCATACTGCAGAAGTATGGGAGAAGGGTGTAGCAATAGGAGTGGGGTGAGAAAGAGTTCAGATGTAAAGGCACAGAGTAGGGTTGCATGGGCAATTAAGAGTATGCATGCAAAGTATTTCTTGGGACTGATTTATGGGAGAAGTAGCAGAAATGTCACAGCTCTTCAAACCTCTGGCAAGTTTGAACTGGTTGGCGAAAGAATCTAGCTCAGGAATCCTTATGCTGGTGGCAGGAATTTGAGTTGTACATCAGTTTGGTTATTCCAGAAGCAAAACACAGCAGGAAAGTAAAACTTATTGGGAAATAAGGATGAAAGATCTGCACTAGCTTGGAGCTTATTACGGAATCAGTGCACTTTCCTTCCCATCCCATGGATGGCAAAGGAGTGCAACCAACTAACGTCGACTAGTGCATGCACTTGCAAACGCTAGTCAACATTAGCCTACTCCCACGCGATTGAACACTTACCTTCTGTTCCATTGCCGGCTGATGCTCTTCTAGGTGCCACCATCTTGTGTATGGCTCCCTCCACAACCGTGCGTGTATCAGTGCTATTGTATATTATACTTGTATTATAAGTATAATTTTTAAAGAAGGAACCAGCCACAAGGAGTATATATGATATCAGCAACATGGGTCACTGCCACCGGTTTTGTTATGTTCCTATGCAGTGTTCTTTACTGCAAAATCTGCCCAGAGGAGGATCCTGAGAGCCTCGGACCGCTGGCTTAAATACAGCGAGATCCACTGTGGATCAAAATGTGCTTTGATGAGATCAGAGGGAGGCTGCAAGTAGAGAATTGTCCCTTTTCCTGCCAGCTAGACAATTCTGTAGTGTATGGCACAATTGATCACAGTGGCTAGCTTTGATTGATTGAGCCGGTTTTTCAAAGATAGAACAAAGCAAAGTGTTTCTTCTGACAAAAAATGCTTTATACATCTTAAGTAACACTGAACATGCTGTAGGAAGATAAATAGGAACAAGACATCTCCATGCTGAACACGGCCACTCTAAGCAACAGTGATTGGGTCTGCAAGCCTCCCTTTGACTGGTGATCCCTTTGACTTGATGAGCCACTTTTTAAAATATCTTAACCCCCATGCCATCCCACCCTATCTTGAGATTTGGACCATGGTCACACCTTCATCTCAAACCTTCTTCAGTCCATCTTCAGATCTGACTACTCACACTTTTTCATTTCTATCCATTTTATTTGTAGACTTTCTGCCTCCCGTTTGGACCTTCCTGAAAGGAAAGTCCACAGATATAATGGACAGAAATAAAGTGTGAAGAGTCAGACCAGAAGATGGACAGAAGAAGGTTTAAAGCGAAGGCGTGACCACAACTTTGGACTACCATTCCTAACATGAAAACAAATGCGTTTATTATTTCACTCAAACAAACGAGAGCATGCTTATTTAGAAAATAACACACCAAAACAAACATCCACAATTTAAAATGATGACCATATTCACTTCAAGCATCAGCAAACATTTCAACACTGAAATAGTTACCTCGATCCCCTTGTGAGCAGCAAATAAAGCCAAAGAACAAACTCAGTACATTTTTAGAAGAAATGGGCCATTACACCTCATTCATGCACAAGCCTTGTTTTGGAGTGACCATTCATTCTTGTAGGGCACAGAGCCATGCCATTGAAGCATGCCAGCAAGAACTAAAACAGAAATCAAAAGAGTGCACCAGTCTGCAAATTTGGAAAGGTCGTACCCTGACATCTTGTGACAAAGTCTGCACTAAGGATCCTAAAGGATGGGAAGAAAGGGAAAGGGAAAAAAAAGGAAGCTTTATCAATGCTTCCCATGCACTCCACAGAACCCTGGAAAATATCCTTTAGTTGTTTTAACTCCATAAAGCATTAAAAAAGGGCAGAACACAGCAGTGGCTTTGATCGAGAAACATAATTTTGCTTTGCATTATAAAGTTAGTTCACACAGCATTTGGTTTGACACAATGGATTCTTGGCAAGTCAGTCCCAACTGGGCCGCATACATTCTTGACAATCTGATATAGACATGCAAAACGTCTGGACGACAGATGTATCAATGGCTACTAGAATGAATGCCTAGGTACATCTTTCAGGCTGGGCTGGGGGGGGGGAGCAGGACATTTCTAAGGCCATTTGCTTGGATTTGAGAGCAGGAGAAGGTTTGTCCTTGTCTCTGCTTGAGATGACCATGAGCATTTGGTGGGCTACCATGTGCGACGGGACGCTAGACAAGATGGGCTGTGGCCTGATCCAGCAGGGCTTCTCTTATGTTCTTATCTTGAAAATACCCTAAATAGGCGACATGAGAAGTGGTTCCTAGCCCACTTCTCAAGAAAAGCTTTTCCACTGGGTTCCAAATGAGCTGTCTCTGATAAGCTTCCAGACTTGGTTCTGGTATTTTCAGGTTTTTCCTTTCTTATTTTTGAATTCACCTCTCAATTATAAGAGAGACTGGAGTAGTAAGGTTCTTTTTAGAAGCAAATGGTCATAAAAGAAGGAAGTACAATTGCCTATCTGCCCCGGAGTGGTCTCTTTTATTTAATATAGCCCACGTTAACTTGGACTGTTTCCACACTTGCAGAAGTTGGTCCATTCCAGTTGGAACTTCTCCAACAGGCCCTTGCTGGAGCAGACCAACTGTCCCAGAACAAGGCCATCTGCACTTGGATGACCTGTTCACAACCATGAACAAAAGTGCCTGTCATCAGAGCCCCAGGGGAACCCGTTTCAGAAGTGAAATTTGGTCCACTGCCAAAATTGGTCCCCCTGCTAAACTGGATCAGAGAAGCATAAGCTTTTCTGCACATATTCGTGTTCCATTCTAGAGGCCCCTAGACTGCCTAGATTGGGCTATGCTCTGTTCAATGTAGATGGAGCAGCCTAGCAAGGGGTGAGGTCTCTTCTGTTCCACTCCAGAGTGCAAAGCAAGAAGACCAGTGGTCTAAGCTTCACATGGGACAAGTATACCAACCAGTGGAAAGGTCCCTGGCATCCACTAAACTGGATGGCTTCAACTGTCCTACTGCTTACAAGGAAGGGGCACAATGTGTACAAGGCAGTTCTGGCCTGTTGGGTTCACATTCAGCTGGACCTCATCAGTGACTGAGTGCCTCATGGGCCTCAACAATCTGAGTAGCCAGCTCACATTTTAAGTTCAGTTCATCCCCATTTGTGAAGATCCCTCCCCAATTTCATCTTGGCTGACACATGTCTCTCCTCCCTGCCTTAGCCTGTCAGCCTGCCCTGCTGAGGCCTTCCCTGTTCCTGTGGAGGCACTTTTGAAGGGCACCAGCCTGTTCCTGACACCTCTGCTTTCTGGAATTAAAGGCCGTGCCACACTAACTACATCTGAGGTTCCTACCCACTATAGTACACTTCAGGCCCCTCTAGTCCTCTTCCCCAGTCACACCCAAGTAATGAAAACAGGCTAACACTCTAGGGTTTTTTCCCCACTGACCTCCTGTAATCCGGATCTAAGATGATCCAGATTTAAGGAATTGGTCCTTCAACTAATCTTTATCATAAGCTCCGGAGATCCTCCGTAGTGATCTGCCCCAAACTTCCAAGATTCTCCGGAGCCTTTGACAAAGGTCCGTAGGACTAGCATTGCTCTTGTGTGGGGTCCTCTTCAGAGCCTGTGCTATTCTTCGGAGACAGCTTCAGAGATTGTGCACAGGCTTTGGAGCTTTGGGTTTCGGGGCAGCCCCCCCATGGGGGCACCCCCCGGAGCCCTCCCTAGACTCCATTGCCCGATCGCAGTGGAAACGTACTCTGTATAATCCAGATTTGATGCCTGAAGACCCCATTGTGGACCACTTTAATGGGGTCTACAGGAAATCTGCATTACAGGTCCTGAAGGACCCATATAACCCGGATTTCCCTAGAACAGGTGGAAACAAATGTGGCTCTAATGGGGTCTGCAGTGGAAACAGCGTCTTCCTGCTCTGAGCCTAATGGGTCCTTAATGGGTTCTTAGTGCTAGTGGAAAAAAGCCCAGAACAGCTTGAGTCCTGTAAAAACCAGGACTCAGGAAAGTACGATTAAAGGGAGGGTAGTCCACAAACAAAACAGATTGGACTAAAAAAGGTGTGAGTGGTGGGGTCCAAAGATGGACTGAAGAAGGATTAGGTGTGACCATAGCCAGAGAGGAGGCAAGAGATGACTTAGGTGGGGTCTCCTTTAGACCATCTTAGGTGGGGTCTCCTTTAGACCACAACAGCAGCTACATTTGCTGGTCTGGTACATCAGCCAGTGTGGAATCACCCTTACATATTTCTGCTTGAGGACTGATAGGATTCAGGGCTCATTCATACTGGAGACTCAAAGCCTGAAATTGGCCAAAACAGCCCCATATACCAAACCTTTGAGCAAATCCATGAGGCAGCTTCACAGAATTACCCCCGTAGAAACAGGTTCTATAGAGAGAAGGTGTGCATTGAAATTTCATACCGTTTGCCAGGTGCATAGAACCCAGTGTGAAAAAAGCCTGGAAGAACCTCATCTTGAGACCCAGTTACGAAGGGCATGAACCTCCTTAGACCTACAGCTCTCAGCAGTGACACTCATTACCACCCATAAGACATAATCCAAAAAGAATTCAGATATGCACTTGAAAATTTAACGGTATTTGAAAGCTACAATTTGGAGAGAGTTCAAGTGTTCCCCTCACGCCAGTCTTTCTCTTCTGTTTTAGTATGGTTTAAAAATGAACCAACCTCTACGGTGCTCCTCTGAGGAAAAGGTTATGGGGAAAGCAAGGAAAAATATTGGATGAAAGCAATGGTGAAGACAGATGTAATTTCTGAAGCGCAGCAGAATAGTTTTGAAAGGAACTGTGTGATCTGTTTATTCTGAAGCAAGCTGCAGGGAAAACACGGCCTGCAAGTTTCTGGCTAGTCAAGAAAAAGTGTGTGGACTACAAAGCAGTTTTCCCAGTGTTATTGAAGTGACTTCACTTCTGGGTTAAGTCAAAGCTGAAAAGTGCTGCTGGAGCATAAAGAAAATTGGATCCAAAGCCCAAAAGTGTAAAAAAAAAGTATGAATGTTGCAAAGCCAGGATTATTCTTTAAGTTAAGAATTGGTTGCGGTCACTTCTTAGACGGTTACATTTGTCTTCACCTCACTGTTACATTTGTCTTCACCTCAATGTTACATTTGTCTTCACTACGGCATGATCACATTGGGTAAGAAACAGAAGATAAATACTGAAACTATATCGACATATAAAATTTCATAAAATTTTATATTTCTCTGTACATGGAACATATATGCACAAATACTTGTATATATACATATGAATACACCAAGTATTTGTATACACACACACACATATATATATTGTGATCCGTTAACTTTTTAAACATTATTTTAAGAATTGCAAAAGTGATAACACAACATGGCATGTTTCGCTCCAGATAGATCCGATGAAAGCTAGTTTATGATCCAAACTAGTTTATTTTAGAAAAGAATACATCATGGTTATGCAGTTAATGCAGCTGATAAGAGAAGATATTCACCCTCAATGAACAGCAGCAAGCATTCACGGAAACTTCAGTTTAGTTTAGTTTTTTCCCTTGTAGATGCCATTTATACTTACTTGACAATTCCCTGCCTCCAAAGGAAAGCAAGTTAAAACATAATACAAGTACAGTATTAACGGTTTCTTTCCAGAAGCGTCATAAGAGAATGAGTGTGTGTGCATGCTGTGAATGACACTGAATGAAAATTATGGACATTCTTAAATATTACAAATGGCTTTAAATATTTTTCAGATGTAAGGCAAACAGGAATATAAATCTAAGCACCATGGAGAATTGTATTATCCCCTGATGGGCTTTCTTCAAAATAGCCAGAGTCATCTGCGACCTTAGGGCAGAATATCTGTACCAGAGCTGTCCTAAGTGTATGCTAGAGGCCTAAGTGCAAATAGGCCTCAGGAAATATTCTACGCCTCCTTTGCACCTAGTAGTGCCTAAGACTTCCTTAGATCAAACCAGCACGTGCAAGGGATACTCCTATCGCCATTGCTGGTCCGGTATATCAGCCAATGTGGAAACTCTCTTTTACTGTCTTTTGCCACTGGGAAAATTCTCAAGCTGAGGGAGCAAAGTGGCATATTTTTTATACTTCTGCTGTACATCTGTGCCACGCCTTCATGGGACGATTTCACACTTCCCTTCCCATCTGCTGGACAGGAAAGGTATGCAACGAACTAAGGCTGACTAGTGCTCACATTTGGGAGCGCGAGGCAACAGCAGCCTTTCCCCACCACCGCCATATGCAATCGAATGCTTACCTCAGTTTGATCACCGGTCCTGTCCTTTTCAGGGTGCCGCCATCTTGAGTGCGGCGCCCTCAATGACTGCGCGTGCATCAGTCCCATCTCCATGATGACACTGATGCTCTGCACAATCACAGTCATGTCAGGAGGTCAGTAGAGCTGCCAGTGCGCTTGTGCGGCAGCTCTGTTGACCTCCCCATCCAACAGAGGAGCGAATGGTAACCAGCTGGACACAGCAAGAAAGCTTTTGGGGAAGGTTAGTAAGCTTGTGGATCACAATTTGTGCTCCACAGCTAGTTGATAATTAGTCAACTTCTGGGCAGGCAAGGGGCATTTCTATGCTTTAAACACCTCCTGCAAGCACAGACACACTTGGCGGATATTGACTAATTATCAGCTATGGGCCAAAGTGCGAATCAACCCATGGTCAGAAGCAATGCTGTCATTTAGTTGGGCCATGTGTATGTGCCAATAGGAAACTTGTGCTATCCAGATGTTTGGACCATAAACTCTCCATCTGACCCTCTCTGTGTGTCCCAGAAACTGGGTATTTCAGACCTGTCCACTTGCTGATTAATATACAGTTTGATTGTTCCTCTGGACTTCGACTTCCATCTAATCTGACTAGATCTTGTCTTTGGCCCTCTTACCTTTGTTCTCTCCCATTTTATGATCCCCCTGGACAATCATCTTATCACTCTGTTGTTTATCTACCCTGTGGTCCCTCCATCTTTTCTCAGATGACAGAAAGCCCAACTTTCTCCAGAAGAGGAGAACAGGACAAATTCAACAAATGCAGAAGTTCAGCACTACTCTTCTTTTTAAAGGCCTGGGATCTGGGAAGATTCCACACTAGCAGGTAGTAGGGACCTCCCATTCACATCAGCATGTGGAAGGAAAGCTACTAGCATGCTGGTTGGTCCAGTATACTAGCCAGCATGGAATCACTCTCGATGTGAACAGTAATGTTATCATCCTAATTTTAGAATATGTGCTGCTGAGATGAGCACAGAATAGTAAAGCTAGGAGTGCTCTGCCCATATTCATTATATGTTTTGTTTGGGAGTGTCCTCAGAGAGTGAGAGGAAAGGTAGATAGAAAAGGCAAACCCTTGTGATGGTCCATCATGTTGTAGATACTGATTGGAAACTCAACATTCTTGCAAGAGTGAAAAAAAAGACTGAGGTCACTTTAAGAGTGACTCCTCCTCCTTCCACTACCACCATAATAGCCTTGTTGCAGAATCAGCAATCTCTTGGTGGTCCATGCTGGTATTTTGTCACATCTGTTGCTTGTGGGTTGTGATTTCTTTTTGATTGACATTAACCAATACTTGACTTATCAAGTGACTTTCTGTTGTCATAATGATTAACCAGCCTGATTACCCCCCCCCCCAAATTTTTTTTTAAATATAGTTATCTTTCAGATTGGGGGGACGGGCAGGGTGTCTCTAGCGCCATTTGCTGGGATTCGAGAGCAGGAGAAGGTTTGTCCTTGTCTCTGCTTGAGATGCCCATGGGCAATTGGTGGTCCGCTATGGGCGACAGGATGCTGAACTAGATGGGCTGTGGCCTGATCCAGCAGGGCTCGTCTTACGTTCTTATGTAATTAGCCTGACAGCAATGAAGCATCACAGAGTTTTAATTCAGAAATTACCATTAGACCATTGTGAAACAAAACAGAACATTGTTTATTCTAAAAATGCACTTTTCTGGTCAAAGGAGAAGGAGGAGTAGGAGTAGGAGTTGGCTTTTCTACCCTGCTTTTCTCACCCATTTAAGGGGACTCAAAGCAGCTGACAGAGCTTTTCTATTCTTCTCCCCACAACAGAACACCCTGTGAGGTAGGTGGGGCTGTGAGAGCTCAGAAGAGAGCTGTGACTAGCCCAAGGTCACCCAGCTGGCTTCATGGGGGAGGGTGGAATTGAACCCGGTATTCCCAGATAAGAGTCTGGCACCCTAGCCACTAGAGCAAACTGGCTCAAAGGGCACAGACCAGGGAATCTGTGCTGAGCTTCAGTCTATTCCACTTACAGAAGCTATAGCACAATTATGCACACATGGATATAAAATTTCTCGATGTTCACATGGAAAAAGTGCAATGTTCCTAACAGTATGAAAATCCAGTTGCAATGCAATTTGTAGCTTAGGTTCAGTAGCAAATTGGAAGCTAATACAGCTCTTTTAAGACTGGTATGGTCTGTATCCAGCCAGCCATTCTAGTCAGCAGTCTAGCAGCTGCTTTCTTCACCAGCTGTGGCTCCTGAGTCGTCTTCAGCGCATTACAATAATTCAGTCTGGACGTTACCAGAGCATGGATATGTGAAGACCGGCTGCCATCAAAGGCATCTGAGCCCCACTTGGAGACACATCGGGCGAATCCCCACAGCAAGCTTATTTCAAATTTAAAACGTTTTCAATCTTGGCAGACCCCGCGTCACTTTGGCTTAACACCCTTTCCGCATGTTAAATCACCCCAAAGCGTTGTAAATATTAATCCTCATTTCAACAGGTCTCACTCCGGATCCTGCGCTTGATATGTGTTTCATTTTTTACTGTGTGGACAGTACCAAGTTAAGGGATGAGAATCCGTGTTCAGGGTTTCCCTCTCCCAATAGCTTGCTTCCAAAGACAGTGATTTCAGTGTAAAAATGCACCCTTAACAGCAGTGTTACACTGTAGCGATGGAAACAATTCACACCAGATTAACAATGTTCCAATTTTGTGCAATTCTAAAAGTTCTGACCTTTAGAAAGGGAAAGGAAGGGAGTGAAGCAGCTGAGGTTCTGTGTGAATGTTTAAAGCAAAGGGGCTTTAGTTGCCACTGCTGCTGTGTTCCCTGAGCAATGGGGAGAGGAGGGGAAAGAATTGCTGGCTGGCTGTCCACTGCCATTTTTCCTCCATCCATGGAAGCGGCAGCCACCCAGCCACCCAGCTAGGCTCCATGAAGGTGTCGCTTATGGGTGGCGCGTCCATGCCAGGAGGAAGAGGGCAGGGCAGCCCTGAAAAGCGGCTTTTAAAAAGCAGCCACTTGAGTCCCCCCTTGAGTCACATACGCCACGTACAATCCTCAGAATCCGGATTGAACGCGATTAAGTTAAAAGTAATGGGAACAGGCAAATTCGCGTTTGCATCCAGTTCTATTATTTCGGTTTAGGGAAAGCGAAATAAGCTTGTAATGGGGATGCGGCCATCAAGTGATTTGTACAGGAAGGAGTTCAACCATTTATGAGTATTACCATTTTCACTTACCTGACAGTTCGGGCACTAAAATTACCTGTGTTATAGAGTCATTTGGAAGTTCCCCAAAGCCAAACCAAAAACAATACATTTGGGCCCAGATTTCATATTGACCTGTTATGCAGCAAACTCAAGCATGCTATTGAACACAGCAAGATTTCTTTCTGAGGAAACATGCGCAGCATTGCACTGCTAGTCCCACATTCTGAGGGATAAGGCCAGACTCAGGAATACATCTCTGGCACCATACCGCTGATATCCCATGTGACAAAGCAGACCCACGTACAAACACATGTTCAGTTCAGCTGGGAAGGAAAACACCCTGCAGCCGGATCAAAAATGCATGCGCTTGCGAAGTTTGATCTCAGCCCCTCCTATGAGACATTTCATCACCTGATCCAAGTGACTGGCTGTACACTTCTGGGGTGCCATATTATAAATATTGGCTACCCTGAACGCTTCCCCAGTTCCACTGCCTCTGATTTGCCACAACCGACAACACTAAGATTTTCAAACTATCTTTCAGGAAGAATCCCAGAATGGTGAACAAAGCTTGCTTTTTTTTTTTTAAATCATAATAAAAATAGCAAAAATTCAACACATTTAATGCAAACGTTAGTCTCTCATGTTTCCATTGATCTGACCAGTACTGAGCTGTGAAGTAGCCATAAACTGAATTTCCACTGCTTTGGTTTCCTGATTGTGAAGATGAAACAGAAACTTAACAAATCCGGGAAAGGGATGGTTTACACTACAGCGTGAAGAGGCTATCAATGGGTGGGAAGCTCTCCTGCATATGTGCCGCTTTTCAGCTGCACATAGTGCAAATTGCATGTGATCTCTTACAAACAGTCTCCATTGGGACACTCGTACCTTGAGGGATCTACCCAAGAGATTTAACCCTAATGAATCAGGCTGTGCATGCTAGCACCAGCTCTGTACCAGAGGGGGTGGAAAGCAAAGTGTGTAGCGAGGGGCTAGAAAGATAGTACCAAATAGACCTTGGATCAATGGTATAGATATAGTGTTCAATAATATACCGTTTAGATTTCCAGGTACTATAGAATCAAATTAATGGGAGAATAGCAAAATATAAATATTCAAGAAGAATGGAAACTAGTGACAACATATGTAACTTGAGAACACCCCTGACCTGCTAAGGAGAGATTTTTTGAAAGTAATGGAACTGTTCAATTGATATGCATATTATAGGTCAGTGATGGCCAACCTATGACATGCATGTCACAGGTGACACGCCAAGCCTTTTTGAGTGACACACCTGGTCACCCTGGCACCTGGTCGTGTAGTGCTTGTTCTTGAAGTGTACGAAATACCAACTTTCAATTGAAGATTTAGCAAATGAAATTCAGCAGCAAAAGTCACTCATGCAAAGAATTATTTGTTTTTGCTTTTAACAAAATATATATATCAAAAATACAACTTTTTTACTAGAGCTACAGTAAAAATCACAAAATTATGGATATTTCTAGATGTGACACAGCACCTGAGTTAAGCTATGTTGATCTGCAAATTTTGACACACTGAGTTCAAAAGGTTCACCATCACTGTTATAGGTACTATATGTCTAGTAATTGGTCTAACCTAGATGTGGGAGGGTGGTATTTGGGTGTTTTTCCACTGTCATAAAAGTACCCCTTAAGTACCCATTAATGAGTACGTAATGGCATTTTTGTACCCATTAATGGATACTTAATGGGTACTTCTAGTGACAGTGGAAAAACACTCTTTATCTTGTTTTTCTGTTAATTATGTTATGTATTGTGTTGCAACTGGTACCTATATATTTTCTTTTAAACCTCATAAAATTTAATAATAATAATAATAATAATAATAATAATAATAATAATAATAATAATAATAATAATAATAATAATAATAATAATAATAATAATAATAATAATAATAATAATAATAATAATAATAATAATAGAGTTAATGAGGCATTTAAGGGGAGGTTTTTGTCCCCATAGGGGGCTATAACAGGCTTGAAAAAACTTTGCCTGCTTTTGCTACCATGTGAATGTAATCCCTGAATGGGTTACACAGTTGGGCCCCCGTATCCGTGGGGGCTACGTTCCAGACCTCACCGTGGATAACGTAAACTGTGCATAATAACAAATGTTGGGAAATGCACTCCATTTCCCATAATTCCAGTGAAATCCTGTGGGATTTCAAAGGCATTATGTGAAATGGCGCACCATTCGGGCCATTTCCTGCCTGTCCCAGGCCTCGGAAGAGTTTAAAGTAGGCCTAAATGGTGCCTGCAGGGGGTGGATGGGGACTGATCCGGTCACTGTAGGAAACTGAAACTGCAGTTACGTTATCAGTGGATACGGGGTCCGACTGTATTTTAAATATGTTTTAGTGTTTATTTTATAATATGTTGTAACCCATCCTGGGACCTCTAGATAAAGATTGGGATACAAATGTTATACATAAAATAACAATCACAAGCACCTCATGGTTAAAAAGCAGGCACAAAACATGGCATCTCTCCTATGATTGGCTAATGGTTCACTGTCAGGTCTCTGCACAGTGGCATTTATAGGATGCTTCCGCATTTGCCGCCAAAAAGCGGATCTAAATAGATCCGGGTTTTGGTGAACCATCCTCCCCCAAATCTGTCACTATCTGTGATGGATCGGAGGGACCCCCGCGCAGGGAGGACGGATTCCAGAGGACAGATTGGAGGGGTGCTGTGCGGACGCACCAGCACCCATTCCAATCTGTCCTTTGGCTCGCACGCCGGTGACACCACCCCCGGAGCCGCAGGATTGGAGCATGGAGCTGCCAGTCACCACATGTTCCCGGTGGTGACTGGTGCGCGGGGGAAGGGCTTTGGAAGCAGGTAGTCCTGTTTCTGCCCTTCCCAATATGGCAGGCGGAGGGAATCTGTGCCTTCCCCTGGCTGTGCGCGGAAGCGTCCTGCTTCTGCACACATCCAGGGGGAAGTGACAGATGTAAGACATGATTTTTCAGGTCTTACATTTAATCCGGATTTCAGCGGCAAAACCAGTTTTAAAAACCAGTCTTGCACACCGAAATGTGGACGCGGCTTCCGCAAAAGGTGCCAGAAGAGGACTTCAATGCGGAAGCCACTTCAGGTAAGGGTTTTTAATGTGCTCTAGGGGGTGCGGAAACACCCTTAGAAAACGATATGAGGCACTGGGGGGACTTCTCTGCATTTCGCACAGCATACTAGTCTGCGGCAAAGAAAACCACCTGCCAAACTACACCAACGTATTATGGGTGGGATGTAAATTGGTGCGTTGATTGGTGAACTAATTCTATTGTGTGAAGAAAATTAAAATTTGAATGTCTTTTGTTGCCTAAAATTTATCTTCCAAATGTCGAGATTGCAAGGAGACGGCCATCTTGTCGTTCCTTCTCTCTCAGAGGTGTGAGGAGGCTTCTTTTGTGCTGGCGCCCAGAGGTTTGCATTTTATATCTTTTGGTGCTCGGCTAAAACATACCTCATCATTCAACCTTCAGTGTTTAGCTTCCTTTGAGTGTTGTCCAGCCAGGGATGCAGAGAGAAGGGTTATATTTTAAAGATGTTTTAGGAATATTCTGTATCTTTTGTAGCGAAGGGCAGGATGTAAATTCTTAAATAAATCAATATAATAATATAATGGCTGCTACTACGCTAATTAATCATGCTAGCTAATGAATTACTGATTTACTCAGTTTTGCATGCACAGGCAGGCAAATTGCAAAAATCTTCCACAATGCTGATGTTAGTAAAAAGGCAGAATGCAGCCCCCTGAAATGCTCAGCCTATTAGTAGAAAAAACAACAGCTGTAAACAACAGGAATATCTTTGACCATTTAGCCTTCTAAGTCAAAACAATTTGTGTTTGCATCGTCCTTAGTATAAGTATAAGTAGTTTATGGCTTACAATTGGCCTGGATTGTCCTGGGCACTCCTGCTAGTGACCACAATGCCCCGTGGTGTGGGAGCGCCTCTTTTGGGACTCCCACACCGCGTGACTGTTCCTAGGGCTCCTTTCATAGGCACTCCACTCCTGCAAGTGGCAGAGAACCAATAAAAGGGGCAAGAAAAGAAAGGAAAAATGAAATAAGGTAAGGATACACAGGTGAAGAGGAAAAGAGGGAAGAAACATAACAAGGAAAGGCAGAGGAGAGAGAAAGGCCCATTAACCCGAATGCAATGCACAGATGAAAATAAGTGCAGGGTTTCTGCACCCAGATCTATTGTTTCAGTAGACACCCCACATAAAACTAATGTTTCCTATTGCTCACACAGTCTTTTTAGCTAGGAAAGAGTGCTTTGAACAGAAGGTGACATGAAATATTTAGACAGAGAGAAATTCAGGGAACATGAATTCGGGCAGGGGTCATGTGCTATTACACAGCAGATCGTGGTGGCTGTTTAGAAATATTTCTCTATCAGCTCCTCCCAAAAAACCAAAATTACTCAACACACTATGGCCGTGTCTTCATGGCAACCTTATCTCGGATTCAAAACGTTTTCAATCCTCAGAGTCCGCACGGCAGTTTGGCTTAACACGCTTTCTCCGTGTTAAACTACCCCAAAGCGTGGTGAATCTCAATCCTGATTTCAACAGGTCTCACTCCGGATTGTGCGCTTGAAACGTTTTACATTTTTTACTGTGGGGATGAGAATCCGTGTTTAGGGTTTCCCTGCCCCAATAGCACTCTACCCAACGGCTACTAGAATGAATGCCTAGGTTTTAAACACGTTCTAGGCGGCCCCCCCCCCCCGCCAGCAGCGCCTCACTCACTCCCTCAGTCGACCACCACCACCAACACAAGGGCAATGGCGGCGGCGCCTGCAGCTCCTTCGGCCGCTCTGAAGGGACCGAAACCCACCCGCAGCCCTGATCGTTTCCCCAACAGACGGAGCGGCGCACACGAGAGGCGGTGGTGGTGGCAGCGGCGGCAGAGCCATTCAGGAATCCTCCCCACCGACAGGCGAGACCGTTTCCCCACACATGGCTGCCCCGTCTCTTTCCCTCCCCCTCCCCAGTTCCAGGACCAGCGCCGGTTCCGTCTGCGGTCGCTTTCGGCGCTGCTTCAGTGGCGTGCAAGCCGGAGGACTTTTGGAATGGGTGCTGATGCGTCCGCACAGGACCTACTCCATCTGGATCTGTCTTCCCCACACGTGTGCGGATGCGCAGGGCCTCTGAGAGTCCATCCATATTTGGGACAGATCCTCAGGAGGACGGTTTGCTGAAAAACGGATCTTATTAGATCCGTTTTTCGGCGACCAATGCAGAAAGACCCATGAAATACACTCTTGGCAGCTAGCCTAGATGAACAGCATGGGCACTTGCACTTAATCTCAGCGAGCAGATGCTGCAATTTATGCAAACTGGTGTGCCTCCATGGAAAGTAGGAGTAAAAAATATAAAGGAATATGAATACAAAGGACATATGCATGTAGATGTGTGTAGATGTGTGGAAAGGGTGAAAGCATGGATATGAGAGGCTTAAGGAAAGAATACATTAAGAGAAGAGGGAAGCGGCATGGTAATGAAAATGGAAGCCACATCCTCATTACAAGCTTATTTCGGTTTCAAACCATTTTCAATCCTCGCAGCCCCCACGTCAGTTTTGCTTAACATGCTTTCCACGTGTTAAATCGCCCCAAAGCGTTGTAAATGTTAACCCTTATTTCAACAGGTCTCACTCCGGATCGTGTACTTGATACATTTTTTACTGTGGGGACCCTACCATTTTAAGGGATGAAAATCCATGTTTAGGGTTTCCCTCCTCCAATAGCTTGCTTCCAAAAACAGTGATTTCAGTGTAAAAATCCAACCTTCACAGCAGCCGCTACACGGTAGCAATCTAGCCACTTCGCACCTGATAACAATGTTGCAATTTTGCACAATTCTAGCTCTTTGGAGTTCTGACCTTTAAAGGGGAAAGGAAAGCAGGAGCAGGTTATGGGAGATGCGTGAATGTTTAAAGCCTCCTTGCTTGAGTTGCCGCTGCTGCTGTGTGCCCTGGGCAATGGAGAGAAGAGGGGAAAGAATCGCTGGCTACCCGCTGCTGGTTTTCCTCCATCCAGGCAAGCGGCAGCCACCCAGCCAGGCTCGGTGAAGGGATCCATTATGGATGGCGCATTCACGCCAGGAGGAAGAGGGCAAGGCAGCCCCAAAAAGAGGCTTTTAAAAAGTAGCCAATTCAGTCACGTACGCCATGTACGATCCTCAGAATCCGGATCGAATGCGATTAAGTTTAAAGTAATGGGAACAGGCAAATTTGCGTTTGTATATAGTTCTATTATTTTGGTTTAGGGGAACTGGATTAAGCTTATAATGGGGATGCGGCTCAAGTGTGTTGCACAATTATGTGCTCCATATGTGCGCATACTCACACCACAGACAGAATTAGTAAGGCTCCACAGTGACCATTCACACATCTCCCAGTTCAGGTCACATGACGCACTGTGCAAGTGTGTTGATGAGTCACAGTTGCCCCAGTGCTGGTGCCAGCACAAGAGGGCTGAGTTTGACATTGGGAACAGAAGATGAAGGTGCCCAGACACCATTTGCACTACAGGTAGGTTTCTGGACGTGCCAGGGGGAGGGATTGGGTGTATTAGCGTACACCAGTGTGAATACCTAGTATGTGCATGGGCAAGTTTGTGTCTTGCTTTCTGCAGACGGGAAGCAAAGTGGGAACTTCTCCTAAATCTTTCTAGTGTCTTGTTTTGACTGATATGGGGGCTGGGGGGCTAAACCAAAGACACCCTACAACAGGTGGGTCTGGAGGAATTCGAGAGAAGTGGGAGAGGCACTACCAAGCCTTTGGAAGGAATTCCAGACATAGGGGGAAGGAAGAGAGAAAGAAGAGACCAGTTTGAAGAGTAAGAGATACTTTAGAGCAGCTGAGAATATTGCACTTGAAGAAGTGAAGGACATACATCGGGATGTGACTATGGATACCAGCCGAAAATCAAGCTCACATAAGCGCCCAGTGAGCTTGAAAAAGGTCAAGGAGTTTAGACTAAATGCTGAAAGTAATTGGGATCCATGGACCAGAGGAAGAATTAAACAGTCTTCCTAAGATGATGATATGCTCTGAATGAAGGACAGCCGCAGGTATTATGGATGGAGCCATTTCCCACTCTGCTCAACAGAAGCAGAAGCCAGAAGCAGAATGTCCATTATGATGTCTGTCTACACTAGGCATGTGCACAAATTTTTTTTTTATTCAAATACGAGTCAAATCGAATGTCAAAACATTCAGTTCTATTCAAATGTTTAAAATCTGAATGCTAAAAAAACCAATTCGAATCCAAATTGTTCTATTTGTTCGAATGTTAGATTTGTATTTAAAGATACAAGTGTTGACAACATCCATATGTGTTATACGTATCTTTATTCATTGTGTATGCATACCATTTTATCCAGTATGCATCCTGTTTTCATCCCGTATTATAAGCGCAAATGCGTACAGATACATATAATATCTGTACATTCGAATGTTTTGAATCATTCAAACGATTGTTTCGGAACATCCAAAATCCATTCGAATGTCTAAATTCGAATGTCTCCACATTCGATTCGAGTTTGAATGTCCACATTTGTCGGATTCAAATAGGATTTTTGAATTTTCAAATATTCGTGCACATCCCTAGTCTATACCAGAGAGCCTTCTGAGGCTGCATTCACACCTAGCTTTTAATCTGGCTTCCACTTCCACAGCAGAAGAACACATCAACAAAGGGAACAGTCGTATTCTTTCCACATTATTTCACCTAAAGGTGGATTTTCTGAGTCAGAAAATGCTGAAGGGAATCACCTTGCCACTTCGCAGGTACATTCTCTCACTCTGAAAGTGGACTGAAGCTGGATTAAAAGTTAGGTGTAAACGCAGCCTGATCTAGCAGACAGTGGTCCCAGGGTGAGCAGCCATGATATATTTACGCTAGCTATGTTCACACAAGTTTTAATCCAGCTTCAGTCCACTTTCAGAGTGAGAGAACACATCAGCAAAGTAATTAATCATTTTCTTTCCACTTTAAATAACACAAAGCTAGATATTTAGAGTGTTATATTTCTGAAAGAAATCAGAACATCACTTTCCTGATGTGTTCTCTCACCCTGAAAGTCAATTGAAGCTGGATTAAAACTTAGGTGTGAACACCGCCACTTGCTGGGAAGGGAAGCACTAAAGTGGAATGAATAAATGAATGAATGAATGAGGAAAAGCAAGAACTGAATAAAAGGAGAAATATTCCCTTCTAAAGATATTGATGCAGTTGCATGAGATAATATCCTAAGACATCTATCTATCTATCTATCTATCTATCTATCTATCTATCTATCTATCTATCTATCTATCTATCTATCTATCTATCTATCTATCTATCTATCTATCTATCGGTGTGTCTCCATGGGTACCCATGACTTCTGTAATTAATCTGAATAGAATCCGAACTCAGCACCCAGCGTCCCCATGCAATTCCTTATTCCCAGTCTTTATGGATGCGTCCCCATGCACGTTTGGTCTGATACTGAAATCGGGTTGGGCAAGGGCCATCCCCATGCGTTTTAGATTTGGCCCAATTTCCGCGGACCAAACTGCCCAAACCTGTGCCAAGCCAGGACCAGATGTGGTACCTGGAAAAACAAGCCTGCCCATGGAGACGGTCCTGGACTTCACAATCTCAGCTGACAGGAAAGAGGCTTGAGTTTTAAAGCCAAGCCTCTTTCCTGTCAGCTGAGATCGTGAACAGGGGAGGGCAGAGGTTCCAGGGAAGGGGGGTTCCTGGAAAAGGGAGAAATCTCACGCCTCTGCATCCCCTGTTCCCATCTCAGCTGACAGGAAAGAGACTTCAGTTCACTTTGGGAGCAAAACTTCAGTTCACTTTGGGAGCAAAGCCTCTTTCCTGCCAAGATCGTGAACAGGGGAGGCAGAGGCTTGCATGTTCTCCCTTTTTGAGTGGGGCAAAAAGGGAGAAATCTCAAGCCTCTGCACCCCGTTACATGAATATGCAAAGCCACATCTGTGCAAGGAGGCTATTTCTGAACTGAAACTCCTAATCTTTTTTTTAAATGCATTTTTTGCCTCCAAAAGTGTGGGGATTAGGTACTTCCAAGCACAGGAGTTTGGTCGCCCCAGGGGAGCTGGCAAGGATGAGGTAGGTGCTGTGTGTGTGTGGTCCTGTTTAGGCCCGTCCCCGTGTGTGTGTGTGTGTGTCCATGGGGGTCCCTGTGGGCCCTAGGGGACCCGATCCTGTCCCCTAGAACCCACAGGAACCAGCGAAGGAACTGCACCAGGATTGCCCCTGGGTCCAGCCGAACCTCATCTGGACAGGCCTGGGAGGGGCCTGCATCTGTCAGGGAAGGAGCGTGTGAATGCGCTCCCTTCCTAACAATTGCAGAACGGCCCTGAATGCCCTGGGCCGGGTGCAGAGCACTATATGCTTTACACTCGGAACACATTGAGGGCACTCTGGGATGGCCCGACCAGAGGAGCGAATGCTCTGACCCAAAGCGTCCTTCACGCATTCCAAAGGGCCTAGTGCAAAAAGGCCTCATATTAACAAATTAATGACAATATATGTGAACTTGTGCAAGGTTAAGAAATGTTGCAAAAATGGAAGCAATGATTAAGTGAAGTTGGGGATTTATTTGTGTAATAATACATGAGGATCTGAGGTTTGAAAAAATATATAAGACTGGTCTGATGGAAAGGCTGGTTTCTAAACTTTATTTCTTAAATAACAAAAATGTCCGATGATTTATTACAGAACTGACATCTTCCATAATGTATCTAAATAAGAACAAATCTGTAATACACTTGCCTGTTTATCACTTTGAGGCTGCACTCACACTGAAGCTTTAATCCAGCTTCTGTCCACTTTCAGAATGAGAGAACATACCAGCAAAGTGAATAGTCATTTCCTTTCCACTTTATCTAACCCAAAGATGGATTATCTGGGTTTGATAATGTTGAAAGAAAACAGCTTGTCACTTTGCTGAGAGGTTCTCTCAGTCTGAAAGTGGGCTGAACCTGCATTAAAACTTAGGTGTGAATGCAACCCAAGCTCTGAGAATTATATATATATATATATATTATATATTAAATAGTTTTGTTCCAACAACCGCAAGAGTTTTGCTATTTCACTTAAATTTACTGATTAACGTATCATTTTAGCAATGTTAATGTAGGAGCACACCAATTTAATAATAATATAATTATAATATATAATATATATCATTTCAATAACATACGTACAAAAGGATGAAATTAAGATGATCTTCAAACAGTTTTAGAATTAAAAAAGGGAACATGTTGCTCTTTGTCGTTCACTGAAGTGACATTTCAAACATGCACAAAACGGGTTTCCACAAAATGGATGCAGTAAGAAGAAGAGCTGGCTTTTCTGCCCCATTTTTCTCACTCGTTTAAGGGGACTCAAAGCAGCTGACAAACCTTCCATTCTTCTCACCACAACAGAACACCCTGTGAGAAAGGTGGGGCTGTGAGAGCTCAGAAGAGAGCTGTGACTAGCCCAAGGTCACCAAGCTGGCTTTGTGGGACAGGGCGGAATCGAACCCGGTATTCCCAGATAGGAGTCCGTCTCCCTAACAACTAGATCATGAAATGAAGAATCCTGAAAGACATTTAACTAAGAAAAAAGTTCAAAAATTGGAAAATTTGGAAACAAGCCACCTTTTAGAGCATATGGAATGGACTTTTTGGTATGTGCTCAAAACAGAGTCAAATATTGCCCTTTGGAAGTTGCCAAAAGGAAAAAAAAGCTAATGGCCCCTTGGCATACCTTTCCTCCACTGAAGCTTCCTTCAGTTGTTGGTGTGGCTTGGTCCCTTCCATCTCTCGGATGCTGACTGCGTAGATCTTTGTAGTGTAGTCAATAGCTTTCTCCCTCGCAACGTCACTGTCATAACCTTAAAGGAATATAAAAGAAATGTCATGCTTGCTTTTATTTATTTTGTGTCAAAAGCACTGCATTCAGTCAAATGAGCCGTAACAGGAACATAATATATTGAGTTTAAAAACAACATTCAGATCAATAAAACATTACAAAATGGATAAATTAGTACCGATAAAATAAGGACAAATTAAGATAAAATTAAATAATTTTTGACCAGAAATGAGCAACAGCCACTGCATTATCTGTGGCATTGAGCAGTTCCTCCATCGTACATGAGACAGGACATTTTGGACAGGAATACAGATGTTGGGCTGTTTGTTCATCATCGCATTCACATAAAATGGAAGAGTCTTCTAAATAATTCCATTTAGCAAGATGATATTTTGTCCTACCAAGGCCACGTCTAAGTGGCCTTGCACCAGGGGGAAAACAAATTTTGAATTTCAGATCGATTTGTTCAAATTATCCAGACATTCGCACGTGTATGGGTTCGTACACGATGCGAACTTGCAGATTTGCATCTTTCCTGCATCCGTATGCATCAGTACGGGATAAAAACAGGTTGCATACGGGATAACTGCGGGACGCATACGGATGTGTATGGACGCCTACAGATGCATAGGGGATGCGTAACACTGCGTACAGGCACATGCGAATATTGTTGACATTCATAAGTGCAAATTTGAATAAAAAATTCAAATGAATAGATTCGAATTGGGGATTTCGGTTGGCCTCCCCCGGGTGGGCTAGGGAGGGGTTTAGGGAAGCTCCCCCTAGCCCCAGAAGCGGCAATCTGCCGCTTCTGGGGTGAGGGTGAGCCGCGGCAGCGGGGTCCCCCGGCTCGCCATGATTGGCTCCAAGGAGCCAATCATGGCGGGCCAGGAGAGGGCCCTGGGTAGGAACCGTTCCGCTGTGCAGACGCATCCTAAAAGGATGCGTTTTCACAGCAGAACACCCATTAAGGCCACATGAAATGTGGTGTGTATTTAACACCCATTTAGCACACTTTAGGTACAGATAGGTGCGGATGCACCTCACCGGAAGTGTGCTAAATAGGTCTGAAAATGCGGATGCGTCGTCCTAAAAGTGTGTTAAATGCAGGTTGCTGTGCAGACGCTCCTCACTGGAAGTGTCCGAAACAGCAATGCGTGTGTGGACACGCATTTCCAAATGTGGTCTTAATGGGTGTTAAAGGGCCTGTGCGGAAGCACCCTCTTGGGTTTAAATCTGAACTGAAGACTACTTTGTTTAGGGAAGCATTCCCAGGCTCTGTGTAAATTAACTGTCTAATGAGATATTGCTTGTTGATGTTTTATTGCTTTCTTTGTTTTTAACCAATTTTTACTTTTTATTTTATTTGTCATTTGTCATTATTATTGCTGTTTAGATTGTACACCTTTGGCAGGTTTTATATATATTGTTTTTGGTTTCTATTTGTAAAGCACTGAGTACACGTACAGCACTATAATAATAATAATAATAATAATAATAATAATAATAATAATAATAATAATAATAATAATAATAATAATAATAATAATAATAATAATAATAATAATAATAATAATAATAATAATACACTGAAAGGACTGAACAGTAAAACCATCTTAAACTACAACTCTGATGTTAGTGCCCACTGTATTTCAACATACAGCAAAGAAAACACATAGATCACATAAATGCTTTACCTCCATCTTCTTCCGCATCGGTATCTGACTCCTCACTGTCGACAAGCTTACTTTCTTGGGTTCCCACAAATTCTCGAGTCCAGATCATCAGAGCAGTATCAGCTCCACCCACTGTCAGCAACACAGAATCATTATGCAACCACCGGACATTGGTGACATGAGCGCTGTGACCCACATATTTCTTGAACTTGGCATGTTGACCCTGCGATATAACCAATGCATGTGATTCCTTTTTTTTTTCCTATTCCAACCTTCGTTCTCCACCAACATTTGCTCCTTTTACCAGCCTGTTCTTAAAAATACTTCAAAAAGAACTTAAAAGCTGGCTATAAATGACATTACCTTTACTGGGTATCGGAAGAGCTTTACAAACCCAAAATCATCTCCCGTAGCTAAGAGTGTGTTATCTTTGGTAAGAGAAGCTGCATTGATCACAGTAACATCACTGTGCATTGGCCAAATTCCTTCACATGTAGGACCAAGGACACATGTCCAAGTGTCCCATTCGATCTTCTCAATCTAGGATGAAGAGGAGAAACAATAATATGAGCAACATAATTTTGCTACCACTGTACCAATCTATTATTATTTATTATTATTATTATTATTATTATTATTATTATTATTATTATTATTATTATTATTATTATTATTATTATTTTCAGCTGCCTGATGGGCACCCCAGTAGAACTGCCAGGTCCACAAGATACCTACATTGCTGTAGAACCTTGAGCTGGATTAATAGCTTAAAGATGGTATTGTAGAATTGTCTCTGTCTGTACCAGAGTTTTGACTGTTCAAGTCCATAAATATTCTGCTTGGCCACACTAAGGGAGAGCTGAGGTACAAAGCTCCTCCTATCTTTCTTTCCTAACAATTTTTCTGTTCCTCTCAGAAGTGCCAAATGCAGGATCTTTCTCTTTGAATCCGTAATCGAATATGTACGTGAATTTGCTTTCTCTCAGGCCGTTTCTGCTGGTACCTCTCCTTAATCCAGATCAGTGGGTTCAGATTAGCCTGCCCCACTGATCTGGATAGCAGGATGGTGTGGGCAGGATCAGCGCTGATGGTGTTGATCCAGTTTGCCCATACCACACAGCCTCGAAGCTCGTGCAAGCTTCAAAGCCACACCCTTATGCCATCAGGTGTCTAGCCTTGGAGCCTGCAAGGGGTGGGTTTGGTGTTTATTTTTTAGGGTGAACTGAATGCATGCCCTGGTAGTCTAGGAACACAACACTCTTGTATACTGGATCAGAGCCACTAGTCCATTGATTAAATCAGTCATGTCAAAGATACGGCCCGTGGGCCGGAAGTGGCCCGCAGGCTGTATTAATACGGCCTGCGGCCACTGCCGCCACCACCCGCGGCCACGGCTACCCGCCACCCCCGCCCCCGCCGCTGTCCTCCTTGGGTGCGGAGGCGAGGTGAGGCGAGGCAAGGCGAGGCGAGTGAGCGCGCGGCGGGACCCTCCACTGCCTGAGTGCGCGGGCGCTGCCATGGACAGCCAGCCCCTCCTCTGTGCCCTAGCCATGCCCCCGGCCACGCCCCGGCCACGCCCCAGCCCCTCCTCTGTGCCCTAGCCATGCCCCCGGCCACGCCCCCTGGCCCTGACAGTACTTTTTTTTTTTTAATCCGGCCCTCTGCAAAATTGAGTTTGACACCTCTGGATTAAATGGTACTACAAGTGATCCAGATTAGGCCATTCCTAAACTGGATCATGCTCCACTGAATCCAGGGGATGGGGCCTCCATATACTACATGTATACTACATGTGCCCTTAATCAAAATTAAGGGTTTGGGCAGAAAGGGGCTCACTTAGGTCCTGGTCACACAGGTCTAAGACAGGATGGCCTATTCATTAATTCAATCTGAGGTTGTACCAGTGCTGGTCACACCTACATTGTTATAGGCCATCCTCAGGCCATCAACACCTTGGGCCTCATCAGTCACACCTTTCTCCAAGATCGACCTGAGTCTTCTTTTGGCTCTCCACCCCTTTTTCTGTTTCAAAACTATCTCCTTTCTGATTGGATGCTGTTTGTCACTCAAAAAGGTGAGGGTGTGTGTTTGCAGTTCTTTTTAAAGCCTGCTCCCCCACCTACACATCCCCCTTCTTTTTTATGTGCTTGTGTTCTCCATGCAATTAATTTTGTAAAAATCATGGAAAAACACTAGATAGAGGAATCATACACAAAAACTGAGGGGAGAAAGGGAGGTTCCTCACGAACTCCACATGTGTCAATTGGCCAAAGGAAAGACTGGACCCACCCACCATAGCACAGTTCAGCCTCCTTTAGCCTGCCCCCCTACTCACACTTGAGGAAGCAAAAATGTCCTGAGATGCCAGGATGGGCTAAGTAATCCTCAGTCCTGTAAACATGAGGCTTAAGATGATCTAGTGGGGTTAGGGTGGCTTGGAAAATGAATTAAATTAAAATAATGTGAGTAAAATGACCTGAAGACAACCTAAGGTCGCCCTAAACGACTTCTGTGACCAGGGCCTTTCTGTTCCCTAACTCTATAATAAACTGTGTGAATTATGCAGGCCAAGAAATGTTGTTTATTATACAATTCTTGATCAATGAGATAGTGAGCATATAATAAATAAGATGTAAAAGTTCAGTCAGTATGCATTGAACCATTCATTTTGTTCTTACTTCAGAAGGTCTTATTATATGTCTTTTTCCTCTTGGCGCTTCAAAAAAGAGTTGTTCTTTGGCACCAGAATTGACTTGTAAGAGTTTTCCTTGATAATAAAGAAACAAGGTATTATGATGACTTCATTAAGAAAGAGTTATGACATGGTTAGTGCTCATCCTCCCCACAAAAAAATTCTTAGTCATTGGGTACTTTAAAAGATAATGGCAGTCTTCAATCAAAGCGAAAAGAACATTATTACTTACATGAATGGTTTTTCTGAAATATGGACTGGCGAATTGCTACATTTATTCCTCTTGCTCTGAATTTTAAAGACCGGGAGATGGCATTCTTTGTACACTATATGGAGCACAGTTCCATCCTGTATCCCCACTTTCAAGAGAAGCCAAGGCATTATGACCCCCTCTTTCTATGACCTAGGAGGGTGACGACAAGGGCCCTTTCTGCACTTGGCCTTATTCTGCAATATATCTCAGGATAGCGGTCTCCTGGCCACAAGCTAATGCAGACTATGGCAGGCCTCACTTGGGGCCTACCATAATCTGCACTAGGGTGCAGATACCTAGTCCTGATTCTGGGATATATTCCAGATTAAGGCCAAGTGAAGAAAGGCCCTAGGACAAAAACACACCATAGATCCTTCACACAAAAAGGAAGCCAAGGAGACCACAAGAGAAAAAGCCTTAGATCTGCGGAAATAAACCCGAGTTCTGCCAACCACTGCACATGGGACCTCCCTGACAAAGATCGTGCAAATTCTATCCACATACGGGAGGATTACAATTCTCCCGTCCATTTTCCAGGAAGATCATCTGGGAAATAATAGTATTCCTTTTCTGGAAGTTGAAGCTGTAGAACTACTATAACATATCAAAGCTCTAGCCCTGAGTCAGGGGACAAGGAGGACTCTCCTCAAAAAGATTATAATGCAGACATCCCTATATCACGATTCATTCTGTGTACAGGAGAACTCTCCTCTTGTACCTAGCCTACATGACCTTGAAAGAAACAGATGGTATCAAACAAGTAGTAAAATAAAGCACTGGTGGTAAAGGCTGATGACACTGGGGCAGAGTGAGAAGAATGAGCAGTAATGAGGCTGGGATAACATCATGATTGGAGGCCTGCTTTAGTGGTCTGGCAAGAACAGTTGGTTGCCATCACACTCCTCCAAATTCCAAGGCGGCCAGTAAGGCAACCAAGAGCAAAGTGTGTCAAGGTAAGTGTTCACTTTGCTCTAGGACCGAGATTTGCAAAATCCGTTCTCACATGAGAGGACCATCTACAAAAGTGAAGGGAAGGGCTGTTGGCGGTTACAGGCAGCACTCACATGCCCCAGTTGCTCCTCTCACTCCATTGACTTCCTCTCCCTGCCTTTTCTACAGCCAGGAGGGGATGGGTCATGTAGGCTTTGCAGCGATGCCATTGCATTGCTTGCTCTGAACCTGGAGTCCCTAGGTCTTTCTGTAGCTCCTGCCAGGCCTAAACGGCACATTTAAATGTTATTCTGTCCTGTACAGAATTGGCAGGGCCATGGGAAGACCCCCAAACCATGGATCTGCAACAGTGATGGCTACGTGACCATGCCCACTCCTGGCTGTGAAGTGGGCTGAGAAGGGAAGTGAGAAGAATGAGGATGCAGAAGCTTACAGCTATGAGAAGTTACTGCTCAAATGGAGCTCTTGCTATATGAAAAGTGGACAACTGGACCTTGAACTAGGGGCATTTTCACACTTCCCTTCCCAACCCGTGGACGGGAAAGGTGTGCGATAAACTAATCTTGACTAGCGCTCACAATTGCGAGAGCTAGTTGCTAACAGTCCACCACCCGCAGGATCGAATACTCACCTGTGTTTGATCACCGGGCTCCTCCTCAAGATGGCGGCGCCCTCTACAACTGCACATGTGTCAGCCCATTACTGTGTCAACGCTGACACTCTGCACAATTGCCTCAGGAGGTCATCAGAGCTGCCAGCGCGCTTGTGTGGAGGCTCAGATGACCTACCCAGCCTGCAGAGGTGCGAATGCTCTTTGGCTAGACGTGACAGGTAAGTCTCTGGGAAAGGTTACGATGCCTGTGGAGCACGATTTCAGCTAGCATGCAACTAGGCTACCTCTAGACAGGCAAGGGGCATTTCTAGTCTGTAAACACCTCCTGAGAGTGCAGATCCACCTGCCCAGGTTGTTGCCCAATTGCAGACTACGGGCTGAGGTGCAAATTCAGCACTGGTCTTCCTCATGATGAAATGGGAACAAACTGCTGTCTTCTAATTCCCAAATCAATCCTTGGCAGAATAAGGGTCATTTGTGAGGAAACATGGGATCATTCTTTAGACCATGGGATGTCTAAAGGAGCGCCTTCTCCCATATCAACCTGCCCGTGTCTTAAGATCTGCAGGAGAGGCCCTCCTGGTTATCCCACCGCCTTCAGCAGCTAGGCGGGTGGGCACCCGGGAGAGGGCCTTCTCAGTAGTGGCCCCCAGGCTGTGGAATGGTCTCCCCTTGGAGGTGTGTCAGGCCCCTTCTCTGTCTACTTTCAGGAAGGCGGTGAAGACGCACCTCTTCACTGAGGCCTTTGGCTAAATGCTCTCTACTCTTCGCCCCCTTGCAAACACCACTGTTTTTTAAACTGTTTTTCTATCTTTTTTATTCTTATTCTTATTATCATGCTGGATTTTAATCCTTACACTGGTTTTAGTATAGTGTGATACAGTTTTAATATGTTTGTTTTTAAATGTTGTACGCCGCCCAGAGACCCTCGGGTATGGGACAGGATATAAATATAAATATAAATATAAATAAATAAAATGTGTGATACATGGACCACCTTTTGGTGGGATGAGGTGGGGCTGCAGAATACTCAACAGAAGGACAAGGATGAGAGGTGTTAGGAAGGGCCTTAGGTCTACCACAGACCACTGCCTAGAAAAGGCCTATTAGAGCCTTCTTTTGCTTTGCCTCTGACCAAGAACTCTGAAAGTGACCCAGTGCTGTCTTGGCTTTTAGAAATTGATTGTACATTGCTCGCAGTTGAAGACTGTGTCACTGAGAATGTTTCCATCATGTACAGCTGTTGCATCTAACCAGTTGTTAGTGGTGATCAATGGTAACAAAGAAGAGGTGTTGTTTTTTATAGCTCACCTTTCTCACCCATTTAATTGGACTCAAAGCAGCTGACAAAGCTTTCTGTTCTTCTCCCCACAACAGACACCCTACGAGGTAGGTAGGTGAGGCTGTGATCCAGCTGGCTTCATGGAGGAGTGCAGAATCGAACCTGTTATTCCCAGACAAGAGTCTGGCTCCTTAACCACTAGACCAAACTTAGATTCAGGATAGCCTGTGCAGCAGGTAGAACAGACAGTCCAAGGCCCTCCAAGGCCTGTAGGAAGTATGAAGGAGAGCTCTGTGTACCTTCTGAGTAACAGGAGCTGATGTTTGCTCCTGATGCAATGGCTGCTAGCAATACTAAGATGTAGAAAGGTCCTATGTCATCACTCTTAGAGAACTAGGATGCTAGAGATGCTCTGAAAGCTGCAGGGCACAGTACTACAAATGCTACCCTCTGGGCTGGTCTTCTGATCTCTGTCTAAGATATGGCGGTTGGCTTATACTCCTTTTGTTCTATATGCCACATGGGAGATTTGGTCAGAGAATGGAACACAGACTGAAACTTCAAACCAGCCAAGATCAAAGTGACCAACAGGAAATGGGAATATAGGATAGTGCTGAGCTAACTCTAGTGTGCAAAGGGCACCATCTCTTGGTTGTTCGAGTTGAAGCAGGGGGGGACAAACTGTTTTGCAATCTTCCTGCTATACCTTTCAGGATTTTTTTTTCTTCAAACAGTGGGTGTGTTCAGAAAGTACCTCAATACACCATTGAGTCACAGAACTTTTGTGCTGTCAGAGCGCAAGGGGTGTTGGGATGGTGGAGAGGGGCAGAAATCTGAAAAAGTCTTCTAAAGGAGTCTCAAGACGAGAACAGAAAAGTGTGTGCATAGAGACCCAAACTATGGATGAACTGAGCAAGGATGATCAGGTATTGGAGTTAGGCCATGTCTCTACACAAGCCATTTGGCGCTGTATGGTCTCGCATGGGCTGGGCATGGGACTGAGAACGAACGCGGGACAGGAAGGGGTTGGGTGCAGATGGAGGCATCCCTATGAAACTGTGCTGAACCCTGGTATGGGGAGCAGCGCCCCCTCCTCTCCGCCCCCTCTCTCCTCATTGGAAGCCAGATTGACGTCAACTCACCCCTGTGCCGCATCCCCCCTCCCTTAGTGGCACTGAAAGCCAAGACTGGGCTGGGAGGTACGTAAGGAAGTTAAAATAAAGCTTAATTCATAATAAAAAATTTATACAAAATTTTAGAAGACCAAAAGCTGCTATGAGGTTTAGCGGAAGTAGGCACTCAAGCAGTTTTGCACACCTCCGCTCCACCGGAAACCACGAGAACGCCCATCAACTTTAAAAGGCAGAAAATCAAGCCTTTATTTAAGATTGCCTGATGATCGAGGAAATGGGGGTTGTGGTTGAAATGGAACAAAAATCAAGCCGTTATGCAGCCTGCCTTGGCATTCATGAAACGGAGTTGGAATTACTTCCGTGGAAATGTCAAAAAATTTAAAAAATCAAGCCATTATCTAGCCTGCCTTTGCAATTGGCATTTTTAAAAAGTCAGTGGCTGCCATCTTCAATGGACAGAGCAGGGACAGCAAGCACACCCACCTCCCAATGATGTCACCGCCAATCTCCTCCCAGTTAGCCCGCTAGCATCCCCATGCGCAGTCCTGGCTCACTGAGCAATGCGTGCCAATCCCCCAAACCATGCCAAGACTTGTTTTTTTAGGTATCAAATTTGGCACCCTTTTTGTGGGCCAAATCCCAAATGCACAGGGACACCCCTTGCCGATCCCGCATTAAGAACCGTACCAAAGTAGGCTGGGGACGCACCTTTAGTGTGCTTTAAGTCCTGTTTCTTAGTAAGACAGACTATTTCAGCAAGGTGTGACCACGGCCTCAGGTGGAAATGAGAACAAGACACGTAATTCAAGGCTTTTACCTCTTGAATCCCAATCAATGTGCGTGATGTAGCTGGATGCGCCTTTGCAGATGCCCACTCTTTTGCTGGTAAGTACATTGTAAATATCAACAAAATTATCATGTGAAGCCACTGCCAGGTATTTTCCTGAATCTGGAGGAGAAAAGTATTCAGTGTAAATACGGAGAAACATGATGTGGCATTTGCTCTTATTTGTAAAGAAATATGCGGAAACTTCTATAGAGTGAACGAGTTATAAAATCATGGAAAAGGAACATGCAGAAGGAAAGGAGACTCGTACAGTGCTATATCTACAGTGGAGTTTGACAACCAGATGGGCACTTCTGCTCTGACAAGTACAACAGACCAGCCAGTGTATTAGATGGCTCCCTTCTGCAGGTTGTTGTGCTCTAGGGAGTCTCTTGGGTGCAGAAGGGAGGTTCCCACTACATTTGCTGGTCTAGTATAGCAGTCAGTGCAGAATCTCTCTAGGAACCTCTCTTCCACATGGTGGTGTGGTCTAAGGGAGGTTCTACCAGTTCAACTGCACCAATGTGAAAAAAGGAGGAGTTCCTAGTAGGTTTCCTGATCCAGTATACAGGGTAGTCTGGAACCACTCTCAGATTCACGAGATGTTCCCAGTGTACAATATATTTCCTTATGATACTCTGTGGTGGAAATATTAGAAGAAAACAAGACAGTTGAGGAAGATGAGGGAGAAAAAGCAGTGAAAATCCTGGGATTGTTGTCCAATCCTTCTGCCTTTGGCTCCATCCCCTCAGTTGTCTTTAAAAAGAGGTAAGTTGGCCAAGATCAAGCTAAAGGGCCCTTAGCCTTAGGCCATCTTAATCAGGAGCGGAACTGAAAGCAAGGGAGACATTCCTTGATTTTTAGTGATTTTGTATAATTATTGTATGCAAGTTATCCAAGTGTATCATTCTGCATTGTATTTATTAATAATGTTGTTATTATTTGTTACAACCTGTCTTGGCGCCTTTGATGAAATGTAAATATATACAAAGTTGGGGGTAATAAAAGCTGTCTCCAGAAAGAAAGAGGCAATGTGGAAAATAAACAAGATCTTGTGATTTCCTCTTGCCTTCTCCCATCAGGCATGAGAATATAATGGCCTTTAGAGGCATCCTGCCTGTCTCTCCAACCCAGAGGTGTTATCTAGGCATCTGTTCTAGCAAGTAGTTAACATTTTAAATTCAACACATACGTTCTGTCCTCATCAGCCATTTTGAAGGGGTTTCTCCCCGTGGTTTTCTAAAAGTTATTTTTGTTTCTTCCAATCTTGGTTTCCTCAAATATACTGCTACTCTCTCCATGTGGAATGTGAACAGTGAAGGTCAGATAATGGAAAGATCAATTCTCATAGAATAGTTTTGACAATAAAATGTACGTCGGTAAACTTGTTTAGTTTTTACAGTGAATAAGGAAAGCCGAGAAGGAAATAGGGCCTTTTAACGCACTGCAAAAGGGGAAGGCTGGGGAAGCCTGAGACAGAGCATTCACAGTGCACACAGATACTTCCATCCTAAGCATCTTTGTGCATGCCAGAGCATGCCCTGGGCGTATAGCTGTAGAGCACTAAAATGTGCTCTACGACTATACTAGCTGCCAGCTAGTGCATGTCAGCACAGCACAACTCTTCACTCCTCTTCTGGGGGAACAGAGAGAGCAGCAGGGGTGGTGCAGGCATGGTTGGGGAAGCACCAACTAAGTTTGAAATAGACTGGGCCTCACAAGGTGTGAACGCCCGGTCTGTTCCAAAGGTTTTCTGGCCATCACATCTAATAAAAGTGCAAAAAGGCCCTTAGATCAGTGGGTCTTAACCTGGGGTCTTAACCCAGGGGGTCCATGAAGACCTCACAGGGGGTCCGCAGTACAGGGTGGGTGCAAAGTGTAGGGCAGAGATCCGCAGCAACAAAAGTTATTTAAAGGGGGTCCGTGGTGGACAAACAGGTAAGAACTGCTGCCTTAGGTAGCCTCATACAATATCAGAACAATAAACAAGCCCTTCTAGCAGGTATCCCCGGGAGAACAAATTTAAACTAGATTACCCCTCAGCATCACATTTTTACTTTTTATAATTAAATTAGCACCTCGAGAAAATTTGATGTCAGAGATCATTTCCTTTCTGTGATGAAAGGAAAGCATGTCTTCCACAGTATCCGCATTCACTACCAGAAAACTCCCATCGTTCAGCCCTACAGCCAACGCCTTCCCATCAGGGGAGAAGGTACAGCACCGTCCACCTAGAAAAGACGTTCAGAGAGAGTCTTGCTTTAGAAGATGCTTACTGAGAAGGGTCTTGCAGCTGCGCTTTCTACCAGCTGCAGGCTCCAAACTACCATCCAAGATAGCCCCATACTGAGCCATATTACAATAGTACAATCTGGAAGCTACCGAAGCCATGGATTACAGGACCAAACGGTCCCTGTCCAGAAAGGGCCATAACTGGCAAACCACCATAGGTGGAAGGAAGTATTCCTGGCTACTGCTCTGCAACCTGAGCTGCAGGAGCACCCTCAAGGGAGTGAGAAATATTGTCAGGGTGTCCCGGTGGGCTCATCACACTGAGAATTGGGATGTTTTCCCACTAGCACTAAGTAACCATTGAAGGACCCATTAAGGACCCATTAGGCTCAGAGCAGGATGATGCCATTTCCACTACAGACCCCATTAGAGCCACATTTGTTTCCACCAGAGGTAGGGAAATCCAGATCATATGGGTCCTTCAGGACCTATAATCTGGATTTCCTGTAGGGGTCTACAGTGGGGTCTTCTGTCATCAAATCTGTATTATAGGGAGCCTGTTTCCACTACATTTGGGCAATGGGTTCTAGAGGAGGCTTGGGGGGCACCCATGGGGGGGTGTCCCAAAGTCAAAACTTTGAAGTCCCTCCGAAGTCCCTCTGAAGTTGCCTTTGGAGATTAGCACAGCCTTCGAAGAGAACCCCTTGCAGGAGCAATTCCACTGTCAAAGGCTCCGGAGGATCTTTGAAGTTAGCAGCAGATCACTCCGGAGATTCTACGGAGCCGCTCCAGAGGATCTTCGAAGATTCTCTGGAGCATCTATGGAGATTGCACTCCCTGTCCCCCCAAACACAGGGGACAGGCAGGCCCCTCGTGAGTAGATCCGGATTTGCACATGGGTGCTCCGGCGTTTCCACAGCAGGCAGGCTAGCACCCACTGCTACTGGGCACTAGACCAACTGTGGAAACACACTGGGTACTTCCCTTAATCTGGATCCACTAGATCTGGATTAAGAGAAGTCCCCATTCCTTAGAGCCGGATTAAAGAGCTCAGTGGAAAAACACCCTTGGAAGGTGTGTAAACAACCTCAAAGAAGGACACTCAGGCTGTGTTCACACCTAAGATTTAATCCAGCTTCAGTCCACTTTCAGAGTGAGAGAACACATCAGCAAACTGAGAATCTGTTTTCCTTTGGCATTATCTAACTCAGAAAAAACACCTTTGGGATAGTTAATGTAAAAAGAAAATGACTGGTCACTTTGCTGTTGTATTGTTCCATTCTGAAAGTGGACTGAAGCTGGATAAAATCTTAGGTGTGAATGCAGCCTCAGAGCACTACAGATGAGGATCACATGGCCATAATAAGGTGTGGACCTGGCTAAAGTATAACAAATGTAGTGCCATTACATACTATATACAGTTTTGCTTTGATTTTTTGATAACATTCTGTCAGGCAGGTCTAGCTGCCTGCCATAATATTTGAATGTAAGATCTCTGTCACCTATGTGATTCTGTGTATATGTATATAGGAGCTGCCTGTTGTTTTGGAAGTGACAGTTGACTCCCCCCTCCCTGCTGGGGTCGAGTGATACATTTTGGCTCCAAGTTTAAACTGGGTTTTGAAAAATAGTTATTGTTCATTAGTTGAAGGCCAAACCCCGCTCAGCTATGAAACATATAAACATGCTGGGCTTTCTGTTCCAAGTTGCTCCCAACAAGAAATGCCTTATTGCTGAGCTGAAATAAATCACCGTTCATCTTTTTAAACGAAAGAGTCCCGTGGTTGTTCTTTGCCTGCCTGACACATTCAAACAATTGTATTGAATTCTTGTTATGTTGCCACAGATATCTAGTAAGTCATGTTTGACGTGGTTGTTTTCAAATCATGTAGTTTTAGTGTAAAGCCTTAACATGGACAGGAAAGAGAATAAATATATGCTGTACACACAATACATTTAGGACTAAGCAAAGGTTACCTTTCTTAAGTTTTCTCACCGCCAGCATACGATGCTGGGAAGAAAGCTCCCAGATCCTCAAAGTTTTATCATCACTCACTGTTGCACAAATAGGCAAGAGTGGATGTGCAGCAAGGCCCCAGACTTCACCTTCCATGTGCCCCTGTAGAGAAACATTCACACCCATTTCAAACTAGGAATGAATTCTAAATAACGAGTGTGGGTTGCTTCCCTGTGTCTACATGTTGAACGGAGGGTTATGGTCCATTTTTCCGATTTACATAAGAACGTAAGAGGAGCCCTGCTGGATCAGGCCACAGCCCATCTAGTCCAGCATCCAGTCGCACACAGTGGCTCACCAATTGCCCATGGGCATCTCAACCAGAGACAAGGGCAAACCTTCTCCTGCCCTCGAATCCCAGCAAATGGCCTTAGAGGCATCCTGCTTAATCTTTCCTTTCTCCATTGTTAAACTAGGAACATCCCAGATGACTTCTACTTTGAGCCTTTTGCACTTATGTTGTAAGTGCATGCAGAAGACGATTTACCACGGAGCATCTGACTTTATGGAGCCATTTCTTTACCAGAAATGCTTCCTTGCGCGCCAGAGCATCTGCTGCACTGTACAGGCACAGAGCAGTTAACATTGCTCCATGACTATACTAGTGGCAGTTTTCCTTTTCTCTTGCTAAAAAATGCTGACAGTGTGCAGGCTGCTGCAGGGCTGCTCCTTTTCCACCACAACATTCTCAGTGCTGAAACGCCCCCAAATATCCTGATTTCCTTATGTTCCTTTTGGTGCCCAAGAGAAATTCTAATACCTGCACAAGCAGAGTCATTGGGCCGCTTTTATCGATTTCAAGGATTTCTCCATTTTTCGTTCCCACCAATATGTGCCCATGTCCTAAGGTGATGGCTCGGATGGAAGGGTTGTCTTCTAACAGCAAGCCTAGAAAATGAGAAAGGGCAAAACACATATTTATTCAAACACTGACATTTTGAAATCTTCCTTCCACCATCCCTCCCTTCTTCTCTTTCCTTCCTTCCTTCCTTCCTTCCTTCCTTCCTTCCTTCCTTCCTTCCTTCCTTCCTTCCTTCCTTCCTTCCTTCCTATTTTCTTTAAGACCTAGGCCCTTTCCAGTATGCCTCACCTGGGGCCTGCCATAGTCTGCACTAGCATATGGACAGCAGGCCCCTATTCCAGTATATATGTCAGAGTAAGGTCAAATGCGGAAAGGGGTTTAGTCTCTCTAGACTGGTTTCATAGCTTTGGAAAGAGATAAATGAGGAGAACTCTGGAGAAGGCCTACTGTTCCCAAACTGTGAGAAATTGAAAACATTTCCTCATGCATATATAACGGCCCATCGCTTTCCAAAAATAATTTTTTGGAAAAACACTAGATAGAGGAATCATACACATAAACTGAGGAGAGCAGGGGTGGTGCCTCACAAACTCTGCACATACACATTGGTTGAAAGGAAAGACTGGACCCCACCCACCACAGCATGGTTCAGTCTCCTTTAGCCCTTCCCTCCGCTCACCACTGAGGAAGCAAAGATGGCTTGGAATGCTGGGACAGGCTGAGTCCTCTGAAAAAGAGGACTCCAGTTAGAACGATCTAACGTGGATAGGCCAGCGTGGAAAATGCATTTAATAAAAATAATGTGAGTAACGCGACCTGAGGATGACTAGAAGTCAGGCTAAACTAAAGGTGTGACCAGAGTCCTTGTCTCTCTTCCAGCTCAACAGGGCCTACCTTTAGAACCAGGTGACAATGCTGCTCTTTTAATGGCATAAGTCTTCAAACATCTCTCAAACGTATCATCCCAAAGGGCCACCAAGCCGTCTTTCCCACCGGTTACAAAGCCCTATGCAAACCAAGAACTGTAAATTAATATATTAAGAAACCGCATTCACATGCCATTTACTTGCAGAATTCAATTTGACATGAATTTCGCATACAAACCATATCTATTTCTCATGCATTTGGCTTCCTGTTTAGGCTCACAAGAATTGCCTGCCCATTGTGAGGACATTTCATATGGAGAGGAGATACGCACTCTTCAGTTAGATTTATGGTAATCCATGCTAAGCCACTTGGGGGTAGTGGTGTAAGATAGATAGCAGCTGGAGGAAGGGCCTTCTCTGTAGTGGCTCCCATTTTGAGGAACAGCCTTCCCGTACAGAATTGCCGGGAAGCAACATTACATTTGTTTTGACACGGGATGAATGCACACTTCTTCATCCATGCATTTGGCCATTAGTTTCCTGTCTGCTACTCAGGTGCTGTACCTTTTGGTTTTACAGTTGTTTCATTTGGTTTGCAAAACTGCCCTGAGACAAGTACAGGACAATATAAACATGCAAATAATAAACAAACAAACAGATCTAAGAAATGTATGTAATTTGGCAACAAAATAAAATGCAGTCATGAGTGGGGCAACCGTATTAAGCAGTCACGTATAACAGAGATTCTAGATTTTTAATACTACATTCCTTGGACAAGTGATTGATAGTGACTGACAGAAACCTTTGCAGGCGGAAGTACTGTTGTGCTTTAAGCTCATTTGCTACTAAGTCCAGTTCAAGGTATTAACGTTAACCTATAATAGTAAAAAACCCGGAATGCCAGTAGATTTGGGTGGGAAGAAGCAACCTACCATTGTCAAAAGCTCCAACAGTCACAAGCTTGATCAACTTTTAAAATGATTTTAGAATGAATAGAGAATTCCCTCCTAACAAACTGTTGTATCATTTAGGCTTGTTGTTTCTATGCATAGAGGCAGCATAAATGAGATGTAAGTATTGGGTACAAATACCCTACCTGGTAGAACTTATCTTCCTGGCACTTAGGCCGTGATCACACCTTGCTGAAATAGTTTGTCTTATTAAGAAGCTGGACTCAAACCGTGCCAACTCTAAACAGACCCAATACCTGATCATCCTTTCTCAGTTTGTCCTTAGTTTGGGTTGCTATGCTCACCCCTTTCTGTTTCTATCCTGAGATTCCTTTACGAGACTTTCCTAGATCTTCACCCCCTTCTCCACTGTCACTGTGTTCTGACTGGATAAAAGTTCTGTGACTCAATGGTGTGTAATCACACACTGGGCAAAAGGGAAGTCAAATTCATGCAGTATCCACCCACTATAGAGCGGTTCAGCGCCCTTTAGTCCGTTTTGCTGATCGTACCCAAAAGAATGAAACCGGATTAACACTCTATAATGTCTTGCAGCCTGTAAAAATCAGGACTCAGAAAAGTATGACTGAAGGGAGAAACATCTGGGGAAAAAACCCAGATAGGACTAAAGGGTTTGAGTGGTGGGGTCTGAAGATGGACTGAAGAATTAAAGTGAAACTGCTTTATAGAAAGCAGACTTGACAGATCTTCAATATAGCAAGGAAATACTTTCCCTCTACCTATAAACATATTTCTATGAATCTATCCACCTGTGCCTTTGCTCTACAATGGCTGGAGCCTACTCACTAGTAAGGTGCTGTGAGAGGGGAATTCTGGGATGGAGCTCCTGATCTTCTTGGATTCCTACCTGGGCGAATCCCCACAGCAAGCTTATTTCGAATTCAAAACGTTTTCAATCCTGGCAGACCCCACGTCAGGTTGGCTTAACACGCTTTTCGCGTGTTAAATTGCCCCAAAGCGTTGTAAATGTTAATCTTCATTTCAACAGGTCTCACTCCGGTTCGTGCGCTTGAAATGTTTTACATTTTTTACTGTGGGGACCGTACGGTGTTAAGGGATGAGAATCCGTGTTTAGGGTTTCCCTCCCCCAATAGCTTGCTTCCAAAGATAGTGATTTCATTGAAAAAATCCACCCCTCAAAACAGCCACTATAAAAATCCACTCCTTAAAGCTACACTGTAGCGATCTAGCCACTTCACACCTTATAATAATGTTGCAAATTTGTGCAATTCTGAAAGTTCTGACCTTTAGAAAGGAAAAAGAAAGGAAAGCCCTGGAGGTTCGGTTTTAAAGGCTGTGGCTGTGAAGGGGGCTTGAGTTGCTTCTGCTTCTGCCTTGTACCCTGGGAAATTGAGAGAGGAGGGGAAAGAATCGCTGGCTGCCCGTGCTGTTTTTCATCCATCCAGGCAAGCAGCAGCCACCCAGCCAGGCTCCCTGAAGGGGTCCCTTATGGGTGGCGTGTTCATGCCAGGAGAAAGAAGGCAGGGCAGCCCCGAAAAGCAGCTTTTAAAAAGTAGCCACTTGAGTCCCCCCTTGAGTCACATACGCCACGTAGGATCCTCAGAATCCAGATCGAATGTGATTAAGCTGAAAGTAATGGGAACAGGCAAATTCCGGTTTTATTATTTCGGTTTAGGGAAACTGGATTAAGCTTCTAATGGGGATGCGGCCCCTGATGCTACCAGGGTCAGGCTGAATGTAGAACCAAAATTCAGGCTATGACCTGTGTCCAGAGCCCCCGATTCCAACTTTTTGGTTGGCACAGGAATGATGGGGTCATCAAAATGGATCCTCCACGCCAACTCTGCTTTGACGAGTAACCTCAGAGTACATTAAACAGGTTTAAATGTAGGTTGTTTCTTTCAGTAGAAGGGGTGGTTTTCTCTGTCTCATCCCCTTGCTGCAGAAGATTCCCAACTCTGTCTGTCTGTGGCTGTCGAAAGTAGGCATGGGTTGACCGTGTCCCTCCATCTGCTTCAGGTATCTAATTGCCCAACATGCAACTTTGCGTGCTTATGCAAGTCACTGAGAGATGAGATTTGTTTCAATACAACTAAGAAATCCAAAGGAAAAAGGATCAGACAATCATTATAACTGAAACATCTCCATACATACCTTATCTAAGGCATGCATGGCAAACACAGGACCATCATGAGCTTTCACTGTCTTAAGCAATAAAATATCTTTCCAGATATAAATATCTCCTGTCGCAGATCCAGAGAAAACCAGATCTTCTATTCGTCCATATGAAGCACTCATCATGGTTTCCTGTTTCCCAACATTTCCAAAGATGCCACGTTTGGAGGTAAAACCACCACCTGGAACATGATGAAAGAACAACACTCAGTGATACAATGTGCTGGTTTACGTGGGTTGGTGCCATGCATTAGCTGTGGCCACATGACAACTCATAGCTCTATTTTATCTTCTACAGGCAAAAGAAAACAACAACACACATGTGATCACAATAGTGTGTTACAATCTGTTCAGAAATCCTTTTACCCCAAAAGAACAAATGGATTAGAATTTTGCAGCTAAGTATCACAATTGTTACCAATCAGAAAATACTCTGATGACTGAGTCCAGACTCCAGAGACTTTGGACTTATTCTAGGCCAAATACAAAGTCCCTGGAAGCCTTCCTTAATTTCTCCTTGTGAATTTAGGAAATGAACAGCTTAATCGTAAGTTCATTCACAAAGAAGAAAGCAGCAGGGCTGAACCCACTAGTCCGGTGTGAGAAGGCCCTCAGAGAAGAACATCTCCAAATAACAAAATGGAGACACGAAGGCTTTGCGGTATTTCTCTCAGGCACCCACACAGAAATCAGCTCCTTTGGCAAGTGGAGGCTTGGGCAGACACTTTTAATACTGCACATTGAATGCACAGTCCCAATCAAGCTGTCACGCATGGTGATCGATTGATTGTCATGGCGTCGCATTAAATGATCAGGACTGCGCATTTTCCTTAGTGCGGGACGAACAGCTCCTGCTGTGCAGTATATGTCAAGATCAAATTATTACCCCAATGCAGGCAGGATGGCGAGAAATGGCAACAGGATGCTGCCTAACCCAGGAAGTGCAGCTCAAAATTCAACTGGCTTCCTCAACCTGCGTGATGGAACGTGCCACTTCAACTCTCACAGCTCTGATAGAGGAAACTATGGAGCCACCTTCCAGTCGGGACAACCGGTCTTCCCTGCGCAGTGAGTTTACTGCGCTTTTAGATTAAACTTTGGATTTATACTGAAAGTCTGGAGGCGGTCTCCACAGATAAATCTAAGTGGAAACCTCTTATCCATGGGCGCACAAGCTCACGCTGCACACTTTAGCCATGACAGAAGTTTGGTAGTCTTGCGTGCAACGTAGAATCTCCTTTAGTAAAAAAAAGAACCCTGACATTCTCAACTCAGCATAGTACCTGCTTGTTGCCAAAATTTGATGTGCTTCATTCCAACCGTGACCAGTTTATCAGCATGGTGAGGATTGCATTTTATTACAAATATCTTGTCTTTATGGCCTCTAACAAAATGAAAAACAAAAACATATATGAGTTGCATACCCTTGTATTGCTAGAATACTGTGTTTAAGTTTATGTTTTAAAGAATGCTTGCAAAGAGAAGCAGTACAGAATATGGGTGAAGCATGTTTCAGTGCTTATTAAAGCACCAAAAAGGTTTTTTTGTATTGTCCGTGCATTAAACATTTCAGATCCAATAACAACGTACATTGGCTTTGTCTGCTGACATGTGAAACCTGTCATAAGTGGGGGCAGAAACAGGACACTTCTAATGCCATTTGCTGGGATTCGAGAGCAGGGAAAGGTTTGTCCTTGGGTGTTTTTCCACTGTCACTAAAAGTACCCATTAAGCACCCATTAATGGGTACTTAATGGGTACTTCTAGTGACAGTGGAAAAACACCCCTTGTCTCTGTTTGAGATGCCCATGAGCATTTGGCGGGCCACTGTGCGCGACAGGATGCTGGACTAGGTGAGCTGTGGCCTGATCCAGCAGGGCTCCTCTTATGTTCTTATAATTCTATCACCAATTGATTAAAAATAGGTATGAAATATGAAATACTGCTGAATCCATTGCATGTGTTATGTGCTTGAAAGAAGCAGGCTTCCAAAACAGGTAGCTGTGCAAGTCTGATGACGAAACACACCCTAGGTTTTCAATTGTTCTTTAAAATATTTTTCATTTATGATTTTTTTTCAATAGTTTCCGTTCATGAGGTCATCTTTTTAGGCCCTCGCTCTTCAGTTCTGCTCCAAAGGACAAAATATGAAAGAACAAACCAAGACTCCATGTCTCGGTTAAATGTAGATATTATTTATTCACCACCTATTTAGAACATTTCCATTTTATGGAAAGGAAAACGGTATTTAATTGGTGACATGAGAATATCCATTAGAGAAACAGGTAGGAGATTCAAACTCTTTCCGAAGACCTTCACAAACTATCAAAGTCTCTTAGCCTATCTTGAGCTAACAGCTAAGATCACAACAAGTGCAAAAAGGTGATTTCTGGAGCACAGTATAGTTATCACGGATGAGAATAAAGTCGCAAGATATCCTGGCAAAAAGAGGAAAGACAAATCTAAGGAAGCCACCAAACTAAAATTCATTGAATTGAATGGCTCAGTCCAGCACACCATAAAATACAACAAAAGGGGAAATATTATGTATCTATGGCCCTTTCTGCACTTACTGCTGATCCAGATTAAGGAGTTTCTTAATCCAGATCACAGGCCTCCTGTGATGAAGGATGAAGGAGGTCCTGCCTCCGCTATTCCAGATTAAGAGGCCCTTAATCTCTTGTGGAACCATTTAATAGGGTCCACAAGAAGAAAAAGGGGCTTGTTCTGGAACTCTGCTCCTTGTGCCAGAGTTCATTCTTAGCAGTGCAATTGCCGCTGATAATTAATGACTCTGTGGGCCTCTTCGCACCTTCACTTCCTGGGAAGAACCTCCACAGGAAGCAAAGGCAGGGGATGGTTCCAGTGTCCACTTTTTGGACACCGACTCTCCCCGGTGAGCCGTGAATTACTGCTAGCGGCAGTGATTTGCGGAACTGCATCAATGGCACCAAAGTGCCTGCATGGCACCATTGCTGCAGTGAAGGGGCAATGCAGTGCTAACCACGCTTGCACTGCTCCTGCGCAGCTCCCTCTGAACTTCTTACAGCAGGGGGAAATGCAGATGGAGCCACACCTGCCTGCAAGAAGTGTAGATGTAGGGCAGTTAGAACTGGTCTCCATCTACACACTGCTGGGGAATTCCTGCACTCCTGGAGCTGCATGTGGAGAAGTAGGAGCTCCATGAAATGTGGATGCTGCCTTCAGGAATACCCCAGGAGTTTGCTGAAGGGGTAAGTGTGGCCAGCACAGAGAGACTGCAAGCAGGATAAGTTTGGAGCTCATGTCCAGCTGCTGAGCTTCCCTGTGCAGCTGACCGACCATTGTGATTACAGGCTGCTGGACTAGATGGGACATGGGTGTAGATGAGTTCATAACACTTGGCCCAGAAAACCACATCTGTACAGAATAAAGACAAATGTGGATTTCCTGACTGCTTAAAACTTCCCTCTAAATTTCTGACTGGATAATATGGGTGTAACTGTACTAGCTGGAAAGTTAGGGATCACATCAGTTTGGCATTATTCTTACCTGCTTGCTGCCATCTTTTCTCCTTTTTTCCAGTCCCAGAGTACAATTGTATGATTGTCATCTAATCCAACTGATGCCAGACATTTTCCATCAGCTGCATAAAAACAATTAACAACATGAAAGATACAAAACCTTAAACTGAACGGGCGAGTTCCCATTGAAGGAATAAAATGCAACATACATTGGGATTTACATCGGGAATTAAATTGATATGTAAAACATGTTAAAAGGAAGCAAACAGCATCTGGCAATTGGATTCAACCCTGATTTTCTGTCCCCACTGTCCTACCATTTATAACGCTTCCAAAAATGGGTTGAGGAAAACATTCTTTCCCCTCCTGAGCCTTTCCCCACCCTTCTCTCCCCACTGGCTTTGATCCGATGACGTGGGGAATCCCAGCCCCCTTCCTCCTGGTTTTACTGCCCCTTTGAAAGGGGAAAGCTTGTTTGTGAAGGCAAGGCAAGCCAATGCAGCCTATTGCAGGAAGAAGTATTTTTTAAAACAATCAACTCTGTCCCCTCACCTTCCTTTCCTTTTTAAAAAAGGCTTTAGCAATGTAAGATCCTTCAAGCACACAGAGAAAGAGAGAGAGAGCAGCCCTTTGTTCAAGGCAAAAGAGAAACTTGAAAGGCAGAATCTTCTGATCTCCTTCCCTGTCTCTCTCTCTCTCACACATGCACTGCTGCTGCTGCCCTGTGGGCTCCTTCCTCTTGACTTTCAGGGAAGCCAAAAACTGTGGGCAATGTGGCAACATTGTTATTCGCATCCCTGGGTGTGAAGGAGTATTGCGTGAACTGTTACTTTGTGAACAGGGAGAGGCTGGCTGAGAAGGAAACTGAAGAAGCCCTGCACTTTGGCCATGGGCTGTCCTGTCCTGCTGGGAGAAATTCCACCCATTCCATGACAGATTTGGCCCGATAATGCTGTAGCGTTCCCATAGCAATAAAAGCAAAACTGGGAAAACACCTGAAAAAACAGGTGTTTATTTAATTCTGTTTTAAAGCCAAACAATCCTCAAGATAGCCCTAAAACTGATTGTGAATGGGAACAAGGATCCAAACCGTTTTTAAACTGTTTTACTTAATTGGGGGTGGGGACGACGAGGATCCAAACAGTTTTTAAACTGTTTTTAAACAGTTTTAAGCGGTAATGGGAACACAGCCATGTGATAAACATAGCATTACCTGGAAATTTTAACAAGTAGAATGCTTAATAATAAACAATTTGGGATGGAGACAACTTCAGAGCTTCTGTAATCAAAAACATATTAATTTCAACACATACTAGGGAGGTGCATGAATATTTGTTATATTCGTTATTCGTACAAATCTGGTCAAATTCGGGCGTTTGGATTTAAATTGAATGGTGGCACATTTGAAGCTGATATTCAAATTTGAACCAAATACTTCGGAACATGCATATGAAACTTTGTTACATTTGTGAACCTGGGGAGGTGGGAAAGCAGCTGCCTCAGTCGCATCTACAATGGATCCCAAGTGGGTTCAAAGCGGATTGAGAGAAGGTTCAAAGTGGATTCAGGGTGGATTTGATGCATTCTGAGCATATATGTATGGGATACGTATACGTAGCAAATACATATAGGATTCGAATATAACATTCGTATGGAACATTTGTATCGAACCTAATCCTACCATATTCGAAGGGGATCTATTCAAATGAATACTAATCTTCTTGCTTTCGATTTGAATGAAAAAAAAAATTATGCACTGCGGCATAGGCTATACTCACAATGGAATGGCAATCTGCTGCCTATGGAGCAGTGGTTTTCACTGTTCTGCCCTGGTCTACTTCTGCCCCTAAGTAAGCAAGAAAGCTGCCCTTTTGGCATGCCTCCAGATCCATTATGAGATCTTTAGATCCCAGGATCGCTTCTCATAGCCACTGCCAGACGGTAAGAGGCACTTCTGGGACAATCCCAGGTTCTTACCTCCTCTGCCATATCTTCATCTTTTTGTTCCTCTTGCAAAATACCAAGATGTTGGCAAGTGCCAGCTCATTTCTCTTTGGGTTTTTTCTCTCCCCATGCTTTCTAGCATCCAAGTATTTTGCAGGAGCAATTATAATGCAAAGAGCTGGCAGATGGCGGTAAGGAATCATTATTATGGAAAACCCTGCATCATTTAGGAAGGACAAGATGGAGACGTAATAATTAAAAAGAAATAGCACACATTAAGAACTTTAACAAAAAGACACAGCTTCTTCCCAGAGTTGGGACAATACTACTATATTTAGATGATGTGTTTCGGTTTGGAGAAAACCTTTTTTATAAACAGGTTCTGGATTTCCATGCCTACATGAAAAAAGTCATCAAAATAATAACAAATATTAATCTACATCAAATGCTAGCAACTGTTTGCTCTTGTGCCAAAGTAGTGACCCAGCCAGCTGTTAGTGTTTTAGCTAAGGACCCTCATCCCATAGAGATTGCATAGGAAGGAAGCGAGCTAGGAAGGACGTTTCTGTGTTCTACTGGCTTACTGAACCCTTCTGGGAGTAAAGCAGGCTTATGCAGGAACCAGATCAGCTGTTTGCTTAGCAGATTGGGGTAAAAGTATAATCTCCCTCAAAACAAGACAGTATATTGAGCTGTTAAATATAAAACCTGAAGAACTAAGTCACAAAAATTCACATCAAAAGAGCTTGAGCTAAGAATATTATTTATTTATTTATTTGCATTTCTATCCTGCCCTATATGCCAAGGGAGGAAGTGTATCACTTCTTGCTCAGACAGGTGGGCGGCAAGCACTTCCTTTCCAGGCTGACATCATGTGCGCATCCAGATTTTTCGATGGCACAATATACCCAAGGAGTGTGCATGCACCAGTCCCTGCATATGCGCAGAGATCATTTTCATCTCAGATTTGGCAAAGCTTCCAGACATGTAGGTTTCTGTGCTATTCTAGGAAAACCCATGCTGAGCATCGGCTTTTCTCGGAATAGGAAAAAGCAAGATTTTACCCCTATATAGCAGGGTCGTGTTGGGGTTGCCTCAAATATGTGTGGCACTCCCAACATAGTCATGCCATAATTGTTCTTTTTAACCCCTGTCTGGACAAAGCGATCAACTTTGGCAGCTGCGCTAAATGAGCCCCTAGCATCTCAGGCGGCAGCCTCCTGAGCTCCTCCAGCAGGTCAGCCAGGGCGAGGGGCAGAGGGTCGGCCAACTCCATGTCGGAGGTCTTCTTCTGAAGGGGCTGCTTGGGGGTGGTTGGTCTGGATAGATTAGTTTTCTATTCTGATGTAATTGAAGCATGCCTTACCTGAAAAATCAAGTGCACATACTCCTCTTTGGTGTTGGCCTTTTAGCAGCGACAAACATTTGAGTGTCTGTGTATCCCAAACATGAATAGCAGCATCTCTCCCAACCTGAGTGAAAGCAACAGTCACAGAAAGTGGGTAAAAGAACCTCTACAGTCTTCAGCAACTGAAGACTTTCTCATTGTCTCAACTTAGTATCTCTTAAGTTCTACTTTGATATTCAACTACTGATGATCATCCTATCTATCCCCACCTACAGCTTATTAGTCATATCAACTGTTTAGAGAATCTTCCACTTTTGAGATACCGTTGTTGCATTCGCTCTGACATTTGAGTTACCACTCCCTCCAAGCACCATGTACAACTACAGAACATCTAGCACTTGAATTAACCAGCATTCAAACACAGTATTTGTGGTTTAATAACATAGGAACAAAAGATGAGCCCTGCTGGATCAGGCCACAGCCCATCTAGTCCAGCATCCTGTCTCACGCAGTGGCCCACCAACTGCTTCTGAGGATCTCGAGCAGAAGACAAAGGCAAAACCTTCACCTGCCCTTGACTCCCTGCAAATGGTCTTTAGTGTCAGAAGTCTGAGGCATGGAGCGAGGAGAGAGATCTCATGGTAGCCCCAAGGCCAAAAACAGCTTGTAAATAGAAACATGTTATTATAAGCCTTGCTGTGACGACCTGCAGCCAGTTGGTTATGAGAGGTTCACTGATTAGACTCAGGAACTCCTCTGTGGTGTAACTGGTTTCAGGAAATCATCTGACAGAGGGTATTGTAGTTTATTTTATACACATGCTCTCTGAATCACTTAACTTTCTGACTTTCATTCATCTGTGAGCTAAAGTTCTCCTACGGACATGCATATAATCGCTTAAAAATTATAATCATAGTATTTACTCATATCTATGCATTTATTCATCATATATCTTGTATCCTGTTTATAACTCTGCAACAACTAAGCAATGAAGCCTTCTTTGGAAGAACTGCCAACTTGTTTCATTCATCTTGGGAGCTTATATGCTAAACCAGCACACTGCGCTTACAGCTGGAGGTTCTACCCTGTCTTTCCAGACCGAAGGCAGCACCTAGGCATCCATTCTAGTAGCCACTGATGCACCTGTCCTCCATGACTTTATCTAATCCTTTCTGAAAGCTATCCACACTGGTTGCTGGTACCACCTCTCCTGCTGTGCTCTATTAATGGATGAACAGCTTTTCTTATTAAGCTTGTCTGCACATGAGAACACTGAGGTCCTGTACCCAAGCAATTTAAAGTCTGCTAAAAATCTTATTTTGCCTCTGAGCGCCCCCATGCCAGGCTTTTCAACGAGCTTCCAGTGCTACAAAAGCAGGAAAACCCGCAACAAAAAATTCCCTTTAAAGAAGAGTTTCAGTGCTCTTTTTGGAAGTCGCGGGTTTTCCTAGCAGCATTTACCTTGGGGATGCTCCGTGGCAAAAGGGGCGGGGATTGCCGCCAGCACACACAGCAGTGACACATTCACACATCTCCCAGAACTGCTGCAGCTTCCCTTCCCTTTCTAAAGCTCAGAACTTTCAAAGAGCCAGAATAGCACAGAATTGCAACATTGTTGCAATTGCTCTCAGATATGAAGTGGATGGTTTATTGCTACTGTGTAACGGCTGCAGTACGGAGTGGATTTTGACAGCGTTGAGAGTGAAGTCTTGAGAGAGATCACGTGGCCGATGGCTGCAGCCACTGCCTTTGCCGGGGTGGGAAGCCATTTCGGGGGGCGGAGATCTGGGAGACGAACAGAGAACCGATGGCTATTTTTCCTTTGGACTTGTCAGGGGTTGTCTTCCTGGTTGTGACTGCACAGAGCGCAGTCCCTCCTGTTCCCACTGGCAGCCTATCAACCAGGGAGGGAGCGGGGAGAAAAAGATGTGCACAAAGAAAACACGATTCCGTGGGGACGGAAGTTGAGTTTAAAATGCACATTTTGCTGAGCCTCATGCGGATGCTTATTCCGGAAGTGCACAGCACTTTTAAAGTCCGCTTGAATAGAGTGACAGCAGAGGGAACCCAGAGAGGCAAATAAGTCTTTTGGGGATGCAGCCTGAATTTTTTTCTTCAACTTTTTCTCACTTTGCCTTCCCATCATCTTCTTTTCTTCTTTCTGTCACTCTTACTCTTCAGTATTTTGTTTTTTTCCTGTCATTCAGCTTTTGGCAAATGTTCCACTGAGTATTTTACCTTCAAGCATTTCACTTCTTCTTCCTGCACTCTATTTTAGGATGATCCTTTGACCAGCAATATCTTTATGATTCATATTTTCATTCCTAGTTGCTTCCTTCAAGTCCAGCTAAATAAAATTCTATAATTTAAAGCTTTGGATGTGAAGCCATCAATGGAGCCAAATGATTCCCCTCTGAATACTCCTTAATGAACAAAACAGGATTTTCCAGCACTTCTGGAGATACATCCCGTAATTTAAACAGTTTTTTAGACATATAAAATCTGCTGAACCTGAAATTATATATATAAATAATTTCAGGTTCAGCAGATTATATATATATATATCCATTCATTCTTACACTTGCCTCAGGCTAGCTGCAAGCAAGTCCCACAGAATTCATCAGCAATTATGTTCTGATGATATTACTTTATTATTGTTATATGGAATACCAATTTTGGGCGACTATCTGAGGAGGAAGGAGAAGGAGAAATGTTTCAATTAGAGACTTTTCTTTCATCTCCCTGAACCATATTTGGATCAAAACAAGGTTCAGGGAGATCAAAGGGAAGTTTCCAATGAAAGGCTTGTTCCTCCTTTACTGCCCATGAATGTTTAGGGGGCAAATAGGAGGTAATCTAAAATGTAAATGTAAATGGCCTTAGTGATTAGAGAGCTGGACTTTTATCTGGGAATATCGGGTTTGATTCCACACTCCTCCATGAAGCCAACTGGGTGACTTTGGGCTAGTCACAGCTCCCTACTGAGCTCTCGCAGCCTCACCTACCTCACAGGGTATTCACTTGTGGGGATAAGAATAGAAAGCATTGTCAGCCGCTTTGAGTCCCCTTAAATGGGTGAGAAAAGCGGGGTAGAAAAGCCAACTCTTCTTCTTCTATAGAGGTACACTGGATTTGCACAACCTCACTAAGGCCTTTTTCCAGATCTGTTCTTAGTGCAGTATAAGAAAAGACCCAGGGCCCTTCCTTATGTACTCTGAGTAAGATGAGTACTCTGTAGTATGATTTTCCTGTACAGGATGGAGCATAGACTGGGTTAGGATACCCAAAATGACTAGACACCCAAAATGGCTCCCTAGTCTGGTTTACCAATAGACCTTGATGTTGAGGTCTGCTGGAGCATTAGGGGGTAGTGTACTGGACCACAAACAGGTTCAGACAGCGCACCTCGATGCTCCATTATACAACAGAGAACTCATTTTGGCAGTGCAACAAGGTCCACTACCAGAATGCCCCCCCAGGAGTTCCAAACGCAAGGAACATTTGTGGCCAAAAAAGTACCTGAGCTTCAGCTTCAGTATTTGCCCTTTCAATGAACAGTCAGGGGTCTCACTAAACAAATATGGATCCCTGTGTCACTGTTTTCATAACACATGCTGCTGCTGAACCCCACTGGGTCATGGAGTGGTGGTAGTATGTTTTCCTGCTATTATCATGCAAGAAAATAAGACTTCCATATCTCATGTCTCCATTCCTCTTTCCCTACCTCCTTATACATTCTGAGTATAGATATGTTTAGGTATCCTAATAACATAGGGTGTTTCTGCATTTGCCGCCGAAAAGCGGATCTAAATAGATCCACTTTTCGGTGAACTGTCCTCCTGAAGATCTGGCACTATTCCTGAGGAGAGATTGAAGTGGGTGCTGTGCGGACACACCAGCACCCATTCCAAGCATCCTCCAGCTCACGTGCCAGGGATGCCACCACTGGAGCAGCAGAACTGGAGCATGGAGCTGCCAGTCACCGCGTGTTTCCAGCAGTGACCGGCACGCGAGGGAAGGGCCTTGGAAGCAGGCAGTTCTGCTTCCGCCCTTCCAAACATGGTGGACGCCGGAATCCGTCTCTTCCCCTGGCCGTGTGTGGAAGCATCCTGCTTCTGCACACATCCAGAGGGAAGTGACAGATGTAAGACCTGATTTTTCAGGTCTTGCATTTAATCCGGATTTCGGCGGCAAAACCGGTTTTAAAAACTGGTCTTGTGCGCCGACATGCGGACGCGGACTCTCAAATCTGTTCTACAGAGCAGATGCATCACAAGGTAAGTGTTTTAAATCTTACCTAAGGGGGGGAGGTTTACTCCGGTTTCCGCAATCAATGCGGAAACACCCATAGAAGCATGCTTATCAGACAGTCCCTTTTAAAACCTATCTCTGTTCCATTAGAAATGGAAAGTGAAAACTTTCTCTCCAATATCAAACAGCAGAGCTCTGCTGTCTCAACAGAAGTGGAGCCAAAAAAAGGATCAAACAGCCTGACTTTGAAGCAAGTTTCCTGCAGCCAAGCCTGTACTGGAAATTTTGTGCTAGTGACAAAAGTCAAGGGATAACCTCCAATGCAGGCAGTTGCTGCAAACATCATGCAGGCCTCAGGGGAATTTGTGTAATATGCACGTGACACAGTGTGGACAACAGTGTACAGTCTGCATGAGGATGGATGCTGTGAAAAACAACAATATAAGCAATATTTTCAGAAACTGCAGCTGAAGTGAGCAAGGCATCAGAGATAATGAAACAGCACCAGGAATTTTTAAAAATTGAATAAGAAAATACTAAAGAAGAGAAGAGAAGAAAAGAGAAAAGAAGAAAAGAAGAAAAGAAAAAGAGAAGACAAGAGAAGAGAAGAAAAAGAGAAGATAAGAGAAGAAAGAGAAGAAAAGAAAAGAGAAAAGAAAAAGAGAAGACAAGAGAAGAGAAGAAAAAGAGAAGAGAAGAAAAAGAGAAGAAAAGAAAAGAGAAAAGAAGAAAAGAAAAAGAGAAAACAAGAGAAGAAAAGAAAAGAGAGGAGAGGAGAGGAGAAAAGAAAAGAAAAGAAAAGAGAAAAGAAGAAAAGAAAAGAAAAAGAGAAGAAAAGAGAAGAGAAGAAAAAGAGAAGAAAAGAAAAGAGAAAAGAAAAGAAAAGAAGAAAAGAAAAGAAAAAGAGAAAACAAGAGAAGAAAAGAAAAGAGAGGAGAGGAGAGGAGAGGAGAAAAGAAAAGAAAAGAAAAGAGAAAAGAAGAGAAGAAAAGAGAAGAAAAGAAAAGAAAAGAAAAGAGAGGAGAGGAGAGGAGAAAAGAGAAGAGAAGAAAAGAAAAAGAGAAGACAAGAGAAGAGAAGAACAGAACAGAACAGAAAAGAGAAAAGAAGAAAAGAAAAAGAGAAGAGAAGAGAAGAGAAGAAAGGAAAGGAAAGGAAAGGAAAAGAAAAGAGAGGAGAAAAGAGAAGAGAAGAGAAAAGAAAAGAAAAGAAAAGAAAAGGAGAGGAGAGGAGAGGAGCTGTGCTGGATAAGATTAACGGAAAGGGGAATAGAAAGTGAGGGGAATTTTATTTATTTGTTTGTTTGCTTGTTTACATTTCTATCCCGCCCCATACCCGAAGGTCTCTGGGCGGGTAACAATGGACTAACCAACAGATTAAAAACAAGATACACATTAAAACAAGATACAGATTAAAAACACTCTTAAAAGATTCAACAAATTTAAAACAGTACACTCCACATTGCACCAACAGTGACCGCAACTGGGGAGGAAGAGTATAATCACTCAGCCAAAGGCCAGGGCAAAGAGGTGCATCTTTACTGCCTTCCTAAATGTATATAAGGAAGGGGCATGACACACCTCGAGGGGGAGACCATTCCATAGTCTGGGGGCCATTGCCGAAAAGGCCCTCTCCCGGGTGCCCACCAACTTCGCTACTGAAGGTGGTGGGACAACCAGGAGGGCCTCACCACTAGATCTTAAGGAACAGGCAGGTCGGTATGGGAGAAGGTGTTCCTTTAGATATTTGGGGCCCAAGTCATTTAGGGCCGTATAAGTCAGAGTTAATACCTTGAATTGGGCTCGGTAGCAAATCGGCAGCCAATGCAATTCTTTTAAAACTGGCGTGATGTGTGTCTGGCTAGCTGTTCCAGTCAGCACTCCAGCAGCTGCATTTTGCACAAGCTGCAATAGTCCAATCTATTGGTTACCAGAGCATGGATAACTTTGGGAATGTGAATAGGTTTGCTCCCTCTCCTAAGAGCTTATTATGGTATCATGGATAAAAGCTGGTGGTCTAAAGGATACATTTTTATTGGCAAATATCGCAAGCATTCTATACTAGAATCATATCATCATAGAGTTGGAAGGGACCTCTAAGGTCATCAAGTCCAACCCCCCGCTCAATGCAGGATTCCTAAAACCTTCTCAGACAGATCCCTGTCCAGCCTCTGCTTGAAGACCTCCAGCGAAGGAGAGGTCACTGCCTCCTGTGGCAACCTATTCCACTGACTGATCATCCTCACTGTCAGGAAGTTTTTTCTAGTGTCTAATCTGTATTGACTATTTTGTGATGATTTGATTGTAACAAGCCTTTTGCACATTGAAAACCTGTTACATAAAGACCCATTATTAGCAAGAGTCATATTTTGGTTGCGTTTTGATTATATTTTTCTTTTTCCTTTGATCACATGTATTATGGTTTATGGCTACAATAAAACGGATTAGTACAGAATGTGTTTTGTTGTTGACCCCAAGTACTAACTTGCTCCATGCCAAAGAAGGTATGAATGTTGTTTAAATTTTACAGTAAAAAAACCTACAATAAATCATAAGGACGAGAGTCATTTTTCATTGATTTGCCTGTTTCATTCCTTTTAAATTATTACCTGTCCAGTAGCCACATAGTCCTTCACAGGGTGGATTGCTAGACTGAGGACGTCATCATCGTGACCAAGATACAGCCTTTGGGTGTGTTGTTGTCTGTTATACACAACAGCAACAGCTGCAATGTGGTAGACCACCTCCCCAGTCTGTGTGTAGAACAAATTGTTTCGACAGTCATAGCCCCGGTAACTGGAATGGATTAAAAACAAATACTTACATTGGCAAGAATTTTATCATAATCTGAAAACAAATGGTCTTCTACCATGACAAAAGTTCTTGTATCATTGTTTGGGTGATGAGCAGGATACAAATAATTGAAAAAATAAAATGATTACTTCTTGAAAATCTAAACGATGTCTACAGGATTGCTTTTATCTATATGTTTATTTTCAAACTAAAACCTAACTACTCATATATACTAATAGGATCCAAGAGGACCATGACTGATCAGGAAAGGGATCTTTGAGTAATGGCAGACAGTACAATGAAAGTGAAAACACAGTGTATAAGTAAAGCCCAGAGTTCAGAGATTTCTATAAGAGGAACAATTGCAACATCTAGGGCAGTGATGGCAAACCTTTTGAGCTCGGTGTGTCAAAATTCGCAAGAAAACCTAGCGTAACTCGGGTGCTGTGTCACATCTAGAAATATCCAGAATTTTGTGATATTTGTAGCTCTAGTAAAAAAGTTATATTTTTGATATATGTATTTTATTAAAGGCAAAAACAAATAATTCTTTACATTAGTGACTTTTGTTGCTGAATTTCGTTTGCTAAATCTCCATTTGAAAGTTGGTATTTTGTACACTTCAAGAACAAGCAAGCACTACACGCCCAGGTGCCAGGGTGTGTCACCCAAAAGGGCTTGGTGTGTCACCTGTGTCATAGGTTGGCCATCACTGATCTAAGGCTTTTAATCTCAAAAGTTGTAAGAGGAGACATCACTGAAATATATAAAATTATGCCTGATGTGTATAATGTGGGTAAAGAGATGTTTTTTTTCCCTTTCACAAAATACAAGAATCTGAAGTCACCCTATACAGCTAAATCAAGATCAAATTAGAACATACAAAATGCATACTTATTTTGGAATTCTTTCCCACAGGATGTGATGCTGGCTACCAGTTTGGATGGCTTCAAAAAAGGTTTTGACCATTGGTGAAAGTCAGGACTTTCAACTACTAGATGGCTGGTAGATCTTTTTTTTTTTTTAAGGCCTGCCATTATACTGGACTAGGTGGCCAGTTTGGGCTGCCTAGTCCAGTATACAACCCATGCAATGCAGACAAAACATTCTAGCAGGGAACATGGCCTCCTTTAGACCATACCAAGATGTGGAGAGGACACTCCAGGACCTCCTGCCAAATTGGAACAGAAGTAAGTGTGGAAAGTAAGTATGCTAATTCTGATATTTCTTTCTTTTTTCCCTCTCTTACTAAAATTGTATTTACTTTAGGCTACACAACACAAAAAGACAAGAGCATAGAAAATGTATTATACCCATGTATAAACTGGAGCTTTAAACTGTCCTCTGGGGCTCGCTCTCTTTTAAGAAAGGGCACTGAATGGTTTTTCTCTTTACTTTGCTGTTTCAGTTGAGGTAGATCTTCTTTGTAAACCTAAAAGAATAATAGTTACACTAAGTTACAGAAATGTAGGAAGCTGCATTGAACTCACATGTTGCCTGTCCTTGTGAAGAGATGGAGGCAGCTTGCCCATCTGAAGTATTACTGTTGCCTGCCCGAACCAGATCCTGCCCTTACTGCCACAAACATTTCTGTTTCAGGGCCACTGTCATCATACTCTTAGCCTCAACTAGACAAGACATTTTGGGGTAGTCTTCGCACTTCCCTTCCCATCTGCTGAATGGCAAAGAAGTGTAATCACCTAACATTAATTATTTGTGAGCCCACAGCCTGTGCAATTGGTCAGAAAATGCACTTCCAATAGGTCACTCACCTATGACCAGACGCACGCACGCACACATGCATGTATGCACGCATGCACTCACTCTTTAACCTATTGTGATGGATTTTCAGTCAGATGGGTTTAGAAATGTCCTTCATGGGGCTCACCTGTCGGATGTAGTTGATCTGCGCTTCTTGCTCAATATCAGAGTCTAATTCTGGCACATCAGACAAATCAGAATCGGATTCTTCACTGTGGGAATCTATGCCGCTTTCTGCACATGAAATAATGCACAAAACATTAATGATCCAAAGTCTTTCAATCACAACTAACAAGAGCAAATCCTATAGTTTAAAGCATTGGTAGAATATTTGTACTTCTTTGGTTATTAATAAGGATAAACATGATTGGTTGATGGGTAAAAATGAAGAAATCCCTCTGGCCCACAAAAATTCAGATGCATGGCTCCTAGTTCCTTATCAGTACTTTTGTGCAGGGAAGAAAGCAAAATCTCTTTCCAGGTGCTTTTGTGAGAAAATGCAGGTCCATAAGAGCATTCCTGAGCAAAAGTAAGAGAAAACAACAAACAAAAGTGTGGCGACTCAGCCTAGCTCCTCCCTCCTCACCCTCCGCAGAGAAGCACAGAAAGGAAGCAAGGTGCCAAGCACCACGGCCCACTGCCAGTTATGGAAGGGCTGTATATCAACAAGTCCCCCCCCCTCCTTCCCCGGCATCCTGCTTTATACGCCTGTGAGACAGACTCCCCTAAAGCAGTGAGCTGACACAGTTGTAAACCAAATACTCCAAGTTTATTACTACAATGAAATAAAATAAAGAAGCAATTTTGTGAAGAGCTTAAATGTTCTAGAGTTGCTTGAAAATATAGATGCTGTCAATAATATATGCCCTGTCCCCTTTAAGGAGCTCCACTGTAAGCTAACAGTCTTTGATGAGCTCTACAATAAGCTCTTTCACTCCTCAGTCCTTCCCTATCAGCTTCCCTCTACCATTCAGTGAGATCAATCCCCCTAATAATAGAGTTAGCCTCGTGGCAATGCTGGTCGCCCTGCCAGACCCTGCTCCACTCTGGCACTGAGTGGAGTGGCCCATTCTCACGCCCACCTGTCAGTGGATGAGCGCTGTGATCTCCCTCTGCTCTAGAGGCAAGAACTCCCTCCAGCCCTCTCCCCTCTACCCCAGGAGAAAGAGGACAAGACAACCCGAGGGTTGAACAAACCCTCCCTGATCCCCCTCTGCTAAAGCCACAAGACGAGAGACGACAGGAACGCTGGGCTGCTGCTTTATATAGTCCATGATCCAACTGTTCCTATTGGACCATTTTTGGCAGGCTGGTGGGGCTCCTCCTGCTGCTCCGCCTCCGCTGTCACTCAGGCTGTAAGAAAGCCCGCAGCTTGCCCTCCTTGAGCACCACAAAAAGAAAAATGGCAGCAGCCAGAATTATTCATTGCAGCGCATGATTGGTTGATGTGATGGGGAAAAAAATAGGAAATGCCTTCTTGCCCTACCCTAGAACGCCCACAAAGCCTCCACAAATCCACATTCAAGGGCACAATATGAAAATGAAGTGTGTGAAGGTAAGGGATGTGTTTTTGGTAAACCCCCACCCCCGCTGCGCACACACAAAGTCTATGAAAAACATAGATTACGAAGCCTATGAATTACATTTGCCATGAGATTTCCACTTCAGGTGTGATTTTTCTGCAAAGGAAACCGTTCAAAATTGTCTTAAAACCTTTGTGTAGCAAGGTCCTAAAGGCACTTCCGAATAAACAGTTAACCTTAAGAGCATAATTTTGTGTGCCTTATTGCTGTCACTTGGGGATGTATAGGAATCTTTTTTTCGTGTTCACATCAAAGCGAATAGGATGGAACTTCGCATTTGTGCAAATGGAGCCACTTCAAAAATGTTAGGATTTGAATTCACTTTGAATCCCTGCCGCCACCAGTTGTGCCTCTGAGTCCATCCTGAATCCGCTCCAAATCCTTTCTGAAGCTTTGAACGAAGCCACAAAAGCTTCGCTTCACATCTGAAGGTCAGTCTTTGAATATAGCAAATATTCCATTTGAATGCAAAGTTCTGAACTTTCACAATTCATATGAATTGCAAAGGTGACAGTTTTTGCTTCTCCCTCTGCACATTCTGCTTAACATTAAATAACTTTATTGGATAATATCCCAGCAGACTAATACAAATACTCCAAGGCCATGTTCCCACTACGGTTTTATTACACATTGAAAATGGTTTAACAATTATTTGTCCACATTAGAAATTGGCTTCCCACACTTTCAGAGGAGTAATCAGAAAAAAAGCCTTAAAAAACACTTGTTTAAACAACTCTCGCTCCCGTTTTTGTTGCTAAAATGCTTTGTTTTTCCTTTGGGAACAGTATCCAACAGTCTTTATGCTATTCTGTTGACTGTAAATAAAATAAATGAATGAGATTTCATTTTCATACTGCTGATTTTTAAAGAAGCAGTATGGATTCTAATGGGCATCATTCCCATTCTTATAAAGCCAATTATTTTGCATCCATAATATGCATGTATATCAATATGTATATCACCACCAACTAAGGGACAGAACATTTGAATTGGTGATTGTGTGTATTTGTGTCTGCGTGAATGTGCACATGTATGCATGCATGCCCATGCATACATGCACACACACTCATGCACATTTGAATGTGAGTGTAAGGGCGAATCCCCACAGCAAGCTTATTTCGCTTTCCCTAAACCGAAATAATAGAACCGGATGCAAACGCGAATTTGCCTGCTCCCATTACTTTTAACTTAATCACATTGGATCCAGATTCTGAGGATCATACGTGGCGTATGTGACACAAGGGGGGACTCAAGTGGCTACTTTTTAAAAACCGCTTTGCAGGGCTGCCCTGCCCTCTTCCTCCTGACATGGCTGCCACTTCCATGGATGGAGGAAAAATGGCAGCAGGCAGCCAGCAATTCTTTCCCTTCCTCTCCCCATTGCTCAGGGCACAGAGCAGCAGTGGCAACTAAAGCCCCTTTGCTTTAAACATTCACATAGAACCTCAGCTGCTTTCCTCCTTTCCCTTTCTAAAGGTCAGAACTTTTAGAATTGCGCAAAATTGCAACATTGTTATCAGATGTGTGAAGCGGTTCGATCGCTACAGTGTAGCGATCTCTGTGAAGGAAATCACTGTCTTTGGAAGCAAGCTATTGGGAGAGGGAAACCCTAAACGTGGATTCTCATCCCTTAAAACTGTAGGGTCCCCACAGTAAAAAATGTAAAACGTTTCAAGCGCACGATCCAGAGTGAGACCTGTTGAAATCAGGGTTGAGATTCACCACGCTTTGGGGTGGTTTAACATGGGGAAAGCGTGTTAAGCCAAACTGCTGTGCGGACTCCGAAGATTGAAAACCTTTTGAATCCAAGATAAGGTTGCTGTGAAGACACGGCCTAAGAGAAATAGCGAGCGAGTGAGAGATGTTTAAAGTATGTGTGTAAAAAGCTACTTAGAGTGTCTAAATATACATTCAGGGATTGAAAAGTCTTTCTCATCTTGCCACTTCCTTTATGTATGCGTAAGCTTAATGAAACATCTGACTGGCTTTTCATGAATTATTAGACAGCCAACCAATCCTGAAAATGAATTTCCTCTGTTAGCATTAACTAAAAAAAAAAATTGCGGGTCTCTTTCACCAGAGATGATATTTAAGTTACTTATTTAATGAGCGTGTATTCCTCAAATAACAGAATATACCCTTTAATGCATTATTTGAATAAAATGGGCTTGCAGAAATGGCTGGCTCGTATTAAAGAGCCATGCACAAGCTAGACTTTTTAGGTGACACACCTGGTCACCCTGGCACCTGGGCATGTAGTGCTTGCTTGTTCTTGAAGTGTACGAAATACCAACTTTCAATTGAAGATTTAGCAAATGTAAATAATTATTCATTTTTGCTTTTAATAAAATACATATATCAAAAATATAACTTTCTTACTAGAGCTACAAATATCACAAAATTATGGATATTTCTGGAAGTGACACAGCACCCGAGTTAAGCTAGGTTTTCTTGTGAATTTTGACACACCGAGCTCAAAAGGTTAGCCATCACTGAGCTAGACTGAAGTTTTCTGGCACATAATAAACAATAGGTTGTCATTCAGACCAAAGTCTTCTCATCTTTCACAAACTCTTTCAACATTTAGGAACACAGAAAATTGATTTTTCTTACCCTGTTGTGCTGTTTCAAGAAGGCCATTAGTTATACCTTCTGGAATAAACCTCCACTGAAAAACAGAATGATCTGCACCTCCAGTACTTATAACCCACTGGAAGTCATGGGACCAACGGACATTAGTAACATGTGCAGAGTGGCCAACGTACTTTCTAAATTTAGCTCCTAAAATGGAAAAAGAAGAAAAAAGCCACAAATCAGAACAAATATCGAGTAAATTCTTGTTTTACAGCTGCCGCAAGTTACAATAAATTATATGCATAAACATACTGTGGGTCACATCTAAGGTTTAATCCAGCTTCAGTCCATCTTCAGAGAGAACACATCAGCAAAGTGACCAGTAATTTTCTTTCCACGTCATCTATCCCAAAGGTGAATTTTCTGAGTTATTTCACACTGAAAGAAAACAGCTGATGCATTCTCACCCTGAAAGTGCACTGAAGCTGGATTAAACCTTAAGCGTAACCACAACCATAGATTGTATCTCCACTTCTGGGAAACGGGGTTCTCTTTTGGGCCCAAGGGGAGGCAGCCCCTTCTGCAGTGTCTTCCTCATCTCTATTTCAGAATAAGGAGGTGAAATTTTCTACAATGCCTTCATGAAGGATGGAAAGAAACTGTTCTGCAATGGGGGCAACTCTGGAAGTGATCACATTGAAAAATTGTCTGTTCGTTTCAAAGGGGCTGCTGCCATTGAAAATTGAGACATGGAAGTAGCAGGTGCCTTTCAAGGGCCGTGGGGGTGCCTTATTATAGTATGTGAAGACATGGCCATATTTTACTGTCTTCCAAAACAATAAACGTGTGCAGATTTTCCTTACCAAAGACTTTCATCAGTATATTAAATTAGCATTTTCATATATTTAGTTATTCTCCCACCTCCTCCAATAGACAGCTGCTCATTCTGGTCCCAAAGACAGAGGAGGAGGAGGAGAGTTGGCTTTTCTACCCCGCTTTTCTCACCCATTTAAGGGGACTCAAAGCAGCTGACAAAGCTTTTCTATTCTTCTCCTCACCACAGAACACCCTGTGAGGTAGGTGGGGCTGTGAGAGCTCAGAAGAGAGCTGTGACTAGCCCAAGGTCACCCAGCTGGCTTCATGGGGAAGGGCGGAATTGAACCCGGTATTTCCAGATAAGAGTCCGGCTCCCTAACCACTAGACCAAACTAGCTCACTGGTGAGCATGATGTTAGCCTTAAGGTGGACTGATTCCAGAAGGGGTAACATTGGTGTGTGCATGGATTTTGTCACTCCAGATGACTCTTCCTTCTCACATGACATGCTGACTGCCAAGTTGGCTTGGAACGCCACAGTCACTAGGCCCATCCAGCCTCACTGACATGTGGTGACTAGTTTGATGTTTTATCACCTTTATCACCTGCTTATTCTTACTGTGCTGATATCGCCCACCTACTATTGCAAAACACACTGGGGCTGCCTCTAGATGGTGGTCAAATATTCCACTGGGAGGCAATAATATGGAAAATTCTCATGGGATTACTGCCTCCTAGCTAGACAGTGTTGCAACTGGTGCAGTCTTTGTGCGTTTTAACTGACGCACGGATCCAGGCATCTGGAATACATGTATGGATGCCAGTTTCAGCCTCCATGCATGCACACTGGATGGAGGAGTCATGGAGACTCCATCCAGAAGATAAGTAAATGCACTGGAAAACCTGTCACCAGAACTGGGTTTTCCACCAATAGTTATAACCTCGTTTTTTTTGGGGGGGGGGAGGGGAGGGACCAGGGTTATAATGGGGTTGCTTCAGATATGTGAGGCAATCCCACCATAATGGCGCCATACTGAAGCTGTATTCCCCTCATTTGGATGGGGCCAGGGATTCGTAATGGAGGACACCTTCTACAAGTTTCAAGTAATACATAATCTAACGAGAATGAAAGGTTTGGAAAGATGCTAAGTTAACCGATAGCCTCAAGCAAGAGAAAGTAGGCCTCAGTCAGCAATGTCTGAAATCATTTCATATATACTGTATATTTGACTGTTGATCCTTTGCGGCAGAGCTTAAAGGTTGTGCTTCGTTTTGCTTTAAGTCACTTGTATTGCAGCTTGACAAGATAAAAATAATATCTGAGGCCGAGCAGGGTGGGGCTGAGTAGATGCCGGCTGAGCATCTCTACCATCTTCTGGTTCAGTCATCAATGAAGAGAAAATTCAAAGTAAAGAGAATAGGAAAATTCCGGCAATAAGAAATGAACTGAAGAATGGGAACTGAAGACCTCAAGTGCTTGCCTTTAGCTGTTCTCTGTTCCCTCCCACGCCTTTTGGCTTTTGTATCTTGTCTCTTTAGATTGTAAGCCTATAATATTGTAACTCGCCCTGAGACCTTCGGGTATAGGGTGGGATAGAAACACAAATAAATAAAGAAAGAAATAAATAAATCAGGAAAAAAAGAATTCTCTTATAAGGCTACTCTACTTTGGAGCCAGAAGGTCTTTCTCTTTATGACTTCTGAACCAGTTTTATGAAATAATTGGACAGACACTGAAAGAAAAATATTCTGAAAGCCAACAAGCCTTCAAGTGACAAAGGGATCTCAATAGTTCTGTACTCAGTAACTTCTAACAAGATCATATTTTGTTTCCTAATCAGCATCTTAGGAATATTGCGGCCAGCTTCACAGTAGTGAAGAATGAAATGGGAATAAAACCAAGGACCCGTTCCCATTACAAGCTTAAAACGGTTTTCCTAAACCGAAATAAAAGAACCGGATGCAAACATGAACTTGCCTGATCCCATTACTTTCAACTTTAATCGTGTTCGATCCCGATTCTCAAACCACTTGAAAACATTTGGGAAAGTGTATCTTTTTCTCCCCCTGTCCGGGTGAACATCCTGAGTCGAGGCGAGAGGGTGGCGTGTGACCCCCTCCCTCCTCCCTCCCTCCTTCCGGCAGCGGCGGCGGCGGGGACCAACCAAGGGTCAGCAGCCGCTGCAGCCGCGGTCTCTCGTTCTCCCGCCCTCCTTCCAGTGGCGACGGGGACCAAGCAAGGGTCAGCCGCCACCACGATGTGGTCTCTCGTTCTCCCGCCACTGCCTCTGCCTCTCTGGCACGTGCCCGCTGCTGACCCCCCCTTCCTCACAGACGCATGCGCGCCCACACAAAGAGAGGCACCCTCCCATTGCCAGTCATGGTGCCCACCCCCTCTCTCTGATTGGGGTTCCTCCTGCCACAAAATTTTTGACATGACAAGGGCGGGGAGTTCCTAGAGTGCTGCTATTGGGGAAGGGAAACCCTAAACACGCATTCTCATCCCACTACAACAATACCGTTTCCACAGTAAGAAATGTAAACTGTTTCAAATGCAAGAACCGGAGTGAGACCTGTTGAAATGAGTGTTTTATTTACAACGCTTTGGGGCGATTTAACACGCGAAAAGTGTGTTAACCCAACCTGACATGGGGACTGTGAGGATCGAAACCGTTTTGAAACTGTTTTAAGCATATAATGGGAATGGCCTCTAAAAGTGCTCTAATGTGCTGACTTCTGTTTGGTAAATGATGATCACATAAAGGAACCTTCACGCCTGGAGGCCAAAATTCAGTGGCAATGCTAAAATTCTGTGTCAGTGAATTTTATCTATTTTCCCCTCTACTTCAGGACACAGAAGCTGTGGTCATACCTTCATTTTAAACATTTTATCTTCATGTCTGACTGCGTCCACCTTTTCATTTCTATCGGTTTTGTCTGGACTTTCCATCTTCCACTTGGCCTTTCCTGAAGGGAAAGTCCACAAATAAAATGGATAGAAATGAAAAGGTGTGAGCATTGTGATCAGAAGATAGATTGAAGAAATGAAGAAGAGTCAGCTTTTCTACCCCACTTTTATCACCAATGTAATGGGACTCAAAGCGGCTGACAAACCTTCTGTTCTTCTCCCCACAACAGAACACCCTGTGAGGCAGGTGGGGCCGTGAGAGCCCAGAAGAGAGCTATGATGAGCCCAAGGTCACCCAGCTGGCTTTGTGGAGGAGGGCAGAATCAAACCCGGTATTCCCAGATAAGTGTCTGGCTCCTTAACCATTAGAACAGGTGTGATCACAGCTGAAGACCATGGCCAACACACATAAGCATTGATTAGCTGCGGATCTCAGCCTTGAAAATACTTTTGATTTAAAAAGTATTATTTAAGTGTTTCCTGATTCCAAGAACAGTGCTATAAATGATGTTGGGTCATTTGTGCTACTAAAGACACAGTGTTTTTGTTGAACCTGTCGCACACTAGGAGCATGGAGGACTCAGGTGTCCTGTGAAGGAAGGAACCACTAATGGCTTCCACTTGTAGGCAAACCTTAATGCCTGAATTACAAATCCCTTTGATCTGACATGCAGCGCATATGTGCCTCCAGCCCTTCAACACTTTATACTTCTGCTGAAGCAATCAGAAAATATTCAGCTTGCAAAATTCAGACCTGTGGCACCCATGGTGCCTACAGTGATTCTCATATGGAGAATGTCTTAGTTTACTCCAAAAATATATCTCAGCCATTGATGAAACATTATCATGCACAATTAAGTTTGCACAGGAAATTAGTTTACCTTTCTTTACACAAGGAAATCTGAACAATTTCACTAATCCAAAATCATCACCAGTAACCAGAACAGTATTATTGTAATTCCCATCTACAGAGTTGATGTCTGTAATGTTGCTGTACTTTGGCCAGATTCCATTAACTTCTGTTCCCATCACACATGTCCATGAAGCCCAATGAATCCCTTTGATCTCATCTTTGCTTGTTAAATGTTTTCCAGCTGAAAGAAAAGCAGGATAATAGCTATTTAAACACTTGTATAGGCACAACCTAGCATGAATGTCTGTTTCAGTGGTTTTCAAGGAATTTTTTGTAGTTAAAAGCAACTAAGAACTGCTGCATGGAAGAACATAATAAAGACCAGTGGGCCATCTACTATATCAGTGATGGCCAACCTATGACACGCGTGTCACAGGTAACACGCCAAGCCTTTTGGGTAACACACATGGTCACCTTGGCACCTGGGCATGTAGTGCTTGCTTGTTCTTGAAGTGTACAAAATACCAACTTTCAATTGAAGATTTAGCAAACGAAATTCAGTAACACAAGTCACTAATGTAAAGAATTATTTGTTTTTGCTTTTAATAAAATACATATATCAAAAATATAACTTTTTTACTAGAGCTGCAAATATCACAAAATTATGGATATTTCTAGATGTGGCACAGCACCCGAGTTAAGCTAGAAGAAGAAAAAGAAGACGAAGACGACTAGGCTTTTATATACCACATCTCAAAAATGGAACAGGTTCAAAGGAAAACCAACAAAGTTTTAGAATGCACACAGGGACTTTCTAATAGTTTCAAATACAAGAGAGGAGGAAGAGAGTCTTTTATACCCCACATTTCTCATTCTTAAAGGGACTCAAAGCAGCTGACAAACCTTCTGTTCTTCTCCCCAGAACAGATACCCCATGTGGTAGGTGGGGCTGTGAGAGCTCAGAAAGAAGGTGGGGGGGAGGTGGGGGGGTGTTCGGCCAGAGCCAAGTATTCAGCTTGAACAGAATGTGGAAAAATGGCTCCGTGCAAACCCCTAGAAGGCACATAATCCATTGCTCCAGGATACGAAGGCCATTTTGATGACGCAACAGGAAGTGCTTCTGGAAATGGATGTGCTCCTGTTCCCAAAAGGGCACTCCAGGAAACTCTGAAAGCCAGGAACTTTGAAGTCTGGGCACTCGCCTTAATGGCTGGATCCAGGTTTCAAAACTTACAGCTGAGGCTGAACTGATACTGGATGGCCTTTAGGCTGGACTAGGGTTAGTCTGGCTCTGCAGAAACCAGACTCTCTAGCACGGATTTCTGCTACACAGAACAGTCCACACTAAGAGAAACCAGCCTAAGGCTGCATCCACACTGAAGTTTTAATCCAGCTTCAGTCCGCTTTCAGAATGGGAGAACACATCAGCAAAGCGACAAGCTGTTTTCTTTTGGATTGATCTAACTCAGAAAATTCACCTTTTTTGTTAGATAATGTGGAAAGGAAATGATTAATCACTTTATTGATGTGTTCTGTCCCTCTGAAAGTGGACTGAACACAGCCTAAGTCTTAGTGGCAATAATCTGGATTAATTTTTAACTGCTGAAATAGCTGCTTGTTTTTCAGTGTTTCATTATAGGTTGCAAACTCCTTGGAAAGCTATAAAATGCACAATGGAAAAGGGTTACACTTATAAGAAAAAAAAGCAAGTAAAGGTTCTAATTAAAGATAAAATTGCAAAGCTCTACTTGCAGCATGTTACAAATCAAGAGCAACTAATGAAAAGACTCTCTGACACTTACATGGCATCCTGTAAAAGAAGCGTTCCCCTGCGCCATCATTTGTTTGCAAGAATTTACTGTCCAGAGACCAGTCAATATGTGTAATAAAGCTAGAAGACTTGTTACATTCCCCAGTTTTCTTATACCGTTGAGCAACGGCATAGATATCCACCGGACCATCGTTAGAACCCACTGCAAGGTAGGAGCCATCTGGAGAAAATTTCATTTCATGAATTACCTCTTTCCGGTCTTTGATATGAACTACCTCTGTCATATCTCTGTAAAATGAAAGGAGATATCAATCATGGCTTTATGAAATGAAAACTGCCTGGAAAAGGAAAATACATTCAACTTAAAATGCCCTGGTCTATGGAATTTGCTGCCAGAAGATGTGGTAACAGCAACCAACCTAGATAGTTTAAGAAAGGTTTAGACAAATTCATGGATGACAGGTGTATCAATGGATACTAGAATGGATGCCTAGGTACTGTCAGGCCGGCAAAGAGAGACCATGAGACTCTTTCTTTGAAAAGATGAACAGAGATTTATTTCAGCTCAGCGTTAGGACATTTCTTGTTGGGAGCAACTTGGAACAGAAAGCCCAGCATATTTATATGTTTCATAGCTGGGCGGGGTTTGGCCTTCAACCAATGAACAACAACTATTTTTCAAAACCCAGTCTAAACTTGGAGCCAAAATGTATCACTCGACCCCAGCAGGGAGGGGGGAGTCAACTGTCACTTCCAAAACAACAGGCAGCTACTATATACATATATACAGAGATCTTACATTCAAATATTATGGCAGGCAGCTAGCCCTGCCTGACAGGTACTACCTCGAGGTTGGAGAGACAGGCAGAATGCCTCTCAAGGCCATTTGCAGGGATCTGAAAGCAGGCAAAGGTTTTCCCTTTGTGTTCTCCTTGAGATGCCCATAAGCAATTGGTGGGCCACTGTATGAGACGGGATGCCAGGCAAGGGCTGCATCCCCATGCAAGAGATTTGGGGCGGGACTGGCTCGCATGTGACTGGGTGCAGCACTGAACCTGAATCTTGCCCAGCCCCATGCCATGACTGCTAACGCGGGCTGAACCAATATATGGCAAGGGTTCATGAACCCAAGCCTCTGCCTTGTCAGCCAGGATCATGAACCCCCTGTTCATGATCTTGGCTGACAGGGCAGAGGCTTGGGTTTACTCCCTTTTCCCTATGTGCAGGCTCAGCTTGGACCAAATTGCCGAAACCATGGCGAGAACAGTTTTTTCCAGGACCAAATAAAAAGTGCATGGGGACGGCCCCTCCCACCCCCGACTTCAGTTTGGGACCAAATGTGCATGGGGACATGCCCAAGAAGGGATGTGGCCCAATCCAGCAGGGCTCCTCTTATGTTCTTTCGTTCTTATGTCCCTGAATCTTTATTGTCATTATTTAAAAATAACTTATTCCTCAATTTTTTGCTAGAGAATGTGAAAAATAAAAACTCAGGGTGCAAGAACATTAGAAATAAGAACATAAGAGCATGAGAAGAGGTCTGCTGGATCAGGCCACAGCCCAGCTAGTCCACTATCCTGTCTCACACATTGTCCCACCAACTGCCCATGGGCATTTCAAGAAGAGACAAGGGCAAACCTTTTCCTACTCTTGAATCCCAGCAAATGGGCTTAGAGGCACCCTGCTTGTCCCTGCAGCCTGAAAGATGTACATTCCTATGTTCCTAATAATCAAATCGCCCACTACAAGAAGCCTTCCCCCCCAACTCCCCGTGGAGAAGTATCCTTGGTGCAAAAGGATACAGGCTACCCATATGCCCCATTGATTTGGACCTTTGACCCACTGGGACCCAACCAGCTGTACAAGGAAGCCCACCAGAAGGACACAGTCGCCGAATCTGCACTGCCCTTTTCTTGACAGCTAGCCTTCAGACACATCTAGCAGCTGGTCTAGATGGCTTGTGATGTCAGTAACCTTTACATCATATTCAACTATCTGCACTCCTAATGATCAAACCACTAACAGAAGCTCTGCTCGTCCTAGAGGAAAATCCCTGATGTGAGGAAAAACCTGGGGCCTTTCTACATTTGGCCCCTGGTCACCTTGCTGTGCCCTTGAAGTAGCTGTTTCCAAATCAAAATGTAAGGCTTTAAAGCCATTTTTTATTTACAGACTCTGAGAACGGACACTTGCATCTACGAGAATAAAAATGAAACTGAAATTTATGATGCTCTATCATAGTACCATCATAATTTGTCTTGATGGGATACGTCTTCTGCAATTAAACTGAACAGGAACCTGATGACTTCCAGATGTAATGATCATGATGTCAAGAGCTAGGGAGAATTGGAACCCAGAATGGAAATGGGGAAGGACAACAAGCTCAAATTTTGCTGAATTCTTTCCCCCAGGGAAGAGCTTGGATTCAAGCCATGCATCTGTTATATTTAATACAACTATCCCTTGTACAGCACGGTTTTGGTCAGGATACCTATCATATAATTGTCTCAGGCCACTAACATCCACATTTTCAGATATGTACAGTCTCTGGTTTTAAGATCGTCAGTCATCTCCTACCTTACTCTCAGTACAATGAAAGAGCCATCTTTCATTCCCAGTGCTAGCTGAGATCCATCAGGGCTAAAAGATACACTCCGCACAGCTTCCTCCATATTACAACGAGCAATCAAGGCATGGTCAGCAAGGCTCCATAACCTTAATTGGAATCAAAAGTCCAGAGAAGACCATCTATTAACAAAAAACGTGTCATTGATTGGTTCCCACCTCTTGGCTACAGAAGAGTTTTACATATATGAAATCCAGCCCTATTCCTGTTTTCAAATGACGAAGACCACCATTTGCGTCATTTAAATGAAGTATCAACAGCGTTCATTTGGTTGTTAGAATTTAAAACTCTGATGGAAGTGTGACCTTCAGAAATACAGTCAAAAGGAGGTCTGTCAAAAATGCCACTGGGAGCAGGGTGTGAATTAAGCATGATATATTGACAAGGAAGGCCATGAGCTTATGGGTTTTATGCAGCATTTCAAGGGAATTTGCAAATGATACCTGGACAAATGTGAACGCAAGCACTATTCTTTTTTGTCTATCCTGATTGGTCCAGGATTCAGCTTCAATGAGTTCAAACCGGTTACTGCAATCCTCACAGAAATTAACTATACTAGCAAAGCAAATAAATAGTTCAAACGTTGGGTGCTTTATTATTTTATTATTATTTATTATTTATTTCCATGTCTATCCCGCCCCGTACCCGAAGGTCTCTGGGCGGGTAACAACGGATCAAACAACATATTTAAAAAGATATTAAGAACAAAATACAGATTAAAACATATGAAAAACAATTAAAAACACAATACAAATTAAAACAAGATACCTGGTTAAAAATTCTGATATAAGAACTATAACTGGGAGGAGAATGTATCTCCTCAGCCAAAGGTATTTCGGAGCATTTCATCTTTGAATTTTGCTATAATGGTGAGCAAATAAAGCAATGTTTACTCATAACTCAGAATATTTTGACCAGGAAATATTCCCACTTTTTTAAAAAATGTAGCTGTCTTGTCAAACAACAAATTCAATTAAAAGTCCAATTAGGGAACAGACACACTTATAATCTAATGAATTATAGAGATTTAGGCCATTTCTGCACTTACCTGCCCTATTCTGGTACAGGGTATATAGCCCTGTACCAGAATAAACAACCTGTCCCAAGCTGGGATAGATTGTTCCTGGAGTGGAACAAGACCATCTACATTGGGACAGCCTGTTCCATGCGAACCCCTGCACTGTCTCTGAAGCTGGTGCAGCTATGGAGCTGGTGCAGAGATCCTCCAGAAGCTCTGAAGGCCAAAAATGAAAATTTCCTGACCTTCAGAACTCCCGAGGCCCATTTTCAGCATACCTTGTTGTACCACCAAAATGGGTTCCCTGTCAACAAAGGTATGTTATCAACATTCCTCCGTGGTCTGGTAAACCGCCACCACCCCAATATGCTGGCAGACCTCAAAAAAGATGGCTACTGGTAGACCAGGCTAGGATGCCACTTTTGGCATCCTAGTTGTAATGTTTGTGTTTCAATAAACACACTGGGTGCTTCCGCACATGCCCTTAAACACCCATTAAGGACACATATGGAAGCACACAACCGCACAGCGGCACCTTCTTAAGCTGCTTTTAGTACGGAGAGTCCGCACAGTAACACCCATTAAGCACATATGTGGGAAACCGTGTCCGCACAGCGGCACCCATTAAGAACGGAATGGGTGGACAGCGTCCGCACAGCGGTACCCATTAGAGACAGATAGGGGCGGCCACATCCGTACCTATCTGTCTCTAATGTGTGCTTAATGGGTGCTAAAAAAAGACTACATATAATGTAGCCTTAAAGGGTGTTTCACTGTGAAAACGCATCCTTTTAGGAAGTGTTCGCACAGTGAAACTGCCTACCCAGGGCCCTCCCCTGGCCCGCCATGCTTGGCTCCACCGGAGCCAAGCATGGCAAGCCGGGGGACTCTGCTGTCGGGACCTGCCCTTGCACCAGAAGCAGTGGATCGCCACTTCTGGAGTCAGGGGGAGCTTCTACGAGGCCCTCCGTAGCCCCCCCAGGGGAAAGCCTGAGCGATCCCCTCCTTACCTCTTCGGCGTCGCCCCAATTGTGATCGCTGCGCACCTCCTGATTGGCCAGGGCTGCTAAATCCGTATCTAAGTTGTCCTTCCGCCGCGTGTACGGAAGGATGGGGGTGGGTAGATCTGTATCTATGAGATAGGGATGTACCCTCGTAGATCCGGATCTACCCTGCATCCGTATTTAGTAAATCTGGATGTATTCTAAACCGGATTCACTAAATCCGGATGAGGTAGATCCGGATTTAAGTAGGTAAGTGCGGAAGCAGTCTCCAACACATTTTAAGTACAGTATCAAATGCTTTATTCCATAACGCTAGTTAGGTCTATGCTCTGTTATTTGTAGACTGAATGTACTAGGAAGGAGCAGAGCTTCCCACAAATGGTACCAGCATTCCATGCAGAGGGGAGACATGGAGATCCATTCCTGAGGCCTATTCGCACTACAGCCCGTAATGCATGATTAGGAAACTTCTGGGAAAGAGCACCCACACCTTGAGGATGCTGTTGCAGCTTCCAGGTGCCCCCTGCCTTCCCAGAAGTTCCCTAATCATGCACTAGGTATGGAGCATGAAATCCACACCTTTATCAACCTTAACTAATTGCTTACCTGGCATACCCAGGGACAAGCATCCACACCATTTCCAGTGCCCCGAGGTTATCTGAGGTGCTGTGCAAATGCACTGGCACCTTGGATGACCATAGACGTGACTGTGCATGCTCACACACAGTCACAGAAGGCGCCACAAACAAAATGGTGCCCCCCCCAAAGAGGACTAGCCCCGAGATCAAGGCATGGGCAGCAGTTATCTAACGCTTGCAAGTGTGAGAGCTAGTTAACATTGGGTGATTACACTCCTTTCCTGTCCAGCAGATGGGAAGTGAAGTATGAAATCACCCTTGGTCTGATCTACCATCAAATACGAAAAGCGATGACTCCTTAGAAGTGGTCTTATATTTGGAACGAGCCTGTGGGGTAGTTGGCTTTACTTAGTTAAACATTTTCCAATTTTTTGGTGCAGTTAATCAATTACTATTTGCTTCCTTTTTAAAGCAAAAAGAATTCTTGACAAGTACAAGGACTGGGGGTCTGGGGTGACAGTTGATGGACATTCCTCTCATGCTGCTATCTTACCGTACTGATCGATCATCACTGCCAGTAACAACCAATGGTTTCCTGGGATGTACTGCCAGGGCCCAGAGCTCTCCTTCACAGTGTCCTTGCATTATCAGCATTGGCTTATCTCTTTCTCTCACAATCACCTCAAATATTTCACTGTCTTGGGTTCCTGCTAGAAGCCGGTCTGCTTTCCAACACACACTTCGGATGGATAAACCTAAAAAGTGAAAAAACGGACTGATCTTAGAACAAAAAGCAGCAATCTCAATTCGATTCATATTAGATGTGATCTAGGCAACAGAGATGTACAAAATGACATTCACAAATTCAATACAGTATTTTGAATTTGCAAACATTTGCATTGAATCAAACGTCTGGATGTTCAAATGTCCAAAAATTCAACTGAAACAAAAAAAGCTGTTCATGAATATGAAAACTTTCACCAAATATTCATATTTTGCCATGCCTGGCTAGTGAAAAGGGGCTTTTTCCAGTGGGAAAGAAGACACAAAAACTTTACAAAAATCTTCACATGCCAATACAAAAGTCCAGCTGTTCTATTTAATGAATTTGTAATTAAATGAATTTTTGGATGTTTGATTCAATAGGAAAACAAACATAAGTCTTTAAGGAAAGTCAAGTCCTTAAACCTCACCATTTTCCATGGGAGAGACAAAAATACGTTTTCAGACTAAGGTAGGCTATTTTCTTAGAAATCTTCAGTTCATATTCCATATACTTTATAAAATTATATCAGATAAAAATGTACCAAAATCATTTTTAAGAAAAAGAACATCGTACTAGAACTAGAAAGTGAAATATGCTTCCACTTGAGAAGCATCTAAGGTTCAATCTTTTGCACATCTGTCTAAAAGAACTGCATGGTCAAACATAGCAAGAATTGTTTTTAGATAATGCAGATTTTATTATATGTATTGAGAGATGTTTGTAGAAAGGTTAAAAAACACTTTTGAAGTCCCAGGGCATATTAAAACTCCTTTTGCTAACTCTGGGTGTTTTTCCACTGTCACTAAAAGTACCCATTAAGTACCCATTAATGGGTACGTAATGGCATTTTTGTACCCATTAATGGGTACTTAATGGGTACTTCTAGTGACAGTGGAAAAACACCGTTCAAGTAGCAATAATATAGGTTTCAGTAACTAGATTTAAATGTTAACTCGTCAATTCCACTAATCTGTGAAAAGTATGAGACAGTGTCCAGTGTCATGTTAGCCAAGTAGCCAAGAGCTGAAGGAGACATCACCTGATATGAAATCATTTGTAACCAGAAGGATCAAGGACTGAACCTGTGGACTTTCTATATGCACAGCACACACTAATTCACTATGTTTACCCTTCTCTAAGAACCAAGAGCCAATTTGACTATCAGCCAAAAGTTAACTTGGAAAAAATAACGATCTTTTTCCTTAAGGTCTTTATTGGACAGGCCACAGCTATTGACTTTTCATTGCACTGCACCAGCACTGACTAGGATAACAAATTATGTATGGATGAGGAACGCAGAACAGCTAATTGTCCCTGCTGGCGGGCATGCAATCTGTTTAATCAGCTATAGCTTTCTTCTACTTTGCAATAAACACATGTACCAAAGACCCCAAATGGACAAATAAACTCACATCTCAACATTTCATCAGAAACATAGGTGAAATAACCATAGGTGATGATATTTCAGGAGAAACAAGTAATTATCTATATGTTCTACTCTTAGGGCACGTCTCCATGCAATCCAGTTGCTTCGCTTGTTGTGCGAGTTAAAAAAATCCATGTTGTAACTCGCAATAAAGAGCCCCCATGTGGTTTGAGGCAATGCGGATTAAAATTGTACTTTCCTATCCCCATGGAAGTTGCTTTTTGTGAGCCTGCATCTTTTTCTCCCCACCCCCACCCACTAGGGCAATGACAGGCTCCCTTCAGCTGTCAGTTCCAGCTCCCTGCATTCACGTATTTAGCGCACAAGCAAACCAGCGGAGGCTGCATTATTAGGAGGGCGACAGAGATTCCTTCCCTTCCTTTCTTTCAATTTCTTCATGGATTTCCTCTTCTGTTTCTCTCCCCCCCCCCCCCGTAAGCTTCACTCCTGTGTGCGTCCAACTCTTCGCCTTCCTTCCCTTCCTGACAGCAGCTGTCAGGAAGGGATAGGGGCTGTTGTGCGCACGTACAGAGCTTTGCTAAAATGATTAAAAGCAGCTGCTTTCACACAGTTCTTCTCACCATTTTAGCAGGGCAGCGTCCCCATGCCCCCAGGATAATCCGCGGTTTCCCCCTAAGTCGGATCTATTACTGTTTGAAGGGGGGGGGGTTCTGCCGTGGATTTTCCTCCTTTGCGCCTGATGTAGCATGGAGTAAAGCTGTGCATGGAGATGCTCGGAGGCAAAACAAGCTTACTTCGGAGTATTTTTGGCATGTAGATGCACCCAGAATTCCTGGATAAGTCTCTGATAAATGTGTCAGACACGGTGAATCCTGTTAGTACAGCTCATCTTGTTTCTCATAATGATAAAAGAAATGTCTTTGTCCAGATGTAGACATTCAGACCCTTTCTAGACAGGGCACTGGATTTGCCCTCTGCTTTGAGGAGGAGTTCGTACATGCTCCACTATCAAAACCATGTTGCTAGACAAGCAGAATAAGGAGCCCTCAATATATCTTCTCATGAGCACGTTGAAAGGTCCATCAGACCACAGGCCAATTCACACTTAGGCCACTAGTCAACAGGTAGTGAATGTCTGGGGAAGAGCATACACAAGTCAACTAGGCTGCTACACCCTACAAACATGCCCGCCTTCCCCAGAAGCTCACTAGTTGTTGATTAGGTGTGAAGCAGGATTTTGTGCTCCACGCCTTTACCAACATTAACTAGAACCTTACCTAAAGTGACTGGCAGCACCCCCATTCATTCTATTTCCGGTTTGCTGTGTTTGGTGGGCGGCGAATGCAGTGGCATTGCCAGTGTTGATCAATCGCTCAACCATGCTGTAATTGATCACACACCTTTGCTGTAACTGATCACTCATCCATGCCCGGGAGTGGCGACTGATCGTAAAATCACGAGAGGGGCATTTGATCATGGGTTAGCCTGTGATTGAACCTGCACCTCTCACAACAGCAGCCAACCGGCCATTCGTGGCAGCAAGGAGGTGGAACCTCCGGCTCCAGACTCATTGGTGCAGGCTGGTAAACAGGAGGACCACTCACATTTCCGGCCAGTATGGAGACTTTGGGGAAGCTTTCCTCCCGGCAAATGCAAATGGTTCACCTGTACCTGAAGCTTACTGGCCTTAGTTCATGGCAGCATATTCACCTAAGTGCAGAAAGTCTATATTGTAAGCCGCCCAGAGCCCATTCGTGGGGTGGGCGGGGTATAAATCTCAGAGTAAAGTAAAGTAAAGTAAAGTAAAGAAAGTTCTCAGCTCCATCTGGAATTGTCTGCTTTATATACTGTACTAGTTGATCCCCCCAGCAGACAGAAAATGGCCAACTTCCAGCTAGGTTTCTGATCCATCAGTGGACCAATTGGCATTAAAATATCTGTCAGAACTACCTACTAGCAACCCAGAGACCAAAACTAAGACACACACAGGACTGCTGCAAAAGTAGGTTCTTCCGTTGATTGGGGTGGTAGCACAAGACAAGGTGCACTATCAGGCTGTTTTAAAGATAAATGCACATTCCCGTTCTCACAAGCTCTTGCCCCCCGCTGAAGCCACCATGGGTATACTAGGAACTTGATAATAGTCTAGGAAGGTTTCCATAGGAAAGGTGGATTCCAAAGGAATGCGAGCAAACAAGGCTGAGCATATGTGAGGGCCAAACAGGCAGTAGTTCTCATAATAATACCAGGAATGTCACTCCTTTCCCCTTATGTCTCTACATGGGTAGAGGGAACATCTCAGTGCATTTTTGCACTTCACTTGCCATCCACTGGACGTTAACTAGTGTTCGCACTTGCAAGCACTATATAACAACAGCCTAAGCCCTACGCAATTGGTCACTCACCTGTGACCATTCCCAGGGCCAGTCCTCTTCTGGGCACCACCATTTTGTTTGCAGCGCACTCCGTGACTGCACAGTGCCATTGCCATGACGATGCTGACGCTCTGTGCACCCGCAGTTGCGTCTATCATCGTCCAAGTTTTGCGTAGCACCTCAGACAACCCCAGAGCACCAGAAGAGGTGTGAATGGCCTGGGAAGGCAGGGGGCACTTGGAGGCTAATCATGCACTACCAGCTGTAGTGTGAACAGACCCTCAGTCTCCACAGAAGCCCAAAGAGTACTTCCCTGGGGCTTACCAGGAAGTTGCTCCCAAAACAAGATGCGGAGACTTGGGAAGCAATTGAGGCCTTGTGAGTTTGTAAGCCAGGCCCTAGAGGTCCCTAGTAGATGCACTTTGCACCTCTGGGGATGGAATTCCAGTTAGCCAGTGAGAATTGATCTTTACACGTTAACAGTAAATCCAAATTCCAGGTTTCTTTCATCCTGTTTGTTTGCTTCCTTCAAAGTGTTTGTTGTCTAGTGACTCAGTAGCTCATAAATGATGCCGATAAACATCTAAAGATAAATTTCTTAAGTTAAAGGATTCAACTTCTTCTATTCAGGACTGGAATACATTTCAGACCCCCTCTGGGAGTGTAGCTGACATATCTTTACAAACAACACATTAAGTGTAGATGACATTTATAAATAAATGATGACACCCTATATGCTGCGGTTGATTTTGAAAGAAAACTATCTTTCTGCCTACTGCAGTAACTCTTGCTCTCCTGACCAGTTCAAGTGAGTGTTTAGAACCTGATTAGTGAGGAACCAAGAGAGGAGTGCCCATTATTCCAACATTTCAGAATTTACAATGGTTCTTGGTACCTTTTTAAGCTCAAATGGCTGATGATAAGCATTATTCTGAACAGTTTGGAGGTCGATTTCTCAAAAGGGAGGTGCTCAAATTATGCGCCTCCAGAAACTACTTAGCTATACCTCCAGATGAAACTCCTGAAGAACCTCCACATTTCTATGGATTCAAGCAGTTCACGCCCTTTTCAGCTTGTTGACGTGTGCCCCATAGTATATATCCTGAGATCCATGTCTTTTGGCTCCTTGATTCCATCTGCCCTCAGTCCAGTTTTAGAGCAGCAATTCAGATTTGACTTGGCTCAGGAAGGTTGGAAGGCATTCACAAATGTTTTGTCAGCCAAACCTGGTGTGGCAAGGAGGGTCTTTGATCTCTCCCTCCAGTGAGCTTTTCCCCTTGTCTCCTCCTCTAGATGCAAAATTGTATAAGTGCTGCTAAAAACTACTGAGGCCTTTTTGCACGCAGTAAGGCTAGGACATTCCTCATTCATACCTAGGCAGGTAAGGAACACGTGGGCATGCATTCCTACCTGCCTATATGCAAAAGGGGAGACCGTCCCGTGTCCTAGCCCAAAAAAGCCGGCACGGGGGCCCCTCCCAGGCCTGCCGCCATCGGGTCAGGTAAGACCCAGCAGTGGGCAGGCCTGTCCAGTCCCTTCCCCAGGTTCCTGCATGCTCCAAGGGACCAGATCAGATTCCCTACAGCCCGCAGTAACTCCCCTGAGCACCCACTGTCCGGGGTGTAGCCCATCTGGATACACACACTTACCTTATGGTCGCCAGGTTCCGAAGTGGCTGGTGTGGCCAGTGGCAATGTGCATCTACGCACGCCACAGGCTCTGTTTGGCTAGCTGTGTCTTAACTGACCCAATGGTGTCAGGCCTTGGGTGGAGCCTGCAGCTGTCAGGGAGGGAGATTGGGAATAATCTCCGTTCCAAACAACTGTGGGACGGCCCAGAACGTGCTGGAACATGCGTAGGGCACCCTGGGACAATTCCGAACAGAATTGCCACCCCAGCTGTGTGTATGCTCTATCCTACATGCGTTCCTCAGAAAAGCAATGATCGTGCGAATAGGCCTCTGTTTTGCTTTGCTCTTGTTTTAAATTTTTTCAAAAAAAATGCTTCCGTTTCTTTCATAGCACCCTCTGTCTGAAACCGATTTACTTATTTGCTCCCATTTGATAGGTGAGAAGGGGACAGATTACTACGTAAGTACACTGCTTTTCTGGGAACCTCCACAGTGTTATGAATTTGCTCTTCCTTTCACGGAGGCAGGGGTGGCATTTCTGCCACCGGAGGGAAAGAAGCAGCGGCAGAGTAGCTCCACCGACCTCTGGAATCTAGGCTGCTACATTTGGACATAGGGCAGATGGCAGTGTCATTTATTTGCTTATTAGTTTGTTTACATTTTAATCCCTCCCTAAAACAGAGTCCTTGGGATGGGTTACAACATAATTTGGCTGCTGGAGTAGAAGGAGACCGAGGCCTGAGCTCTATGATGCTGCACATTAGCAGATGGCAGCAGCAGTGGCAGAATTCAGTCATCAGGAAGGAAGGACATTACAACAAAGAGGTCCACCATTGGGGTTCTATGATGCTATGCTTCCCTCCCATCATGTGGACCAAGCAGTCCCTGCAAAAAAAAGCAGTGAGCTAGTTGCTCAAGCTTGTACATCCAGTGATAGATCTATTTAAGCATCCTTGTGCTATTCCAGTCTAGCGACAACTCTGCGTTGAGTAGACTATAAAAGCCACAAGCTTTCATGGTTTCCTTCTCAGAAAAAAAAAAAAGATCCAAGAGAACTGCATGCATCTCAGGCAGTCCGTTTTACCTTGCATGGAGACTTTCCTGCCAGAGCTGCGTTCACACCTGCACTTCAATCCAGCTTCAGTCCATTTTCAGAGTGGAAGAACATATCAGGAAAGTGACTTACCATTTTCCTTCCATGTTACCTAACTCAAAAGCTGATCAGCCGAGTTAAATACAGCCAAAAGCAAAATGCTTGTCACTTTGTGAATACATTATCTCACTCTGAGGCTGCATCCCCATTACAACCTTATTTAGGTTTCAAACCGTTTTCAATCCTCGCAGACCCCACGTCAGTTTGGTTTCACACGCTTTCCGCGTGTAAAATCACCCCAAAGCGTTGTAAATGTTAATCCTCATTTCAACAGGTCTCACTCCGATTCGTGCGCTTGAAACGTTTTACATTTTTTACTATGGGGACCGTACAGTGTTAAGGGATGAGAATCCGTGTTTAGGGTTTCCCTCCCCCAATAGCTTGCTTCCAAAGATAGTGATTTCACTGAAAAAAATCCACCCCTCAAAACAGCCACTATAAAAATCCACTTCTTAAAGCAGCTGCTACACTGTAGCGATCTACCCACTTCACACCTTATAACAATGTTCCAATTTTGCGCAATTCTAGCTCTTTGAAAGTTCTGACCTTTAGAAAGGGAAAAGAAAGTAAAGCAGCTGGAGGTTCTGTTTTAAAGGCTGTGGCTGTGAAGGGGGCTTCAGCTGCCGCTGCTGCTGTGTACCCTGGGAAATGGGGAGAGGAGGGGAAAGAATCGCTGGCTGCCCGCTGCCGTTTTTCCTCCAGGCAAGCGGCAGCCACCCAGCCACCCAGCTAGGCTCCCTGAAGGGGTCCCTTACGGGTGGCACGTTCACACCAGGAGGAAGAGGGCAAGGCATCCCCGAAAAGTGGCTTTTAAAAAGTAGCCACTTGAGTCCCCCCTTGAGTCACGTACGCCACGTACGATCCTCAGAATCCGGATCGAACGCGATTAAGATGAAAGTAATGGGAACAGGCAAATTCGCGTTTGCATCCGGTTCTATTATTTTGGTTTAGGGAAACCGTATTAAGCTTATAATTGGGATGCCCGCTGAATGTGGACTGAAGCTGGATTAAAATGTAGGTTTGAACACAGCCCAGCAGGTGTCTGCTACCAAATGGCTAGATCAGGACTCAGAAATATCCTCTTTAAAAATACTCTTTATGCTTTCCCTGATCACAGCTTTAGTCTTTCTTCCTAGGAATGCCTTTCTCTAGGGAGGTACTTGTTTCCCTGGCAACCAATTGCCATATAATTGCAGCCCTCCTGAGGTTTTTGCTTAGATGATTTACTTGGGGGTAATTCCAAAAGCAAGGAGGACACCAAATAAGTTTACTCAGGGCTTTTGGCTAGGTCAGCTTACTTGGGAGTAACTCCTAAAGCAGTTCCTTTGAGGCATTTTTTCCCTGAGAAATAAGCTCTGAGGATGACAGATGTGCACGAATGTTTTTTGACATTCTATTCAAATTGAATTGAATACCCAAAATTTGATTTGATTCAAATCTTTTACATTTGAATTTAACAAGAATTTTACCAAATTCGAATCTATTTGTTTGAATTTTTTATTCGAATCTGCACACATGAATGTCCACAGCATTCATAAACGCCCGTACGCAAGTTCCCCAAGTCCATACACATCCGTACACGTATGTATGCATCCTGGAGTTATCCCATATGCAACCCGTTTTCATCCCATACGGACCCGTACAAATGCGTACAGATGCAGGAAAGAATCGGATCTTCGAGTACATATTATGTACTAATCTGTGCACATAATGTCCTAATAATTCGAACAAATAGATGCAAAATTCAAAACTGAAATTCAATTTAAGGTCATTCAATTCTAGTTTGAATGTCGAAATTCAGCACATTTGATCGGATTCTGAATTCCTACGAATATTTGTCCACATCCCTACTGAGGACTGCTATAAGGTCTGCTCTTCTTTTTTTTTTACATATTTTATTTATTAAAAACTTTTTAAAACAACATAAAACTTCTTACATTATCATCATATCATACTATTACATTTCTTCATTGTTCTGTTCATGACTTGCTCCATTTTTCCAGCTTCTTTTCTTCACATTGCCTGTTTCTTTGGTCCCTTTAACATCCCTTGACTTTTCTCAGCTGGCCTCTTAGTTCTTAGTCAAAACCATCTGTCCTTACTTCTAGTTATCGTAGATAGTTAAAAGGCCTCCAATCTTCTGTAAACTTAGCTGTTGTTCTATCTTTTAAGCTATAAGGTCTGCTCTATTTCCAGACCAGGGGAGGACAGGAATTGTAAATCAGAGTAATTAAAGTGGGGAGAAGACCTATCTTTTAAATTCTCCTGGTGCTTTTTTCCTAAACAGCTTACTTGGGAGTAACTGCAAAAGCATGGGGAACTTGGAACACCAGGCGGTTCTCTTGAAAGCAAAACCTTTTGTGCCTTCATTCGAAGCTTCACTGCATTCAAAGCAGCTGCCCAGTCACCTCCAGAGCATATTCGAATTGGATTCAGATTTGACTCGGATCAGATCGGATTGGATTTGGAGGTGTGACTGGGGGCAGCAGGGATTCAAAGCAAATTTGAAGCCTAGCACACCTCTACTACACAGTACTTTTTTTCCTTTTTGCCCCCAGTCCCATGCAAATTAATGGCAATGGCAGGTAGCGGCTAAATTTCCTTTCGCCTTCTTTGCTTCTTCATCTTCTCTTCTTTTTCCTCACATCTCAAAACTTTTTATTGTTATTGTTTTACCCTCAGTTTTGTACTGATTACCCCAAGAGCAATTTTCTTTAAAGGACGCAGGCAAATTGACGCAGTAATTTAAAATTGACAGAGAAAGCAACCAATTGTCAAGCAACAGATGAAAGCACAGGAAATGATGCTAAAAGAACAGTTGGCTTTTCTACCCCACTTTTCTCACCCTCTTAAGGGGACTCAAAGTGGATGACAAGGCTCTATATTCTTCTCCCCGCAACAGACAACTTTTGAGGTAGGTTCGGCTGTGAGAGCTCAGAAGAGAGCTGTGACTAGCCCAAGATCACCTAGCTAGCTTCATGGAGGAGTGCAGAATCAAACCCCGTATTTCCAGATAAGGATCAGGCTCTCTAACCACTAGACCAAACTGGCTCAGAGAAGGGAAGGGCATCTCAGAGCTGAATAAAGGATAGGAAAGAACACAAGTGCATGATTTAATATGCACTTAGGCCCTTTGTGCGTGTACCCTTAATCTGCATTAAAAGCCCATGCAGTAAGCACCTAGGCCTCACAGATTTGCACATTAATGCAGATCTATGAGGTCACCACCACCTCATTGATCTGTTCTGTCTCCATTAGATAAAGCGTAATGTCAAACAGGGAGGTCTTATTCAGGATTGTTGGGTAAGCCTGTTCAATCCACTCTACCAACAAGACGAGTGGCCCTGATCCAGAACCTGAGAAGGAATGCCTTTCATGTTTGGAACTACCAGGAGACACATTTCAATGGTACACTAAAGTGTGTCACTTAAATGCATCCCTCAGAGACCCCAACCTTTGTTCCTAACCCTCGGACATATAGGGGGGGGGGGTGGAGCTACAAAGCTTGCATGAGCTTCAAGTTCATGGTGTGGGCAGATCTAGATTAGCACCCTTGTACAGACACTGCCAATCCAGCCCATGCTGTTCCATGTTCAGAATCAGCCAATCTGGCTGTTCTAGACTCACCGATTTCAAATGTAGACCTTTCTGTGTAAAAAGGGCATAACATCTCACTATAGGAACTTGTGACACTCAGACTAAGACTCCTCAAAGGAAAACCACAAGCCAAACAACTCCAATATCAGATATGGAGTGAATTCTGACAAGCCTGCCAAACCTTAAGGTCACAACCTAACGGACTCCTGGGATGGCCACCATCAAAAAACTGTATTCTAGTTAAGCAAGAACAGCCACTGCATGTACTCAAAACATCTGTGCTTGTCAGCTTTGCTTGAAGATGACAGAACACTGGCAGCTCTCCCTTCCATCCAGCCTGAAACAAGCTGGATCAAAGGAGGATTTATTCCTGCTCTCCACAACAAAGACAACAAACTACCCGCCCAGAGACCTTCGGGTATGGGGCGGGATATAAATGTAAATAATAAATAAATAAATAAACTGGCCTGCGGCAACACATCTATTATTTCTTTATTTAAAACACTTCTTTACTGCTTTCCATTTTAAAAAATCTCAAATGATTTACAGAATGTGAAGGAGTTGGTTTTTATACCCTGCTTTTCTCACCCCTGAGGGGACTCAAAGTGGCTGACAAATCTTCTGTTCTTCTCCCCACAAAGGTCACCCTGTGATGTTGGTGGGGCTGTGAAAATGCAGGAGGAGAGCTATGACTAGCCCAAGGTCACCCAGCTGGCTTCATAGAGGAGTGTGGAATCAAACCCAATGACTACAAAATATGAGTCTGACACTCTAACCACAAGACCAAACTGACTCACAAAGGCAAAAACAACACTTAAAAACCTAATTAAAAATTGTGTGTGCCAAGGAAGAAGAAAGATTTCACATCTGGAAAGCCTGAGTAAAAACACAGGTTTTTAAAAGACAAACTGCAAGGCTGACTCCAGCATCCCTTTGAAAACTCATGTTCACTGATAATATGGAGTAAAATAATTCTAGCGGGAAAACAATCTGGCTAGTCCCACAGTTAATACTCTGCACTTCAGCATTTTTGCTACATCAACATGGCAAGATTCTATGCCCGGGCTCAGTCCCGCCCTTTGGACTCCCTGTGAGGTACATTCTGTTAAGTCCACATATTCTCACACGGTTGCCCAAACAGACACACACACACACAAAATGCAGAGTAATATAATACTCAAGTGGCAAGAATGCTTAAAACCACTATTTTAAAAAAATAATGGTTTCAAATGTGCTTAAAACCACCTGTGATGGTTTCAGGGTTCAGGCTGCAAAGGGCAGTAATATCTCTTTACTCCCTTGCAAACCTCTTTTGCAAACCTTGGCTGCAAGCAACAGAAAGAGCAGGAAACATTGCCCAGGCCCTTCTGCATCGATTGGCTGCTGGCAAATTGGACGGAAAACCTGCCCAGGGACCTGGAGGCTTGATGGACAGGCGGGAGAAGTTTCCCTCAGTTGCTAGTGGCAACAGCCAATTGGGACGCTAAGGTCAGAAGGGTATAAGAGGCTGAGCTCTGAGCTGTCTGGGTCTTTTCTCTGGATGGGAATTGATCAAGGGGTCTTTCTCTGAGGGGGAACTGATCAGAAAGGAGTCAGCCGTGAACGGTTGTGGCTCTGAAGGAACTTCGCCAAGAAATGACCAGAGGCTGGGACCTGCAGCCGAGCAAGGACGGACTAGGCCTTGCTGTTACAAGGAATTAGTTGCTATTCTTTAGCTGGGCTTGGGTTTAGGCAGAGCTGGCTAAAGGGGGCAGAGCCTTCTACAGAATGGCAGAGTTGCAGCAGAGAGGCTTGGATTTTTTAAAAAAGAGCACACTATTTTCCTTTGAGCTAGTAGAGCTGTTATTAAGGGAGCTTACTACTTCAAGAGACTTTCAGAACATCACCTACCAATACCTGAACTTACTATTCTTCCCTTTTACCTTTCTTTCGTGTGTGTATTTCAATAAACCTGTTTTGGTTTACTGTTTAACTGTTTGCTACCAGCTTTTGCTTACAGACTGTAGTACTTACTCGGCCTATTGCACACGTCTAGCAACCTAATAGTGCCCAGCTACTCTTAGGAGGGGAGACACTGGACGGTCTGTTTGGAGGTTGTGACACCACCAACCACTTTTAAAAAAATTAATTTTTTTAAAAAAAATTATTCAGGTGTATAATTCGCAGCTATCGTGGACGTTTGTTAAACGTGTCTGTCAGATCGAATCCTGCTGCGCATTACCCTTGCATTTTTTACTCTGGACACAACCTTAGCGTAGATGCCTCACAAACAGCAGGTAGGAGGGGGGCTTCTAAAGGGAATTTGCCTCAGTTGTTCCTGTTAACAAACATAGAGGGTGCATCCCCAAGCAATTTAAAGTGTGCTAAAACTCTTCTTTTGTCTCTGAGCGCCCCCATGCCAGGGTTTTTAACAAGCTCCCAGCGCTACAAAAGCAGGAAAACCTGCAACAAAATACGTGCCCTTTAAAGAAGACTTTCATCGCTCTTTTTGGAAGTCGCGGGTTTTCCTCGCAGTATTTACCTTGGGGACGCTCCGTGGCAAAAGAGGAAGGGACTGCTGCCTGCACACACAGCCATAACTGCAGCAGCTTCCCTTCCTTCCCTTTCTAAAGCACAGAACTTTCAAAGAATCAGAATTGAGAATTGCAACATTGTTATCAGGCGTGAAGTGTTATCAAGTGTGAAGTGGATGGATTGCAACAGTGTTATGAGGCGCGAAGTGGGTGTATTTAAAGTCACTGCTGCTCTACCGGGTGGATTTTGACAGTGTTCTGTGTTAGAGTTAATGAGCAAAGGATTGCCTGGCTGATGGCTACAGCTGGGACGGTAAGCCATTTCAGGGATGGAGATCTGGGAGACGAACAGAGAACCGATGGCTATTTTTCCTTTGAACAAGAGAGGGGGCGGGGAGAAAAAGATGCAGGGAAAGAAAACACGCTTCCGTGGGGATGGAAGGTGCGTTTTAAATGTGCACTTTTCTGAGCCTCATGCGGACGCTTATTCTGGAAGTGCAGGGCACTTTTAAAGTCTGCTTGAATAGAGTGACAATAGAGGGACACTAGAGAGACACTGGGGACGCACCCAGAGAACAGATATTTGTTTTGTGGTACGTAATGCAGTCCCACGAAAAATTACTCATAAGAGGGAGAGAAAAGGAATAACAATGTTTACATTTTGGGTTGTGTCAAATGTATTAAAATCTATTACTTACATTCAATTCTCATTAATAAATTAATTCTCAATAATAAATTAATTAACAAAAGCATGCTTTATTACCTTTGTATCCTTGTTCAGTTTCCCTGAGATCAATTTTAGTTATCGCCTTGAAAGCAGTGTCCCACAGTCGGATACAGCCATCTCTCCCTCCTGTAGCAAAACCTTCGTCACAGGCATACATACTAAAAATTCCAGCCTACAAACCAACAACACAGCTCAACTGAAATGTCAACATTAGGCATTTAGAAGTAAAGACGTATTTGCAAAACATGAAGCCCTTTCTTAATTGGGCCTTATTCTGGATTGTATCGCAAAACAAGGGACCTGATATCCAAATGCTAGTTCTGACTAGGGATGTGCATGAATATTCAAAATTCAATCTAATCCAATCTAATTTGGACATTCAAATTCGAATCCCTGCAAAATTCTAGACATTTGAATTTAACATTCAAATGAATTTTTGAATCTTTTGAATCATTTGTACAAGTTATTCAGACATTTGTATGTGTACGGATATGTATACATTACAAAGGCATCTTATTTATATCCATACGCATCTGTACGAATACGTATGGGACAAAAACAGGATGCGTACGGATGTGTACAGATGCGTACGGACACATTCAGATGTTGTCAACATTCATATCTTGAGGTACAAAGCAAATATTTGTATGAATCGATTCAAATGTATTTGATTTGAATTGACTATGAATACATTCAAATGTTAAACATTCCAATCGATTTGAATCTTCGGATATTCAATTCAAATCGAATCAAATCCTGAAAATTGCATTTGTGCACAGCCCTAGTGCAGACTACAGCAGACCCAAGCCAATATAATCCAGAATAAAGTCAAGTGCAGAAAAGGCCTTAAACTGCAATTGCTGGTATTACTTTTAACCTATAAAGCACTGAACAGCTCCAGCACGTGACAGCTGAAAATTCACTTTGTCCCATACCAGCCACAACAGAATTTGAGGTTAGAGAATAAGCTTGCTGACAATTCTTCCCACCCAAAAGGTCTTGGAGTAGGTCTTTGCCGGCAGGCCTTCTCTATAGCAACACCAGGATTGCAAAACAGTGATTCCCATCCCATGGTACTTGTGCCTCCAGGGGTACAGACCAGGACATTTAGGGGTAAGTGAAAAAAAATTGGATAATGGTGGGAAAGGGCACAATCAACAATATAAAACAACTATATTAATTACAAACATTTTGCTAATATTAAGGGGACAATTTATGGAAATTGAATGCCCAGGTTAGGAACTACTGTTGTAGGATTACAAATGATGAACTCCTAAGGTACGCACTGTTTAAGAATGCCAGAACAAAACCATTGGGTTACCTCACCAGCGGCAGAAGAGAGAAATTTCAGAAGATACTTCACTTTCTTAGTTTTTTAAAAAAACTTTTTAATTAATTTAAAAAATGAAAAACATAACCATAAACAGTAAACAAGAACAGGATAAAATTACAAAACTGATAACAAAGCAGCTATAATAGTCTTTATAATAAAGACTATAATAAAGAACATAATAATGGAATTTAATAGAACTGTAGGAAATTATAACAACCTTTTAACAAATTGATTCAATAACCAGTTACAAAGAACATAATCTTTATGAAGAGAAATATTATTTCAGTAAATATTCAAGGTAGGATTTATATTGAGAGTCTTCAGGGAATGAGTGACCATAGGAGTCCAGGAAGGGGGTCCAGATTTCAATGAATGTGGTCCCAGATCTCGTGTGATTGAGGTTTACCTTCTTAATTAAGGGCAACTCACCCCATGAGCTCCTTGAATCGTACGTATCAAGTTGAGCCCTTTCCAGACATAGATGTCACCATTCAAGGCACCAGAGTACGTCACTTCATCTTTTGCACAGGACAAACAGAGTATGGTTTGCAGGTCTCCTGTTTTGCCAAATATTCCTCTTTTGGCGGTCAAGGCATTTCCGCAAAGTGTCCAAAACTAAAGAACAAAAAGTTTAAACTGTGTCTGTCGGCCACCATCACCATAAACCATAGCTCTTGGGGCACTTGAAAACCTAGCAACAGAACCCAGATGAGTCCAGCTTCTTTATATCACTTTTCAATTTTGTTTTTATGCCTCCTGTTGTAACCTACATTAACATATCTTATGGCAAGTGGTATACAAATATTTGAAGCAAATAAATATATATTTTAACCTATTTGAGATGCCTTCTCAAAGCACCAGGAAATCATTAAAATAGATGAAACAGGAATACATGGAACATAGAGATAAAATTAAAAATGTGAAACCAAACAGTAACAACTAACAGGAGCAAGCCTGACACTTTCATGGCTATTATACTACGTATGGGTGTGTCCCCATGTAGCTTTTTTAGTCCTGATTTAGTCCTGTTTGGACTATTTTTTGGGATTATTTTTAATCAAAATAGAGTGCCTGTCAATTAACCTGAATATAGTCGTTCCCATGCATAGCAGGACTTTTAAATCCTCCCATACAAACCCTGCCTGCAATAAAAGCAGCAAAAGCTTCCCCTTCACTGTCACTGAAGCCCAAGAGCTTAAATTAAAAGCTGGCAGTATTGTTTAAAAAAATTCTAAGTGTGCGTACTTTCTCCTTTCCCACCTCTCCCTTTTGACATTACCAGGAACTGTGCGCTCAAGCACATCAGTGAAGGAGCAAGCATAGCGCAATAAAATGTATCTTTGCAAAGCATTTTTGCTTCTAAAATGTATCTTTCTGATAACAAGCATCAGAAAAGATACAAATGTTTCCAGCAAAAATGTTTTAAAGGCAAGCAGCTGTCACCCCTTTTTGCCTTTTTCAAACAGGGCTCTAGCATTGCGAGCATGGCAAGGGAGGAGGGGGGAGCTTTGCATCTGTAGAATCCTACCCACAGCTGGCTGCCATTGGCCAGAATACTAGACCTCCACCCCAAATAGCCCAGTACCATCCCCATGTGGGGGAAAATAAGTGGACTAGGCTCCAAAAAGAGGACAGGGTCCTGTTTGCATCAGTACTTTCTTTTTCCTCAGGATTTTGGCAGGATAGTCCTCACAAAAACCAGGAATAAGAAACTGCATGGGGAAACTGGGTGCTGAGCTCAGATTTTATTCGGATTAATTGCATAAGTCATGGAGACTGTCCTTCTCCAATTCAAATTCAATTTGCATTAAAATGCACATGAGGATGCACCCTATCAGTTAGAGAATGATGCTCATCCCTTCAGCCTCTTAATAAACACAAAGAGTGAAACACTTGTGCTTAATATCCTTGCTTTGTGGCCCTTTCTGCACTTATCTCCTGTTAATCCTGGATCAGTGGTGATCTGTATTAGCTTTCACAGCCATATCCCTACACCTCTGAAGGCTAGCATCTAAAGTTCCTAGCCTTAGGGCCAGTGTGTGTGTGCTTTTCAGCAGTGCATTATGGGATATTGCTGATAATCCCAAACACAGAAGGTGCCATTCTGCATGCCTCCTTTGTTCTGGTCCTTCCAGTACAATTGATTCAATGGTATTATCAGAGATTGAGAGTAAGGGCCTCCTTAATGTGGGTCAGGCTCCATCTAATGTAGAGAAAGACAGACTAGCATGGGGCAGGGCCTCTGTGACCTGCATTATTAATATGTAGGTATGGAGGCATGGATTGTATACTACATGGACCCTTAATAAAGATTAAGAGTCTGTGCAGAAATCGCCTAAGACATCAAAGCCAGTGTTAATGCATTTTAAGTACACATTATGTATTTAAAAAAGAAGAAGAATGAAGTCTTGTCAATGGTCACTGGATTCCAGGACTAATTCCACAACTTCCTAGTCCAATTCTGTTTCAAGCTGAGGCGTTTTCGCACACGTCATTTTGGAACGCGTGCAAGACAGCTCCAGACGCGGCATACGCATTGCCGCAGCGGGGCTTGCGCTCCGACGTGTCCGGAGCTGTCTTGCACGCGTTCGAGATGTAGTGCCTGCAGCCGTTCGGGGATAGAAGCTTTCGCTCATGCTTCTTTCTCCCTGACAGCCGCGGGCTCTCCTCTCCCGCTGGCGCTGGCTGACAATCAGCTGATTGCCTGCCGTGCCGGCTGCGGGAGCCTCGGCAGCCGTCTCCCCGCCCCTTGCCGGCGTTTGCCGGCTAAGGCACTTCAGAATGCTTTGAGCATTCGCACACAGGTGCGCCGGAATGCATTTACACGCGTTCCGGCGCTCCTGTGTGTGAATGGTCAAAGCGTCCTGAAGTGTCTTAGGCTTCCCGTTCTACACACGTTCCAAATGGAACGCGTGTAATGCGAAAATGCCTCTGGTTTTGGGTTGACACAAAAGTTCATATTCACATACATTTGCAATTCTGAGTTCTTACTATAGACCGCAGGGCTACTCCCAATCTGGTAGCCTTGACAGCCTGCTTCTTAGTAGGGTCAGAGTAGGGATGTGCACAGATATTCGAAAATCGGATTCAAATCCAACAAATGTGGACATTCAAACACGAATCGAATGTGGAGACATTCGCATTTAGACTTTCGAACGGATTTTGGATGTTCCGAAACAGTCGTTTGAGTGATTTGAAACATTCAAATGTATGGTTTTTAAAATTAAAATTATTTTACTAAAAATAAAAAAATATTTTAAAAAAGAAACATTCGAATGTACGTATCTGTACAAATATTATATGTATCTGCGCTTATAATACGAGATGAAAATGGGATGCATATGGTATAAAATGGGATGCATACAAAATGCATACAGATACAGATAACACATACAAATGTTGTCAACATTCGTATCTTTAAATATGAATCTAACATTGGAACAAATCTAACACTTGAACGAATAGAACAATTTGGATTCAAATTGTTTTAGCATTCGGATTTTAAACATTCAAATTGAATTGAATGTTTTGACATTCTATTCGACTCGAATTCAAATGCAAAAAAAAAAAATATTATGCACATCCCTAGGTCAGAGGAGATTAGGAAATATCCAAATAGTTGTTAATTTAAAGAACATCCCCAAATAATTTTATTACACTATTGTGTTGCTGGCAATAGTACCTCAAACAACAAAATGGAATCTAATGGAATGAGGAATTCTTTATTGTGTTACATGACTGTCTTCTCGCGACTCAAATCTCTGCCCCTTTTTGGAGGCAACTGCCACCTTCAAGGCAGCTAAACTGTTGTGATACACTGGATCCTTCCAAATCTTTTCTAAGGCGGAGGCTGTCTACCTATGATCAGGCTGTTGTCCATTGGTGATAACTGTATTCGGGTGGCCCGTGTAAAAGTTGCAGAACAGACAATAGTGTTTGCACTGTGCCCTGTACTTATTTTTTCAGACGACAAGGAAAAAAGCCACTTTGAACAAATCAGATTATCCAACATGCCAAAGGGTTTTTCTTTTCCCTTTACTATGTAACCTACTTGAGAATGGTTTGCTGAAAGGCTGCTTCTAAATACAACTGCTAAAAATAATCAAGGGTCTTTCTATGCTTTCCATAAGATGACAGTCAAAGAAGGCAATTTATTTATTTATTTGTTGTTTACTATATGGTCATTTGACATGGTACTTACTCATCCATCCATCCATCCATCCATCCCTCAAATAATTAAATCATGCCCTTCTCCCAAAGATCCCAGGTAGGGTCACAACAACAAATAATAAAATTCAATAAATATGAGCTTTCTGTGTGCTTTAATCTATAAAGCAATAAAATAAATACACTAAGTGCTCTGGCAACTTCCCTTGGCAGTTGATCATAATACTCTATGATCAAATGCCCACCCAGTAGTTTCTAATGTTATTCCAAAAGCACAGTCCACTTCTTATGTTAAACATCAGTCATTTAAGGTCAAAGATTAATTTCCCAGCTGAAATATAAAGAAATCCTTCCTGTAGCAAACTTGATACCGCAAGGATTAGAATGTCTCCTGTAAAAATGAATCATATTCCCCCCTTCTGTGTCAGGGCTTTCCTAATGCCGGAGACTTGCAAAGTAAACCTATGTTGTATCCCTACCAGACTGAATAACTGTTTGCCTTCAAGCAAAATTAGGAAAATCTGGAGTGACTTTATTTATAGTTGTGTTTTAGGTTTGAATAACAAATGCTCAAGTTAATCATGACAATTTGGTGAATACCATGTGCCAAAAAATGAAAACAGAAACAGGTGCTCAGAGTCTTACACAGCAAAAGGAGCTGAATCCATTTTCTGTGGTGGCCATCGGACTCTGGAACAGCCTCCAGGTGCCTACATTGTATAGTTTTTGGCACCTGGTAAAAACGTATCTTTTCACCCAGGCTTTTGCCACTTAAATAGCTTCCTCAGGGTGCTGTCCTGTTAGAGAGGAGGGGTGGGAGGGAGGGGGGGTTATATTTTTAATAATGTTTTAATATTTAATATGCTTTATTCTTATTGTAACCCACCCTGGGGCCATTTGGTGAAAGGCGGGATATAAATTTCTTAATAAAAATGAATAAAACCCGTTTTGTCAAAGCCTCACTCCTGATCTGAGCAAAGTGTCATATTAAGGTTGTAAGATTCTCAGCACAGAAAATCATTGCGGCCACAATCCCACTTAGGTTTTTTAAAAACGAAACAGAGCTAAACCCGATGCAAATGTGCATTCTGGCAGTTCCCTTTTTTTTTTTCATTTTAAATCACAGTCAACCCCGATGATGCTCCCACAGAAAATGCTTCAAAAACGTATCAGGGAAAACAAATCTTTTCCTCCCCACCCTTTGCCAGCCGGGGTGCCCACCCCTCTCTCCCAATTGGGTTCGATCCTGCGATGACGTGACCAAGGGTGGGGAATCCCAGATCCCCCTCCCCTCCTGCTTGTTCTGCCACCGTTTGCCATTTGCTACAGTGAAGCCAAACCTCCCACAGAGTGCAACCATGGGGATCACTTCCACGATGTTGTGCAAAATCACTTCCCTAAGCCTCCTCGCCCATGCCTTCCCCTGACTTTCTCTTTTGTAGCACCTTTCTCTCGCCCGCCCACTGTGGTTGGTTCACACAGGAAGGAACCAGCTGAAAAAGGAAAAAGTGAGGGGAAGTGTGCATGGGTTGGAAATGAAACTTCTTATCAGTGTGAAGTGGAGTGGGTGAAAGTAAAACTTGTTACTTGTTATCAGTGTGAAGTGGGTGAAAATGAAACCGTGAAGTGGCCTGCTGAGCGAAAGAGGCTTGAACACTTTAAACTCCTCTGCAAAGAAGGGATGGCAAGGGGCTGTCCTACAGAGTGAACCCCCACCTATTTCATGATGCATCTCCCCCCAATAATGAGCTACCATTCCCAGAGGAATAAGGGTAAAGCATTTTAGCAGCAAAAACAGAAGTGAGAGCTGTTTTTTCAGGTGGTTTTCAAGTGATTTACTCCTCGGAAAACATAGGAACCCACTCTGTAATGAGGCCAAAGATTTCAAATCATTTTCAAACTGCAAAAAAAGCCAGGTATTTACATCTATTTAGTGAAAAAAAGCAATTGCAGACTGCTAACAACTTGTTTTTGAGCATCACTTCCTAGGACACAGTGGGACTTGGGTCCAACCTGCCCCTCCCCCCCCAGACCAACTATGTTTTAACAATCTGGCTACTGAACATCATGTCTCAAAAGCAGAAGCAGGGAGAAATACCAGCTCTTAAAAGAATGCCAGCATTTCCTCACAGTGTGGGACACCGGACTTGGCAAAGGCTGCTCTGGCATAGTATTGGATTTTATGTCTGGGAGCTCGCTGTGCCCACGCTGCTTTCTGTTGTTTTCCCTATGTGCCAGGCAAGTTTTTAGAAATTGAATCTAACACTAGGTGCTTCCAGACTTGCCCAAAACTGCGCCGTCCCACCGTTGTGACTTCTCGCTTGACTGACAGGACGGTCAGAAACTGCACAGTCCCTTCATCATGGCTGTCCCTTCAACATGACTGTACCTGCGCAGTAGGGGTGCAGCATGTCCCGAAAAACATGCTGCTCTGGGCTGAAGAAAGCTGCTCAGCTTTGAAGCGAGTTTGGATGCAGCCATGTGCCCAATAGTCCAGCAGCATGCCACAGCATTAAAAGATAGTGCAGGATTTCCTGCTCTGTCTTTAATGCAAATATTGAAGGTGAGAGATCTGCAAAGTCTCAGCTGGGGCCATCTGCCCATGTTGTTGGGATGTCAGCAACCTGCTGGCATTTTTAACACATCTGCAAACCCCCTGGATCCCTGGATCCAGATATTTTTTTACTAGACACAGAACAATTACAACTTCCAAGTGTGTAATGTTACAGAGCAACAACCCATGCTATTATTCTAGGGTAGCCTTACTCAAGCTGGTGCCCTCTGAACTTAACTCCCACCATTCTTGGATTATTGGCCTTATTGCCTTTGCCTGAGAGAGTTGCCTATAATTTTCAGAGACCTTGGGCCTATTCGCACTTGGCTTTATTCTGGAATATATCCTGGAATAGGGACTTGCTGTCCATATGCTAGTGCAGGCTACAGTAGGCCCAAAGTGAGGTCTTCCAGAGTCTGCATTAGCACATGGACCACAGAACCCTACCCTGAGATATTTTCCAGAAAAAGGCCAAGTGTGAATAGGCCTCTTGTTAGAGCATGAGGAGGCAGAGGGCTGAGTTTCCATTTACACACAGATTGGAAGGCCCTGAGAGCACAGGTTTCTCCAATTACCTGGACTATTCTAGAACACGTCAGGCCACCCCATACCAGGATATGCAATGCATCCTAAGCTGGAATGGATTGCTTCCATCATGGAACAAGGTCACTGTGCTAGTTCCAAAGCTTGTGTCAGCTTTGGAACGGGAGCAGGTTGGGGGCTCTGAATGCCATGAAGACCCCATTTTGGTGGCATGTCATGTTGCACCATGACAATGGGTCCACCATGGTATATTGGACCTCTGTGGAAACAACTTATCTGTAAGCCCTATCCGCATTAAGTACATATTGTGGTAAGATTGTACAAATATCCTACTAAAGTCCAAATGGAAGGTGAGAAGTCTCTCGGGTATGGGGCGGGATATAAATATAAATAAATATAAATAAATAAAAGTCCACAAATAAAATGGATGGAAGTGAAAAGGTGTTGAAAGGTTTAAAGTAAAGGTGTGACCTTAGCCTAGGATAGCAAAATATCTGATATTCTCCTGCCCAAGTACATGGGAAGGTTGGTGTGAATTTTTGGACAAGGAAGTAAAAGTATTTGCTTGAGCAGCCCTTTAACTATAAGATCACACTAGCACTGAAGAGAGGAGTGAAATCTGCATGGATACAGGGCTTCCCTCTGCGAATAAGGGTAATGGCTCCTTTTGATATATGGATTATTTGATCTTTACAGGTGTGCTTGAGGAGTTAAACAAGTAATCCTGATAGTCATTCTGTGAACATTGCCGTATGAGTATCTGTCCATCCATCCGTCTGTCCGTCCATCCATCCATCGGTCTCAGGGTGGCTCACAATAAAATAATTATAAAATAAAATAGTGCCTGCATGGGGAAGGGATGTTGTTTCCTCAGCCAAAGCCAAAGTGATGAGGTGTGTCTTCACCAGTCATCTGAACGCACAACCAAGAGCTACAACAGTGAATAGCCCCCTATGTATTCCCACCCACTCCCAACTGCTGAAGGTGGTGGAACCGGCAGGAGAACCTCACCAGCAGATCTAAGGACACTGGTAGGTTTATAAGAGAAGAAACACTCCTTTAGATATTTGTGGGCCAAATTTTTGAGGGTCTTATAAGTTAACGTTCAAATCTTGAACCAGGCTTGGTTGCAGATAGGCAACTTTACATTTGAAGAACATCAGTTCTCCAGACTGCAAACATTTCTATTCATCACTTGTCCAGGGACTGCAGTATCTCTCTCCCGCACAGAGATCATTAGAAAATTGTACCTCCAAACCTTATATTATCATCTTATAAAAGGCAACAGCTGCAGTAATTTGCTTAAGGAATATCTTAAGACCAGTTCATAGACAGCATCTCTAGTAACTATGTTAACACTGTCTGTTTTATGCCTAATTCCTATTCATTATGCTTAATGAAACAGAAAATCTTTTGCTGTAATTGCTTAAAAACATGTGTGAGTGTGCCTACAGATACAAGAACTATACTTAAATGGGGGGGGGGAGAACTGGGCTTCTTAATCTGTCAATTGTTTACATTGCTGCTTCAAATAATCCTTTTTTAAAAAAAATCAGTCCACCTTGAATAAGCTACAAAGCAAAATCCTCATAAGAAACAATTTTGTGAAATTGCCCAGGGTTTCCTTTCTGTTCAACTTGATAAGAAGTCATTCAAGACAATCACTTTGCACTGATAGCCAAATCTGCGTTGACTGCATAACATTTACAGCTTAAGAAAACAATATGAGTAAAAATAAATGTACCACAATTACAATCGCATTCATCAGTAAAGTGTCAAAACCAATTTACCTTAATATGCTTCACACCACAGCTAGCTACTCTGTTCGGTTGATAGGGATCCCAGGAAATATCAAAAATCTGTCGAAAAATATTCAAAACTGCTACACTAAATTAGAAACCACAAGCATTGTACCTCACAAATGTCATAGATACAATATATACTTTCATAGTTTAGAACAAAGTCTTATTGATTTGTTACTAATGTGTACATGGAGTTAATTGAAGGTATATAGGTAAAAAAATGTTTATATAAAACTCTGGCCCACTGTTCTTCAGTACTAAGTTTGCTTTATACATGTGATGACAAAGCAACAGAAAACAAATTTAAATATGCTAATAAATTACGACCTGGGAATAAAAAGGCTGAAGAAAAATGGATAACAGTATTGGTTCGAAAGGTAATGTTTGCTTACATTGCTAGCAGTCCTATATGATTTCTTCATACTATACCTGTACGTCTCATGCCTCACAGCTTTGGATGAAAGCAGGGCCCTGTGCGCACTGCAGCCTGGCGTGCATAATTAGGGAACTTCTGGGGAAGAGCATCCACACCTTGAGGAGACTGTTACAGCCTCCAGGCGCCCCATGCCTTCCCAGGAGTTTCCTAATTATGCACTAGGTGTGGAGCATCACACCTTTCCCAACCCTTACCCCAACTGTGAAGAGCATCAGCGTCGTCATGGCAACGGCACTGACACACACACAGCCGCAGAGGGCGCTGCACTCAAGATGGCGGTGCCCTGAAGAAGACCAGCCCTGGGATCAGTCACAGGTGAGTGACAGATCCTGCAGGGCGTGGGCTGTAGTTACCTAGTGCTTGCAAGTGCGAGCGCTAGTTAACGTTGGGTGATTACACTCCTTTCCCAGCCAGCCGACGGGAAGGGAAGTGCAAAATCACCCCAGTTGTGGAAGCCTCCATTCGCCCATGTACTTGTGTGCCTATTAATAACACAGTCCCCTCATTCTTTCACTGTAAAAATCTCTTCCCAGTGTACTTAATTTGGAGTGGAAGCAGGAGATGCTATACCAATCAAACACATGAATATAAGTGTACTTGGTATGCAGAAGATAAACTGAAAGTAGGTCACCTTATCAAATAGCAGACCTGTGTTTTTCCTAACCAACATGTGGCCTTCAGGTGGTCCTGAACCACAGCTCCCAGCATTACATAACCAGAGTTCTGGATCAGCCCCAATTCAGGGGCATTTGGAGGACTACAAACAGAGCAGCACTGATATATACCCCTGAGATTCTGTTGTGGCCAAGGGACCTAAAAGATCCGCTGCTCTTTATCTTTCTCACTGAGCTATGTCTGGCTACCAGTTTGATCTCCCATGATGCTCTCCAGATAGCTGTTGCCACCAAGAACATGGCTTTTACCAGCCTCTGAGGATGACTCACTGCCTAATACAGGCCTTGTATAACACTCCTCTGCAGCTTTACTTTTAAGAAGACAAGGCCAAGCTGTACTTCAGAAACATTCGTACCTTATTACCTCCTATTTTCAAGTCTCTCGTAAGTTTCATATTTTACAGAATCCAATTTAAATGTTATTTCTTCAACCAAAACAGCACTACCCACATAAGAACATGCAAATTGTTCTTATTGATCAGTATTCAGGACAAGAGGTATTCCACCACATAAATATTCACATCATCTGGAAGGAGCCCTTTTGGTGCCACAGGAGATCAATCATCAGAGTTTTTGTTAGCTTTTTCTTTGTTTCAAAGCAATTGCAGAGATCAGGAAAGAGGTGCTTGGAAGGGGAAATTTAACCCATTCCATCCACTCAGAACTACTTATTTGAGCAACATTACAGGACTTAGGAGAGATGTCCTTTAACAGCCCTGGGGTGTGAAAAATAATCAGCCTCTGGCATTTCTTGAACAAAATGGGACAAAAACCCTATACCTTGTGAACAGAAAGGAGGAGGAGGAGGAGCTGGATTTACATCCCACTTTTTTCACCCCTAAGGGTGAAAAGTGGCTGACAAAACCTTTTGTCCTTCTCCTCACAACAGACACCCTGTGAGGTAGGTCGGGTTGCAAGAACTCAGAAAGAGAACTGTGACTAGCCCAAGGTCACCCAGATGGCTTCATGCAGGAATGTGGAATTCAACCAGGAGATCGCCAGATAAGAGTCTAACACTCTAACTACAAGACCAAGCTGGCTCACAGTTCAGCTGAGTCGAAGCTCATGGGAGAATACAACTGGGAAAGGAGTTGTTCCTTGGAAGAAACTAGGCACAGAAACACTGTAGATGAAAGCCTGGCCCACTTGCAAGGGACAGCATGTTTCTCTGCCAGCACCTTCGCCTCCCCCTATCCCTACCTAAACCTGCCTGCTTTCAAAGAGGCAAGTGAGATAAAGGTACAGGTGTGCAGGTTACTTGGGCTTGGGCATCATGGGGGGAGCAGTATGCCGACACTGATCCATTTCTTATCAGACATTTGGCACTTGGCTACACTTAAAGAATATTTTGCCATGGAATTCCATCACAGATTTCCCAGATCACATGTAGTTTGGCTCCAAGAAGAAAAAATATAGCCACAATCTGATGCTCAGTGATTTGATTCAGAAAATATTATCATTACAGCAAAATTGCAATTCAATCATGACTCAGGGAGCAATAGTTTATTAGCAGAAAAAGTTTAGGATGTTTCCAAATTGGGTTACAAGAAATATTTGATGCATTACAAGAAAAAAAATATAACAAACCCATTAGCAGATTACCCTATCTGAGTGTCCAGTAGCTGATGCAAGGAGTTTTCCTTTCCTCCACTCCCAAATGCAGACGGTGTTTTTGGCATCCAGTCCCACAGAAGCTAAGCGCTAGAGAAAACAGAATGAATAACTTTTTAAATAATGTAACAAATAAGAAATCAAAGGTTGGCATAGGCAACATGCTCAAAAAAGTACTTTCAAAATAACTTTGTAATAATTTTATTATGCTTCGAAATAGACTGAATGGCTCAGGTTCACTAGTGATTTCTTCCATTTCAACAAGAGCTATTTTGAAAAAAAGCTGATGATCAACTGTTTGGGTTGGTTAACGTTGGGGGTTTCCCTGCCCTTTCCCCTGCAGCCATTGCTCCTGAAACAGTAGGGGGGTAAATTATCTCCTTGTCTGACAGTTTAGAGATCCCCAGCATGGTGCTATAAGGAACAGATAACTTGTTACAAGGCCCTCACTGTTCTGGAAGTTGTTCCATAAGAACTTTTAAAGCCCTAATGGCTTGGGCCCTGGGTACCTGAAGGAGCAACTTCTCCCATATAGACCTGCTCGTACACTGAGATCTCAAGGAGAGGGCCTTATTGTAGTTCCGTCTCTTGAAAAGGTACGAGGCATAGGGACATACAAGAGGGCCTTCTATGTGGTTGCCCCTAGACTTTGGAACAGCCTCCCTCTTGAGGTATGCCAGGCGCCTACACTGTATACTTTTCAGCGAATGGTGAAAACATATCTTTTCAGCCAGGCTTTTGCCATCTAAAGGGTGCTGTCCTCTTAGGGAGGGAGGGTGGATGTGGGAGGGAGGGGTGATATTATTAATTATATATATTTTTCTTTTGATACGTTTTAGTCTTACTGTAACCTGCCCTGGGACCATTTGGTGAAGGACAGGATATAATTTTATTTAATAAATAAATAAGTACAACTAGCTATTTACAGGGGCATCAAACCTGTGGCCCTGGATGGCCCAATACAAAATCATAAATTTACTTAAAAGTTATGAAATTATGCACCAATCTTTTGTCATTCATAAGTTTTCATTAGTGTTTGTGTATTTAATGTGTGGCCCAAGACAACTCTTCTTCCAGTGTGGGCCAGGGATGCCAAAAGGTTGGACACCCGTACATCACAACATTCAGAAGGTAGTAAGAAGGCAAGATCCACTATTATGGTGCCACAAAGGGTCACCTTCATAAAGCGGCTATCGCCATGCCTGACACCATTCTTGGCCGCATGAGGTAAGTTGGAAGATCAATCCTCCATTATGTAGATGAACTTTTCATGTGTGTTCATCTGCAGCACACCACACAGATACAACAGAAATAGAAACTGATTACATACGTACCTGGCCATCTGAATCAAATGCCAAGCAGGCAACTCCATGGGTATGTGCATCTTTCAGAATAGAAACAGTTTGTATATTGTAGGAATCCCAGATGCATACGTAAGGATCCTTTCCGACTTGTCCTGTAGCAACTAGGGTTTTATCCGGGTGCAAAGCTAAGCTGGAAAATAGTTTTTAAATCATGGTTTATCATCTAATCCATTAACAGATTATCAGAGAGCACATTACTTTTTTTTTTTTTTTAAGGAAAACAATAATACAGAATAAGACCCAGTGCAGAAAGGGGCATAAAATCCATGGCTAGAGTGCAAAAATAAATAAGCCTCACACTCAGCATCCAACCAAACCAGATGTGCCCGGGCCAACTGGCCAATCAGCTCTAGTGGTTACTGGGCTTGTGGCTTAAAAGCTGGTTTTGCCTTGTGATAACTGCTATGGTTAAAGCCTAGCCAAATGGCAGCTGATTTCCTAATTAAGTTAATGAAAGGCACCTACTTTCATTCTGCTGCAGCCTGATTAACTGAAATATGTGCATAACATTTTTTATGTTCATTTTTCATCATCAGGCCTGTAATTCCTAAGCTTTGCATATACTAGAAGTCAATAAATTAATGAGACTGCAGAAATGTATCATTAAAAATCCTCCTCTGTTGCCTTAGCTACTTAATAAACCAACTATTTGACCAGATCTTGGCAAAAAAATCTGTCTTTAATAATTTTAAAGGCATACAACCACTTGGGACTATGACTTTTTGTCTCCTAGGAAAGCTATATGTGCAAAATCTATATCCAAAATCTCTATCCAGTATCTGGCACACACACAGTTAACTTAAAATAATTAAATATGCCACTCATGTGCTCTAACACAGTCAGATTGAATGCTATATAAGAGTCATTAGTGAATCCATCTGGTTGAGGGTCTTTGCCAGATGGCAAATTTTTACCACCTCCGCAGTATCTGTTGTAGTACTTCATCCATTGGCCAGAATATCCTATCTTTTAAAAATGTGACTTACAGAAAATTTACAGTTTTATTTTGGTTTTGCTTTTTTTTTGCTCCCATATATTTCCAAACTCTGCAGCATAGGCTGCAAGAGAACAATTAATTCAAATGAACTGTGGTGGATACATATAAAATGTTCTGTATCTACTTCAAGAAAGCATTTCTACTTTCCCTGTGACACAGATCCAGCTAAATTAACATTGATGATATAAAGACACGTGTTTTCCTGCATGCATGCCAAAGTACCCCTTGTAACAATGAGCACTAGTAATGAGTGCTAGAGGTTCTGCCTCAGTAATGCAAACAGAAAATCAAAATTCAGTGTAATGAGCAGTGTAGACAACAGCAACCTGACTGAATGAATTTGATTTTTGTTCCTGCGAAAATGCCTTCTTGAGTAGGGAGGATGCATACTTCTGTCCTTTTCCTGAATTGCACTTTACCTACACTGATTTTCCAAGATCACAAGTATCCTTGTTTTAGGGTAGAGTGGTGTAGAGATGAGGAGGAAGGAAGGAAGGAAGGAAGGAAGGAAGGAAGGAAGGAAGGAAGGAAGGAAGGAAGGAAGATGCAGTGTGCAGGCTGTACCAGCTCTGCCGCTAGTATGGGTGTGGTGTAGGGGTGTGAGCGGGATTCGATTCGATTAAAATAAAATACCTGAAAATTTGATTCAAATCTTTAAAATTCAAATGCAACCAAATTCGATTCCAATGAAGCAAATTTGAATCTATTCGTTTGAATTTTCGATTTGAATTTTCACTTACGAATGTCGACAACATCTGTATGTGCCCGCATGCATCGTTACACATCCCGTACACATCTGTACACATCCGTATGCATCCTGTAGTTATCCCATATGCAACCTGGTTGTGACGGTTTCAGGGTCAGGCTGCAATGGGCAGTAAGGTTCCCATGTCCCTTGCAAGCCTGTTTGCTGAAGGCAGGGCTTTCTGCCAAGGCAAAGCCGTTGCAAGCTGAGGTTGCAAGCCTTCTTGCAAGCCCTGGGCAGAGGCTGCAAAAAGAGCGGGAAATCCTGTGCGGGCCTGAGTGCAAGGATTGGCTGCAGATGGTATCTGGAGGGAAAAGCTGTCCGGGGATTTTAGAGCTGGAGGGGGCTAGAAGAGGAGTTCCCACCAATCAGGCATGTGGAACAGGCACCTCTATCAGGAGTTTCCAGCAGCATTTTATTGCAGCAGTTTTCCCTAGGAGGTGACAGCCAATCAGGGCCACAGGGGAAAAGGTATAAAGGAACTCAGATTACAGCAGTCTATGTCTTCGTGCTGGGACAAGAGCTGAAGGGAACAGAAGAGAGCTGAACCTGAGGGAGCTGGACCAGTAGCTGACCATTGGTCTTGTGGCTGAGTGATTTCAGAAGGAGACAGTCGTGGAGGATTGTGGTTCTGAGGGAGACTTCACTAGCAACTGACCAGACTGGATGATCGGTCAAGCAAGGACGGGCCGTGCCTTGTGATCATCTAGAGCCACATTCTGGTACACTGGCTTGGCTTGGGCCATGGCAGAGCAAGCCGGGGGGGAGAAATGTGGAGAGGTTTGTCTTTAAAAAGGGGAACTATTTTCCTTTAGAGAAAGGGGTAGCTCCTAACCTTAAGAGACTTACTGATTCAAGCCAACAACTACCTGAACCTTATTATCTTTCTAGTATTGCTTGTGTGTTATAATAAACTTGTTTTAGTTTACTGTTCAGACCGCTTGCTACCCGTGTCTGTGTTTTACACTGTAGTTCTCACTCGGCTGTTGCACGAACTCAGCATCCTAACAGGGCCAAGCTACTCCTAGAGAGGGCAGGCACTTACTGGAACGCTGGGGATTGTTACACTGTTTTCACCCTGTATGGATCAGTACAAATCCATACAAATGTGGGAAAGATTCATATCTGCAAGTACACATCGTGTACAAACCTGTATGCATATGAATGCCCAGATAATTCAAACAGATAGATCCAAAATTCAAAATTCGTTTGAATCTTTAAATTAGAATTTATGGACATTCAATCTGAACTCAAATGTCAAAATTTAGACGAATTGGGTCGAATGTCAAATAACTTTGAATATTCTTGCACACTCCTAGCATGGAGCATTTTTAACTGCTTCATGCCTGTACATGCAGGGGAAGCTCTGGCATGTATGGAACCATTTCTAGTGCAGATGTACTGTGCCGGAGAATCCTCACTTTGACTAATAAGAGCAAACAGTTTCTAAAATCTAACCTCCATTGAAGCTCACAGGTTGTATGTTAGACTCATACGGTACTTTGTACCATCAACTTCCTTCACAATAGGAGAGGAATATACTCACAAGTTACAGTGAACAGTAGAGCCCCACTGCTCTCTTTCCACCAAAGAGCCCCCAGCAGAAGTATGTGTTGCACTTAGCACAAAGAATGTTTTGTTCACAGCTACACAGAACAGAAATGCCTGCCACCCAGTAAGACCACAGATCTCTTAAATGTACATTTTCAGTTGCAGAAATGACAATCAAGCCCGATTTCTTATTTTACATGTCATTTTTCAGTTGATTATGATTCACTTTAAGTAGCTTCGGTAATAAGGGCTGCATCCCCAAAAGACTTATTTGCCTCTCTACTGTCCCTCTACTGTCCCTCTATTGAAGTGGACTTTAAAAGTGCCATGCAAATCAGGAATAAGTGTCCGCATGAGGCTCAGCAAAATGGGAGCTGTGTTTTCTTTGCACGCATCTTTTCTCCCCACCCCTGCTCTTGTTGATAGGGTGCCAGCGGGAATGGGGAGGGACTGTGCTCGGCGCGGCCACAACCAGGAAGACAATCCCTGACAAGTCCAAAGTAAAAATAGCCATCGGTTCTCTGTTCATCTCCCAGATCTTCCGCCCCCCGAAATGGCTTCTCGTGCCGGCAAATATTCACTCTCACCACTTTCCCCTGTTATTGCTGTCAAAATCCACCCTGTCCAGCACACGATCGCTCATTCACTCACCACTATCCCTTTTATTGATGTCAAAAATCCACCCTGTCCAGCGCACAATCGCTCATTCACTCACCACTTTCCCTGTTATCGCTGTCAAAATCCACCCCTAGCAATAATCCACCCATTTCACACCTCATAGCGATTGCAACAATGTTGCAATTCTGTGTGATTCTGGCTCTTTAGTTCTGAGCTTTGTGTTACTGCTGTGTGTGCAGGCAGCAATCCCCGCCCCTTTTGCCACGGAGCGTCCCCAAGGTAAATGTTGCCAGGAAAACCCGCAACTTCCAAAAAGAGCGCTGAAAGTCTTATTTAAAGGGCACTTTTTTTGTTGCGCGTTTTCCTCGTTTTGTAGCTCTGGAAGTTCATTAAAAACCCTGGCATGGGGGCGCTCAGAGGCAAAAGAAGAGTCTTAGCAGACTTTAAATTGCTTGGGGACAGGGCCAAGGAATGCCTATCAAAAGGGTGATTTGATTATTGTCAGAATCACGATCATCCTTTTCACTTATGCTGCCAAATGATGGAAAGCCTGGCTGCTCTACGAAATACATACTGGATGAAATCACTTCTAAAAAGTCAACTTTCCATGGGCTGGTTTCATAAGAATAGGATGGTTTTAAGTACCTTACCTAATAAAGACACACTGCAATTCAAGGGAAAGAAACATATCAGTACAGCAAGGTTCTAAACTGGGACACTTGGGGCCTGTTTGAACTTAACTCAATGGGATAGTAATAGTACTATCCCACTGCGGCTAAGATCAAGCACAGAGCTGAGACAGTCCTGAATCTGACCACTAGCATTTGAAGTGCAGATGGTCAGGCCCAGACAGGCCAGATCGTCATGGCAATGGCTGTGGCAACATCAGGCTTGCACCCGGACCATACCATGGCTATCGGCTCATGGCATGTGACTGCCCAGAGGCAGCCATGCTGCCCTGGGCCCTCAAAGTGTCACACCTGGAAGAGAGTGTGAATGCTGCTGAAAGGGAGCTTCAACCTGCAAGGGATCTTTTGGGCACCCACCCACCCCAACATGGCTCTTCCTGGAATCTTTGGATGTTCACTAGGTACAGGCTCTTGTTTTCTATATCTGGAAGGCTCTGGACCAGTGCTTCTCAACCTGGAGGTCGGGACCCCTTTGGGGGTCATACTACCCTTTCAGAGGGGTCGTGATGAGTCTCCGGCCGCCCTTCCCTCCCACCCCCAAGCTGCTCTGCCCCCATGGTTGGGGGTCTCCACAACATGAGGGACTCCATTAAGGAAGGTTGAGAACCACTGCTCTGGACCATGCTGGAGGTAAAAGGAAGAATCTGTGAATTGTGGTGTTTTCTTCTCTTGCAACAGGTTGAATAGAAAGTCTTTTCTTGTATTCCAAGAAATACTGTAAATTCTCTGTTCTCAACAAAACGGCCAAAACATCCCACAGAGTCAGAAGAACTGGCTCTTTTCAAGCCAGGAGAAAAGCACTTGGAAGCACTAAAAGAGGCCCTTCAGAGTACTGTGCACTTATAAAGATCACACGGAGATCAAACTACACACAGGAAATCCCAGCCTATACAAGAGCCTTAGTTGAGAGTACAATACTGGTCATTTCTATTCCTCACAAAATATAACCTGGGAGGTGCATTTTTGCCCCATTTACCTAGAAGTGTGAAAGTGAGGAACTACTCATCCTGCTGAAGGTCAAGCAGAAAGGAAGTGACTGATTCACCTTCACTTTAACATTTCTTCAGGTGTGACCACCAGCACCTTTTCATTTCTATCCATTTTATTTGTGGACTTTTCACCTTCTATTTTGACTTCCCTGAATGAGAAGTCTACAGATAGAATGGATAGAGATTAAAAGATGTGAGCAATCAGACCTGAAGGTGAACTGAAGAAGATTGGTCTTGTTTCTGCCCCCATCCCTCCCCTCCCCTTTTTGAGTGCAACAAATACAGTCACCCAAAGTTAACATTAAAGAAACATAAAAGAAGCTGTGCTGGATCAGGCCACAGCCCATCTAGCTCAGCCTTCTGTCACACAGTGGCCCACCAAGTGCTTCTAGGCATTGTCAAGCAGAAGTGGTATGGTTTTAACTGATGGGACAGAAGAAGGAGAAAAATAAGAAAACCACGTGGGCAATGGGGAAATAGCTGATCTTAAGAAATAAGGCATTATTAAGATTTCATTGGAACCACTCTGTTAACATCGCTATTTAGATAAAGCTTGTGTCATCTACACCCATGAGTAATTAACATCTGGAGAATTCATACTGTATGAAGTTGGCCCTTTTTAAATTCTCTGCTGCCAATGTGAATCACCCAACAATAAAACAAAAAAAACCTCTGCATTTTTACAGTTATATTATTGTGACTCATCCTGAGATCTCTGCTGATAGATAGATAGATAGATAGATAGATAGATAGATAGATAGATAGATAGATAGATAGATAGATAGATAGATAGATAGATAGATAGATCTCCCCCCTCCCTTCCTCTCTTCCTAGCATTCCAGTCCCCTGCTCCCTCGGACTGTATTCTGAAATAAGAGTTTGTTCCCAGATATTCACGTTTGGGCACAATTCATGCAAAAAGAAAAAAAGAAAAAAACTAATAAACCACTCAGCCTTAAAAACTGGTGGCAGTGATGAACTGCAAATTCATATGCAGTAATTAAATGCCCACAGCATGATAATGCCAATCAACTCTCACTACAATTTGTTCTGTGCTTGGAAACACAGTGGAGGGTAATTTTTCCCCCTTAGGTTGAGTGAGTAATTAACTGCTTTGGGATTCCCTGGGCCTAATGTATTCTTTCTAAAATTAACCCATCAGTGAATATAGTGAATATAGTCCATATCCAGGCAAGACCAAGGAAGATAGAACAGAACAGAAAGCAAAGCTACTAACTAGAAGAATCATTTGGCCATTAACTAAATGGGAAAGGAACCTTATTCTAAAAGGAAAAAAAGATAGATGCAGGAATAATGAACTCATAACAGTGCAACAGTATAAGATACAACTCCTGGAACAACAGGCTCGATTCGTCAAGAAATGGACACCTTTCATCTCTCGGGCACAAATCGATCCCAGACTTTGACCTTCTTCCTCCTCCTCAGTACCAATTTTGAAACAAAAGATATTGATATTTTTTCCAGATTTTTCATTCTAGATTGTATTGGATAAATTTTGATTGAATTATATGGAATATGCGATCCTCAGAAGGGAATATTTGGCTTACGTTATTGGTTTTTGATGCTTGTGTTACATATTAGTAAAATTATAATTTAAAAAAAGATAGATGCAGGGGAAAAAAGGAAACCAATGTGGATGATGGGGAAGCAGCTGACCTCACGTAATAAGGCATTATCAAGAGGAGATAAGAAGCGAGTTTCTCTGGATGCATATGCATTTACCTGCAGGGAGAATTCTGGTGACACTCCCATAGGCTGCATCCGCGCTGCATTGAGCTGCTTCTTTACCAGATGCGGATCTGCAAGTGCAGGAGTTCCCCCGGTGCATATAGCAGGAGAGCTCTACCTTTCTACTAGTGGCAGGGCTGGGAAGTCCTCCACCCTTCCATCTGTAGCTCCACTGTCTAGATCACACAGCAATTTTCCCCCCTATTTCCTCCTTTCCTGGGGCATTTCTGCACTTAGCCCCCTGTCCGTTGGATGGGAAAAGTGCAGAACAGACTGTGTACCAGCGTTTGCACTTGGGAATGCTAGTACATGGCAGCTTAAGCGGCCCCCATGCGTCTGGAAGCTTACCTCCATCCGGGCGCATGTACGATCCTTGATAGGGCGCTGCCAGTTTGATGGCGGAGACTGGTGCAACTGTGCATGCGCCAGTGTCATCATTACAGCGACAATGGCGCTCTGCGCATGTGCAGTCACATTTGGGGTCATCTGAGGTGCCGGAGCACTTGGATGGCACCTCAGATGATCCCTTGCACCAGAAATGGTGTGAGAATGGCCACCGCTGGGTGCTTCAGGTAAGCCTTTGGTTTGCGTGTGGTGCACAATTTCATACGCCACCACTAGTTTGCGATAGGTCAACATCTGGGCAGGCAGGGGGCATTTCTAGGCTGCAAATGCCTCTTGCAAGTACAGATGCACCTGCCCAAGTGTTAATCTATCGCTAACTATAGGGCCAAATGCAAATTGGCCTCTGGCTCTAGTTTGCTGATCAAGCAGCAATGGACAGGAATATTGCATAGGGAGCTGTTTGTCACTTCCACCCCTTTCTCCAAGTGACTGCCTGGAGAAGAGGAAGAGAAGTTTGCTCAAGTCCAGCCACTGGCTGAATTAAGACAAGCCAGCAACCCTTGGTTTGAGGTCAAGCCAAACCATTTTATTCACTTGTAAACATCCCCAGCACAAACATAATGTTTTCTTGGTGGGAAGGCAGAAGAGAAGACCGAGAGGAGACATGATTGCGATCTTCAAGTATCTGAAGGGCTGTCACAGTGCAGACGGATCGTCTGTATTCTCACTTACCCAAGATGGGAGGACTAGAAGCAACGAGATGAAACTTCAAGGTAGTCCATAGAGATTAAAAGAAACTTCCTAAGAGTAAGGACAATCAGTCAATGGAACAGATTGCCACAAGGGATAGTGGGCTCTCCTTCACTGGAGGTCTTCAAGAGAGGCTGGACAGACATCTGTCTCGGATGGTTTAGGAAATCCTGCATTTAGCAGGGGGTGGATTTGATGATCCTAGAGCAGTGATGGCCAACATATGGCATGCGTGTCACAGGTGACACGCCAAGCCCTTTTGGGTGACACACATGGTCACCCTGACACCTGGGCCTGTAGTGCTTGCTTGTTCTTGAATACCAACTTTCAATTTAATATTAGCAAATGAAATTCAGCAACAAAAGTCACTAATGTAAAGAATTGTTTTTGCTTTTAATAAAATACATAGCTCAAAAATATAACTTTTTAACTAGAGCTACAAATATCACAAAATTATGGATATTTCTAGATGTGACACAGCACCCGAGTTAAGCTAGGTTTTCTTGCAAATTTTGACACACCGAGCTCAAAAGGTTCCCCATCACTGTCCTAGAGGTCCCTTCCAACTCTATGATTCTATATTCTGTGATTCTATGATTCTGTGATCTTCCATGAATACTTATTTGCAGAGCTGTCAAACCTTTCCCCATTTAACTCCATCAAATTCTCACTCCCACTCTCCACAAACCATCAGACAAGGGGTAGTATTTCTTCACCCAGAGGGTCATCGGATTATGGAATTTGCTGCTGGAAGAGGTGATGACAGCTACCTGTCTAGATCGCTTCAAGGTAGGGTTAGACAAATTTATGGATGACAGATGTATCAATGGCTACTAGAATGAATGCCTAGGTACATCTTTCAGGCTGGTGGGGTGCGGGGTGGGTGGGTTGCAGAAGCAGGATGCTTCTAATGCCATTTGCTGGGATTCAAGAGCAGGAGAAGATTTGTCCTTGTCTCTGCTTGAGATGCCCATGAGCATTTGGCAGGCCACTGTGTGCGACAGGATGCTGGACTAGATGGGCTGTGGCCTGATCCAGCAGGGCCTCTCTTATGTTCTCTTATGTTCTTATATCAGCGTATATGAAGGCAATATAATATTAGCATTTTTTTCCTTTTAATACAATTCCTTTGTATTCCCAATGAGCTATTAGTCTTTGTTTTTCTTTTACACCTGAAAATGTCAAAATCAGTGTGCATCAGCTGCAAAGGAAACCAATGGCATGTTAAAGATGATAAGAAACCTTACTAGAATGCCCTTATACAAATCAGTGTTTTGCGTTACTGCTTCCCAAAAAGGATAAAGTAGGATTAGAAAGGCTCTAGAAGAGAGTGACAAAGTGCCTTTTTGCACTTGTTCCAATGGGACAGACAGGGGCTGCTTCCACACGGAGCATCCGGACTATGCAGGACACAATTCAACAACCATGTAATAGCAAAAATCATGCTGGTGAAAAAACGCATACAACACACTTGTACTTAGATTTGTCCTTGAAGACAGTGCGGAGATTACAGCTGGTGCATAATTATCCCTGTTCTGCAAGCAATGGACTGATTGCTAACAGGCTATCAGGACTAACTCCAGTTGTGGGTACTGATCTACAAAGCTATAAATAGTCTGGAGTTTGTTGTTTGAAAGACTGATTTAAAACTCACAGCAATATCAAAGCCTAAGATCTTCTGGACATTGACTACAAGCAAGGCTATCTAGAACGAATGCCTAGGTGCATCCTTCAGGCTGAGGGGGGGGGGGAGGAACTGGGGCGCTTCTAAGGCCATCTGCTGGGACTCGGGAGCAGGAGAAGGTTTGTCCTTGTCTCTGCTTGAGATGCCCGTGAGCATTTGGTGGGCCACTCTGTGCGACAGGATGCTGGACTAGATGGGCTGTGGCCTGATCCAGCAAGGCTTCTCTTATGTTCTTATGTTCTTATGTTATCCTTGTTGGTCTTATCGTTGGTCTCCCAGGCCGCGTCCCCATGCGCTCTGTTTAGTGCGGATTGGAAAATTTCTAATCCAGGTGTACGGCCGAATTCGAACTGAGCCGAATTCGAGTGCTATACCACGATAGCCTAGAAGCCCATGGGTGATCGGTCACTTAACTGGGATCGGTCATGCATCAGATCCTCTGCAGGGCATCACCATCTCGGTGCTAGCTTCCTGTGCGACTGTGCGTGTGCTGGCACTGTTGCTATGGTGATGCTGAGGCTCTGTGAAAGCGAAGGTGCATCAGGGGGTTATCTGAGGTCCCAGTGCACTTGTGCCGCACCTCAGTGACCCCCTCAACCAGAAAAAAGTGCAGATGGTCGCTGCTGGATGTTAAAGGTAAGGGATTGGTCAGGACTGGAGAGGGTTGATATGCATATGGTGCATGATTTCATGCACCAAAGCTAGTATGCAATTAGGCAACCTTTGGGCAGACAGGGGGCGTTTGTAGTCTGTAAACACCTCCTAAAAGTGCAGAAGCACCTGCCCAAATGTTGACTAATTGCATACTATAGGTCAGCGGTTCTCAACCTTCCTAATACCGCGACCCCTTAATGGAGTTCCTCATGTTGTGGAGACCCCCAACCATGGGGGCGGAGCAGCTGAGAGGTGGGAGGGAAGGGCGGTGGGAGACTCGTCGCGACCCCTCTGAAAGGGTAGTTCGACCCCCAAAGGGGTCCCAACCCCCAGGCTGAGAACCATTGCTATAGGCTGTAGTACAAATTCACCTCATCATTGAGATTTCAGTGGCAGCATCAACCCTGTGGAAGAGGTACCACTGGTATGAAGCAGTCTACTACTGGGAATGACTTTCTGAATGACTTTTGATTTTTTAATTGATTTTAAACCTGTGTTTTAATACGTGCTTTTTACCATATCCTTTCTGAACCTTCATATTTAATGTTTATTTGAATTTGAATGTATTGAACTGAGGGCAAGCTTCTCTGGATTTACAGGGTCGGATACAGGTTTGTTTATTTAAGCTATTTTTCATCCTGTCTTTTTAGTCTATCAAAGACTCCCAGAGAACCTTGCAAAATTTAATAATGTATTAGACAAATCCCCATCCTCAGACTTGCAAACTAAAAAGCCATGACACAAGAGGAAAGGCGAATTGAGAAGGGTGGGGATCTTGTGGAAAGGCATTTATGAAGGACTTGCAGCTGAAGGGATAGTGCATTTCTCATCACAAATATTGTAAAAAGTTACTGTTGGTATCAGCTGATCAAAACCATTTCCAGTCCACTACAATGAAACATGTAGGTTCTCAAATAAACTAGCCGTTAGCATACTGAAATTTGTAAAGATCAGTGTTTTACGATAACCCAGAAAGGTTTTCACAGTGTTTGTTCTTTGTGTGATTAAAATGTTTATATGCAAAACTGGAATTGAGTGAATGGGAGCATAAGAAACCATTCCTGCCCTGTGTTCTGAACTGTCATTGTATATAAATAAATCACATCAAGCCAACTGACAGGCCAGTTCCCTTAAGGAAGCTGGGAGTCCCATGCTCGCTGTCTTAACGAAAACCTCAGGTTTTGTCATTTATTTTAGACACAACCTTCAAGTGAAAATTAGGGTGCCTTCAGACATGGGTAAAAACATGTGATTTCCCTGTGACTATATTGGGATCACCACACATATCTGTAGCAATCCCCAAATACTCCCAGAGAAGGAGTAGGAGTAGGAGTTGGCTTTTCTACCCCGCTTTTCTCACCCATTTAAGGGGACTCAAAGAAGCTGACAAAGTTTTCTGTTCTTCTCCCCACAACAGACACCCTGTGAGATAGGTGGGGCTGTGAGAGATCAGAAGTGTGCTGTGACTAGCCCAGGGTCACCCAGCTGGCTTTGTGGGGGAGGCGGGAATCAAACCCGGTATTCCTAGCTAAGAGTCCGACTCCCTAACCACTAAACCAAACTGGCTAGTGATATAGGATTTTTTTTATATCGCTATATATTGTGAGCTAGTTTGGTCCTGTGGTTAGAGTGCCACTGGGTTTGATTCCACAGTTCTCCACAAAGGCAGCTCTGTGATCTTGGACTAGTCATAGCTCTGTTCAACTGCATGCAGGCTTGGAAGAAGCTGATTATCTAGACCCACTTCAATCCAGTGGTTAAGGAGCTCTTAGTGAGCCAGTTTGGTCTAGAGGTTAGGGAGCTGGAATCTTATCTGGGAATACCTGGATTCCACCCTCCTCCATGAAGCCAGCTGGGTGATCTTGGGATAGTCACAGCTCTCTTCTGAGTTCCTACAGCCCACTCAGAGGGTGTCTGTTGTGAGGAGCACAATAGAAAGCTTTGTCAGCCACTTTAAGTCCCCTTAAAATGGTGAGAAAAACAGGGTAGAATAGCCAGTTCTTCTTCTTCTTCTTCTTCTTCTTCTTCTTCTTCTTCTTCTTAAGACAAGAATGAAACCTTCACATGCCCCTGACTCCCTTCAAATAGCTTTTAGGGGCATCTAGCCATATATTCTAGTAGCCATTGATAGACCTGTCCGCCATGAATTTGTCCAACCCCTCTTTAAAGCCATCCAGGCTAGTAGTAAATTCCAGAGACCAAAACCTATAGTGTGAAAAAGTACTTCCCCTTATGCCAGTCCTAACATTCCTGCCTATTATTTTCACAGAGTGAACCTTCTCTCACTTTTTCCACACTAGATATGATTGTCAGGTTGGGCACTGAGCTGTCATCGTCCAAGCTTCGTAATGCTGTGCCTGCTCGGATATTTCATGCCTGCTCTGTTGTGTTGAGTTCCTCACCTGCTTTGACTTTACACTGACATAATATCAGGGGTGGCAAGAACTGCTCGGCTGATGCTCTCTCACACAAACCTTGATGTCAGTCCTCTGACCTCACTTTGGAATCAATCACCCTTTGCCCCCAGCACTTAAACATTAAGTATCTATTACAGGAGGAACTTCTAACAGATTCTTGGTATAGTACCAATACTTCAGCAACCTGTCTGGGAAACACAATAAGCTCTACATTCCCTAGGTATTGTGCTCCAGAGTTCTGCAGTTTCATCATGACAGTCCTATGGTGGAACATTTTAGTCTTTTAGAAGCTCTACCGGCTCTGCAGAAAATGTACTGGTGGTCAGGTACGCACAAAACACTGAAACCTACATCCAGTTCCTGTCTTGGCTGCAACATTTCTGTTGCAACACCTTCCCATCCTTGGAAAGTTATCTCAATAGACTTTGGGTGTTTTTCCACTGTCAGAAAGTACCCATTTTTGCACCCCTTAAGGACACATTTGGGCGTGAGCCGGGTGACCCCACTTCTACCACAGCACCCATTAGGGACACATTTGTTTCCACCGCGCCTCAGGAAATCCAGATCATATGGGTACTTTTTGGCCTTTAATCCAGATTTTATGTAGACCCCATTAATGGGGTCTTCAGCCAGAAAATCCAGATTAAAGGGAGCCTGTTTCCACGTTAGTTTGGCAATGGGGCCTAGAGGAGGCTAGGGGGAGGGGGCACCCTTGCGAGGGGAGCCCCAAAACCTAAGCTTCAAAGTTACTTCAAAGTCATTTCAAAGTCACTTCGAAGTCACTTCAAAGATTACTCCAAAGATCAGCACAGACTTCAAAGACGCTCCAGAGCTATTTTGCACAGACTTTGAAATGACTTCGAAGTGACTTCGAAATGACTTCAAAGTGACTTCGGAGCCACTTCGGAGATTGCATCCCCTGTCCCCGCAAACACCTGGGGTGACAGGCAGACCCCTCGTGGGTAGATCCGGATTTCCAAATGGATGCTCCAGTGTTTCCACGGCAGGGAGGCTAGCACCGATTGCTATTGGGTGCTAGACCACACATGGAAACACATTGGGTACTTCCCTTAATCCGGATCTACTAGATCTGGATTAAGGGAAGTGCCCATTCCCTATATCCGGATCTTCTTAGATCCGGATTAAAGGAGCACGGGGGAAAAACACCCTTTATCACAGATCTTCCTCCCCCTTCTAGTTTTACAGTTATTTGGACTATAGTGGATCATTTTTCTTGTATGGTTCACTTAATTCCCTGCATACAAATGCCTTCCCCCACAGCTTGCCAAGGTCTTCATGGAATACATCTTTACTAGCGATGTGCAAGAGTATTTGAAACATTCAAAATTCAATCTAATTCATTTGAATTTGGACATTCAAATTCGAATCAAACGTCTACAGATTCATTTTTTAGCATTCAAATCAATTTGAATGTTTTGGATTATTTGTATGAATTAATCAGACATTTGTGTGTGTACGGATACGAACGCATTACATATGTATCTGTATGCATCTTATTTGTATCCGTACACATTTGTACAGATACCTACGGGTCGAAAACGAGATGCTTAGGGGATAAAAACGGGATGCGTATGGACACATACAAATACTGTCGACATTCATATCATCAAATACGAATTGAATATTCCTACAAATAGATACAAATGTATTCAAATCGGTGTGAATTTTAATACATTTGTTTTCTCTATTCGTACGAATTCAAACATTTGAATATTCTATTCGAATCAAATTGAATGTCAAAAATTGCATTCGTGCACACCCCTAATCTTTACATTTCACAGGGGGAGTTCCCATTACAAGCTTAGAACAGTTTCGAAATGGTTTCGATCCTCGCAGTCCCCACGTCAGGTTGGCTTAACACACTTTCCGTGTGTTAAATCGCCCCAAAGCATTGTAAATGTTAACACTCATTTCAACAGGTCTCCGGTTCGTGCACTTGAAACGTTTTACATTTCTTGCTCTGGGAACGGTACAGTTTTAGTGGGATGAGATGCATATTTAGGGTTTCCCTCCCCCAATAGCTTGCTTCCAAAGATAGTGATTTCACTGTAAAAATCCACCCCTTACAGCAGCCGTTACACTGTAGCAATCCACCCACTTCACACCTGATAACAATGTTGCAATTCTGTGCAGTTCTAAAAGTTCTGACCTTTAGAAAGGGAAAAGAGAGGAAAGCAGCTGAAGTTTCAGTGAGGTGTGTGAATGTTTAATGTGTGAATGTGTGGCTGTGGAGGTGAGCGGGCGAAGGGGGCTTGAGTTGCCGCTGCTGCTGTGTGCCCTGGGCAATGGGGAGAGGAGGGGAAAGAATCGCTGGCTGTTCGGTGCTGTTTTTCATCCATCCAGGCAAGCGGCAGCCACCCAGCTAGGCTCCGTGAAGGGGTCCCTTATGGGTGGCGCATTCACGCCAGGAGGAAGAGGGCAGGGCAGCCCTCAAAAGCGGCTTTTAGAAAGTAGCCACTTGAGTCCCCCCTTGAGTCACGGACGCCATGTATGATCCTCAGAATCCGGATCGAACACAATTAAGTTGAAAGTAATGGGATCAGGCAAATTTGTGTTAGCATCTGGTTCTATAATTTCAGTTTAGGAAAACTATTTTAAGCTTGTAATGGGAACCAGGCCACAGTGTGCCTTCCTAGATCATATCTGACAGAGGGTCTCAATTTTGAATACTGCCATATCATTTTCCTCTGCTTGTTGCCAGTTTGGTCTAGTGGTTAGGGAGCCAGTCTCTTATCTGGGAATACCGGATTCATCTCTGCACTCCTCCACAAAGCCAGCTGGGTGTCCTTGGGCTAGTAACAGCTCTCTTCTGAGCTCTCACAGCCACATCTGCCTCACAGAGTGTCTGTTGTGGGGAGAATAGAAAGCTTGGTCAGCTGCTTTGAGTCCCCTTAAAGAGTTAGAAAAGAGAGGTAGAAAAGCCAACTCTTCTTCCTCTTCTTCAATCTGATTGTGTCACTGCATGTGTTAATCAGAATTTAGAGCATTTCATTATTTTACTAATTTTCAACAGAATGATTCATCTCTTGATTTGCCTTTAGCTGAATTGGCTTCTCATAACTCTGTACATTCCTTGCTACAGGTGTTCCCCTTTTAGGTCATGTGCAACATGGACTTAAATGTCATGTTTCCCTTGACTGCCAACCTGCAAGCTCCTTTCTCCATCCCTAATTGGGCAAAATCAGCTGAAGTCCTTTTGGTCTAAACTACAAAGCAGCTTGTGGCTTGCTAAAGAATCCCCAAAAGGCGGTGGCTGCTGCTGCTGCTGAATCCTGTTCTTCAGCCGCTGCTCTTCCACCGATCACCTTAAGTCTCCCTGTTCTTCCAAGAAATCGGATTACTGCTTCACTGGTCCCTTCAAAGTCATTGCCCAGATAAATCCAGTTGCTTTTCATCTCAAGCTACCTAAGCATAAGAAAATCCATCCTGTTTTTCATTAGAGACTCCTGCATGAAGAACTCCCTCCTTCTCCGTTATGATCCCCCGTTTCCCCCTGTCATGGTTGGGGAACATGAACATTCAGAGATTTCTGACATTCTAGAGTCCCGCATTTCTTACGGCAAATTACAGTATTTGGTTCACTGGTTAGGTCGCCCTGCCTTCAAGCATTCGTGGGTTGATGCTGAAGAAGAGGCTAATGCTAAACTCTTGCTTCGTGCTTTTCATGCGTGATTCCCAGGCAAGCCTGGTCTTGTCTTCCCTCTCTCTGCCTCAGCCATCTTGGCTTTGCTACAGGAGGGGGGGGGGGGTGCCTCACTTAGGACAGACTTGGCCACAGCACTGCCATTTCCACGCTTTGCGATACCAGGCTGTGCCTGCTTGCATCTTTGACGGAGTTCGTTACTCTTGTTCTAAGATCATCATGACCCTGGGAGAAAGTAAGGAAGGGACAAGAATGTTGGATGTACTGGCTGCCCACAGCCACATGGGTGGGAACCATGGAGAGATGGATGTGCTTACTGGAGCCCCTTTCTGTGTGCTCTTTTACCAATAAATGCTGACATGCTACTATAGAAGAAAGGCCCTGGGCACACCTTTTGCTTAAGATGGCCTGAGGTCATCCTCAGGTTGTGTTACATTATTTTTATTCAGTTCGTTTTCCAAGCCGGCCTACCCTCGTTGATCATTCTAAATGGACTCCTCTTTTCCAGAGGACTCAGCCCATCCTGGCATTTCAAGCTGTCTACACTTTCTCAGTGTGAGCGAGGGCGGGGGGGACAGGCTAAAGGAGGCTGAACCGTGCTGTGGTGGGTGGGGTTCAGTCTTTCCTTTCGGCCAATGTCTAGGGGAGGGCAGCACATGCAGAGTTCATGAGGCACCGCCCCTCCTCTCCTCAGTTTATCTGTATGATTCCTCTCTCTAGCGTTTTTATGCAGATTTATTATTATTTTAAAAATAAATCTCGCCGAGAAGAAAAGCACATATAAAACGAAGGGGGCGTGGAGGTAGGAGAGCAGGCTTAAAAAAGAACCACAAACACATACCCTCGCCTCCCTTGAGTGACACAACAGCATCCAATCATAAAGGAGGTAGATTTGACGCAGCAAAAGGGGTGGAGAGCCAAGTGTTCTGTGGAGGAGGCTCAGGTTGTTCGCAGAGAAAGGTGTGAGTGATGCAGCTCAGAGCGAGGACATGCTGAGGACGACCTGTAACGATCTATGTGTAAACAGAACTGATAAAGCCTCAGTTCAAATTATGAACCAGGACGTCCCACCTCATAAAGGTGTGATCAGGGCCATAGTCTCTGTGTCCTTGTATTTGGGCTTATAATTGATGGTCTTGACAATGATTTTGATCAGGTCAGTTACAGGAATAAAAATAACATTCAATATCATCTTATGTGTTCTAAAAAAACTGCTCAGTAGCATTTGCCTCACCTTGTTCTGACCAAGTAAGCTGCAGAAGGAGCTAGCTTGTAAAGAACAACAACACCCCTGTTTATAAAATGCCCCTCTAAGGGATTCACAACTTGGGGTGCATGACCCCCCTGGGTTCCATGGACTGATTCAAGAGATCTGCAAAGCACAGGCTTGCTTTCTCCAGATTTACTTATGGACATTAATTCTAAGGCCACATCCCCATGCAAGCCATTTGGAGCAGGATTGGAAAGCATGGGATGGGTCTGAGATCGCTCCCAGCCCATCCCCATGTCGTTCCTGGCAACGCCGGCCTTGGGCGCGATGGGGGCGTCCCCATGCAAACTGCACCAAACCCTGGCACGGCGGAGCAGCGCCCCCTCCTCTCCGCCCCCTCTCTCCTCATTGGAAACCGGATTGACATCAGCCCCCAGTCCCTTAGCGGCACTGAAAGCCAGGACTGGGCTGGGAGGCACAGAAAAAAAGTTAAAATAAAGCTTACTTCATAATAATAAATTTATATATAATTTTAAAAGACCAAAAGCTGCTACGAGGTTTAGTGGCAGTTAGGCGCTCGAGCACTTTTGTGCACCTCCGCTCCACCGAGAACCACGAGAACGCCCGGCAAGTTTAAAAGGGAGAAAATCAAGCCCTTATTTCTTGATCGCCTTGGCGATTGGGAAGTGGGAGTCAAAAAATTTTTGAACTGGAACAAAAATCAAGCCATTATCCTGCTTGCCTTGGCAATCGGAAAACGGGGGTGGAAATATTTCCATGGAAAATGCATAAACATTAAGCCAGTATCCTGCCTGACTTGTTGACTGGGATTTTAAAATGTCAGCGGCTGCGATCTCCAATGCACAGGGCAGGAATAGCAAGCACACCCCACCTCCTAATGATGTGAGCACCAACCTTGCCGGATAGCTCACAATCGTCCCCATGCGCAGTCTCTGCTCACTAACCAATGTGTGCCAGTACCCAAAACCATGCTGAGACTTGTTTTTTCTGGTACCAGATTTGGTCCTGGTCTGGCACGATTTGGGGCGATTTGGTCCGCTTTCTGTGGACCAAATCCAAAAGACGTAGGGATGCCCCTTGCCGATCCCGCGTTGGGTACTGGACCAAACGTGCATGGGAACACGGCCTAAGGGGAGACTACCCCAAACTAGCTGAGGACTCCATGGGACTTTCTCTACTTCCCATCGTGTCCAGGGGACAGGGATTGTCCACTCCCACTGGCATGCACTAGCATTTGCACTTGTCAATGCAAGTACACGCCAACCAACGTCCCATGTATCCAGAAACTTACCAGAAATGGATATGCATGTCTGGGTCCAGACGCTGGCATGACTGCACATATGCCATTACCGTCACCAGGATAATGGTGATGTGCCATACATACACATTCACGTTTTTGGTCACCTGATGTGTCAGCATGCTTGTGTGGCACCTCAGATGAACCCCAGCACCTAGAAGAGATGCCAATGGTCTCTCTGGTGGCCGGGAAATGTAAGTTTGCAGTTGCCTCTAATGCTCGATTTCATGCGCCACTGCTAGTGTTTGCTGGGGTAATAACAAAACTACTAGGGGAGCTACACCAGAAGATCTTAATTGCAGGGCAGGACTATATGGAAAGAGATACTCCATCAGATATTTGGGAGCCAAGAAGTTTAGAATGAAAATCTTGAATTGGGCCCAGAAATGAATTGGTAACTAGGTATGTGCTGAACTTTTGTTCGACATGTCGAAATAAGGTAGAGAGGCTACAAACAATTAAGTGCTTCCCCTCAAAAGGTAGAGGGCAATGCAGGTGAGCCCTGAAGAAATTAAGCAAACAGTTCACTTGCATGATCTCTACACAGTGGCTGCCATTTCTGGCCCCTTTATGGGAGGAGCCACATCTACGCAATGTCAACATTCATAAGCACCGAGGTTTTCTGTGCTTGTAGACTGACATCCCACGTGCAGCTTTGCCATTGAAGGGCCAGAAGACATGGCAGCTGTGTGGAGACCATGTATGAAAGTCTCTCAGGTAGTTTCCTTGAGGATCAACTCCACTGTACCTAATTACACCTACTGTAAAGAGGCTGTACTATGCAGTCCATGTGGAAAGCTTCAAAAAGTTCAGAGTATTTTAATTTTATGACAGTGATCATGTAAGTGTCACATCCTTGACAATGTCAAATACCACATTACAACAGAAGGAGAGTCACATTTCATTAGCGGTATTATCAGAGGCAGTCATCAGTACTAATAATTCATTTTTACTCCAATTAATGTTTTTACCTATGGCTATGAAAGACCTTATGACTCATTCTGCTAGGCGAGATAACTCAATGTCTAGTCTGAATCAGAGAACATATAAATGGCAAGCCTGCCAAACTGGACCTTGGGACATTGGGTGAACAGCAACTTTTACCCATTCTGGGTTGAAAGAGGTCTGCACAGTGGGAAGGAGAATTTTTATTTATTTATTATTTATATTTCTATCCCACCCTATACCCGAAGGTCTCAGGACGGGTGACCACCTTTAAAATCCAACATATTAAAAAATAATATATATTAAAACAATAAAAACCACAAGGACGTTTAAAATTCAACATGTAAAACAGGATCATGTATATTAAAACAATAAGGCTGCATCCCCAAGCAACTTTTTTGCCTCTCTAGTTTTCCTCTACTGTCCCTCTATTCCAGCAGACTTTTAAAGTGCTGTTCAATTCCGGAATAAGCGTCCCCATGAGGTTTGGTAAAACACGCATTTTAAATGCACCTACCATCCCCAAGGAAGTGTGTTTTGTTTACCCGCATCTTTTTCTCCCCCCCCCCCTTGCTGGATAGGGTGCCAGGGAGACAACCCCCGACAAGTCCAAAAGAAAAATAGCCATATTTACAAGTTCTCTGTTCGTCTCCCCTGCCTGCAAAACCCACCAGAGCCATTTATCACTTTGGGATCCAGAGCTTGCTTCCAAAGACAGTGATTTTAATCCAAGAATCCCATGAAATGAACCCACTGGAGGCCAGGAAAAAGCTACCTTTGGTCAGGCCCCCAAGTCAGCCAATGAATAGAAAGCCAGCCGAGTAATTGATCACTTAGCTCCACAATTTAACAGTAGAATCATAGAATCATAGAGTTGGGAGGGACCTTTAGGCCACATCCCCATTAGAAGCTTAATCCAGTTTCCCTAAACCGAAATAACAGAAGCGGATGCAAACGCGAATTTGCCTGATCCCATTACTTTCAGCCAGAATCGTGTTCAATCTGGATTCTGAGGACGTACATGACTCAAGGGGGGACTCCAGTGGCTACTTTTTAAAAACCGCTTTTCGGGACTGCCCTGTTCTCTTCCTCCTGGCGTGAATTCACCACCCATAAGGGACCCGTTCATGGAGCCTGGCTGGGTGGCTGCTGCTTGCCTGGATGGAAGAAAAATGGCAGCGGACAGCCAGCAATTCTTTCCCCTCCTCTCCTCATTGCTCAGGGCACACAGCAGCAGCAGCAGCAGCAACTCAAGCCCCTTTCGCCTTAAACATTCATCCAGTGTGCCATCAGTGAAGAGATAATTCAAAGTAAAGAGAATAGGAAAATTCCAATAAGAAACGAAGAGAAGAATTGCAACTGAAGACCTCGAGTGCTTGCTTTTGGCTGTTCCCTGTTCCCTCCCACACCATTTTCCTTTTGTTTCTTGTCTCTTTAGATTGTAAGCCTGAGGGCAGGGACCTGTCTAAGATTAATATAATATTGTAACCCGCCCTGAGACCTTTGGGTATAGGGCGGGATAGAAATACAAATAATAAAAAAAATAAATAAATCTCCCCAAACCTGCAGCTGCTTTTCTTTCTTTTCCCTTTTTTAAAGGTCAGAACTTTCAAAATGGCAAGATCGTTATCAGGTGTGAAGTGCTTGGATTGCTACAGTGGATTGCTTGGATTGCTACTAGGGCTGCTGCTTTAAGGGGCGGATTTTACAGCTTGCTTTGGAAGCAAGCTATTGGGGGAGGGAAACTCTCATCCTTAACACGGAAGGGTTCCCACAGTGAAAAATGTAAAACGTTTCAAGCGCACGAACTGGAGTGAGACCTGTTGAAATGAGGATTAACAATTACAATGCTTTGGGGTGATTTAACACGCGGAAAGTGTTAACTGACGTGGGGTCTGCAAGGATTGAAAAAGGTTTGAAACCGAAATAAGGTTGTAATGGGGATGCGGCCTTGGGGTCATTAAGCCCAACCCCCTGCTCAATGCAGGATTTCCTAAACCACCCCAGACAGATGTAGGTCCAGGCTCTGCTTGAAGACCTACAGTGAAGGAGAGCTAACTACCTCCCACGGCAACCTATTCCATTGTCTGATTGACTGCAGAATCAATAGTCGCCTAGGATTCCTACTACACACTCAAAACAAAACAAAGTTGTGCTGTCTACTATATGTGCATATATTTTTGCAAGTTATACAATGAAACAGACTTCCAAAGTTCTCCAGCAGGCAAACTATTCATCAAGTTATTGTACCAGGGGCATGAAAGACAGCAGTGCATATTCACCATTAATTAATGGTAGCTGACACCAACTCACAATGTTCTTGACGAGTCTATTTATAAGTCAGACATGTCTTTTGCAGAATATGTAACCCTATTTTAATGACTCAAGTGGTCTTGAGTGGAGACCAAAACACTGATGTTTTAATTGTACTTGGAAGCTCCAGACTTTAGAACAATGCAAAATTTTGCTTCTTTCTTTGCTTGTCTAACTATATTATTGTATCTGTAGAAAAGCACTTTCCTTGGCAAGAATCAGGAATATTCAGAGCTATTTACAGATGCGTACAATGACTTATCCAATTTTTAACACAGCCTCATCTCCCAAGTTACCCTGCAATTATCAAGCATGCAACAATCAGCTGTTTTGTGCACTTAGCAAACTGAGGATGAAATGTACATGGGCTTATTCGGTTGGTGTTAGTTCTAAGTGAGCATTCATGCTTGAGATGCCCAGAAGCAATGGGTGGGCCACTGTGTGGGACAGGACGCTGGAATAGATGGGCTGTGGCCATATCCAGCAGGAATCCTCTTATGCTCTTATGACTATACTCTAGGCAAAGTGAAAATACATGAAATGTTCACAAAAACAGCTTATGTGTCTGTGTAGATTCTGTCTCCTGGATGATATTAACAAAATGTGATTTCCACCAGAGATGAAAGGCTGCTCCATCATTAACTTAATGCTGGTCCTTCTTCACCCACTATTATCCTCATATAAGACTCAGGTATCAGCAGTCACAGGGTGCCTCCAGATGCAGTTTAAAACCCATGCTTTTTCTAGGGCTGTGGGGGCAATTCACACCTCAGTGAGGTGTGACATCCAGTTAATGTTTGTAACGGTTTGGGCATACGCACTTAGAGACCCCAAAACCATTCGAAACTTAGCCGATGCTTAACCACACACCAGCTAAGTAGGAATTGCCACCATTATGATAACAATCGATTTGCAGAGGCAAAGGTACCAATTAGGGATGTGCACAAATATTCAAAATATTGATTTTTTTGTACGAATTAGTATGAATTCAGACATTCGTATACAGTATGAATCGAATGTCCGGACATTTGAATTTCCAAATTTGAACAAAATACAAATATTCCAAGTTATCTGTACAAACAATTCAGACATTTGTATCTGTACGGGCATATACGCATCTTGTATGTAAGAACACAAGAACATAAGAGAAGCCCTGCTGGATCAGGCCACAGCCCATCTAGTCCAGTGTCCCATCGCACACAGAGGCCCACCAAATGCTCATGGGCATCTCAAGCAGAGAAAAGGACGTACCTTTGCCTGCTCTCGAATCCCAGCAAATGGCCTTGCAGAGGCATCCTGCTTGTCCCCACGGCCTGAAAGATGCACCTAGGCATTCATTCTAGTAGCCATTGATATATCTGTCGCCCATAAATTTGTCTAACCCTTCCTTAAAGCCATCTAGGCTGGTAGCTGTTACCACCTCTTCCGGCAGCGAATTCCATAAACTGATGACCCTCTGGGTGAAGAAATACTTCCCTTTGTCGGATCCAACTCTCCTACCCATCAGCTTCATAGAGTGCCCTTGGGTTCTAGTGTTGTGTGATAGAGAAAAGAAATGTTCTCTGTCCACCTTTTCTATATCATGCATAATTTTATATACTTCGATCAGGTCCCCTCTTAAACACCATCTCTCCAGACTGAAGAGGCCTAGACGTTGCGGCCTGATTTCATAATGGAGGTGTTCCAGCCCCTTAATCATTCTGGTTGCCCTTTTCTGCCCTTTTCCAGTTCCACAATATCCTTTTTGAGATGTGGTGACCAGAATTGTACACAATATTCCAAATGTGGCCTCGCCATAAACTTATAAAGAGGTAAAATGGCACTTATGAATCCAATGTCGGAAATTGCATTCATGCACACCCCTAGTACCTTGGCACTGTTGCCATGGTAAGCAGTGGGCAACTGTGCCACCAGTAATGCGATCCTTCTGCACCTCTTCCATCCAGAAGAGGTGCAGATGGAGCATGCTGGGCTATCCCAGCCTGGCTGCTAGTATAGATTTGACACAGTTTCAATTGTTCTACATCTGTATGCATGGGCGACACTCTGGCATCCACAGAGTGTGCTGTGTACAGATGACTGTGCCGGAGTATCCCTGGAGTTCACCAATAAGGTAAGTGTGAAAAACTCTGTATTGGGATTGCCACACATACCCAGCAATCCCAATATACATCCAAGAAAGTCTATCAAAAATGCACTATATAGGCATTAGGAAAAATCCAGCTCTGATGCCAGGTTTCCCTGCATGCTGGATTGCCTATCTTGTCTACCACGTCATTACAGGATCATTGTTCTTACAAAAGTACCCATATTATTATCATTATTTCTAAAGCTCTGTACATGTACTCAGCGCTGTACAATATTATGCAGCATGGCTGTCATCACAGCTAAGGTTTAATCCATCTTCAGTCCACCTTCAAAGTAAGAGGACACATCTGCAAAGTGCCACTATGTTTCTTTCTACAGTGACCACAGCCCAAGTATGCAAACCAAAAAACAAAGGGGGGAGTGGGCAAATGCTTGCTTGCATCAGGTTATTTTTGCAAGAGCAGGGATCCTGCAGAGATGCAACAGAGGCAAGAGCCTGGGATTACCCCGGGATTGCCTCCTTCCATCTGGCAGGGGCAGCGAGAAGCAATTGCTGGATATAAAAAAGATCTTGCTGTTTCCTTTCACTGTCTGGAGGCCCCCTTGTAGGCAAGAAGAAGAGAGGGAAAGAGAATGAGGGCCAGCACTGGGAAATCCAAAAGAACCCTGTAAGGAGGGGAGGAGAAGATGAAGGCGAAGAAAAGTTGCTTTTTATACCCCGCTTTCCGCATCTTTAAGTGGACTCAAAGCAACTGACAAACCTTCTGTTCTTCTCCCCACAAACTGGCTCACAGTTTACTGCTGTGGCTTCTCTAGAAAAAGCTTGGATGGAAATGCCATAAACAAGCTAAAAATGTTCACTGGGCACACACTGCTCAGTGTTGAAGGGGAAAGTGGGAAAATCATGGAGGAGTTGGTGAAACAGGACACAATAGAGCATCTTGGGAAAAAGCATAAAGAACTGTTTGATTGGCAAGAAGATGGAAGAGGAGTTTCAGTGCAAATCACACATGTATATTTTTTAAGAGAAGGCAAAGGCAACAGAGGTCTAAACACACACACAGAGAAATATTCTCCTAACAAGAAATGGTTTTTAAAAGCGTTGTACAGTATTTTTCCTAAGCCCCAACCAACCATTATTAGCATAAATTCCTGAACATATTTTTACAGATGAGTGCACTTAGAAATGACTATGTGCCATTCATATAATCTGCCATTAATGCTGCTTTTTTTTCAAATCAAAATACCACGATAAAACTGAGACTCTGGGAAATGTCAAAGCAAGCCTATAATATGAAACAGTGCCCTTATTTCCAAATGTTAAATTCTATGACTTATTTTAGCTCCCAGAATGGTTCTTTGGAACATCAATAAATCCTATGTGACACTATGGCAGTGATGGCGAACCTTTTGAGCTCGGTGTGTCAAAATTCGCAAGAAAACCTAGCTTAACTCGGGTGCTGTGTCACATCTAGAAATATCCATAGTTTTGTGATATTTATAGCTCTAGTAAAAAAGTTATATTTTTAATTTATGTACCTTACTAAAAGCAAAAACGAATAATTCTTTACATTAGTGACTTTTGTTGCTGAATTTCGTTTGCTAAATCTTCAGTTGAAAGTTGGCACTTCGTACACTTCAAGAACAAGCAAGGACTACATGCCCAGGTGCCAGGGTGACCACGTGTGTCACCCAAAAGGGCTTGGCGTGTCACCTGTGACACGCCTGTCATAGGTTGGCCATCACTGCACTATGGGCCTGTTTGCAATGGGTTATAGTGTTGAGGCACAAGATGCCAAGCATGAGGGGTGAGAATAATAAGAGTCAAAATTGGAGCTCATTCCTGAGCTAGCTTGGTCTAGTGGTTAAGGAGCTGGACTCTTATCTGCGAATACCGCATTTGATTCCGCCCTCCCCCATGAAGCCAGCTGGGTGACCTTGGGCTAGTCACAGCTTTCTTCTGTACTCCCACAGCCCCACCTACCTCACAGGGTGTTCTGTTGTGGGGAGAAGAATAGAAGCTTTGTCAGCTGCTTTGAGTCCCCTTAAATGGGTGAGAAAAGCAGGCTAGAGAAGCCAACTCTTCTTCTTCTTCCTACTCTGGACAAGTTTAATTTGGTTAGCAATGGTCTTTCAGCAGCATCCCCAGTCTACACACAATTTCCTTCTGGGGCAGAACAACCCCATCCAGAATTGGATGCCCCCTAACTTCCTGGTCTCGAGACCCTCTGACACACAGGCTGTGGTCACACTTAAGGTTTAATCCGGCTTCAGTCCACTTTCACAGTGAGAGAATACACCTGCAAAGTGACAAGCTCTTAAATAACTCAGAAAATTCACCTTTGGGATAGGTAATGTAGAAATAAAATTACTGGTCGCTTTGCTGATGTGTCCTCTGAAGGTGGATTGAAACTGGATTAAACCTTAGGTGTGACCCACAGTCTCGCTCCCTTGTCTGAATTTAGTTTCAATTTACTGCTCCACATCCAGCACTTTAATCCCTCCAGGCAGCAATCACAGACTGTCACGGACCAGTTTTGATTAGAGTGTTGGAATCTTATCTGCTAGTCTCTCAGTTTGATTCTGCACTCCTCCACAAAGCCAGCTGGGTGACCTTGAGCTAGTCACAGCTCTTTTTCTGAGCTCTAACAGACTCACTGACCTCACAGGGACAGGGTGTCTATTGTGGGGGGAAGAACAGAAAGTTTGTCAGCTGCTTTGAGTCCCCTTAAGGGACCAACTCCTACTGCTCCTCCTTCTCCTCCTTCTAAAGAGCACAGGGGACAAAAGGAAACCCTGAGGAAACCCACACGGGAGTTCCCAATGAGTCAAAATAAAAATTCCCTGTAGCTACTTTTTGGTGTCTACTTCAGAGAAAGAAGAAAACCACTGTAAGGCAGTGCCTCCAACTTCCACTTCCCAAAGTCACCCCAGTTGGACACCATGGTCAATGGAAGCAAGAGTCTCTGACAGGTCAAGGAGAGCCTACCGGATTGCACTGCTCCTGTCCCTCTTCTGATAAAGGCAATCCATCAGGGCAACGAGGACAGACTCAGTGCCATGCTATCCTGTAGAACAGAGATAAATCAGTGCCAAGCCCCCCAGCTCCCCTACTCAAGTCTCTGTGATACACACCAGGTTAGCCCTTTTATCCAGGGCTCTTTCTGCACTTGGCCCCGTAGTTCTCCACTAGAAGGGGCCATTTCCGACTCAAAAACAGTCCCTTTTTTCAGGAGCACACCGGAAACAAAGTATATGTGGAGCACATTTCTGGTGACTCCATCGGCACCTCTATGGGGCGCAGATGGGCACAAGATGCACCGCATAGGCACGTTGGCATCATTGTGCCTGGACCACAAGTCGGCACTTCAGGTAAGTCTGCAGATGCAATGGCGTGTACTAGCAGGGGCAAGTTCACCATTCCCCCCAGACAGGACAGGAAGTATGAACTTCCCCCAGAACTGCACTGCGAACAAGGAATGTTTTAGACTGATCTGGCATTTAAGAGCCACAACAGCAAGCCAGTTAAGGAAGTTAACAGGCGTCCCCACATTATGAGGGCTGGGAGAAAGAGAGTTAGCTCAACATACCTAACACTTAGTTGAACTCTTCTCCTCTGCCTCTCACTGCCATATCTCCACCTGTCCCAAGACTCTCCTCTCTTCTCTCACCCAGATGCAAAGCTCTTGCCAGTCAACAGATCCTCTTTGGCAAGAACAATCCAGGCTCTGCCCACTCAAGATAATCTGCTGCCAGCACCAGGGCGAGAGAAGGGCCTTCTGAACATCAGGAGGAGAACTAAACTTCCCACCACACAGGCTGATAACTCAGGAGAGAGGACAGCTTCTCGCCCTTTCTGCACTTATGTTGGTTAATTGGTATTTGGACAGACTCATACGACCTAGATCCGTACTAGCTAGATCTGTACTAGCTAGATCTGGCTCAACCACAGGCAGAGGTATCTGCATTGAGTGGGCTTTAGAACAGCACGTGGGTACTAAAAGGTGCTAGTATATATGCAGACTACATTTTTCTGGTCTACGACTAATTTGTGCCCTTTCCACACTTGGCCTTAATCTGGACTATATCTCAGGACAGGGGTCTGTTATCTGCATGCCAATGCAGACTATGGGTGTTTTTCCACCGTCACTAAAAGTACCCATTAAGTACCCATTAATGGGTACATAATGGCATTTTTGTACCCATTAATGGGTAAGTAATGGCATTTTTGTACCCATTAATGGGTACTTAATGGATGCTTCTAATGACAGTGGATAAACACCCTATGGTAGGCCTCATCTGGGACCTGCTATAGTTTGCATTAGCAAGTCGACAACAGGTTCCTGTCCTGAGATATGTTCCGGGATAAGGCCAAGTGCAGAAAGACCCTGGATTAATGAGCACTTAGCACAATTGTGATCCAGATCTACACTACTCCTGTGCATATGATGTGTTCTTAGCAACTCCTTCATCCGGGTTGCCATGCAGACAATGTGTTCTTAGCAGCTCCCTTGATCCAGATCAACAAGTAAGTGCAGAAAGGGCCTGAGTCCCTCTCCTTACTTGTCTACTGTGACCCAGTGCCAACAACAAAGGGAGCAGAGCCAGCCAGAGGGGGCGCAACACAACTAAAATGGAGTGCCAGCTTTAAAATCCATTCTAAAAGTTTAAAAAAGATTAAACTAATTAACGTTGGGTCATCGCACCCCTTTCCTGTCCAGCAGACAGGAAGGGAAGTGCAAAACGCCTCTGGTCTAGCAGCTTCAGCTTCATGGTGATCTTCAGATGAGGTGGGTAAACACAGGCAACAGTTTCTTTCCACCTGATCACTCTGTGGTGCTTATATAATCAGGGATCACATCACCATTCACGATGAACCAGTTTGTGTTTGTCACAGTGCAACACATGAAAATCCCAAAGACTACTGAAACAGCAGTCAGTGGGCAATTCAATGAAGGCAGCTGCTTCTATGCTTTTTTTCTCCAGTATAACCAGTTGGGAATCCAGTATTTTCCCCACAATAATAACAGTAAATGGTACCTGGGCTTGCTCCACCCACTGCTGAAACAGAACTGCAACAGGATTTTAGCTTTTATGTAAAAGGATGCCAAAAAGAATTGAGAAGCAAAAACAGAAGAGGATGTAATCTAATTTTGTGAAGCAGGTTATCCAACTCTTGGATGCCACCACCTCAAGGCAAACAAAAGCTAATATCCTCAGTCAACTCCTGATTTTTCTCACTGCAAAGCTTTTCCTGTGAAACAGCAACTATGAAGCCATCAAAGAGTGACATTGCTTCAAGCATGCGGTTTCTTTCCTTCAATGGTGTCAAGAGAGCAAAATGCAGACATCCTTCAATATGGTTTCTGCCTGCTGAGATAATCAGTGCAACGGCTGAAATGCAGATTCACTGGACCCAGGCAACTTAAAAAAAAAAATCTTTTACACATTATTATGCACACAAATGCGTGCACACACATATACACATGGAATGCATAAACGAGCAAAAAATAAGGCCAATCCGCCAATCCCTGGACATTATTATGAAGTTCCACTCTGCTTGAGATGGTTGCTTAGCAGAGATTAGCAAGCTTGCTGTCCAGTTTTAATATCCCTAAGACAAAGAACTACACAATAAAACCACAGTTAATGCAGTAGGATTTAAGGTCTTAACTCAAAAAACGAATTTGTACCAGCCACAAGGCAGATCTGCACTTATAGTTTATCCAATCTAGTCTTACTGTGGTTCTTTTTACTATATTAAACTATGATGGTGATGGTGATGATGTTAGAAAAGGAGGGCAAACAAGATTTATGAAAAATGTTTGATTTAGATAGTTATTGTGGTTATAAAGTTAGGACGTCAACTAAACTTGTTTAACCATACTTACTAAAAGTAAGCAACACAAAGGGAATTTCTGAGTTCAGTTTCATCTATCTGCAGCTGGTTGCTTTCTAATCCAAGCAGTTATTTGTTATCACACACAACACCCCTGCCTTATTCTGTCCCAAACTCTAAATTTTTGACAACCCTAGAAACAGACGCATAGGAAAGCAAACAGGCCAGAACTGGGAATTTTAAAAGTAACAAGCAATAACAGGAAGGAAGGAATCTTAAAATCTGTAAGGAAGCGGTTTAGTGAAAACTATTACATCTAACCAGTAGAAATAATGTATTTCAACACAGCAAAAGTTAGACTGCTCAACAGAAAGAGAATGTAGGCTCAGGTTATTCAATTCAATAAAATGGCTTTTAGAATCTTCAAATTGTCATAAAAGTCTACAAAATTTCTAAGGTATAGAACAGAGGGGGCCTTTTCACACTTACGAGCCTAGGCTGGTAAAGTAGCAGTGTGGCAGCGGGAATTTGTACTTCAAGTTCTGGTAAAGCCCTGTACCGGGCCAGCAGCACTTGAAGTGTGGATGGACAGGGCAGAGCAGGCCAGATCGCTATGGCAATGACCAACACAACATCCAGCATGCACTCAGATGTTGTCATGGCAATCTGGACACTGCACACAACTGTGCAGTTGCAGTTATGTTGCCAAGCCTATACCACACTGTACCTGGACGAAAGGTGTGGTCCTTGCTGTCCTGGAGGCAGCTAGCCTCTCACAGTCAACTCCAGGGAGGTACTACCTCACTCTGGGGTATCAGCATCAAAGTGCAAACAGGCCTGTGTAAAGAGTGGATTGCTAGTCAAGTACATGCGAACAGGGCCAAACAGAGCCCACCATATTTAACAGAACTTCCCAGTAACTTGGGACTAAATTTCCTTGAAATGAGTTCTCCAAAAGAAGTTAATATTTCTCAGTAAACTAGATCTGCATCAATACACTGTTGCATGAAGTGTACCAGGTTCCAGCCAGCACAGGAATGCACCCCATTTTTCCCCATCCTCATTAAGCTGACCTTTTTAGGACAGAGAAAAGGAGATGTAAAGATTTGGGGACATCTGCCTATATTAGGGATTTCCCCAAGCCTGCTCCTATCATTCCCTTTTTATGAGGATGGTTCTGCCCCATAGCTTCCAACGCACCGTAGAAAAGACGAGAGGAGAGCCTGGATCTTTAACTCACCTATCTCCTCAAGAGCAGGCAGGTCCAAGTGAATAATGGGTGTTTTTCCACTGGCAGTAAGTACTCATTTTAGCACCCATTAAGGACCCATTTGGCTGATAGGCGGATGACCCCATTTCCACAACAGACCCCATTAGGGACACATCTGTTTCCACCACAGTTAGGGAAATCTGGATCATATGGGTCCTTCAGGACCTATAATCCCGATTTTGTATAGACCCCATTAAAGGGGGTCTACAACAGGGTCTTCAGCCATAAAATCTGGATTATAGGCAGCCTGTGAGGGGGCACCCATGGGGGGTGCCCCAAAATCAAAACTCTGTCCCTCCAAAGTCCCTCTGAAGTCATTCTGAAGTTGCCTTTGGAGATTAGCAAAGGCTCCGAAGGGGTTTTTCTGCAGGGCCTGTGCTAATCTCCAAAGGCAACTTCAAAATGACTTCGGAATAACTTTGGAGGGCCTTTGGAGGGACTTCAGAGCCTTTGCTAATCTCCGAGGGCAACTTCGGAGATTGCACCCCCTGTCCCCTGAAACACCTGGGGTGACAGGCAGAGCCCTTGTGGGTAGATCCAGATTTGCAAATGGGTGCTCTGATGTTTCCACAGCTGGCAGGCTAGCACCCATGAAAACACATTGGGTACTTCCCTTAATCCGGATCTACTAGATCCGGATTAAGGGAGGTACCCATTCCTTAGATCCAGATCTTCTTAGATCCGGATTAAAGGAGCGTGGTGGAAAAACACCCAATGACTTACATAGGGCAGTGGAGGGAGGAACAAGGGAGAGACCCCTACAGTGGTCCCGTGTTTGGCTCTAGGCAGGGCTCTGTGCCTAGTTCGTTGCTCAACAAAGGCTTCCCTACTGCTCAACAAAACATGGGAATGGCATGAAGCAAAATGGACAAGTGGAAAGTCCATGCTCTATTCCCCATTGTCCGGCCGCTGCACAAAGTTGAAATAAAGCATCTTTCCTGCAGGTCCTGGAGCCAAGCCAGGGCCGACCTTTATATATTTCTCAGTGCTGGTTGAAGGTAAGAAGAAAAAGATCCTATTCTTAATCGAGATTTGATCTTCTTTCGTGCCTCATTGCAACCATTTTGTATTGACAACCACAGTGCTATTTTAGGGCATTTTCGCACTTTGCCTCCCATCCCTATTCCGGAATGCTTTAGGAGTCCACACTTAGGAATGCTCAAAGCATTTGAAACCTAGCCTGTGTTTTAATGTTCAAAGTTCTGTCCCTGGCATATAAGGCCCTAAACAACCGATACTACAGTACTTTACATTACAGTGTTGTAAGAGTCCTGACATCATCTGGAGAAATCCTACTACGGGTTCTCTGAAACATCCTATCATGTCCCACAGGCATGCCTTCTCTGTGGTGGCACCTTCCCTATGGAACAGCCTGCCTTTTGTTTTTATTTATTTATTAATTTTTGTTGAGGCATCAACACTTTCAGCTTTAAGGCACTTATTTAAAGACCTCCTTGCCTAGACACCCTCTGTGTGAATACCTGTTCTTTTCTCTGGCCTACCCCATTTTTAATCCACCTATCTTTCATGCTATAAAAATGCACTGATGCATAAGATACACCTATAATATAGCAAGGGATATTCAGGAAAAATAAATTTTAAGCAGACCTTATAACGATGTAGGTGCAACCGTGTACACCTTAGATGTGGATTCACAGTTGGCCACATGCCCTCTTGCTGACCAAGACACATCTGGGAAGAGTTTGATGCTGCAGTGGCACTAAAGTTCGGCCCCCCATTAGTACCATAAAGGCAACCATTGCTCTTACCTCTTGATCAGAAAAAGAATTGAACCTATCAGATGCCTTCCTGCTTTGTTATTATCAGGGCTATCAATATGTGTTTTTTTTAATTGAATGGGAACACAGCCATATAGTACTTTTAATTGTTGTGTGGTTTTACCTTGGTTTTTTTTGTCTTTTCTGTTACCTCTTCAAGATATTTTGTTGCTTGATAGAAGCAGTGTAACCTAGTGAACATCCTGCTTCCAACATGACTTAAATTTTACAGTATTATTTGAAGGTTTATTGCAGCAAAAGTATATAATGGTATTCAATACTGCCTATAAAAGTGAAAGGATACTTTCTTTAAAAGTTCTTTTGTTGATCAGAATCTTTATATCTGCAATCCAACACGGCAGAAGGCATACTCAGTACAAGTGTCTCCTCCTCTAATGCAAGTGTGGCATAGGAGGTGAGCCGAACCCATTCAAAATTATATTAATTGGAATGGGGAAGGGTTCCCAGTACAAGTCAACTGGGTTAGGGAACCTGCATTGAAAAGTGCACAGTACAGTGTCTTCCCAGGAGCAATGCTAGTGAAGATTGGGGCAGCTGGACGGAGCTTCCAGATGCTTCAGGATGGGTGTGGTGGCATGGCACGCAAATGGACCTCCCTTGGGCACCTGCAATTGCTCCAGAAGGGTAAGTGTGAACAGGTCCTAGGTTTTTCACTGATGTGGGAAGGACTAAAATAACTGTAAAATATTCTGGGTGCTGTAAAATATGTCATGGGAAGGAATGCCTTATACATGTGGATGCCTAGGTACATACTTCAGGCTAGAAAGACATTTGTAGGGATTCAGGAGGAGGTGAACGTTTTGCCCTTGTCTTCTGCTTGAGATGCCCATAAGCAATTGGTGGGCCAACATTTTAAATATAATGTTGGGCTAGATGGGCCATGGCCTGATCCAGCAGGGCTTTTCTTATATTCTTATAGGTAGTGCCACACCATGGCAACTGGATGCACAAAATCTCCCACTGAATACTGAGTTTTTTGCACTTGATGATGGGGACGGCGTCCATCCCAGAGCTGCTTTGAGTGTGCATGACTGTCCCCATTTCTGGGCCAATTCACACTTGGCCCAGCAGTCAATATGGGGTGAGCTCCACTACACTTAAAGGAGCTGTTTCCTAACCAGAAATAGGTCCTTCCATGCAGTTCACCTAGTGTTGACTATGTGTCACGCACATTGAACCTGCACCACGTGTGCACTTACCTTCACCAAGAGCTAGAGCCCCTTTGCACCACTTCCAGGTGCTGAAGGGGCATGCTATGTGCCATGCAGGTGTGCTGACACAGCACACCACTCAGTTGTCCCTGTGCTGGTGCCACGCAAGTGTGCTGGTACTGGTGCACAAGAGCATGGAGGCAGCCCCGGGAAGGAGGATGGCTTCCTGGATGGCATTGAAGGTAGGTTTCCGGATCATGGGAGAAGATGCTTAGTGCATTCTGGGCCATTTTGCCCAAAGCTTTCCATGGCTTGGAAGCCAAGTGCAAAAACCCTGCTACACAGTCTCTAATTCAATGCCTACAGCACTCCTAGTAAAGTCCCACATGCAGCCTTGACATTATTTCCACGCAAAGGTTGTATGGGGGTGGCATGGCTGCACATTCACATGCCACATCACCCATCGCCATAGCAACGGCCCAGTATGCACTACCATTGCTACCGTGAAGCAAATGATCCTAGTGCAGGACTCTCTGCACTTCACCCAGACTTCACCAGGTAGGTCTGGGTGAAGTTTAATACAGCTATCCCCAATCTTCAGTGCTGTGGGATAGTATCCCAGAGCAGTTAAGTGTATTTTGGGTGTGGTTTATCATTCATTATGCCACTGTTAAAGGAGGTCTCTAATTCAATGCAAATGGTTTCAGGAGGCCAGGGAAAGATTCAGGGAAAGATTAAATCAAGGCTACCAATCTGGGATAACATATAAAATTTCAGGATACCCTTTTCTCTGGTTGCTTCTTCTTCACAAGCCTTGGGCACAGGAGTCAGAAGCTTTATTAGAAAGCCCTAGTGGCACATCCGTGCCATTTTGACGACTGTGAAATAAGCACACAGCTGCACTCTTACCTCAATTTCCTCAGAGGCTCCCGCTGCTTAGATACCATGCAGTTGCTATTTCATCTTTTAAAAAGAATGCTCTACTTGCAACAGACAATTTGCCCCACAGAGTGCTTCACAACCTGGCTTTGCCTACCTGCGTCTGGACTGTGATAGGAAACAAAAGTCTTGTATGTTTATATGCCATATGTCAAAAAAGATACCCATGTGGCCTCACAGGGTACACTAATGCCTTTGAGGGCTACCTGAGTGCCCACACAGCTTCCGAGCCATTCCCATTTCCTTGACATAAGATGGCAAGGGTGCTTACGTTTTACTCCTTGAAAAGCATGCAGCTGGAATGTGCAAAATGCTGTCATGAATGCTTGAAACATCTATTACGCTTTTACATGGGACCAAGGTGAGCTCTCACCTGGGCTCATCTTGCTCCTGATTGTCTATTCCCAACTACCACTGGTTCGACAGCTAAGACCTCTTTTGGACAGATATGGTTTGGCCACAGTTATCCATGCTCCGGTAACTACTGTAATGCATTCTACATGGGGCTGCCCCTGAAGACAGTTAGGAAGATGCAGCTGGTACAGAATGGTTGGCTGGACGCACATCATATCGGTCTTAAAAGATCTGCACTGGCTGCCAATTCATTACCGAGTCCAATTCAAGGTGTTATAGCCTTATAGGTTAAAGGCCCTAAATGACTTGGGACCCAAATAACTAAAGGAATGCCTTCTCCCATTTCGACCTGCCCATACCTTAAGATCTAGAAGGGGAGGCCTTCCTGGTTGTACCACCATCCTCAGGGGCAAAGGGGCTTGACACCCAAGATAGGACCTTTTCAGTGGTAGCTCCCAGATTATGGAATAGTCTCTCCCCTGAGGGGCATCAGGCTCTTCACTTTATATGTTCAAGAGAGCTGTGAAGACACACCTCTTTGTCCTGGCCTTTGGTTAAATAAGAAACAGCTTTTCCTCCCCGTATGCCGGGGCTGTTATGGATCTGATATGTTCATTTTATTCTTGGCTTTTTAATGTTGTAACCCCTCCCCCAAAAAAAACCTTTGCGTGGGGGGTGGGGTACAATCACTCATTGCCACATCAGGGCGGACAATGATGCCATCCCCAGCCCAATGCAATTTCAGACCTGCTGGATTTCAGTTTGCTGAATTACGAAACAAACACATTTGCATCTTCCTCTCAGCCTCACAGCAGGCAAAGAAAAACCAAAGCTACATGCACACAACTACACAATCATTAGCGCTGTGTCAAGACAGGGTTGTGTGGACATCTAGAACCCACTTCCAGAACCCCTTCCTATTATATAATGTTAAAAAAAGAAGAAGATCTAGCCAGGATTTAATTGAAAACAGGCACTATGATTTTAAGTAGAGATTATTTCCAAGCAAATATCGTATGGACTGTTGTACAAGAAAAAAACAAACACGCACATAAATTCCTAATCTCTACATCCAAGAGCTGCGTGAAAGACCACACAGGCCTTGTGCGTGCCTCCGCTAGGCACTGATGGGAGATTTGCTGACAAGGGCCACCGCACACATTGGTCCCACCCCAGCTACAAATGTGGAATGAGTTTTACACTAACTACATAGTTAGTACATGGAAATAGAAAGGGGTTTGTTTTGTTTTTGACAGTTGCAGCAGTTATCAAGTGGGGTTTGGAGAGAACACTGTTCCGAATCTGAATATCACCTGCACCCCCAGATAATCAAACAACAATAAACAAAATCACTATAAGTACCTCTTCTAGAATTAACAACAAATATGGTTCCATGACAGAGCTATGAAATCAGGGAGATGAAACCAAGAAGGAAACTAAACATAAGGGGGGGGGGGGGAACAGGAATCCTTTCTAGTAATCAAGATTTACATGGATGGTGGATTATAAAAGAGGTGTAAGAAAACAGTTCATTTAGTATCAAATAGCGTGCAGGAGCTAGATTCAAAATTTGTCACAGTGTTACACCAAATATTGTTGGAATATAGACCTTGGGTCTTTTTTCAATAATAAAAAAAAGGTTTCTGTAAATCTGAAAAATATTTAGTAAATCTGAATAAACTCAAGTCATTCCACACGTATGATCTAAGTCAGTCCACATGTATCACCGAAGTTCTAAGCCAGCCCAAATTTTTGGTCTTTGAGAAATAGGATCAGCTTCAATATGACCCTGAAATTCAATAAACTTACTGATGGGGCTCAATGAATTCCCCTTTAACAGCCTTAGTTCAACAGTAGTACCTCTGTTCTAAAATAAATTATAACATAGTAAAACAGACTATGTCAATTTGAGCTGCTTCATAGGGTTGATGCATACATGCATCTGTTCTCCAAAAACAGACAAGCCTTGTATCCCATTGATGGTTCAAGCCACTTTCCTGGAAGTAAGATGTCATCTGGAGTCCAAAGGAAGAGCCCTGCAGGTCTTCTTTTCCTTTGAAAACGCACCTGGCATCAACACCTTAAACATAGCTAAAGCAAGCTGAACTCTCTGGCAAACTTACTTAGCAAGACAGTCAGCTCTACCCAGATCTTGCAAACAGTGTAAGAAAAGATGTAAGCATTAACAGCTGTATGAACCAGAGTTTAGTTGCTTTGGATGGAAGAGCATTATCTTTAGCCTCAGACAATTGGGGCACTAGCTATAAAATTTGGCTTTTGAAAAATTTCCCCCCTCCCCACAAAGAATACACAACCTGTCCAGATTTAAGGGGCAACTTAACAATATCACCCCAATATCTTAGCACTCTCTCTCTCTCTCTCTCACACACACACACACACTCCAACACACACACTTTTTACATCATGGATGAGCCAGATGCATCCAGGGTCCACATATTTTCCTTTTCTAAAAGGCAAGAGGCATGCCAACCCATGAGAAGTTCTTCAAGCTGGTTTGCACAAGCCTTCCTTCCTTCTTTCCCCACCCCGTACCCCTTTCTTACCTGATAATATCATCGTTGTGCCCCAAGAAAAATTTCTGGGTGTGTTCTCTGGTATTATAAACCACCCCGACTCCGGCCACAAAGTAAACCACTTCCTTGCCCGCTGTGTAGTACAGGTTGTTGCGGCACTGATGACCCCTGTACCCATACACCCACTCCAGGTGGAGCTGGCATCTGGGAGCTGTCCGATCCGCCATGATAATCGCCCCCCCTCCCCAGAAGCCGAAGGGGAGAGAAGAGAGGGATGCTGCCGGGCCCCCAGCCTTGCGCTCCTTTGCCTTTCCAGTTTCCCTCGTTACAAGGCTGTCAGTTCCTCCTTAGCAGCCAAGTCTTCCGGCTGCACTTCCCATCAGTGAGGATTTTCAGTGAAAAATGCATCCAGGCAGAGTCCAGGGCTGCTGCTGCCGCTGCTGCTGTCAAGCGCCACCGCCGCTGCTGCTTTTGCTAGCAGTCATACGCCACCATAATCTTCTACTCCCAAAGATGAGCAGCTACCGCTTGTCACTGCTTTCCAATCCAGAGAACCTGGGTGGGGAAAGGGGGAGGCACAGCCCCGATTTATAAAAACATACGCTATCAGGGCCATCCACAGGAGGAACGGCTCGCCTGGGTGTCACAGTCTGCCGGGCGCCGAACGCTGGTCCTGTGTGCCTCCCTTCACTGCATCTTCCAAGCTCCTTGCACGGGGAAAGTCACTGCATTTCAAATCTACTTATACTCTGGGTTGGGAAAGTGCAGCTCCTGGCAACATCAGCCTGTTCCTTTTCAATACCAGCCATAAGCTTTAAATCACTCGCTGCTGCTGGCAGCTTGGGATGGAACGCAAAGCAAATCTTTGGTGGATTGTATCACAGCGGATCTGCGATTTCATTCAAAATCAGGAGATGTCTAGAAAAAAAAAGAAAGAGGGAGAGAGAGAGAGAGAGAGAGAGAATCCTTAATAAACTGACCCAATGAAATGGCCTTTTAAAATCCTGGTTTCTTCCCCTGAAAATGAAATTGTTGAAACAGCAGTGGCACTGTAAAGATCAAAATGTCCTTGCCAGTCGAATGAAACCTGGGAAGGTACCTACTAAAGGCAATGAACATAAAGGAGGCAGCCTGCTGGATCAGACCACCTAGCCCCGCATCCTGTCTCATACAGTGCCCCACCAATTGATTCTGAGCATCCTCAAGCCGAAGATGAAGGCTAAACCTTTATTGTTGTTTTATATTAAAAATCTCCTTGTTTATAAAGTGACATTTAATTGCCACTTGCCCCTTCCTGGTTCTTGATTCCCTGCTAATAGAGGAATCCTTCCTTCCTTCCTTCCTTCCTTCCTTCCTTCCTTCCTTCCTTCCTTCCTTCCTTCCTTCCTTCCTTCCTTCCTTCCTTCCTTCCTTCCTTCCTTCCTTCCTTCCTTCCTTCCTTCCTTCCTTGTGTATGCTGTGAGCCAGTTTGGTCTAGTGGTTAGGGAGTCGGACTCTTATCTGGGAATACCAGGTTTGATTCAGCCCTCCTCCATGAAGCCAGCTGGGTGACCTTGGCCTAGTCACAGCTCTCTGTCTGAGCTCTCACAGCCTCACCTACCTCACAGGGTGTTCTGCTGTGGGGAGAAGAATAGAAAAGCTTTGTCAGCTGCCTTGAGTCCTCTTAAATGGGTGAGAAAAGTGGGGTAGAAAAGCCAACTTCCTTCCTTCCTTTTCTTTTCTTTTCAGGGTGTTATGTTCTGGTCTTAATTGGGATTTTTCTTTATACCCATCTAATAAAACCATTTCACACACCGCAACCATATTTACAACTTGTTCCTTCAATTTAATTCCCGCCTCAAAGAGCGGTGTGTCAAGGGCCATGGAGATTGGTATATACATACGTTTGGTATACCAACAAAGGGGATTAATGAGAATCTTTGTCACAGTGGCAAATACTATGGAAACTCAGAGGAGTGTGTGCTATCACTAGCTAGTTACATAAGTTACATTAAACAAGTGGAGTACCACAGCTTCAGGCAGTCTTTCACAGTGTTTGTATAAGTGGGTGGAACAGGAGGGCCGTGGGTTCCCAGGCAAAATCCTGATTGCAGGGAGGAAGGTTGCTGGCTGAGCACTCACAGCTTTCTTTTGCTATCTGGTTGGCTCGGGAGGGGCATCTCACCAGGGTGGCAACAGAGAAAGAACACCGCGTCTTCAGCTAGCTTCTCTCCTTCCTACAGTCTAACAACTGTTGTAAGTCTACCATGCCTCTTCTTCACTGAATTCTAGGGTAAGATTACAAATGATGGAAAATCGGTGGGATGCCATTTCCAGGGGCATTTTGGCATTTCCCATCCGGTGGACAGGAAAGGTGTGCAATCAACTAAGGTTGATTAGCGTTCACACTTGTGATCGCTAGTCAATGTTGCCCTATGCCCCGCGCGATCGATCACTCACCTGTGATCGATCAGGCTGGTCCTCTTCAGGGTGCCGCCATACTGAGTGCGGGGCTATCCACAACTGTGCATGCGCCAGCGCTGTTGCTGTGATAATGCTGATGCTCTGCCCAGTCACAGTTGCGTCAGGGAGCCATTGGAGCTTCCAACGTGCCTGTGCGGCAGCTCTGATGACATTCACGGCTGGTAGAGGTGCGGATGCTCGCCAACTGGACACGACAGGTAAGTCTTAGGTAAGGGTTAGGTAGCTTGTGCAGCATGATTTCATGCTCCACAGCTAGTATGTAATTAGGCAATGTCTGGGCAGGCAGGGGTCATGCCTCCTGACAGTGCAAATGCACCTGCCCAGATGTTGCCAGGATGCCCAGAATTTGCATTAGTCTTCTTTTTTATGACCTGATAACATTTGGACCCATTTCATGAAGCCATGTCCCTTATTTTACCCATCCACACAGAGAGGGAGAAAGTGTGCTAGATTGTCTGGGATTCCCTGCCAAAAGTGGGATTTTGGGTTTATTTGAGGTTCAATGCAGCACACAGCACAAAACAGTTCAAATCTTAACAGCAGAGATTTCCTGAGCAAGGACTTTTCTTTCTCAGAGCCTCTCTACACCCACCTTTTAATCCAGCTTGATTATTTTCAGATTGAGAGAGTTTCCTGGGTTGTGGTCACAAGGTTAAATCCAGCTTCAGACCACTTTCAGAGTGAGAAAATAAATCAGCAAAGGGACAAGCTGTTTTCTTTCAGTGTTAAATAACTCAGAAAATTCACCTTTGAGATAATGTGGTAATAAAATTACTGGTCATTTTGCTGATGTGTTCTCTCATTCTTAAAATGGACTGAAGCTAGATTAAACCTTAGGTGTGACTACAGCTCTGGTGGCATTATCTAACTCAGAAAAAAAAACACTTTGGGGTTATATATCTAAAGGAACGCCTTCTCCCATATCGACCTGCCCATGCCTTAAGATCAAGTGGTGAGGCCCTCCTGGTTGTCCCCCCACCTTCAACAGCTCTCTTCTGAGCTCTCACAGCCCCACCTACCTCACAGAAAAGCTTTGTCATCCACTTTGAGTCCCCTTAAATGGGTGAGAAAAGTGGGGTAGAAAAGCCAATTCTTCTTCTTCTTCTTCTTGCGGCTGTGTCTCCACAAACCGTTCAATACTTCCTGGAGGGTTATCAATGTCCTCACATCTCCACAGCTCCCCATGCCAAAGGAGTGAATGAGTGCTCAGGGATACTTTATGTCCCTCCAAAGCACAAAAGGTTCAGTGCCTGAGAAGCAACTCTGAGGTCACCTCTCATGTTCTGAACTAGGTCCTCAACAGCTGCAAAGCACACCTTCCACGTGCAAATACAGTAACTGGAGCATCAGAGCCTTGGTGACAGCAGTGAATCCATTAAGCTCCCCACTAAGATCACCCATGATCATGAGGAACAGCCCATTTTGGCAAAAGAGCCTCGCCAAGGTGTCCAATGTTGTGGGAAATGGAGACACGCCCTATTGCTGAATATTAATCTTTGATATCTAATCCAACAGTCATGTTGAGTATAGCATCTTCAGGGTCTCCATAGGGTCATTGTCATAAGCAGTTTGGACACCAGAGAACAAAATCAGCTGGGACATAAAACATTGTAATGTCCATTTCCAGTGTGGGCACACTATTATGCCGTCTTTCCCCACATTTTCAGATTTCCTTGTTCTACTGACTTACTTGCCAGTTAGCTGAGCACGAAGATCAAATATATGTTGAGCACTGGCAGTTAATTCTTTTATATGCATATATATTTATAGCATTTATAGTGATTTTTACTGTATTGTTATCTCTGTATGCCTCCTTGAGTCTCTTTTTGGGAAAAAGGTGGGAAATTAAATACATAAATAAATAAATTTATTTTATTGTGATCTGCCCTTAGTATGGATGCGGCTGTTTGGGAGCGATCCAGCTGCTCCTGGTCAAGCTGAGGACTACCTTTTAGGCCTTGAGATGGCTACTCACTAAGAGGCAAGTGTGAACAACTCCTATGTCTATCACCTTTTCCAGACCGATGCACACCAAGAGGAAAAGAAGGTAATTTAATCAAATGTAATGAAACTAACAGTCCCTTTGGGAAGGTCTGAGGAAAAGTTTTATTCCTGGAACATAGAAGATGTGACTGGCATCAATTCCCAGCAATCCTCCTTCCACATAAAGATGCATACCAGGGCTTTTGGAAACCCTGAGAAATCGCTAGTTCTTCTGATAAAGTATTTTTGGTTGCTTACTTTAGTGAAATGTTTCAAGCACTTAAGCAAAATAAGTGCAAGATGCTTCTTTATTCGAAGGAAAAACATTGCAATAAAGTGCCCAAAATGCTCACTTATTTAGGAATAGATCTCAATGAGTTCCACATGATTTACTCCTGAGTAAATGTGCGCAAGAAGATTACTGACTGATACGCTAGGAAAATATAAGGTAGTCTTTCTGGAAAGATGCCAGAAAGTACAATAGGCCTTAGATTGCCTGTAGTGCACTTAGGTTAAGACACTGGGGGATGCCTTCCCATTCACACACAGGCAGGTTAGGAATGCGTCTCCACGTGTTCCTACCTGCCTACGTGCGAATGGGGGAAGCTTCCACGTGTGTCTTAGCCTGTGTGCCATTGGGTCCGGCTGGACCCAGGTGTGGGCAAGCCTGTTCGGTCCCTTCCCCGGGTTCCTGCGGGTTCTAAGGGACTGGATCGGGTACCCTAGGGCCCACAAGAACCCCTCAGGCACCCACCCTCCCGGGCCTAGGCCTAGGCGGGGACGCCCACATGTGCATGAGGTACTTTCCTAGTCTTTGCCGGGTCCCAAAATGGCGAGCCAAGTGTGCCTGTGCATGCCAGCCACTCTGATTGGCTGGCTACAGCTAGTCAGGCCTGGGAGGGTTCCTGCAGGCCCTAGAGGACCGGATCTGGTCCCCTAGAACCCGCAGGAACTGGGGAAGGTAAACGCGACCAGCCTGCCCAATAGGGGCAGCCAGAGGCGGGGCCCGAACCTGTCAGGGAGGGAGGTGTGCAAACACTTCCTTCCCTGAACAACTTTGGAATGGCCCCGAACGCCCTGTGCCTTGTGTAGAGCAGTATTAACTGCCCTACACCTGGAATGCATGTGGGAGCTCTGGGATGGGCTGGGGTGGTTCCAAACGGAACCACCCGCCCAGAGGAACAAATGTTCCGTCCCAGAGTGTTGTACACACGCTCCATTTGTGAATAGGTCTAATGTCTCTTCTTCGGACATATGTCCAAACTTCCTAGTTATAATCCCATGTGTATTCCAATTGGGAGTAAATGTTATCTGAAATCATGGGTGGAATCTTCATGCCCATAAGTCAACTGCTAGCTTGGAGTCTGGACTTCCAGTAACGGGTCACTTCATATTTGTTCAAATGGCACAACTGTTGAAGCCATGCTTTGTGACTTTTCATTTGAACAGAATCTAATATAAAACAAGGAGAACATAAATGAGGAAGCAAAGGTCATAATTCCCCTGGCTTTGGCAGCAACTTTTCAGTCAGTGCAAAACCCAGCAAAAACGATCATAGGCTCATCCAGAGTGGACAACAAAAACCTCATCCAGAGATAAAAGTAATAATCACATTCATAGAAAATTAACAATAATTTCATCCAGAGGTGATAAGTATCGTGCCCAGAGATAATGATAATCTCACCCAAAAGAAAAATCAAATCTTCTTTTAGAGATTAAAAAAACAAAATCAATAGACAATGATAAATAATATTAACAATGTTTTATCTTATCTTGAGACATAAAGATTTTTAAATCACATCCATGGATGATAATAATCTAAGCTAGAAAAGGATGCAGGTAATAATAATAATAATAATAATAATAATCTTACTGAGTATTAATAATAACAATCACTTTTAGAATAGTAATAGTAATAATAATAATGTGATGATAATAGCAGTAGAAGAAGAAGAAGAAGAAGAGCTGGCTTTTCTATCCCGCTTTTCTCACCCACTTAAGGGGACTCAAAGCGGATGACAAAGCTTTTCTATTCTTCTCCCCACAACAGACACCCTATGAGGTAGGTGGGGCTGTGAGAGCTCAGAAGCTGTGACTAGCCCAAGGTCACCCAGCTGGCTTCATAGGAGAGGGTGGAATCGAACCCGGTATTCCCAGATAAGAGTCCGACTCCTTAACCACTAGACCAAACTGGCTATTATTAATAGTGAATAATAATAATAATGTCGATAGGCTGTACTTGCCCAGGAAAGCAGGCGGTAGAGGACTTTTGCAAGTGAAGCGAACAGTGGAAGAAGAGAAGCATGCATTAGCAGATTATGTGGCAGAAGGCAAAGAATCAGCTTTGATTGAAGTCAACAACCAGAAGCTTCTCAAAGTGCAGCAAACCAAGAACCAGTACCAGAAAACTGCAATTCAATGCCGAACAGACAGCTGGCGCAATAAAACACTGCATGGACAGTTCTTGGAGAAAACTGAAGGCATAGTGGACATGGAAAAGACTTGGTCTTGGCTTACGAATGGAATATTGAAAAAGGAAACAGAACGACTGATTCTTGCTGCACAAGAACAAGCAATAAGAACAAATGCCATCAAAGCCAGAATTGAAAAATCAGAAGATCCAAAGTGCCGACTCTGCAAAGAAGTGGATGAAACCCTCGACCATATACTCAGCTGCTGCAAGAAGATCGCACAAACTGATTACAAGCAGAGACACAATGCTATAGCACAAATGATCCACTGGAACTTGTGCCAAAAGTATAATCTGCCAGTGGCGAAGAACTGGTGGGATCACAAGCCAGAAAAAGTTGTTGAAAATGAAAAGGCAAAACTACCCTAGGACTTCAGGCTTCAGACTGACCGGAAATTGGAGCATAACACCCCTGATATTACATTCGCTGAAAAAGAGAAGGTGTGGATCGTCGACGCTGCTATTCCAGGTGACAACAGAATTGAGGAGAAACAGTTGGAGAAGCTCACCAGATATGAAGACCTGAGAATCGAACTTCAGCGACTCTGGCGAAAACCAGTGAAAGTGGTCCCAGTCATCCTTGGCACACTGGGCGCAGTGCCCAAAGATCTCAGTGGGCACCTAAAAACCATTGGCATTAACAAGATATCCATCTGCCAGCTACAAAAAGCCACTTTACTGGTGTCGGCTCACATAATTCGCCGATACATCATGCAGTCCTAGGTGCTTGGGAAGTGCCCAACTAGTGATATAATACGAAATCCAGCACAGTGATCTTGTTTGCTGTAACTGCTGATAATAATAATAATAATAATAATAATAATAATAATAATAATAATAATAATAATAATAATAATAATAATAATAATAATAATAATAGTAATAATAGTAATAATAGTAATAATAATAATAGTTTGCATTTCTATCCCGCCCCATTCAGAAAGTCTCAGGGCAGGGAACAACATTTAAAACTGATATATATATTTATATATATATATACTGTATATATATTGAAACAGTAACAATATATATTAAACCGTTAAATCACTCTCTCTAGTGTTTATAGATTATTTAAAGTATAAAATAATAATAATAATAGTGATTATGATAGCAATAATAATAATAATAGCAGTAGTGGTAGTTAATAAAGTAATAATAATGCAGTTCAGGAGGGTAAGTAACAATAGTGATGATGATAATAATAACAGAGATAATAGTGATAGTAGTTAATAATAACAGATAAATAATATTAATAGTGGTGATGGTAGTGATGGCGATGATGATGTAACCCAGCGGGGCAAATAAAAACTCATTCAGAGACCGGAGTCACCACTTTATTATCATCACACGAGGCCGAGCAAATTAATGTCTCTCATTCAGACCAAAGCGCTAAATAAAGGAGATTCTCCTGACGACCGAAACAGCCTCTTCCTCGGATCTACAGCGACCACCATCCCCTCACCCCGCACAGCCACCCTTTCTGCCTCCCTCCCAGGTCGGCGCTGGCGGGACGGGACAAACCGCCTCAGCGGGCGCATAACGGTCCTTCCGCCGCCCCCCCCCCCGCCGCCTGCCCTGCCGAGCGGGGGGGGGGGCTTCCCCGCCACGATCCCCCTCCCCCCCCTCGGCCGTCAGACGGTGATTTGACTGTCACCTGTCAAGAGCAGAGGCGGCGCCGGCAAGACCGAAGAGGCGGAGGCGGCGGCTGCGAGCGAGGGAGCGAGCCGGGGAGCGACTCCAGCCAGGAGCGAGCGAGGGAGCGGAGGCGGAGAGAGCCGCGCCGCCTCCTTGCCGCCTACTCCGCTTCTGCCTGCCGCCGGCCGGTCCCCGCGCGGCCGCCCTGACAAGAAGAAACCGCCTCATCGTGTGTAGGGGTGGGAGGGGGAGGGGGAGGGGGAGGGGGAGGAGGGACGCGGCCGGGCTGCGTCACCCTCGCCTCAACAAGCCGCGGGTGTGAATCTCCTTGGAAACCCCGCCGCCGTTTGAGGCGCCCCGCCTTTCGCCCGCTTCGGGAAAGGCGCTCTCGGGAGTTGTAGTTCGGGGCGCCCCGTGGCCTCATAGAGAAAGGATGGCGACGTAGAACTCCAAGTCCCGCGGTGCATAGCGTCTCGGCCACGCAGGGCGCCTGCGCGCCCGCCCGCTGCCTTGTCCTTTTCCTGTACGCTCAAGGTGTTGTCATGGAGACCGGTTTTAGAGACTCTATGGGGGTCTTTTTGGCTGGAGTTCCCCAGACGAGGGTCGGGTGGGAGCAAGAAAGGAGGGTGACATGCTTCAGGTTCAAGCCTGTGCGGGCAAAGGAAAGTCAGATATACGATATACGCATCCCGTAACATTTCAAATGTGATCTGAATCCACTTTTAATCCGCTCTCGATCCATGTCGAATGCAATCTGGATCCGTTGCGGAGCAGACAACCCGCCTGCTGAAATTTCATCTTCCTATATTTCCTGTTTTCTCTATGGCAGCTCCCTTAAAATGTTGCTGTATGTTCCTAAAATGTTCCTAAATCACCAGATTCAAACACATATGAGATACTAGCAAAAGAAAATCTGGGTCTAAACCGTGTCGAAGCCAGATCTGAGTTCTGAGATCTTTTAATAATTGAATAGAAAAAACAACGTAGGCATTGCTTGCGTTATAGCACCGCTTACTCTCCTCTTGTACCTAAAACTTAGGAACCCTGCCTGACATGGTTTCGAGTTGTCCAGACTTAGGTATGCTTCAAAGTGGGGACCAACACCAAAAAGACCTATTGATGGATCTTACATTTCTACCTGTAAGCCAGTCTGGACTAGTCGTTAGGGACCCGGACTCTTATCTGGGAATACCGGGTTCGATTCCACCGTCACCCATGAAGTCAGCTGGGCGACCTTGGGCTAGTTACAGCTCTCTTCTGAGCTCTCACAGCCCCACCTACCTCACAGGGTGTTCTGTTGTTGGGAGAATAGAAAAGCTTTGTCATCCGCTTTGAGTCCCCTTAAATGGGTGAGAAAAGCGGGATAGAAAAGCCAACTCTTCTTCTTCTTCTTCAAGACTTCAACATCAAGACATGTTAACTTACAAGTAAATCTTCACAGACACCTTGGATACTTACAGTTGCATATGGAATTCAGATTCGACTTCGCATACCTTTAATAGCTGTATAGAAAAACAAGTAGGCGTTGCTTGCATTATCGCTGCGTTTATTCCATCATCTTCCTGAAAGAGACTTAAGAACCCTACCCTGGTTTCACCTTGTCCAGTTTTAGGTATGCTTTGAAATGGGAAGCAACACCAAAAAGACCCGTTGTTCACAGATTAGAGATGATGGTCTTTCTGCCTGTTAAATTTTATTTGCGAACTTCAACATCCAGATTGATTAATTTACAAGCAATTCCTCACAGGCTTGAACTATTCTTGAATGACATTCATTTATATTTATTTGTTATGTGCTGAGGGTAGTGTGAGGGTAGCAAGGAAAGTTAGGAGTTGCCCAATCCTTTTTTAGAAACTGATCTTCTGTGCAGAAAGAGAAGTAGTGTCTAGCAGCTACAGGTCTGAATGAGAAGGTGTGTGCAAATGTTGTGTAGTCCCACGTTGTTTAAGGATTCTGGATTCTCTCACTATTTGCCCTGACCTATTTTGACTACTGAATTATTTGCAATCAAACTTACAACTTCAAATGGATTAATGGATTTATATCACTACGATTATGACATTTATTCAGAAGTCTGGAGCTGTAGTGCTTCTTAATAGATCATTAATTCTGTTTAGTCATGAATATAATGCTTTGCAGTGGAAGTATCCCCCCCTTCCTTTGGTACCCATTGAAGAGTTTTCCAAAAATACATTTTGAAGTTGCAGTTCAATATCGGTTACTTATTTAACCTTATTATACTTCCAGGGTGCTCACCTTTCTGCCCTCCAGACACTCCTGTGCTAGTGTTCCCAGCATTCCTTAATCAGCCCCATAGGGCTAGAACAGAATGCTATTGGGAGCCATTTGGGTCTTGTAGTTAAAGTGCCATAATCATATCTTGCAGTCACAGGTTTGATTCTGCACTCCTCAACAAAGCCAGCTGGGTGACTTTGGGCTAGTCATAGCTATCCTTCTGATCTCTCACACCCCTACCTACCTCGCAGGGTGTCTGTGGTGGGGAGAAGAATGGAAAGCTCTTTGAGCCACTTTGAGTCCCCATAAAAGGGTGAGAAAAGTGGGGTATAAAAACTGACTATTCTTCTACTAGGAGCTATATTTTGGAACATCTGGAGGGCTGTAGTTGAACATCTGTTACACATTCTCATTTGATAATTAAGTCACAAGATCAAAACCAGAGAAATAGTCATGTTAGTCTAATTCGAAAAGTGCAGCAAGGTATTTAGTAGCACTTGGAGACTAACAAGAGAAGGGTTGGTGGCATGAGCTTTCGTAGACACGTCATGTCTATGAAAGCTCATACCACCAACCCTTCTCTTGTTAGTCTCCAAGTGCTACTAAATACCTTGCTGGAAAGATTAAAACCGTTTTGCTTCCAAATAAATCAGCCTGATGCTGAAGCTCTTAGTTTCAGACAGGTGCCTTCATGAGATTCTAGAACTAATCCTCTGCTCCTTATGTGCAAGATAACACTATCTTCCTATAACTTGAATGCACGTGTACACAGGCACATAAGATTCTGCATATAGATGGGCAGATCTGATTTCCTCAACTAGTGCTGGGGACATTTCCAGAGACCCAACAACGTGCTTAGGCTTTGTGGCATTACACAATAGACTAAGCTGATGAATTCTGATAGCATGGCAAACTAATTGCTTGAGGAACTGCTCCACTCACGATAAGGATCTCTTGGCAGCTAAGATCTGTTGGCGATCTCTTGACCTTAGTTGCTAAGATTCAGCTTTCTATAAACAGCAACAGCATCTTCCAGAGCAACCATGTTTGTTCTGTGGGACTTTGTCTTCTCTGATTAAAAACGCTCGTATTGGCACAAGAGAGGCTTAGCACACAAAAGGCAAGGGCTGGTTTGTTTTGCATTCCCAGGCCAACGGCTGCTGGTGGTAAGTCACCGCATTCTAATCAACCTCTAAATAATACTGACATAAATCTGGATCACTTACACTGAAGGCTAGGAGTTCATCCAACAAAAGGTAACAAGAGAATGTAGTGGTTAGTCCTGTTCTGTGATGAGAACCCACATGGCCAGGGCTGGAAAAGGACGGCGGACCCCAGTTCATTTTATGCCACCTGGAAGTCCTTGAGGATTTCCTGAAAGAAAGATGGTTCTGTACATATGAAAAGAGGAAGTCTCCTTGTGAAGATAAGTATGCGCCAACACAAGTGCATATAGGAATATGCTTAATAGTTGTCATCATCATCATCATCATTATGAAAGACCTACAAGACCTCATTGAAGATAGACTGAAATAGTGTATTTCCAGAAAGTCATCACTCATCAAAACTGACTCAATAGCAAATTATAATCACCCAATAGAAACCTGGGGGAAAATAATAATAACAAACACTTTCAAACCTCCTCTGCCCATTGCTCCTCGGTTTTATGTAACCTTAAATCATACAGAGGAAAACCAGGGAAACTAGGAATTCAGACTTGGGGGAATTCTGCGTTGGCTGGTATACTGGATCAACAAGCATCCTAGGAGTCTCTCTTTATCCCTATGATGGCTCCCTTAAACCACACCAGCACGAGGAAGGAAAACTCCTAGTATGCTTGCTGGTCCAGTATACCAGCCAGTGCAGAATCACCCTTAGTGAGTATACTAAACTACATTTCCACAGGCCAATCTCATCTGCATGGCTGTTTGCCTCATCTGCATATTTGTTGACAAAGCCCATGGCCAGCCTGCTCTGGCGCGGTGATCAGTATGGGGATCCCCCCCAGATGAGGAAAAAGTAGTACGACAGTGGGGTCCTCCAACTCCTAGTAAGTTCCCAATGTAGCATGGGCGCTTTTGTGATGAGCTTCTGAGCACAGGCAGAACAAACTATCCACCACGAGGTCTGAGTATGGACAGCACCGGACCACATTTCAGTTTCACCATGGTAACAGATGGGAAGTAGAAGCGTATGTGAGGGCCGCAGCAGCAAGGTCGGAATACTAAAAGGCTGAGGTCAGGTCCGTAGCCAACACTCAAGGGGCACGAATGCAAAAGGCTGCTCCATCACAGAGACCTTTCATTTCCAATCCCCTTCCCTTTCCCACCAGGGGGAATATATTGCTTAATTCAGGAAGCCCAGTCAAGGTAATACAAGCAACCTACATGGTCAGGGAGTCCTCCCAAATGATGGTTTAGTTGTAAATGTATCAGAAGCCAGGGGAAAGGGAGAGAGCGAGCAGACAGAGTTGAGGTGCACCTGCTGTTACTGGATGCCACCTGCCATCATCTGTGTTTATGGCTTTTGCAGGTTCATAGTCTTTTCCCTGGCCTTCAGCTAAATGGGGGCAAACTTTTATCCATTGGTAGATGCTGTTATTGTTTTAAATGATGTTTGATTTTAGTTGTTGTTACCTGTCAGGAGACCTCCGGTTATAGGGCGGGATAAAAATGTAAATAAATAAATAAATAGTGCCAGCTATATATGGATATTAGAAATAAACGCCTGCTGCCTTTACTAAGGCAAACTTTTCTGAGAGTTGAAATATAGAATAGTTTTTACTACAAGGGAAGAGCCATTCTGTGACAAACCAAGTTGCATTATTCACATTAAAAGCCTTTAAAACAAGAGAATCGTACCTTCACACTATTGGGCATTCTTCTATAAGGGATAATAAAATTTAATCCATTTAATGTATTTTTAGTTGCCAATCTAACCCTGATGTTTTAATTTATGTTGCTTTATTCTATTAACCTTGTAATATTCTTGGACTTGATGACTGCAATTTGTGAGATGGTCCTACTGACTAATCCCAAGGAATAAATAAATAATAGTGCCAGTTATTACATGAAATGAGATCTTTTGCAGGGCTAAAACTGAGCCATTTTCCCAGCATTACTTAAAAGGGACTAAAAGATTCACCCAGAAAATGAAGGCCATGTCTCTGCACGGCTTTCAAACTGGCTTGGAGGCGCATTGACTTCTGCTCGTCTCTGCAGTGGTGTGAGGGTGCGCGGAGGAACTTCAGTTCCCTTCCAAGTTGCGAACATTTCAGGGCGTGAAAAACAGCTCTGAGACTGCTTATCAACCTCTGAGCTAAGCCCTCGCTGCAATGAAATGGGCTGCACTTCCGTGTTGACCTTCTACACCTGTGCATGGAAGGAGAGGAGGTCCTATGAGCAAAGCATACAAGCAAAGGCTTCAAAAAAGCAGCCTTGGAGATAGCAGTGGAGACATCAATCTCCTTTCTAAGCCTTCCTGAAGTCAGGAGAGATCTTTATGGAAACCTCATCTAGTAGTCAGTCTGGGGCTGTGGAGATGAGGCTTAAAAAGCAAAAGGTACAAGATCCCCAAACCTTGGAAAGATGGACACACGCACACGTATAGAAAGAGAGGCGGAGAGAGAAATAAAACCAGAAGAGCGTTGCAAGATTAGAGGAAAGAGCCATGCAATCAAATGTTCTTGCTGGGGTCAGAAATACCCCATCTCTAATTTTGGAGGCAATACATAACCATCACTAACAGTAGCTGCCGACAGAGCTGTCCTTTGTGAATTTGTCAACTGCTTTTTTTCCAGCCCCTCAAGCTACTGTCAGCAGTACTTGCTGTCAGCAGTAGGTGTGCACGCGAATACTCAAAGGTATTTGAAATTCGATCGAATTCGTCTGAATCTTGACAGTCAAATTCGAATCGAATGTCCATAAATTTGAATTTAAAAATTCAAACGAATTTCAGATCTATTTTTTTCGAATCATCCAGACATTCACATTTGTACCGTTCATACATGATGCGTATTTGCAGGTCCGCATCTTTCCCGCATCCCTACGCATTTGTATGGATCGTTAGGGGACGGAAACAGGTTGCATACGACATAACTACAGGATGCATACGGATCTGTACGATTGTGTACGCAATGTGTAATGATGCATACAGGCACATACGAATGTTACTGACATTTGTAAGAGCAAATTTGAACTGAAAATTCGAATGAATAGATTCAAATTTGCTTAATTCAAATTGAATTCGGTTTAATTCGGATTTTAAAGATTCGAATCGAATCAGATTTTTGGGTATTCAATTTGAATCAAATCCCTAAAATTGCATTAGTGTACACCCCTAGTCAGCAGCAACCAATACATCAGAACTGCTGGGAGGACAAGGGAGAGTGAAGGCTCAGCTTTGATCCGTAGCTCAGCGGTAAAGCAAACTGTCTGGGAAGCAGCGATTTGCTGCCTTGATCCTCAGCCTCTCCCTGGAAGTAGGGAATGGCAAACCAGTTCTGTATCTCTTCCAAGAAAACTGTGCAGAGGTGCTCATGCAGTCAACCAGGAGCTGGCCATGACTAAATAGTAACCAACAATAAAATGAAGTCGTGCGTGTTTGGGGTGACAGAGAATATCAAGGAGTTATTTTTACATTTACCCTTCAATAATCCAGCACAATCATCCTCATCATCAACTTCTGGCAAAAAGCAGAAATCTGAATCTATCAAGATTAGTTTTAAAAGCATTTAATGACATAGCATATATTTAACAGATAGGGTAAAAGTCTAGAGGTACAAGTTCCATACAACCGAAAGCCAGTTCCAGTACTATCCTGACTACAGGCCCAGTCATTGAGAATTCATTCCTATTAAATGTAATTTTTTTTTCGTTTTGATTGTGCAGTAAGATGAAGATCGTTCATTACCATAGTTACAGTGACAGAGAAATGCACACTATGTATCAAAGAGCAAGGGGAAATGTAGCAAAATGATAACACAGTGCAGCAGCTGACAAGCAAGGTAACCATTGGAGTAACATGACTTTTTTTTTCCCAGTAAATGCTTCAGTTCCACTTTTACACTTAATCAATGATTTTAAAGGGTTTTTATTATACATCTAGTCTTATTATACTTTTTTTTACTAGAATTATCTGAAACATACAATATAATGAATTTCAGCAAAAAAAAAAAAATCCAAAATTACAGATTATTTAAAACTGTTATCAGTATGCTAAGTCCTTCTTTGCTTTATACCAACATTCTTAACTGTCGTTGCTCAGATGCAAGGGAAAAAGCGTCACGATCATGTTATTAATAAACAGATGCCTGGATAACAAATGGTTTGGTCTGTAGGTTAATGTCGTGGGTTAATGGCCTGTTATGGTAAAGAGAGCACACGCTACCGTTTTGTTACAGGTTTAGATTCGCAGTGGGGGAAAGTCAAGTAGTCAAGACTCAGCACAACCAATTCAGATGGGTGTGAAAAGGGTTACGAGTGTAACATTTGTCTCTGAGGGGCATGTTAACTTTGTGAGCACCGCTGCCTTGCATACCAATAACATGAAGTTGGAGGGGGTGTTTGTTTTCTTTTTCCAAGACAGCCTCAAAAAATTGAGGATCAGTTTAAATAATATGATCTAATCTACATCAACTTCATTTTTTAAAAAAAGAGAGAGAAAGAAATGAGAAAAAAGAAATCTTTACTCAGAAGCTGCCCAATGTACCTCAGACGTTTGTAACTTTAGATTTTGTGTGTGTGTGTGTGTGTATTTTTTTTTTAAGAACACTCTATAAATAAAATAAAAAAAAATTAAATCACATTGAGGAACATTAGGCACGGAGAGTAATGTATTGGTTCTGAGCTTGCATGCTGGAATTCCACTGGAACGGTCGGAGAAGTGCAGCGTGTACAGATAGCAAGGGGGCTCATTTCTTCTTCCCAAAAAGGCTGAATCTCTTTTCTTTGTCTTTTTCTTTCTCTTTTTCCCGTTTGCCAGGACTGGACTCGCTGGTTATGGTGACGCTGGCAGGCAAGGTCTGGGCACGGCTGGTTGCTGGCGTGCTGTGTGTGCTTCCGGACAACTCAGTCTTGTCTGAGGAGATTGCTGAGGTGATGGCCTGAATCCAGGTGTTCATTTCCTCCTTGAAAACAAACATGGAATGTTAAGACACTGGACTTCTTGGAAACTCATTTTTTCTTTTTTTTAAAAATGGCTTTTCCAAGCTGAATTTTTCTACAGCTTTTCCTTTTCCAAACATGAACCAAGTGTTTAAGACAGAACAGGCACATAAAAAGAAGGGGCACGGGGAAAAGGCTGTTTGTGTGATATACCTGTCTACTAAGTCATTTTCCCACTACTTTTATTACTTGTTCTGTGAGGAAATTTTGCTGATGAATTTTGTGTATCAAGTAGCATTGTATTTTTAGGGAGACTTTTAGCTTGAAAGATAATACTGGAATCATCTTCACCATTACTACTACTGTATTATGGGGGAAAGTACCTCAGATCTCTTATGAAAGTTTGAGTCTGAAAGTTTGAAAGTCTGAAAGTTTGAGTCTGCCTTATTATAAGGGAAAATCAAGTACAGTATTGTAGTGATATACACACACACACACACACACACACACACACACACACATATATATACCATGTATATAGGCACATGGTAAGTTCATTCCAAGAAGGGCCCTGCAGCTAAAGAACCTGCAGACAGAATAGGTATATGTCTGGAGGAAATAGGGTAACTGGCAAACATTACAGAAAACCATCGTATACAATAAATGTTTTGTTAGTTGACATCTGTTCAACCAGAAATGTTGGCTTAACTGTGACCTGCCCCTTGTGTCTGTGCGTGCGCATGTGTGCTTTGTTTTAGGGCATCTAACTGCAGTGCTCAAGATGTTGCAATTATCCCCAGTAGTTTCATCCACTATGAAGAAGGAATATTGGGACTCGTAGTCCACAGCATCCCTGCATGCAGAACTCCATTGGCCTTGAAAGTGTCTCTAGGAAGATGGACCTCCTCCGTGTCTTTCCGTGGAAGAGATTCTGTTAAGTTAGACAGTTTGACTCACACTACCAAAGGCAGCACAACTCTGGGCTTTTCCACCACATGCAGCAAGATGATGGGGAGGAGGAGCAAAGTGATTCACTATTAGGCTTTTCTTGATTATCAGACTGGACAAGGTCAAGAATAAATTGATTTTTTCTGGAAACAGGAACGTGATTTATTTAGAAGAGTGATGACAGCTCTGATCTCTCATCTTTGCTGAGAATGGCTCTTCAGTCAATTCTATGTTCTACTTTTTTTTACACATACACAAAGTATCAAGAAATCTGTGTTCGTTCAGTCTGCAGGCTGGGTTTTTTCTCCTCAGGGTGATGTAATCCTGTCAGTAACAGCTCTTGACAGCTCACAGCTGCTTCCCGCCCAAACCCAACGGGTTTTTCCCGCCAAAACGTTCCCATCAGGTCAACAAGAGGCTCTGGCAGGCATGCTGGGCCTGACAGTACAAAACCTGAGTGTACTCAAGTTATAGATCAGTGATGGCCAACCTATGACACGCGTGTCACAGGTGACACGCCAAGCCCTTTTGGGTGACACACATGGTCACCCTTGCACCTGGGTGTGTAGTGCTTGCTTGTTCTTGAAGTGTACGAAATACCAACTTTTAATTGAAGATTTAGCAAATGAAATTCAGCAACAAAAGTCACTAATGTAAAGAATAGTTTGTTTTTGCTTTTAATAATATATATATATATATATCAAAAATAGAACTTTTTTACTAGAGCTACAAATATCACTAAATTATGGATATTTCTAGATGTGACACAGCACCCGAGTTAAGCTAGGTTTTCTTGCAAATTTTGACACACTGAGCTCAAAAGGTTCCCCAACACTGTTATTGACACTTCGCTGAGGGAACTTTGTTCGCTGAGGTATGAGAAAATGACTCACAGAAGCAGGAAGATGATGATGAGTCTCGTTCTGTTAATTACCCATCCTCCTCCTTCAAGTCAGCTAATCTCAAGAGAAACAAAGGAGCCACCCCACCCCACCCTGGCAGCCACATTACATCCTGAGAGAGAAGTTGCACTGTGGGTCACGATCCCTTTGGGGGTCGATCTACTCTTTTACAGGGGTCGTTATGAAGTAGCAACGAAAATAATTTTATGGTTGGGGGTTAGGGTTAGGGCTAGGGTTGGGGGTCACCACAACATGAGTAACTGTATTAAAGGGTTGCGGCATTAGGAAGGTTGAGAACCACTGCCTCAGAGAGAGATGTGTATTCTTTTCTTACCATGAACACATAAGTCATATCTTTGTGCACAGTTGTGTGCTGAGAGCAACTGCTGTTTTGCTTTGATTTTCTGTTTCAAATAAACACTTTGTATTTTTATTTCTCTTAAGCAGGCTGTGTGTGCAACATATTATTCCACACTTTATATCCCACTGTATGGTTTTTTTATACTCTGCCCAATGGCTTTGAAGAAGGACATCTAATTGTTTCAGAAGAAAGGGCCATTCACAGAGACCAAAACTCTGCAGTAAATGGTGCTCTGCCGCTTCCTTGCATTGCCATTGCTGGGCTCCTTTACATTCCTTCCTTGAAGGACTCTAAGCATAGAGGAACCCAAGGCCACTTCTGCACAGGGCCTTCCATGAGGAGCTAGTGTTGACCTGGATTGAGCAATATGGGCCAAGATCAGATCAGCTGATCTGTGACATACAGAATGGGCCATCCACATAATGACAGTCCTGACCCAGCCCAATTTCAGAGGCTAGGTGCTGGACTCTGAAGTTATTGCTCAGGGCTTTTTCACCAGGTGCCCAGAAAATGGCCCACTTCTGGGGCCATTCTCAGGTGTCTAGCAAAATGGTTCTGGGCTCTATGCACCAGCAGATTGGCCTCGCCATCTGAATGGCAAACAGCTGGCCTGTGCTACTGTGTGGGATGCCTGGAAGATGCTTTGAAGTGAGCTCCTGTTGAACCAGGCTCCAAAACTACTGCCACACCAGGACCCATCCAAAATCTCACCATATGAGAACAAAGTGTTTCACAGAAGGCACCGTGTCCTAGTGCAGACAAACATGTCTCGTCTTAGGGTTTTTTTTAATTGGTTACTCCTCCTTGTAGTGAATTTCCTGGCTCACAAGAGATTATCCACATAAGGAACGTTTATACATCTGCATTGTTGTAGTGATTCCGAGAGGGTTTTTTTGCGAGTCTATGTATGTTAGATCCTTTTGTTTTTTTCATGTTGCAGCCATTGGCTATTAGAAGAAGAAGAAGAAGAGTTGACCTTTCTACCCCGCTTTTCTCACCCATTTAAGGGGACGCAAAGCAGCTGACAAAGCTTTTCTATTCTTCTCCCCACAACAGATACCCCGTGAGGTAGGTGGGGCTGTGAGAGCTCAGAAGAAAGCTGTGACTAGCCCAAAGTCACCCAGCTGGCTTTGTGGGGGAGGCGGGAATCAAACCTGGTATTCCCAGCTAACAGTCCGGCTCCCTAATCACTAGACCAAACTGGCTCATCTTTTAAGAAAAAAGTAGCTGGGGTATCCAAGTAGCCAGGAAATCAGTTAGCCCCCAGTTCATGCTAGATAATAAACTTGTCCATATGAGGTTGGATTACTCTCCCACCTAATTATTCTTGCCTGTTCTGATTGGTAGCACCTCCTGGATCATGGGCACTCTGTCTTCTCTTTATTGGTTTTGTTAGGCACCATCAACTCGTGGTTGGCTACATAGGCACTTCCACAGGCACCTCTACTCGAGTTTTCTTGGCAGAAATACAGAAGTGGTTTGCCATTACCTACTTCTGGGGAGAGGCCAGGAATCAAACTGCTTTCCAGGCAGTTTGCTCTATCTCTAAGATACAGCCAGTTCCCCGTCATTGGTTAGATAACCGGGTTTGAGTGAAAGTATGAGGAATCCAAACGAGGGCTTTATGCGTGTAAATTACCACTGAACTATCCTTCCTCCCTTGAAAGCTGATGGCATGTGTTCTCTTTAGATGAAGAATGGTGGAAATTTTTAAAACCCTCAAGGACAGTGAGCTGCTTACTTTGCCCCCTAGAAAATACTTGTCATTCACAAACTCAGCCTGATGATAACCTGTACAAATGCATCTGCACAGGCAGGTACTCCACAACATACAATGGACCTGGCACGTCCTGACTTGCCCATACAAGCAAATTGTCCTGCTATGGAGTCTATGTTCTCTGAGTTCCAAACTATCTAATTTTTTTTTAAGTCTTCTGAATGAAGCCTGCTTTCAATTTGGGTTATTCCTGGACTGGAATTGGAAAATGAGTCTGAAATATTTTCATCGGTTGCATTAGCTCAAATAGTCTGCAGGCCTCTCCACAAAGTCTGTATCCATCACAATGGAGGAGACAAAGATCACAAGGCTCCTACCACTATGATGTCATACAGATTTGTCCTGGGCTATGAAAAAATGGTTAATCTTATCATTTCAGGCAAAATCTAACATTATGGCAGCAATGAAACACTTAAGAACATCAACAGTATTATTTTAAAGGGAAAGAACATGGAAGAGGAACTTACATCATCTTTGGCTTGGAAGAGATACTCGTTGCCATCAGTTAACCTGGAATTGAAAATGTCAAAATGAGACACAACAGTTGTTTCTGTCACACAAGTAAGAAAAATACAGTATTCTTTGCCCTTCCTGGGCAGTTCCTTCCTGGAGGCCTTGTGTGTGGCAGTGCATCACTAATTTATGAATACTTGTGTTGTTGTGTGACAACTTGTTATCAGGGCAAGTTTCTTGTTATCAAACTTGTGGCAGCAGGGAAAAAGGAAGAAGAAGAAGAGTTCGCTTTTCTGCCCCACTTTTCTCACCCATTTAAGGGACTCAAAATGGCTGACAAAGCTTTATATCCTTCTCCCCACAACAGAACACCCTGAGAGGTTGATGGGGCTGTGGGCGCTCAGGAGAGTTGTGACTAGCCCAAGATCACCCAGCTGGCTTCACAAATGACAGCAGAATCAAATCTGTTATTCCCAAATAAGAATCCGGCTCCCTAACCACTACACCACACTGACTCACTAGGCCAAAGAGATGTTCCAAGCCATTCCCATCTATCAAATCGCAGTAGGAGGATCTGTTGGCCTTTTGGCAATTAGCATTAGCCTGGTAAATGGTGGTGGCTAGACCTCTTCTTGGCCTCACTCTTCTGCCCTCCAATGAAGTGTAGAAAGGTCTCACCTCATGCTAGCATACTGCATTTGCATTGGATACAAATGCAGGTCTCGGAGGCTCAAAATGGTCTTCTAGTCCAGGGCAACAGTGGAACAAGTTTAACATATCTACTACCAGCCCGGGGAAACATGCAGAAGGGCACATGGCCTCTGTGGGTTGATTTAGCAAGGGGACTGATATCAGCCATACAGAAAATTGCGCCACCAAAATGAGTCCTTCCAGGACTTCATTGCAGACCTCACACCAGGCTCCAAATTCAATCAAGCTTTGGAGCAGCACAGTGAGGGGTGGGGTGGTTTGGGGGTGGGCGGGCGGTGGGGCAATGGGGGCAATGCAAGGTGGTGGGATGGTGCAAGGCAGGAGTGTGCTTTGTCGGTGGTGGTGGATGACCTGTTTTCCAGGAGATGGGGCAGCTTCATCTGGGGACAGTCCTGTAGGAGCTGTCCCAACTGTAATGCTCCAGCTATCCCAAGTGTGGAAACTACAGTTATTCTAGTCTAAAGGAAGACATACTTTAAGAGGGACCCAACTAGACCAGGCCAAAGATCTCTCTGCTTCCCAGCATAATCTGCCAGATGTTCCTCATCTGGTTCTAGCACACAGTTCATTGTAACAAGGAGCCACTGCTATCCTTATTACTCATGAAACTGTCTGATTTCCTTTTATTTATTTACTTGTATTTCTATCCTGACTCGTATCCAAAGGTTACAGGATTGGTCACAATAAAAGTAATTTAAAAGACAGTTAAAATGAAGAGCCAAAAGCCATAAAAGTGCCTACAAGGGGAGGGGAAATGGGTAACATGTGAAAGCTGCAGTACTGAGGGTCAGTCTTGCATTTCCAGGATATCTGCTGTTTCCTTTCACACGAGCATGACTGCCCTTCAGAAAATTCAAATCAAATCAAATCCTGAAAATTGCATTTGTGCGCACCCCTACTAGTGAGTAGACTGCACCTCAACAAGAAGTAAATGGATACAAGGAGGAGCTTTCACAAGCTTGCTCCCTTAACCTCCCACTTCTCACAATCTTCCAATATATTCATATGCACAGGGCGTTGAATTGCAATGAACAATTACGATTTAATGTATAGAACGGCAAGACATTTCCATCCTCATTAAGGTTAATTGAAAAAGGTGTTACTTCTATGGCCGGATCAGCTATCCTGCATACCATGATTAAAGACCTGGTGGTGTGATAGAAGGCAAATGAGAAAATCATGTTCCAGATACGATTCTGCCTCCAGACTGCCTTTCAGCTACAGTCTTCACTGCTATGAGTCAGAGTGAAGTGCTGCTATGATCCATTTCAATCGGGGAACAGAATGGGGTCCTTAAACAATCAGTGAGACTCTGGTATCTCAAAACCTGATTCACAAAGGACAGGCATATCTGGGTCTTCCACTCCAAAGCTCCGATGACTTAATGATTTTTCCCTCCTGCTCAGTCATTCAGATAAGGGGAGGCGGCATGTTTACTTGGTACAATGCTACATTAGCTTCAGTAAGTCCTGCTATTAATAATGTGCTGAGGCAAATAAAATAATTCAGCAAATGTGAAAATTAACCAGTGAATCTCTTCTCTTTCAGTAAAGAGAGATGCTGTTTTCAAAAAAAAAAATCTCTCTGCTGATTCAGTAAACGTCTTAGGTGAGGTTTACTTCTTCTGTCTGTTCCTTCTCTAAGATGCCAGGGGAGGACTTTAATTTGAAAACACTTTCCGGAAGGATTAGACTGTGCTATTATGTGAAAAACACATCATTCTGGTAGTACACACTTCTCATTTAGGAATGGGTGAAAGATCCCGGATGATGTACACACCATACATGATTTGGAGTTCCTTTGCAGGCCAACTTCTATGTGTAAGCCTTCCTGCCAAGGGTCTTGCTAAAAGTACATAAGAACATAAGAGGAGCCCTGCTGAATCAGGCCACAGGCCTTCTAGTCCAGCATTCAATCTCACACAGTGACTACCAATTGCCTCCTGGCATCTCAAGTAGATGGCGAAGACAAAGGCGAAACCTTCATCTGCTCTTGACTCTCTGCAAAATAGCCTTAGAGACATCCTACCTGTCTCTCTAACCTGGAGGCATTACCTAGGCATCCATTCTAGTAGCCATTGATTCAACTGTCCTCCATGAATGTATCTAATCCTTTCTTAAAGTTATTCAAGCTGGTAGTAAACTCTACAGACCAACGACCCTCTATTGGGAGAAATACAGGCTGCTCCCCAGGGCCTTTTTCTGTGAAGGAGAAAAGACCTTACCTTAGTTTGAACACATGCTTCTTCTTCTTGTATTCCACTGCCACTTCACACACAGCTTCTTTCAGACTGACAGGGATCTCACTGTGGTAGGGAATACCTGAGGAAGCAGCCTTCGCGTCTTTGTAAAAACCCATCTCTTGGTTGTTAATTACGCAGTAGACATTATGCCAGGATCTTGGGAGACAAAATGAAAAGGGGTAGCTATTATGGCTGATGTCATGAATAAAAGCTATTTCCTTCCATTTTTTAACTTCAGCACTGCTTAAACAAGAAAAGTTATTTGGCAGAAAAAGGAGGGAAATAATATATGAGGAAGAAATGGAGATAACACAAATTGACCACCAAGCAGAGCACTCTTAGAAATGCTCAGTACGATAGCATTATTTGGAAGTAAATATTTTTATGTTCTCTTATGCTGTGGGTCTTTCCCTCCTACATTTGAAGATGATTTGGCTTTTCTACCCCACTTTTCTCACCCATTTAAGGGGACTCAGAGCGGCTGACAAACCTTCTGTTCTTCTCCCCACAACAGCCACCCAGCTGGCTTCATGGAGGAGTGCAGAATCAAACTCAGTGACTACGAGATATGAATCTAACACTCCAATCAAACTGTCTCACAATGATTTGGGACTATCATTTACTCAGACCAGGTCTATACCTTGTCATGATTCCAGTATCCCAGCATCAAGACAAAAGATGGTCTGAACATGGCTCAGGCATGCAGGCAGGTAGATGTTTGAGGGTTTGGAGCCCATATGGCACTATAAAGCGATGCCTGCCAGCTTGCATCAGACCGCTGGTTGCCACTACACTGGGCTACCAGTGTCATGGCAAGGTGTGGACTTCCATTTAATTTTCACTCAGCCATTTTCATCCGAAATAAATTCCCTAAGCAACACAAGTGAAGAGAACATAATCCAGTTCAAACCATCAAACTTGAGCTTACACCAGTGCACTTCTAAGGAAGCTGCCAAAGGAACCCGCCTTGCTGAGGTCCAGCCAGGGTACCTGTTTGAAGCCTTCTTGCTGTGGGACTCCCATTCATGCTTACGATGCAAGAAGCCTTCCATCTGAGCTGAAGGCATTTCTTGCGTCTTGGCCGGGAGAGTGGCGGCAGTTTGCGCCTGGAGGCCTGCCTTGGCTTTGCGTTCTGCTGTCGGAGAAGGAACCGGGCTTGTCTCTTTAGAACTTGTCCGCTGGTCTGCAGCTCCGTTGACCATTTCGCCGCCTCGTGTTTCTCCCGTCTAAGAAATGAGAGCAAGAAAATGTGTAACCACTTATTTTTGTTTTCCGCCAGGTAACATGCACCGCACTATACTTTTAACAAAAGAACATCTTGAATGTTCATTTGTAGATCTTGCCCACACTGTGCACGAAAACCTAGGTGGCACATTAAAAACTATTCTCACACCCCGTTGGAGAAACAGAAGGCTGAGGAATTAGGAAGCATCAATAGATTAGTACCCAACTGATAAGAGGTGGGATTGAAAAGGAAAGTAGAGGGGATATCTCATCTGTGAGGGTTTTACTGCTCCTCGCTAGCTCAGATCTCTGATGCGCCATGATCCAACCAGTGTGGGCAAATGCTACGGGCAACAAGGACCTTTCTTCACACTGAAGAAATTGCAGGTTTAGAAGGGTCAGGAAGGCACTGGATCAGAGCAGCATGCTTAAACTCTGAGCATTTTTAATGGTGTAAATATGGCAACAGTAAAACCTCACTTCTGTAAAATTTTAAAGAATGCAGGCGGGGGGAAATCAGTTCATTTACTTCAGCCAAGACGATATGATCACACAATTACGGCCGCAGAGTTCAGTGGCGCTGTATTAAAGCCAATGTGGGGAGCGGGAGCAAGAGAAACACAAGCATCAGCCTTCACTGAATCACAGAACCCCCTTCATTTAGCACCAAATTCTCCCCTGGCTCCTCGAAATGCCTCCCACCGGCCCCGCGCGTCCTCCTATCCCAACCCCAACAGAATCATAAGACAACATGCAAAAATTAGAAAGACAGAGGGCGACATGCATTTCCAGGGGGTCCATCATTGTAGATCAAGAGCTTGGATCTGCAAAGTCAGGCAAGCGTGGAGAACAGAATAAAGATGGGGAATGGGGGGGGGGAGAACCCCAAAAGTTAAAATGTTAATTTCTTTCAAAGTCTTTACCATTTGGACTTTGGAACTGGGTGGATTGGGTTGGGTGTTAAAGGAGCTAAGAAAACACTACAACCACTCAACATCACACGTCTATTTACCCCCAAGCCAAGAACAGACCCAAGGGCGTGGCCATCTCTCGCTTGGTCGGTCACGTTGGCCGGTGTACTGTAACGGGGACGCCTAGCGGGGCCACCTCTGACTGGTCACCTCCTGGATGTCTTCAGCAGCCATGTCATTCCCCAAATCATTTACAACCGGAATCCTGAAACTTTAATCTTTCACAAGGGTGGCTCGGTCCCAGTTGGGAATAGATCACGTTTATTAAGGATTTGGGGCTTTTAAATTATGTGCCACAGAAAAGCCACTGGAAGCAGCTCAAAAAGGGACATACAGCTGAAGTATGTGGGGTTATTAGAAGCAAGTTACTAAAGCCTAATGCTGTTCAGTGCTCTAGTATTACAAACACTCTGCACCAGTTTTACATTGAGGACAAGCAAGGATTTGTGAAGGACGTATTATTAAGAGACAAAGTATTTTGCTGTGGCCAGGGGTGAGGTAATTTAGAAGCTGCAGAATTATTAATATGCGACAAATTATATATTTGCCAGTTTCGCTACCATTCCTTGGTTTAATCCTTACTGACCGTGTTTACTGCCTTTCCCAATTTCCTTTCCCCATTATGAGCTAAAGATTTCCAGTCAAGCAAGACTTTCTTGGTGGTAGCACCTAAGTTCTAACTCACTTGTGTTCTTGTGGAACGCTTAGTTTGCCCCCTTCATCTCAGGCTTCAAAAAGCTGGAGAAAAGTCTGTTTAGCTGTGCTTCTTGGACTGTTTGATCATAAGTTTTGTTACCCTGCTACTGCTGCTTCTGGCAAGTTATTCTAAGGTATTTTAAGGAATCAGTAACTGTTCCTCTTTGCTCATGAGTCATCCATTTATGAAGTGAGGCCTGGAAGACCCCGTTTTCTGATGGATTTCCCCGTTTTTCAGGAGAGGAGAGGATGGTTGGAAAATGGCAACTTCCAGGTCCTTTGTTCTTCGTGAGTTTTCATATCTATGGCATTTTTGCAGAATGGATTCTTAAGGAAAAATAAGGGCCAATTGTATGCTTGTGAATGACTCTGGAGTCCGTATGCTAATCTAAAAAGTTTGGCTCCCAGTATAAACTGCTCACATAAGAGCTGGCTTTCCTAAGATGCAAGCCCATTATCTGCTGAATAAAAATGTGGATCAGCATATTTCATTGACAAAAACTATGGTTGCTTTCATCTGGACATGTACAAATAAAAACAGCACAGAAGACTAATTAAACCATGGGAGGCGCTTCCTATGGAAGCTGATACATTTGCTTTCCTAGGTGTCAATTGTTTAGACAACTTTGGAGCACAGAAAAACTTTCTGCAACCTGATGCCTGTCAACTCATTCTGAGCTATAATTCCTATCAGCCCACAGCCAGTTTCCATCTCACTTGTCACAGTTGTGGGGTTGTTTGGCCATGCTCCATAGTTCTGCTTTGAACATCAGCTTTTGGATAGCTACCCTCAGAAGATCTGATTGCTAGAACACTCAAATGCAACTTGAGTTTGGCTCTTCTAGCAGTCTAATTCTCTGAAGATGGGAGTCATCACCATACTGAAAGCCAGGTTCAAAGAGAATTACAGAACATAGAATAGCGATCCCAAAACTGTGACAGGCGAGCTTCTACCATTCCTTGCCATTGGGTGGGGCTGATGGGAGTTGCAGTCCAAAACATCTGGAAGAACCAAGTTGGCAAAAGCTCTAAGTATACTGCATAATATTAGGTTAGCAAGTGTAAATAAACTGGAAAAATAAAGGAAATTGATATTATGGAGATCTGTCAGCCTTTGGGGTGGGGGAATCCTTTAAAGAAAACACCACGCTAAAACTTCCATGAGTCACACTGCCCGTAACAGTATTTAATTTTAAACAGAACTGGTGTGGTTTCCTTGTCCCTGCACTAATAACATTAGCAGTCAAACCCTATGCAAATGCTGGAGCTGGAAACAAGGCCATTGACTCAGGGTTTCAGTTTCCCAACTCCTGGCAGCTCTGCATCAACATAGTTTGCATAGCAGTAAACCTGCACTTAGATGGCCTGCAGAAGGCCTGGGCAAACTGAAGGCCCTGCCGACGTTGCTGAACGTGTGGAAGACCCAGTCTGGCTAGGCAACAGCAAAGAGTAAAAAGAGTTGTGGTTCAGCAACATCAAAAGCGCCATACTTGACCACCTGTAGTCCAACATTTGGTTTCTTCTGCCAGCAAGAGCCCAGGGGCAGTGTGGTAGGTCTGATTACTAGTCAGAGGTGGCTGCTGGGGGTGGGTGTTTGTCAGCAGAAGCCCTCGCCTGCAGCTTCCCTACTCCCACACTGGTTTGCCAGCTTTACTGAAGCTTCAAAATCAGCTATTGAATCAGCATGAGGTGGACAAGAGCTTCCTGGCCACCACAGGAGCTTCAAAAAAGCCAGCAAAGCATCATAAGATAAGTGAGGGCCTCTTGCCTCTGCACCCCTCCTCACCAGCTTGCCACCGGTTCCGGTCTACCTCCAAATCCTTGCCAGTATGGATCTAACTGTTGCAATGTTACTGTCTGCCTTTCAACTGGTGAACGTTTTTGCCATCTTACCAGATTAAAAACGCTTTACACAAGAAACCAAAAATAAAAACACATGTTTGCAACAATGCACAATGACACAGGGATTTAAAAAAAAAAGAATAAGAGTGAAACAAAACTTTAATGGAAACATGCTTTGAGCATGCAGACACAACATGGCGGATGATAATGGTTAATAACACCAACAAAAACAGATAAACACAAGCATGTTACGAATACACATTTCGCTGATGGAAAATTATTTGCAAATCAACTTAGCGAATGGGTTTTTCTTGAGGTATTTAAGTCTTGATTGTAAGGCGGATCGCAGCAGGAAGGAGCGTGACTCGCAACAACTCCCGCCAAGACCTTTGCTTTTCAAAGTGCATAATTTACCATGGCTTTCTGGTTTTTTTTCCCTTCTTGAACCTTGCACCATTAGATGAGGAATCAAGAGGTTTGCACAAAGAAATGATAGCATACACATTACTCTGTGAAATAACACAATTATAAGATACAGGTTTTGAGATAAAAATACAGAGCTGTAGCATCCCTCTGTCTAGAATTAAGACATAATTTTTTAAAATTCTAATTTTGTACTAAATGCAGTTCTAGAAGGCCAATACTGATGAACTGAATATGTCTTGGACATCTATATTTACAGGACAAAATTGAATTAAACATTTTCCCCCATTTCTTATAAAGGCACTTTGGATCTTTGCACATTTTAATGCACTCTGAGGGGCAGAAAACTAATACTGGTTTAAAGAAAGCACCCAGAATTATATATATAAAGGCAATGGTATATGGAAATCTGAAAAGCATTAAAAAGTTACATGCTGATATCCTGACAAGAGAAAAAATAAAGGAGAGAGAGAAAGACATGTATGATAAAAGCAAAAAAGACATGGTAGCATGGAAGTATAAAATTCTGGACTTAATATTCATCACAAATGTTGCCAGTTACACTTTGAAAATCTAAAACATGATAGCCAGTATATGTTATGCAGACTCAAAAGCATGTGAGAAAGAAATCAGAATGCTAAAATGTGGCTTGCAAAACGTAAAAAGATATATCCCATAGTGGAGGTGATAAAAGATTTCAAAGGAAATTCTTCCTGAATTAACAAGCGTGTATTACAAAATGCGGAGCGACAAAATGAATTTGGAGAAATTGCATTAATGCTACTCATTCTTAACACTTTTCAGCTTTGGGAAGACCTTTGGGAAAAACTATGCTACTACTGTGCCAATTCACATATATACAAACATGCTTTTCAATGCACCATTTATACAAGATAACTTAACTGTAAGGAACCCCTGAACACACAATTATTAAAATCCTCACTTCTAATCTTTCAGTGTAAGGTGCAGGAATTAGTAGAAGCTCCATTCTCAAGGCTGGCTTTAGATTACAGAGTGCTGGATGTATGCTTATTGGAAGGTGCACTATTCACTTTGTAGGTCTCCTTCCAGATACCTATGTAGCCTGCAGAAGCACCTTCATTTGGTTGATGACAGAGTGACAGTGATCTGGAAATAGGGCAGCTAGAGGACTCATTTTTACCCACTCGAACTACACTGTGATTTGTAGCAACACCAAACCAAGTTTTAGTTAGATGAAAGTGAGGCTTCCTACCACTCTGCTGGACCTCCAACATCTTCTGAAACTACAAAATGAATAGCTAGGAATAGAGATCAGTTAATGAATTATGGCTTCTCTCTCGAGAACCCCAGGAAGGTCAGCTTGGGGAGCATACTTAGAATTATCTGCTGGATAGGCCACCAAACAAACAAACAAAATCCCTCTGGGAGAAGAAATGTTTGGACCAATTCATGGAGGTTGGTGGCTCAGTAGGAGGTGGTCTGCCTCCAAAACCCAGCTGCTGGGAGACAGCAAGCAGAGAACCTGAGCTTTCCTGTGCAGTTGGTTTGGGTACTATGAAAAACAAAATGACTGACTAGAGCAGGGGTCCCCAACCACCGGTCTGTGGACCGCCGCCAGGCCGTAGAGGGTTTTTTGCTGGTCCGCGCTGCCACCACTGCCCTGTCCTGTCACGCCCCTGCCCCAACCTCGCCCTGCCATGGAAAAGGAAGCCGGTCCCTGGCGCAAAAAAGGTTGGAGGCTCCTGGACTAGATGGACCATGGGTCCAATCCAGTGGACCACTCCTTATGTTCTGTCGTTCATGGAAGTCAGGGCTATCAATGGCTATTAGTGCTGATGGTAGTAGGTGATCTATGCTTCTGGTGGGAGATTGCAAGCGGAATAAGTTGTGTGCTCATGTCCTATTTTCTGCTAGGAGACTGGAAGCAGAGGAAACTGTGTGTTCATGTCCTGCTGGTGGGCTTTCCTGTGCAGCTGGCTGGGTGCTGTGAAAACAAATTGATGGACTGGATGGACCATGGGCCCAGTCCAGGGGGGCAGTTCTTAAGTTCTTATATTGAAAGGAGTATGAATCAGAGTCTGGAACTCCTTACCTGAGTCTGTCTTCTACCACACTACCCTGCTATAAACGCTATTTGTTTCCTTATTTATTTAGCACAGCTAAAAGCCCAAGTCCGTAAACATTATTTTCCTTCTTTCCATTTTATTCTTCTAATAAACCCTGTGACACAGATGAGGTTGACAGGCAAACACTGGACTGAGAGCAGCCTGTAAGTTTCCAAGTTCAAATGGGCACCTGAGCCCTTGTCTCCCAGATTTTAATCATCTATTCTGCCCACCATCACTTGCTAGCTATTCCTCAACACAGTGAAAGCACCCAGAGCTAACTGATACTGAACTGCTATGCTCTTGACCTGGCTACACTTCTGCACTGTGGCCCATCAACAACTGTGATTTCTCTATTTGTGAAGCACAGTTATCTGCACATAGAGAAGTGAGCTCTTGTACTTAGGAGGCAGGCTTGTGTTTATCTGCAAAATTTGGCATTTTTAGTATTTTATGGGGGTCCTCCATTTGGGATTTCAATATTAATAAGGGGTTTCTAAAATAGAAACCACACAAATGTTGGGGGGTTACTATATACGAATTAGGAAGCCCAGGTATGGCTTGCTAGTAAGAAAGGTGGCTTTAAGCAACTCATTCTCTTGCAGACTAACCTACTGTAAAGGTACTAATTTAACAGCAGTCTCGTAGAAGCTTTATGGCCCTTTCTGCATTTACTTCCAGTTAATCCTGGATCAGTGGGTCTGGAACAGCCTGGCCCACTGATCTGGATTGAGGGGAGGTATGGACAGGACCAGTGTCATCTGTACTGACAGCACTTGATCTGGATTAGCACATGAGCTTTGCCGCCCCACTGAAAAACACCATCTGGTAGTCCTGATCACTGGTTGGAGTTCTCTGAACTCTCCATTTCAACCACCAGGCAGCAGCCTCTGTGTGAACATTACTGGGGAGAACATTACTGTTTGCACTGATGCTGGCACTTAGCCTGGTGGTGAAACATCAGCAATAAGATCCATCTTGGAGAACTTCTATCATGGCCATGGTCACACCTTGCTGAAATAGTCCATCTTATTAAGAAACAGGACTGAAAATGCACTAACTCCAGTCACACCCAATTCCTGAATATCCTTCCTCAGATTGTCCTCAGTTTGGGTTGCTATGCTCACACCTTTCTGTTCCCATCCTAAGACTCCTTTACAAGACTTTTTTTAGATCTTTGCCCCTCTCCACTGTCACAAAACACACCCTGTGCTCTGATAGGATAAAAGTTCTGTGACTCAACAGGGTGCAATCAGACACTGGGCAAAAGGGAAGGCAAATTCATGTAGTATCTACCCACTATAGTACACTTCAGCCTCTTTAGTCCCCTTTCCTGATCACACCTAAAAAATGAAAACCGATTAACACTCTATAATGGCTCGAGGCCTGTAAAAATCAGGATTCAGGAAAGTACGATTGAAGGGAGGGAAGGCCACAAATAAAATGGATTGGACTAAAAAGGTGTGAGTGATGGGGTCCGAAGATGGACTGAAGAAGGATTAAAGTGAAGGTGTGACCACAACCCGTGCAGCTTTATGAATGCATACTTTGTTGATTCCATTTTAACTTCTTAATCTGCACTTTTCCTTTTGTGGAAGGAAGGCTAGAACTGCGATGGGACACCATTGACCTTCCAGGGGAAACTCCAGCAGAGAAGAGGAATATGATGCCTAATTTATTTGGTGCAAGAAAATAGGAGACGACCAAACAGACATCTCTGCAATCTGGAATGTTTACATTTTTAGTATCTAAAGTTTTACCATATTTTGTTTTACAGTCTCATAGGCAGTGGAATCCTAAATCCATTTCTTAAGAAGCATATCCTCCCAAACTGAATAAGACTTTGGTTGTTTAAATTTCCTCTTTACTGCCCAAGCTTTGCTTAAATGGGGCACTGTATTCCCGAGGGGGAAGCTTTGGAAAATTTGGAAAGCGGACATCAGCTTCTCATGGTCTTCACCCACCATCTGGACATTCTCCCTGAGGTTCATATGATTTCACATGAAGTGCCATCTTGCAAATTTTGTCCTATAGGACTGCACTGCCTGCCTCAGGCTGTGTTCCTGCACAGCTAAAAGAGCAGCACAAAAGCGCTTTAGAGACAGTAGTGTGTGGCCCTCATGTTCTCATCCCATCGTTAAACCTCATTTTCTAGCCTAGAATGTTCATGAAAGGGGGAAGAAGCAAACTGGCGTGTGGATGATCCCACCTGCAAACCATTTCTGAGCTGTCTCAACTGTGTTCCTGCACCTCAGAGACAGTAGGGTGTGTGGCACTGATGTTCACAGTCCATATCTAATCCTTCATTGCTACCCTTGAACATTCATAAAACTGGGGAGGAACAGACTGTGAAATACCTTTAAGAAATCTAGGAGTGTGCAGGGGAAGACTGGCAGGTGAAGAATCCCACCTGCAAACCACCCCTAAGCCCCCTTAGGGGGACTTCTCCTCTTTTCCCGAGTCCCCCTTAGTGTCAACACAGCTTCTGTTCAACAAAGAGGCAAGCGCAGATAACCACATTTAGGAGAGCAAAGTGAAGGACTGCTCCTGTTAAGGCTAATATTGCTTCCTCCCTGTTTCCATCAAGCCCTCCCAGACTTCAGGTTAACTTCATCGAAACGGCTGCCTGACTTCCTTTAAAATCCCAATAATTTTAGCGGGGCTTGCATGGCTCTGATGGGATGTAAGACTGAGCTGGACGTCTGCTTGGTTTTGCAGAAGCTGCGCGGTTCCCTGCACGTGCAGAAAGTTAGGATAGAAACTTGGGGCTGTTGAACAGTGGAAACAATCGGGCATGACAAGACACCAAATAACTCGTTGGTTGCAATTATTTTGGGGCATAATTTCCTTGAGCTTTACTGTCTATTCATGGGTCTATTCCACTAGTGTGGTAAACAAGTATTAACCTCAAGGCTTTTACTCCCAGAGCAATGTTTCTCCCCAGGCCTTTATTCCCAACCTCTACTGCCTCCTGTCTGTAAGACTCGATCATGTGCAGAGTGCATTTGCTAACAATGCTGCTGGCTCACTGGCACCGTGACAAGCAAACCTGTTCAGATAGCGACAAGCAGCATACCTGTCAGATTCTAACTTCTGGTTTTCCATTAATGATGAAATCCCATTACAATGACTCATATATAGGGATGGCTTTAGCTGCAAAAGTCTCAAACGCTATTAGCAGAAGAGCAAAACGAAAGAGCAGTAAACAAAAGTGACCCTGCAGTGGAACTAAGTGCCTGAAGATATTCAAAAATGTTAGAACGGATATAGCTAAAGACTGAAGTGTTGGGTGCTGCTTTGTGCATTCACGCACGCACGCACGCATGTATGTGTGTGTCTGTGTGTGTTTTGTGCACAGGCATGCATGTTGGTGACACTTTTGCATTTTTAAAAAAGGCAAATAGACTAGACCGCAAATGTGCTTGTTATACTTTGAAAGTATGATATATGGGTTGGGCAACGTGCGCATGTGTTGGGGAAGGAGAGGCAATGAAAGGAACCTGAAGGCAAACAAATCAAAGGAACCGCTGAAAGAAAAGCAGGCAGTAGCCTCTCGAAAACTGCTTTGTGTCTCAGAGTCCAGACCAAGGCCGATCACTAGCTGTCCATCTGCTATTAAAGTTTTTGTAGGTTTGGTAGGTTTGGGAGCGGTAACTAACCCGGGGAGATTCCTGGTCTGGTGGCAAACCATTCTGGGAGACCTGTTCGCCTTTTGTTCCATCCCTGTGGACAAAGATGAGAGACACAAAGGTAATGCATACAGCTGATTTCCAAATCACCTCATTGATCAAAATATCTAAGGGTACCTGCCCTGTTCACACTGATTTGATCTGATTTCACCTAAGGCACCTGGTCCAATATTTTGAGGTCTGCTGTAGAGATGTGTACTAGTGGGGTTTTTTTCATTTGATTCATATCGAATTGAATGTAAGAAAATGATGGATTGTACTTACATACAAATATCTGATACGAACATATATGTATCCCATACATATAGAAACTTGTATCTATACATATCTGATACATATCCCGTAACATATCTGCTCTGAAAGCATCAAATCCGCCCTGAATCTACTTTAAATCCACTCTCAATCCATGTCGAATGCACTCTGGATCCATTGCAGATGTGACTGGCGCAGCCACTTTCCCAACTCCCCAAGTTCACGAATGTTTCAAAGCATTTGTACGAATATGAACGTCTATGTACGAATGTCATTTGATTTGTATACGAAAGTCCACATTCATATGAACGTCGAACTTTATGAATATTTGTGCACATCCCTGATTTGCTGACCTCCTGTAAGTACAGTCAGACCCCCATATCTGCTGGGAATACGTTCCGGCTCCTACCATGGTTACCTGAAACTGTGGATAATCGCAAACAGGCCTTCTGGTTCTGGGGTTGTGCAACCCCTGAACCGGAAGTGCTTTTCTGGCCTCCAGAAGGCCTATTTTGGTCTCCGGAGAACACTGGAATAGGTGTGTGATGCCACCTTACATTTGGGGATGGGCTCCGGTGATGTCATGTGCCTATTCCAATGCTCTACGGAGGCTGAAATAGGTCTTCCAATTCTGTGTGCTTTTCCCTTATGGTGCCCGTGGGGGCGGGGTGGGGTGGGGGTCTGATCCAGTAACCATGATTAACTGAAATCATGGTTACCGAATCAGTGGATACAGGGGCCCGACTATATTCTCCAGAGTGCATCCAACACAAGGCAAGCTTGGGTACAATGTTAGGGACAAAGGCAATTGCCAGCTGGGCACAAACCAGACACCCCCTGCTTCAGCGTTTCTGTTAACAGAGGAGGGAAATGTACCATGAAGTAGCTGGTTTGCGTTAGGAATGAACAAATCCTTGTGTTTCAACAAACTATAGGCCCCTGGTTGAAACTTGTTTGAAAGAAGCAAATAAGTCAGCAAGTGTCATTTTGCCCCTTTATAAATCTATAGTGAGGCCACATTTGGAATACTGTGTACAATTCTGGTCACCACACCTCAAAAAGGATATTGTGGAACTAGAGAAGGTGCAGAGAAGGGCAACCAGAATGATTAAGGGTCTGGAACACCTCCCTTACGAAACCAGGCTGCAACGTCTAGGCCTCTTCAGTCTGGAGAGACGGCGTTTGAGAGGGGACCTGATTGAAGTATATAAAATTATGCACGGCATAGAAAAGGTGGATAGAGAAAATTTCTTTTGTCTATCGCACAACACTAGAACCAGGGGGCACTCTATGAAGCTGATGGGTAGGAGCGTAAGGTCTGACAGGGGGAAGTATTTCTTCACACAGAGGGTCATCGGCCTATGGAATGTGCTGCCAGAAGAGGTGGTGACAGCTACCAGTCTGGATGGCTTTAAGGTAGGGTTAGACAAATTTATGGATGACAGATGTATCAATGGCTACTAGAACGAATGCCTAGGTGCATCTTTCAGGCTGAGGGGGGGGGAGGAAATGGGGCGCTTCTAGGGCCATCTGCTGGGACTCGAGAGCAGGAGAAGGTTTGTCCTTGTCTCTGCTTGAGATGCCCATGAGCATTTGGTGGGCCACTGTGTGCGACAGGATGCTGGACTAGATGGGCTGTGGCCTGATCCAGCAAGGCTTCTCTTATGTTCTTATGTTCTTATGTTCTAACCATGTGTGATGAATCTTTCCTTTTTGCCACTAGAAGATTAAAAGAGGCAGTAGATATGTGCAGGGTGTGGTTTGCCCCTCCCTCAATCACTCCTCACAGAAGTTCTGCAAGGTGGCAATGAAACAGAACAGAAGGGCAAATAAAAGCTCCGGCAAGAGTTTCTTACCAGTGTCAGCTGGTGCTAAACCCAGGAACTAGTACATAACACATCTAAATGATAGCAGTTCCCTATTCTGGAATATAATCCAAACCTAGCCTACTTCTGCAACAGCTAATAAATTAAATGCTAATGATTTTATGGTTTTAAAATAAACGTGTGAAAAATCCTATTCTGAATTATTGGAGCTTAAGAGGGCAGAGCTAAATGTTGTATCAATACATCCCAAGATTATGACAGCACATTTTCAAGCCGTTTCCCAGAATCTGCCAGCCCCACAACTGGCAAATAATGTGAAATGGAATGACTTCCATTCATTTTTTAATTCCAAGCTCACCACTGTTGAGAATCTTCTCCTGTCTTGGGGGCAGGCTCTGGAGATGGTGGTTGCCTCTTCCTTTCTTCCTCCTCTTGCTGTCGACGTACTTCTAACAATTCCAACTGAGGGAAGGAAGGTGGTGGAGGATTTATTTTTTAAAAAATCCAGCTGGAAGATCCCTTTTTTCCCAACATCACTGGCCTCCTGGTGGTCTCATTAGCCTCCTTAGTATTGCAAGCCCACAATACTAAGGGGTTGGACTTGATGGCCCTAGAGGTCCCTTCCAACTCTATGATCCTTTTTTTTTTTTGTATGCTACAATAAGGGTAATTATTTGGGTGTAACTTCCTAATTTTTTAGCACCCAACAACTAAGCCCTGAAGAAGCAACAGTACTGCTAACACTAGCAAATAAGATTAATTTGAGTTCCCAGGGTTAGGACCTAAGCAGGAATTTTTTCCCCGCTACCATCTTGGATTTTAGAATTTGGATTTCCAAAGCTTCTCTTTCTTCTTCACGGCAAACATTAGGAATCTCTTAATTTCCTATTGAGGGTCAGGAGATTATTTCTATCACTAGAAATAGGCCACCTTCAGATGGTGGCCAGATATTCCCCTAGAAGGCAATAATAAGGGAAATCCTTCCCACGTGATTACCACCTTCTAGCTAGACAGTGCCATGGCTCCATCATCTTCACATAGTTTAACTGACATGCACATACAGGCTTCTGGAAAGTCCAGAGGTGCCTGTCATCACGGCTGTGCATGTGTGGCCACCTTTCTCAGTCTCCACACATGCGTGCTGGACAAAGAAATCATTGCAGCTCTGTTGAGAAGTTGAGTAAATGTGTTATTTTTGGAAAACCAACAACCAGGACTGGGTTTTCCAGCAATAGTTTTTAGGGCATTTTCGGGGGGCTGGGGGACTGGGCCTATGGTGGAGTTTCAACCTTAGCATAGGGGTTTAATAATGGTGCTATATTCTCCGCCTTTGCCTTGAGTGGGCCCTAGCTGCAAAATAAGCAATTAAACTATATCCAGCTGAGGGACATATACTCTGAGAACATACAAACAGCTGCAGCAACTTACCGTAGTAAGTCTTTCAAGCGCTGCAAATCTCTCATCCCAGGTTGCAGCAGACTTTTCAAATGCCTCATGCCTCTTGATGAGTTTTTCCACCTCATCCACGCTTTGTCCTATCTCACGGCTTGACAGGTAGGGCTCCTGACCTAACAGCCAAGCCTCAGCAACGCTGGCGTCCCTCGAAAACTGGTGCACTTCCAAAACTAAATGGAAGATTAAAAAAAAAAAAACAACACTCGGTATTCAGAAGTAACAAGAGGCTGCACCTTTGCATTGCTAGTTCTATCTTTCCGTTGGGCTGGCTTGTTTGGTTCTTTAGATGGATGCTTAGCCAGAAGGGCTTATAGGGAGGTTGCCAATACGGTACCCTCTAGACACTGATTATGACTCTCATCTGTTCAAACTAATATTGGTCAATGGCCAGAAATTATGGATTTGTCACCCAACGTTTAGGAGCCACACATTCGCTATTCTTGCTTTGCATAAATGAAATTGACCACATGGTAGATATTTGGCTGCAAATGTCTGAGTAGAAATATCTGAAGGGTTGTTTGATGCCTGCCTCAGTCCACTTGTCTTTGCCTCCTTCCCACTCCTTCTCTGGAAGCTGCAGCTAGTGCAAAATATGGCAGCTGCAGGTTGCTGAGTGGGGCACCTTACCACGTAGATGGTATACCTATGCATAAATACTTGGACTGGTCACCAAAAAGCTAAAGAGCCAAATTCAAGGTTTATCTCTAGCATATAAGGCACTTAACGACTTAGAATGTTACTTAGCAGATCACTTCTTTCTGCTTAGACCAGGCATGTCAAACTTACGGCCCGCGGGCCGGACCCGGCCCGCGAGGCCTTTCAATCCGGCCCGCGGCGGCCCGCCGCCGCCGCCGCCGCCACCAAAGCGGCCCGCCTGCGGCTGCGGCTCGCCCCCACGAAACGCCGCCGCCGCCGCCAAAGCGGCCCGCCTGCGGCTGCGGCCCGCCCCCACGAAACGCCGCCGCCGCCGCCAAAGCGGCCCGCCTGCGGCTGCGGCCCGCCCCCACGAAACGCCGCCGCCGCCGCCAAAGCGGCCCGCCTGCGGCTGCGGCCCACCCCCACGAAACGCCGCCGCCGCCGCCAAAGCGGCCCGCCTGCGGCTGCGGCCCACCACCGCGCAACGCCACCGCCGCCACCGCCCGCCTGCTGCCGCCGCCGAAGCAGCCCACCTGCGGCAGCGGCCCGCCGCCGCCGCCGCCAAAGCGGCTCGCATTTTGCCGCCGCTGCTGCCAAAGCGGCCCGCCTGCGGCTGCGGCCCGCCGCTGCGCGACGCCGACGACGCGGCCGGCCTTCCGACGCGGGACGCCCGCCGCTGACCCATGCCGCGCGGCGGGCCGCCGCGCGCCGCCGCCTGCCGCCGCGCGCCGCCCTCCTTGGACCGGAAGGAGGCGAGGCGAGCGAGCGCGCGGGCGCCGCCATGAACAGCCAGCCCCTCCCTAGCCACGCCCCGGCCACGCCCCTAACCCTCCTCTTTGCCCTAGCCCCCCCCAACCACGCCCCCAGCCCCTCCTCTGTGTCCCAGCCACGCCCCCCGCCACGCCCCCCCCGCCACGCCCCCTGGCCCTCACTTTTTTTTTTTTTTTTGAATCCGGCCCTCGGCCAGATTGAGTTTGACACCACTGGCTTAGACCTCATTTAAGACTGTCATGGATGACTTCCTGCAGGGATCACAAATTATCACAGTTGGGTCTTGTCTGTGGTGGCACCCACCCTCTGGAACAGTTTCCCCTCTGATGTCTATGAAACATCTACACTTCTGGCCTTCAGAAACTTATTGAAGATCTATCTTTTACACCCAAGTCTTCCTTCCTTCCTTCCCATCCCCTCACCCAGTGGTTCCAGGGTAAATCACAACATATAATAAAACACTCTAAACATGCTTAAAATATATGCAACCTCCCTTCCTCCTTCCTACGTTCAGAGGAACGAAGAATCAAAGGCTCAAGTGAAGAGGTATGTGTTAACTAGGCAGTGAAAACTATATAAAGTTGGTGCCTGGCACACCTCTACTAGGAGGCTATACCACCACAGGCCCTCTTGTGTGCCACAGCCCTTGCACCGCCAAGGGCAGCAGAACTATCTGAAGTATTCTGTGATCTTTACCCAAGGGCAAGTCTGTATGGGAAAAGGCACTCCTTCAGATACTCGGGACCCAAGCCATTTTAGGGCTTTATATGTCAATATCAGCAGTTTGAACTGAGCTTGGTAGCAAACTGGTAACCAGTGCAGTTCCTTCAATACCTCCGTGATGGTACAACTATTACGACTATTTTAGGTGCTGCACTGAATTTTCTCTTCCTCACAGATTCTAAAATGATAAAAAATTCCATCCTGTTTTTCATACGGTAACTGTAACATGTTGTATACATAAGTGATATAGAAGTTCCCAGTTTCAAGAGCCTGTGGTATTTTAGAAAAGCAGCGCAGCACGTAAACAAGCAGATGACATTACTTAGGGGCACAGCAACTACTAACATACTGTTTTTCATGCATTATTTATCCTCCTACAGCTTCAGACACAATGGGAAGTCTGAAGCAGGCTGAGTCCAAGTTTGACTTCTCGAAACTGCCCCAAGAGGTCCAGGAATGAAGGAGCTCTGTCCTGCAAGCTTGGCTTTGAAGCAATAAGGGGAGGGCGAGGAGACCGCAAGCAAAACGACACTGAGGATCCACCTAGTCTACGTCCTGGATTCTCCTTCTTTCTGCCTCCCTCTCAGCTCCCATGGAGTCAGGAGGGGGCAGGCAGGACCATGGCACATGCCACGCAGCCTTATCCCCCCCCCCCAGCTGCAAGGATTGCTGGAAGAGAGGCAGACAGGAGAGCAGAATGAAAGGCAGGTGCATTCTCAGTGTCATCCACGCCCACCTGCTGCTCATTTGCCTCTCGCCTTCTAGGACCTTGCATTCCTGGACCACTTTGGGCGGTTCAAAAAAGGCAAAATGGACTCCATCTGCCAACTATAGTGAGACAGGGCTCACTTTATCCTTGTAGACCAGCCACACTGGATGTTCCAGAACTTTTAAACTAAACATGGCATGATGTGTAGCCTGTTATAAAATGTAGCTTTTGAAGGCACTCCTGAACTGGATTCCAGAAACAGAGCCTTCCAGGACCGTCTAAAGTTTGGAAACTTCTCCTTTTTTTGTGGTATAACTCCCATGATCCCTACCTAAGCAGCCATTGGACATTTTGGATAAGGTTCATGGGAGCTGGAGTCCTAAACAGACCTTTTCCCATAATCACTAAGGATACCCAGAACTTTCTCCTCTCAGTGAAATTTTCCCTTCCCTCCAAAGCTGCTTGGGATCCCACTAAGCATACTTGATGGTCCTATTTCAGCTACACAAAATCATGCTATTTGGCAAACTGATTTCATTATTAGTCACAACTGTAGTCTTTCAAATAGAGAATCTATGGATACATACACACATGCTCAGTTAAAGATCACTTCACTGCACTTAGTATCTCAACAGCAGCTTCAAAATGGCAGCAAGAAACCTTCTGAAGGACTTTAAAGTGGATTAGACGTGAGATGGAAACAGTGAAATGAAGAAGAAGAGTTGGCTTTTCTACCCCGTTTTTCTCACCCATTTCAGGGGACTCAATGCTTTTCTAATCTTCTCCCCAAAACAGACACCCTGTGAGGTAGGTGGGGCTGTGAGAGCTCAGAAGAGAGCTGTTGACTAGCCCAAGGACACCCAGCTGGCTTCGTGGTGGAGGGCGGAATCGAACCTGGTATTCCCAGGTAAGAGTCTGGCTCCTTAACCACTAGACCAAATGAAAACTTCTGCATATGGCAATTACCACATGGTAAGTGGTTTTTGAACATTTTTCTCCCTCTGTGTGTGGTTCCAGCCTTAATAATAACAAACAAATATAAATCAGTGCTTGGTCTTGCACAGAAGGCTTTTCAAACGGCAATGATATGTAGCAGTCTAAAAACATTATGATTTTGTTGTTCTAAAAAAAATAGACAAGGGCTTCTCACTCAGTCTGAGCCACTCCCATCTGTCTTCCCATTTGTCTATCATTTCTTTTCTTTTCTCTGTCAACTGCAAAAGCTTTTCTTTGATCTGAAAGGAATTAAACAGAAGAATATTAGAACTGTGCTATTTGCCTCCTTTAAAGCCCCCCGGTGGTCTAGCTATTACTCCCAGTGCTCATAGTACCCAGTGTTTTTCCCCTCCATAAAGGGTTTTTTTCCACTTACCTCCCTTAATCCAGATCTAAAATGATCTGGATCTAAGAAATGAGTCCTTCGACTAATCTGGATTTAGAAGATCCAGAAGTACCTGATGCGTCTCCACAGGCAGTGTAGCACCCAATAGCAATGGGAACACCGGAGCACCCATGTGGAACATCCGTCTATACCCAAGTGGGAGGAGTCCGTCACACCACATTTGGGGGGGGGGGCAACACGTCTAATGTGGATTTGATGCCTGAAGACCGGATTGTAGACCCCTTTAATGGGGTTCACAGGAAATCCGGATTATAGGTCCTGAAGGATCCATTTAATCCAGATTTCCCTAGTACAGGTGTGAACAAACCAAGTTCTAATGGGGTCTGCAGTGGAAATGGGGTCTTCCTGCTCTGAGTCTAATGGGTCCCTAATGGGTCCCTAATGGGTCCCTAATGGGTCCCTAATGGGTACTTAGTGCTAGTGGAAGAACACCTTAAAATAAAAAGGCTCCCCGCTCCAAGGCTTGGCTGGAGTGAGCCTTTGAAGGAGACACATGGGGCATTGGCTCTGGAAATACCCCCACCTCAGATCTGCTCTGGAATATGTGGTGGTAGCCGTGCTGATGAACTATTCTGGGGTCATGGGAAGGTGGGTCTAGGAATCAGCCCCATCTGAACCCAACTTAAGCTGGGGCTCTTCTGAGATCTGTCTCACCTAAATGACTAATGCAGAGAGGTGGATAGCCGCAGAGGCAAACAGACTTTTCATAGTTTGTTGGCCTCAAACTGGAAGGGATCAGAGTTGCCACAAACTTAGGAATGCATAATGTTCATGAACGCTCCCTCAACGCTTCCAGGTTCGTTTGTTGTCACTGGAGTGTTAGAAGAAAGTCATGCGGAAGTGCAACTAGGCCTTTGAGGGGCTTTCCGCACTTATGTTGCCAGATCTGAACCAGCGGGTCTGGAACAGTGCTGACTACATGGTGACCATGGTCCAAACCTGCCCCCTCATTGCCCCCAAAGCTTGCACAAGCTTCGAGGCCTGCCTCTGAAGTTACCAAAGGGCTTGCAATGAAAGTTCCTAGCCTCAGAATCTCTGGGGAACTCATTTCAGCGGCACACTTTGGTGTGCCCCCAAACTGAGTCCTCCAACAGTCTGGGAAAATGGTAGTGTGCCTTCTGTATTCCTCTATGATCTAGACTGAGCCAAGATGGTATGCTGGTAGTCCTCAATGTCAAGAATGACCAGTAATCTAGATCAGGGGTCCCAAGATGGTATGCTGGTAGTCCTCAATGTCAAGAATGACCAGTAATCCAGATCAGGGATCCCATGATCTGGATTATGCTCCATCATGTGCAGACGGAACATACCAGCAATGGGCAGGACCTCCTGTTAGTGTGGAAGAACATCAAACACAACAAAGAGTCTACAACCCACCCAAAAAATTCAATTGACACAATATATAATAACTTTAACGGAATATATGGTGTTAAATATATCAATCAGAAGTATCTAGAACCTTGGCCGTAATGGTCTACCAAACACTTATAACCGAACTCAACAAAGGGTCTACAACCCTCCAAAACTGAAGTGATACAGTATATATTTAACAAGTTACATTCCCTGAAATTTACTCTATATTGGAAAAGAAGAAGAGTTGGCTTTTATATCCTGCTTTTCTCACCCTTAAGGGGACTCAAGGTGGCTGACAAGCCTCCTGTTCTCTTCCTCCTCACAACTGACACCCTGTGAGGTAGGTTGAGCTGCAAGAGTTCAGAAAGAGCTGCACCTAGCCCAAGGTCATCCAGCTGGCTTTACGAACGTGGAATCAAAACAGGTGACTACGAAATAGGAGTCTGGCACTCTAATCACAAGAACAAACTGGGTAGTGCAGAAAGGCCCAATGTATCCAGAAGACCAGGGTTAGTCTGACACCAGTAACTGCTTTAGACAAAGATTATGTATCTCAGTCCTCCTTTCAGTAAACATGGACTGAATTCACACTTAGGCCTCTCAGCTCTGGTAGAGATACCAGAGCTGTCCTAATTGCATTCCAGAAGCCTAAGTGCAAATTTAGTCATGCTCTCTAGCAGTGAATGTGTGAATCTGCTAATGACCTTCCAGTGCTAAGTGGAAGTGCTTTTATTCATCCAGGCATTTTAATTTCCTGGATGCTTCAAGCTCTCATTTCTGGCTGTATTCATAGCTAGCTACAGCTTGCACATACTGGGTTGATTGTTCACTGCTGTATTATTATTCTACATTTTACAGTTTACTATAAACATATTTTTTATGGCCACCAATCCTCTGCTTGAGAAAACTGTGGACTAGATTACAGCGATATGTTTTATGTCAGCTGACATGCAGACAAGAGATTCCTGTCCCAAGATATATTCCAGGAAAAGGCCTTTGACTGCTTATATTAGCCATCCTGGAGATAAGCCTACTGAAGGGTGGAATAAAAATCTGTAAAATGAATAAATGAAAACAACGAAATGTTTTACTGTTGTTATTCATAAGCAACCTTCGTAACCCTGGAAATCCTGAGTGTGGATTTGCAGAGAAAGGAAGTTTGTGGTTCATGGAGACAGGAATATCCTTGACATGATATAACCTTTATGCATTCTTGCGTAAATCATGCTTCACAGAAAAGTTGACAGAAACCATAAGGTACCTCTTCTGATGCGTAATGTTTCCTTGCCAGCAACGATTTACCCAGTTCAATGCAGGCTGTAAAACTGTCATTACGGGCATCGATTTCTGCTTTGATTCCCTGGTGATTGTTCATCAGCAGTTCCACAGAAGAAACATCCCTAAAAACAAAATGTCAAGGCTTCATAAAGGTGCATGATGATGATTTTGTATGTCATGTTGTTCCTTATTTGTTGCTTTGCACTTCTACACCACTCTTCATGCCGAGGTCTTAAGAGGGGTTTATACGTACATCAAAAAGTGCAACAGTCTGTAAATTTATTTCTAGATGCATATAAAGACACAAGACAAATAAAGATGGCCACCCTCTTCCAGCAGCTACAGGAGTACCCAGAAGTACTTGGAACCACTGCAGATGGAAGTAAGTTGGATCAAAGAAAGATATGATGTAGCACCAGACTTCAAACAACTGAGAAAAAAAGGGTACATCAATTTTGGATGCATCCAATGCTCAGACCTCATCTAGAGTACTGTGTCCAGTTCTGGGCACCCCAATTTAAAAAAGACATTGACAAACTAGAGCAAGTCGAAAGGAGGGTTACCAAAATGGTTAGTGGTCTGGAAAGCATGTCCTACAAGGCAAGGTTGAAGGATCCAGGAATGTTTAGCCTGCAGAAGAGAAGGCTGAGGAGAAACATGATCACGGTCTTCAAGTATCTGAATGGCTGTCACAGTGCAGAGGGATCGTCCCTATTCTCACTTGCACAAGATGGGAGGACTAGAAACAACAGGATGAAACTTCAAGGGAGTCAGTGCAGATTAGATATTAGGAAAAACTTCCTGACAGTGATGGAATAGGTTGCCGTGGGAGATGGTTAGCTCTCCATCACTGGAGGTCTTCAAGCAGAGGTTAGACCTACATCTGTCTGGGATGGTTTAGGAAATCCTTCTTTGAGCAGAGGGTTGGACTTGATGACCCTACAGGCCCCTCCAACTCTATGAATCTATGAACGTCCACTTCCACTTAACCTGTTTGTTTTGTTTTGTTACCAATATACTAATCTTCAGGTTTCAGACATTCAGCCATAGCCCCTCCTGGATTTTTCTGCTGCTGTTCCATTTCTTTAAGCTAGGAATTGCTTACGAGGTTCTATCTGGATATACCAAGACTCCAACATTTTTCTCCTCCAATTCCTACTGGTAGGATATTGTTCAAAATCTGGGAAGGAGGGGCTGACAATGGCAGAGAATGCCAGGAAAACAAGGCTGGGAGTTATAGAGCAGGAATCTGGAGACACCAAAGTGTGATCCCCCTGGTTAAGAGCCTGATGGAAAAAACCTCACCAGCTCTCATCCTCCTCCATACCCCTACAGTCACGAGGGTGGTTTTAACAAGATAGCTGTTAAATCAATCAGCCAAATCAATGAGACAAGCAGCTATAAGAGCAGGAAAATCTCTCATTCCCCTCAGTGAACCCTCCTCTCCACCTCAGGGTGGCTTCAGAGGTTCAGGATAGAAGTGTTAGGTCCCAAAATGTTGGGTTTGTTCCTGACATGCCACACCCAATGAAAAGCAAACCAGGTTAGAAGTCTCTCAGATTTATTTGCTAGCAAATAAAGGTCCAGAGAGCACTGGTTTTCTCAAAGCAAGTACACCCATGGCTCTAAAGCCTATAGTTTTATATATTCAATCAATAAAATCACATATCATATTGCAAAAGATCATTGGTCGATATGATTAAAATAAGCAATCGTGGCCCTTTCTGCATTGGGCCTTAGGTACGGGGAAAGGGACCTGCTATCCATAAGCTGGTGCAGATGGCGGTCGCTATTCCGAGATATAATACAGAATAAGGCCCAGTGCAGAAAGGGCCCATGACACATAATATTGACTCTTTATTGATTTATGCAAATATGGCAAGTATTACTATGGTAATATGTATTACTACTGCGCAGGCCCTGTTGGGCTTCTACCTTCCGTTTACGTAAAGAGGGTTCTTGTTGGACTAACAAAGTAACTCGATTGTGTAAGTAACTTCCTATTTGTTGTGTGTTGTTGAAAGACTTTGCCGGGTCAGGAACATGACTGGGCCTACCTTGGGAAGGTAGCTTGCTCGACTTACTTTAGACAGGCCTTCTAAAGGCACAGCTGTCCCAGAGGTGCTACCCTCCTAGCCACAAATGTGACCTCAGCGTTTGTCTGGACAAGGCCTAAGATGTACCTACCCAACAGAAGCTGCTTTCAAACAACTATAGGCTCACGGACAAAGGTTTGCTTTGTTAATCCACCTTACCTTGGTTTCTCTTGGGCTTCAATCTGACGTATAACATCTTCCATCCACAGCATGAGATCACGGACCATGCTGAAGAAGCGGAATTTGTCGCCAGTATCTACTAGCCTGACCCTGCGTCCCTCACAGGAGTCAAGTAAGGCTTTCCAGGCCTCCAGCACCTCATTTTCACGCTTCTGGATGTCATCCGCCTTGTCTCCAGCATAGGCAGACTGGAGACGTGCAGCGTCCTCCTGCAGCTGTCTTACCTGGCACAAGAAAGTTAGAAACAATTCAGCTACAATGGCTTTGTAGGTCTGCTCCTGGATTTTATTTACTCCTTATGTGCTTTGCAGGATTCATTGCTATCGGGCCATATACAACTGCTGGGAACGATAGTGGGCGCATAACTCACCTTTCTAAAATTATCAGGTTTTATTTAAAGATGGAAACCCTAACCAGTTGCCAAGTTTCTAGTCCTCATGACTAGGATGGTATGTCAAAATACAATGGGAGTGCTTGATGAAACTTCTGGAAGCAAAGGACTTGCTGGAGATTCCTGGTAATTGAGAATGAGGTTTCAGTGCCCCGGCAGTAAACTGGCGCCTTCCCATGCAAGCAAATTGTGTAAAATAAGAACTATGCAAATATGCTTAATCTGAAAAATTACACAGGTTACCTCTGACTAATAATCTGATTTAGATGTTACCTCCTTCCAAATCCTTCACTAGGCTCCTTTCTTGAACTCACCACACCATACGCATTCCTGGATTTTGGGGGGAAGAGTGATAAAATGCTGGCTTAACATGCAAACCTGTGTTCCTAAGGCCTGAATATCGTGTTCAAATGTGGTGTGCATCCTCTGCAAGGTTTCCACGGTGTTCTGATCCCTCCCAAGCTCCTCAGGCAGTTTCTTGTGTTTGTCCTGTATTCGTCCAAAGATTTCCTTGGCATCGTGGTAAAATTTGTGCAGTTCATAAGAAGCTGCAAGGATCTGTGTTCTTGTGTCAATGAGTTCCAGAAGGTCAGCCCAGGCCTCGTTGAGACCGTCTTTCCACTCGGCGACGGTGGCAGCGTCCGAATGTCCAGAATTGATGAGCTCATCGGCCATATGGTTGACAGAGTCCACACGCTCCTGTCCGATGTTCCCAGTGTCTCGGGCAAATTCGCGGAAGCGCTCTTGCAACATCTGGAAAGAAACAAGACTGTTAAGTAAAGGGGCCGTGAATCAAGAAAGCCAACTGGAGGGAGGAAGAATGCTGAAGAGGAACCAGTCTTTTAGAATAAACATGGCGATCCCACTCCTGTTTCCTAAATTAACTGATGTCATTCACATTGACCCTTCCCTCCCAACTGTCACCACACGGGCTATGAAGGAGCCATCTTGGCTGTGGGGAGAGGAAGAGAGAAGGAAACTGGGTGAGCACCTTCCATCAAGCTCCCAGCATTGACCCCTCAGTCCCTACTGTCACCACATGGGCTATGAAGGAGCCATCTTGCCTGTGGGGAGAGGAAGAAAGAAGGGAGCTGGGTGAGCACCTTCCATCAAGCTCCCAGCATTGACCCCTCCCTCCCATATGTCACCACTCAGGCTATGAAGGAGCCATCTTGCCTGTGGGGAGAGGAGGTGAAAAGGAAACTGGATGAGCACCTTCCATCAAGCTCCCAGCATTGACCCTTCCCTCCCAACAGTCACCACACAGGCTATAAAGGAGCCATCTTGCCTGTGAGGAATGGAGGAGAAAAATAAAATAAAAGTATTTTACTATTGCAAGGACATTGTTGCTGCCAGAGTGTCCCTATTCTCTCCCACACTATTTTCCTTTCGTATCTTGTCTCTTTAGATTGTAAGCCTGAGGGCAGGGACCTGTCTAAGATTAATATAACACTGTAACCTGCCCTGGGACCTTCGAGTATAGGGTGGGATAGAAATACAAATAAGTAAATAAATATAAAGGAACCCCTGCTCCCATATTGACTTGCCTGTGCCTTAAGATCTGGAGAAGAAGAAAAAGAGTTGGATTTTCTACCCGGCTTTTCTCATCCATTTCAGGGAACTCAAAGTAGCTGACAAAGCTTTCTGTTCTTCTCCCCACACCAGACAATCTGTGAAGTAGGTGGGGCTGTGACTAGCCCAAGGTCACCCAGCTGGCTACATGGAGGAGGGCGGAATCAAATCTGGTATTCCCAGATTCCTTAACCACTAGACCAAACTGGCTGTCCCACTACCCTCAGCACCAAAAGAGGTAGACACCTGGTAGAGGGCCTTCTCAGTGATGGCCCCTAGCCTATGGGATAGTCTCCCCCTTGAGGTGTGTCGATCACCTTCATTGTACACATTTCGGAAGGCAGTGGAGACGCGCCTCTTTGCCCAGACCTTTGGTTAAATGGGGATACATTTTTCCCTTCCCACTTGCAGATGCTACTGTTTTAATACAAACTCTTATTGTTTTAATAATGTTTGATTTTAAATGTTGTTATCTGCCTGGAGACCTCCAGGTATAGGGTGGGATAAAAATGTAAACGAATAAATAAATAAAAATATACTCCTGCTTTTCAAACAGGAAGGCACCTTTCAGGTAGAGCTGTCGGGTTTTGCAATTCAAAACAGTCACATGTGTTTTCCACATAGGTCTTTTCTTCACTGGACATTATTCTGGATTGTAACCAAGAAAAGGTGCCTGCTGTCCTCATGCATAGGCAGTCTGTACCAGCAGGCAGATGTTAGTGTCCTATTCCAGAATAGAATCTGGAATAAGACTCAGTGCAGAAAGGGCTGTAATTCTGACAATTTAAAGCTAGCTCAGACAAGAATGTTTTGAAGCACTTGTCAAAAATATAAAGCATTATCAATTCAAAATGCAGTGGCACAGGAAATACGTCATGGTGACTCCCTTGCTCCAGTCAGTGGATTGGTTGCCTGTTTGCGTCTGTGTAAAACCAAAGTATTATTCCTGATTTATAGTGCCTCACAGGCTTAAGCTCCTGAATACACCTGAATCCATCTCTCCCATTGAACCCGGAGCAGTTATGTGCTCTGGGCTAGTTTTTTAGACCTTAAAATTTGTGGCCCTCGTGTGGTGTCTGATACCAAGGCCAGGAAGAGGGTCTTTTCAGTAGAGGCCCTCCTCCTTTAAACTCTCTGACACCCAAGTGGTTCCTTCACTGAAGTCACACTAAAAACCTATTTTTTTTCACCTGTGATCATTATTTACTGTGGCTACAGTATTTTAAACATAAATAAATTTAAATTTTATTGTTCTTCATTACATTAAGTGCAATCATATGTATGGCTGCTATAAAGCCAAGCCCCATGATATAAAAGGTTTCCATCAGATCCTTGAGCTCACAGTGGCAACCTAAGCCAGGGAGTAAATCTAACTGAACTGAACAGAGTCCCTTCTAACTAAGGGGGCTTTGGATCAACCTTCAGGTCCCATCTTTTCAAAATGACAGCAGAAAAACGACACGGTTTGGTTTACAGCTCTCATTTTTGTCCAGCATATCTGACTGCTCACTGCTTCCAGGTGTGGGAGACAGGTAGGATACCCCTAAAGAGAGCTGAGAGTAGGGTAAAGTTTTGCCTTTATCTTCTGCTTGAGAACGCCCAGAAAAAATTGCTGGGCCACTGTACGAGGCAGGATTTTATAGAAAAATCTATGGAGGTCAGATATATCAGTGGCTACTAGAATGGATGGCTAGGTACCTTCTCCAGGTTGGAGAGACAAGCAGGATGCCTTTAAAGGTCATTTGTAGGGAGCGCATAGCAGGTGAAGTTTTTGCCTTTGTCTTCTGCCTGAGGTGCCCTTGGGCAACTGGTGGGACACAGTGTGAGACAGGATGATGGACTAGATGGGCTGTGGCCTGATCTAGCAGGGCTCCTCTTAGGTTCTTAAGCATTTGGTGGGTCTTTGTATAAGACAAGATGCTGGACTAGATGGACTGTGGTCGGCTTCAGCTGGGCTCCTCTTAGGTTCTTAATCATTGAACATCGTATGAGAAATTATATGCCTGTACACTCACTGTAACACCATCTTTTTAAAGAAGAGCATTTTTTCAAAAAGCAAAACCAAGTTAGTTGTCTAGGCATCTTACCGTCACATGTTCATAGTCTTGGCCCAGCTCGTGGGACCCAGCCACTACTTCCCTCTCTGCAATCCATTGCTCCAAGTCATCCACTTCACGGTTTAGCTGGAACAACCTGTGTCTTTCATCCAGCTTGCCCCTCCTCTCTTCTGCAAGATCTTTCAAGCCTGCATACAGCTTGTCCACCTTGGACTGCCGCATGCTGATACGCTCACTGTGGAGAGGCAATGAAGTTCATGAAAGGGTCAGTCAGTTTCTTTTTTTAATCTTTAAAATACAATCTCATTTGAAGACTAGGAAATGCCCTTGCGGGTGGCCATAAACTGAACAACTGAAGTGTAACATCCTGTGTCCATATACTGGGCCCTAAATGGGTCTCCATTCCAGTGTATGCCTGCCTAGAAACTCCCATACATTTATCCTGCAAGTGGTATTACTTTCATGATTTCAGAGATATCAACCTAAGCTGGTTTGGATAAGGTCTGTTGACACTAAAATTGCTTAGAGATGAAATAACTTCATTTCAGTGATATGCAAATATTAGCCATTAGGCTGACACTCACTTAAGCCGCTGCCAGACGTACTTTAAAACAGTTGCTTCTGTGGTTGGAAGTGCTTCAGTTCTCTAGTAGATGGTTAAATGGCGTGCTGAATGCCTGTGACAAAGATCGGCATCTATGCTGCCATTTCACCTTCTGATGCATTTGCACACTACTTTGTCTCCCTCTCCCTCTCCCTCTTTCTCTTTGGGTGTTTTTCCACTGCGCTCCTTTAATCTGGATCTAAGAAGATCTGGATCTAAGGAATAGGTACATTCCTTAATCTGGATCTAGTAGATCTGGATTAAGGGAAGTACCCAATGTGTTTCCATGGGTGGTCTAGCACCCAATAGCAATGGGTGCTAGCCTCCCTGCCGTGGAAACACCAGAGCACCCATTTGGAAATCCGGATCTACCCATGAGGGGTCTGCTTGTCACCCCAGGTGTTTGGGGGGACAGGGGGTGCAATTTCTGAAGTGGCTTTGAAGTCACTTCAAAGTCTGTGTAAAACAGCTCCATTGAAGTCTGTGCTGATCTTTGGAGTGAACTTCGAAGTGACTTCAAAGTGACTTCAGAGTCACCTCGGAGTCACTTCGAAGTTCACTCTGAAGATCAGCACAGACTTCAAAGACGCTCTGGAGCTATTTTGCACAGACTTCAAAGTGACTTTGAAATGACTTTGAAATGACTTCAAAGCTTAGGTTTTGGGGCTCCCCCCAAGGGTGCCCCTCCCCCTAGCCTCCTCTAGACCCCATTGCCACATAAGCGTGGAAACAGGCTCCCTTTAATCCAGATTTTCTGCCTGAAGACCCCATTGTAGACCCCATTAATGGGGTCTACAGAAAATCCGGATTAAAGGCCAGAAAGTACCCATTTGATCCGGATTTCCCCAGTGGCAGTCGAAACAATCGGGTCCCAAATGGGTGCCGTGGTGGAAATGGGATCATCCGGCTCACACCCAAATGGCTCCTTAATGGGTGCAAAAATGGGCACTTTCTGACAGTGGGAAAACACCCTTTGTTTGTTTCTGCTGCATTGAAATTGGTCAGACTACCATCTAGTCCCACCCTAAGTTGCTACTCAGCTGATCAACCATGCAAATGCTGCCAGAATTGCTCCACTGATTGAACCAGGAAGTGAGGGCTGGGTACACCAACCTACTACCGGGTTAATATGCTAGATTTATGTTCCTGCTGCTGAAACACTCTGTAATCACATGAGCTGTGTGTGCGCTGGGTGTGCGTGTGTGTGTCGCCACTTCTCCCTCAAAGGTAATTTTGCATTGCTGCAATAAGAGTGACCTCCTTTGTCGAATGCACTCCTTGAAATTTTCAGGAATGTGATTTGTCTCTGGGGTACCACTGACTCACACTGATAGACTAGGCCTGCCTTCTGAAGCACCAGCTGTTCTAGTTCCTGGCTTCCTACAGGTAGTAATCACTTGCACGAGATAGTTTTGTATTGCACAGTAGTGTGCAAGAACCAAAATGTAGCACCATACACTATGACTGTAACTGCCCCCAAACAGACTTGTCTCCTTACACCTGTCGAAGTACAGATTTTGTTTTTTGTTTTTTTTTAAGTGTTAAGCAATAAGCAAATTTATTTTTTAAGAGATTCTCAATTTACGATTCAGTATTGCCTCTACTAGGAGCCCTAGCAGTTAACAGAATGAATTAACAGGATGAATGTTTCAGAACACAGATAATGGTTAAACGCCTAAGACTTAAAGGAGGAAACACCGAAATAAGGCATACAGGAAGAACAATTTTGAACATGTTGATATTAATTGAATGACAATAAAGTTCCAGACATATTTATTCAAAATTCCTGGTGTAATTGTGGGATTCATGCCAGATTTTGTAATATTTTCCGTGTGAGTGCTCGAAGCTCAGGTGTGGCAACTGAAGCCTTTTTTGGACAGAGATGATTTGGCCACAGTTATCCATGCTCTGGTAACCTCTAGATTGGACTACTATAATGCATTCTACATGGGGCTGCCCTTAAAGACTGTCCGGAAGTTGCGGCTACTGCAAAATGCAGCCGCCAGAGTGCTGACTGGAACAGCTGGCCAGACACACATTACGCTGGTTCTAAAAGAATTGCATTGGCTGCCAATTCACTACCGGGCCCAATTCAAGGTGTTTAACTCTGACTTATAAGGCCCTAAATGACTTGGTCCCCAAATATCTAAAAGGGAGGGGGGAACCAGGGCACTTCTAAGGCCATTTGCTGGGAATCGATAGCAGGCAAAGGTTTTTCCTTTTCTCTGCTTGAGATGCCCATGAGCATTTGGTGGGCCACTGTGTGCGACAGGATGCTGGACTAGATGGGCTGTGGCCTGATCCAGCAAGGCTTCTCTTATGTTCTTATGCCTTCTCTCATACCGACCTGCCCGTGTCTTAAGATCTGCAGGAGAGGCCCTCTTGGTTGTCCCACCACCTTCAGTAGCAAGGCTGGTGGGCACCCAGGAGAGGGCCTTCTCGGTAATGGCCCCCAGGTTGTGGAATAGTTTCCCCCTTGAGGTGCGTCAGGCTCCTTCTCTGTTCATGTTCAGGAAGAAAGTGAAGACACACCTCTTTGCTCAGGCCTTAAACCGTGTTTCCCCCACTGCAAACACCTCTGTTTTAATTGATACTGTTTGTTTGTTTTTTAACATATTGGATTTTAAACATTGTGATGATTGTTATGGTTTTATTATATATTGTTGTTTTATATGGTAGATTTTAAGGTTGTAACCCGCCCAAGAACCTTCGGGTATAGGGCGGGATAGAAATATAAATAATAAATAAGTGAGAACAAGAGGGGACTACTAAATTTACTCCAGCAGCCAATTATCTGGATCATCTGTGCTTGGTGCAGTTTATTTATTTCTATGCCACTTCCCTTTAAAATATAATACTGAAGTGGTTTAGATAACCTAGAGCGGTGATGGCCAACCTATGACACGCGTGTCACAAGTGACACGCCAAGCCCTTTTGGGTGACACATATTGTCGCCCTGGCACTTGGGCGTGTAGTGCTTGCTTGTTCTTGAAGTGTACGAAATACCAACTTTCAGCTGAAGATTCAGCAACAAAATTCACTAATGTAAAGAATTATTTGTTTTTGCTTTTAATAAAATATATATATCAAAAATATAACTTTTTTACTAGAGCTACAAATATCACAAAATTATGGATATTTCTAGATGTGACACAGCACCCAAGTTAAGCTAGGTTTTCTTGTGAATTTTGACACACCGAGCTCAAAAGGTTCGCCATCACTGACCTAGAGAATAAAAACAGCTAAAATCATAATAGCTACATAAAAACATGATTAAAATGAAGGAATGTGAAAACAAACAAACATTCACTCTGGAAAGGACTAGGCAAAAAGATAAGGGCTATATCCAGAGGTTGATTACTAATTCTGCTAAATACGGATATTGCAGAATAAAGCCTGGGCATTCCAGACCATCTATGCTTTATTTCGGAATATCCAAACATGGCAGAATAAGCAACAGACATTAGGATGCAGCCTAGGTTACTCCACCCCAAGCATCTTCCCAACACACTCTGTATGCACACACAACACAGGCGAGGGTGGGAAGATTTTAAAACAAAACAAGCAAAAAACCCTACATAAAACTGAAGGCACTGAGGCAACAAGTAGGCATAATTAAGTCTGTTGACAAAAGGGCTCCAGTCTTGGAAAGAAGCACCTCCACTATTGTAACAGCACCCAGCCTGTCAGGAGAGGGAGCCAGAGTGGTCAAAGCTGTCCCCTCTAGAACACCCTTAGGAGCAATACTGGTGTTCTCCTCCTCAGCTGAAGCCACAAGCAGGTGCCCTTTATGGCCTCTGGTGTAGCTGAGACCAGGTGGACTCCAAAGAAGTTCAGAGGAAAGGGCCCAGTCCTTCAGAGAAGCATCTCCTTTAGGGTAATGATGTCTTGGTTGCTAGGAGAGGCAAGGTGGTCTAAGCTGCCACCACGAAACCAACCCCCCAGAAGCAGTGACACAGTTCTCTTTCTCCTCAGTTTTGTTCACTCATACAATCTAGTCCCTCCTTATGAGGAAAGAAAACCTACAAGCACAAAGTTCACAAAACCTGACTGTTCCTCATTTTGTTTATCAAAGAGACAGGCCTGGGAGATGCATTAAGATACCTTCCAGATCCGACAACCTAATTCGGTGACTTTTCCCAGGACCCAAAGGAAGGATATGAACTTAGCTTAGACTGACAGGATTTCCGCCAACATTGTACACTGTTGATAAATGGACAATCAGCATCACTAAAAGCTTCTTTGAAGCAGCGAGTTTAAAATTTCTAGAAGAAGCCAATGAAATTTTGACTGATGTATTACTTATTTCCTCTCTGCGGAAGAATTTTTGAGCACATTAAATTGGCAACCCACATCAGGATTCATAGAGCACAAACAGACCAGAGGAAGCTAAAGCATTTCCCTTACCCTCCCTTCTCCATTTTTTTTCTGCCTTGTTTATATTTTATGGATTCTGGTCTCATCTGTCAAATATGCGCTCATGAATTATTTACCTTTCCCCTTGTCTTGTCTTGTCGCATTTGCGTTTGATTTTGTCATCCAGCCCTCCTTTACTTCCAATATGCCTTTGTCTTTTTTCTAAGGGGAGCCACATTCTGTCTCTGAATAATATGGACGTCAACCTTGAAAGTGGAATAACCTTCAGGGATTTTTAAGAAACCTGAGTTTGGCTAATTCTGATATGAGCAGATTGAATAATGCACAGATGATGCCATTATTGTATTTTACAGATTTTACACATCTCTGAGGCTGTGCTTAGACATGACAAGAAGAAGAAGGAGTAGGAGTAGGAGGAGTTGGTTTTTCTACCCTGCTTGTCTCGCCTATTTTAAGGGATTCAAAGGGAAAAACAAAGCTTTCTACTCTTCTCCCCGCAACAGAACAGCCTGTGAGGTAGGTGAGGCCGTAAGAGCTCAGAAGAGAGCTGTGACTAGCCCAAGGTCACCCAGCTGGCTTCATGAAGGAGGGCATAATCAAACCTGGTATTCCCAGATAAGGGGCATCTCAGAAGCAGTGTGTGGCCCTCAAGTTCCCAACTCTTCTCTAATGTACCTTTTCTAGCCTAAAATATCCCTGACAGCAGGGAGGGGCAAAGTGGTGTGTGAACAATCCCACATTCTAGCTGCCTCAGAGATGCCTCAGAGATGCTTTTGTTTTTTTTGCTGTGTCTGATCAGAGCCTGAGTTTCTGATAAAGCACTTATCTAATCAATGGAAACAAAATTAGGTCATGTGGGGAATGATTCACAGAAGAGAAGACCATGGGTGTGAATGTGCATGGGTGTGTGTTTCATGAGAGTTCTTTTCAAATACTTGAAGAGGTTAAGAGGTTCATGCCTGTTCTCTATCACCCCCGAACAAAAAACAAAAAGACGGTAGTGACATCCAGCATAACTCCAGTTCTTTTCAGAAACCACCTTCCTTGCAGTAATGAGAGTTCAATAATGGAAGAGTTTAACCGGAGAAGGGAAGGCCTCCTGTCCCTCACTGGGTGGATTCAAGCTGGAGCTGAACACAAATATTGGAGATGTATTGATTTGGATTTCTAAATGAAGGTGGGATTTGCTGGCCCATCCATCTAAGTGACTGTTCAAACAAGAAGGAGAATCCTTAAAAAAACCCACAACTGCCGACATTCCCACTGTGGTACAAAAGAGGCCATCAGAATGGCCCAACAAACAGGCAAGGCTTTGCGCTTGGTGCCCACTTCATTTGAGCATGCCTTCTTCTGCAGTTCCAGATCCAGATCTAAGGGCTGCAGTGGAAAAACACCCATTGTCTCACTTAAATGACAGAAACTGACAGTCTGAACAGTAAATACCCTGTATTTAGATTCAAATTCTAAGGCCCTTTCCTCTTGGGACACTGTCCTGTGCTAGTAAAGTGTTCATGGGCTTTCGTGGATAAGGAGACCCTGCCTCCTGGTAGCATGCTTTATCCACACAGGACAGAAGATAAACCAAGCTAGTCCAGATTACTGGTAGACCTCACATCAAGTTCTACTGACATGTTAGAAACCTTATTCTGACATAGCAGGCCACGTGTGGAAGGTACATGGTAGCCTTAGGTGGGATATAGGGGCACCATTTTGTCAGCACAATAGTATATGCCACTGAAACAGGACCTACAGGAACTAGAGAAGCCAGTAATTTTTGGTCCTGGCCTTCAGAAGCCCCCATGACAACTCTAGCATAGCTTTTGGAGGCAGCAGAGGGGGCTGATGCAGGACAGGTTGTCCCAATGTAAATGGCCCCTGCCTGGGATAAGCATAGTTAAGTGTGAAAAAGGGGTAAATAAGGTGACTCAGTGTACACCCTGCTCAGACACAAGCAGAGTATGGTGACCAAAGCTAAGCAAAGTTCTTCCAAACATGGGGAACTGTGACTAGAATAAGCGATGATTAGCAAGGACAAGCTAGAAACAACTCATATTTCAAATCTTGCCTTATTTGGAAGCCATTGTTCAAACTAACGTGTGTGGTTTTTTTAGCATGAACATCATGCCAGCTTAAAAGTGAAGGGTTCCTGTGGCATCCAAAACACGACTAAAGCCTGAGCTCATGGTTTCAGCTGATTTATTGGTGTGAAATAATAACTCCTGTTAGTATTAAACTGTTCCTCGTGGTCCTGAGTCGTTGGGGTCTCTGGGGGGCCTTAAACATCACCAACTGAAAGAATGTTGATACTGACACACCACTGCTCACATCTAGTGTAGCAGAATGGGGAAACAAATTGCAACTACAGTCACCTTTCTGGATGATTGTCTGCCACCAAAGTCCTGCTGGTTTTGGACAGCTGGTGTACTGTCTCAGCATAGTCTTCTACAGCCTGCTCCAAGATCTGGTGTTTCTTCAACATGGAAACTGCACTCTGCTCATCCTGGGGAAACAGAAGAGAATGTTATTCCATTTCTGTGGTGGAAAGAGTCATATCTCTCTGAAAACAACTGAAACAAAAGGTTTAAGAAGTTTGAAAAAAAAGCCAGTGTTATCTGTCAATTATCAGGTCCAACTCAGTTCCTCGTTTTTCCATACCTGATGTAATGTAGAAAGGGAGATCTCCTACTTTCCACCCTTGCTGCCTTTGGATTCCAGCAGATCACAGGGAATGCCAAATCGAAAAGCATTCAAAGGTTAGCATGCAGTTTTGTCATGGGTGCAATCGCATATCATTGGATATCTGCGAGGGAGGCCTGAAATTTGGGGTCTCACGGAGTGTGCTTTTGATAGTGTGCTTTTGCCTACCTGAACGCAATCAGATTCAGGCTAATCAAACTGAAGCAAATGACTACATCAGTCCACTGCTCCTGCTGACTTGCAGTCCTAATATACAGTGATCCACACTCTGGTAACCTCTAGATTAGACTACTGTAATGCATTCTACTGGGGCTACACTTGAAAAAGGTTTGGAAGTTAGAACTGGTGCATAATCACAGTATTGGCACTAACGTATAAGGTCCTAAATGGCTTGAGCCCTGGGTATCTGAAGAAGCACTTTCTCCCATATAGAGCTGCCCATGCATTGAGATCTCAAGGAGAGAGCCTTCTTATAGCTCTTTCTCTTTCCAAAATGCAAGGCATAGGGACATGCAGGAGGGCCTTTTCTGTGATGGCCACCAGACTCTGGTTCTTGGCCTCTCTAAAAATAGCTCTACAATCTACAGCCTTGGGGCACAAAAGAAAGGAGAGCAGAGCAAAACAGAACCTATTTCACCTAAGGAATCTGACTGTATTCCAAATCTGTCTTTAGCAAATGGTGTCTAACAGGCACTTGAGTTTAGGAACAAAATATATACTACTTCGTTCCAACAGTACAGTTTCCTCTATGGCTTGACATAACAGGAGGGATTTTTCTGTAAAAACAGAAATCTTGAACTGTCTGTGACAAGGTGGCTGTTACCCTTTGAGAACCGTGTGTCATTAAGCCAGACTTTCCACAGGAGAAGGAAAAGAATTGAGACTGTCAGCTGTGCTAAAACAGATGCCTAGAATCCAGAAATAGGCTCTCCTAACCTAAATGGATTGGTAAGATGCTTAAAGCTACAACTTGTTTGAGAGCTTATTTAAGGAATTACTTGAGGCTTCAGCAAAAAACGATTCAAGGCCTGTTTTCCAGTTGGACTGAATTTAGTGCCACAAATAACGTCACTTTATTTCTAGCAGTATTCTGAGATGAATTCTGCAATCATCTAATTCAGTGGGTCAAAAGCAACTTAACGGTGGTAGTGTCAACATACTGGTGGCTTAAACCACATGAAAGGCTAGAAAATGCACTTCCAAAATGCCAACATTTTCTGGCCTTTAGTGTTTATTTCAAGTGGGACAGAAACACCAGCAATCACATGCTGCCATTTCTGACCTGCTTTTGTTAATGTATGAGGATGCAGGCTATGTTTAAATCATGGTATGTTTAAATCATTATAGCTGTGATGGCTCACCACTGAAGGCCAGGCTACCCATGCATGGACATCACTTGATAAATAATATTAACACAAAGATCTATGAAATTAACTTGAATATATGTGTGCAAATTGGACAGCCTCTAGTTAACACTGAAGGCAAATCTTCTAAACCAACTCAAAATGCAATGATCCTAGTGCAGTGGTTCTTAACTTAGGGCCCCTGGCGCCTTGGGGATCTGTGAAGACCTCATAGAGCAGCGGTTCTCAACCTGTGGGTCGCGACCCCATCGGGGGATGCGCAGCCATTTCGGCGGGGTCCCCGAAAGCTCCCGGAGGCCCCTCCGCGTCCCCCCCCCGCCACGCCGCCGTGCCGCCGCTGCTGTGAGGAGAGATCGGCGGCTGCGGCGGCGGGTGGCAGTTGCCTTTGAAGCGGCAGCGGGAGCGAGGCGAGGAGGATGGCGGCGGCGGCGACTGTGGGCAGCCCCGGGCGGCTGGGCTGGCCACTGAGGGCGGGCGCCCGCCCGGTGCTATGCCTGCCTGCCTGCCGGGCGGCGATGGTGGTGAAGGGCGCCAGACCTGCACCGCCTGGTGCCTCGCCGCCCGCCCCCTTCGCCCGCTGGAATCCGGCGTTGCACACCCCCCCCAAGGAGGAGTTGCGGGTCGGGGAGGACCGAACGCGACGCCATCGGCCCTGGCCCTGCCCCTGGGGTCGCAGAGGCATTGGGAGCTGCATTGGGGGGTCGTGGCATTAGCCACGTTGAGAACCGCTGTCATAGAGGGTCTGTGGGAGGCTGGCCCATCCACACAGCCACGTCACTGCTGCTGCTACCACCCTAATTGGCCAGGCCTCAAGGATTGGCAGGAGGTGGGGCCAGGTAGGTGAGGTGGGGCAATGGGGTGTGTGGTGAAGAAAAGCTTAAGAACTGCTGGCCTGGTGGATAAGTTCATAGATTCAGCTGCTTATTATCAATCAAGCACTGGATCGCACAGAGGAGACTTCTCTGTTCCAGGCCAGATCTAATTCAAGTATCATTAACCTTGAGCACTTTTTCTTGTCTCAGGTGAAGTTCTTGTCCATCCAATGGCATCTGATCCAGTTAAACAAGAGAGGGTCTACTCTACAGCGGCCCCCAGACTTTGGAACAGCCACTCTCTGAAGGTTCACCAGGCACCAACTTTATAAGTCTTTCAGCACCTGGTTAAAATACAGATCTCCACCCAATCCTTTAATATTTAGCTTCCTCTAAGTCAGTGATGGCCAACCTATGACACGCGTGTCGCAGGTGACACGCCAAGCCCTTTTGGGTGACACACCTGGTCACCCTGGCACCTGGGCGTGTAGTGCTTGCTTGTTCTTGAAGTGTACGAAATACCAACTTTCAATTGAAATTTAGCAAACGAAATTCAGCAACAAAAGTCAATAATGTAAAGAATTATTTGTTTTTGCTTTTAATAAAATACATATACCAAAAATATAACATTTTTACTAGAGCTACAAATATCACAAAATTATGGATAATTCTAGATGTGACACGGCACCCAAGTTAAGCTAGGTTTTCTTGGGAATTTTGACACACCGAGCTCAAAAGGTTTGCCATCACTGCTCTAAGTGCTGTACTCTAACGTGTGTTTTATATCATTGAATGGCTTTTATCTTATGGTTGTGACCAGCCATAGGACCTTTTGGTGAAGGAAGGGATATAAATTCATATACAAATAAACATGCAGACCAGCTCCAAAGACAAAGTAATTAAATATATACATATACAGATATGGATCAGGTTTAAGGGATATGGAGACCGGAAGTTCTATTAAGGTTTCATGGGATACATATCTTTCAACACCTGCTTAAGACAGATATTGTCACCCAGATCTTTAGCTCCAAAACATCCCTCTGCACTATGCTGACCTGTGTGGCTTTTCTTCCAAATATTCTTTTATTGTTGTTTTAACAGCAGCATTTTGATTGCTGTGGTTTTACCAATTTTTTTGCTACCCTTGAAACCCTAGAGTGAAGGATGGCATATAAATTTAGCACACACGAAAAATAGTTTATTTTCAGCAACATCCCCCAGATACCTTTGGTTTGGAGGGAATTAGGCTAACCCAAATGGCTTCAAGCAGGCAAACAATGCAAAGCACCTTATTCCGGATTATATAATCAGAATAGGGCTCTGCCATTCACACATTAGTGCAAACTATGGCAGGCCAGGGGGCAGGTTTTGCTACAGTCTGCACCGGCACGAGGATGGCATGCGCCTGGCCTAGTCCAAGATATAAACCAGAATAAAGCTCAATGCAGAAAAAAGAAAAAGAATTGGCTTTTATACCCCACTTTTCTCACTCTTTAAGGAGGCCCAACGTGTCTGTTCTTTGCCTCACAACAGACACCCTGTGAGTTAGGTGGGGCTGTGAGAGCTCAGAAAGAGAGCTGTGACTAGCCCAAGGTCACCCAGCTGGCTTCATGTACGAATACAGAATCGAACCAGGAGACTATCCCATAAGATCCAACACTCTAACCACAAGACTAAACTGGCCAATGACCGAGTAGATCCGCTTCATCTGAAAGTGTCCTCACCTTGGCCTTCTCCTCTGACATCATGTAGAGTTCCTGTTCACTCATCCAGGCTTCGGCTTCTGCAGCATCGAAGTAATACTGTTGGGCTTTATGGGACTCCTCAAGGCGCTTGTGGCGTTTCTCCGTCTCTTCTATCAGGAGTTTCCACAGCTGCTGCAAATCTGCAAGCCGCTGCTGGATTGTTTCGGCATTAAGGCTGCTGTCTGTAACTATGTTTTGGCTTCTCTCGAAAATGTCATTGATGCGAGGTTGGTGGCCCTGGATTTCCTTCTGAAGCGTCTAATGTGGGAAATTCAACACTCACATTGATAAGCTCTTTCCAAACAAGCACTTAAGAAAAGAAAGGTAACAGGAATCATCCAAGAGGGCCAACTCTCATACAATTTTGAGGAAAATCTGAGAGACAGTAACATTTTATGACAGGAATAAATCCCTCAGAAGTCATTTCAGGCAGCAGTATGAATGTCAAAGGACCAAAGCATTAACTACTTTGAGAAAGAATTAAGTTGTCTGATAGAACAGCTTCCCCATTTCTGATAACCTGCACAGGAGGGCTTAAGACCATTTATAGGCAAACCTTTGACTAAAAGTTATTCTTTCCTCCACAGCGATTAATGTGTGGTGTCTGTCCTTAGATAGCTTTTTCATACATTAATAGATTTGCTGGCAAACTCTACCAGTGTTGATAAAGGATATGAAAACTCTTGCAGTGGTGTTTTGGTTATTTAGAAATGTAGAGCACAAATTCAAATAACCAATTATCCTAGCTCACCATTATATCACACAACCCTTCACAAACGTGTCTGTGTTTTGGCCTGCCACTTCCAGCAGCCCTAACCAATGGAGCAGCATGTTAGAAAACTGTCCCTGTTTCCATTTGACTTTATTCTGAATATACTGTGTTCTAGAATAGAGGCCTGCTGTTCAGAGGCTAGTACAGGCTACAGCAGGACCCAGGTGAGGCCTGCCAGAGCCTGCATTAGCATCTGGACAACAGACCCCCCCCCAGCCCCAAATCCTGAGGTATATTCCAGAATATGGCCAAGTGTGAACAGGCTCATGGTTACAAATTTTATTCATCTGGCTGTTGTATTTAGAAACACAGATGCTGTCTAAGAATTTCCTAATAACTTTATTCTTGACCATAGCGGCCTGCTGAACCAAGGCAGCAGAATTAGACACCAATTCAATATCATGCCACTGATGGGGAAGTGAGGATACACAAACTTCATTTTGTAACGAAAGCCTCATGTGACACCACTGATCTGCACATGACTGCAAATTGTGCAGACTGCTTCCAGCTCTTTTCTACTACTATCTCACTGTTCATCCACACACAGCTTTTTCCATTGCTTTCTCAAAAGAGACAACTCTGCACTGATATGATTGAAGCCCCTGTGCTGAGGTTCCTCTGGGGCCTTTAACAGTAACTGTTCACCCTTTCAGAGCAATATCTGCTTTCTTAGGGATGTCAGTAGCCTGGTTGCTAAAATGAATGGTATTTGTTTTGAATCTCCTGGCTAATGCAAAAGAGGAAAGGGCAAAATTTCTGCAGTTTTCATTCACAGCAGGTGTTTTGTTAGCTTAACTCTCAACAGCCATCAATGAGAAGGGATCTCATCAATGATTATAATAGCTACCAACAAGAAGATGGCTATGTGAATTCAGAGGAACAAGTTTCCAACTCTGGCTTTTCTGGACACTCCAAAGTTGGATTCAGACATAACTAAAAAGTGGTCCAAAAGTGCCATAGAGGTAGTAGCTCATATGTTATCCAATCCACCTTTTCTAGTCCAGAAGGGTCATGGGAAGGGGAGGGGCAGCGTGCTATGTAAACCATTGCACCTGTGAAACAGCTCTGAGCCATCTCTGAGCTCCCTCAGAGGTGCCTCTTTCATTGTGTGTGAAAGCAGCCTCAGAATGAAATCTGGGTGACATCTCTGTTACTCAGGCCCTGTATAAACTGGCAAAGAAACACTCCCCAAATCTATCTGCAACACAGGACACAAACTCTAGCTAGGAGGACATTAGAAATGGTGGGAATAAGATTCCAGATGGGGCAAATATGCTTTCTTGGCACAGTTTCTGTGACTGGAGGTCACCATGACGCATGGTTTATCCCTTGAGGACAAAGCGTGCCTATTTCCTTTGACATTATACCTGCTTCTAGATTAATGTCAATTTTGAATCGAAGCCTGTTTAGCCACTTACTTGATTCTTCTTAATTAGCAACTGAACTGTCTGGAGGTTATGACCGTGGTCTGTTGATGTGGCGATAGGCATCCTTTCTCCAACCCATAACTGGGAACAAAACAAAAAAAACACCACACACAAAAATAAATTTCCTGGAAAATGAGGTGTTACAAGAACTAAGCTGTGCAACGTCAGCATCGTGCCTCACCATTGCTAGCGTATTAAGTCAAGAAAAGCAAAAACTTGCAGGAGGCTCTCAGTGAGCAAATCTCTGAAGAAACTCACAATTTCATCCTCCACATCACGGTTGAACTGATGGATCTCTTTGGAGGCCAGCAAGTGGGCTTTCCTCTCATTCAAGGGCTCTAGTAGCTCTAGGAACTTCTTCTCCACAATAACACGTTTGCCATCTACTTCGTCAGTGTTCTTGCCTTCCTGGCTTAAGGCCTGAGCCTGACTCTGCAGCTCCTCAATCTCCTTCTTGCGTACATCCATTTGGTTCTCCAGCATCTAAGAGAGCAGGGAAAGAAAATGTTTACATGCAGGCCCTCTTTCAGTGCGATAGTAGTGAGTGAGAAGAATACTTCAAACCGAAGGAGAAGAAGAAGAGGAAGAGGAAGAGGAGGAAGAAGAAGAAGAAGAAGAAGAAGAAGAAGAAGAAGTAGTGTTGGCTTTTCTACCCCGCTTTTCTCACCCATTTAAGGGGACAGAAAGTGGCTGACAAAGCTTTTCTATTTTTCTCCCCACAACAGACACCCTGTGAGGTAGGTGGGGCTGTGAGAGCTCTGAAGAGAGCTGTCACTAGCCCAAGGTCACCCAGCTGGCTTCATGTAAGCTGTGGAATCGAACTGGATAACTACTAGATAAGAGTCTGGCCAAACGACAAAACCAAGGAACATGAACCCTTCTTTAATAGCTAGATTTCTGTGAAGCCTTATCAACTTTTTAGATGGGCCTCCTATGCCACTAACTCAGAAGATTCCTCAAAGACAAGGAAAAAGCATAGAGAAGTTTGCTGAGATCAAGGACACCCTTCATCTACATGTAGGAAGGACAGCGAGGCTTCAGGATAAGGGGAAAACGTACAACTATGAAGCTACCAAATAAAATATGCCCTGAAGGTACATGTGATATACGGAAGGAGCACTGATGATAACCAAGCCTACAAAACCAATGGATAACTTCATTTGGGTATTGACACAACTTTCTGAAATCTTTAATAGAGATGTGCAGAGTTTGGTTCATATTCAAAACTCTGATTGAACATTTCACATTTACAAATGCTGGTGCATTGAACTGAACACTGCGGTTGTTTGGATATCCAGAAATTTGATTGAACTGAACCATGAACACAAACAAGTCAATTGAACAGTTCAGGCTTGCAGTGTTTTTGCGATTAAAAGGGCTGTTTTCAATAAGAAAAATGTATTTTTTTTGTTTTGGAACAAGTTCAAAAATAAACAAAAATATCATTTTTTTGATTAACTGGTTCTCTGTGTCAAACTGAACATACCGATGTTCAGTTTGATGGCAACCCAAACATGTGATTTTCATTTATGCGTATCTCTACATTTCAACGCTCTTGAATACCTCGCTATTTTTGCAATGTCATCAAAATGAAAACAAAGTTGACAAGATGCTGATGTAGAGAGGTTTAGATCTCCCTGCTCAACTCAGCCCAGAGAAACATACAAAGAAATCTCTCTACAGCTAGCATATCAGTCACTTAAGAGGTCTAGAAAGGCTTATAAAATGTGGCTAAAGAAGATAATCTAGATTTTTGTGTGTTTCAGTTAACAAATGAAACCATCTGAATTCAAACTGATAAGCTAAATGCTACTTAACCTAATAATCTTTTAAAAGGTCTTTACTGTCCAAAGTTATTCATTATGCCTATGAACACAAATGATTTAATCCTCAGTGAATTATTATTTTTTAAGAAGTTAATTTCAGACACCCACTCTTAACACCTCATTGGGACACTGCAGCAATGGGTGATGATATATAGGCTAAAGGTAATCTGTAAGAAACAGACAAGGGTGTTCCAGCAATATGTTGTCCCATGATGTTCTACAAGATTGAGCAGGGGGGATGAGGGTGAAGGTAATGAATGTCAAAGCTGTGAAACCAAAACGTAGAAGTGCAAAGAGAATTGTGAGAAATCCATTCATTTTGTTACTTGATATGGTCAAGCGACTAATCAATAAAGTTTATTCATTCATTCATTTTGTAATATGCTCAGCTAGGCAACACAGATACCCGTATTTTCCGGCGTATAAGACGACTGGCCGTATAAGACGACCCCCCAACATTCCTGTTAAAATATAGAGTTTGGGATATACTCACCGTATAAGAAGACGACACCCGGTGTATAAGACGACACCCGACTTTTGAGAAGATTTTCCTGGGTTAAAAAGTAGTCTTATACACCAGAAAATACAGTATATAAAAAGCTGGTGACAAACAGATAAGGAACGGGCAAAGTTGCAAAGTTAGAAATCTGGCCTTGAACTGGTAAATGGAGAGGCCAAATATTATACAGAACTTAGAATTTAATTGATCTTAAGTGATGTCCTATCTTCTTTGCATCTTTTTTAATGCAACTGGTTGACCATATATGAATATACAAGTATGTAACCACAATGTCTTTTGTTTGCTCATATTTGACTCCCGTATATATGCATGTTTAGAGAGACACAGGGCACTGTTCAACTGTCTTCTGTTGACACAAGAGGCTGTTTGCCTTGTCACTAACTTAGTCTTGGAAGTGAATTTCTTCCCTCAGAGTAAAAAATGGGAATTATAAGAATATGAAGATGCAGAACATGCTGCATACTCATGCTGAGGGTTATTTTTGGATACAAAACCCGAGGGTTTGATTTTGTTTTACAATCATGCATATGTTAGTATTGTGGTTCATACTGTGTGGATTGGTATTTATTTGTTTGCTTGTATTTTTTATCCCACTCTATACTCACTCTAGGCCCACTTTCAGTGTCTGAAAGTGGGGAGAAAAAGCTGTCTCCCAATTTAGCCAAAGGCCAGGGCAAAGAGGTGTGTCCTCACTACCTTCCTAAGGATGCACCTCAAGGGGGAGACTACTCCACAGTCTGGGAGCCATCACTGAGAAGGCCCTTGCCCAGGTGCCCAACCCCTTTTGCTGTTGAGAGTGGTGGTACAACCAGGAGGTACAACCTTCCTGTGTGTTTTGGTACTGTAATTAATATTGTGTATAACAACAACAACACTGGGGGCAATGCCGAAAGATCTCAGTGGGCACTTCAAAAGCATTGGCATTGACAAAATGACCATCTGCCCGCTACAGAAAGCCACTTTGCTGGGATCTGCTTGTATCATTTGCCGATACATCACTCAATCCTAGGCTTGGTTTTAGCCGCACAAGAACAGGCTATGAGGACCAACGAGATAAAAGTCAAAATAGAAAAATCAGATGTAGACATCAAGTGCTGGTTATGCAAAGAAGCTGAAGAAACGATCAACCATGTACTCAGCTGCTGCAAAAAAGATTGTGCAGACTGATTATGAACAGCGACCCAACACCGTTGCCAAAATGATCCATTGGAATCTATGCCACAATTACCATCTGCCAGCAGCACAGAACCCTTGGGATCATAAACCCGAAAAAGTGGTTGAAAGTGCATAAGATCTTAGTGGACACTTGAAAAGCAATGGCATCAACAAGATATCCATCTGCCAGTTACAGAAAGCCACTTTGCTGGGATCCGCTTGTATCATTTGCCTATACATCACTCAGCCCTAGGTGCTATGTCAATAATAATGATGATGATGATGATGATAAATGCACATATTTCCCTCTCCTTCTCTCATATACACACACAGAACTAGCATCATGCATTTCTGAACCTCTGAAGCAGCACCACTTAGAACATCACCTGTTGCTTCTTCAGCAGAATGTTGACACTGGTGAGGTCTTTGCCATAGTCATCTGACTGGATCTGGCTCTCCAATCCATTCAGCCACTTGTCCAGGTCAGCGCAGCTTTGGGTGAACAGCTCCGCCTTATTGGCATCGAACAGCCTCTGAGCTTTGGTCTGAGTGGTGCTTTCTAGAACCTCCCACATGTGATGCAGGCTTGTCAACTTTTCTTTCACAATTGCCTCGGTTTCAGGTTTCTCACCAATAAGTTGCATCCCTTCCTGCAGATAAATATGAAACATTTGAGGTTATATTGCTAGGTAGCAAAAGACGCAATTTGGGAACATTGACAGAATACTGGTTATGATTTCTAGGAAGGGGTTTTGAGGTTTAAATGAAGCAGGATTGGCTGAACAGGGGAGAGATTTAGAATAAAACCTCAGAGGGGATCTAGAAACAATATTCCTGAACAATACGCTTCATATATATCTAGTGCTCCACAGACATCACAGACATTTTTCTCTAGTTTTCATACAAATTGCTGACTTTGCCACAGAGATCCTGGTTTACATTAAATTAGCAATTCTCATTTCATCTGAACTCAGGAACTCTAATAACCAGTAAATCAGGATGAAAAGGCTATGAACACTTTTGACAGCGAACAATGTATTTGAATGAAATTAATGTACGTTACCTCCTTGATGGGGATCTGCTGGGGATGGAAGGTTTTCTGTTCCTTTTTCCCATTATATAATGACAAAAGTACTTGATATGGATGTACATTTATGCTACATAAACATCTTAACTCAATGAAATTTGGGGGGTGGGAAGAAAAGTCTATAAACACTAAAAAAGGATACACTTGCTTAGAAATTATAGGGATATTTAGAATCCATTGCCTATGGCCAGGTGGGCTTGCACAAAATGGCAACACGAGTAGCGTAAGGCCTTACTCAATTGTCCTGCGCTTAAGCCTCTTCTCCCATTCTCCTGTTCGTGTGCTTCAATTCAGGACTGGCTAATGTGTGCGTAATCTACTGTGCCTAGTGAAGCCAATTTTCATATGAAGTCACACAGAATTTCAGCCACTGGTCACACAGAATCAAAAAGATTTGGTCAGTTGCACAGAGCACAGGGCTATCAGCAGACCATCTTTGTTTGACCAACTTGCCCATAAAAGCAGCTGCTGTGAGCAAAGAAAGATGCAGTGTTCATGTCCTGCTTTGGAAGCAACTCAAACAATCAAAATAAGATAGATTAACTCAACATAGGCAACACAAAAGAACTATCAAGAAGAGAAACCTAGGTCCTTCTAATATGAAATAACCAATGAATGCCCTGATTCCAAAGAAGGAATATACGACCTTATTATAAAGAATAGTTCTGCTATTCATTTTATGTGCACTTTGGGAAACAGGAGATGGTTAAATGTATTTGTATACCTAAATTGCTTTATTATTTGAGAGTATGGTCTTATGTAACACACTGCTTAATTTTACTTTGTATAATCATATAGATATGAAAGGAGTTATCTTCATTCGGGATGAATGAGGAAGACTATCAGTCGAAACACGTCTGGCTTAAGATCCCCCTTTGTGTTACATGAAAATATTTTGGACGCAACTCTTTGTTTGCCCTTTCTGAGGAGTCTCAGATTGGTACTCTTGCATTGCGGGACATTTGCTATCTCCTTTCTTGTTTTTATAGACCATCCCCCATCATTTTTTCTTTTGTATATTGTTATAAGGTGTTATAAGATATACTATTTTTATTAGTAAATTTACAACTATTCTTTATAATAAGGCTGTATATTCCTTCTTTGGAATCAGGGCAGTCATTGGTTATTTCATATTAGAAGGACCTTGGTTTCTCTTCTTGATAGATCTTTTGTGTTGCCTGCTTTGGAAGCATCCATATGCTACTGGCTGCGACTCTGAGAACAGTTACTGGACCAAATGGACTAATCCCGATTAGCTGCCTTGGTCTCCACCCCACCAGCCACAGTAGACACCTGCCTCCACTGCCTGTGTTCTAAAGCCTTCTGCATTATGCATAGGATCAACAATTCTACCGATAACAATTTTGGTATATAAAACTGAAATACTTATTATGAACGTGGCAGCTTGCAATTCCAAAGCCAAAATGGTTGGTCAGTGTAATAAATATCTACAAATATCAGGCATCTCAAACACATTGTTGCATGTAAGCAAACTATGCATTCCTTGTGTCCACATATCTTTATTTCCATTACCTTTTCTATTTTGTCAAGCCATTCTTTGTTGGATCCAAGCTCTGCCATGAAAGCTTGGTGTTTCAGCCACTTGCTATGCAGGTTCCGTGCTTCATCATAAGTCATGTCCTGAGCTGTAAGCATCTTCTCATTAATCCAAAGAGAAAGCTAAAAAAAAAAAAAAATAGAGAGAGAAAAATGTCATTGTTGTGTAATGGATACTCCAAGTTAGCCATATGAACCTTTCAATTCAATGAAATCCAGTCTGGGCACCATGAAGGTAGCCAGGCTGGCTTCCCAGAGTCCCGTCCTCCCCTTCATGGAATGACTTCTTCTTTCTTCAAATCTATCTGCAAACAATGCTATGAGGCTGGTTAGGCAGTGAGGCCTAAGGCCTTCCAGTGAATTTTAGGTCACACCAACTTTTGTGAGTTCCCATCTCCCAGGCTTGGTCTAACACTCTAATGTAATACCCCACTGGTTCTTAAAAAGGTAAAGATCACAATTCCACAAATGCCAGAAGTCATTTGGTGGAGGTCCAAGGGGTGTGGTATCTGCATTATCCTGGTATAGGGTGTTTTTCCACTAGCACTAAGTATCCATTGAAGCACCCATTAAGGACCCATTTGGCTCAGAACCGGATGACCCCATTTCCACTACAGACCCCATTAGAGACAAATCTGTTTCCATCACAGCTAGAGAAATCCAGATCATATGGGTCCTTCAGGACCTATACTCTGGATTTCCTGTAGACCCCATTAAAGGGGTCTACAATGGAGTCTTCAGCCATTAAATCCAGATATTAGGGAGCCTGTTTCCACTACAATTGGGCAATGGGGTCTAGAGGAGGCTCGGGGCAAACCCATGGGTGGGTGGGTGCCCCAAACTCAAGACTTCGAAGTCCTCGAAAGCCGGCTCTGAAGTCCCTCCAAAGTTGCCTTTGGAGATTAGCACAAGCTCTGAAGAGAACCCCTTGCGAGAGCAATGCGGCTGTCAAAGGCTCCGGAGGATCTTTGAAGTTAGCGGCAGATCGCTCCAGAGATTCTATGGAGTCGCTGTCTTTGAAGATTCTCCATAGTGTCTATGGAGATTGCACCCCCTGACCCCCAAACACCTGGGGTGGCAGGCAGACCCCTCGTGGGTAGATCCAGATTTGCACATAGGTGCTCCGGCGTTTCCACAGCAGGTAGGCTAGCACCCATTGCTATTGGGTGCTAGACCACCCGTGGAAATACACTGGGTACTTCCCTTAATCCGGATCTACTAGATCCAGATTAAAGGAAGTACCCATTCCTTAGATCCGGATCTTCTCAGATCCGAATTAAAGGAGCTCAGTGGAAAAACACCCTTAGACAGCCATTTTGGCTTCCCAGATGCAGCTACCCTGCCTCCAGTGTAGACGCAGTATGCTAGCTGGGGGCAGGGCCTCTTGTGTTCTGCTCCAGGGTTCAGAATAAGAGGCCCAGAGGGGTCTAGGCCTCACACTGGAGTGGTCTACGGGCCTGTGCAATGAGGTCCTGGATGTGCAACTCTGCTACAGTTCAGACTGCAAAACCCCAGTGCCCACCACACTCCGCAGACAAGAATATCCTTCAGGCCTAGTTAGCAGTGGCATGCAGACTGGGGGATGAAATTCTTTTCTACTTTTGCTTTTTAATGCCCTTTAAATGTTTTGTGAAAGTAACTTTAGCTTGCTGGTTGCTTGGAAAAAGCAAGCAGACTATGTTTTCATTTTTTTCCTCCTCCCGTCCTGAATTTTCTTGGCTTGTGAATTATCTGTAAGTAAACTAAAGCCAAAATGACCATATACAAGATTTTAAAAACCCAGTAAAGGTGAAATATTTATACAATCTGAAAAGTAACCATCATCTTCTGACATTTGGCTTATGCTAAATTCAAAGGACCATAACGTTGGTATTCAATAGATAAGTGAATAGATAAATGAACCTTCTATCCATCTGCTGTTCTCCTCAACCTCTTACTCACAACTCTGCTCTAGTTAGTAAGGCTGATAGGATAAAACGGAAACATGGTAGGGGGAATTCACACCACCTGCCTGCTGAACTTACAGTCTGTGAGCAATGTGAGCAAAGTTCTAAACGCTTTTGCTCCGAAAGGTCACAGCATAAAATATGAGCAGAAAAATAAGTTATCTTGATCAGAAAATTCATTTTTGATCTGTCTTGTTTTGTTTTTCTTTTAATCTTTTAAAAGCAGGTCTAGGAAAGGTCTCTGTCTAAAACCACAGAAAGACACAATTTGGATGGAATGTCAGCTTGGTTATTCTAGAAGTCCTTAGTTCCATCTAGTAAGGTGGGAAAATTCCTTGGTTAGAAACTTTGAAAACTTATCAGACTGGACAAGAACAGTTATTTCCAAATAAGGACTTCTGATGTTATCAATCTACAGCTCACATCATCTTTGCTCATTGCTTATGACAGCTGTAGATGATGGGAGCTGCAGTTCGAAACCACCTGGAGACCCAAAATTGGGAGCTCAAGTTTGGAAACCACAGGTGGAAACCCCATTAGGAACACATATAGGAGACATACAGGACACAAACAGTACTTACCTTCCGGAGTGGAGGCCGGATCTGGGACCTTTTGAGGCGGCCGTTTCCGCACCCTGGCGCGCGAGACCCGTTCTTAATGGGGTCTCGCTGCTGAAAGATCCGGCCTCCGGGAAGACCTCGAAAATTAGGTCTTCCATCCGGCCCATGCCTCGATCCGTTTGGAAGCAGGATGCTTCCGTACACAGAGAGGCGAGGGGTCGGATGTGCCAGCGGCCGCCATCTTGGGGACAGCGGAGGCTGGCTGGTCTGCCTCCAAAGCCTCTCCCGTGTGCCACACGCCAGCAGAAACACCCGGTGACTGGCAGCTGCATGCTCCAGCCCCACAACTCCGGGTGTGGCGTCAATGGTGCGGGAGGCCAGATACCCTTTGGAAAGGGTGGTGTGGCCTCCGTACAGCACCCAGAGGATCTGGCCAGTAGAATCTGCCCTCCCTGTGCATGTGCAGACGCTCAGGGCCTCCTCGGATCCATCCCTATTTCGGACGAATCCTCGGGAGGACAGATAACTGGGAAATGGATTTTCTTAAATCCGTTTCTCGGCAGCCAATGTGGAAACACCCAAAGGTGTAAACATGTGGACCAACACTGTAACTCACAAACTCAGACTGATCTTCCTCAGCAGTTTTAGATATAGCTGCTCACTAACTCAGTGTTAGCTTAATTTAATAGTCTTTGGACCCTTGTGCTAGATGCTGCCAGTATTCCTGTTCTTGCGCTGCCTAAAGCAGACTCAGTACAAAGAGGGCTTTTAACCCCATGCTACTGGCAAGAATCCTCTCCTGTATAATCAGGCCCAAATCCCATGGTTTTTGAGGTTTTTTTTTTCCTTGAAGGTTAAGCAAACCACACAGTCCTTTTAGAAAAGCCTTCCAGGAGTTGCGGATTTTGCAACTTTTCAGCCAGCCACTCCAAAGGGGGAAATATGCAAACAGATCTGAGCTTCATTACTTGCAGTAGAATCCTCCCACAGATTAAAATGTGGACCAGGCAAGGGGACAGAGCGGCACTGGATTTCTTGCTCGGCCACCTCTATTTTTGGTCAACAAAGGCCCTTCTTCATTCATTCATGAACATTTCCAAAGGTCACTTCATAAAAGGCTCGTTAAGAGGGCAATAAAAGAAAAATGTGTAATTGCGGGAATTAGAAGAATCTGCCTTTCAGAGAAAGCTAACAAAGAAGCTGTTCATGGATCAACAAAAGGGTCGCACTGGTACTTCTGCTGGGCAATAGCTGTTCCACCAAGGCCGGTAGAACCATGTTCCCCTTTGTGCCATGTTATCATGACCTATGGAAGAATGCACTGTCAGGCTCTTATCCTGGAAGACTACTGGGTAGGATGGATATGGAGAGGAAATCTTGAGAGCAGCATTAAGAAGGACATACATTCATTACCTCTGTAGTACAGGTCTAATGTGTCTCTACGAGTTCTCATCTCTATCTAGTAAAAAATGACAGTGCTTGTGCAAAAGAGGGAGGCCTAGTGAAGAAGAAGAAGAAGTGGATTTTCTACCCTGCTTTTCTCACCAATTTAAGGCAACTCAAAGTGGCTGACAAAGCTCTCTGTAATTCTCCCCACAACAGAACACACTGTGAGGTAGGTGGGGCTGTGAGAACTCAGAAGAGAGCTGTGACTAGCCCAAGGTCACCCAGCTGGCTTTGTGGGGGAGGCTGGAATCAAACCCAGTATTCCCAGATAAGAGTCCGGCTCCCTAACCACTAGACCAAACTGGCTCATTTATTTTGTTGACCATTTATTTATTTATTTACATTTCTATCCCTCCCTACACCCGAAGGTCTCAGGGTGGATAACAATATTTAAAATCAGACATATTAAAATAGAATGGTATATATTAAAACAAGTAACGTCTACAAGTGGGAGAAATGATAACTACATTTAGTCAAAGGCCAGAGCAAAGAGCTGTGGCTTTCATCACGTTCCTGAACATATATAGTGAAGGAGCCTGATGCACCTCAAGGGGGAGACTATTCCACAGCCTGGGGGCCATTATTGAGAAGGCCCTCTCCCGGGTTCCCATCCTTCTTACTGCTGAGGGTGGTGGGACAACCGGGGGGGGGGGCTCTCCTCCAGATCTTAAGGCACGGGCAGGTCGGTATGGGAGAAGGTGTTCCTTCAGATATTTTAGGTTTAGGTGTGGACTGCATTTTGTGCGGAACATATAGGCAATTCTAATAGGTTCACAAACTTTCTCTCAAACTTTAGATCAGAGATTGCTGATGAACAGAAACAGCAGGAGACGGAAATAAGTTGCTTATTCTGGGACAAAGAAGAGGCAGTTTCTTCCAAGAATTTTTTTTAAAAAAACATACCTCTTGGCAATCCTGGAGAAACTTCTGAAGATCTCTGTTGTCTTTTAATCTCATGAGAAGCTCACTTGCCACCTCGCGATTCTTCTTATGTCTGTTTAAAACAAAAACAAGGAAAGAACGCTTACAACATGGGCACTGAAGGGCTTTGATGCTTTTCATTATGACTGAATGGGGGCTCTGTTCTTATCTCCTAATCTTTGGACGCTAAAAATGGTTTCTAATCAAGGACAAAATTCCTTGAAATAAAGGACGCAAGTGAAACCCACATAGGCTGCAAAAATGAAGGCAAGTGTTACAGAGGTTCTTGTGTGCACAGGATAATGGCAGAGGTGACATTTTTTCAAAGGTCTGTTCTGGAGAACCAGTTGTGAGTTTTGGAACTATGGATGCTGGGAAACAAGATATAAACCCTCCCTTTCTTAGATGAGGTAACAGTTTGAACAAGCAGAAAAAAGGTCTCATTTTTGAAAAACGAACCTTTTTCAGTGGCAGATGTTATTGTTTTTGAGCCAAATAAGGCCTCCTCTGTGCTTGTTTTAGTTCCAAATTAAGGACCCTTTTAATCCAGATCATTGGCCTCTCCATCTGCACACTGATGTGGATCAAGGGAGCCCCAACCACCATAATGCATGTTCCATATGCACAAGACAGAGCTAGATCTGGATTAAGAGACCCTTAATCTGGATCACTTGTGGGCCTGTTTAAATCAAGTCCACAAGAGGACCAAGGGCCTTCTTACGGATGACGGGAGGTGCACAGATGCCATGTCTCCATGATGCAGAACTACCGTGTGTGCGTGCTTCTCAGAGAACCTCCTCCCAAGCCCAGAGGGTAGGAACCTTCATTCCTAGCCATTGGGAGTGTTGTGGAGGCACGCCCTCAGGAGGCATGGGCTGGAACGGTATCGTCAGGACAGATGGTGCTGATCTGGCCCATGCCTCCACATGATCCAGCAAAGAAAGGCAGGGGTTGTCCCAGAAGTTACTGGCGCCTTCGGTGCAGTTCCAAAAGAACTAAGTCAACATCTCAACACCTTGGGTGTAGATAGCGTGGCTATCCTTTCAGCTACAGATGGCAGCAGTACTAGGAAATGTCCCCTTCTGCACTGAGAAACATCACATATAAATGTCTCCTAAACTGTGTGATGAAAATAATAATTGCAACCAATGGTAACTGTATTTCCTGCGCATCCTTTAAGCCACGCTGCATTTAAACCACGGAACCTCAGCCAAAGCGGGGTTTTTTTCTTTCCCGCTTACTTGTTCATAGTGATTCTTCTGTAGTTACAGAGCGCAAGATCTGGCTCCGTCTTCTTATTTTTATTTTATTTCAGGACAAAACCACATAAAGGCCAAAGGCTTTGCCAGGACATTAAGCCTCTTTATTATTCTGTTACACATTACAAGGCCTTCCCATACAAAATATCTTTCCGCAAAGGCTCTTTGGTAAGACTATGCTATGACTCAGTGCCACATAAATGTCTTTCTAACAAGACTTTCACCAAGACAAGCTCCAGCAGTTTATATAATTCCTAAATCAATAACAAGCTTAAGATCATTTTGCAGTTGCTTATTCTATGAAAAGGAAGTCACTGTGCCTTTTAAAGCACTATTTAGTAGAGGCTTAAAAAAAATCCAGTAGAGGCAAAAAAAAGAAAAACAACTAAGACAAAAGACCAAAATTAAAGCTGGAAGCCAATATCCTGTAAAATCTCTGTACTTGATCACACAGGCATTAATAATTCCCACCCTAAGAGCAAGCCATGAACTTTCAAGCTTCTTTTTTCCTGTTTTTGTTAGAGTTTTTTTGAGAGAAAACACAGGTGTCATAAGAGTTGTCTGCACTAGATTAAAAGTTGAGACTGTAGTGCTCAAAAACCCAGGATGCCTAAATTTCAGATACTGCTTCACAGTGGTTCTCAACCTGTGGGTCGCGACCCCTTTTGGGGTCGATCTACTCTTTCACAGGGGTCATTATGAAGTAGCGATGAAAATAATTTTATGGTTGAGGTTTAGGGTTAGGTTAGGGGTCACCACAACATGAATAACTGTATTAAAAGGTCGCGGCATCAGGAAGGTTGAGAACCACTACGCTTCAGGATTCAGGGCAAATTAAGTAGAGCAGGTCTCCTAAGCCATGACAAGACTCATAGTTGGGGGACAATGACTGCTCACGTCCATGACACTCCTTAAGTCACACGTGTTCCCTGGGTAGTGCTAAACAGCAGCCACTTGGAGGCTACCATCTAAAACCCTGAAGGTGTGGCAACCAGACAAACTTAAAGGGTCTCCTTGCTCTATCACATTGCTTCGACTATGTGAATTTGTCATATGCTAAATAAACTCATAGTTGCCTGCTTTCCTCCCACCACTATGTTTCACTCTAGGATCCAAATGAGTGCCCGTACTCCTCCCCATTTCTTGTTTTAGAAAAGATGTGGAAAGGAGTCACCGTCCCCGACCTTCTAAACCCCTATTTGCATTATATAATTGCAAGCAAAGATAAGCAAACAGAAAAATAAAGAGAATAGTGGGTCAACCTCATCCTAGACTTCTTGTTAGGACATCTTTTCCTAAGTTGACCCCATATCTGCCAACCTTTGGTGAGGAGATGAAGCAGAGAACCCATGCCTACTTTGTGAAGGATGTGGAGTTACTGTCATTATATCAGATTTCATCTGCCAGAGGGTCATCTACTATATCAGGCCTATGGAGCCCACGGCTTGGAGTGAGAGGGCCTTCTCCTTATGGAGCATTTCTCACTATAACCTGACACACAACAAGGCTTTTTTTGTGATGGCCCCATCACATGTGCACCTCCCCTGCCTTGAGACATGGGTGGTTGCGATGTTACTGGAATGCAATTACCAGGTAAAAAACCACTCGTAATCCATTCTTTGTTTATTTTATAATGAAATGTCATCTGGATTTGCTATAAATTAGAAATAAATTATAGGTGTGGCTTCATAAGAAGTTCCCTTGTATCAAATGCATTCATTGCCCCATCTCTTCTAGGGATGAAAGCTTTTTTAAGGCTGAAAGCAGGACTTGCTGGCTAACACTAAGGGTTTTGGGCCTGTGCACCATCTTGTCTCCCAGAATGGCCAATCAGTCGCTTCTTGGGAAAAGGACCCAACATCCCTCGGCAGACTTACATTTCCCCCAACTGGCATTCAGAGACACCAGCTGGAAGTGAATCTTGGAAGTTTCAGACAAAGCCTTTTCCTAAATGCAGCTCTTCACTCAGGCCTTTGGCTAAATGCTCTTTATTCTTCCCTCCTTCCAAAGACCACTGTTTTAAACTGTTTTTATATAGTTTTTATTCTTATTCTTATTATCATGTTGGATTTTAAACCTTACGTTGGTTTTATTATAGTACATAAGAACATAAGAGGAGCCCTGCTGGATCAGGCCACAGCCCATCTAGTCCAGCATCCTGTCGCACACAGTGGCCCACCAAATGCTCATGGGCATCTCAAGCAGAGACAAGGACACACCTTCTCCTGCTCTCGAGTCCCAGCAGATGGCCTTTGAAGCGCCCCAGTTCCTCCCCCCCCCCCAGCCTGGAAGATGCATCTAGGCATTCGTTCTAGTAGCCATTGATACATCTGTCATCCATAAATTTGTCTACCCCTACCTTAAAGCCAACCAGACTGGTAGCTGTCACCACCTCTTCCGGCAGCACATTCCATAAGCCGATGACCCTCTGGGTGAAGAAATGTTTTCCCTTGACTGATATGACTCTCCTACCCATCAGCTTCATAGATGCCCCCTGGTTCTAGTGTTGTGCGAGAGAGAAATGAAATTTTCTCTATCCACCCTTTCTATACCGTGCATAATTTTATATACTTCAATCAGGTCCCCTCTCAAACGCCGTCTCTCCAGACTGAAGAGGCCTAGACGTTGCAGCCTGGTTTCGTAAGGGAGGTGTTCCAGACCCTTAATCATTCTGGTTGCCCTTCTCTGCACCTTCTCTAGTTCCACAATATCCTTTTTGAGGTGTGGTGACCAGAATTGTACACAATACTCCAAATGTGGCCTCACCATAGATTTATAAAGGGGCAAAATGACACTTGCTATCTTATTTTCTATTCCCTTCCTAATTATTCCCAGCATTGAATTTGCTTTTTTCGCTGCTGCCGCGCACTGGGTTGACACCTTCATGGAACTGTCCACCAGAACTCCGAGATCCCTTTCCTGGTGTGTTGCAGAAAGCTCAGACCCCATCAGTTTATAGACGTAATTTGGATTCTTGGCTCCGATGTGCATTACTTTGCACTTGTTAAGATTAAAGCACATTTGCCACTTGGTTGCCCACTCACCCAATGCTAAGAGATCCCTCTGGAGCTCTTGGCAATCTCTTTCAGATTTTACTACCCTAAATAATTTAGTATCATCAGCAAACTTTGCTATTTTACTATGTACCCCTTCTTCTAGATCATTGATGAATAAATTAAAAAGCATTGGTCCCAGTACTGAGCCTTGAGGGACCCCACTTTTTACTTCTTTCCACCCTGAGAATTTGCCGTTTATTACTACTCTCTGCTTTCTGCCCTTAAGCCAGTCACAAATCCAGGACAGAACTTGTCCTTTTATTCCATGGCTGATGAGTTTACTCAGTAGCCTTTGATGTGGGACTTTGTCAAAAGCCTTCTGAAAGTCCAGATAGACAATGTCTACTGGTTCACTTTTATCCACGTGTTTATTGACACTCTCAAAGAATTCCAATAAATTTGTGAGGCATGATTTACCTTTGCAGAAGCCATGCTGGCTTTTGTTCAGCAATGCTTGCTCCTCCATGTGCACACTAATTTTGTCTTTAATAATGGTTTCCATCACCTTACATGGAACTGACGTTAAGCTAACTGGTCTGTAGTTGCCTGGATCACCCCTGGATCCTTTTTTGAAGACTGGTGTTACATTTGCTACCCTCCAGTCCTCAGGTACGGAGCCTGATGTTAGGGAAAGATTATATATTTTTGCTAGAAGTTCGGCAATTTCGCATTTGAGTTCCTTAAGGACTCTTGGATGAATACCATCTGGTCCCGGTGACTTGTTCACATTTAGTTTATTAAGACATGCCAGGACCTCTTCCTTGGTTATTTCTGTACAGTTTAACTCTTCAGAAAACACAGGCTCAGCTACTGGCATGTGTCTTCTGTCTTCCTCCGTGAATACGGAAGCAAAAAATTTGTGTAGTCTCTCTGCAATCTCCGTGTCTTCTTTAATTACCCCTTTCTGTCCTTTACCATCTAGTGGTCCAATTGCTCTCCTGGTTGGATTCCTACTTCTGATATACTTATAGAAGTTCTTGTTATTTCTTTTGATGTTTTTAGCAATGTGCTCCTCAAAATCTTTCTTAGCTTTCCTAATGGCCGTCTTGCATTTGTGTTGCCAGTGTCTATGTTCCCTCCTGTTCTCCTCATTTGGACAAGCCTTCCATTTCCTAAATGAACTCTTCTTGTTTTTAATGACTTCATCTACTGCATTTGTGAGCCACATTGGTTTCTTCTTGGACCTAGAAGTCCCCTTTCTTCTTTTAGGAATGCATTCTAGTCGTACTTCCATTATTGTGTTTTTAAGTAGTCTCCATGCATTTTGAAGTGATTTAACTCTTTTGACTTTCCCTTTCAATTTCCTTTTCACTAATTTCCTCATTTTGGGGAAGTTTCCCTTATGAAAGTTTAAGGTCTCTGTGTTAGACTTTATTAAGAACTTACTCTCTGTATTTAAGTTGAAGGTTATTGCATTGTGGTCACTGTTCCCAATTGGATCAGCTACAGTGACATCCTTTACCAGGTCCGGAGCATTACTTAGGATCAAGTCCAGGACTGCATTTTCCCTGGTTGGTTCCATGACCATTTGTTCCATGGAACAGTCATTAAGTAGGTCTAGAAATTTTCTCTCTCTATCCTGAGTTGAACAGGAGTTCACCCAGTCTATGTGAACCCCAATATAACCACCCTATCTTTATGGGATACCTCCTTTACCTCCTTCTCCAATTGTTCATCTCCTTCGGGCATATGGTTGGGAGGACGGTAGCATGTCCCTATTGTTAGACTTCCTTTTTGACTTGGTATTTTTACCCACACTGCTTCTGTGGAAGAGTCAGACTCACCTGGACATTCCAGTTCATAAGATTCTATCTCTTCTTTAATATCCAAGGCTACACCACCTCCATGTCGCCCTTCCCTGTCTTTCCTGTACAGTTTGTAACCTGGGATGACTGTATCCCATTGGTTTTCACTGGTCCACCAGGTTTCAGTTATGCCAATAATATCAATCCTATTTTCCATAACTAAGCTCTCTAGCTCCCCTATTTTGGCTCGAAGACTCCTGGTATTTGCATATATACATTTATATTCACTCTTCTTGTCCAAATTCTGCCGTCGAGGAACATGTGAAACTAATCCCACACTTAGCTCAGCATTTTCTGCATATTTCCAGCACTCCTCACTTGAGGGTGCGCTCTCCCGAACCGGATGCTGCCCAGCTCCTGTCGGCTTTCCCCCAGGGATCAGTTTAAAAGCTGCTCTGCAACCTTTTTAATGTTAATGTTAGTGTGATACAATTTTAATGTGCTTGTTCTTAAATGTTGTAAGCCGCCCAGAGACCCTCGGGTACGGGGCGGGATATAAATATAAATATAAATAAAATAAATAAATAAATAAAATAAATGGAGGTGCCAGCATCTGAGCATGGGACTTTCCACTCATCTATGAGGCTTGATAACTGTCTGTTTCCTGAAACCTCACAATGATGGAGCCTCAAAGACTAATGTTAACTTTCTTTATATATGATTCTTCCAAGATCTGTCTGGCAGCAGAACTACTTAGTGGTTGGACAAGTATGCAGGCTGTTGGTGGCTTGCTTGACAGGCGAGTCGATGCAGGAGATGGATGAAGGTACAGTTATGAGGGAGTGCTGATGAAAGATAGCTTTCGTCAGCTTGCATTACAACAAAAAGTCCTGCCTCTTAGTTGGAAAACTCTGCTATTTTGTGTGTGGCCTGAAAAACTTACAAATAGTTACCAGTCTTATAGCCAAAGCCTTCTTGAACAACCCAGCAGGAAGGTTGTTCCATGAAGAAGAAGAAGAAGGAGAAGGAGAAGGAGAAGGAGAGTTGGCTTTTCTACCCCCCTTTTCTCACCCATTTAAGGGGACTCAAAGCAGCTGAAAAAGCTTCTATTCTTCTCCCCACAACAGACACCCTGTGGGGTGGGTGGGGCTGTGAGAGCTCAGAAGAGAGCTGTGACTAGCCCAGGGTCACCCAGGTAGCTTCGTGGAGGAGGGTATTCCCAGATAAGGGTCCAGCTCCTTAACCACTACACCAAACTGTGGTTATAAAGGAGGCATTGGTATCAGCAGTTGGTATCTTTGATCAGCTACTGTTGGAAGTCTTATCCTTTAATGAACAATTGCTTTCCGCTGTTTTCAATATACCTATTGATTTTGTGTTGTGCATTCCCCCCCCCCCCCCGAGTTGCCTTGCAAATCAATTTAAATTCTTTTAAGGTATGAAGATATATACCTTTGAAAAACCAGCAAGTGCCTGCATGACATATAAATGCGAATCTCTATGCTTGATACACAAAGCCCTTTGAAGAGTCCTAGAAAATCTTACCTGTCATCTATGGAGTCCACTTTCTCTTGGATCTTGTCGGAGTTGATGTTGCCATCACTAACCAATCTCCTTCCAGTTTCCACAACAGCATTGATTTTCTCTTCGTTTGCATCCATGGTGGTCATGAAATCCTCCTGTTTTTTGATAGCAGCTTCTGCCCCTTCCAACGTAGTGGGCATTTCCGTATGTGCCAAAACATATTCCTATGATTTTAAACACACACACATACACAGATGTTAAGAGACAGAAAGAAATAACTCTGGTGATTTACTGCTCAGCAGATTATATAAAGTTCTGTGGATTGATATTGGGTGTTTTTCCACTTAGCACTTAATGGCTCCTTAATGAGTCTTTAATGGGTACTCTAGTGCTAGTGGAAATAAACCCTAGCACTAGAGTACCCATGAAGGACCCATTAAGGATTCATTAAGGGTCCTTAATGGGTTCTTAATGGGTCCTTAAAGGGTACTCTAGTGCTAAGTGGAAGAAGACCCATTGTCTTCTTTATCAGAGAAATAGCTGTGTTAGTCTAATTCAGAAAGTCCAGCAAGGTAGTTAGTAGCACTCAGAGACTAACAGGAGAACGGTTGGTGGCATGAGCTTTCATAGACCTGGATGGTGTTCTTTATTATTAATGAGGATGCTTTATAGCCAAAGGTAGATCATGATGGCACAGTAAAGCTACTCTAAAATGACTTTGTTGGCACAACTTTTACTTTATCAGATTCTCCACTATGTAAAAGTGTTGGAGAAAGCCAACCTGGCAAGATTTCTTTGAGCTGGTTTTGTTCTCTGTGAAGTCGCTTCACATATTATGCAAGTACAAGGGCTTCAGGATCTCCAGTTCCTTCAGTAATCCATACACTAAGTTCAGCATTGCTTTTCGGTAGATCCTCACCTATAGCAATTGCTATGATAATTACATTTCCCAGAGCTGGTATTTCCCACCATCTATTTTACATTTCATTCCACCAGAGAAGATAGTAGTTTTAGGCCTCTTCTTACAGAGAGCCGCATAGATAACTTTTGGCTCTCCTTCCTTCCTTCCTTCCTTCCTTCCTTCCTTCCTTCCTTCCTTCCTTCCTTCCTCCCACCCTGTCTCTTCCTTCTTCCTCCCTTCCCTCTTTCCCTCCCCCTTTCTTTCCTCATTAACCTTTTGCTTATTTTAAAGAACTGTTTTTGCTATGTGCCATTTGTACTTTCGTTTCTTAAACTCTGAATAAATATGTGGTATGGCTTTTATCCTAGTGTTTTATCCTGTTGCTAAGTCATATATATTCAACTGTAGCCTTTATTTTCCTGCTCTACCTCACTAGTGTAAAGCAACAAAGAATATCTATGAAAAAATGTCAAAGCTGTGTTAAACCAGAAGTGGATGCCTCTCCTAACACAGTCCAGTAACTGTTTGCAATGTTTATTGTTTCTTATATTTTAATGGGTTTTTATGCCTGTTTTTCTTCTCCTGCTCTTGTTCACCGGCCTGAGATTTATGTAATAGGGCAGTATAGAAATCTAAATGAATACAAGTATAAGGACGTGCAATAGTCTATATCACCATTTGGATGGCAGGCCCCTATTCTAGGATATAATCCAGAATAAGGCCTAGTGCAGGAAGGACCACTAAGTCTTCTACAAAGGACTAAAAAGTGTAGGATTCTGAATGTGATGTTGGAATACACCCAAATGGATGTTGAACATTTTTATCAACTCCTTTTCAGAAAGAAGGTTGTTCCATGAAATAGCTTCTGGGGTTAATTCACAGCGTTTCTTGCACAAATTGATATGGAACCCAACTTCGCTTGTGAGTTCAAAAACTGTGTGCCAGACGAAAATAAATAAAACTTGTTCCAGTAGCTTGTGAAGCCTGAGGCTGGAGACTCTTGGTAGGAATCCAGGACAAGGAGACAAATGAGCTTCCTTGCATGGAAAACTGGCCCCAAAATCACTCCCACAGATTCATTTGTCAATTGTACATCACTTCTACACGCCAAACAGGATGCAAAGCTATTTCCTTAACTTGATGCCAGCCTACCTGGTTATTAAGAAAGGCTTCTGCTTGCTTTGTGTCTCTAAGAAACAACTGATATGCATGGGACTGGGAGAGGAGGTTTTGCCGATTTTCCCACATTTTGTGTAGCTCATTCCATCCAGTATCCAAGGCCTGGAGGCGCTGGTGTAGGAACATGTACTGAGCATCGGTCTGGCCTTGGGTTACCATCTCGCCCATATCCCTCATTTTCTGATAGTCTTCCTCGTAATTATTGATTTCATTCTTAATGTTCTCATGCTGGGTTAGCAGCTTCTCAGCTTCGGCCAATGTGTTCGGCATGTCTTCCGAGGCAATGGCCGTTTGGGTCCGGGAAAGCCAGGACTGGAAGTCATCCAGGTCGCGCAAAAATTGCTGCAGCTTGCTCGCTTCTCCAAGGGATTCTTCACGGTTCTTCAAGGTGGTCTTCATTTCTTCCCAAACATCATTGATTTCCGCAAGTCTGGCTAGGATAGCCCGGGCTTGGTCAGGGTGTTCCGATTCTAACTTCTCCGCCTCTTTCTGGAGGTCACTTAGCTTGGCTTCAATAGCAACCAAATCTCGTTCCATTCCCGTCAGCTTCCTCTGAAGGGCAATGACACCGGCCAGGTCATTCCCAAGCTCTTGGGTGGATTCAATAACTTTCGTCTTCTCCCTGATCCAAGATTTGGTTTCATTGCATTCAAGGTGGTAGTTCTGGATGCTGAGAGCTGAAAGGAGGGCATCTTTTTTAATGTCCACAAGTTCTCTGAACTGGCTCCACCTGGAATGGGAAAACAAATTGAAACTTGATTGATTGATTGATATTTCTACCCTGCCCTATACCTGATGGTTTCAGGGTGGGTAACAACATTTAAATCAGACTTACATTAAAACAGCAGTATAAAAATAGTAATTGTAAAGTGGGAAGAGACAGTATATTCCCACTTAGCCAAAGACCAGGACAAAGAGGTCTTTACTGCCTTCCTAAACATATAGAGTGAAGGAGCCTGATGTACCTCAAGGGGGAGACTATTCCATAGCCTAGGGGCCATAACTGAGAAGGCCCCCTCCCAGGTGGCCACTCCTTTTACTACTGAGGGCAGTGGGACAACTAGGAGGACCTGCCCCACAGATCTTAAGGCACAGGAAGGTCAATAGGAAAGAAGGCGTTCCTTTAGATATTTGGGGCCCAAGTTATTAGGGCCTTATAAGTCAAAGTTAACATTTAATCCTTGTATAGGCATGTTTCAGTATTCATTGTTCTAAAATACGCAAGTTCCTTGCATCTGGTATTCATGACCTGCGTTAGTACTGCAAAAGAGCACTTTAAAAGGGAACATTTTTCAGGTAGAGAGGGTTTGAAACCTCTCTCTATTGTCAATAAAGTTCTGGCCCTTTTTCAAGTTCTGAATTCTGGACCATCTTCCATTTCTTGTCATGGTTCACTACCAGTTTTGGCATCCTTGAGATATCTGGCAGCCAGCTGCTATGTGACTAAGTCCTACACCCTTGGGAAGTCACAGCTTTTCCCTCATTTTTTTCTAGAGTTTTCAGATGAAACTCCCCCTCAACCCTATTCACCAACGGGAATTTGAAATCCAGGATGTCTCCTAGGAATTTAACTATAGCCAATAACAAGGGATTAGTGTATCCATTTACCCTTTGGCAAATGTTTCCTTGCTTCCCTCTTTTTTATTTATATACTGAATATGATTTCAATGCTTTCTCTACACATATTTCTGCAAACAAACAACAGAGATGGATAATGTTTTTATAGCTAAAAAAAAGAGGAGACTGGAAATGTGATTATTAGATCAGTAAAAACACTGTAGGTATCAGATTTCTAGAAGGGAAGCAGTTAATCCTTAATAGCAGACTCCCAGGGAATGGTTGATGTGACGGTTTCTGGGTACAGGCTGCAAACTGTTTTGCTTTCTGGCTTTGCAGGCTTCTAGCTAGCTGCAATAGCCAGCTTTGGTGCAAACAGCTTGTTGCAAGACCTGGGCAGAAGCTGCAAAAAGGGCGGGAAATCCTATGCGGGCCCTGCTGCAATGATTGGGTGCAGCTGCTTTCTGGAGGGAAAAGGGGCTAAAGCAGGAGTTCCCACCAATCAGGAGTTTCCAGCAGCATTTTATGGCAGCAGTTTTCCCCAGGAGGTTACAGCCAATCAGGGTCAGGGATGTGTGTATAAATGAACATAGAGTACAGCAGAAGGGGTCTTCATGCTGGTACAAGAGCTGAAAGGAGAAGAGAGCTGAATCCTGAGGGAGCTGGACCAGTAGCTGACCATTGGGCTGTTGGCTGAGCGAATTCTGAAGGGGACAATCGAGGAAGATTGGGGCTCCGAGGGAGACTTCGCTAGCAACTATCCAAGGCTGGATGATCGGACAAGCAAGGACGGACTGGGCCTTGTGATCATCTGGAGCCACGTTCTGGTACACTGGCTTGGCTTGAGCTGTGGCAGAGCAAGCCAGAGGGGGAGGAATGTGGAGAGGTTTGCCTTTTAAAAGGGGAACTATTTTCCTTTAGAGAAAGGGGTTGCTCCTAGCCTTAAGAGACTTACTGAGATAAACCTGAGTTAAACCAACAAATACCTGAACCTTATTTTCCTTTTAGTATTGCTTGTGTATAATAATAAACTTGTTTTAGTTTACTGTTGAAACGCTTGCTACCAGTGTTTGTGTCCACACTGTAGTATTCACTTGGCCGTTGCACGAACCCAGCATCCTAACAGGGCCAAGCTACTCCTCAGAGAGGGCAGGCACTTACAGGATCGCTGGGCATTGTGGCAGTTGACTTCACACAATCTGCTGCCATTGTGACCAATACATTGATTTTATTATGTAGGATCAAGTCCGTTTTATTCAGTAATATAAACTGAGCACGCAAAAGGCGGCACAATTAGCACAAGGACAAAGGATGTGCACGAATATTCGTAACATCCTTTATTCGTACAAATCCGTGCAAATTCAGACATTCGCACTCGAATTGAATGTTACAACATTCGTACATTAACATTCATACAAATACAAATGTTTCAGATCACTTGTATGTCCGGACTGTGGGAGTGCATTTTTGCCCATTTCAGCTAAAGTAAGAAGCAACTAGGACAAAGGTTGCACTCTAGGGCAAAATGACTCTTGTCCATATCTCTTGGAAGAATTCATAAACATACAGTAGCCAGGGACGATCTGTGTAGTTGTTCACGAGCCTAGCATGCTCCAGCAACAGGCTTCTATTGGCTCTTGAGCTTCTTTTCCATAACACCATATATGGCCCTTCCTATTAGCACTATCCTTGCATTAAGTCTGTTCTATCTGGTTCTGTCCAGTTTTCCCCCCACTGCCATACATGAACATCCTGTAGTGTTTTCCCACTGTTGAATGTGTTCTATGTAACAGGCATAGAAAGCGTGGAGATGCTTTGAGGCGGACAGAGTAATGAGTACAGAGTAAAGCTTTTCTATCCACTTCGCAACCATCCCGCATCCATGCCGTTTATACATTGCAACATCGGACATTTGTTAAAACTGGGGAAGTGGGAAAGCAGCCGCGCCAGTCACATCTGCAATGGATCCAGAGTGCGTTGGACGTGGATCAAGAGCAGATTAAAAGTGGATTCAGGTCGGATTTGATGCTTTTGGAGCAGATATGTTACGGGACACGTATCGGATATGTATGCATTCGTATCAGATATTTTTATGAATTTGTACAAATACATTCATATCGAATAGAATCCTATCACACTCGAAGGGGATCTGTTGGAACAAATATGAATTTTCTAGCATTCAATTCACTAGAAATCGGATGCCAAAAAAAAACATTTGTGCACATTCCTAACAAGGACATCAAATGCACCCAAGAGAGGTTCCACTTAAGCCCCCAAAAAGACAAAGATACAATTAGTGGCCAGAAACTAGGCAAGAGGCAATATTTATCCCAATGTTCCACCAAGCTTACCTTGTATTGAGCTTATCCTGCTGTGCCTTGATCTCCTTCTCACTTGGATGGCCATTGTGCATCAGCTGCCGCGCAATCTGGTTTACCACCGCCACGCGGGATGCCTGATTGTTCATTTCTGGTTCTAAGCTTTCAAATCTACAGGGGTGGGGGGAAAGGATATGAAGAGACACCCACAGAGGCATTAAAGGAGAATCAAGAGCAGTCGCAGCTAAGGGAAGCAATTAAGTCCACTGCGTCACTTGGTCTCACCTGTGCTGGATCACTTCCAAGTCTTCCAGTTTCTCAGGGATCTCAGTGTTATTCAGCCATTGTTCCTTCTCATCAATCCAAAGCTCACAGGCGTCCGCTTCACTGAGCATCTTGTACAGCGCCAAAGTATCTTGCAACGCCTGCTTACGAAGCCGTGTGAGTTCGGCAACTTCTTTATACCTTTCTTCTATTCCAGACAGTCTGCTCTGCACATCTGCAGACTCTGCATGTTCCTCTGGCAAGGCTCTGGCTTGTTCATGCAGAGAATCAATGATGGACCTATAGCTTGCAATCTCTTCAGCCACATCTTTGTGTTTCTTAACCAGGGACTGGGTGGAATACTCATCGTGGCCAACATCATTGCTGGAGACAATCTTGAGGATGTCCAACATCCAAGCATCGATGTCATCAGCATCAGCTTGAAACTGGTGAAGGAGGGAAGCTTCTTCTAGTCGCTTCTTCCGGATGGCAGAGAGCTGCTCCAGATTAGCCCACTGGTTCCGGATGTCTATAATCCTTTCCCTGATCTTCTCAGCTCCAAAATGGTCCTCAGCAATCATATCTTCTCCTTCCTTGATTGCCTGCTGGAAATGGCTGCTCCGACCACTCATCTCATCTTCAAATGCCTTATGCTTGCTGAGAAGACGAACAATGCTGGTCAGGTCTTTCCCATAGTCATCTGAAGACAAAATCTGCTCCTTCTCTCTTATCCATCCCTCCTCTTCTGCCATTTCCCAGAAAAACTTCCAAAGACGCCGGGATTCTTCCAAACGTGCTCGTCGTTCAGTTGATAACTGACATAGTTCCTGGTAACAGAATTCCATGTGGGCCACACGGTCTCTGATAACTTGCGGGTCACACGGCTTGTAACCTATTCACAAACAAAGATGAACGTGGAAAATTACACCACTAAGAAAAACCTACCTAGATGTAGATGTTAAAAGGTTTTCTCTCTAAGAGTATCTTTTTTCAATGAAGATTGAGGCAGAGAAGCAACCTGAAACACGCACACCCAGAATATCTGGGAACTACTTTGCTCCTGAATGGTACATCAGCTCAATGTTCTTGAAGGCTGGGCTGGTCTTCTTGGGGTACAGTTCAGGGTCAGATATTAGGAAATGGTCTTCTTTATCTACTAATATCTGATCCTGAACTGTACCCCAAGTCTACATGCTTGAAGGCTGGGTTGGTCTTCTTTATCTATTAATATCTGACCCTGAACTGTACCCCAAGTCTACATGTTTGAAGGCTGGGGTCATCTGCATCTACTAATATCTGCCAAGCATGTGGTGACCACTGATGTCTCACCAAAAACTGAACACTAGTAAAAGCTAACCAGCTTATTTCGTTTCAGAAACAGTCTTACCTTCTCCATCTGTAGCAAATTTTTGCGCCGAGGCATTGACTCCTCTCACTCTCTCAGCCTGGATGGCAATGTCAGCTTCAACCAGGGCGTGTTTCTGCAACAGGTCTTCTACCCCTAGGAGATGCTTGCCATAGTCTTGAGACAGCAGCAACACCTGTTCATATAAAGCCAACCATTAAAGCACCAAACGCCACTTGGGTTAAATTTGTGAATGTTCTATGGAATAAGTTTATTTTTTTAAGATTAGCTTTTCCTTAGTGATATCACAATAGACCACAGGTCTCAATGCTCAATGTTTCTTTGGTTGTTTCCGCACTTACCACTTGAAATCTGGATTAAAGAAATCCAGATTTCTCAAATCCATCCCTGGGAAGATCCGTCTGAAAAAGGGATGGATCCAAATGAGATCTGCGTGGGAAACACAGATAGCAAGGAACACTTCATGTGTTTGCTGTGTGGACGCTGCAGCACCGATATCTAGAAGAATCAGGCTTCTCTGCAGCCCTGCAGCCCAAGGAGCTACGTGATTGGAGCACTCAGCCGTCAGTCACGGCTCATTTTCCCACCAATCAGCAGCATGCCTGAGATCCCATGGCTGCCGTGGTGCTGCTACCTCACTCAACATGGCGACTTCCTGCTGCCTCACTCAACATGGGACTTCTTGTCCCGGCCACACGCATTCCCTCTCCTGTCCTTGTGCGGAAGCGTCTTCCTTTAATGCAGATTTTGCAAGCAGGAACAGTTTGAAGACCTAATTTTTCAGGTTTCCCGGAAACCGGTTTTGGCAGCCTCTAGACCCCATTAGAGACGGATCTCACGCGAGGCTGTGCAGAAGTGGCGTCCTTGAAGGGGCCCTAATCTGTCCTGCTGTGCGGAAGGCACCTTTCACACGTGTACCATATGTGTCCCTATTGTGTGCTTAATGGGGTTTTAAGGGCCAGTGCGGAAACACCCTTTGATACACTTGATACAACACACATGTCGGTCCCAACCTGCAGATACCACTTTCACTGCTCTTTATTAGCATCAGTGGCTATTTATTTATTTATTTATTTATTTGTATTTCTATCCCGCCCTATACCCGAAGGTCTCAGGGCGGGTTACAATATTATATTAATCTTAGACAAGTCCCTGCCCTCAGGCTTACAATCTAAAGAGACAAGATACAAAAGGAAAATGGTGTGGGAGGGAACAGAACTAGCAGGGTGTCAAGGAAAAAAGCAAGGACTTGCTTGGACCCTTGTTTTTCATTTCTGAATCATAGTTTGATCTACCACAGACTGTCTTGTAAACATGGCTTAGGAATCAGCAACTAAAGAAGTACAGGACTACTGGACGACCAGTGATGTTCTGCTGTAAAGGGATGGACTGAGCAGTCACACGTGGAAAAGCACCGTGGACACTTATTATAAAACTTCTATCATGGAACACATATAATTTAAGCTGTGATTAAGGGGTCTTCTTAAAGCAGTCGTGACTTGTGGGTCACACAGGCTCATACGCCTGATATGCTCCACTGGGGAGATGCAGAAAGGCATGGAAGGGAAGAGTGTGGGTTCTGCATTCTCCAAATGCTTTGGTGGTGCTCTCTCCTAACTGACACCCTGCACTGACCCAGTGTTGGCGTGACGGGCCAGATTTGCAGCTGTTAACCATACTAGATGGCCAAAAATATCATGTGGCATGCTCCAATGCAGCCACACAGCTGGTGTGATGAGCCCCAGGAGACACCTGTTGCTTTAATAGTGGGTCATTTTCACTTTCACCAGCCAGCCTGAGCAAGGCCATCATTTGCACACCTCTAGCAAAGATGTTTAAAATGATGACACGGACCCTGGGTCACGTGCAGTCGGGAGCTTCATGACTGCCCTGTGAAAGATCCAGCCACATCTCTGAATCGCTTCTGAATGCCGTTATTTTTCTTTCTAGCCACTTACCTTCATCTCATCCATCCAGTCCATAATGTACAGCATCTCTTGGAATATCTTCTGCAGCCCAAGATTCATCTCCAGGCGTTGCCGACGTGCCCTGAGCAGCTCCAAGAGATACTCCCATAGGCGGATCACGTTATCTTTCCTTGCGGTGATGCGTTTGATGTCATGGTAATTCTCAGCCTCCAGTTCCTTGGCAACGGCAACCACAGCCTGGACCCTTTCTTCATAGGCTGCGATGTCCGTCTCAATGGCTTCGTGCTTCTTCGTAGCAGCTTCCACGGCTGGCAGATCAAACCCAAAGTTGTCCTGTAAATAGAAATAATGCTGTGAAAGGCACCATGATATCAATAGCACTTACTGCCTAATCTGGGAGGCCTGCAAGAAAGAAAATCAGAAGCCACCATACTTTAGTCACAGCTACCTAAGAGGCCGAACACCATGAGCAACCACTGTAGAAGGCCTAGCAGATGGAATGGATGACCTCTGCATGCATTCATCCTGAATTTAGCAGAAATCACCAGCACTACCCAGCTGACATGCAGCTCTTCCCTACGAAGGGTGTCAACCTGGCAATTAATGGAAGCCTCAGAAGCTTTGCAGATGTCAGAAAAAGACTTCATTGGCACTCCATGTCCACAGCTACCATACTGATAATTTTTGTTTCAGAGCACCGTCCCAGCTTACTTTGCACAATGTTAAAATTGGCTGCATTCCCTGGCTTAGACAACTGGAAAGTTCTCAAGCAAGCTTTAGGTAAGTATCACTCAGCTTCATCTCCTACCTCTCTGATGACTAAGTCTGCAACACTGCCACCCAGGAGGCCTTTCTCCATGTTAGAACTAATAGGTTCCTCATCATTCAGTTCACTGTGGAAGAGGTTGTGACAAGAGCAAGCTATCCCTAGGGAAAATTGGAAGGGAACCAGCTCACTAGATGTTTCAATTAGTCTTTCATCTCCTCTACCCACTTCAGATAGCTGTTGCATGTCAGGACAGCTAGGGATCTCCACCAGGGTTTCCTCTGGCTTCATTCTGCAGAGGCACAGTTCCTCATCTTTTGAGTTCTCACATGCCTTCTCATGGTCCACCTCCACAACAGGCTAGGTGAGGAAGGCCAGTACAGCACCTTAACCCTATGTTTGGTGGCCTCAAGATTCTAACTGTCTGGAACCGTTTACTCTACTCTTTGTGTGCCTTTGCAGCTTACAAACATGTCACATCTACAAAGTTCCTTGCAGTTCACAGCTCTTGAGCTGTTTTCTTAAAATATATAAGCACAACATTTAACCTGACATGCAAGATTATAATCACTGAAAGCTCCTGCTAAGATAAGTCTGTTAGTCTTGAAAGGTGTCACAGCTCTTTGCATGAGATATTTTACCCAGGCTCAGGAGAAAATACACACAAAGGCAAAGTGCTCTTTTATCACTGTCATCAGTGTGTCAAATCTGCCCAGAGGGCACATTTATTCTGCATGCCCTGTTGCGTCACTGATGAATTTAGCACCCAAACGGTACAGATATAATGCCTATCAGTGAAGTAGTTCTGAACAGTTCTTTACCACTTTTCTCTTTCAGATTTTTACTGAAAGATAATATTGGTAATGAACTCAGCTTTTAAAGAAGGGATGGACACGATGGTAGGAAAGGTTAATTCACTTGTTTGTGTGCTTGTGTTCACCTACTGGTTGCAGGCCAGGTTACATGGAATCAGCTAAAAGACATTGACAAACTAGAACACAACCCAAAAAGAGGGCTACCAAAATGGTGAGTGGTCTGGAAACCATGTCCTACGAGGAAAGGTTGAAGGATCTAGGAATGTTTAGGCTACAGAAGAGAAGACTGAGAGGAGACATGATTGCGGTCTTCAAGTATCTGAAGGGCTGTCACAGATGGGAGGACTAGAAACAGTGATATGAAACTTCAAGGGAATCAATACAGATTAGTTATTAGGAAAAACTTCCTGATAGTGAGGGCAATCAGTCAATGGAATAGGTTGCCAGGGGAGGTAATGAGTTCTCCTTCGCTGGAGGTCTTCAAACAGAGGCTGGACCTACGTCTGTCTGGGATGGTTTAGGTAATCCTGCATTGAGCAGGGGGTTGGACTCCATGACCTTAGAGGTCCCTTTCAACTCTATGATTCTGTGATCTATTAAATCTGATAGAACTGCACAGATTTCACAAAATACACAAAGTATTGTGTAATGATAAAAAGAAAAATGATAGTGGAGTACTGCAGCAGGGAACGAAAGTGTGGTAAAAGTCTGAGCAAAAATGGCCGTACTAATGAGGCCATATAAAGTGTGAGCCTCACACATCTCTGAGGGAAACCCATTCACAGGCCCTTTCTGCACTGACCCTTATTCTGGATTATATCCCAGAATAGGGACCTGCCATCCATACTGATGCAGGCTATGGTAGGCTCCACCCAGAGCCTGCCATATTTTGCCCCAGCATGTGGACGGCAGGTCCCTATTCTGTGAGATAATCTGGAATAAGACCCAGTGCAGAAAGGGCCACAGCAGCAGCGAGGTTGAGCGCAGCTAGCAGCTCTTTCTCCACAAACCTCCAGCTCGTGGGCTTTGTTTGAAGTCTACATGGCACCAATAGGTCGTCATTTGATCTGACCCAGTCTGATTCGAAAGGGTTCAAGAAGTGACTGTGCATGAAAGGTCTTCTCAGTGGACGTCCCTGGTAAGGAAGTGCGTGAATATTCGAAACATTTTAAATTCGATTGAATTTGGACATTCAAATTCGAATCGAATGTCTATACACTCGAATTTATCATTCGAATGAATTTTTGAATCTTCTGAATCCTTCGTATGAATTATTCAGACATTGGTATATGTACTGATACGTATGCATTACATACATATCCGTACGCATCTTATTCTTATCTGTACGCATTTGTATGGATATGTACGGGATGAAAACGGGATGCGTACAGATGCGTATGGACACATTCTAATGATGCTGACATCTGTATCTTCAAATATGAATAGAATATTTGTACGAATAGATTCAAAAGTATTCTATTCGAATAGAATAGGAATACATTCAAATTTTAAACATTCAAATCGATTTGATTCTTTGGATATTCAATTTGAATCGAATCCCGAAAACTGCATCCGTGCACAACCCTAGTCCTCAGACTATAACCAGCCAGGAGAAGCTAGAGTCTTCATGTGCAGTCGGGAGCTCCCTCCCTCAGTGGATGATGTCAAAGGAAGATTTGCCACACGGATTTCAACCAAAGCCCACAAAATGGCGCTTGAAGGGACCTCTGGCCGGGCTCATCTATTCAGGCTACTGCTGGCTGTTCATAAACTTTTCAGATCAGGGTGAACAACTTTTTCGTTCCCTCTTTTTCCCAACAGGACAGTGGTTGGTGGTAGTCCAGAGAGGAGACACCCAGTCCAGACCTATATTTCCAGCATATATATAAAATGCTCACAAAGGCTTGTGGCTTTCACAAGAAAAAGTTCCTGTCATATCTAGTTTTGTCTTAAAAATCAAAATAGTTTGGACAGACCTCAGCATATTTCCATTTTCTTTTCACGTGCTGCAAATACACCTCTTGCAGGGCAGGTTAATCACCTCAGGAGGCCTCAAAGTACTCACCTGAGAAACCAGGCGCTGGTTTTCACTCAGCCAGGTTTCCCTCATAGCTGCCTTGCGGTCGAACCTGCGGGCAAGCTGTTCCAGTTTCTCTTGTCGGATGAGCTCGTTACGCAGTGCCAGTTCTCGTTCATGTTCGGCTTTTTCCAGTCTTTCCCAAGCCTGTATCAGCAAAAATATTAACTTTTCTTTTCTGCCAAAAAATGTAATTTTGCATAAGAAATAGCCCATGGGAATTTCGGAAGGCTGTTCAGCAGTGAATCAACATTTCCCAATCCCAACAGTAGGGAAGAACTTGCAACATTAATCAAAGAATGCAGATCTGGGATGTGGGACTGTTGAAATGTCAAAGAGATTAGCTTTGTCTCTATAAAACAGGCAGCGGAAATGTGTGGGCCAAAGTCTGCTTTAGCTTGAGGAGCTAGGGTAACATATATATGCTGTGGTAACATATATATGCTGATTCGAAATTCTTGCACTTAATCAGTTAATTTTTATTGTTAACGTATAAGGGTTTCTATATCTCATGGCCACAGTGAAAATTCTGGAGGGAAAGGACAGAAACAAAGGATCTGGATCTGGATTTTCCGTACATGGCTTTGCAATGGATGTTTGTACTCAAAGCAGAAAGAGAAATAAAATATATGAAGCTGCAGTGGCTGAAACTTTTTTAAAAGCCCTGGCAATGACAGATCTTGATCATTTCATTTCCATTCTATTTGTATACCACCTGTCCAAAATAAAATTTGCCCAAGGTGGTTTACAGCAAATAGAAAATATACAATGCAAAGTAATAATCAAAGCATTATAATACAAACACATAATATAAATTGTATGTCATACAAAATACTGGACCATAAGCCAACACACACACACACACAGACATACTGTACATACATACATACATACATACTGTACATACATACTGTACATACATACTGTACATACATACATACATACATACATACATACATACATACATACATACATACATACATACATACATACATACATACATACATACATACATACATAAAAACTGAGGCATCTGAGGCCAAGTGGAGTCTAAAGCGGCTGACAAAAGGTCCCAGTGCCACCAAGAATCATCTCCACCAAGATATCAGTGCCCAGCCAGGCTAGAGAGTCATCCAGATGGCAGAGTGACTAGGCTGCCACCACTAGGCCATCCCCAGGAGGGATGGCATAAGCAGCTGTCCTTTGTAGTCTCTGGTGTAGCTAAGACCAGGTGGAATCCAGAGCAGCTGACAAGAGGGGCCCAGTCCTGCAAGGAAGCGGCTCCAAATTATTAGGGCCCATCCAGGCTGGAGAGTCATCCAGACGGCAGTGCGGTCTAGGCTGCCACCACTGGACCACCACCCCTGAAGGGATGACAAAGTTCTCCTCCTCTAGGCCAGGAGGTATCAACAGGTATGATGACAAACATCACTAAATAAGTTATCTATGTCCCCTTTAAAAAATGGAGGACGGGATGGAAAAGGCAGAGAAGGAGAAACGTTTTTCTTACCCAGGGCTCTTGAATTCGGATCCTCCAAATGTTTCTCCACTACAACTTGCAGTATTCCGGCATGGAATGCTACAAGCCATAGTTCAGTGACATCTTGAGGACAGGAGTTTGAGAACTTTTGTCCCAAGACGTTCAGGAGAAGGAGGGCTATAAATATTCTGGAAAAAACAAAAGAGCAGCAGAAGCAGCCCATCTGACTTTTCACACATAGAAGGAACAATTTCTTCTCTCTTAAGAAAGTGGAGAGCTTTGTAAGTAATGGTAGGGGCTTCCACAACTGAGCTAGACTTCTACACTAAGATCTGCACACACACTGTGACAAGCAGTAAGGCAATCACTTCTGGGTCAAAATCCTTGCTTCAGCCCACAGGCAAGATAGAGGGCTGTCCACACAGGCCACATGTTCCAGTCCAATCAAATTTTGAATTTGAGGAAGAAAATTCGCTGGCACTGAGATTTCCATCCAGGCCTATGACACAACGATGCTGGAAGTAGGCAATTTTCAGCAGTTTGTGACTCGGGCCCAAGCAGACAGGTCAGTCCAGGGACTTCAAAGCAGGTGTTGAGGTGAACCAAACCCACTTTGCCTTTTGTGGAGCAGTTTTTAGACTTGTGTAGAAGGAGTCCTCTTGAGAGCAAACGTCAAACTTGGATGTGGGCTGGGCACCAATGATGTGCAAACTCCCACATGTCACCATGTTTCTGGAGCATGCTGACATGTGGTCACTGCACTCAGAGCCCTCTCTTGGTGTGGACCTGATCAAGCTTTACAGGCCCATCTGGAACTGTGAGGATAAGCTGTGGGTGCCACTTTCTCTGATTCCTTTCCACCTTCTAGGCCTAAGAAGACAGCACTTCCAGATTCCACACTATAGACCTTTGCTCTGAACAGCAACTGAAGGCAGCTGATCCTTTTTGTTGCTTCTGCAGCGTTGCGTCAGAGTTCTGTCCAGCAAGAAAGGAAAACAGAGATGGATCCTATAGATCTTCCATCTCTGACAGATGGCTACCGGCCAAACCTATCTTCCCCTTTCTAATGTGATTATCTTTGGAGGAAACGGATGTGACCTCCCTTCCTGCTTGCTTCAGCAGTCCAAAGGGAACATATGACATAAGCCAGCGTGGCTAAGAATAAGGGACTCCATAAAGCTTATTGTGTGTTGGGAGAAACAGCACTGGACCATCAAGATCAGCCACCAAGGTCACCTCTTGTCCAACTGACAACTAGGTACCAGTTCCAATGACTCCTCTGGAAAGCACAAGAAAGTGATTCTTGATTCAAATCACCGACAAAGGAACGGAAGAAATTCCTTCTGCATGGGGTGGTGTGGGGACAAGTATAGTAAAGGGAATAGGATTTCTGCATATCAAGTTCTATTTTGCTTGCAATAAAGCCCAGTCTCGGTCTACATTTCTGTTCTTTTCCTGGAGAACACATGGTATGACAATGTCTATCAGCCCAGCCTGCTTCACCAGATAAGAACATAATAACAAAGAAGGGACTCTGATGGACTGGGCCACAAGCCATCTAGTTCAGCATCCTGTCCCACACAGCAGACCCCCAATCGCTTCTGGAAATTCTCAAGGAGAAGACAAAAGCAAAACCTTCTCCATGCAAATGGCCTTTAGAGGCATCCTGGCTGTCTCTCAAAACTGAAAGCAGTAGCTATGCATCCAATCTAGTAGCCATTGACAGATCTGTCCTTCATGAATTTGTCTAACCATTGCCAGGCTGGTTGCTGTCACCACATCTTCTGATGACTCTCCGGGTGGAAAAATGATTCTCCTTGCTGGTCTTAACTCTCCTGCCCATCAGTTTCACAGAGTATCCCCTGGTTCTAGGGTTGTGCAGTAGGGAAAAGCATTTTTCTCTATCCACCTTTTTCATACTGTGCAGGATTTTATATACTTTCAAGGCTGAAGAGGACTAGATGTAGCCTGGTTTTGTAATGGAGGTGTTGCAGCCGTTTGATCATTCTGGTTACCCTTTTCTGCACTTTTTCCAGTTCCAGAATTTTCTTTGAGATGTGGTGGCCAGAACCATACCCAATATTTGGTGACCTCAGCATAGATTTATGAAGAACCATAATCATGCTTGCCTACTTATTTTCTATTCCCTTCCTAATGACCCCAGCACTCTATTTTGTGACTCAGCCATTCCCCGAAATACCTTGAAAAATGGAAGCTTCAATCATCCTTATAATGACTACATAGATAAAAAGGAGAGAATGGTTGGTGTCTCCACTTTGCCAGGTCAGGATGCCTCATGGCAGCCTTGGAGGAGAGCCTGGCAGCTTCCTTTCCCCACAGTTGTCCTTCTCTAGCCTCTGTGCCGGCACTGGGTGTCCAGTTTGGTCTTGTGATTAAAATGCTGGACACCCGCCTGGCCTCAACGGGCCATCTGCGCAGGCGCGGGTGGCCGGCCAATGAGGGGCCACCCTGCGCGCATGCGCAGAATGTCACCGGCCTATTCCAGCCAGAATCGAGCCAGCAGCAGCAGGTAAGCGTCGTTCACACACACACTCGACCCCGGGGTGGGGTGAGGGGTGCTGGGTGGGGCCCCCACCACCTGCATGGGCCTGATCCAGGCCGACACACCTCGCAGGAACCCAGGGAAGGGACCCAACTGGCCTCCCCACCCCTGGCTGCAAGGCAGCCAATGGGGAGAGGCTGGTGGAGGGTTTTCGGCCCGAACACATTGAAGCCACTTTCCCGTCCGCACGTAGGCAGGGAAAGGACACGTCTGGAACGCGTCCTTTACTTGCCAGTGCAGATGGGAAAGTGGCTTCAGCGCGTTCGGGCCGAAGCGTCCTGAGGTGTCTTCACCTTAGTGTGAAAACGCCTCTGGTCTTGTTCCCTTAAAGTCAACAGCTGCTGCACTGGATTCCATTAAAATTCCCACCATTCCCCTCTGCGGGCCTTAGTGGCTAGAGCCAATAGCAGTTGGAAACCATCTATGCATTCCCCGCGGCTGCAGTTAAACAAAACTTCAAAACACAGCATGTAATTGAGCATGGCTGTGAAAAGGAATAGTTAAGGCACCCTATTAGTATTCTCACTTTGGTTCTGCAGAAAGAAACTGTAACAAAGGTAAGCATCCTTCTGCTTCTCCGCCCCATATCCAGAAGACTTGTTGTTTGCCTTGTTTGAAGCCTGAACCATGAATAATGCTTTGTGTATCTAAACAGAATGCTAAAAATCAAATTGGGTGATTTTTTCCAGACACTTCTTACACACAGCAAACGGATCTGAGACTAACCTCTTGCCGTTTGGATGGAAACTTTTAAAATCTTGGCCAAATACATGGATTCTTAGAAGACATTTCAGCTGAAAAAGGTTTGATCAGACAAAAAGGGGAAATTTATCCCTTTAAGGGACCCAGAAGCTTTGTGGATAGGAGTAACAGCTGTCTTGAGAATTCTAGTTAGGTTGAAAAGCAAATTAGGAAGGCTTACCCTTTTAAAAGCATTTTATTGTGCCTGAGGGGACTTGTCAAACCAGTTGTTGCTCAGCTGGTTGAGCCAGTCTTCTCCTTGGCTTTTCCCCAGCCTTCCAATTGCACTACAAAGAGGTTCTTCAAAAGGGTATTTTTTTGAAAAAGCCATTAGCATCTTTTCTTTCCTGCCGGTTTATAAAGGTAGTTCTGGCTACAGGCCACCAGGAATCTGCTCCCCTAACCAGCGTTCCCTTGAATGAACTGGAGCAATGCCAAACTACATGCATTCTATACATTTCAGACGACCTTCTGCAGGATCATTTCTCACCAGACTGGCCTTCTGCTGTGCAGAAACTAGATAGTGCTGTTTTGTAAGACTGAGATTTGTTTGTGGTTGCAGCAGCAACCTGGACAAAACAAGGAAAAATGTACCTAAACTGCACTTTTGAAATTTAAGGGCCTCTTTTTGGGGTGGGTTTCTTGCCTTTGGAACAATCTACCCAAAGGACTGAGGCTGCAACCTTGGGGCATAGATGGACAAATATCAATATGTCGCTGCCTAGACCAGCTGAGCTTTATGGGAGTTGTAGTTCAGAGATCTCTGGAGAGCTATAGCCTGGCCACTCCTTCTATTAAGACTACACAATGGGTGTGTCCAGACTCGTTTCTGCTGTGCAGCGCAATCGCAACTGAGGCATCACACACAACAATCAACGGATTGTTGTGGCAGTGCATTATTCAATCGCTACTATGTGCTTACCTTAATGCTGATTTAACAGCACTCATTGTGCAGTAGAAGTAGAAACAAAATTTGAATCTTCCCGCCAGTCCGGGCACAACAAGAAGAGATGAACGAAGGCAGCTCAAATGTGATTGGCTGCCTCATCCCATGTGGCTGCATGCGCCAACACAGCTCTCACAGCTTCCGAGGAGGAAACTACAGAGCTGTTTTTTTAGGTGGGATGGCGGGTCATCGCTGCTCAACAGGCAAGCTGCACTTTTATGCTTTAACCGCAGATTTCTTCTGCAAGTCTGGAAGCAGCCAATGTTAAAGAAATCCTTACCCTTCGGCTTACAGTCTGAGGCTGCTATCAGGCACAGCAAAAAAGAGCAACTCTGAAGTGCCTCAGAGAAGGCTCTGAGGTGCTCCTTCCCGCTCTCCTGAACACTTTATTGTGTCATCCAAACACCACTTAATTAATCTGCATTATCTGGATAATCCAGTATAAAGCATCTACAATCTGGAATAAAATGTATCTGGAGGTGATTTACTCCAGATTATCCAAATAATACAGATTAAGTGAGTGCTGTCTGGGTGAAGCTTATGCTAGAGAAGGTGGATTAGGGAAGGCCTGGAAACACGAGGCCTACACACTGCCTTTCTGAGGTGCCTCTGAGGCGCCCCTTTTGTCATGTGTGAACACAGTCTAAGAGACAAGAAGAAAGAATAGGCATATTATACACAATGTATGCGTATATATCCAATGTGTGTGTAAGCACAAAATAAATACATTTGGACTGGTACGAACTTTTCCACACACTGTTGAGTCTTGCTGTTCCAACACACCTTGGTGGAATGAATCAGAAGACGGTCACTGAAGTAGCTGACAGTGTTTAGAAAATTAAACACACTGGGTGTTCTGGTATTTATAGGAAAGAGATGCTACAAAATACTACATTTCAGGGTAAAATTACGGGTTAATTCAAGAAGATAAATGTTTCATTTAATGATAGTTTAGGTAGGTAATTAGCAAGTGAATTTCTTTTGTGTCACGCAGCCCCTATGCCCTGAGACAATCAGATTTAAGGAAGCAGTCCCATCTTATACACGTAAGTCTTCCATTGCATTCAGAAATTGCTAATTCCAGCTAGAATTGTAAACTGTATACAATTAACATAGATCTTCTCCATTTTTCTCTTGATGACCCAAAGAATAAAATTTATTCACTCCTTGAGCAGAACAGAGTATTACTTACAGTATTACAAAAAACAAAATTTACCATATTAATTAAAAGCAATTACATTTAAAAGATGTAAGTTATAAAAAATAAGAAATAAGAACACAATAGGAGCCCTGCTGGATCAGGCCAGAGACCATGGGTATTTTTCCACTGAGCACTAGAGTACCCATTAAGGACCCACTAAAGGTCCTTAATGGGTCCGTAATGGGTACTCTAGTGCTAGCGGAAAAACACCCCATCTAGTCCACCATCTTGCCTCACACAGTGGCCCCCCAATTGTTCTGGGCCTCTCAAGCAGAAGACAAAAGCTACACCTTTACCTGCTCTCAAATATCTGCAAGTGATCTTTAGAGGCATATAATAAACTCCAAGCTCGAATCAGTTGCATTTATTTATTTATTTAATATATTTATATCCCGCCCTTCACCAAATGGTCCCAGGGTGGCTTACAATAATCATTAAAAAATCACCTCCTCCCTCCCTATCAGGACAGCACCCTGAGGGAAAAGCCTGGTTGAAAAGATATGTTTTCACCAGGCGCCGGAAGGTATACAATGTATGCGCCTGGCGAACCTCAAGAGGGAGGCTATTCCAAGGTCTCAGGGACACCACAGAGAAGGCCCTCTTGTATGTCCCTATGCCTCGTATCTCTGCAAGAGAAGGAACTACAAGATGGCCCTCTCCTTGAGATCTCAGTGTATGGGTAGGTCTCTATGGGAGAAGGCGCTCCTTGAGATACCCAGGGCCCATTTGACTCTTCCACAAGCCTGATCCTCTGAAGATGGCTATTGCAGCTATCCTAAATCTCAAGTTCAACACGGGGTAACAACCCAAAAACTGAAAAAAGTGACTTTCAAAAATCCTTATTCCACATATCAGGCTGCATAAGGGTTTGCTTTCTAGTTTTAATGACGCTACCACTAAATTTTCATTTTGTTCCTTGTAGAAAGTATATTTGTGCCACATAGCAACTTACAGACACAAAAAAATCATCTGATCTGTCCAGGAATTGGTTCAATATCTCATGCCTCTACAAGAATGGGCAAAACAACAATAAATGTCTTGTTTCTATTTCACTGGAAGAATGAATTAGTGTAATACTGCTGTTTGCACAGTAATTCAGATCCCGCAAACAATACAGAAACCAAAACTGCACAAATGGAGCTAATGTAAAATGGAGGTCCAGGGTAAAACAAAACACACTATCCCAATATATAGAAGAAGAAAAAGAGGAAGAAGAGGAAGAAGAAGAAGAAGAGTTAGCTTTTGTACCCCACTTTTCTCACCCATTTAAGGGGACTCAAAGTGGCTGACAAAGCTTCTGTTCTTCTCCCCACAACAGAACACCCTGTGAGGTAGATGAAGCTGTGAGAGCTCAGAAGAGAGCTGTGACGAGCCCAAGGTCACCCAGCTGGCTTCATGGGGGAGGCTGGAATCGAATCCGGTATTCCCAGATAAGAGTCCGGTTCTCAACCTGGGGGTCGGGACCCCTTTGGGGGTCGAACTACCCTTTCAGAGGGGTTGCGATGAGTCTCCCACTGCCCTTCCCTCCCACCTCCCAGCTGCTCCGCCCCCATGGTTGGGGGTCTCCACAACATGAGGAACTCCATTAAGGGGTCGCAGTATTAGGAAGGTTGAGAACCACTGCACTAGACCAAACTGGCAGAAAAGCCAATAGCGCGGACTAATAATAGAAAGATTAAAGTACATTCTAAAATAATATATGAATAGTTCATATCACCCAACAAACTTAAGATGGCGGCACCCTGAAGAGGACGAACCCCAGGATCGATCACAGGTGCATGGTTGCAAGTGTGAGCGCTAGTTAAGGCTAGGTGATTGTGGCAAGTGCGAAATCGCCCTAGGTTTCTGGTTGCCTCTTGCGTATATTTCTTTGCTGATTTACCTCCCCACTAGCCAAGGTGAATGATGCGTTTCCTGCTATTATAGCCTTTACCAAGCTGATGTTCTCCAGATGTTTTGTTGGATAATTCTCATCAACATAGCCAGCAAGTAAAAGGAATCCAAAACACCTGGAAAGTGCCAGGTTGCTAAAGCTCCTCCATCACATCAGTTATCTTTTGCTTTTTCTTCCCTATTGATACATCTGATCTTATTTATTCTCAAAGACAACTTTTTGGCAATGAACTTTGTTTGGCTTTGGACAGCTTTTTCAGGCAGTCTTTGAAGCTGGAACTTCTCTCCGTACTCCCCACATTCTTCCATTTGTACACATCATAAATTACATCCCTGGTCCACTTTTGACTCCAGGAACCAAATTTTGTGAACTCACAAGACATCCACAGTATCCCTCATACCGGCAATAAAACAGACCAGGAATTCTTTTTTTACCTTGTTGATATCTGAGATGAGTTTCCCTTCCCTGGGTACGTACACTTTCTGATTGTTAGCTCTCATCTTGCTTTGGATGGTGAAAAGCAGAACTTCCAAATTTCCCTTTTCTGTGAATCTAAAAAGAAAGAGGAGCAATGGGGAACATTATCTCTTTGAAGAAGCAACAGGATATTTCATCCAATTATTGGGAGATATTACGGTTTGGTTACTTTCTCCATCTCTCCCTCCCTCCCTCCCTCCCTCCCTCCCTCTCTTTCTTTCTTTCTTTCTTTCTCACACACACACAGAGCGAGAGCTTTTGCACCGCTATATAAAGGCCACATGTGCTCAGCGAGGAACTTGCTGGTTCAAATGCTGAAGCCTGGGCAGGTCAGCCAATATATCGTTTGCACTTAGTTCCCAGGGGCTGAAAGAAACAAGCCAGTTTCTTTTTATCTCTTCTCAAACTATCCGCTTTGTCTTCACTTTGCTGACTGGCAAATCTGGAGCCTCGTTAGGTGACTGTTGCACTCCACGGCACATTGCAGCTAGATTTGCATCACAGAAAAGAAGCCATCTTCGAGTATTATGAAGAACATATGTGCAGTTTTTAACAGCTATACAATTTAAGCATCAGAGAGTTTCTGGTTGCCGCGCTCCAGCTTCACAGATCTGTGTTTGTTTGGTGTAGATTCAGCTATGAAACATGAGTTCAGGGGTATGCTCTGAATTTATAAAAAACCTATCACACTGAAGTTAGTCCTGGATGAAAGGGGGAAAGGGGGTGGGGAAGAAGCCAAAATTTCCTTGTATGTTTTCAGCCATCAGTGCTAAATTCTTCAAGTTTCACTGATTAAGGAGCAACTTTTCCCATACAGATCTACGGTACCAGTGTTTTAAGGTCACAAAGTGAGGGCCTTTTTTGTGGTTGCCCCTCAGATTTGCAATAACCTCCCAGCAGAGGCATGCTAGGCACCAACACTTTATGGTTTTCAGCACCTGGTTATAATGTATCTTCACATAGGCTTTTGATTCCTAGTTTTTCTGAATGAGAGGTGCATGAGAGGTTGGGTGGGTTATATTTCAAATAAGTCACAAGTTGTGACTTGGCCCAACCTAGGACCTCCAGGTGAAGGGTGGGTTATACATGTTATAACTAAAATAAATAAAAATTGCACATTGCTTACTAGTGAAACTGGTTTGCTCAGTGTTATGTCATAGTTGGTTTCTAACACCTTCTACCAGGTCCTAGGCATACCTCTGTCTGGAGCCCTGGATAGCTACAGCCAAGGGTCAAGGCCTCACCCATTTAGTGATTATATGTGAATGCTTTTGCTCCTGGAGATGAGGCAAGTTAAAAACTGAGTAAACTGAGTAAAGCTGAGAGCATCCTTGGGTACTCAAGAGAGCTTGTCCAGCTGGATTCTCAAAAGCAAAGCAAATTCCAAAGCAGTTTAGATGATAACATGGATTTTAGGTTAACCGCACTGGGACTGCAGTGACCGTTCCAGCTCTACAAATGTACTTCTTCAGTAAGAAAACGTGTGAACCCGCAAATCAGGCATTTTTTTAAAAAAGGCGGTTCAAAAGTGGCTTAGAAGTGGGGCATCCATATGCTGGTGCCTTTAATCTGCACTAAAGGCCTGAAAATGCACTTCCAAAGCACACTCCCAGCGTTATATGTGGATTAGTGGCAGGACAGGAAGACTGGTGTCTACACATTACCATCTCTATGCTACTTTGGAGCTGCTTCTTAAAATGTGTGCAGATGGAGCATTCCTGGGATTGCCACACATTCCCATGGCAATGATTCTATGACAGTCCGCAGAATATCGCTATATTCTGGAAAATCCAGCTCTGGTGCTGGGTTTGCCATCATGCCAGTCTACTTACCTTGTCTGTCGTTTCCCTGCAAAATTGTTGCACTTCCTACTTGTATGTAGGAAGTATGCAAAAGAAACCAAAGGGAAGTGAGTGGATGCCTCCTACATAACCGATACTTTTGCAAGAGCAACGATTCCACAAGGAGAAGACAGACAGGAGAAGAGCCTGGGTTTCCCCCAGAATTGCCTCCTGCCATTTTGTGGGGCCAGCAAGTAGTTACTGGAGAATCTAAACAAGATCCCGGGATTTATTCTCACTGTTTGGTTGCCTCCTAGGATGCAGTTTCACAGATTGCAGACTGACATTTCTGCCGTTTACAACTACAAGTGTCATATAAATGCCAAAAGCAAACAAACAAGGCCTTTGTTTCATTGTGCCCTTCTGGTTCTGCTCAAAAGCTGTGTTCCTTTTCATGGCTTGTTTACACGCTCCAAAGGGGACAAAGCCACAACCATTCTTCCCATGTAATAAAATGGTCATGTCTCCAACCACTTATAGCTTTGTGGCGTTATTTATGGTTGCAGTTCCATGGAGAGAGACAACCGGAAAAAAAGCCGCTCAGCAAACAGCAGCAGAGTCAACCATGAAGTGCGCAGCATCAGCGAACAGCCGGTAATTGTCCAAGCGTGGCAGAAACAAACTACTAAAGGGTTCCCTAAGCGTATCGTTACACCTACTTGGGTGGTTTCTCCACTGTGCGGTATGTGTTGAATGCCTGTAGTTGCTGCTGTACACCAATCAGAGAGTTGGCAAATTTGCGGTTGTTCAAGATGATGATGGTTTGCTCAATCCATTCGAGGAGATCCGAAGCCAGTGATTCATACTTCTCTATCATCTTCTCCGTCTCAATGGCGTTGTCAAGTACCTACAACAAGTGGCGAACAACAAACGATTGAGCAACCCAGCCTGAGTTCTAGAGGTTATGAGCTACACCTGCATAAAAGAGATGGGGAAGGGAAAGGAGGTCACCAAAGGAACACAAGGCAATATAACACCAGGAGGGCAGGCAATGTGTTGACTTAGAATGAGAGATATTTTCATGATCCCAGGCCCCTTGGAGGGAGCATGACAGACGTGGTCTCATGACTTGAGAGAATGTCCCTTCCTTGACCGCATGACGGCAGCTGTTTTGAAATTTTGAAAAAAAAAGCATGCAATTAAATAAAGACAAAGATTCTTCATGGACTGATGAAAAGCTACTTTGTCTACACTTCCAAATCTTAAAAAACACAATTTAAAATTTAAAATAACAGTTCAGATTCCCAAGGAATCTCAGAGTGAGGGTTTGAATGGCATTATTACTAAAAATATTTATACAGTACTCCTAGCTGAAGTTCATGTAGGGGTCCATGAATAACAGTCAGGGTGGCAGGAAACTGCCACATGACTCTAGCAGCTGCTGCTGCTGTATCTTCTGGGAGAAAGCTTCTGAGTTCCATCTTATTTCTATCACTTCTTGGTCTATTCTTGCTTCCAGTGGTGGCTTCTTCTTCCTCCAACTGCCAAGCTGTGAACCATCTTGCCTCAGGGGAGTGGAGAAGAAACAGCAGGTTGGAGACGTTTACTTATATTTATAATATTTTATTGTCACCCAGCCTGAGTTGTTTGGGTATAGGATGGGATAGAAATGCCAATAAATAAAATATTCTCTCTCAAGTAATGCCCATCTTGGCCTGAGGTTGAGCTCCATGCACGTGGCTGAAAATGTCTAGAGTGAGGCACTTCTATCACCCCAGGCTGGTTGAGACTGGCCAATGTGCTTCCTTAGCTCTACTGGTGCTAGGTCAGGTTGCATGTTGGCACCTGTGTTCCCACATACCCTGGCCTCTGTGCATGTGTGCAGCAATCGCTTGAGTCACCACATCATGTTTTAATGAGTCACAGTAAGGCAGTGTTGGGTTGTGAGGAAGTAACCTGAGAATTACTCCTCATGTTTATGCACTTTCACCAGGGCTCCAGGGCACTAGAATTTTCTCCAAGCGCTTTGGCAGGGAGAGTAATGAATACTGTATATTTGGGGAGGAGGCTAGTAAAGACATCTGGACCATGCAATGGACACATGGCCCAAGCTGTTGAACAAGGTAGCAAGAGCCTGCCAAAGGACAGGTCTCAGGAACAAACAGAAACCAGACTTTCAGAAGGTGGTTGTAGCAGCTGCCTGGCCTCCCAGCAAGAGATGCTGAGATTTCCTACCATATTCAAAGCCCGCTGTGTAAACTGGATTTTAATATAGAAGCAGGAAGCTGAGTGACGTAGTGGTGTCTAACATATCCACTAACACAGCTGAGTACGCTCTTTCTCCTTTTGCTGCGTTGGCTGATCTTTCCACAATCTACTAAATTAGTGGAATCCGTTTTCATGGGGGTTTGCACAAGACTTCAGCTTTAAAGGGTGTGTCTGCACATCGGGAAAGCTGACCCCAAAACAGGGTGGCAGGCGGATACACTCCAGACCAGCCTCTGCAGCCCCTCTCTGCGTACACAAGTTTTCAACACAGACTCAAAAGCTTTGCCTACAGGTTCCAGTTGCCACCAGGGAACAGGGGATACACCATGGGACTACTGGCAGCATTGTAATGTGGTAAACACATGCACCAAGTGGAGACATGGAAGGGCAATGCTAGACAGTAGGCATAAACACTTTGTGAGAACACAGGCCTAGTGTCTCATCTACTATGAGTAGCTCTATTTGTTTTGATGCCCGGCACCTTTTACTTGCCACAACTTCTGCCCTGTCTGCTACAATTGGCACCAGCTACCACTTTACTCAAGTTCACATTTTTACAAGACCTATTATTAGGACAATTATCTGAATATGAGTGGCCTATTTCCATTCTACAAAACAGAAAATACAATCAGTAAAGTTCTCTCTCTCTTATACACACTTTCACTCTCTTACACAGACACACTCTCTTATACACTCTCTTAAACACACATTCTCTCTCATACACACACAGTCATACACACACACATACTCTCTCTCTTATACACGCTCTCGCTCGCTCTCATACACACACTCTCTCTTATACAGATACACTCTCTCCTATACACACTCTCTCTTAACACACACACATAAAAACTTTCTATCCCACTCTAACTCTATAGTGCAACAGGCATTCTGAGCAGCCTACATGAACATCTTCATATAGGTAAATCTTGCACTTTTTAATCCAATTTCCATAATTTTAAATTTCCACCATTACTCTCCAACTGTAAATGGATTCAAAATTTCTTCTACAAATAAATATGAAAACTAGTGATATGGACAATGAAAAGGGAAAATAGAAAGTGAGTTGAGGAAGCTGAAAGATAATAATTCATTTAATAATGAGCATAAAATGAACTAGCTAGAGCAAAGCATCTGCTTAACTAATGGCATGTAAAGCTACTGAAGACGTTCAAATTTAAGAAGTCTTGTTCAAATACAAAGTCAAAACTGAAAAATTCCAGTTTTGTGCGTGCAGACAACAAAACTGTAGAGGTCATCATACCTTTCCAATGCGCTTTCCTTCAACTGCTAAAGCTTTCATCTTAGAAAAATAGTGGTAATATGTCACCACATAGGTGATAATGGATTTTTCATCAGGGTGGTCAACACTGATATCTGAAAAACAAAATGTGTTCAATGAAGAAACAGCTGCCAATGTGATTCACGCTGAGAATTAACTTAACTCAAGTTTAGAAAATTCAGCCAGTACCACACGCTAAACAAAATATGTCGCTTTCTTTCTATAGAAGAAGCTGAGATGCACCTACTTTCCTCCTGGGATACCCAGGCAACTCGCTGAGAAGGAAGGCAAAATGTGGACCCTGGGTACCTTACATTTCTGAGGATTTTTTTTTTTAATTTCGGTGTTTCTGCATTGGCCGCCAAGAAAAGGATGTAAGAAAATCCATTTCCCAGCAATGAGTCCTCCCGAGGATCCGTCTGAAATAGAGACGGATCTGAGGAGGCCCCATGCGTCTGCGCACGCGTGGGGAGGACGGATTCCACTGGCTGGATTCTCTGGGTGCTGTGCAGAGGCCGCAAGACCCATTCCAAAGGGCATTCGGCCTCCTGTGCCCCCAATGCCGCCCCCGGAGCCGTGGAACTGGAGCACGCAGCTGCCAGTCACCACTTGTTACCGCCAGCACGTGGAGTGCGGGGGAGGGGCTTCGGAGGCAAACTGGCCTGCTTCCACCCTCCCCAAGATGGCGTCCGGCAGCACATCCGGCCCCTCACCTCTTTGTGTGCGGAAGCGTCCTGCTTCCGAACGGATCAAGGCGAGGGGCCGGATGGAAGACCTAATTTTCAAGGTCTTCCCGGAGGCCAGATGTTTCGACGGCTAGACCCCATTAAGAACAGGTCTCATGCGCGGTGTGCAGAAGCAGCTGCCGTGAACAGTCCCAGATCCGGCCTCCAGTGCGAAAGGTAAGTTTTTTATGTGTCTTTAATGTGTTTTTATGGCCAGTGTGGAAGCACCCTTCTACTCTGCAGCTGGTTTGCATGAGACGCTTGTGGGAGCCGCTGTAACTCACTAGTAGAGCAAACAGCTTGAAAAGCAGAGGGTTGTTGGTTCAGTCCTCAGCCTCTCCCCAGAAGTAGGCAATTGAAAACTACTTCTTTATCTCTCACAAGAAAGCTGCACAGGAGTACAGGTGAAGGTTTTGCCTTTGTCTTCTGCTTGAGATGTCCATAAGCAATTGGTGAGCTACTGTGTGAGATAGGATGCTGGACCAGATGAACTGTGGGTTGATCCAACAGGGCTCCTCTTATATTCTTATCTGCCTACGAAGGAACCCGTGAAGTCAGCCAGGGGCATTTTGGCACTCTCCTTCCCATCTGCTGGGCAGGAAAGAAGCACGATTAACCAATGCTGACTTGACGCGCTAGTCAACCTTGACCATTCCCCTCCCCCCTCCACGATCTAATACTTAACCTTAGTTGATCTGGGCCCCAGTCCTCCTCTAGGTGCCGCCATTTTGGCTGCGGTGTTCCCCACAACTGTGGGTGCATTGGCACTGTCGCCCTGACGACGCTGGTGCTCTGCACACTCACAATCGCATCTATGATTGTCTGGGGTGCCAGTGTGCTTGGGTGACACCCCAAACAATCCTGGAGCACCGGAAGAAGAGTGAATGCTCCTGCCCCAGACGCTTCAGGTAAGTGTCTGGTAAATGCTGGTTAATGTGTGGAGCACCTAATCAACAAGTAATGCACTTCTGGTGAGGGCAGGCACTCTTGGGGGCTGTAACAGCCTCCAACATGTGCGGATGCCCTTTACTAGACATTCACTACTCCTTCACTAGAGGCCGTAGTGCGAATAGGCCTCAGGAGTTAGGCACAACTCAGTGGTACCCATTTGTAATTATTTAATGAAGCTCAAATTCATACTGTTTTAGCCCCTTCTAAGTGTCATTGGTGTAATCAGGTTTACAAAGAAGTAAATATTTTATTCAAAACTGGCACTGTGCAGGAGTTACCATTTTCCTCACCATACAGAACACACTGGCACGTAAGATAAGGAATATTTAAGAAAAATACATTTAGGAGGGTTTTTAGGAGGGTAAGAATTAATGTTATATGGTGGAAACAAAAAATACTCCTTATTAGTTCAAGCAAACTTGACATTCAGTGCAATAAAGCATTCTAGCGATAAACTGTTCATATTATCATCAACATATAAAAACAGGTATTTCCTCTATGAACTGGCTTCCCAGAAAACTCTTGAATAATTTATTTGCTGTTCCTTCTTGCAGATAAATACTCAAGAGTTATTCTAAGGTTAGCAAATACTCTGCAGGTATAAGCAAGACTTGCCAGAACTCTCCAAATTCCTTGTTGCATGGGAGGCTGAACAATTTCTTTGGACTTCACCGCTCTGAAATGTTCAAAAACCATTACGTCTATGTTGGTTTCACAACCTAGGCCTTTCCACACTTGGCCTTATTTTTTAATATATCCCAGGATAGGGGCCTGTTGTCCGCATCCTAGTTCAGACTATAGTAGGCTTCAGGTAAGGCCTACCATAGCCTGCATTAACATGTGGACAACAGACCCCTATCCTGAGATACATTCCAGAATAAGGCCCAGTGCGGAAAGGGCCCCTGTTTCCACAGTTTATTAGTCTGAATTCTAGCCAAAAATCCAGGAATCAATGAAGAATGTGTCAAGCTGCAAATTGTATTGCTTTTTGTAGCTATGGAACTGCTTTTGTCTTAAATCCATTTTTATGTCTTCCAAATATTCCTTGAATATTGTATTTGTTATTGTATCTCATGAGCTTCTAACTACTTGAACTACATCTTCGCAAGGCACTGGATTTTAATCTATAGGTCTCAAGATTTTGTCGCCTTCTCTAACTGTTTATTTTAGATTCTACTGGGATAGCTACACATGCTACTGTAGTTTTCCCCCACTTCAGCATGATCCAGCAGTTTACATGCTTGAATTTTAAAATCCCATAATATTTTTAACCTCCCTTTTGCCCATTTTTCTCCTACTCTTAAGTTGCAACGTGTAAGTTCCCCACAACCTAGTTGTGACTTTGGGCCTTTTCACACCTACTGAGATTAGGGGTGTGCATGGATTTTTTTTTTCATTCGAATTTGAGTTGAATCGAATGTCAAAATATTTGATTCGATTTATTTTTAAAATCCAAATGCAACAAAAACTGGTTCGAATCTGTTACATTTGAATCTATTCATTAGAATGTTGGACACGAATTTGAAAAAACAAATGTTGACAACATTCATATACGTTATACCTATCTGTACGCATTTCGTACGCATCCCGTTTTCATTCCGTACTATAAGCGCAAATGCGTACAGATACGTATAATATTCGTACAGCTACGTATGTAATACATATGTATCTGTACGTTCAAATGATTCGAACAAATGTTTCGGAACATTCAAAATCCATTTGAATGTCTAAATGTGAATGTGAAGACGCATTTGATTCAAATTCGAATGTTTACATTCGAACGAACTCGATCAGATTTTGAATGTTTAGAATATTCGTGCACATCCCTAACTGAGATATGATACTTTGCAATCTTCTCTACCCTATTCTTAGTGTTCCAAGGGCAAAGGGTACTTCTCTCATTACACCAAATCACTTTTTTCTAGGGTGTTTTTCCACTGTCACTAAAAGTACCCATTAAGTACCCATTAATGGGTACGTAATGGCATTTTTGTACCCATTAATGGGTACTTAATGGGTACTTCTAGTGACAGTGGAAAAACACCCCTAGTCTCCTCGTGGCTTCCTTGTTCCTTGGGTTGAAAAAAACCACAAACTTGGGGGAAGAGGTGGCAACTGGCCAAGACCAAGGCAACAAAGGGGAGTTGTGGGAGATGTAGAGAAAGGGAAATCTGTCCCATATCATACCTTCAGGATCCAGAAGTTTAGTAAGGCCAAGGTGCTGCTCTGCCAAGTTAAAAGCATTTTGCAGATTGTAGTGTGCGTTCGATTTCTTCAGCTTATCAAAATCAATTAGATCAGGCCTGAGCAAGGAATGAAGAAGGAATTACCAACAATTTCTTCCATACCCAAGCCCTTTTCTGTAACATTTGCGAGTTTCAGCATTTTGTGCCATATTATTTATTTGAATTTTTATCCCTCCCTATACCCAAAGGTCTCAGGGTGGGTTACACAACATTAAAACCCAGAGAACATATAAACTTGAACATATTCAACCATGACAGTGCCTGCATGTGGAGAGGAAAATTTCATTTTCTTGTTTAGCCAAAGGCCAGGGCGAAGAAGTGCATCTTCACTGCTCTGCTGAATGCATAAAGTGAAGGTCCCTGACGCATCTCAGGAGGAGACTATTCCACGATCTGGGGGCCACCACTGAAAAGGCCCTATCCTGGGTGCCCACCCTTTTGCTACTGAGGGTCGTGGTACAACCAGGAGGGACTCCCCTTTAGATCCTAAGGCACAGGCAGGTTGATGTGGAAAATGGTGTCCCTTTAGATACTTGGGCCGCAAGTCTTTTAGGGCCTTATAGGTTAAAGTTATCACCTTGAATTGGGCTTGGGCACAAGCATATTAGCTGCACTAGTAATATGACAAAGAGAATTTAGGAAATGCAAATTCCAAGCAAACCTTATAGCTACTTAGGTGCAACCACATGTGCCTTAAATGAGAATAACCAGAGGTTAGCTGCCAAATTGGTACTGTGGAAAGCACCCCCAAGCCAGATGCATTTCCAGCCAGATGCAGCCCAAGGTGCACTTTGGCAAAGACATCATGCATGCCCGTCTGTAAGGGAGCCATGCCAAAAAGATCTAGCAATGTGAACAGTCCTTGGCCTCTAAATGCCATTCGCATCCAACAAACGGCAGTTTGGCCTGTCCTTATTCTTCACTGCTTCCCAGGCTGTTGCTGAAGAGAGAGGTCAGCACCCTTTTCAACTTGAATAGCTCACTGTTTCTTTGGCAAAGGAAGCTGCCGTGGGGAGCAGAGAAAACCGAAATCCTGCCTGCATTCACCTATTCTAATCTGAAGCAAGCGCATTTGCTGATTAATGGATTAACTGACATGAATGTCAGAAAAGGGAGCAAAATCAGCCATAACAGCGGAAGCATCAACAACAATAACCATAACTCACTTCAGCAATTAATAACAATACCAACCATCCCACCTAACATGAACCACCCTGAGACCATGAGTAGTATAAAAATGTGTATGATAAAAAAGGCAAATATCACCCAATGTGAAGCACATTTGTTCTATTCATTCATGCTGGAAACCTTGCATTTTAACCCACCATATATACTCTAAGGCAGTGGTTCTCAACTTTCCTAATGCCGCAACCCTTTAATACAGTGCCTCATGTTGTGGTGACCCCCAACCTAACCCTAACCCCCAACCATAAAATTATTTTCATTGCTACGTCATAACGACCCCTGTGAAAGAGTAGATCGACCCCCAAAGAGGTCGTGACCCACAGAATGAGAACCGCTTCTCTAAGGTCTCAGATGCTTACAAGCACTTAAGTAGATAAAATTAAAAACCAATTTAAATATCATCATACAACACTCAGAAGGGAGTGTGGACTGAGTCTTCAGGCAATGGCCCAGGAGACAAGAGGCACCTTCACCAACCATCGAGGACTTGTGGACCTAGAAGGGACCACAAGTAGTCCTACTGGAGTGTGTGTGGTATGTCAATGTATTTTATCCTGTGTTTTTTTAGTGCTGTGACCTGCCCTGGAACCTTCAGGTGAAGGGTGGGATAAAACGTAAATAAATAAATAAATAAATAAATAAATAAATAAATAAATAAATAAATAAATAAATAAATAAATAAATGAGCAATAAAGGTTTCTGCTCCAAAGAGCATACAAAGCTCATGTTGGCCAACGGATGGGAAGAAATAAAAGGGATGCATTTGGGTCAATAAGCCTTTACAATCCGATCCTGTGCATTTGGGACTGAAGTCTACAGGACAGAATCACAGAATCACAGAGTTGGGACCTCTAGGGTCATTGAGTCCAACCCCCTGCTTGATGCAAGATTTCCTAAACCATCCCAGACAGATGTACGTCCAGCCTCTGCTTGAAGACCTCCAGTGAAGGAGAACTCACTACCTCCGGTGTCAACCTATTCCACTGACTGATCACCCTAGCTGTTTTTCATAATATCTAATCTGCATTGACTTCCTTGAAGTTTCATCCTGTTGTTTCTAGTCCTCCCATCTTGTGCAAGTGAGAATAGGGACAATCCCTCTGCACTGTGACAGTCCTTCAAATATTTGAAGACCGTGATCATGTCTCCTCTCATTCTTAGATCCTTCAACCTTTACTCGCAGGACATGGTTTCCAGACCACTACCCATTTTGGTAGCCCTCCTTTGGACTTGCTCTAGTTTGCTCTAGATCAAGCCCAAGTCTTCCCTGAGGTTGCTCTGAAAGCCCAGAAACAAGCAGCCACTTCGAATCAGCATCCATCTGTCCAATGCTTAGAAATTTCATCAACAGTTTGTCAAATGCCCACCTGTGTTTATGGATTAGTGCGTTGAAAGCCATGCCGTCCCTCCAGCTGGTGGTGAAGTTGTGAATGTTGACGTTGGGGTAGCTGGTACAGCAAAAGAATCAAAGGGGAGAAAACCCAATCAATATAGGATTAACTCTCAAAGACATGAATAATGGGTGATATCAAGCAACTGCTCAAAATAGCAAAATAATATCTCAAGCAGCCCTGAAGTTTATCAGTTGCTTTATTCAGAGAGGAATGCCCAAGAGCGAAACAGGACGAGGCCTTCCAGGTAAACTGTGGGCAACTTCAGCTATACATACACATAGATTTTGGGGGAAAGATTCTGGAGGATTAAGATAACAAACCTATAGGCCAATGGGAAAATAGATCTACAGAGATCAACTGATAGCCCACCTGAATACCAAGAAAGGGTCACTAATGGGTTATTCTTCTGTGGGGAGGAAGGCAGAGGGATTAGCCAGCAAAAGAACTGAAGATTTCAGAACAATAGATAAAGATGCAAGCAGATGGTGGGACAAACATTCAGAGTCTCTGGCAAGATGTCCAACTTGTGCAGCCAAGCCAGATGAACAATCCATGCCAAACTGGGAAGCAAAGGGAAGAGAGAAGGTTCTAGAACATGCCATCCAGGGATGGGGATCCCAACGGATCTCCTTCCCTTCAGTAGACTAGCTGTGCTGAGATAGAGCGTAGTGTACCTGTAGAGATGAAGTTCTGGGAGTCTGTTAGAAGGGTGAACTTCTGCATTCATGCTTGTTACTTTCCATACACAACTGGGGCCTTCCAGACTTGGCCTTATCCAGGAAAATATCTTGGAATAGGAGCCTGCTGTCCACACGCTACTGAAGACTATGGCAGGCCCCAGCCAAAGCCTACCATTGTCTGCATTAGCACACAGACAACAGATTGCTATCCAGAGATATATTTTGAAATAAGGTCAAGTGTGGAAATGGCCCTGGTTAGCTGCTGGAAGAACAAATTACTGGACTATTGGGGGCACTAGTCTGGTACGGCAGGGGATTTCTTAGTTCTTAATTTCTGATAATATAACTCATGTGGACCTTGTTTAGAAACTGTTTTCCCAGGGGGTGGAGGTGGGAAGGGACTGCTTGACAGATGTGGACTAACCGTGGCTCTCCAGATGTTGTCAGAACTTCAGTTCCCACAAGCCTCAACTAGTCTGGCGCATGGCAAGGGGAATAATGGAAAAGGCAGTTCAACAATATCTGGCAATTTGGACACTTATAACCAAAGGGAACCAGGACTGCAAGTGTACAGGACCTATGTAAGAAGGTTCACCAGATCCTACGTCAGAAGCTTGGGCTTCTAGTCTCAAGGTCTCATCTTAAACACACAACAGGGATTTTAGAGTGTTTTTGCACTTGCTGGTATACTGGACCAGCAAATATACTAAGAGCCTCCCTTTCATACTGCAGATGCCATATAAGGAAGCCCTCACCCTGCTCTGAACAGTATGAAGCATGGACTAGACCAGATGAGACTAAGCAGCCCATATGGCCACCTGATCTGATATACTAGTAGATCTCTTTAAAGAGATCTACAAGTATACTAAAGGTCGTGAACTGTGCCATGCTTCTGTGGAACCCATTTCAGCAACCCAGCAAGATATCTCTTGTTCCCAATCATCAGAACTTTCAGGGGCAACTTCAAAGCTGGCATGAACTCCAGAGCTGGTGTGTGGGGTTGGGCCAGCACAGGCCATCCCAAGCAGCTTTGTTCTGGTCCAGTGACAGATCTGTCTACTTCTGGAACAGATCTCTCAGACTAAATCAGAGCTGGATGCTCTGATCCAGTCCAGTGGAAGTAAGTGCATAATCTCCCTTAGTTTCATTTCCACCAAAGTCTGGTTGCTATCAGTGCAACAGTATTGTCTTGGATTACTATACTCCCCCAAATAACTTGGGACATTTGATGTCATCAATAAGTATCACAAGCTACAGTGAGGTACTGACAGAGAAAGATCTAGAAACTGTTTGTTAGATGAGGTCACTCTAATGAAGGAGAGGTATGTGTTCACACACAGAATGTTTCTTCAAGCTTCTGTTCTCCAGGTGGCACAGACCACAACTTCCATCATCTCCAGTAAGTTCTGAGTTGCAGTCAAAAACATCTGGAGGACGCTAGGTGGACGAAGCTTGCCACAGATCATGATCTGACGCACACTCACCCAGCTGTCTTCATCTGGCACCAGAGCAGCAGTGCATCTTTTGCAGATTTCTTCTCTTTGTTGTCTTCGGTTTCAACACTGATGTCTTGGATCTATAAAGCCATATATCAACATGAGTAGCAGTGTCTTTATCAGTGCTTGGATTTACCTAGTACAGATTCCATCCTTTTTTTTTTTTACAAAGTCATCTGTAGATGGTGTTGATACATTTGACTGCACATCTTACTATTACCCTCCTGTTCCAGGTAACAAAGCACAGGCAGATGAAAGCAAGTTATTCACTGCTTCTCACTGCCACTCCCCCTTCTTCATGGGACACAAAACCCTGTAATACACAGCACCTCCATCTTGTCTGAATTCAGTTTCAATTTATTGCTCCCCTCCAATACTACCTCTGAGCACCTGTCAAGCACTTTAACTGACTCTCCTGATTCAGATGGCAAGGAGAAATAGAGCTGGGTGTCACCTGCATATTTATGGCATCTCACTCCAAAACTCCTGACGGCCTCTCCCAGCACCTTCAGCATGGGAGATAAGGCCAACCCCTGTGGAACCTCAAAGGTGAGTTCCCAGGGCATAGAGCAACATCCTTCCACAACTTTGGAGACAGGAGCAGAACCATGGCAATGCAGGGCCTCCAACTCCCAAGCTCTGTAACCTTTCTGAAAGGGTATTATGGTCAATGGTATCAAAAGCTGCTGAGAACTCTTGGAGAATCAACAAGCAACATTCAGCCAGGGCAACCAACCAATCCTGAAGCCAGACTGAAATGGGCACAAGGAGAGACTGGAAAAATTACCAACAGAACTGCTCCCTCTCCCAGTATGGAAAGGACCCTCAAAGCAGTGGTTCTCAACCTGTGGGCAGTGTCCCCTTTGGGGGTCGATCTACTCTTTCACAGGGGTCGTTATGAAGTAGCAACGAAAATAATTTTATGTTTGGCGGTTAGGGTTAAGCTGGGAATCACCACAACATGAGGAACTGTATTAAAGGGTCGCGGCATTAGGAAGGTTGAGAACCACTGCTCAAGAGGGAAAAAAAAGAAAAAAAACTTTTATTGCAGTTAGCTGGGACTATTTTCACCTAAGGATTGGTTGCAGCTGAACGAAGGGGTATAAGTAATATTCATTCTGATTTCAGCTGGGAAGAAAAGGGATGAAACGTACTCCATTGTTTACGTTTCCAAGATTAATTCTGTTCATGCCTGCAGTAAACTTTGCATCCTTTTGCCCTTCAGATATTTTGGGACCGGAACTCCTATCACACCCAGTGGAGGTGTGGTCTAATACACCTGAGGGGCATTAGGTTAGCAAAGGCTGCCTGACATTGATACAGGAAGAAAAAAAATGACACAGTACATAGTTACGTTGATTCACAGAACAAGGGACGGAAAACATATTCAACTGTGGCAGACATAAAAAAAGATGACCGCATCCTTACCTGGAATCTCAATATAATAGTCCAAATAAGGCCAAGGGTTAGTCTGTGATTCCCATCCACGATATCATGGGAACCCATGTTTTCAAGATGCACGCGCTGCTCTTTCAGAAACTGGAGGGCTTTGTCAACGTTCTCCAAGCAATGAATGCGCATTCTTCCCTTTGTTGGCTTGGGCTAGATTCAACATTTTATAAAGGAAGGAAAAAGAAGGAGCAGATCAGTGGAAGGGTAATGCAAATAAATAAAGGGTTATCATAAACGGTCAAATCATTTTCAGTGGTCAGATTGGTAAGGTACATCGATTAATGAGTGCCCCAAGGGATAGGAGTTGGCTGGGAGAAAGGAAGAAAACCTGGGGTGATTTCACACTTTCCTTCCTGTCTGCTGGATGGGAAAGGAGCAGGATGCATTAACATCGACTAGCGCTTGCACTTGGAGCACTAGTTAACTTTAGCCGTTCTCTCCCCCCACGATCGAATACTTACCTGATTTGACTGCAGTCCCGGTCCTCCTCAGGGCACTGCTATTTTGCTTGCGGTGACGACGCTGATGCCCTGCACATGCGCAGTAGTGGCATCTATGGTCGTCTGAGGTGCCAGTGTGCTTGCGCGGCACCTCAGATGACCCTGGAGCACCGGAAGAGTTTTGAATGGCCACTGCCTGGACGTGCCAGGTAAGTGATTGGGTGAGGCTGGTTGTGTGGATCATGATTTTGTGCTCCACACCTAATCAACAACGAGTGAACTTTGTGGGAGGGCAGGGCGCGCCTGGAGGCTGTAGCAGCCTCCTCGAAGTGCAGATGCTCTTCACTAGAAGTTCACTAATTGTTGACTAGAGGCAGAAGTGCAAAAAGGCCTTTGATATTTGTCGCCTTGTCCTCCCTTTCCCCAACGTTTTGTGTAAATTTATAATGTATTATCTGCTACTGTATGTAGTTTTATAATGTGTATTATACAGGAAGAAGAAGAAGAAGAAGAAGAAGAAGAAGAAGAAGAAGAAGAAGAAGAAGAAGAAGAAGAGTTGGCTTTTGTACCCCACTTTTCTCACCCATTTAAGGGGACTCAAGTGGCTGACAAAGCTTTTCTATTCTTCCCCCCACAACAGAACACCCTGTAGGTGGGGCTGTGAGAGCTCAGACGAGAGCTGTGACTAGCCCAAGGTCACCCAGCTGGCTTCATGGGGGAGGGTGAAATCGAACCCAAGATTCCCAGATAAGAGTCCAGCTCCTTAACCACTAGACCAAACTGCCTAGCCGAAATAACAAAAGCTTTGGGCCTTTCTGTGCAGAAAAGCTTGTGTTCAGTCTCAGTGATCTGAAATAAACATGCAGATGTATGTCTCAATACTTACTACACGGGGCCTTAACCCAAAATAAGGGCCAGCGCATAAAGGGGCTTTGCCAAACTATTAGCCTTCAAATGTTTAGAGAGTCAACTACTTTCAGCTCACCTGCTAAGGTGCAAAGTTTAATACAACTGAAGGGCCCTGAGGCTGGCAAAGTTTGGTTAGGGAAGGTGGTTCCTTGGCACACAAAGATGCTGTCTGGAGAAACAATCACTGGATTCCTTACAGATTTCTTAGGAAAGGAGGGAATGGAACCAGAGATAAAACAGAGGCTTGGACAGTCTATACAGAAAGCAGGCAAAGAGAAATGGAAGATATGGAGTTGACAGATGGAAGCGCTACTGCTGATTAGAATTGTTCCAAAAGTGCAACAGGAAATTCAACAGGAGGAAAATGGATAAAAAGATGTAACCCATCTTGGAAGAGGTTGAAAAAGGAGGAAAAAATTAATAGCATTTTATTTTTATTTTTTATTTTAAAAAATGGGGGACTTCTAATTGATTTTACTAGGTAAGAATCAAAGCGTGCTTCTGCACTGGACCTCCAAAATACGGATCTATTAGATCCGTATTTTGGAAATCCGTATTAAGTAGATCTGTAGATCTGGAAGGATGGATTTAGATGCGGATTTGAGGTGGGTGCGGGCGGGCGGGGGAGAGGCTCCAGAGACAGACCGGTCTGCTTCCACCCCTCTCAAGATGGCGGGCGCCAGCACATCCATCCCTTCACCTCTCCATGTGTGGAAGCATCCTGCTTCCACACGGACTGAGGTGAGGGGATGGATTGAAGACCTGATTTTTCAAGTCTTCCTGGAGGATGGTTTTTTCGGTGGCGAGACCCCATTAAGGATGGATCTCGCGCGCCACTGTGTGTAAGAGGCTGCCTGGAAGGGTCCCTCATCCGTCCTCCAGTGCGGAAGGTAAGTTTCTAAGTGTCTTGAATGTGTGTCTGATGTGTGTTTAATGGGGTTTCTGCTGCCAGTGCGGAAACACTCTAAATGCTTCTGTCTTGTCTTGCCTTATGCTGGGTTTATAAGCTGGTCTGGTTTAACTGAAGCACTCTGTTCCTCTCATTCTGCAGTTGCATTCGTTGCAGGGGCAGGAAAGTGTTAATCAAACAAAGCGTGCGGTGATGAGCACTGGTTGGCGTCCAGGGAACATTAGCTGCCAATGTACAGACGCCTTTTAAAAGAGCCAATCACATTTGCAGCCATGGGTGACTGAGGACGGCCTTTAAAAGAAAAGAAGTTGACAACTAGTTTGGCGTTCCTTTTAATAATAAGATAGATGTTAGGAAGAAGAAATTTGTTCCAGTTAGCTTCCAATACGGAACAATGAAGGGAGAATCCAGCAAAGCCGGAACAAAACATTAGAGGCAAAATACAGACAGTATAAAACTACATTTAGAGCATTTGTCAGTTCACAGGATGAAAGGGATCTGTGTCTAGCTCTTGGAAATAAAAAATCGGACAGACAGAAGGCCTCCGAGAATTAACTGTCTCCAGAAAATTTGGTTAAATTTAAATTTCATGGAGTCTCTTTTTAAGGAACAACTGGACTAGAATAATTTCCAGAATTCCTGACGCGCCCAAGCAGTGGTCCTCCTCCAAGTGTGACTGAACTCCAGTTCCCATGAACACATGGCCAATGGTGATGGGAGATGCAGTACAGAAAAACTAGGAACACAGTTCAGTTCATCATCTAGTGTAGTGATTACCAACTGGGTACATGTATCCCCAAGGGCATGCACCTCTAGGGGTACACATATGCGCTAAACTCCAGTGCACACAACTTCTGCTATGTCAGACAATGTGCATATGAGCTCTAACTACGGGTCGGCACGGTAAAGTCACTTGTGAAGCACTTGTGATTGCCATATATGCCTATGGGGAAAAGAGCATCTCACCATGTTTGGGCCCGTTCAGAGATGGGGGTTGGATGTAGCATGCCTCCAACTCTAAATTGCTGGGAGAATGCTACTGAGCTCAAGACGCTCTTGTGCCGTTCCCAAGATCCATCTGCTTGACTGTTGTGAGAATAATATGTCTAACTAACTAGGACTTTGGTCTGATCCAGCCAGACTCTTCTGTTGTGCAAACTGGCCTGGCCTTTCTGTGTATAAACCACAAAAAAGTACTGATGATCAGCCCTATCACTCCTTGCGTTCAAATATCTATGCAACTTATTTTACTTTATCATTCCTACAGCCTTCTTGCCAAAGTACTGTACTGCCATGCATTTAAGTCTACCTGCTAGTTTCTTCACTCTGGGTGACTTAGGCAAGGATTAAAGTGGGACTCACGTTCACCTCATAGTATCCTTACCATGGGGACAAGCGCTTAAGTCTATAGGAGGAATGTTCCAAGGCCTTTCAGATGTTTCTGAACTCCAAAAGTGGAGTTTCTGCAAGTGGAAAACTGGACTATTCAGGACTATCTGGAGGGCCATAGCTGAGCACCCCGGCCACAGCACCTGATATTCTAAGGGGGATCCCATCTAATTGCTTACCCAATGTTGCTAAGATTCTTCTATCAGACAAGACTAGTCAAGGGGCTGCCTGAATTCCAAGGCATCATGCACAGAATGATTCCCGTTTCTTTTTCTGAATTGTATTAATCAACTTCTGGACAGTTTATGAAGTCAAATTATGTATCTAGGGAAATCTAGTGTTGACATGTTACATAAACATTGATATATTTTTAGGGTCACCCCCTTCCTGACACTAGTGACTCAGAGGCATCAGTTTCACTTCATGTTGCTGAGAGTCAAACAGGGCAGGAATCAGTTCCGATCCAGGGAATGGCCTTGCCAAACAAGCAACCCTACGTCTGCAAAAGTAAGCCTCTTGATGAGTGTGAGAGAGTGCAAAAGGGTGAGCATGGAACTACCAGCTGGTTCAGCTGCAGCTGAAATTGCCCAGAACCAGCGTGCGCCATTTTGGCTGTGCTGTTTGAATCAACCGTGCTGTTTTCTCTGTGTTGTTTCCCAACTCCATGTTGATTCCAAACAACGTTGATGAACTAAAGGGCTAAAGAGATGGGGACCCATGAGAGGGCCTTGTGATACACCCCCCCCCCCCGCCCTTCAGCAGTCCTCGAACACCATGGCTCTATGGATTCAGGAGGTGGCAAGGATACATTTGTAGGGTGTATCAGCCTAGCTGAAGTGCATAAGCTCTTCCCCAGATGTTCACTACTTATTGACTAGTGGCTAAGGTGTGAATAGGCCTCAAGGCAAAGAGTTGCATCTCCGAAACATGTGAAGTGAAGGTGCCTGATGCACCACAGGTGGTAGATCGTTCCGTAATCTGGGAGCCATCACTGAGAAGGGCCTAATCTGGGTGTCCACCCTGTATGTCATAAGAACATAAGAAGCGCCCTACAGGATTGGACCTGAAGTCCATTCCGTCCAGCAGTCTTTTCTCACAACAGCTAAACAGCTGCAGAAAGAATCCCACCATCAGGACATAAGCACATAACTTGGTCTGCTCAGTCTCTCAGCAGCTGGCTTCTGGAGGCACGGCACCTCCTACACTGCCATCAGGACTAATAAGGATTGATAGCCTTGATTTCCATGGAATCTTCCATACCTTTTTTGAAATCCCAAACATCTGGATAGCACCAGGTTGGGTACAGGATGCAGATTTCTAGCTGAAGCCAATTATCATCCAGCCATGGGCAACAGTCTTAAGACATACTGAACTTCCATGGGAAAGAGAAACCAAGTCATGACACAGACTTGGTATTTTTCAGCCACGGCAGGAAAACAACCTGTTTGCTAAGCTAGCAGAGCGTAATTATCACTTTTGGTACACAGGGGCTGGTAATTTAGACCTGTGGATTGGAGAAATCTTCCATCCGTTGCTGATTTGTAATAAGGAGTAATTAAGGTTTATCTTGAGAGTTGCATTTTGTTCTCAGTAGGGTCACATGCCATTGCATTTACTATCAAGAAAACGGTTGTTTTAAAGGAAAGATGCTTCCTTCCTTTTTAAAAAACGAGACTAAAAATACTTAAAAAGAAGAAGAATCGTTAGTTTTTCTACCCCGCTTTTCTCACCCATTTAAGGGGTCTCAAAGTGTCCTACAAACCTTCTGTTCTTCTCCCCACCACAGAAGGTAGGTGGGTTTGGGAGAGCTCAACAAAGAGATGTGACTAGCCCAAGGTCACCCAGCTGGCTTCATGGGGGAGGGAAGAATCAAACCTTGTATTCCCAGATAAGAGTTCGGCTCCCTAACCACTAGACCAAACTGATTTATTTGTGAAGCCAAACTGTGGGTTCAAAAAATGTTAACTGGTAAATTAAGAACACTAACCTTCCCTGTCACCCCATTACAGACAACAGATACCAAAACCAAACCTAAGCAAAAGTACTGTTCAAAGGAAATGCAATTCTCTAGTCCAGCAGCCAGTCTCACACAGTGACCCACAAATTCTTCCTAGGCATTCTGAAGCAGAAGACAAAGGTAAAGCCTTCACCTAAGGACACGAGGAGCCCTGCTGGATCAGGCCACAGCCCATCTACTGTAGTCCAGCATTCTGTCGCACACAGTGGCCCACAAAATGTCCATGGGCATCGCAAGCAAAGACAAGCGCAAACCTTCTACTGCCCTCAAATCTCAACTAGCCTTAGAAGCATCCTGCCTGTCCACCCCCACCCCCCGCCCCCAGCCTGAAAGATGTACTTAGGCATCATTCTAGTAGCCATTGATACATCTGTCATCCATAAACTTATTATTATTATTATTAGTTTATTTCTAAAGCGCTGTACATGTACTCAGCGCTGTACAAAGTAAAATAACCAAAGAGTAAAAAGTAAAAAGAGTAAAACCTGCCATTGGCGTACAATCTAAAAACAGTAATAACATACAATAACGGAGACGATGATTAAAATAGACAGCAGAGCATTAATAGGCAGACTCTCCTGGGTGGGGAGAGTAAAGTCACATAAAGCCTGGGAATGCTTCCCTGAACAAGGTTGTCTTCAGCTCAGATTTGAAAGAAGAGAGCGAGGTAATAGTGCGTAATCGAGGGGGAAGGCGGTTCCAGAGATAGGGGGAGGCAAGAGAAAAGGGACGAATCCGAGATGGGGCAGTGGAAATTCTAGGCTTCCTTAAAGCCTTCCTTAAAGCCATTTAGGCTGGTAGCTGTTACCACCTCTTCCGGCAGCAAATTCAATAAACCAAAGACCCTCTGAGTGAACAAATACTTCCCCTTGTCTGATCCAGCTCTCCTACCCATCAGCTTCAGAGAGTGCCCCCTGGTTCTAGAACTGTGTAATAGAGAAAATAAATTTTCTCTATCCACATTTTCTATACCGTGCATGATTTTATATACTTCAGTCAGGTCCCCTCTTAAATGCCATCTCTCCAGACTAAAGAGGCCTAGACGTCGCAGCCTGGTTTCGTAAGGGAGGTGTTACAGCCCCTTCATTGTTCTGGTTGCCCTTTTCTACATCTTTTCCAGTTCCACAATATCCTTTTTGAGGTGGGGTGACCAGAATTGTACACAACATTCCAAACGTGGCCTCACCATAGATTTATAGAGAGACAGAATGACACTTGCTGACTTGTTTTCTATTCCCTTCCTAATTATTTCAAGCACTGAATTAGCTTTTTTTTGCCACTGCTGTACACTGGGCTGGCACCTTCATTGACCTGTCCACCAGAACCCCGAGATCCCTTTCCTGGTGTATTGCAGAAAGCTCAGACCCCATCAGTTTATAGACATAATTTGGGTTTTTGGCCCCGATGTGCATTACTTCGCACTTATTAAGATTAAAGCACATTTGCCACTTGGTTGCCCACTCACACAATGCTAAGAGATCCCTCTGGAGCTCTTGGCAATATCTTTCAGTTTTTACTACCCTGAATAATTTAGTATCATCAGCAAACTTTGCTATTTTATTATGTACCCCTTTCTTCTAGATCAGTGATGGCGAACCTTTTGAGCTCGGTGTGTCAAAATTCACAAGAATTTAACTCGGGTGCTGTGTCACATCTAGAAATATCCACAATTTTGTGGTATTTGTAGCTCTAGTAAAAAAGTTATATTTTTGATATATGTATTTTATTAAAAGCAAAAACATAATTCTTTACATTAGTGACTTTTGTTGCTGAATTTCGTTTGCTAAATCTTCAATTGAAAGTTGGTATTTCGTACACTTCAAGAACAAGCAAGCACTACACGCCCAGGTGCCAAGGTGACCAGGTGTGTCACCCGAAAGGGCTTGGCATGTCACCGGTGACACGCATGTCATAGGTTGGTCATCACTGTTCTAGATCATTGATGAATAAATTTAAAAGCATTGGTCCCAACACTGAGCCTTGAGGGATCCCACTTTTTACCTCTTTCCACCCTGAGAATTGGCCATTTATTACTACTCTCTGCTTCCCACCCTTGAGCCAGTCACAAATCCAGGACAGAACCTGTCCTTTTGTTCCATGGCTGATGAGTTTACTCAGTAGCCTTTGATGTCTACTGGTTTGCCTTTATCCACATTTTTACTGACACTCTCTAAGAATTCCTCTCCTGGACTCCCTGCAAATGGCTTTTGGTGCATCCTGCTTTTCTCCCCATCCTGGAGAAAGTACCTAGGCATCAGTCCTAGAAGCCACTGAAACACCTCAAAACTGTGGTCCTCCAGATGTTTCAGAGCAATGCCCAGCATTCTATGAGAGTGTCTGGGGAAAGATGTGAGCAGTGATATCTGGAGGCCCACAGTTTGAGAACCACTGGGCTTGAGTTGCATCAGCCTAGATTTGAAACATCAACTTCTAATAAAATATTTGGTTACTGGATAAATAGCAACCCACTGTAGAGATTTACACTGAGAGGCTCAGTAACACAGACAACAATAAACATATTTCTCCCCTTCCAACCACTTAAAATGAGACATGTAAATTGGGAAAGCTGGAAGAGACTGCTGAAAAGCAAGGAATGTGAACTAGGTTCCTTGTGTACTGTATTTATGTTTGTTTAAGAATTTAAGTTATTTACTGGATACACAATGGCAAGAAAATTTTAATTCCTTCTAATCCTCTTCCTTCATGCAACGAAAGACAAAACTCACCAGGGAGGATTTGTTTATGTAAAATGACCCTAGGGCTTTCAGAAATTATTTTAAAAATTATTGTAGAGAATCCAAATGACCAAAAGTGCAGTTTTATGTAACAAAGAGATGTGTGTATGTGTGCTTCCAGAAGAGGAGGAAACCCTTCCCACAAAATGTAGCTTTTTCATGTTGACTGGACCCTTTCTTGTTTTGAAAGCATAATGCTACCATTTGGTTCCAAATGTGTTATGCAAGTAATTGTCATCTATGAAAAACTGTGGGTTAGAGGAACCACAGAGATCCTGTACACCAGGTATAAGTCTATGGCAGGGTAGCACCAAGATCTAGCTGACCAATGTTCAATCAATGGTAGGGATGTGTCAGGCAGGGCTAGCTGCCTGCCATAATATCTGTATGTAAGATCTCTGCCACCAACGGGATTCTGTATATATCTAGATAATGGCTGCCTGTTGTTTTGGAACTGACCAATGACTCCCCCCTCCCAGCTGAGGTCAAGTGATACATTTGTGTTTGAAGGTTTTGGCTCCAAGTTTAAATTGGTTTTGAAAAATAGTTATTGTTCATTGGTTAAGGGCCAAACCCCACCCATCTATGAGACAAATAAATATACTGGGCCTTTTGTTCCAAGTTGCTCCTAACAAGAAATGTCCTAACGCTGAGCTGAAATAAATCACTGTTCATCTTTTTCAAGAAAGAGTCTTGTGGTCATTCTTTGCCAGCCTGACAGGATTTGCATGAATGGGTTTTTGGCATTCAATTTGTAATGAATCAAATGTTAGAAAGTTCATATTTGTTCGAATAGATCCCCTTTGAATGTGCTAGAATTCTATATGATACGAATGGATTTGTAGAAATTTGTACAAATATCCGACACGAATGCATACAGATCCTGCATATGGATCTTATACAAGCGCGTTATAATTGGATACATATACTATACCATCGCATACATACTGGATACGTATTGGATACGTATCCTATATGAATGCATACATATTAATACATATCCGATATATATCCCCAGTTTAACGAATGTATGAATGTTCGTGTATGAATGTCCAAATTTGTACAAATAACGTACCTCCCTAATCAATGGTACTACAGAACTAAGGGCCTTTCTGCACTTGCTGTGATCCAAGCCAGTGGGTCTGGACCAGCAGAGTCCAGTTGTCCAGATCACAGCATGGGGCACAAGCCAAATCAAGAAGCCCTTGATCTGAATCCCCAGTAGACCTCTGTATCAAGGTCTACAGTTGGACCAGTGCAGCCTAGTCTGGAACACAGGGGCATGCAGAAAGCAAGCATCCATGTTCTAAACAACTGGAGGGCCCATTTCGATAGCACACCAAAATGTGCTGTCAAAATGGGTTCCCCCACAGGTCCCAAAGCTAGGGACTTTGGTTCCTAGTCCTTTGAAACCTAGCCCTGAAGTTCATGCAAGCTTGGGGGCTGATGTAGAGGTTGGTCTAGATAAGCACTCTCATGCAGACAGCACTGGTCCAGACCACACCTTGCGTGGTCCAAACCAGGAAGCCTCATGAGCCCAGACCCACTGGTTAGGATCATGGCCTTTCAGGGCAGAAAGGCCCAGAGGTCACTGTGTGAATCTTTCAAAGGTAACTGTCAGGAACCACTTGTTGAAGCCAAGAAAGCCGTTCCCTTCCTCTGAGGCATATCAGTTACTATTCAGGGTTCACCGTTACTCTAGAGTAAAGCTGCAAGTTTTCCACTGTTTACTCTTAGCTATAGGCTGTCATTTAAAAAAATGTGATGAACAAAAAGTTGCAGCTAGGTTAGAATCCAGAGAGCACAGGGATACAAGGAAAGGAACTTACAAGTCTCTCTCCCGAAAGGACTTCCAACAATTTGATGAGCATCCGTCCATCACGAAGGTCAGTGTACAAGTCTGTAATTCTACAGGATACACGTGCCAGGTGAGAGTTGACCCACTTAGTGAATGTCTTCTTCTGGACTGCCTCTCGTTCATCTGAAGGTTTAAAACAAAAACAAAGGAGGGTTTAGTGATAATAAAATTGAATGTAAGATAGAGGAAAACAGTTCCCTTTCTAAAAATGTAAAACAATATAAATCTTATTTATATTCTACTGTTTTTAAAAAGAAGGGAAGGGAGGGAGGGAGGGAGAAGAAGAAGAAGAAGAAGAAGAAGAAGAAGAAGAAGAAGAAGAAGAAGAAGAAGAAGAAGAAGAAGAAGAAGAAGAAGAAGAAGGAAGGAAGGAAGGAAGGAAGGAAGGAAGGAAGGAAGGAAGGAAGGAAGGAAGGAAGGAAGGAAGGAAGGAAGGAAGGAAGGAGCTATTTCTCTCACACTTCTCCTCACTGACACTATTTAAACAATGAATTCCCATCCAAATAAATGTGATATTATTGTGTTGACAATTTAGTTTTTCCAAGAGAAGTAAGAAAGGGGTCAGAGGCTGAAGCCATCTTATGGGTCTGAAGCTTAAAGTTAACGTGGTTTTGTGGAAAGCCACAGATAAACAGAGCCCACCTTTAGCTTAGTCCTGAGCACTTTCACAACTATTTGCACAGCAAGCTCTTGTGAAACACATTGTTCTTTTGCTGTTGACATTAGTTACCATTCCAGACAGGCCACCAGCCGGCCATCCAACAGTCTTACATTTGAAAAATAAACAGCAATTTTCGGTTACATGGAATGATAGGTTATGTAGACATAATGGCTCGGGGCCAGATCACAACGCTGCTTACAATTCCTGACATGCTTGGTTGAAACAGGAACACTGGAGATGATGACTTCCAGCCACAAACTTCAACAGCCACCACTTAGGTGCTCTGATTTGGCTGCATCCAGATAGGGCCTAAAACCTAGGATCATCCTGGCATTATGTTGGGATCGCCACAAGTGCCCACAGCAATCTGAACAGCTCCCTGGGATATCGGGGTGAAATCCGACAATATTGTTATTTCAGGAAAAACAACTCTAAACCCATGTTTTCCCAATACAACCATACGACTGATTTTGTCTACGTACTTGCTCCTAGGATCTGCCACCTTGGAAATGACCACCATGCATGTGCGGGATCAAACTGGGTGGAAAATGGTCACAATGCACATGCGCAAGGCAGCAATCACACACTTCTAGGTATTTTGCAATGTCAAAATACCTGGATGTACACACTATGCTATTGTGAGAGCAAGTGTCCAGACTGGCAAGTGCAGGATCCAAGAGGATCTCCTCTGACTGTCTGGGATACACCCTATCTACATATGGCCTCAAGATTACCTACCTACACATCAGCTGGGAGCATGCATAACTATGCCAGAGACTGCAGGTACATCCAGACTTGTTAATACTGCTCTGCGGAATGCGCAGTCGCGATGGGGGCGTCACACACCAGGATTGATGGATCGTAGTGGCGACACGTTATCCCATTGCTACTGTGCATTTACCTTAATGCTGGTAAAAGAACACCCGCTGCACAGTATTAATTAAATTCGAATCTTCCCACCAGTCTGGACAGGATGGTGAGAACAGATGATGAGAACAGGGAGGGCAGCTCAAATCCGATTGGCTGCCTCATTCCCATGTAACCACGTGCCCCGACTCAGCTCTCGCAGCTTCCTACAGGAAGCTACAGACCTGCGTTTGGGGTCTGGACGGCCGGTTGTCGCTTTGCAGCAGGTAAGCTGTGATTTTTCCTATAACTGCGGATTTATTCCGCAAGTCTGGAGGGGGCCTGCATCCTAAAGTGTACATTTAAAAACTAGATGAAAATAACAGAGCTTTTCATGTTGGTTTGGCTTGCTTTCCAGCAGCTAATGTTGCACCAGGAAATGCAGCCACTTCAAAACTGCTAAAACAGTATTGAAGCTGACAAGAACAGCAAGCAGAATCCTGCCTTCACAACCTGTTCCGGGGAAAAAAACTCACATGTATTCGCCTAAAGTCTACACTGAGATCTCAAGACCTGAACTAACCTTGAAATCTTATTTAAAAACCTCTCAATTCTTAACTATGTACATTTTCAGCGACATTGTGGTTACCCTGTGGTTTGCAAGGAAGCACAGGGATTTCTGGAGATCTGCCATTTTGGTCAGAGAGATTTCCCCAAAATTCCAGGCATGCCATTCACTTTTGCTCTAGATTCTTTGTTTTCACTGCAAACACATGAAATTGATCCTAGTGGCGATTAAACTGGCAAACCCGGTTCTTCAGGTATGTTGCCGTTAAAACTTTCAGTTATAACTAAAAATCCACATAAAACCCTAGAATGAGGCTGTAGTCTTTTTCTTTTCTATAGTGGCCTATGCTGCACAATTCACGTGTTGTGAAGGTAAACACTGCAATCTTACTTGTATATTTTGCCACTGATATAGAATTGGATTTGCAGCCAGACGCAGCCTTCACACCTTGGGAGCATCATGGCTGTAGCTTGTGCAACTGCGCACAACCTGATTTCTATAGTAACAGCCTCGTGCGCCTCCACACCAAATGAGTGTCCCTACTTACCCTGCTGTAGGGTAAGTTACAGGTAGGTTTGGAATGTGTTTGGCGTTCACAGTGCCAATGTCCCTGATCTTAACTTCTGTGGGACACCGTTCCATGGATGTTGAGAAAAGGCCTCAGTCACAGGCCAAATACGCTCTACATACTGCAACCCACAGTGGGCTGGACTAGCTATACCCGGCCCTCAAAGCCAGCAGTCAGACTGCAAAGGCTGGGAGCAGTTTCTGGGAGGTCCCTTTTTGGCACAATGTGCTTCCTTATGCACTATCAAACAGGGTCCCCCATCATATTCCAAGCTACTGAGGCATGCCACCCACATGCCTCCACACAGCCTGGAATACACAGCCCTTGTCTGCTGGTAGATCCCATTGTTGAGGTCTAACAATGGACTGGGATAAGGCGCCATTTCTGGTCCGGCCCTGAAATGAGTCCAGGCAGACATATTGCTTCTGTGAGGGAAGTTCCTTCAGACCCACAGCAGCGTGAATTGACTTTGTTCCCTGTGACTCCCAACTCTGTGCTGGCCTCTGCTCTGAGAGTCAGGGGTGGTCATGTGGATGCTGCCAAAATCTAGCAGGGGAAACTAAAGGGCAACTTGCATAAACACATCATCCTCTTCCTCATTGGTTCATTTATCTCACATACCAAAAGTCAATTACATGGCAATACGAACCTACAAAAAAATACAACAGAGAGACTATGTCCCTTTCCACACTTGACTTTATTCTGGAATATATCTCAAGATACAGGTCTGTCCTTCACATGATAATGCAGACTATGACAGGCCTCACCTGGAGCCTGCCATGGTCTACACTAGCATGTGGACAGCAGGCCCCTATTCCAGGATATATTCCAGAATAAGGCCAAGTGCGGAAAGGCAATGTGTCTAAATTTCCTGTACATTTTGCTGCTATTTTGGTGAATATCTGTAGCTCAGGGCTGCAGAGCTGTATTATTGTTGGTCTCTGAGGAAACACAGGCAAATCTATGCATGAATCTTGACAAGGGATTCAAACATGGTTTGCTGTTCCTTTCTTCCAGGAAGACGCCTGAGTTTGAATTCCCCCCCCCCATTTTTTTATTCCCGGACATTATGAGGACTATCCTGCTAAAATGCACAGAAGAAGAGTCCTCAGAAAAACTGTTCTTGGCCCCATTTGGGAGCCCAGTCTGCTTTTTTTCTGCTTTGGAAACCCTACTGGACTATCCAAGGAGGAGATCAGCCATTTGGACTGCCCCCCTCATATGCTTCTGGCCAATGCCTGCCGTGGATGGGTGGGATTTCACATCTGGAAAAGTCTCCCCCCCCCCACTTGCCATGCCTGCAATGCTAACTAGCCTGAGATTTAAAAAATGGCTTAGATCAGGCATGTCAAAGATATGGCCCGCGGGCCGGATGTGGCCCACGGGGCATTTTAATACGGCCCTCAGCTGCCGCCGCAGCGGCCCGCCTTGGGCGTGAAGGAGGCGAGGCGAGGCGAGCGCGCGCGCGCGCGCGGCGGGACCCTCCATTGCCCGGGCGCCGCCATGGACAGCCAGCCCCTCCCTAGCCACGCCCCCGGCCACACCCCCGGCCCCTCCTCTGTGCCCTAGCCACGCCCCCGGTCACGCCCCTGGTCACGCCCCCTGGCCCTCACAGTATTTTTTTTTTAATTCGGCACTTGGCCGGATTGAGTTTGACACCTCTGGCTTAGATCTTTGAACACGCTGCAATTACGAGAGATACATTTATCAATGGCAGAGGAAAACTTTTAAAAACCACAGCCTTCATTTACAAGAGATACATCGAGAGATACATTTAGCCATTGTAGAGGAAAACTTTTTAAGTGATTCCTTTGTGATTGCCCAGTGTCTGTTCTTTCACTCAGCTGATTCTGCGGGGCAGGCTTACAGAGGTTGGGCAAGGGGCAGTGATCCTGTTTCTCCGTGCTGGGAATTTGTGTGGTTTGAGTGGGAACTACAGTATTCAAATTCAGCCCAAGTTATCCTCAAGCAAATGGGTCACCCAGAATGCGCACTCGGTCCTGAATCTGGATTTAAAAAAAACAATCCATATTTTACAAGGCCAAGTGGGTACCTGGCCTAAGTTGTCTATCAACAGTCCAAGTAATACGCTGAAATAAACCACAGAAGTAACAAATGCATGCGTGCACATCCTTTTGGATGGTCTGAGTCAAAATCAATAAGACTTTCATCTTTTGCTACCTGGCAACTATCTGTAACATACTATGGACTTTTACTATATCGAGTCGTTTTCCAATTCCCTTTTTAAAAAATTCTTTCTTGTTCCTGTTGTCAATTCCACTCATAATTTACTCATACTATATATGCAACCTTTGTTGCAACCTCAAAATGTTCAAATAATAGTAATAATAAAAATCAAAGGCAAAAATTGCAGAGGGTGAAATCCCATAATCAGTCTGAGGAAGGAAGTGGTTGATTCATCCAAAAATACAAACATCATTTTGGAAATGAACTATTGCAAACAAAGGCATGGGAAAGAGTGGCAAATGTCTTACTAACATTTCTGGAATGAGAGGGAGGAAACATTCTTCTTGAGATATGTAGTATAGGGCCCCTTCAATAGAACACCCTGTGAGGTAGGCGGGGCTGTGAGAGCTCAGAAGAGAGCTGTGACTAGCCCAAGGTCACCCAGCTGGCTTCATGGGGGAGGGCAGAATCAAACCTGGTATTCCCAGATAAGAGTCCAGCTCTCTAACCACTAGACCAAACTGGCTCAATTAGGGAGACACTTTGTCCAGGCTACTGACCAAGTGCAGAAAGGGCCTCTTAAAGATGACGTTTATTTTCCAATGTTCTCTAACAAATGCATAAAAAAAAAAAACTCAGCCATTTCTTGCTTAAAGTCAAACAAAGGAAGAACAGCCAAAAACCCATCCATGACAGGGCAAACTCAAAATCTTTCCAAGCCACACGCAAGTTTTAGAGCCTTAGGTTGCCACAGGAATCCCAATCAAAGCATCTCCTTGACCATCTTCAAAGATGGAGCGACAGGAACCTCCCATGGCCCTTCTAGGTCAATGCTTTAAGACTTCACAAAGTGACCAGGAAATTATCTTCTAGGACGAATCAAGAACATTATAAAAACAACACCACGATCTGGTAGAAAATGCATTCTGGAAGTCCATTTGGTTGCTTCCTTCCCGGTGTTTCCTTTACCTTTTAGGTTCTGCCTTAAAAATCTGTAGGCAGAGATTGCTCAATGCGTATTTATATATGCTGCTTTTCAGTTCCCCTGAAGATAAGGTGGGAAAATGCTTCAAATAAACACTTGTTAATAATTAGCCACATGGGCTCAGAGTAACCTAATGGGCCGCATAGAGGGATAAAAGCTTCCTATCTGTGGGTGGAGTAGGAGGACCAACGTTTCTGAACATTTTCTATTTAAAGCCAGAGGATATGGGTGGAACAGTAAATGGCTGATAACATTTGTTTCCTGGTTGGGCAGGGAGGGAGGGAGATCATCATGTAACGCACAGGGGCAAACTGCACACACACAGTTGTCAAACCTACCCTCCTTACCTAAAGCAGGGAAAGGGAAGTAGCCCTCAAGCGTTCAGACCTTTAATACATAAAGTCGCGCTTATCTCCAGGCAACAGTCAGGGAAGCCGTTTCCGGTAAAAAGAATCTCAAAGGACACAATGCTGTCCAGATAAAGTATTAGCCATTTTGGTCAAGATCTGACGGAGGGAGAGTCAACTGCAGCCAAAGCACAGGCTTTGTGTATCTGCCTTTGCAAAGCGTTGGAAATACTGGGTTTGATTCCACTCAGTGCTGTCTACACTGATGTCACCCACACCTCTCTGTGGCTGCAAAACCTGTGCAAGTTATATACACCCCCCCCCAAATGCCTCCAAAGGCAAGGAACAGCCATTTCTAGCTTCAGAGCTGGGGGGGGGGGGATATTTTCAGCAGCATGCGCCCAGGAGTTGTGGATCACAGAGGCATGCCATGTGCACGCCTCCCATGATCCAGAACAATCCTCTTAGTCCAACTGTAGGCCAGATTAAACAGGCCTACAATAGATCCGGATTAAGGGCTCTTAATCTGGATCTGGCTCACTATTGTGCAGCTGAAGCCAGACTAACATGCAGATGAGGAAGTCCAGAATCCGGACCAGAGGCTCCCAGATCTGGATCTATAGGTAAGTGCAGAAAGGGCCGTAGTCCTACACAGATTTGTATGAGAGAACACAATTGTTCCCTGTAATAATGAAGGACTATCTAAAGCAGAGGTGTCAAATTCAATTTTGCCAAGGGCCGGATTAAAAAAAAAAAATACTGTCAGGGCCAGGGGGCGTGACCAGGGCACAGAGAAGGGGCTGGGGTGTGGCCGGGGGCGTGGCTAGGGCACCGAGGAGGGGCTGGCTGTCCATGGCGGCACCCGTGCACTTGGGCAGTGGAGGGTCCCGCCGCGCGCGCGCTCTCTCACCCTCGCCTCACCTCCTTCGCGCCCAAGGAGGACAGCAGCGGTGGCGGTGGTGGCGGGCGGTGGCCGCGGGCCGTATTCATACAGCCTGCGGGCCGCATCCGGCCCGCGGGCCATATCTTTGACATCCCTGATCTAAAGCATTTTAATTCAACAACACACTTTATGTGATGTCTGGACAACCTGCTTAAATCTCCCAAGATTATTTTTTTTCTCTAGCCCAAATTTTAAATCCACAAGGCAATGCTTTAGATTTACAAAGTCAGCTACAATAACTTGCAATTAAAAGTTTTAATAAGATGTCTTCTATTCCATGGGTGCAGCTTTTACAAGGGTTGAATGGAGGTCGGCACACTCCATTCCAGAGTGCCACAAGGTATGGAGAGAAGGGAATACAGGTGCAGAAAGAGGCCTGTTCCTAATTTCATCTTACAAAACCATAGCAAGACTCACCCACATTGGGTCTCCTTCTATTTTTGCATCATACTTTTATTCATTAAGACAGCTGAAAGAAGGAGCCAATTTGGTCTAGTGGTTAGGGAGCCAGACTCTTATCTGGGAATACTGGGTTTGTTTCCGCACTCCCCCATGAAGCCAACTGGGTGACCTTGGACTAGTCACAGCTCTCTTCTGAGCTCTCACAGCCCCACCCACCTCACAGGGTTTTTGTTGTGGGGAGAAGAACAGAAGGTTTGTCAGCCACTTTGAGTTCCCTTAAATGGGTGAGAAAAGCAGGGTAGAAAAGCCAACTCTTCTTCTTCATTAAAAATCCTTTCACTGGAAAAGGAGAAAGCTGCCTTGAGATGCAGCCTATGTAAATCAAGCCACAGGAATGCATGGGAGCACAATGGTGTAAAATAGCGATTGAATCAGCCTTAACACTAATTTAAGAAATTAAGGTCAATAGTGAAAAAAAAGGAATACACAGCAAAGAGTCAAATTCCTGCCTGGCTCTTCAGAATACAGGATATTCCTTGTAGCTCAGTGTTTTCTAAAGATGAGAACTAATGAAACATTTATTTTTATTTTTATTTTTTTGGCCTCCCTCAAATTTCTGCAATTCTGTAAAATTTTCTTCCCAGGAAAGCTGCTCTAAGAAAACACCCCTGTCCCACAACGATCAACAGTTTTGTGCCCTTAGCAGCTGTAAAGGAATTACTCAACAGAGAAACTCAAAAGCAGAAGTCATGCTAAGGGCTAACTGGGTGATCATTTTTTGCTCGCATCTGACTCGGCCTGCTGAGAATGAATGAAAGTTGAACTTCATATCTCATGAGTGCATCACCCCTATTGTACAAAGTCCACCCTTAGACACACAGAAGATTGCTTTGTATGGTAGAAAGACCACAGTAATGAATGCAGACTGTAATACATTCATGAGCCATAAATTCATGGCTCTGTAATACACTCATGAGCCAAATATTAGAAATGACACTTTCCCAGTATTAGCACCCTAGGGATTGCTTACGGCTCTATAGGAAAGGTTATATACTGTGCTGAAAACTTCTTTTTAAAGCTTTCACACCGAAGTGTAAGAGATACAGGACCTTTTCACACCCTCACTTCCCAGGGAAGTGAAGATGGAGGATAGATCCAGTGTCCACGCTTTGGGATGCCAGATCTTTCCTTAACCTTGCCAACGCTTGCCTCCATTCATAGAGGTGGATCATGTAGCCACACCTAGGGCGCCAACGTGCCTGCATGGCACCATTGTTGCAGCGGAGGGTGGGGAGCAACATGGTGCTAACTGTGCCTGAGTAGCCCCTTTCCAGGCTCTGTTCAAATGCCCCCCATCAGGAAGAACTGTAAATGGAGCTGTACTGGGAGGCAGTTAGGGTAGGTGTAGAACAGTTTTACATCTACCTGGGCAGGTGGTCCGTGCAAGAGTTCCCCCTGTCTTTACCTTTTTGTCAAATGCAAAAAGGCTCATCTATAAGCCAACAGGCTTCCTGCACTTGGCCTTATTCTGGAATATATTCTGAAATAGGGGCTTGCTGTCCGCATGCTACTACATCTTATGGCAGACCCCAGGTGAGGCTTCTCATAGTCTGAATTAGCATGTGGACAACAGATCCCTATCTTGAGATGTATTCCAGAATAAGCCCAAATGCAGAAAGGATCAGTGCTTAGAATGCATAGGACATACCATTTCCAGCACAATAAACTATCATACACATTCCATAAGCACAAAGGTAAACAAGGTAGGTGACTGGGGCATCTCCATGGACAGCTACTGGAGAAAGAAGTAAGATTTCAGTTGTCAGGCAGGAATATATGGGAGGTTGTGCTCCTTCAGATACTTGGAATCAAAGCTGTTCAGATATCTGCACCAGCATTTTGAACTGGGTTTGGTAAATTTTAAGAAGCCAGTGAAAATATTTTAAGATTGACACAATGTGGGTATGGCCAGACACACCTGTCGGCAGTTGAGTTACTGCATTTTGTACATAGTTCTACCTTCCAAACCATCTTCAAGGGAAGTTCCACACACAGTACTATACAACAGTCTAGTCTGGGAGATTACCAGAGTCCAGGTCACTTTATGCAAGCTACCTCTGTTCAAGAAGGGATGGAATTGGAAAAGTTACTGGAGAATGAGAGAGGCATTCCTAGCAACAGCTGCCACCTAAGAAACCTATGGAGATGGGTGGGGTTGATGGGATAGTCAACCACATGAATATTTTGCTATTTAGGTAATCTAGGTATTTAGGTAACTGCTCATGAAAGTTGAACTGTGAGGCCCTGTCTCCCGCCAGAATCCTCCTGCACAGACAGAGCATGATCCTGATCAGGGCGGGCCCAATCAGGATTGCTCATACATCCGTTTAACTGCAGACCAGCAGCCCCTGGTCCAGAACACGGGAAGCATACAGAAGGCAGAGGGAACAGATCCTTAACCCGGAATAATGGTCCCTGTAGAACAGTGGTCCCCAACCACCAGTCCATGGACCGGTGCTGGGCCGTAGCGGGGTTTTTTTTGCCAGTCCATGGCACCGCTGCAACAAGCTGCCCCACCAAGGCTCCCTGGTGCAAAAAAGGTTGGGGACTCCTGCTGTAGAACACTTCTAGGTCACATAGATCTTTACGTTAATGTGGATCTATGAAGCCAAACTTCCCACCGGTCTGCTCTGTCTGCAGAATACAGAACCAGATCCAGATTAAGAAGGGCCTTAATCTGGATCCATTACAGGCCTGTTTAATCAGGTCTACATCTGAACCAAGGGCCTTATTTCAGATCATGGGAGGTGAGCAGATGGCACACCTACATGATCTGGAATTACAGGGCGGTAATTTTCAGTGGCTAACCATAGTGCATCACCAAAGCCCGCCCACCCCCAGACTCCAAGGCTAGGGACTGTCATTCCTAACCTTGGGAGCTGTGGGTAGATATGAGCCGGATCAGCACCATCATTGCAGACAAAGTTGATTCAGCCTACAACTCCACAAGACCCAGATCAGTATGTTTGGTTATTCCAGATTCACTGATCCATATCTAACCAAGGTAAGTGCAGAAGACCCATTGGTAAGTTACCCAAAGGATGCGTAACGTGTCAGCTGCCTGGTGCTTCAGTCTCTTTCCAAGACTTTTAGCGGAAATGCCTATATCTGTGTGGGGAAGTTTGTGAGTTAGAGCACCACACTGACCTAGGTCATTTGCATTGTTTTCAGGCTGGAGCTACAAAGGCATTGTCTTGGGAGAATGAAGTCTTTTCCAGACTTTTAGAAAGAGAAAACATTGATTCTCCCACCCCATTCCGTCCACGCCTTCTTCAACTATTTCTATCCGCATTTTTTCTTTATCACTAAAGACAGACGGCCCTAAAACGGAATAAAGAGTACCACCTTGACTAGCTTTAGTGTAATCAGGATGTCAGTTTATTTGTACTTTTAGGATATTTATATCCTGCCTTTCTTCCAACATGGAAGCCAAAAGGACATGCAAACATGTCTTCTATCCCAGCACCGAGACTCAAATGATTCTTATGTGTTGGTTGTTACAAGTGACTGCATATCATGACTAGAGTTTGGACCCTTGTTAATCCAAATTCCAATCAAGAATTTAGGAATCAGAAATATTTTAGTTTGTTGACTACTATTGTTAAGAAAACTCAGGGAGACTGATGATAAAAATATAGGAGCAATTAACAAAAACAAAGTCTGAACTGCAAGGAAAGGATCTTGGGGTCTCACCTCTGCTTGCTTGTTTAGGATAAAGGAGGCTCAACCTTCCTAATACCGCAACCCTTTAATACAGTGCCTCATGTTGTGGTGACCCCCAACCTAACCCTAAACCTAACCCAAAACCATAAAATTATTTTCATTGGTACTTCATAACGACCCCTGTGAAATGGTAGATCAACCCCGAAAGGGGTCGAGACCCACAGGTTGAGAACCACTGCTCTAGTCCCTTTTAGCAAGCTCAGCTCACACAGGATGGATCACAGAGAGGGTTAGGGTATCAGTAGACCTTAATGAAGAAGTCTACTGGCATGCTAAGTACCCTCGCCTGGAATAGTGGGCCATGTACAGAAGGTGTACTGTCTCCTGTTCTGGGATATAGGAGGCCCATTTTGATGGTCCAACAGGAGCACCATCGAAGCAGGAGGGCAGAAATACGGAAGGCCAGAAATGTTCATTCATGGTCTTTGAAGGCTATAGTGCTGACTCCAAAGCTGGCTCTACTATGAAGGCTCTGACAGCCAGGAACTAAAGTTCCTGGCCTCGGAGGCCAGGGGGACCCATTTCCATGGCAAATGCCACCCCCACACACCCCCGGCTAAACTGGAACAAGAAAGTGCCCTTATATACAGGTCCCTGTCCTGTTCTAGTGGCCTCTAGTCCACCAGTAGACCTTTCTAAAAAGGTCTACCAGTATTCCAAACTAGGCAACCATTTTGGGATGCCTAATACAGTATAAGCTCTGTCCAATGCAAATGGAACATACTAGCAGGGGCCAGAATCTCTCTCTTTTGCAACAGAATGCAGAACAAAGGGGCACAAAGGGAGTCTACATGTCACAATTATACTCTATCAGCAAGTGCGGAATGGCCTTATGTCCTATTAAGACCTAACATAACCAAATAGTGCTATGGCAAGCTTCTGGTGTATTACTGGTAAAAAGGCTTTCTTCTCTTGCCATTCTATTCTATCCTTCCTATAGGCCAGGTGGTGGTGGTGGTGGTGGTGGTGGTGGTAGTAGTAGTAGTAGTAGTAGTAGTAGTAGTAGTAGTAGTAGTAGTAGTAGTAGTCTTTTATACCCCTTTTTTCAGACCTTTTAAGATGACTCAAAGTGGCTAACACCTTCTGTTCTTCTCCCCATAATAGAAAGAGAACTGTGACTAGCCCAAGATCACCCAGCTTGCCTCCGTGGAGGAGTGCAGAATAGAACTGGAAGAATATCCCATAAGAGTCTTAATACTCTAACCACAAGACCAAACTGGTAGTTTGAACAACAATGCAATTAGACGATGCACATTTTAAACCCATTTTCATTCTTATTTTTTAAAAAATACAAAACATGTTTTAGGGATCACTGAACCACTTAAGATACTAATCATTTTTCTGTCCTCTTCGGACTCATAATTCCAGTGTGTGCTTTTGTTCCTATGGAAACGGAATGGAAGAAGAATATTTTGCATCTGGTAATTACTGGCACGCTAGACTGGTGGAGGCAACACAATGCAACACAGTCAGAGTGCTATGGAAATCTGACAGCCCCAGCAGATATTAACACGCTTTGAATCCCCCCAGTTCAAAAGCACAGCAAATGATTCTACGGGTCCCAGGAAGAGGGGAAAGAAAAGCTTTTAGTAATTGGAACAATTTGAGCGCTCTTTGCACGAAACTGCTGCCAAAAATAGAAGTGCAAGATAAAAAAAGTATTATTGATTGGTAAGGAGATCTGGTGACAGTATATACATATATATTCAAAGTTATTCTTATGAACTTTACTATGTCAAGAGCTACATGGTTTGCGTCTGGCAGATTCACGTTTATTAACAAGCTTAGAACTTCAGAGAATTTCCTTGTTAAAATGTTACAATAAAATAGGTTACAGCAGGAAAGTCCTTTCCTTATTCTGCCACCCTTATTAGGAAAAGCCCACAAGAAAAATGCATAGAGATGGCAATTTAGCATATCTTTGCCCTCCCTTTTATTTGGCTTTTATTTGTAAAAGTATCTCCCCTCATAAACCCTCAACAGATTTGCTGCAGGGCAGAATTCTGGGTTCGAACAAGATGTTTTTCCATTCATTCACACCTCAAGAATGTTGGAGATTTCTGCTAAGTATTACAGCCAGGGCAAAGGGTCTTTTTGGTCTAGTGGTTAGGGAGCCGGACTCTTATCTGGGAATACCGGGTTCGATTCCGCCCACCCCACAAAACCAGCTGGGTGACCTTGGGCTAGTCACAGCTCTCTTCTGAGCTCTCACAGCCCCACCTACCTCATCGGCGTGTTTGTTGCGGGGAGAAGAATAGAAAAGCTTTGTCAGCCGCTTTGAGTCTCCTTAAATGGGTGAGAAAAGCGGGGTAGGAAAGCCAGCTCTTCTTTTTGTGCTTACCTGAAGGAACATTGCGGGCTGACTGTTGGAAGGTGTCGGCACCCTGCCCAGGCTGTTTGTGTTGTGGACAACTGTGGAGCAGCTTCAGGCCTTGCAGGGAGGAGGTGGTGGCCGTAGTCACACCTTCACTTCAAATCTTTTCATTTCTGCCGGTTTTATTTGTGGATTTTCCATTCAGGAAAGTCCAGGTGGAGAGTGGAAAGGCCACAAATAAAATGAAAAGGTGTGAGCAGTCAGAGGTGAAGATGGACTGAAGACGGACTGAAGTGAAGGTGGGACCACTGCCACACACTGAAAACAAATGGACAGCTTCAGTCACGTAGCTTTCCGCACAAGCTCTCTCCCTGGAAGAGCCTGAAGACACCATCTCTGGACCATCTTAGCAAAGTTGGTATGGGCCCTATGACTGTGGCTGTGGCTGCCTTTGCCTGCAAAGGCCAACCCTGCTCTGGATGACAGTTCGGACTTTGCAACAGCGATCTGGGCATGCCATTCACATTTGTTGCGCTGCTGGAACAGAACAGAGATGTTCCGGTGTGAAGAACGTGAATGGGCCCAAACTACCATGATTGTCATCGTCATCATGGCTTGGCTTCGTGAACAACGATTTAGGAAGGGCTCAACCCACACTTGCTGCATGCGCACTGATGACTAAAAAGGTCAATGCGGGATAGATACGTCTCGTTGCAGAAGGTAAAGAGAAAGGTCTCCCTGGGCGGTACTGTGAAGGCATGGTTCTTCCTGCATTGTCATTTTTCCTCGAGACTGGTTCTACGATGTCTGCTTGGACAATCCCAGTAAGGTAAGTGTGAATCAGGCCAAAGTTTGTGAATAGTCTGTGAACAGCACAGCGGAAGTGATCTCAATATCTCTTCCCTTTAATGAGTGGCTTTCTAGGACAGTCATCCTTTGAATAATGCTATGGTTTGTTTCCATAAATAATTGTGTATTGCCAAACCACGCACTAATTATTAACCAGGAATTATTATCTACAGAAAACTGCATGTAAAAGGAAATATGGAGATTCAGTTTAGCTATGAAAGTAAATGATACAACACACCTGAATACCAAGCAACAAACCTAAGTCAAAGGCATGGTGGAATGGTGGTCCAGTCAACTAGTTTAGGGTTGAGGTTACATAGTGTCACTACAACACTGTAACTCAGCCTCAAAGGTGCAACAGCTGCTCAAATTGTTTTCTCTGGTGCCATGGCGGCGCTAGGGAGCAGACTGTTCACACTGCAAACGCTGGTTGTAATGTTGTAAATGGCACTGGCACCTGCAGTGCAAACAACAGACCACCATCCCTGAATTCAACTGCACTGGAATGATCTGGGGGGGGGGGGGTTTCCACTGACCTTCCTTAATCTGGATCTAAGATGATCTGGATTTAAGGAATGAGTACTTCCCTTAATCCGGATCTAGTAGATCCGGATTAAGGAAAGTACCCAATGCGTATCCATGGATGGTCTAGCACCCAATAGCAATGGGTACTAGCCTGCTCACCGTGGAAACACCGGAGCATCCATGTGGCAAATTCGGATCTACCCACATGGGGCCCGCCTGTCACCCCAGGTGTTTTGGGGGACAGAGGGTGCAATCTCCATAGACACTGCATAGATTCTCTGGAGCGATCTGGCACGAACTTTGAAGATTCTCCGGAGCCTTTGACAAGGCACAGCTCTCGCATGGAGTCTTCTTCGGAGTCTGTGCTATTCTCCGAAGGCAACTTTGGAGGAACTTTGGAGCTGGCTTCAGAGAATGTGTGCAGGCTTCAAAGCTTTTGAGTCCTGGGGCACCCCTCCATGGGTGCCCCCCCCGAGCCGTCCATAGATCCCATTGCCCAATAGTGGTGGAAACAGGCTCTGTATAATCCAGATTTGATGCCTGAAGACCCCACTGTGGACCCCTTTAATGAGAATCCAGGGAATCCAGATTATAGGTCCTGAAGGACCCATATGATCCGGATTTCCCTAGAATAGGTGGAAATAAATGTGGCTTTAATGGGGTCTGTAGTGGAAATGGGGTCTTCCTGCTCTGAGCCAAATGGGTCCTTAGTGGGCCCTTAATGGGTCCTTAGTGCTAGTGGAAAAACACCCATAGGGTGCTTCCGTACCTGCCACTGAGAAACAGATTTAAGAAAATCTGTTTCCTGGTGATCCATCCTCCCGAGGATCCGTCCGAAATAGAGACAGATCCTCCGAAGCCTTGCACATCTGCACACGCGCAAGGAGGACAGATCGGGCCGGATGGATCCTCTGGGTGCTGTGTGGATGCTGCAGCACCCATTCCAAAGGGCATCCAGCCTCCCGCACCACCGAAGCTGCCCCCGGAGCTGTGGGATTGGAGCACGCAGCTGCCAATCTCTGCACGTTTCCGCCGGCACACAGCATGCGGGGGAGGGGCTTCAGAGGCAGCCCAGCCTGCTTCCGCCTTCTCCAAGATGGCGGCCACCAGCACATCCGGCCCCTTGCCTCTCCGTGTGTGGAAGCGTCCTGCTTCCGAACGGATTGAGACAAGGGGCCAGATGGAAGACCTAATTTTCAAGGTCTTCCCGGAGGCCAGATCTTTCCGTGGCAAGACCCCATTAAGAGTGGGTCTTGCGCGCCAGAGTGCGGAAGCGGCCGCCAAGAAGAGTCCTGGTTCCAGCCTCCAGTGCAGAAGGTAAGTTTTCTATGTGTTCTGTATGTGTCTTTAATGGGTTTTTAATGAGTTTTTACGGCCAGTGTGGAAGCCCCCATAGGTATATCATTCCAGGCAGTTAAGTGCGAAAGGCCCTCAGTCAGACCTACCTTGTCCACATCATCGCAACTGGGGAACTAAAGTTTCCCTGGCTGTGACGTTTGCTCCACCCCAAACTGGTGCTCAAAGAGACACGCATAATATTCTTCTTTACAGCAATTCTTGGCCAAAGGTTCGTTAAATTGCTGCTAGAAGCCCCTGCCCAGTTCCTGATGTTAGAGCAAATATTTTTCACTCATTCATTTCGGTCTTTCAAACCCACTGGTGTTCCCAAGTCCCAGTATAAATTCTTGGCTGCAGGTTGAAAGACCAAAAGTTCAAAGTGTAGGTAGAACATGGAATATCTGGGGCACCTCCTCTATTAATTCACAGTTGGTTGAATTTATGCAACCGATTGAGCTGTTACTCATACTAAATTGAACTCAAAGGGCAGTTATGTTCCCAACTGTATATGGTCTTACTGAAACGGGTTTTTTCTTTAAATAAACACACCCTTTGTGACAGTTACTGCACTTTGCTATTAATGGATCATATTGCAGCTAGTAAGATTATACATTAGTTAGTGACATTTTGGTTTTCCTAATATGGGAATGTATGGATTTTCCCTCCCTGACCCACTATGTCTATTCTTACATTTTAAATTTTCTGTTGTCGTTAAAATGTCCTGCAATTACAAAAAAATTACTTTCTCCCTCACAAGTTGACTGGATATGAACCAAAGTTCAGACTTATCAAAAGTGTTATACTCCAGAACAGATTCACTCTGGGGCCAGCACATATCAGCACTTATTTCATACTTCCTGACCATTACCGTTGATCAGTGAGAGTGTTTTTTCCATATAATGTGGGTGCCTGGTATATTTCCACGGGGAGGCTGTTCCAAAGCCTTGGGACCACCACAGAAAGGGCCCTCTCACATGCTACCACCCCTCACACATCTGGGGCTGGTGCAACTATATGGGAGAAGGTCTTGGGGGCCCAAGCCATGTAAGGTTTTATATTTTAACATCAGCCTCTTGACTCAGGCTCAGGAGCAAAGAGGGTAACCACTGCGGATCTTTCACAACCAGCATGAGGTGCCTATAGATCCCAAGTTGTCTGAAGGAACCCCTTCTCCCATGTTGACCTGGAGGAGGAGCCCTCCTGGTTGTCCCACCACCGTCAGCAGCCAAAGCAATGGCTATCCGGGTGAGGGCCTTCTCAGTGATGGCCCCTAGGCTACGGCATAGTCTCCCCCTTGAGGTGCATCTATCTCCTTCACTCTACACATTTAGGAAGACACACCTCTTTGCGCTGGCCTTTGATTAAATGGAGATACACTTTCCCTTCCCACTTGCAAGCGCTACAGTTTTTATAAATACATAGTCTGTGTTTTAATGATGTTTGATTTTAGATGTTGTTACCTGCCCAGAGACCTTCTGGTATAGGGCAGGATAAGTATGTATGTAAGTAAGTAAGTAAATAAATAAATTTAAACACGATAGATGACTTTCTTCTTGTGGTGTTAGAAATTTAGGGTGATTTTGGAATAGGCTTAGAACAAGTGAGAATTTTTCCTATTTAAGTTCATGCAAAATGTTTGGTATGTTCATTTTCAGCACATAATTAGGTATGGCTAAAGAGGAAGAGTGTATTGCCCGTCACATCCAAGAGTGCGCCTGTGTGGTCCTGTAAAGAGAATCACTGAACCTTGGTATGAACTCATATCAGAACTCAGACACTTTGTCTCCATCTCTACTTCTGAAATAGGCCAGGAGCACAATTTGGAGATGTGAGCTGAAAAACTGCATTTAGTATTTCTGAAACAGATGTGGAGGCTTTAATTGAGCAACAGAGATTAGGAACGCAGCCCCTTCACCAGTCTACAGCAGTACCTCAATGTTCACCAAGGATTTGGTTCCACAAAATGGTGCAAATCCTCAAACCTGTGAATGCTTTGCGTCCTTACCTTCCTCAAAACAAGCAAGCACCTTTTATAACAGCTCTTTCCTGGGTCTTTAACTCATGAAAATGCAAGTCTAGTGCTATTCTGTCTCACAAATTGCTAGTAAGGGTTACAAACCCTCACCTGCAGGCACGTAAATAACATAGGACTAACTCATATTGCATGCTGCTTATCTTTGCAAGAAATATAAGAATATAAGAAAAGCCTGGCTGGACTGGGTATCTAGTCCAGCATCCCGTCTCACCTAGTGGCCTACCAACTGCTTTTGGTCAAACCCTTCACCTGGTCTCAGGCCTCTGGAGAACTATCAGGACAGGTCTGGGACGGACCATTCGCTCTCTGGGGCGGCCAGTCTGTCCAGAAGCATCCTGGCCTGTCCCGAAGCTGACCTGATTGTGACCAGGGTGTGGCCCAGCTTTAGCCCCGGGCGTCCCAGAGCTGTCCGAAAGGGAAAGCGTCCCTTACCGGCCAGTGTAAATGGTCGCTGTCCCCTGTATGTACCAGCCTTAGTGCACTTCAGCCAGATGAAAAGGCCTCTGAACTCCCTACAAATGGCCTTTAGAGGTCTCCTGCCTGTCTCTCCAACCTGGAAGAAGTATCTGTCCTCCATAAATTTATCTAATCCTTTCTTAAAGTCATTCAGACTGGTTTCTGTTACCACCCCAATGTTTAAATTAGCATATGGAGGTGGAGGGTTTGCCTTTGTCTTCTCCTTGAAACACCCATAGGCAACTGTGGGACTCTGGGGCCTGTCCCAGTAAGGTTCCTCTAACATCTACAAAGGAAACATTTGGGTAAGACAGACAGAGGAAAGGGAACGCTAGGGATGTTTAAAGGTTTACACATGACCAGACTATGAACCTCACCAAGGTGTGGCATGAGAAACAGCAAGCAAAAATGTCCAACTGCCTACACTTCAGCATGGGTTAAACTGATGGAGACCTTTACAACGGAGACTGACAGATAGATGACAAAACTTCAGGTGAATCCTGTAGAGTCCTGAGGCCTTTTCACACAAGGGCCTGAGGAACACCCTGGGATGGTGCATTCGCTCCACTGGGCTGGTGGTTCCGTTCGGAACCTCCCCATCCCATCCCAGGGTGCCCACTCATGTTCTGGGTGTAGAGCATGAAATCACGCTCTACACCCGGCCCAGGACATTCGCGGCTGTTCCTGGCCATCCCGCAGCTGTCGGCGAGGGAATGCATTCGTATGTTCCCTCCCTGACAGCTGCAGAGCCCACCTCCGGCTGCCCCCATTGGGTAGGCCTGTTGCGTTCCTTTCCCGGGTTTCTGTGGGTTCGGATCGGGTCCCGTACAGCCCGCAGAAACCCACCTGGGCACCCACCCACCCGGGCACGGGCTTACGTGAAGACTCGCCACTTTGGAAGCTGGCGGCGACGAGGTGCCTCATGCATGCGTCCCCAGGTAGGCCTGTGCCTGGGGGGGGGGATGAGGTGAGTGCCTGGGGGGTTCCTGCAGGCTGTAGGGGGCCCAATCTAATCCCCTAAACTGCAGGAACCAGGAAAGGAATGGGACAGGCCTGCCTGCCCCGGGTTGAATTCGACCCAATGGACAGGCCTGGAAGGGACGCCCCGCCCCCGTGCCAGCCTTTTAGGGCTAGGACATGGGAGACGGGTTCCCCTTTTGCATGTAGGCAGGTAGGAATGCATTTTAACGTCTTCCTTACCTGTCTAGGTGTGAATGGGGAATCCGTCCCCATGTGTCCTAGCATTACTGCACTACGGCTGTAGTGCGAAAAGGCCTCCAGTTCACATTTGGGGCCTATATGTGTGAAGCAACATTGCTAGTGATTTCACAGGGACTCCTCCCTATGCTATAATTACTACATGTAATTTGTGAAGAACCATGCCACTTGGAGGCTGAAAGGCCTTTTAATTCAGAGGCTTTTCTTTCTTTTTTCTTTCCTTCTTTCCTTTCTACAAGGGGAAAACAGTAGGGCATTCAAACTTTCTGCAGAGACGGGTTAATATTAGTTTGGCTACAGTCACTCTCCTTCACAAAGGACGCTGTCAGCCCGGGACTGCCAAGTCCCAGCAGAAACTGTACAAGGCCCTTTGTGCTGCCATGGGTTCTCCTCGCCACTGTGACCTTAACTTCTACATCAAAAGCCACCGCAAAGAACGATCATCATCCAGCTAGCATGCCCTGGGCGGGCAGGAAAGGGAAGCCTATGCCCACCGATGTTCAGCAGCAAAGAAATGATTTTGATTGCATCGACGTGGTTAGATATGTTTTTAAAATTGTATTCTAAGAAGCAGGTCCTGCAACAGACTATCACAAGGGGGGACTTTTCTCTGTCTAAAAGATCCCAGACGCTTGATTCTGTTCTCCTCCCTTAGTCTGGCTGCCTCCAGGGGCCTTTTTGCACTGACTGCCGATTTGCTACTAAGCCCAAATTTATACTAAGTATAAATTCTGACTTATAAGCCCCCAAATGACTTGGCCCCCAAGTATCTAAAGGAACGCCTATTCCCAAATTGACCTGCCCGTGGCTTAAGATCCGGAGAGGAGGCCCTCCCGGTTGTCCCACCACCCTCAGTAGTAAAAACGGTGGGCACCTGCGAGAGGGCCTTCTCAGTGATGGCCCCCAGGCTATGGAACAGTCTCCCCCTTGATGTGTGTCGGGCTCCTTTGCTGTATATGTTCAGGAAGGCAGTGAAGACACACGTCTTTGCCTTGGCCTTTGGTTAAATGGGAATATACCGTCTCTTCCCCCTTTCCAGACACTGTTATTGTTTTAATATATACTGTTTTAATATATGTCTGATTTTAAGTTTTGTCATTTAACCTTCGGGTATAGTGCGGGATAGAAATACAAGTAAGTAAGGAAGGAAGGGAGGAAGGGAGGGAGGGAGGGAGGGAGGGAGGAAGGAAGGAAGGAAGGAAGGAAGGAAGGAAAGTTCCATTTGCATCTCTTCCACCCAGAAGTGTGAATGAAGTATGCAGGACTGTCTCAACCCTGCCATTATTGTAGAGGTAAAGCAGTTAAAACTGCTCTACTCCTGTATGCGCGGGGGTGGGTGGGGGGGAGGGGGACGGACTCCTACACGTGCAAAGCTGCTCCTGGTAAAGAACTGGCTCAGGCAGTGAGGACACTGCCTCTGGAGTTCCTCCCATCTTTATCTTTTCGCCTGGTGCAAAAAGGCCCGCAGTGCCTACTAGTAACTCTTCCAAGCTAGAGAGTAAATTAAGGCAGTTCTGCTGTAATGTATTTTACAAGAAGCGTAGACGCAGTGGGTGGTGCCAACCTCACAGATTTCTGCTGAGGCCAAATAAAACAAAAACAGTTAAAGGGACCACGCTTTGGTTTAACAGAGAAAAGCAACACTGCTTATTTAAAATTTTTAACCTACTCACGATCCCAGCTGCAGGTTACTTAATTATAAGCAAACAAATCTGGTTTCGAATATGCACAAAAATATAAAGGCTGTGTTTAGTAAAATCGCTTCTCGCCAGTCAAGGAGAATTTGTGCTAACCGCGGGTCAGCCCTCTCCATTTTCCAAAGCCCTCATAAGCCACACAGATTTAGAGCCAAAAGGTCTACAGCTGTTGGGAGTTTATTCCAAACCCTTCTCTGAAAATCTGTCAAAAATAGGTATGAAGGAATGGGAAGAGGGAACTATGAAAAGACTGAATTTCGACAATCTCTTGGCAACCTTTCAATTTTCTGCCTGTCACATCTACAAAAGAATTCCTTCCAAGCATCTTGCAAGTGTTTAAGGCTGCAATGTTATACAGGCTTACCTAGAAAGAAATCACAAGGAATCCCGTAAGATTTCTTTCCCATTATAAATAAATAGAACTGAACCAAGCAGTAGGCATGGTGTAGACTTGAAATACACTCAAGGAATGTTCTTTCCCTGTATGCATGACGACAAGGAAATCATGGGCAACTTGACTTCATGTTTCTTCATTCCTGTTCTTCACCACGACTTCCATATGCCAAGCCACTGTCACTGAGAGTATGGGGTTTCCCCTGGGCAGCCTTAAATAGCCCTCTCACATATGGACAACTGTGCTCTGAAGATGCAAATATGGACTAAATGACTCCAAGGCTCTTCCAACCATAGTTCACAGCTTCATCCCTACAATGGGGTTGAAGGGCACTTGTGTGGCAGGATCCACAGATCTTGCCTCTTGAGTGGAAGGAGTGGCACGCAAGGGCCTTCACTTATGTGGACTGCAACTCCAACTGTTCCTACTAGAACAATTCCTAACTGAAGTGGACCAGCTGTCCCAGAACATGATCATCCGCACTTGGGTGGCTTGTCCTGAGACAGGCTTTGCACTGCTCTAAAGATCACATAAGCCTCAGAAGGTGCTCCAATGGCCAAGAACAAAACTGTCCTGGTCTACGCAGCTGTGTTCAGTGCAGACAGATCACGATAATGGGATATGGCCTCTCTGTCCCACACCAGAAAGTGGAAGAGAGAGGCCAAGGAAGGACCTAAGCCATCCATTGCTCTGGGATACACCTCGTGCCCTTTTAGACATTAAATCCTGGGGGAAATGTTGAGGTCAGCAGAACCTTTGTTCTGCAGTCTCTGAAGTGCCTGCTAGATCATGTTAAGGGGCACAAAGGAAATAATCCTAGAAGTTGGTCTTTTTCTGTGAGACATGTAGCAAGGTTGGGTGGAAGCAGGAAACGAAGGCAAAACCTTTTGCTGCTCTCAGTTCCCTGCACACAGCCTTTAGAAGCATCCTGCCTGTCTCTCCAACCCAGAAGCAGTACCTCAGCACCCATTCTAGTAGCTTCCTGCCCTCCATTTATTTATAATCCTTTCTTAAAGCTATACATGTTGGTTGCTGTCACAGCCTCCTCTGGTAGTAAATCCCATAGACCAGTGACCCTCTGGGTGAAGAATATTTTCCCTGGTCAGTCCTGCTTGAGAATGCTTAGAAGCACTTGGTGGGCCACAGTGTAAGACAGGATCCTGGACTAGATGGACTTTGGCCCGATCCAACAGGGCTTCTCTTATGTTCTTATCTTCTTGCTATTTCACAAGTAATCTCACATTCAAAGTTAGTCTGTCAAGAGCTATCCGAGTGGCGGCAAGATAAAGTCTACTGCAATAACAGATGCACAGTTCAGAGCCCATAGGTGATAGAAACATAAGACTTTTGACCTTCATACGGAGAAGACATGTTGTGGCTGATATCTCTGTTGAAATGGTAAGGACCTCTTCTCTACAACTGGGGTCACAAAGAGTAAGGAAGGCGAATTCTTGAAAATGTAAAGTTTTCTCCAATCTTTTATGAGTCACATTTATCAAGGATGTGTGTAAATGGCCACACTTCTGATGGAAAAGGCAAAATAACATTTCAGCAGGTGATTCCATCAATTTCCAGTGATGGAGGCCTTTCCCCACTGCATGTCTTTTGAAAGGCATCATGGGAACTTTTGAAAAGCTCCTTTGCTGGGTCCATGGAAACTTCAAATGAAGCCAGCAAACCAATGTATGGCAGGGAAAGGGGTTTCATCTGTTGCTGCCCACTGATGGAGAGGAGGAGGAGGAGGAGGAGGAGAGTTGGCTTTTCTCACCCATTTAAGGGGATTCAAAGCAGCTGACAAAGCTTTTCTATTCTTCTCCCCACAACAGAACACTCTGTGGGGTAGATGGTGCTGTGAGAGCTCAGAAGAGAGCTGTGACTAGCCCAGAGTCACCCAGCTGGCTTCATGGGGGAGGGCGGAATCGAACCCAGTATTCCCAGATAAGAGTCCGTCTCCCTAACCACTAGACCATGAAATGTTCTTCTGTCTACACCTGCCACTGACTTTCATTAATCATTTTGTTGTTATTCAAGTATACTTTTAATGTTGGGTTGCAAGCTGGATTAAACTTCAGGAAAGCGGAACAGGAACATGTTTGAATAATTTAGCCCAGATACAGACAGCAAGACACTGGAAGTGTGCAGACAATTTATCACATGAAGCATGCTATCAAAAGATATGTGAAATTCTAGTAACATTATTAAAGCACAAAGAAATAAAAAGGAAGGATACGAACAGCATAATACAATACTGAAAACGAGGACACCAGCTTTAACGTTTCCAGAACTGAGACAAATATTCCAGAGAACTTTCTTGTCAAGTAGGCAGAATAATACAAATGATTAAGTAATTAATAGCTTAGTAAATGGGAAAAATATACGTAAAATAGATTTTTGTTGAGGGAGGGAATATAGGGAAGGATGAGGGTAAGCTTAGTGAAATTTTCATGTGATGTGTATTTTTGTACATTATGTAGCATTCAATAAAATATATATGCATTTTAAAAAATGATAATTTAGCTTCATCAATGGACTTTGTGGACAACCGAGTCATTTTTACCCCATTTGTTTTTAATCCTTGCAGGCAAAACATGAATGGTACTGGCCTGATTTCTAAAAGAATTTTTCCTGAGGGTGGGAGTGGTCCAAAAATGTATTACGTGACCATATCTTTCAAACTGCGTGCAAAAAATACATCTATATTTTCACACCTTCACTTTCATGGATATGGATCAGGGTCAATCTGAGGAGGAAGGCGTGTCACAATTATGGGAAATCTATAGCACAAATATGGATGTCATGGCACGTTACCCACTGAGGAAATCCTCCTTTCCTGTGTAATCTTTAGGTCTCCTTGTGAGGGCCAGGAAGCCTGAATATTCTGGAAGGACAAACTGAAGGACAAAACTGGCTTTGTGTCCTGTTGATATTCTTATATATCTACTTTTTAAAATTCTACTTTCACCACAACTTCCTTCCCAGCCATGGCTCTGAAGTGAGAGCGTTTCCTAGTAGTCATTCGGGCCAATGGTCCTTGATAGCCCAGGGAGGCCAGAGTAGCTGAGGAGACGAAGGAGAACCGAGCTACGTGCGCACACACACTATTTCCTATTTTTATTTCTGCTGCATGGGATTTGAGGCTTGTAAACAATGAGGGATTAACTCAGTAATGCAGCATAATCCATGAAGTTCTGATGCTGTGGGCAATATTTTGTAACCCTGGCCTTGAAAGGACTACCCATTCTCGGGAGTGGAAGGGCAACCTTTTTCTGGAGAAGACTTTAACAACACTGCCTTTTGGGGCCAACAAAACAACTAGGTTAACTAGCAAAGCTTTTCCATGTGCTGCTGGCCTGCTCTGCCACAGTCCTCCACAGCCAGGCTGTCTCTGTGCTCAAAAGATGCAGTAAAAGAAAAGCACTTCTGCCGTGCCCCAGGGATGGTTCACAAGCCGGTCTGCTCCTCCAATGAACATTCTGCTATGTCCAGGCCTCTTCAGCATGGAAAGACAGCGTTTAAGAGGGAACCTGACTGAAGTATATAAGATCATACATGGTATAGAAAAGGTGGATAAAGAACATTTCTTTTCTCTATCATATAACACTAGAACCAGGGGGCATCTGTGATGCTGATGGGTAGGAGAGTCGGATCTGACAAGGGGAAGTATTTCTTCACCCAAAGGGTCATCAGTCTATGGAACTGGTTGCCAAAAGAGATGGGAACAGCAACCAGCCTCTATAGCTTTAAGAAAGGGTTAGACAAATTCATGAATGACAGGTGTATCAATAGCTACTAGAATGGATGCCTAGGTATATCCTCCAGGCTGGGGAGACAAGCAGGATGCCTCTAAAGGCCATTTGCAGGGATCTGAGAGCAGGTAAAGGGTTTGCCTTTCTCTTCTGCTTGAAATACCCATAAGCAATTGGTGGTCCACCGTGTGAGACAGAATGCTTGACTAGATCGGCTGTGGCCCGATCCAGCAGGGCTCCTCTCATGTTCTTATTCTAGGCTCGAAAAGGTGGATTACAGATGGGATGAGCTGCTCTTTTTTGATACTTGTGAACACATGCTCACTGTCAATTCCCTTCATGCTTGATTATTTCCTGTGCCTGGAACTGCCCCAAAGTCAGCTTTGGACTCAACCCACTGAAAATATTACATTTTAGGCAACAGGCAGAAAAGGGCTTTAGATCTGCTTTTGTCTTTGGAATTAATCTTTGAATTTGGGGCCATATTCTCACTTACCTTCAGTATTCTGGACCAGAGCAGCATGTTCCAGACTGGAATCATTAATCCATTCCAGCTTCAGAGTCAGCTCAGGCAGGGGAGGGAGGATCCGAAAGCCAAGAACAAAAGTTCATTTCAGAGACCATTCCTCCCACTGGCCCCGAAGCTTGCATGAGGGCTTTGATGGTTAGGAACAAAGGTTCCTGACCTTGGAGCCCCTGGAGGACTCATTTTGGTGGTGAATTTTTTTTTTTGGGGGGGGAGGTGTTCCACTGACCTCCCTTAATCTGGATCTAAGATGATCCAGATTTAAGGAATGTGTTTCCATGGTGGTCTAGCACCCAATAGCAATGCGTTTCCACAGGTGGTCTAGCACCCAATAGCAACGGGTGCTAGCTTGCTCTCAGTGGAAATGCTGTGGCACCCATGTGGCGAATCCGGATCTACCTACATGGGGCCTGCCTGTCACCCCAGGTGTTTTGGGGAACAGGGGGTGCAATCTCCGTAGACGCTCCGGAGATTCTTCGAAGATCCTCTGGAGCAGCTCCGGACACTTTCCGGAGCAATCTGCCGCAAACTTCAAAGATTCTCTGGAGCCTTTGACAAAGGCATTGCTCTCGCATGTGGTCCTCTTCGGAGCCTGTGCTATTCTTCAAAGGCAACTTCGGAGGAACTTTGGAGCCGGCTTCAGAGAATGTGCACAGGCTTTGAAGCTTTGAGGCACCCCTTCATAGGTGCCCCCCCCCAGTCACCCACAGACCCCATTGCTCGATTGTGGTGGAAACAGGCTCTGTATAATCCGGATTTGACGCCTGAAGACCCCATTGTAGACCGCTTTAATGGAGTCTACAGGAAATCCAGATTATAGGTCCCGAAGGATCCATATGATCCAGATTTCCCTAGAATAGGTGGAAACAAATGTGGCTCTAATGGGGTCTGTAGTGGAAATGGGGTCTTCCTGCTCTGAGCCAAATGGGTCCTTAATGGGTACTTAGTGCTAGTGGAAAAACACCCTTGGTGTGCTGCCAATATGGTTCAGACTGTTTAATCAGATCCACTACCAATCCAAATCAGGAGCCTCCTTAACTGGATTATGCTCCATCTAATGCAGACAAAGGATACCAGTGGAGGAAGGAAAATGTCTACCAACTCACCTTCAATGTTAATAAGCACCTGAGCTTTCAAACTTTGCTGTCCTAGGATCTACGCATTAGACGCTAAGAAGTCCAGGGTAGGGGGTGAGAGCCAGAAGTGAATGAGGGACAAGCTGATATTTATGCTCTTAAGGCAGCATGTGGAGTTTGGCTCATTCAACATTAAATGACTCTCTGCTCCTTTAGGCTGGCAGAATGATATCGCTGTCCCGGCTGCAACCAAATAACAGATATTTGAGCCTTTTCCATTTGGTTTTAAACGGAAAGCAAAGGGTCGCTGGGAAGAAGACAAAAGATCTTTGAAGGAAGCCCAGTAATTAAATACCTGTGTGATAACCTTGTTCAGACTTGGCAAGGGACCACAGCAGTTCAAAGGAATGCCATCTATATTCTTGAAAATCAGGCCATGAACATCTGGGCAGCACAAGCTGCCTACTGTGAAAAAGCAAAAGAAAGGCAATTCCACACTGGAAACAGCTTCAGCTGAATCATGCCAGAGCAAACACTCTGCCAAGGACTTAAATTGTTAGGAAAAATTTTAAAGAGGCGTATAGGAAACGTTTCTAAGGTGTATCCATCCACTCTCACCTGGAATCAAGAAGAAGAAGAAAAAGAAGAAGGGTTGGATTTTCTACCCCACTTTTCTCACCCATTTAAGGGGACTCAAAGCGGCTGACAAAGCATCTGTTCTTCTCCCCACAACAGAACAAGCTGTGAGGTAGGTGGGGCCGACCGAGCTCCAAAGAGACCTGTGACTAGCCCAAGGTCACCCAGCTGGCTTTGTAGAGGAGGGCGGAATCAAACTCAGTATTCCCAGGTAAGAGTCAGGCTCCCTAACCACTAGACCAAACTGGCTCAAAATTAGAGGTCAAGGACTGTTAGGTGATTTCCCCAATGGTCCTGGTCCTCTTTGTCACCACTTCCATACATGTGAGTTAAATGAGTGAAGAGGGGAACACGTCTGCATGGGAGTAGAATAGAAATGTGCTACAGGCTCGCTAATCCAGATTAATGGCAGGCCAGATAAATATGGTCTACAGCTGTGCTAGGAGTTTTTAGCACATATTTGCTGTTTTAAAGCCTATTCAGTGCAGATGCCTCTGCCTGTGGTTGATCCGGATCTAGCTAATCCAGATGTAGCTAATACAGCTTAACGAAGATAAGTGCAGAAAGGGCCCAAAGAGCACCAGGACTGTTAAAGAAAGCACCTAACAGTCCTTAGGTGGCAACGGCTGCCTGCATTCAATGAACTGCAGATCAGGCTATCCCTCTTGCAAAATCATTCAAAGTGCCAAGAAGCGGCTGGCCAAGAAATGGGAAAGAAGACCAGCCACTGATTCACTGACTGGGACGACAAAAGCAACTGGGACGGGATTGTTGCCCAGAAGCAATTGCATAAGACAGGATGCTGGAGCAGACGGTTTATGGTCTGATCCAGCATGTTATGATGTTGACACTTGGCTCTCCGCAACTGGAACAGATTTTGGGATGCATGCCCTAGGAAAAGTTAACACTCTTGTTACTGCAAGATACACAAACTCCACACAACTCTTTTGGCCAGGACAAGCTTAGGAAACGGCAAGTGTGAGGAAGTGCACGCATGTCACGACCTGGTTACAAAAACACAGCTGCATCTTCTTGCGCTGCCAAGGTTTAAAAGCGAAGAATTGAGTCTGACCAATTCTCTCACCATCCCTAGGAAAACTGTTTAACTCAACCAGATATTTAGAAGTTAAGAAGTCCTAGTGGGAAGAAAGCAATATACAACACGAACCGTGAAAATGTTTTTTTAAACTGTGTATCTCTTTCTCACAAGCAAACACACTGCAAAACAAGGACTAATGAAAATATGCAGTATTGAGCCCAAAATCAAATTTCCCAACCATCGCAGATTTTTTCTCTTTTTCAAAAGCTTCCTAGCTTTTATTTGAGTATACTATACATTTTGCTGTTTGTGCCCATCCTGTCTTTAAAGCAGGATGAAGCTGCACCTACAGGTTCCTGTTTCATTCTTCCAGGAGTCCAAGGGTGGGATAAACAAACTTTCCATCCTTGCTTGGCATCCTAAAAGATAATCCCAACTTAACTCATCTCTCAGGACTGTTTCACTGAGCTACCAGAGGAAGCTATTTAAACAGCAAAAGCCTAGGTAAAAAGATATTATTTCACCAGGCCCCGAAAACTGTACAATGTAGGAGCCTGGAGATCCTCAAGAGGCAGGCTGTTCCAGAGTCCAGGGGCCACAACAGAAAAGGCCCTCTTGCAAGTCCCTATGTCTCATACCTCTGAAAGAGAAGGAACTACAAGAAGGCCCTCTCCCCGAGATCTCCCTGAGATCTATGGGTGTTTTTCCACTAGCACTAAGTACCCATTGAAGCACCCATTAAGGACCCATTTGGTTGAGAGCCAGATAACCCCATTTCCACTACAGACCCCATTAGAGACACATCTGTTTCCACCGCAGCTAGGGAAATCTGGATCATATGGGTCCTTCAGGACTTATAATCCGGATTTCGTGTAGACCTCATTAAAGGAATCTACAATGGGGTCTTCAGCCACAAAATCCAGATTATAGGGAGCCTGTTTCCACTGCAATTGGGCAATGGGGTCTAGAGGAGGCTCAGGAGAGGGGGCATCCATGGGGGAGTGCCCCAAACTCAAAACTTCAAAGTCCCTCTGAAGTTGCCTTTGGAGATTAGCAAAGGCTCCTCAGAAAAACCCCTTGCAAGAGCAATGCCGCTGTCAAGGCCGCTAAGGGAGGGGGGCATGTGGCACAGGGGTGGGCTGACGTCAGACTGGCTTCCAATGAGGAGAGAGGGGGCAGAGAGGAGGTGGCACTGCTCCCCCATGCCAGGGTTTGGTGCGGTTTGCATGGGGATGCCTCCATCCGTGCCCAACCTGCACCTAGCCCGCATTGCCGGGAATGGCCTGGGGATGGCCTGGGAGCAATCTCAGTCTTGCTCCTGGTCCCATGCGTTCCGATCCCACTCCAAATGGCTTGCATGGGGCTGCGGCCATAGTAAATATCCCAATGAACACTGCAAAATTTTTGAACCGTTAAATTCTGCCTTACTATGTGTTCATACAAACTTGCTACCGTACAAGTATGTAAAAGCCGCTAAGTTATATTTGTAGCTCTTATGTTGACATGCTGTTACTGTTCTATATGTTGGGATTTTCTTGTAACCATGTCTAAAAAGTTTTATAAATAAAAACAAGTTCTCATAAACGCTGCGTGATAGCTGTACTCGGCAAGCCATGACTTTCTGTTCACACAGATGTGCAAGATTTCTGCTTCTTCACACCTTTATCTGTTATAGGATGGGGCTGGCTTTCAGCTCCTCCTCAAATCAAGTTAAGCAACTTAATAACTTTATCTTGCGTCAGGTGCGTCTTTCCCACAGGAAAGACAAACACACATGCATATTCATTTCTATGACAAATCTAAGCAGGCGCACACCCCAGTTTTGGAAAGCCATAACGATGGTAGCTAATTCTATATTTATTGTGCAATTCAGCATTTTGAAATGAACACCGTAATTACTGGTTGCTGGGACCATCACAACCTCACTAGAAATCCTGACAAATTAAGGCTACTAAATATTGGAATGTTTAGTTATTGCAGCAGCTGACAGCGTATTTACCTAATATGCCATGCTGTTTATTCAGAGAGGAACAGGGTGATCAAAATACTTCACCAAAATATTGCTAAGTACTAGCAGTGGACTTTTTCATCTAACTAGCACTAACTCCTCTGTACAACCATCAGTGGGGTTGTAGCTTGTGAGTAGCTGGAGTATAGAGGTAAAGCGAACCGCTTGGAAAACGGCTTGGTTATAGGTTCATTCCTCAACATCTCCGCAGAAGGAGGCAAAGGCAAACCATTCCTGTATCTTTGCCAAGAAAACTGGGCAGAGATGCCCATGGAGGTGTCCATACAGTCAACCTAGGGGTGTTTTTCCAGTGTCACTAAAAGTATCCATTAAGTACCCATTAATGGGTACAAAAATGCCATTACATACCCATTTATGGGAACTTAATGGGTACTTTTAGTGACAGTGGAAAAACACCCAAAGAGTCCGACTGAATGATACTCAGGCGCAACAGCAAAAATCACAGGAAATATCTAGTGAAGAACTGGGTTTTGTTTGTTTGTTTGTTTGTTTGTTTTGTCGATCAGCAAACAACAATTATCCTTAGATACAACCAATGTGCAAGTGTGCAACCTTTCAAGGAGGTTCTCAAGAAAGGACTAGATATATTCAGGGAAGTTGGGCGTATCAATGGCTACTAAAATGGATGGCTAGGTACATCCTCCAGATTGGAGAGACAGGTAGGATGCCTCTAAAGACCATTTGCAGGGATTGGAGAGCAGATGAAGGTTTTGCCTTGGTCTTCTGCTTGAAGCCCAAAAGCATCTGGTGGACTACTGTGTGTGACAGGATGCTGGGCTAAATGGGCTGTATCCAGCACAGTTCGTCTTATATTGTTATGACTCTATGAATTTACCAAGGCACTAGGCTTGACAATTTTTTATCCTAAGAATTTACCCACTTCCAAATTGTGGATTCTTCTCCAGAACTGAAGACACCTTTCTCCTGCAGCCTAATCTGCTGGCAGATCCAGGCATTGCCCAGCAGTAGAAATCCACCGTATGGATGAATGGTGGAAACCACAGTTACAATGGTAGGAACTGCAGTTACAGTACAAGATACAGCAGAGGGAAAAAGAAACTTCTCACAAAATACAATCTATGGGTGTTTTTCCACTGTCACTAAAAGTACTCATTAAGTACCCATTAATGGGTACGTAATGGCATTTTTGTACCCATTAATGGGTACTTAATGGGTACTTCTAGTGACAGTGGAAAAACACCCTATGTTCAGTTCTATTGTAACTAACTTGCAAGCTTGTGGTAAAGTATCTCCCAAAAGCTAACACTCTGTATCCATTTCTGTTTCACTGTGTAAACCTGTGGGAAATCACAAGAACACAATTCCTTTGATTCCTCCATATCTTTGATCATCAATGACATTTTCTGAGGTTCCTTCTTTTTGACACATCCTTTGCATTAAAAGAGAGCATAGAGTGTTTATGTACTGTTATGGGAATGTGTTAAAATATATTGGCTTTATTGAGTGCTCTGACTTAACCTTCTTTGTAATTTAACCCTCTAAGTATGGCGAGTGAATCCCTATTTGACTGCTAATTCATCTATTGTTTTGCAAATTTGCAGCTGAGATGTCTTGCTTTGCCCTGGGGGTCAACCCTTCTGTTTTACAACTGTTTTAAACCACAAGGGGCTCCATTAAAAAAAAGAAAAGCAATGACAAGTGTCCTGGATCAGAAGAATGGTCTACATTACTTGCAGGTATTTTATCATCTTGTCCAAGCAGATGCAGAAAAGGGTAACCCCCCCCCAAAAAAAAAAAATGATCAGGGGGTTGGAACACCTTCCTTATGAAAACAGGCTGCAACATTTGGGCCTCTTCAGTCTCAAAAACATTTAAGAAGGGAGTTGACTGAAGTATATAAAATCCTGCACAGTATGGAAAAGGTGAAATAAAAAAATAATTCTATCCCACAACCAGAGGGCACACTATGAAGCTGATGGGCAGGAGAGTTAGGACAGAGAAGGGGAAGTGTTTTTTTTTTCATCCACAGGCTCATTGGTCTATGGAATTTACTACCGGGAGAGGTGGTGACAGCAGCATGCCTGGGCAGCTTTAAGGAAGGGCTAGACAAATTCAGGGAGGACAGGTGTGTCAGTGACCACCAGAATTAATGCTTAATGCTACCTCCAGTTTGAAAGATGGTGGCCTTTTCTGCATGGAGCGTTAATCTCTTTTAAGGGTCTGTGCTAGTACACTTCTGGGCCTCGGCATGCATACATTAATGTGGATGAAAGATGCCCTGTCCCCTGGGAACCTGCTTCATCTGCATGAGACAGAGTGAGATTCAGATTAAGAGAGGCTTTGATCCTGCTTATCTGGGTCCACCAAAGGGACCAGCATGGCCTGATCTAGAACACAGGAGGTGCGCAGAAGCCACCTTGTGTTTTCAGAACTATCAGGGAGTGCCTTCCAGCAGCGTGAAAATAGCACGACACTGAAAAGCACCCCCCAGACGCCATGAGACCAGGAACAAAAGGTCCTAGCTTTCGAGGGCTCATCTGGATTAGTGCCATTGGGCTTTGAGAGGAAGAGTTGGCTTTTCTAATCCACTTTTCTTGTCCATTTAAGGGGACTCAAAGCAGCTGATGAAGCTTTCTATTCTTCTCCCCACAACACATACCCTGTGAGGTAGGTGAGGCTGTGAGAGCTCAGAAGAGAGATGGACTCACCCAAGGTCACCCAGCTGGCTTCATGGAGGAGTGTGGAACCAAACCCGGTATTCTGGCTTCCTAGCCACTACTAGAGCCTGGACTCCAAAGCTTCCAAGGGCCAGCAATAAGAGTTCATAGCCTCTGGGGGGGTGCATTCCAGCAACATTATATGGCATAACACTGAAATGCATACTCTGGTAGTCACAAACTTCTAGACCCTCCAATTCACCTGTAGATCTGATTAAATAAGTCTACCAGTAATACCCTATAAGGCCTCCCTAATGTGGATCGTGCTCTATCTAAAGCAGATGAAGTGAACCAGCAGGGGCATGGCCTCACAGATCCACTTTAATGTGTGGATCTATGAGGCCCAGAAGCTTACTAGGCAAGCCCTTAATCTGAATTAAGGGTCCATACATAAAGGGCCCACATTCAAGGAAGAACAGATATCAAACGGATATTTTATCACACTGCCAGAGATTACAAGAACAAATACCCATGCCATCCACTGTTATCTGTTGTTTTAGGGAACTATGTTGTTTTTAACTACCAGTATGTTTTTTATATCACTGAAACTTGCCCTGAAACCGTTGCAACGAGGGCGGGACAGAAACGCAAACAAATAAATGATAAAAAATATTATCAGAATCATTACAAGGTCAGGAGGTGTAGTACAGTAGGTGTCAGACTACACCTTATTTATTTATTTATTTATTTATTTATTTATTTATTTATTTATTTATTTATTTATTTATTTATTTATTGTTTATTTGAAAACTTCTAGTAATATAGAACCATAATTAAAATCAACAATGCGAAAAAAGTCATTCAGCCAGGAAAGGCATTCCACAAATATCAGGGGAAGATTATTCCGGAGCATGGGTGCCACCACAGAGGAGGCACAACTGTGCGTCGTCACAAGATGGCATTCAGTAATCCATCTTATGATCTGCCAGGTCTATACTTAAATATAAGTGTGACATGAGCACTATATTTTGCATTAGTTGCAAGAGATACAAGGGCAGTCCCACACAGAGCGCATTACAATAATCTAGACAGATCAGGGAGAACTTGACTCCTTTCCCTGTGTATCCATAAATCTCACTGGCTGTAAAACCACATTAAAACCACATACAAGACACATAGAAAACTTAGCTTCCGCACTGGAGGATGGATCTGGGACCCTTCCAGGCAGCTGCTTCGGGACATCAGTGCCCGAGACCCGTTCTTAATGGGGTCTCGCCACCGAAAAACCCGGCCTCCATGAAGACCTTGGAAAATTAGGTCTTCAATCCATCCCCTCGCCTTGATCCATCTGGAAGCAGGACGCTTCCGCACATGGAGGGACGAGGGGATGGATGTGATGGCGGCTGCCATCTTGGGAAGGGTGGAAGCAGGCCGGTCTGCCTCCGGAGCCCCTCCCCCATACACCAGCAGAAACGCGCGGTGACTGGCAGCTGAATGCTCCAGTCCCATTGCTCCGGGGGCACTGTTGGCGACGCGGGAGGCTGGCTGCCTTTTGGAATGGGTGCTGCGGCCTCCGCACAGCACCCAAAGGATCTGGCCCTCAGGATTTGCCCTCCACGCGCGTGTGCGGACGCGCGAGGCGTCTTCGGATCTGTCCCTATTTTGGACAGATCCTCTGGAGGACAGATTGCCGAGAAACGGATTTTCTTTAATCCGTTCCTCGGCGGCCAGTGCGGAAGCACCCACTGATTCACTTCGGCCAGTAAGCCTGATTCCATATCTGGGTGGAAGATGTCCTCTTCAGAATGCTTGGGCCACTTTCTGTATATACCATAATAAGACCAGTCAGATAATGGAGCAGGTAAGTCTGTCCTGTTGCGGCAATGTGGTGATCACTCCTCGGTCTCTTTCCATGCAGCGTGTTTCAGCCATGTAACAGAGCCTAAGGCCTTTTCTGCACTGGGGCTTATTCTAGATTATATTCTGGAATAAGGACCTGCAATTTGCACACCAGTGCCGACTACAGCAGGGTTCAGGTGTGGCTTCCATAATCTGCATTAGCTTTTTGATGGCAGGTCCTTGTTCCAGGATATAGAGTAAACCCTAGTGCAGAAAGGGCCGAAACGTCTTTAACCTTCTCCAACAGCATTGCTGTGAGACTAATATCGTAGAGACAGTGTGTACAGCTCACGGATCTTCTTTCAAAGATAGCGTTGTAATGAAAACTAGTGCCCTTAGTATTTTCCTTCTTTCATTCTTTTCTAAAGAAAGGGTATATGGTTTAGTAGGTTGTGCACCCAATTTGAAACGGAGACCTGAATTCAAATGTTACCATATTCCACTGTGAACAAGCTTTCAGCTGGAATCATATCACTGATACCGTTTTTCAGCCATCGCTTTTCTCACAGGTATACAGGATTAATGGGCAAAGGAAATGGCTTACATTCTGGAAATGTACCCAATTAAATAAATACCGACCAGTGATGTACTTAAGGATTTAGGAAATCTTCCCTGTTGTCAACTCTGCACCAACAAACTAAGTTTATCCTAACCTTTGGTGTTCTGTGTACTCTCAGAAATATTTCCTGTACTTAAATCCCACTCCAAACACCACTTTTCAGTCCACCATGAAAAAGAGGCCTTTGTGATGTGCAGTTCTGGTGTAAAGATCTTCCTTCTGCATCTTCAAGTGTATTTATTTATGCCATCCGAATAGCTCGTTCCATCCAAACAGGTCAAAGCTGCAGCCATTATTTGTCTCCCTGCCTTTCTAGCCTTCGCCCACAACCCTGTGTGGTTGATCAGCAACTGGCCCAAGCTCACCCTCTGTGCTTCTGCGGAAAAATGGGCACTGGAATCTGGCAGGGGTATGCATAAATGCAATTTTTGACATCTGATTCGTAACGAATTTGGATTTTTGAATATCTGATTTGTAACGAATCAAATATTCAAAAATCCAAATTCGTACGAATAAAGAAAAATGAATGTCTGAACATTCGAACCGGTATGAATACATCTGAATCTATTCGTACAAATATTCGATATGTATCCAATGGTATGAATCTTGTGTGCATCCCGTACATATCTGCACATTGTACGAATAACTCAAAATATTCGCATTCATATGAATATTAAAGTACGAATGTCTGGACATTCAATTTGGATATGAATGACTGAATTCGTACAGATTCGTATGAATAACGAATATTTCAAATATTCATGCACATCCAGGGATTCCGTGGCGGCTTCTACACACATGCCAGTGCCACAGAATGAGAAGTGGTGGATGGGGTGCAGCATGCTGTCAGCCACTGACAGGATAGCGGCCTGTTCCCAGTCTAGCTTTGAAGTTGGGAACAAAAGCTCCCTGGCTTTGGAACTGCAGGCCAGAGATACATGCCTATAGCACTGGAAATTCTTCCAAAGGTGGAACATCCTTTGGACCCCAGCTAAACTGAGGCCTGGGCCAGTCCTGCCACTGTGACCTGTCTACACAGCAGTAACAGAAAAAAGATTCAATCTGAGTGGGCTTCCCATACTTGGGAGCTAGTCAGAGAAAGGGTCCATGCAGCCACAGTCTTCTCTGTGAGGCACAGCTTCTTGCACCATAGTCACACATTCATTTTAAACCTTCTTGGTCTTTAAACTCTACCTTTGCCAGACCTCATCCAGAGTACAGTGCCAGTTATGGGCACCCCCAGTTTAAAAAAGACATTGCCAAACTAGAGCAGGTCCAAAGGAGGGCTACCAAAATGGTTACTGGGCTGGAAAGTATGTCCTACGAGGACAGGTTGAAGGAGCTAGGAATGTTCAGTCTACAGAAGAGATGACTGAGAGGAGACATGATCACGGTCTTCAAGTATCTGAAGGGCCGTCACAGTGCAGAGGGATCGTCTCTATTCTCACTTGCACAAGATGGGAGGCCTAGAAACAACGGGATGAAACTTCAAGGGAGTCAGTGCAGAATAGATATTAGGAAAAACTTCCTGACAGTGAGGGCAATCAATCAGTGGAATACATTGCCATCAGAGGTGGTTAGCTCTCCTTCACTGGAGGTCTTCAAGCAAAGGTTGGACCTATATTTGTCTGGGATGGTTTAGGAAATCCTGCATTAAGCAAGGGGTTGGACTTGATGACCTTAGAAGTCCCTTCCAATTCTATGATCCTATTATTATTATTATTATTATAGTTTATTTCTAAAGCGCTGTACATGTACTCAGCGCTGTACAATATTATATGGATCTTAGACAGGTCCCTGCCCTCAGGCTTACAATCTAAAGAGACAAGAAACAAAAGGAAAATGGTGTGGGAGGGAACAGGGAACAGCAAAAAGCAAACACGTGAGGTCTTCAGCTCCAGTTCTTCTGTTCATTTCTTATTGCTGGAATTTCCTTATTCTCTTTACTTTGAATTTTCTCTTCATTGATGACAAACCAAAAAATGGTAGAGATGGTCAGCTGGCATCTACTCAGCCCCACCTTGCTCGATCTCAGAACCAGACGTTTCCTCAACTTGTGGATCCGCTGCCGTAGTCTCTTTGCCATCTTGTGATGGGAGCAGTTCGAGTAAGGAGGGGCACTGCTGGGAATAAGATGGCAAAGCCCAGCCTGCTGCCTCTTCTCCGCTCCTCTCAGGCAAGATGGTTCTCAGCCTTGTGGTGATGGCAGTTGGAGGAGGGAGGGGCACTGCTGGGAGCAAGATGGCAGAGCCCAGCCTGCTGCCTCTTCTCCACTCCTCTCAGGCAAGATGGTTCGTAGCCTATGGTTCTTCAATCTATCTTTAGGTCTGACAGCTTACACCTTTCCATTTGTAACCATTTCTTTTTCTTTCATTGTCGTAGATCGAAGTGAGAAGGTGTGAGCAGTCAGGCCTCAGGATGGACCAAATTAGGTTTAAAATGAAAGTGTGACCATGGGCTTGAAGAACATGATGAAAGATATTTTGTGGCCTGAGCACACATCTGGCACAGCACAGGAGAATCGTTTCAGCCTAGGTTTCAGCCTATCATCGTAACCTTTATATTACACTTGCTCGCAGGGATAATTACCTTTTTTAAATTCTTTATGAGATTAGTACTGAAGAAGTGGGTTACAATTCACATAAAGCACAACTTCAAGAGTGTACTTGGCTCTTATAAAAGTTCCCGAAGTAGAGAAACTTTAAAGCTGTGAAACCTATGGTTTCTTCTTGCAACTTAACATCCAAAAAGAAGTTTGCAAGTAATCCAGAATGCCCAAGAGCCTAATAATTAAGAGTGTTTTGATTTAGCTGCATTTAATTTTTTTTTAAAAAAAACCTTCCTCCTTTCTGGTAATTTGCTTTTACAAATTGGAGAGATCTCTTATTTACTTTAACTGGTTTTTGATCTGGTACAGAGGATTTCCCTTCAAAGGATAGGGCAATAGAAAATAAATCATTCAAGGTATCCTCAAGATCTTATGACATGAAGAGTATCTCTTTCCATTCTGAACTATTTCTCAAAGGTAAACACCAGCATTATTAATCCTGGACACAATAGCAAACTTTTTCTGATTGTGGATTCATAAAACCAAAGCAGCACCATTTGTTAACAAACAGGAAGTCTTAGGCTGCATTTCCACTGGCCATCTGGCCCAGCCTGAATACGGCTCGAGGGCCTACCGTCCCGACACTTTGGATGGGATTCCCTGTTTCTGCAGACTAAGTGTCTGAAAATCCGGAGAACTCCTGTTCGGATTATAACAGGACTCACCGCAGAATCCTGTTTATGTAATGGGAACACTGCAATGCCAATCTCCTCCACTGCCACCCAACATTTACCTTTCCCCCGCTCCATTCTGTTGTCTGCCCCAGCCGTTTGCCTACCCCATCCTGCCCGTTCCACCATCTGTCAGGCTCCCGCTTCTCCCCCCCCCCGATCCCGTTTCTCCGTCTTTCGTCCTCTCTCACCCCTTCCCCCCACCCTGTTCCTCCATCTTTCTCCATTTCCCATCGTTTCCCCCCTGCCATTTCTCTGTCTTTCTTCGTTTCCCACCATTTCTCCCCTCCCCATTTCTCCATCTTTCGTCATCTCCCACTCCTTTCCTCTGTCTGTTGGAGAACGGTGGGGAAGGCAAGCGGCAGGATAATGACAAAAGACGGAGGAACGGGGCAGGAGGGAAATGGCGCTCAAATGCAGTTGGGACAGCTGCAAGGGGCCCTCGACGCTGGTCAAAAAAATCCAGGTTAAACCTAACTTTTTTTTACCAGTCGGAATGTAGCCTAAGAGCCTTTCTGCACTCACCTTGCTTGCTTTCGGGCCAGTGGGTCTGGAGCAGCAAAGTCCACTGATCCAGACATGGCAAGGCATAGTTTGGAACAGTACCAGCCCCCACACCAGCCCAGAAGCTCTCATGAACTTCAGGACCAAGCTTTATGGACTCTCAAGAGCTAAGAAGAGCCCCAGGGACCCCTTTTAGGCAGCACACTTTGGAACATCACAGTTCATGGCCACATCTCCACTTGCTCCTCTAGGGTGTCCTCATTGCCCCAAGAAGGCATGTCCTGCTCCCCCATCTCCATTTTTGCAGCAGCAGGTTTCCCATGGTGTTTGCGCCAGCTCTTTTGTGATCACCAATAGAGGCAACATCTCTGCACAGTGCTCTGTCATGCCATGCACAGAGGCTCTGGAAAATGTCACATTTGGACTCCAAAATGGAGACATGGAGGATGCCACAGATAGGGGTGCCACTCCAATCTACCTGGAACAAAGCCACCTCCAATGGAAGTGGGGTTGCACCCTATGTTCCTCTCAAGGTGCATACTTTGTCTTTGGGGTAGGATGGGTGCCCTGTCAAGTCTTGCTACCCAATGCTGATAGGGTACTGTGGGCGGGCTGATCATTAAGGCAGCATGGATAGTAAAGTTGCCCAGGTGCCAAGTCCAGGGGGCATGAAGCACCTTGGACCCACACATAAGCTAACTACTGCATTGTGACACACTGCCTCAGCATCCCAAGATGCCACCTGGCATCTATGCACCTTACCCACTCCAAGTCTTATCCCTCCTCCACCCCAAGGGAATCTGGTGCCAACTCCTCACCCTAGGTGCCTGATCTAGGGATGCAAACATATATTTGTAACATTCGATGTTCTGCCAAATTCAGCCGGATTCGAGCATTTGAACTCAAATTGAATGTTACGATATTTGCATGGTACCATCTGTACAAATACGAATGTTTCTGGACATTTGTACAGATAGTTTAGACATTCATTAAACTGGGGAAATGTATTGGATACGTATCTGTCGGTATCAGATACTTATCTGTTCGTATCAGATACGTATTCAGTCATATCCGATACGTATTGAATGCTCATACAAATAGGTTTGTATCAAAAAGAATTTTACCACATTCAAATGTGATCTATTTGTACAAATACGGATTTTATAACATTCAATTTCTAATCAAATGCCGAAAAAACATTCTTGCCCATCCCTACCCTAATCTGCTAGAGCCAGGAGGAAGGGCCAGGTAGATGGATGTAGAATATCAATATCTATTTTATTGATTTGTAATTTGAACAGAAAATTTTTATTCTTCTTAATACATACTGTTGCTATGTCTGATTTTAAATATTGTTACCTGCCCTGAGACCTTCAGGTATAGAGCGGGATAGAAATACAACTAATAAACAAACAAACAAGCAAATAAATAAATATCACGGTTACAAATAAAAATATGTCATATGAAGAGGTAGACTAGAATGAGGCCCCTGACTGTCTATATTGTGCCAAGTCGCTATCAGGAACTCAGAACAGCTGCATTCCTTTTGCTGGAAGCCTCACCTTTACCTTTCTCTTTCCCTTCATGTAAATTTGGAGCCCACATTTATTCCGGCTATCCCAAGCCAATGCTTTGTTGGCTCCACAGCACTTTGTATCCAGATGATTTTAATCCATTTTTATCCCATGTCAGGTCATTTTGGCATGCCCATTCCACAAAGATCAACAAAATAACAAAGGCACATTTAATAATTAAAAAGAGAGAGAGAGAGAAACAAGAAAGAGAAGCCACTTAAGTATCCGAAAACTGTAGGACTGGAAGAAAACCAAACCAAAAGACAACTTATTTTGAGTTCCCCTCTGCCTGTGGGATTGCACAGAAGAAAAAATAAGAAACCCATACATACAATGAGGTTTGAACTTTTGGCTGCTTTTCACAGATAGGAGATTCCGTGGGAGAGGGGGGAGAATAACTTGTGATAAGTTTATCCTTATTCAGTGTGATAGCAAATCCTGTATCTAATTAAGATTTCACCCAGTCTTTAATAAATCCCTGCCACAAACTCTCCTGGTATAACACATGGCGCCAGAACTTAAATCTGGGGTAAAAATAAAATAAACAACCACAACTCCGTCCTAAAATAAATGACTAAGAACAATCTGGATCGCGATCTTACTTTCTATCCCATGGAAAGAAAGGGGAAAGCCCTTCTTGAATAACCAAGGGGACAGACCACCTCCACCCACCCACCCACCATGATGAAGCCAAATGCAGCGGAATGCAAAATATGGCATTACCCAGGGAGAGATGCTAGATGCCTCTCAGGGCTGCCTACATCTGGGTTGGAGGAACACACCATAACTGAGATAATTATTTGAGCGACGGGGTGGGTGCATGGGAGGGACGGACGGACAGACACACACAAAGGTATATATTTATATATTTGAAAGGTTTCTCCCAGCTTCCAAATAGCCAGCAGGAAACACACCGCTCTCAGCACCTGAAGGCTATAAATGGCTAGAGGGTAGTTCAGACAAAAAGACCACTCCCTCTCTCCAGTAGCTCTCCCATTGCCTTCTGCTATTGTTCTGCAGAGCAGGGTCTGGGATGGGCCCCTTCCTCTTCCTCCTCCTCCTCACCTTTTAAGGTTGGTGTTTACAGTATTTGAATCCAGCAGGCAGAAAAGCAAAGGGGGGGGAAGCAGCCTGCATGCCAGATAATTTAGTGCATCGATTTTCTGGATTCTGGAAGCCCCTGGTGGGTGGGTGTCTGTCTGTCTCCCCACCAGTACAAGGAAGGAAGGAAGGAAGGAAGGTTGGCGCTTACCTTGCAACTGCTTGAATCTTCCTTCTAATTGATTATAATTATATGGCACTGCAGTGGTGTAACCCGGGGCCAAAGGCCCTGGCATGTTAGATGAGTTCTGTAATTCCATTTAGCCGGGATGCAGGGTGAACGCTCAATTCCAGCATGCAAGAACAGGAGAGGCAAAATATTTTAACCCAAAGGAGTGCGGGGAGAGAACTGTCGCGACCCCCTCCCCTCCAGGTCGCTCCAAACAGTAGGATCCAAGCAGCAGATGCTAATTTTCCTCGGATGTATTACTCCTCCTCCTCCAGCCTGCCAGCCTGCCAATCGATCCTCCTCCCTCCTTTTTTTTATTATTGGGGTGGGTGGGGGGGGGGGGTGATCGTAAAAAAAGAAAGCAATGGTCTCGATCCCGGCAGCTTCAAACACCCGATCCGGTCCCGAAGGAAGCGATCCAGCAGGCAGCAGGGGTCACAGTGCGTCAAGTTCAAGCGTGGCCCGCGATGGTGATCGGCTCGGCGGCGGCGGACGGGATGCGGGGATGCGGCGGGTCGAGATCGGTTGGGAGCCTCCAACTAGGACGGTTGGGGGATCTGAAAAGGGGGGAAGGAAGGAAGGAAAGAAAGAAGGAAGGGGAAAGTGCGGGTCTCCCCAGGGTGCACGTCAAGAGCGACTGGCGCGCCAGCCGCGGGAGCAGCCTGGGGCCATCTACGCGCTTTCTCTCCTCCTCTCGCGCCTTCCTCCTTCCCTCCTTCCTTCCCTCCTTCCCCGGCGCGCACACCTCGGAGCTCTCCGCTGCTTTGCAGCCTCCTCGCTCGCCACTCGCTGTGTATTTAGTGATGTCACGTATTAAGGAAACCGAGACCGTACCAAGGAAAAAGGGACCCGGGGGTGGGCGGAGCGAGTGCGCTTCGGCATCGGGACGAAGGCGCGCCGGGAACGCGAAGCGTGGCGGGGTGCCTCGAGGGGAGCCGTGCCGCCGATGTCCGGCTCCGGAGGTCGGGGCCGCCGGGACGGGTGCGGCGTGGGGCGCTGCCCAGTCCCGCCCAGTTTCCAAACTGGGAAGGGAGACGTGGCGCGATGGTACCTTCCTAAACAAAGCCGATGGAATTACAGCCCCTTTTGTCGAGCGCCCGTTTCGCATCGAACGGGGAAAGTCTCGGATTACGATCGCATGAAAGGAGGGCAATTTTCTCTTCCTCGCTTCTTTGGCTGTGGAAGCGAAGGGAAGGGAAACGGAAAGTCGTCGGGGTCAGGAGGAGCATTGGGCGCATGGAGCTGCATGGCGCTGCAAGTTCAGCTGCAAGAGTGAATGAGATCGTGGGGAGAACTTAGGAGGGGGGGTCTTTCTCCCTCCCCCTCCCCCCCCACCCCAGCAATTTTTGTTTGGCTTTAACTGAAGATGGTAAATATTTTCATTGCTTGGGTAGAAGAGGGTGCCATCTCTAGCTCCATGCCTTGTGCCTGTTTAGAACAGTGGATTCCCAACAGTTGCATTTGGGATGGAAGTGTATAAAATCACGCACGGTATAGAAAAGGTGGATGGAGGAAATTTCTCTATAGCACAACTCTAGAACCAGGGGCATCTATGAAGCTGATAGGTAGGAGAGTCGGATCCGACGAGGGGAATTATTTCTTCACCCAGAGGGTCATCGGTTTATGGAATTTGCTGCCAGAATAGGTGGTAACAGCTACCAGCCTAGATGGCTTTAAGGAAGGGCTAGACAAATTTATGGATGACAGGTGTATCAATGGCTACTAGAATGAATGCCCAGGTACATCTTTCAGGCTGGGGTGGGAGGAACCAGGGCACTTCTAAGGCCATCTGCTGGGACTCGAGAGCAGGAGAAGGTTTGTCCTTGTCTCTGCTTGAGATGCCCATGAGCATTTGGTGGGCCACTGTGTGCGACAGGATGCTGGACTAGATGGGCTGTGGCCTGATCCAGCAGGGCTCCTCTTATGTTCTTATAGGAGTTGAGTATGCATTTCAGCTTAAGCTTTTGGCTTGGTTGCTTGAAGGAAGCCTTTCATTCGGACACATGAGCCACCCTTGCTGGACATAGCTTTGTACAGTGGGCTACTGCAAATCACAGGTGCATACTGCTGTATACTTTCGTGAATCTAGATGAAATCTTCCACATTGACCTGCCTGGGCCTTAAGAATGGAGGGGAGGCCCTCTTGGTTGTCCCACCACCTCCAGTGGTAAAAGAGGTGGGCACCTGGGGGATGGCCTTTTCAGTGATGGCCCCCAGGCTACAGAATAGTCTGCCCCTTGAGGTGCATTAGGCCCCTTCATTGAATATGGTTAGGAGGGCAGTGAAGGCGCACCTCTTTACCCTGGCCTTTGGTTAAATGGGAATATACTGTCTCTTCCCACTCTACAGACACTGTTATTTTTTTAATATATACTGTTGTTGTTTTAATATATTTCCCTTTCCCCACATACAGTCAACGATCTGGGTCTTGAAGATGCCTGAAGACCCCACTGTGAACACCTTTAATCAGGTCCACACAAAATCCAGATTTAAGGGCCTGGAGGACCTATTAAATCTGGATCTTCCCTGCTCTCATGGGGACAGGGCCTTGCAGATGGGGCCTTCAAGAGGTCCCGGTGGGGACAGGGCCTTCCCAATTGGTACCAATCGGGTTGCTAATGGGGTCTTGGAAGGATTCTAAACCCTAGTGGAAAAAGGCCCTACGTCTGATTTTAAATGCTGTCACCCACTCTGAACATAAGAACATAAGAGAGGCCCTGCTGGCTCATGGGCATCCCAAGCAGAGACAAGGACAAACCTTTGCCTGCTCTTGAATCCCAGCAAATTTCTATCCCAGCACTCTGAGACCTTTGGGTATAGGGTGGGATAGAAATACAAATAATAAATAATAGACGTCTTGTGTTACAGATTCAGGTTCAATCTTTAATATCACTTCTGCTAAGCATGGCTCAGACCAGGAACTCTACAATGGCCTAAAAAGCACCAGATGTAACCAGGCATCCCAAAGTAAGAAATAATGCTGTGGTTGAGTTCCTGTACTTCAAGATGGTTATAGGAAACCCTCTAGGAAAGTTGTGTGAAAGTTTATGGGCCCCTACAGGTGGTAAGGCAAGTAGAAGTTTGCCCTTCTGTTGCTGATTACTCAGCATTTGATGAGTCATAGCTGAAAAAAGGCACATGGGAGTTCTTTCCCGGTGCTTGAGGCTGGCAGCTTGTGTATGAAAAAGTTGCCTAAGAAACAGTTCTGGGATTGCAGTTCCAGACAGGCTGCCTCAGTGGCCTTCTGCTCTCCTGGGTTTCGTTTTACTTCTGAGCTATGGTCATCTCCCACTAGAGATAGGTAACAGAGAAACTCGCAGAGAAACCCAAAGAAGGCTGCAAAGTTGTGATACACATAAATGTGGCCACACTTTCTATCATCACACACGGCAGCAACAGTCTCCATCTCCTCTGTGAACGTTAGAAGAGGTCTTCCACACGCATAGCTTCTCCAGGTAAAAACAAGATTTGGACCAGAACCCCCCTGTACATGCAGTTCCCTATGTGGTCTTCGGTCAGGTTGAATCCACACGTACCAGTCTGGAATGGTCTATAGAACTCAACACACTGTGGCCACTTGTGTTTGCAGACACCAGGGGCAACATTCATGTCTCAGCACATGGGGACTTAGTAAGTTTTCAGTGCAACATGGGTATTGCCAAGGTCTATGAATAACAGGTCAATGTAATGTGGCTGCTCTATACAATCCCCACAAGGCAGATGAACATTACTGTCAATGTTCCACATTGTATGTAAGCCAGACACCTTTTCTCTGTTTAGTTATGTATCCTATTCCATTTCATGTGATTCTTCAAAGTCTAGCTCAGTGGTTCTCAACCTTCCTAATGCCATGACCCTTTAATACAGTTCCTCATGTTGTGGTGACCCCCAACTTAACCCTAACCCCCAACCATAAAATTATTTTTGTTGCTACTTCATAACAACCCCTGTGAAAGAGTAGATTGACCCCCAAAGGGGTTGTGACCCACAGGTTGAGAACCACTGGTCTAGATCTAGGTATCTATGTTGAACTAGATACATTGGAGACCGGGCCAATGATATGTCATGTGCATTGCACATGTTCTGCTACTGAGCTAAGGCCATGCCAATAGGTTATCCCAGAGGATTTTGCTACAGGTCTTGTCAGCTTTAACCAGCATAGGATGGTGAAGGCTATTTTAAGCAGTTACCGTAAAAGTTGTGGTATCACTAAATCAAGGTTGCCATCTGATAATTCCTTTTGCCACCCCAGTAATCTTTCCTTTGAACTTTTCTCGAAGCACGTTGCACAAGATCTTAATAGCAGCATTATTCCTTATATACCAAACTTCTTTTCATTCTGAGCCAGGACTTCTTGTTGCCTCCCCTTCCTCCTCCTCCTCCTCCTCCTCCTCTCCCTTTTCCCTTTAACGGCACAAAATGTTGCCTTTGTTCAGTTTCTACAGTTTTGCCATTTCTTAGTTGCGTAGTCAATACCAAAGTGATTTTTCAAAGAGAGACAAAATGACACATTTCAGCTGAGCGCTCAGTACCATGCGTGCCAACCCATTCAGAGCAACAACTGAATCCAAGCACCCTTTTTTGAGATGTTATTTGTGGGATGGTGTGAGATTATTCCCAAAATGGCAGTCGGCATCATGAAGCATCCTGGTGATTTTGTCAGAGTGACTTCTTCAAAATGTCCAGCATTGCAGTTTAAAATCAGTTTGGAGGAGGAGGAGGAGGAAGAGGAGGAGTTGGCTTTTCTACACCGCTTTTCTCACCCATTTAAGGGGACTCAAAGCAGCTGACAAAGCTTTCTATTCTTCTTCCCACAACAGAACACCCTGTGAGGTAGGTGGGGCTGTGAGAGCTGAGAAGAGAGCTGTGACTAGCCCAAGGTCACCCAGCTGGCTTCATGGGGGAGAACAGAATCTAATCCGGTATTCCCAGATAAGAGTCCAGCTCCCTAACCACTAGACCAAACTGGCTCACTTTGACTTCACAAATATTTACTCATGGCATCAAGTTCTAAATCATGATTTGTAGATATAACAGGCAGAATCTGTGCAGCAAAAGGGAACACTTTCTACGCTTGTTAAGAATAGTGCTACATAGCTAGAATAACTAGGAGTGGTAGAACAAATTGCTGGAGGAATTGTGGACAAAATCCTGCCTATTTCCATCTAATCTGGGAATGTCCTCCAATTAGACAGTTTTGGCAGGAGGGTAGTAAAGGAATAAACATAATGTTTAATAAAGTAATACCTCTCTGGCCAGAAATTTTTATACTGCACTCATTTGAGGACATTAATGTACGACAACATCTACATGTGTTGCTACACTGGCTAATTTTTGCTGCCCGCCATAGAACTGTTATAAGTTGGAAGTGCGCAGATAATTGAAATATAGGCAGGTGGTTCCAGGAATTATGGTATATCACGTTAAATGAGATAATGAACCATCAAGGGCAACAGTTTTGGAGAGATCTGGATGCTAACAAGACTCTGCACACATGGACAATATGTATTGATGAAATGTTAACAACAAACTCAACATTACCAGAATGAGATTTTCTAATGAAATGGACTGGAAATACTACATGACAAATTAAATTTTGGAGCTCACGAAGGGATTAGGGCAGTGGTTCTCAACCTGGGGGTCGGGACCCCTTTGGGGGTCGAACTACCCTTTCAGAGGGGTCGCGACAAGTCTCCCCCCCACCCTTCCCTCCCACTTCCCAGCTGCTCTGCCCCCATGGTTGGGGGTCACCACAACATGAGGAACTCCATTAAGGGGTCGCGGCATTAGGAAGGTTGAGAACCACTGGATTAGGGGATGGTAGGGTGGGTGAAGGGACACGGGTGAAGCGAAAATTGTACATAGAAGAAACCGTTCAGATGTTTACTAATGATAATTAGAGCATGTACAAAAATGCAATATATTTTTTTTTAAAAAGAATAGCGCTACATTTGTTGCACTGTTTTTAATGCAGAGTGTGCTGCCAAGATTCCCAGCTTGGCCCAAGGTGGGGACAGCCTCCCCACTTGTCAAGATCTCTAAGTGGCCATGCTTGTTGCAGTGGCAGGGTATGTCATAAGGGGCAGGAGCATGCAGACCTGATAGAAATAGTGAGTAATTACTCCAAAAGTCAAGTGAATAGGGATGTACACGAATATTGAAACATTCAAAATTCAATCAAATTTGATCGAATTTGGACATTCAAATTTAACATTTGAACAAATTTTCAACTTTTTGACCCATTCGTACGAATTACTCAGACATTTGTAAGTGTACAGATACGTACGCATTGCATACATATCCGTACACATCTTATTCAAATCCATACGCATTTGTACAGATATGTACTTTGGGGATACGTGTGGATACATATGAATATTGTCGACATCTTCAGATATGAATTGAATATTTGTATGAATAGATACAAATGTATTTGATTTGAACTAAATGTGAATACATTCAAATTTTAAACATCCGAACCTATTCAAATCTTCAGATATTCGATCTGAATTTGTGCACACCCCTACAAGTGAAGTAGCGGAAAGTTTTAAATCCTTGCAAAAGTGTATAAAATAAAACCTTTCCGCTACTTTTAGTCTGTTCATGATTGGAGTAATTTACTCACTATTTCTATCAGATCCATGTTATGTGGATCCTGCCTCAACCATCTGGATCAGCAGTGGCCCAGAAATTGGAGCTGTGGAGTGGTAGAAGCAAAACAAGGCACTAACAGAAAGGCTTGCTTGTATGTTCCCAAAATATATTTGTTGCTGCCTCCAGATCCATGTGGGATTTTGTTTGGACCCCACAACTGCTTTTCACCATCCCTTCAACACAGTGGGACAAGCACAGGCCCTAACCTGCCTAGATGCTTGCTCCCGCAATGGCGAGATGTATATTTCACAGCACTTCAGTGACATGTAATACCCAGGAGCATGCATGCACTGTCCCTGCACAAGTGTGCCAGCCCTTTTTTCAACCATGCTTCCTGCTCCTTTCATTTGGATGATCTTCCCTTTTCAAGGCCAGCCTGAAGAAAGTAGAAAGTGGCTCCATTATGGATATTGCCTTCCCATACTTTACCACATATTTGGCTGACACTTTGAGACAAGTACCTCAACTGCTCCCCAGAGTTCCACACGTGTTAACGTATGTACTACAATGAATGCCTAGGTACCACCTCTAAGTTCGATAGACAGGCATTAGGATTAGATATTAGGAAAAACTTCCTGACAATGAGGGCGATCAGTCAATGGAATAGGTTGCCACAGGAGGTGGTGGGCTCTCCTTCACTGGAGGTCTTCAAGCAGAGACTGGACCTACATCTGTCTGGGGTGGCTTAGGAAATTCTGCATTGAGCAGGGGTTGGACTTGACGACCTTAGAGGTCCCTTACAACTCTATGATTCCATGATGCCTCTGATTTGCAAGGAGTGGTTTTGCCTTTGCTCTCTGCTTGAGAATGCCTGGGAGCAATTGGTGGACTACTGTATGAGACAGGATGCTGGACTAGATGGGCTGTGGCCTGATCTGCGGGGCTCCCTTTCCTTCTTATGACTGATGTACAAATGGCTACTAGACCTGATGCCTAGATACTGCCTGCAGGGTAGAAAGACAGACAGGATGCCTTGATAGGCCATTTTCAGGGAATCCAGAGCAGATGAACGTTTTGCCTTTGCCTGTGTCTTCAGAAGATATGAAGCAACTGGTGGGCCACTGTGTGACAGGATGTAGACTAGATGGGTTGTGGACCAATCCAGCAGAGGTCCTCTTATGTTCTTGTGTGTTTATGTCTTCTAACCTACAAAATTTGAAGTAGGGTGGTTAACTGTTTCTGAAATCAAAAGAATATAATTTCTTCTTGTGCTATGAGTAGTGAACAGAACTTTGGAGATCCTTACATTTCAACAGTGTAGCAAGAGATTTTTTAAAAATCCACCCAAATTTGACTACATGCAGGAACTGCTAATAAAAACTGCATGTGCTTCATTTTCACTATTACACTGACTTTGTGAATGCCTGTCTGCTTCCATTGCCAGTGGAGAGTTGCACATTATATCCTAAAGGGTTAGCTACGTGCTTCTGCTAAAGGCAAGATAGTGCATTCGACAGATTCACAGGGCAGTAAATCCCTGGGTTTCCTTTAAAGCCCTTTCCCTGATAATCTTTGGCCCACCAGCTGTCTCTGAAATAGATAGAACGCCGCACAGCAATCCCTGCTGCATTTTAAAAACAACAATGCTCAGTTTTCTCTCCCCCCCCCACCCCTTTTTAAAGCTGGGAGATTCACTTCTAACTTACAAGGATAATGAAAACCTTTTACCAGCAGTTCTTTTTCCCCTGTGGCTCAGGACACAAGAAGAGCCCATGCCAGCGACAATAAGGACCCACTGAAGAATCCATCCTAAGCAGAATTATGTTCAGAAAGATGATGGGGAAAGGCATGGGAAGCGAACAGACCTCCCAGACTCGGAAGACCCACAACTGCAGGAAGAAAGATTCACAGCTGTGAAGGTTCTAAGGGGGCATTTCTGTTCTTCACCAGAAGTAGCCCAGCAACTCACTCACTCACTCACTCACTCACTCACTCACTCACTCACTCACTCACTATTCCATCCATCCATCTATTCCATCCATCCATCCATCCATCCATCCATCCATCCATCCATCCATCCATCCATCCATCCATCCATCCATCCATCCATCCATCCATCCATCCATCCATCCATCCATCCAGAAAATAAGCCCTAGCATGATTTTTCAGGATGCTTGAAATATAAGCTCTCTGTGTTATAATAAAACATCCCCTGAAAATAAATCCTAGTGCGTCTTTAGGAGCAAAAATTAATATAAGACTCTGTCTTATTTTGGGGGAAACATGGTATCCATCCACCCACCCACCCACCCACCCACCCACCCACCCATCCATCCATCCATCCATCCATCCATCCATCCATCCATCCATCCATCCATCCATCCATCCAGAAAATAAGCCCTAGCATGATTTTTCAGGATGCTTGAAATATAAGCTCTCTGTAAGTGTTATAATAAAACATCCCCTGAAAATAAATCCTAGTGCGTCTTTAGGAGCAAAAATTAATATAAGACTCTGTCTTATTTTGGGGGAAACATGGTTCCTGACCAGCCTGACCAGACGTAGATCCAGGGGGCCCCAATACGAACCTACTACAGACTCCATTAATGGGGTCTACAGTCCAGTCTGAGGACCTTAATCTAGATTATGGAGGCATGCAGATGGCATAGCTCTGTGATCCATATTTCTTGGAAATTATTTCTGGCATGGCACACAATAGTACATGGTCGTATGTAGGCTTTCACAGCCCAATTCAATCTCATTTGTAACAGTTTTTGAGGCTATTATACCATGTTCCAGGTTTCTTTTGCAAACCTAAGCTTTTGGATATTGCTGTGATATCCAACCTCTGAAGAAGGATATCCAGCTATATCTGAAAACTTAGGTTGGCAGAATAAACCTGGAATATGGCACAACAGCCCATAAACTGCTGCAAATGAGACACCATAGTACAGCACCAAAAATCACCCCTCACGTCCCTGTAGATCCAGATTGATGCCACCTGTGTAGACAGCGCAGATCTGGCCCTCGCCTCCCTTGGATCCGGATCCATGAATCTGGATCTATGGATCCAGATTTTCTGCCTGGCAGTGCAAAAACAGCCTAAATAAACCCCTTCAAATAAGTAAATATATCATCTGGGCTTAAACTTGAAGACATGTGTGTTGTTTTTTTACTTTTCCTTTGCACAAACCATCATTAAACAAGGAAGTCTACCATTAATTATAATATAGAATGGCATTGCCCAAAATGGTAACTATGCTAAAGATGCCATTGTCCTCCCTCCCTGGATAGAAGAAGAGGAAGAGGAGGAGAAAAGGAAGAGGGAAGGAAGAAGAAAAAGTTGGTTTTTCTACCCCACTTTTCTCAGAAGTGGCTGACAAAGCTTTTCTATTCTTTTCCCCACAACAGTCACCCTGTGAGGCAGGTGGGGCTGTGAGAGCTCAGGAGAGAGCTGTGACTAGCCCAAGGTCACCCAGCTGGCTTCATGGGGGAGAGTGGAATCGAACCCGGTATTCCCAGATAAGAATCCAGTGCTCTAACCACTAGTCCAAACTGGCTCACCCCACTTCAGAAGACCAAGTCTTCTGAATAGGGGTACTGCCGTTACATCCAAAAGCTTCGGTTCTGGACTGAACTCCAGATAATTGAACAAGCAAAATGGCAAGCGACTGCGGAAGCTTCCGTATCTGCAAACACGGTAGCTTGTTTCAAATCAAAATAGCTTGTGAGCACAGAGTGTAGACAAAACAACAAACTACAGTGAATTGAAAAATTCCTGGTTTGTTTGCTCAGATTACGAAAGCAGGATAAAGGGGATGAGTTCTGCAAACAAAAGGCACTTTGACAGTCTCAATACGGCCACTTGTCCCTGACTTGGGAGACTCCTAGAAGTTAGCCAACTAAAACCATGGGGAATCTGAGAATTACAGAATTCGAAAGAGACGTTCAGGCTGCGGAATTAAGCGTTGTGTTTTGTGTGGCTCTTACGTCAATGTCGTCCTCAAGACTCACCTCCAATTTAGCCTCAACACACGCCAACAGGCCTATCTAGTTCTCTCACGTTATTCCTAGGACTTTCCACCAGGCATTTACCCATCCTGTTTCATTAAAGCCACTGACCATCTTTACACACCAGGGCTCTGAAATCTATGCCCCTTTTTGCGTGTAACAAAGACCCCATTAGGAACCTGACAGGTTCACAACTGGTACGGACCAGTTATGTACCTTCTGCACACACAACCCCTTAAGAAGAAGAAGAGTTGTCTTTTCTACATCACTTTTCTCACCCACTTAAGGGGACTCAAAGCGGCTGACAAACCTTCTGTTCTTCTCCCCACAAGAGAACACCCTGTGAGGTAGGTGGGGCTATGAGAGCTCAGAAGAGAGCTGTGACTAGCCCAAGGTCACCCAGCTGGCTTCATGGGGGAGGGCGAAATCGAACCCGGTATTCCCAGATATATTTATTATAAATAAATAAATAAATAAATATGCTGTATACCTCTCACCCCTGCTCCTGCCTATCAGGATGCGGACTTGGTCCTTATCAATATCATTCTAGCATTGAGGCACATGGTCATTAATTTCTGTTTCTCCAAACCACCCAAGATCATTACAGTCTAGACGTCCCTTTGGAAGCGTCTATGGCAGAAGACGTGAGCGACATTTCAGGGTAATTAACGTACGCAATAGCAAGACAGTGTTGTGAAAATCTAGGCAGAATAATTGGTTCTTCGCCCGTGTGGTTGCTGACTCCCTCGATCTTGTTTAACTGTGGGCATTTCTGCATTCCATTTTAAGCGAAACTGGAGCAGCGTCTCCAGGTAGCCGGAGGCTAAATCCCATCCACCTGCTGGTGCCCTGCCCTTGGCAAACAGATATTGCTATGCAAGCCACAACTCTGTATAAAACCAAAGCACAGGTGAAAAGCCAAACACTGGGCTCTGAACTGCAACAAAGACGCCACAGAATGGCATTTTAGGCTATAAAGCCCACTCACCCCCACCGCTGGTCAGGCTGCTCGAAAGTCATAGCCCAAAATGCCTCAGGGGAAGAGAGTCTGCATTCACATGCAGTAAAATAAAGCACCTCCGAGGTTACTTGAAGACAGTTAAGAGCTGCCTTGCAGGTGGGTTCACATGCCAGGTTGACCCTCCCTGCTCTCATGAACATCCTAGGCTAGAAGAGGTGGATTAGAGGACGTGAAGGCCATATGATATCCTCTCAAAGGTGCTTTTTAGTGGCTTTGTTTTGTTTTGTTTTGTTTTTGTTTTTTTGCTACATGTGAATGCAACCTAATTTGGGGATCAGTACATGCCACGCGTGGCCTTGTATCTTGTGTGAGCACTGTAGATGTTCACAACCAGATGTTTTGAGCGTAAACCTGGGCTGATTCTCTCCAAAAGGAATGCTACTATAAAATAATTGAAATAAGTTGACTAAAAGTTTAAACGTCTTGTAGCAACCATGCCACAATTCCAATCGGCCTTTATAAAGCTGGCTGAGACCACGGGGAGATGTAGTTCAGACATACTGGTGAGTCAAACAGCATAAAGAGGCAAAATGCCACTTGACAACTTGTTTTCCATTCCATTCCTAATTACTCCTAGCATTGAAATTTTTTCCCCCCACCTTCATAGAGTTGCCCACCAGGACCCCAAGATCCCTTTCCTGGTCTGTCACAAAAAGCTCAACCCCACTGGTTTTTAGGGGTTTCTTTGCCGGAATGTGCATCACTTATTGGGATTCGTTGCCCCAATGAGCATCACTTTGCACTAGCTAAGTTAGAATTTTCCACTTTGTTGACCATGAACAAATTAAAAGGCACAGGTCCTAAAACTGAACCTTGGAGACTCCACTTCTCACTTCATTCCACTCTACGGAATCTCCTACTCTTGGTTTCTTGTCCTTTAGTCAGCTACCAATCCAGGGCAGGACCTGACCACTTATTTCATGACTGCTGAGTTTATTCAGGAGCCTTTATTTTAGATGGAGGGAGGGAGGGAGGGAGGGACGGAGGGACGGACGGACGGACGGACGGACAGACGGAGGAATCATTTCTCACTGGAACAGTGGCTGATGTTTTCAGAGCAGAAGCCCCCAAATTAAAAAAAAACCTTAAGCGAATATTTTGAAAAGGTGATATATATATATAAGCCCATGCAATACAATGTAACTCCAGAGAGAGCTTCATACAAGAGAGGGAAGCAGCCCCGTGAGGCTTGTACGTTCTACCTAGCCCGCTGCCCAGTCACTACATGGCTCTATATTGCACAGACAATGTGCAGGGAAGGGAAATCCCATGATCAGGGCCTATTTCACAGCTGGGACCTTTGCCAACTGCCTTTAGGGATGAGAGCTGAAGAGAGTGCTGTTAAAACAAGTTCTAGTAGAACTCATTTCATCCAAAACTGCTGCAAGGCTAAAAGTTGTTTTCGACTTCTTTTATTCAGGGATGGTCATAAGACGTTCATGTGGCCTATGCTTCTTGCTTCTGGTCTTTTAGACTTGTCATCAGTCCTCCATTTTAGCTGAGCTGGCAGCATCAGCCAGGTTGTGCGATCAGTGGGAACTCTGCAGAGATCACGGCATTCTGTAAAAGTGTGATGCTACTTTTGTCTACTGTATTCATGAACCACAGGGAAGAATGTTCCCCTGTTTGGTCTCCCACATAATTCTGGAAAGTAGACTAGACTTACAAAAATGTAGACCAGTTCAACGCATAAATAAACAAGGGTGGTAACCTAGCCAGCAATATATTTAGGCCATAATAAACATGTTAACTTGCAAATTGCCTCAGGATCCTGTGAAACGGCACAGACTCTGACTTTGAAAATAAGTATATTTTACAGTCTAAGGGCCTTTCCATACTTCTCAGCAGTGCAGACCACATGCTGCAGTTTGCGAGAGAATCCACCCCTCCAAGTATGCCCCATCTGCACAGGATGGAACATGGACTGGGTAGGGCACCCAGCATGAAAATTGTATTGGACAGTGCTCCCAAGGGGTGGCTACTTGAGAATCATACAGTTGGAAGGTACCTCCAGGGTCACTGAGTCCCACCCCCTGCTCAGTACAGAATTTCCTAAACCATCCCAGACAGATGTAGGTCCAATCTCTGCTTGAAGACCTCCAGTGAAGGAGAGCTCACTACCTCCTGTGGCAACCTATTCCACTGACTGATCGCCCTCACTGTCAGGAAGTTTTTCCTAACATCTAATCTGTATTGACTCCCTTTGACAGTTTCATACTGTTGTTTCATACTTCTGTAAGTGAGAATAGAGACAGTCCCTCTGCACTGTGACAGCCCTTCAGATACTTGAAGACCATTCTTCTGTCTCCCCTTCTGCAGGCTAAACATTCCTAGATCCTTCAACCTTTCCTTGTAGGACATGCTTTCCAGACTACTCACCATTTTGGTAGCCCTCCTTTGGACTTGCTCTAGTTTGTCAATATCTTTTTTGACAATGTCTTAAAGTGGCCTCCCATATGTTCCTAGCTGTAGTCCAATCCAGCTGTCTGGACTGGCCCAAGTGCCATATTGCCAGTCTCTAGAAATGAACCGAACACTCCACAAAAATCCTCATCACCTCCCAGGGCTACTGCAATCTTGGAGGCCAGGGGGCCAACAGCCATTATGCAGATGGGTCTCACCACAATCCCCAAGGAGGGATTTTGTGAGTTGGATAATGTGGAAGAAGAACAATTTGCCAATTTGCTGATGCGCCCTCTCACTCTGAAGATGGATTCAATGTGGATTAAAACTCTGGCCGTGGCCACTCCTTCACTTTAAACCTTCTTCAGTCCATCTTCAGATCTGACCGCTCACAACCTTTCATTTCTAAAACAGATAAGAAATGAAAAGGTGTGAGCCGTCGAAGACGAACTGAAGAAGGTTTAAAGTGAAGGCGTGACAATGGCCTTAGGTGTAGCTGGGCCATATGAGGAATTCTCCCTTCCCTTTTCCCCTAATGCAGGGTAGGAAACCTCAGCACCACTGTTCCTAGAATCAGGAACATTAGCCACTAGAATTTGCTTTCTTTCTCTTCAAGTTTTTAAAGAGAAACCACAAAAAGAAATGTTGTGGAGACATACAATGAAAGGGATGGTGAAATGCCTTTTTTACTTCCTCTCAACAAAAAAAATAAAGAAAGAATCAGCCCTGGGCCTTACTTTGGATTATGGCCCTTTCTGTAGTGGGTCTTAAACCAGGGGTATTTTCGTACTTCCAGCAGAGTGTGATGACCCAACGTTAACTAGAGCTTACATTTCCTAGTTAACGACAAGACAGCCCTAAGTAAGGACAGCCCAGGTCCCTCATGACTGGTCACTCACCTGGGACCAATCCCAGGGCCGGCCCTCTTCTGGTCACCACCATTTTGGCTGCAGTGCCCTCCACAACTGCACATGAATCAGTGCCATTGCCTTGATGACGCTGACACTCTGCACACATGCAGTCGTGTCTACGGTCATCTAAGGTGCCAGTGTACTTGCATGGCACCTCAAGCAACCCTGGAGCGCCATTAAACTTTAGTTAATGGGTGGAGCACAATTTCATGCTCTACACCTAATCAACGATTAGTGAACTTCTGGTGAGGGCCTACTCCATGTGCGGATGCTCTACACCAGAGGTTCACTAATTCTTGACTAGAGGCCATAGTGCAAATAGGCCTCTGATATGTCCAGGAATAGGGACCTGTGATCTTGAGGCTGATGCAGACTACACTAGGCTTTGCCCAGGGCTTGCCACACCCTGCACTAGAATGCAGATGGCCGGTCTCTATTCCCGTATAAGGCCCAGTGCAGAAAGGCCCTAAGGGCCATTCACACTTAGCAAAAGGGGACATTCCATATATGCTCCCAGATGAAACAAATGCACTGCATGGAGGAACTTCTACATTAATGGCTCCTTCGTCCATACCAGAGTGTTATGAGGTTAGGATAGTTGTGAAACACATTTTCAAGCTCCACAACTAACATAGTTGCCACCCAGGATATTCAACATGCTCCATTTGCACCTCTTCTGGATGGAAGAGATTCGAATGGAGTGCGTGACCAGGTGGTACAGGTGCAGGTGCAGGCCACGTTAACTGGTTGCCCGGGCAACAGTGTTGTGCATGCCCATTGGTGCTGTTGCTGTAGCACTGTGATCGCCTCCTTGATGGCCGGCTACGTTTAGAATGGTTTGGGCATTGCAAAATGAGGACGCACGAACCATTCTAGTTGTCAGGTGGCCATCGTGACTCATCAAGGTGCAATTTGGCCCTAAATCTCAGAATACGGTCCTAAATATCTCAGAATATAAGGCCCAGTGCAGAAGAAGAAGAAGAGCTGGCTTTTCTACCCTGCTTTTCTCACCCATTTAAAGGGACTCAAAGCGGCTGACAAAGCTTTTATATTCTTCTCCCCACAACAGACACCCTGTGAGGTAGGTGGGGCTGTGAGAGCTCAGAAGAGAGCTGTGACTAGCCCAAGGTCACACAGCTGGCTACATGGGGAAGGGTGGAATCGAATCCGGTATTCCCAGATAAGAGTCCGGCTCCTTAACCACTAGACCAAACTGGGCCTAAGAATACAGAACAATATTACTCAGACAAGATACTGAAGGAATAACTCCACTAATAGTGCCCTTAACAGTGAACCAACCTCTGGGAACAAAGTGGATTTTCTGACTTGATTTTTCCGTTCCATGAAAGGTTTCCACATAAATATACTGACATAACACCACATGAACCATAGGGAGTTATAATTTCAGCATTCTAGGAATAAAAGATGTTGACTGAATGTTAGCATGGTTTAAGAGTACTCAGGGGTAATTAAGGAACTTGAATGGATCTTAGGCACCCCACAGCTTTTGACAAATAAGAAGATAATTTCTCTAGTCATCAGGGTAAAATGAAGATTACGCAAAGCATCATGTGCAGAAGGCACTGATGAATTTAAAAGGAAAACTTGACCTAACAGTGGTTATGAGTGTGTTTTTATGTACATTCAGCCCAATGCTATTATACCGTTCATTATACACAGTGGGTGTCCATAAATGTAAAAAATGTGGTTCAGCCCTTTGGGGGAAAAATCCTCATTCTAAGAATTGAGAGGTCAACAGTGAAAACAGTAAGGAAAACGGAATCAAGACTTTCAAAATACGTTCCAACGTCTGCCATTAGGGAATACCTTTGCTTCACGTTTTAATACAGCGGTGTCTAACTTCCCTTCAAAAAGGTGAAAATCAGTTGCATTCAGTTGCTCTAATGGGGAAACAACTTATGTCTGAGTATTTGGGGGAAAAAATTATTTATTTATTTATTTATTTCTTGTTTGTTTGTATTTCTATCCCACCCTACACCAGAGGGTCTCAGGGCAGGTAACAACAAACAACAAATTCAGAGCGATCATGGCAGCCTCAAAAAGTAGGCACCACTAAGTTAACACTGAGGCTATTTCCGCATGGCATGGGCTATGCCACTCCATTCTTGCTCACGTTAGGCTGCAAAGCCTGGGCCTAGTCTTCATAGCCACACCCAGCCTCCAAAGGTCAAGAATAAAAGTTCTCAGACTTTGGAGTTTCCAGCCTGGGCAATTTTAACAATGTGCCAACTTCCAGTGCCATGTCTGGCAACAGTTCCAGGTGAGCTGCTGAAATCCAAACCTCCTCTCAGTTGTATTCTGGATTATGAGGGCATGCTGCCTGAACAGCTTTCGTAGTCTGAAATTCAAGGTCTGGCCTGGTTGTGAACCTCTTTGGTGAGCCAGTTTGGCCTAGCGGTTAAGGAGACGGACTCTTATCTGGGAATACCGGGTTTGATTCCACACTCCTCAATGAAGCCAGCTGGGTGACCTTGGCCTAGTCACAGGTCTCTTCTGACACATATTTATCACGTATGCATCCCGTTTTCCACCCATACGGATGCAGGAATGGCACGTATAGGCAATTACGCATAGTGTGCATATCCATACACATACGAATGTCCGAATAACTCTAATAGATTCAAAAATTCAAAATTTGTTTGAATGCTTAAATTTGAATTTACAGGCATTCAATTCAAATTCTAATATCCAAATGACAAACGTGTTTTCAAAGACGTGGTTTTTTCTCAATACACCTTTAAAGGTTTTTAATTGTTCATATCTGGTCAAGTTAAGATCTTTAAGAACCTCATTTTAATTTGTATGCAATATTATTATCATTTAGAGTGTCCCTGTTCCCTTCCACACCATTTTCCTTTTGTTTAGATTGTAAGCCTGAGGGCAGGGACCTGTCTAAGTTTAATATAATATTGTAACCCACCCTGAGACCTCCAGGTATAGGGCGGGATAGAAATACAAACAAACAAACAAACAAATCCAAACAAATTCAATCGAACTTCAAATGTTTTGAATAATTGCACACTTCCCTGCCATAAAGTGTGCCATGAAGCCATAAAATAATGTAGAGCACCACTGTGGAGTGAAAGCCATCTGATGGTCCTCCAGAAGGTTGCAAAATGGAAAACAATGACTTTCTTTAAACAATCAGAATTTTCTCCCATTGTCTGGTGGGTCGCAAGGCCTGTGTCTCCCATCTGCAGTACCACTGATTTACATTACAATGGTTTGCCGAAGTGAACCAAGGCTTTATGCAACAGATAAGTATATAGGTGGGAGCGGCTGGCCTCAGTCCTATTTTTCAGAGTCAAAAGAAGACAGAAGTATTCTAAATCGATTTACTGATTTCACACAGCAGAAGCCCTCATCTGGAGGAAAGAAAGGAATGCAATGAGGTTTTGGGAGGCAGATCTGGCTGAAAGATAACCTTCCTAACAGGATCAGCACATTCATATCTGAGCTTAGGATTCCCTGTGAGAAAATCTCCAGTATCCAAAAGAATGCACTGATACCATCTCTGCAGCCCAGCAGCTTATTGGTATGGAAATGGGGCCAGAGGATACCCACTAATATGCATATGAAAGTACATAGCTATTAAATACTCTAGTCATGCATTCATTCTGTGGCAATACAGAAATACAGAGTTGTGGCACAGAATTTGGCTTTATATAAAATCCTTCGCTTGGGGGTGGGGGAAATGGAGTTCAAAACAGAAAAAAAGTGAAAATATGTATGTAATGTCTACTATCATAAGGGGTTTTCAGGAAGGAGTCCATTAAATGGTTCAATAAATAATGGTATCGTTTGCTGAAATGGCTATATGGCTGATCAAGTAAAATGTTATTGTATTACTGGCTCAATAAACCAGTTCAAATCTCCCATCACCCTGGGCGTCCAGTAAGGTCATTCACCTTTGGGCTGGTCTACAATGCTAAGGACCTCCTTTCTGCATTGTAGACCAGTCCAAGGAGGCCCCGCACACCAGAGGTATGTTACATCTGTTTAGGATGGGACGTAATCCAGAACAAGGGACCCTTGATCTGGGTTGGCGATAGAGCTGGACCAGTGGGCCCCAGTCTAGAACACAGAAGTATGCAGAAGGCACGTCTCTGTTCTCCAGACTAGGTATGCGCACAAATATTCCCAGGCATTCGAAATCCGATCGAATCGAATCTTGTTAAATTCGAATTTAAAAGATTTAAAAAGAGTGTTGGGGTTTTTTTACATGATTTATTTTGTATCGCTTAACAATTGTGAGACACTGACAATCACATCTTCTAGACTCCTACTGAAGATGTCCTAAAGCCCCCATTCAACCTACTCTGTGGGGATGGGCTTCTTTCTACCACACGCTGATTTTAATTATATTTTCATGTAAATTGTTTTATCTGTTTCTGTAAAACTGCCTCTAGATTTTTTATAATGGGAAGCAGCATATAAATATTTTGAATATACAAACCATATGAAGGAGTGAATCTAACCTTGAGCAATGTAACAATAAATATTTATTCCGAAGACTTTGTTTTGCTGTATTAAATAACATGTGGTCAGACTGAGGGCTCTCCATATGCAAGAATACAGCTCCCTTCGAAAGCAACGTCCTTAGGGACTCTCCAGATGAGGAATGGCAATGCCAGCTTTTTCTAGAAATGCCACAACTTCCCCGCTGAGGCCTTCTGGGAGGCTGTCAAATTGGCTCAACACTGTGGTAGGGATTCTTACTGTTTTAAAGCTGTGCACTGCCACTTATGGCCACAAATTACAGTCTGTCCAGATGGCATGAGGTTGTTGCTGGGTGCTAATGAATCATGACTGACTCCTGGGCATCTCTATGCAGTTTTCTTAGCAGACATACAGAAGTGGTTTGCCATTACCTACTTCTGGGGAGAAGCTGGGGATCTAACAGGAAACCCCCTGCTTTCCAGGCTGTTTGCTCTACCGCTGAGTGATGGTCACTCCCAAACTGACAAAAACACATTCATTTACCCCAGCCTTTGACTTACAGGTGTCCTTACATTCAGTTATTATTTGAGTATGTTATTATTTTTAGCATGTTCATTGTATATTTTCTTTCTATTGCTATGGCCAACTTAGAGCAGACCAGAGAGGCTCTAGCCACTCCCAGTATACTCTGGGCAAATTCGTTCTTTGCCTCCCATCCTATGGAGACGAAGTGGTAGAATGCTTTAGGCATCTGCACATGGGCCCTGGTCACATAAGTAGTTTAGGTCAACCTCAGCTTGTCTTCAGGTCGTATTACTCACATTATTTTTATTTAATTCGTTTTCCAAGCCGGCCTACCCCCATTAGAGCATCTCAACCACAGACCTCATTTTTACAGGACTGAGGAGGGCTCAGCCTGTCCTGGTATCTCAGGACGTCTTTGCTTCCTCAAGTACGAGCGGAGGGATGGGCTAAAGGAGGCTGAACTGTGCTGTAGTGGGTGGGTCCAGTCTTTCCTTTGGCCAATCGGCATGTGCGGAGTTCGTGAGGCCCTCCCTTTCTCTCCTCAGTTTATGTGTATGATTCCTCAACCTAGCGTTCTTACACAAATTTATTATTATTATTAAAAAATTAATCACACAGAGAAGAAAAGCACATTAAAAAAGGAAGGGAGCATGGAGCTGGGGAAGCAGGCTTAAAAAAGAAACGCAAACACCCACCCTTGCCTTCCTTGAGTGACAGAAGGGTATCCAATCAGAAAGGAGATAGATTTGATGCAGCAACAGGGGTGGAGAGCCAAGAGGAGGCTCAGATCGATCTCGGAGAAAGGTCTGACCGATGCGGGCCAAAGCGGGGACAGCCTGAGGATGACCTATAACGATCTAGGTGTGACCAGCACTGGTATGGCCTCAGATCGAATTAACAAATAAGCCATCCTGTCTTAGACTTGTGTGACACTTTACCAAGTGCTGACTAAGTGTGAATCATGGAGCCCCATCAACAGTACCAGCATGCTTGTGCGGTTCTTTTGCCGGGGCAACCACACAACACAGTGCACAATCACATGCTCCTCCTCCACTTCTTCCACCTGGAAGAGGTGCAGACACAGTGAGCAGCAGGGCTATACTAGCCCGGCCGCTAGTATAGGTGTTGAGCAGTTTTAACTGCTCCACACCTGTATGCATGGGAGAAATTCCAGCACGTGTGGATGTACCACGTGGTAGTTCCCTCCTCCTTTAATAATAACACACAAGTGCAAAAGAGCCCTCTGTCCACAGACAGAGAATGAAACAAAGACAAGACCAGAGGCGTTTTCGCACCAAGGTGAAGATGCCTCGGAACGCTTCCCCCCGAACGGGTTGAGAACACTTTCCCGTTCGCATGAGGGCAGGTAAGGAACACTTTGAGAGCAGTTCCCTTCCCTGCCAGTGCAAACAGGAAAGTGTTCTCAACCCAATAGGGGGGAAGACCCTCCCCCAGACTGCTCCCATTGGCTCCTATGGACCCAGTGTGGCAAGCCCGGGTGCCTTCTTTCCCTGGGTTCCTGCTCGCTCCAGGGGTGGGCAGGAGCCCCAGCCAAAAGCCCCTAGCCCATCTCCAGGGTTGCGTGCGTGTGTGAATGGGGCTTACCTTCTCCTGCCGGCCCGATTCTGTGTAGAATAGGCCGGGCCATTCTTAAGCATGCTCGAGGGGGTGGCCCCTCACTGGCTGGGCACCCGCACATGCTCAGATGGCCAGTTGAGGCCTGGCAGGTGTCCAGCCAATGAGGGGCCGCCCCCTCGAACATGCTCAGAACGGCCCGGCCTTTTCTACACAGTGTAACTCAAACACGTTGGGACACTTGGGGGCGGCCTGGAATGGATCCAGCCGCCTGCAAGAGCTAATGCTGCGTCCCAACGTGCTCTCCATGTGTTCGAAAACCCCTTGTGCGAAAAGGCTCCAGGAGACCCAAAATGTGGACAGCATGCCTCTGTTTCTAGTATACCAAGGGGGACCCATTTTGGTGGCACAATGAGGCGTATGGTCAAAATGGGTCCTCTGGCAGATCTGCAGGCCAAGAACATTGGTTCCTAGCCTTTGGACCAGACCTCTGGGCCTACACCAGGAAAGTTAAGTGCAAAAATGGCCTCTGTATTCTCATCTGATAGGCTCTCAACCAGATTGTCTTCCTTCTTACCCCCTTTTGGGATGGTGGCTGAGAGGAAAAGAGAAAGAGAGAGACTCGATTGTATAAGAGGCCACCTAGGAGGTGGGTAGATCACAGCAGCTACGGGGTTAAGTCTCTGATTTGCAGCTCAGTTTCCTAGCCATTAATTTTACATTGGTTAATCTCTTGCAAAAGAGGGCTTGGAATTAACAAAAAAGGCACACTTCTAATTTTATTTTGGAACAGTCTCAGCAAGCAATTACAGTCCTTTGATACAGTATCCAAGCAACAAGCGGATGAGAGTTGGGAGGAGGCAAGAAGAGAGTATTCTTGCTCATTAAATACAAAAACGCCCTGCTAGGTGAACTCATGGAAACAAAGATGGCAGAACATTTCCTTCTCTCGAAACGCACCCACTGGGTAGATACTTTCGTTCCAAGAGGCAAACTGAGAACGGCAGCTTTGGCACAAGCGCTGAGAGGCATCACTGCAACGTGTGTGGGTGTGTGTAGTAGCGCACATGCGCGCACAGGCGGGGGAGAAATGAGGGGGGAAATAGCAGAGCAGCATTGTCCTCTGAAGGAGGAAATGTTTGCTCCTGTTCTCAATAGACACGGTCCCCTTGGAGATTTTCTGAGTCCTCAGAACTGTCCAGCTTTTGTATTTATTCCTTTCTGAATACCCACAGGAAACTGCCAGCCCTAATAACACTTACTGAGGCTACGTTCACATGTGGTAAAAAACAGCAGGACAAAAGCACCTCTAAGACAGCTCAAAGGTAGCTTAAGAAATGGTTTGCAGGTGGGATTGTTCACATGCATGTGAAAATCATGAACATTCAGGGCTGGAAAAGGTAACTTGGGGTGTTTCTGCACTGGCTGCTAAAACCCCATTAAGCACACAATAAGGGCAGGTATGGGACACATGTGCAAGGTACCTTCCGCACAGCGGGACAGATTCCCTCGCTCGAGATCTGTCGCTAATGGGTTCTAGGCGCCTCTAAACCCTGTTTCCAGGAAGAACTGAAAAATTAAGTCTTCAATCCGTTCCTGCGTGGCAATTACGCATCAAAGGCGGACGCTTCTGCACACAAGACAGGAGAAGGAACGGATGTGGGTGGGGCAGGAAGTCGCCATGTTGAGTGAGGCAGCAGGAAGTTGCCATGTTGAGTGTGGCTTAATGCTCCAATCATGCGGCTCCTGGGGCGGCGGGGCCTCAGGGAGGCCAGATGCTTCTGGAAATCGGTGCTGCGGCGTCCGCACAGCGAACACATGATGTGTGCCTCAGTATTCGTGGTTCCCACGCGAGTGCGGAAGCATGGGGCCTCATTTGGATCTGTCCCTATTTCAGATGGATCTTCCCAGAGACGGATTTCAGAAAGACGGATTTCCTTGGGCTCTTTTCATGCAAGGAAAGAAGGTGGCTTAGAGACATTTTCCAGGTGGATTCTTTCACACCCCAATCTGCCCATTCCCTTCTCATGGAAATTTTAGGGTAGAAACACTCAATTAGAGATGGGATGAAAATTCGTCAGTGCCACCTGGACACCTGCTGCTGTCTCCAAGGTGCCCCTGAACCACTTTCCTTGCTGTGTGTGACAAAGCCTGAGCATGGGAACCTTGCTGCCTTTATGTGACTTGATCTGGATCAGCTGATCTCGATCAAGCAACCTGCTGGTCCCGATCTGCCTCTGTGCAAACTTCAGAGCCAGTCTCTGAAAGCTCCAACGGACAGGAGCACCCAGGGAGAGGGGAATTTTGGTGACACACATTTTTGCACCATCACAATGACTCCACCATGGTGCTAATATGACGGTGGATCTGTTTAACCTGATCCAGTGGTATTCTAGATCCATACTGAACCAGGAGGCCATTTGGGGCCTCCTTTTCCAGATTATATGCCATCTGGTGCAGACAGGGCACATTAGCAGGGGTTGGGGGCTCTCTAGTCCAGATGACTGTGCAAAAGGGAGGCTTCTGAACCGGACCCCTTCTTAATCTGGTTTTGCAGCAACCACAGATGTACCACTATACAAGAGATATACCACAGTACTGAAGATCTATCATAGTACTGTGCTTGGTTAGACCAAAGATGTCTGGTGAGCATCTGAATGGTAAAGTGTACGGCTAGGTGGCTAAAAGAAGTGGTGCTAGAACAGGCAGAGCTGATGTTAAGTAAGACACTGTTAAGGCTGCGTATCTGTGCAAATCTGCATGAAAATCAGTGCAGAAAAGCCCCTATTCATTCTCCCCTCTAGTTACAGTTATTATTAATGCACTATTGAGTGCACGGCTTAAATCTGTTGAACTTTTAAGGAGTTTTTAACTGTGTATCTTATCTTAATTTGTATCTTGTTTTTTATATGTTGTTTAATCTGTTGTTACCCGCCCAGAGACCTTCAGGTATGGGGCAGGATAGTAACGGAAATAAATGAATATTACACTATTTATTTAACTTATTTGTACCCACCATTGATGTGTGAATTTAAAGATAAAGTCCACATCTATGCCAAGATCTGCCAGAAGCCTGTTAAGTGTGTGGCCCCTGCTCCACCCCAGATGATGCCCCTTCGTGTGCCTCCAGGCCACAAGAACCTAGTACCAGAAGACTTCCTGCCATACTGGCTCCAGAAGTTCTTGCTGCCTCAGTGGCAACCAAAGCTTTTCAGGTAGTGCAACCATGCTCAACTGTAGTTCCTAGATGTTCCTGGACTGCAAGTCCCAGCATTCTTCAGGAACACCTGGAGGGCACAGTTGAGCCTCCGTGATCTGCTAGAGGCTTCACAGCATGCCATGAACAAAGGGGATATGGGGCAGGAACACGGCATTCCACTTCCACATTCCAGCGGACGGGCCGTAGATGGACCTCAGTTAGCCTAACCTCATATTGGCTGAATACAGCTACTTAAGATGGGAGTATTTCATCAGCATGCATTCCATCTCTTACTGGCCACAAATGCCCTCAGAATCGAGGGGGAGAAGAAGAATCTTCATAAAGAGAGGGCAGTATTGAAAGTCTTTCTCTCTGATATCTCAGCTGCTGTTCTGCACTCCATACACTGAGCACGTGCCTGCCGCTGACAGTTCGTGGTGTCTCCTGCTGAAATCACAGAGCACAAAGTTCACTTCTGTGTTTGCTTGAAGGCTCTGGAATGCAGCAAGTTGCTTCTACAGTTTTGGAGGAACAGAGCAGTGTCCGATGCTCAGATCAGGACAGAGGAAAACAAATAACAAGGGATTTATCCAGCCCAATTTTTCTGGCAACTTCTTTCAGAATCTCTTGGATCCACTCTGACAAGGCTCTTACTTGCTTCCCAACTGACTTATCCGAGCCGAGGCACGAAAGAGCCACATTCTTCAGAATTTCCAGAGTTATTGGCCAGCTACGCACTCATCTTCTGTTCCACTTCCAGCACACTTTGCTAAGTTCAAAGTCTACCCCATTGGTTCCATTTATCATAGCCTGGGCAGACACTGCAATCCATGCTTGTTTACTCTCCTGCACACTGGCCAAACACATTTCTTTGATAGACGACGTATAAAACTCTTTACACACCTTTCCTGCACACAAAATCACAGTACGTAAACTGCTGGAATGCCGTTATGGCAAGTACATAGAGCGGTGATGGCCAACCTATGACACGCGTGTCACAGGTGACACGCCAAGCCCTTTTGGGTGACACACCTGGTCACCCTGGCACCAGGGTGTGTAGTGCTTGCTTGTTCTTGAAGTGTACGAAATGCCAACTTTCAATTGAAATTTAGCAAATGTAAAGAATTATTTGTTTTTGCTTTTAATAAAGTACACATATCAAAAATATAACGTTTTTACTAGAGCTACAAATATCACAAAATTATGGATATTTCTAGATGTGACACAGCACCCTAGTTAAGCTAGGTTTTCTTGCGAATTTTGACACACTGAGCTCAAAAGGTTCACCATCACTGACATAGAGCATTCCTTGCTCTAGTGCTTTTTTAATGCACACCAAACATTAAAAGCCAGACTCTTATCTGGGAATACTGGGCTTCACTCTTCCCACCCACATCAAGCCAGCTGGGTGACCTTGGGCTAGTCATAGCTCTCTTCTGAGCTCTCACTGCCCCACCTACCTCATAGGGTGTTCTGTTGTGGGGAGAAAAACAGGAGCTTTGTTAGCCACTTTGAGTCCCCTTAAATGGGTGAGAAAAGCAGGGTAGAAAAGCCAACTCTTCTTCTTCTTCTTCCCAAGGTGCATCACGCTCCTTCTCTGTATACATTAGGAAGGTGGGCTGGTCGGCCAATCAGAGGCCACGCGCAGCAGGTAGGTGCACGCGGGCGCGTCCCCAGGCCCCGGGGTGGGTGCCCAGGGGTGGGGGGTCCTGGGGGCCATCTGCGAGGCTGAGCTGCCTGGATCCAGGTGGCTGAGCCCTGCACGGGCCAGTGATCTGCCCGGATGGGCCAGAGGATGTGAGGCCCCTTGGTAGACCAGGACCAGGTGGTCCCTGTCTACTGATGGTTCCCACATCCCACAGCCCATAGTTCAACCTCTTCCCACCATGGAATGGGGCGAGGGGAAGCCGAACTGGCTGTCTCCCCCTCTGCTTCGGTCCTGACTGAAGCAGCCAGGAGCGAGCCACCCTTCCCCCCCCAACACGCACAATCGCTTACCTTGCCATCCCCGGGGTTGCCATCTGCCACAGTCTGCGCAGGCGTGTGTGCTCCCAGTAGACAGGACCCACACGGTCAGCCTGGGTCCCATCTACCAGAGTCCGTGTGACTGCGCAGACTACGGCAGATGGCAACCCCGGGGCCGGCAAGGTAAGTGATTTGCGCGGCCCTGTCACCTGGTTAGCCAATTTCGGGCTAATCATGGTGGGGGAGGGTGTCCTGCAGCTGTCAGGGAGGGAGGTGTGTGCGAACGCTTCCCTCCCTGGATGGCCAGGGATGGCCAGAACGCGCTAAGACGCGTGTAGAGCACTTTTTAGTGCTCTACTTTTTGAACTCATCTAGGACATGCTGGGACGCTTGGGATGGCCTGGAATGGGTCTGTTCACCCAAAGCATGCGAATGCAGCGTCCCGGCACAGCCTAAATGCGTTCCAGACCCCCTCGTGCGAAAAGGTCTCTGGTGGCACTGACAGTATGCCTGTATGCAGCCACTGCCAGAACAACTTTGTGGCCTGGTGTGCAATCGTGCCTGCACCATCGGTCACATGCTCACCTGCACCTAGAAGAGATGCTTACTCAGCATGCAGGGCTGTCCTAGCCCTGCTGCTAGTATAGGTGTGGAACAGCTTAAACTGCTCCACACCTCTACGTATGGGAGATGTTCTGACACACCAAAGCAATTTGCACTGAGGAAACAGATCCAGGAGCTGCAGACAGACCATCTGGGAGCCTCCCCAGGATTTAATAATGAGGTGAGTGCAAAAAGGCTCAATGTCTCAGCAGGCAGCAGCAACCAAGAAACTGCAAAAGACACATAGTGGAACAAATGCAACTTTTCTGTCCATTTAATTTTGGGACAAAATTACAGTGGCTCCACAAAAGTTTCCCATAGGAAGATCTGGCTTTTGTACCTTGTTTTTTTCACCCATTTAAGGGGACTCAAAGCAGCTGACAAAGCTTCTGTTCTTCTCCCCACAACAGAACACCCTGCGGGGTAGGTGGGGCTGTGAGAGCTCAGAAGAGAGCTGTGACTAGCCCAAAGTCACCCAGCTGGCATCATGGGGGAGGGTGGAATCAAACCCAGAATTCCCAGACAAGAGTCCAACTCCCTAACCACCAGACAACCTGGTGAGAAGATGTGTCAACTGTCAAGAGATTGCTGGAGCTTTTCCAAAACAGTTGCAAGCATCATTGAGAACTAGAATTTCAGGGGCCTTTCTACCTGACTAAACTGGCAGAGAACAAGAGCAACCTGCAACCCAGGTGAATTGGGTTTTAAATTTCTGCAACATACTGAACAAATCCTTCAGATGTCCTTCACAGTTACTTGGCCTTGTCTGTATTACCACCAACCCTTCTGAATATTTAACCAGTCTGCCTTGGACAGAAAGAATCTTGCATTCCTTTTACTGCACTTACAATATGATGCTGGGCAGAGGAAAGAAATGCATTTTGGAACAGACTGCATGCATAATTGAAGTTCTGCAGGACAGAGCAGTTTCCAGACAGAATAGGCAGGGTGTCGTTTTTGAGGAGCAATGGGAAATTTTGGAAGCCTGAGGGTATAATGCAGGTATCATCTCCCCCGCACCCCTGCTCAGCCCATTCAAACACACACATACCAGGATTCTCTATTTTTTTTCCACATTGACAGTAGAAAACTTGGGTCTGGTGCCATTAAAATGGCAGAATTGTGTGGTTCAGCGTCAGAATTTACGAAGAAAGCATTTAAAACAGCATAGCGTTTAAAGGACTGGAATGTTGCCAAATTCCTTCTTTCAGATCTGTGTATTAGGACATAAGAATATAAGAGGATCCCTGCTGGATCAGGCCACAGCCCATCTACTCCAGCATCCTGTCCCACGCAGTGGCCCACCAATTGCCCATGGACATCTCAAGCAGAAGACAAAGACAAAATGTTCAACTGCTCTTGAATCCCTGCAAATAGCCTTGTGAGGCATCCTGCCTGTCTTCCCAGCCTGGAGGATATACCTAGGCATTCGTTCTAATAGCTTTCAATACACCTGTCATTCATGAATTTGTCTAACCCTTCCTTAAAACTATCTAGGCTGGTTACTGTTACCACCTCTTCTGGCAGCAAATTCCATAAACCGATGACCCTCTGGGTAAAGAAATGCTTCCCCTTGTCTCATCTGACTCTCCTACCCATCACCTTCATAGAGTACACCTTGGTTCTAGCGTTGTGTGATAGAGGAAATAATTTTTCTCTATCTACCTTTTCTACACCATCCTTGACTTTATATACTTCAATCAGGTCCCCTCTTAAATGCCATCTTGCAAGGATGAAGAGGCCTAGACGTTGCAGTCTGATTCCGTAAGAGCAACAATGCAGATGCTACATATCACTTGAATAAAACCAGACACTGTTTGTCTGTCATGCCTGTATAGCCTTCAAGCCACACTGTAGCACCACAAAAGGTAAGAATTATTGGGCCTAAAGGTGGGTGCAGCTGGCTTCTTTAGGGAAAAAAAAGTGGCTCACAAGTAAAGTACTTATTTAGCAAATGGCCTGACACTTTCATTTGGATTCAGCTTTGCAGCCTTGGAGGCAGGAAAAAGCCCTCTCCTCTCTGCTGATGTCTATAGCCTACACTGTGAGAGGTTTCATCAACTTTAATGACTGATTCAAGGCACCCCTGGCAGGCCTAGTGTGCCCAGAGGCCTGCCCAGAAGGACATTTATAGCAACTGCATCTTGTCCTTCACAATTACTAAAACATATTTTTAAAAATATATTTAAAAATATAATATTTTTAAAATGTAACCCATCCAACCTCTCTCTCTCTCCCCTACCCTGGCAGAACTATAGTACAATTGGAGGAGCTAGGAATCAAAAGCCTGGGTGAAGAGGTATGTTTTAACAAAGTGCAGAAAACCATATCAGGCTATTTTAAAGCTAGGGGGCTACCACAAAGAAGGCCCTCTCATGAGACACAGCCCCATTGCAGGTAGCTTTGTACTTGATCAAAATGGGGTAAGTTTCTTGAGTGCTCAGTAAAGGCAAAGTATTCAAATCAATGCAACACATCATGCAACAAAAACCTTGCCCCCCCCTTTTTTTCACACACAGTCAAAGATCCGGATCTTCAAGATCCAGATCTTTGAGATGGGGTCCTCCTGGAGATCCACATTTTGAAGATGCCTGAAGACCCCATTGTGGACACCTTTAATCAGGCACACATGAAATCCAGATTTAAGGGCCTGAAGCACCTATTAAATCCAGATTTCCCCTGCCCTCGTTGGGACAGAGCCTTGCAGATGGGGCCTTCAACGGGGTCCAAGTGAGGGCAGGGCCTTCCCAATTGGTACCAATAAGGTACTAAATAGGTGCCTAATGGGGTCTTAGAAGGGTTCTAAGCCCTAGTGGGAAAATGCTGCGGCATATATATGATGCAATCAGTGGGTGAAATGGCCACAAAACTGCATGCCTAAGGTTCATGATCTCTATGGCACCCACCTGGAGAAACACTTTGAAACACTTTCCATCCAGGAAGTCCGATGCAGCCCTAAATTTAGCGCCATATCAAATCTACAGCAGGCTTCTCAATGGACTGAAACGAGTGCTTCTTTTAGATTAGCTAAATAATTGAATTGCCCTGGTTGTATTAGATGTCTCTTAAGTGATTGTTTTCACGTGTATTATTTATTGCTCACCCAGGGTGTGAAGCAGCATCCAGTGGCAATGGAGCCTTCCAGGTGACTCTGATGGGATTCCTGATCATTCCACTGCAGAAAAAAGAAGCTCAACTATTCCCAGTGACCCCCTTTGGCTCCACCTCTAATAAACGAAAAACAGACTGATTTCTATAGTTAGAACTTTCTCAGCAGAGACGGGACGTAGAAAGGCAGAGTGTAACCCCAAACAGGGTGGTCCTGGCCGGGACCACTGCTCAACCGATTTCAGCAGGCCCTGGTCCAAAATATGAAGGCGTGCAGAAGGTATGCCTGTGTGATCGGGACTGGTGGGGGACTCATTTTGGTGGTGCACCAAAGTGTGCTGACAAAATGGGACCCCTCCTTAAAATTAGGTTACTGCTGGTAACTGCTTGGGTGAATAGTGGCAGGACCAGAAGACGACCATGAACAGTGGCAAGATCCACACGAGGCCTTCAGTAGACCTGGGCTGGTCCAGGGTACTAGGCAGGCAAACAGTCCTGTCCTGTTTTGGTCCATGAGCATCCCAGCCTCTAACTCTCCGGGCCTTCTTCCCCCATGTGGATGCATGGTGTGGTGGGGGAAACCAACATTCAGCTGGCAAATTTCTGATACAGACAGAGACAGACTCATGGTGCCATTTCCAGTCTGCTGTGGCACGTGTGGATAGGGTTCAGCCAGTGCCTGGACTGCAATCTCCTTGGACTGCAATCATGCCTCCTACTAGACTGGATAGAGGGGCAACAGATATACACTAGAGAAACCTCTGACCTGTGTGATTCTGGAATGTAACCTATGAAACAGTGGCAGCAAACAGTCATATCTGCCACTCCACCCACCCGTGGAATGCAGCCTTCAGCAGCTTGCCTATAACCGTTTGCTCAGGGCTTTCAGGGTGGAAAAAAAAATCTCTGTCCCGATGCAGAATTCAGCAAAGTCCCCTCTCTAGGTCCTTAATGGCTCCTATGGCAAAGGGCCGTTATGATTGCAAAAGTAAAAAGTTAAATAAATCTTCTAAGGGAAATAATAAAATGATATTACAAAACTGAGATTAGGTTAAAAAAAATTTCAATGCACTCTGCAATCCCATGAAGACAAAGGAAGACACAGCCTGGACATCATGTGTGCCAAAAGACCAGCCTACAGGAAAACAGAGGCCGGTAGACTAAGGCTGGTACACATGGGGACAGACTGACCATTCGTTTTGGCCGGTAATGGACGCATTCCCAATGCGTACCTTACTGGCCAAGGTGTGAATGGTCAATCTATCCCCCGCGTTTGCCAGCCCAAAAAGGCTGCCACCGGGGGTGGACACCTTACCCCAGGCTGCCGCCATGGGGCCATATTGGCCAGCAGGCTGCCGCCATGGGGCCATATTGGCCCGCAGGCTGCCACCATGGGGCCATATTGGCCCGCAGGCTGCCACCATGGGGCCATATTGGCCAGCAGGCTGCCGCCATGGGGCCATATTGGCCAGCAGGCTGCCGCCATGGGGCCATATTGGCCAGCAGGCTGCCGCCATGGGGCCATATTGGCCCGCAGGCTGGCATCCCCTTTTGGGGGTGGGATGAGATCAGGCCAAAGGTGTCTTGGGTGCCCACCCCCACACAGGGGTGTGCGCCACTCCCCAGCTCCCCACAACCCACTGACCTTATCAGATGGGTCCTGGGGCTTGCTGGAGTGGTCTGCCGCTCTCTGCGCAAGCGTGCGCCACGGCAAACTGCCCCCATGCTGACAGTCCATAGTGCATGATTAGGGAACCTCCGCACCTTGAGGAGGCTGTTACAGGCTCCAGGCACCCCCTGCCTTCCCAGAGGTTCCCTAAGCATGCACTCGGCAAGCATCTGAACCTTTTCTGGCACTCCAGGGTCATCTGAGGTGCTGAGCAAGCGCACTAGCACCTCAGACGACCGTAGACATGACTGCATGTGAGCAGAGCATCAGCATCGTCATAGTGATGGCACTGACGTACACACAGTCACAAAGGGCGCCGCAAACAAAATGGCGGCACCCTGGGGCCTATTCGCACTTGGCCTTTTTCTGGAGTATATCTCAGGATAGGGGTCTGTGGTCCGCATGGTAATGCAGACTCTAGCAGACCTCACTTTGGGCCAGCTGAAGGCTGCACTAGCATATGGACAGCATGTCCCTATTCCAGGATATATTCCAGAATAAAGCCAAGTGCGAATAGGCCCCTGAAGAGGACCAGCCCTGGGATCGGTCACAGGTAAGTGTGTCCGAGTGCTAGTTAACACTGGGTTATTAGACTCCTTTCCTGTCCAGCGGATGGGAAGGGAAGTGCGAAATGGACCCTGTTTTCCTAGTGATGGAGATTTGCGGAAAGCAGCCAGCATTGCAAATGTTTGATCTCTGGGCTTAAGGTTGTCCCTTACTTCACTTGAGAACTGGGTATCTACAGCCAATGCTGTGTAAGAGATCATGACGCAAGAGAGAACAGTTATGTTGCCCTCTAGCTCCTAAAAGGAGGCTGAAATTAATGTTCTTGGCACCATAACAGGATAGCTACATCCAAAGGATACAGAAAGCAATCTAATTTGCAGACAGGGGTTTATAAACTCTGTCAATCCACCGCTAATTTATGCGTCTGAAGAGGCTTTCTAGACATACCTCGGTACGTTAGCTAGTCAAAACATTACTTTAGCCCTGTTGGGAGCTGAGAAGGATTGTTGCATTGACACATGTGAGCCACCAACTCGGGTGTACTTTTTAGCACCTGAGACGTCCCAGATTCTTGGTCTTTTGAGCATTATAGGTCTGTGGTACTTAAGTTCTTGCAACTGCATGCTCTACAGCAGCAGTTCTCAGCCTTCCTAATGTCGTGACCCCTTAATGGAGTTCCTCATGTTGTGGAGACCCCCAATCACGAGGGTGGAGCAGCTGGGAGGTGGGAGGGAAGGGCAGTGGGAGACTTGTTGCGACCCTTCTGAAAGGGTAATTCGACCCCCAGGTTGAGAACCACTGCTGCACAGGGACCAGATCACTCCTCTCTGTGTGCCTCCTGAGAACTTCAAAGCCGGGGAATTTTTGTTTCCCTAATCGACATTTTTGTCCAGGACTTTGTGCAAAGGCATAGGAAATACAGATGTGCAGGAGTATTCGTAACATTCAAAATTCAGACAAATTTGGACGCATTTGGTCATTTGACTTCGAATCAAACGCTGGCACATTTGAAGACAGATATTCGAATTCAAATCTAATGTTTCGATACATTAATATGAATCTTCGTTGTGGATTCATATAAGATTCTAACATTTGTATCGAATTCAAATCCTACCACATTCAAAGGGTTTTATTCGAACAAATACAAATTTTCTTGCATTTGATTCTATACAAATCGAATACAAAAAAGCAAGATTTGTGCACATTCCTAATAGGAAATGGTCCTGGAAGTCGGCCATTTTCCTGAGGCTTATTTGCACTACAGCCTCTAGTGCACAATTAGTGAACCTCTGGTGAAGAGCATACGCACGCGGAGTAGGTTGTTACAGCCTCCAAGCGTGCCCAGCCTCACCAGAAGCGCATTAAGGTCATTTTTCCACCACACTCCTTTAATCTGGATCTAAGAAGATCCAGATCTAAGGAATGGGTACTTCCCTTAATCCAGATCTAGTAGATCTGGATTAAGGGAAGTGCCCAATGTGTTTCCACGGGTGGTCTAGCACCCAATAGCAATGGGTGCTAGCCTGCCTGCTGTGGGAACACCAGAGCACCCATGTGGCAAATCTGGATTGGCCACAAGGGGTCTGCCTGTCACCTCAGGTGTTTTAGGGGACAGGGGGTGCAATCTCTGAAGTTGCCTTCAGATATTAGCAAAAGCTCCGAAGTCCCTCCGAAGGCAACTTCAGAGATTAGCACAGGCTCAGAAGACAAAATCCTTACAAGAGAGGTGCATATTAATTAATTCCTTGCTTGCATCTCTCCTGTGAACACTGATGATTCAACCTCATTATTATGCACCTCTTTCCATGCCTGGAGGTAACAGGCAGCTCCCAGCAGCATTATTCTAGCAAGGGGTTTCTCTGTGGAGCCTTTGCCAATCTCCGAAGTTGCCTTCGGAGGGACTTTGGAGCCTTTGCTAATCTCCGAAGGTAACTTCGGAGGGATTTCGGAGCTGCCTTCGGAGGGACTCCAAAGTCTTAACACACACACACACACCATGGATGCCTCCCCCTCTGAGTCTCCTCTAGACCCCATTGCTGGATTGTAGTGGAAACAGGCTCCCTACAATCCAGATTTTAAGGCTGAAGACCCCATTGTAGACCCCTTTAATGGGGTCTACACGAGATCCAGATTACAGGTCCTGATGATCTGGATTTCCCTAGAATTTTGATTTCCCTAGATGTGGTGGAAACAAATGTGTTCCTAATGGGGTCTGGGTGGAAATGGGGTCATCCGGCTCTCAGACAAATAGGTCCTTAATGGGTGCTTCAATGGGTACTTAGAGACAGTGGAAAAACACCCTAATTGTTGATTAGGTGTCCTCATGACCACAAGATGCTACATAGCTGCAGTTCTATCCCACCCTGATGATCCTAATGGGTTTACGTACAGTCACCAATCCTGAACCAAAACGCGCCTGAAACATTCCACAGTGCCTCCTTTTTCTCCCCACTCCAACATGAAGACACGATGAACGCTTTTTTCTTTTTCTGCAGCACCTCTTTGTCCAAGCTGCAACTCCCAAGTGGAAACACAGCTTTAAGTTTTCAAGCAAATGGGATCAATGGAAGCAACACAATACAACGTGGGTTCACCAAAACCTCTTTTTTCTTTTAGTACTTGGTTTTCAAATTGTGAGTCTTGATCGCTTGGGAGGTTGCTAGCAAGACAGAAAGGGTGGCAAATGAAACCCAGATTCCAGGTACTGTGAAAAATAATCAACATCACCCTTCCCATTAAAAATTCAGGATTATAATTACATCCGGAAAAAACGAAAACAAAATTTGCATAAAGCTCCAACAGTCCAGGCTGTCAGAGGCTGAAAAATATAGTTGTATGTTTTTTGCCCTCAACTCTATTAATTTTATGCCTAAGGGGCTGGGAGAATTTACCGTAATTTCATAATCATTTTAGGGGGATCACAAAGTTTGAATAGCCAGACTTTGGACGTAATAAATACCACCTTGTATGCGCAGTTCTTTTACATACTAAAATCACTTTGGGACAAGCTTTAGCATGTTGAAATGAGTCGATCAATTAGACAGTCAATCAAGCACACAAATACAGCTATCTGTCCTTCAACATTGGTTTTAGACAGTGAGGTCTCACTGATATATAGTGTGTAAAGCTGGCTCTAGACCAGTGATGGCGAACCTTTTGAGCTTGGTGTGTCAAAATTCACAAGAAAACCTAGCTTAACTCGGGTGCTGTGTCACTTCCAGAAATATCCATAATTTTGTGATATTTGTAGCTTTAGTAAGAAAGTTATATTTTTGATATATGTAATTTATTAAAAGCAAAAATGAATAATTCTTTACATTTGCTAAATCTTCAATTGAAAGTTGGTATTTCGTACACTTCAAGAACAAGCAAGCACTACATGCCCAGGTGCCAGGGTGACCAGGTGTGTCACCTAAAAGGCCTTGACGTGTCACCTGTGACACGCGTGTCATAGGTTGGCCATCACCGCTCTAGACACTGGCCAAAAATCTTATTACAAGAAATTTCAGAGTAGGCATGTGCAGGAATATTTGAATGCATTCGAAATTTGATCGAATCGACCAAATTTCAACATTTGAATCAAATGTCTTTAAATTCAAATTTAAAGTTTTGATCCGAATTTCAACTCTATTTGTTCTAATTATTTGGACATTCACATGTGTACAATGCGTACTTGAAGATCCGTATCTTTCCCACATCCGTGCACATTTGTATGGATCTGTACGGGATGAAAATGGGTTCCATACGGGATAACTACGGGATGCATACGGATGTGTACAGACCCGGGGAAGATGTGTACGGGCATCTACAAATGTTGTAGACATTCGTAAGAGCAAATTCGAATGAAAAATCTGAACGAACAGATTTGAATTTTCTTAATCCGAATTGAATTTGGTTAAATTCGAATTTAACAGATTGAATCTAATTTTCAAGTATTTGATTTGAATCAAATCCCAAAAACTGCATTCATGCACACCCCTATTTCAGAGTACAGCCTGTCCTGAATTAGCTGGATTGGATTGGTTGAGTGTTGATGCTGTCAGTGTCCATTTTAGTAACACACACATCTGGACGTTTTCCCAACGAGAAGTACCTGAAAGTGCATGATTGGCACCACTAAACATACGTGGCTGTCCTTCTCAGCCCCTGCACATGGGCGGTACCCACAACCAAGATGGCGGCTCCCTCCACATGATATGTTATAGTGCCATTTTGGGGAAACCCGCCATCAGAATCAGGTTTTCCTGCAATAGGCTACAGCAGGATTTAGACAGGATATAGTGGGGCTACAGTGGGATCCCACCACAATGCAGACATTAAAGTAATCGAACCAGGAGACTATCTGGTGAGAGCCTGACACTTTAACCACAAGACCAAACCGGCTCAAACCGGTTGTTCTGTAATGGAATAAACACAGCACAGGCGCAGAGAAAGAAATTCCTACCTGCTAAGGCTTTAATTCGAGACCTCTCGAATAATCGCGCCGAACTGTTCTCGTTGTCCCAGTCATCCACGTCCCAGCGATTGTTCACATCACTGTATTGCTGTTGGATTTCAATGTTGTCGTAATCTGTCGCTACTGTGGTCGTCATCTTGAATCTCCTTAAGTTACCTTCAGCATCAGCAACTCCTTAGAAAGCTGTTCGCTCAGGAACTGAGGGAGAAAAAAACCCGGAAGGTAGAAAGTGGTTGCTAGTGCTTAGATGATTTTTTTTTTCTATATTGTAGTTTCTATCAAATTCCACAGTCATGTACCTAAGTAATTTTTTAAAAAATTAAGCAATCGCTATTGGGACTAGTGAAATACTCCATCAGAGACCAGAAAAATCTGGATACACTGACACATTCAGCAAAGTACTTGTGATTTCAAAGGTTGCCTTTTTTTTCAGCGAAAGAAAAGGCCATCTTTGCCGCAGGACCATCTGAACCTTCAAAGGCCGTCTGCACACAGTGCACCTATCCAGTACCATATTGGCCCAGACTAGACAGCTCATTCCAAGGACTGACAGCCCCCCCTCCCCCCCCCCCCGAGCCCTGACAGCATTTGAAGGCTTCCAGCCTTTGTTGTTTTAGGCCAGGGCCTTTTTGGTGGTGTGCCCATGAGTGATTCGCTTCTAATGTAGCTCCCAGGTACACAGCTGAAAAGTGGCCGGGCCTGATATACCTGACCAGAGGGGCATGATATGTGTATGTTCTTCATGGTCCAGTATACCAACAATGGCTCTCTTGAGAACTACTTTGTGCCTGCACATGCCCATAGGCAGCCAGGTGCCATCCTGACATAAATGCTTGATAAGACGCCTGTAGGTGGTTACTAAGCAACATCCTTGTTTTCAGGATGAGATTAAAACCCCAGATTTCCCCAGTCCCTAGTCACACTTAATACCCATTAGATCAGACCTTCTAAGTTCATTCAGAAAACAGCATGTGGCACTCACGGCTTCTTACACGCAGTGTTTGCCGAATGTTTATGCAAAACTGCACAAGGCAGCCACATTTGTCTGTACATACAGTTTCCCTTTCCCCCATGGGACACTGGCAAACCAGTGAACCAAGGGCATGCCTCCGCTCAGGACTACCAAGGGAACCTAATTTGGTAGCACACCAAAGCATGCCACTGAAATCATTTCCCTGTTGGCTCCAAAGCTAGGAACGTTTGCTGCTAGCCCTTCAGATCTCCTGAAGGCCAGGCCCACAGCTTATACAACCTTTGGGATCAGGATGGGGCCTGATTTGGACCACTGCCAATATTTCAGACTATGCTGAGCTGTGATCTAGACCGTGGTTATCAGTTATTGACACCCACTAACTCATATCATGGCCTTTCAGTGCAGTAGGCCCTGTATATTAGGCCTTCTCTGCAATGGGTGCTGGGGCCTTTCTGCACTCGGCCTTATTCTGGAATAGGGGGCCGATTTGCACTTTGGCCCGTAGTCAATAATTACGCAACATCTGGTGAAGAATATCCGCACCTACAGGAGGGTGTTGCAGCCTCCAGGCACCCCCTGCCCTCCCAGAAGTTGCCTAATTACGAACTAATTCCCAACCTTCCCCAATCATTTATCTTTTGCATCCAACCAGGGAGCATTCCCACGTCTGATGGATGAGGAGGTCAACAGGGCTGCTGCACAAGCGCACTGGCAGCCCTGCTGCCCTCCTGACATGACTATGACTGCGCAGAGCGTCACTGTCGTCATGGTGATGGTGTCGACACTTGCGCAGTTGTGGGAGCACTGCACTCAACATGGCGGCACCCAGAAGAGGACCAGCCCCTGGATCTATCACAGATTTAAGGTGGTTTAGGAAATCCTGCATTGAGCAGGGGGTTGGCCTTGATGACCTTAGAGGTCCCTTCCAACTCTATGATTTAATGGTTCTACGACAGGTGAGTGACCGATCATGTGGGGTGTGGGCTGTAAGTGACTAGCGCTCGCAAGTGTGTGTGTTACTTAAGGTTAGGTGATCATGCTCCTTTCCCATCCAGCAGATGGGAAGGGAAAGGCAAAATCGCCCAGGGGCCAGCTGTCTGTATGCTATGGAAAGCCCCAGGTGAGACTTCCCATACTCTGTATTAGCATGCAGACCACAGACACTTATCCCGAGATATATTCCAGAATAAGGGCCTGCTGTCCACACAATAATAGAGTAAGGGTGCTTCCGCACAGGGGCTAATAAAACCGGATCTCCGGCACCCAGATTTATTAAAACCGGATCCCAGGGAAATCGGTTTTAATAACTCCGGATCACTGGTAGATCTGGTTTAATGGGGTAGATCCGGATCTAAGAGATCTAAGAGATCCGGATCTACCCCGCGGCCCTGCCCCCCCCCCACACGGCATAGATCTGGATTGGAGGCGGGTGCTGTGTGGACACACAGCACCTGGCTCCAATCCAGGACAGCGGGCCCTCCCCCCCGCCCGCCATGATTGGCTTGCCGAAGCCAACCATGGCAAGCCCAGCCTAGCCCACCCCGGTGGGAGCGTGGTGAAACCCCTCCTTACCTCATCTGCATCGGCATCGTTCTGAGGGTCTTCGCCCAGGATGCAGCGCGCCTGCGTCCTGCGCAGCCTCCCCAGCTCGCCATGCTTGGCTCCGGCGAGCCAATCATGGCGGGCGGGCGGAGGGCCCTCGTTAGTTACACTTGCACCGTGCGGAGCAAAACCACTTGAGATGTGGTGTGTAACTAACATCCTTTAGTCACACATTAAGTCCAGTTAGGTGTGGACGCACCCACCGGAAGTGTGCAACTTTAGCCCCTCTAATGCGGACGCGGCAAAACTAAACCGGTTTTGCTGCCGAAATCTGCATTAGTAAGGGAAGTGTGCTAAATAGGCACATAAATGCGGACGCGCGTTTCCCAATCCGTGCTTAATGTGTGTTAAAGGGCCTGTGCGGAAGCACCCTAAGGGCCTGCTATAGACTGCACTAACATGTGGATAGCAGGTCCCTATTCTGAACTATAATCTGGAATAAGGCCCAGTACAGAAAAGGTCTCATTCTCTTAGGACATGTGAATTGGTATTTGTTCTACATTACTCTATTGTGATTTGTCTCACTGAAGTTTTATTCATTTACTAAGGTACGAGACATTCTTGGAGGGCAGTTAAAGAAGCTTCTACGTAAACCTGATGCAACGGACAAAGCTTTCTTTTATTCTGACTCCCCACTTTCCTGCAAAATTTCTAGCCCTTCAGTTCAAAATGGTCAGAAAACTATCTCGGTGGCACACACAAATATCTTCTTTCCTGTGCTCAAGCTAACTGATGCCACCTACTGACAACTGAAATTGGTTTCCTTTTGCACCAAGAAAGCACCATCAGGCATCCCATACAGGAAATGCTGCTTCTGTAAGGATTCTGCTGCTTCTGCTTCTGAAAGAAATCAGAGCTGTGGTCGCACTTGTTTTACTCCAGCTTCAGTCCACTTTCAGAGAGAGAATACATTGCCAAAGTGGAAAGCTGTTTTCTTTCAGAGTTAAATAACTCAGAAAATTCACCTTTGGGACAGATAATACGGAAAGAAAAGTGCTGGTCACTTTGCTGATGTGTTCTCTCACTCTGAAGGTGGACTGAAGCTGGATTAAACCTTAGGTGTGACCACAGCCTAGGATACACTCAGGTGAGATGGAGGGGGCAACGTGCGGCCTCCATGCCTGGATTCAGAGCTTAAGAATTCTTACAGAATTCATTGATGCAAAAAAACATTTCAAGTCTTGATATTCTTCCCTTTCTGTTTCAGAAAACGCTACCTAATAACTGGGGAAAGAGTTCCCCTCGCCCATTTTTAAAAGTAGATATTTGCCAGTTATTTATTTATATTTACATTTCTATCCCACCCTATACCCTAACGTCTCAGGGTGGGTAACAGTATTTACCTTATATGCTGCCCAAGGGTCCTTCAAATGGTGTTTGAAAGTTTATGCTATAGAATAATTATTTTTTAATAATAATATTCAGAGGCTCCTTGTCCATCTAACCTGGAAATTGTTTCACATCAGCGGGCAGGATGAAATGTCTTGTTCTTAGAAACACCTTTTAAAACACGCAAACATATTCTGCCTTTTTTTTCTTTTTTTGCATTAGATTAACATCTTGCCCTTGGAAACCCTCAACACCACCAGTTTTTCAATCTACTTTCTATTACCACTGGAGGGATGAAAAGCACACAATGGGAGAAGGATTATGCAAGTGTGATTAAATCTCCTGACAGGAATGTTGCTACAGCAACAGCAGTGATTTCATGATTTGCTCAGAGCCCAAAGCTGATGGTTAAGGGCTGGGCTTCCTTTTAGTTACCCTGCCGGTTAGAAAAGGCGCATTTGATTGGTACTTGTTGACTACAGTCCTTAGAGAGTAAAGACCTTAGGGCTGGGACATGCAAGGATGGATCCCCCATTCACACTGTGGCTGGTAAGGGACGCATTCCCACGCATCCCTTACTGGCCAAGGTGCAAATGGGGCATCCATCCCCGTGTATCCCAGCCGGTGGGCTCTACAGCACACTTGCGCGGCACCTCAGATGACCCCGGAGCACTGGAAGAGGTGTGAATCGCCACTGCCTGGATGCACCAGGTAAACGTTTGGTTAAGGTTGGTAATGGTGCTGAGCTTCGTGCTGCACACCTAGCGCATGATCAGGGAACTTCTGGCAAGGCAGGGGGCACCTGGAAGCTGTGACAGACGCCTCAAGGTGCACATGCTCTTCCCCAGAAGTTCCCCAATCATGCACTATGGGCTGTAGTGCAAATAGGCCTCAGGTGACCCTATCACAGGCCGCCACCAGACGTCAGGGGCTTAATATGCTATTTAGCAATATTCCAGAAATTTCCGCCTCCTGAATTATCACATGTTGCCCAGGAAACAGCAAGGGGCAAGAAGAAGCATTTACAGGCGTGGATGCTGGCTCACAAAATGGCTTGAAGCATAAATCGGGATATTTTGTTGACACAAAATACCTAGAAGTGTGTGATCACCACCCTGCACACATGAGTGGCTGCCATTTTTGGCTGGGATGGGCCCTACACATATGCAGTGGTCATTCCAAAGATGGCAGATGGTGCAAGCAAACACCCAGATAGCACAAATGCTCTTGTTTGTTTTTTTTTAGGTAAAACCCAGGTTGGGAGTTGATTTTTCCTGCAAGAACCTGCAATATCCTAGGTTTTACATGCTGTTTACAGACTTTCAAAGATCACGCCCATAAGAGTTAGAAACAAACGTTTCGGTTTTTAAAATAAAAAAAACAGAAGCCCGATGCTGTGTTAATTAGGAACGTGCACAAAGATTCAAAATATTCGAAATTCGATCGAATTCGGACATTGGAATTTGAATTACGTCTATAAATTTGAATGTAAACATTTGAACGAATTTTGAATCTTTTGAATCATTAAAATCTTTGGATATCCAATTCAAATAGAACAGAATGCTGAAAACTGCATTCGCGCATACCCCTCCTGTTAATATGGGCACGTGCAGTTCCCCTGGATAAGAAACACATTCTCCGAGTATATCAATGACACATTCAGGAAATTTTCCAGGGAAGCAATGATGCGCAGGCATCCAAATCTCTTCCACATAAAGCCTGCAGCTCAGTTACTTTTTCATCCATCCAAAGTCCAACCTGATGATTTCAGCAAGTGCTTTGTATGGAATGAGCCGCTTTGATCAATGACAGCGTCAGCATAAAGCAGGAAACAGCGTATTGTCTGCCATTTGCTTACTGCAGCACTTTCAAGTCATGTGGAGATACGCAAGAGTGTTTTAAAAAGAGTCATATATGGACCATTCTACATAGATTATAAAAAGAGCTTAAACTTGCATCTCCAGTGCATAGTTCTGCAAGGAATGTAGCAGGCATTGAACGGGGAGAATGAAGCAGTATTTACACCTAAATTTTAATCCAGTTTCAGTCCACTTTCAGAGTAAGGGCCCTTTTCCACTAGGGCTTAGAACCCTTCTAAGACCCCATTACGAACCCGATTAGTACCAATCAGGAAGGCCCTGTCCCCACTTGGACACCACTGAAGGTCCCATCTGCAAGGCCCTATCCACAAGGACAAGGGAAATCAGGATTTAATGGATCCTCCAGGACCTTAAATCTGGATTTTGTGTGGACCTGATTAAAGGGGTGTTTCCGCACTGGCCGTGGAAATCAGTTTAAAGAGACATTTAAAACACATTTAAAACCCTTGGGCACTTACCTTCCACACTGCAGACCAGATTAGAAGAAGAAGAAGAAGAGTTTGCTTTTCTACCCCGCTTTTCTCACCCATTTAAGGGGCCTCAAAGCGGCTGACAAAGCTTTTCTATTCTCCCCACAACAGAACACCCTGTGAGGTAGGTAGGGCTGTGAGAGCTCGGAAGAGAGCTGTGACTAGCCCAAGGTCACCCAGCTGGCTTCATGAGGGAGTGCGGAATCAAACCCGGTATTCCCAGATAAGAGTCTGGCTCCCTAACCACTAGACCAAACCAGATTAGGGACCCTTCGAGGTGGCCGCTTCCGCACAGCAGCGTGCGATATCTGTCTCTAAATCAGGTCTCGCAGTTGAAAACCGGTTCTAAACGAAGACCTAAAAAATTAGGTCTTCAATCCGTCCCTTTGCCTTGATCCGTGTGGAAGCAGGACACTTCCGCACATGGACAGGCGAAGGGATGGATGTCCCTGCGGCCGCCATCTTGGGGTGGGCGGAAGCAGGCTGGTTTGCCTCCTTCTGCCCTCCCCCGCGCGCCATGCGCGGCCAGAAACACACGGTGACTGGCAGCTGCATGCTCCAATCCCAAGGCTCTGGGGGCGTCAACGTCGGCAGGGAGGCCAGATCCCCTTTGGAATGGGTGCTGCGGCCTCCACACAGCACCCAGGGGATCCGGCCAGCCCGATCTCCCCGCGCATGCCCTCCTGGGATCCATCCCTGTCTCAGACAGATCCTTGGGAAGACGGATCGCCAGGAAACAGATTTTCTTTAATCCGTTTCTTGGCGGCATGTGCAGAAACACCCACGGTGTCCACAAAGGGGTCTTCAGGCATCTTCAAGATCCGGATGATCAGGAGGAGCCCACCTCAAAGATCTGGGTCTTAAAGATCTTTCTGTGTGTGGGCGAAGGGGGTAAGAGAACACATCAGCAAATCTTTCCACTGTATCTAACCCAAGGGTAAATTTTCTGAATTAGATAATGCTGAAAGGAAACAACTTGTCACTTTGCTGATGTATTCTCTTGTTCTGAAAGCGGACTGAAATTGGATTAAAAGTTAGGTGCGAAAGCATCTGGAGCAGAAGCTGTGATTCTGGAACAGAAAGCTCTGTCTCCCCTATTAACTGATAGCACGCCTTCAGATTTCCTCAGCACCTTTGGTTATATTCATATACCGCTTCCCATTAAAATACAATCTAAAAGCAGTGTACAAAGAATAAAAACAGCTGAAATAATAATGTGATATGAAAACATGATTAAAATCAAGGAAGAGGGGGAACCAACAAACAAACCTGAGTAAAAAAATAGGCCTTCAATTGGAACCTGTGAATATCAGAGGGCAAACTATTCCAGAGTATGGGTGCCACCACAGAGAAATCCAAACTACTTCCCAAAGCACTAGCATGGGGCTGCCCTTGAAGACAGTTTAGAAGCTGCATGTGGTGCAAAACATAGTAGCCAGGACACTAACAGGAACTGTTGGCCATATGCACATGACAGCAGTCCTAGAAGAACTTCAGTGCCCACCTATTTGCCATTAGGGGTGAGCAAGAATATTCAAAGGTATTCGAAATTTAATCAAATTCATCCAAATTTTGGCATTCAAATCCGAATCAAATGCCCATAAATTTAAATTTAAAAATTTGAACAAATTTCGTATCTATTCCTTCATATTATCTGGAAATTCACATGTGTACAGGTTCATACATGATGCGTACTTGCAGATATGCATCTTCCCTGCATCCATCCACATTTGTATGGATCTGTATAGGCCAACGGGTTGCATACGGGATAACTACAGGATGCATACAGACCTGTACAGATGTGTACGGGCACATATAAATGTTGTCGACATTCGTAAGTGCAAATTCAAATTGAGAATTTGAACAAGCAGATTCAAATTTGCTTAATTCAAATCGAATTTGGTTAAATTTGAATTTTAAAGATTCAAATTGAATTGAATTTTTGGATATTCGACTCGACTCGAATCCCAAAAACTGCATTTGTGCTCACCCCTATTTGCTACTGAGCCTAGTTCAAAATATTAAAATTAACTGATAAGGCACTTAATAGCTAGCACCCAGAATAAAACAAAAGCAAAAGCCACTCCTGATGTGCCTTGGAGATGGTTTGCACGTGGCATGGTTCACATGCCAGTCTGCCCCTCCCCCTCTCATGCACATTCAAGGCAAGAAAAGGTGGATTAGAGATCTACACACCAGCTGAGATCCAGAACAAGGCCCTTGATCCGCTTGCAGACCGAATTAGACAGGTCTGCAACAGATTGAGATCAAGGGACTCTTAATCCGGATCTAACTCCATCTTGTGCAGACAGGGCCAGACATATAGGGGATGGGGCCTTCTTAATCCCTGGACTGGAGGACCTATGCAGATGGGAGGCCCATGATCCAGATTAAGAGAGGCTCCTTAACCCAAATCCAAAGTTAGTGCAGAAAGGGCCTCAAGACTAGGGATGGGCACGAATATTCAAAACATTTGAAATTGGATCAAATTGGATCAAATTCAGATATTCGAATTTGAATCGAATGTCTCTAAATTCCAATTTAACATTCAAACAAATTTTTGAATCTTTCAAATCATTTGTATGAATTATTCGGACATTCGTATGTGTACAGATACATATGTATTACATACGTACCCGTAAGCATCTTATTCGTATCCATACGCATTTGTACAGATATGTACGGGACGAATACAGGATGCATACAAATGCGTCCTCGAAGTGGCTGACAAACCTTCTGTTCTTCTCCCCACAACAGACATCCTGTGAGGTAGGCAGGGCTGTGAGAGCTCAGAAGAAAGCTGTGACTAGCCCAAGGTCACCCAGATGGCTTCATGGGGGAGTGTGGAATCAAACCCAGTATTCCCAGATAAGAGTCCAGCTCCCTAACCACTGGACCAAACTTCCTTACATAGCTCAGGTCAGTTTGTATCCAAATTTCCAAATAATAAATTCCTCCATCATCCCTGTGGTGGGAGACTGTGTTGATCCAACATTATACTATAGGATATTTGTTAACCTTAACCTCAACCAGAAGAAAGTTCGTGAGAAAACTGTTTCAAAAACCTAAAGACTTCAAAGCACACTTCAAATATTAAAAGGGCTGCCTTTCTCTTGGCATTCTCTTAAAACATAACAAGAAAAAGGGGGAAATAAATAGTTTATAGGAAGCCCTTGGGACCTACACCCACCACCCTTTCTCTTTAGATGACTTTCAAAGGCGATTTCTAAAGGGCAGGACATGTGTATTTACTTCCATAAATAAACCACACTTCAGTGCATTTATCTGATAAGAATAAAATAAGCAATTTGATTTAAACCATCTGAAAAATATTTTAAAAAGCAAAAAAGATTTATTTAAAAAGAAAAAAAGCAAAACCCGTCCTCCCTCGCTGGGTGAGCTGGCTGGATCAGGCGGCTGGAAGTTTTAATGCAAAAAAGTTACAGTTGCTGTAATCCTGTCTCAACCACATCTGGATTTACTTCACAATGCTCATACTATCTTGACAGAATAATATTTGCTTTAAAAAGTTATTATTCCTTTGTAAAATCGCTTCTCGACAGTTTCAGGTTACTAGAAGGACCGGAGGATTACCAAGGGGCTTTAGGAGGCTGTATGGCGGCCAGCTAGCAGCTGAGTTACCATCCCACAGGGTTTTATCTCCATGCTCTGCCAATTGTACTTTTCTAACTGTTGTAGAAATCAGCAAAGACTCAGAGTACAAGGGTCAGATTCCCATCCACTGCAGCATATTCAAGACGGTAACATCTACTGGTACCATCTCACCAGGAGTTGAGGAACTTGATGTTCAGAGTCAAAGGCACCACCCAGAGGGGGCCTCAAGTATACAATCAGGACAGCTCTGGTGAACAGCACAGGCAAGCTCAATAGGCTGCTACAGGGTCCTGCCCCATAGGGAGCTTGCCCCGGGCCCTGCGATGGGTGCCCGGGTGCCTGGGTACCTTCGTGCCAGCTGCACAGGGCTCGATCAAGCCCCGTACAGCCGGCACAAAGCGGGGCAAGTGGCCTGACAGTGCTGCTCGCTCCTTGGGTGCTCGAACCCAATGGAAGGCAGCCTTGCGGGGCCATATCCCCGCCCCTGGCCGGCCTTTGCCGGCTAAGTCACTTCGGAATGCTTTTAGCATTCGCACACAGGCGCGCAGGAATGCGTTTACACGCGTTCCTGCGTTCCTGTGTGTGAATGCTGAAAGCGTCCTGAAGTGAGTCAGGCCACGTGCACTACATCCATTCCAGATGTAGTGCGAAAAGGCCTCTGGTTCAAGTGTTGCATCTTGAACATAGATTTCCCCTTTCTGTGAATGCCACTGTAATTACGAGAGATACATTACACTGTAACAGCAATCTGCAGAGGAAATCTTTTTTTAGCCCTTCTCCATCCTAAGCAGTTTATTCAAAGCAAAGAAGACGGAAGGGAATCCCCTCTTCTCTCTTTGAACCTGTGCAGGAACCTCCCACCCCTTGCCGATTTGACAGTGAGAGATCGCTTTGCCCTGACTGTTCTTTTGCTCAGCTGATTCTGTGCAAAGCTGATGCCTTCCCAGTAACATAGTGAATGGAGGGAGTGTCCAATTTGAAAGGGAGAGTGATCGCCCTGCCTGTTCTTTCGCTTGGCTGATTCTGAGCAGGGCAGGCTTACAGGGTTTGGACAAGGGGCAGAGATAAAAGATCCTGTTTCTCCGTGTTGGGGATTTGGGCAGTTTGAATGGGAACTGCAGTATTCAAATTGAGCCCATGTTAATGTCAAGCAAATGGGAACAGCCAGAATGCACACTCGGTTCTGAATCCAGATTAAAATAGTCCAGTGTTTCCCAAAGTGTGCTACGCGTACCCCCAGGGGTACAGGAAGAGTTTGGTGGGGGTACACATTGCACCAGAATTTGGTGGGGATCATGTGGGAATATCCACTGCTCCATGCTTAGCTGCGCCCACAGAACAAGAAAAGAAATGGGCATGTATCGCAGATTTTACACGGGAACTGGGGCCATCGTACATCGTATCGCAACTAATTATGGCGGGAACTTCTGCGCATCCTTCGCGTAGCTTGGGTTCGGCCATTTTTAAACTGTGGGAACATTAACAGTTGATGTTGAGCCACGGAGCTGTTTAAACGCCGGATAATTGCAGTGTTATCTAACGGTCTTGTGAGGCATGACACGGCGTGAATATACTCCTCTTCGTTACAGAGACAACTTATTTCTTTAATAGTTAGTTCCGGGCGCCTGTTATCGTGCTTTAGTAAGTTCCACTGATTTTGATTATTTTTATAAAATACAATTTTTATCCCTAATGTTTTTTATGAGGGGTACTCAGCATTATGAAAATTATAGAAGGGGTACACATATGTCAAAAGTTTGGGAAACACTGAAATAGTCCAATCTGGCTTAGTCAAGTGGGAATGCAGCCCTAGGGCGTTTCCATATTGGCCGCTGGAAAACGGCTTAAAGAAAATCCGTTTCCTGGCGATCCGTCCTCTGGAGTATCCATCCAAAATAGGGACAGATCCAAAGAGGCCTTGTGTGTCCGCACACATGCGGGGAGGACAGATCCTGAGGGCCGTATCTTCTGGGTGCTATGCGGAGACCGCAGCACCCATTCCCAAAGGCAGCCAGCCTCCCACACCACTGCCCCCACCCCCGGAGCTGCGGGACTGGAGCATTCAGCTGCCAGTCACTGCGCGTTTCCATTGTCACGTGGCCCGTGGGGAGGAGCTCCGGAGGCAGACCGGCTTGCTTCCGCCCATCCCAAGATGGCGGTCACCGGCACATCTATCCCCTCAACTCTCCATGTGCGGAAGCGTCCTGCTTCCAAATGGATCAAGGCGAGGGGATGGATTGAAGACCTAATTTTCCAGGTCTTCCCAGAGGATAGATTTTTGGTGGCGAAACCTCATTAAGAACGGATCTTGCGTGCCAGTGTGCAGAAGTGGCTGCCTGGAAGAGTCCCTGATCTGTCCTCCAGTGCAGAAGGCAAGTTTTGTATGTGTCTTGTATGTATGTGGTTTTAATGTGGTTTTAGCAGCCAGTGCGAAAACACCCCTAGAGCTCAAGGCAAAAATCCCCTTTGATTATCAGGCATATCTGAGAGTCCTTTAAACACACACACACATCCTGGAGATGCCAGAAAATAGAGATAAATTGTTACGTTTAATCAGAAGATCTGTTTGAGAGAAAAAAAAAGCCAATCAGATTAATAAAAAAGCTTTTTTAAAAAAGTGTTATTGTGACGGTTTCTGGGTGCAGGCTGTTTTGCTTTCTGGCTATGCAGGCTACTAGCTAGCTGCAATAGCCAGCCTTGTTGCAAACCCTGGGATTTGGGCTGCAAAAAGAGCGGGAAATCCTGTGCGGGCCCTGTTGCAGTGATTGGCTGGGGTAAGGTTTTGGAGGGAAAAGCTGTCCGGGGATCAGTGCTGGAGGGGCTAGAGAAGGAGTTCCCACCAATCAGGCTGGAGGGACAGCAACCTCTGTTAGGAGTCTCCAGCAGCGTTTTATTGCGGCTAGAGCCAATCAGGATCAGGGGTGTGTGTATAAATGAACACAGAGTACAGCAGAAGGAGTCTTCATGCTGGGACCAGAGCTGAAATCAGAAGAAGAGCTGAAATCCTGAGGGAGCTGGAACCAGTAGCTGACCATTGGGCTGTTGGCTGAGCGAATTCTGAAGGGGACAATCGAGGAAGATTGGGGCACCGAGGGAGACTTCGCTAGCAACTATCCAAGGCTGGATGATCGGACAAGCAAGGACAGACTGGGCCTTGTGATCATCTAGGGCCACGTTTGGGTACACTGGCTTGGCTTGAGCTGAGGCAGAAGCAAGCCAGAGGGAGAGGAACGTGGAGAGGTTTGTCTTTTAAAAGGGGAACTATTTTCCTTTAGAGAAAGGGGTAGCTCCTAGCCTTAAAAGACTTACTGAGTTAAACCTGAGTTAATCCAACAAATACCTGAACCTTATTTTTCATTTATAGTATTGCTTGTGTATAATAATAAACTTGTTTTTGTTTACTGTTGAAACGCTTGCTACCAGTGTTTTGTGTCCACACTGTAGTATTCACTTGGCCGTTGCACGAACCCAGCATCCTAACAGGGCCAAGCTACTCCCAGAGAGGGCAGGCACTAACTGGATCGCTGGGCATCGTGGCAGTTATTAACTGATTTAAAGCTACAAATCCTGTTTTCGTCAAGTATGATGACATCCCTGGGAATTTCTGGTCTCCTAACTATTTCATCCTTCCTGAATGGCTGCTGCCAAACACACAGGCCAGGAATTTTTGTTTCTAATCTAGTCCTTTCCCCCTCCTAAATTCTCACCCTCTTTGCATCCTAATTTTGTTACAAGCTTTTCTTCCAACTTGTTTTCTGGTTCGGAAAATGGGCTGCCAGCTGTGAGTAAATTAATCATGAAAAAGGGGGTTTATGGAAGAAAACTGCCATCTACAAAAAGAAATCAGCATACCCTGGCCTTGCATCTGAACTTAGTTTTGAAGATTTAGGGTGTTTTCCCACTGTCGCTACGTACCCATTAAGTACCCATTAATGGGTACAAAAATGCCATTACATACCCATTAATCGGTACTTCATGGGTACTTTTAGTGACAGTGGAAAAACACCCCTAGAGTGCCTCCAGATGCAGGTAAAAAACCAAGTTCTCCTGGGATTATACTAGGAATGCCACTCATATCCATGGCATTTCAAAAACAGTCCCAGGACACGTTAGTTGCCTGAAAATCGGTAATATTACTACTACAGGAAATCCAGCAAAAATGCCTGATTTCTCGTAATATTGATTCCAATCCTGGGCTCCTACCCTGTCTGCCAACTCTTTATGTTATCATTGCTGTTCCGAAATACCTGGATGCTACCGAATGCTGGAAAAAGAACAAAGAGAAGTGGGCGGGAACTTGCTAACATCAGTTGTTTTTGAACAGCCATGATAACGCAAAGAGACTAAGATTATCTCAGGATTGCCTCTGGCTATCTGGCAATGGTGGGAAGAGGCAATGGTGGGATCTAAAGAAGATCCCACAATTCCCTCTAGCCTGCTGGCTTTTAAACACTCTATTGTTCTAGTCATCTCTGGTGCAAAGTGTGAAGAAGTAAAGAAGTTTTGGAACGATATAAGCGTAAAGATTAATATGTTTTAATATGTTTCAGGTATAGGGTGAAATAAGAATGGGATGGATGGATGGATGGAAGGAAGGAAGGAAGGAAGGAAGGAAGGAAGGAAGGAAGGAAGGAAGGAAGGAAGAATGGAATGGGATGGATGGATGGATGGATGGATGGATGGATGGATGGATGGATGGAAGCATGGATGGAAGCATGGATGGAAGCATGGATGGAAGCATGGATGGATATTAGGTTATACAGTAAACTGGACCAGGGGCCCACCAAGTTCTTCTGGACCTCTCAAGCAGAAGACAAAGGCAAAATCTTTACCTGCTCTTGACTCCCTGCAAATGACCCTGAAAGCCATCCTGCTTGTCTCTCCAACATGGATGCAGTAGAACCTAGGTATCCATTCTAGTAGCCATTGGTACACCTGTCCTCCATGAATTGTTCTAATCCTTTTATCTAACCCACAGGTCTACCACAAAGCCTTGTCACAAGATTTCAGGTTCTCCTTTAGTCAGCATCTTACCCCTTACATAGTACAAGAAAAACTGGGCTAATCACTAGAGATATAAAATAAACTGTCCTAGTGGGAATTACTGAGTTGAGGTTGCCTGATGAATTTTTAACAATCTTCCCAGCAATTACTTTAGCACCCTGGTTTTTAAGCCAGATTTATGTCACCATGAAAGAAATGAATGCCCAAAGTCTTGTGGTAATATACAGTACAGATAAATATTAATAACCCAATTAACTCAAAGCTCCATGGCAGGTTTTCTTAGAATCAGAGAAGCATCTGTGCCTAAACGGTTTAAGAGACCCGTTTAATATGTATATATAACTGTAATTAATTATCTAAATAAAGCTAAATTGAGCACATATACTCAAGAAGGTAAACAGTACCCAAAAGTGCTGTCTTGTCCACTGGGGGAGTATGGAAAATCAAAGTAGCAGCTGTCACAATGCAAATAATAAGAAAGTGAGTTTAGTGTCACAGAAATCGCCTTTCCTTTCCTGTCTTTGCTTAAAATAAGTTCTCTATGAAACATGAAGCACGGCAGAATCTTTCATTTTACTCTCTGTCTGCGGGCAGCAGAACTGGGCCAAGATATTTCTGTGAAAGGGGTATGATTTAAGACTGGTGAAGTTAGTCACAGCCCTGGTAGCATTCTGTCAATAATTAACAGCTGGCATTAACCACCAAGCACCTGCTGAGTGCTGTTTGCGCCTGACTCAACAAAGCAATGTTGCATTTCCCCAGAACCAAAAGTTTATATTCTTTGCTGCTGGGAAGATGAAGCGGGAAGATGAGGTTCTTCCCCTGTTTAGCATCATTGCCAGATCACAGTTGTGTTGTGGAAGCTGGCACCAGGACTGGACATTCCTGAAAAGAATAACCTAGATCCCTGGACTAATAGCCCGTGCTAGGTTGTTGACTGGGACACCTAGCTAGATGCACATCACGTTGGTCTTGAAAGAGTTGCATTGGCTGCCAATTTGCTACCAAGCCCAATTCAAGGTGTTAACTTTGAGTTATAAGAGCCTAAATGACTTGGGCCCCAAATATCTAAAGGAACACCTCCTCCCATATCGACCTGTCCATGCCTTAAGACCTGAAGGGGAGGCCCTCCTGGTTGTCCCACCAGCAGCAGCAGCAAAATGGGTGGGCATCCCGGAGAGGGCCTTCTCAGTGGTGGCCCCCAGGCTATGGAATAATCTCCCTCTTGAGGTGCGTCAGGCTCCCTCACACTCAGGAAGGCAGTGAAGACACATCTCTTTGCCCCAGCCTTTGGCTAAACGGAAACACCTTTTCCCTTCCCACATGTAGCTATTACTAGTTATTTCAGACACTATTGTTTTAAAAGAAACAAACAGAAGAAATGGAACTAAAGACCTCAAGCGCTTGCTTTTTGCTGTCCCCTGTTCCCTCCCACACCATTTTCCTTTTGTTTCTTGTCTCTAGATTGTAAGGGACCTGTCTAAGAGTAATATAATACCTTCGGGTATAGGGCGGGATAGAAATACAAATAAATAATAATAATAAATAAATAAAATTGTCCTACCTACACTGCAGAAAGAACCTTACTGTTCCTTACTTCAGTATACTACCAGCTAGAATTTGATAAAGCTCTGCTCAAAGAGACTGAAAGCTTAGGAACAGCAGGGCAGTAGAAGTCTACATTCAGGGTGGCCTCCATAAAAACAGTATATCAAATATGTCTTAGGCTAGGAAACTAATAGAATGATGGAATGGTCTGCCCATGTGTAGCTATCCTAGTCTTTATGGCCCTTTCTACACAGTGTTGGTTACCCCATGCCACGCCATGCCTGCCCAGCTTCCACTGGAAAAGTGGAGCATTTCCGATGCTTCTTTCAGGTACCTGGCTAAGACACCGGTGGGGGTGTATACTGAAGAGGTCCTATTGAGGACTACCGTGAAGAAGTCAACTGGAGAAAACAGGATCCAGCTCCATAGCTTTGTCCTACACAGATGGAGCACAGTAGCAAAAAGCATGGCTGATGCTGGGGTGCTCCAGCTTGTGGGTACAGTGGCCTGCCCTGGCCTGGTTCATGGGTCAGTTCATCAGCCCAGTGTCCAAAGAATCTCTTTAAATTTGTTAAGATATCAGCAAGACCCATTAGATCAGGCCACAGCCCGCCTAGTCCCACCTCACACAGTGGCCCACCACTTCCTTCTGGGCATCTCAAGCAGAAGACAGAAGCAAAAACTTCAGCTGCCCTCAATTCCCTACACCATACCATTAACATTATACTAGAGATGGCTGTAGAATCTACCTTGAATGGCCCCAGGTCTTCCCAATCAAAAGCTGAGTTATCTTTTATGCTATCATTGCTTACCCTCCTTTAGGCTGGGCCACACATTTCTAAAGGAAAACCTTCTTCCATATTGACCTGCCCATGTCTTTAAGATCAGTAGGGGAGGCTCTCCTGATCGTACCTCATCAGCAAAAGGAGTGAGCACCCAGGATAGGGCCTCCTCAGTGATGGCTCCCGGACTATGAAATAGTCACCTTGATTAAAACGAGAACAGGGTTTGGAAGTGTGGAGAAAAAGCTGTTTCCCCATTTAGCCAAAGAACAAGGCTAAACGGGGAAACAGCTTTTTTGCCCCACTTTCAGACCCTGTTACTGTTTTCACAGAATCATATGGTTGGGCCATTGAGTCCAACCCCCTGCTCAATGCAGGATCTCCTAAACCATCCCAGACAGATGTAGGTCCAGCCTCTGCTTGAAGACCTCCAGTGAAGGAGAGCTCACTACCTCCTGTGGCCACCTATTCCATAGACTGATCACCTGCACTGTCAGGAAGTTTTTCCTAATATCTAATCTGTACTGACTCCCTTGAAGTTTCATACCATTGTTTCTAGTCCTCCCATCTTGTGTAAGTGAGAACAGGAACAATCCCTCTGCACTGTGACAGCCCTTCAGATACCTGAAGACAGTTGCATGCATGCATGTATGTATGCATATATGTGTGTAATTTCTATTCTGGCCTATACCTAAAGGTCTCAGAGCCCATCCAGTCCAGCATCCCGTCGCACACGGTGGCCCACAAATTGCTCATAGGTATCTCAAGCAGAAGACCAGAGTGAAACCTTCAACTGCCCTCAAATCCCAGCAAATGACCTTAGAAGCATCCTGCTTGTCTGCCCCAGGCTGAAAGATGTACCTAGGCATTCATTCTAGTAGCCATTGATACAGGGTTGTAACCGACTCTGAGACTATTGGATATAGGGTGGGACAAAAATGCAGTATATATATACATATAAATAAGTCCTGGCTTAGTTCATCTCCTGGTTTGTGAGCCCAATTTGTGGCTCCCAGGGCCTGCCATTCAGGAATGCCCTTTCCCCTTTTCATCCTCCCTTCCATCACAGCACTGTTCTAGGCTACCCAAATGCAGGCATTCCTGAAGCTGAGAATACTGAAGGGTAATGCTGGCGCGGTGAGCGTGAGCTGAGCAAGGGCATGAAAAGCCAGCGTTCTGCCACCATGCCGTGCCGCAGCCCTCTTGTTTGAACGGCAGGTTCTTGGCCTTTTCCACTGGAACATGAAGGAGGAAAGATGTTTCAGATAAGCTGTTTATGTTCTGACAGAAAAATGTTGCTCGAGGAGGTGGAGGATGAAGGGGTCAGGTGAAAATAGAACCTATTGCCTCTGTTGCTCTGTCCTGCTGCTTATAATGGACACCAGCTGCCCCCTGTTCCATGCCACATGCTTCACATTTTTTCCCAGCCAACTCCCAAATTGGCTATCAAAAACCTCTCTCTGTTTTCCAAGCTCTGTTGGATGCAGGATAAAACAGGTGCTATCACTTAATGAAACATAATACCATCACTTTCCCTATTAGATGTGCTCTTGAAACATCTTTTGGTGCCTTTATTCCCCACCGGGGAGGGAGAGTCGGGAAGATTTAAAGCTAGAAAAAGCGGCTTGACTATCAGGATAGCTGTTTCTGGTTCACCAGAGCAATGGCACGTGTGGACTGACTCTGCGTTCTTTCGAACCAGGGGCGATTTTGCACGATTAACCAATGTTCACTAGCACTCGCACTTGGAACGCTAGTCAACTTTGGTTGTCCATCCCCCAGGTATCGGATACTTACCCTATTCAATCCGGGCCCTGGCCCTCCCCTGGGAGCTGCCATTTTGGCTGCGGTGCCCTCCACGATGGCGCATGGGTCGGGGCCGCTGCCTTGACGATGCTGACGCTGTGTGTTCACGCAGTCGCATCTATGGGCGTCTGAGGTGCCAGTACACTTGTGTGTCACCTCAACAACCCAGAGCAATGGAAGAAGAGCAAATGCTCACACCACTGGACGCTTGAGGTCAATGTTAGATAAGCGTGGTTTGCCGTGTTGAGCACGATTTCATGCTCCACACCTAATCAATGAGTACTGAACCTCTGGTGAGGGCGGGCATGCTTGGAGACTGTAACAGCTTCAACACACACGGATGCTCTTCACCAGAGGTTCACTACTTCTTCACTAGAGGCCATAGTGCGAATAGGCCTCAGATTACCAATTGTTACATTTTGAGTTTAATACTAGGGGTATAGCTCAGTGGGAGAGCAAACTGCCTGGAAAATAGAGGTTTGCCGGTCCAATCCCCAGCCTCTCCCCAGAAGTCGCCAATGGCAAACCACTCCTATGTTTCTAGCAGTGATGCTGGCAGGCTGGCATCCTTCAGAGCCAAGAGTTTTGGCCACCAGGACGCCATTTTAGCAAACAGGCAGGAAGTGTTTGACGGAATTCAGAAGCATACCTGAGCATTGCAGACCACAGCATTAGGGACATGCAAGGGGTCTGACTAGATCAAAAATGGATAGGGAGAGGGAGTTTTTTTCACTTTCTCTTATTCAAGTCCTTTGTGATACTGCTATTGGCATCCTTCTGTCTTAAAGACAATAGAAAGAGCCTCAGAATGAAGGTATGGAAAGTCTTGAGTTGCCAGGCCTTAGAGTTTTCCTCTTCGCTTTCCTGAGACGTTTTCGCACGGGGCTGAACGGAACGCGGAAAAGACAGCTGCGGACACGTCATCCGCATTGCCCGCGCGCGGCTTGCGTTCCGACGTGTCCGCAGCTGTCTTTTCCACGTTCGAAATGTAGAGCACTTTAAAGTGCTCTACATGCGTTCCAACGCGGACGAGCCGCCCGCAGCCATTCGGGAGGAGAAGCGTTCGCGCCTGCTTCTGTCTCCCGAACAGCTGCGGGCTCGCCTCCGACGCCGCGCGGCTTTGACAATCAGCTGTTTGTCAAACAGCTGATTGTCGATCTGCCTCCGCGGCTGTCTCCGCGCCCCTTGCCGGCGTTTGCCGGCTAAGACAGCTCCGGGCGCTTTCCCCTTTCGCACACAGACGCTCCGGAACGCGTTTACACGCGTTCTGGCGCGTCTGTGTGTGAAAGGGGAAAGCGCCCGGAGCTGTCTTAAGCTTTCCGCCTGAACGCGTTCCGTTTCGAACGCGATGCAGTGCGGAAATGCCTCTGGTGTGACCCAAAGGAATCTGAACACAACATTGGTGCTGTTGCATGCAGAGGCTCAGTGAGAAGACCAGTGGCACATCCAGTTGTCTCAGGGGCTTTACTTCTTTAGCCTTTCCTTTCCCAAGAACTCACAATGCACTGAGGCTATTTTACTCACAGCGGGGAAGATCCAATGAGTTTCCATGGCAGAGTGGGGATTTGAACTGGGGGACTTCCGGCTTCTAACCTAGTGGCCCTAACCACTTCACCACCAGAGGCCTTCTCGAATGTAGCAACCATCATATGCAATAAATAACTGATTGCTACTTCTTTCTTGGGGGGAACAAGACTACGCCCAAGTCTTATATTCACCTTAGAATCTTTCTGTAGCAGCCATTTCATATTTCATCTGCATTACTACCAGAAACATTTTTTAAAAAAAGATGGAAATATGATTCCTCCTCTGATCGCTAATGAGACAGTCATGTTCAACAGACAGCTGTTATTTAGGGTGTAAGGGAGAGATCACACCCCTCTGTTTGAGGGAAATGATTCCGCTAAAGTGATATTGTACTTTCACAGCACTGGGGCTGGAACACCTTGCTTATGAAATTAGACTGGGATGCCAGGGCCTCTTCCTTTGAGTGAGCCAGTTTGGTCTAGTGGTTAAGGAGCCGGACTCTTATCTGGGAATACAGGTTCAATTCTGCCCTCCCCCAGGAAGCCAGCAGGGCAACCTTGGGCTAGTCACAGCTCTCTTCTGAGCTCTCACAGGGTGTTCTGTTGCGGGGAGAAGAACAGAAGGTTTGTCAGCCGCTTTGAGTCCCCTTAAGTGGGTGAGAAAAGCGGAGTAGAAAAACCAACTCTTATTCAAGAAGCACAGTGTGCCCAGTTTTTCGTTTTTGTTTTAATTTATATTTGCATTTCTATCCCACCCTTTACCCTGATGTCTCAGGACAGGTAACAGCATTTAAAAACAGAGATGTTAACATAATACCATATACATAAAATAGTATAAAACAATAATGTCTGCGGTAGGGGGAAACTATACCACATTTAGCCAAAGGCCAGAGCAAAGAGGTGCGTCTTCACCACCTTCCTGAACGTATACAGTGAAGGAGCCTGACACACCTCAAGGGGGAGACTATTCCACAGCCTGGGGGCCATCACTGAGAAGGCCCTCTCTCGAGTGCCCACCCATCTTACTATTGAGGGTGGCGGTACAACGAGGAGGGCCTCCCCTCCAGATCTTAAGGCACAGGCAGGTCGGTATGGGAGAAGGCATTCCTTTAGATATTTGGGGCCCAAGTCATTTAGGGCCTTATAAGACAGAGTCAACACCTTGAATTGGGCTCAGCCAATGCAATTCTTTTAAAACCAGTGTGATGGTCAGCATTCTGGCGGCCACATTTTGCACTAGCTGCAAATTCCAAACTGTCTTCAAGGGCAGCCCCATGTAGAGTGCATTACAACAGTCCAATCTAGAGGTTACCAGAGCATGGATAACTGTGGCCAAGTCGTCTCTATCCAAAAAAGGCTGTTTTCTGGACTCAAAGTGACTGAAAGTCTTCTGTTCTTCTCCCCACAACAGAACACCCTGTGAGGTAGATGGGGCTGTGAGAGCTCATAAGAGAGCTGTGACTAGCCCAAGGTCACCCAGCTGGCTTCATGGAGGAAAGCAGACTCAAACTTGGTATTCCCAGATAAGAGTCTGGTTCCCTAACCACTAGACCAAACTGGCTTCCTATTCATTCCTCTAGCTTTAATTACTGTGTACAACTGTTGTAGAATGAAGATGGGACCCACAGTTCAATGTTGGCAAACCCAATCCATGCATTTTGTAGTGCTAGATTTGTTGAGACTTCAGCATATTCCAATCTGGATTGAGTTTCCTGAAAAAACACATATCTCTTTCTAACCCTGACAGAACAACTCCCTTCCTAAAATAAAGACAAGCAAACTAATAATAATAATAATAATAATAATAATAATAATAATAATAATAATAATAATAATAATAATAATAATAATAATAATAATAATAATAATAATAAAGCATAGTCATCTCGTTTGCTGTGTGTAACTGCTGTTTTACATCATCACAATTATTATTATTATTATTATTATTATTATTATTATTATTATTATTATTATTATTATTATTATTATTATTATTATTATTATTATTATTATTATTATTTTTAAATTCCCCAGAGGCTGTTTTCCTTTGTTACATTTCCTAGGTCCTGTAGCATAAACAGCCACTGACCATAAATACATAGATCATTTTTATCCTGGTAATTTTGCTTTGCTTGTAAAAAAAATATCTCTTATCATGTTCCCTTCGATTGGGTGAAGCACGAAAATATTAATGTGATCTCTTCCTATATATCTTTCTAGCAATTTCATAGATTAAGATTGAAAAAAATAAACAAAAAATTCTGCATTCCAGTTGATTTTATCTTTGACAGTAAAGCTGTAAACTTGGATTCATTTTGCTCAGAAGGAAAATAAATCTAGGAGCCTGCTTTTTGACAGTTTACTTTTGTCAAACTGGGCTTTCAAAAGGAATGCCAAACGAACAATTTTCTACTGGCAATTCTACACTGATGAGGAGCCTCCCTTCCGCCTAATGCAGCCCCATCCCTTGGACCACATCCTGGAGATGAGGCCTCTTTTGGCATAGATGAGGCTCCTAGCATGTTTGCTGGTCCAGCGTACTATCCAGTGAAGAACTGCCCAATGAGAATCACAAAACCTCCTCATTATAAACTCAGGATTAACGTGGCGGGGATGGCTCTCCTTGACCTTTGACATGTACATGCCAGGCCAAGCCATCAGTGTGTGGAGATGTGTGTCAAAAACATTCGTGGTGTCTACGTTTTTTATCCCCTTTGTTCCAGGACCCTAATGCTGGAGACCTTTTTCATCCAGGCTTGGGACCAGCAATGACACCATTTAGGCTCACAGGCTGTGCTTTGCCCAAGGTCACCCAGCGAGCTCACATGGCGTAGCTGGGAATTTGAACCACAAGGGCGTCTGAAGTTCTAGCCTGGTGCTCTTAGCTACTTCCCTGGGCTGGCTCTTGACCTGCGCATTTCTGGAGCCAAAAATATTTGATTATTAATTCTGATACGAGGAAGGAATGGCGGGGAGTATAAGGAAGGGTGCAGCGTTTGTCAAAATTGTATTCCTTCTTGGAATGCACCCAATGTAACAGCTGCATTGCTTTGCGTCTTCCACAAACACTCCCCGAGTTAGCCAACACGTCTATTTGGCCTGGCGGCCATCCAAGGTCTTATTATTATGTGCCATTAGTTTGTAGTGAGAAATATGAGCTCAGAAGAAAAATACACCCATTGCGGATCTGTAATTGGGGACATATGTCGGGACTTCTGAAGGTTTACCCTCCAGCCAGGATACCACATCTCATTTTGAATCACCTGTTTGCATTTGTTGTTGTTTTTAATAAGATAGCTATGCTTGCTATGCCCACAGAATATTCTCTCCTGTCTCAATAAATAAAGTCACATCTGGTCTCCTGTTCTTCCCACTCCTCAGGTCTAACTTCTCACTCAGTATTCAAAAGCTAACAATTCTGCTTTAATTATGCAAACGTTCAATACTCAAGAAAACTGGTGTGTCAATTAAATACATTTTTAAAATCTGGTATTTCAGCAAACATTCCCCTTCAATATTATTATGCTTGAGCAGTTGTCTTGGAAAAGATCCCCGTGAAGGGATTCTTCTTTACGAAGGGAAGGGAGAGCTGAAAATAACAGTATTTTTTACAGTATTGTCCTCCTATCTCCTGTTATTTGAAGGAGCATCTTCTCCCATACAGATCTGCCCAGGTACTAAGATCTCAATGGGGAGGCCATCTTGTAGTTTCTCTTTTCCAAGAGACACAAGGGGTAAGGACACACAGGAGGGCTTTTTCTGTGGTAGCCCCAGATTCTAAAACAGCCTGTCTCTGCACTGAATGCTTTTCAGCACCTGGCTAAAACATACCTGTTCGCCCAGGCCTTTAATGTTTAGCTTCCTCTGGGTGTTGTCCTGCCAGGGAAGGTAAGAGGGAGGCAAGGTGGGCTACATTTTAAAGATGTTTTAAGAATATTTTCATGTATTGTTCCTTAGTGCTGTTGTGATCCACCCTGGGACCTCATGGTGGATGGATGGATGGATGGATGGATGGATGGATGGATGGATGGATGGATGGATGGATGGATGGATGGATGGATGGATGGGTGGGTGGGTGGGTGGATGCGTGGATGGATGGGTGGATGGATGGGTGGATGGATGGGTGGATGGGTGGGTGGGTGGATGGGTGGGTGGATGGATGGATGGATGGGTGGATGGGTGGATGGATGGGTGGGTGGGTGGATGGATGGATGGATGGATGGATGGATGGATGGATGGATGGATGGATGGATGGATGGGTGGATGGATGGATGGATGGATGGATGGATGGATGGATGGATGGATGGATGGATGGATGGATGGATGGGTGGGTGGGTGGGTGGGTGGGTGGGTGGGTGGATGGATGGATGGATGGATGGATGGATGGGTGCGTGGATGGGTGGATGGATGGATGGGTGGATGGATGAAGGGTGTCCTGGTAGCCATGGTGCCAAAGGGGCCTTCTCTACATAAAAGGAGAGGATGGGTACCGAGCTACCAAAGCAATGAATAATAGTGGGTTCTCCGCTGGAGGTCTTCAAGCAGAGGCTGGACCTACATTAGTCTGGGACGGTTTAGGAAGTCCTGCATTGGGCAGAGGGGTTGGACCCAATGACTCTAGAAATCCCTTCCAACTCCATGATTCTATGATTCTATGCTGGACTAGCATAAGGGCTCCTCTTATGCTCTTAGAAGTCCATATGGCAAAGAAAGCTCACAAACCCTCTTTCAGTAGGGGCAGGTTCTGGCTGCATTCATCCCTGTTGGTTCAACTGAGCAGGAACACCTCAGTTCCAAAGGTGAGGCAGAGAGATGGGTGGAGCAGTGACTGGGAAAAGGCACTTCTGCTTCTGCTGAACCGGGCTTTGAACAGTGGTAGTTCAGCACCCAGCCTTGGATTTCCAGACTAGGGATTCTCATCACTGAATGGCTCTTAACTTAGGCCATATTCACACTGACATCTGGTGCAGCCCAGGAAGTGGTCTAAAAGGCCTGGCTTTCACATGCTATCTCAAGATAGAACAGGCCATACCTCTCTTGGAATGTTCTGCCACCACAGGATAGAGCAAAGAAGGAGATAGGGCACCCAAAATGGCACCCTATCCCATTCTACTGATAGACTTCACCATTGAGGTCTATTGCTATGCTACTATTCCTCCTGGAACAATGAGCCATGTGCAGAAAGCACACGGCCTCTTCTTCTGCGATATGGGGAGTCCATTTTGATGGTGAAATAGGTTAGGCTGCCATATTCCCCCCCACCACCCGAAGTTGGGGACTGGTACAGCACAGGCCATTCCAATGAGGATGGCTCTGTCCTACACCAACAGCAACCTATCCCAACCTAGAACAGGACAGGGAGAAGTAATAAGGAAAAGGTCTTAAGCTCATTATTTTATGTTCTGCATTCTGGGGGTGATAATCATAGAATCATAGAGCTGGAAGGGACCTCTAGGGCCATTGAGTCCAACCCCTTGCTCAATGCAAGGTACCTAAACCATCCCAGATAGATGTAGGTCCAGATATAAGTCCAGCAAGATAGATTGTCTCTGTAGCTTCTAACATGCCCATAAATCCCACTCTTACTGTGGAGTCACTGTACAAGACAGAGGCAATCTGGTGTCCTCCTTTCTGCCCAGCCGTAATGTTCTCCCTGCAGTCTCATTGTCACGCCCTGCATTTTTATGAACACACAGTTGCTGATCTCGTTCCAGAACAATATAGTATGAGGCCCCTCCAATCAGTATCTTCATTTGCCAAAACAGGATGCAGTTTAGACCGCGGGATGGCGACTGGCCACAGCAGGATTCTCTCAAGAAGACAACAGGGAAGGTGCAAGTTGTGCATAATTTCTCCCCCAGATTTTGACCAGCTCGGCTCTCCTGTTGTATTTCTGGCATCTAACGGGCTCCTCCCTTCCTCCTACACATGACACTCTCTGAAAGCTGCCTTGGATACCAGGAAAGCTCAAGGGGATGGATGTTCTACTGGCAGCGCAGTCAGGATTTCAGAGTTTTACATCTTTGTTTTAATGTTTCCGGAATTATTTTTCTGCAAGAGGGTGATGGAAATACTGAATTATGAGCCACTAAGGAAGTATAAGAAGCCACGACCTCTAGCCTTCCAGCCCCCTAATTAATATACCACGTTCCTAGCCCTGCCTTGCAGCCATGTAAACATGCAGGAGACAGATGCAGCTAAGCAAACACACTATTTATTTATTATTTGCATTTTTATTCCACTCTGTACCCAAAGGTCTCAGGGCGGGTAACAGCATTTAAAATCAAAGTAATATACACTAAAACTATAACCAGGGATCGATCACAGGTAAGTGATTGAAAGCAGGAAGGAAAAGTGTATCCCCATTTAACTGAAGGCCAGGACAAAGAGGTACGTCTTTAGCACCTTCCTAAATATGAATCCATAGTATGCAATCAGGCAACATCTGGGCAGGTGAATCTGCACTGTCAGGAGGCGTTTACAGCCTAGAAACACCACCTCCCTGCCCAGAGGTTGACTAACTGCATGCTTCCTGTGGAGCATGAAATCGTGCTTCACAAGCATGCTAACCTTCCCCAGACACTTACCTGAAGCATCCAGCTGGTGAGCATTCACACTTCTGCCGGCTGGGAAGGTCATCAGAGTTGCCACGCAAGCATGCTGGCAGCTCCAAGGACCACAACATGATTGTGCAGAGCATCAGCATCACTGTAGCAATGGTGCTGACGCACATGCAGTTGCTGAGGGTGCCGCACTCAAGATGGTGGCGCCCAGAAGAGCATCGGCCCGGGGATCAATCACAGGTAAGTGATCGATTGCACAGGGGATAGGCTAATGTTGACTAGCACTCACAAGTGCGAGCACTAGTCAAAGATAGTCGATTGCACAGCTTTCTCATCCATGGGACGGGAAGGGAAGTGCAAAAACACCCATGTGCAGTGAATGTGCCTGACACAGCTCAAGGGGGAGACTATTCCATAGCACAGGGGCCATCACTGACAAGGCTCTCTCCTGGATGCCCACCCCTTTTACAACTGAAGGTGATGGTACAACCAGGAGGGCATCCCCTCCAGATCTCAAGGCACAGGCAGGTCAATATAGAAGAAAGTGTTCCTTTAGTTTGTTGGCCCTTCAGCTCTATGCCAAGCTCCAACAAACCTTTCTCTTTACACTTTTATGTGCTTTTATGGCACAAATCAATACGCATAGATTATCACTGGGAATCTCATTTACACCAAGTAGCTCTTTTAAAACAAGGCAGTTCTGGATTAAAAGCAACGGGTGGATTAAGGCTCGCCTCTTTCAAATATAGAAACCAATGCTGTTTCATTTTAAATTAGGCAGGTATGTCACATAAACAACATGCTACAATCAAAGCCCACAAAAGACCCTTTTTAGATGTTGCTTTGCAAAAATAATATTTGGTAAGATTTTGACAGATGTGGCTTTTTAAGGCTGTAATACACATTTTTTCATTTTTTAAAGTATTGTGACCACTTCCTCCCCATCTTTTACATTCTTAAATCCTGCATCGCAGCCACAATCTGGTGCTGACCAGAGGCAAAACCTCATCAAAGGCGGGATCTGTTGATTCGTTTTGTAATCCACAATGATCAATGCAGTTTTGTTGGATCAAAGAGAGGATCCTGGTCAGAGGTTTGAACGGTCCCTGTCCTTTTCACAGGAGAATTCCAAGAACAAGTACTGTTCCTGACTACATCCTTGTCCAAAAAGATTGCAAATGAGGCAGGAAGCAGACATAAGGTGTACTATAAAGATGTAAAACACAGATTCAAACGCTCTTTGGGTCTTGTGGACACTTTACTTATGGAAAACTAGCAGGGCAAGAAGGAGAAAATGCTTTTTTTCCAAGGCAAGGTTTTGCCTTGTCTTCTGCTTGAGATGCCCATAAGCAATCCGTGGGCCACCAGGAAAGTAACTCTTCACCCAGAAGATCATCGGTCTATGGAATTTGCTGCCAGAAGAGGGGGTGACAGCAACCAGCCTTGATAGCTTTAAGAAAGGATGACACAAATTCAAGGATGACAAGTATATCAATGGCTGCCTAGGTACACCCTCCAGGCAAGGGAGACAGGCAAGATGTCTCTAAAGGACACTTGAAGGGATTCGAGAGCAGGTGAAGGTTTTGCCCTTGTCTTCTGCTTGAGATTCCCATAACCAGTTGGTGGGCTCCTGTGTGAGAAAGGATGCTGGATACAATGGGCTGTGGCCTGATCCAGCAAAAATGGGTACATACAAATGTTGTTGACATTCATTTCATCAAATACGAAGTGAATATTTGTACAAATAGACACAAATGTATTTGAATCGGTTTTAATTTGAATACATTAGTTTTTTTCTCAATTCATATGAATTTGGACATTCGAATATTCAATTCAAATCGAAACGAATGTTGAAAATTGCATTCGTGCGCACCCGTAATAGGAGATCTCCTGCAGAGGACCCGATACAGCACGTACACGACTTATTTTTTTATTTTGTTTTATTTTGACCACTAAAGTTCCCCCTTCTGTTCAGGAAGCAGTGTTTACAGACATCGAAGAGAAAACACCTTTTCCATTTATATTCCTAAAGGTCCCCAAAATTGATCCAAATCCTAGACAGAGAAGAGAGGATTTGCAAGGTACAGAAAGAACAACAGAAAAGAAGCTTCAGGCAAGAAATGGATTTATATGATTGGTTTTGCAACTTATTCTTTTACAGTTGCTGGCAGATTGGTTCCTTCATTCATTGGAACACTTCACATGGACAAGTTAACTCTTGCAGAGATGTGGGGGGAAAGAAGAAGAAGAGTTGGGTTTTCTACCCCGCTTTTCTCACCCGTTTAAGGGGACTCAAAGTGGCTGACAAAGCTTCTATTCCTCTCCCCACAACAGAACACCCTGTGAGGTAAGTGGGGCTATGAGAGCTCAGAAGAGAGCTGTGACTAGGCCAAGGTCACCCAGCTGACTTCATGGGGGAGGACGGAATTGAACCCAGTATTTCCAGATAAGAGTACAGCTCCCTAACCACTAGACCAAACTTGCAGTGTAGTTAAGAGTTACTAACAATGTGCACCAATGAGCTTTTTTGGCTTGGGTTGATGGGTACTTAGAAGAGAGACGGTCATATTAGTCAAGTTCCTGACAAGAAAGGGAGGTGGAACCGTAACCTCTAACCGCATCCAACTTCATCCACCCAGAGCAGTGAGCCAAGAGCAGACAAAGAGGGCCGGCTGGAAATAAACAATATTCTGAAAATGATCTATGGGTGTTACACAGATGTTTCGCTGGCATGAAGCTTTTGTGGTGGATTTATGTAAGAAGATGCAAAGCAGATCGGAGCAGTGAAATGCAGTGCCATGACTCCAACTAGCCCTGGAGGAATTCGGTTTGGAGCAAGGGAGCCAAGCCCTTGAGCTGTCTGAACTTACAAAACACTTCAGGCAGCAGATCTGCGACAGTAAGAGGGGCATTGGAGGTGGCGACGGAAAGGCATGGCAGAGGGCTGCAGAAAGGCGACGAGGCCTTGGAGTTTCAATCCTTTGGAGCTTAGGAAGTCAATTATGTAAGTGGAGAAACACAAGCAGAGAAGAGAAGGAAAATCAGCTTTCAGGCTGAGAAGCAAGGCAGCCAAAACAACGGCTCGCCTTTAATGCCGTTAGGAGTTGAATTCTGCTCTGGTAGGTTGGAGTTCAAGGGGAAAAAACTGGGAGTAAAGTTGACTTGAGTAGCTGGCATGGACACAGCAGAGAGCTCTCGCTTCTCACTGCAAGACAATCATCACTGATCTGAAGTCCTCCAGCTTCTTGGAGTACAATTCCCATCAGCCCCAGAAAGTACAGAGAGCACCAGGCAAGCTAAGTCTGTGGTAGGGAACAGGGCAGAAAAGTTATTTCTTTATCTAGTAATTGCATTTCTATCCTACTGTTCTTCCCCAAAGGGCTCAAGGCAATCCAGACCATTCTCCTTCTCTCTGTTTCTGTCCTCACAACAACCCTGTGAGGTAGGTTAGGCTGAGAAGCAGTGAAAAGGGATGTGGATGAATGCAACTGTCAAAATTCGATTTGTTACAAATCGAATATTTGAAAATCCAAATTCGTACAAATAAAACGAATGACTAGACATTCAAATCTATACAAATACATTTGTATGAATTTGTTCAAATATTTTGGGCATTCGTATCTCTATGGGTCCATAAGCACCTCGTACATAGCCGTATGCATCCCGGGTACATATGAAATAGGTATGTACCCATACAGATATGAATGTCTGAATTATTTGCATGAATAACTCAAAGTATTTGTATTCATTCAAATTTGGAAATCCAAATGTCCGGACACTCAATACGTATACGAATGTCTGAATTCATACAAATAATGAATATTCATGCACATCCCTAGTAGTGAATGGGCCAAGGGTTGCATCCAGTTGCGATCAGGGCATCACACACGACAATCAATGCATCGTCGTAGCTTCACATGATCCACGTCGCATTATCTTAGACCTTAATGCTGATCTAGAAGGATATTCACTGCGCAGTAGAAACAAAATTCAAATTTTCCCACCAGTTTGGGCAGAACGGCCGGAAGAGCAGGATGCGAGCAGGAAGGGCAACTCAAATGTGACTGGCTGCCTCAAGCCACATGACCGTGCATGCCGACTCAGCTCTCACAGCTTCCGATGGGAAGCTACAGAGCTGCTTATCGAGTTGGGGGTGCAGGCTGTCGCTGCACAGCAGATAAGCCGTGCTTTTAACTTTAACTGTGGATTTAAGGGTAAGACCACCCAATGAACTTTCACAGCTGAATGGGAATTCAAACCTAGCATCCCTTAGGCAGGATCCGTACACATACATTGTCCTACATGATGCATCTCACAAGACCAAGGGGTGGAAGAAGAGCCGTCCGTATTGTGAAGGCCCTGCCAGGCCAGCTTTGGAGGCTGACAACAGAAGTCCCCAGAGTATTAAGTTTCTGACTAGGGCTTTCTTAGCCAGGTGCCAGGTGCCAGGTGCAGTCCACTTCTGGGGACACATCTGGGAGCCTGGCAAAATGGTGCCAGGATCTGTGATGCAGAAGATCATCCTAGATTCTCGGGGCCAGCCACACGTAAGTGGCTGTGACATGTTCTTCCACTGGGAAATACCCAGGGGGCTGCTTTTAAGTGATTTTCTGTTGGAAATATTTTCTCCATGGATTCTACTCCAATCTCACATCCATGCAGACATGTCTCTCTCCAGGAGGCACGGCCTCCTGGTGGATTGGTCTATAATGCAGACATGTGGGAATGCACTATAATGCACTATAATGCACTCATGTGGGAATAGCCTTACACTCTGAAAACAGCTTAATCCAGTCAAACGGAAGGACATCTGAGTTCCACGAATGACCTCAAGATGAAGTTTGGCTCACGCTTGACTTGTTCCTCATTTATGGCCAAAAGGCCTAAATACCTTTCACTTTAATGGGATTAATTTTAAAAAAAATATTTTAGATTCTGCTGCTTGCATAAATAGGAGGGTGAAACAATGAAAGGTATTTCGTCTCGTGGTCTAAACTGGATGTACACAGCTACCCAGGCCAATAGCAAAGTTCATCAACAGGGGCCAACAGAGAGTTCACAACCCCTGAGAACACTAGTTCCACAGGGGCAGTAAAATCAAACCATTTACCAAGCTACCTTCGGGTGGACCAAAAACACTCGATCGAGACGGCTTGACCCCGCAAAGGGTCACGATCGGCCACGGTCAGGCGGAGGATGGGGAGCCTTGGTTGACCGGAACCACACTGTCCGATCAACCAAGGGGTCCCACAGCCCTTCTCCCATAGGCAGCCGGTCCCGGACCTTGGGGTGGGTTAAAGGGTGCCCCGGTGGGTTCCTGCCAGCTGTTCAGGACCCGACTGGCTGGCAGGAAGCGTGAAAAGCCGCCTGACGGTTCTGCCCGCCCCTGGGTGCTCCCACCCAATGACGGGCAGACTTGGGTGAGACATCCCCGCCCTGGCCGGCCTTTCCCGGCTAAATCACTTCAGGACGCTTTGAGCATTCGCACATAGGCAGGCAGGAACGCGTGTAAACACATTCCTTCCTGCCTGTGTGTGAATGGGTAAAGTGTCCCGAAGTGACTTAGCCCACGTGCATTACAGCCGTTCCGGCTGTAGTGTGAGAAGGCCTTAGGTTCCTTCCTGATTATTTCTGCCTTCCTATAAGTGGTAGCAATTTTCTATGTCTTTGTGAAAATGTTTTGGTTTAATCTAAGGTAGAGTTATCTTGGGGGGAAAAGAAGAAGAAGAACCATATTCTTGTGCAGCTTAGGAGTACAAAAGAAGTCCACATGGGCCCTGCAACAGATGCTTACTGGGGTGAGAGTTGCAGGATCCAGTGGAGAGGCAGCAGCAAAAAAGCACTTTCATTGCCAAAATAGCAGTTTGGTGACATAGAATTCACACAAAGAAGTGAGGTTGATATGACTGCTCTACTCAAAGACAAGAAGGAACATCTGAAAGGTCATCTGAGATAGTGATTCCTAAGGCTCTTGTCCTTGCTCTTTAGAAAACAACTTGGAAAATCTGATTGAACTTTCTGAAGCTGTTTTGCCTCTTGGTGCAGAGGACTTATGTAATAGAACTGCACAGCTTTCTGACACTCCTGGCCTAGGAAGGAAATCAAGTAGAGATGTCCATGAATATTTGTTACATTCAAAATTCATATGAATTCAGCCAAATTCAGCTATTCAAATTTGGATCTAATATTGGCACATTCAAAGACTGACATCCGAATCAGAATAGAATGTTTTGATACATTTGTACGAAGCTTCGTTACAAATCTCTAGGGGATTTGTAGGGGATTTGTAGGGGATTCGTATCTAACGTTCATATTGAATTTGAATCCTACTGCATTCACAGGGATTTGTTCGAATGAATACGAATTTTCTTGCATTCAATTCTATACTAATTGAATATATAAAAAGAAAACATTGGTGCACAATCCTAAAATCAAGTGGTCCTGCTTTCCAGAAGTCATCACTTCTGGAAAAATTTCATTTTATTTGAAACTGAATGTTGCACATGTCTTTTTACATCTTTCCAAATTTTCATGGGGAATGGATACATAGGGGCTGTGCCCAACATAAGAACATAAGAGGAGCCCAGCTGGATCAGGCCACAGCCCCATCTAGTTCAGCATCTTGTCTCCCGTAGCAGCCCACTAATGGCTTCATTGCAGACTCAAGCTGACGACAGCTGTGGAACAATGCGGAAGAAATGAGTGGCCAGGTAGACAATGCACAGCACTGAGTAAGGGCTTGGCAGCAAATCAACACAGAGGAGGAACCTTCAAATGTCCACTGCTGAAGCAAAGGGGAAGGAGCGTGGAGGAGACTCCTGCATCTCCTCATGAGTGCAAATGGCCCTTGCCAGACTGAATCATAGCAAAGCATTATTTGTCAACATCAGCATTAAGCAGGGCACAGTGGGTTTGCAGGCTTTGATTGATCCTATGGGTGGGTACCACAGAAGAAGACTTGGCTTGCATACCCTGCTTTTCTCACCCTTTAAGGGGACTCAAAGTGGCTGACAAACCTTCTGTTCTTCTCCCCACAACAGACCCCCTGTGAAGAAAGAGAGCTGTGACTAGCCCAAGGTCACTCAGCTGTCTTCATGGAGGAGTGCAGAATCAAACGGGGAAGCTACCAGAGATGAATCCAACACTCTAACCAAAAGACTCATAGGGTCCAGGAACCAGGGAAGGGACAAGACAGGCCTGCCCGCCCCTGAGTCGAACCTGACCCAATGGTGGCAGGCCTAGGAGGGGCGTCCCACCCCCGTGCTGGCCTTTTCGGACTAGGCCATGTGGGGATGGGTTCTGCATTCACACCTAGGGAGGTAGGAACACGTCCCCACATGTTCCTTACCTACTTAGGTGTGAATGGGGAATGCGTGCCCACATGGCCTAGCCTTCGTGCACATGGCTTAGCCTTCGGCTGTAATGCGAAAAGGCCTAAGCAGAAGACACAGACAAAACATTCCCCTGCTCTCAACTCCCTGCCAATGGTCTTTGGAGGCATCCTACCTGTCTCTACAAACTAGAGGCAGGACCTAAGGAATGGTTTTAGTATCCTTTGATATACCTGTCCTCCAAGAACACTATCCAGGTTCATTACTCTCTCCACCACTTCTGGTAAATTCCATGCACCAATGGCCCTGTGGGTGAAAAAATACTTCCCTGCTCTGTTTTGGTCATAGCAAACCGGCAGAAACAAATGCCATAAGTGGGTGGATTTAATCCTATTTCTTGGCACAGTCAAGATGTGGAAATTTACTTTCTCCATGCAGAAAGGACAGAGAAAGGTGAATGGCAACAGTGCTACTAAAAATACACTTAATATATTAAGCACTGCTGAAAGACTGGAAATATAAAAGAATATCTTTCAAGTCACGCTCTGTCATCTTCCAGTTGCTCTAGAGGGAACTTCAATAACTTTGGCAGCAACTATATTTCAATAACTGGTCAATTCATGCAGTAAGAATCCATAGCAGAAGTTTTGAAATTACAAAAGAAATCATAGAATCATAGAAATCTGTAGCTATAAGGGACACAAAGATCATCCAGTCTGTTGATTCCAAAACATTCATTATTCACGTACTGTCTTCATAATTTTAACTTTTATTTTAACTAACTGTTTAATACTGTTTTAATGGGATAGGTATTTAATGTCTTGTCTGTATATGGGTTTTTTATTGTAAGCCGCCCAGAGATCCTAGGATATGGGGCGGGATATAAACATTTTAAGTAAATAAATAATAAATAAAAATTTCTGCCATATCTATGCATCCTCTATATGGCTTATTTGTTAATATTTATATCAGATATTATATCTGATATATTATATCAGTATATATTAAAACAAGTAGATGATGCTGATCAAGCTCATGCCTCCCCATGATCCAGATCGGTAGATCCAATTAATGTGCCTTTATTGATCTGGATCAAAACAGGTAGGTCCATAGTATCCTTTTAGCAAACCTTAAAGGAGCCTACTAATTACAGGTGGCTGAATTTCCCCTTCTTCTTAGAAACTCTAATAAAATTATTCTACAGCCCAAAGTATTGAAGACATTTTATACCATGATCACCTAAGGTTTAATCCAGCTTCAGTCCACTTTCAGAGTGAGAAAACACATCAGCAAATTTGTATACTATCTATACAAATGGTGAATTTTCTGAGTTATTTAACACTGAAAGAAAACAGCTTGCTATTTTGCTGATGCATTCTCTCACTCTGAAAGTGGACTGAAGCTGAATTAAACCTTAAGTCTGATCACAGCCTTTGTCTATTTCCTCCACCCAGAACAGCTTTATATGAGGGTGGTTTGCTCTGGAGAAGGTAAAAGTGCTAACCCTCCCTTTGCCATCAGCTTTCGTGCAAGATTTCAGTCACAACCAAATGCTTTCACCCCACACATTTCTAGACAAGAGATGGAAGATTTGTTGCTTTCTAGATTTTTTGCAGGACAGTTATTACCCTTGTTCACTGGCTATGCCAGAAGGGGCTGATGGAAGCTGAAATCTCTAGTCCAGCAACTTCTAGAAGTCTACAAATTCACTCAACCTGAGGCTTATTCGCACAAAGGCCTCTAGTCAAGAATTAGTGAACCTCTAGTGAAAAGCATCCGCACATGGAGTAGGCTGTTACAGCCTCCAAGTGTGCCCACCTTCACCAGAAGTTCACTAATCGTTGATTAGGTATGAAGCATGAAATCATGCTCTGCACATTAACTGTTTACCGGGCACTTACCTTAAGCATCTAGGCGGCAACCATTCACTCCTCTTCCAGTGCTCCGAGGTCGTTTGAAGTGCCACAGAAGCGTGCTGGCACCTCAGAGGACCATAGATGTAAATTTGCCTTCACAGAGCATCAGTGTCGTCAAGGTGAGGGCGCTGACTCACATGCCGTCCCGGAGGGCACCGCAGCCAAAATGGCAGCACCGGGAAAAGGATCAGACCTGGGATCGGTCCCAGGTGAATGATCAATCGCGCAGGGCTTGGGCTGTCGTTACTTAGTGCTCATAAGTGTAAGCTCTAGGTAACAGTCTGGTGAATGGCCTGCAAACCATGTCCTATGAGGAACGGCTTAAGGAACTAGGAATGTTTAGTCTACCAAAAAGAAGACTGAGAGGAGACATGATAGCTGTCTACAAATACCTCAAGGGTTGTCACAAGGCAGAGGGATCAGCCCTGTTCTCACTCTCTCAAGGAAGGACTAGAAACAATGGGGTGAAACTGCAGGGGAAAAGATTTAGTTTAGATGTTAGGAAAAAATTTCTAACAGTAAGAGTGATCAACCAGTGGAACAGGCTGCCACGGGAGGTGGTTGGTTCCCCTTCGATGGAGGTCTTCAAGCAGAGACTGGACAGCCATCTGTCTGAGATGGTTTAGGAGATCCTGCCTTGAGCAGGGGGTTGGACTCGATGACCCAGGAGGTCCCCGCCAACTCTACCATTCTATGATTCTATGATTCTATGAACATTGGGTCGGCGAACTCCTTTCCCGTCCAGCAGACAGGAAGGGAAGTGCAAAAATGCCCTCTATGCTTCCCCCCTGCAAAAACTATTGTTTTTAAACTGCTTTTGTATAATTTTTATTATTATTATTATTATCATGCTGGTTTTTAAACTTTGTATGGATTTTAGCACAGTCTGATACAATTTTAATATGTTCATTTTTAACTGTTGTGAGCTGCCCAGAGACCTTTGGGTATGGGGCGGGATATAAATATAAATAAATAATAAAAACGCCCCTGCTCTCGACTCATGAGTGAGAAGTAAATGCACATTCTGAACAGAGCCAGAAAGAAAGCAATTAATATCATTACTTCTGATATGAATTTCCTCTGTGATACTCAGGTTCTTTTTAATGCATAGTTTGTCTCTTAAGGCCTTTCTGCACATATGCTGGTTCAGGAAGGAGTCCAGAGGTCTCCCTTCCACACGGGAGATTTGCTTAAGGCCACCTAGAACAGGATACTGAGAAAGAGGTCTACTAACAGTCCAGAGTCCTGTAGAACGGAACAGAGGCCTAGCTATTGTAGAACGTGAAAGCTGGCTCCAAAGATCAAACAATCTTCAGATCCAGTGCAGGAAACAGCCTTCTGAGTGTGGACAGTTTGTTCCGGGATAGTGGGGCTCTTCTGCACTGGAACCGCGCCAGCTGGGGCTAGTCTGTTGGAGCAGGCCAGCCAGTTAAGAACAGAAATGGCCATGTGGTGCAGTAAGATGGAGCTACTCAGAAATGTAGAATTTTTCATATAAAACTGTGTACAGGGACAGACTTCTTTAACCCCTGCCCAACTGAGCTCATGACGGCCAAGCAGATTAGGACATGGGTAGGGAACGCCAAGGAGATTCGGGAACTGGAGGAAATTACCAAGCAGCTAAGATATTTGCCAGAATTCTTCTCTCGAGGAAAGCTGCCAGCCAAAGCCGTTTGTGAGAGACAAAAAAGAAAAGAAATTGACTCTTTTCCCTGAAATTCGGCTTCCCGGCAGCCCAATATTCTGGATTGTATAGTGGAACAGGGACTTGCCACCTGTATCCCTATTCCAGGACATAATCTGGAATAAGGCCTAGTGCAGAAAGAGCCCTAGTTGAGTTGGGGCTTGATGCAGCAGGACTCCTCTTGTTTTCCATCAGCCCCATGTGTCAGTGCTAAGCTGACATCTATAATATTTTCATGAAAACAGGAACCATACGTGATTCTCCAACTCACATAGCGATTCTTCAGTTTGGTCTAGTGGTTAGGGAGCTGGACTCTTATCTGGGAATACTGGGTTCGATTCTGCCCTCCCCCATGAAGCCACCTGGGTGACCTTGGGCTAGTCACAGCTCTCTTCTGAGCTCTCACAGCCCCACCTACCTGTTGTGGGGAGAAGAACAGAAGGTTTTTCAGCCACTTTGAGTCCCTTTAAATTGGTGAGAAGAGCGGGGTAGAAAAGCCAACTCTTCTTCTTCTTCACCCTTAACCACCTTGGTCCTATCCATGTTCAGACTCCAAATCCCATAGGCCAGAGATAATTTAACAAACCAAGAAATTTTATAGAGCTAGGGGGAAGACTCAGTGAGGAGGGACAGAACAGCCAACCCAACTCTTTCACTCTGCAAAACCTGCTATAGACTCTACCAGAAAATAAAAGAAATTAAGGGCATTATTACGGCATCTATGTTATTAGAACTACTAAAGCTAGCAGCATTGATAACAGCTGGAAGAAGCAATTCAGATTAGGGGAGAAAAACTGGAGCAAAATATTTTTTCTTCCCCCTAGGAGATATCAACCCAAGAGCCAACAACAGCTGTTCTAAGGTTATTATTTTTTGCTTAAAAAAAAAAAAAGGTTGGGAGATATAATCCCAAATATTTTATCTGCATCCACTTTGACCTTGAGTCAGATGAAGACCAAAGAAGTTACACATATTCTGTAGAGAGGCAGCTTTCTCGAACTACAGAAACACTTTATAGGTTAAAACTGGCATGTTCACTTAGTTAATCTAACAGCCCAAACATCTGTTGCAGTTTGGAAGGAATATCTTTCCACATCTCTTGCTGGCCAGCCGAGTCTTTGCTCTGTTTGGAAAATAACTCCCTGATAGACGAATCTAGAATTAAAAAAGATGTGTGACTTTTGTTCTAGCAAAGCAAAGTGGCATTCCACAAGGCATTTCTTCCAAAGAAGCTGCCACCGCTTTTAAACTTTACTGGACAATTATATCAGCTGCACAACTTTTGCTCTTGCAAGAATCAACCTTACAGGTGGCTACAAGTGTTAAAGGCCCTTCCTGCACCAGGTCTTATTCTGGATTATATGCTGGAATAGAAACCTGCCACCCACATGGAGGTGACAGATTCTGCACAGCACCTGCCATAAAATTTAACATCATATAGAAGACAAGTCCCTATTCCAGGATATAACACAGTGCAGAAAGGACCAAAGAATATTCTCTTGACAGCATGGTTTGTCAAGACTTAGTTCACATTGTGGACTCATGAAGTCTGCAACAGAAGTCTGCAAATATACTTAATGTAGTAGAGCATGCCCAGACCTTTTCCACCTATTTCTCTTTTATATGAGATAAATTCTGAATAATGCCAAGGCATGGAACACTTGCAGTATTGACTGATATCCCTTTGGAAGTAGGATTCCATGGGCCTTTCTGCACAGAACACTGCCCTGGCATAGGAGCTCCTAGCATGTTCCATCCGCACAGGACAGAGCTCAGACAGGTATACCAGAGGTATACCTAAGTGTGAATAGACCCCACACTAAAGTGCCCAAAATTTATTTATTTATTTATTTATTTATTTACATTTCTATCCCGCCCATACCTGAAGGTCTCTGGGCGGGTTACAACAGGTAAAAATAAATTAAAACAAGATACAGATTAAGAGCAGATACAGATTAGAATGAAATACAAATAAAACAAGATGCACACTTAAAAACATCTTAAAAACATCTTAAGATTCAACAAATTTAAAACCGTGTACTCCGTAGTGCATTAAAATGATACCATGGCCCCCTAGTCCGGTTTACGTTGTCCAGTATACCACAGAAGACCCATTTCCGTGGTGCTGTCGCAAGAAAATGCCTTCCTCAGGGACCTCTGAAGGCCAGGAACTTCCATTCCTGGCCTCTGGAGCATTTTCAGGTCCTTCACACAAACCCCGGAGCTGACAACTGGAACAGTCTGTCCCTATGTGGGTGGCATTGTCCCACACTTAAAGCAACTCAGATGGGTTGCTAATCCTGGGATGGAATGGTCGGCCCTGTCCCAGGATAGCACAAGTTAAGTGCAAAAAGGGGGTAAGTTCTGGAATGACTTGCGGTGCTCCAAGAGCATGGCACCTCTTAGCCTTACCCAGAAAAGGTCAATCTCAATTTTATTGAGTAACCCATCTCAACAGAAAAAGAATGCCCTTCCCTTTGAGGCCCGTTTAGCGCCAATGCTCCGAACTTTTTGGAGCCAAGTAAAGACCTGGGTTTTTTATGAAAGCCTGTGGGAACCAATTCACTCAAGCACTATTTTAATTTTAATCTCAATTTTAACTTTTAAACTAACTATGTTGTTTAATACTGTTTAATGAAGTATGTTGTCACGAGGAGGACTCAGAGGATGAGGAGGACTCACTTCCTCAGGTACAGGAGGAACCTGAGGTGATGCCAGGACCCAGTTCTGACCCCCCAGCCCCATTGGAGCCTGGGGTTCAACAGCCCAGCCTTACCACAGCAGAAATGCAGGATGTGGGAGACATGGAACAGCAGAACCTAGAGATCCCCAGCTTTAAGCAAAGGAGAGCAGAGAAGGAAGGGTTAAGACGATCAAAAAGACTTGCCCAGAGACATGCAGATCACCTGCAGCTGTGAGCTCAATCTGCAAAGTTAAAGCACCGGACAGACGCCCAAGCCCTTTGTCAGAAACTATTTGTTTACCTTAAGAGAAAGCTGCTGTATCTGACTCCTGGACTGCTTGGAAACCCTAGACCTTGGAACGTACCTGTTGACCATCCTTCTAGCTGCCCTGACCTTGGACTGGACTGTTTGTATGACTCTTGTTAACCCTGGACTTGGACTGTTTCTGGATTTCTTCTTTTCGGACGTCGTTTGGGCTGTACCTTTGCTGAGCAATCTCTTGTCAGCTGTGTGCTTGTGAGTGTGCTGGCAGCTTTCCCGGACATATGTATTTAATGTTTTGCTGTATATGGGTTTTTGTTATAAGCTGAACAGAGATTAGGGGTGTGCAGGAATGCAATTTTCAGGACTCAAATCGATTTGAATTGAATATCCAAAAATTTGAATCAATTCAAACGTTTAAAATTTGAATGTATTCACATTACATTCGATTCGAAGATATTCAAATCTATTGGTGCGAATGTTCACCTCCATATTTGCAAATACGAATGTCAACAACATTTGTATGTGCCTGTATACTTCCATACATATCTGTACACATCTGTATGCATCCCGTTTTCATCCCGTATGGATCCATAGAAAGGCATACGGATGTGGGAAAGATGTGTATGGGCAAGTACACATCGTGTGCATATCTGTACACATACAAATGTCCAAATAATTCATACGAATAATTCAAACATTTAAAATTCATTCAAATGTTTAAATTTGAATGTATAGACATTCAATTAGAATTTGAATGTCCTAATTCAAACAAATTCAATCAAATTCCAAGTATTTCCAATATTCGTGCACAACCCTACCAGAGGTCTTAAGATATGAGGCAGGAAATAAATATTCTAAATAAATAAATAAAGTCTCAAGACTATTTGGTATAGAATGCAAATCTCTCTCTATCTCCCTCTCTCCCTCTACAAATCAACTACTAGATTCTTCTACATAAGAACATAAGAGGAACCCTGCTGGATCATGCCACAGCCCATCTAGTCCAGCATCCTGTCGCACACAGTGGCCCACCAAATGCTCCCGGGCATCTCAAGCAGAGACAAGGACAAACCTTCTCCTGCTCTCGAGTCCCAGCAGATGGCCTTAGAAGCGCCCCAGTTCCTCCCCCCCCCACCAGTTCCCCCCACCAGTTCCATGTAATTCCATAACAAAACCACAGTTCTCAGTGAGGTTTGGGCTCTGGCTAGGCCAGAATAACTGTCTGGCAACCCATACCATACAGATTGAGGCCAAAGGCCTTGCCGTTGGGTACCACTGAGGTTGTGTCTAACCCAGTGGTTCTCAACCTTCCTAACACCGCGATCCTTTAATACAGTTCCTCATTAGGTTGACCCCCCCAACCTAACCCTAACCCCCAACCGTAAAATGGTTTCATTGCTACTTCATAACAACCCCTGTGAAAGAGTAGATCGACCCCCAAAGGGGTCACGACTCACAGGTTGAGAACCACTGGTCTAACCAAAGACAAAAAGTGAAACTCTTTTGCTGTCCAGGGTTACGAAAAATCAATTTCTCAGTGCTAGAGTGTAAGTATAAGATAGGCTAGCCTGAAAACACACTACTTCCCTCTCCCATGGGGACAAGGATATTGAACATAAGTAATTATGAAGTAATGGAAAACAGCATAATCAGTAGGTGATGCCTGGAGGCAGCCTGAGCTCTTGCAAGTTTGGTGCCACCATTTGGAGAGTCCAGAAGCTGAGTTCCCAAAAGAGCCACTCTAGGAGTGCCCATTTCGACTCCATGCTACGTCTGGAAACTTATCTTCCTAGGCACATTGTATAGGAGAAAGGACACCTCTAGAGAATACATAATACCAGGCTGTGGCTTCATACGCAATACCGGCTGTGGGAACTGGGCTGTCCATTCCAGATGGGCTTCCTTACAGAATGTGGGCACGTTCGCTGGCCTGTGTCACTCCGATGGCCCTTATGGACCAGCCATCCCAGATCCGATTCCAGAATTGAGGCCACACTGAGATAATAAGCAAGCTGGTTTGTGATGACAGATTACAAATGACAGCATTTAGCATTGTTAGTTGCGGTGGTTACTGATCTCCATAAGGGGCTTTAAAACACCTGCTGTGTATCTCTTTCAGTGAAGGGAAAACGAGGTTGCTTAGCAGGCCAGGGACACTCAACAGCAGCACAGTGAGAAAGTTCTGTTTACATCTCTGTGTTCCCTCCTCACTGAGGCTATGGCATTTGGTCTGAAGCAACCATAACAAATTGATACCACAAACCTGACAGTGGAGATTCCTCACAGCCAGAGGGGATGAGAGTTTGGTTTATGAATTTCCAAACCAGACATCCCTTTCATTCCCACAAAGTCCACAAAGCTGCAGAACTCACAAGACGAACCGACTGATGGTCTAGTCATGTTCACACCCAAGGAGGAAGTGGTTTCCCTGTTGCCCGTTCCATGTTAAAAAATGCCACCAAATATCACACCAGTTTCCATCAACAGATTCATGGAATAAGCACAGCATCAAATGGCACAGCTGGTTTGCTTTGGTGTTGAAGTTGAGCCAGGCTCCCAGTGGCACGTGCCAAGCGATATCTGCTTTGTGTATGTCCCAGCCTAACCCATATACAGAGGTTGCGGCCATAGTGGCTGTCCAAGGTTCTTTTGGTCAGGTGCCCAGACGCAACACACATCTAGTACCACTTCCAGGTGCCCAGCAAATGGTGCTGGGCGCTGCATGGGTGGTATACAGAGCCATTTGCGTGTATGCCATCTGCATGTGAGCAGCTGGTCTGGCATATCAGCTAAAACACTGAGTGGCCCATTTATACACAGGTGTGAGTGTGTTTAAGTGTGTGGGAGGGGGCTCAGGTGCCATTTTCATGGCCTCCTGGTAGACCATTCTGCAGTGTGGACCACATGTTCCATAGACTCTCCTGGACCGGTCTACCAAACGAGTATGGGAAGGCCCTGTTTCTCCTCTGTTCAACATATCCTTTCTCCCTCCTCACCTGAACTGAAAACATATATAAAAGTATACTTTTGAAAAATATGAAGTATATAAAATCAACAACAGCGTGGAAAACGTGGATAGACAAATGATTTTCCCTACCACACAACAATGGAACCAGGAGGCACTCTGGGAAGCTTATGGGTAGTATTGTTAGGACCACGAAAGGAAAGCATTTTTACACCTAGAGTGTGTGCATAGAGTGCCAGCATCATAGTAGCAACGGCGCTGATGCACACGCCGTTGCGGAGGGCACTGCAACCAAAATGGTGTCGCCCTGAAGAGGACCGGCCCTGGGATCAGACCCAAGTGAGTAACCAGTTGCATGGGGCTTAGGCTGTAAGTGACTGTTGCTCGCCACGGCAAGTGCTAGTCAACATTGGGTGATTGCGCTCCTTTCCCGTCCGTCCAGCAGACGTGAAGTGCAAAATCGCCCTTTGAAAACAACTTCAGTTTCTAAAGTTAGTCTCAAGATTCACCACAGTAGAAATTCCTTAAATCATTATGCAGTTCTATTGAGTGTAAAAGATGGTTTCGGCCTTCAACTCCAGTGTCCTGCAGGAGTCCTACCCATTTCCAAATTAGGTGACATAAGCATTCACTGGTTATTGAAACAGCTGACCAGGCCAACAAGGGACCAGGAACATATTCACACTTAGGCCTCAGGTATGCAATTAGGGCAGCTCTGGTACAGTCGCAACTGTGTATCAGAGGCCTAAGTGCAAATATGTCCCAGGTGCCAGTTGGATTTCATGGGTAAACCAGTAAGCCAGTTGCCATCTGGACTGGCTGAAGAACACAGGGCGTTTTTGTGATGCCGCTCATACAAGGGAATCAAAAAGAGCTGACTGGCATGCAAGGTGTCTTTGATATGGAACGTGTGGAGTAGGCTCTTGAAAATAAAAAAATCCTGAGGGTTCTGGCAGCACAAGAGAGACTTTGCAATTCCACGCATGCACATGTGGCTTCCAAGAGCTCTCAAGTCAAAAATAGACAAAGAAAGAGAGAGAAGGGAGAATGCAAAATGTAGTACTACCCCAGGATCGCGTTTAAGCATTTCAAGTCTTAAAATGCCTGTATAGAAAAACACATTTCTAGAGGAAAATAAAATATGCACAGAGAAAAAAGGTTCAGTTTAGGAAGGGCGGTCATGCATAAATGCTAGTTTTGAGCTAAAGGGAAAGATCTAATGTCAATGTCGTAAGATGGCCTACAAAAAGAAAACAGAGGTTCGCGCCAGCTGATCTTCCTTGAAGAAAGAATTTGCACTAGAATGAGGTAAGTGACAACGCTCTTGTCCAACCGTCAACCAGGCCGGACACTATTTTAAGGTATAGCTTGGCTGTATTAGCATCTGCAGAACAGGCTGGTCTCAACCTTTTGGCCGGCAGCCAGCGCATTCCCGTATTTAATGCACAGCTTTACTTGGGATTTAGTGGCCCAGATCCCTACGACACGCTGCCTGTGGGCTTCCCATATAGACCCACCCTTTCTGAGCATGAGGTCACGTAGAAATAGCTGCATGGAAATGAGAAAAACATTTGGAACCAGCTCCTCTGAGAGAACAGCAGGTCACAAAGAGAGCAATTAAGTAAGCTTCCATTTAAAAAAAAAAAAACACCCTTATGAACTCAAAAGAGAAAATTGTGGGCTGGAGAAAATCCACCTCCTTTTTATTAAAGTCAACAAAATGACTAACAAATGATTATTCTGAGAAGGGTGGACTTAGCACCATAGCGAAAAAGATGGTGTTAGTTGCAGTGCTTTCCTACTATTCTGGGGAATCACTCAGAAAGTAACAGGTTGCCATGGAAAGCTATGAGCTTGTGAAGAAGAAGAAGAGGAAGAAGAAGAAGAAGAAGAGTTGGCTTTTCTACCTCACTTTTCTCATCCACTTAAGGGGATCCAAAGCTTTCTAATCTCCCTACAACAGAACACCCTGTGAGGTAGGTGGGGCTGTGAGAGCTCAGAGGAGAGCTGTGACTAGCCCAAGGCCACCCAGCTGTCTTCATGGGGGAGGGCAGAATTGAACCCGGTATTCCCAGATAAGAGTCCAGCTCCCTAACCACTAGACCAAACTGTTGCTCAGATTTAGTGTCATGGCCAGAGCCTGGATTTTTGAACCAGAAAAATAAAAAAGCGCAAACTGAAGGAAAAGTCATATTCCACGGGTGCCTCTTTGCATTTAGCCATGAAGCATCTTTATTTAACCCCTTTCCCAAATTTTCAGCCGACTACAGAAACAAAAAGGCAGCAAAACGTTTCAGACTAGGTGTTTTCAATTTTACTGTGCAAAATGCTTGGACTGTCCCGGTGCCTTTTCGCACTTCAGCCCATAGTCAAGAATTAGGCAACATCTGGGGAAGAGCATCTGAACCTAGAGGAGGCTGTTACAACCTCAGGTGCCTCCTCTTGACTAGGTGTGGAGCACAAAATCGTGATTGCATCCAGCTGGGGAGCATTCACACAGGAGGTCAACACAGCTGCTACACAAGACCTCTTGATACAGCTGCGACCTCACAGACCATCAGCGTCATCATAGCGATGGCACTGACATCCACAGTCGTGGACAGTGCCACACTCAAGATGGCGGCACTCTGAAAGGTTAGGTGATAGCACTCCTTTCCCATCCAGCGGACGGGAAGGGAAGTGCGAAATCATCCCTGGTCTAAAGCTGTGTGCCAGTTCTGCAAAACATTCCTTTCCCTATTCCCTGACAAACGAAAGAACTGACTTAATAACCCGATTTTTGCAGGAAGGATCAGAGGTGAAGAGAAACGGAAGCCGTTGCTTACTTCTCAAGCTGAAGATTCGTTTCTTGAAAAAGAAATGGATATGTTTCTTCTCTAAATTACCCACTGAAATAAGACATTAAAATTCAAATCAATATGAGAACGCCCTTCCTTAAAGCTATCTAGACTGGTTGCCGTTACCACCTCTTCTGGCAGTTGAAGAAATATTCCCCGTTGGTTTGCAACAGGAGGTGTCCATGGAGCAGAAATATGATGACATCTATCATGACCATTAGATTTCAAAGATATGTGGCCCTTGCTTCCTCCAAACCGTAAACCAGCCCACCTAACTTCATATTGTACTGACTTCCTTCCAAACACAAGGCTTAGTTAGCCAACTTCCTCTCTCTATAACTCATAACTGCAATTCGCCTCTCTCGCCAAGACAGGCCACAGATCATCATGAAATACATTAATTAGACATTTGTTTATTGAAAAAAAGCCAGAGGAAATGCTGCAGAATGGGGAGGGGGGAATAACAGAGATGAGAAAAGGCATTATGAATAGAGCTTGGCTTAAAAGTACAGTGGGGCCGCCGTATCCACGGGGGATACATTCCAGGCCCTAGCCCTGGATAACGTAAAATGGCGGATAACAACTAATGCTGGGAAATCCACTCCATTTCCCATTATTCCAGTGAAATCCCATGGGATTTCACAGGAACCACAGGAAGTTTCTCTCGAGCTGCACTGTATTTCCCATAATTCCTGTGAACTCCCACAGGATTTCAAAGGAATTATGGGAAATTGTGCACCATTTTGGCCCATTTCCTGCCTGTCCCAGGCCTCAGAAGAGTTTAAGGAAGGCCAAATGGCGCCCGCGGGAGGTGGGATGATAGGTCATCATAGGAAACTGAAATATGGTTACCAGATCAGTGGATATGGGTGTCCGATTGTATTTGTTAATGTTTATGACATTATAAGATGATTTTGTCAGCCCCAAACTGGGTTAATGATTCAAATCTCTATACTTAATCAAAGTTACACATTTTTTGTTTTAAATCATGCAGAAACCTGCCAACCGCCGTCTTCCCTTTAAATGAAAAATGCAGAAAGCGGGAAGAGGCCTGGCCTCCATTTTCTCTGGCTACGGTTAGAAAAGAAATTCTTGCAATGTGTCATTGCAAGCTAGCAAAACGGCATTTCACAGCTGGAAAAAATAAACACTTGTTGAAGAATTTTGTTTTTCACTTCACGTCGCAGTTTATCAAAGAATCAAGTAACTATAGAATCAATGAGTTAGAAAGCATCACATGGAACATGGACTAGAGAACTTTCCTACGGTGTTCTTTAGTCTAGAAAGGAGATGAGCGAAAGGAGGTAGAGAAGAGGAAAATTATATATGGTACAGGTAAACTGGGTGGGGGCGGGGGGCACACAATGAAGTTGAATCCCGAAGAATCAGGACAAACAAAAGGAAATGTTTTTTATACAAATGTTTTTTTATACAAATGTTTTTTTATACAAATGTTTTTTATAGTTAAACTTCAGATTTCACTACTAGGAGGTGTAGTGTGGGCCACTAGCTTGGATGATCTCAGAAAAAGGGCCTATTCGCACTATAGCCCGTAGTGCATGATTAGGGAACTTCTGAGGAAGAGCATCCACACCTTGAGGAAGCTGTTACAGCCTCCAGGTCCCCCCTTCCCAGAAGTTCCTTAATCATGCACAAAATCATGCTCCACACCTTTACTGACTTTAACTATTTACCTGACACATCCAGCGGCAAGCATCTGCACCTTTTCTGGTGTTCTGGGGTTATCTGAGGTGACACGCAAGTGTGCTGGCACCTCAAACAACCATAGACACAACTGCGCATGTGCAGAGCATCAGTGTCATCACAGCAGTGTTGACCCACGCGCCATCGCGGAGAGCACCGCCAACAATATGGCAGCACCCTGAAGAGGACCGACCCTGGAATAGGTCACAGGTGAGTGACCGATCACGTGGGGGATGGACTGTAGTTAATACTGGGTGATTACACTCCCAATGCAAAATAGCCCAAGGTTTGGACCAACAGAAGACTCTGTTCCTCTGGTGGCCAACTGCTGGGAGACTTTGACCAAGCCAAGCTGCGTGCCCATGGCCTCCTAAGGTTCCTTGTGCAGCTGGTTGACCACCGTGAAGATAGATTGCTAGACTAGAGAGGCAATGGTTCCAATCCAGTGAGGCATTTTGTATGTCCTTATTTAGTCAAGACCTTTGCAAACAGTTAAGATGTGTCCATCCAAATTCTTCTTGAGAACTTCCAAAGATGGAGAACCAACAAGCTCCGTAAGTATTGTGTTCCAGTTTTGTACAGATTCTATCATCATGATTTTTTCCCTTGTTGTCCACCAGAACTTTTGGGGACTGAAAATAAAAGGCTACATTCTTGCCAAAAGGCATGCAACACTCAGAAGGCACGTGGGTCAAAGATGGCTGCAGGAATAAACCTTCACCTTCAACAGTAATCGAAAGCTACACCAACAGAAGGAAAAGAAAAGATAGGTGGGGAAAGGAGAAAGGCAGAGGTAGATCTGTGCAAATCCCCAAAGCCATCAGGAGGAAACAGAAATAATTTCAACAAGAATGAAAAACACAGTTCAGGAGCATCACTGACTGGCACTGGACATAAGGATGTCTGTGTTTACATTCTGTCGTTATTCTGGAATGTACAGTGATATGGAATTATTTATTGTTTAAGTCATTTCCATACTACTTCCTTTTCTCACAAAAAAGAATCATGAAGTAGGACCTTTACACATTTAACTGTGGTGTAGTAGTATCTCACCATGTTTAAGGTCAAGAATGGTAGCTGGCATCCACACCGCAAGCTCTGCTGCCATTTCCAACTTACCTACTGGCTCTTGAAGTGAAGATGGTCCATCCCAGACTGTCCACATTGCCACAGCAACAGCCATGGCAAATTACAGCACACACCAGGCTGTTGCTATGGCAATTGCAAAGGGGCATGCAACTGCACACTGTCCCCATGCAGCATTCACACAGAAATGTAGTGCAATCACTGCATCTGGGATTTTATCGGGACCACCTGCAGGGAGGAATCTTACCACTGGAGGGAAAATGCTAAAAACATGAAATATCACCTACAGCTGGTTTCCCCTCCAGACTACTTTACCTCTTACTATAGGCAAAACACAGGTTTTCAGAGTGATGTCTGAAGGCTCCATTGTTACAGAAAGGTGGAACTCTCCAAGTTCAGTTTTGACCAGTACAAGAGTTGAATTTGTTTGATTTAAAATGTGTGAATTGCAGCATAACTTGTTGCAAGTTTACATAGCAGGAAGTCCACAGTATTTAAGGATGCACAGGATCCATCCATCCATCCATCCATCCATCCGTTCCATTTTTTAAAAACCTCACTTATTGTTGACAGCAATCAAAGTTCCCCATCATATTAGCAAGCCTGGCTCTTCCTTCAAATGGGAAGATTAGTCATCCAAAATTATACATTATGGGCATGGATGTTCTGCAAAATAATTTTATGCTGGCAGTTTTCTATAGCCTTCGCTGCTGTATAATGTGCACCCATTAGAAACCTCCCTAGAAGAGTCCATTATTGCCTCCAGGAACTTGTTCCATTTCCTGGTTTCATTTTTTCTCATCTAGTCTAAATGAACTTTAATTCAGCAATAACAAATTATGACCAAAATCTGTTTTTTCCTGTTCTGGTTATGATAAGTGAAAGTTCCACAGAAGGACACCAATAATCTCCAGTGATCGAAAGCAGCACATGGCAGGCTGGCAGGTTAAAGTATTACTGTCAGTTATACCCAAGTAAATAACAACAACAACAACAAGGTCTTCAACTTCTTCTTCTTCTTCACACAGTCTGGTACTGTAGATGTTTATGACTAGTTTGGTACTCTGACCATCAAATCCTTCCCAAAGTCCTAGGATAATCAGAGGTATCAGTGCTGTATAATTATTATTACACACTGTAACATCCCAGCTGGCAGTACTTGAGCTGGTGTTGGCTTTCTCCCAAGAACCTAGGATGATGTAATGTACTGGCTCAGGGTGTGCGCGGATCTGAGCAGCATGGCCTTTTCCAGTTGACCAATGAAGATTTTGTCAACATGCAGTTATTCTAAGTGCTGGTCAAGATTTTTGGGTATGGCACACAGTGTCAATAACCACTGGAACCACAACTGCTAGCTTGTGCCACAGTCTTTCAATTTTCATCATCATCATCATCATCATTCAGTCATCATTAGAACATTACTTTTATTACCAAATACTACACTTCTCAGTTTTCCAGATCTCACTAGCTTGCTCACATTTCTAAGACATCTCAGCTGGGCCTAATCAAGTACTGCCCAGCTACGCAATTTAACATAATATTGCTCTGGTTGGCTTTATTTGTCATATTTGGAGCAAGGTTTACCTTCACTCTGTGCCTTATTGCACCAACACTCCAGAAGAAATTATATCACTGCAGCATCCCCTCTGGCTTAGAAAACCAAATCTGCCAATTAAAAATCTATATCACGGGTAAACTGGCAATCCCAGGGTACAATCCTTGGTATACCCCACCAGCTGGGGTTGGAGGTTTAAACTGCACTTCCATCAACAGCATTCCTAGCTCACCATCAGGAAGAGAGTCTCTTCCTCTTCCTGTGTGGAACTCCAGAGAGGCAGGTCACCTGCTAGCCAATTTACAGCAGCAACAGACTTCCTGTCTGTAAGCCAGTTTGGTGTAGTGGTTAGGGAGCCGGACTCTTATCTGGGAATACCAGGTTCAATTCTGCCCTCCCCCATGAAGCCAGCTGGGTGACCTTGGGCTAGTCACATCTCTCCTCTGAGCTCTCACAGCCTCACCTATCTCACAGGGTGTTCTGTTGTAGGGAGAAGAGTAAAAAAACTTTGTCAGCTGTTATGAGTCTCCTTAAATGGGTGAGAAAAGCAGGCTAGAAAAGCCAACTCTTCTTCTTCTTCTTTTGTCACAGTTCCTGTTCAAACCTCCTCAGTGGTGGCCCCCTACTCTCCCATCTGCTGTTCATGAGGCACCTAAACTTAACTTACAGGTACCTATTAGAGACCTGTTGTTTTATTCAGGCATTCCCAGCTTGAAAGTTTGTTTCTCCTCCAGTTTTTAACGTGTTTGCTGTCTTTACCCTTGTTTTGACGCTAAGTAAACCATTCAGAGATTTTTTAAAATGGAAAGTAATATAAAAATGCCTTCAATCAATAACTGCGTTTGGGACCTGACGCAGCATTCTCCCGGACTTTGAGGAGTCGCAGAGGGCTATTTCACTCCTCCCAGCTGGAATGGTTCCATAAATTCGAATTTAAACATTTGAATGAATTTTGAATTTTTGAACCTATTCGTTTGAATTAGTTCGTACAAAATGTGTACTTACACATATGCATCTTTCCTGCATCTGTAGGCCATTTGTACGGATCCGTATGATGGCGTACAGGATGCGTAACGATGCATACGGTTATGCGCAAATGCGAATTGAAAATTCAAACAAATAGATTCAAATGTACTCAATTTGAATAGAATGTGAATAAATTCAGACTTTAAAGATTTGAATTGAATTTTTGGATATTCAGTTCAAATCCCAAAAATGGTATTCGTGCATACCCTTAGTTTGAATATACCCTGAGTTACTTCACAGGTGACATTTGATTCTACTTAAGGGGAACTCTATACAAGCATGAATTTTAGCCTACACCCTTAACAGGTTAGCTCTATTCAAACAGGCCCAAAGTCCTACAGCCTGACTGTAAACTGTCTTTCTGTGCCGCAAGAAAAACTACTGGCTGATCAAGAAGTCAATCTGGAAATTACAGTCTAAGTTTTACAGAACGAAATTGTCCTTAAAATGTATAACAGAAGGAAGAGGGATTCCTCCATGTCACTTCCCTGGATTGGCAGATTTATAGAGGATATTTATTTATTTGCACGAATAAATATGAATATCGGCAGCTACTTCTTGTGATGGTTGGTATCCCACTGCCTGACCAGAGATAAGCGGTCTTTGAATACCAGCTGCTGGGGACACAAATAGGAGAAGGCTGTTATTCCTAAGGAAAGGAAATTCGCAAGGCTTAAGACAGAGTGTCTCAAATAACTCTACAACCTTAGTTTGCCCTCTGAAGGAGAACTGTAACGATCGGATGTGTCTTGATCACTAGTGGTTGCTGAACATTTTTACTCCAATTTTCATGATCAGAGACCCATATATGAATTCCATCCTTTCGTGGCAGCCAGAATTTTGATCTTTCCTTGGAGAACAGGAGGTAAATAAGCCCTGCATCATATGCAACGCTAATTAAACACAGTGATTAGAATAACTTGGGCCTCACATATCTAAAGGAATGCATTCTTCCATATTGACCTGCCCACACCTAAAGATCTGTAGGGGAGGCCCTCCTAGTTGCACCACCACCCTTACCAGCAAAAGGGGCGGGCACCCAAGGTAGGGTCTTCTCGGTGATGGCTCCCAGACTATGGAATATTCTGGCCCCCTTCACACGTGCAGGAGAGCTGTGAAGATGCAACTCTTTGCCCTGGGACTTTTTCGCTTGGCTGGTAGTCAACAATTAGTGAACATCTGGAGAAGAGCATCCACACAGAGAGAAGGCTCTTACAGCCTCCAAGCGTGCCCTGCCTTCCCAGAAGCTCACAAATAGTTGTTTAGATGTGGAGCACGAAATTGTGATCCACACCTTAACCAATCTTGACCCTAAGCTTGCCTGGAGCATCTGGGTGGCGGCCATTCACACCTCTTCCAGTGCTCTGGGGTCGTCTGAGGTGCCGCACAATCATGGTGGCACTTCAGATGACCACAGTCGTGACTGTTCATGGAGGACAAGTATATCAATGGCTACTAGAATGCCCCCAAGATGGAGAGACAGACAGGATGACTCTAAGGGCCATTTGCAAGAAGTTGAAAACAAATGAGGGTTCCACCTCCATCTTCTCCTTGAAAATGCCCAGAAGCAATTGACGGGCCACTGTGTGGGACAGGACACTGACTAGATGGACTGTGGCCTGATCCAGGACAGCTCCTCTTATGTATTTAAGAGTAAAGGAACAGCTATGCTAAGGTCTCCACTGTAGGTGACTGACACACAACAGCAGCCAATACAATTTCATGGTAGTTGGAAGGCGGGAAACGGGTTCTACTGTTTAGAAGTTTGCTGCAGGGAAAATATGACAGAAAAGGGAGCTTTGATGTAAGTTTGGGATAAGAATATGAAACTTCCTGACATGCAACATTATTATTATTATTATTGGTATTTTTTGTACACACCTATAAAGTACTGTAGATAGCCGCATGCCTTGATCAAAAATGTATGTTTCAATGGCACTGCAGAGGAAAAGGCTAGGCTATCCATGTTCCCAAGTCTCTGCACACAGGAGACTCAGCCAACCGATTTAGGTCAATGGCACTGCAGAATGGGGGCCTGGGCAGGCTGTCAATAACTCAGTGATGCTGCAGAGAGGAGAACCAGACATGCAATGCAAATCTAAGCACTTTGTGGGGGTGACCCTGTCTACCAATGAAATTCAGTGACATCGTGGGAGCCAAATCACATGACGGCAAGTTGCATTAAACCAGTGCGCTCCTAAACACAAGGGGCCATTTCTGAGTTGGAAGTGGCCCCTTACAGTGCAGATGCTCTGTCTGGGAGTGTAGCGTACTGCACACAAACTATGGGGCCAAGTTCAGAAAGGCCCTGCATCTCTCTATTCAGCATTTTCCACAGATGAAATGGAAGTTTACCGGCAGCCCTATTATTTATTTATTTATTTATTTATTATTTACATTTCTATCCCGCCCCATGCCCGAAGGTCTCTGGGCGGGTAACAACAGATTAAAATAGAATATAACAGTAAAAGACATTAAAAATCCAACAAGTATAAAACTATATACAATATGTTTAAAATGACAGTGTCTGTACTGTGGGGGGTAGGGGGAACATAAGCAGCTCAGCCAAAGGCCAGGGCAAAGAGGTGCGTCTTCACCGCCCTCCTAAATATATGTAAGGAAGGGGCATGACGCACCTCAAGGGAGAGGCTATTCCATAGTCCGGGGGCCATCACTGAAAAGGCTCTCTCCCGGGTGCCCACCAACCTCACTGTTGAAGGTGGTGGGACAACCAGGAGGGCCTCACCACTTGATCTTAAGGCACGGGCAGGTCGATATGGGAGAAGGCGTTCCTTTAGATATTTGGGGCCCAAGTCATTTAGGGCCTTCTGCACTTAGGTGGTTGGAATCAGTGGGGCTGGATCAGCCAGTCCTGCTAATTCCGACCATGGGAAGGTGTGGTCTGGAACTGCACTGTCTGAACAGCAGTGATGTAGAGCAGCCCAAGGCTAGGAAGTAAATTCCTTGGATTACTCTATCTCGGGATTCCTGCCAATAAAATAAAAGCTAGATGTTCCCAGGTACCCACTGAAATCAACAGTGTCTTGGCACGCAACTGATAGTTGATGTTCTGCACCCCTCACTTGCGCATAACTTTGGCTTTGTTCACATGCAGCGAACAAAGCATCTTAAAAGGCACCTTGGAGATGGTAGCGTAAGGACCTCACATTCTCGTCCCATGATTAATCCCTCTTTTCCAGCCTAGAACATTCATGTAGTGCTGGTGGCAGACTAGTATGTGAACAATTTCACCTACAAACCATCTCTAAGCCGACCCAGCAGCCAGTCTCCAGAACCACTGCATTTGCCTCTTAGGGCCTGTTCACACTCGGCTGATCAGGACAGCGTGGCATGCTCTGGGTCTACAATGCTGCATGTGGTTGGGGCACTATAGTTGTGGCACATATGGCTGTTGTTAGGGCAATGCAAAGAGTCCTGGATGGGAACGTTCACACTGGTGGGTCTGGGTGAAGTTTGGGACGGGACAGTGCTCACAGTGCAAACGCCAGCCACCATCCCTGCTCTGAACTGCTATGGGATACTCTCCCACAGCAATTAAGTACGACAAGGCCCTTAACTTCTGTACTGGCAAATACTTGTTCTTCTTGTCTTTGAAAACTATAAAGCATACACAGAGTAAATTTACTAGAGCTAAGAAAAAATTTATTCCTCAGCTATACAAAGGGAAAGATTACTGTACTTGTGACGTCCTGTCTGGGAACTCCTCACAGACACAGCTGCTCAGCCACTACCAAAGCAAGAGAAGCCAAGTTCCTGATCCAACAGGTCTCCATTTATGGTCTCACTGGTGGAGGCCAATCAAAAGCTTTTGGAGGAGATGGGCTCAGCTTACAAGCCTGAAACAACCCTGAGATCATCTGAAGAGATCCTATGGGTTCCACAGTTGGGCCTTTTCCAAGGTAGCACCTACATGGTGGAACGCCTCCTTCTGTGATATCCATGGAGCAGCTACAACTACAGTATTAAAGACACAGGTGAACTCCAGATGGCAGCCAGATACCGCACCAGGAAATGATAATGCAGGTCATCGCTTCCCCACAATTATCACCTCCTAGCTAGACAGGGTCATATCCGCCACTGTCTTTACATGTTTTCCTTATGTGCATTCTGGGTGAACATAGATGTGCATGTCATGACCTCTCCACATGCATGCCCAGCTGTTTCAGCCTCCACACACACATGCACCAGACGGAGCAACTATGGCAGCTCTATCCACAAGACAGGTAAATGCACTACTGCTTGAATACGCAAACCAGTGCTGGGTTTTCTAGCATAGTTTTTGCTATGTTTTATGGGGGTAAAAACAGTGCTATGGTAGCAAAGAAAGCTGTAGATTAGTGATGTGCATGAATGGGGTTTTTGGCATTTGTATCACAACAAATTGGATGTTAGAAAATTTGTATTTGTTTGAATAGATCCCCTTCGAATGTGATAGGATTCTATTCAATATGAATGTATTTGTATGAATATCCGATATGAACGAATACATATCCAATAAGTATCTGATACATATCCCATACCACATCTACTCTGAAAGCATCAAATCTGAACTGAATCCACTTTTAATCCGCTCTTGATCCATGTCAGATGCAATCTGGATTCCTTGCAAATATGACTGGCACAGCCTCTTTCCCACCTCCCCAATTTAACAAATTTTCAAACTATTTGTATGAATGTCCAAAACATTCATATTCGTACGAATGTTAATGTAGGAATGTTTAGTGTATGAATGTCCTAACATACAATTCATGTACAAATGTCCAAATTTCGGCAAATTCATATGAATAATGAATGTTACAAATATTTGGGTACTTCCCTAGTAGATACATGTGGTAACCCCATCATACCAACGCCATAATGGCACCATATTCCCCCAACCTGGACAGGGCCATATTTATTCATTCTTATCCACTTGGCTTATCCTACACAACCTTTAATATGTTTTTAATCAATTGCAGCATTTTAAGTCTTTTTATCTTTATTTTGGGGATTATTTTTATAAAAAACTTTGAGGTTTTTATGGAAAAAGATACAGAAACACTAACTGTAGTAGTTTTGGCGGTGGTAAAAATAATAATAATGATGATGATGATGATGATGGCAGTTATGTTCATTCCCCGTCTTCCTGTTGTTTGGAGACCTTTTCAGTGGTTCAGATTTTTCTACATGTTTGGTCTAGTGGTTAGAGAGGAGAACTCTTTTCTGGGAATACTGGGTTTGAATCTGCACTCCTCCATGAAGCCATCTAGAAGACTTGGGCTAGTCACAGCTGTCTTCTGAGCCTTTACAGCCCAACCTACCTCACAGGCTGTTCTGTTGTAGGCAGAAGAACAGAAGGTTTGTCAGCCACTTTGAGTCCCCATAAAGGGTGAGAAAAGCAAGGAAGAAAAGCCAACTCTTCTTCTTCTTCTGTTACAAGATGGGTCAAAAGAAATTAGTGTGCCCATATGAGCCAAAAAATTAGAATCTCAGCAAACCTTGACAATGTTCTTTCTCTTCCATCCTACACTGGGTCCTTAAATAAAATTCTGCAGAGCAACTAATGGAGGTCAAATTAAATCACCCTGGCAGCCCATTCCCTCTTTTATCAATTTCTGATACAGAACATGTGTCCGGAAACACAGAAATGGCTTTTTTTCTTTTCAGATCTTCAAAACCAGGAACTCATTTCCACTGGATGTTTTCCAAGAAAAGCAGGATAGAGGTATGTGAACAGGGGTCTGCTTCCGTGGAAAATTCTCAGAGGAAGGGGGTTGGGGAGTTATTTTGGCAGTGAGCTTACTGATAATCTTTGGGGATGAGTTTAATTTCTGTCCCTTTGGAATGCAATTTGTAAGGCATATGGTAAGTGCTGAACAGAGAGCATGCCGAGATAAATACTGTGGTCAAAGCTGTAGTTACATTTATCTGCCCTGCTACATTGTTTTTCATTTGCTAAAGTATCACTTGAGAGATGACAGCAATTGAGCAATTGTCTAGAACAGTGATGGCCAACCTATGACACACGTGTCACAGGTGACACACACACGGTCACCCTGGCACCTGGGCATGTAGTGCTTGCTTGTTCTTGAAGTGTGTGAAATATCAACTTTCAATTGAAGATTTAGTAAATGAAATTCAGCAACAAAAAGTCACCAATGTAAAGAATTGTTCGTTTTTGCTTTTAATAAAATACAGTACATATATCAAAAATATAACTTTTTTACTAGAGCTACAAATATCACAACATTATGGATATTTCTAGAAGTGACACAGCACCCGAGTTCAGCTAGGTTTTCTTGCGAATTTTGACACACCGAGCTCAAAAGGTTCACCATCACTGGTCTAGAAAGCAGGTTACGGGCTCAATCCCTGGTTTCTCGCCCCTACCCCCCCAAAAAGTGTGGCAACCACTTCCAAAGGTTTGCCAAGAAACTTTCATGGATGTGTATGTAACATTCAGCCAACTCGAACCTACAAGGACAGTTGAATTTTTTATTTTTCCAAAGCATCACTGAGATAAATCCAACATGTTAGAAGGTGTTACATAAAGCAAAACCATAGGTGAAGGGTTTAGCTTTCTGCACTTACCTGGAACGATTTCGCACTTTCCATCCCGTCCGCTGGATCGGAAAGGAATACGATGAACTAACGTTGACTAGCGTTCACACTTGGGGGAGAGCTAGTCAACGTTAGCATGCCCTCCCACGGGATCGAATACTTGCCTCCATTTGATTGCTCCACTGATCCTCTTCAGGGTGCCGCCATCTTGAGTGCTGTACCCTCTGCAACTGTGGGCGCATCAGTGCCATCACCAGGATGATGCTGACGCTTTGTGCAGTTGTGTCAGGAGCTCTGCTGACCTCCCTGTCCAGCAGAGGAGTGCATGGTCACTGGCTGGACACAAAAGTTGGAGCACACAATTTTGTGCTCCACAGCTAGTTGATATTTAGGCAACCTCTGGGGATGCCTGGAGGCTGTAACAGGTGCGGATGCTCTTCCTCTAGGTCCAGATGCTCTTCCTTAGATGTCGCCTAATTATTCACTACAGGCCAAAGTGTGAAAAAGCTCCTGGCCTTGAACTAAACCAGTTGGATTGGATCAATGAGGCCCTCTAGATTAGACCATGGCAAGGTGTGGTCCTGAACAATCCTGTCTGCGTGGCAGTTGAGCCTCTGAGGAGGACACGATACCACTGGGGTAGGGGAAGGCTAGACCAGTCGACCACATATGATGATGAAGAAGAAGGAGTTTGCTTTTCTACCCCACTTTCCTCACCCATTTAATGGGACTCAAAGCGGCTGACGAAGTTTTTCTATTCTTCTCCTCACAACAGATACCCTGTGAGGTAGGTGGGCTTGTGATAGCTCAGAAGCGAGCTGTGACTAGCCCAAGGTCACCCAACTAGATTTGTGGAGGGGGGCAGAACTGAACCCAGTATTCCCAAATAACAGTCTGGCTCCCTAACCACTAGGCCAAACTGGCTCTAGATGAGTGAATCCACAGTTATTGGATCAGCAGATATAGCGGAAGGCCTGTACTTTATTTCCTCAATTACCACCATAAACCACCACAAATTTATATGAACAGCATTTTAAAAATCCCCTGTTCTACATGTGGAAGGACTTTAAAATTACAAAGTCCACACAGTAGGAAAAAAATGTACCTTTAAAAACACAAGCTTGAATTCTTTTTAGCAGTTATTCCCTAATAACCAGAGTACTGACACAAAATTTACCAATGGGCAAGATAATGTCTTCAGTGAGGTAAAAGAAACTAAGTATAGGACTAGGTACTTCTGTTCAAACAAATCCCTCTTAAATAACAGGCAGAATTTAGGAGTAATTGAAAGCAATTAAAATATTTTGATTTAGAATGATCCAAGTCGATCCAAGGCAGGCTAGAGTTTCAGAGTGAATGAATGGGAAGCAAGTTTTAGGATTTTCTCCCCCCCCACAAGAGTTGTGAGCATGTGTGAGTGTGTGTGTGTGTGTCTACATGACAAGGTCATTCATGGGACTTCTGCTGGATTTTCCATAACCTCACTGACTCATTTTCCAAACACATCAGCAGGGAAAGTTCCTTTCTCTTATGGTTCCCAGAATTAAAAACAAAACAAAAGAGTGATAACTTTGCCTTCATGTTCTATAGACAAGACCAAAGAAGTTTTACTGGTCTGAATTTAGATGCTATGTGAGTTTTCTCCTTTCAAGACATTTAAGACTTTACCCCCAAAAGTAACAAAAAAAAGAAAGTCCAAAAGAGGATTAAAGGCGGTGGGTGCCACACATTAGTGCTCCCATTCCATTTCTGATCCACATTAAAAGCCAGAAAATGCATACTGGTTCTTGGCCTTTTGGCTAAGATTGAGAGCACCCCCCCTCCTTTTTTTCTTCTGTATACTGTTACAAGCTTTGATAAGATATATTATTTTTATTAATAAATTTGCAACTATTTTTATAATAAGATTGTATATTCCTTTTTTGGAATCAGGGCATTTTATTGGTTACCGTATTTTCCAGCGTATAAGACGACTGGTCATATAAGACGACCCCCAACTTTCCAGTTAAAATATAGAGTTTGGGATATACTCACCATATAAGAAGACAACACCCAGCGTATAAGACAACCCCCAACTTTTGAGAAGATTTTCCTGGGTTAAAAAGTAGTCTTATACGCCAGAAAATACAGTATTTCATATTAGAAGGACCTTGGTTTCTCTTCTTGATAGATCTTTTGTGTTGTCTGTGTTGAGTTGATCTATCGTAAGATCGAGAGCACATCAGTTCATTTTCAAGCCTTTAAGGTGGATTAGATTTAGCAGCTATCAGCAATGTCACTTTTGTGTCTCTTTTTCTTAATGTGTGCAGATGGAGCCTAAATCTCAACACTAACTCCTTCCCCTTAATATACCAAACAGATATATGCTTTTTACTTCTCCTAGCACTGATTCCCAACTTATACAGTTGTGGAAACTGGGGAAGGATCTTACCAATCCTTATGGACCATCTAAGGCCATGGTATCCACTGGAACTGCATGACAAATGAGGGACAGCACCATTGTGTTGGCAGCAGGAATGGCCCATAACCCATTCCAAACCCTGGAGACATCATGACAGGCTCCAAACAAGATTAACTTCTGCTGCCATGGTTGAAAAGTTGTGGCCTGCTCCAACCCACAGAGAGCGTTGTCAATGTTGTGGCATACACTACAGTGCATGTGTAGATTTTGCCAGAGTTACCAAGACTTTCTAACTACCAGGATGATCATTATAGTAGCTCTAACTAAGCCACATCAGGCTACAAGCTAAGGCAGGATCCCCATAGGGTTGCCTGAACAATACCTCATATGCATTGTGGACTGGTCTATCAAGAGGCCATGCCTCACATGGAATGAAGCATCCACATAAGATTTGGACCTGGATCGGTAAGGAAATGGTTCCAGAACTCACGCCGATGGGACACCACTCTGAAGCAGTCCCCCGTGAATTCCCGGACAGTAGACTGACCCACCACACATATAGAGATGACACAAAGCAGGTAGGGCAGCCTGCCCAGCCTTCAGAGCTTGGTGATACTTTGTCGGCCTCCCAGAAATGATCCTGGGAATTGGCCACTTCTGGGCACCCAGCTGAAACAGCTCCAATTATTTCTGGATCAATTATTGGAGAGGCTAGCAATTTGGATTTGGCCAGGATGCTGCAATGCAGCTAATGATGACAATGAAGAAGAAGAAGAAGAAGAAGAAGGTGATGATGATGAGTTGGCCTTTCTACCCCACGTTTCCCACCCATTTAAGGGGATTCAAAGTAGCTGACAAAGTTTGGAATTCAAGGCACCTGTGGTCCACCATTTCCTAAAAGGACCTCCCTATATCCAGAGGTACTAACTAACTATCACTCAGTTGCTAATATCCCCTTCTGAGGACCACGGTATCTTTTTGGAATGAGTCTGGGGAGTGGGACTGGGAGGTCTATTGGGGGTCCTGAGCCCAAGAAGTTAAGCAGCACTAAGTCTTGGATAGGATTGTTTTCTCCACAAAAAGACCAGGCGTGCGATCTAGGTGTGTTCTTGGATTCATCTCTCGTCACTCGAAGACCATGGGGCAGCAGTAGCCAAGAGTGCTCACCTCCACCTCTGGCTGGTTTGGTGAGCCCTTTTCTGGATAGGGACAACTTGGCTACAGTGACCCATGTATTAGTAACCTCCAGATTAGATTACTGTAATGCACTGTGTGCAGAGCTACCCTTGAAAATATCTAGAAGCTGGAACTGTAGCAGTTCGGCTGCTGACAGGAATTTCCAGATGGATCTACATCACACTGATCTTTTATCTACCACATGCTAGAACCAGGGGGAACTCTATAAAGCTGATGGACAGGAGAGTCAGGAATGAGAAAGGGAAGCATTTTTTCACCCAGAGGATCACCGGTCTATGGAATTTACTACCAGAAGAGGTGGTGACATCAGTCAGCCTGGATAGCTTTAAGAAAGGGTTAGATAAATCCACAGAGGGCAGGTGTATCAGTGGCTACTAGAATGGATCCCAGGTACCACCTCCAGGTTGGAGAGACAGGCAGGATGCTTCTAAAGGCCCTCTGCAGGGAGTCGAGAGCAGAGAAGGTTTTGCCTTTGTCTTCTATTTAAGAATGCCCAGAAGCTATTGGTGGGCCAATGTGTGAGACAAGATGGGCTGTGGCCTGATCCAGCAAGGCTCCTCGTACATTTTTATGCACTGGTTGACATTCACAACGGCATCCAATTGACAGTTTTGGCATTGACATATAAAGTCCTAAATAACCTGAGCCCTGAACATCTTCCATATACATCTCACTCATGCTTTAAGATGACCCAGTGAGGATCTTCTGGTAGTTCTGCTACCCTTGGAGCTGCAAAGGCTTGTGGCATGCAAGAGGGCCTTTTCTGTGGTGGCCCCCAGATTTTTAAACATCCACTCAAATGAAGTTGGTCAGGTACAAACTCTATATGGCTTTTGACACGTGGTTAAAACCTACCTCTTCACCAAGCCTTTGACAGTCAAAACCTCCCTATAGTTGTAACAAAGGGAAGAATTGTATTTTATTATATATTTAATTATGTCTAACACTTATAAATTTTTCCTTTTGCTGTTGTGGGATACAAATACTAAAATAAATAAATTAAATGACTACTGCCACATGACTGCCATTGGCGAGTCCAGCAGGTAAGGCTGATATCGATTATTGTTTCTAATATTAAGATTATTTAGCAGCATTTCCTATAAAGATGGTTCAACCTGGGGCATTTTTGCACTTCCTGTCCCATGGACAGGAAATGAGTGCAATCACCTAGCACTGACAAGCGCCCCCACTTGAGATTCCTAGTCAGTGTTAGCCTACCCCCACCTGCGATCAAAAGCTCACCTGAGCCAGTTTGGTCTAATGGCTAGGGAGCTGGACTCTTATCTGGAAATACCGAGTTCGATTCTGCCCTCCCTCATGAAGCCAGCAGGGTGACCTTGGGCTAGTCACAGCTCTCTTCTGAGCTCTCCCCGCCCCACCTACCTCACAGGGTGTTCTGCAGTGGGGAGAACAGAAGCTTTGTCAGCCACTCTGAGTCCCCTTAAATGAGTGAGAAAGGCGGGGTAGAAAAGCCAACTCTTCTTCTTATTCTCTGTTCGATCACCGGCCAATCCTCTTCTGGGCACCGCCATCTTGTGTGCGGCGGCCTCCACGACTGCACGTGAGTCAGCGCCATCGCTATGACGGCGCTGATGCTCTGCGCAGTCACAGTCCCCTCAGGAGGCCATCGGAGCTGCCAGCGCCCTTGTGTGGCAGATCCAATGACCTCCCCGGCCAGCAGAGGTAGAAATGGTCACCACTGGTTGCTTCCAGGTTAAGTTGGGGTAAGTATTGGTAAGGTTGTAGAGCACCATTTCATGCTCTGCCCCTAATCAGCAATTAGACAACCTGGTCAGGCAGGGGATGTTTCTATGGTGCAAACGCCTCCTGCAAGTTTAGTTGCACCTGCCCAGAGGTTGCCTAATTGCTGACTACGGGCCAAAGTGCAAATTGGAACTGAAGCAGCAGTAGCGCAACCCAGACTCAGCAATACCGATCTTCTTTCCAGGGTTAATGTAGAGATCCATCAAGCACCACCATAATTTCATGCGCCTACGCCCATCTTTATTCAACAATGGTTGTATTAATGGGGATTCCTAAACCTTCATCCTAGCACGGCTTCTGTGGCAGCCCATAGAAAAATGCAGGTATCTCAAAGCGGAAAGAAGCAATCAACATTAAACTTCACACATTTTGAGAAATAAGAGCATCTAACTTGTAAACAGTTAGCGTCCTACAGTTTTGCACTGCAAAAGGATAAGGGCAGAAAACGCAAGTCACTCTCGTCGTAACACATATCATCCAGGAAGCTCAAGCTGGGGTATATGTGGGTCCATTACATGTTCATGAAGCACGTGATTTATACTCCAGTTAGGAAGGCCGTTTTTATGACCAATTCCTGCCACTATGATTGCTCAGTTTAGGTAAAGGCATCCAAAACAATGCAAGAGCTTTTCCCAGACAAAATAAGAAATAAAATATCATGTCAAGATTCAAGTTCTTCAATCTTCCTCTTGTGACCCTCTTCAAAGTAAGCCTTTCATAACTAAAAAGACAACAAAAAAGATTCACTCCACCTTTCTCTTCTACATCAAGCATGTTTTCTAATCACAAGTGCAAAGGAGGGTTACCATGTGAAAAACAGAATGGGTCTCCTGTACCTTTAATACTGGTACAAAAGAGGAAATCTAAGCAGGTGGCACACAGTGCAATCCCTCTTCTATATTGTTGTTGTTGGGGACCACTGAGTTGTGGCCAACTCCTGGTTGACTACATGGGGACCTCCATGCAGTTTCCTTGGTAAAAATACCGAAGCAGTTTGCCATTGCCTACTTCTGGGGAGAGGCTAGGGGTCAAACTGGCAACCCTCTGCTTTCCAGGCAATTGCTGCACCCCTGAGCTACAACCACACCCTCCTTCTTCTATACAGGTTTTAAAGTTAATAGGACCCCTGACTTGTTTTTCATATGGTAACTCAAAACAGAAGTATTTGTTTTTTCCAAAGGTACAACCCTCCCTTTAAGTCAGCGGTTCTCAACCTTCCTAATGCCGTGACCCCTTAATGGAGTTCCTCATGTTGTGGAGACCCCCAACCACGGGGGCGGAGCAGCTGGGAGGTGGGAGGGAAGGGCGGCGGGAGACTTGTCGCGACCCCTCTGAAAGGGTAATTCGACCCCCAAAGGGGTCCCGACCCCCAGGTTGAGAACCATTGCTTTAAGTGGTAAAGTGTGGTTCTATGCCTATAAATCTCTGCATCCTTTATTTTAAAAAGTCCTGAGATTCCTTCTTTCCTTGTTTATTTGTTTATTTTTTACGTTTATATCCCATCCTACACCAGAAGGTCTCAAGACAATTCACAATAAAATCCTCATTAAACCAAATAAAACAGTGACAGTGCCTGCTTGGGGAGGGGATAAAGAGGTGCTTCTTCACCAGATATCTAGATACATACAATGAGTGCCCCTGATGCACCTTAAATGGGAGACTGTTCCATAGCCTGGGGCTACCACCAAGAAGGCCCTCTTCCATACCCCTATCTCCTTGACTGCTCTAGGAGATGGCACAGCCAAGGGGGCCTCGCTAGCAGATCTTAGAGCATGAGCAGGTCTATATGGGGGGAGGAAGTGTTGAACCAGCTTGTTGCCACCTACCCTCCTCCCTTGTCACTGTTGCTTTCTCAGTTCCTCCTTTGGACCTGCTTCTTTGCTTATACTAAGGATTGGCTGATTGACTACAAGTCCTCACCAGCAGATCTTAAGGCGTAGGGATATCTATATGGGTGAAGACATTCCTTTAGCTATTTGTAGACCAAGCCGTTTAGGGCCTTATAAGTTTATGTTAATACCTTGAACTGCTGTTTCCACCCTAGTCCTAGTTCCTTCTCACCAAACACATGTGCTGTTCTCAGCTGGGATCCGCACCTGGCTTCTTCATCAAAAGGCCCAGGTCCCCTGCGACGCATCTCAAAAATAAAATCACAAACAATCTATCACCCTGGGCATCTCCAGCTTCCATGTGATCATCGCTTCCATTTCTGCTGGGTCACGCCCGGGTGCTGCTGAACTGAAGCATTTTTTTTTTTCTTGGAAAGTGGAATTTGAAGCAACTTTGCTGCAGATCTATTGCTAAATTCTGGCCGTGGGTCAAAGCATTAAAACAGTGGTGCTTCTAATCGCACAGAAATGCAGCTTCCCACGGACGAACTGATATGTAATAAAGCCAAGCCAATATATGCATCCCTGTATCCTGGCATCTTGTTTTTAGGGAGAGGGAAAATATTACTGTGTTCTGCTGCATCTCTGTGTGAGATTGCATTGAGTTTAATGAAACAAACTCCATTGGTAGGAGGAGAAAAGGACACTAATCTATTCCCATAGAGGAACCATGACAACTGCACTAAGAAGGACTGCACTGCAAAGGAAAATAAAAGATTTGCTTAGCACAGCCCTCTGCCTAATGTCCGCCCCCCCCCCCCAAGAAATCCCTTTTGATCCAGCCTCATAACCTGAAATGTGCTACCTGGAAAAGTCTGACATGATAAGCAGCCACGGATAAATCAATAAGACGCCTATGCTTTTTATATATATATTTCACTAGGAGAGGCTTCTTTCTGTTTTTTCCGTTTCCTGGAACATCTTGCCTCTTCATGCAATATTCATAATGCTGAAGAATCTTGCAATAAAACTGGGAGGCCTGAGTGCATAATTTAGAGAAAAGCAGAATCAGGATCTCATTTAATGCGCAGTTCCCCACCACAAAGAGACCATCACGTAGTGGCTGGATGCTGGATGGAGGCAGCTCTTGCACAAATGCCCATTTGGCTGTTAAAGCTCTCCCGTCGCCTTCGGGGCAGTCCTTACCTCTCAGCCTAACCTAAGCATAAAATGGAGGGGGGGGGAGATATTTCACGAGAAGCAAGCTAGATTTGCCTTGAGGTCTGCAGAAGAGGGCTTCGCGGGTATACTATCACCTTACAGTAGCTAAATGGGTGGGTACTCCTGACAGGGCCTTCACGGTGGCAGCCCCGAGACTACAGTCTCCCCACTGAGGGACGTCAGGCATCTTCACTTCATACATTTAGAAGACTGGCAAAGATGCACCTATTTAAAGCCTTTAGCTAAGGAAAGAGCAGGGACTGTTCTTGTTTTCAGTGGGTTCTTTTTAAATCTGTTTTTACCATTGTAACCTGCCTGAGACCTCTGAATATAAGACAGGATACAAACAAGCATACATACATGCATATGTACATGCATACGTGCATACGTGCATACCTACCTACCTACCTACCTACCTACCTGCATGCATGCATGCATGCATACATACAAGATGTCATAAACAAGACACAAATCTGGGAGAGATCAGAGCTTAGATTCTCCACTGGAAGATCACTGGTTAAACCTGGGGCCATCACTGCCTTATAAGCCTAGCCTACTTAACAGGGTTGTTGTAGAGATAAAATGTTATTATTATTATTATTATTAGTTTATTTCTAAAGCGCTGTACATGTACTCAGCGCTGTACAAAGTAAAATAATCAAAGAGTAAAAAGTAAAAAGAGTAAAACCTGCCATTGGCGTACAATCTAAAAACAGTAATAACATACAATAACAGAGAAAATGATTAAATGGAAGGGAACTTAACCAGTGCTTGCTCTGCCTTGGCTTCTTCAGGAGTAATTCCTAACCTGGAATATGCATACCCCGAGGGGTGCCGCAAGAACTTTTTAGGATGTGCAAAGAAAATTAACTGTGATGGGAAAATTGAAATAACAGCAACTATGTTAAATTATAAACATTCTGCTAATACAAAGGGAAATAGGCTGCAAAGGGGTACACACACGTGAAAAAAGGTTGGGAACCTCTGGTATACTATACTACTACTACTACTACTACTACTACTACTACTGTTAGGTACCACTGAATCATGACCAGCTCCTGGTTGACTGGGTGCCTCTCTGCAGTTTTCTTGGCAGTAATACAAAAGTGGTTTGCCATTGCCTACTTCTGGGGAGAGGCTGGGGGTTGAACCTGCAACCCTCTGCTATCCAGGCCCTCTGTTCTACTGCTGAGCTACAGCCACTCCCTTGTCTAGTACATAATGACCTCTTCAAAGTACCGCCCAAAAGAACAGCAGCAGCATCTCTAAATCTGAATACAAGGTATAGACGCACGCAAGCCTACCAAAGTCAGAATTTCACCCCAAGGTTTTATTTACACAGAAAAAAGAAAGGCAACTGGTTCAAATAGAAGCCAACTCAAGAGTTGGAGAACGCTTTTTAAATACAGAAACACCACTTTCCCCCCCCCCCCCCGAAACGTTTTGCACTCGGAACTAGACACCGCGAACGACAGCCACGCCGCAAAATGCACGGAGGTGCAACTGCAAAAATCTTTTCACACCACAACTTTGTGCTTCGACGTGGGTCCAACAAAGCGAGGTATGAGGGTCAATTTTCACATCAGCCCTTGCATAAATTGTCACGGCTGGGGGTTGGGGTGAGATGGTCTCGTATTTAGGGGCCCATGTCGGAATGACAGGCGCGCTTGGAGTAAAAGGTGAGTAATGAAAAAGTAAATTAAACCTCTGATCTGTCTCAATATGGAAGGATGCCAGGAACCCAGGCACGTAGGACCACCGGCTTGCATATATTGGTGGGGTTTTGGGTCCTTCCCAAGTGACTGCAGGTATGTCCAGTGCCATAGGAAATGCCCAGCACCACCTCCCACCCCCTACCAGACCATCATGCAACCCCTCCCTAATCCTGCTCCTTTTCCCAGTATCATAGTCACGCCTCAGGGCTGCAGGATGGACTCCAACCGGACCGCATTACAACTGCAAGGCTGCGAATTGAGAGCCTCCTTTCCCCCTTCATTTCTGGGCGCAAGAGCAAAAGGTGATGGGGGGGGGATTCAGGGAAAACACACACACACCCGATAAAGACATCTGCCCAAGATGACAGCTATGGGGAGGGGAAGCCAAGGAGATGCCAAAGATTCCCCGTGACAAAGCAGTATGTGTGACCAAGTCCCTGATGGGAAGGGGGGGGGATCGGAGCAGGTTTTTTGTGGGGTGGGGCTGATTTAGGGCACAAGAGGAACAGCCGCCCTGGAAGCTAAGCAAGGCGCCCCTCCCCTCTGCATCATTGCACCCAGGCACAGAGAGAGAGAGAGAGAGATACTGGGGGGGGGGGGGTTAATGCAAAGAAGGAGATACGTAAGGCCCCAAAGGGGGGGGGGGGAATTAACACAGGCGGGTCTTACGTGCCCCCCCTCCCACGACTCCCGCTCCTTCCCGAAGCTCCGGGGCTCCGAAGAACTCGAGCAGAGCCGCCAACACCTTCAGGGATCGCAGCCTCGGCGGGGATGGGGAGGAGGAGGAAGGCGAGGCAGGCAGAGGATGGGGGCGGGAAGGGGGTCCAGAGAAGGGCCTCTCCGGTCCTGATCGACATGAGGGAAAGCAGCCCCCCTCCCTCCCTCCCTCCCATCCACCCACCCAAGTGACTCCATTGGCACGAACCTGTTGCAATCTCAGCGTCGGGGCTGGGGAAGGGAGAGTCGAACCCAAAGCGCGCCGGTGCCAGGAGAAGGAGGGCAGGCAGGCAGGGGAGGGGAGGGGAGACGCCTGCCAGAGAACCACCGACCACGCCTGTTTTGCAGCCCACGGAGCTCCTCGCGCGCCTCCATCCCCCCCGCCCCCCACCCCATGCTTTGGTGCCTCCTCCTCCTCCTCCTCGCTCGGGGGTGTCATTCGCCTACGGAGCACCACCCCGGGCCATCGACCCACTCCCCACTCCCTCCCCCCCCCGCAACTCGGCGGGTCCTGATCCGCACCTTCCTTCCTCCCTTTCACGTCCAAGGAGGGAACCCGGGAGGGGAGAGGGGAGTCAGGGGGGAGGGGAGCGACGAAGGAAGGAGCCGTCCTCCCCCATCCTGCAGCAACCTTCCTTTGCAGGAGGCACCTCCTCTCCCCTCCCCTCCTCCCGACCCGCAATCTGGAGCCAGGCACAACGAGGGAGGGAGGGAGGTCGCCCCCCCCTCCGCAAAAGGCGCCCATCCATCCATCCACCCACCCAACCGCCGCATCGCCGCCCGTCGCCGAGGCCCACCACAGCTCGCCCACGCGCGCCCTCCCCACGCCGGGCACCGATGCGGACCTCACCTCTCCCTCTCCCTCTGCCCGCGGCGCCCCTCCCGGGTCCCTTAAGCCCCCTCCCCCCTCTATCCCCCCCCCGAGGCGAGAAAGGAGGAAATCGCAGCAGCAGCAGCCCTTACCTCGCCTCGCCTCGCCCCGTCCGCGGGGATGGAGATGGGCTGCGGTGGGTGGACGGCGCGCTCGCTTGCTCGCCTCTCGCCTCTCGCCCTCGGATGCAATGCGGCGCGCCCGCGCTCCCTTCCGCAGCAGGGACGGGGGGGAGGGAGGGAGGCGGCGGGGGGGGCGCTGGGGGCGGCGGCGGCGGTGATGATGCAGCAGCAGCGGGAGCGAAGGCGCGCGGCGGCACCACCGGCGGCAGCAGCTGCCTCGATGGCTGGAGGTGGCACAGCGGACGGAGGGAGGGAGGGATTGAAGGGAGGGGAGGAGGAGAAGCGGTGGGAGGGAGGGCACAGTCGGGCTCTGCTGCTGCTGCAGCCAAACAGCAGCCACCAGCGCCACCAACACCTCTGCCCGGGCCCGGCCCCTTCGATGCCCGCCCGCCCGCACGCACAGCGACAGCCGCCGCTGCTACTGCACTGATTGGGAGCGCGCGATCCCCCGAGCGAGCGAGCGGGCGCGTGCGCGAGCCGAGAGCGCCGCGGCCACAGAAAGGGGCGGGCAGAGTGGACGGACGGAGAGCCAGACAGCGAGCTCGCCGCTGTGGAGGCGCGCGCCCGTGCTCGCCCGCTCGCGTAGGCGCAGGGACGAGCCGGCGGCGCGGGCGCGGGCGCGGCGCTGGCCGAGCGGAGGAAGGCAGGGGCGGACGGACGGACGGGCAGAACTGGAAGGGACGGAGAGGGACGGGCGGAGGAGGCTCCAAGGCCGGCGACGTTGACTTGGGATCCCCTCCCCTCCCCTCCAAAGACAGGGTCGGATCCAGACCGCGGGGCCTCCTGAATCTGCACTTGCCCTTGTTCTGGAATATATCACGGAATAGGGGCCTGCTATCCGCATGCCAGTGGAGACTATGGAGGGGCCCAGGGTGAGGCCTGCCCTATAGTCCGCGTTAGCTCCCGGCCAGCGGGCGGCTATCCCGGGATATATTGCAGTCAGAATAAGCCCAAGGGCGGAAGGGAAGGGGCCTTCTGAGCGGGGAAAAGGGGGCTGCGCGTCTTCTCCGCTTAAGATACGCACGTGCCCATATGGGGTGCGACACCAGTTTGCAAAGCGATGAGCAGCATCTCCTCAGGTGACCAATGCACCTGCACGCTTCCAAGGCTGTGCCAGAAGATGCCAGAGAGAGGGACGGGCAGGCAGGTGAAGTGGCCTAGAGGAGGAATTCCTGGCACCCTGCAGGAAGAAGAAGAAGAAGAGTTGGCTTTTCTACCCCACTTTTCTCACCCATTTAAGGGGACTCAAAGTGGCTGACAAAGCTTCTATTCTTCTCCCCATAACAGAACACCCTGTGGGGTAGGTGGGGCTGTGAGAGCTCAGAAGAGAGCTGTAACTAGCCCAAGGTCACCCAGCTGGTTTTATGGAGGAAGAAGAGTTGGCTTTTCTACCCCACTTTTCTCACCCATTTAAGGGGACTCAAAGCGGCTGACAAACCTTCTGTTCTTCTCCCCACAAGAGAACACCCTGTGAGGTAGGAGGAGCTGTGAGAGATCAAGAAGAGATCTGTGACTTAGCCCAAGGTCACCCAGCTGGCTTCATGAGGGAGGGCGGACTCGAACCCAGTATTCCCAGATAAGAGTCCGGCTCCCTAACCACTAGACCCCACTGGCTCAGAAAGCCGTGAGCACAAATTTGGGAAGAAGGGCAGCTAAAGATCCAATCAAAAGTTTACTTTTGACCAGAATCAGCCAGGCTTGCCCTGTGATGGACATGGCCAGCAACCCAGCTATTCTGCAGGTTGGGCAAGAGGGCTTGCCGGAAATACCTTTAGTACTTAGGAGCCTGATTGATTGATTGATTGATTGATTGATTGATTGATTGATTGATTGATTGATTTGTATTTCTATCCCACCCTGTACCTGAAGGTCTCAGGGCGGGTTACAATATTATATTAATCTTAGACCGGTCCCTGCCCTCAGGCTTACAATCTAATGTCAGGTCTTCGTGACTGCTTGGATACACCTGCCCGATGGAGAGCCAGTGAAGAAGAAGAAGACTTGGCTTTTCTACCCCGCTTTTCTCACCCATTTAAGGGGACTCAAAGTGGCTGACAAAGTCCGGCTCCCTAGCTGCTAGACCAAACTGGTTCTGCCTTTGTCTCCTGCTTGAGATGCCCATGAGCACTTGGTGGGCCACCACATGGGACAGGAGGCTGGACTAGTTGGGCTGCGGCCTGATCCAGCAGGACTCTTATGCTCTCAATCTCCTTGGTAAAGACCCAGGAGGGGTTGCCGTTGCCGCCTTCTGCACGGATGCTGCGGATTCACCCTGCAGCATTTTGCTTTCCAGGCAGTAGCTCTCTTCCACTGGGAATTCCTGGAGACACCACAGGGGACGGAGGTGCCCCTCCCAGTCATATTTAGGTGCCTCCCCACCTCCAAGGTCCTGACTGTCCTGAATCAAATGTTCCGTAGCTGCAAAGTTTCCACCGTTGGAGTTTTCACATCAGACTGAAAATGTCTCCGGAGATCAGACAATGCAGTCCAACTAAAATCATTGGCCAAACCTCGATTCTGTGGTTGTCTTAGGTGCTGTGGAGTTGCCTTCAACTCTTGCTGACTTATATGTTGGCAACCCTTTGCCATGACGCCACTGAACACCTGGAAGAGCAGGTACGTCAGCTTCTGAAACCTCTAACAGAGATGCCCGTTTCATGGAGCGTCTCTGGATTTCCTCTTTTCACAAACTGCTTAAAGACCCAGTGAGGCTCCTTATACTGGAGCTAAAGTCAGCACAGAAAAAGGTCCAAAGGTACATGCATGGCTATAGGACCATGTGTCTTAGGAAATAAATCAGGATTATGCTCCTTGTCTCTAAGTACAGCAGGAGGTACAGAGCGCCCCATTCGAAATTTCCAGAGCCAGTTCATGCTTAGGTGGTTCCAGTTTACCTCCTTCTCTCGCAGACCATATGACAAGCCCCACAGGTGAATCTCAGGCAGGCCTCTCTCACGCTCTGTGTGTGAGATTTACTCTGGCACAGTCTGTGACAGGGAGAGGAGGTGCCCACAACTTGCACACAGTATAGAAAAGGTGGATAGGGAACAGTTCTCTCTCACACAACACTAGAACCAGGGGGCATCTATGAAGCTGATAGGTAGGAGAGTCAGATCTGACAAAGGAAAATGTTTCTTCACCCAGAGGGTCATCGGTCTATGGAATTTGCTGCCAGAAGAGGTGGTAACAGCTACCAGCCTAGATGGCTTTAAGGAAGGGCTAGACAAATTTATGGATGACAGATGTATCAATGGCTACTAGCATGGATGCCTAAGTACGTCTTTCAGGCTGGGGCGACAAGCAGGAGAAGGTTTGCCCTTGTCTCTGCTTGAGATGCCGATGGGCAGTTGGTGGGCCGCTGTGTGCGACAGGATGCTGGACTAGATAGGCTGTGGCCTGATCCAGCAGGGCTCCTCTTATGTTCGTATGCCTCCTGGGAAGCACTGAATGGGCCCAGCACGCTGGTGCTTTTTGAATTTGCACTTGCTGGGTGAATGATAAACACTGACCTACGAGTGCTCTTTTAAAACAGTCTGCAAGGCCCGGCCTTGTCTGTTACTATGCCACCAAAACAAAATCCTGTCCAATGGAAACATTAACAGCTTCGCTATCAGGTGATCTATTGGCTCATCCTAAGGATGGGGTTTTAAGAATCCTTCCAAGTAAAACGGAGCAGTTTAACTCTTTGGTCACACAGGATAATGCTACTTTCTCCTTTTAAGATGGTATGATGTGTTTCTCAGAAAAGCTGGTTTGGCTGATGTGCCAAGAAGGATTAGCTCCATCCAGAATATTTAATCGGCATTATTTGCATAATCCAGAGTAAAGCACATCAAGAAACATTTTACTCCGGATTATCCAAATAATGCAGATTAAGAGATGCTGTATGGATGAGAGTTATTGCTGGAAAACTCAGTGATGGTCATGGCTTTTCCAGCAGTAAGAACATAAGAACATAAGAGAAGCCCTGCTAGATCAGGCCACAGCCCATCTAGTCCAGCATCCCATCACGCACAGTGGCCCATCAGCATCTCAAGCAGAGACAAGGACAAACCTTTTCCTGCTCTCGAATCCCAGCAAATGGCCTTAGAAGCATCCTGCTTTGCCCCCCCAGCCTGAAAGATGTACTTAGGCATCCATTCTAGTAGCCATTGATACATCTGTCACCCATAAATTTGTCTAACCCTACCTTAAAGCCATCTAGACTGGTAGCTGTCACCACCTCTTCCGACAGCAAATTCCATAAACGGATGACCTGCTGGGTGAAGAAATACTTCCCCTTGTCTGATCTGACTCTCCTACCCATCAGCTTCATAGATGCCCCCTGGTTCTAGTGTTGTGTGATGGAGAAAAATTTTCTCTATCCACCTTTTCTATACCATGCATAATTTTATATACTTCAGTCAGGTCCCCTCTTAAACGCCGTCTCTCCAGACTGAAGAGGCCTAGACATTGCAGCCTGGTTTCGTAAGTGAAGTGTTCCAGACCCTTAATCATTCTGGTTACCCTTTTCTTCACCTTTTCCAGTTCCACAATATCCTTTTTGATGTGTGGTGACCAGAATTGTATAAAATATTCCAAATGTGGCCTCACCATAGATTTATAAAGAGGCAAAATGACACTTGCTGACTTGTTTTCTTACTTCTCACTTTTGGGCCGTGGTCACACTTTGACTTTGTGGACTTTTAATTCAGGAAAATCCAAATGGATGGTGGAAAGATAGATAAAAATGAAAAGGTGTGAGGAGTCAGACCTGAACATTGGCTGAAGAAGGTTTAAAGTGAACGTATACCTATGTCCTTAGGCTATGGATGGAGATTCCATCATAGCTCCTTCAACCATGCATGTAGAAGACGTCCACACATGCATATAGGTGTTGCCACACACATTTGAGCATTTCATGCCTGGCAAATATCTGGATGCAGATGTCAGTAAAATAAGCAAATATAGCTCCATGTCTATCTGGCCAGGGGTAATGGCAGGGGATCAATATCCTGCATCATCACTTGCTAGCAGCTTATTAGTCCACTGTCTGGAGACAACCTAAGTAATGGAGCTTTCATGCCTTTCTATCACTTTCAGGCCCACAATCTTACTATTAACAATTTCCACCAGAATACAGCTTTGCTCTTCTCTAACCTCAGTCTACAGCCTCTACCTGCTTGTCCACACTGAAGCTGGCCCAGGTGAGCAGGCCAAGTCATAGTAGATCTTCCTCCAAAGGCCTTTCTAACATGGGCCACAACGTCAGTCAGTCACTTCCAGCAGCCACTGGGGCAGCTGGAAAATCGGGCTCGTTTTGCCATCAGACCTCTTTGATGAGGTTTGTCAGGGACAAATGTAGGAAATATGTAAAAATTAAACAGGAAGGAAATATCATGTGCGGTGGACTTACTCTGAAGAGAAACAATTCTGGTCCAGAATTTATAAGGAAATGCAAGCAGTTTTAAGAGTGCAATTGTTGAAACCTGAAATGTTTTTATTAGGTTGGATGAATGGATAGTGCTACTACAATATATGGTAACAGTAGGGGCGTGCATGAATATTTAAAGGTATTCAAAATTCGATCAAATTCTTTTGAATTTCAACATTCAAATTCAAATCAAATATCCATAAATTCAGACTTAAAAATCCGAACGAATTTTGGATCCATTTGTTCGAATTATCTGGACATTTGTATCTGTACATGTTTGTACATGATGCGCATTTGGACATATGCATCTTTCCCACATCCGTACACATTTGTAGGGATCCATACGGGATGAAAACGATGCATATAGATGTGTATGGATGGATATGGGATGCCTAACGATCCGTATAGGCACATAAGAATGCCGTCGACATTCGTAAGTGCAAATTCGAATCAGAAATTCAGATGAATAGATTCAAATTTGCTTAATTCGAATCAAATCTGGTTTAATTCGAATTTTAAATATTTGAATCAAATTGAATTTTCGGATATTCAAATTGAATCCCGAAAATTGCATTCATGAACATCTCTAGGTAACAGTAGCCAGACATATATATGCTCAGAGCTGGAAAATGGAAGATACCTCAACAGTAGATGACTGGATAATTAAGATGATGGAATTTGCAGAAATGAACAAATGAACTCGTTTGATTGCTTTAAAATCTCATTGAAAACATTACCAGCTCTTCAGAGAAAGATCAACTGGCCTCTGAATATGCAAGGGACGTTCTCCATACCAAAATCCATAGAGATTTGGGATATGAGGTTCATAAATTCAGTCAGCCCCCAGGTTGCTTTCAACTTGCACAAGCAATATTTATGCAGCAAATATCCATTGATCTTTCTAACCTTGGCAGTTTTACAGAACTCATATTTTTTTTCTGTAGAATCAACTGTTCTTGAACAATTCATCAAACATATATGCATTTTTCTTCCATCATAAGTCATATGAATAGCACCAAGAACATAGCCCTATAAGTCAACTGCACCTTTCTGAATGGTCATAATGCCATCCATGTTGAAATCTGCTAATCCTGTTTTGCTTCAGGATTACATAAGTTTTGAAGACTTTTTTCAGTGCAGAAACCCTTTTTATTGTTATTTCTCAAATTGCTGATTGCAGGATAAAATTTTAGCAGTTTGAGGGGGGGAAAGTGCAAACGTTGGCTGATTAGCAGTGCAGAATTTTACCTGTACCTTAACCTGTATTTTTGTGCACTTTTTAATAGGTAATCAAGCTGTTTTCTTTCAGTGTTAACAAACTCAGAAAATTTACCTTTGGGATAGATAATGTGAAAAGAAAATTACTGGTCACTTTGCTAATGTTTCCTCTCACTCTGAAAGTGGACTGAACCTGTATTAAGCCTTAGGTGTGACCACAACCTAGGTAAGAAAGTAGATAAAGTAGAAGAAGAAAAAAAATTGGGGAGATGAAACATTACAGGTACAAGAAAAACATCAAGAAGGAGATGGGAAGTCAATTAATCTAACCAAGAGATTAACAATTGTATAATTTTAGATTCTTAATATTATATGTTTCAAGTTCTTTTGAAAGAATAATTTGAAAAAAATTAAAAGATCTCTTTAGTGAGGTTTGATAGTAAAACCCTTGAAGATGGTATGGGCCAGTGTGTATGCTGGTGAAAAGAGTAAACACTATGGTTTGAAATTGACACTGATATTAGCTTTGCACCAAATCTATGTGTAGACACAGCCAGAGGCTTACAGCAGGTACTCTGGAAAGAGATTTTCACATTCTCAGCAGATCTGCTAGCTGGGTAGCTCTTACTTTGATGAGCTGTGTTTCTGCTTTAAATTCTAATAATTATGTGCATGTTTGCGTGCAGACATATCCATCAGTGTATGTAAATTACATGCAAATTAGCCCTTTCTTTTTGCAAATCAAAGTCTTCTTTTGTGCTCTTATTGGAAGCGGTGGAGGAACTTTGGCGGGGAGTAGAAAGGGGGCTGTTCCAAAACACAGTTTGTGGAAGAGAATGTGGCAGCTTGAATGCCCTGCTAATAAATTTTAAATCAAATGCAACATTATTATTAGAATAACTGCTTGCCTGCTTTTAAGAAGGATCTCTAGTTAGCATGCATTGGAAAGGAACTTTGCATAAGACTAGCTTCAGGAGGAATGCAGTGAACATTTCCATTTCAGTGACTTGCTTCTCCACTCTCTTTTCATGCTCACAGTTGGCTCCTAACTAGGCCTGCTATTTTTTCCCTGCCCCTCTCCCTATGCCCTTTAGACAAATAAATTAAGCACATTATTTTTTTTTCCTCATAGAGAAATTCACATGTCAGGGAAAGCAATCTTTGCTCTTATAACCCGCCCAGAGACCTTCGGGTATGGGGCGGGATATAAATGTAAATAAATAAATAAATAAATAAATTTTTGCTGTTCTACCTAGCTCTTTGTTGCTAAGACCACAGGAGAACGACCGGAATTCAAGATGGCAGACAACCGGACCCTCCAGATGTCATTGACCTACACCTCCCAGCAGCCCCAAGCCCTGAACTGAGGCGAGAATTGGTGGGACCTGTAGTTTATTTATTTATTATTTATTTATTATTTACATTTATATCCCGCCCCATACCCGAAGGTCTCTGGGTGGGTTACAACGTTAAAACAACAGATTAAAACAGAATGCACATTAAAAGACGTTAAAAATTCAGTACATAAAAAACAATATACCACAGGTTTAAAATGATAATGTTTGTACTGGGGGATAATGATAATGTTTGTACTGTAGTTTAGCAACATCTGGTGGCCCAGTGTTGAGAACCACTCACCTAGTTCATGGTTGCTCAACACATGACTCTCAGCGGTTCTTAAACTACAAGTCACAGCATTCCACTCCCAGTAATGGGGCTTCCACAGAACACTGGGAGTGGAATGCTGGGAGCTGTAAATGAGAAACATCTGGAGGGCCACAGGTTGAGTAGCCTAGTCCAGGTAGAGACTCCCACCCAACCTTGTGACACCAGCCAGGCTGAAAGCAAATTTCCAACCATGTGTAACTTTCTGTTAGGTCCTTACTAGCTGCTGTGCTTCTGCCATCCTCCTTGGTGGCCGGTGACTTACTTGGTGGTTTTCCTGTTGTTTTGTTTTTTTCTCTATACAGTCGGGCCCCCATATCCGCTGGGGATATGTTCCTGCTCCTACCGTGGTTACCTGAAACCATGGATAATCGCGAACAGGGTTTCTAGTTCTGCTGTCGTGCAATCACAGAACCGGAAGTGTTTTTCTAGCTTCCGGAAGGCCTATTTTGGCCTCCAGAGAGCATCGGAATAGGTGTGCAATGCCACCGGATGCCTCCTGCCCACCTCCCATGCACCCCCTTCCATTTTGGGACAGGCTCCGGCAGCATCAAGCGCCTATTCCAATGCTCTACAGAGGCCAAAATAGGCCTTCCAGTTCTGGGTGCTATTCCCTTATGGCGCCTGCGGAGGATGGGTTCGGTTGGGTTCATCCAGTAACTGGTTAACTGAAACCATGGTTACTGAACCAGTGGACATGGGGGTCTGACTGAACTTGGTTGGCATCTGGGTATTTGCAACGGGAACTGATATATTGGATTTTGATCTACTAACCGAGGACTATACTGGGAATGCCACAGATATCTGTGGCATTCCCAATATAGGCCTGGGAAAATTGTGGGTCTTAAATCATGCTTGGAAGCCCCCTCAGATGGTCTTCTGTCTTGACTAAATTAGTTCTACTCTCTGATAAGTGATCTGCTTCTTATGTATGTTAAATTGAATAGTAAGTACATTAGGTTCTTTGTCAGTTTGGTCTAGTGGTTAGGGAGCCAGACCCTTATCTGGGAACACCGGGTTCGATTCCACCCTCCCTCATGAAGCCAGCTGGGTGACTCTAGGCTAGTCACAGCTCTCTTCTGAGCTCTCACAGCCCCACCTACCTCACAGGGCATTCTGTTGTGGGGAGAAGAACAGAAAACTTCTTCAGCCGCTTTGAGTCCCCTTAAATGGGTGAGAAAAGCGGGGTAGAAAAGCCAAATCTTCTTCTTCTTCTTCTTCTTCTTCTTCTTCTTTAAATACCCAGCTCCAGATGTCTGAGTATGCTTCCTGTAGCCTTGCTTATTGTGGCTGATTGGTTTTGTGTTCAGAAGGATTAAGAGGATACCAGGTGGGAAAACCATAATGATATATCAGCATTTGGATCTGGGATTTTATGTTGTAGCATAGCTAAGGCACAATGACGTACATTGCCTGTATATCTGTGTACTCTGTAATGTTTGCTGCACATTACCACCTGATTCTTCACACAATCGTTTTAGGTCTTGTGCTTTTAACTGTTTTTAAATTTGCTCTTTGCATTCATTTGTAAACCACTTTGGAATTTTTAATGTGGAAAAACAGCAGCCTGGAAAGGTTTTAAATAAATAACTACTCTGGACATCGCATCACAATACACACCACAAGTGGCTATTCCTCCTGGCACCAGAAAGGGCATCAGATCCTGGTAAGTATCTTAACGTCCCATCCAGTCAGGTTGTGGCTATGGTTGTCGATATATAAAATAGTTTGATTTATAAACAGACAAACAAAATGCTTGTTCAAGCAGTGGTTCAGATGGTCCAGGCTATTGTTGTGCTTGGGTGTGAACAAAAGTGTTCTGGCATTTCCTCCAGAAAGCAGCCCTGCTCTTAGAAACCGGCCACAGCATATGTCCTCTGTGTTTATCCAGATAATGCCAGCGTGAACACTCGCCCCATTCAGTGATTAATTCCTAATCCATCCAGAATCCTTTGTAGCAAACACAGAGGAGCTGAAGTTTTAGAGTTCCATAATAAAACGCAGGCGTCTCCTCTGTTTTTGCAGACGATGGACTTTGTGCAAGATTGGGTTATTATTTTGAGCGACGGCGCGGGTTGGTTCTCGTGAATAATTAAAATGTCTATTAGGAAAGGCTGAAGGAAGGAGGTAAGGGAGTAGAGCACACGCCTGAACTATACAGTACTTTTGCAAGTGATGTTATTTTTTATTCCACTACAGGCTTTGTGATAATGGTTCAACGGGTTGCAGAGACAGGCAGGAAGCCCCTGAAGGCCATTTGCAGGGAATTAAGAACAAGTGAAAGTTTTGCCTTTGTCTTCTGCTTGAGATGCCCAGAAGTAATTGGTAGGCCACTGTGTGAGACAGGATGCTGGACTGTCCAGCAGGGCTTCTCTGATGTTCTCTTATATAGGGGCCTTAAGCTATGTCTGCACTTGCCACTAGACTGTTGTATTGCAAAACAGTGTTTTGTTTTTTTTAAAAAAGTCTTACCAGCATACTTGGTGTGTTTCACTGGATCTCAGAGGGATATCATGCAGACAACATGCTTCCATGGTCCAGTATACCATGGGAGATCGATTTTGGCACTGGAACAAGGTATGCTAACAAAGTTGGTTCTCCCTGGTAGCTAGGAAAGCCAGGATGTCTTTTTTCACCCAAGGGGACATCCATGGAATTCTCATTTGTAGCAGTTTTGCGGCTGTTCTGTCGTGTTCCAGAGGCCTTTTCACACAAGGGCCTATGGAACACGTATAGGACACCCTGGGATGGAGCATTCACTCCGCTGGGCTGGCGGTTCCGTTCAGAACGACCCCAGCCCACCCCAATGTGCCCACTCACGTTCTGGGTATAGAGCACAAAATTGTGCTCTACACCCAGCCCAGGGCATTCCCAGCCATCCTGTCTTGTCGCACAGCTGTTGGGAGGGAGAGTGTTCACATGCTCCGTCCATGACAGCTGCGGGCCCTGCCTCCGGCTGCCCCCATTGGGCAGGCCACAGTTACCCATGCTCTGGTAACCTCTAGACTGGACTACTGTAATGCACTCTACATGGGGCTGCCCTTGAAGACGGTTCAGAAGTTGTAGCTTGTGCAAAAGGCAGCCATCAGAGTGCTGACCGGAACAGCTAGCCAGATGCACATCACGCAGATCTTAAAAGAGTTGCACTGGCTGCCAATTCACTACCGAGCTCAATTCAGAGTGTTAACTCTGACTTACAAGGTCCTAAATGACTTGGGCCCCAAATATCTAAAGGAACACCTTCCCCCATACCGACCTGCCCATGCCTTGAGATCTGGCGATGAGGCCCTCCTGGTTGTCCCACCACCCTCAATAGTGAGGTGGGTGACCACCAGGGAAAGGGCCTTTTCAGTAATGGCCCCCAGGTTATGGAATAGTCTCCCCCTTGAGGTGCGTCATGCCCTTTCTCTGTATCATTTAGGAAGGTGGTAAAGATGCACCTCTTTGCCCTGGTCTTCAACATGGATGGATGGATGGATGGATGGATGGATGGATGGATGGATGGATGGATGGATGGATGGATGGTGAGGCAGGCCAAAGGTCATCCATATTGTGGAAAGGCAGCCCAGTGGGCTGCTTCAGAGCCTAAGAATGAACATTTGCAGCCTCTGAAGTTGCCGTCTGGCTCTCTTAGCCAGACAACCAGAAGTGGAGGCCTGCTGGACCTGCTTCTGGGAGCCGGGCAAAATGGCAGCAGGCTTCTTGTGCCCAGTAGACTGGCTCAACTGTTCAATGCCAGATATCTAAAGGAATGCCTCCTCCTACATAGTCATGCCTGTGCCCTAAGATCTGTCAGTGAGGTCCGCCTGGAGGTCCACCACCCTCAGTAGTTAGTGAGGTGGGAATGTGTGGAAGGGCATCCTTTCTTGTGGCTCCCCCGGTTACGGAACAGTCTCTCCCCTGAGGGGAGTCAGGCACCACCTCATTGTGTTCATTCAGATGACTGGTGAAGGCGCACCTCTGTACCCTGGCCTTTGGTTGAAGGACAACTTCTCCTCCCTGTTTTGCCAATGTTTTAGCCTTTTTTTTTTTACTGTGACCTTCCATATGACCTTCGGTTTATAGGGTAGGATAGAAATATAAATAATAAAGAAATCTGCACATGTGTGCTGGCTGGGTCACATGAGTGAGGCTACTTCAAACTATCCTCTGGTCTGAGCAGGCTTGGCGCCATTTCCTTGCTGGGTCCTGCTCTTTTCTAGTGGAGGATACAGCCTTCTGGTAGACTGGTCCACAGTATAGATGTGCCATTCCCTGTCAACCTTATTTCCCTATTTCAGCAGGCAAAAGAACTTGGAAAATTACCGTCGGAAAAAACTGTTGAAAATAACAAATGTGCTTTATGGAATGTGTGGTAGCTTTTGGTTAACAATATTATAAACATTTCTGAGGGGTCAATTAAATAGACAATAGACTGTGCTTACCCCAGAGGAAGTTCTAATCAATCAGGATGTTGCTTGAATAATATTTTATCGTTATTTTTTAAAAATCAGGGTAGGTAATGTACTTTCATTTGTAACAGGAAAAATAACGAAATGAGCAGGATCCACTTTGCCGTGAAATGCTAATCCATCTTGCTGCTTGTTCTTTTAGCCAGACTAGAAAGGAGTTTGGCTCGAAAACAGCAGAGCGAGGCCGGCTGAAAAACATCCCCCAGTAGCTCTGGAACATGGAGATCTGATTAAATGACTCCATTTAGTGCAGACAGAGTTGGATCAGCAGAGGTGGAGGGCCTTTCCGTACATGCCACCGGAACACGGATCTATAAGATTTGTTTCCCAGCTAAATGTTTTTGAAAAGAATCTGTCCCAAAGAGGGACAGATTCTCGGAGGCCTCGCATGTCCGCACACGCATGGGGCAGCGGTGGCAGGGCCGGGTCATCCCAATCTGGCCTCAGGAGGCCCTGCCTTGTCAAAGAGGGAGAGCACATGTCAGGATGGGCTGTGATCTTGAGTCTGGAAAGTGGCAACTACTTTACCACCCTCCTCTGCACCTGGGACAGGGGAGGAGAAGTAGCGTCCCTCAAAAACTAAAAACGATGAACTCCAGCGCATTATATTTCCACAATTTTCGAGACAGGTTGTAAATTAGGACTGGAAGTGGCTGATATGACTTAATGTTGCTGGCGCCACTATCTTCATCATTATACTTTGCACACTGTCTAGCGGATACTTATGAATAGCTTGGTACTCAGACAACTGGACCCCTCCCAAAGACCAGGGATGGTTTGAGGGTACCAGTGAAGAACAGTGCTGTTCCCTTCTCTGGCTGACGGATAGGGCTTGTCCCCATGGGCTCTGTTTATTGCGCTGCAGAAACGGGGCATCCTTAATCCAAATTGTAGTTTGAATTAAGATGTCCCCATGCGGTTGAGCGAGAACAGTTGGAATGGGGGGTGTTTTTGCCGCAGATTTTTGCCGTTTGCCCCGAATGTAGCCCGGAATAGAGGCTGTTCTTGGGGACAGTCAAAGGCGAACTCAGGTTCGCCTCGCACTATTTTGATCATGGGGATGCACCCATAGTCACAATCAATGCCCAAGCTGTTAAGATGTTCCTCCTCATATTTTCAAACTGCCCCAACGGCACCAGTCACAGGTGGTACTAGAAATGTGCACAAATGTGTTTTGTTTTGTTTTTGACATTCTGTTCTAATTAAATTGCATACGCAAAAATCTGATTCGAATCTTTTAAATTTGAATTTAACAAGATTTGATTCGAATTTACCATATACCAATAACATAACTTTCTATTACCTACACAAGCAGACTCCAGTGCCCTTGTGGCAACACGTATAGGACAAGCAGAACTTGGATGGGTGATGATCTATTTAATTCTGCAGACATAGGAGGGTTCTTGGCACAGATAGGCAATAATAAAACCACTTTAGCTTTGAGGTTGCACAAATTCAGGGAAAAAAGTTATATCTAAAACTCAGCTGCCATATACCCATAATAAGAGGTCTGCTATAACGGAACTCTAGCCAAAATAAACTTGGCTTTATGTTTGCAATGTAAATATCACTGAAAACAACCCCATCCCATGAGAAATATCACTGAAATGAATATATGTTTTTCTGCTGAACTTTTCTGACCACCTCAGATATCACCTCTGATTGTGTTTTTTTCAAGGTTATTTGGTTTACATATGCAATTTAAAACTCAGACCTAGATTAGCCATCAGAAAATATCTTCACACATCTTGTTTGAATGAACCAATTTAAGATTGTCAACTAAACCTTTGCTATCTTTCATTCTGACAAGACAAAAGCTACAAGCTGAGAAATATGTAATGGGTTTTCCATTCCAAAGCCAACTTGGCTACGATGGAGAATCAACAAGCATCAGGCGGTGAAACAGGAATTATTTAACATTGCTTATCTTGAGGAATAAATCAAAATCTTCTGTGCTGCCAAATCAACTAATATTTGGGATTTTAATTTTATTATGTTGGCACACATTTGCTGTACTGGTAAATTTTGAAGCACTGATTTACAAGACCCTCAATGACTTGGGCCCCAAATATCTAAAGGAACGCCTTCTCCCATTTCGACCTGCCCGTGCCTTAAGATCTGGAGGGGAGGCCCTCCTGGTTGTCCCACTGCCTTCAGCAGTGAGGCGGGTGGGCACCTGGTACAGGGCCTTCTCAGTTATGACCCCCAGGGTATGGAATAGTCTCCCCCTTGAGGTGCATCAGGCTCCTTCTCTGTTTATGTTCAGGAAGGCAGTGAAGACACAACTCTTTGCTCAGGCCTTTGGCTAAATGTTGGTCATGTTTCCCCACTGCGAACACTACTGTTTTAATTGATATTGTTTTTTTTTTAACATGCTGGATTTTAAATGTGGTGGTTTTTATTGTTTCAATATCTATCGTTTTGTTTGATATGTTGGATTTTAAAGGTTGCTACAGGCCTTGAGACCTTCCAGTACAGGGCGGGATAGAAATATAAATAATAAAGAAATAAAATAAAAGCTCACAACGACAACCTTCACAGCTCAAAAACGAGGGCAGCCGTTCTGCAAAAAGCAGCATATCATACAAGATCCAGTTTATTCGGAATACTCAGAGACGAGGGGCCTGTTTGCACCTATCTCTGCAGCACAGTTGTACGCTGTGGCACCCAGACTCCACAGCAGTGGCACTGGGCATGCCTGTTGGCACCATTGCTGTGGCAATGTGATAGCCTCTGGTACAGTGGCAACTCATGCTCACCTGGCACTTGGGGAAGTGCCTGATAGGTTTGGAATGGCTCTGGCGTTTCAAAGTGCAGATGCCAGATCCACCCACCACTCGTGAGGGCGGCTGGCCAATGGGAGGCCGCGGTGCACGCACGCGCAAAATGACGCCGGGCCTCCCGCTGCCAGAAGCGGCCCGGCAGCGAGGAGGTAAGACAGCGAGCATGAGCGCGTGACCCCAGCCAGGCGGGGGGGGGGGCTGCAGCTTCCCTCTCACGTGATCTCGGGCGAAGGGGAACCCAGTGAAGCTGGCTGCCGGCCTCGCCATGACGGCTCCAAAGAGAATGCTGCAGCTTTAAAAGAAGTCCTTGTAGCCCCCTTCCTCTTCCCATGCAGAAACTGCCTGTGTCACTCTGCTAATATCTTCTGTCACTGAAAGTGGGCTGAAGCCGGATTAAAACATGGGTGTAGATTGATCGTTAAGGTCTGGCCGTACCACAATAAGATAGTCCATTTTGGGACAGATTGGGAATTAGGACCGTTTTCAGCCTGTTCACACCTAACTAAGGCAAGGCAGATCTGGACGTGGGCAGTGGGTGGGTGAGGACACCATGGGCAACTGACTCAGGCTGCCCCCTCTGGCTCCAGGTCCCAGGACCCACTGGCTGCCCTCCATGTTGCAGTGAGCACAATGAGATGCAGTTTCCAGGGCGAGGTGAGGAGGTTCTGTGGGTGGTGCAGGCAGATCACAGCCGGAAGTGGCCAACTCACGTTGCTGCCTCTAGTTCTGGGTACCAGAACACACAGGTTGCCCTCCAGAAACCAGGGGCCATTTTGCACTTCTCATCTGCTGGATGGGAAAGGAGTGCAATGAATCAACTTGGAGAACTAGACAATGTTACCTGTCCACCCTGCCCCCCCCCGCCCCCCAGGCAATCAATACTTACCTTGATTTGATTACAGTCCAGTCCTCTTCAGGGTGCTGCCATTTTGGCAGCAGCGCCCTGCACCACAGCATGTACATCAGCATCATCTCCATGACTACACTGATGCTCTGTGCACGCACAGTTGCATCTATGGCTGTGCAAGTTGCTAGCACACTTGCGCGGCACCAGACGACCCCAGAGCACCAGAAGAGGTGCGAATGCCCGCTGCCTGGATGCGCCAGGTAAGTGATTGGGGTTAGTAAAGGTGTGGAGCAAGATTTCATGATCATGATCAGGGAACTTCTGGGAAGGCAGGGGCCACCTGGAGGCTGTAACAGCCTCCTCAAGGTGCGGATGCTCTTCCCCAGAAATTCCCTAATCATGCACTACAGGTTGTAGTGCAAATAGGTCTCAGCATCCCTTCACCTGTCTGTGGCCCCCTGAAGGGAGACAGGCATGCTTTCTTCTTTTCTTGCCTTCTTGTATCTGAAACGGAGTCAGTGCTAGGATAATCCAAATACAGGATAGTCCCAATTGTAGTGGTGCTCCAGAGAAGAAAAGGAAATCATTTTGGTGTCTGAGGTCTGAGAGCAAAAGGCGGCCTGGAAACTGATTAAACAGAGGGTGAGACCGCAGCCTTAATTGCCAGCAGTTCAAAAGCGGCTGGGAGGGGAATTGACAATCCTGCTAGTTTCTCTAATGCTTTTCACATCCCACGTTTGGCATGATGAGGGATTAGCATTCATAGTCTATCTTTCTGCATAAATCCAAGTATGGAACAAAATGAAAACATTAAACCAGCTAAGTGAAACCGAAAACATAAGCTCTCAGTTAAAACCACAATTAAAAGAAATTGAGAAAAGGAGTCATTTGGAAAACAAACAAACACATGGAGGTATGTCTTACCATGCAGACCATTTTCAGCATAAAGTACGGAGGCTTTGTGTGGGATATCTGCATCAGCAGTAAAAAGTTGGCGGTACAACAAATCCATCTTTTCATGCACATCTTCAGAATCCATACAGGAAACACAGGACCTTTCTGCATGGATCCAGGGGTATGCATGAATATTCGTAGGCATTCGAAATCCGATAGAATGTGCCAAATTTCGACATTCAAACTCAAACAGAATGTCCCAAAATTTGAATGTAAACATTCAAATTGAATTTTGAACTTTGAATCTGTTCATTTGAATTATCCAGGTATTTGTGTGTGCACAGGTTTGTACATGATGTGCGCTTGAAGATCCGCATCTATCCCGCCTCCGTACGCATTTGTATGGGGCGAAAACAGGTTGCATACGGCATAACTAGGAGGCGCATGGGGACATGTACGGATGTGTACAGATGCAGGGAAGATGCGTTGTTGCTGACATTCCTATGTGCAGATTCCAATAAAAAATTTGAACGAATAGATTCGAATTTGGTAAATACGAATCGAAGCTTGTTAAATTCGAATTTAAAAGATTTGAATTGAATTGGATTTTCGGGTATTTGATTTGATTTGAATAGAATGTAAAAAAAAAACATTCGTGCACATCTCTGTACAGATCCAGATTAATATGCAGATGACGAAGTCCCTGATCCATATCAGCGAGCCTCTGATCCAGATCTAAGCTTTAGTCTAATGAGTCTACAACAAATCTAAAGGCCTCTTAACTTGTTCTATATTCACGCCCAAGTTTTAATCCAGTTTCAACCCACTTTCAAAGAATACATCAGCAAAGTGACTAGTCGTTTTCTTTTCACTTTATCTAAACAAAAGGTGCATTTTCCAAGTTACGTAATACCATAAGAAAATAGCTTGCCATTTTGCTGATGTGTTCTGTCAGTCTGAAAGTGGACTGAAGCTGGATTAGAACTTAGGTGTGAACACAGCCCTGGATCTCTCCATATTGCGCAGATGGAAATGGACTGGGGGAGGGGGGCTCCTTCGTCATCATCAACGTGTGGATGAGGGGCCCAGGATCCAAACCAGAGGCTCTTTTACCTGGATCTACAGGTAAGCGCAAAACTGGCCCATGCCTGGGGAAGCATGCACTAGAAGCAATGTAGCTCAGCTGCAATGACCAACAGAGATCTTCTCTTCTTCAGTATGACCGGTTCACTGGTACAGAGTCAGGAACTGTGTTTGAAACAAATAGCATAGACTTATTAAAAGTAATCATATGTATATTAGCACTATACCAAAGCTTATAACTGGGTACTATGCAATAGGGACGTGCATGACTCTATTTGATACAAATGTATTTGTACAAATTTGTATGAATATCCAATATGTATCCCGTAGCATATAAACTCTGAAAGCGTCAAATCTGCCCTGAATCTGCTCTCAATCCATGTCGAACGCACTCTGGATCCATTGCAGATGTGACTGGCGCAACCGCTTTCCCACCTGCCCAGGTTCACGGATGTTCCAGAGCATTCGTATGAATACGAATGTCAATGTACAAATGCCGTAACATTTGATTTGTGTACAGCTGTCCAAATTTGTATGAATTGGTACAAATAATAAATGTTACAAATGTTCATGCATGTCCCTCTATGCAAGCATTTGAGCACATTTATAGAGAGGAAAGGGGAAAAGATACACACTAAACAGAAGATGGGAGCTGATTGGTTGACGATGCTTGTAAAGCCACCAGTTCCAATTGGATGACAGCAGATAAGACTTTGCCCACTCACCGGCCTTCATCCACTCATTACATTGTAAGCTGTTCACTCACACACTTTCAGCCAAGCACGAAATGGGGAGAGCGGGGAAAGGGGAGGAAATTACAGCTTATCTTCGGATCAGGGGGAACTGAGGAGAACGCCTCTAAAGCACGGTTCCCTCCCCACAAAACCCCACTTGCATTCCCATTGCTAAATAGTGAGGATTATTTCTAAATTCACCAGTGAGTCTTCTTTTTATTCAAATATAGAAAATCATGGCTTCAGGACTTTTGATCCTCAGAAACTGCGAATTTCTCTGAATCTTTGGGAATGCTCAGCTCTGAAAACCAATTCAAGGCTCTTTAAATCTTAAATGGGAATGCACCATAAGTCCATTTTATTCCTGCAACAATTTTTTGAGGTAGGTTCCTTTAAGAGGTAGTGACTGACCCAAGGTCTTCCAGGGAACTTGCCTTCTCCCTGGCTCAAGAGCCATCAGTTCCCTTCTACCAGACCCTTGAGAAACATCTTTGGAAAGCATTTCAGAGGTTCAGCCAAAGATTGGAGTGGAATAAACAAGTCCTATGTCTGTGACCTCACTCTGGCTCCACCTGTGGTTAGAGCTTCCCTTCACCACTGGCAGCTTCTGGTGTTTTACAGTTCTATTTAAAATAAAATGAAATTAAAATGAATCCAGGCTTCTTCTTTTTAAAAAATTTCCTTTCCTTGCAACAAACTGAAAATAGCACTCATCTCTACAAAAGGTTGCACTCACCTATCTGTCTTGCAGTTTTTGCTTGGCTAGTGAAAGACGTTTAAACAGCCCCCCCCCCAAGTAGGACATTGGAGAGCACCGTTGGGTGGGGGCACCCCTACCCCTCTCTCCCCCAGGTACCCCAATCTAGTAGTGGAATTTGCCTCAGCAATAAAGTTCCTCATACTGAGGCACAATCTAAACTCTGACTCTTTCTGCACTTACTAGTGATCTGGATTAAGTAGCCCTTTAATCCAGATCACAGGCCTCCTGATCCACATGTTACCACCAGGGGTGCACATGAATGAAATTTTCGACATTCAATTCGAATAGAATATTTGAATTTCTGAATTTGTATGAATAGAGAAAAAATGAATGTATTAAATTTCAAACCTGTTTGAATACATTCGTATCTTATTTGTATGAATATTCGATTTGTATTTGATGATATGAATGTTGACATTTGTATGCGTCCTTAAGCATCTGTACACAGTCGTACACATCCTGTTTTTATCCCATATGCATCCCGGTTTTGCCCTGTACGTATCCATACAAATGCATATGGATACGAATAAGATGCATACGTATCCATGATGCGTACAAATGTCTGAATAATTTGTGCAAATGATTAAAAACATTTGAATTCATTCGAATGTTTAAAAAATGAATGTATGGATATTCGATTCAAATTCAAATGTCTGAATTCAAATAAATTTGATCGAATTTCGAATGTTTCAAATATTCTTACACATCCCTAGTTACCACTACTAGATTGCTATATTTTGTATTCTCAGTAAAGTGGTTCACATATTCTTTTTTCCCCCTGAACAGTATTTGCAAAAGATGGGAATAGATGAGCTTCAAATAATTTAGAACTTATGAGCCCTTCCTGGCCCTTTCTGCAATGGCCCTTATACTGGATTATAACCTGGAACAGAGACTTACCGTCCACATTCAGGTGCTGCCAACCTGGCTTGCAGGTTCCTATCACAGGATATTAATATATGCTGCCAGTTTTATTATTTGAAAATGGGTTGCTTTTATCTTGTACCCTCCTTTCTGTCTTGATGAAGGGGAGGTGACGGATATAGGGGGGTTTTCCACTGACCTCCCTTAAACCGGATCTAAAATGATCAGGATCTAGAGAACGGGTCCTTCAACTAGTTTGGATGTAGTAGATCCGGATTAAGAGAGGCATCTGATGCGTCCCCATGGGTGGTGCAACACCTAATAGCTTGTCTGCAGTGGAAATGCCGGGAGCATCCATGTAGTGAATCCGGATCGACCCACGTGGGGGCCCACCTGCCACCCCAGGTTTATTGGGGGACAGGGGGTGCAATCTCCGTAGACATTCAGAAGATTTTTCAAAGATTCTCTGTAGCAATCTGCCACAAACTTTGAAGATTCTCCGGAGCCTTTGACAAAGGTCCGTAGGATTAGCATTGCTCTCGTGTGGGGTCCTCTTCAGAGCCTGTGCTATTCTTTAGGGTCAGTTTCGGAGCCAGCTTTGGAGCCAGCTTCGGGTTTTGGGGCACTCCCCCATGGGTGCCCCCCCCGGAGCCCCCCCCCCCAGATCCCATTGCTCGATCACAGTGGAAACGCGCTCCGTATAATCCGGATCTTACACCTGAAGACTCCATTGTAGACCCCTTTAATGGCATCTACAGGAAATCCAGATTATAGGTCCTGAAGGACCCATTCAATCCAGATTTCCCTAAAACTGGTGGAAACAAACGTGGCTCTAATGGGGTCTGCAGTGGAAATGGGGTCTTCCTGCTGTGAGCCTAATGGTAATGGGTACTTAATGGGTACTTAGTGCTAGTGGGGGAAAAACCATTTTTTGTATAAAAATAAATATAACCATAAGATCCTCATACACGAAGTCAACTGAGATGCTATGATTTTTGACAGAGAGAAGACTTAACAGACAGTTTGGTTCTTCCTTTAGACAGCCATAAATGAAGAGGCCATGCCTCATGGTCCTATTTGTCTAGTCCTTTTCATGTCTCCTAACAAGCTGAATAAAAGAGCAAGGGATTCTAAATGCCTTATGCAGCAGTTCCCCCCTTGACTCTCATGCTATTTGCCAAGGAAACACCAGACAATCCAAATAGGGAAAAAGATTGTGGAAGACGAAATTTCAAAACAAGAAACTTCCCTGACTTTTGCAGATGATAACTTGTATATGCTAAGCATGTAGGTGTGATATTCAAGAGAAAAGCTCTCCCGGAATACTCAGTCGCCTGTTGAACAGACAGCATGGTGCTGCCACTATCTGTGTGTGATATAGTGCTGTGCATGTCTAGGGGTGTGCATGAATGCAATTTTCTAGTTTGATTCGAATCAAATATTCAAATATCCGAATTCATACAAATAAAGAAAAAATGAATGTCTGGACGCATCCATACACATCCGTTTTAATCCTGTACATATGGATACAAATTCACTACCGAGCCCAATTTAAGGTGTTAACTCTGACTTATAAGGCCCTAAATGACTTGGGCCCCAAATATCTAAAGGAACGCCTTCTCCCATACCGACCTGCCTGTGCCTTAAGATCTGGAGGGGAGGCCCTCCTGGTTGTCCCACCACCTTCAGAAGTGAGGCCGGTGGGCACCCGGGAGAGGGCCTTCTCAGTAATGGCCCCCAGGCTATGGAACAATCTCCCCCTGGAGGTGCGTCAGGCTCCTTCTCTGATTAGGTTCAGGAAGACGCACCTCTTCGCTGAGGCCTTCAGCTAAATGTTGGTTATATTTGCCCCCTCGCCCAACTGCAAACGCTACTCTTTTAACTAATATTGTGCTTTTATATATACAGGGACACTCTTTATTTATTTATTTATATTTATATCTCGCTCTATCCCGAAGGTCTTAGGGCCTCCCACACCATTTTCCTTTTGTATCTTGTAAGCCCGAGGGCAGGGACCCATCTAAGATTTTTATAATATTGTAACCTGCCCTGAGACCTCTGGGTATAAGACGGGATAGAAATACATGAATGAATGAATGAATGAATGAATGAATGAATGAATGAATGAATGAATGAATGAATGAATGAATGAATGAATGAATGAATGATTCATACAGATACGTATGCAATGTGTATGGACATGTACACATATGAAGGTCCAAATTATTTGTATAAATAATTCAAAATATTCATATTTGTTCCAGTACTAAAAAACAAATGTCTGGACATTTGATTTGAATTCGAGCGTCCGAATTCATCTTGAATATTTGCACATATCCTTATGCCCATCATTATTTTGACAGCACAAAATACCCAGAAGTGCATGATCACCACCACTACATCTTTCACACATGCACACATGTGTGGTGGCCACAGCGAAGATGGCGGCTGCATCCACAAGGTAAGTAATTGTTCTATTTGGGGAAAACTCGCCATCAGAATTGGATTTTCCTGAAATAGGTTATAGCAGGATTTAGGGGGGTATATAGTAGGGCTGTGGTGGGGTTGCCACAGGTACGTGTGGCAATCCCACCATAACGCAGACATGACCGCACTATATAAAGCCCCATTTGCTATCCACACCCTGTGCCTGGACCATCAGACAAGGGTGTTTCCCACTAAGGGGGAAAAATAGGTTTCGAAGTGGTAGCACCCAGTATTTTACTTGTTAGGGAGATGCTTTTCTCCCGTCAAATGTGAATGGTCTACCTGTACCTGGAGTTTACCATCCTTAGATCACGGCAGCATAATCAGGTAGGTGCAGAATGGTCTCTGGCAAGGGCCTTCGAGCCTACAGTCAACCTCAGCAGTGTCCTTCCCACAGTGCAGGAAATACAACTCTGAGGGGTCTTAATGCCCTCTTCGGTCCCCACCCCCAACCATACCAATGGACAGCAATGGCCGGAGTTGATTTTGCCTCTGACCACCTGGACCCATTGAAGAATGAACAGACAATAGCTGACTTCCACACACCCATTTCCTGCACATTCCTTCATGGGGTTGGCCGGAAACTCAAGAAGCGTTCCACAGCCTCTGCAGTTTCCCTCCCGTCCCAATGCCTGGAAGAACGTGAGTCTCACGGCCGCATATCCACCCATGCTTTCTTGCCACTGGTTGCTATGCGCCTCGTGTTAGGAGCGTTACTCTTTTTACCAAGTTATTATCCTGCCTTTTTCATATCTCCCAATGACCGCATGGCCTGTTATTTTTGATTTACAACCGAACAGGTCTGATAAGTGGAAAACAGGAAATAACCTTACAAGTAAAAGATACATAACAGGGTGGATCCCTAGACTGTTGAAAATGGAAACTTTCCTTTGGGAAAGGACGGGGCTATATTTAAATGCTGTTTCTTTTTCTTCCTGCAAAGAGAAAAAAGAGAGGTGTGGTCATCTGCTGCATTTCCACATTCCATGTGGAGAAAGAGCTCACTCAGGGCCAGACAAAAAACTCTGCCCTGAATTTCAACTCCCTTAGATCCAGTGATTGGGGGGGGGGGGGGAATTAAAGCTTAATTTTCAAAGTAAAATCCAGTAGGAATAAATAAATAATTCTTTCCCTACCCAAATTCGCCCACTGTAGCCAAGAGCCATGGGTCATATAAGGGATAGGGATGTGCATGAATTATTGATCAGGTTCGTAATTCGTACAAATGCATGCAATAGGGGCGTGAAAAATGCAATTTTCAGGATTTGATTCTATTTGAATTGAATACCCAAAAATTTAGTTCGAGTCGAATGTTTAAAGTTTGAATCTAACCAAATTCAGTCTCCAGGCGTTCCCTGCCTTCCCAGAAGTTCCCTAATTATGAAAACCCATGCTCCACTCCTTTACCAACCTTAACCAATCCCCCACCTGGCGCATCCAAGGTGAGTATCCACTCTTTTTCCAGTGCTCCAGGGTCATCTGGGATGCCACGCAAGCCCTCTGGCACCTTGGACAACCATTGACATGACTGTGCATGCGCAGAGCATCAGCATTTTCATAGCAACAGTGCTGGCACATGCGCAGTCACAGAGGGTGCCGCAAACAAAATGGTGGAGCCCTGAAGAGGACCAGCCCCAGAATCAGACACAGGTGAGCACTAGTCAACATTGGGTGACTGAGCTCCTTTCCCGTCCAGCAGACAGAAAGGGAAGAGGAAAATTGCCCCTGCTCTCAGATTTTTGGCCAATATTAGATGTGTTGTATAATTATGAACAGAACTCATCATACCCTCAAGAATTCAGATGCTGGGTCTATCGGAGTAACAGTCTCAAGAGGCAGCAATTGCCCCGCAAAGAATGTGATTGCACTTGGAATTTGTTTTGCTTTGGTTCCCACCTGTTGGAAGCTTTTGCCCTCTTGATCAGAGAAGTTATCCAAATGCATGTTTGGAGGTCATATTTGCCTCAAGGCCCTAATCCAAGGTCTCTGGTACTCAAGTGCCATTAGTCTGGTGGATGTTAAAAAGCTTTGGATTGAGGCCATAAATATTCAAGGCTGTGTTTAGGTAACAACAAAATCGCAAGTGCAAAAATAAATTGCCTCTTGCGTTTTTTTTGTTTGTTTGTTTGGTTGGTTGGTTTTTTTTGAAACTCCCAATTGAGAAGAGAAAATATTCATCCTGTCCGGACAGGATGAATATAGCACCATTACGGGATCACCTCACTTATGATAGGATACATATCTACAATAGCCCTGTTTTTTCATCCCTAAAAAGCACTTTTAACTATTGCCTGAAAATCCAGTACAGGTTGCAGAGTTTTTTAGGATATCCATTTACCTTTCTGGATGGCTGTGCAATTGTATCTCCATCCAGGGCACCTGTGTGGGGGCTGAAATAGCAGACCACGCATGCTTAGAGGTGGGTGATGCGCACATCCAGAAACTCAATGGCAGCCAAATTGCTCAGATACATTACTGCTTCCTAGCATTATATCTGGCTGGAGTCATGAGGCAGCCTGAGTGGTATGAATTAGGGATGTTATTCAGATGAATTCAGACATTCTACCCATGTGGAGCTACAATGAACTAATTGGCTAGTCTAAAGAGTGTCATTGCTGGAAAACCTGCAGCCAGTCCTGGATTTTCCAGCAATAGTATTTTGGGCTTCTTGGGTGCGGAAAAGCAGGGTTATGGTGGGATTCCTATGGTCTGTGAGGCACCCTTATCATCACAGTGCCTTACCAACTGCAGGAGGAAACTCGTGGTTGTCCCACCACCATCAACTGCAAAAGGGGTGGGCACCCGGGAGAGGGTCTTCTCAGTGATGGCCCCCAGGCTATGGAATAGTCTCCCCCTTGAGGTGCGTCTATTGCTTCATTGTACGCATTTAGGGAGGTAGTGAAGACGTACCTCTTTATCCTGGCCTTTGGTTAAATGGGAATATACTTTCCCTTCCCTAGACTCCCCCCTTACAAACACACGCGCACGCTTATGGCACTCCTTTGGGGGCTCAGACGTAGTCAGCGTCAATTCAGTCCAAGGTCAGAGTTCCAGAGATACAGCAAAGTCACAGCAAGAGTCAGGCAGCCCTTGGTCGGGGTTCCAGAGGTACGGCAAAGTCACAAGGGGGTCCAAGAGTCAGAATACAGGTACGGTGGGAGTTGCATCAGAGTTGTCTGCAACACTGGCTCAGCATGCGCTGCTCGACTAAGTAGGGGAGTCATCACCACAGTTCGATTGTCCAGACGTTTGTTTTTCTTTGTTTGTATGAATTCGGATTTTCAAATATCCGATTGGTTACAAATTGAATGACAACAACTGCATTTGTGCACACTCCTGGTATAAACTGAGCAGGAAAACCACCGTCTAACCTGGTGATGGCCAACCTATGACACGCGTGTCACAGGTGACACGCCAAGCCCTTTTGGGTGACACACATGGTCACCCTTGCACCTGGACGTGTCGTGCTTGCTTGTTCTTCAAGTGTATGAAATACCAACTTTCAATTGAAGATTTAGCAACAAAAGTCACTAATGTAAAGAATTATTCGTTTTTGCTTTTAATAAAATACATATATCAAAAATATAACTTTTTTACTAGAGCTACAAATATCACAGAATTATGGATATTTCTAGATGTGACACAGCACCCGAGTTAAGCTACGTTTTTGTGCAAATTTTGACACACCGAGCTCAAAAGGTTCACCATCACTGGTCTAAACCTCTTTCAATGCGTTGATTTAACGTGCATCCTGTAGCCTCTTCTACCTGAAAGGCAGCAAAGGATTGCAATGTGGAAGAGAACATGATGGGTGGTGAGGCTCCCTTCACCTCCACTTGGCATGCTCAAACCATTTTTTGTTCTTGATCCATGGTGGATCAAAGTTCAGTTCGTGGAGCTCAGAAGAAAGCTTCTACCCTGGGCCTTCGCTCTACCTCATTAGCTTTGTTGAAGTGTTCCTCTAGAGCTTCCACTTCTGAAAAGTGAAGCCTTTGTTTTGCATTGCTGGAGAAAAGCTGCTTGAAAAGCAGGACGCAGAACATTGGGTGAATTGCACCATTCTCTAGTCCTACATCTACCATGGGTTTTGGGGCATTCGATCTGTAACGAACCGAATGTTAGATAATCCATACTCCTACAAGAAGAAGAAGAAGAAGAAGAGTTGGTTTTTCTACTCCGCTTTTCTCTCCCATTTAAGGGGACTCAAAGCGGCTGACAAAGCTTCTGTTCTTCTCCCCACAACAGAACACCCTGTGAGGTATGTGGGGCTGTGAGAGCTCAGAAGAGAGCTGTGACTAGCCCAAGGTCACCCAGCTGGCTTCATGAGGGTGGAATCGAACCCGGCATTCCCAGATAAGAGTCCGGCTCCCTAACCACTAGACCAAACTGGCTACAAATAGATCCCCTTCGAATGTTGTAGGATTCTATTCAATAAGAATGTTTTCGTATGAATTCATAAGAATGTCTGACATGAAAGCATACGTATCCGATACATATCCGATGTGAACGCATACATATCCGATATGTATCTGATCACGTATCCCATAACAAATCCGATCCAAAAGCATCAAATCTGATCTGAATCCACTTTTAATCCGCTCTCAATCCATGTCGAATGAACTCTGGATCCGTTGCAGATGTGACTGGTGCAGCCACTTCCCACCTCCCTGTTTAATGAATGTCCAAACTCTTCATATGAATGTCCGAAATATTCATATGAATGTTAATGTATGAATATTGTAACACTTGATTCATGTACAAATGTCCGAATCCATGCAAATTTGGACGAATAATGTTACGAATATTCATCCTCATCCCTAGCTGGCAGTGGTGGTTGTGGTTGGGAAAACCCTGCTGTTGCCGCTGCTGCTTCCGTCATGTTGAAGTTTACCTCTTACCAGGTGAGAGGAATAGCATGGCAGTGGCTGGAGCAGATCTTTGGCCTGGATCAGTTTCTCGCTGAAACAGACTCAGTGCTGAGATTATCCGGTTAGAGAATAGTCCCTTTCTGGCCAGGAAGGTCCTCAGAAAAAACAGATGCCCATTTTGGCTTCTGGTCTCCGAGGATTTAAGATGATCTCAGTCCTTGTAAGAAGTGAGGTGTCACCACAGCCATGGGAAGATGGCCCTGAATGCTTGCTCCTTGCCCATTCTGTTCCTCCTTCCTCCGCTCTCGTTTGGCCTTCTGGTTAGAGTGCCAGGCTCTCATCTGGCAGTCTCCCAGTTTGATTCCGCAGTCCTACACAAAGCCAGCTGGGTGACCTTGGGCTGGTCACAGCTCTCATTCTGAGCTACTTTACAGGGTGTCTGTTGTGGGGAGAAGAACAGATAGTTTGTCAGCTTTTTGAGGCCCCTTAAAAGGATAAGAAATGCAGGGTATGAAAACAACTCCTCCTCCTCCTCCTCCTCTTCTGTCTATTCTTAGGGCCTTCCCAATAGCGTTCTTCTCTCTCTTGTCCTCTGTGCAACATTTAAAATGCAGCAGTTCTGCATTTAGGCTCTATTTTAGGCTCTGCATGTTCCACTGTAAAAGGGTCCCATCTACCCACCGAGACAGCTGGTGGTCAGCATTCCTGGATCTGCTTGTGTTTCCCAGGCTTGTCCCTTTCCATAAAGTCCCTCTGCCTCCATATATGTACAAAATCTGCCAGACATCAATTGTACAATGCCTAAATCAATAGCAAGACAATGCCTTATACAGTATCTGTCACCCGAGCCAAAATGTCACTGAGCAGCCTTTGTGAAGTTGGGTGTTAAGCAAAGTTTAGTTGTTCACTATATAGGACAAGGTATTTTCTTGGTCCCAGACTCCCAACAGAGGTGCATAAGCACCTAATGCTGAAATTATTCTAGGATCTCAGGCAGAAAACTGTACAATTCTCTGGTAATAAAAGCACAAACATAATAAACAGTTCAATTCTATACATGTCTGCTCAGAAACAAATGCCATTAAAGAAGAGTTACCAGTAGGAAAAGAGGTAGACACTCAGGATAGGGCCTTCTCAGTGATGGCTCCCAGATTACGGGACAGTCTGCATCAGGCAACTTCACTTTTCAGGAAAGCAGTGAAGGCACACCTCTTTGCCCTGGCCTGTATTGTTTCAGTATGCTTATTTTTATGTGTGGTTTTTAATGCTGTACTCCAATCTAAGACCTTTAGGTATTCAATGGAATAAAAATGGAAATAAACTCATTGGGACTTATGGCCTTTTTGCACTAAAGGTGAATCCCCACTGCAACCTTATTTCAAATTCAATATGGGTTCAATCCTCGTAGACCCATGTCAGTTTGACTTAACACGCTTTCCGCGTGTTAAATCGCCCCACAGCATTGTAAATGTTAACCCTCATTTCAACAGGTCTCACTCCAGATTGTGCGCTTGATACGTGTTACATTTTTTACTGTGGGGACCGTTCCGTTTTAAGGGATGAGAATCCATGTTTAGGGTTTCCCTCTCCCAATAGCTTGCTTCCAAAGACAGTGATTTCAGTATAAAAATCCAATCTTCACAGCAGCCGCTACACTGTAGCCATATACCCACTTCGCACCTGATAACAATGTTGCAATTTTGCACAATTCTAGCTCTTTGGAGTTCTGACCTTTAAAGGGGAAAGGAAAGCAGGGGCAGGTTCTGGCAGATGTGTGAATGTCTAAAGCCCCCTTGCTTGAGTTGCTGCTGCTGCTGTGTGCCCTGGGCAATGGGGAGAAGAGGGGAAAGAATCGCTGGCTGCCCAGTGCCGGTTTTCCTCCATCCAGGCAAGCGGCAGCCACCCAGCCAGGCTCCATGAAGGGGTCCCTTATGGGTGGCGCGTTCACGCCAGGAGGAAGAGGGCAGGGCAGCCCCAAAAAGCAGCTTTTAAAAAGTAGCCACTTGAGTCTCCCCTTGAGTCACGTACATCACGTATGATCCTCAGAATCCGGATTGAACGCAATTAAGCTGAAAGTAATGGGAACAGGCAAATTCGTGTTTGCGTTGGGTTCTATCATTTCGGTTTAGGGAAACTGGATTAAGCTTATAATGGGGATGCGCCCTAAGTCTCAATCAACCTGCTGAAATCATGCAAGTCCTCCCCCAACCTATCCAGATGGCAGCCATGTCCAAATACTGATGCTGACGCCAGTGTGCCCGTGTGTGGCACCGTCACCAGGGCAGCCGTGTGACACACAGCTTAAGTGTGCTTGTGCAACACACCACATGCCCCTCCAGTACCAGAAGATGTGTGAATGGGCCAGCCGGAGCTGTATCAGTCTTGGCACTAGTGCACGGTAAGTGCATACATGGCGCACTTAAAACTGTGCCATGCGTAGTTCATGCAGGAAATGCTCTGGCATGGAAGGAGCCCTTTCTGGTAAAGAAACAGCTCCTTCAAAAGCAGATGCTCCGTCTGGGGGGCATTGCCCATGTAAACTACCCCAGCCAACTGCAAATTGGCCCTTAACGTGCTTATCCAGGAAAATGTAGATATCACTGATTATGAACATGTCAGAATTGTTAGGCAATGTCCCTTTGCCATACCAGAGTTCCCTTGATTCGTAGCTGCAATGGTTATAGGACCATGGGAGTTGTAGTCCCACTCCTCAAAAGGAAATTTTCCAACCATGCCTCCAGACATGGGTTAAAATCTGTGATTCTCCTGTGGCATTTGCAATATAGCACCTGAAAATAACACCATTTAGTGATATTCCAGATTAAAGTAATTCTGGGATACCTGCATGTTGCCCAGAAGGGAGGGCAACAGTGCAGGACGAAGCAGAAGCCCAGGGAAGGGACGAGACAAGCCTGCCCACCCCTGGGTCGAACCTGACCCAATGGCGGCAGGTGGGGGCGGGGCCCTCACCTGTCCCGGGGGGCTCGTGCAAATGCTCTCCCTCCTCAACAGCTGTGCGACGTCCCGGGACAGCCGGGAACGGGTGTAGAGCACAATTTTGTACTCTACGCCCAGAACGTGCTTAGGACACCCTGGGATGGGTTGAGATCCGTCGGCCCAGCGGAGCGAATGCTCCGTCCTACACGCGTTCAAGAGGCACTTGTGGGAATAGGCCTCTGGTTAATGACCTACAGACTGGCTACTGCTCTTGTCTTGCTGACATTTTCATGAACTGTTTCTGAGCTTCGACCTGGTAATTACAGACGCTGTGTTTATCACACTGTCACTTGATACGTGCCTCAAGCTCTGTAGCTCATTCCTGCTCTGCTAGCAGTGTCATTAAAGCTGTCCTTTTCTCACCAAAAGCTCTGTACTGATGGCCTTGCTAGCCAGTGATGGGACAAATTCCTCTTTTTCTTAATCGGGGCATGGATGGTCCATTGTAGCTCTGTGCACCGTGCCTGCACGGAGGTTGAAACAGAAAGCCAAAGACACATGGTGGGAAGGATGCACACTTCTGGGTATCTGGTGCTGGCTCAGTACCCGGATGTCCATGCCACAAAAATGTACAACAATAGTGCTGTGGGCAGTGCTGTCTAGCTAGGAAGTGATAATGTGGATGAGGCAATACCCTGCATTATTGCTTCCTAGTGGGCAATCCGGCCACTGTCTGGAGGCAATAACTTGAATGTGAATTGCACATGGAGATTGAATTGCACGTGTGAATTGCACATGGAGATTGCTTTGTGCTCGTCCCCATGGCAAAGATCTTGCGAGGCGAACATGAGTTTGCCTCCCAAGATTCCCCATGCAAAGCCCTAATTTGGGCTACATGAGGGACAAATGACACAAATTCGTAGCAAAAAGACCTCCCTTTATAACTGTTCTTGCCCTGAATTACGGGGCAAGAGCGGGTTATAAAGGGGGCATGGGGACAGTCTATGGTTACAATCGCAGCATTAGCGGGCAGGATTTTGCTGTCCCTGCTGCTAATGCTGCCATTGTAACCACCCCCAACCTTGCCTGAGCACTTAATCACCCAAGCAAGGGTTTCATTTGCCCCAAACCACCACCTGACAGCTGCCCTGCAGTCAGCTGGGCAACTGTCAGGTGGGTGTAGGGGCTGTCAAGAGCACGGAAGATTTTTAAAACAGATGCAAAAGCTGCATCTGTTTCAAACGGCTTTCGCATCTTTTTAAAAATCTTCCCTGCTCTTGACAGCCCCTATACCCACCTGACAGTTGCCCAGCTGACTGCAGGGCAGCTGTCAGGTGGTTGTTTGGGGCAAATGAAGCCCTTGCCTGGGTGATTAAGCACTCAGGCAAAGTGGGGTGGAGAAAGCCACAGCATCCTGATGCAGGGATTTGCCGCGGTTTTCATGGTTTGCCTTGAACCCGCCCTGTCCTCCATTGCCATGGGGACTCCTTAATGCGAATTAAGATTCGCATTAAAGCTCTCCCAAATCCACCTCGGAGCATCGGCGGCCCCATGGGGATTCACCCTTTGATGCTTGCTTTTTAAGAAGAGAAAGGGATCCTGTCGAATGCTCGGATTTGGGGCTGTCGGAAAAATGTTGCAGCTGATATTGGTAACAACAAACAGGAGTGGTTTTTAATTTTATTTTTCGTAGGGCTTTTTGATGCATTTGTTCACGTCTTCCAAATAAGGCATGGCTGAGACCCCAAGGGAGCGGCAGAAGGAAAGAGGTTGCTTGCATTCAGTCAGCAGAAGGGACTTTGTAATAGAGAAGGTCAAACTCTGTGCCTTGTGGATACTAAATCCACCTCAGCGGGTTGCTTTTGTTTCCTTGCGGGCTTTGATTCTCCACCCAGGATGGAAGCCAGCCTGCGGACAGAACAGGGCCTTTGCAAGAGCAAAACAATCCCCTCCTTTCATGGAGCAGGAGAAAACCCAAGGAGAAGAGGAAAAGCCTAGGAGGAAGTCGCAGCCACACCCAACGCCATCTCCTCTCTTTTCCCCATGCCTGTTGCCAGGCTGCAGCCTGAAAAAGGAGGAGGAAAGGCCGGGTGGGAAAAGCGGGCCTGACGGCGCCAGGCAGTTTCTATGTCCCTCTGTGTTTGTGCACTGTCTCCGGCCACCGGTTCACAGCAAAGGCCGCCCTTGTCATTCCAGGAGCAGCAGCTGCGGCGGCTACCCGGGGCAGGGAGGGAAAAGCTTGCTTCTCATTTCTCCAAGCAATTTCGTTTCTCTGTTGGGAGAGAAACGGCGACTGGGACAGCGTTCCTTAGACCCCCGTCGTCAGCTAATTTATTAAGATCTAGGGGGGAAAGCCAAGCACCCTGGTTATATTTGCACCCTGGCTGCCAGGCCGTGATCTGATCCTTCCCTCTGGCCAAGAACAGAACCATCCTAAGTCTTGATCATTTATACTGTATTCTGCTCTATACTCTTTAAGGTCTCAGGTTGGCTTACAGCAATGAAAAAATACACGATAGCAAAATTAAAAGTAATTAAAAATAGTACAGTCCCAGAGGAAGAGGAGGAGAAGCGGAGTGGTTAGGTCTAGTGCAGTGGTTCTCTATCTGTGGGTCATGACCCCTTTGGGGGTCAAACTACCCTTTCAGAGGGGTTGCGATGAGTCGCCCACTTTCTCACCCCAGCTGACCCACCACTGGGGCATTAGGAAGGTTGAGAACCGCTTGTCTAGTGGTTAGGGAGCCGGACTCTTATCTGGGAATACCAGGTTTTATTCTGCCCTCCCCCATGAAGACAGCTGGGTGACCTTGGGCGAGTCACAGCTCTCTTCTGAGCTCCCACAGCCCCACGTACCATAAAGGGTGTTCTGTTGTGGGAGGAAGAACAAAAGCTTTGTCAGCCACTTTGAGTCCCTTAAATGGGTGGGAAAAGTGGGGTAGAAAAGCCAATTCTTCTTCTTCTTTTTTTAAAGCTTTTTTTATTGAAATTATAAATAACATAACAATACACAACCAACAAATAACATGACAGCCAACAAATAATAAGAAAATCAACCATTAACTACATTGCCTGAAGACAATTGAAGAATAACAGTTTCTGTGTTACAGTGCTGTTTCTCCTGTATACAAGAATTAAATAATTAAATCCAGGAACAAAGATAATAATTTATATTTTATAGCTGAAAGGGAAAAAGAAGCAGAGGGACGTAAAGCGGGATTGGCCTGGGCCTGAACAATAAAGGGTGCCCATTTTTTAATAAATTGAGCTTGCTGTTCCAAGGCCTGCATTTTGTATTGCTGAGCCGTAATTAGCTCATTGATAATGAGGGACCAAAGTTCCCTTCTGAGCTCTCAAAGCCCCACCGACCTCACAGGGTGTTCTGCTGTGGGGAAAGCTTTTCAGCAGCTTTGGGTCCCCTTGAATGGGCGAGAAAAGTGGGGTAGAAAAGCCAACTCTTCTTCTTCTTCTTAAGAACATAAGAGAAGCCCTGCTGAATCAGGCCACAGCCCATCTAGTCCAGCATCCTGTCGCACACAGTGGCCCACCAAATGCTCATGGGCATCTCAAGCAGAGACAAGGACAAACCTTCTCCTGCTCCCGAGTCCCAGCAGATGGCCTTTGAAGCGCCCCAGTTCCTCCCCCCCCAGCCTGGAAGATGCATCTAGGCATTCGTTCTAGTAGCCATTGATACATCTGTCATCCATAAATTTGTCTAACCCTACCTTAAAGCCATCCAGACTGGTAGCTGTCACCACCTCTTCCGGCAGCACATTCCATAAGCCAATGACCCTCTGGGTAAAGAAATACTTCCCCCTGTCAGACCTTATTCTCCTACCCATCAGCTTCATAGAGTGCCCCCTGGTTCTAGTGTTGTGTGATAGAGAAAAGAAATTTTCTCTATCCACCTTTTCTATACCTTTCTTCTTCTTCTTCTTCTTCTTCTTCTTCTTCTTCTTCTTCTTCTTCTTCTTCTTCAGCTAAAGGCCTGTTTAAAGAGCTTTGGAGGCCAGGATTTTCATTCCTGGTCTTCAGATCTTTGGGGTTTGGCCTGGAACAGGCCGTCCCAACATGACTGGCGTTGTTCACAGCGAGGAGAATTGCATAGGGGGCAGCAGTCCTGTACCACGGTAGCATAGGTCAGAGTGCATTTTCATGTAGCAGAATCTCAAAAGCCTTTTATAAATTGTAGCGAGTGATCCTTGGCTTCCCCTTTTAAGGCTTAGTCTTCAGGATGGCAGGAAGGGGCAGACTGGCATGTGGACCATCCCACCTGCAAACTGTCTCTAAGCCACCTCAAAAGGGTTTTTTTAACTGCCTATGAAATCTCTCTCTCTCCCTTTTAAACCTGTTCAGTTTAAATTACTGTACTTATTTACTAGTTCATTTATTAAATTAGCATTAGGCCTAAAAATAGAAGCTAAGCAATCTTGCAGCTTTACCTACGGGCCCGTTTGATTGTCTCAGCTGATCATGTCAACAAAACAGCCCCATCATCCCTGGTGTAAGCAGATTGTCGTTAGAGAAGGCCGCCTGGTCCTGCGCACAACTGACAAAGATCAGATGGCAAAGGTGGTTGTTTTTTTCTACAGCAGCAACTCAGTTGTGCTCTGAATCCTGCATGTGGGGAGTGAGAACATAAGAGGAGCCCTGCTGGGTTGGGCCACGGTCCCTGTAGTCCAGCATCCTGTCTCACACAGTGGCCCACCAACTGATTATTGGGCATCTCAAGCAGAAGACAAAGGCAAAAGCTTCACCTGCTCTTGGGCCTCTGCAAGTGGCCTTTAGAGGCCTCCTGCCTGTCTCTCCAGCCTGGAGGCAGTACCTAAGCATGCATTCCAGTAGCCAGTGATCTCAAAGTTACCTGATCTCAAAGTTATCCAAGCTGGTTGCTGTCATCACCTCTTCTGGTAGTTAATTCTATAGACCAGACACCCTCTGAGGGGAAAAACAAAACAAAAAAACTCCTTATCAGTCCTGTGAGCCAGTTTGGTCTAACGATTAGGGAACTGAGAAGACTGGGTTTGATTCCCCTCTCCTCCATGAGGTCAGCTGGGTGACCTTGGGCTAGTCACAGCTCTCTTCTGAGCTCTCACAGCCCCACCCACCTCACAAGGTGTTCTGTTGTGGGGAGAAGAACAGAATGCTTTGTCAGCCACTTTGAGTCCCCTTGAATGGGTGAGGAAAGTGGGCTATAAAAGCCAACTCTTCTTCTTCTTCTTCTTCTTCTTCTTCTTCTTCATCAAACACTGTTAGCAACAAGGAGCTTTTCAGAGTTGGCCAATTTTTCACAAGCTCCTCATGAAAATCCTTGTCTTCTTAATTACCTGCCTGCCAGGCTCCTTCATAACTGCTTTCCTTGCTCTGATTGATTGGTCAATTAGTTGCTCTACTGTTGGTTGGTAACCTAGGAGATCTGAAAGCCACATGGCCAGCTAAGGACGTTCTTGCTTGTCTTCTGCACTGAGAAGGCATCTGGCTACAATCTGGAATTGAACTTTGCTAGCTACGGCCTAAGTGGAAATGCTAATTGGCATCAGCTTGCCAGTGTTACTGTTATATGAGCTGGGGGGTGGGGGGGGTGTAAGGTGTAGGGAAGCAACTATCTTCTCTGAAAAGATTCACACTTTAACCCTTTTTATTGCTTTTAAAATGCATAACCTTCCCCTGACCATAGTGAAGCCGTGCGAGCAGTGGAGCAGTTCAAACAAAATCAGTTTGAATTAAGATGACAAACCTAGGCCGTGTCTTCACGACAACCTTATCTCGAATTCAAACCGTTTTCAATCCTCGGAGTCCGCACGGCAGTTTGGCTTAACACGCTTTCCCCGTATTAAACCACCCCAAAGCGTGGTGAATCTCAATCCTGATTTCAACAGGTCTCACTCCGGATCATGCACTTGAAACGTTTTACATTTTTTACTGTGTGGACAGTACCGTTTTAAGGGATGAGAATCCATGTTTAGGGTTTCCCTCTCCCAATAGCTTGCTTCCAAAGACAGTGATTTCAGTGTTAAAAATCCACCCTTAACAGCAGCCCTACACTGTAGTAATGGAACCACTTCAACCTGATAACATTGTTGCAATTTTGCGCAATTCTAAAAGTTCTGACTTTAGAAAGGGAAAGGAAGGGAGGAAAGCAGCTAAATGTGAATGTTTAAAGCAAAGGGGCTTTAGTTGCCGCTGCTGCTGTGTGCCCTGAGCAATGGGGAAAGGAGGGGAAAGAATCACTGGCTGGCTGCCCGCTGCCATTTTTCCTCCATTCATGGAAGCGGCAGCCACCCAGCCACCCAGTTAGGCTCGGTGAAGGGGTCCCTTATGGGTGGCGCGTCCATGCCAGGAGGAAGAGGGCAGGGCAGCCCCGAAAAGCGGCTTTTAAAAAGTAGCCACTTGAGTCCCACCTTGAGTCACGTGCGCCACGTACGATCCTCCGAATCCGGATCCAATGCAATTAAGTTAAAAGTAATGGGAACAGGCAAATTCGCGTTTGGATCCAGTTCTATTATTTCGGTTTAGGGAAAGCGAAATAAGCTTGCTGTGGGGATTCACCCCTAGATATTTACAATCAGCAGCTCTGCAACTAGATCCCCCCATTTCTCATAGGCCCTTCTGCACTGGGCCTTATTCCAGATAATGCCATCCACATGCTGATGCAGACAACAGGAGGGCTGAATTCACACTTAGGCCTCTGGCACAAAATTAGGACAGCTCTGGTACAGACCATACGCAATTGCAGGAGTCTGTTTCCACCTGGAAGTGTCCTGGCCTGTACCAGAGCTGTCCTAAGTGTGTCCGAGGTGTAGAGCATGACACCTGTGCCAACCTTAACCCCAGGCTTACTGAAGCGTCTGCCACGGAGACCATTTGTATTATTCCTTCCAGGCTGCTCAGGACTCCTGCCTCCCTTTTGCCACTATTGGCTGCTGCCGGCCACGTCACATGCTCTGTGACATGCCTTTAGCACCTCCGCTAAACGGCCTCTAAACATTGTAGTGGCTTTGGTTAGCGATCTGGCTTTTTAGCTGGCAAAGTTCAGAAGCTGCTTACTGGCGATCGGGGAAAGGGGTGAAATAAGGATTGCAGAAGGAGACTGGTGGGACAGCGAGGGCCAGATAACCCCCCCCCCAATGCTGCATCTTTAGCTGTCAGACTGGGGTGCTCAGTTATTTTATGCATATTTCAGCAGCTTGCACATTCGCCTGGCAATCAGATCACGGAAAGAGACTCATTTCTGTTCTGTCACCATTTAAAAATGCCCAACAGTTGGGATTACCAACACACAGGAAAGGAAGGGCGTGAAACTGCACCTTCTAATGACACCAGAGTCAATCTCCTCTCCAAATAGCCCAGGACTGTCCCCATGCACGGACTCGGCTCCCAAACCGTGCCGAAAACAGTTTTCTTCAGGACTAAATTTAGTGCGGATTTGGGTGATTTGGTCCACATAAAGTCCAGAAAGGGCGCTTTGCATGGGAACAGTCCTTACCCAGTTAAGATGTGATTAAGATTAAATAGCGCATGGAGACGTGTCCTTCTTAGTTAAGGATATATCTGAGGATATGTTAGGCTACCTAAAATTCAAAGTAGGCTGGTGTGTCTGCTTCAGATATCACTCTGGCTTGCAGCATTCAAGTCTTCCAGCAATAAGGAAAACCGGTTTTGGAAGAGACCCAGACAATCTATTGTTGCTTTGGATATAAGTGCTTTGTCTGGGACAGTTACTGGCAAGCACTATCTGTTCATCTCTTGAAGATGTTCCATTCAAACTTAGTGTCGCCAACTCCAGCTGTTGCCAATCTTAGGGATTCACAAACTAACATACGGTATTTCTTGTATTGGACTTGACATTCTGCACTGCGTCTTATTCCTGAATATATCCCAGAAAAGGGGTCTGATGTCTGCATGCTAGTACAAATTATGGTAGGCCCCAGGAGCCTACTGTATTCTGTACTAGAATGCAGATGGTAGGCCCCTATTCCAGGATACATCCTGGGATAAGGGCTGGTGTGGAAAGAACCTTATTTCTTGACCAACTTCTGTCATGGAATCCACATGTGATTTCTAGGAGGTCTCTTGTCCAGATACTATGATATTCAGTGCTGTTTGACTTTGGCTTTGAGTCCCTTCACAACTACTTTCCGGTTGCTTACACCATGAGTTTTTCACAGGACGAGTCATTGTTAATTGCACAAGAATATCTGAAGGAACGCCAATCTCAGTATCAACCTGCCCATGCCTTAAGATCCGGAGGGCAGGCCCTCCTCGTTGTCCCACCACCCTCAACCCTCCTGGGCACCCAGGAGAGGGCCTTCTCAGTGATGGCCCCTAGCCTATGGAATAATCTCTCCCTTGAGGTGCGTCTATCACCTTCACTGTACATATTTAGGAAGGCACTGAAGACGCGCCTCTTTGCCCTCGCCTTCAGTTAAATGGGCATACCCTTTCCCTTCCCACTTGCAGATGCTGTTGTTTTAATACATACAGTTATTGTTTTAATAATGTTTGATTTTAAATGTTGTTACCCGCCCAGAGACCTCCAGGTATAGGGTGGGGAAAAAATGCAAACAAACAAACAAATAACACGTGTTGTTGTCCGGATGTAGAACCTGAGTGGGATGGAGACCATTAGAGCCATTCCCTGGGACCTGTGGAGTATAATGCCCCCTTTAATCTCCTCTTTACTCCTTTGAAGAATTTTTAGTTCACACAGATCAACGGCTCAGCTGGAGAGTTTTCTCAGCTGTTTCTGAGGTAATGTTTCTTGTTTTCAGTTTCATACAATGGTTTTGAAATGTTAGAAAAAGTCACTGCGCATGTAGATTACAAGCATCTGCCAAAGGGGTGGGGTGGGGGGACATTGATATCCAGTGTGAGTAATCCTACAAATGTCAGGACATAATTTAATGGGAATTCACCATGGCTGAGAAGACAGCAGATCAAAAATGGCAGGACAACCGAGCAGAGCCTTTATTAGATCAAACTTCCAAACAATAACAAGATGATTTTGAAACAAAGCTGAGGGGCCATCTACACCGATGTTTTAATCCACATCAAAGCTGGAGTGATCTAACGAAAGGGAAATGCAAAAACGCCCTTAGCCAAGGACCTTGGAAGAATTTGGCTCGTTCCAAGTGTTGCTGTTTGCCATTGTGGAGTTATTATCTGTCTGGTGATTTTCCAAAATCCAAATATTTCTTGAGTTTCTTTGGTATTGCACCTGATGTGCCAGTAATGGAACTGTTAGCACAAGTGTCCTTTTCTCCCAGGGGTTTCAGATTTTGATTTGTAAACTTTGATATTTTTGTGATTTCTTAGCAGCAGCAGCAGCAGCAACAGAGGCAGACAGGGTGTGAGTGAAATTGGTCAGAGGTGGCCGCCAGCACTGGGCAAAGATTTAACAAGCAATTAAGTGGCAGCATCTGGAGGAATGCACTAAACCCCATCCATTTGCTGGCACTTACTTACCTGACTTCTATAGCCATCCCTAATTAATTTCTTAATCGGTTTTCTGCACAAAAGCAAGGCAACATATAGAACTATTTCAAAGAGCAAAGTAACTCGGGGTAAGGGGGGAAGAGAAAATGTAAAGGTCACAAGGGAAAAGCCATAGCTCAGTGGTAGAGCAAACCCCATCCTCTCTTCATGAGTAGGCAATAGCAAACCACTTCTGTACCTCTGCCAATAAAACTGCATAGAGATGCTCACGGAGTGGCCGCGTTCCCACCCACCGCAAATCCGGAGCAAACCCGGATTACTCTGATTCGGGTTTGCTCTGGGTTCTGCTGCGGGTTGGTTTGGAGGCCAGGAACAGTACCGAGCGCACACTGGGCTGTTGCCACAGAAGTGCAGGTGAGCACAAGAACATTTGTGAGTGGCATGGCGTGGTGCCGCCGCCGCTGCCAACCTCATCCTAAGCCGAACAAAGGAGGGCAGCCGGGGAAAGAAAAGACCGGCTCGGTTAAAGCCAAGTGAAGGAGGACAGCCGGTGGCCAGGCTCACTTACCCGGCCTCTGGCTGTCTTCCTTTGCTCGGCTTTAATCCGAGTCACCAGGAAACCCCTGTTTAAACAGGAGTTTTCTTTCCCCACATTTTCCCAGAAAATCCGGGGAAAGAAAACTGGCATGGGAACAGGGCTGGAAAATCCAGAGTGGATTTGGAGCATTGGGGGATTTAATGGGAACCCCCAATCCTGAATCCAAATCCATCCCAGATTTTAGCCCCTATGGGGACGTGCCCTAGGAGTGGCTGTAGCTCAGTGGTAGAACAAACTGCTGGAAAGCAGAGGGTTGCTGGCTTACTCCCCCCCAGCCTTTCTCCGAAAGCAGGCAATGGCAAACCACCCCTGGAGCCTTGTGACTAGGGTTCAGATCTCCAATCTGCCATTAACGCTCATAGGGTGACCTTGGGGCAGTCACAAACTCTCAATCTACTTCGTGAGGTTCTTGTGGGCATCAAATAGAGAGGTGGGGAATGGCGTGCACTTCTTTCGGTGATTTTGTACTTCCCGTCCACTGGATGGGAAAGGAGCGCAATGAACCAACATTGACGACTGCTCACATTTGGAGCACTAATCAATGTTACCCATTCTCCCTTCGCGATCATATACTTCCCTTGATTTGATTGCAGGGCCATTTCTCTTCGGAGCGCTGCCATTTTGGTCGCAGTGCTCTACGCATGCGTCAGCGCCGTCACTGTGACCACGCTGACGCTCTGTGCATGCGCAGTCGGGTCTATGGTCGTCCAAGGTGCCTGTGCGCTTGCGCAGCACCTCAGACAACCCCAGAGCACCAGAAGAGGTACAGAACGCACCAAGTTAATGATTGGGTAAGGTTAATAAAGGCGTGGAGCATGATTTCATGGTTAGGGAACTTCTGGGAAGGCAGCGGGCTCTCGGAGGCTGTAACAGCCTCCTCAAGTTATGGATTCCTTTTCCCAGAAGTTCCCTAATCATGCACTACGGACTGTAGTGCAAATAGGCCGCAAGCAGGATCACATTCCAGAAAGCAAAGCCCTAATGGGACCTTTCTGCAGTGGCCCTTATTCTGGATTATATCCCAAAATAGGGACCTGCCATCTACATACTGGAGAAGAAGGAGGAGGAGGAGTAGGAGGAGTTGGCTTTTCTGCCCTGCTTTTCTCAACCATCTAAGGGGACTCAAAGCGGCTGACAAAGCTTCTATTCTTCTCCCCACAACAGAACTCCCTGTCAGATAGGTGGGGCTGTGAGAGCTCAGAAGAGAGCTGTGACTAGCCCAAGGTCACCCAGCTGGCTTCATGGGGAAGGGCGGAATCAAACCCAGTATTCCCAGATAAGAGTCCGGATCCCTAACCACCAGACCAAACTGGCTCACATGACCTGTCATAGTGTGCATGAACATGTGGATGGCAGGTCCCTATTCCAGAATATAAACCAGAATAAGGCCCACGGTTATTTTTGTATTGCAGGAGAAATCTAGCCGTTATGTCTAATGTACAGGTGCTGATAGAGGAGGACTAAGCTGAGCAAGTCTTCCTTTTCTTGTTTCTGGTTTTTTTCTGTGTTGTGGCCATAGACCCAGGTGGCCAGTAAAACAGTGCACAAAAGCTCTGTAAAATCAAACTGACCACCCAGAGTGTTGGTCAATGAACTCTTTGCATGTCTTATCCACTGTCCCAAAACATTTGACTGCAGGCTTTGTTAGTTCTTTGCTTGCTCCTTTCTAGAAGTCTCATGACATTCCAGTTATTTGGTCGACCTGGGAATTTCTTTGCAAATGACTTGATCGTCCTTCTTTGTATGTTTCTAAAAAAAAGAAAATCTTTGGTCATCTTGTACACTCGTGAATTGACCACATGGATAAACATCACCCAATGAATTCCACCTGGCCCTTGTGAATAGCTTTAAGGTAGGGTTAGACAAATTTATGAATGAGATGTATCAATGGCTACTAGAATGGATGCCTAAGTACATCTTTCAGGCTGGGGTGGGGGGTAAGCAGGATGCTTGTAAGGCCGTTTGCTGGGCTTTGAGAGCAGGAGAAGGTTTGCCCTTGTCTCTGCTCGAGATGCCCATGGGCAATTGGTGGGCCACTGTGTGCAACAGGATGCTGGACTAGATGGGCTGTGGCCTGATCCAGCAGGGCTTCTATTTTGTTCTTATGTTTCTACAGTAGAAGAAGGTTAGAAGATTGAGGTCTTTTGCATTGGCAAAAGAAACAGTGTGGGAAGAACATAGTCAATTACTATCTTGTTGAGTATAATGGAAGGTGTGTTTTGGTAATTGATACTATTAGTTTGTAGCCTAGGTCTATCCGGTCCTTGGGGTAAGAAGAAATTCAGCCAAGAGGCCAAATATGGTTAAACTTGTCTGTAAAAATGTTGGAGGTGCCATGACTGGCCATCAGAAAGGAGGTATCTTTTCCAGCGATGGATTCGGACAGCTCCCTGTCTAGGGATGTGCACGAATGCATTTTTTTGCATTTGTATTCGAGTCAATTCGAATATTTGAATATTCTACTTGAAATTCAAAAATCTGAATTTTTGTACATCCGATTCGAATCCGGATTATCTGGATCTGTATTCTTGAAAATCTGATCTGAATCGAATCTGATTTTTGAATTCACACCCTTGCATCCTGTTGTCATCCCGTTGTCATCCTGTGTTATAAGCGCGAATAGACCCGATATTTGGATGCAGTACAAATGGATCCATTTAGGTGAATTATTGAAAAACCCGATACGGATTTTTGAGAATTCGAAATCCGTTCGAATTTGGAAATTCAGATTTTCAAAATCCGATTCGAAAGTCAATATTCATCGAATTCCCTATCCCTGTCTACCCGCAGCAGAACCGCTTTGCTTCTTGAGTGAAGACCTCGGGCCTTTCTGCATTTAGATGATTAGGCTGCCATGAACTAGGGCTGGCAAACGTCTGGAAAAGGTGGACCATTCGCACTTATTGGCCAGAAGTACCAATGGTCCTCCCGTTGGCCAGCCTGTGCCACTGAGTCCGAAGCTGGAAGCTCCACCTCCTCACTGCCACGATTGGCCGCCATACGTATCTGTACACATTTGTGTTTATAATACGAAATGAAAACGGGATGCATACGGGATAAATGGGTTGCATACGAAATACATACAGATATGTATAACACATACGGATGTTGTCGACATTCGTATCTTCAAATTCGAATCTAACATTCAAACGAATAGCTTCAGATTCTAATTGGTTTTTGCTGCATTCGGATTTTAAACATTCCAATTGAATCGAATTTAAAAAAAAAAACCATTTGTGCACACCCCCAATATATAAAAGTCTTTGAAAATTGTTACATCTTGTTTTGTGCTCCAATTTTCTTTTCCAGCTCAGTAATTTTGTGCCTCCGGTGGAATAGAGAAGCATTCCTGACAAGGGGGTAAACCTGATGGACAAGTTGAGCTTTGTTTCCTAAGTACTGGTCAAGAGCCCTTTTTTGTTAAAGAGATCTCTGCTTAGCTGGAAAGAGCCTTTTGAAAGGAAGAAGTAGAAGAGTTGGCTTTTCTACCCCCCTTTTCTCACCCATTTAAGGGGACTCAAAGCAGCTGACAAACCTTCTGTTCTCCCCACAACAGAACACCCTGTGAGGTAGGTGGGGCTGTGAGAGCTCAGAGGAGAGCTGTGACTAGCCCAAGGTGAATTTTCTGAATTGGATAATATTGTAAGAAAAGAGCTTAACATCTTGTGGGCTGTGGTCACACCTTCTCTTTAATCCTTCTTGATCTTCAGTCCCCACGGTTCACACTTTTTTAGTCTAGTCTGTTTTCTTCGTGGACTTTTCTCCCTTCCAATGTAATTTCATGAGTCCTGATTTTTACAGGTCTCAAGCCATTATAGAGTGCTGTGAGCCAGTTTGGTCTAGTGGTTAGGGAGCCGGACTCTTATCTGGGAATGACCTTGGGCTAGTCACAGCTCTCTTCTGAGCTCTCACAGCCCCACCCACCTCACAGGGTGTTCTGTTGTGGGGAGAAGAATGGAAGGTTTGTCAGCTGCTTTGAGTCCCCTTAAAATGGGTGAGAAAGCAGGGTAGAAAAGCCAACTCTTCTTCAACTCTTCTAATCTGTTTCATTTTTTTGGGTGTGATCGGGGAAGAGGTCTAAAGGGGGCTGAACGCTACCATAGAGTGTGGAGCTATACGGCATGAATTTGCCTTCCCTTTCACCCAACGTGTGATTGCACGCTGTTGAGTGACAGAACCTTTATCCTATCAGAGTGCTGTGATGGTGGAGAGGGGTGGAGATCTGAAAAAGTCTCATGAAGGAGTCTCGAGACGGAACAGACAGGTGTGAGCACAGCAACCCAAACTGAGAAAGGATTATCAGGAACGGGTGTGATCAGACTTAGTGCATTTTGAGTCCTGTTTCTTAATAAGATGGACTATTTCAGTAAGGTTTGACCTCGTCCATGGAGGGGTTCTCTCATTCTGAAAGTGGACTGAAACTGGATTAAACCTTAGGTGTGAACATATCAAAAGTTCAGTTATATTCAGCAGGCAGAAAAAGAAATAAATCATCAAAAGGATTATTGAATAGTAGTACCCTGGAATGACTAAATCTCATACACATACCTGTATGGAAAAATTTGAGTCTCTAAACCATCTGGTGTGTTAAAAATTGATAGGAATTCTGGTGTAAATGGCAGATATTGCTGAGGAACAAAAAGGAACCAAGCCAACCTATCCAGAAATAGCTTCTTGTTGCTAGCAGAACATTTATATACCTTCAAATGTCTTGCTGAATAGAGTCTTATATAGGGAAGGGTAAATGGGATGATGTTCAATACATGTGAAAACTTAATGCAGCAGTTAATGCAGGCTGCATAAAATGTGCATAATAGGTCAAGATCAATCCTCTAAACTGCCTGGTTATTTTGCTCCTAGGGCAGTGATGGCAAAATTTGCAAGAAAACCTAACTTAACTTGGGTGCTGTCACATCTAGAAATATCCATAACTTTGTGATATTTGTAGCTCTAGTAAAAAAGTTATATTTTTGATACATGTATTTTATTAAAAGCAAAAACAAACAATTCTTTACATTAGTGACTTTTGTTGCTGAATTTCCTTTGCTAAATCTTCAATGGAAAGTTTGCATTTCGTACACTTCAAGAACAAGCAAGCACTACACGCCCAGGTGCCAGGCTGACCATTTGTGTCACCCAAAAGGGCTTAGCGTGTCACCTGTGACACGTGTGTCATAGGTTGGCCATCACTGGTCGAGCTAGCACACTGTACTGGCTCTCCTAATATGCTGTATGGATAACGGACTAGGGTGGATAAAGGGCAAACTATACATCATTTAATAAGCAATGTTGTTGGCATCCTCTGTCTCAAACACACTGGGAAGGGTCTAGGCATGAAAGAGATGCTATTTACATTTGGGCTTTCATATCCGTGGGGGATAGGTTGTGGTTGTGGGAAGCCGTGGATATTTGAAACACTTGGAAATTGCATGAGGTTTCCCATGATTCCCAGGAAATCGTGTGAGATTTTCCAGGAATCATGGGAAATCATGTGCAATTTTGCGGTATTTCTGACTGAAGTCCCCAGGAAGCCTCTTGAGATGCCCATGGGCAATTGGTGGGCCACTGTGTGCGACAGGATGCTGGACTAGATGGCCTGTGGCCTGATCCACAAGGCTCCTCTTATGTTCCCCTTGTGTTCCTATGGAGGAGCGTGGGCAAGGCTGGTCCAACTGTGTTTATTTACTGCCCTATACCACAGTCTCAGAGTAGTTAGCAAAGCAAACTAAATGATTTTTTTAAAATAAGAAAAAACCAGAGGATAACACAGGGACATGTGACATCACATTCTGACTCTTTCAACAGGCCTCATGGGAGCTAGAGGCCCCAAAAGAAAAATTCCAACCTCTGCAACATTGCATCCTGAGCATTTACAAATAGATGGCTCAAATTCCTTCACCAATGACAGCATCTCCATTCTGCTGGATAGCAGAGTGGAAAGAAAGAGTTGTTGGGCAGGTGTCATCAGCTGTCACCACATCCTGTTTCTGCAGTTCAGGTGGTTACAATGACAACATCCAACCTCTCCTTCCATCTAACTTCCCTTCTTGCATGCTAAGATCTAAGGATAAGGATGGCTGACAAATCAGGACCGCAAGGGCCAATAAAGAAGGAACAAGCCTGTCCCCTCCTGGATGTACCACCACTTTCAGTAGTAAAACGGATGGGGACCCGGAAGAGGGCCTTCTCAGTGATGGCCCCTAGGTTGTGGAATAGTCTCTCCCTTAAGGAGCATCAGGCACCTTCACTGTACATGTTTAGGAAGGCAGTGAAGATGCACCTCTTTGCCTGGCCTTTGGTTAAATGTGGATACATCTGGAACATCCATGCTTTATTCTGGAATATCAAAATATAACAGAATACGTGACGTCTGGATGCAGCCTTCATGACTGCTTTGCAACATTCGCTGCATAATTTAGCTCTTGTCTGCTGGAAACAGACTGCCACACTGTGTGGAACTTTCTGGCCTGTGTTATTAAAGCCTTCATTGGAAAGGGAAAGGAAAGATTTCAAGGGCAAAGTTGGAAATAGAAGGTATGGCATTAGGAACATGGGGAGGAGAAACCTATATCCGGTTTTTGAATATAACTCAGTGCAGATCGGATACCAAATCTAGGCCAGGAAAAAGTTGTAATGAAGGTGAAAGTTGTAAAGGTGCCCTTCCTGCCTGGGTTGAACAAATGGAACATAACTTACATTCTTATAGTGTGTAGCAAACTGTCCCTTTCATCCGTCACCATTTCCTGCAATAATAACAATCGCTTCTATTCATTATGGGATGACACCACAGAGCAGATATCTGCAGTTTCTGTCCGAATGCTATTTTTAAAGAGAAGGGACAAGATCCAGAAGAAGTACATTATTCCCCACCCCCACCACCCCAAATGTAGGGAAATGACTGGATCGGAAACATTTTTTACATTATTCATTGCTAATTATTAATTTCTCACATCCTCAGTCATTCTTGATCTTCAGTACCACTTCAGTGCTTATGAACAATCCGGATAACTGCATGGCGCTTTCTGCACTGGGCCTCAATTCTCCATTATTTGCCATTTCTGCACTTCCGAGGGGGTGGAGGGTTCCAGCTGGAAAGGCTCCCCCAGGAACTATCCCACTGCCCTGCAACCCCTGACACCCTGAAGCTTGGATGAGCTTCGGAGCCTGATGTGAGTACTCCAACAGCTAGGAACTAGAGGGCGCGTCTTCATGGCATGTGTTATTTCAGTTTAAAGAATTCGAAATAAAAGAAACGGAACAAAGCTGTCCAGACGACTTGCAAGTTGATCCGGTTCCGATGGCAGCCTTAACGTGGGATCAATACTCGGAGTCCACATGGCAGCACTGTCCTCCTGCCCATTGCCCACACTCTCTCCTGTGATTGGTTTTCCCTGCCAGGATCCCACCCTCCCTTCTCTTTGCGTCATGCTTCGCCGGGAATTCCCTGCCCAGTCCACCCTCCCCCTTCCCAGCAGCAGCAGCAGCAGCAGCAGCATCCATCCAACCATCCATCCATCCATCCACCCACCCATCCATCCATCCATCCATCCATCCATCCATCCATCCATCCATCCATCCATCCATCCATCCATCCATTCATTCATCCAGGCGCTGCGGCGCTGCGGCGCTAGCGGCTTCTCCCTGGGGCTCCACTGCCGCTTTTCCCCCGCTTTGCCGCCACTTTGCCCCGCAGAGGAGGAGAGCCAAGGGGTGGACAAGAGGGCGAAGGGGGCTCCTCGCTTGCTCTCCCCCCCCCCCGTCGCCGGGAGGGAACTCCGCCCCCCCCACCTCACAGGGACCCAAGCTGGATTAAAACCTTGGCTTGTGGTCACACCTAAGGTTTAATCTAGCTTCACTCCACCTTCAGAGTGAGAGAACACATCAGCAAAGTGACCAGTAGTTTTCTTTCCACATTATCTAGTCTAAAGGTGGATTTTCTGAGTTATTAACCCTGAAAGAAAACCAGCTTGTCAGTTTGCTGGTGTATTCTCTCACTCTGAAAGTGAACTGAAACTGGATTAAACCTTAGGTGTGACCACAGGCAAAGTAGCCTAGAGGGGGCTCAAAGCGGTTGACATTCTGTTTTCACCCTTCAAGGGACTAAGTGGCTGACAAGCCTTCTCACCCTTAAGGGGGCTGAAAGTGACTGTTCCGAACCTTCAAAGGTCTGAAATTGCGCAAAATTGCAACATTGTTTTAAAGGTGTGAAGTGCTTAGATTGATACAGTGTTTCAGCTTTAAGGACTGGAGGTTTATAGTGGGTGTTTGAGGGTGGATTTTTTCAATGAAGGAAACCCTAAACATGACGTGCTTCTAATACGTTCAGCCATTGGTTACAGTGCGATTGGGGGGGCGGGACAGCCTTAACACTGAATCTCATCCCGGAACGATACTGTCCACACAGTTAAAAAGGAAACACGTATCGACGCCCGATCTGGAGTGAGACCTGTTGAGATCAGGATTTATTTCTAATCGGGATAACGTCCTTTAACACGGAAATACCGTGTTAATCCGAAGTGCCGTCTGAACTGCGCAAACTCAAAACGTTTTGAATTCGAGATAACTATGCCATGAAGATGCACCCAAAGTGTCATAGGAACTCATTTCAGCAGCACAATTTGGTACACAGAGTAAATGCATCTCTGTGCATGCCTTCTTGAGCCACCCCTGGAACACGGGTAGCTCTAGATAGAAAATAGGTCTACCACCAGCGTCCTGGTTGAGGCAAGCATGTTAGTCACTTCAGATTGGGTCATGCTGTGTCCAACGTGGATACAACGTGCCAGCAGGGGGTGGAGACTCTCTAGACCACGCAGTGGCTGTGTGGTCACACTTAAGGTTTAATCCAGCTTCAGTCCACTTTCAGAGTGAGAGAACACATCAGCAAAGTCATGAGCTGTTTCCTTTCAGTGTTAAATAACTCAGAAAATCCACCTGTGGGATAGATAATGTGGAAAGAAAATTACTGGTCGCTTTGCTGATGTGTTCTCCCGCTCTGAAAGTGGACTGAAGCTGGATTAAACCTTAAGTGTGACCACACAGCCACTGCGTGGTCTAGAGAGTCTCCACCCCCTGCTGGCCACAGCCAGAGTATAAAAAAGAGTGGCCCAGAAGATAGGCTGGCTCCACAATGAACCAGGATACCAATATGTCCAGAAACACCCTATATTCCAGAATAGGGACCTGGAATTTGCTTGCTAATCCAGAATAAGGCTTAGTGCAGAAAAGGCCCATAAGAACACACAAGCAGGAAAAAGAAAATTTTAGCTTCATCAGTGGAGGAAACAGTAGCAGTAATAAAAATAAAATAATAATAATAGATTCAGAGGGACTTTTGTTTTTGTTCTTTAAAAAAAATAGACTTCTCTTTTTCTAAAAACATCAAAGTGTACTGCAGCTGTTGTTATGTAAAGGCAAGAACTGGGTTGCTTTCAAGAATTTGCTGATTTGGGGTTGGGGTTGGGGTTGCTGCCGTAATGATCACAGAGCAGCTTCCCCTCCCAGGTGGATCATCCTTTTTAAGCTGTCCGAATAGCAACCAGGGGGTCATGCAGCTTTGTGGATAGGAGGCAACCTCTCTTCCTGTGGCTTATCCGGGGAGCCATTCTTTGCCTCCCCAACACCATGGCTGTTCTCTGCTTTGATTGTCTGAGAAATCTCTGAACTCTCCTGTCCCTTCTCTGGAGCTCTGGGGTCTGCCTTGGCTCCTGTCCTGATGTCTGTCTTTGATAAGTGCGTGTCGGAGTCTGGCGGTGTCTCCTGGGAATCCGGCAAACGAAGGCGGGCTGAGGTCATGCTTTCTTCTGACTTCCCCTTCTCTGTTCTTGGCTGTTCAAGCGAACCTGGCCCTCCAGCGCACGGCAGCGGTTCGGTTCCCCCAGGAACGGTGGTCGTCCCCTTTGCCGGCTTTATCTCTGTCCACACAAAAGCGCCGTGTTTCTGGAATGGGAAACGGGGTTGATGTTAACCAGGGGGACATAAGCTGCGAGAAGATGCAGCTGTGAGCTGAGTTCATTTATTAGCTCAGGTCCTGGCACAGGATCTGTTTCCCTCTTAGCCTCTCCTCTGGCTAGCAGCCTGCACTTTGATAGCTAAGAGTGTGCGGGTGAACGGACGGACAGATTGATGAGACCTCCGATTTGGGGGCCGAAGAAGAAAAGAGGCAACAAACAGAATGGGAAAAAGAGACAGCCTGCACGTTGCCCACCCTTTCTCTCCTCACTTCTTTTGGAATAGTTTCTCCAGGCTACAGCATGTACAGTTCCACATTTTCTTTTTGCTGGGTTGTTATGGCTACTTTTCTAAACCATTTGCTTTTTGCAGGACTGGAGATTTATGGCCGCTTCTCAAATGACTTTGGCCATTAGGGTCACATGAGAAGGACAGGACTGATATTAAAAATAGGGGGTGGGGGAGAGAGGAACAAACAGGACTTTGATTTCCTACAGAATACCATGTTCCTGATAACAAGATTCTCTTTAGCAATCTGATTCAGGAGAATTAACTTGGCTCACCTGAATGGATGCTGATTCACCTTTCTTGGTCCTTGGTCCTTCTCCTTTCCGCAGATGTATTGCACGTGTCCTGCCACACGTTTGGTCCTCACATCAGAACGTAAGAGGAGGGCTGCTAGATCAGGGCACAGCCATTGAGGCCAGTATCCTGTCTCACTCAGTTGGCCAACCTCAATTGCTTCTGGGCTTCTCAAGCAAAAGGAAAAGGTAAAAACCTTCATCTGCTCTCCACTCCCTGAAAATGGCCTTTAGAGGCATCCTGACTGTCTCTCCAAGCTGGAGAAAGTACCTAGGCATCCATTCCAGTAGCCGTTGATACACCTGGTCTCCATAAATTTGCCTAACCCTTTCTTAAAAGTTATCCTGGCTGGCAGCTGTCATGACCTCTTTGGATAGTCCTAGGCATATCTGACTGCATCCACACACACATTTTTAAAAAATAGCTCAAAAAATGCCTTACAGGAGGTTCCTATCTTCCTTACGAAACCAGGCTGCAACATCTAGGCCTCTTCAGTCTGGAGAGACGGCGTTTAAGAGGGGACCTGATTGAAGTATATAAAATTATGCATGGTATAGAAAAGGTGGATAGAGAAAAATTCTTTTCTATATCACACAACACTAGAACCAGGGGGCATCTATGAAGCTGATGGGTAGGAGAGTCGGATCTGACAAAGGGAAGTATTTCTTCACCCAGAGGGTCATAGGATTATGGAATGTGCTGCCGGAAGAGGTGGTAACAGCTACCAGCCTAGATGGCTTTAAGGTAGGGTTAGACAAATTTATGAATGACAGATGTATCAATGGCTACTAGAATGGATGCCTAGGTACATCTTTCAGGCTGGGGGGTAGGGGAAGCAGGACACTTCTAAGGCCATTTGCTGGGATGCATGAGCAGGAGAAGGTTTGTCCTTGTCCCTGCTTGAGATGCCCATAAGCATTTGGTGGGCCACTGTGTGTGACAGGATGCTGGACTAGATGGCATGTGGCCTGATCTAGCAGGGCCTCTCTTATGTTCTTATGTACATTAAAACCCAAAAAATGCATTTTGGACATGTCTTTTCTGGCCTTCAACGTGGATTAGAAGTAAGATGGGAATACCAGGATGTGGCAGTGACCACCTCTCTTTATTATTGTTCTTTTCTCATGTATAGTTGTGGAGGTTTTTTTCTTTTTAAATGTTTTTGTTGAATCTTGTTAGCCACCTTAATTAGTTATGAAGTAGGCAGGATACAAATTTCCTCCAGAAATGAAGGAAGGAAGGAAAGAAGGGATGCATTTCTGTTAAAACTGTATTAGCAGAAACATCTACCCTATAGGGAGCTGGACTCTTCTCTGGGAGTACCGGGTTTGATTCTGCCCTCCCCCATGAAGCCAACTGGGTGACCTTGGGCTAGTCACAGCTCTCTTCTGAGTTCTCATAGCCTCACCCACCTCACAGGGTTTCTGTTGTGGGGAGAAGAACAGAAGGTTTGTCAGCCGCTTTGAGTCCCCTTAAACGGGTGGGAAAAGCAAGGTAGAAAACTCTTCTTCTTCTATTGTGGGTTCAGTGACACTTGGGGGGAATCCCCACAGCAAGCTTATTTCGCTTTCCCTAAACTGAAATAATAGAACCGGATGCAAACGCGAATTTGCCTGTTCCCATTACTTTTAACTTAATTGTGTTCGATCCGGATTCTGAGGATCGTACATGGCATACATGACTCAAGGGGGGGACTCAAGTGGCTACTTTTTAAAAGCTGCTTTGCAGGGCTGCCCTGCCCTCTTCCTCCTGGCATGGATGTGCCACCCATAATAGACCCCTTCACGGAGCCTAGCTGGGTGGCTGGGTGGCTGCCGCTTGCCTGGATGGATGAAAAACAGGCACCGGCAGCCAGCGATTCCTTCCCCTCCTCTTCCTATTTCCCAGGGCACACAGCAGCAGCAACTCAACCCCCCTTCACAGCCACAGCCTTTAAAACAGAACCTCCAGGGCTTTCCTTTACTTTCCCTTTTTTAAAGGTCAGAACTTTCAAAGAGCTAGAATTGTGCAAAACTGCAACATTGTTATTAAGGTGTGAAGTGGCTAGATTGCTACAGTGTAGCTTTAAGGACTGGATTTTTATAGTGGCTGTTTTGAGGGTGGATATTTTCAATGAAATCACTATCTTTGGAAGCAAGCTATTGTGGGAGGGAAACCCTAAACATGGATTCTCATCCCTTAACACGATACGGTCCCACAGTAAAAAATGTAAAACGTTTCAAGCACACGATCTGGAGTGAGACCTGTTGAAATCAGGATTGAGATTCACCATGCTTTGGGGTGGTTTAACACTGAGAAAGTGTGTTAAGCCAAACTGCCGTGTGGACTCCGAGGATTGAAAACGTTTTGAATCTGAGATAAGGTTGCTGTGAAGACACGGCCTTGCTGTGCTGTATTTTGACAATTCGAAGCTTCAGGCCAATGCAGGCAGGACGGCGAGAAAATTTAGCGAGATGCCAGAAGCACAGCTCAAAATTTGATTGGCTGCCTCAACCCTCATGACGGCGCACACCGACTCAACTCTCTCAGCTCCGATAGGGGAAACTACAGAGCTGCCTTCCAGTCGGGACGCCCAGTCTTTGCTGCGCAGTGAGTATACTGCACTTTTAGATTTAACTGTCGATTTATTCCACTAGTTTGGAGGCAGCCACAGTTGGTGAAACTGCAAAATAATTAAACTAGTTTGGGAATAATTTTTGCCTGCCATTTAAAAAATAGTACTCTGCAGCTAGAGAAAAACTCTGAAGTCTGTTTTTGTTGCATAACGTGTTTTGGGGAAAAATAAAAATATCTTGTGGGTAGCTTGTTAATGGCAATAAAAGTCATTGTGGTAAAGAAGAGGAAACATAAAAAGAAAGTTTTGGTGGACATATGGCTGGGAAATTTCATACAGAACTGTTGATGAACTTCCCAGTTAGCAAACGATTCTGACTTTTAAAACATTTTAAGATGCACCGAGTGTGCCTTTCCGCTTAAATCTAAAGAGGGAGGAAGAAGGAGGAGGAGGAGGAGAAGAGTTGGCTTTTCTACCCTGCTTTTCCCACCCATTTTAAGGGAACTCAAAGCAGCTAACAAGCCCTCTGTTCTCATCCTGTGAGGTAGGTGGGGCTGTGAGAGCTCAGAAAGAGAGCTGTGACTAGCCCAAGGTCACCCAGCTGGCTCCATGGGGGAGGGCAGAATCGAACCCAGTATTCCCAGATAAGAGTCTGGCTCCCTAACCAGTAGACCAAACTGGTTCACCAATAAAATAATGTCCTTTTCCTATGGTGGCCTCCTAGGCCCTTTCTGCAGTGGGCCTTATTCTGGATTACATTCCAGAACAGAAGGTTGCTATCCTCATAGGCCGCATCTTCACGGCATGAGTTATTTCAGTTTAAAGAATTCGAAATAAAAGAAACGGAACAAAGCTGTCCAAACGACTTGCAAGTTGATCCAGTTCTGAGAGCATTCTTCTGCAGCCTTAACGCGGAATCAATCCTGAGAGTCCAGATTGCAGCCCTGTCCTCCCGCCATTGCCCAGCCCCTCTCTTGTGATTGGTGCTCCATCCGAGGGTCCCACCCTCCATTCCCTTTGCGTCATCCATGCTTCACCGGGGATCCCCTGCCCGCTTTGCCCCACTCCGATGCTGGCTGCTCTTCCCTCGGTGCCAGGCTAGAAGAGGAGGAGAGCCGAGAGAGACGGGCGGCAGTGGGTGTGTTAGGTGGTCCCCACACGGCAGAGGGGAAAATTAGTCCCTAAAGAGAGAGAGGGGAGGGGGAGAGGGCAGCTGGGGATGGGGTGGGGGACTGACTGGCTGGCTGCTTGGGAGGGAGCTGGAAGGAAAAAGAGAAGGGGGGAAGAACGGAGCCGCCGCCGATCAGGAACGGGGAGGAACGGAGGAAGCCAAATCGGGGGGGGGGCATGAGGAAGATGAGGATGGGGGGAGAGGGGGCAGCAGCAGCTGGGTGGGGGTGGGGAGGGGAAGGGAGGCGTTGCTAAGGCACCAAGGAAAAGAGTCTTGGGGGGGACTAGCAAAGGGGGGGTGTCGTCCTTGCACAGACGGGATTCTAAAGTGAGAGAAGCCCCCCTTTCCCAAAAAGAGAGAGGGAGGAAGGAAGGAAGGAGGGGTATCTGAGAAGCCCCCCTTTCCCAAAAAGAGAGAGGAGAGAGGGAGGGGTTCCTAAGAAGCCCCCCCTTTCCCAAAGAGAGAGAGGAAGGAGGGGTACCTGGGGGGAGGGAGAGATTGCATGAGCATCTCACGTCTCCCGCCCTCCCGAAGCCGGTGTATATGGTACATCAAAAAAGGAAAGCTGCACTGAGCATATGCAGAGTGCCTTACTGCCAAAAGAAGCAATCATAACCAAGCATTCCTATAAAAATAAGCACATGTGCTCACACACACACACACACACACACAGAGGTACTCTCGCAGGTGCCAGCCCCAGAACCTCTGCTACGTTCCCAAGTTCCCGACCCGCACGTCTGAACGGACTCTGGACCTTTAGTTTGTGGGGCAGGAGAAATGCATAAGGACTTTAAAACCGTCGCCTTTAAAAGAGTTTTTATTTTTATTTGTCTGTGCTGAAGAACGCTATACCAAGCCCCTTTACTCAGAAGGGAATGTCATACATTCTGTGGGGCTTCTTACTCCAGAGTAAACGAGCCCTTAGCATGGAATTGTAAGCGGATCTCGCGGAGGGGGCTAAGTCATCTCTCAGTGCCTCATTTTGAAAGATTACTTTACTGCTGCCTTCGAAAAGGAAGGAGAGAGGGAAGAAGAAAGCGAGAAGCCAGGCTGCATCCACCCACCCATTCTGGCACTGCGGATGGGCAGCTTTGCCCCACTCCACTGCTGCTGGATGGGGCGAAAAAGAAAAGAGGAGAAGGAGAAGTCTCGATCCACTTCGGCTAAAGGGAGCCCAGCCAGAGAAAGCCTAGCTAGCCTTCCCCTCCTGGCGAGGGAGACAGCTAGAAAATCAGACACTTGTGCTACAGCCTTCACACAGCGGCTACAGTGTTGCAAATGTCCGCAATTTCAACCCTTCAGAACTTTAGAAAGTGAGGACCGGGGCTTTAAACATTAAAGAGGCATAGGGTGCATTAACCCTGAAAGAAAACCAGCTTGTCAGTTTGCTGGTGTATTCTCTCACTCTGACAGTGGACTGAAACTGGATTAAACCTTAGGTGTGACCACAGACAGAGGCAAAGTAGCCTCTGAAGGGGGCTCAAAGCGGCTGACAAACCTTCTGTTCTCACCCTTCAGGGGGCTCAAAGCGGCTGACAAACCTTCTGTTCTCACCCTTCAGGGGACTCAAAGCGGCTGACAAACCTTCTGTTCTCACCCTTCAGGGGACTCAAAGCGGCTGACAAACCTCCCATTCTTCTCCTCACAACAGAACACCCCTTCAGAGAAGGGCTCCACTGCCGATGCCACCCGCCACTCCTCCCTCTCACTGCCTTCCTCCCCCCCTTTGCCTTTGCTGCTGCTCCTGTGCATGATTGATCGGCCTCCTCCAGCCGAAGGAAGATGCTCCGCTGCCGCTGCCGCCGTCGCAGGAGCAGGAGCAGGCGGGATTGATTCAGCGCGGGGCTTATCCAGCACTACGAGGGGTGAATGGCAGGCACCCCCCGCCCGCAGCAGGATGGGGGGTGTCGCTTCATTTCCCCAGCAGCGGTAGGAGACGGAGGCGGTGGCGGAGAAAGGAGCAGCCATTTCGCCGGTCCTGACATCGGGCTCCGGTAGAGCGGCGGCTGAGGCAAGGCACCGGCCGCACATCCCCTACCGAGGCAGGGTGGCGGTCTGGTGGGGAAGGAGGAGAGAGGTGTCAGATGGATGGCGGGCGGGGGGCGCCTGCCGTTCACCCCTCCTACTGCTGGATAAGCCCCGCGCTGAATCAATCCCGCTGCTCCTGCTCCTGCAACGCGGGTAGCGGCAGCGGAGCATCTTCCTTCGGCTGGAGGAGGCCAATCAATCATGCACAGGAGCAGCAGCAATGGCAAAGAAGGGGGGAGGAGGGCCACAGCTTTTAAAATACAGGCTCCAGGGCTTTCCTTTCCCTGTAGTTCCGAACCTTCAAAGGTCTGAAATTGCGCAAAACTGCAACATTGTTTTTAAGGTGTGAAGTGCTTATATTGATACAGTGTTTCATCTTTAAGGACTGGAGGTTTATAGTGGGTGTTTGAGGGTGGATTTTTTCAATGAAGGATACCCTAAACATGACGTGCTTCTAATACGTTCAGCCATTGGTTACAGTGCGATTGGGGGGGGCGGGACAGCCTTAACACGGAATCTCATCCCGGAACGATACTGTCCACACAGTAAAAAATTAAACACGTGTCAAGGGCATGTTCCGGAGTGAGACCTGTTGAGATCAGGATTTATTTCAAATCGGGATAACGTGGTTTATCACGGAAATACCGCATTAAGCCGAAGTGACGTGTGCACGGCCCGAAATCAAAACGTTTTGAATTCGAGATAACGACGTTGTGGGGATGCGGCCATACTGTTGCAGATTCTGGCGGCATTCAGACATAACAAAAGAGGGGTCTCAGTGAGAGTGTGTGTGGCCCTCATGTTTCCAAATCTTCTCTAACCCAGCTTTTCTAGTACAGAATGTTCACAAGAAGGGAGAGGGGCAGACTTGTGTATACACAACTCCATCTCAAAGCTGCCTCTGAGGCACCTGATAGGCTATGATTAGGCTTGGGGCCTAGGATAGTCCGCACCAGCGCATGGGTGGCAAAGTTCAGGTGCAGAAAGGACCTTAAACTGTGGAAGGCTCATAGATGCCTACCTGACCTTTCTGGGCCCATTCTCGGGATAGCGGTCTGCTGGCCATAAGCCAATGCGGACTATAGCAGACCTCACTCGGGGCCTTCCATAGTCTGCACTAGCATGCAGACAGCAGGTCACTATTCTGGGATATATCCCAGAATAAGGGGAAGTGCAGAAAGGCCCCTGGTCTTTGACATGTTTTTGGCACCAGGTTAAAATGTTCCTGTTCTTTCAACGTTTTTCATACCATAAAATGTCTTTTAGTTTCATGACTCTCATGAACATTGTCACATCTGAGTGTAAGGGATTCTAGTAAAATGTTCCAAGTAAGTTGGTCCAATATACTAGCCAGTGCAAAATCCCCTACAGAACACATAAACAAAATAAGTATTGCCTAGACGTGAGACCTTGCCAAAGAGCTTTAGCTCAGGAACTCTTAGCCCAAAAGATCTGTGAGCATGGCCAGTATTAAAGGAGCAGAAAACAGTGACGATTCCCTTGTCCTATTGTCTTTAGGCAATATTTTTCAACTAGCTTTGGATGTGGATGCTTTTTATTTGAACTTTATATTCTTAATGATTGAATGTTTGGAATCTCTCCTAATCCTGAGACCTTAGAGGAAAGAACGGGGCAGAATTATGAAATTCAAATGAATGTGCTTCACTTAAGGGCCTTTTCACACTTGGGATATCCAAACCCTTTGAAACTTAGCCGGTGCTGAATTATATCCTGGCTAAGTGTGAATTGCCTCCATTAAGGAAAGGTTCTTCATAAGAACATGAGAGGAGCCCTGCTGGTTCAGGCCACGCCGCTGCCCGGGGCATGGCTCTGCACTCCATTCAGCCTTTTCCACCCAGAGGAGACAGAATGAAGCACGCAGAGCTGTCTCAGCCAGCAGATAAATGGGTTTTGGGAGCATGAAAATGTGCTCCACACTCATCAAGGCCATGGGGCACTCCAGCATTTGCAGAGACGTTTCTAGCATAGAAATGTCTCTGGGCAAGCCGTATGCTCCTTCTAGGAGAGTCCCTTTTCACCATGTGTGAAAAGGCCCTCCAGGAGAAAAGAAAGGTTTGCGGGGAGAGGAAGGAATGTAGTTGGTCACCTCCCAACCACAGCAGTTGTAGACTTCTTCTGGTTCCCTTCTACCTTGCCCTCATGATTAAGGCAATGAAACCGCGACCCAGCAAGCGCCATGGGTCGTATCCTGGATTTCTGGAGCTCAGTTGAGGCCAGCACTACAGCAGGCATGCCATTTGTTCATTTGTTCATACCAGATGCTGGCAAGCGTAAGGAACTTGACAACATTCCCTGCTGCTAGAACAATGTATTGGAGGGTCTTGGGGAAAAAACACATCCTTTTTGCTTCCTGCTGGACGTTAGAAGGACAGGATACACATTGCCTTACCTTCCCTTGATAGGGGACGCAGGGAGTAGCTCTGGCATCGTAATGGTGTTTGAAGGAAAGCCGTTCCTTAAAAATTGTCGGAAGGCTGGTCGGAGGTTGCGGAGACGCGAGTGGAACTGCAGCAGAAACAATCCAAATGTATAATAGAAGTGAGGTACGGGGTAGTAGATCCAACTTTTTAACACCCTCTTCCCTAGTTAATCTGAACGCTCACAGTCACCAGCCCAGGACGGCATCATTTTCTTTCTCTTTACATGAACTTTGCAACTGAACCCACACTATTAGCAGAGAACGGAGTCAGTAGCATGGCACAGAAAAGGCTCTGACGTGAAAATCCCCTGCAGCCATGGAACTAACAACGCAGCCAGGATCCGGTCCCTAATTCGCAACCTTCCCCATCTCGAAGGCTCCTTGTGAAGACTTAAAATATAATAAACAATATAGTGTCGTTATGCTGGAGTTCTAGGAACAGGAGATAAAACGGATTTTGCAAAGGCTAAAACACTGGCTTATTCACTCACAGTGGTGGCTAGTGCCCATTGGAGCTGGTAGCCCAGCTTCTATGGCAACTAAGGCCCCATTCAGACAGAGGCAATATGGCACCATTATGGCACAATTAATGATGGGGTTGCCTCCTGTATCATTGGGAACCCCATCATAGCTCCACGTTCTCCCCCCTAAAAAGTGCTACATATTGCTGGAAAACACAGTGCTGGCTACAGGTTTTCCAGCAATAACATTTCTACTCACCATTTAGACAGACCAATGATTGTTGCTCCATCCACCGCACATGTGTGGAGGCCAAAATATCTGAGCAGGCATGCACAGTGGTGGTGCCACACACAATCAGACATTTGGCATTGGCCAAACTCCTGGACTGCAAGTCACAAAAGGTACAAAGGCAACACAGGCGTAGAGCATCCACACTAAAAGTGTGGCAGCAGCACCCCGCACTATCACTTCCAACCACCATATCTGGCCGCTGTTTGGAGGTAGTCTCAAAGGAGGTGATGCCAGAAGTTGGAACAGGTAGAGCGAATGGTAGGTGAAACACGGCAAGATGACAATTCTCAGCCAGCGGGAATGGACCCCATTGAACACAGCAGATTATCCATACATTAGTCAAATCAGAATTGAAAAAAAGGGGGAAATACTTAGGCTATGAGCCACAGGAGTTGTGGTCAAACCTTCACTTTAAACCTTCTCCAATCCATCTTCAGGACTGACTTGCTCACGCCTTTTCATTTCTATCCGTTTCATTTGTGGATTTTCCACCCTCCATTTGGACTTTCTTGAAGTGAAAGTCCACGAATATGAATAATGTAGAATTTCACTATGAATTAGTTATATGATTTATGTCTTGTAAAAACCAGCAACCTCGCGGTCAAAAGTACAAATAAGGGAAGAATAAGCATGACATATACACAACCGAATTTTAAAGTTATACGTTTTATTGTTTTAGAATTTATATTGTTATTGAAAATGTTTAATTTTAGTTTGCATAATATTCAATATGCATGTTATTAACTCATTGCAATAATGTTGCCAATTGTATTATGCAATGAAAATTAATTTTTAAAAAAAGAGGGGGAAAATGGATAGAAATAAAAAGGTGTGAGCGGTCAGGTCTGAAGTGAAGGTGTGGCCACAGCCAGGATGTAGTGGGTTGCTGTCCTCACTTCTGTTATTGGTCAGCCACCTCTCTACAACAAGCGGCATCATAGTACAGCGGGTGAAGCGTGCTTGAGAAATACAGTTTCAAATCCCTGTTAGTTGTAGGTGGCAAGTAAGAATATGGAGAGCCCTGGGTGCCAGAGATACTGCTGGATTCCCTCCTCAGATGCCATCTGTGTAGACATTCCATCACAAGGATGCAGGAGACAGACAGGAAGAAGAAGAGTTGGCTTTTATACCCCATTTTTCTCACCCTAAGTGGACTCAAAGTGGCTGACAAACCTTCTGTTCTTCTCCATACAACAGACACCCTGTGAGGTGGGGCTGGGAGAGCTCAGAAAGAGACCTGTGACTAGCCCAAGGCCACCCAGCTGGCTTCGTGGAGGAGTGCAGACTCAAACCAGGAAACCTCTAGATAAGAATCCAAACTGGTACTGTAGAGCCTCTCCATCTGCCCTACAGCAGATCAACAACGCTGGAGTTAGGTACCCTCCCAACCCACTTTTCCTCAAGTGTTGTGCCTTTTTGGGTTGTAAGCCTGAGGACCAGAATGGGGCTGACACTGTGGCCCTGTCCAGAGATGGGGAATATAGCACCATCAGGGTGCCACCACGGTGGGGTTGTCTCATGCATTGGAAGCAACCCCACCATAGCCCTGCTCCCCCACAAAAAGGTGCTAAATACTATTCTTGGAAAAGCCAGCTCTGGTTGTTGGCTTTCTAGCAAAAGTGCTTTTTTAACTTACCTTCTGGATAGAGCCACCCTCACAGCTTCATCCAGCACGCATATGTGGAGGTTGAAACAGGTGCCCAGGCATGCACAGAGGTGATGGCAAGCTCATTCATTAGAATGCACAGAGACAGCGCCAGTTGCGGCACCATCGATCTAGCAGGTGGCCATAACGTAGCGAGAATTCTCTGCATTATTGTCTCCTAGCAGCACAGTGGAAGAACACAGCAGCAAAGTGACTTGTCTGTTCCCTTCCATGTTATCAGAGGCTCTGTCCCCATGCAAGCCATTTGGAGCAGAATCGGAATTTATTTATAATAAATTTATAAATAATTTTTAAAAACCGAAAGCTGCTATGAGGCTTAGCGGCAGTTAGGCGCTTGAGCAGTTTTGCGCACCTCCGCGCCACCAGGAACCGCGAGAACGCCCTCCAAGTTTAAAAGGGAGAAAATCAAGTCTTTATTTCATGATCACCTTGGCAACTGGGAAATGGAGGTTGAACATTTTTGGAACTGGAATAAAAATCAAGCCAGTAGCCTGCCTGCCTTGGCAATTGGGATTTTAAAATGTCAGCGGCTGCGATATCCAATGCACAGGGCAGGAACCACAAGCACATGCCACCCCCTAATGATGTGAGCACCAATCTCCTCCCCAGATAGCCTGCAATCGTCCCCATGTGCAGGCTTGGCTCACTAGGCAACGTGTGCCGGACCTTGCCGAGACTTGTTTTTTCAGATACCAAATTTGGCCCTGGTCTGGCATAGTTTGGTTTGGGGGGATTCGGTCTGCTTTTCGCGGACCAAATCCAAAACGCATGGGGACGCCCCTTGGCAATCCTGCATTCGGAACCATACCAAACGTGCATGGGGACACGGCCAAACTCAAAGGTGGATTTTCTGAGTTGGATAAAACCAAAAACAAATGGCTTGTTGCTTTGCCAATGTGTTATCTCACTCTGAAAGTGGACTGAGGCTGGATGAAAATGTAGGTGTGAACACAGCCTGAGTGTCGTTTTAGACTTAAGGGCAATATATAAATAAACCAAATGAATGATGCAAAAGGGCTCATGAACCTTGATTTTCAACAGTTATGGCTTGGATGAGGAGTCCTGCTAGATTCCTGTAGCTTTAACAATTGTGCAGAGGGGCTTTTGGGCAGGTGAGACGAGCCCAAGAGCTACACCTGCTGGAATTTTGTCTTCCATGGAACCAGGAGCCCAGTCGCTTTCCCATCAGGCAACCCTACACCTACCTCAGAGGCAAAGGAGACTTCATGGCTGTGTCCAAACTTATTGATGCTGCACATTAGAATGTGCAGCCAAGATTGAGCCATCACACTTGACAGCTGATATTTCGCAGTGGTGTCACTGTATAGCGACACTACTGCGAATTTACTTAATGCCGATATAGCAGCACTCGCTGTGCAGCATTAAGTAAATTCGAAGCTTCCCGCCACTCTGGATAGGACAGCAAGAAGACCCAACAAAAGCTGAGACTGCAGCTCAGTTCCCGTGGGCTGCCCCATCCTATGTGACGCATGCCTCAGCCCATGTGACGGCGCATGCTGGACTCAGTTCTCGCAGCCTCTGAGCAGGAAGTGATGGAGGCTGCTTTGAGTGAGGACAGTGAGTCAATCTGCAGCAGGTAAACTGCGGATTTAATCTGCTGGTCTGGAAGGGACCAATGATGTGCACTTTTCTACATGATATGCGCATGCTGTGTAGATGGGAGGAGAGCTCAGTGTTAATGCAAGCAGCCTGGAAAGCAGTGGGTTGTCAGTTGGATTCCCAGACTCTTCCCAAAAATAGGCAATGGGAGACCATTTCTGTATCTCTACCAAGAAAACTGCATAGAGGTGCCCATAAAGATGCCTATGCAATCAACCAGGAATTGGCCATGACTCAGTGGTACCCAGCAGAGTCTTCCATATAGCTATTATAGGCTGCCTCCAGACGAGCCTATAATCCAAAGTTAAATCATAAAGCAAAGCAAACTCACTGTGCAGGGAAGACCAGTAGTCCATACCAGAAGGCACCTCCGCAGTTTCCTCTATTGAAGCTGTGTAGGTTGAGATGGCCCGCGACATCACGTGGGTTGAGGCAGCCAATCAAATTTTGAGCTGCACTTCCTGGGTTAGGCGGCGTCTCATCTCTATTTGTCGCCATCCTGCTGTCATCAGACTAATAATTCTATCTTAACACATATTGCGCAGTGAGGGTTGTTCACCCCACCGTAAGGTAAACGTGCAGTTCTGCTGTATAATGCAGCACAAGAACAGATCGATTATCGTGTGTGACAGCTGGATTGAGACTGTGTGTTCCATTAAACTTGTCTGGATGCAGCCAAAAATGCATAACCATCCTCCCTGTCTGATTATACACCCGTTTAGTCCAGCATGGTCTTCTTTGGTAGAACGTAGGCCTCCATGGCTGGTTACAACCTCACTGGTTGCAGTTTTGGGGTTGTTATGCTGTGTGCCACAGTTCTTCCGGAAGAGTCACAGCAGAACATCCCAGTACCATTTTTTTAAGGTAGTTAAGGCATCACATGTGACTCTTCTAGAAGGACTATGGCTTTTGTTTAGGATTTTGCCCTCCATCCCCTGTTTCCTGACTAGAGACGTGAAAAAGTCTCCGTCAGATCGCCTCATCCCATTGGCTCAGAGCTTGTTGTGGCTCAAGAGATCAAGGCGAGCCTGGATAAAAACCGTCAGTGGTAGCTTAAAGGCCTGGTCTGGCGAATCCGACTGCAAAACATTCTCATTAGGCCTGGTGACCCAGGATGTCCTCTTCAGCCCTTGAGAATCTATACTAATGCCAAAGAAAAGGTTAGCTCTTGCTGGGTTAATAAAAAGAAGGCTCGAGGGCTGACCCACGCACCTCAAACACGCTTTTCATCTTCTATAAAAAGTCCAGCAGGCAGGAGCCAAGGATTACATCCTGCAGAATTTTGCTTGGCGCATTTAGCCTTTTAAGGGTGAGTTCTGCCTCTCCACGGCAGACGATCCTCTTGCCTTGAGGAGCGTCAACCCCAACCCCAACTGACAGCTGGCTCCATGTCAGCAGTCCAATAAATAGGCTCACATATGGAAGCTATCCTTCTCCAACCTCCTTGTAAACATACGGGTGTGACTGGAGGTATTATTCTCTGGGAATGTAATAGTATCGCTTGGCCATCCTCAGTCCTTCCCAAACGAGTTATTATGGAGCTGTCTCCAATGAAGATGTCAACTGCAGGGCAGAATTACAGGCCAACTGAAGCTGCACCAGAGGGGGAGAGGGAAAGGGGCTTGTTGGCATCTTGCAATCGCCTCTCGCTGGCCCTGCAGGGCAAGTGTGGGCACTTACCAGTCTAGCCGCTTGCTCCTGCAATGGCAAGGCAGCTACGTCTGCGTATTACTAGGGCGCAAAATACCTGGAAGTGGCCAGGTGCCTGTCCCTGAGCACGCGTGGTGGCTGTATTTGCTCTGCTTTTCAGCCCTACACATGCGTAGAGGCCATTTGCTTCAGGAAAGCTCTCTCAAGTAAGCTTTCCAAATGGGTAGGTTATATATCGCTATTCAGGGGAAACCTGCAGCCAGAGTTGATTTCTCCTAAATAGTGATAATGCGGGATTCTACCCTTTTTTCATGGGGCTATATTGGGATTGCTGTCAATATGTGCAGCAGTCCCAGCAGAGTGTGAAAGGGCTCACTAGTTCAGTCTAGTGATTAAGGAGCTGGACTCTTATCTGGGAATCCCGGGTTCGATTCCGCCCTCCTCCATGAAGCCAGCTGAGTGACCTTGGGCTAGTCACAGCTCTCTTCTGAGCTCTCACAGCCCCACCTACCTCATAGGGTGTTCTGCTGAGGGGAGAGGAATAGAAAGCTTTGTCAGCAGCTTTGAGTCCCCTTGAATGGATGAGAAAAGTGGGGTAGAAAAGCCAACTCTTCTTCTTCTTCTTCTTCTTCTTCTTCTTCAGATCATCATGGGACCGCACCAGAAATCTGGGCCCTGGGACCATTTGCTGCACCCAAAGAAGAAGAAGAAAAAGAATGCCCTATAATGCCATGCTGTGAATGTGCTGCCTCTGCTCCAGTGTGAGAGGAGGGTGTGGGAAAACACTGGACCTGTTCGCATGTACCTCAATGGAACTGTGTCATAATACCATTCCAGGCGAGTTAAGATCAAGCACGGTGGTGGCCATTCACACTCCAAGGACTGTGAAGTGCCAAACTGGACCACCAGCACCTGAAGTGCAGATGGGCAGGCCCAGGCAGGCAACATTCAGTGCACACCTATATGTGGCCATAGCAAACCGGACATGGGAGTATAGGTGCACCACCATGCCACCTCACCAACTCACAGCATCACACCTGGAAGAAGTTGCGAGCACTGCTACCTAGCTGATCCTGGTCAAGGTGCAGAGAACACTTGTTGTCTCTGGGTAGTCAGGCGACGGCAGCATCAGTGTGCAGACAGATTCACCAGGGAATGGATGGAACCACTCCCAAGTGGTGCGTGTGAACAGGCCCTTTGTTCAAATTTCCTGAGGCTGAAGCTCACTGAAGACAGCAGAGCCTTCAACTGAAAGAGGACGTGAAGAACGGTGGGAAATCTCACAAGTCTTACCTATTCCACGTGAAGGTTGGAGCTGACTACTGTACTTAACGGGTGGAGACAACCTACAGGCCGGCTTCCCGAAATCCCTCCGCTGAGTGCTCTGCTTGTCATAAGGGGGTTTAGGACGCTGCACAACAGGCATGCTGCTTGGCCACCAACAATCCTTTACAAGCAATGGAAAGAATGGATTTAAGAACATAAAACTATAAGATGAGCCCTGCTAGATTGGGCTACGGCCTGTCTAGTCCAACATCTATCTCACACATTGGCCCACCAACAATTTCTGGGCATACTCAAGCAGAAGACAAAGGCAAAACCTTCACCTGCTCTCACATCCCTGCGAATCACCTTTATAAACATCCTGGTCATGTCCCCATGCACGTTTGGTACAGTTCTGAATGCAGGATTGGCAAGAGCCATCCCCATGCATTTTGGATTTGGTCCACGGAAAGCGGACCAAATCCCCCCAAACCATGCCAGACCACGGCCAAATTTGATACCTGAAAAAACAAGTCTCGGCACGGTTTGGGGTTCTGGCACGCATTGCTCAGTGAGCCGGGACTGCGCATAGGGACGATCACGGGCTAACGGAGAGGAGATTGGCACTCATGTCACTGGGAGGTGGGGTATGCTTGCCATTCCTGCCCTGTGCATTGGAGATCGCAGCCACTGACATTTTAAAATCCCGATCGCCAAGGCAGGCAGGATACTGGCTTTATTTTTGTTCCAGTTCCAAAAACTTTCAATCCCCGTTTCCCGATCACCAAGGCGATCATGAAATAAAGGCTTGATTTTCTCCCTTTTAAACTTGGGGGGCATTCTCGCGATTCCCGATGGAGCAGAGGTGCGCAAAACTGCTCAAGCGCCTAACTGCCGCTAAACCTTGTAGTGGCTTTTTGACTTTTAAAATTATGTATAAATTTATTATTATGAAGTAAGCTTTCTTTAAACTTTTTTTTACGTGCGTCCCAGCCCAGTCCTGGCTTTCAATGCCACTAAGGGAGGGGGGGATGCGGCACAGGGGTGAGCTGACATCAATCCTGCTTCCAATGAGAAGAGAGGGCGCGGAGAGGAGGAGGGCTACTCCCCCGTGCCAGGGTTTGCATGGGGACACATCCATCCGCGTCCAACCCATATCTAGCCCGTGTTGCTGGGAATGGCAAGGGGATGAACTGGGAGCCATCTCGGACCCGCTCCCGGTCCCATGCGTTCCGATCCGGCTCCAAGTGGCTTGCGTGGGGACACGGCTCCTGTCTGTCCCAATCTGGAGGAAGTATCTAGGCATTCATTCTAGTAGCCATTTCCACGAATTTGTCAACAACCAACTTCCAAAGATTCTGCTTTACAAATGTCCCATTGCATGATTACGTCATATTTATACTTTTGAAAAAAACATACATTATCTGAATGTGGAACGGCGTTATTTGGTCTTTCAGCTCAAACACCCCTTCTTTGCTTCTGCCTAGGCTTGCCCACCACTCCACTGCTGGTGAATCCTGTGAGATTCCACCCATGTTCATGCACACAATGCTCTTGGATGTGCTTGTACGCACAAAAAGAGAATGGCAGGTACAAAGATATAGCTACGATGAAAGTTAAATTAAAGGTTGTGGATTTCTTAAAGCTTCTTGTAAAAAACAAAAAAGGTGGACTATGTGGATTACAGAAGCTGGGGGCCTATTTAAGCTTCTGGAGTGCATTCACTCTCTTCAGCACTGTCATCTGGGAGGGTCCAGCCGTGATCTTCCAAAGCTGTGGAGAAGTAAAAGCTTCTCCACAGCTTCATCGGGATCTGCTGAGCTCCTGGACGCAGCATTCACATTCTCTTCCAGCTGCAAAAGCTTCATGGGGGCTGTGCAGTGCAGCTGCAACTGTGCAATTGTGCACTGCATTGCAATTAACATGGGGATGTCCCAGTGTGCCTCAGAGACTGCTGTGGCTGTTGCCATGGCAATCTGCCCCAGCTGAGCCTGACCATCTGCACTTCAAACGCTGATGATCAGACTCGAGACTGCCCTAGGGCTTGAGGTGTAGAGGCACCTCAGTTCGCCCAATCTTATCTTCCGTGGGATGGTACTGTCTCCACTTCCAGATTCAAACACCCCAGCAGAGTATCTCCAATGTCACACCGCTACCCTCCAGATTTCATCTTCTCAATGCCTTCCAGTTAGGAACATAGAGATCTGCTTTCTACGGGGAACACACCACTGATCTATCTAGCTCAGTAACATGCTTAGCAATGTTTACAGAGAAATGGCAGCAATTCAGACAGGATGTTTCTCCCAACCTGATCTAGAAATACCAGGAATTAAATCTAAGACCTTCTTCCTGTAAAGCTAGTGCTTCACCCCTGAGCCACAGCCCTTTCCAGATGTTCTGGATTACAATTCCCACCCCACTATGCTGTCTGGGGATGATGAGAGTGGCATTCTAGAACATCTAGAGGATACCAGGTTGTGAAATCCAAACTGAGCCTCTATTCTCTTTTTCCTTTTCTTTAAGCAAAACATTCTCTTTATTCATAAGAACATAAGAGAAGCCCTGCTGGATCAGGCCACTGCCCATCTAGTCCAGTTTGCACTTCTTCTGGTGCTCTGGGGTCACCTGAGGTGCCATGCAAGTATGTTGGCACCTTGGATGACTATAGATGGAAACGAACATACGCAGAGCGTCAGTGTTGTCATGGCAACGGCACTGAAGCACATGCAGTCGTGGAGGGCGCTGCAGCCAAAATGGCGGCATCCAGAAGAGGACCAACCCCAGGGCTTAGGCTTAGGCTGTCATTACCTAATGTTTGCAAGTGTGACTTCTTCTTTCTCATCCAGTGGGTGGGAAGGGAAGTGCAAAAGCACCCCATGACAAAGAAGCTCTTTCCACATTATTTTAGGAAAAAGAGTTTTAGTTTTATCTGTACTTTTAAGTGGTGCATCAACTGAAAGATATCTTCCCTCTTTTCCTTTATACCTTACCAACAGTCCTCACCTGTGTGCTTTTTGTGTCCTCTGTATCCATAAAACATATGGGCTCGTTTAAAAACCTGGGGTTGGTTTTAATAGCTTTTGCATGCTGTGGCTGAGGATTATGGCGGAACTCTGGTATATACCCAAACTGCTGTATCCTTCGTTTATATTCATCTTGGATGTTCTCTGATGCATAAGCCCTTTCTGGGAGCTCAATATTAAATATTCGGTAAGTATTTAGGCTGAAAAACAGAAGAAGGCAGGAGGAGGTTGGCATCCCTGAGTGAAGCTGGCTTTAAAAACAAAATCTAAAGACAATTTTAAAAACATATATTATTCAAAATTCAGGAACTGCCCTGTAGTCCAACAGGCTGTTTTTATGGTGACCTCAAACATACGTCTTTTGGAAGCCCAGCAGCAGCTATGGGTGATTCTGCGCTGGCCAGAATAGCAGATCAGAAACCATACTGGAGCCTCCCTTCTGCACACAGACTGGTGCAGAGTCACTGAGGCCCCACCCCAGGGTGTGGTCTAAGGTGTTAACTCTGACTTATAAGGCCCTAAATGACTTGTGCCCCAAATACCTCAAGGAACGCCTTCTCCCATATCGACCTGCCCCTGCCTTAAGATCTGCAGGAGAGGCCCTCCTGGTTGTCCCACTGCCTTCAGAAGTGAGGCTGGTTCTATGAAGAATGAAAGCATGCTTGTGGGCCCAAGGCCAGATCTTAGATCCTATATTGGTAGCTTCCGAATTCAAGTGGAGTTGCTCAGCCACCACGCTACCGGGCACCCTCTCTGCTCCAAAACTGATAGGCTGTCTCTGCAGCCCTACATTCGCCCGGAGAGGAGAACACTCCCCTTGTCTCGTTCTTGATAAGCGGCCACTCGGGAAGCCCTCGTTCTAAAATTAATGAGCCAAGCTGTCCGCACATTCCTCCTTCTCAAGCTTGCCATTCTGCATCCTTCACTCCTTCCCCTCCCTTTTCCTCCCAGACTTATTAATGAACTGTGGGGAAATGTGTTTCAAACAAAACGGTCTGGGTTTAATTCTCCTCAGCTTCTCTGTAGCCTCACATGATAGGGCCAACTGTAGTATCTTCAGCACTTTGAGGCCTGCAAGGTATGTCAGAATCTCAACTCCAATGGGTTTTATTACAACAGACACCCTTTGAGGTAGACGGGGCTGTGGGAGCTCAGAAGAGAGCTGTGACTAGCCCAAGGTCACCCAGCTGGCTTCCTGGAAGAAGAAGAAGAAGAAGAGTTGGCATTTCTACCCCGCTTTTCTCACCCACTTAAAGGGACTCAAAGTGGCTGACAAAGCTTTCTATTCTTCTCCCCACAACAGACATCCTGTGAGGTAGGTGGGGTTGTGAGAGCTCAGATGAGAGCTGTGAGCAGCCCAAGGTCGCCCAGCTGGCTTCATGGAGGAGTGCAGAATCAAACCCGGTATTCCCAGGTAAGAGTCCAGCTCCCTAACCACTAGACCAAACTGGAAGGTGTTTGCTTCCTTGGCATCCACAGAAAACCACTAATCCATTCCTGTCCTTGCTTCTCTGGATTTTTTTAAAAAAATTATCACCAATAAACAATTACAACAAAACTAAAGAATTTCTCCAAGACAAGACAAATAACTCCCACACACAACATACATACATAAACTCTTCTTCTTCCTTAAATTTGTTTGTTTGTAACTACTATAGCTTCCCTAGAAACAGTGGGTAGATGTGATCCGTGTTTAGGGCCCTGTGATATTCAAGCGATGGACCAAACAAGACAGGGTTCGAATCCCTGCCAGGCAGGCTGCAAATATAGGTAGGGAGGGAGGTAGATAAAGTTAGATACATATAGGTAGATACAGACAGGCAGACAGATAGAAGAAGAAGAGTCGCCTTTTCTACCCCGCTTTTCTCACCCACTTAAGGGGGCTCAAAGCAGCTGACAAGCCTTCTGATCTTCTCCCCATAAAAGAATTCCATGTGAGATAGGTGGAGCTGTGAGGGCTCAGAAGAGAGCTGTGACTAGCCCAAGGTCACCCGCCTGGCTTCACAGGGGATGGTGGAATCGAACCCAGTATTCCCAGATAAGAGTCCAGCTCCCTAACCACTAGACCAAACTGGCTCACTGTATACCCAGATAGGCCAGATATAGATAGATAGATAGATAGATAGATAGATAGATAGATAGATAGATAGATAGGCTCTCCAGGCAAGGGGCTGCTCGGACGTCACCATCTTAGGGCGCCTGAGGGCTGCGGCTCTTCTCCCCCACTGGGAGGCCGAATTCTTCTGCCAGGGATAATCATTCCCCCATCGATTGCCCTGCAGCTGCCAGAGCCCTCGATCCCCAGCTAGGGGCGGCAGGGGGGACGGAGAGAGACTTACAGGCGGCGCAGGGTGGCCCTCTCCCTCCGCCCCGAGCTCATCGCCGAGAGGTGCAAGCGCGCCCAGGGCCCTAAAAGCGACGGGCAAGGCGGGCGCCGAGAGGAGCGAAGTGAGCGCACACAAGGCGCAGGGCGTTTGGATGCCACCTGGTTGCTAGGCGACTGCGCGGCCGCTTCCAAGGCCCGAAGGCGGGGAAAGAAGGTGGGGGCGGAGTCCCGGGGACTCGTCTCGCGGCCTTCTAGGACGGACTTACCGTCGGGGGAAGACGGGGGGGGGGGTTCCTCTGGATTGGAGAGGAGGCAGGGTTAGAGCCATTGGTTTCCACTGGTGGCCGGGGTGGGGGAGAGATGCAAACGAGCCCTGTGAGGAGGAGGAGGAGGAAGAAGAAAAGTTGGCTTTTCTACCCCACTTTTCTCACCCATTTAAGGGGACTCAGAGCGGCTGACAAACCTCCTGTTCTTCTCCTCACAACACAACACCCTGTGGGGTGAGTGGGGCTGTGAGAACTCAGATGAGAGCTGTGACCAGCCCAAGGTCACCCAGCTGGCTTCATGGGGGAAGGCGGAATCGAACCCGGTATTCCCAGATAGAATGCATATGGACGTGTACAAATACAGATGTGTATGGATGCGTACAGATGTGCACAGACCCAGGGAAGTTGCGTATGGGCTTCTACGAATGTTGTTGACATTCATAAGAGCAAATTGGAATGAAAAATTTGATCGAATAGATTAGAATTTTCTTAATTTGAATCGAATTTGGTTAAATTCAAATTTAACAGATTCAAATCGAATCAAATTTTCAAGTATTCAATTCAAACCGAATCCCAAAAATTGCATTTGTGCACACCCCTATATCTTCTTATTGCTTTTTGAGTCCTGTTTCTTAGTAAGATGGACTATTTCAGCAATGTGTGACCATGGCCTCTGTATAATTCTACACACTGAAATCAATATTTCATGATACAGCCAAACACAAAAAATTACATGATTCACCTTTTTTTAAAAAAGTCTTGTTTTATAGTGACAAAACAATCAAATATGATTTTTACAAGAACACATGTTGCTTTTAGAGATGCCATCATAATGCTGCTAATCAAGAAATATTTGCTTACTGGTGCGGACACCTTATTGCTATTTTATTTGATAAACTCTCCTTTCTCCGGTCAGTAAGTGCTGACCGAGTGGCTCACAGCTTTATATAATTACAGTTTATGGGATGCAGGGTGACACCCAATTGTGGTAAGCGGCCTCTCTCTTGAAAATTATTTGTAATGGATTTCTCACTGAACCATTATAAAATCGACCTGGTTAGAACTTGCATGTGGACTCAAGTTCACAGAAGGGTCGGACACCGTTGCCAAGTGACCGATGCCTGACTCATGGTAATCTCTAATGATTTATTCTCAAGTTACCACCATCACATCTTACACGTGAGGGGTTTTTCCCCCTCTAGCAGCAAGGAAATTATCCTTCACCCATGCCAGTATCCATACTGATACACTAATTTCTATATTTAGCCCTCTCTTAATCCCAAGATTACTGGGCAAATTTAACAAGAGCATGTTTCATAAATTATATAGTTCTTCCAAATTAATGTAAAACAAACCATCATAGTGGAAAGATCTTGAAATAACTCACCTGAGAACAAAACAGGCTGCATTCACACATAGCAGAAGTAGGATCTCAAAACCATCTTAGAAATGGTGCCATCTGGCTCTCAGGGCGCGTCCCCCATGGGAGCCGGGTACTTCGTTAGCGATGCAATTAATAAAAATCCGCATTGGAACTCGATAGTAAAGCGTCCCCATGTGATTTGGGGCAATGCGGATTAAAATCGTACTTTCCTGTCCCCACGGAAGCCGCTTTTTGTGAGCTCGCATCTTTTTTTCGCCCCACCCCCCACCCACTGGAGCGATGACAGGCTCCCTTCAGCTGTCAGATCCAGCTCCCTGCATTCACGAGCTGTTTTAGCACACAAGCAAACCAGCGATCTGCCCCTTTCTTTCACAGCAGAGGCTCCATTATTAGGAGGGGGGAGAGATTCCTTCCCTTCCTTTCTCTCTATTTCTTCTTCCATGGGTTTCCTCTTCTGTTTCTCCCCCCCCCCCGCCCCCATAAGCTTCACTCATGTGTGCATCTGTCTCTTCGCCTTCCTTCCCTTTCTTTCTCTTGATTTCTTCCTCCGTGGGTTTCCTCTTCGGTTTCTCCCCCTCTTGTAAGCTTCACTCGTTTTCTCCACATGGTTTTCTCCCCTGCCTTGCCTGAGCATGCAGTTACCCAGGGAAGGGCTTCCTTTAGCTCAAACGAGTGCCTGACAGGTGCTCTGTAGTCAGCTGAGCAGCTGTCAGGCAGGGATAGGGGCTGTAGTGTGCATGTACACAGCTTCACTAAAATGATTAAAAGCAGCTGCTTTCATGGCTCTTCTCACCATCTTAGCGGGGCAGCATTCCCATGCTCCCAGGATAATCCGCAGTTGCCCCCTAAGTCTGATGTAGTACTGTTTGAAAGGGGGGGGGGTTCTGTCACGGATTTTCTCCTTTGTGCCTCATGTAGCCTGTGTTAGGCATTGAGGCCAGAATATGAAATGTACAGATGTGCACAAAAGGTAACCAGGAATCATGGACATAATTGTCTGCAGCTGAAGGCTGGAACAGCAGACGGTGTTCAAGGTCAGATATGTGCTTGACTGCACGTAGGCCTGGGTAACATAAAAAGTCTTCCTGACTGAGGGGACAACATTGATGGTGGCACAAGGAAAAAGAGTCACCAGAAGGGGATGGGTTTGTGACCGCATGGCACAAGTCTATAAATAGCCTGCACACCGCAGTGTGGGTTGTTGGGTAGTTGAGTAGTCGGAGTGGATAGATGGTTGGAGAGTTTTGTTGGACGAGCGTGTATATATTTGTAAATACAGCAACTTTAAGAATAAATACCTCTGAGGAGAGAGATTTGGCTCCAGTCTGTTTCATCAGCAGCGGGCAGGAGGAATTCCTGATAAAGCTGAACAGATCCAAGGTTGCCAGTAGTTCCAAAGGCATCAGAGATTGCTTTACCTGTGCATCTGCTTGTTTACATCAACAGCCTGGAGTAAAGCTGGTCATGGGGCCGCTCCGTAGCAAAAGAAGCTTAACATCGGAGTATTTTCAACCATGGGGATGCCCACATTGTCTACTTCTGGGCAGGGGCTGTAAATTAAACTGGTAATCCTTTGCTTTCCAGCTACTTATTGGCTATTCAAATTGCCTTTAGTAGAGATTTGGACTGTGTCTCCACATACCTGGTAGAGCAGCTGTATTATGGGCATGTGGGGGAAATGCCACAATTGCCCACTGGAAAAGATCCCTCCAGGATAGGGCCTTTTCAGTGGTGGCTCCCAGACTGACCCTCCTGAGTTGTGTTAGGCAACTCACTCTATGTGCGTAGATGAACTATGGCCTTTGGCTAAGTAAAGGAACAGCCTTTTCCTCCCCACATTCAGATACTGCCATGGTTTTAATATGTTTAATATGCGATTGGTTTGAATGCATTCATTTTATTTGTTGTAACCCGCCCTGAGACTCTTGGGTATAAAATGCAAATAAATAAAATAAAAATAAATGGCTAGGAGAGTTAGGATTGACAAATGGAAATATTTTTTCTCCCAGATGGCCATCAGTCTATAGAATTTACTACTAGAAGAAATGGTGACAGCAGCTAACCTAGTTGTTTTTAAGACAGGGTTAGAAAAATCCATGGATGATAGGTGTATCAATGGCTACTAGAATGGATGCCTATTTAGGTACATCCTCCATGCTGGGGAGACAGGCAGGGTGCCTCCAAAGGCCATTTGCAGGGACCCAAAAGCAGGTGAAGGTTTTGCCTTCATCTTCTGCTTGAGATGCCCGTAAGCAGTTGGTGGGCCACTGTGTGGGACAGGATGCTAGACTAGATGGGCCAAGTCCAGCATGGCTCCTCTTATGTTCTTTCCCGGTCACCTCTGCAGATATGTGGAGGCATGGCCTCAGTTGGCCGGCATTCTCTTTTGCTCAGTAATGATACTGCTACGTTTCTTGGAGTAGAAATATTACTTAATGCTTTTAAGGCGGGAAGAAAGTCCCTTAAACACAGGAGGGCCTCACAGCGAAAACAGAGATATCATCCTTGTCCAACTGGCTAAACATTATTGCTCCCATCCGCCTGTGTTCTCTCTGCAAATCTGTGACTGTTTATTTTTCTTGGCCAGCCAGACTTTCTCTTTTCTGCATGCCTGGTTACAGGGATTCCCCGTGGTATTATTCTGTCAGAGAACATTTTTACCATATACCCAGTGGAGTGTGCTCTGCCTCTCGCAAATACAGAAAACCCGCAGAGACACGTCTTTGCTCAGCAGAAGTGAAGAAAAATATTAGCTGTATTTCTTTTAAAAAAAACTGACAAGAAATAGCGATGTGACCAAAGGAAAGGACAACACACAATAGGTGAAAATAAAAGGAGTTGCCTTGACACAAAATGATCTGCAAAAAAAAAAAAAAACCCTGGTGTGAAATTCAGAGCTACCTCCCCAGAGGGTTATCAAAGAACCACAAAGGATTCTGGGAGTTTCGGGACAATTTGTGTGCTTAGCGACCCCCTCCCTCCAGAGAAAGTCCCAGGAGCCTTTGGGGGAAATGGATGTCATTCTTGAATTCAAGTGGGTGGAAAGTGAATTTTTGATTCATAACGCAATTAAGAGGAAAATCCACTGCTTCAATTTGCGGCTATAGCTCAATGACGGAAGAATTGCCTGGAAATCAGAGGGTCAGAGTCTGAATCCCAAAAATTTTGCCAGAAGAAGAGTGGCATGTCAGTGCCATGTTCTTAATAAGGAAATTGCATCTATACGTCCCTGTTGGAGTGCCTTTCCTTCCTTCCTTCCTTCCTTCCTTCCTTCCTTCCTTCCTTCCTTCCTTCCTTCCTTCCTTCCTTCCTTCCTTCCTTCCTTCCTTCCTAATGTGCTTTGCACAAATTCAAAAAACACTAAGGTAAAAGCAATTCATCTTATCGTTTATTTCGATGATCTTCAGACCTCCACTAATTAATAGGCACGACCTATGACCAGCCCAGGCATGCACACATGTGTGGAGGTGACAGCAAGCACATCGGTAGCTTAAAATGTGCAAAGTGGTTGGTGCTAAAGATAATGCTGGGAGTCAGTGGCCTAGTGGTTAGGGAGCTGGACTCTTATCTGGGAATACCAGATTTGATTCCGCCTTCCTCCAAGAAGCCAGCTGGATGACCTTGAGCTAGTCACGGCTCTCTTTCTAGGCTCTCACAGCCCTGCCTACGTCACAGGATGTCTGTTGTGGGGAGAAGAACTTTGTCATCTGCTTTGAGTCCCCTTAAATGAGTGAGAAAAGCTGGGTAGAAAAGCCAACTCTTCTTCTTCTTCTTCTTCTTCTTCTTCTTCTTCTTCTTCTTCTTCTTCTTCTTCTTCTTCTTCTTCTTCTTCTTCTTCTTCTTCTTCTTCTCATTATTCCTAGTTACCGTGTTATTCACTTGCCTTCTGGAGATAGCCTCAGTTCATCTCCCATGATAGTAGCAACCAGCTTGGCCGCTGCTTAGGTTTCAAGTTTAGACCAATTTGCACATGTCCAATAATGCATGGGCGTGAGCTCCCAGATGGAGCATCCACATGTGAAAGAGCCATTTCTTAACCAGCTCCTTCCATTCAGTAGCTCACCCTGCACGGACTATGCATGGTGCAGTTTGACCTGCACCACACATCCACTTACCTGGCACTAGTGCTAGAGCCATTAAGGCTCTAAATGCTTCCTTTGCACATTTTCCAGCTTGGAAGATGTGCTGGAGGGCCATGTAATACATCATGCATGTGCACTGGGGCAACACATCACCTGATTGCCTTGGTGACGTGCTATGTATGAATGCTGGCACTGGCACCAGAAATCAAAGATGGCGGCTGTCTGAGCAGCCATTCGCACATAAGATAAGGGTTCGGGAGGTTTAAGTATGCATTGAGCATCTACAAGTGAAGATACTTAGTGCATATTTGGGTTGTTTCAAACTTTGCCTTCCCAGGGTCAGGAAGCAAAGCACAAAAAGGCTCTCAAGCTCACTCTGGAAGAACAGAGCACAAAGGTTTCATCCAGACAGCCAAAATAGGCTCCTTAGCAAGGGCTTCTAGGTCACACCAACCATACATTACAAACCCTGCCGGGTCCACAGCTAGCTCCAACGTCAGAAAACCACCCACAGAGGTCTGCTGCTGGTAAAGGACCCAAGGGCATTTCCTAGTTCCCTGCTGCCGCCATCTGAACGGATGGTAAGGTGGAAACAACTTACCTTTGCCATATGTTTTAAATATCTTTTTGATTATTCTATATATTCTATCTTTTTATTGTTGTGACACACCCTGGAATCTTCAGGTCAAGGGCAGGATATGAATTCTTAAACAAACAAACAAACAAACAAACAAACAAACAAACAAACAAACAAACAAACAAACAAACAAACAAACAAACAAACAAACAAACAAACAAACAAACAAACAAACAAACAAACAAACAAACATATTTTGCTTATTTCACATTTCCCTCCAGGACCTCTGGGTTTCTTTCCATACATTTCTAAAAAATAAAATAAAATAAATAAGAATAATCTCCAGGGTCCTTATGAGATGCATGGAGGTGTGTAGACATTCGGCTTCTTTGAAAAGCAACCTGTTTCGCACAGCTAAGCCTGGGAACTGGCTTCCAAGCGTGGCTGTCAAAGTTTGCTGACCCTTCAGAAACAAAATGTTGACGGCGTGCAGCACGTATCCAACAATGGTCAGCCCTGCAAGAAGAATAGGCCGTCAGGCATGATTTATCAGAGTTAAGCCACAGTCTCAATAAAGCATTGCTGATGACCTAAATTCATTATCTAGGCGGTATAATCAAGCAGTCTCCTAATGGGCTGATGAAAAGGAATGCACTTTTTCCCCGCCCATCTCCACCGGAAGGCAACATTTGAGAGAGCCATCAATTCTGGGTTCCTCTCATGCAAAGTACATGGTAAAGAAACAAGTTCAGTACACAGATAGGCATGCTGCTGCTTCTCCTCTTGAAATATGCAGACCTTGGATTTCCTGGTGAATGACTGGCAGATTCTGGAGAGACGAAAGGAACCAGTGATGGATGTAAGCTCTGCTGCCTTCCAAAAAGTCCCAGCAGTTTCACCAACCAGAGCATATTAGGTGCGAAAGCTATGTGCGACCATGAGACGCAAAAATTGTGTGTTGTAAAGGGAAGCTTGTAAGAGGCAGTTGCCTTTAAAGGCCACTTGCAAGTATCCAAAAGACCGTTGTCTTCTGCTTGAGACGTCCAGAAATAATTGATGGGCTACTGTGTGAGAGAGGAGGCCCTTTCATACTTGGCCTGCTAGTGCATGCTGGGAAGCTTCTGGGAAGCACCATCTGCACTTGTGGGAGGTGTTTCCACACCGGAAATGTCTCCTGCTATCTCAGAAGCTACCCCAGCCTCCACTAGTGGTGGTGCATGAGATCATGTACCACTCGCATTTGAAAGCTTACCTAGATAATGAAGATCTAGTTTGGTCTAGTGGTTACGGAGCCAGACTCTTATCTGGGAATACCAGGTTTGATTCCTCACTCCTCCACAAAGCCAGCTGGGTGACCTTGGGCTAGTCACAGCTCTCTTTTGAGCTCTCACAGCCCCACCTACCTCACAGGGTGTCTGTGGTGGGGAGAAGAATAGAAGGTTTGTCGGCTGCTTTGGGTCCCCTTAAATGGGTGAGAAAAGTGGGGTAGAAAAGCCAACTCTTCTTCTTCTTCTTTTTTCCTGGCCACGGGAGAGACCATTCTCAGCTCTTCTGGGTGCTGGGTGTCATTTGAAATGCTGTGCAAGCACGCTGACACACCAAGTGACCAGGAAGTGCAAGGTCATGTGTGTGGTGCGTCACTGTCATCCTGGTGATGGTGCTGGCACAGGTGCAGCTGCATCAACATCTGGACCCAAGATGGCAGCATCCAAACCCCAGAGGATGACGCCCAGGTACACGTCTCCACTTGTGTTAAGTCTCCGGACACACGGCGAACGGGTTGATGTGTACCAACATTCACAAGTGTGAATGCTACTGCACGCCAGCGGGAGTGCACTTTTCCCATTCCCCAGACAGGATGGGAAGTGTAGAAAGGTCCAAGGTGCTGGACTAGATGGACTGTGACCTGACCCAGGAGGGCTCCTCTTATGTTCTTATGTAATGTCTTCATTGTCTTTTTTCTTTTTGCACTCAAATGGCAGCATCTGGATCAATGGATCTGGACTAACACTGGTCTAAGTCATAGCATGCAGTGCTCTGGCCCAATGCACCTTCACAACAGTCCTGGAACAGACCAGCCCCAGCGCTGGCCCTGAAGCTCATACCATCTGGATCCTGTTAATCTGGATCATGCAAGCAGTCAATGATGCCTCCTGCATTTTGCACTAATGGGCGGAAGGAAGGCCCTTAGAACACTTGCCGGTGTGGAAGGAAGCATCAAAGAAGGAACTCACCTTATACCTCTAACAAAGAACTGCAATGGGAAAATCCAGCAAGATAGTTAGTAGCACTTGGAGGCTAACAGGAGAAGGGTTGGTGGCATGAGCTTTCGTAGACACGTCTACTTATTCAGATGCTAGGGGACCCAATGTCAGGAACAGACTTATAGGAAACTGAATGTAGGAGATACAAAGGACATGTAAATGTGGTGGAGGGTGTTAACTACATGGGGAAATGCAGAAGTAATCCTCCAGTGTGGGGGGATAGCCTGGAGGAAGGAGTTGTAGCTGAGTGAATGAGTCAAGTTGTTAGCTAGTGTTGAAATATGGATAACCATTATCCTTGTTGAGTCCTTTCTCAATGGTCTGGAATTTGTGGATGAATTCCAGCTCCGCTGCTTCCCTTGCAAATCTCCCTTTGTAATTTCTTTGTCCAAAGAAATCGGCAGTGATGAGAGTAACATTTGTGAATCAAAGGCAAGGGGCCTATTCTCACAACAGCTTGTAGTGCAAGATTGGTGAACTTCTGGTGAAGAGCATTTGCACTTCGAGGAGACTGCTACAGCCTCCAAGCCTGCCCTGCCTCATCAGAAGTTTCCTACTTGTTGATTAGGTGGGGAGCAACATTAACTAAAAGCTTACCTGGAGGAGTCTGGGAAGCGGCCATCCACACTTCTTCCAGTACTCCAGGGTCGTCTGAGGTTCTGCACCAGAGCGCTGGCACCTCAGACAACCGATAGACACAACTGTGACTGTGCATGCGCAGAGTGCCAGAATCATCACCGTGATGGTGGTGATGAACGCACAGTCACGGAGGGTGCTGCAGCCAAATTGGTGGTGCCCAGAAGAGGACCGGCCTCACAATCGAATCAGGTAAGTATTCGATCGTGGGGATGGACGGACGGACAGCTAAAGGCGACTAGCCCTCCAGGTGAGAGCGCTAGTCAACGTTGGTTAATCGTACCCCTTTCCCGTCCAGAGGACAGGAAGGGAAGTGTGAAAATCGCCGAGGACTGACAGTTGGCCCTGCTCCACTTTACAGCAACACTGAAACTGAAGAGGCGATAAGCATGTCCAGAGAAAGCAAAATGTTGCTACCTGCTTTATCTGCCTCTGCAACAATGTTTTGCTCCTGAGGGGAAGGAGGAAAGGAGGAAACACTGTTGCAAAGAAGGGTATGTAATGTTGTGGCTAACACTACAATCCCCAGAATTCAAAGCAAAGAAATTGAAGGCTGGTCAGAGAATGACAGGAGGCAGAGATCAAAGAAAGGAAAGCAGTGCCTGTGAAATTAGGAGTCAAGGCAATTGGCTAGGAATGCTACCAAGAGCACATTCAAAGTAGAGAGGGCATAAACCACTTTAAGGGACTGGTGCCAGGTGCCGATTTGACTAAGCTCTTGAGGATCTCCTTACCAGCAAATTGAGTTTTAAGAGTGAGCACAGCACAGAAATAGAATAGTTGGCCATATTTCTGGTCATAAAGCATGCCACATGACTCCCTCCAGTTCTCCCACCGACCGGTTTGATCACGGCTTCAACGGACCAATGATCATTAGTAGATTGGACATTCTCTCGATCAAATCATTGACGTATTGATGGCCTGGGTCTTTTCTATCTTGTGCTATTGACTTTTATTGGTTATCTGGGAATCATCTCTGTAGTGCCTTTAACTTATTCCAGCAATAAGAAATGAACTGGAGAATTGGAACTGAAGATCTCAAGTGCTTGCTTTTTTCTGTTCCCTGTTCCCTCCCACACCATTTTCCTTTTGTATCTTGTCTCTTTTGACTGTAAGCCTGAGGGCAGGGACCTGTCTAAGATTAATATAATATTATAACCCACCCTGAGACCTCTGGGTATAGGGGGGGGAGGGGTGTTGAAATAAAAAAACCCCAAACCATGTGTTTTGCTCCTGTTTTCAGATTAATCTTGGGCTAAATGGAGCATCGGTTCCTTACCTATCTACTAGCCCAGTCAAATTGGTGAGTGCTGAAGGGAAACAGGCAGAAAATGCAGCAGAAAAGCAAAAGATTGGGGAAAGGTGAAGAACGGACTTTTCCCACCTTTAATTGACCAGCCTGGAGCAGCAGCTGACAGGATTGAAGCCAGCAAGATGGGCTTGTGGGCCAAGGGTCTCTTGCACTGAAGGCGTTCCCATGCGTGGCTGAGAAGGGGTGAAGGAAAAGTGATGCATGAGTTGAAGGGCATCTGAACCCCTGTTTGGGTGCATAAGAACGTAAGAGAAGCCCTGCTGGATCAGGCCACAGCCCATCTAGTCCAGTGTCCCGTTGCACACGTTGGCCCACCAAGTGCTCATGGGCATCTCAAGCAGAGACAAGGACAAACCTATTCCTGCTCTCAAATCCCAGCAAATGGCCTTAGAAGCATCCTGCTTCCCCCACCCCACCCCCCAAGCCTGAAAGATGTACTTAGGCATTCATTCTAGTAGCCACTGATACATCTGTCATCCATAATTTTTTCTCCCTCCTTCCTTCTGTATCCTTATCTCTCCCTTGTGACCTTAGGTAGCACAGCTTGGTATAACACAATTTTATTCCTGCACTGTTGATAATGGTGACTTCCCTTGTATGACACAGGGTTATTACAGAGGGAATTATTTTTCATACAGTTGCTCACAGGTGATTATTTAAAGCAGGGATTCCCAGACTGGGACACACATGTCCCCAGGGATATGAACCATGAAAAAACCCGAATAAAGGTGGAAAAAGGGACTTTACAATTACGACATATACATCTGCCATAGCAACTATTATGAAGGGGGAAGTATTTCTTCACCCGTAGGGTCATCGGCTTATGGAATGTGCTTCTGGAAGAGGTGGTGACAGCTACCAGTCTGGATGGCTTTAAGGTAGGGTTAGACAAATTTATGGATGACAGAAGTATCAATGGCTACTAGCATGGATGCCCAGGTACATCTTTCAGGCTGGGAGGGGGGAAGCAGGATGCTTCTGAATCCATTTGCTGGGAGTCTAGAGCAGGAAAAGCTTCGCTCTTGTCTCTGCTTGAGATGCCCATGAGCATTTGGTGGGCCACTGTGTGCGACGGGATGCTGGACTAGATGGGCTGTGGCCTGATCCAGCAAGGCTTCTCTTATGTTCTTATGTTCTTATGAAGGGCATCATGTATGGAAATGACTGCCATGGTTTTGTGCATCATGAGCCAGTAGCTTAAAACAGCATCTGAATTATGGTAGTGCTAAAGAAGAAGAAGAAGAAGAAGAAGAGTTGGCTTTTATACCCTGCTTTTCACATTTCTGTTGATCAGCAGAAAAAAAGTTGGAAAGCAAAACTTCCTATTCTCATCAAATCAAAATAATATATTGATTAGTCCAGAGACCATAGACCTATTTGCACTACAGCTGGTAGTGCATGATTAGTGACCTTCTAAGGAAGGTCATCTGTACTTGGAGGCGGCTGCTATAGCCTCCAAGCACACTCAGCCTTCCCAGAAGTCCCCTAATTGTTGATTAGAGGCGGAGCACCAAATCATAAATAAGTATGGAATGGCCACCAATGATGTTCTATTGGCCGAAGCAGTTTGCCATTACCTTCATCCTGGGGGATGCTGGGTACTGAACTCATGACCCCCTGCTTTTCAGGCAGCTGCTTTACCATTGAGCTATGACCATTCGCACGCCCAGAACAGTAGGGAAATCTTATCGTATCTTCCACGCTGTGTTAGAACAGCAAACAGACCCCGAGGTGCAATTCAGGCCACTGTCGGCCCCTCCGGTGATGAGATAATTCTGACATTTGCTGATTTCTGGACATCCGCCTCACTTGCCAGTTCCTGTGTTATCAGAAAGGGTTATTTGCTTCTCACTCTGAGTCGACATAATGACCACCTTATCTAGCGTGCAAAGAAGACACTGCTGGCGTGGGAAGAAAGGAGCCTTTGGGGGCTTTGATCTTTGGAGTCCGTGTTTGCTGCAACATTTGCTCCAGCGCTGTCCAGGTTATTCAAGTGGGAAGAGTGTAGCTTTTAAAAGATTCTCTGTCCCGTCTAGCATAAGCAGGTTCTCTGAGCGCCAGTTGGTGAATGGAGGGGAGAAATGACAGGTAAAGGTGAGCGTGTTTCCCTGGCAAGAACTGGAGGCAGAGGTGCTCTGGATTAATTATCCATCAGATGCAGGGAAACGCAATCACTTTCCAATCATTACTGCTTCTCCCTTTTCTGTGCCGGCTGAAGCTCAGGGGTACCTGTCTACATGACAGGAGTCAGGTAGACTTAAAAAGTCAGCAAGCCTTTGAGTCTTTCATGTTGGAGGGTATATTTCTCGGCTGGTCTCCCAACAGGCTCTGAACGCTGATCTCATGCAATGTTCACAGGAGTTTTTTTTGTGGTTTGGCATTTGCAGCACTGAAATTCTGTCCCAAAATATTCCCTGTTCTGTTGCTGGTACTGAGGATGCTTGAGGCTGGATGATCCCGCCTGGCGTCATAGAGGGTATGTTCACCACCTGTTGGCATCTGTCTGGGGAAGGAAGCTGCAGATTCAAAAGCTGCATTAAATTATGCCATTCTTTCCATGAAATGCTGTGTTTTCTTCTCTGTTAAAGCAAAATACTGGTTATAGCTTTCATTTATTAGTGTGCATATACACATTCAAAGATATGGTCCAAGTTTTGTTTAAATCTTTGCTGTTTTCCTTCCTTCCTTCCCACTCTCTCCTTCCTTTCCTTTCTTATCCTTCCCTCCCACTTTCTTTTCCTTTCCTTTCCTTTCCTTTCCTTTCCATCCATCCATCCATCCATCCATCCATCCATCCATCCATCCATCCATCCATCCATCCCCTCTCCTCCCTCCCTTCTTCCTTTGTCACTTTCCTTTCCATCACTCCATCCTTTCCCTTCCTTCCATCCTACTTTGTCTCTCACACTTTGTTTCCCACTTTTTCTCTCCCTCCCTCCCTCCCTCCCTCCCTCACTCACTCACTCACTCACTCCAATATTTCATAGTTATGTTTCGGACTGCAAGCGATGGCATGTTGAGAACTGAATGCAGAGACTGTGCATGGTTCTTCCCCTGCTTCACAGCCACAGCTGGGAGCCGAGGCTTATAGACAAGGGCTTCCCCGTGATGAATAATACTACATAGCTCTATTCTGCTAATCTGAAAGGGGTGGAGGTGCCACGGTTGTAGTGCTTGCTCACTTCTTGCCAGCACCGCCTTCTGATTCATCTTGAATAAGTGCCTCCAGAGCGTGGCTGAAGAACCCACTAGCAGGGTATAACATGAGATATTGGTTGCTTGCCATTACCCCTTGTTAGCCTGACAATGTCAGCTAAAGAACTGTCTGTGAATGCTTCACAAACAAGTGCATTTGGGTAGTTGGCTGGCACTGGATGCCTGGATGTCCACATTGGTGCCTCTGGCATCTGTAGATATCTGTTTCAGCCTCCACACATGCACGGTGGATGCAGCTATGATGGCAGCTCTGTCCAGAACTTAAGTAAAAAATACTATTGCTGGAGAACCTCTGAACAGTGCTGGGTTTTCCAGCAATGGTACTGAACCCTTTTCAGGGGGATATAGTGGAGCTATGGTGAGGCAATCCCAACATAGCGACACTGTAATGGCACTATATTACACCTGTCTGGATGGGGCCTCTGTCTTTATCCAAACCACAGATATTGGACATTCCTTGGACACCCCTCAAGTTCATCTCCATCACGTCTACAGGCAGCTCCCTTCAGCCATGTCCTACATACATAATTCTGAGGGCAAATTTTGCCCTCACTTGGCCCTGTAGAGTGACAATAGAAGCAGGAATGACTTATTGAGAGCAAATTCTGTCTGGTCTGGCAGATAAGAACATAAGAACATAAGAGAAGCCCTGCTGGATCAGGCCACAGCCCATCTAGTCCAGGGTCCCGTCGCACACGGTGGCCCACCAGATGCTCATGGGCATCTCAAGCAGAGACAAGGACAAACCTTTTCATGCTCTCGAATCCCAGAAAATGGCCTTAGGCTGCGTTCCCATGCAATAATAAGTCTGCTGAAAATCTTCTTTTGCCACGGAGCGGTCCCATGCATGGCTTTAATCCGGGTTTTCAGCGCCGCTAATGGGGAAAACCCGCTTTAAAAAAATACCTGTTTAAAGCAGTACTTTCTGGAAGACATGGGTTTTCAGCGCAACATTTTCCATGGGATCGCTCCGTGGCAAAAGGGGTGGGGATTCTCTCCCAGGTGGGAATTGCCGGCCGGAGAGATCATCTCTCTCTCTCTCTGTCTCTCTTTTGCCTGTCATCCAGCCAGCAATCTATGCAAACAGCGATCTAGGCAGGCATTTTCTCTTTGCTGTTTCTCTTTCCAATCCCAAAGAGAAACAGCAAAGATACATTGTGATGAATTACTTCCGTGAAAGTGTAAGCGTAAAAGAGCTGGCTGGGTGGAGATCTTGTAAAGAGTGCCGGCTGCAGTCTTCGCAAGCAGGGGAGACGAACAGAGAAGTTTTAAATTTTTCTTTTGGTCTTTTTGAAGGAAAGGATTGCAGGATCGCTGGCTGGGGGGGGAGGCGTTTCGGCAGCTGGAAATTCCTTCCGCCCAATCACCCAATGAAACAGCGAGGGGCGGGGAGAAAAAGATGCGGGTAAACAAAACACGCTTCCTTGGGGACGGTCCGTTCATTTTAAATGTGTGTTTTGCTTACCCCCTTGGGAACGCTTAAATCCGGATTAAACCCGCTTTTCTTTAATCCACTTCAGTGGAGGGGCAATATAGATACAAATTAGTACCATGGGAACGCACCCTTAGAAGCATCCTGCTTCCCCCGCCCACCAAGCCTGAAAGATGCACCTGGGCATTCATTCTAGTACCCATTAATAATCTGTTGTACATAAATTTGTCTAACCCTACCTTAAAGCTATCTAGGCTGGTAGCTGCTACCACCTCTTCCAGCAGCAAATTCCATAAACCGATGACCCTCTGGGTGAAGAAATACTTCCCCTTGTTAGATCCGACTCTCCGACCCATCAGCTTCATAGATGCCCCCTAGTTCTAGTGTTGTGCGATAGAAAAAAGGAATTTTCTCTATCCACCTTTTCTATACCGTGCATAATTTTATATACTTCATAACGGATAAGGTCAGAGACTTCAGAACTGTGGGACTTTCACTCCATAGTTTTGAGCCCTCTGAAGGTGGGAGGAGCTAGGCATGCAAAAGGTGCATTTCCTGCCATGCTGTGGGATCAGGGCACCCCACCCACAGAGATGGCCTTTTTGGTGGCTGTCTAGAGAAATCTCTCTCCCTCCCCCTCCCTCTTTCTCTAGGATTCTAGCAAAGATGCACACAGACTTCAAGGAATAAAGGAGTGCCAGGAAAGGGCTGCTCCAGGGGACTTCAGGAAAATTAAACATGACAGATTGGTGTCACATAAGCTAAAACATGACAGCCAATCCCATCATGCTTTGCTGGAAAATACGGGCACAAAATTCCCTGGTTGTTTAATGACAGCGGTGAGTGGTTCAAAGAAATTGGTCAAGCGACTGCTTCCTTCCCACTCTGTTAACAGAGGCGCCAGGCTTAAATGCGGAAAGGTGCGCAGTTCATGCCTGCGTAACCCTGAGGCTTTGCTCTTATGTGATCAGTAGTAGTGTGCAATTTTCCTCATGTAACCTTTTGTAGAGCCCAGTGTTGGTAAAATATGGCTATCCTGTGGCAATCAGATCCCAGAAACCCACACTGAGGTAATTTTGCCTCTGAGGCAACCCTAGCTCTTATTGATAGGCACAGCAAAACAAATCAAAATCTCTGAGGTGGCTCAGGAATGGCGAAGAAGAAGAAGAGGAAGAGGAAGAGGAAGAAGAAGAAGAAGAAGAAGAAGAAGAAGAAGAAGAGGAAGAAGAAGAAGATTTGGCTTTTCTACCCCACTTTTTTCACCCATTTCAGGGGACGCAAAGTGGCTGACAAAGGTTTTCTATTCTTCTCCCCACAACAGATCACCCTGTGAAGTAGGTGGGGCTGTGAGAGCTCAGAAGAGAGCCCAAGGTCACCCAGCTGGCTTCATGGGGGAGGACAGAATCGAACCCAGTATTCCCAGATAAGAGTCTCTGCTAGAAAATGTGGATTAGAGATGACTTAGGAACACACCGCCATACACTGTTCCTCTGAGGTGCCTCTGAGGCGCCTCTTTAATGATGTCTGAAAGTAGCCCAGGCCTCCCATCTGTGGTATCATTGAGGTACCCTGGTAGACTCAGGCTGTTTCTGCATGGTGCAGGCTATCTTGTCATGTTCTGGCCCACAGTGGCTCTTGCTGCCACTTACACCCTTTAAGGGCCATCTGCTTTGTGTCCAGCCCAACTTCAGAAGTTGCCGTTATTTTGGCTGGGCAGCACTTCCTGGGCCCCGAAGGAATGGCACCAGGTGTGGTATGGTGATCCATGGCTCAAATGTTATCTGTATGCAGGACACTGTTTCAGTACACCAGCTAGACTGTTCCATAGTTTACTTACAAGAGATTCATGCTTAGGGTGGTCTATGGTGCCATTTTTGCACTATAGCCTACTCCAAAATCCCATCCTATGTAGGCAGAAAAGTTCTAACTTCTCTGCATGTGAGCCAGTCTGGTCTTGTGGTCAGAGTGCTGGACTCTTATCTACTAGTCTCCTGGTTCAATTCTGCACTCCTACATGAAGCCTCTGAGTGATCTTGGACCAGCCACAGCTCTTTTTCTGAGTTCACACAGACCAGTTCCAGTTCTCACAGGATGACTGTTGTGGGGAGAACATTAGGTTTGTCATCCACTTTGAGTCCCCTTAAGGGTAAGAGAAAGCAGAGAATAAAAGGCAAATCATCATTGTCAGAAACTGAACTCTTAATGCTCTCTTGAGCACCCTCAGCCTTCCTAGCGGTCTCCTAAGAGTTCACAGTCTATGTTGTGTGCCTGCTGCCTGTCCTCAAAACAACACCAAGGACACACTGGAAAGTTTTATGTTGGTTTAATAAGAATAAAAATGCAGAAAATAAAAAGAACAATACAAAAGTACAAAGCCTTCATCAGACGCACCAACCAGATTGAACCACGCTCACCAGGCGAGTGCCTGAAAATGTAAAGAAAAGACACAGAGCGAGTTCTTCCAATTGAAAGGATAAATCATGGAACATTTGAACAGCAAGTTAAAGTCAACAAAACAAAACACGTGAAACATGAAAAATGTTCTACTCTATGACTTACCCTGACTATCTCTGTCCGTTAGGGTTAGAACACAATATGGGCAAATCCCCACGGCAAGCTTATTTTGGATTCAATATGGGTTCAGTCCTTGCAGACCCCACGTCAGTTTGGCTTAACACGCTTTCCGCATGTTAAATCGCCCCAAAGTGTTGTAAATGTTAATCCTCATTTCAACAGGTCTCACTCCGGATCATGCGCTTGATACGTGTTACATTTTGTACTGTGGGGACCCTACCGTTTTAAGGGATGAGAATCCATGTTTAGGGTTTCCCTCTCTCAATAGCTGGCTTCCAAAGACAGTAATTTCAGTGTAAAAATCCAACCTTCACAGCAGCCGCTACACTGTAGCAATCTAGCCACTTCACACCTGATAACAATGTTGCAATTTTGCACAATTCTAGCTCTTTGGAGTTCTGACCTTTAAAGGGGAAAGGAAAGCAGGGGCAGGTTCTGGCAGATGTGTGAATGTTTAAAGCCCCCTTGCTTGAGTTGCCGCTGCTGCTGTGTGCCCTGGGCAATGGGGAGAAGAGGGGAAAGAATTGCTGGCTGCCCGCTGCCGGTTTTCCTCCATCCAGGCAAGCGGCAGCCGCCCAGCCAGGCTCGGTGAAGGGGTCCGTTATGGGTGGCACATTCACGCCAGGAGGAAGAGGGCAGGGCAGCCCCCAAAAGCGGCTTTTAAAAAGTAGCCACTTGAGTCCCCCCTTGAGTCATGTACACTACGTACAATCCTCAGAATCCGGATCGAATGTGATTAAGTTCAAAGTAATGGGAACAGGGAAATTTGTGTTTCCATCCGGTTCTATTATTTCAGTTTAGGGAAATCAAATTAAGCTTATAATGGGGATGTGGCCTACATGTTCTAGCCAGCATAACGTGATCACTCTATCTTAGGGCCAAAATAAAGGATAACAACTCCATCTACAAAGGGTTTTCTTATACTAAACTCATCCTGTCGAATGTTCAGTTCTGACCAATCAGCTCCTTTCATTGGCAGGTGCTACAAATTTACTTTGAAGCAGAATCATGAGACTTTGATATGCCTCCTCGGAGATAGCTCAATGATGACTTACGGCCCCCAGATTATCAAGGCAGTTAACATCCTGAATATTTCCAGATGTTCTCTTAGGTGTTCAAGTTCTCATCCTGTTCTTAAAGTACTAGCTATCTCTTTGAAATGTTTGAATTCACTTTCTCACGGGAAAGATTTCCCTTAGACAAATACTCTAAATGGAGTTAGATATTAAACAGAACACAAAAAGGAGTCTGTTTGATTCAACCAGGCTCTCTCTACTTGAGTAATAGGGCTCTAATCCACGACAACCATCAACTTCTCTTTCTCCCCCTCCTTCCATAAGAACATACAAGAAGCCCTGCTGGATTGGGCCACAGCCCATCTAGTCCAGTTTCCTGTCCAAATAGTGGCATCTCAAGCAGAAAACAAGGGCAGACCTTCAGCTGTTCTCCAAATCCTAGCAAATGGCCTCAGAGGCATCCTGCCTGTGCCCCCAACCTGGAAGATGTACCCAGGCATCCATTCTAGTAGCCATTGATACATCTCTCATCCATAAATTCTTAAAGTCATCTAGGCTGGTAGCTGTTGCCAGGTCTTCTGGCAGCAAATTCCATAGACTGATGACCCTCTGGGTAAAGAAATACTTCCCCTTGCCTGATCTGACTCTCCTACCCATCAGCTTCATAGAGGGCCTCTTGGTTCCAGTGTTGTGTGATGGAGAAAAGAATTTTTCTCTATCCACTTTTTCTGTACCGTGCATTATGTTATATACATCAATCAGGTCCCCTCTTAAACATCGTCTTTCAAGGCTGAAAAGGCCTAGAGCTCCTCCTCCTTCCCTGGATCAGTATGAGTATGGACTAGGTCCTTTTGCACCACACTTGCTGACTTGTTGAACCATGGGATCTACACATTTTTGCATTCCTTGGGAGACACGCCTGGATGCTACCCTGGTCATGATGAAGTTCTTGTTGGTAATATCCACAGAAAACCTCATGTAGGGCTCATTCATAATGGCCTTCTAGTTTGGAAGTGCTGCCCAGTTGTAATCCATGTAACAAGTGCTGGTAACAGGAAACATGATCTGAAACTGAGTGGCAATAAAATCAAAAGGAGATCAAGAATCCTAAACATACTGTAACTACAGAAAATTTAATCAATCAACAGAGTCTTCATACTAATAAATAATGAATAGCATTAAGTACTGTATACATAACGTTATATAATGTATTATCAGCTAAGGTTCAGCCAGAATAGATGCCATGACTAGATTCAACATCTATTTTTGACTGAATTATAGCATTTATTTTCATCTACGCTGTTTGAATTTTTGGACTCCTTCCTGCTTCTATTCAGTGGGGAAACGTTTTCTGGAATTGCTATAGCCAACTTTTGATTTTAGTTTGAACATTCTCAAGGTATATATTTCAGGACTTGTTTCTACTGTTAAACAAAGGTCTGTTCTATATTATTATGAAGTTTATTTATATATTAGGTATGTGTAGGGGATTACTTTCCTTTGTCTACCAGCTTCCCTTACTAACATGTCTCCCTTTCAATAAAGGGGTTTCAAACCTTAAAGGACAACAGAAGCTTGATATTTGAATATTTGATGTGCATTGTGCAGCAGTGTCCAGTTTTAGCGCCCTCTAGTGCTGGTAAGAAATGTTTGACAGTGCTTTTATTTTCCCAGTTCTGACCTCATTTGTCAGCCCTCTATTGCAGAAATGCTAGTAAGTAATAGCTTGGGAGGGTGCTAAGCCACCCTCCTGCACATGGTTGTTAAGAATATATGAGTTAATGGTGATTATTCATTAGTACAAATACTTGGTTAATTAGATTAAATTTTTTGTAGTAGCAAAATTCTTGATTTCCCTTTCTTTGGAGAAAGCTAATCAATATTTATGGATTGGCCTGTGATTTGCACTATGCTTGCACCAGTTGCAGTGTGGATGCACAAGCACATATACATGCATGCATGCACAAGAGGAATGAAACATAATGTAAGTCCTGGAGAAACTAAGGGTGAATCCCCACAGCAAGCTTATTTCAAATTCAAAACATTTTCAATCCTTGCAGACCCCACGTCAGTTTGGCTTAACACGCTTTCTGTGTGTTAAATCACCCCAAGGCATTGTAAATGTTAATCCTCATTTCAACAGGTCTCACTCCGGTTCGTGCGCTTGAAATGTTTTACATTTTTTACTGTGGGAACCCTTCCATGTTAAGGGATGAGAGTTTCCCTCCCCCAATAGCTTGCTTCCAAAGCAAGCTGTAAAATCCACCGCTTAAAGCTACACTGTAGCGATCGAACCACTTCACACCTGATAACGATCTTGCCATTGAAAGTGCTGACCTTCTAAAAAGGGAAAAGAAACAAAAGCAGCTGCTGGTTGGGGAGATGTGTGAATGTTTGTTGCTGCTGCTGCATGCCCTGAGCAGTGAGGAGAGGAGGGGAAAGAATTGCTGGCTGTCTGCTGCCGTTTTTCTTCCATCCAGGCAAGCAGCAGCCACCCAGCCACCCAGCTAGGCTCTGTGAAGGGGTCACTTTTGGCTGGCGCGTTCATGCCAGAAGAGGATAGGGCAGCTCCGAAAAGCGGTTTTTAAAAAGTAGCCAATGGAGTCCCCCCTTGAGTCATGTACGTCCTCAGAATCCGGATTGAACGTGATTCTGGCTGAAAGTAATGGGATCAGGCAAATTCGCGTTTGCATCCGGTTCTGTTATTTCGGTTCAGGGAAACTGGATTAAGCTTCTAATGGGGATGCGGCCTAAGGGTGTTTTCGCACTGGCCGCAGAAACCCCATTAAGAACACATAAAGGACACATTAAAGACCCATAGAAAACTTACCTTCCACACTGGAGGATGGATCCGGGACCCTTGGAGGCGGCCACTTCTGCACAGTGGTGCGAGAGACCCGTTCTTAATGGGGTCTCACCACCAAAAGATCTGGCCTCTGTGAAGACCTGGAAAATCAGGTCTTCAATCTGTCCCTTTGCCTTGATCCATTCGGAAGCACATGGAGAGGTGAGGGGCCACATGTGCCAGAGGCCACCATCTTGGAAAGGGCAGAAGCAGGCCAGTCTGCCTCCGGAGCCCCTCCCCCATGTGCCGTGCTCTGGCAGAAACATACAGTGACTGTCAGCTGAATGCTCCATTCCCATGGCTCTGGGGGCGGCGGCGGCAGCATGGGAGGCCGGCTGCCTTTCAGAATGGGTGCTGCGGCCCCTGCACAGCACCCAGAGGATCCAGCCCTCAGGATCTGTCCTCTGTGCGCGGCCTTGTCGGATCCGTCCCTATTTCAGACGGATCCTGCGGAAGACGGATCACCAGGAAATGGATTTTCTTTCTTCTGTTTCTTGGTGGCCAGTGATGAAGCAACCTAAGCAAACTTTTTTTCCAGATGGCTAAGGCTGCCTGTGCATCACAGCAGTCAATGTACCCTTTCGAAATGAATTTGCGGATCATCTTTTTATCCCTTGTTAGCGAAGTAACAGAAAATACAAGTAATGAACCCAAGAG